>CM029396.1:32293974-34793974 GCA_017139565.1 Luffa aegyptiaca | reverse complement strand
ATCTGATGATTCACTATCTTTTAATTAATTCATTTTTAAATGTATCAAATAGAATTACCCTAGATTTTGTTTTCAAATGTATCGTTTAGTTTGAAAAGGGAAAAATACACTTTTGGTCCCTGAGGTTTGGGTTAAGTGACACTTTGGTCCCTGAGTTTTCAAACTCAACAAAAATACCCCTGAGGTTTGAGATAAGGAGCACTTTGATCCCTACCGTCAATTTCTCTGTTAACTTTTAACGGTTGCTGACGTGGCACTATTATTTTAATATAAAAAATTATTTATTTTATTTTTTAAATAAAAAATATTTAAAAAATAAAATAAATAATTTTTTATATTAAAATAATAGTGCTACGTCAGCAACCGTTAAAAGTTAACAGAAAAATTGACGGCAGGGACCAAAGTGCTCCTTATCTCAAACCTCAGGGGTATTTTTGTTGAGTTTGAAAACTCAGGGACCAAAGTGTCACTTAACCCAAACCTCAGGGACCAAAAGTGTATTTTTCCCGTTTGAAAATTAGATATTATCTTTTTGGGAAAAATAAACTTTTGGTCCCTGAGGTTTGGGTTAAGTTACACTTTGGTCCCTGAGTTTTCAAGCTCAACAAAATTACCCCTGAAGTTTGAGATAGGGAGCAATTTGGTCAGTGCCATCCATTTTACCGTTTATTCCTAACGGGCTGCTGACGTGACACTATTATTTTAATAAAAAAATTATTTTTTAAATAAAAAATAAAAAAATAAAAAAATATTATTATTTTTTTATTTTTTTTATTTTTTTTTCTCTCTCTCTCTTATTATTCTTCTTCTTCTTCTTCAACCATCTTCTTCATCTTCAACCTTTTCTTCTTCCCTTCTTCTTCAGCAAGTTGCCGGCGGCAACTTTTTTTTTTTCTTTTCTTATTCTTCCCTGATCGTTTCTTCTTCTTCTTCTCATTTTCACACCAATCAATTTTTTTAAAGCCTTGCCGGAAATCGAAAGAGCGAGGGAAGGACCTCCCCCTCGATTTCTCGCCGGAAAATCGAGGGGGAGGTCCCTCCCTCCCTCGATTCCTGAAACGGGGAGGGAGGGAGGGACCTCCCCCTTGATTTTCCAGCGAGAAATCGAGGGGGAGGTCCTTCCCTCCTTCTTTCGATTTCCGGCAAGGCTTTAAAAAAAATTGGATTGGTGTGAAAATGAGACGAAGAAGAAGAAAAGATGAGGGAAGAAGAAGAGAAGAAAAAAAAAGTTGCCGATGGCGGCGGCCGCCAGCGACCTGCTGACTGATAAGTGTAAAAAATATACCTATTTTACCCTTATATTTAGCTCATTTCTTGGTTAAAAGTTGTATGTTGTGATCAATTTACTGTTCCCGAGCTCAAATTTTGCTTCATTTGATAAGTTAGGGTGTTGAGAATCACTTTTGTCAAATTATAACTCATTTGTGCTTAAAAAGACTTGATTTTAAGAGAATTTGACTTAGTTTGTTGCTGTCTAAAAAACAGAGGAAAAGCTGGAATTCCCCAGAAATGCGACCTCATTTCTGGGAAGGCAAAAATGAAATGCGATCGCATTTCTGGGAAGGCAAAAATGAAATGCGATCGCATTTCTGGAAAAATCTGAGGCCGTTTCGAGTCATCCGTGGGTCGTTGTTGACGAGTCTTCTTCGCACCTAACTTGATGTTTTGACCCCGAAGCTGACTGGGCAACCTCCAACACCTATTTCGCAGTATAGGGATAAGGCTGGGTATCTTATCCTGGAGACACTATGTGATACGACCCACCTTGTATCTGATACAGATGCAATGATCCAAAGCATCCATGTAGGAGACATGCAGGTGGGGGTATCCTATGCAATGAGTTTGCATAAGACCGGACCACGAAATAGTAACCACTAGATGTAACGCTGTTAACTAGTTTAGGTTTCTATTTCAATAAGATGACCTAGGTAACTCAATCTCAATCCTGAGTCTGTTATGAACTTCTTTTCAGGAGGGATTGTCCTTAGATTTGTATGGGTGAGAGTGGCCTGCTCGCCGACTCAATATTCCTACCATTTCAGGGGCAAGACCGAATGGGGGCTAGGAACATATCAGTACAAGATGGAATTCACTCCTTCCCCTATTGGGGTAAGTAGATGTGTGTTCCTTTAAGGGTTGATTCCAGGGCTTGAACAATAGCGCGTTGTCCTCTCCTGGCCCGAGAGGAATTTATGTTTAGTGGTTGGACCCTAAACAGGTTGTTCATTAGAGGAATCAGTGGTACTTAAGGATCCAGAGGTAACCCAAGGGTAAAACGGTAATTTGACCCAGCTGGAGTTACGAACATTCGTGAAGGATTGACTTACTACATTGGTCGATATCCGTGGACACAGAAATATTCTACAGTGAGAAGACTGCAGCTGTGGGTCTTTAGTGGAGTGACCCACAGTTAACGAATGTTGATTAACTTGGTTAATGAGTTTAGCCAGTTAATCTTGTATCGTTGGAGCTTCTGATCTATAGGTCCATTAGGTCCACCTGCTAGCTCGTAACGGGTACTGAGATTATTTAGTCTTGAATATTAAGGGAATTAATATAATGTATGGAGATACGTTATAGTATAAAGTTTAATTAGAGAATTAAACTTTATAATTAATTTTGGATATGATTCAAAATTAATTTAGGAGAGAATTATGAATTTAATTAAATATGTGATATTTGATTAATTCATAAAATTAATTAATCAAAGAATTAATTAATTTTAATTTTATTTGGTTAAATATGATTTAATCGAAATTAAAACTATAGTTTATAATTAATGTACATATGATGCACATTAAAACTATAGGTTAAATGAGAGAGATAAACATGAATATGATTCAATTGTAATATTAATTAAGTATTTGATATTTAATTAATATGAGGAACAATTAATTGAGAATTAATTGAATGACCAATTTAATTCAATTGAATATGATTTAAATTGAATTAAATACTTTATATTATGATTGATTTAATTAAATTAATTATAATTAATTAATTAATTAAATATTTATTATTTAATTAATTGATGGCCAAGACCGTTTAGGTAATAGTCAACGATCAAGATTGAGTAGGGAAGATAACTTCCCTTCCCCACTTATCGTATGTTGAAGGGGAGTTCCCTACGGTTAAAGACAGTCTCTCACTCACGAAAAAAGAGATCAGTTTTCTCTCAAGATTTTCTCTCAAAACACAGAATTCCAGAATGCTTGATTTCTGAATTTTTCCCCTTTCCAAGACGGATTTGGTTCCCACAAGCCAAAATCTTAGTAATCCAAGAGAATAGTGGGTGATCCATTGTGGTGGTGTTCATTGGGAGTACAAAGAACGTGGTTTGGAGATAGTGCAGAGGCGATTATCAGTTTTCAAATCATGCAAGTAATCCAAATCTAAATCGTTTAGATCATTTTTACAGCATGCTTAATCTTATATTTTGTTTAGAAATAGTTTCTGAATTTTTGCCCAACGTACCACTATTCAATATAATTGTAATTAAATCACAAACGGTGAAAACCGCTTCCGCTAGGGGATTCAATTCCTTCAGAGAGGGCCTTAGAAGCTGAAGAAGAAAGAAAATATGAGGAAAACCTCAGGAGAGCAGCCATGGATTTGTAACTCCTTGAGGAAGAGAAAAAGAGAAGGGAAGAAATAAAAGAAGATGAAAAAAGAAGGAAGGAAGCTGAAGACTTCCTTGCAGCTTTTGACCCACTTCACAAGGCTCAAAGTGAGGCTGAAGCGCTGCAAGGGAGGGTAGAAGAAGGGGCCCAACAGGGGCCAACTTAAGAAATTTTAGAAAAAGAAAAAGAAAGATAAGTGGAGAATGAAGGCCAGAATGCGACCGCATCTGGGCCGCATTCTGAGGAAGGCCTAGCTGAGGCCACCATTGATCAGCCAGCTGAAGAGGTTTTTGAACCTCTATTAAAAAATGACCCACCAGCAGCTGATAGCACCTCTTCGGGAGAGAAGAGGGTTGAATAGGAAAAAGAAGACGATGAGGTTGAGACCTCCAGTGATTCTGACTCTGAAACAGAATCCGATTCATAGACAAGGGAGCTCGATGGCGACCAAGTCCCTATCTCTGCAGCGTTAAGAAGAAAGAGGAAGAGAGATATCAAGGCTGAGAGGAGGACAAAGAACAAAAATGACCCGATATTTGCCAAGAGGCCGAGGACAAGGTCCATGGACGCCTCTCCTGCAGTTCCTCCTACCATCTCACCCACCAAGCCAAAGGGCAAATCACCCAAGGCTGCATCTCCCAGAAATCCATTCCCTGAAGTATTTAGAGATGTTAATTTTCAGGAACGGATGGAGGTAATGAGAAAGAGAGATTTCCGCAATGAGAAGGGATTCTCTAACAGAGCAGGAGCACTGCTAGAGTTCGTAACAAGAGTTATCTTCCAATACAAGTGGCAGGACTTCTGTACTCACCCTCAGGAGGCTGTTGTGCCTTTAGTTCGAGAGTTTTACGAAGGCCTGAGGGAGGAGAGCATTAGCATGGCGGTGGTGAAGGAGAAGATGGTCAGTTTCTCCTCAGTCGATATTAACAGGGTGTACATAATCAAGACACCCTTGAACCCAAGAGGGAATGACGTTATCAGGAACCCTTCGGCCAAGCAGATGAAGGAAGCATTGAAGCTTGTGGCCAACAAGGGGGTGCAATGGAAAGAATCGCAAACGAAAGTGAAGTCTTTAGTGCCAAGCGATCTAAAGCCAGAATCGGCAGTTTGGCTTCACTTCATCAAAAACCGCTTTATGCCAACCACCCACGACAACACGATTTCAGTGGATAGAGTGATGCTACTCTATTGCCTTATGAAGGGGTTGGAGATCAACGTGGGGAGCATTATCAGGGATGAGATTTTAGCCTGTGGGAGAAAGCGAGTAGGCAAGCTTTTCTTTGGATCACTCATCACCCATCTTTGCCAAAGGGTGAAGATCGTGCCGGGCAAGGACGAGGAGCATCACTTCTTCAAGCCGACCATTGAACTGTCCTTGATCGGGAAGCTCCAGCAGAACAGTATCCAGAGGAAAGACAAAGCCTCTACATCTCAGACTACTCCACTTACAGGGTCAAACGTAGCTTCTCCTTCCCAACACACTCCTTTCACAGGGCCTTCACCAGCATCGGAAGCCCTAGGCATGGTCTACCGCCAGTTAGATCAAATCAGGGAGAACCTGAAGACGTACTGGGTATATGCAAAGGAGAGGGATGAAGCTATTAGAGAGTTCTATCTCTCTATCGCCCCGAGTATCGCTCCAGTCTTTCCAAATTTCCCTCAGTCGCTGCTGCACCAAGAAGAAGAGGATTCTGATGAAGAGGAAGATGAAGAGAATGAAGAGAAAGTCCTCGGACGAGGAATAGGGGAGTTTTCTGATCCCCTTTGACTGAAAATTTTTGTGAACAATGTTTACTGTTTTTGTGCTTGTTGTTTTTTCAGTTTTAGCATGTTTACATTCTGTTTTTAGTTATTTAGTTTTTGTTTTGATTGCTTTAAATTGTTTAGTTGTTAATAGTTTTGATCATAGGGTAGTTTTAGTTAGTTTGTGGATAGTTAGGGTAGATAAACTTGGGTTTAATCTTGTCTTGAAAAAATCTGCTTTGCTTTTTTTGAGCTTAACCTATGAACTTTTTGGAAGAAAAAATCAACTTTAAGAAAAAATTGCTTTAAAATGTTTTGGAAGAAAAAATGTGTTTTCAAAGGAGCTTTCTTTTAAGCCCTTGATGATGAAAACTAGAGCTTTGTTCTATCTCAAAAGTGCCACCGGCACAACTGAATTGTTTTCTAATCATAGGCTTTCCATTTGTCTTTTTCTTTACAAAATTTTCTTGGAGTCTAAACTTCCTCGTGTTTAACCTTTCTAATTCTCTAGGAGAGTTTAGTCTTGATGTTTTGAAAACAAAAAGCCTCATGTTAAGCCCATGCCTAAAAAACAAGCCAATGAGGACATTGTCTACCTTTAAGTTTGGGGGGGTGTTTTATGCTTTACTATGTAAATATCTTTTGTAAATGTGTACTGCTGAAAAAAAAAGAGAGGATGTGCTCAACATTTGAAAAAAAAAAGAAAAAAAAGAAATGAAAAGGAGAAAAAGAACCGAGAGTTACTCCTCCTTCCTAGAGTTACTGAGTAACTAGGGGCATTTATGACACCCATGGTTTGCCACTGCATGAAAGGTTTACCTAGGGAAGTAAGTATCATTCCGAGTTTGTGAACTTTGCTCGTAGCTAGATATCTTCACCACAAAGTGTCGATAAGCTAGAACGAAGGTAAAGATGACAACAAGGATACTCTTGGGAGGAAAAGAAGTTGAATAAAAAGAGCACCATCAGTCAAATAAGTTTGGGGGAGATGGAAAAGGTTTAGTAATTCATATATGCTTTTGTTTTCCTAAAGATTGTTTTCTTAGACTAAAAGGACTACACTAGGCTCTATGAGTAGAAGTTAGGTAGTTTAAGTAGGTTGGTTAAGATGGACTAGAGAGAGTTTTGCTTTAAAAAAGAACAGTAGAAATCTTCATGCCTAGGAAACTCAAACGTTGTGACTGGCACTAGAGTAGAACCCTCTCCTGAAAGGCAAACTTTTTAGAAAACGATCTTGAAAAACATGTTTACTTGATTCCATGTCACTTGATTTGAAATGAAAAGTTGATACTAGTACCATGATTCATTACTATACATGAACTCTAACATTTTGATTTGCAATTAATATTGAGCTCTTATGTTCTGATTTGCAATTAGGAAGTTGATCTCTAACATTTTGATTGGCAATTGCTTGAGGACAACCAATGAGTTAAGTTTGAGGGTATGATAAAGGTAAAAAATATACCTATTTTACCCTTATATTTAGCTCATTTCTTGGTTAAAAGTTGTATGTTGTGATCAATTTACTGTTCCCGAGCTCAAATTTTGCTTCATTTAATAAGTTAGGGTGTTGAGAATCACTTTTGTCAAATTTAACTCATTTGTGCTTAAAAAGACTTGATTTTAAGAGAATTTGACTTAGTTTGTTGTTGTGCAGAAAAACAGAGGAAAAGCTGGAATTCCCCAGAAATGCGACCGCATTTCTGGGAAGGCAAAAATGAAATGCGACCGCATTTCTGGAAAAATCTAAGGCCGTTCCGAGTCGTCCGCGGGTCGTTGTTGACGAGTCTTCTTCGCACCTAACTTGCTGTTTTGACCCCGAAACTGAATGGGCAACCTTCCAGTACCTATTTCGCAGCTCTTCAACCATTTTCTACACTATATAAGCTCGAGATTCATGTCAAATTCAAGCAGAACTCACTTGGAAGAAAATGGTGGTGACAGAACCCTGGCTCGACGCCAATGAGTAGGGATGCCCGAGGTCCTTCTTAGATGACCAAATTCTAACCTGAGTTAGACATTAAACCTTGTGGTTTGTAGAGAGTTTCACCCATTCCCACTTGTAAAAGCAAGAGAGTGGAGTGCCTTAGTGAACTCTAGAAGGATTGAGTAAATAGAAAAACCCATAATATTTAACTATCTCCTTTATTTCCAGCTCTTGAATCTTTTCATTATTCTGTATTATTTACATTCTTATTTCAATGAAAATGTGTTCATTTGCTTTTTATCTCATCATGAGTAGCTAAATCCCTTGAGGGGTTCAATGTGGTGAATTCCCTTATGGTTTAATGACTTGAAAGTGTCTTATTTGCTTAAGTTGTGTTCAATGCATGTCATTCTTTATTGATTATCACTCTAACCTTGCTGAGTTTAATTTGATCACTTAGACTTTGCATGCTAAGTGAGTTTGATCTCGAAAGGGACAAACGATATCGGTTCTCATAAAGGTGATATAGGAGAAAAAGCTCGAAAGAGATTGTTCGGCGGTATACGGCAAGCTGCCTAAGGCACCCTATATCGACTATAGGGTTATAAGTTGCATTCGTGAATTATCTATGTCGGAGTCGAGTCACAGAAATGTGCATAACGGTACTCGCTTAGCCTTCTAACGGTTCTTGGGAACAAGTGCCAAATAGAAGTTAAATCTGACCCAATGCATTGAATATGCTCAAGTTAGATATTGCATGATTATGGTTATTGCCTTAGGGATGAATCCATGTTGAATACTTCGTTTGTTTATTATTGTTATTCTTAATTAGTTATTTGCATGTTTTATTTATCTTTTCAAAAACCCAATCAATCAAACTTATTTTTTTTTGGTTACCTTTTTCAAAAGCAATCATTTGAGCAGTTTCTTCATCAAATCTGAATTTCCAATTTAGTCCTCGTGGGATCGATACCCTTGGAGTACTTCTAAGGTTTTTTATTACTACGTGCGACAGTGTATACTTGCACTTAAGTGTTAGCTGAATTATTCTTTATTATTATTATTCATCTTATCTCACATTTCATCCATTCAGCTGACGACGCACCACTAACGAAGAAGGGAAGAAGAAAAGGTTGAAGATGAAGAAGATGGTTGAAGAAGAAGAAGAACAAGAGAGAGAGGGAGAAAGAATAAAAATAAATAATAAAATAATAATATATTTTTTTTATTATTTTAATATATATATTTTTAAAAAAATTTAAAATTAAATTTGTAATTAAAGTAATAGTGTCACGTCAGCAGTCCGTTAGATTTAACGGCAAAATGGATGGCAGTGACCAAATTGCTCCTTATCTCAAACCTCAGGGGTAATTTTGTTGAGTTTGAAAACTCAGGAACCAAAGTGTAACTTAACCCAAACCTCAGGGACCAAAAGTGTATTTTTCCCTATCTTTTTTTATTTGGATTTTTTTCTGTTTGCTAAAGATTCAATTTTTTTTCACTCTTCTCTACACTTTAGTAGTTCAATCGGTTCTCAATCAACCCTTATCGTGTAAACCTCCATTAAGGAAGCCTAGTTTTCTTGCAATCGATTTTTATCTATCCAACAAAGAAAAAGGTATTTACCGCCTCTGATTTACTTGTTGTTCTATTTTTCATTTCTGTTATATTGACCATGATTTCTCTTAATTTTGAAAGGCAGATGTCGCTTCAATCAGTAAATATATTATATGATGGTGTATGGGATGAGCATAATCGGTACCAGAACTTCAAGGTGACCACCATATCCGTTGGAATGGAGTCAACATTTCAACACTTCACTGACTGCGTTAGGAACAAACTCAATATTCCTGGTAATCAAGTTATCACTCGTTTGACAGTGTACAGGGACGGGTCTAATAAATCCATTATAATTAGAATTACTGAGGACAAGGATGTTCTGTGGTTTTTATCAATTATTTCAAGTGGTCTGACGTCTGATATTTGTGTCGTTGTAGACATTTGTGACATTGTTGACATTAATATTTCAAATACAGTGTCATTGGAAAACAGTAGTAGTAAGAAAAAGCCACAAATTTCAGGAAGCAAAAAAGATTTTAGATTCATTGATTTTGTTCATTTTGATCCCCCATCCTCAGAATCTCTTGTCAAAGAAGGGTCCGTTTTTCAAAATAAGGATGAGTTGAAGAAGGCTATTTACCTAGTTGCCTTAAAGAACAACTTTCAATGTCGCACAGTCAAGTCGAATAAAAAATCCCTAGTACTTAAGTGCAAGGAAGACCTATGTAATTGGTTGTTTAGGTCTTCTCGTTATCGAGATGGTAATTTGTGGGTTGTTCGTAAATACATTGATCACCATGACTGCTCGCTTTATATAGTTAAGAATGATCATAGGCAAGCCACAGGTTTTATCGTAGGGGAGTGTGCCAAGTCCATTTTGAAGATGAATGATAAGATCCAATGTTAAATCTGTTTTAGGGGAATCAAATGAGTTAGTTATAGTATCTGATAGATAAAACAGTATAGGGAAGGGTGTAAATGGTGTTTATGATGATGTGGAGCATGGGATTTGTGCATTTCACTTGTCAAGGAACCTTAAAAAACATACAAATCAAAACTGATTGACCAGCCCTTCCATATGTGTGCACGGGCGTACACACCCTTGGATTATGAATATTACATGAGGCAATTGGAGGATATAGTTCCTTCCATTAGGTCTGAATTAGAAGAAGTAGCACGTTTTAAATGAACGAGGACATTTCTTGTGAGGAACAGATATACCATAATGAAAACAAATGCATCTGAGAGTCTTAATGCAATTTTGTTGGAGGCACGTGAGCTACCTATTGTCCCCTTTCTCGAGGCCATACGAAGATTGATTCAACAATGGTTCTATGATCGTCGAAGTTTTTTCAGTTTCCAACGTGCTCACCTTTCGCCGTGGGCTGAGGATGTGCTTCGTACATACTAAAGGAAAGTCGAACAATGGATGTGAGTTTTGTTTCATTCTACTACATGAATTTGAAGTACATGATCGCACAATGCAATTTGAGGTCAACATTCTTACCAAGAGTTATTCATGTCGACGATGGAATTTGGATCTGATGCCATGCCCACATGCATGCCTGGCTTTGTGTCATCGGAACCTTGGGCTTCATTCATATTGTCATGAGTTTTTCCAAGCATCCAATTTAGTGCAATTATACGGTAACGATGTACATCCAATTGGAAGTGTTCAACAATTTGCCAACTCAAATGTTGATGAGGAGGACCGCATTCTCCCGCCAAGCACTAAGCGAACTGCTGGACGTCCAAAGAAAAAACGAATTTTGTCTCGTTTTGAGAGGGCAGCGTCCCTCAAGTGCGGGCGTTGTGGTCAAGTTGGTCATAACCGTAGATCGTGCAAGAATTCGATTCTGAGATGATGTTTCTTTTTTCTGTTTTAGGATTTTAGGATTAAGATGATTATTTCCATAGATATTGTTGTTTTTCAGCTATTCTTGTTATCATCCTCATCATTTTTGTTCTTCAATAAGGATGCTCATGTTTTTTCTAGATATAACAGGTTCATGGCATTTTTTTTCCAAATCATTTAATTTTAGGTTTCCTATATTTTTCAACATTCTAGTTTTAAATTTACTTTACCAATTCAGCATATATGTTTATCATGTTTATTTTGTTCCACAATTCATCTTGGTCATAAAAAATCAATGGTATTTCCTTATAATATAATCAATTTGTTTGCAATCATTAACAATTTTCTTTTAACCAATGGCTAGGTTTGGTTCAAATAATGCATCATATAGGTATAATAGATACATGGTATTTTTTTGTTGTTTGAATATTTATGCTATTTTTATCGTCTTCGGTATTTGCATAATGCATCTTGTACACATTAGAAATACATGGTAATTTTTCCCATAATAGCATCATAATTTCTTCCTAATTGATAACAATGCTTTTTAACTGATAACTGAGCATTTTATAAACATAGCAAATACATTGTATTTATAAGTATAATATTTTTCTTATAATCGGTTGTCTTGAGTATCCAAGAATTACGTAGTATTTTTCCTTATAATTTAAAAAGATTTATATTTTTTTAGTTGTTCAGTGTAGTTTATTTTTATCTCTTAATAGATGGTATTTGCATTGTAAACCAAGATAAATGCAGGACTTCGATGTTTCATGTCTATTTTTCCCGATGCAAGTTTAATTGAATTTTAATCATGTTTCCAAGACATTCCAATCAACCTTGTTGATATCCCAATCACATTCCTAAAAGCGTGTATTTGAGAAAACCAAAAGCATATTGTCACATTCCTAAAAGTGTAAAAGTGTGTATTTCCAAGACATTCCAATCAAGCCTAATGTAATCATAACTTTAAGCAAACCAAAAGCATATTGTCAGAAATCACAACTAGCAAACCAAAACTATATCGCCATAAACATTCCAAAAGCCCAAAACATAAACTAGCAGAGTCATATGTCTAAATTGTCCTAAAACGTTCCTAGAGCATTATGAATGATGGTCTATTATAGAAATACCTATATTCTTGGCTTTGAGTGAAACACTTCTATTCTTGGCTTTGTGTCAAATGAAGATCGAATGACGGTGCATAGTCAATTGTTGATGTTTTGGAGACCTTCTTTGGCTCATATAGTCTTTTCATAGCTTTGATGTAGTCCCCTATTACTGTAACTGTCGCTTCCTTGTCTGGTATTTTAGGTAAAAGACTCCCACTAGCTCCAGTATTTCTTCTTACATTCTAATTAATCTGAGTATATAAAAACCTGAATCAGTTACATTATATATAATCATTGAACTGTGAATAATAAATACCTATTTTGAGTACCTACCTCATTAAGCACCCTCGAACCCCTACCAAGTACTTGTGTTTTTATTCTGTCATCGTTGATTGTTTTCTTCGATCTTGGAGTCTAAGGAATCCAAATTCATTTGGATTAGTTATGTACACATACCATAATACATTGAATAGCATAATTAACCCCATATGTTATCAAAACTTGATTTCCATACCTCTTTTGTAAAACCAACCATGCTTGCTGATGTATTTGCAACAATCCCATCTAGTTGCAATTTTCACTTTACCTTGTATTTGTTTCATATATAATATTATTAGATATGTACATATAAATTGCTTCACAATTCGATATATGTTACAAAAACCAAAATCTGAATGCAAATATAGTTAAATTCCACGCACCTCAAATGGCCGTTTAACAACACTCCACTTGGGATTGACAGGCAATGATCTATTCTCTATAATAGTGCCAACAGTTGGCCATTTAGCACGTTCATTCTATTATAACAGCAAAATTCTAGTTAATTCATTGATGCAAACTATCTTCCTATTAAAAGTTTTTGTTCTTAGTATAAATACCTCTAAAATAGCCTTGTCTTTCCTCTCCCTCTTTAAGCTTTCATAAAATTCATTTTCATCGATAGATCGAATTACTTCGTTCATTATCTCCTCTGAATCTTGGGATTCAACATTTTTCTATTTGTAATAAAAAACGTGAGATTTGTAATTAGTAATATATATATATATATATATATATATATATATATGGTCAGGTTATTAAGGCTTCATTAAATTATTTTCTAAAATGTACCTGTTGTTGTGTGGTCTTGTTGCCTCCATCCATTCCCATCCTGTTTTTTTTCCATCAGCACCTTGTGAGGTTATGTTTGTGGTCATTGTTATGTTGACTAACTGATTGTTTGGGCCTTGTCCAGGTGCTCCGTCTTCTTCATCATCTCTTTTTCTTTGAATTTGTGGATTATTTGCAGCACCACGAGTTTCTTCTTTATCCACATCATTTTCCTCTTCTTCTCCAATACGATCCAACACCTTGGTGAAGTCAGATGCTCTCTATTTTATTGTAGGTTATATAATTAGATATTCAAATTAATGAATGCAGATACCATGTAATTGTAATCATACCTTATATATTTGATTGAAAGCTGCAACCACCTGGTTAATCTTGTCCCCTTCTCCTTGTTGCAATCCTTGGCCTTCCACTCTTGTGCCCTTCACATAGTCTATCATTAAGTTAATGGCTCCGACCAATTCATCCATCCGTTTGGTCAATATTTCTTGATTTCTTTCTATCACTTCTAACTTCTCCCTTATGTAAACTTGGTCCACAATAGAAGGTGCTCCTTTATCGAGGGTTATATCAATTATGCTCTTTCCTGTCTTTTGCTTTCGCAACTCCATCTCGTTCTCATGAATAATTTTTTTTTCTTCCTCCAGAAATGGTTGGAAATAATCCATTTCCATTTCCACATCAGTAGCTATCATTGGAATTACTTCAAGCTGTTAGTTTGCACAATAAAGAAACGTCAGTAAACTACTTTTTTTAAATTACTAATTAATGAACATAATTATTGAATTATTTACCTCTCTTGACTCAAATACTCTTCTTTCGAGGTCCTTCCATTTCGGCTGTGTGTCTGCCAGCCAATTGACAATCCTTGGAACTGTATCTGTCATTTTCCTTGCAAAGAAACTCTGTGGGCTGCTTAGTATAGGCATAACTTCATAAGCCCATGCTAATATGGAAAATATGAAGCCCCACATAGATATTCTCCTCGCCTCCTTGCTCTGTAAGGCTTTTTTCATGAACTCAACTAACATGTCAAATACTAACCTTCCCCATGGATACCCATTGAATAATTCCTCATCATCAACCATGATTATATGGTTCATGTCTACGTGAACTGTGTCCTGTTGAGGGAGTAGGAAACTTTCCAAGAAATACAGTAAGACCATCTTTAATTTGTCATCCTCTATGACACTCTTGCTTATGACAAATGCCATATTTATATCCATTCTTCTTACCGTTTTTTTCCCCATAGAAATACTGTTTCCTTATGTGTTCATCTCCCTTAATCCTTTCTGTTTCTATTTTAGGTATTTCTCCACAGTTCAATCCGGTTATTAGAGCGAATTCTCTCAATCCAAATTTCACTACCTTCCCCCTAGTAAGAAGTTAATCTCTAAAGTACTACTGAGCTTGCATTGTCGTTGTATGAGATGCAACAACAATTGGGAAGATTGGTTGGTTGTGGGGAAGTCCAAATAGTGCCCAAAACACATTTTCCTAAATCGTTCAAGTACTGTATCAGGTAAAAAGCTCTTTATTCGCTCTATAACATCTATCTTGGTTTGCAGGTTGATTTTTAGAGCTTGGCATCTCTTTGTTTTACTCATCAGATACAGATCATCCTATAAGACAATGAATAAATTTTAAGAATATTCAAAACAGCATACACAAATACATTGTATATAAATCATTTATCTACCTCCATTGACTCGTTGGCAGTACTTTTCCTTTTGGTGATCTTTTTAGATCCGAATTTAGCCACCCGCTTCTTTGTCATGTGTTCTTTCTTAACACTCACCTATTATGAGAAAGTAAAATGGTAGTTAAAATTTATTCATTCAACCAATGTGCATGTTTCAGATTACCTTTTTCTTTGATTCTCTGTTCCTTTTCTATCTTGATGGTTTGATTCTGATTCGGTTTGGTCTTCTTTATCATCCCCTGATTATTCTTCCTCATCATATTGTGAGTTTTCTTCTCCTTCTTCAGAATGGATGTTTTCTTCTTTTGATTCTACCTCTTCCTGTTTAATCAATTTATTTTCAGAATTACAATATATTTATATGTATTCAAGTGTTGTGTTATTGGGCATACCTCATCATCAGAGTGTTTATCAATCTCTTCCTCTGTTGATTCTACTTCGTCCATGCACTTCTCCTTTTTTTTTTTTTTCACACTTTGTTTTATTTTCATCCTGCATCATAGTAGTTTAATCTCAACCATATATTTCACACTTTCCAGAATTTAAAATTTCAAGCTACTTAACTTTACCTTTTTTGTGCTCTTTGCCCTTTTCTTCTTAGTGGACTTAGATTCAGCATTTTCCTCTTCCCTTTGTCTCTTTTTTTCAATGTTTTGCCTTGTCTTTTCTTTTGTTTGCTCCCACTTTTTAGATTCTAATCCTCTTGTCATTGTATCAGCTGACTCCTATATCAAAATTAAAACAAAGCGTCAGACTCATTAATGATTTTGAAACACTGAAAAGTTATCGTTTACCTCTCCGTCACTGTTTAATGTAATTATCCCTATATGTTTTGGCTTTTTCCCTGAAGTTATCCCCACGGCCAAAAGTCTTTGACTAGTCCGTGTCCTTTCCTTGGAAGTTGTGTTTGCTTTTACCATATCTTCACTTTACCAAAAAAAAAAAAAAATCAATCGAGCTTCGAAAACCAGAAAAGTAGTACGACATATTCGGACCCCAAGTTAGATTCTAGATTTTTTATCCCAAAAATTTAATATATATTAAGGAGGAAACCTCCTAACAACTTTTTTAAATCTCCTAGCTTCTCATTACTTCCTAAAAAAGGGGAGAATCTTAAAGATTTGAGTACAACCGAACCACTTTTTTACCAAGTCACTTTTTTCTTCGAAGTCTTTTTTAAATCTCCCCTTTTCTCGTCTCCTTGTTCCCCAACCCTTCTTCCCTTTTCTGTTTTCCTATTACATTTTAAATCCCGAACCAAAAGGATTGAATGACCCCAACGTTCTAAGTAAGATAAAAAGCAAGAATTGTACATGCAAGATACAATGACCTTGAATCGAAGCAAGTGTCCTTGTTCCTGAGCGTCGAGGTCTACTTCGAGTATTCTTGCCCTCGCCTTTGAAATCGTTGAACTACAATTTGAGATAGATGTTCATACGTGAGATCAATGAACCGAACCAAAGTTCTTCACTAGTAGTCAAACACCAAGATGGATGAAGAAGAATAAGAAGAAGAAGATCAGAGCATGCGTGATATCGATGAAAAAACATGAAAAAGCTGAAGGATTTTTTTTTCTCTCAAGCGTGAAGAAGCTGAAGGGTTTTTTTGTTCTCAAACGTGAAGAAGCTGAAGTGAAAAAGGTTGAAGGGGTAATTTCAAATGTGAAGGTGGGTGAAGGCTGTTGGTAAAACCCTAGGTAATTAACCAAATTCGTGGGTTTTTTTTTGTTATTCCTGTTGTTTTAAGTTTTTGAATTCTTCTTCATTTATTGATTTGACATTTCAATTATTCTATGCTTTAATTAATGGTTTAATATCATTTTGTAGGCAAATTTATTCTAGCATTGCAGTTCTTACTCAGTGTTTGTGTTTAGTTCACTTCATCAGTATTCATATTGGCAAATTCTGTGAAAATATTATGAATTTTTGGGTATGATTTTTTTTTTTTTGTATCATCGATTTTTCTAATCACTAGATTTAACTAAAATTTGAATTTCAAATCTCTTTTTATCATTAAGTTTGGATTCCTTAATTTTAGGTTTCTGTATTTGAATTTGGTTTTATTTAAATTAAATCATGTAGTCTGATAGATGTACCTTGTATTTCTGTGGTATTTGTTATTTTAGTGTTTGGGGGTATTTTGGTAAATCGTTAATTCAGATTAATTAATGCATAAACTTGAATTGGTCATTTATCTAAAAAATGAGCTAGGTTGCCATTTTTCAAAACGCTTATTTAATTTTTGCCATTCTTGAAGTTAGCCCTTAGAGGGATGCAAATACACTCATTTTTTTTTGCCTCCTTTGTGGATGTGGGACAAAAAAAAAAAAAAAAAAACTCTTCTATTCCATTTCATTTTATTTTCTATTTTATTTATATTACAAATTTATTTATAGTTCATTATTAATTGTATAGTTACTTTGCATTATTTATTGGCATTATATATTTATTGTCGTGTATGCTTATTGACGTATATACACCTTGCATTATTTATTTAAAATTAAAATATTATTTTTGTTCTTAATTTATCCAAATTTAGTGTTTTAGTTGTCGATTCAAATATAATTCTAGTGATTAAATATAGGTTAATTATAGTTTAATTAAGTCATCATAATAAAAGTTTCATTCATTTGATAATTCATATAATTTCTATCAATTGACATAATTTTTCCAAATTTTTGTTAACATCGACGTTTTAATATAAATGTTATACATATATTTTAGATATGATTATTAAAATGATCAATATAATGGAATTAAATCAAAATTAAAGTTCCATTTAATAATTCAAACAATTTTCATCAATTTCCACATATATTTTTAATTTTTTTTTTGCTTGCATCGACATTTCAATAGACATTTCCATCTAAATATTATTTTAGTTTTGAGATATGATGATTAAAGTTGATCAATTATTGTCTAATTAAGTCACATTTAAAATTTCATTGACTAACCCAAACAATTTCCTTCAATTTCCATGATTTCCATAAATTTTCCTGAAATGTCCATCGACATCGAAACCTTGACATTTCCATCGACATCAACATTTCGATCATTGGTCCTAGCTAGATACCCACTAGAGCCTTGCACACATTCGATTGATTTCTTCACAAATACTCTCGGGAAGCTTGAAACAATTCATTGTGTATGTGAGGATGACCTGGGTTATAGATTTAATAAGCACTTGATCTTTCTTTCCTATAGAATAAAGCTTCTCTTTCCAACCTTGCAAGACTTTCCAACTCCTATCCCTAACTCTTTTAAATAAAACATTCTTATTTCTCCTAGATTGAGATGACATGCCAAGGTAATGGTTTTTCTAGTGAATCTCAATCTCTCTGAGTATAAGTTTAATTGGAGTTAATTTGTGGAAAAAAATATATATCTATATTTGAGTAGGTCTTTGATGGATTTTCCTAAATTTAAAGCTGGAATGATAGTTTCGTAAATAAGAGAAACTTTGAGCCAAACCAACCCTAATTTTTTTATTAGTCTTGTAGCAGCCCAATATGTTTTTCTCATCTCTCCTTCCTCTCTCACGGTTGAGCCGTTTTCTTCCTCTTCTTCATTTTTTTCCTATTTTTATTTTCGTTCATTCCTCCCCATTGTCGAGCAATAGGAACGTCGGCCAACACCACCTCCCTTGTCGCTGCCGTCGTCTCCCTTAACCTCCGGAAAACGTCTCCGACCGATTAACTCCATTCCCTCGTGCCTCTAGCCATCACCGGCGACAGCAACTGCAGCGTTGTAATGCTCCTACAGCAAGTAGCAGTAGGCCACGACGTCTCCTTCTCCGACGAGTTGCAGCAGCCTCTAGTCGGCGTGTTTGGCAGCGTGGGTTTTGCTTCTTCGTGCCCGCTCAGTTTCCCTCTCTCTGTGGATTTTTTCCTCTCTCTCACACTCAATTTCATGTTGTTTTCGCAAGCAAAATCTCTGGTTCGGGGGCTGGGCGTTCAGTGAGTTTCTCCGGCGAGTGGCGGTGCGAACATCATGTTTTTGGGCGTTTTAGCGGGGTTTTTAGCGAATTTGTCCTTGGTAAGTTGGATTTAAGGTTATTTTGGTTGATTATAGCATTTAATCGAATACCCACTAACTTTTGGGTTTGTTCAGCAAGCTCTTCTTTTAAATTCTGGCGATTCGAGCAGTGGGTCTTCGAGTTTCAGCATCTTTGAGCAATTTCGGCATTGGATAAGTGTTTTACATCAAGTATTGAGGTTGATTTTGATGTTTAATCAATTACCCATTGATTCTTGTTGTTGGATTCAAGGTACTCTTAGCATTTGGAGGCTTAATCGTCAATTTGGAGCGAAATTGAAAGCCCGGACAGCAAAATATTAGTTTCTGTTTTGGGGTAAGTTGGGTGAAATTTATCCCAAAATTATTTGGCCCTAATCATTGTAAGTCTATGGATTTTAAGAATGTTTTTCCCTTTTGTGTAGCTTGGTTAAAGGCTTTGAGAGCTAAGGAGTTATTTTGGATTGTATGAAGTATTTGATATGCTAAGGTAAGTAGCCATTCAGATTAAAGCTCTAAGTTTTGCCCTTGGATCTATTCAAGCACAATTGGTTAATTGTAGCATGTTGAGTTAGCCTTTATGTAAGTAGCTATTTAGATTAAGTTCCCATGTATTTGGACACATTTAAATTAGAAATTTAATATATGCTAGCATGAATCGAATTTAAGCCTTGACTTTTGCTTTTGGATTTAAATAAGCTTGTTGAGTTTCATTGTGAAGCATGATGTCTGAATGAGAATTGTTTTAGTTAATGGTAGCATGATGAGACTGCTTTTAACTAGACTAGTATCTTTGGGTTTATTTTAAAGCATGTTTGGGTTGGATAGCCTATGGTTTACGCTAGGCGTCTGTTTATGATATTGGAGGATGGGTTGATTGTCTGTTGAAATTGTGGTTGAATTGGGGATGCGAGATCTGACTCGCATTGGTTATATAGGAGTGTATTATCTTCTTTCCAGGTGATAAGAAAAAATTGGGTTTTTCTATTCATATGTCGTTATGCTGTCGAATTTTCGGTAGCACTACAGTGAGTAAAAAGGCTAAGTTTGGAAGTATCCCTTGGGCAGTGAAGGGTTGAAATTGGCTGGCTGATTAGTTTAGACCACGAGTTCTCCAGGCATGCTTTAGTATGACTTATTGAGATAACCATACGAATGAATGAGAATAGACTCTGAATAAGGACCTTAATCATGTTTTAGGGCCTCATGTAGACTTAAAGGATCCTTAAGTCTTATGTTAGCTATGGTTATTTCTTTCCCCATCTCAGGACTGATGGAATCAGTTTTCAGGCACGGGATCGTGCATTTTATCATTGACTGGTAAATTCCAGTTTTCATGCACGGGATCGTACATTCCATCAGTTGACTATTAGAGCCTAATTTTTAGGCACGAGATCGTGTGCTCTATCAGTCTCAGGACGGTGTTGAGCTCAGGCACGGGATCGTGCGCCAGATGTCACTCATGCATGTTTTCATGCACCAGACTGCTTCACCGTATTTCATGATTCAGGGGTGTTGTATTGGGATAGGTGTAGTTTTGCTAGAGGTTGCCAGCTAGTCTCTAGTTTATTTGTCTTACCCGACTAACCCACACAACACTCTAGTTGGCACAGGTTGGGGATAGGTAGTCACCCTAGACAGAACATTTCATGAACCTAGTTATGGCCCAGGGTTAGAAACCATCATGACTGTTCTAGTTAGGTCCCTCTGATGTTTAGACACAAATTTAAGTTTCATGTTATTACATTTCATATTATCAGATCTCATGGTTTCAGTTCCAGCTCTTAAGTGGGCTACTTACTGAGTATATTCTTATATACTCACCCATGCTACATAACTTTCCTTTTCAGGCGGTACTTGATGACATCAGGCGGGCGACAAGAGCAGTGACTTGGCTAGGCTATGGGGTGCAGCTGCAAATCATGTCTCTAGAAGTCTAGGATCGAGTTTCCTAGTCATGTTTTCAAATGTTTTTAATGTTCAATTTTATGAAAATTGTCTATCGTGTTTTGACTAGTCTGATATTGTAAAATGACTTATGGTTTTGGGCCTCGTTTAATTAATAAAGATTTTTACTTATGATCTCTTCTGCTTTTAAACTTCAAAATTTTACGTTTTCATGCATGTAGTAGCGACCCTCCGCATGTTTTTAACTTCCTTTTAGACGGGTCGTGACAACAAGGCTTTCCAACTCCTATCCCTAACTCTTTTAAATAAAACATTCTAATTTCTCCTAGATTGAGATGACATGTCAAGGTAATGGTTTAGAGATTTCGTGTAGGTGACTCCCAAGATGTTGGCACATCTATCTATTATTGATTGCTGCATATTAGGATTGAGCATGAAAGATGATTTGTTTAAGTTCATTGTTTGGTCAGATGCTCTTTGATAGTAATGCAACACCTTTTTGATAGTAGCACATTCCTTTTCCGATGCTTGGAAAAAATAAGACTTTCGTCAGCAAAAACATAAATGAATTAGAGATGGACAAGATTTAGAAATACGAAAACCTTTAAGATTAGCTAAAGATCATTCCCTAAATTGGAGAGTCGAGAAACCTTTAGCACAGAGGAGAAAGAGATAGGGAGATAGCGAATCTCCTTGTCTAAGCTCTCTACTAGGATGAAATGCATCTCTTGGCTTACCATTTATAAGCACAGCGTGTTCCACCGATACCACACAACCCATAACAAGCCTTCTCCACTTTTGGCTAAATCTCATTTACTCCATAACTCTGTTTAGATAGGGTCATTCCACTCTATCATAAGCTTTACTCATATTCAGCTTCATCGTTATGGAACCTTCTTCCCACACCTTTTGTTATTGGCAGCATGAATTCATTCAAAGTCTAGCACCACGTTATCTGTTATAAGCCTCCCCTAAACAAAAGTCGATTGATTTGGGGAGATCATCGAGTTGAGCACTTTCTTTAACTTGTTAGCGATGACCTTAGCTATGATTTTGTATATAACATTGCATGGGCTTATAGGCCTAAACTCTAACATATACTTTGGATCTTCGCATTTTGGAATGTGGGATATTAAAGTTTTGGTCAAAGGCCTCACATCATTTTCACTGTTAAGAACTCCAAGACAAATGGACATAATGTTGTCTCCAATCAGCTTCCAATACCTCTAAAAGAACATGGTGTGAGCTCCATCAGGACTTGGAACTTTAGTTGGGCTCATGAACTTTAAAGCAAGCTCGAGCTCCTCCTTAGAAAATTCTTTGTCTAACCAATTCCTTTGATCTTCTGTTATTTTCCTAGTGATAATGCTTGTTGTCTCGTTAATGTCAACCCCATTCGGATAAGAGGATGAAAATATGTCCTTAAAATACTCTATATCAGTAAAGCTAATGTCTTCCACCTCTTCAACCCATGTTCCTTGTTTGTTGAAATTTCCCTTAATTTTGTTAATCTCCTTGCGCTAGGATGCGTTTGCATGAAACCATTTCGTGTTTTTATCACCTCATTTTAGTCATTCTTCTCTTGATCTAATCTTCCAATATGTCTTGTCCTCTTCAAAAGGCTCATCAAGCTTATTCTCTAAGCCAATCAGCTCCCTTATTCCTCACACCCTTGGAGCCTTCCTTGAAGATCTTCCATCTCACTTTGGGTTCTCCCTATAGGACATTTAAGAGAATCTTCTAGCCTCCTTTTATTGAATTTTTGCATTGACTGCCAAGATTCCTTTATCATATCTTCTTTTTTTTTTTTTTTTTTTGAAAATTCCTTTATGATATCTATGCATTCCACAAATTTTATCCATCCTTCTTCAAATCTAAAGGCCTTGCTAGCACTACTGCTCTTAGCTTTAGATTTGACAAACATCTCTAGGAGAATAGGCTAGTGGTCCAATGGTTGGAGCTTAAATGCTTTACTTGGAAATACTTATAGAGACCATTTTTTTTATCATCAACACCAATGTGGATAGGGTTCGACCTTTAATCTTAAGAAAGGTGACACGTGTCTCATCCACTGAACTACAAGTGACATTCTGAGATGCGATAAGAGGACATTAAAGTCGGCTGATGAACTATGACAATGCTTGTAATTGTGGCTTGGAGGCTACCATTGTTTGTCTTGGTTTCTTAACAATCTTATTGAACCGAATTCAAATCTCACGCCACACGTTGTTGCGATCAAATTAGATTTTTTAATGCTTAATTTTTGTTTATTTTAATTTTAGTTGAAGGGGTTTTTTTTTTTCTCAAAGTTTTGCCCTAATATAGTATAATGTTAGGGAGAGGAAGTAACAAAGAACACTTATGGTAAAGATGTGTGTTTTGTTTGTTGATACCATAATTTAGATCGTCAGGTCAATAGTGAATTTGTAATTGTGAGGGAACCAAATAAGTGCCTGCAATTAGAAATATTTGAACACCGATGCGATGCTAAGCCACACGCACTCTGATGCTCAATTTAGAATAGGGTTCTGGAGCAATAAGAGAGCTTAGATCGCAGTAAATAAGTGAGAATGTTCGACGTACCTCCCTTCCTTTTCAAAAATTCCATTTATAGTAGAATAGTAAAACGACTAGCATTAATTCGCCTGAGAATCTTGCCTTGATTCCTGGACCTCTTCAATTGATGGTTATGAATATGTAACCGTCGTTGGACTTGGTGGTGACCAATATCTTATCTCGTAAGACCCACAAGAGGTCCAGACACTTGAGCCTTTAACATACAATTGATGGTCGCGGGTTCATCTCCATCATCAAGACTTTCATGAATATGCCCGACGCTCTTAGGGTTAGCCTTCATGCCTTGGCCGACCCCATGAGAGTCAACCATAGGGCCTTTGGTTGACCCTATGTCCTTTGACCGACCCCATGGGGTCCGCCATGGGACCTTGGCAAATCTCCTTTGGGGGTTGGCCATAGGCCTTATGGCCTTGGTTGACCCCTTTGGGGATTGGCTTCCATGACCCTTGCCTGACTTGATGAGTTTTGGTCTTGTGGTCCATTGATATTTTCGGGTTGTTTTGGGATCGATGATTGGTTCTTTAGGTTTCTTTGACCTCTTGACCTGTTTCTTGACTTAAGTCTCTAATGGACTCAACGTCAGACCCAACAGAAATTTTATCCTCAACATTGCTCATGGCAGTAAATTCATCCATGCCAAAATATTCTTCTTAATAGATAGATGGTATTTGGTTGCAAAAAAATATGATTTTGGATTTATTACTAAGGACAAATTACTATGATTAGCAAATATGTAGAGTTTGATCATATCAATAATTATTTTCATATTCAAGATTTGTATGCAGGTTACAATATAGCTACAAGTTTTATGAGAACAAAATAAATAATATTTTTTTTCGGAAAAATACACTTCTGGTCCCTGAGGTTTGGTTTAGGTTTCATTTTGGTCCCTGAGTTTTCAAACTCGACAATTTAGTCCCTGAGGTTTGGATTTCGTTTCATTTTAGTCCCTCCATCCATTTTTCCGTTAGATTTTAACGGAATGCTGACGTGGCACCTTTTTTTTATTTAAAAAATATTTTCTTTTTAATTTTTAAAATAAAACAATATATTAAATACTTTTTTATTGTTTTTTCTTTTTTTTTTCTTTTCGTTTTTCTTCCTCATCTTCTCCCTTGATCTTCTCCACAACTCTCAAACCCTAACCAACTCACCTCCAGCAGCAGCCACCGCCGCCGCCGCCGGACGTCGTCGCCTGTAAAATCCTCAACGTGAGCAGCGTCGCCGAGCCGGTGCTCGGATAACACTGGGATCCGCCGAAAATCGCCGGAAAAGTCTTCACGTTTCAGATCTGGAACCCAAGAAGCCAAACCCCCTTCGAATCTCGTTTTAGATCTGGAACCAAGAGCCCAAACGGAAGAAAACGAACAGGAGAAAATGTGGGTCTGCTCGCAGAAAAGAGAAAACGGAAGAGGAAGGGAGAAAGCTCGGTTTGTGGGGCTGCTCGTGAATCTCCCTCTTTTTCTCTCGGAATCAAAGGAGTCGGTCTGAAACAAAACCCACTCAGATCGAGATTAGGTGGTGATTTTGTAGCCGGCATTTACGAGCTCCTTTGAATCCGTGTTGATCGAAAACGGGAGGAGGAGGGACTAAAATGATCGAAAACGCGTGAAAGACGACCATAGATCCGTCAACTCCCTTTGTCACTGCACGCCAGATCTGGATTTCTCACCGGCTCGATTTTCCGGCGAGGATGACGACGTGGTCTTCTCTTCTTCCTTTTTTTTTAACGAAATCCACGGCTTAATTTTCCAGCGAGGATGACGGCGTGGGATTTCTCACCGGCTCGATTTTCCGGCGAGGATGACGACGTGGCTAATTAAAGCAGAATATTTGGAAGAAAGGATATGGAGAAAAGTAGAGAGGAAGAGGGAAAAAAAATTAGTCACCGCCGACGGCGGCCGACGACGGCTGCCGGTAGGATTAGGGTTAGGGTTGAAGAGGGAAATGAAGAAGAAGGAGGATAATGGAGAGGAAGAAGGAAGAGGGATGGAGAAGAAGAATAAAAGAAATAATAATAAAAAAATATTTTTAAAATGATTTTATTTTAAAAATTAAGAAAATAGTTTTTTAATAAAAAAATGTTGCCATGTCAGCATTCCGTGAGAGTTTAACGGAAATTTTGATGGAGGGACCAAGAATGTAACAAAATCCAAACCTCAGGGACTAAATTGTTGAGTTTGAAAATTGAGGGACCAAAATGAAACTTAACTCAAACCTCAGGGACTAAAAGTGTATTTTTCCCTTTTTTTTTTTTTTTTTTTTGTCTTACATTTTGTTGGTACTTAATTAAATTGGAATAACATTTGTTTATTATAATAGTATAGAACACCTATTCTCTTACTTCAAAAAAAAAAAAAAAAAAAAGAACAACTATTCTCTTTAGCCTTTTATCGTATGATTTAAAGTAATAAGAAAATTATTTTAAAAAAAGTAATAAGAAAATATAATTTGTAATTTAAAAAAATTATAAATAATTAACTTATTAAAATTCATATATTGAAAATCTAAATACAAGCAACTAAAATAATATGTCTACTTTGGTCAATATAACTAAATCACAATAATTTCATTTGAATTTACCAAACACTATGAACTGTTTTTTTTGTGTTTAAAATTGAAATTTACCAAACGCTAATTTGCTTCATATAACAGTTGCTTTTCATGAAAGCACAGCTACTAATAATTATTTTAAAAGCTACTGCAATCCCAAACGGAACTTGATACTAATCCAAACTTACGAGTTTAGAATTTTAAAAATTCTAATAGTAACTCACTCTTACTCGTATTGATCTACGGATCTGATCTGGAAGTTTCAATTGGGATATTTCCAAAAGCATATATATTTTTCATAAAATGTTTAGTAAAGAAACTCTCACAAAAGAACCCTATCGTGGATTCTTCTCAAAAAAAAAAAAAAAAAAAACCCTATCGTGGATTGTTGATCGGGCATTCATTTTAGGTTTTAGTCTCTAATGTTAGGGTATTTTTTTCAATTTTGTCCCTGTTATATATTAACATTTCATGAATAGTTATTTAAAATTGACTGATAGTAAATTACATAGTGATACTTATGTAAGGGATTACGGGACACTATTCATATCTCCACAATGGTATGATATTGTCCACTTTGGGCATAACCCTCATGACTTTGCTTTTGGTTCACTCCAAAAGGCCTCATACCAGTGGAGATAGCTGTCCTCCCTTATAAACCCATGGTCATCCCCTTATCTAGCCGATGTGGGACTTTGGTCGCACTCCCAACAACTTAGTCCATTGATGGAAGAAAAGAGGGAAAGTAATTTAAAAGATGAAAACTCAATTTTTTTTAACTTGTTTCTTAAAATTTTAGCAGATTAATTAGAAAATTTCCTCTTTTAAAATTATTTTGTAGACCTCTAAATTTATCCAATATTTTATATCATCAATTTAATCTTTCATTACCATTGACATACTCACTTTGGGCCAATATTGTGAATGCAACTCAAATAAATATATTGAAAATTAGGTTTTCGAAAATTATTTTAGCATATTTTCTTTCTATTTTTATTTCATGCTTATTTTGTTTTATGAATTATATTTATTTGAGTTGTTTGAAACATTGAAGTTTCTTAAATAATATTTTAAATTCTTTTTTTCTTCATTTGATTCTGTTATAATTTTTGTATTTTGTTTATTGGTTTGATAATTGCGTATATTTTAAGCCAAAACTTCCACGTAATTTATTGGTGTATTTTTACTAAGTTCCAATAATAATTATGTTTTAAATCTTTGAGAAATCTTTTACATTTTTTTTTGCGATAGAAACTGTTGTGAAAATCGCCAGAAAATCGAGCTAACAAATGACTCAAATACCAGAGACTTCCTCAGACAGCAACAATAAGCAAAACACAATCACTATAACCAGAAGGTAAATGAGAGAAGGGAAGGAAAAACAAAACACACAGTCTTTTATAGTGGTTCGACCAAAAACAAGGTCTACATCCACTCTTAGCCACTATTATTATCAATGTATCAGTAGAGCTTACAAAGGTACATCAACACAAGAATTCTGTCGAAACAAAAGAGAAAAAGAACCTCCACCGAAGACAATAACAAGTCCTCTGTCTTTCTCGATCGATTTAGCAGCTCTTCAAGTATTACAGGGATCAGCAACACTCACACTAAACCCAGATGAGAATACTCATCTTTACAGAGGAATCGCACACCCAAACTTCACCATTTTACCTCTCACCCAAGCTCACACACTCAGCTCCCTCTATCTTACTCTCAGAAGCCGTCGAGACGAAGAAGAAGAGAAGAATCAATCCCTAGAACGATGCTTCAGCTATTTTGAAGGCTTTTTGCTCCTCCCAGACACCTGGCGCGCTATCAGGTAGGGACAAGTGAAAAGTTAGTTACCCATTAACAAACTCACGTGCTGAGCACGAACCAGCCAACCATCTCCAGCTGAATTCTAAACGAATTGATTAACCTGCTGATTTAAGAGCTTAATGTATATTTAGCTATCAAAACATAACAAATCTCCACCTTGATAGATAAACATAAAAACCTATAACATCTGCTTTATCAACATATAATAGTGGTCGTTTTCTTCAAGAACTTACACAGAACAGACATTGAGAGTTTTCATACAACTCTCCAATTTACTCACAGCTAAGGATTTAGTAAAAGCATTAGGTGCATTGTCCAAAGTACTAATTTTCTCAAGCTTAAACTTTCCCTCATTCACGACATCCCTGAGAAAATGATATCGGATATCTATATGCTTCGACCTATCATGAAAAGTCTGATTTCTTGATAAGTACACAACACTCTGGCTATCACAGTAAATCACAACCACACTTTCATCATAAATCAGTTCATTGGTTAATTCTTTCAACCAAATAGCTTCCTTTAAAACTTCTGTAGCAGCAATATAATCTGACTCGATTGTAGACAAAGCCACCACTGACTGTAACGAGGTCTTCCAATTCACTAAGTTTCCCAAAAACATAAATGCATACCCGGTAAGTGACCTCCTTTTATCTTCATCTGCTGCATAATCAACATCTACGTATCCTAAAACATTACTTTGGACTTTTGACTGTGTAAACAACAAACTGTTGGGTTTTATGCCCTAAAACTCGTAGATAGTGAATGTAAACAAATTTTATACTTGTAATCAATAAAGTGTTATTTAGTTTCTGCAATAAAATGTTATTGTTTTGCACTATTTGACCCAAATCCAATAAACTAAGATCCAAGGTTGTTTGTATGTAACTTGAACTAGTATGTAGGGACATACGGGGATCGATGTTCAAGTAACAACCTAAAGGGTCTATAGTATAGGGATAAGGCTGGGTACCTTATCCTGGTGACACTATGGATACGACCCACTTTGTATTATGATACAAACGCTATGATCCAACGCGTTCATGTAGTTGACATGCGAGTGGGGGTATCCTATGCAATGAGTTTGCATAAGACTGGACCGCGAAATAGTTAACCACTAACTGTAACACCGTTAGTTGGCTTGGTTTCTATTTCACTAGGATGACCTAGACAACTCAGTCTCAATCCTGAGTGGATTATGGACTCCTGTTCACGAGGAGTTGTCCTTTGATTTGTATGGGTGAGAGTGGCCAGCACGCCGACTCAATAAGCCTACCATTTTGGGGACAATACCGAGTGGGGAGCTGGGAACATAATCACACAAGATGGAATTCACTCCTTCCCGACTTTAGGGTAAGTAGAGGTGTGTTCCCTTAAGTGGTGTCTCCGGGACTTGAACAATGGGCCCAACCCTCTCTATGGCACGAGAGGGACTTCTGTTTGTTGGTTGGACCTCAAACAGGTTGTTCATTAGAGGAGCACTGGGAACTTAAGGACAAAGATGTAAACCAGGGGTAAAACGGTAATTTGACCCAGCTGGGATACGAACACACGTGAAGGACTGACTTGTAGAATTGGTCGATATCCATGGACACAGAAATATTCTGCAGTGAGAAGAGTGCAGCTGAGGGTCTTTAGTGGAATGACCCACAGTTAACGAATGGAGACTAACTTGGTTAATGAGTTTAAGCTGATTAGTCTCGTATCGTTGGAGCTTCTGATCTGTAGGTCCATTAGGTCCCACTGGTAGCTCGTAAAAAGACTTGAAGCAAACAAATATAAATTGTAAATTGAAAGTGTTCAATTTATCTGAGGAATCGTATAATGTATATTGATGCATTATAATATAAAGTTTATGAAACTTTATAATATAATTTTTGAATTAATTTCAAAAATTAATTCTTGAGAGAAAATATTTGAAAGAGTTCAAATAAATTTAATATGAATTGGATTCATATTAATTTTAATAAAATCCCTAAGATTAAATATATGATATTTAATTGGGTAATTAATTAATTATGGAATTAATTATTTATTAATTAGAGACCTTTTCCTATTAGGAAAGAAAATATTTGAAAGAGTTCAAATAAATTTAATATGAATTGGATTCATATTAATTTTAATAAAATCCCTAAGGTTAAATATGTGATATTTAATTTGGTAATTAATTAATTATGGAATTAATTAATTATTTATTAAAATTAGATATTGTTCATATAATAGATTTGAACTTATTCCTAGACCTTTTCCATACCAATTGAAGGATTGGAATTCCATAATTCCGTAAAGCGGAAGCCTGATTGGGACCGATTCGTAATTAATTTTGTTTAATCTAAAATACCAATACATTGGCAATAATATTAGAACTATTCTAAATATATATTAAGGCTAAGCATACAAAAATATTAGAACTAAATCTAATTTATAAAGTAACAAATTACTTACTCTCGTTGACGACTCAGATTAAATTCACCAACTACTTGTGAATTAATCACGAACTAGTGTGAACACCACCACTATGGCTACACCGGTATGACTCTGAGACTTCTAGAGGCTGGAGACTTGTGGGAGCCTTTGGGAGAATTCTCTGAGAGTAGGAGAATGAATGGGATGCCTTTCACCCCACCCCAGGGGTCCTATATATAGTAAAGGCCAAGACCTTTTTCCTAATAGGAAAAGGGAGACATTTTCCTAATAGGAAAAAGTCTCTAATTTTAATAAATAATTAATTAATTCCATAATTAATTAATTTCCCAATTAAATATCATATATTTAATCTTAGGGATTTTATTAAAATTAAAATTAATATGAATCCAATTCATATTAAAATTATTTGAACTCTTTCAAATATTTTCTTTCCTAATAGGAAAAGGTCTCTAATTTTAATAAATAATTAATTAATTTACCCAATTAAATATCATATATTTAATCTTAGGGATTTTAGTTCAAATAAATTTAATATGAATCAATAGGAAAAGGTCTTGGCCTTTACCTATATATAGGACCCCTGGGGTGGGGTGAAAGACATCCCATTGTCTCTCATTCTCTCAGAGGTCTCTCCCAAAAGACTCCCACAAGTCTCCTACTTCAAGAAGTCTTAGAGATATACCGGTGTAGCTGATTGGTGGTGTTCGCACAAGAGGGTTGCTGCGTTTTCATTCTTATTGGCAAGAAAAAGGCGAATTGATCAAGGCTTTCTACAAAAGTAAGTTTTCTATGAAATCCTTGATCACTAGGATGAATCTAGTTGATTTTTTAGCATGTTTATAGCCTATGTACAGCCCATTAAATATAGATTTATTGTTGTAATATTTTGCAAATTGTATTGGTATTTCAATTAGAATCTAAGACTCTGAGTAGGTTCGGTAATACTTTCAGCTGCGTGGGGCTTTTATCCCTTCACAAACCTCGTGAGACAGTTCCTTTTACATACTGCATAATCCACTTGACAGCATGCCAATGCTCTTTGTCCGGATTTGCCATGAACTTGCTCACTACACTCATTGCATATGCTAAGTCAGGACGGGTGCACACCATTAAGTACATTAGGCTCCCAACCGCACTAGCATATGGAATATTAAACATGGTTTGTTTTTCTTCTTCAGACTGAGGTGATTGACTTGAGGATAGCCTAAAATGCCTAGATAAAGGGACAGACACAACCTTACAAGTCTGCATATTAAACTTTGCTAGCATTTTAGATGAATAGATTTCTTGGGACAGCATCAGACAACCCTTTGTTCTGTTTCTTTTAATGTCAATTCCCAAAATTCTTCTTGCTGGACCTAACTCTTTCATGTCAAATTTACCTTTCAGCTGATACTTTAGTTTTTCTATCTCATGTTTATCTCTACTCACAAGGAGCATATCATCGACGTATAAAAGCAAGTAAATTGGTGATGCATTTTCAACATTCTTGAAATAAACATAGTGGTCTAATTTACTTTTAGAAAACCCACATGAGATTATGAATGAATCAAACTTCAAATACCAGCGACTTGGGGACTGTTTCAAACCGTATAAAGATTTGTTAAGCAAACATACCTTTTGCTCTTCCCCTTCTTTGACATAGCCCACTGGTTGTTGCATATATATTGTTTCTTCTAGATCTCCATGCAAGAAGGCTGTCTTGACATCAAGCTATTCTAATTCCATATCAAAGGCAACAGTTAGAGATAACAAAACTCTAATTGAAGTATGCCTAACCACCGGGGAGAATATCTCTTCATAATCAACACCTTGAGTTTGAGTAAACCCTTTTGCAACAAGCCTAGCCTTGTACCTTATAGGTTCCCTTTTATCAACTCCATGTTTCAATTTAAATATCCATTTACAGCCGACTAGTTTTTGTTTAGAGGGTTTTTCAACTAAGGTGTTGTGAATCAAAGCAGCTCTGATACCAAATGTTGTGAAACTCCCAGGAAATGTATCTAACAACCTTGCTGAAAAACAAGACCTTTAGATCTCAAATCTGAAAACCCCAAAACCGATTTGAAAATCAACCCAAGGAAAGTAAAAACCGGATTACCTTGTCGATCAAATATCTCAAGGCAAGAAAACTTGCTTGAGATGCGAATCACTCCACAAACATGATTGATCAAGTCAAGCTTGAATGATTCTCAGCATGCAACCTAAACTACATAGAATTGCAAAGAAACTTAGCTCTAGGCTAAAGGAAAAGCTCAAAGGCTTATTTTACTACATTTCCAAGTCCTCCTTTTTTACAAAGGAATTACATGGCATTATATAGCCTTAAAATTGAACCCTAGACCTTCCATGAGGCATTTCAAGAGTTGTAACATTCCAACTTTATGACCATAATAAGCCATTAACTAAATGTAACCTAAAAAGTAACTAAAATGACATAAAACTGAAAATACATTCAAAAGGGTCCATGAATCCGTGAATAGGAGTTTGCAATCAGCCAATTAATATTTGTAACCTCCCATGCTTGAAACCTCACTTGAAGTATCTTGAAGTCCATGTTCCATAAATGACACTTTTACTTGTCTTCAATGAAGCTTGAGTGCATTTAATGAATCTCCATTTTGAAGCTTTTCTTTAGTTTTGGATAGCATGGTAGGATTCATATCATCCTCCTCTTCTTCAAGAGAATTCGTCCTCGAATTTTGTTTTGTGAATCATTGCTGCAAAAACACTTTAAGAAAACACAAAGAACCTCACAACACTCTCTTACGTTGTTCACACTCATGGAAATTTGGGCCACTTGTGTTTGCACTCATTTTCACAAATCACTCGGTATGAACTCGCATTCTCATCTCTCAATATTGGAAGTGGAAAAGCCAAGATAATTTGCAATCCAATGAGTAGCAGCACACTTTGAATCCAAGCAAGCAGATTAGGCTTTTGGAAAAATTCAAAATTCAAATAAAAGTCTATATATGGTTAAAATGGACAGCAAGCAATCTCCATGAATTTCTTTAAAAAAATGGTTTAACCAAGATGAATTTAAAGAGAAAATAACTAAAGAAAGAGAAACAAATTCAAGAGAAACGCAAAGGAAACATATATCCGATCTTGAGCCTAAAGCTCTGATACCAAATGTTGTGAATCAAAGCAGCTCTGATACCAAATGTTGTGAATCAAAGCAGCTCTGATACCAAATGTTGTGAATCAAAGCAGCTCTGATACCAAATGTTGTGAATCAAAGCAGCTCTGATACCAAATGTTGTGAAACTCCCAGGAAATGTATCTAACAACCTTGCTGAAAAACAAGACCTTTAGATCTCAAATCTGAAAACCCCAAAACCGATTTGAAAATCAACCCAAGGAAAGTAAAAACCGGATTACCTTGTCGATCAAATATCTCAAGGCAAGAAAACTTGCTTGAGATGCGAATCACTCCACAAACATGATTGATCAAGTCAAGCTTGAATGATTCTCAGCATGCAACCTAAACTACATAGAATTGCAAAGAAACTTAGCTCTAGGCTAAAGGAAAAGCTCAAAGGCTTATTTTACTACATTTCCAAGTCCTCCTTTTTTACAAAGGAATTACATGGCATTATATAGCCTTAAAATTGAACCCTAGACCTTCCATGAGGCATTTCAAGAGTTGTAACATTCCAACTTTATGACCATAATAAGCCATTAACTAAATGTAACCTAAAAAGTAACTAAAATGACATAAAACTGAAAATACATTCAAAAGGGTCCATGAATCCGTGAATAGGAGTTTGCAATCAGCCAATTAATATTTGTAACCTCCCATGCTTGAAACCTCACTTGAAGTATCTTGAAGTCCATGTTCCATAAATGACACTTTTACTTGTCTTCAATGAAGCTTGAGTGCATTTAATGAATCTCCATTTTGAAGCTTTTCTTTAGTTTTGGATAGCATGGTAGGATTCATATCATAAGGACCACGTATTATTCTTATATAGTGATTCCATTTCTTCATCCATGGCCATTTTCCATTTTTTACTGTCAGGAGAGTTAACATCCTCTTTATAAGTCAAAGGCTCATTATCTATCTGATTTATTTCAGCACCTAAAGCATAATATACTAGATCAGCAGATGCATACCTTGATGGAGGTTTAATTTCCCTTATTTGTCTGTCTCTTGCTAGCTGATACGACTAAAGGCCAGTCTGCTGTGTTACACTTTCTGATGCAGCTTCAGGAGTTTCTTCTACATCAGGTTGCTCCACAGACTGCTGATCTACATCTGCTTGATCTACAACTCCACCTTGATGAGATACCTCTTCAGTACTACCATTTCCTGAACTTTCAGTAGACAATTTTTCAAGTTCCAATTCAAAAGGTTGAATATTTTCAGTACTCTGTGAAGTATCACTTGCCCTTGGATTCATAGCCATTTTTCTCTCATCAAACACCATATCTCGGTTGATGAAGCATTTCTCTTTGCCCTTTTCTAAGCTCCATAGCCTATATCCCTTCACTCCATGTGGATAACCCAAAAAAAGTGCATTTTTGAGCTCTGTTATCTAGTTTTCCCTGTCTTTGATCACACACCCGAAAAGCCTTAAGTTTGACAAGTCTGGGGCTTTTCCTGTCCACATTTCAATTGGAGTCTTGAATTTTATGGCTGATGAAGGACATCTATTGATAAGATATGCAGCACACTGCTTCTCCCCAAAACTGTTTGTCTAAATTAGCATTAGACAATAGACACCTAACACGTCCCAAAAGGGCCCTGTTCATCCGTTCAGCAAGACCATTCTGCTGAGGTGTCCCTCTAACTGTGAAATGTCGATCTATACCTTCTCTCTTGCACATCTCTATAAATTTTTGGCTTAAAAATTCAAGACCATTATCAGTGCGCAAGCATTTCAGTTTCCTTTCATTTCAGTACTTCTTTCTACTAAAACTCTCCAGTTTTCAAAGTACTTAAATGTTTCCTCCTTGGCTTTCATGGTATAGACCCAAGCACGTCTGGAATAATCATCCACAATTGATAAGAAGTATCTAGCCCCTCCTAGAGTGGCTGTATTTGTAGGTCCCCATAAATCCGCATGGACATAGTCTAATATCCCAGTTGAGGTGTGTTACCGAAAGAAACTCTTGTAGCCATACTTACAATACAGTGCTCACAAGTACCTAGTGAGCCTAGTGGTTTCTTTCCAAGCAAACCTTGCTTATTAAGTTCAATTAGACCTTTCTCTGAAACATGGCCCAATCTTCCATGCCATAATCTAGCGTTCTCCTGATCAATTAATGAAGCCAAAGCTAAGCCATTGGTCAATCTTCCCTTCAATTTAACCATAGCCCCCTTGATGATTTTCATTATTCCATTCTCAGTTTTACAGACATATCCTGACCTATCAAAGACTCCCAAAGAAAGTAAACTCCTTTTAAGATCAGGAACATATCTAACTTTTGGAATAATTCTTGTTTGGTTATCAAACATCTTTTCTTGGATAGATCCAATGCCTTTAACCTTGCATTCATGATGATTTCCAAGTAAAACAGTACCTTCATTAAGTGATTCAAAGTCCTGAAACCAGTCTCTATTCGGTGTCATATGAAATGAACACCCATAATCCAAAATCCACTCTGATGTATCCATGGTTGACATACACTCGGCAACCATCAAAACATCGACAGAATCGTAGCCTTCTGTCACATTAGCATTGTTGGTTTCTTCTCCTTTTTATTTTCAGCCTTTCTTTTATTTTTCAGCTCATAACAATTTCTCCTAATGTGACCCTCCTTCTGACAATAATAGCACTTTCTGCTCTTGCCTTGAGACTTCGATCTACCTCTGCTGGTTTCAGATTTTCCTCTTGAGCTACTTCCCTTATTTCCTTTCTTTTCGGACCTACCCCTTGTATAGTGAGCTTCCCCTTCTCTTACACCTTTTTTCTTAACTTCCAGCTCTCTGGATCTCAATGCAATAACAACTATTTCCATAGTTAAGCTAACACGACCATATCTAATCGCATTTTTAATTTCATTATACGATTCAGGCAGTGAATTTAGGAGAATTATGGCCTTATTCTCATCATCCAATTTTTCTCCTATATTCATCAAGTCAATAGTAATCCTATTGAACTCATCTAAGTTTTGCTCTAGATCCTTTGAGGCATCCATCTTAAAACCAAAGAATCTCTCCTTAAGGTATAACTTATTGGTCAACGATTTCTTAAGATAGATTGCATCTAACTTTGCCCAAACTTGTTTAGCAGTGGTCTGTTCATTTACTTGTCTAAGGACATTGTCAGCTAAATATAGAATTATAGTGCTGTAAGCAATTTCTTTCATGTCATTATACTGTTCTTCTGACATAGATTCTGGCCTAGTTTCATCTTCTGCTAAGGCTTTAGCTACCTTCTGTTGTACTAACAGGGCATACATTTTCTTTTTCCATAAAGAAAATTCACCCTTACCATCGAATCTCTCAACCTCAAACTTCGTCGTCATTGAATCCTCACAATGAACTCAGCGTAAGTAGTGGCTCTGATACCAACTGTTGTGAAAATCGCCAGAAAATCAAGCTAACAAATGACTCAAATACCAGAGACTTCCTCAGACAGCAACAATAAACAAAACACAATCACTATAACCACAAGGTAAATGAGAGAAGGGAAGGAAAAACAAGACACACAGTCTTTTATAGTGGTTCGACCAAAAACAAGGTCTACATCCACTCTTAGCCACTATTATTATCAATGTATCAGCAGAGCTTACAGAGGTACATCAACACAAGAATTCTGTCGAAACAAAAGAGAAAAAGAACCTCCACCGAAGACAATAACAAGTCCTCTGTCTTTCTCGATCAATTTAGCAGCTCTTCAGGTATTACAGGGATCAGCAACTCTCACACTCAACCCAGATGAGAATACTCATCTTTACAGAGCAATCGCACACCCAAACCTCACCATTTTACCTCTCACCCAAGCTCACACACTCAGCTCTCTCTATTTTACTCTCAGAAGCCGTCAAGACGAAGAAGAAGAGAAGAATCAATCCCTAGAACGATGCTTCAACTATTTTGAAGGCTTTTTGCTCCTCCCAGACACCTGGCACGCTATCAGGTAAGGACAAGTGAAAAGTTAGTTACCCAGTAACAAACTCACGTGCTGAGCACGAACCAACCAACCATCTCCAACTGAATTCTAAAGGAATTGATTAACTTGCTGATTTAAGAGCTTAATGTATATTTAGCTATCAAAACATAACAGAAACTTAAAATATTTGGGATGTTGCCATATTATTCTTGAGTTTTTGAAATGAAAGATGAATATCTTCAGAAGTCAAGATTCAATTCTAACATGTTTTCTGGGAAAAAGCCATAGTCATTTTATTTGTACAAAAAAAAATCATATAACTTTATTGATTCTTATGTTTTTTTAATTATAAATACTTTTATTAACAATACACTTCAAGGGCAAATGAATGGATGTCATTCTCGACCAGATTATAGATCCAATCTGGGACACTCCCTATCTAGGTCCCACTAGTATTTGACACTCTTGCCTTTGTAGCAATACCATCGGCCACTTTATTACAACATCTAGGAATATATGAAAAACTAATTTCTTTAAAAACTAAGGATAATAACCATATGTTGGAGGCAAAAGCGATTTTGGAAGGATTGAGGAATGTTATCGATACCTGTATATGTAGGGGCATCCATCTGGAGATCGAATCTGATGCTCTTGAAGTCATGAGCGTGCTGAATGGAATCACTGAGGACCTCTCGGACCTGAAATCGATTACGAGCGCTATCTCTGCCATGGCCTCGAAGCTTCCGAGAGTCTCTTATCGACACTGTGGTAGGCTTTTGAACACAGCAGCGCACTGTGTTGCCAATTTGGCTTGTAAGGATTATTTTGGGAACGATTCTGATGTTAGGTTTTTGGTCGATCGGGAAGAAGGGAGCGTTTTTTGGGCCCCTGAGATCCCCAACTGTCTTCTCCCTCCATTTATTGAGGGTAGTTGTTATTCTGGTTTGCGTTTATGATTTAATGATATTATTCTTATTTTAAAAAAAAGGATAATAACCATATGTTCTCAACCAATGCCTCAACACAGCTCCATAAAATGCAAGAGAATTTGAAGGATGTGAACCGAAATCTCTAAAATTTAATTGATTATTATTAAAAGATAATTAGAATATAAGGTAAATTAGTGAGTTGAATCTATCGGTGATAGAAATCTAACTTTCTATCGTTGATAGAAATCTAACTTTCTCGTTGATAGAAATACGTTTCTATATCTGATAGAAACTTTTCTATTAGTGATAAAGTGATAGGAGATTTCTATCACTGATAGAAATCTATAAGTGATATGTTTCTATCAATGATAAAAATGTATTTAGTGATACGTTTCTATCAGTGATAGATTCTATCTGTGATATAATTCTATCATTGATAGAAAACTATTTAGTGATACGTTTCTATCAGTGATAGATTCTATCAGCGATATAATTCTATCACTGATAGATTCTATCAGTGATACGAAGGGTAATTTAGTAATTTAGACCATCTAAATATAATATTTTGCCATTTTTGCAATTCTTTTTGCATGCTGCCATTTTTGCTAATATTTTGTCAATTTTATTATAGGGATAAGTACATGATTAGCCTATAAATGGACCCTATATTTCGTTTTTGTTCAAACCTACCATTTTTTACACAAATAGCCTAAGAACCTAGAGTTTTTACATATAAGGTTTTATTCAATTACATTTATGCCCTCTTTCATATTTTTTGTATTTAAAATACAACAAAAATCATAAAATGAAAAACCATATTTTATTCTTTCCTATCAAAAAAATCCAACACATTAATTCACTCTCCAATTTTGGAATAAAACCTAAAATCACTCACCATCTTTAAAAAAAAAAAAATCATGATTTTATTTCATGCCTATTTTCCTTCCATTTTATTCAATTACCAGCATATTTTCCTTCCATTTTCGTGCTCTGGTTTGGTCTAAACGATTTTTTTTTCAAAATTTTTTCATTTTACAAAAAAGTGTCGATGTTCAATTACCAACAAATTTCATATATACCTTATATAATTTCATATATACTTTATATATATCATGTATGTATGTTTGTATATATATATATATATACAATACGGAGCTTATACAATACGGAGCTCAATGAGAAGTCACATAATTGTCAAGGAAGAGAGTTTTTGAAAAATAATAAAGTTTATATATATATATAGTTGTATATTTATTTCATACCATGGTGTTTTTTATACATATAGTTGTATATTTGTCTCATGTCATGTATATAATTCCTAATGTAGGTAGTATATTTAATATTATGAGGGATATATTTTGTATATAACTTTTTTTTTTTTGGAAAAGATATATATCTGTGTATATATTTATGCAAATGAGTGGTAAAGAACAAATATATGAAGTATATATTTGTAAATAAACTGAGTGTATTTTATGAAATCCATAATATGGAAAGATTTATTATTATTATTTAAAACAGTAGAGTTTTTATGGTTGTATATTGGTTTTTCCAATATCAATGTAGGTGGTATATTTTATTTTTTTTAAATATAGAGGTATATATATATATATATACTCAGGTATATGTGGCTACAATAATGATTATAAAAATAAAAACTTATGTACATAGTATATATAAACTGGTATATATGAATATAAATGTTTTTCCTCAAAATGCAAAAATCTGGAAAAAAAAAGTATATGATACAAAATCAATGCTAAGATTGTGAGACATTTAAGAAAAATGTATTGGATATATATACACACACATGATATATATGAAATTATATAATGTATATATGAAATTATAAACAAATATCGACATTTGTTCTTTGAGAATATATGATAAGCGGATATAAATACTAATTTATTATAAATTGTATATTAATGAGAATATATAATAATCAATGAAATATATATTGTGATTATAACTTGTATATTACTGAGAATATATGATAACCAGAATAGTTACGTCAGGAAATTGAATATTAATGGGAATATATACACATTTTAAAGATATATATATACATGAGAAAATGACTTGAGATGGTATTATGTATTCCTTCACGATATACAGTAACACATTTCATGGGGAAATGAAAATAAAATCTATCGCATAAAACCAACATATATATGAAAACGTACTAATCTCGAAAATAGAAATAATTGCCGAAAATGAAAAAGCGGCAAGCAGAAAATCTGGAAAAACCGTGAAAAATGGAAAATGTGACTGATTTCTGTTGTCGGGAATGAAGAAAAAAATGAACGAAAAGCTGTTGCCGGAACAATCGAAACCCAAAGCTGCTGCCATGAATAAAAAATCATGAAGGACCGTCGAGAAAATGGCTATCGGAAAAAAAAACGGAGAACAAAAAATAGAACCACCGTGAAACACCAACCAAAGAACGAAATGAGAGGAAATAATGAAAGGAAAGGAAAAATCGTGAAGCACCAAATTAGATGGATTCATTATGGCATGAAATAAAATCTCTACAATCATATTTCCCTAAATTTAAGGGATTTGTTTAGATAATATCTTACAAAATTTTTCTCTTATAATTTAAATGGAAGAGAGATAATGAAAAAAAAAAATCTTGTAAATCTTAAAATCAATGAACATATATGAAAATATGAATCTAAAACCGGTCATCCACCAAAATTACTCTTATATATGCAATCGGTCCAAAAATATTTGGGACGATGTTAGAATTCAGTGTGAGTTACGATTCTATGTTATTCTCCCAAAGAAAAAACCCTTAATAATTTCCTTTGTACAAAACAAATCATGTTCATTAACTCTTATTTATTTTTATATGTTATAAAAATAATAAACTACCATCTGCGATATCTCATATAATATTTAAATATTATTTTATCAATATCTTAAATTTCATTTGATATTTTAAAAAAAAAAAAAGAAAAATAAGCCCTTAAAAATAATGATAAAAAAAAGGAAAAATACCTTTTTAGTCCCTGAGTTTTTAGGTCTAGGTGCGTTTGGTCCCTGAGTTTTCAAAACATACCCTTTTAGTCCCCAAGTTTTTAAGAATAGGTTTAAAAGGTCCTCATCACTAACAGAACTGTTAGAAATTAACGGAGTGCTGACTGGACTATTTAATTGTCCACCTGGCTTGCTGATTAGGCATAAATGATTTGCTGATTTGGCTTTTGTTAAAACTAATTACAAAATTGAAAAAAAAAACCCTAAAATAGATTTAACCAACCCTTAAGAAAAAAGAAGCTTGCGTCTGAAGGGGAGCCAATCGACAAAAACCCACGTAGAAGAAAACCAATCGACAAAAAGTTTGCGTCTGAAGGGGAGACTTGCGAGGTTTTGATTCCATTGCAATGCGATTTCTACGAGACAAAGAAGAAACGTTAGAGAAATTTTTTCCTTGAAATCTATTTCGCCCGCGACATTCATACATTTTTGTGAGAAGGACAACTTTCATGCGATTCTGACCGGCGAGGCTTCAATTTCGACAGCGACGATTTTTCCTTGAAACTCGATTTTGCCAGCGGACCTCTTAGTGATTTTTTCCTTGAAACTGGATTCCACCAGTGGGGTTTCAAACCCTGAAATTCCATGTGAGTATAAAATATTTCCCCTCATTTATTCTTTGATTTTTTTTTCGATTTAATGTCATTCTCTAGGTTTCAAACCCTCGTTGTAATGTTCATCAGAGAACATTCTTTTTTGTTTATGTTTGGATTTTAAAATGATAGCTTTTTTTCTTGGTGTGATGCAAAGATTATGTTTATGTTTGGATTTTAAAATGATAGTCCCTCTTTCCTTCTTGCTAGAATTGTTTTGGGATATACAATAGGTGTTGACAATCATAAGGAATCAAGGTCATCTCCTTGCCAGTAAAGAAGTTCTGTTGGCTGTACGTGAAGAGGGATCTCCAAAACTAATGCAAAGATGAGGGATTTGTCAAATTGTCTGGGGGAATGCACAGAACACAGCTTGTATGCCCCTTGTCCATTCCAGCTAATATAAGAGATGATTTGTGCTTGAGTTTTCTTTTGGACTTCATGGAGTAGAACATTACAATAGGGAGAGTTTATTATGGTAGAGATTGATACATTTTTTCAAAACTAGTTGGGTATCCTTTGTAGGAATACGTCATATATGAGAAAAACTTTTCTTTGAGGAATTATGAATTAGTTAGACTTCATAGGCACCTGAAGTTCTTGGCCATTTTTTCAGAAGCATTAGAAGAGATTGTTAGAGAATTACTTGGATATATTAGGATGTTAGCAAAGTCATAATGCTAATTTGTCAGGGACTTGTTGGATCATAAATGGGTGTGCTATGTTGTTGTTTTGAGCATGGTGATATTTACGCAAAGCAAGAATGAGAATCCCTACTGTAATTGTCTCTTACTTAACTGCTCTGTTAGAATGATGTACTTTGCATCTTCAAAATTCTGGAGATATGATTCTATTTACTCTGTTTACCATCACCATCATCACATTTGATTCTATTTATTATGTTTACTCCATCCTTGATTTGAATTCAGACCTTACCAACACAACAACTAATATACACTACACGCATGGTAAGCTTTTGTGGATATAATCAGTTTTCATTCTTTGGGTTTTTAATTGTTCTCTCTCTTTTTTCCAGCTTTCAAAAGATTGAGGTAAATATATTGAAGATGATAAGCTCAAAGTGGCTCTCAGAAATGGTGCACCAAATGATGGGATGTTTTCATCTGGGTTCCAACAAGTAAGATATCAAAATGTACCATCAAACGAGGGGATGACCCATGAGGCTTCAAGATTCCAAGTTTTAAAACCATCTTGTTAAAATGGAGATTCCAAGTTTTAAAACCATCTTGTTAAAATGGAGCATTGAAGGGAGCAGACCATATAAGCTACAAGATTCCAAGTTGATTTTTTGTGTTCCTTTTTGCAGTAGTTGTAAAGCTTGTGTGACAAGAGATAATAATGATTATTGTAAAGTTGGTTATTTTGTGATGTATTGAATTATAAAATTTCAATCATGAAATGGAAGTTGAGATATTTTAGTAATTTTTTAGCCATTTGCAGAAACATATCTTTTAGCATTAATTTGACAGCGAATTAAAAACAGCAGAAAATGAAGGAATTAACGCAAACACAACCTACCATTTCAATACTTAGGACCGAGTCTTTTGCAGGAACATATATATATATAAAACATGGATTCCACAACCTACCATTTCAATACTTAGGACCAAGTCTTTTGCAGGAACATATATATATATAAAACATGGATTCCACAACCTGCCATTTCAATATTCTAAACATAGACAAAGAATATTTGAATAAGACAAAGTGAGCTATGTTCATCATTTCCAAAAAAAAAAAATGTTTGACATTTCTAAATAAAATAATGAGATGTTCATCATTTCCAACAAAATATCACAATTGTACCAATAAAGTGACTCCGTTACAACTAAATTTATGGCCATAAAGATTGGGCACTATCAAACTGCTATACAAAAACAGAGTTTCCAAAAAGTTGTCATATGCACAAAAAAAAATCTGCATATTTGCCCTAGATCTAAATCTATACAAAAACAAAGTTTTTCAGATGACTATGGTTGATTTGTAGATTGTTGGGTTCCAATATTTCCTTCTTCACTCTATCTTTCACCTTCATTGTTTTGTCTCCCACTTTCAGACGTCGTTCCCTCAATAGTAGCTCCAGTTTCAACCTCCTGCAAACACAAATGATTTAGTCTAACACAAGATGAATGAAAACAAGGTAAATGAACACAAGGTGAAGTAACACTTACAGTAATAGGAATGCTCAATCCCATGAAGGTTCTATCTCTCCTAATTCTTGTTGAACTTTGTGCTATTGACCCCTTACAAGATCTAACATTATGTCCTGTACCTTTACATCGGCTACACTTGGTAATAACCTGAATGCGTCGCTTCCCATGAGACAATGTGGCTTCGTCAACATCTCTTCTTCTCTGCCTTTTTGGTCTACCAGGAGGCCTTCGGATCTTGGGTGGTAGCAAAGGTTCAAATGTGGTTCTTGGCCATAAAGAGTGATCATTGACCGGTTTGATGAAGGAGGAGTAAATCTTCATCAATGTCTGCTTACGGTAAGATTCATGTACAAACTCCTCAGGTTTTTTTTTAATGTAATAGATACTTTGTACAGCATGAATACAAGGTATGCTCGTTAAATCCCATGATCGACAACTACAAGTTTTTCCATCTAAGTCCACTTTATTTTGAGAAATACCCCTCTCTACCTCAAACATCATGTCTCCAGCCCATGTTGGTGTGCAGTTTCTAGACTAAATCTTACATTTATCCAAATTTTTTTGCACTCTAGGCCCTAGTTCTCCTTTCAACCCACTATAAAGCTCATATTTCTTTGACAATCTAGACATAACAAGTTTTTGAATAGTCTCAAGCATTTGGATTATTGGTTTATCCCTTGCTTGCAAAATATAGGCATTAAAACATTCAGACATATTGTTCAATAGAAGATCACATTTAACTTGTGTTGAAAAAGAGTGTTTAGCCCAATACCTCGTTGGTATACCATTCAAATACTGGTAAGCACACACATCCAACTTACCAATTTCTGCCATAATATTGTCAAACTCAGGCTTTGTAGTGGCTCTCGCAGCATTCCAAAACATGTTTTTCAAAGCCAAACCTTTGAAATGCTTTTGAAAATTATTGTACAAATGTCGCACACAAAACCTATGGTTGACATTTGGGAACACGTCATCAAAAGTCGGAACAAGACCTTGAATAAAAATAGACAATTCATTTTTAGTCCCTAGGAACTATAATCAGTACAAATAAACAATTTAGATGCATAGAGTAAATAAGAAAAAAAAAGTCGAGTTACCTTTTGCTGGTCTGATATGAAAGTAAATCCCTTAGAGTGAAAGTTGCCTAGATCATCTTGAAGGAGTGAAAGAAACCATGTCCAACTATCTTTGGTCTCCGCCTCCACCACAGCCCATGCAATAGGGTATATGCCATCATTACCATCTATTCCAACTGCAGCCATTAGATGCCCTTGGCATGACCCCTTGAGGTGGCATGCATCTAGTCCTATGAACGGGCGACATCCACCAAGAAACCCCTCTTTACAGGCTTTAAAGCATATATACATTCGTCTAAATATGGGGTGAGAATCCTCAACCACCCTATCACAAGTTATTTTTATTGTAGAACCTTCATTCGACAATCTCAACTCGGCAGCATAGTCCCATAATCGCTTGTATTGTTCCAAGAGATTTCCATTAATTTGTGTCAAGGCCTTCCTTCTAGCCTTATAAGCTTGGGTCCTAGAAATTTGAACTTGATAATCATTTTTTACCGTTTCAATGAATTGAGTGAGACTCCAATCGGGTTGGTTTCTAATACGGTCAATGTATTTTTTGGCCAACCAAGATGAGTTCATATTTCTATTATGAAACATTCTAGGACATGTATGTTCACTAATCATCGACTTAATTTGAAATGTATTATTTGCATCCACAACGCTTCCATGCAACCTCCATTTACACCCATCAGAACAAACTGCAGTGACTCTTTTCTTGTCATTCTTTTTTAGCTTCACATTGTAAGACTCCTTAAGTGCATAGTCCTTTATAGCATCTTTTAAGATTTTAGAACTACTAAATTTCATACCAACACAAAATCGAATATGATCTAGATCAGTCTCAGCCCTAAACTCTGGTGCTCTATCCACCTCCTCCCCATCAGAATTATGTGGATTATTTAGGATATCCTCTGACCCATAAACCGACTCAACCTCCCCTTCAATCTCAACCTGCACATCTAATTCTAAATTGGGTGAAGTTGGTCTCTCATCACTGTCGTTTGACTCTTCACCTCTTTCCACACCCTCAGAATCATCACTAGAGGTATGATACCAATCAATTAAGTAAATTCTCGCTTCACCATTAAGTTGATCAATGTTGCAGACTACTTCGTTTGGATTGTGTTCGTTCGAAATTAAGGAAACCATATCTACACAAAATAAAGATTGATATTAAGTCTAGTGCGTTACACGAATTAAATGTCGAAAACACAAAGGAAACCAATTTCTATATAATTGAATCTTGCTAATATAACTTTTACAAACTCAACGTAAATGCAAAAAGAAAACCAAACTATTCCAGAATTCTTGGAAAGTATATCATATACATATTTGGTTAGGAAACATCTCATGAGGGAGGGACAAAATGAGTTCTTCACTTTACTAGAATCAAAAAGTTTCTTTAAAAAATTCTTCAGCAAGAGCCCACCATAAAGAAACTAGGAAATAATGGTCACTCTCATAAAAATGAATATATACATAAAGAAGTAGATGAAGAAAAACACATAATTAAAAATTGAAAAATCACCTAAATCATGTTATACAAGAACACGGAATGCCATGTTTCACCCTTTTTTACAGGAAAATAATTGGACCGTCACTTCTCAAGTCAATATTGTACAAAGCTCCAAAAACACATAAAAAGTTGAAATTATCAACTCTCAATGTTGCACAACATCCTCAAGTGAGGGTTTAAGAATGATCAAAAAAATAAATGGGAGAAAATATTATGTACTTGCCTCGCTGTCGAAATTGAAGCCTCGTCGGTCAGAATCGCATGAAAGTTGTCCTTCTCACAAAAATGTATGAATGTCGCCGGTGAAATAGATTTCAAGGAAAAAATCTCTAACGTTTCTTCTTTGTCCCGTAGAAATCACATTGCAATGGAATCAAAACCTCGCAAGTCTCCCCTTCAGACGCAAACTTTTTGTCGATTGGTTTTCTTCTACGTGGGTTTTTGTCGATTGGCTCCCCTTCAGACGCAAGCTTCTTTTTTCTTAAGGGTTGGTTAAATCTATTTTAGGGTTTTTTTTTTCAATTTTGTAATTAGTTTTAACAAAAGCCAAATCAGCAAATCATTTATGCCTAATCAGCAAGCCAGGTGGACAATTAAATAGTCCAGTCAGTACTCCGTTAATTTCTAACAGTTCTGTTAGTGATGAGGACCTTTTAAACTTATTCTTAAAAACTTGGGGACTAAAAGGGTATGTTTTGAAAACTCAGGGACCAAACGCACCTAGACCTAAAAACTCAGGGACTAAAAAGGTATTTTTCCCTAAAAAAAACCAACAACAATAATGAGTTCAAGTTATTTGAGATGTCAACTCTTCAATCCTTTCAGAAATTAAAGAATCTCTTTAAATGTTAGTTGATTCTAAAATCTAAAACTATAATAAAGTGCATTTAAAAAAAAAACTATAATAAAGTGACTATGTATATAATAAAAAATTTATTTTTATACCATAGTTTTCGAATAAATTTTTTCCTACAAAAAAAAAGCAAGTTTTTTTTCTTCTCCAAAAATTGTTACGTTGAAAATTAGAAAGTTCTTAAGATGCAGACTTCTTAAGGTGAGGAGTTTACATGGAATTCAAAGATAAATTGTAGGGAAAAATACACTTTTAGTCCCTGAGGTTTGGATTAAGTTTCACTTTGGTCCCTGAGTTTTCAAACTCGACATTTTAGTCCCTGAGTTTTGGATTTCGTTTCATTTTAGTCCCTCCATCCATTTTTCCGTTAAATGTTAACAGAATGCTGACGTGGCACCTATTTTTTATTAAAAAAAATATTTTTTTCTAATTTTTTTAAATAAAATAATATATTAAATATTTCTTTATTGTTTTCTTTTAGTTTTATTTTCTCTTTTTTTTTCTTCATCTTCTTCCTCCCTATCTTCTTATGCAACTTCAAGCTCCACCGCCGGCCACCACCATATCCGTCGCCGGCCACCAGATCCTTCCCGGCACCGCCGCCGAACCTCTGCCGTCGGAAACCAACCTTTCCCTTTTTTTTCCTCTTTTTTCTCCCCTTTTCTCCTTCTCCTCTCTCCTCCCTTTTTCTTCTTCTTCTTCCCTCTTCCTCTCTCCCTTTCTTCACTGTTTTTTCAACAAAAAAAAGAAGAAACCCACGGCACCAGCTCGTCTCTCTCTCTTCTGCTGGGTTCGCTGGCGTTCGAAGGGCGGGCATTCGCGGTGGGGTTCGTTCGTGGGTTTCGGCGGCGGCGGCGCGGTACAGTAGGCTTCTAGGGTGGGTTTCGTTCGTGGGTTTCGGCGTCTGTTCGATTGCCGGCAGCGGCGCGGCGGTTGATCGACGTTCGTTCCAGATCCATTCGATTTCCGGCAGCGGCGCGTCAGATGTTTTCAGATCTGGGTTTTTTTGGACGCTCGTTCCGACGCCGATGCTTGTTCGTGGGTTTTTTTTTCAGATCTAGGCGTTTCACGAACGGCAGCAACAACGTTTCACGAACGGTGGTTCCTTCTTGCGGCGTTTCACGAACGACAGATCTTGGCTTCTTGCGGCGACGGCGTTTTAGTTCCGGCAGTCGATGGTGGTGGTTCCGGTGCAAAAAACGAATAAGGGAGGAAAAAAAAGAAAAAAAACCAGAGAGTTTGGGGAAAGAAGAAAGGAGAAGAAGAAGGAAGGTTGAAACAAAAAAAAAATCACGCCGGCGACGACCACCGGCCGCCGGCAAGCGGCGGTCGATGGTGGCCGGCGGTGAGGCTATGGAGAAGAAAGGTTATGGGACCTGGGATATGGGGGAGAAAGAAGAAGAAAGTAAAAAAGAAATAATAATAATAATAAAATATATATTTTTTAATTAATTTAATATATTTTTATTTTAAAAAATTAAAAATTATTTTTTTAATAAAAAAAAACAGTGCCACGTCAGTCAGCCGTTAGTTTTTAACGGAAAAATGGATGACAGGGACCAAATTGCTACTTATCTCAAACCTCAGGGGTAACTTTGTTGAGTTTGAAAACTCAGGGACCAAAGTGTAACTTAACCCAAACCTCAGGGACCAAAAGTGTATTTTTCCCTAAATTGTAATAAATTTTGGAAAAGACAAACGTAAGCAGATACTCTCTTCGATGAATTCATTGTCAAAGTGGCACCATTTTGGTGGACATGCTGAGGATCCCACATTGAAAAGATAAGTGGAGACCTCACAATTTATAAGATAGATGGGCTACCCCTCTCCTAACTAATTGGTTTTGAGATGAAACCCCATAATATCTAATATAGTATCAGAGTCCGAAACCTCACAATCCTTAAGATATAAGGGTCACCCCATTCATTAATACAATCGGAAAGAAAGCTAAATATACAAAATAGTCCATAATGTTTTAAGTAATTGTCAAATTTGCGCATTTAATTTAAGCTTTTAAAATTGTCAATTTTACTTTTAATATATTAAAAAATGAAAATTATGTTTTCCATGAAAAAAAGTTGTTAAAATCGAGTTGTTATTTTATTAATAACGTATTTGAACACGTGAACATGTGACTTAAAAATCGGTCATTTGAAGGAAATTTGTGTATTGTTGAAGTACAAGGAAGGGCTTTTACTAATAAACAAATCAAGTTTCGTGCGGCGAGTAACATTCAAGTAGTATAAGTAATGTTCCAAATATGTTATTGAACATTGATTAAACAATGACGTACACATAAGTTTTTGTTAACATTTTTTTTTTTTTTTTGGTACAAAACTACCTAAATCGAGAAATTTTAATAGATTATTTAAAATAAAGTTTACCAGAAAAAAATTGGGATCTAATCCAAGAATGGTGATCCAAAGAGGCACCATCTTGAGGGGCATGTTGAGGATCCTACATTGAAAATATTAGTGGAGACCTGACAATTTATAAGCTACAAGGGTCACCCCACTCATTGCCAATTGGTTTTGAGATGGAACCCTATGTTATTTGATATTCATGACTACAACAACATAGTACAACATTTGGATTTGGAATGCACATTCCAATTCTAAAGCTTCTACGACAACATAAATTTTTGCATTGTTGGTTTTGGGCTTCACTCGTGTTTGAGCAAAATGTATTATCACAAGTTAATGGAACCAAATGTCCCACCTTCACTCCCATATCTACATCAAATTTAAACAAAAGGTTACACTAGCATTACCATACTAAAACAGAGAGAGAAAATACAACAGCAAACTAAAAGGGAAAAGCATTTGGTGATCATTAGTGAGATTGAAGAGTATACCAGCATAGACTAAAGCGGAAAGCATAGCCATTGTGGTGAGAGAAATCAAGACAAACTTATGCATATTCATCCTTTTTCAAAATCTAGGTATTTCCTTCCACTCTTCGATTTTAGCTTTTGAAATTCACTTTATATTTAATAACTCACATCCACACTGTTTTCTTACGCTACATACGAATTTATGCATATTAACTAACGTATTTTGCTGTTTCTGTTCCTCTTTTTTTCTGGGAGAGAGTTACAGGCATTCTTTAAAGGCTACTCACGTTTACGTTTGAAATATAGAAGCAGAGTTGAAAAGAAACCGCCTATAAAATTCATTTATTTATAGAGGTATTGACAGAAAAATAAAATCAATTAATGAAAAGATAATTCCAATTACTAAAATTGTAAAGGTAATTTCATTCATTTTTAGAAAAATACATTTTTGGTCCCTGAAGTTTGTGTTAGGTTTCATTTTAGTCCCTGAGCTTTCAAACTCGGCATTTTAATCCCTAAGGTTTGGATTTTGTTTCATTTTGGTCCCTCCATCCATTTTTCCGTTAGATTTTAACAGATTGCTGAAGTGACATCTATTTTTTTTATTTAAAAAATAAATTTTTTTAATTTTTAAAATAAAATAATATTGAAATAATAAAAATATTATTATTTTTTATTCCTTTTTTCTCTCTCCTTTCTTCTCCTTCTCCTTCTTCTCTTTCTTCTTCTTTCTCTTCTTCTTTAGACCACCACCGTCGGAGCTGCTCGTCGTCGCCGTCGTCGCTCGCCGCATCCATTCGATCTGTTTTTTCCAGCGAGTTCGTGGGTTTTCTAGATTCAACAGCGAGTTCGTGGCCCCGTTTCCTTCAGCGAGTTAGTGAGTCGTTCTCGTCTAGGCTCGACGACGGCACTCTAGATCTGAGGAGAAGGGAAAAAACTCCAGCGGTGTTCCAGATCCAGCAAGTTCGTGCATTCTCGTCCGTGGGTCGTTCTCGTCCATGTTCAACGGCGGCGTTTCAGATCTGGAGAGAAGGGAAAAGACTCCAGCGGCGTACTAGATCCAGCGACTTGTGCGTTCTCGTCCGTGAGCTGTTTGTTGGGATAAACACTATATTATAATGATCAATTATCCCCTCTTGTGTGAACCTAATAGGAAATTAGCAAAGTAGAAGCGGAAAAATTAATCATGCACAATCACAGGACACCAACAATTTTTAACGTGGAAAAACCTCCCCAAGGCGAGGAGTAAAAAACCATGGACCGAAGTCAAAATCTCCACTATAATCAATAATGGGTTACAACGAGTTCTCTCTAGATAAAACTAGAGGCATACAATAAAATATATCTCAAGATAACAATCTCGGCAACAAACGACAAGAGAACAAATAAGAAAGATCTCACCCAAGTGGAAACCAACTACCCACTGCAATCTGACTGTAGGTAGCACCAAAAGAAATCTCCACCGTTCAGTTTGAAGACCCTCGTGTCAGGAACACGCTGTCAAAGTTTCAGCTCGATCGGACCACGGATCGATCTCCAAAAGGCTGAAAGACGGCACTGTACGGATGCTTTTCTTTTCTCCTTTTTCTTTCTATTTTTCTCACTGCCAATTCTCTTTCTCACCGTGCATCATAGACTGGCGGCTGCTTTTCATAAAGTTAAAAAAACTTTGGCCCTAATGGGCATGGGCTTTCTCCACAAAAGTGGAAATAACCCAACAAATCTCCCCATTTTCACTGTGTGGAGGAACTTGCCATTCCAGCAGCGGAACGACAAAACTCAAGCTTTTCTCTTGGTAGATTCTTGGTCAACATATCAGATCCATTATAATCAGTATGTATCTTCTCAAGCTCAAACAAACCATCATTCAATGCGTCTCTCATTCAGTGATACCTCACATCTATATGTTTAGTTCTGGAATGAAATGTAGAGTTCTTACCAAGATGAATAGCACTCTGGTTATTGCAGAATATCACATACCGTTGCTGCTTGAAGCCAAGCTCCTGTATAAACCGCTTCATCCACAACATCTCTTTGCAAGCTTCTGCTGCTGCAATATATTCTGCTTCAGTTGTAGAAAGTGCAACACACTTCTGTAGTCTTGACTGCCAAGACACTGCACCACCTGCAAATGTCATCAAATAGCCAGAAGTGGACTTTCAGTTATCTAGATCACCTGCCATATCTGAATCAGTGTAACCGACAAGCACTGGCTTTCCACTTCCAAAGGTGAGCTTCAAACTGGAGGTGCCTCGCAAATATCTCATGATGCACTTGACTGCCTCCCAATGCTGTTTTCCTGGATTAGACATAAAACGACTAACAACACCAACAGCATGATCAATATCTGGTCTAGTACATACCATGGCATACATCAAGCTCCCAACTGCTGAAGCATATGGGACCTTTCTCATCTCTTCCTTCTCTTCATCTGTAGACGGACTTTGTTTGCTACTCAGTTTAAAGTGACTGGATAAAGGAGAACTTACTGCTTTAGCTTTACTCATGTTGAATCTTTCAAGCACCTTCTCCAAGTATTGCTCTTGTGACATATACAGCTTCTTAGATGTTCTGTCTCGTACAATTCGAATTCCAAGAACTTTCTTTGCTGGCCCCAAATCCTTCATGGCAAAGGATTTGCTCAACTGTTTCTTCAACATGTCAATTCTTGAAACATTCTTGCCAACAATCAAAATGTCATCAACATAGAGCAATAATATAATAAAATCATCGTTAGAAAATTTTTGCACAAAAACGCAGTGATCAGAAGTAGTCTTCTTGTAGCCTTGCTCCCCCATAACTGACTCAAACTTCTTATACCACTGTCTTGGTGCCTGTTTCAACCCGTAAAGACTTTTCTTCAGCTTGCATACAAGATCTTCCTTGCCTTTCTCCTCAAAACCCTCTAGCTGTTCCATATAAATTTCTTTGTCCAAGTCTCCATGAAGGAATGCAGTCTTAACATCCATCTGCTCAACCTCTAAGTCAAGGCTAGCTGCTAAACCCATAACTACACATATAGAAGACATCTTAACAAGAGGAGCAAAAATTTCATCAAAGTCAACACCTTTCTTCTGACTGAACCCTTTGACAACTAGTCTCGCTTTGAAGCGCGGTCTTGAGGTATGTTCTTCTTGTTTCACTCGATAAACCCACTTATTTTTCAGTGCAGTTTTCCCTTTAGGCAACTTAACAAGCTCAAAAGTATGGTTTTCATGTAAAGACTTCATCTCATCTTTCATTGCATCAATCCACTCTCTTTTGTGCTCATCTTCTATGGCATCTTCATAACTCTCAGGTTCTCCCCCATCAGTCAATAACACATATTCATTAGCTGAATATCTTGTTGACGGACGTCGATCTCTGACAGATCTCCTGAGTGAAACATCTGTGGGAACCTCTGTCTCTGACAACTATTCATAAACATCATCATTTTCCTCAACCTGTTCAGAACCCTCTACCTCAACTATATCATCAAGCTGATCATTTTGGACCTCGTTTTCAATCTGTGTAGAAAGCTGTGTCAAAGGAACTGAATCTAAATCAATCAGATCATCATTATGTTCATACTCTGTTTTATCTGTCTTCTCGATATCTTGTATGGTTTGGCCTTCTATAAACACAACATCTCGACTTCTAATGAGCTTCCTCTGCACTGGATCATACAATCTGTAACCAAACTCATCTTGACCATAGCCAAGGAACACACATGGTCTTGTCTTTGCATTAAGCTTCGATCTCTCATCTTTAGGAACATGAACGAAAGCTTTACAACCAAAGACACGCAGGTGATTATAAGATATATCTTTCTTTGACCAGATTCTGTTTGGAACTTCAAATGCCAAAGGAACACATGGTGTGAGATTCAAAACATGTACAACTGTACTTAATGCTCCACCCCAAAATGATCTCGGTAACTGTGACTGTGAAAGCAAACATCTCACCCTTTCAACTAGTGTTCTGTTCATTCTCTCAGCCAACCCATTTAACTGAGGAGTTCTTAGGAGGTGTCTTTTGATGCCTAATACCATGATCTTTGCAATACTCATCAAAAGGTCCACAATACTCACCGCCATTATCAGTCCTAATACGCTTCAACTTTTCACCAGTTTCTCTTTCAACAAGAGCATGAAACTGTTTAAACACTTGCAACACTTGATCTTTGGTCTTCAAGGTATACACCCATGTTTTCCTCGAATGATCATCTATAAACGTCACAAAATATGACGCACCTCCAAGTGTTTTTGTTTTCATAGGACCACATACATCAGAATATACTAAGTCAAGTATATTTGGCTTCCTTAAATGCTGAGATGCCTTAAAAGAAACTCTGGTTTGCTTTCCTGCCAAACAATGAGCACATCTTTTCAGAGGTGCATTCTTCATACCAGGCAACTGGTTTTTCTTGGCCAAAATCATCAAACCGTTCTCACTGATGTGACTAAGTCTCTTATGCCAACGCTCAACACTCTCATCATTATCCACTATATTTATATCGCAATCAGTAATCTTTGCCTGCATCAAATACAGTGATGAACACTTTTCTCCCTTAGCTACCACCATAGAGCCTTTAGTAAGCTTCCATTTACCGTCATAGAAGGTATTGCAGAAACCTTCATCATCAAGGTTACCTGTGGAGATTAAATTCATACGGATATCAGGGATATGTTTCACATTCTTCAAAATCAGCATAGAACCATTCTTGGTCTCCAGGTGCTCATCTCCCATACCAACTGCTTTTGTTGATCCATCATTACCCATCTTAACACTTCCAAAATCACCAGATGTGTAGGATGCAAAGAAATCCCTTCTAGATGTAGCATGAATTGAGGCGCCACTGTCAATCACCCAACTGCTCTGTTGAGTAGTAAGATTAATCACATCACCGTCGAATAAAATAAGAAACTCTTCGGTGGCTGCAGCAACTCTATCTACATCATTACCATCGTCATTCTTCTTTTCCTTACCTTTGTCATTTTTATTTTCTCTTTTAAACTTTCGACAATGCTTATTTATATGCCCTTTCACACCACAATGAAAACACTCAGCATTTGCAAACCGGCCACTCTTGCTTTTGCTTCTATCTCTATCCTTCGGACCTTTGCTCTTACTCCTCCCCCTTCTTTCAGTAACAAGAACATCTGACTGTGAAGAAGAGCCCTGCGACTTTCTTCTCATCTCTTCGTTCAAGACACTACTTTTTACTAAGTTCATACTTAGTACTCCATTTGGGGCTGAGTTAGATAAGGAAGTTTTAAATGTCTCCCACGAGTCCGGCAACGAACCAAGAAGCCATAATCCATGTATCTCTTCATCAAACTTGATATTCATTCTAGCTAACTGATTAATAATACCTTGAAATGTATTCAAGTGATCTAACATAGATGTTCCGTCTTGGTACTTCAAAGCCATCATTTGCTTAAGCAAAAACAATTTATTATTACCAGTTTTCGGGGCATATAAAGACTCAAGCTTATTCCAAAGTGTCCGTGCATGATTTTCTTCATCAATAAGACTTTAGAATATTTTCTTCTACCCAACGTCTAATAATTCCACACACTTTCTTATGACATATTTCCCATTCTAAGTCAGCTAAATCTTCAGGCTTCTCAAGTGAAAAAACAGGAAAATATAAATCCTTCACATATAAAATATCTTCCATCTTTCTTTTCCAAACTTGATAATTTGAGCCATTCAAAGTAACCATCTTACGTGTACTAGTTTCCATGTTCAACACAAGGCACTTAACTAAACACAACCTCTCTCTGATACCACTTTGTTGGGATAAACACTATATTATAATGATCAATTATCCCCTCTTGTGTGAACCTAATAGGAAATTAGCAAAGTAGAAGCGGAAAAATTAATCATGCACAATCACAGGACACCAACAATTTTTAACGTGGAAAAACCTCCCCAAGGCGAGGAGTAAAAAACCACGGACCGAAGTCAAAATCTCCACTATAATCAATAATGGGTTGCAACGAGTTCTCTCTAGATAAAACTAGAGGCATACAATAAAATATATCTCAAGATAACAATCTCGGCAACAAACGACAAGAGAACAAATAAGAAAGATCTCACCCAAGTGGAAACCAACTACCCACTGCAATCTGACTATAGGTAGCACCAAAAGAAATCTCCACCTTTCAGTTTGAAGACCCTCATGTCAGGAACACGCTTCAAAGTTTCAGCTCGATCGGACCACGGATCGACCTCCAAAAGGCTGAAAGACGGCACTGCACGGATGCTTTTCTTTTCTCCTTTTTCTTTCTATTTTTCTCACTGCCAATTCTCTTTTTCACTGTGCATCATAGACCGGCGGCTGCTTTTCATAAAGTTAAAAAAACTTTGGCCCTAATGGGCCTGGGCTTTCTCCACAAAAGTGGAAATAACCCAACACTGTTCTCGTCTAGGTTCGACGGCGACGCTTCAGATCTGAAGAGAAGGGAAAAGGCTCCAGCCAGCGGCGTTCCAGATCTGGCGACAGTGACGTTTCGATCTCCCTTGCTGAAGGTGCTGCCTATTTCGATGCCTTGTCTTGGATCTTCTTGAATCTTTGAGTTCTTTTGGTTCTATTCAACTCCCATTTCCCTCTCTTAGCGTTTGTTTTTCTTTTTGTGATGTATGCGAGCTGGGTTTGCCTTCTTAAATTGTGTAGTTGTTGAATGGGTTTTCGATTTAAGGATGAATGATTAAGAATTTATGGGGTTTTAGAGGTATGTTTCTTAATTGTGTTTTTTCTGTTTGTTGTGTGATTTTTCTATTGAATCTGTGGGCGACTGGGACGAGCTTTCCATATCTGGGCGCTCTGTTTTTTTTTTAAAAAAAAAAAGTGGAAGAAGAAAGGGAAGGAAGGAAGAGGGAAGAAGAAGAAAAAAGGGGAGGAGAAGGAAAGAAGAAAAAAATAGAAGAAAGAAAAGAAAGGAGAAGAAGGAAAGAAGGGAAGAAGAAGAAAGAAAAAAAAAAATACGGCAGCCGGGGCGGTGGCCGGGCTGCGACCGGCCATCGGAGTTGAAGAATAAGGAGATGGGGAAGGATGGGGAAGGAAGAAGGAGAGGGAGAAGAAAGAGGGAAAGAATTAAAAAAAAAAATTAATAAAATAATAATATTTATATTATTTTAATATATTTTTATTTTTAAAAATTAAAAAATAATTTTTTTATTAAAATAATGGTGTCACGTCAGCAAACTGTTAGAGTTTAACAGAAAAATGGATGGTAGAGACCAAAGTGCTCCTTATCTCAAACCTCAAAAGTATTTTTGTTAAGTTTGAAAACTCAGGGACCAGGGTGTAACTTAATCCAAACCTCAGAGAATAAAAGTGTATTTTTCTCTTGATTTTTTTTTTTAAAGAAGGCAATTTCATTGATTCAAGGTTTATGTATAGAGAAATTAACAGAAAAAGGAAATCAATTAATGAAAAGACAATTCCAATCAGTCATTGTTGTAAAAAGAAAAAACAATAATAATAATAAGGAATATACACTTTTCTCCCTCAGGTTTAAGTTAGGTTTCATTTTGTTCAAACTCGACACTTTAATCCCTGAGGGTTGGATTTTGTTTCATTTTAGTCCCTCTATCCAGTTTTTCGTGAGATATTAACGGGATGCTGACGTGACACTAACTTTTTATTAAAACAATTATTTTTTTATTGAAATAAAAAAAATATGTTAAATATTTTATTATTTTTTTTCTTTTCTTTTTCTTTTTTCTTCATCTTCTTCCTTCCCATCTTTTTCTCTAGCCTTAGTTCAAGTTCCGCCATCGACTGCAGTCTCTGTCGCCAGTCGGAATTTTTTTTCCCTACCTTCTCCTTCTTTTCTTGGGCTAGCGACCAAATAAAATTTATAAATTCCGGTTCAGAGCTGACGAAGACGTTGTTGAGGCCTTCCGACCAAATAAAATTTATAAACTCTGGCGCCTAGCTACTCGGCAGTAGTATTGGTCGGGTCGTCCATAGGGAAGGGAGTTTCCTAGTAGAATTTAGGTTTTTATGCAAGAACACAAAAGGAGGGATTTGGAAAGAATTATTGTCACAAAATAAAATAAAACAGGAATGGTAAAGATGTCGAAACAAATAAAGCATGCAACAAACGGAAATTTGGGTTCGAAAACAATAGAGAAAAGTTGCTGGATTGGGAATAATTGCTACTTGACTTCCTAGTTTACTCTAAAAATTAATTTCATGGAATTCAAATTGAGCCCGGTAATACTTCTTGGTTACCCGGAGGATCCTCCTAACTAACCTATGTTTAATTAATTATTTAACTTGGGATTCCGTGATTAATCTAATTAATTAATTTAAAGTAAGTCCGCTACCACTCATTCATAGCTCGATGAACATCAAAACTATCTCTAATTAATTCAAACAAAAAATCCGAGGTCTCACAATTGTCTACCTAAACTAATCACTTAATGTGCAAGAGTCCGAAATTGAAATAATTAAATTGGATAAACATTCGAATTCAATCAAGAAAATTTCTTCATGCATCTTAGGCATATCAAGAATCTATACTAATTATACAAAAATTAGCGATGGACTTTTTTTTTTTTTTTTGATACAAGGAGTTGGTATAACCACCCAAAGAATACAGTTCAGAACTAAGCAAAACAATCAGATTGGATTCCCCCAATGTAGCTAGCCGCCAAACACAATCAACTTCCTCCCAAACTAGCCACTGGCTTTCAGACTGGCTTGTACTCAATATCAAAATGACCACGAATCATGGGCACTGGTCCATCTACCTGGAATTTTAAGCAGCCTTCCGTCTACAGCCTTGAGCTCCTCGGCAAAGACCATAGAAAGGTAGTATGTGCATAAACAGCCTTTCATCTACCTGGAGTTTTAAGCATACCGACCGACTTTTAGCGAAAGCATTCATACACTCGTCGCCCCATATTCGCAAAGCGTGCACATCCCTGAGCCGCCTATCTCAAAGGCATTGGACCCTCAAACTATGGCGAGATATGGCAAGGGACTTTTAGCGATGGACTTGCCTCAACCTAGTGGCGGCTATCTCCAAATAACTAATTGAATGCATATATAACTAAATTCCAAGAGGCGTCAATTCAAAATAATTCAATCATACACATTGGTTTAAACAAGATTACATGAAAAGCAACAATCAAACTTCATGAAATTCAAAGAAAATATCAGCAAACTCAACCAAGATTAGTAGCAACTATTCAAAACAAATCTCAATCCAACGGTACAACGAAATTTAGCCACTCATAATGTAAGAAAACAACAATACAAATCCAATCAAATACATATAAATTACCCAAAGTATCCTAAACAACTCAGAGAAACAAGAGAAAGTGTCTCAATGTTGCGACATATTTTCTATATATACTTAGTGATTTCACACAACCAAAGAGAGTTCTTTTGGAGACCTTTTAGTCCTAATTTCGTCTAGAGACCTCTTGTGGGAGCTTGAGCAAGGACAATGAGTGGGATTCAAGGCTAGAGCTCGTGGAGATCATGACGGGGACGTGTGGTTTCTATAAATTCGAGTTTTTCCCTTTCTTTCCCTTATCTCTTGTTGTTTTTATGGCTTTTATTTCAAGTTGTGTTTGTAGTTCTATGACTATGAGTAGCTAGCTTGATTATTTTAGGGATTGATGTAGTTTTTTGAATTTATGGATTGATTTATGGAATGGTTGTGCTTTTATTTTATTCATGTAATTATTGGCTTAATGCTTGTAGTCTGTCGGCCATAGATTAAATGATATTATTCTAAATCTTACTCGGGAGAGGGGGTTTGGATTAGAACTTAATTGCATGACTAAAGTAATTCTAAGATCGAGAGATTTAGGATAACTTTAGAAGTTGTAAAAAGGATTAGACTTAGGGTCTTGCATATATTTGAATCTAGATAGGAATATTGGGTTTTTATTTATGCACGAGGATTGATTACGCTCAGGAGAGATAATTGTGAATTAAGTTTCCTTGACTTATACAATAATCGCACGTCAAAACCATATCCCATGAATTAATCCTAAAGCTCAATTGATGAAATCAACTCCCTAAGAATCATCTCCAATTGAATTTCCATCTTTTAACTTTCATTGTTGGATTCATTATTCTCACTACGGTTTAATCTCTAAATAAAATCAACCAAGAGTAATCACGGTAATTCATTGATTAGAAAACCAATCCAGAGGGCGACCCTCGTTTTTCACGGACACTATATTAAAACTTGATCCGTACACTTGCGGTAAACATTTTGCACAACAGAGGTACCAGAAATCTTAGAGCAATTCCATGCGACATCATATGGGGTCACTTTGGAGGATAGAGGACTGCTTCCAAAGTATTTCTGGTCTACTTTGTTTAGAGACGTGCAGAGGTCGCTCAAGGCTACAACAGTTGCCAACGCATAGACAATATTGCTTCTAAGAATGAGATGTCACTTTAATGTGTCTTAGAAATTGAGTTGTTTGACATGTGGGGAATTGATTTTATGGGACCATTCTCCTTGCAGTAGGCTATGTGTCGAAGTGGATTGAAGCAACAACTTGCACTAGCAACAATCACTACAAGAAAGAAGGGATTTAGCGACGAAAGTCTTGCGATGAAAAAGTAAACGTCGCATGGATTGCGACGAAAACGAAAAAATAGTCGCAACATTGCGACTAAAGTCATGATTCGTCGCATTCTTGCGTCGAAACGACTAAAATAGTTGCACGTCTGCGTCGAAAACGGATAATTTCGTCGCTCGCCTTGCGTCGAAAAATTACTTTTGTCGCATAGGCTGATTCCATGCCACCAAAATTTCCAAGTGCGCGCCCACTGATTTCCCACGTGCAACGATTTAGCTCTTTACGTGGCAAGAGGCGTGCGACCATGACCCTTGTTCAGTTGCATACCCTTGTGCAGTGTGCCCCATAATGACGTTAGCGACGAGTTTTTATTTTTGGTCGCAGAAATTTGCGACGTTTTGGTGCTTTTCGCCGAAGGTTTGCGACCAAAAATTGATTTTCGTCACAGGCCCATTTAAACCCACCATTTCTTTTCATTTGTACATTGTGCCTTCCATTTTTCATTTGAACAGACGACTCCCACACTCCTTGGAACAGAGAGAGCTTCGACGGAGACTTGTCGCCGGAACGGAGAGCTTCAACGGAATCGTTCACCGTCTTCTCTCTCCACTCCTATTTCCGTTTTCATTTAAACCCACCGTTCCGTTCACCGTCTTCTCTCCCCATTCCTATTTCCGTTCACCGTTCACCGTCTTCTCGCCGGAACTGTTCACCGTTTTCTCTCGCCGGAATTGTTCACCGCCCATTTCACTACAGAAAAATCAGTCTATTGCAGCGGTTTTTTTTGTAGCGGTTTAGAAAGTGCGACAAGGATTTGTAAAATCGCAACGATTTCTTACAACATATAAACAAATTGTTGCAAATGTATGTATTGCAACAATTTAAAAATTGTTGCAAGTCTATGTATAATTGCAACAAATTTTTAGCAACATATTTACAAAATGTTGGAAATATGTCTCTTGCAGCGATTAACTTGCAACACTTTTCGTAACGCCCACAAAAGAACGTGTTACAACAAGTAAGTTGCAACACTTGTGATACTGTAGCAATAGTTTAATACAATTGCAACGGTTATATTGCAACATTTTAAAAAATCGTTGCAATTTTTTTTTTGAACTTAATCGTTGTAATTATTTGTATAGCAACAAGTTACAAAAGAAATTTTGTAACCATGGCAAGAGTTATCTAAATTGAGCTTAAATTACATATTTGGTTGGGTATATTTTCAATATCATGAGAGATGATTTGTGAGATTTGACCAAACCTATAAAAATAAAGCTACTTTCATGGAAAATTACAAGAATCCCCACTAAACTATAGAGTTGTGTTAAAATCACACAATCAACAAATTTTCAATCTCATCGATCACCTCCCTTAAACTTATGAAATTTTACAATTAAACGGTTAATTGCAACATTTCATAAGTTTAGAAGTAGACTGATCAAATCAGATATTCAAGGGTACAATTTTTAATAACCTCTAGGGTGTTTTTTATAAAATTTTCAAACTTTCAAATCATCTATATATATTTTAAATAATATTTGAATGATGTTCTAAAATCTCTAGGTATATCTCTAATCTTCCAATTGATAGGATCTATAAAATATTTGAATAAATATGATACTAAACAATATTTGAATGGTTTTAAATTCTCTACTAATCTATCTATATTTAAATATATTTATTCTATACTATGACTTAAGGGAAGAAACTTTTGATTTCTCTTTTTTTTTTTTTTCTTTCATAATTTAAATATTTTTTTATTTGCAATTTTAATTTAAGTGTATGTTATGATTTATTTTGGTTCACTTTAAATTTTAGTAAATTGAATTGTAAAGAGTTATGATTAATTCAATGTTATTTGTTAATTGAAATGTCAACTAAAAATTATGTATAACATAAAACCAATTTCTAATTTATCCAAATAAACAAAAATAAGATGTTGAAATCAGTTATTTGTATTTATTAAATTAAATAATATAGTTTTTTTTTTAATTTACGTTTATGTTTATTTATATTTTAAACTAAACAAGAAATTTCACGTGCATGACAGATATTAGTTACTAGTATAGATTAAATTATAACTAAAGTCAAAACATATATGAACCAATTTTGAATTTTTTAAAATTACTGTAACAAAATTAAAAATGAGTTCAAATTATATGGACTAAATTAGTAATTAATCTTAGATTTGGAGTTGAACAAACTTAACAATAAAGTTTAATATTTTTTTAAATAAAAAAAATGATTAAAAATCAACATACATTTTAAAATTGATTAGATAAGTTTTTAAAAATATCTTACTTCTCATTCTCCCTCCTAAATCTCCCTCCCCCAAAAAGTAGGTCTTTTCATTTTCATTGTGCCTCTCCATCTCCCCCAAATCTCTCCTCTCAAACCCTCCTTCCAAATCTTGTAAATTCCTCCCTCTCAAATCTCATTTCAACGACACAGTAAACACGGTAAGACAATTTCTGAGCCGCCGGTCACGAGGAAGCCGTCCAAAATGGGTAAAAACACCGTAAATGCGAGAATTGTGAGATTCTCTCTGTAAATTGCATCTTCTCTTCTTTTCTCTCAATTCTACTTTCCTTTTCACCACTTCAATCTGTTCATTTTTATATTTCTTTATCTACTGGTTTTTAGTTAGTCAAGGAAAAGAAAAGGCTGTAGTTTTTCTGAGAGCTAGATGGAAGAACAGTAATAATTTCTAGATTTAGTGCAGTAATACTTTCTTGTTTTTTTAGTTTTCTTGTTGATTTTCTAGAAACTAGAAATTGTGCAGAGTTGCTATGCTACATTATTCTTGTATTATAGGGTTTGGTACTGAAACGACTAGATATTGAACTATTTTTGTGTTAGTTTTAAGTCTTCATAATATTTTTTTTTTAAGATTGAATATTTGTAATTGTAGAGCGTATGGATTTATTCATCTTCTGGTAATGGTGGTTATCATTTCAATCTTCTCCGTTAGTTGATTCAAATATCTTTTTTATGTATGATTGAGACTAATTAATCTTCTGCTTTTCTTTGACTGAAATGATTAAGTATGGAAAATGTTTCAAGGTAGCTAGATCAAAATGGACGTGTGAATAGCTAGATCAAAATGATAAAACCCACCGTTTGCTTTTCGTTGGAATCGCCGGAATCGTATTTCCAGCTTGCCCATTCTGTTCAGACCAACCTTGGGAAGTGTTCTTCCCATTTCATGCTGAGATAGTGGGGCAAAAGACTTGAGGGGCGGCTGCATTCACAATATATCGCCGTGGGTTTCCTTTGTTAAGTTTTTTCTTTAGTTACTTCAATTTTTTTTTTTTTTTTTTGTCATTTATACGATTTTTTCTTGAGTTTTCAGCATTACTATTGCTAGATTTACTTGGAGGAAGGCGTTTGTATTGGTAGGATTCATCATTATAGGTACGTGTTATAAAATTTTTAAGTTTACTTGTAATTTTTCTCTCCTTTTTTGTAAAAGAAATTTAGTTGGTAGGTTGATTTTTTTTAGAAGAAGAAGAAGCAAATAACACTTTTTGAGAGAAACTGTGAATATTACACCATCCGTATATGTAGCAGTAATATATGTTAAGATTTGATTGCTGCTGTACTCTCTGTTAGGATGCTTTATCTTGTTTCTCTAATTACTTGTATATGTTTACTTATCATTTATTAGAATGGATTGAACCTCCCTTAATTCACTTGGGTTAGGTAAGATTAAGTGCCCTGTAATCTTTTATTTATTTGCTCTCTGTGCGAGCTCATCTATTTGAGGGGCAATCTCTCATTTGTAATTCTTCACGACAATAGATTATTATTTCCAAAACTAAATCATGAGGTGTAAAAAAATGTCATTAATAATCATTGTGTATTATTGTTTTGCAAATTGTTGTGGGGAAAAAGCAGCTGATATTCCATTTAGAATTTATGTTTTTGTTTGTTGTTTGTGTTAGCAACTCAGATAGTGGGGTCTGATTTGAAAATTTTCAGTTTGTTGTGTATTTTAATTTCTCTCGATGTATTTTAATGGAAGTTTCTTGACCATAAATTAATTAAGTCAGATTTTGGGGGTGGGTTTGAAAATCATACTTTTGATATTTTAGGATTCTGTTGGGCCAAGTCGTGTCAATGCATTAATGGTCTCAAAGTTCCTCAAAAGAACATATTCACAAGGTTTAGGACCTTGCCAATAATCAACAATAAGAGAGGGAAGTTACTTTTGCGAACAAATTGATGAAAAAGTTGATGGTTATGTACAACATCAAGCATAAGGTTGCAATAGCTTATCAACTCTCAGACAAATGGCTAGGCTGAAATTTCAAATCGAGAAGTAAAATCTATTTTGGAAAAGATTAGGTAAGTTTTAGCTCTAGAAATATCATCGTATCAATCAAATGATGTTTGGAAAAACACGTCACATTCCACTTGAATTAGAGCATAAAGCTCACTAGGGCTAGGTGAGAGGCAAGTGTAAGGCACTACCGAATACGACACATATCTCCACAATGGTATGATATTGTCCACTTTAGGCATAAGCTCTCATGGTTTTGCTTTTGGTTCACCCCAAAAGGCCTCATACCAATGGAGATATTGTCCTCCCTTATATACCCATGATTCTCCCTTTATCTAGCCAATGTGGGACTTTGGTCGCACTCCCAACAGCAAGAACCCTATAGCTTAACGAGCATGAGGATGTTGAAAAATAAACTTGATTTTGGATAAGTAGTATTTGAGCCTAGTCCAAATTCTAGAAATGTAAGTAGAGGAAAAATCTAGACAAATCCCTTAAGAAGATCTTTATAGTATGATGTAGAAATCTCTAGAATATTAGAGAAAATTGTGTATTGTAGAGAATCATTTGTAGCCACAAGATTATAAATATGTGTTGGCAAAATCCTAACCATAAATTGAGGAGGTGGAAACTAGTATAAATAGGAGTGGTGTCTTAAAGTTTTTGTATCAAGCCAAAAAGCTAGAATTGAGTAATAACACAAGTAGCCTCCTTCTCATAACCTTTTTCTCAAAAATCCATCTTTCAAGTTTACCATCCAATCTCCAAAAGGTTTCTTTCCAACAGAGGAATTGAGACATTTTTCTTTTGAGAACGCACTAAGCTTCCCAAGGAAAGAGCAAAAAATAATGCCATGACCAGAAAATTAAAGCCAAGCATCATGAAGTTGGACAGAAGGTGTTATTATTTAACTCCATACTCCAATTGTTTTCTGGCGAACCATTTCACAATAATCAAAGGTTACTCTTACGGAGTTATGAATTTAAAGAGTAAGGATGAAGATCACATTCTTAAAGTAAATGGACAACAGTGGAAGCCTTACTTTGGAGAAGAGGTGTTAGCACAATAAAAATCAATTGAAGCTAAATTGTTCAAGGAGTATTCTGGACTGAAATTTCATTTGCATTTGTTGCTTTTAAGTTTTTGTTTGTTTAGGTTTTAATTCAGTTATTGTTCTTTGATATTTTGTTGTCTAGTGATGATGAAAATATCAAAGTCTCAATTATATATATATATATATATATATATGGATGTATATATAGATAGATGGATAGAGGTGTTTTAAAAAGATTTCTAAAAATTATTGTTGAAATTACAAAATTAATTTTTAAACAAGTGTTTCACAGTTTTTTACAAGTATTAGAAAGCAACTACAATTTTTGTTATACAGTTGTTGATTTGAATAGTTCTGGTAGAATTATATTTTTTGTGCCATGTTTTAACCTTAATTATAATTTGGCCTCCCTATATTTTTTAAAGTTTTACTATCATCTCTACCTTCTTTTAATTAAAATTTACTTGAAATTTTTATCATTAATCTATACATCCCAGAATATTATTACTTTACAAATAAGGAGGATGAAAATTGGATAAAGATATCTAACCACTTAAATTATGTTTAGATTGACAACAATTATTGTTGTAAAAAAAAAACAATTATTGAACTTTTAGAAGCATATAGAGACCAAATTAAAAAGACTTTTAAGACAAATATATCATTATAACTTAACCGCTAAACAAATATAAATATATATATACCGCTAAACAAATATTGAAATTGTTAAATTTGAAATTTGACCTTGTAAGGTATATAGTCCAAATTTATTTCTAGAAAAAAAAAATCACGGTCTACGCAGTTCAAGAAATAATTTTTACGGGTCCATATCATTTAAATCATAGCAATTTGATTTTTGAAATATGAAGTTCAAACCAAGGAGTATGTTGATGGTCAAATTTGGTCGGGAGGAACTCACCTGACCTTCACGTGCCACCAACGGTAAATTTGTTTGAAAGGGGGAAGACGTGACCTGCAAGACAGGGAAACCTGCACACCGGTGGGGTGCTTGCCCCACCGCCTCCGATTCTTAAGTCAGTAAGCTGAAGGAAGAGCTAGAGAGCAAGATGAGAAGTCGAGAATAGAGTTCGGGATCCCATCTTCAGTGATGAAGAGAGGTTTAAATAGGCTCATGCTCCTAGAGTTTTTAGGATTTCGGAGACGATTCAAGGATGAACCAGGTGGAAACGTGGCGGATAGGGACGGCAGAGACCGAACGGAGGCGAAAGGACTCGACCCGCGCAAGCGGGCCGAGTGGTCGGCCTCGGCCTCGGTTCAAGGCTTAGGCCGACCATATGGGTCGGGCCAAGGTCGGTTCCAACCGACCTTGGCAAGACCTTTTGGCTGGTTTCGCCTCCGAAGTCCACTTTCCAGTCCTATTTCTATCCGGTTGTCCTCATCAGCTCCTTGTACATCGGAGTGATAAAAAAATTACCTATAACAGAGTAGACCTATGATGAGACAACTTAAAAAGATGTTAATCTAAAAATTCTATATAAATTAGAATGGAATGACAAATAGTTTTGTCCCACATCGGCAGTGTAGCTCTTGGAAAGCTAATTTAAAAGCACTTGTTGTGTATTAGGCTTATAAAATTGATGTGAGGTAAGCCAAGACTAAGGCCCATATGCTCTTGGAAAGCTAATTTAAAAGCACTTGTTGTGTATTAGGCTTATAAAATTGATGTGAGGTAAGCCAAGACTAAGGCCCATATGCACATCGTCGTCATTCTCTCTTCTTCTCCTCCCTGCTTTGATTTTCCTTTCCTGAGCACGAGATTGCTTTCATTTTGGCCACTTAAGGTTATGTTAACCCCTTGGGGAGCATACCGGATTTAGCACCGAGGTCGTGTCGAGTTTTGCTTTCAAGGCAGTGGTTCTTTCCACGACACAACGATTTTGCCCTTCAATTCCTATTTTACCCTCTTTTCCAGCTAACAATCTAAACCAACGAAGATGAGAGTATCGAGGAAAAGAAATGTGTTGTGGAAAGAAACAATGCTAACAAACAAAAGAGTATCAAAGGAGAGATAAATATGTGAAGGTGGAAAAAAATATTAACAAATAATAAGGGAAGAAATACGTAGAGGTAGAAAAAATAGTCCTAAGAAACCAAAATAAATGGTAACATGTGACATTAATTTAAATGAATTCCTACTATAATGTTCTTGCAGATTCAACCATTAAAATATACCTAGAGATTTATGAAAAAATAGTGAAAATTCAATCTTAACAAACAATTAATGGATTGTTCAGTAACAATTAATAGATTAATCCTTCAAAATTTTGTGAATATTAGTAGAATTTAGCACAGAGAGAAACCTCGCTTGAAATTAAATCCCCATGTTTGTTCTCTTTTGTGATATTGCAATTATAATTAAATCAATCTCAATTTACAAATAAGAGCTTCATTGAATATGGATTTTGTATTGTAATTTAGACTTTTAGATTGAGCAAATAAGACATGTCCAAATATGTTAACAAATATTAATTTAATATCAACTTTTTATGAACCATTTTTCTTTATTGGATAATTGGATTACTTCATTGAGAAATTTTAAACATATTAAAGGTGTGAATTTAAAATTCACAACTTTTTAAGAGCAACAGAAATGATGGTGGATGGGTTCATTTTAACCCATTAATTTCAAATTTGTTTTAATCTTCTAAATTTATCCATGGTAAGATTTCAGGAATTAATTCAATTTATATTCTTCCCTGTGTCCTTATTTAATTTGGTAACTCTTATTTTATTAATTTATTTTAGTATTATATTTTTTTTGTCAATCGGTACGGACAAATACGTGAATGAGCTTCTTAAACTCCTTTAATATTCGGTTGTGAGCTGACAAAAATGTAAGATTATAACAAAATAGATATTTTTGGAATAAATGGACTACTATTGACCTATTTGTGTAAATACTCTTTTTTAGTTAGACTCATGTTGGTGCAAATTTAAAAATTACCTAAAACATTAGAGTTCATTTGTATATTTACCCAAAAAGTACACAAATAAAGTGATTATCCATGGAATGTTAAGGATTCTAAGCAAATAAAGACAATTTTTTTCTGGAACTGAAATTGCAATTCCCTCCATTTTTGTGGAATATTTCTTTTTTTGACAATATGTGGGGTGGGAGATTTGAACCGACCACTTGGTCATCAATACAATCTTATGACTATGCTCATGTTGGCCATTTTTGTGGAATATTTCCCTTCATAAAAATTTCAAACTAATTACTTATGAATCAATCTAAAATTTGTTTCTGGTTCTGATAGCGAGCAGAAATGTCGCTATTTTAGTCCCAATTTATTAGGCTTTTCTGTGCTTTAATCGTGTTTTTAATGAAAATATTTAATGAATTCCGTTATTTGGTCCTTAGGAGCAAAGTTGGTAATTTTGGGAGAAAAAGTGCAAAAAATGAAGCAAATGAAGCCCAAATCCAAGCATGGATCAAAAGGGGATCCAATGAAACCAATCATGATGATAATGCCCAAAAGAAGTGAAGAGAAGGCCCAAAAATCAGCCCAAAACCGAAGCTGGAAATTCTGAAAATTGGGGCAGCGTCGAGACGCTATGCAAGGCAGCGTCGCGACGCTACCCATTTCTTGGGCAACAAGACGCGTGTGTTGCAGCGTCGCGACGCTGTGCAATGTAGCGTCGCGACGCTACCCCCATTCCGGGCCTATAAAAAGGCACCCTTGGGTGCCTCATTTACCATCAATCAATTCATTCTTCAATCCATTCCTTCCTTCCTTTGGCTCCTTTGGAGCCTCTCTCAAGACTTTCTAGCCTTTTTGAGAGAATTCTTTAGTGGGAAAATATTTTGGGGAGTTTTTTTTTTGGGAGCATCTTAGGAAGCTCAAGGGAGTGTTCAGCGGGGCTCCAAGCGTCAGCAAAGGGGTTGTTTTCGACGGTCAATTTCATTTCCTTTTATGCTCTTAAATTATGCTTTCTATTGTAAATGTTGTGGATATTTTAGTTATGTATAGCTAAGCCCCAATTCGGGGTCTTGAAATGAAATTATAGTTGAAACGTTGTTATAATTACCTGTCTCTTGCCCTTTTTCCTAATTATTTGTATGGATGTGCTTAATGCTTTATTCAATCTGGCCAATTGTATAATGATTCGATTCTTAATGGAAACTCGATGGAGAGAAGTTAGGATAGATCATAATCCATGCAACTAGTTTAATTGCCCGTCGTGACACCGGGATTAGTTGATTAAACTTAGATTCCTAAAATGAATCAGAGCGTAATAATTAATGATTTTTAACGGCGCTAAGGACACTTAGGTTGTTAAAATGAATTAATTACAATTAGGGGAAACCGACAGGAGAACCTATGTGATTAACGGAGATTCTAGGAGTATAGTTAGTTGGGCAATGAGATAGGATAATTATAACCATTGTTTAGCTCATAATTGATTTTCAAGACCCCTCTTCCCATTAAAAGAAAACTCTTTCTCCATATTTTTTTATTTGATTGATCAAATTATTTTCCTGCTTTGAATTTTAGATTTCTCTTATTTACATGAGATGTTCCCTAAATATTATTTTGCCTAAGTACTTTTAGTGCTCAAGAAATTTTATTTTTGCTTAATTTTCGCTTCGCTTCCCTGTGGATTCGATACTCGGTATTACTACCGTTTTATATTACTTGCGGCCCGTGCACTTTGCGGTCATCAGGTTCTATAAAGAAAGCTTCACATGATCCTGCATAGAGAGGATTTATAATTTAAATGCTAATATGCAAATCAAGTTTCTATAAATGAATCAACAACAAAAATTTCCAAGGACAAATGATACACAATATATCTCTAATCTCTAATATATAAAAAGTCAGGATCTTGAAAAAACATTTTTGGACATATTTACCCTCTCATTTTTTTACGTAATTACAAATGTGCCCTTGTGATTTATTTAACACCACAATAATTATATAACTATAAAAACCGATATTGCATTCAAATATTTAATAAAGTAATGGATAAATAGGAATTGATTATTAATTATTTAATAATTTTTTTTATCTAAATGTGACATTTAAACTAAAATGAATACTAAATGTACTAAAATGAATATTAAATGTTTTTATTTCACAAAATTTATATTGCCTTCTTTTTGTGATAAAATCATAGTAGGAAAAATTTTAACCATTTTTTTTTTTAAATAAAATTTTAACCATTTTTAAAAGAAAACTATAATTTAAATAAATTCTACACCATCAAATTTTATATATAATAAATTAGTAGAATAATAGTTTTTTTTTTAATGAATATATATAAGAATGTGAAAAGTTGGTAGGTTTAATAAAGTAATGGATAAATAGGAATTGATTATTAATTATTTAATAATTTTTTTTTATCTAAATGTGATATTTAAACTAAAATGAATATTAAATGTTTTTATTTCACAAAATTTATATTGCCTTCTTTTTGTGATAAAATCATAGTAGGAAAAATTTTAACCATTGTTTTTTTTTTAAATAAAATTTTAACCATTTTTAAAAGAAAACTATAATTTAAATAAATTCTACACCATCAAATTTTATATATAATAAATTAGTAGAACAATAGTTTTTTTTTTTTTTAATGAATATATATAAGAATGTGAAAAGTTGGTAGGTGAAGAGCTTGAATATAAAAGGTTTTATTCATTAAATTTCTATGAATTAATTATAAACTTTATAACTTCAAATTTAATTACAATCAATCGTGGGATTTTAAAGGTTTTGGAATTGCAAGAGTTTTGTAACATTCTTCAACTCCACTATATAAAGAACTCTCTCCCTACTTTCTTCTACACAAACTTGGGTATCCTCTTTTTAGTTTTTTTTTTCCTCTTCAATTTGTTCTCTATAAGTTTATTAGTTTATTTGAATTACAAAGTCGTGTTAACTACCAAAAAAAGATGAAGATACTTCAAAACGATCTTCAACACATGTATCTATTTCTAACATATATATGTTTTCATTCTAACACTTTTTTTTTTAAAAAAAAATCATTCTAACACTATTATTCATTGATTTTCTTTTATTCTAATCAAATAATCCTAATAACTAGAGGTAACACTATTATCCTTAATTTTAAATTTTTTTAAGGTAATTTTTGATAGTTTTAAAATGAAATTTAGTTTTATTTAGTATTAATAAAAGTTGTATGATGTAAAAGTATTTTTTTTCATTTTTTTTCTAGAACAATTTAGCGTTCTCATTTTGATTTGTTTTTCTTCATCTATTAGTTCCTTCATATATTTTTAGATTTAGAAGATTGCATTGCATATTGGTATAACAAACTATGTTATGAGAATTGCAACGCAGTTGTTTGTATTAGATGTCGTCGTTGTATCTTGAAAAATGGTTTGATCTCAAATACCAATCAAAGGTGAACCTATTATCAGATAATCGTATGAAGAGGTATCAATATCTTTTAGATGTTTTTATATTATTTTATAATTAACCCTCTTATTGTATTTGTTGTTTATGTATGATTTTTTAAAAAAAAAAAAAAATTATTTCCTACACAATTTTTTATCCAATGAATCAAAAACACAAAAATGACAATTTGATATTAAGTATAGTTAGTTTTAAAATTAATTATCAATTGATTTTTAACACGTTTAAAAAACTCAACTTTATAATTTCCATGAAAATTATAAAAAATTGAGTCAAACTGATAAACCGAATCAAATCAATTGAGTAAGTACGGTCATTTAATCATGTTGATTCATTCAAGCTAAACTAAATCGTTTAAAATTCAAATTGCCATTATTTTTTTGTTAAAGATAAATTAAAAAATATAAAAACATAAATTACTAAAACAAAACATTTTATACAAAATAAAAATAAGACTACATAAAACTTATATTAAGTAATTTTAAAAAAAATATTGTATTGAATAATATTTTATCCAAATTATATATAATTATAAATATTTTTAAATTTTAAAAAATTACACGTGCAATGCACGTGGTAAAACACTAGTTCAAATAAAGTATCACTTCTTTCAAAAAATTTCTACCCAAGTTACAAAATGACGAGCTGAAAGACATCCTCTATATTTATTTATTTTTGACAAATAATGACATCTAGTTTGTATCTCTACATTTAACTCCTCTACAGTACATCGAATGAGCTTTGATAAGAAAAATCTCTATATTACAAAATCTTAAATCAACAAATGGCTTGTATCATCTCAAAGCCAGTTAGATTCCTCCGCATACATATTCAAAAATCACTACACTATCCAAAATCTATATACTAGCAAGTTCTTGTAACACAATTACATTAATTATCTCTAAATGGTCGAGAGGCATTTACAAGCTTAGCCTGTCGAGTTTTTGGATCCACCTCAACTCGAAGACCAAGTTCAGCAATCTCAGGCACATCTGCAAAACCTTGAACCTCCAATTCAGCAACTAATTTTTTATTTTCTAAGTTCCCTTCCAGTAAGTTCCTCACAGCCCAGATGCCCCATTCCCTCAAAAAGGGATTGTTTTCATCAGCAACACACTGCTGCAACAACACAAACACACCATTCTTCTTTCTAATGTCATCTTGTACATCCTTCCTTCTATATAAGCAATTTGCAATGACAGCAACAATATCTCTTCCAAACCCTTTATACGGACATGGCTTTAATGAGTTTGGAAGACTTGTTCTATCCTCGTTCTCTGCTTGTTGAAGTGCTTTCTTGAGTATGGCTGGAGGTTCAATATCACGAAGTATGCCCAAAAGCAAATCTATAAGTCCAAGAGAGAGAAGCACATCAACTGCATCCTCAGAGACATCTTTATGTCCTCCTTCTTTACCATCCTGTGCACAAATATCTCTTAAAATAGTGAGCGAGTACCCAAGAACATCTACTGCAATTGTGCCTGTCGGGAGACCACACTTGCATATTGGGGTGGAATCGGTAATAGAAATGGAGCTCTGAAATATTCTATATACACAGCATGCAAAATCCTTGGGAACAGTAATATCTCCAATTCGCTCATTCAGTATCTCTGATATGATTGTCAAAAGAAATGCTTGTTCTGATGAAAAAGAAACTTCTTTATGTTCAGCCTTGTCTGCATCTTTAGAAGTGTCAATAGGGCGTAATTTTGAGAAAAGAAGAGGAAAATAACGTTCTTCTAAGCAGATTCTTGAAAGAAGCAACTTCACCCAATCTTCGTCAAAACCAACTGTAAAAACACCAAAAAGGAGTGTGAAACACACGAGGCGTTCCAAAGAAAAGATATACCAAAAAGTTCAAGAAAATCTTAGAGTTTACCTGAAGATGCAGTCCTCGTAATCTCTTCAATTATAGGCAAACCCGAGTCACCACAAAGTGATGTGACCAGCTCAGAATGTCTACTACATAGATTGTAGATAATCATACTCAAAGGATCAGAAATCTGACGGTACCGAATACAAGCAAGTAAAACAAACTTGTCAGGGAACAATTCACTCCAAATTGCTCGTTGATGCTCTTCTCCAGCAAGTGAAACATTTGCCAGAACCTGTAGTCCTAGTCTAATGATCACGCAATCAGGATCATACATAAGGATAGCAAATTGCAAAATGCTTGAAACAACTCCAACTCCATTTTGTTCAATGAAACCATTCTGATTTCTAATTTCTCCAGCACATAGGTTTCTAAGGAGTTTCAAGGATGACAATAGAAGCGTATCACTAGAAGTGTAAATGAGACATTGAATCAGCTCAAGCACACGAGGAAGGATATCCTTAGAAGCTAAATTTGATCGACCCTCAATACTTTTGGAAGCTTCAATAAGGGTTTCTAAGGATGCTTCTAGAGTGCAACAGTTTGATACACTAAACAATTGCTGAACAATTCTTTCAGGCATAGACTGCTCAAATGATAAATTCTTCATTGGCTGACAAAACTAGGCCACAAACAAGGCTGCTTCTGAATGGCAAAGGTTGAGAAATTTTTGTAGAAATCTGAAATTCAAGTGTAGGCAACAATGATTAACCACCTAAGAATGGGAGACAAGTTTTCCTGAATAAAGCAAAATAACTTTAGTACATGTAGTTCTTATATAAAAAAAAAAATTAGTATATGTCGTGAAAGCTATCCAAACATCTACCAAAAGTTCCTGATAAGAATACACACTTCTACATGTCCAGGATAACCGATCAACAAACTCCACTCTTCAACTACAGAGAACTAAACTCATTGTAATGCCCAGGTTTTTTATAAACTACTAACCTGGCAACATTACTAACTCATTACGAAACTAACCGAGTGCTCCAAAAATTTCGACAACATAACAACATACAACGGACTAACCCAAATTTTTTTTAAACACTTCCTAGAACAAAAACAACACTTCTATATAACATTTTCAACTGCACCATCCTACTACAATACAACAAAACTCCACAGAACAAGCAGCGAGTCAGGTCTCGCATTATCAACTACTATCTAACCAGAAACACGACTTTAACAAAGCTTATAACATTAGTTTTATTCGGAACAAACTTAATTATAATTAACTAAACGAGAAGATAAAGTTTATTAAAACCAACATAACTCAGCCTAAAGTTTCAACAAGAATAAATTCAGAACTTTAACAAGTAGGACAAATAACTGTCCAACAAATGAAATCAACACTACCCTATCCAAGATAAAAATGAAGGGAAAAGAACGCTATCTAGCTACGGTCCTTCCTCATGCGTCTCCTCTGAATCATCAGGCTCATAGCAGTCTTCATAACCTGCATAATCTAAAATGTTTGGGGAAAAGGAGGGAAGGGGGTCAGTACAACCACAGTACTGGTAAGCAGCCCTTACCTGAAAAGCCATCAACCACAACCAAGCAAAAAACATACTTTTCATGCGCAAACAACATGCTTCTTTAAGCGATAACATAACGACATGCTCAAAAGCTAATAAAGTGAGTGACTCTCCTAAGCCATAACTCATGCAACCCTCTATGCAACTCACAACTGCTCATCAAACTTATTTAGCTCTCACTTGGCTCTCCAAGACTAACCCTTTGAGCCGCACTGTCCCCTGACCATTTGTAGCCAGGGCCACAATGCTCTCTACAAAGCTCGGTGTTCAACCCTTGACCATTTGTTCCCAAAGCCTCGAACTGTGCATCGCCCCTTGGCCATTTGTACCCAAGGTGCACAAATGACTTAAACGTATTGGTCCTTCCCCAGGTGCCCAATACCTACTTTCTAGACTCATCACACCGACCTTTGACCATTTGTACCCAAGGCCTCGATGCCCCTCTTAAAACCACCCCTCGACCATTTGTACCCAAGGTGCAGTGACATTCACCCAACTTTCCTTTCTTTCACATTCAGGTCTCTGACCTCTGTCTTATAACTATCTAGAATGCATATGCCCTATAACATGCTTCTAGACTCACGTATTATGCCCTCCAAGCATATACTAGGGGTGTAAAAAATTCGGGTCGGTTGAACGAACGGCCCGACCCGACCCGATCCGACCCGGGTCAGCTTTGACCCCGAACCGGTTCGGGTCGGGTCGGCCCATGCACGGTTTTTTTTTTTTTTTTTCATCCTCTCTCTCGCTCTCTCTCTCTCTGGTAGTCCAGTGTTCATTTTCATCTTAAGCTTTGTTTATACAAACACCAGTTCTCCCAATCAAATCCATTTTCAAGCACCCTGAATACAAAGTACAAACACCATGTTCAAGCAACCTAAATACAAACACCATTTTCAGATTTGTATTTCAACAAATTTTACAAATAGAGATTAAAGAAAATAGGATCTCAAAGCTCGTTGAATCAACGATGTGAATCAAAGCAATGCTAATTGAGTTGCATTTAAGCGGATTGAGAATTTAGAGGCTTCGTTCTTGGCTGTTGAGACATAAATCTTTCAAAATACCTCTCCATGTGGCGATGCACATTCTCCAGCTGTTGAGACATAAACTTCATAGAACCTACAATATCTCAAGTTTCCCGTCTGCTTTATCATCTAAATATGTTCTACTATATCATCCAAATGCGTATCATAATTCGCTCGGTTACTCAAGCAAAAGCAGCAGCATGTCCATTAACAAAGGAAATCATATCTGTCTCCTAATATACAACAAAAAGAGGGTCACCAACCAGCCTCAAGAACAACAATCCTATCTTCAGGAATGACTACATTCACAATTCTCAACTAAACTCAGCTTGGATTCGACAAAAAAGAACTAATTCCCATTAATTATCAACAAAAAGTTTCAGGAGAAATTTCTTCAAATCAATCCTTCCCAGTTTCTAGAACAAAGCAACAGAGATTTCTAACTTAATCTAACCAGTAATGCTATACATCTAAACAATTTCAGAGTTATATATATATCAAAGCAGTAATGCTATACATCTAAAACCTCTTAACTAGATTAAATAACCAAGTACCATGGTTCTTATCAAAGTTTTAAATTGCAGTGAACAATCGAATTAAAGGTAACTGTAAAAATGTATTATTGTTGACCTATCTCCATCATGTAAGTGCACTTATCCTATAACATTGTGCTTTTATTAGAGATGTCCTCTATGAAGAAAAAAAATCAAATAATTTGATTTGGTGTATATGGCCTTGGTCCTCAAGTATGACAGCAAATGGTTGTGGTAATGTGAAACATGTTGATGGCTCACAAAAACAGAAGCTAAAATTTACATGGCATGGATATAAAAGATCCAAGAAGCTTGCTTGAGTAAAAATTATGAGCCAATCAAAATCACAGTCAACAATTATCCAAACTGATCAACTGCCTTAATTGCTTGAGTATATGTAATAATTGGCCCAACAAAACAGCAAACGAACTTACCCAGAGAACTTCAAAGCCATAGCAGAAACAAAACAAGAGAATATCAATCGAAGAAATATTGAAACACAACAAGTCCAGTCTAAAATAAAATCAGAGAGTAAGGGAGAAAGAGAATGGCACACAAATGTATAGTGGTTCAATCAATAAACATGTATATATCCACTTTCAGGCTATCCACTCCTTCAATCAGTAATCAACAGACTACAAGAAACAAATCTCAGCTTCTTCTCAATACCCCAACACACTCAGTGAGCAAAATAGCTCTTATAATGCACTCAATACAGCTTCTACAATGAACTCTCTTCTTACAAATCACTTCTAATTACCAACGAGGCGACACTTGCACCAAGCTCCACAAGCACCTCGAACTACAACCAAAAACGCTACAATCAAAGACTAAACTAAGAAAGAACAACCTAACAAGCTACTAGGGGCCAAAACCACTTTACCCAGCTCATTTCTTTGCTGGACAGCCTTTAAACGTACCCCAAAATGAAAACCCAAAACCTTTAGACCATGGGCAACCATGTCTAAGGCACAACGGGCAATGGGTGTTCGCCAAACGGCTCCAGATAAGGCTTTTCAGCCGCTGGACAGCAAGTAAACGACCCACCTAAAGTGCACTAAGAACTCCTAAGGACCGGGCACGCTACCAAGACTAAGACAGTTAATGGGGATCTAATCTAACATGCTTTATATGCTACAAACAGCAAGGAAAAGCGCATTTAAACCATGCTTAAGAACCTATAAAGGAACCAAAACATTCTAAGGCAACGAGACTTAATGGGCATTTGAAAAACTACAAGCTTCTAGCCAAAACAACCATGATAACTCACTTAAATGCATGCTCTAGGACCTTTAAGGGTTGAGACAACACCTAAGAACCTAGCTATGCAATGGGAAATGATAAAATCATGATTCTAAGGCTAAAATGGCTAATGGACAGCAACCTACAATGCTAAAAGCGAAGGGACAACAAGGAACCTTACCAAACGGACTTGCTTTCGCGCTAGACGGGTTTAACAAACCTCTAACGATGCGCTAGAATAGTCCTTGGGCAACGGGTATCCAAGTCGAAGTGTTTCGAACTTAATCGAACACCTAGACGGCGCTGCAGATCAGAAAATCAAACACCAATAAACTTTTCAGCACCTAAAGCTAATGGGTAATCAAATTTAAGCTTCAACCAAGAGTGGGTAAAGCATAAACTTACCAAACGGAGCGACCTAAGGCCAAACGACGCCAACAACAACCAAGAATGCTGCTGGACAGAGGCGGAATCGGCTGAAACGAGGTCGACGGGACTCCGAATCGCTAGGCACGCAAGATCTATCAACACCCAACCAAGAGAAACCTTAGATCGACCTTAAACCACATGGAAAAGGGAAGGAAAAAGGCTTACCCACGATTTTTAAGGTTGAAACGCGGAGGAGACGGTGCTTCGAGGTGCTGTCCGCGCTAGATCTAACCAATACAGACAAGAAGGAGTCTTAGATCGGCCTTAAATCAACAAGAACGGAAGCGAAAAAGCTTACCCACGAGGTTTCTTGGCCGAACAACACACAGACAGGGAGGTGACGGCATGAAGAGAGGGAGAGTCCGTGGGTGGAGACGACGCGATCTGGACGGGGACGGCGGCGACTCGATCTGAACGGGGTTGGCGGCGGCTAGATCCGAACGGGAACGGCGCAGAGAGAGGGATCCGCGAAGAGAGAGCTCGCGGGGGAGAAGGACCACGCGGCGGCTTGCTGCGCGGCTTCAGACGGCGGCAACACGACAACCACGAGCAGGTCAGCGACGGCGCATCGACGGCGGCGGCTGGGCTCTAGTCGGTGGCTGAAGCAAACGGCTGGGGGGGTGCGCTGCCTCACGCAAGAAGGAGAAAAGGAGATGAAGAGGGATAGCTCTAGGGTTTTTCTCTTAATCCTTTTCTTTTAAAATTCATTTTCTTTTTCCAAATAACCTTAAGTCCGAAAATAGGAATTCCCTCAACTAAAACCCATTATTCAGCGTATAACTAAATTATAACGCTGAGATTCCAAACCACGCTTAACAAACTTTAGGGAATGATTTTTATTTAATAACGTTAAATTCCCAAACACTTTGATTTAAAATTAAACCCCTAAGTTCAAGCCAAAATAGAATTTATATTTTTCCTTCAACTCTAAACTCGGGATTTAAATACGCCCAAAGCGCACGGGGCGTTACATCTTGAGCACTAGATTTGAGAGCCATGTTCTGTTCTGTTTTGGTGATTGAATACTCTGAATATGAGGTTGTTGAAAGGTCATTGTGATGGGTATGAAATGAAGAGTGAGTAGTCATCACCTGTTGGATTACTCGAGCATGTATTCCAGTCAAGTTTAGATTAGGGGTCTTGGGGGTTAGTTACATATTAAGACAGATTAGGTTAATAAATGACCTAACATAGAAAGTGGGTAGATTATTTATCCTAGTAGGGGCCATGACAATTAATCACCTAGAATGGAAATGACTATGAATTGAGATGAGAAGCTAGATGGGTGGGACTTAGCTTCGCAGACTAGGATCCATCTACTATCTGTAGAAGTAAAGTTTTGACTAGAAACCATTGATGCCCCACCAATGAGTTGGTAGTTAGAGTGATATGCACATATTATGAATCGAGATGAGGAGCTAGATGGGCGAGACTTGGCTTCGCAGACTAGGTGCCATCTACTATCTATAGAAGTAAAGTTTCGATTAGAAATCCATCAATGTCCCACCAGTGAGTTGGTAGTTAGAGTGCTATGCACATGTAGGTGCCTTGATGGGTGAGACTTGACTCCACTAATTGGGTGCCTTCTACCATTAGTAGGAGTAAAGATTTCATAGAATTCCCACTTGTGCACCACCAGGAGTTGGCAAGCATATGTCAGTTGGTTAAATTGTCCACGTGACCCATACAACATGATAAATGAAATGAAATGACCATTAGACTCTTTAACAGCAACTAACCTCAACTTACCCCTATAATGCATGTCAATCCCTTCCTAGTAATAGCGTTACTTACGGAGTATTTTTAATACTCGTTATTTTCAAAATGTTTCCTTTTAGGTACGAGCAAGGACAGACAGCGCGTGTGATGGATTGTTGCTGATAAGTGATAACGAGCATAACAAGCTATTGTTCCCTATCTATTTCATTTAGTCTTTGAGAGTAAATTGGCCAAATTTATGCACTTTAATGTTTATTTGTAGGAATTGATTAATGGAGCTTAATTGGAGAAATCGAAGTCAATTGGGTGTTCGGGACACTAAAAGAGGCCAAATAAGCAAAAAGAATCAAAGTTGGAGGCTTAAGTTTGAGTCAAACCCGAGAGCTAGCATCGAGACGCAGCTTTCTGGGCGTCTCTACGCTTATTTTCCTTTTCTGTTTTTGGCGGTAGCAGGGATAGCGTCGCGACGCTATAGACAATTTTCCTATATATTCCTCACTTTGTGCTACGGATTGGGGGAGTCCAATTGGTTAGATTTTAGCCCTAATTTCGACTAGAGACCTTATGTGGGAGCTGAAGTAAGGCCAAGGAGTGAGAACGAAGCTTGAAGACGTGGAGATCGTGACGGGGACATGTCGGTTTCAACGGATTCAAGAGTTTTCCTTTCTCTTTCCCTTACCTCTTGTTGTTTTTATGACTTTTCTTTCAATTAGTGTTTGTAGTTTCAAGGCTATGAATTGCTAGTTGCTTGTCTTAGGGTTTGATGTAATTGTTTTAGTTTGTTGGATTGATTTTTGGTATGAATGTGTTTTTATTTTATGTATGCAATTTTGTTTAATGCTTTCAATTACTTGATCACTAATTGGATAATTTGAGTGTTGAATCTAACTCGGGAGAGAGGATTTAGCCTAAGACTTACTTTACTAATTGCATGACTAAAGTTGAGTTTCTAAGTTTGTGACGGAATTTAGATTTCCTTTAGAAGTATAACAAGGACGAAACCAAATAATGTCTTGCATGCTAATAAACTTAGATAGGGATATTGGGTTTATTGTATGCATGAGAATCAATTATACTCGGGAGAGATAATTGTGATAAAAGTTTCATTGGCTTGTAAAATAATTGCACGCTTCATTCCAATTAATCAATCCTCAATCCTAATCAATGAAATCAATTCCCTAAGAGTCTTTCCATTTGAGTCTCCACCTTTTATTTTTATGCTTTTAGTCTTTAATTTTATCCTTATCATTGAGTTTTGCTCCCTAAATAAAATTGAACAAAAGTATTCACGGTACTTAGTTTAACTTAAAAACCAATCCAGAGGATGACACTTGTTTTACACGAAAACACTATATTATTACTTGACCCGTACACTTGCGGTAAGCAAATTGCACATCAATAAGCCATGAGAACATGTGATCATGACTTTCGCGTAGTCTAGCTTTCTCATTTTTTGTTTAGTCAGTTTTGTAAATGGTGGTTCTTAAGGTTTTAAATATGTGTTTATGTTGTCCTTAGGAAACCTTTGTTTTAATGAAGTTTTTGCAAGTTTTCTTGTTTTATTTGGGATCCCAGGCTAAAAGACTTCCTTTCTTTAAAATGTCAAATGTTTTTGTGTTAATGTTTTATTTATGAACAATTTTTTTTCCTAAAAGTAATCAGGCATATGCATGGTGTAACGGTCCTAGGAATTAGTCACGAGAAGTGGGGTCGCCACAGTTGGTATCAGAGCTCTAGGTTATAGGTTCTGTAGACTGGGTTTACATCGTAAACCTTAAGTATGTCTATGACTTATCAGCAAGCATTTGGTCACCGCCAGATATGTCAATGTTTATGTTATGTGTAGTAAGGAAAAAAGGCAGGATTCATGCATGGCTTTATGAATGTGATGTTTTGTTAAATGTTTGATGTTATGTATTATTGTGGAAATGAAAGTGTTTAGTGCTTGAAGGAAGCTTTACCAACATGAAGTATATGCTTAAGTGTGAGATTAAAGTTGTCAGTATGGACAAGGAAGAGAAAATCTTAAAAGAGTAAAGCTTTTCAAAGGTCACTAAATATCTAAGATGGTGTCTCTTGAGTAAAACCTTAAAATGAGCAATACATAATGACTACTCTTGTGGAATTCAATGTTTGGCGAACTTGTAAGGTATTGTTGGATGTTTATGAGACACTCCTAAGTCCTAAAAGAATGAAAAGTGAAGAGACGAAGTATAAATGATAATATGAAGAATTCTTTTAGGTTACCTAGTTTTGTTGGTGTGGTCGACAAAGAATTTTTTTTTTAAGAGGAAAATCGACAAAGAAAGTTAAATAGCTTGAACAAGACATGGGATTCAAAATGAAAAGTGTTTTGTGGGTTTGAGTTGAAAAGTCATTTTTCAAGGTATTTCGAGTTGGTTGATTCTAGTCATTCCGTTGTTATGATGAAAGAGACCTTGGTTCAATCGGACCAAGAGAAAATTTTTGGAGTTTAAGCAAGGCCACATGATTAAGCAAAATCTCCCCATAGATTCATTTTGGAACTCCAAATGAAAGATCTTTGAGATATTATAAGTGGAGACAAGTTTTTTGGTGTTGAAGGTATTTCTCACTTGAAAAGTGAAGGATGAAATCTTAAGTTTAATTACTTTATATATGTATATATATATGAGAAAAGGAAAAGTAGTATGAAAAAGTTTTGCTATCCTGGGAGACAAAAGAAATTAATATGTTTAGACTCCAAGTACATACATGAGTATGACTTGACTTTTATAATATGATTTGTGTTTAGGAGTCCTTAAAATGGGTACAAGGAATCTTGTTACCATTAGAAAGTTAGAACCCTTGTATGTTTAGATTGAAAGCAATTGTATAAGAGACATTGGATATGAAACTTAACTTTAGTTTGAGAATTTTCCTCCAAAAACAAAGGATCAAGCTAGGACAAACTAGATATTGGAACTTGGAAGAATTATTTGACAAGCATCTATCTTAAATTTGCATAGGAGTTGGAGGAAACAACTTTTAATAAGTGTGACTATTAGCAATAGTTGCCAAGGAACTATTGAAAGGGAACTCTGAGGCTTTATAGGTGAACATGTAGATTGTTAGACTTGCTGACAAGATTTGAGAGAATTTGACTTTGGGATCAAATTAGTACAAGGAACTAATGAAGCCATCAATTTGATTGGACGGAGAAATTAAGCAAGTTTGAAATGAATGGAAGAGATTTGCTAGTATTGGATAAAGTGGGTTGGACCTTCCAAGTTTACCATGGACATAGGAGGTAGATCTCGTCATAAAGCTTGAGTTGGGAACAACTCGCATTCATAAGAACTCATATAGAGTGGCCTCAGCAGAGTTGAAGAAACCCAAATCACGGACATAGGAATGACAAGACAAAGACTTCATAGGAACTAGTATTTCGCCTGGGGCAAATAGTTTGGTTCATAAGAACAAAGTTGGATCCACTGTGACTATGCTTTGGTTGACATATAATAAATGGTAGTAATGAACAAGTATTCTCTCCTTGTAGGTATAATTTTCGACCAACTTCAAGGAGCAAAAGTATCCTAAAAGGCAAGTTTATATTTGGGATACCATCATGCGTGAATTCATGTGTTAACAAGTTTATAGTTTTGCCTGTTGAGACTGTTAAATATAATGCTTGTGTTTTGGTTTCAAAAACATGTTGGATGCGTGTGAGAATCAACTTGCGAACACATGAAGCATGATAGTTGAATTGTTTGATGCTTGATGGCTCACTAGGTGTGAGCTTTGTAGAATCTTCGGAGAGCTCGGTGGTGAGGAGGCTAATGAAATACCATTAGATAGTTGTTCTACTTTCAATCGATACTTGTCCTTTAGTAGTTGAGTTTGGATGTTATCTGAATCTTCTTAATTCATTATTTAAGTTTGATTTGAACTTAGCTTTAAAAGATATTGGAGTTGCTAGAAGTTTGAATTGTTCTTAAAAGTCTATTAGAGATGATTGTTGACTTATTCTAGTTGGTTATATTGTCCTTTTTCACTGAATAGTTGTAATGCACTTTTAGATGAAAAATCACATTGTGGCTGACGTCCTTGGCTTTGTGGGAAGCTCCACTTCGTTTTCTTTTGGTTTTCATCGTCCGTTATCTAATAGAAAGACCACGAACATCTTGGCCTTTGCTAGAGGGGGGTAGCCTTAGACCGGAAAGAAGTGATGTTCACTTTTGGAGTCTCAGGCCCCTCTAGGTGCTTTTCTTGCAGCTCATTCTTTTAGTTTTTGGTTAATCCCACCTCAGTTAGAGAGTCTGTTTTTTCGCATATGTGGAAGGTTAAAGCTCCAAAAAAAAGTTTTGTTCTTTGTTTGATAGGTCATCCTGGGTCGTGTTAACACTTTTGAGAGGCTATCGAGAGTGAAGGCCCCTGTGGTTGGCCCTCTCTGTCACATTCTTTTTCGAAACTCGAAAGGGCAGAAAAAGATCTTGATCATTTGTTGTAGGGTTGTGATTTTACTTGTTCAATCTGGAGCCTTTTCTTTCAGGTTTTCGAGTTTCAGATTGTTGGCCAACAGTGTTGTAGGGAGATGATCGAGGAGTTCTTCCTCCATTCGCCGTTTTGGGAGAAGAGAGTTTCTTTAGTATGCTGACATTTGTGCTATTTTGTGTGGTTTATGGGGGGAAAACATAATAGTATTTTTAGAGGGACTGAGAGACATCCTTGTGAGGTTTGGGTTAATATTAGATTTTCTATTTCTTTATGGGTCTCGGTTGCCAAGGCTTTTTGTAATTACCTGCTAAGTCTTATTTTGATCGATTGGAAACTCTTTCTTTAGTTGGGTTCCTTCTTTGGGGCTTGGTTTTTTTTGGATGCCCTTGTATTCTTTCATTTTTTTTTCTCAATGAAAGCTCGGTTCATTAAAAAAAATTGCAATGTACTTTTAAGACGCTTACTCTATAGAATGAGTATTGTTATGATTTTATGAGGATGAGTGTAACGCCCTGCATTTTCAGGTACGAATAACTTCGTTAAATTTAATTTGAAATTTGGAGTTTTTGTTCGTGGTTGGGTGCTTTCATTTTAATTATTTTTTTGGCGGTTGCTTGGTGTGAGTTAATTTTATTTAAGTCAAGAATTTCTTTTTCCTTCGAAAATTAAATTTAAAATTTGGCCTAAATCCTTATAGATATTCTAAGAGTTGATTTGGACTTAGCCTTGACTGAGTCTTTAGATGTGAGATTAGGTTAATATTTTAATTCAAAATTTAAATCAAGAAAAAGAGAAGGAAAGCCCTAAAAAATTCTTTCTCCCTCTCTTTACGTTGTCAGCCGCCGCCCCCATCTCAAGTTCCCGTTTTTTTTTTCTCTTTTTCACTTGCGCCGCCAGCCACCCAAAGGTCCTCGTCTTCTCCGGCGTTCGCAGCTCTCTCTTCCTCCCTTGTTCGTCTTCTCCGTCGACAGTCAGAGATTCGTGAAGCTCGTCTCCCGCGCATCGTCACTCCTCCAATTTTCGTTCTTTCTTTCGCGCGGGTAGGTGTCGCGGCTGTGGGTTTTCGTCAGAGCTCTTCCTCCTCCGGCGTCGGTTCGTTGTCCCTTGCGCTCGCCGGCAGTCGTCTTCTCCTCTCATGTTTCCGTCAGCCTCGGCGGGTGAGTCTCGATTTTCCCCTCTGTTTCGTGCATAAGACTTCCTTTTTCCCTCTATTTCATTCGAGTTCAGCGGGCAACGTGTTAATATCCTTTTCTTCCTCCTGTTTTCGACCAGATTAGTGAGTAGAAGGCTAAATCTTCGTTTTTCTTTCGTTTTGGGGGCGTTCGGGCTGATTTAAGGTCTGTTTTGGCGTGTTCGGGTTCTTTGGTAAGTTTTCGTCGTTACCCATGCTTTGTTAAATTCAAATTCAGCTTACCTATTCTTGTTCAACCTTAGAATTAGGTTTTAGGATTGATTTCTTGATTTTCCAACACTGTGCAGTGCTGTCTTGGACTCGAAATCAACCGTGCCTCGTGACCCATCATCCGTTTGGCCTTAAACTCAAACACCCACTGTTTAGGGACTCTAAGCAAGTGGTTTTAAACCTCTTTGTTTGCTGGACAACACGTATTCGGAGTTATTCGTTTGCTGAACGGTAAATTCCAGCACACCTTAATTCCTTTAATAAGTCTTTTAGGTGCCTTAAATTAATTCCTAACCCTTAGAAGTTGTTGTTTGTAGTTCGGGCTCCTTAGGCTCTTCCGGTTCGTCTGTCGGTCTTTTAGGATATCTTAGGAGCATTATATGTAAGAAGTTCTTACCTGTTGAAGTCTGTTTAATTGCATAATGCACGTTGTTTGTTTACTCGCCTTATAACTATTCTCTTGTTTCTCGCTTATTTCTTCTATACTGATATACATGTAAAGTGCTTCTTGCTTTTACATTTATGTATATATGAAATCTCCGAATAGCATGAATTGTTTTCGTGTGACGATTGGTTGTTAAGCATGCTAGATTTCTTGTGCATTCATGAGTTAGCATGAGTCGAGAGCATGTTGTTGTATGTATATGCTTGGAGGGCATAATACGTGAGTCTAGAAGCATGTTATAGGGCATATGCATTCTAGATAGTTATAAGACAGAGGCCAGAGACCTGAATGTGAAAGAAAGGAAAGTTGGGTGAATGTCACTGCACCTTGGGTACAAATGGTCGAGGGGTGGTTTTAAGAGGGGCATCGAGGCCTTGGGTACAAATGGTCAAAGGTCGGTGTGATGAGTCTAGAAAGTAGGTATTGGGCACCTGGGGAAGGACCAATACATTTAAGTCATCTGTGCACCTTGGGTACAAATGGCCAAGGGGCGATGCACAGTTCGAGGCCTTGGGAACAAATGGTCAAGGGTTGAACGCCGAGCTTCGTAGAGAGCATTGTGGCCCTGGCTACAAATGGTCAGGGGACAGTGCGGCTCAAAGGGTTAGTCTTGGAGAGCCAAGTGAGGGCTAAATAAGTTTGATGAGCAATTGTGAGTTGCATAGAGGGTTGCATGAGTTATGGCTTAGGAGAGTCACTCACTTTATTAGCTTTTGAGCATGTCGTTATGTTATCGCTTAAAGAAGCATGTTGTTTGCGCATGAAAAGTATGTTTTTTGCTTGGTTGTGGTTGATGGCTTTTCAGGTAAGGGCTGCTTACCAGTACTGTGGTTGTACTGACCCCCTTCCCTCCTTTTCCCCAAACATTTTAGATTATGCAGGTTATGAAGACTGCTATGAGCCTGATGATTTAGAGGAGACGCATGAGGAAGGACCGTAGCTAGATAACGTTCTTTTCCCTTCATTTTTATCTTGGATAGGGTAGTGTTGATTTCATTTGTTGGACAGTTATTTGTCCTACTTGTTTAAGTTCTGAATTTATTCTTGTTGAAACTTTAGGCCGAGTTATGTTGGTTTTAATAAACTTTATCTTCTCGTTTAGTTAATTACAATTAAGTTTGTTCCGAATAAAACTAATGTTATAAGCTTTGTTAAAGTCGTGTTTCTGGTTAGATAGTAGTTGATAATGCGAGACCTGACTCGCTGCTTGTTCTGTGGAGTTTTGTTGTATTGTAGTAGGATGGTGCAGTTGAAAATGTTATATAGAAGTGCTGTTTTTGTTCTAGCAAGTGTTTAAAAAAAATTTGGGTTAGTCCGTTGTATGTCGTTATGTTGTCGAAATTTTTGGAGCACTCGGTTAGTTTCGTAATGAGTTAGTAATGTTGCCAGGTTAGTAGTTTATAAAAAACCTGAGCATTACAATGAGTTTAGTTCTCTGTAGTTGAAGAGTGGAGTTTGTTGATCGGTTATCCTGGACATGTAGAAGTGTGTATTCTTATCAGGAACTTTTGGTAGATGTTTGGATAGCTTTCACGACATATACTAATTTTTTTTTTTATATAAGAACTACATGTACTAAAGTTATTTTGCTTTATTCAGGAAAACTTGTCTCCCATTCTTAGGTGGTTAATCATTGTTGCCTACACTTGAATTTCAGATTTCTACAAAAATTTCTCAACCTTTGCCATTCAGAAGCAGCCTTGTTTGTGGCCTAGTTTTGTCAGCCAATGAAGAATTTATCATTTGAGCAGTCTATGCCTGAAAGAATTGTTCAGCAATTGTTTAGTGTATCAAACTGTTGCACTCTAGAAGCATCCTTAGAAACCCTTATTGAAGCTTCCAAAAGTATTGAGGGTCGATCAAATTTAGCTTCTAAGGATATCCTTCCTCGTGTGCTTGAGCTGATTCAATGTCTCATTTACACTTCTAGTGATACGCTTCTATTGTCATCCTTGAAACTCCTTAGAAACCTATGTGCTGGAGAAATTAGAAATCAGAATGGTTTCATTGAACAAAATGGAGTTGGAGTTGTTTCAAGCATTTTGCAATTTGCTATCCTTATGTATGATCCTGATTGCGTGATCATTAGACTAGGACTACAGGTTCTGGCAAATGTTTCACTTGCTGGAGAAGAGCATCAACGAGCAATTTGGAGTGAATTGTTCCCTGACAAGTTTGTTTTACTTGCTTGTATTCGGTACCGTCAGATTTCTGATCCTTTGAGTATGATTATCTACAATCTATGTAGTAGACATTCTGAGCTGGTCACATCACTTTGTGGTGACTCGGGTTTGCCTATAATTGAAGAGATTACGAGGACTGCATCTTCAGGTAAACTCTAAGATTTTCTTGAACTTTTTGGTATATCTTTTCTTTGGAACGCCTCGTGTGTTTCACACTCCTTTTTGGTGTTTTTACAGTTGGTTTTGACGAAGATTGGGTGAAGTTGCTTCTTTCAAGAATCTGCTTAGAAGAACGTTATTTTCCTCTTCTTTTCTCAAAATTACGCCCTATTGACACTTCTAAAGATGCAGACAAGGCTGAACATAAAGAAGTTTCTTTTTCATCAGAACAAGCATTTCTTTTGACAATCATATCAGAGATACTGAATGAGCGAATTGGAGATATTACTGTTCCCAAGGATTTTGCATGCTGTGTATATAGAATATTTCAGAGCTCCATTTCTATTACCGATTCCACCCCAATATGCAAGTGTGGTCTCCCGACAGGCACAATTGCAGTAGATGTTCTTGGGTACTCGCTCACTATTTTAAGAGATATTTGTGCACAGGATGGTAAAGAAGGAGGACATAAAGATGTCTCTGAGGATGCAGTTGATGTGCTTCTCTCTCTTGGACTTATAGATTTGCTTTTGGGCATACTTCGTGATATTGAACCTCCAGCCATACTCAAGAAAGCACTTCAACAAGCAGAGAACGAGGATAGAACAAGTCTTCCAAACTCATTAAAGCCATGTCCGTATAAAGGGTTTGGAAGAGATATTGTTGCTGTCATTGCAAATTGCTTATATAGAAGGAAGGATGTACAAGATGACATTAGAAAGAAGAATGGTGTGTTTGTGTTGTTGCAGCAGTGTGTTGCTGATGAAAACAATCCCTTTTTGAGGGAATGGGGCATCTGGGCTGTGAGGAACTTACTGGAAGGGAACTTAGAAAATAAAAAATTAGTTGCTGAATTGGAGGTTCAAGGTTTTGCAGATGTGCCTGAGATTGCTGAACTTGGTCTTCGAGTTGAGGTGGATCCAAAAACTCGACAGGCTAAGCTTGTAAATGCCTCTCGACCATTTAGAGATAATTAATGTAATTGTGTTACAAGAACTTGCTAGTATATAGATTTTGGATAGTGTAGTGATTTTTGAATATGTATGCGGAGGAATCTAACTGGCTTTGAGATGATACAAGCCATTTGTTGATTTAAGATTTTGTAATATAGAGATTTTTCTTATCAAAGCTCATTCGATGTACTGTAGAGGAGTTAAATGTAGAGATACAAACTAGATGTCATTATTTGTCAAAAATAAATAAATATAGAGGATGTCTTTCAGCTCGTCATTTTGTAACTTGGGTAGAAATTTTTTGAAAGAAGTGATACTTTATTTGAACTAGTGTTTTACCACGTGCATTGCACGTGTAATTTTTTAAAATTTAAAAATATTTATAATTATATATAATTTGGATAAAATATTATTCAATACAATATTTTTTTTAAAATTACTTAATATAAGTTTTATGTAGTCTTATTTTTATTTTGTATAAAATGTTTTGTTTTAGTAATTTATGTTTTTATATTTTTTAATTTATCTTTAACAAAAAAATAATGGCAATTTGAATTTTAAACGATTTAGTTTAGCTTGAATGAATCAACATGATTAAATGACCGTACTTACTCAATTGATTTGATTCGGTTTATCAGTTTGACTCAATTTTTTATAATTTTCATGGAAATTATAAAGTTGAGTTTTTTAAACGTGTTAAAAATCAATTGATAATTAATTTTAAAACTAACTATACTTAATATCAAATTGTCATTTTTGTGTTTTTGATTCATTGGATAAAAAATTGTGTAGGAAATAATTTTTTTTTTTTTTTAAAAAATCATACATAAACAACAAATACAATAAGAGGGTTAATTATAAAATAATATAAAAACATCTAAAAGATATTGATACCTCTTCATACGATTATCTGATAATAGGTTCACCTTTGATTGGTATTTGAGATCAAACCATTTTTCAAGATACAACGACGACATCTAATACAAACAACTGCGTTGCAATTCTCATAACATAGTTTGTTATACCAATATGCAATGCAATCTTCTAAATCTAAAAATATATGAAGGAACTAATAGATGAAGAAAAACAAATCAAAATGAGAACGCTAAATTGTTCTAGAAAAAAAATGAAAAAAAATACTTTTACATCATACAACTTTTATTAATACTAAATAAAACTAAATTTCATTTTAAAACTATCAAAAATTACCTTAAAAAAATTTAAAATTAAGGATAATAGTGTTACCTCTAGTTATTAGGATTATTTGATTAGAATAAAAGAAAATCAATGAATAATAGTGTTAGAATGATTTTTTTTTAAAAAAAAAAGTGTTAGAATGAAAACATATATATGTTAGAAATAGATACATGTGTTGAAGATCGTTTTGAAGTATCTTCATCTTTTTTTGGTAGTTAACACGACTTTGTAATTCAAATAAACTAATAAACTTATAGAGAACAAATTGAAGAGGAAAAAAAAAACTAAAAAGAGGATACCCAAGTTTGTGTAGAAGAAAGTAGGGAGAGAGTTCTTTATATAGTGGAGTTGAAGAATGTTACAAAACTCTTGCAATTCCAAAACCTTTAAAATCCCACGATTGATTGTAATTAAATTTGAAGTTATAAAGTTTATAATTAATTCATAGAAATTTAATGAATAAAACCTTTTATATTCAAGCTCTTCACCTACCAACTTTTCACATTCTTATATATATTCATTAAAAAAAAAAAAAAACTATTGTTCTACTAATTTATTATATATAAAATTTGATGGTGTAGAATTTATTTAAATTATAGTTTTCTTTTAAAAATGGTTAAAATTTTATTTAAAAAAAAAACAATGGTTAAAATTTTTCCTACTATGATTTTATCACAAAAAGAAGGCAATATAAATTTTGTGAAATAAAAACATTTAATATTCATTTTAGTACATTTAATATTCATTTTAGTTTAAATATCACATTTAGATAAAAAAAATTATTGAATAATTAATAATCAATTCCTATTTATCCATTACTTTATTAAACCTACCAACTTTTCACATTCTTATATATATTCATTAAAAAAAAACTATTATTCTACTAATTTATTATATATAAAATTTGATGGTGTAGAATTTATTTAAATTATAGTTTTCTTTTAAAAATGGTTAAAATTTTATTTAAAAAAAAAACAATGGTTAAAATTTTTCCTACTATGATTTTATCACAAAAAGAAGGCAATATAAATTTTGTGAAATAAAAACATTTAATATTCATTTTAGTACATTTAGTATTCATTTTAGTTTAAATATCACATTTAGATAAAAAAAATTATTAAATAATTAATAATCAATTCCTATTTATCCATTACTTTATTAAATATTTGAATGCAATATCGGTTCTTATAGTTATATAATTATCAAATTTAGATGTACTAAAAAAAAATCATCACATTTAGATAAAAAAAATTATTAAATAATTAATAATCAATTCCTATTTATCCATTACTTTATTAAATATTTGAATGCAATATCGGTTCTTATAGTTATATAATTATCACATTTAGATGTACTAAAAAAAATCATCACATTTAGATAAAAAAAATTATTAAATAATTAATAATCAATTCCTATTTATCCATTACTTTATTAAATATTTGAATGCAATATCGGTTTTTATAGTTATATAATTATTGTGGTGTTAAATAAATCACAAGGGCACATTTGTAATTACGTAAAAAAATGAGAGGGTAAATATGTCCAAAAATGTTTTTTCAAGATCCTGACTTTTTATATATTAGAGATTAGAGATATATTGTGTATCATTTGTCCTTGGAAATTTTTGTTGTTGATTCATTTATAGAAACTTGATTTGCATATTAGCATTTAAATTATAAATCCTCTCTATGCAGGATCATGTGAAGCTTTCTTTATAGAACCTGATGACCGCAAAGTGCACGAGCCGCAAGTAATATAAAACGGTAGTAATACCGAGTATCGAATCCACAGGGAAGCGAAGCGAAAATTAAGCAAAAATAAAATTTCTTGAGCACTAAAAGTACTTAGGCAAAATAATATTTAGGGAACAGCTCATGTAAATAAGAGAAATCTAAAATTCAAAGCAGGAAAATAATTTGATCAATCAAATAAAAAAATATGGAGAAAGAGTTTTCTTTTAATGGGAAGAGGGGTCTTGAAAATCAATTATGAGCTAAACAATGGTTATAATTATCCTATCTCATTGCCCAACTAACTATACTCCTAGAATCTCCGTTAATCACATAGGTTCTCCTGTCGGTTTCCCCTAATTGTAATTAATTCATTTTAACAACCTAAGTGTCCTTAGCGCCGTTAAAAATCATTAATTATTACGCTCTGATTCATTTTAGGAATCTAAGTTTAATCAACTAATCCCGGTGTCACGACGGGCAATTAAACTAGTTGCATGGATTATGATCTATCCTAACTTCTCTCCATCGAGTTTCCATTAAGAATCGAATCATTATACAATTGGCCAGATTGAATAAAGCATTAAGCACATCCATACAAATAATTAGGAAAAAGGGCAAGAGACAGGTAATTATAACAACGTTTCAACTATAATTTCATTTCAAGACCCCGAATTGGGGCTTAGCTATACATAGCTAAAATATCCACAACATTTACAATGGAAAGCATAATTTAAGAGCATAAAAGGAAAGGAAATTGACCGTCGAAAACAACCCCTTTGCTGACGCTTGGAGCCCCGCTGAACACTCCCTTGAGCTTCCTAAGATGCTCCCAAAAAAAAAAACTCCCCAAAATATTTCCCACTAAAGAATTCTCTCAAAAAGGCTAGAAAGTCTTGAGAGAGGCTCCAAAGGAGCCAAAGGAAGGAAGGAATGGATTGAAGAATGAATTGATTGATGGTAAATGAGGCACCCAAGGGTGCCTTTTTATAGGCCCGGAATGGGGGTAGCGTCGCGACGCTACATTGCACAGCGTCGCGACGCTGCAACACACGCGTCTTGTTGCCCAAGAAATGGGTAGCGTCGCGACGCTGCCTTGCATAGCGTCTCGACGCTGCCCCAATTTTCAGAATTTCCAGCTTCGGTTTTGGGCTGATTTTTGGGCCTTCTCTTCACTTCTTTTGGGCATTATCATCATGATTGGTTTCATTGGATCCCCTTTTGATCCATGCTTGGATTTGGGCTTCATTTGCTTCATTTTTTGCACTTTTTCTCCCAAAATTACCAACTTTGCTCCTAAGGACCAAATAACGGAATTCATTAAATATTTTCATTAAAAACACGATTAAAGCACAGAAAAGCCTAATAAATTGGGACTAAAATAGCGACATTTCTGCTCGCTATCAGAACCAGAAACAAATTTTAGATTGATTCATAAGTAATTAGTTTGAAATTTTTATGAAGGGAAATATTCCACAAAAATGGCCAACATGAGTATAGTCATAAGATTGTATTGATGACCAAGTGGTCGGTTCAAATCTCCCACCCCACATATTGTCAAAAAAAGAAATATTCCACAAAAATGGAGGGAATTGCAATTTCAGTATGGTCGGCCTAAGCCTTGAACCGACCTTGGCCCGACCCATATGGTCGGCCTAAGCCTTGAACCGAGGCCGAGGCCGACCACTCGGCCCGCTTGCTCGAGCCGAGTCCTTTCGCCTCCGTTTGGTCTCTGCCGTCCCTGTCCGCCCCGTTTCCACCTGGTTCATCCTTGAATCGTCTCCGAAATCCTAAAAACTCTAGGAGCATGAGCCTATTTAAACCTCTCTTCATCACTGAAGATGGGATCCCGAACTCTATTCTCGACTTCTCATCTTGCTCTCTAGCTCTTCCTTCAGCTTACTGACTTAAGAATCGGAGGCGGTGGGGCAAGCACCCCACCGGTGTGCAGGTTTCCCTGTCTTGCAGGTCACGTCTTCCCCCTTTCAAATAAATTTACCGTTGGTGGCACGTGAAGGTCAGGTGAGTTCCTCCCGACCAAATTTGACCATCAACATACTCCTTGGTTTGAACTTCATATTTCAAAAATCAAATTGCTATGATTTAAATGATATGGACCCGTAAAAATTATTTCTTGAACTGCATAGACCGTGATTTTTTTTTTCTAGAAATAAATTTGGACTATATAACTTACAAGGTCAAATTTCAAATTTAACAATTTCAATATTTGTTTAGCGGTATATATATATTTATATTTGTTTAGCGGTTAAGTTATAATGATATATTTGTCTTAAAAGTCTTTTTAATTTGGTCTCTATATGCTTCTAAAAGTTCAATAATTGTTTTTTTTTTACAACAATAATTGTTGTCAATCTAAACATAATTTAAGTGGTTAGATATCTTTATCCAATTTTCATCCTCCTTATTTGTAAAGTAATAATATTCTGGGATGTATAGATTAATGATAAAAATTTCAAGTAAATTTTAATTAAAAGAAGGTAGAGATGATAGTAAAACTTTAAAAAATAATTTTGTAATTTCAACAATAATTTTTAGAAATCTTTTTAAAACACCTCTATCCATCTATCTATATATATACATCCATATATATATATATATATATAATTGAGACTTTGATATTTTCATCATCACTAGACAACAAAATATCAAAGAACAATAACTGAATTAAAACCTAAACAAACAAAAACTTAAAAGCAACAAATGCAAATGAAATTTCAGTCAAGAATACTCCTTGAACAATTTAGCTTCAATTGATTTTTATTGTGCTAACACCTCTTCTCCAAAGTAAGGCTTCCACTGTTGTCCATTTACTTTAAGAATGTGATCTTCATCCTTACTCTTTAAATTCATAACTCCGTAAGAGTAACCTTTGATTATTGTGAAATGGTTCGCCAGAAAACAATTGGAGTATGGAGTTAAATAATAACACCTTCTGTCCAACTTCATGATGCTTGGCTTTAATTTTCTGGTCATGGCATTATTTTTTGCTCTTTCCTTGGGAAGCTTAGTGCGTTCTCAAAAGAAAAATGTCTCAATTCCTCTGTTGGAAAGAAACCTTTTGGAGATTGGATGGTAAACTTGAAAGATGGATTTTTGAGAAAGAGGTTATGAGAAGGAGATGAATGCTCAAGCAAAACAATTGGAGTAGCTAAAAGTCCCCCAAACTTGAATTATTCATTATCCCCAATGAATCATTAACATTTTAAATTATACCCCCAAACTTAAATTTTTCTATCTTAATTTTAAACTAAGCGTGGGACTAGAATTAAGCTTAAGGTGGATCAAATAAGTCAACACTACCTCAGAATCTTCTTGCCGCAACGATGACCAGGCTAGAAGAAATGCACAAGCAAAAGGTTTCTGGAGATCATAACACCTTGATCTAATTAAGCTAACTAGTCCAAGCTTCAAATATTCAGAAGAAAATTAGTTAAGTTAGGAATGCTCAGTGCTTATAAAACAGAAATGCTTGGAAATTTCATTAGAAAAAGATTTACATGAAATAGATAAACTGGTGGCCTAGGAACAGAAAAATAAAAACAAGCAAAAACAAGCAAAAACATAATATCAAAAGAAAATGGGGTCAGGAATACGCGAGCAAACAAAAAGATAAGAACAAAATGATTGCTCGCCCAACTCTACTTCTTCGTCAATCATCCTGACCCTGATCTTCCTCCTTTTCTTCCTCTCTTTCAACTCGCGGGGGTGGAATCCAAGGATTGAACAGGTCATCGGGGAATACTGATCCCATCCATGATTGGTAATACCACCACGTAGGAAATGAGGCAAGTCATCACCTTATCCTCTTTCAAATAAGAAGTCCCTTTTCAGCATTTCCAGATACTTTGCTCGGGCAAGATCGTTGATGAAGCGATTATATGGCAACCTTGGTTCCTCAGGATCGACCTCCTCTGTCTCTCCCGGTGCCTCAGCAATCCCTTTGCCCTTGTCTTCGGTTTGTTTCGCCAAAATTTCTTCCTCGACCTTCTTTTCAGCTTATTCTCTCACCTGGTCCTCTTTCTCAGAGTTTTCTTTTTTAGATTCCGTCGACGACGGCGATGGGGTGTCTGTTCGGATTACCTTGATTCTCCCAGCCTTCTGCTTCCGACGGCAGCGACATGGAATCTCTGGTACAATCTCTTCAGTCTGAACCTGCTGCTCTTGCACTTCCTGCCCATTTCCTTCTTCTTGTGTATCCTCTACTAGATTCTCTTGAACTTCCTGTGGGTTCTCAATAATCGGCTCACCTTGCTCAGGATTGTTTTCCTCAGGTTCCTTCGGTTGCTCCTCTTCAACCACTTCAGCAGCAACGTGTTCGACGACTTTCCTTACAACCTCTTCAATCTCTACAACCCCAGTCCGCTGTTGTCGTCTTCTTCTCTTAGTCTCTCTCTCTTCCGGTGTTTTCCTTTTCTTCGCCTTTGTCTTTGGTGCCTCAGGGGTAACTGGCACTTCTTCTTCCTCATTGTCTCTCTCTTTACGGCCTCTTGTTTTAGCCATTTCGAACTTGAAGAATTTTACAGTAATCGGAAGAAAGGAAAGAAAAACTGAAGCAAAGAATAAAACATGGGTGAAGATGAAGTGAAGGAAAACGTACCGTGGATTTGATTAAATAGGGCTCAAGCACTAATGATCCTAACCGAAAAAATCTGCTCTAATTAAATAATATTACCGTTAATTTTGCATGTAATCGTGGTAAAATTAAATGATTAAAATGGTAAAATCTGATTTTAATGATACGCTGGTTGCCGTTTGATTTCCCTACGAGACACGTGTAATCGCCAGATCTCACATGCAAGTTAACTTCCCACGAAAAATTTAAATCCAAATGGTAAAATATTTAATTCTTAACCAAATCTATAATATTCTGACGATATGGTTGCTCTAACCAAAAGATTGCAAAAACAAACCGAACAATAAAATCTCCTTCTAGAAGAATCTTTTCACACGGGAAAATTCAATTTCAAACCGCCAAAATCAAATCTAATTTTATTTCATCTTTAGCCGAATAAATCAGGAAAAATATTATTAAACCTAATCTAAACAGAAATATAAATAATAAAAAAAAACTAAACTAAATCTACTCTAAATTAATCGTATTAAATTAAACATAAGATAAACTGGCGAAAATAAAAATACAATAAAATAAAATCTACGAGATTTTTTAAAAATAACAATGAATTGAAATAAATCAGATAAGATTTAAACAAACTGAATCTAATTCAAAATAATTTGAATTAAAATCAAACCAAATCAGCGAAAAATAAAATCACAACAAAATCCTAGGAGCTCAAAAATATTGTTATACAAAATGCTCCCGCAAAAATCTCGCTCGCTTATTCATCAAGCAACTTTAGGGAAGGATATTTCGACTTGAACTCCTCACCCCAATAATGTTTCACACGCTGTCCATTAACTTTGAACACTCTCCCATCCTTTTCATCCCTCAAAGTAATTGCTCCATGGGGAAAAACTTCAATCACCACAAACGGACCAGACCATTTGGATTTTAGCTTCCGAGGAAACAATTTCAATCTAGAATTCTAAAGCAAGACTCTCTGACCTTTAACAAATTCTTTAGGCTTAATTTTCTTATCATGTCACCTCTTAGTCTTTTCTTTATACATTTTCGCATTTTCATAAGAAAATTGGCGAAATTCCTCTAACTCGTTAAGCTGCAGCATTCTTATTGCCCCTACACAAAGATCAAAATTCAACTTCTTCAAAGCCCAAAACGTTTTATGCCCAAGCTCTAACAGTAAATGACAAGTTTTCCCATATACTAACCTATAGGGAGACATACCTAAGGGAGTCTTATAGGTTGTCCTATAAGCCCAAAGAGCCTCATCTAATCGAAAAGACCAATCTTTCCTAGATGGATGGACTACTTTCTCTAAAATAGATTTGATTTACCTATTACTAATTTCAGCTTGACCATTTGGCTGTGGTGATAAGGAGTAGATATCCTATGCTTAATTCCATACTTCGCTAAAAGTTTAGCCAAAACATTATTAACAAAATGGGTACCCTCATCACTCACTAGAGCTCTAGGTGTCCCAAACCGCGCAAAGATGTGCGATTGGAGAAACCTTGATACTGTCTTGGCATCATTCTGATGGCATGCGATGGCCTCCACCCACTTGGACACATAATCAACTGCCAATAAGATAAAAACATTGCCATTAGAAGGGGGAAATGGCCCCATAAAGTCAATACCCCACACATTAAATAATTCCACTTCCAAAATGTAAGTAAGAGGCATTTCATCTCTAGGTCCCAAGTTTCCTCTCATTTGGCAAGCATCACGTTGCTTGTAGAACCAATGGACATCCTTAAATAAGGAAGGCCAGAAGAATCCACAATGCAAAATCCTCATAGCTGTCCTCTGACCGCTGAAATGGCCTCCATACGGCGAAGAGTGACATTGCTCCAGGATTTCCTTTGCTTCATCACCTGAAACACACCTACGAATAATACCATCAGAGCATTGCTTATACATAAATGGCTCATTCCAATGGAAAAATTTTGCATCATGCTTAAACTTCTTCGTCTGCCTCCAATCCATATCAATAAGAGTGACTCCCTTTACCAAAAAATTGACAATATCAGCATACCAAGGGACATCCTTGACTACCTTTACCTCAACAGCAAAGAGCTGTTCGTCTGGAAAAGAATCTGAAATGGCAGATTGCTTCAGCAAAGATGATGTTGGATCAAGACGAGACAAATGATCTGCAATAACATTCTCTGATCCCTTCTTATCTTTTATCTCCAAGTCGAATTCCTGCAATAATAAAACCCAACGAATCAATCTAGGCTTTGCATATTTTTAAGACATTAAGTACCTTATTCCTGCATGATTTGTGAAAACCTTGACTTTGGATCCAACCAAATATTGGCGGAATTTCTCAAAAGCAAACACAACAACTAACAACTCCTTATCAGTAGTTGTATAGTTGATTTGTGCCTCATTTAAAACCCTGCTTGCATAATAAATAGGATGGATAAATTTGCCCTGCTTTTGCCCCAGCATGGCACCTACTGCAACATCACTCAGCATCACACATTACCTAAAATGGTAAACTCCAATTAGGTGCACACAAAATAGGCGTTGAGATTAAAGCAGCCTTTAAAGTTTCAAAAGCCTTCCTACAATCTGCATTAAAGTAAAAAACATGATCAGTGCACAATAAGTTACAAAGAGGTTTACTAATTTTTGAAAAATCCTTTATGAACCTTCTATAAAATCCAGCATGACCTAAAAAGCTCTGAATCCCTTTCACTAAACTCGGTGGTTCTAATCTCTCAATAACCTCTATTTTTGCTCGATCAACTTCTAGACCTTTCTTTGAGATCTTATGACCTAACACTATGCCCTCCTTCACTATGAAGTGGCATTTCTCCCAATTAAGAATTAGATGGGTATCCTCACATCTCTTTAACACCTTACCTAAATTATCCAAACAACTTTGAAAAGACCCTCCAAAAACTGAAAAATCGTCCATAAATACCTCAACAGTGGACTCAATCATATCAGAAAAAATTGCTAACATACACCGCTGAAATGTTGCTGGAGCATTGAAAGGCCAAAAGGCATTCGCCTAAAAGCAAACGTCCCATAAGGGCAGGTGAAAGTGGTTTTTTCCTGATCATCAGGAGCAATGCTAATCTGGTTATACCCAGAATAACCATCTAAGAAACAGTAGTAGGCCTGACCAGCCAATCTGTCCAACATTTGGTCAATAAATGGTAGAGGGAAATGGTCCTTACGGGTAGCTTTGCTAAGCCTCCTATAATCCATGCAAACCCTCCAGCCTGTCACTGTCCTGGTTGGGATCACCTCATTATCTTTATTAGATACTACTGTGACACCTCCTTTCTTAGGAACACATTGGACAGGGCTTACCCAATTGCTATCTGCAATTGGATAAATAATCCCAGCATCCAACCATTTAATCACCTCCTTCTTAACAACCTCTTTCGTTGCAGGGTTGAGCCTCCTCTGTTGCTCAATACCCCTAAAGGATCCTTCCTCCAGAGTGATTTTATGCATACAGAAAGAAGGGCTAATTCCCTGAATGTCAGCCAATGTCCAACCTATTGCTTTGCGATATTGCTGCAGCAACTTTATTAAGGACTCTTCATCCTTCGACATTAAATCTGATGCAACAATAATGGGCAACGTCTCACCTTCCCCAAGATACATATACTTTAGATGATCCGGCAAGGGCTTCAAATCTAAAGTGGGTGCCTCAATCAGGGATGGCTTAATAGGAGGAGCTTTCCTTTCATCAAAATCTAAAGACTCAAAAAATCCTCACACCTAGACACTTCTTTTTCACTTTTTCTTTCTAAAGAACAAACTTCTAAATCCTCTACACTAACCTTTCCATGATCTTCCAAATGCTTGTTTGCCAAATCCTGCAATGCTGTCTCAACAATTGTGTTCTCCAGAATCCTAATGAAAGAATAATCTTCCATTTCGTCTGGATACTTCATGGCCTTAAACACATTAAATTTCACTTCCTCATTATAAACCCTCATTGTTAGTTCCCCTTTTTGAACATCTATCAATGCCCTACCAGTAGCCAAAAATGGACGACCAAGAATAATTGGGACATCTTTATCTGCTTCATAATCTAAGATAATAAAATCAACAAGAAATATGAATTTATCTACTTTCACTAAGATATCCTCAATTTTACCCTCTGGATATGTGATAGACCTATCAGCTAATTGGAGTGTGACTGTGGTAGGCCTAGCTTCACAAATACCTAACTTCCGATAGACCGAAAGAGGCATAAGGTTAATGCTTGCACCTAAATCACAAAGTGCTCTACCTAACTCTTTTCCACCTATTGAAATAAGAATAGTAAATGACCCTGGATCCTTAGCCTTGGTTGGTAGCCCATTTTTAAGAATAACACTACATTCCTCAGTAAGAGATACAATTTCGAACTCACCTAACCTCTTCTTTTTAGTTAAAATATCCTTAAGAAATTTAGCATAATTAGGCATTTGTTTTATAGCTTCTACCAAAGGGATATTTATATGCAATTGCTTAAGATTCTCTAAAAACTTCTTAAATTGACCATCCTGATTCTTAGGCCTTTGTCTTTGTGGAAAAGGTAGAGGTGGTACATAAGGTGGGAGCGGCACATAAGGTGGTTCCACATCTGGAACAAAACCAGCTGCTCCAGCATCATTATTGCTGCCTCCAGCACCTTTACCAGACTCCAACTCTTTTTCAACAATAACATTTTTATCATAATTCTTCTCTACATCCTGGAGTTTACTAGGCTCTTTTCTCTCTTCTAGTGGCTTACCACTCCTTAAAGTCACTGCCTGTACCTGCTCCTTACCTTCCCTTCTAGGGTGTTCAGTATCCGAAGGAAGTTTCCCTTGAGGCCTTTCCTTCAACTCATTAGCTAGCTGGCCCACTTGCAATTCCAGGGCTCTCATTGAAGCTTGATTACTTTGAATTGCGGCATCTGTTCGAGCCATATATTCTTTCATCATTGCCTCAAGAGAACTCTCCGAATTTTGCTGGGGCAAAGCCTGCTTATTTTGCTGGGGCAATAACTGTGATTTAGCAAATCCCGATTGGTTCACCTTTTGATGTGCTTGCATATTACTTTCTTGTCCTCCCCACGCAAAGTTGAGGTGGTTGCACCAACCTGGATTATAAAAGTTAGAATAAGGGTTATTCCTCTAATTACCTACGAAAAACACAGAAGCTGGATTGTTGGGGCAAAACTCGTAATTTTGCTCTTCACCACAATAGACACATGCTTCCTCTGCAACTTGGTTCACCACTGCAGCAGGCTCCACAGCTGGCGGCTGCTGATGACTAACCACTGTCACATTTTTAAGAGCGTTAGCTAACATTGCAATATCAGCCCTAATGGTGGACACACCATCAACCTCTAACACACTCTTAACTTTTTTATTTCAGCCTCTAACATCCGACCACTGACAACTATTGGTTGATATTCTTTCTAAAATTTCATGGGCTTCATTAAAAGTTTTTGCCAAAAGGGCCCCTACAGCCAAAGCATCAACCATACCTTGGGTTGCTCCATTTAACCCATTGTAAAATGTTTCCATTTGGATACAATGAGGTAAACCATGGTGGGGACACTTTCGCAAAATCTCCTTAAACCTCTCCCAAGCCTCACTAAAAGTTTCATCTTCAAGTTGCCTAAACCCTACTATCTCACTCCTCAATTTAGCATTCCTAGTTGGTGGAAAATACTTACTAAGAAATTTTTCCGCTAACTCATTCCATGTCCTAATTTATCCTGGAGCAAAAGAATTTAACCATACATTTGCTCCGTCTCTAAGAGAATACGGGAACAAAGTTAATCTCAGGGCGTCTCTAGACACTTCTTGAATTACAAAAGAATCACTAACTCCTAGAAAACACTTAAGGTGTAAATGAGGATCTTCATATGACAAACCATGGAATTGACCCACGGTTTGCAACATCTGAAACATTACCTGTTTCATTTCAAAATTTGCTGCCTCAATTTGAGGACGTGCAATTCCTGGATTTAACTCATCAAACATCAGAAAAGCATACGCTCGAATGGCTCTGGCCCTATCGTTTGCTACCAAGATAGGATTCTCAGCCTGATTATTTTGCTGTCCATTTTTCTCCAGCGGCGGATTTTGCTGCAACACACAATTCTGCTGGGGGTTCACTAGATCTTCTGGAACTTCCGGGAGACGCGACACGTCAGCCATTGGGTTTTGGTTTCTACGCTGCTCTCTCCTTCTTCTCCTGAATGTCCTCTCAATTTCTGGATCAAGCTCGAACCCTACCCCAAGCGGATCGCTCATGCACCAAACTCACACCTGCAAAAACAAAAGAAATAATAAAAAAGTTATAACACAAAACCACTAAAACACATACACAAAACATATCAGATAAAAACTTATTCAAGTCCCCGGCAACAACGCCAAAAACTTGTTGGGTTTCCAGAGTGGGTAAAAATGCAGTAGAAATAGACTCTAGAACACTGTGCAAGCATACACAATCTGCAACAAGTAATAAGTATTTATCAAATCCAAGGTCTGAATAGCTCTCACTTTATCTATTTTGTATAATTCTTTAATGGTTTCAAAAGTGGTTAAAATGATTTGATTTTGATAAAATGCTGAAGCAAAAGAAATGACAGAAGAGAAAGTAAACAAATAAAGCAAACAGATAGGAAACAGGCGTTGGTCAGGATTTAGTAATTGTTTTAAAAGATGCTCTAGCAATATTATTGATTAGGCACAACTCTTGCAGTCTTATTAGCAGGATCCTCCCGAAACTCTGGATTTTTTGGAATGTGTTTCAACTCCAATGATTTATTGGCCAAATTTTATGCATTTTCATGTTGTATTTGTAGGAAATTAATATTGGAGCCAATTGGATGTTCGGGGGGCGAAAAGAGGTTAAAGAAGGAACAAGAGATCAAAGAAGAAGAAGTCAAGTTAAAGTCAACCGCAGACCCTTGAGCGTCTCGACGCTGCCTTTCCTTATCTGATTAGGCGCGAACAGGTCACAGCGTCTCGACGCTATGACCCTAGTTTATAATTTTCGATTAGGGCTGATTGGGGACTTCTTTTTGGACACGCTAGAGCCGTAAAACAGAGGAAATAGACTGATTTGAGGGCTGGCGCAAGTGGAGCAAAAGGGAATTGAAGGCATTGTTCGTGCGGTTCCGGCCTACATAGTGTTTAATTTCCTTTATCCCTTATTTTAGTTAGTTTTTATGGCTGATTCATACTTAGTTTATGTTGTAATAAGGATTATGTGTAGCTAAGTTGAATTCTTAGGGATTGATGTAGCCGTTGGGCACGTTATGGATTGATTGTACGGTTTTATGCTATTGATTTCATTTATGCATATTTGTGTCCTTAATGCTTTCAATTTATTGGCCATAAATTGATTGATGTTTGTGCTTGAATCTAACTCGGGAGAGAGGATTTAGCTTAGAAATCATTATGCATAACTAGGATTTAGCTAGAAATCGGGAGATTATAGTTAATTCTAGAAATCGTTAAAAAGGTTATCCTTATTGCCTTGTATGTTAATTGAATTTAGATAGGGATATCGGGTTCAATTGCATGTGGGAGAATCATGTATGCTTGGGAGAGATATGTGTGATTTTAGTTCACCAAGATTTATGAATCGTAGCATGTTGTCAATCCATTAATTAATCCATAATCCCAATTGGTGAAATCACATCCCTAAGACTATTGTTCCCATTGGATTGTCAATTTTTGCATTGTTTTGTGTTTGCTTTACTTTCATTCTCACTTCTTTTGGTTCCCTAAATAAAATTGGGCAAGACTATTTTCGGTAATTAAGATTGATTAGAAACCAATCCAGAGGACGACATTCGAATACCACATTCACTATATTATTACTTGACCCGTACACTTGCGGTAAGCAATTTGCACATCACTTCTCCTTTTATAGAGTGATAACAAGCTCTAATTAGGTCAAATTGGACACATGGCAGGTTTTCCAAGCTTCTTAAATCCGAGAATAGCTCAACAAACTTCGGCTCATTAAAATGGCTAACGAGCTATGACGTGGCAGTTTTGCTCCATGCTTTGCTGGATCACAGATTTTGCTTCCTCAAGTCGCTCAGCAATATATTCTGCACAAAATAACTTCCAAAGCATCCATTCTTCCAAATGGGTTAAAACATATATTATTCATCTAAAAGCAACCCTATTTAGCACAAATGACACACAAAACACTATAGAAATAAGACCTAAATAACTCCCTTTTGGAGAGTTATCACCTCCCTATTTGCTTCATAATCAAGAATCATGAAGTCAGCTGGAAAAATAAATTTGTCAACCTTCACCAGGACGTCTTCGATTTTTCCTTCAGGATGAACGACAGATCTATCTACGAGTTGAAGCATGACAGTGGTCGGGTGTGCTTCTCCAATCCCTAAGCGCTTCTAGATAGGGCCATTAGGTTGATGTTTGTGTCGAGATCGCACAAAGCTCTTCCGACGTCAATTCCTTCTATTGAACAAGGGATGGTGAAACTTCCAGGATCCTTCATCTTGGGTTGGAGCTTGTTTGCTAGTACTGCGCTGCACTCGTGAGTCAGCGCAACCGTCTCGAATTCCTTCCATGGCCTTTTGTTTGTCAAGATATCTTTAAAAAACTTTGCATAGCTGAGCATTTTTTCCAATGCTCCCACCAATGGGATGTTAATGTGAAGTTCCTGCAGGACATTCAGAAATTTCTTGAACTAGGCTTCATCATTTTTCTTTCTTAGCCTTTGTGGAAAGGGAATTGTAGGCTTGTATGCGTCAGGTTCTTTTTCAACTTGTTTTTCTTCCTTTTTGGGTTCTGCTTTAGCTGCGTTCTCTTCCTGCTCCTGAACATTACTTGATCTGGTCACAGCTTTGGTTGAATCTTCCGACGCTGGCGCAAGATCACTTGGCGGCAGCTGTTTCCCACTGCGAAGAGTCAATGCATGGCAATGCTCTTTCCCTTTAGGGGCTTCTAAGTTGCTTGGCAGCGCTCTCGCAGGTCTGTTCTTAAGTTCTGACGCAAGTTGTCCCACTTGGATTTCCAAATTTCGTAAAGATGTGGCTTGACTCTGAACCACCTCATCGTTCTTGGCCATGTATTCTTTCTAGCTTGCCATGAACTCTTTCATCATTGTCTCTAGTGAACTTGAAGATGATGCTCCTTGGTTGCTACTATTTTCGTTGGTGGTGTGCTGGAACTGTCCCTGCGATGGTTGCTCATTGTTAGAATTAAACTGTCTTGGCGCAGAAGTTGCATTACCTTGTTGCGGCTGTTTGCTTAAGCCATTATTCAATGAAAAATTTGGGTGATTCCTCCATCCAAGGTTGTATGTGTTTGAGAAAGGATTGCTGCGCACGGCTCCTTGCGGTCCCACGTAGAACACTGATTCTGGATTAGAAGGGCACTGGTCATGCGTGTGTCCTTCTCCGCAGATTCCGCATCCAACTGCGTTGCGTTGCACGATTAAAGGTGTTGTGTTTGCTGTCATCGCATCCATCTTTGTGGTCAACGCATCAATTTTTGCGTTTACTGAAGTCAATGGGTCAACTTCAAAACTTCCTGAACTGGTCTTTTTCTCTTGTCTTCTGCGGTGCCCCACTCGTAGTTGTTGGGCGCAATGCGATCAAGGATTGCGTGCGCTTCATCATAAGTTTTTCTAAGGAGTGCACCATTAGTGGATGAATCCACTAGTACTTGTGAATTTTTGTTGAGTCCGACATAGAAGGTCTCCAACTGAATACAATGTGGTAGTCCGTGATGTGGGCATCTTTGCAATAAATTTTTAAAACGTTCCCATGCATCACTGAGTGTCCATCCTCCATCTGAGCGAAAGTCATAATTTCTTTTCTGAGTCTCGAGTTTGTTGTCGGTGGGAAGTATTTCTCTAGAAACTTCTCAGCTAGATCATTCCATGTAGCGATGGAATTTGTTGGTTGTTGGATTAACCAGACTTTAGCAGCATCTCTCAAGGAATAAGGAAAAATGATGACATGTAGTTGTTCCTGGGTTACTCCTGGAATGATGAATTTGTTGCAGATATCCAGGACTGATTTTAAATGTGAGTGCGGGTCTTCAGCTACACTTCCTCCAAATTGCCCTGCAGTAGTTAACATTTGAAACATAACTGGTTTCAGCTCGAACCTTTCAGTTACCAAGGTTGGCTGTACTATTCCAGGATTAAAATTATAGTTTGCAGGGGCTGCATAATCTCTAATTCCTCTAGCTCTGTCATCAGCCATTTGAATGGGATTTACTGGCAGATTTTGTTGGTTGGGTGCCGCAATCTCTCTTGGTTGCGCAATTATTGGTCATCGAGCACGTCAATTTCTTCTCCTTCTGTAATAAGTTAGGTCAATCTCGGAATCAATCTCAATATTGATCCGACGAGCAGCACGCATACAATCTTGCTTGCCTGGAGAAAACTACTCAACAAGAAACAAGGTGAATAATACCAAACGGAGTGTTATATCAAAAAGAATATTAAAAACTTGGTTGCCTTCCCCGGCAACGGCGCCAAAAACTTGATCTCTAGACAGAAGGTCGATTAATTAATATAGAATTTGTCGCAGATATGCGTTAACCCAAGTATAAATTAACACAATCAAGTAGTACCTAGAGAGTTCTAGGGTCGAATCCACTGGGAAGGGCGATTAAAGATTTTTAATAACTTGCTGACTAAACTCTTGGACGCATGGTATCATGGTAATTGAAAAAGATTTTTTTTTGAGATGGTTGATAAAACAGTGCATGAAACATAAAATATGCAATGAGATGTAAAGAAAATATCAAATGATAATGCTATCAAGGCTTTTGCTGCGGCGACCTCATGCGTTTATAAGTAACCTCATAGCGCATACTTTAACTAATTGATCCATTAATACCTAAGTGAGAAATAATCACAAGATTCCCTTCCGGTACTACTTATGCGTTTGGCGTAGAAATAACAACTGTTTTGTTTAATTAGCTCATGCGTTGGTCCAGTTCTCTAATAACTTGCTAGTGACTGCGTTAGTCCTAACATAGTCAAAGTTCATTCATTCACTATCTTATAGTGGTAGTATTGAGTCTAATGCTACCAAGACTACATGCAATGCGCTAGCTTGCTCTACTTAGGTATTTCCACATGCGTTACCTGTCAGGAATTTATCATGCTGCTACCGCATTCGGCTGGCCAGGTGGGAGTTAGTAATGAAAGTAGAAGACATTAACTTTTCATTTAATCAAAATGTACGCATACAAAATAAACTTATCACCGCATGAGTGCCTACACTAAGCCTTGAAAAAAAAGGAAATTAGCTCATGCTGACAAGGAAATACACTGAACAATACATTCTAACGCAATACAGATCTACCCTGCGTTGGTATACTTTCTTCTGACTTCTCTTTCTCTTTGCTCTCTATTCTCCTCTCTCTCCTCTGTATCCTTTTCTTGGGCAGGTGGTTGCTTCTTATAGCCTGAGGAGGCTGACTTCTCCAAGAAATTGGCATGCGTGCTGATAACTGTTCAAAAGGTAGTTATTTAGGCCTTATTTCTATTTGGATTTGTGTGTCTTTTGTGCTTAATAGGGTTGCTCTTAGATATATATTATATGTTTTAACCCATTTGGAAGAATGAAAGCTTTGGAAGTTATTTTGTGCAGAATGCATTGCTGAGCGACTGGAGGGAGCAAATTCTGCGCTGCAGCAAAGCTGGGAGCAAAACTGCCACGTCACAGCTCGTTAGCCAAGTTAACAAACCGAATTCTGTTAAGTTATTCTCGGGATAAAGGAGCAAGGAGAGCCATCCATGTGTCTAGGTCAACCTAATTCAAGCCTCCTACCACTCTATAAAAGGAGATAGCCGCCCAAGTCAATTGCATTCCATCCTTGGGAGAAACATTCCTCTTTTGGAAAGTTTACTTCCACCTTTGGGAGCCGAATAGAGGAGAGAGATTGGAGACCAAAAAGAAAACCATCATTCGCAAGCTGATTGAGGAGATTAATATTTTCTTTTATTATCTTGTGATTATGGACATGTTTACTCAGATTGTAATGTGTGTTTCCATGCATTTTATGAACTAAGTAGCTTAGGCGTTGGTTAGGAAACAATGTAGTTGCTGTGCTTAATCTCTAGTAATAAATATTGATTGATGCATCTTGATTAATTGTTGTGCTCATTTCTATTTTGTACCCGCCTGGCCAGCCGGTATGAATACCTCTCTCTAGTTTCAGGGATGATTTAGGGAGTGTGTGGCGGTTAATCACACTAGATCATTGTGTATTGGTGAACGCCAGTGACTGAGCTAGGGATAGCCAGTTGCCTAGTGCTTGATCGGTAGTACTTCATTGGGGTTGAAACACATTCCAAAAGATCCGGAGTTCCGGGAGGAATCTGCTAATAAGACTGCGAGAGTTTTGCATGATCAATAATATTGCTGGAGCATCTTTCAAAACAATTACTAAATCCTGACCAGCGCCTGTTTCTAATCTGTCTGCCTATTTGTTTATTTTCTGTTCTGTCATTTCTTTTGCTTCAGCATTCTATAAAAACCAATCATTTTAACCATTCTTGAAACCATTAAAGAGTTACATAAAATAGATAAAGTGAGAATTATTCAGGCCCGCGAATTCGATAAATACTTGTTAATTGCTGCGGACTGTGTATACTTGCACAGAGTTCTAGAGCATTTTTATACATTATTTTTACTCACTCTGGAAACCCAACAAGTTTTTGGCGCCGTTACCGGGGAAACTTGAATAAGTTTTTATCTGATCTGTTTCGTGTATGTGTTTTAGTGGTTTGGTGCTGGAACTTTTTTATTGTTTCTTTTGTTTTTGCAGGCGTGAGTTTGGTGCATGAGCGATCCGCCTGGGGCAAGGTTCGAGCTTGATCCAGAAATCGAGAGGACATTCAGGAGAAGAAGGAGAGAGCAGCGTAGAAACTAGAATCAAATGGATAACGTGTCGCGTCTCCCGTAGGGTCCTGAAGATCCAGCGAAGCCCCAGAATCGTTTGTTGCAGCAAAACCAGCCGCTGGAGCAAAATGAGCAGCAAAATAATCAGGTTGAGAACCCTATCTTGGTAGCGAACGATAGGGCCAGAGCCATTCGAGCGCATGCTTTTCCAATGTTTGATGAGTTAAATCCAGGGATTGCACGTCCTCAAATTCAAGCAGCAAATTTTGAAATGAAGTCGGTAATGTTTCAGATGTTGCAAATCGTGGGACAATTCCATGGTTTGTCATCTGAAGACCCTCATTTGCATCTTAAGTCTTTTCTAGGAGTTAGTGATTCTTTTGTAATTCAAGGAGTGCCTAGGGATGCCCTTAGATTAACTTTGTTCCCGTATTCTCTTAGAGATGGAGCAAAGGCATGGTTAAATTCTTTTGCTCCAGGATCAATTAGGACATGGAATGAGTTAGCTGAAAATTTTTTGAGTAAATATTTCCCACCAAATAGGAATGCTAAATTAAGGAGTGAAATAGTAGGGTTTAGACAACTTGAAGATGAGACTTTTAGTGAGGCTTGGGAGAGGTTTAAAGAGCTTTTGCGAAAGTGTCCCCACCATGGTTTACCACATTGTATTCAAATGGAAACATTTTACAATGGGTTAAATGGAGCAACCCAAGGTATGGTTGATGCTTCAACTGGAGGGGCCCTTTTGGCAAAAACTTTTAATGAAGCCCATGAAATTTTAGAAAGAATATCTACTAATAGTTGTCAGTGGTCGGATGTTAGAGGCACAAATAAAAAGGTTAAGAGTGTAATAGAGGTTGATGGTGTGTCCACCATTAGGGCTGATCTTGCAATGATAGCTAACGCTCTTAAGAATGTGACAATGATTAGTCATCAGCAGCCACCAGCTATGGAGCCTGCTGCATTGGTGAACCAAGTTGCAGAGGAAGCATGTGTCTATTGTGGTGAAGATCACAACTACGAGTTTTGCCCCAGCAATCCAGCTTCTGTGTTTTTTGTAGGTAATCAGAGGAATAACCCTTATTCTAACTTTTATAATCCAGGTTGATGCAACCACCCCAACTTTGCATGGGGAGGACAAGGAAGTAATGTGCAAGCACAACAGAAGGTGAACCAGTCGGAATTTGCGAAAGCACAGGTATTGCCCCAACAAAATAAACAGGCTTTGCCCCAACAAAGTTCGAGGACTTCTCTTGAGGCAATGATGAAAGAATACATGGCTTGAACAGATGCCACAATTCAAAGTAATCAAGCTTCAATGAGAGCCCTGGAATTGCAAGTGGGTCAACTAGCTAATGAGCTGAAGGCAAGGCCTCAAGGGAAACTTCCATCAGATACTGAACACCCTAGAAGGGAAGGTAAGGAGTAGGTAAAGGTAGTAACTCTTAGGAGTGGTAAGCTACTAGAGGGAAGAAAAGAGCCTAGTAAACCCCAAGATATAGAAAAGAATTGCGATAAAAATGTTGTTGTTGAGAAAGAGTTGGAGACTGGTCAGGGTGCTGGAGGCAGCAATAAAGATGCTGGAGCATCTGGATCTGTTCCAGATGTGGAACCACCTTATGTGCTGCCCCCACCTTATGTACCACCTCTACCTTTTCCACAAAGGCAAAGGCCTAAGAATCAGGATGGTCAATTTAAAAAGTTTTTAGAGATGCTTAAGCAATTGCATATAAATATCCCTTTAGTAGAAGCTATTGAGCAAATGCCTAATTATGCTAAATTTCTTAAGGATATTTTAACTAAAAAGAAGAGGTTAGGGGAGTTTGAAACGGTATCTCTTACTGAGGAATGTAGTGCTATTCTTAAGAATGGGCTACCAACCAAGGCTAAGGATCCAGGGTCATTTACTATACCTGTGTCTATAGGTGGAAAAGAATTAGGTAGAGCACTCTGCGATTTAGGTGCAAGCATTAACCTTATGCCTCTTTCAGTCTATCGAAAGCTAGGTATTGGTGAAGCTAGGCCTACCACAGTCACACTCCAACTAGCTGATAGGTCTATCACATATCCAGAGGGTAAAATTGAGGATGTCTTAGTGAAAGTAGATAAATTCATATTTCCTGTTGATTTTATTATTTTAGACTATGAGGTTGATAAAGATGTCCCAATTATTCTAGGTCGCCCATTTTTGGCTACTAGTAAGGCATTAATAGATGTTCAAAAAGGGGAATTAACAATGAGAGTCTGTAATGAGGAAGTGAAATTTAATGTGTTTAAGGCCATGAAGTATCCAGACGAAATAGAAGATTGCTCTTTCATTAGGATTCTAGAGAACACAATTGTTGAGACTGCAATACAGGATTCGGCTAGCAAGCATTTGGAAGATCATGGAGAGGTTAGTATAGAGGATTTAAAGGTTTGTTCTTTAGAAAGAAAAAATGAAAAAGAAGTGTTTAGGTGTGAGGATATTTTTGAGTCTTTAGATGTAGATCAAAGGAAGGCTCATCCTCTTAAACCATCCCTGATTGAGGCACCCACTTTAGATTTGAAGCCTTTGCCGGATCATCTAAAGTATGTGTATCTTGGGGAAGGTGAGACGTTGCCCATTATTGTTGCATCAGATTTAATGCCGGAGCATGAAGAGGCCTTAATTAAATTGTTGCAGCAATATCACAAAGCAATAGGTTGGACATTGGTTGACATTCAGGGAATTAGCCCATCTTTCTATATGCACAAGATCACTCTAGAGGAGGGATCCTTTAGGAGTATTGAGCAACAGAGAAGGCTTAACCCTGCAATGAAAGAGGTTGTTAAAAATGAAGTGATTAAATGGTTGGATGTTGGGATTATTTATCCAATTGCAGACAGCAATTGGGTAAGCCCTGTCCAATGTGTTCCTAAGAAAGGAGGTGTCATTGTGGTGAGCAATAAAGATAATGAGTTGATCCCAACCAGGACAGTAACTGGCTGGAGGGTTTCCATGGATTACAGGAAGCTTAATAAAGCTACCCGTAAGGACCATTTCCCTTTACCATTTATTGACCAAATGTTGGACAGATTGGCTGGTCAGGCCTACTACTTTTTCTTAGATGGTTATTCTGGGTATAACTAGATTACCATTGCTCCTGAGGATCAGACAAAACCACTTTCACCTGCCCTTATGAGACGTTTGCTTTTAGGCGAATGCCTTTTGGCCTTTGCAATGCTCCAGCAACATTTCAGCGGTGTATGTTAACAATTTTTTCTGATATGATTGAGTCCACTGTTGAGGTATTTATGGACGATTTTTCAGTTTTTGGAGGGTCTTTTCAGAGTTGTTTGGATAATTTAGGTAAGGTGTTAAAAATATATGAGGATACCCATCTAGTGCTTAATTGGGAGAAATGCCACTTCATGGTGAAGGAGGGCATTGTGTAAGGTCATAAGATTTCTAAGAATGGTCTAGAAGTTGATAGAGCAAAAATTGAGGTTATTGAGAGAATAGAACCACCGAATTCAGTGAAGGGAATTCGGAGTTTTTTACGTCATGTTGGATTTTATAGGAGGTTCATAAAGGATTTTTCAAAAATCAGTAAACCTCTTTGTAACTTATTGTGCACTGATTATGTTTTTGACTTTAATGCAGATTGTAGGAAGGCTTTTGAGACTTTAAAGGCTGCTTTAATCTCAGCACCCATTCTGTGTGCACCTAACTGGAATTTACCATTTGAGGTAATGTGTGATGCGAGTGATGCTGCAGTAGGTGCTATGCTAGGACAAAAGCAGGGCAAATTTATCCATCCTATATATTATGCAAGCAGGGATTTGAATGAGGCACAAGTCAACTATACAACTACTAAAAAGGAGTTGTTAGCTGTTGTGTTTGCCTTTAAGAAATTCCGGCCGTATTTGGTTGGATCCAAAGTCACGGTTTTCACGGATCATGCAGCAATAAGGTATTTAATGTCTAAAAAGGCTGCAAAGCCTAGACTAATTCGTTGGGTTCTATTATTGCAGGAATTCGACTTGGAGATAAAGGATAAGAAGGGATCATAAAATGTCATTGCAGATCATTTGTCTCGTCTTGATCCATCATCATCTTTGCTGAAGCAATCTGCCATCTCAGATTCTTTTCCAGATGAACAGCTTTTTGCTGTTGAGGTAAAGGTAGTCAGGGATGTCCCTTGGTATGCTGATATTGCCAACTTTTTGGTCAAGGGAGTCACTCCTATTGACATGGATTGGAGGCTGAAGAAAAAGTTTAAGCATGATGCAAAATTTTTCTATTGGGATGAGCCATTTATGTATAAGCAATGCTCTGACGGTATTATTCGTAGGTGTGTTTCAGGTGATGAAGCTAAGGAAATCCTGGAGCAATGTCACTCTTCGCCGTATGGAGGCCATTTCAGCGGTCAGATGACAGCTATGAGGATTTTGCATTGTGGATTCTTTTGGTCTTCCTTGTTTAAGGATGCTCATTGGTTCTACAAGCAATGTGATGCCTGCCAAAGGAGAGGAAACTTAGGGCCTAGAGATGAAATGCCTCTTACTTACATTTTGGAAGTTGAATTATTCGATGTATGGGGTATTGATTTTATGGGGCCATTTCCCCCTTCTTATGGTAATGTTTTTATCTTATTGACAGTTGATTATGTGTCCAAGTGGGTGGAGGCCATTGCATGCCATCAGAATGATGCCAAGACAGTAGCAAGGTTTCTGCAATCGCACATCTTTGCGCGGTTTGGGACACCTAGAGCTTTAGTGAGTGATGAGGGTACACATTTGGTTAATAATATCTTAACTAAGCTGTTAGCTATGTATGGAATTAAGCATAGGATAGCTACCCCTTATCACCCACAAGCAAATGGTCAAGCTGAAATTAGCAATAGGAAAATTAAATCTATTCTAGAGAAAGTAGTCCATCCATCTAGAAAGGATTGGTCTTTTAGGTTGGATGAGGCTCTTTGGGCTTATAGGACAGCCTATAAGACTCCTCTAGGTATGTCTCCCTATAGGTTAGTATATGGGAAAGCTTGTCATTTACCATTAGAGCTTGAGCATAAAACGTTTTGGGCTTTGAAAAAATTAAATTTTGATCTGAGTCGTGCAGGAGCAATAAGAATGCTGCAGCTTAATGAACTGGAGGAATTTCGCCAATTTTCTTATGAAAATGCGAAAATGTATAAAGAAAAGACTAAGATGTGGCATGACAAGAAAATTAAATCTAAAGAGTTTGTCAAGGGTTAGAGAGTTTTGCTTTATAATTCTAGATTGAAATTATTTCATGGGAAGCTAAAATCTAAATGGTCAGGGCCATTTATTGTGATTGAGGCTTTTCCCCATGGAGCAATTACTTTGCAGGATGAAAAAGATGGGAGAGTGTTCAAAGTGAATGGACAGTGTGTGAAGCATTATTGGGGAGAGGAGTTCCAGACGAAATATCCTTCCCTAAAGTTGGTTGATGATTGAGAGAGCAAGATTTTTGCAGGAGCATTTCGCAGAGCAATATTTTGAGCTCCCAGTGTTTGTTTTGATTTTATTTCTCGCTGATTTATTTTTTTCGATTAGATTTGGTTTGTTTAAATTTTGCATGATTTATTTTAAGTTCGTTGTTATTTTTAATTCAGTAGAATTTATTTTTGTTTAGATTTTATCTATTTCGCTTGGAATTTTATTTGATTTTGTTGGATTTTATTTTCGGTTTATTTATTTATGTAATTATCTTTTAATTGTTCTAATTAATTTGAGTTATATTTTATTAGATTAGATTAATTTCGGTTATTCTGTTTAGAGTCGGTTTAATAAAGATTTTTCCTAATTAATTCGGCTTCGAAAATAGAAAGGAAGGATTAGATTTGATTTGATCGGTTAAATTTAAATTTGAATTTAATGATCTGATTCTTCTGATTCGAAATTCAAATTCCGTACCCAAGATTCTTCAGGTAATCTTTTGTTCAGACGGTTGTTGCAGCAATAGAGGAGAGAGATTGGAGACCAACAAGAAAACCATCATTCGCAAGCTGATTGAGGAGATTAATATTTTCTTTTATTATCTTGTGATTATGGACATGCTTACTCAGATTGTAATGTGTGTTTCCATGCATTTTATGAACTAAGTAGCTTAGGCGTTGGTTAGGAAACAATGTAGTTGTCGTGCTTAATCTCTAGTAATAAATATTGATTGATGCATCTTGATTAATTGTTGTGCTCATTTCTATTTTGTGCCCGCCTGGCCAGCTGGTATGAATACCTCTCTCTAGTTTCAGGGATGATTTAGGGAGTGTGGCGGTTAATCACACTAGATCATTGTGTATTGGTGAACGCCAGTGACTGAGCTAGGGATAGCCAGTTGCCTAGTGCTTGATCGGTAGTACTTCATTGGGGTTGAAACACATTCCAAAAGATCCGGAGTTCCGGGAGGAATCTGCTAATAAGACTGCGAGAGTTTTGCATGATCAATAATATTGCTAGAGCATCTTTCAAAACAATTATTAAATCTTGACCAGCGCTTGTTTCTAATCTGTCTGCCTATTTGTTTATTTTCTGTTATGTCATTTCTTTTGCTTCAGTATTCTATAAAAACCAATCATTTTAACCATTCTTGAAACCATTAAAGAGTTACATAAAATAGATAAAGTGAGAATTATTCAGGCCCGCGGATTTGATAAATACTTATTACTTGTTGCGGACTGGGTATACTTGCACAGAGTTCTAGAGCATTTTTATACATTATTTTTACTCACTCTGGAAACCCAACACGTGCCCTAGTTATCTTTCGCCAGCTGGTACATCAGTCATATGTCATCACGATCCTATCATCCAACTTTCATTGTACAAATAGCACTGGGATCTGCGTCTGTGCTGAAGAAAACTTGGGCAACAAAACAACTATACTTTTAATGTGTTGGCGCCTTAAAAACATATAATTTCTGACCGCATCTATAAATATAGCCTCCCGCAGAAAACTATCGCAATTCCCTTATCTTAATGAGCTAGATTAGCGCAACATTGCTCTTTTAGCCTTATTTAGCTTAAATTTAAGGGAGAAATAACTTGCTTATTGCAAGTTATCAGTCCCTCTCGAGCCAGTAAGAGGGTGAGATCCTTTTGTTGAAGTCCCGGAGTCACCACTTAAGGGAACATTCATCTACTTCTCCTAGAAGTGGGAATGAACGAATTCCTTCTTGTGTTGTCATGTCCCCAGCCTCCCACTTGGTCTTGTCCCCAAAAAGGAAAGTTTTTTGAGTCGGCGTACAGGCCATTCTCACCCATGCTAATCAAAGGACAATCCCTCATGAGAAGGAGTTCATGACACACTCAAGATTAAGACAGAGTTACCTTGGTCATCCTATTAAAATAGTAACTGAGCTAGTTAACAGTGTTACAACTAGTGGTTGACTATTTCGTGGTCTAGTCTTATGCAAATTCATTGCATAGGATACCCCCGCTTGCATGTCTACTACATGGACGCTTTGGATCAATACGTCTGTATCAAATACAAAGCAGGTCGTATCAAATAGTGTTACGAGGATAAGGTACCCAACCTTATCCCTGTATTATAGACCTTTTAGGTTGTTACTTGAACATCAATCCCCGTATGTCCCCACATACTAGTTTAAGTTACATACAAACAACATTGGATCTTAGTTTATTGGATTTGAGTCATATTGTGCAATACTTAACAATAACACTTTATTGTATAAACTCAATAATAGTTTATTGAAACAAGTATACAATTTATTTACATTCATTATCTACGAGTTTTAAGGTATAAAACCCAACACTTTGGCCTTGAAATCGTGTGATTTTGGCACTGAATCATTGGCTCAAACAAGGAAAAATCATTGTGCAAATAAGGAAATTGCAGATTTGGAATCTGCCCAGCGTCGAGATGCTAGGCCCACAGCATCTCTGTTGGGTTTAATGTCCTATAAACTTGTAGTTTGTAAATCATTAAACATATTTTATTTCCAATAAAGACGTTATTGAGGTTATTCAGTAAAAGATGTTATTGAATATGTATGTTGGGAATATCTAACCTAAATCTAATAAACTAAGATCCTTGGCTATAACATGAATACTCGAACTATATGTAGAGACATATCATAGGATAAAGTTCAAGTATATAGCCAAAACTGTCTATAGTATAAGGATAGGGTTGGGTACCTTATCCTGGGGACACTATGGACGCAACCCACTTTGTATTAAGTACAAGCGATAAGATCCTAAATCATTCGTGTAGAGACATGTGAGTGGGGGCGTCTTATGCAATGAGTTTGCATAAGACAGGACTGTGAAATTAGTCACTTTCTCTTTATAACGTTGTTTACTGAAGAAACTGACTATTTCACAAGATGACCTAGGTAACTCGATCTTAATCCTGAGCTAACTATGAACTCCTGTTTATACGAGATTATCCTTTGATCTGCATGGGTGAGAGTGGCCAGACATCGCCGACTCAACAAGCCTACCATTTTGGGGATAAGATCGGATAGATAGCTGGGGACATAGTCTCGCAAGACGAAATTCGCTCCTACCCATTTTAGGGATAGTAGAAAGATTGTTCCCTTAAGTACTAACTATAGGACTTGAACAAGGGGCCCCACCCTCTCATTTGCCTGAGAGGAACTCAGGTTTAATGGTTGGACCACAAACCAATTGTTCATTAGAGGATTAGTGGAACTTAAAGAACAAGAAGTACTATAGGGGTAAAACGACCATTTCACCCGGCTATAGTTACGAACAACCTGTGAAGGATTGACTTATTGAACATGGTTATATCAAGTGGACGGAAATATATCTACGGTGAGGGGAGTGCAGCTACTGGGCTATAGTGGAGTGTCCCGATAGTTAATGAATGTTGGCTAGCTTGATTAATGAGTTTAGTCGGTTAACCTCGAATTGTTGGAGCCCATGATCTGTAGGTCCATTAGGTCCCCCTACTAGCTCATATCGGAATAAAGCCTAGAACAATTAGATAGAAAACTTTGAATCGTTCAAAATCGGGAAAGGGTATTACCGTCAATTGTTTTTGACACAATTTATTAAATGAGAGATAAAGTGTTTTAAATACTATATACATGATAAAGGATTCATATATAATGGATTGCACAAGGTTAGAATGATTAATTGGATTAATCATATGAAATTAATTGGAAAAGTTTCAAATTAATTACCAAAAGTTAATTTCATTTTGGAATTGAAATTAAAATTAAAATGCAAGCTAAAATCAGATTTTGGATCAAGGATAATGGATTTTGTTGGAATTCCACTTATGCATGATGGTTCAAAGTGGAAAAACAACTCATCCATGCACTCTTGCATGTAATGTTACATGAACACCTAGAATCCACTATTGCTTGCATCTCCACCATGTGTCTTGCATCTTGAGGCTTCTTGATGCATGGATTCACTCTATAACTAGAGGTAGAATCAGATTGAGAGCTGAACACAACCATTTCCATACTATTATGCTGCTGGAATTTGGTCTCAAACTCACCTACCTTCATATATCTCTCTAGAGCATGAACCTTAAAGCATTCCCTTCCCATTCCCTATCTCTATAGACTCCCACAAGTCGTTCTTGGCCCGGAGAATAGTACGGAAGACACTAGACGTGGTCCACACACCGTTCGTGATCAAAGGAATCAAAGGGAGTTGCTGAATCGGTCTCCAAAAAGGTTGGTACAAATTCTGCTCTCTGTTTACGGTAATTGGACAACATGCTTTCATTTTCTAAAATTGATGTAGTTAAGTGCCTCCGATCCCAAAATTGCTTTCGCATGTGTTATATGAACACCTTCAGTCTCGACACTAGACTACTATCTTGTGGCGTCGAGCAGCGTCTCGACACTAAAGCCTCGGGTTTCTAGCGTGATTTTGTGCCCACAGTTTACTTTTTGAGTTGACCTTCGGTTTTGACTCTAGAGGCTCTGAAATGACCTATAACAATATCATAGTTACAATTCATCATTTTTCACATATAATAACATAAAGACAAGCAAAATTTAGGGAAACTAATATGAAAAAATTTGATGTTATCAAATAACCCCCTGTCGCCACGTGCATGCGACGCGGAGTGGCTGACCTCCTCGAAAAGGGGTAAAATTAAAGGTGTCACCACCAATCTTTTTTATGGTGTGATTGGACACCAAAATAAGATAAAACTATCATTTTAAGAAAAATAATAAAAACGAAACCAAAGAATGAAATAAATAGCAAAAGATCAAAGACGAAAACAAAGCTAGAGCCAAAATGATCTTGTTAACAAGATACGTAACATAAATGCTCTAAATTAGTGTGGTTAATTCTAAGATCCTAAATGACAAATGCCCTCATATTGGTCACAAAATCGTATATGATGAAATGATCAAGTTGAGTGAGGATTTTTCGTGTGCCTGCACAGAAGCAGTAAGCTTTTCGAAGGTCGACACTACTTCGTCCTCGACTCTAGTCCTATTGGGAAGAGCTCGGGCAGGAGGCTCGTGATAGTGTGTGAATTAATAAAATAACCAATATAGAGGCTTAGAGCAAGTGAAGTTGGTTATAAGATCCAAATAAAAATAAAAATAAAAATAAAAAATAAAAAAGACCCTCAAAATGGTCAATATATCCTATACGATCACACAACCAAATTGAGTGAGGATTTTTTCGTGTGCCTACACGGAAGCATAAGCTTCTCGAAGGTCGACACTACTTCATCCTCAAATCTAAACCTAATAGGTAAAGCCTGGGTAGGAGGCTTGTGAGGGTGTGTGAAATAATAAAATAACCCAAGCAACATATATATAATAAGAACAATAATAATAAAAAAAACAATTCAAGATAACAAAAATGGCCAAACTCTCGAGATGAATTCTCACTTCCCCAGTGGAGTCGTCAAGTTGTCGCCTCGTGCATGCGACGCGGAGTGGCCGACATCCTCGAAAAGGGGTAAAATTAAAGGAGTCGCCACCAATCTTTTTTATGGTGTGATTGGATACCAAAATAAGATAAAACTGTCATTTTAAGAAAAATAATAATAAAAAAATGGTCTACGAAAATCAGATTTGGGTTCGAGAGTTGTTTGTGTATGGGGAAGGTGTTAGCACCCCACAACACCCGTTAAAAACGGTGGCCAAAATTTTATCTTGAATGGAAGAAAAATTAGAAAATATGACGTATTTAGAAAAAAAAAATTATTTTTAAAACAATGTCTTATTTTACCCCTGATTACTCAATATTTGAAGTAATGATCTCATAAAATAAGTGGAAAAATTATCCATTGATTTTGCTATATTATAAGTAAAATTCTTCACCTCAAGAATATGAGAGAATTTTACCATTTCCTAATTCCATCATAGGATAGCATTCCAAAAGGGAAATATTTTTTTAAAAAACATTTTTTTAAATTAAATTCATTTTTCTTGGGATCAAAATCTCGGACTCCCAAAGATTAAGATCCCTCAGCTTAAGAATTCTAGAAAATTGGACTTCCAAATATTTCTAGATTCCATCATATGATTTTTTTTAGGAAAAATGGTCTTAAAAAAAAATATTTTTAAGAAAAGATTATAAAAACCTTTGAAAATAACATTTTAGTGATAAAACCTTTATAAGCTCAAAAGAGCAAAGAAAATAGAAAATAAGTTTAGAAATGAATTTAAAATAAATAAAAGGAAAATTTGAAAAAAAAAAAGAATTTGAAAACATTTAAAAAAACATATAATATACGACATTTATATACAAGCACAATAAACAACAAATTGCAATTATGAAATAAGTAAATTAACATAATAATTAATGCAATAAATAAACAACCAATAGTATGTTATGTTAAAATTTAAGAAAACATATTGGAATCGATCTCGGACTTCCAAAGATCGACCTCTCACCTCGGGAAAACTAGAAAATCGGACTCCCAAATATTTCTAGATTCCGTTGTCGGATGTTTTTAACAAAACAAAGCATGAGATTAAAAAGAAATTAGTACCATAAAATCAATAAATATAATGGGAATATATCAAATTGGAGACATGCTAGATAAAAAAAAACATTTAAATCACGCAAAGACAATATTGAAGTACCTACTAGTAAAATAGCATAATTGAATGTAATTCTTGAATAAAGTGGATAAAAACAGGTAAATATAAATAACAAATTCGGAAAATAAAGCAAACACTTTCTAAAAAAAAGAAGAAAACTAAACAAAAGAAATAACCTAAAATAAACAACTAAATACCAACACATTTAAAAAAAAAAACAAAACTAGAAAACAAAACTGAAAAAAAAAAAGTAAAGGTAATATTTGAAAAAAGATGAATCACCTGCATGAAGTGACAACACATAAAAGAAAAGATAAATAAGCACAATAAAATAATTTAAAAAAAAAAAGAAAAAAAAAAGAAAGAGATGTGATGGGCGGCCCATCCAAAATTATTTTAATTATTTTAATTTTTTTTTAAACTAACCATTCTTTTAAAAAAGGGCAAATAGAAAAAACCACCCCTAAACTATGTCGATTGTTTGGATTCCACCCTTCAACTTTTAATTGTAAAAATTAGACCCTCCAACTTTCATATGGGTAAAAATTAGATCCTTTTGTTGACCATGGTTCACAAATATGGATGAGAGAGAAATGTTTTTAAAATTTTTATCTTTCTTTTGACTTTATCTCTCATCATTATCTTCCTTCTCAAGGAATTCTTTTTTTTTTTCTTCAAAAATCACTTCTCTCCAGCAGTAAACCCTCGCCTCTTCCCTCTTTCTCTCCTGCGACATTTCCTTAACTCCAAACACTTCATGAAAAGTCTAAGAATGTAATCAAATGTTTTGTTCCAAGGTGTTATCAATTTCAAGCTCTGAACATGGCGGCAGTGTCACAAAATTTTCTTCCGATACTTGAAAGATTTTCAGACACCACCAACGAAGGAAAAAATCGACGTCATCCGCTCAAATTCCGTTCAACCTCCGCCAGAATCTCCATTTCCCTCGACAACTCTGTCGTGAGCCCAACAAACCTCTGCATTTTATTCACTCTTCTGTCCATTTTCTTCCATCTGTACTGGCAACCAAACCAATCGAAAATCGTTCGTCAATGGGTCTCTAACGAATTTTTCAAACTCATGAAGAACAAGATCCGAACATTTGGCCCCGAATTTTGCGATGTATTGGAGTTCTTCGACGATTTCTTTCAAGAAAAGCTTTAGAAATTGTTCGTCGTTCAAATTTTGTTTTTTGAATTCCTGTTGAATTTGAAGAGAAAGAAGGAAGAGAGAAGAGTTTTAGAGAGAATAGATTTTTTTGAAGAAAAAAATAATTTCTGAGAAGCAAGAGAATGGTGTGAGAAGGAGGAGAATGGTGTGAGATAAAGTAAAAAGAAAAATAAAAATTTTAAAAACATTTCTCTATCATCCATATTTGTGAACCATGGTTAACAAAAGGACCTAATTTTTAACCATATGAAAGTTGGAGGGTCTAATTTTTACAATTAAAAGTTGAAGGGTGGAATCCAAACAATCAACATAGTTTAGGGGTGGTTTTTGCAATTTGTCCTTTAAAAAAATAAACTCTTTTAAAACTAATAGCCTCTCCCTTCCCCTCATTTTCCCTCTTCTTTTCTTTCTCTTCTCATACTCATGCCTTTCTCTTTTTCTAAGTTCATTTTGGCTTTCTTCTCTTTTTCTTCAACTTTTCTCTCCCACAACCATTGCATTGTTGCTATTTTTTTCAAGAACAAAGTCAAAGCTCCTTCATCCTAAACCTAAGGTATGCTAACTTGTTTTCACCTTTTTCATTATTATTATTATTATTATTATTTAAATAACTATGAAGTCTTAGAAAAGAAAACGCTAGAGAAGGTGAGATGAAAGCAAGAACACAAATCTGAAAATGAAGCATGAAAATAAATAAAGATAAACAATAACCTACATAATAGCAAGTAAAAGAAAAAAAGTAGAAAGAAAAAAAAAATACATAAGCAACTTCAAATACCTTACTCTAATTTCTTTCTTTTTTCAGGGGAGCTCGAAGAAGGGAAAAGAGAGAAAAAAAAAGTTAAAAACACTAAACTAACTTGTTAAACGAGGTACGAATCCTTGGGAAAAAGCCCCTACCAAGTGCAACCTCCAACAAAGTTTTAGTTTCTTTGTGTTCTTTTTTTGATTTGGAAGAGGTTTTCTTGTTTTTGGCTATTTTTCTTATGGGAAGATTCACTATGTTGCTTTTTTTTTTTTTTTTTTTTTTTTTGATGTGGTTGATGGTATCTCTAGGGTTTATGAGGTTGAATGTTCTTTCAAGGGTTTTTTTTTTTTTTTTTTTTGTTGAAGAACTCCCTTTTTTCTCTCAACAAGAATGATTTTTATAAGCTAAAATCCTTTTCTCCTCTTTGGGTATGAAATTATTGGCTATTTTTTTGAATTTGAAAATCATACCAAAAATGGGAGCTAACACCAAAATGGAATAGATATTTTGCCAACAACTCAAAAATTCAAAAATTTACTCTTTTGAGGTTGTTTTTCTTCTAAATTTTACTCCAACAATTTAATTCCTCCAACTACACTAGCAAACTAAGAAGTTTGAAAATTTTAATGGAGATTAAAGACAATCAATTAAAAATCAAACCAAATTGGCAAACATAATTATATATTTTAATGATTAAATTAGCAATTAATTTAATAACCCGGGCAAAAATAGGTGGCTCTACCGTATGCCCCCCTTTGTACATCCTTGTACAAATAGAAGGTGGACGAAGATATAGACACTATTTTGCTCGGTTAAGGCTTAGAGGCATTTGAATAACTCAAGCAAATTATAAAAGTGCAAGAAAAGGGTTGTCTCTAGAAAATCAAGGACAAAACCAATACTAGACTTAATAGAGATAAGATAAATGTTGGGGGTCAGGGATAAACAACACCACCACAACAAAGGTGTCAAGGGTTAGGGATAAACAAGTACCACATGACATAACGAAAGAGAACGCTGAAGGCCAGAGATAAACAAGTGTCACTGCAGCAAAAAGATGAAAATCTGGAGACCAGGGATAAACAAGCGCCATCACAGCAAAGGTGTCAAGTGAAGGGTTAAAATCCCTTTGGCAGCGGAAACAATCAAGACCAATTCGTTTCACAATTTCGTTTACGAAAAACCAATACATTTGCAATATCAAATAAGAAACTAATTTCTAAAAACCAGATTAAGCATGTTGGAAATTTAGATCTAAAACTATTTTAGAATCCAAAAACTTACATGTTTTGACGATCAAAACTGCACTATGCTCCCAAATAATGTTCTTGATCTTCCAATGGACACCACCACACGAATTCACCCGCTATCCTCTTGGGTTATCTTGAGAACTCGATTGTGGGATCGGTTTCACCTTGGAAAGGGAATTTTTTTAGCAAAGCAAGTTGTTGTATTTTTTAGAGAAGACTAGAGAGAAAATCTGAGAGATCTCCCTCTCTATTTTTGCGTGAGAATGAGAGAATGAGGATCAGTTGGGGAACTCCCTCTCCCCTCAACGATAAGTGGGGAGGGAGTTACATTACCCTACTTGATCTAGACCGTTAGATCTTAATCGAAACGATCTCGGCCATTAACTAATTAAATAATAAATAAATAAATAAATAATTAATTATAATTAATTTAATTAAATCAATATTAACTAAATGAATTATAATATAAAGTATTTAATTCAATTTGAATCATATTCAATTGAATTAAATTGGTCATTCAATTAATTCTATTAATTGAATCCACATTAATTAAATATCAAATATTTAATTGATTTTATAATTGAATCATATTCAATTTTATCTCTCTCATTTAACCTATAGTTTTAATGTGCATCAAATATGGAAAATATAATCTAGAAAAGGAATATTCTCTATTCCTTCGCATAAACAACCTAAACTACCCTAAAAAGGAAAGAAAACAATAAAAATAAAGAAACAAAGAAATGAAAACAACTAATCTAAATATGGAAAATATAATCTAGAAAAGGAAAATACTATCTAATTAAGGAAAACAAAAACAAATATGGAAAATTACAATTAAGGCAAATTACTAACAAGGAAAATATCTAACTAAAGAGAAAAGAAAAATCAAAGAAAAATAACAAATAACAAATAAGGAAAAAATTACACAACTACGAAAAACACTAAACTAGAAAAACAAATATGGAAAGAAAAACAAATAAGGAAAAAAATGCAATCAACCTAGGAAAGTAAAAATACACCCTAAATTAAGACCGAACAATTTTTTCACACTATTGATCTAACTAAATGTGCCAATCCCCGGCAACGGCGCCAAAAACTTGATGTGGAATTTTCCTACCGCAAGCGCACGGGTCAAGTAATAATAAAGTGATCGTAAAATCGAGTGTCGTCCTCTGGATTGGATTTTTAAGTTAAATCAATTACCATGAATAATCTTGCTCAATTGTATTTAGGGATCGAAAAGTGGTGAATGATAGAAAACTAGATCAATGCAAACAAACAATGGAGATTCAATTGAAAGAACACTTAGGGAATTGATTTCGCCAATTTAGTCTAGGATTGATTTTAGGAAATGAGTTATAACGCACAATGGATTTATGAGCCTAAGAACCTTTAATCACAACTACCTCTTCCGAGTATAATTGACTCTCATGCAAATTAACCTACTTGATATCCCTATCTAAGTTTATTAACATGCAAGACATTTAGTTCTTTTTGACCAATTCTAAAGTTACTCTAAATTCTGTCACGAGCTTAGAACATAAAACTTTAGTCATGCAATCTTAAATAAGTCTATGCTAAATCCCCTCTCCCGAGCAAGACTCAACACTTAGATCATTCAACTAGTGGCCAATTAATTGAAAGCATTAAATTAAGATTGCAAACATAATAACCATTGCACAAATCATCCCATAAATCAATCCATAAACTAAAAAGACTACATCAATCCCTAAGTAACAAGCTTAGCTACTCATACATGGTGTTACAAGATCAACTAAGCATGAAAAAGCCATTAAATCTAACTAAAGAAAAGGAAAAGGAAAGGAAACACTCAATGTCGTCGAAACCGGCACGTCCCCGTCACGATCTCCACGCCTCTAAGTTAGATTCCCACTCATTGTCTTTGATTCAGCTCCCACAGAAGGTCTCTAGTCGAAATTAGGGCTAAAATCTCTCAAATTGGACTCCTCTCGGTCGTGCAAGAAAAAGATGAATTTATAGAAAATCTACCGACAGCGTCGAGACGCTATAGACAGTGTTGCGACAATATGGGCTGCGTCGAGACGCTATGAACAGAGTCGAGACGCTATCCTAGTTTGCCGCCATTCTGTTTAGGAAAATATCGATAGTGTCGAGACGCTCTTGTCACAGCGTCGAGACGCTACAGGCAGCGTCGCGACGCTATGCCAAATTCCAGCATACTGCCTTCTCGGATTAGACAACTTCTAATTCCTTTCTAATTAATTTCCTTTGCCTCCTTTTAGAGTTCCGAGCACCCAATTAACTCCAATTTCACGTTTTATCTCCAATAAACCAATTTCTACAAAATAAACATTAAAGTGCATTAAAATTGCCACAAATTACTCAAAGACTAACTAAAATGTACCAGGAAACATAGCTCGCTATGCGCGCTATCAAAAAGAAGAAAAGGTTAAAGTGTACAAAACAACTCATCGATACTTCTTCATATAGCTTGGTTAGGTACCATGATCTTTGAACTATGAACTGACTTTTGTCTTGACTTATAATTAATGGCAATGCTTCAACTGGGAGTCCCAAAATCTCTCAAGAATTCTCACGACTTCCAAATAAATGTCATTTCAAGACTTTGGAACTGATGATAAAACGGTGGATGCAATGAAAGTCAATTGATCCATAAAACCTCATAATAACTCCTTGACAAGCTCTGCATTTGTCAAGTTGGATAATTCATTCCCTTGTAAATATTCTACCAAATGAGACCATTTATTTACATAGGCTTCTTCATAATTTTGTGTCCACTTTCATTGATGGGCCTTATAAAGTAGAAGGTGTTGGGATTTACGCCCTAAAACTCGTAGGTAGTGAATGTAAACAAATTGTATATTTATTTCAATAAAGTGTTATTGAGTTTCTACAATAAAGTGATTGTTAAATATTGCACAATTTGATGACCCAAATCCAATAAACTGAGATCCAAGGTTGTTTGTATGTAACTTGAACTAGTATGTGGGGACATACAGAGATCGATGTTCGAGTAACAACCTAAAAGGTCTATAGTACAAGGATAAGGTTGGGTACCTTATCCTGGTAACACTATGTGATACGACCCGCTTTGTATTTGATACAGACGTATTGATCCAAAGCGTCCATGTAGTAGACATGCAAGCGGGGGTATCCTATGCAATGAGTTTGCATAAGACCGGACCATGGAATAGTAAACCATTAGATATAACACTGTTAACTAGTTAGGTTACTGTTTCAATAGGATGACCTAAGTAACTCAGTCTTAATCTTGACTGTGTGATGAACTTCTTCTCATGAGGGATTGTCCTTTGATTAGCATGGGTGAGAGTGGCCAATACGCCGACTCAATATGCCTTCCTTTTTGGGGACAAGACCGAGTGGGAGGCTGGGGACATGACAACACAAGAAGGAATTCACTCATTCCCACTTCTAGGAGAAGTAGAAGAGTGTTCCCTTAAGTGGTGACTCCGGGACTTGAACAAAGGGATCCCGCCCTCTTACTGGCCCGAGAGGGACTTTCTGTTTATTGGTTGGACCATAAACAGGTTGTTCATTAGAAGAGCATTGGTACTTAAGGAGACAGATGTAACATAGGGGTAAAACGGTAATTTGACCCAACTGTGATTACGGACATTCGTGAAGGATTGACTTACCAGTATAGGTCTATATCCATGGACACAGAAATATTCTACAGTGAGAAGAGTTCAGTTGTGGGTCTTTAGTGGAATGACCCACAGTTAATGAATATTGGTTAACCTGATTAATGAGTTTAATCGGTTAACCTCATATCATTGGAGCTTTTGATCTGTAGGTCCAGTAGGTCCATTAGAATTAATTAATTGATTAGTTTAATTGAATTAATTAAATGTGATTTAATTAAGTTTAATTAAACTATATATTATGTGAGGGAATTGCATTTAAATAAGATTTAAATGTGCATGAGATTAATTAATTGATCTTGATCTAACGGTTAAGATTGTTTCCTAACCTCACATAAGGTTTCCTCTCTTATAAAAGGAAAGGTTATGAGAACCCTAACCCTAAGGTCTCATTCTAGCATCTCTTTCATATTCTCTCAACTCAAGAACTCTAGAGAGATTTTTTCTCTCTAAGAGTTTTTCCCATTCAAGATTAGGTAGTCCCACAACTATGTACCTAATCTCAGAGTTATAGTGGGGAAGATCAATTGGTGGTGTCCGAATTGTTGACGCTTGGTCCAAAAGCAAGAAAGACGTTCTTGATATTTCAGAGACGACAATGACAATATGTTTGCTTCTCCCCATTAGAATTAGTTCTAAGGTTGTATGTTTAGCCTCAATAATTGATTTAGAATAGTTTTCTAAATTTTTTCCAATGTATTGGTATTTTGGTGGAAACAATATTAACTACGAATCGGTCTCAATTCGCTTCCACTTTACGGAATTAGGGAATTCCAATCCTACAGGAGGATCCTTTTTAATATTAAATTCCCTTCTCATGAGAAATGATGACAAAATTTTCTCGCCTCCTACTTAGTGTAGCCATACTCTAAAAGATGATACTTTAGCTTCAGGCAACATAACCTTCAGGCTGTATATTAAAGAAACTAGGACTGCCCCAGTTGATGTGCAAGCAAATGGCAAAATTTTGTGTTAGTTTACCAAGACTGCTTGAGGATGAAAAAAAGTGTCATGATCCTCTTGATATTTCATTTGGAGCTTCCACTGCACTGCATAGCTTCAAGTCATAGACAATGTGTCACAATCTACGTATCTGAGCCAAACACATTTGATATAATTGTGCAAAAGTGATGTGGAATTTTCCTACCGCAAGTGTACGGGTCAAGTAATAATATAGTGTTTTCGTGATGAAACAAGTGTCGTCCTCTGGATTGGTTTTCTAGCAAATTAATTACCGTGAATACTTTTGTCCAATTTTATTTAGGGAGCAAAACTCAATGATAAAGATAAAAGTAAAGACTAAAAGCATAAAAATAAAAGGGTGGAGACTCAAATGGAAAGACTGTTAGGGAATTGATTTCATTATTTAAGATTGAGAATTGATTAATAGGAATGAATTGATCGTGCAATTATTCTACAAGCCAAGGAAACTTTTATCACGATTACCTCTCCCGAGTATAATTGATTCTCATGCATATAACTAACTTGATATCCCTATCTAAGTTCGTTACCATGCAAGGCATTATTCGGTTTAGTCCTTGTTATACTTCTAGAGATATTCCAAATCCCATCACAAACTTAGAATTTCTACTCTAGTCATGCAATTAAACAAGGTAAGTCTTAGGCCAAATCCTCTCTCCCGAGTTAGATTCAACAATTAAATCATTCAATTAGTGATCAAGTAATTGAAAGCATTAAGTAAAATTGCATGAATAAAATAAAAACACATTCATACCTAAAATCAATCCAACAACTAAAACAATTACATCAAACCCTAAGACAAACAACTAGCAATTCATAGTCTTTAAACCACAAACACTAATTGCAAGAAAAGCCATAAAAACTACAAGAGTTAAGGGAAAGAGAAAGGAAAACTCGAACCCGTCGAAACCGGTACGTCCCCGTCACGATCTCCCCGTCTTCTCGCTTGATTCCCGCTCCTTGGCCTTGCTTTAGCTCCCAGCAAAGGTCTCTAGTCGAAATTAGGGCTAAAATCTAACCAATTGGACTCCCCCAATCCGTAGCATGAAAAGAAGATTAAATAGGAAATCTGTTGATAGCGTCAAGACGCTAAGGAGACAGCGTCTCGACGCTGTCTCTGTTGCCGCCTAATTCAGAAAAGGAAAGGCAGCGTCGAGACGCTCCAAGAGCAGCGTCCCGACGCTGGTCTGCAGATGGCTCTCTTTTGACTTCTTCTAACTTGAATCTTTTTCGTTCTTTAGCCAATTTTCATGTCCCGAACACATATTTAGCTCCAATTTCTCGATTTAACTCCAAAACATGATTCCTACAAATAAAACACAAAAATGCATAATTTTTGCCAATTAAATATAAAAGACTAGCTTAATTAATTAGGGAAAAATAGCTAGCTATGCTCGCTATCAAATACCCCCAAACTTAAGCTTTTGCTAGTCCTCGGGCAAACTAAAAATCAAGCATGCAGTGGAAGAATGGATGCAACAAACATGACTCAATCCTCAAGGCTCAAAAGTCAATAGTCAAGCAAGCAAGAGACATGCACACAAGGACCAATGAGGGAGACAAATTAATAGTTTTCCAAAATTAACTTGCACAAGCGAGATCTAACTCAACGAGATCAGACTCTACTAGCCCGGGATTGGATTACTAAACTCTCAACTCATCTTCCCTCTACACAGGCACTAAGGATTCACTAACGAGTCAATGGAACAAATTAGTTTGTTTTCCTCCATACTTAGGTGCTTATAATTGAAAATTAAATCAAGCATTTATATGTGGCACTAGCTTTCACACACCTATTGCAGGGACCCTTAACCTGAGTTTTCTCTGGTTGGCCTAACTGATCACAACAGGGGTAACTCTTTTTGCCTAAATCTTTATTACTCAATGCAAAATGTGCACAGGCCATGGCATAATAATTTCTTTTCTTTCAAAAGTAAAGACAAAAGTGATTTTTCTTTATGAGCATGATAAGCATATATTCTTTTCTTTCCTCCTAAGCAAGATCAAACATGCTAATTTGCAAAAAATTGACTCTTTAGCTCTTCCCTACACTTATCGAGGTGACAACAAGCATATGAACCTAATAATTCGCTCCTAAGCATTCAAATCCAAATCTAGTCAAGACAAATACTCTACTCATGCAAGACATCTCCTAGAAAAAGTTTAAAAAGTCTCCCTTTTTGGGCACTCATGCTTACAACTCATCGAAAGCTTGAAAATTGACAAGAAAGTCTATCCTAGGAAATCATAGTCATGCAAAATAGCATCCAGAAAACAACCATATGCTCAATTCAAAGAAACTCAAAACTATAGCCCGAAGTTAGATGCTCAAGGGCTCCACAAACATGATATTCCACCCCCAAACTTAAAACATGCATTGTTCTCAATGTATAAAGAAAATAAGGCATAAACAAGCATGAGAACAATAAAAGAATAGGAGGAGTGAACAATACTGCCCTGGAATGATGGTGTCCTCTTTTATGGAAGCTTACAAGCAAAGGAGAAACTTGAACCAAGACCTACAAAACAAAAACAAACAATAAATCAAAAGGAAAAAGAAAAACACAACTGAACTTACTTGGGTTGCCTCCCATAAGCGCTTGTTTAACGTCAATAGCTCGACGTGCTCGTCCAGTCTGTCAAGGCACATAAAAATTCTCGTATTTCTTTGGGCCCTTCTTTCTTGAATCAATATAACCAACGATCGCTAGCAAACTGACTAGCTTCTCATGGGCCCCTGAAACAGAATTATTTTTGGTATTTTTGACTAAAAGAAGCATAAAAGGAGAAATATCAAAATAAAGAGACTCTGACTCTAAAACTGACTCGTGAGAATAGAAAAAGGAACAATCAAAATCTACAAAGGATGGAGGAGATAAATCAGACGAGGGCTTTTCAACCTCAAACTCTCCCTCCCGAACTTCCTCTGTCACTGCAAGCTCATTTTCTTTTTCTTCCTCACAAACATGTTCTTGAAAGGTGCTACAACTCTCCAATTCTTCTCCACTATTTATCCAACTCACCCCTAAATGCTCATCCTTAGCAAGATCGAAAGAACTGAGCTCTTGAATGGGTGCCAACGAATCATAGGCCACATGACTCACTAGACATCCTATGGAAGTGGATCCCACCTCACTAACTTCCTTTGGGGTTTGAAGTCCTTTTATAATTTCATCAAATTTTAAACTCCTCTCTCTAGACTCCTCAATGTAATTTTGAACTATGCTTTCCAAGGAAGAATTTTCTTTTAAAGGGGGATAACTTGAAGATGAAAAATTGGAGTATGGTGTTGAATAAAAAGCCATTCAAATCAATCAAAGCAACAATGATAATTAGGCTTCCAATCAAATAATAACCCAACAAGAACGAAGGACTAAGACTCAAACATAAAAGGAAAGAAAAAAACAAAAAAAGGGGAAAAAATAAGGAAAATAACAATTACGGGAAAAAATCAAACAAATAAGGAAAACACTAAAATAGGAAAGCAACAAATATGGAAACAAAACAAAAAAAAGAAAAAAAATGCACTATACCTAAAAAAAATAAAAATACACCCTAAACTAAGACCGAACAATTTTTCCACAATATTAATTTAACTAAATATGTCAATCCCCGGCAACGGCGCCAAAAACTTGATGTGGAATTTTCCTACCGCAAGTGTAGGGGTCAAGTAATAATATAGTGTTTTCGTGATGAAACCAGTGTCGTCCTCTGGATTGGTTTTCTAGCAAATTAAGTACCGTGAATACTTTTGTCCAATTTTATTTAGGGAGCAAAACTCAATGATAAAGATAAAAGTAAAGACTAAAAGCATAAAAATAAAAGGGTGGAGACTCAAATGGAAAGACTCTTAGGGAATTGATTTCATTATTTAAGATTGAGAATTGATTAATAGGAATGAATTGATCGTGCAATTATTCTACAAGCCAAGGAAACTTTTATCACGATTACCTCTCCCGAGTATAATTGATTATCATGCACATAACTAACTTGATATCCCTATCTAAGTTCATTACCATGCAAGGCATTATTCGGTTTAGTCCTTGTTATACTTCTAGAGATATTCCAAATCCCGTCACAAACTTAGAATTTCTACTCTAGTCATGCAATTAAACAAGGTAAGTCTTAGGCCAAATCCTCTCTCCCGAGTTAGATTCAACACTTAAATCATTCAATTAGTGATCAAGTAATTGAAAGCATTAAGTAAAATTGCATGAATAAAATAAAAACACATTCATACCTAAAATCAATCCAACAACTAAAACAATTACATCAAACCCTAAGACAAACAACTAGCAATTCATAGTCTTTAAACCACAAACACTAATTGCAAGAAAAGCCATAAAAACTACAAGAGTTAAGGGAAAGAGAAAGGAAAACTCGAATCCGTCGAAACCGGTACGTCCCCGTCACGATCTCCCCGTCTTCTCGCTTGATTCCCACTCGTTGGGCTTGCTTTAGCTCCCACCAAAGGTCTCTAGTCGAAATTAGGGCTAAAATCTAACCAATTGGACTCCCCCAATTTGTAGCATGAAAAGAAGATTAAATAGGAAATTTGTCGATAGCGTCGAGACGCTAAAGAGACAGCGTCTCGACGCTGTCTCTGTTGCCGCCTAATTCAGAAAAGGAAAGGTAGCGTCGATACGCTCCAAGAGCAGCGTCCCGACGCTGGTCTGCGGATGGCTCTCTTTTGACTTCTTCTAACTTGAATCTTTTTTGTTCTTTAGCCAATTTTCATGTCCCGAACACATATTTAGCTCCAATTTCTCGATTTAACTCCAAAACATGATTCCTACCGTTGAAGGAGAAATTTTGACCAATCACAAATTGCCACGTCATTACACGAAATTAATGACGAAATTATAATTAATTAAAATTGGGACAAATTATAAATTGACATGTGTCCCAAATTTAATTTGAAGACAAAGTTGGCCAATTAATTTGATCAATTAATTAAAATTAAATTGTTTTGATCAAATTAATTAATTTGACCAATTAATTAAAAAAAATATAATAATTATTTGGATCAAATTTGGGTCTTTTAAATATTTGGGTCATAGGGTTTTGGGTCAAATATGAACCAGACCCAAGACTAAATGATTGAGCCCAAGACCAATAAAGCCCAAGCCCAAGTTGTTGGCCCAAAAGTCCCCAGGGCCCATCCAGCAATAACTCTATAAATAGAGGCGTTCTCTACCATTTTAAGGGTCAGAATTTTGAAGCTCCAAGCCAGAGTCAGAGAATTCAGAGAAACTTCATCAAGATTGAAGACTGAAGACCGAAGACTCCTTGAAATCCATAAGTTTCAAAGTGCTGAACACTTCTTGAAGACTGAAGACTCCTTCAAGATCGGAAGACTTCAAGCTCCAAGAATCCATTAAAGCTTCAGACTCAAGATCAAGCATTCCAGCCCTCGAGTGAAACACATCCACACACAAGAGAGAGAATCAGAGGATTAAAGTTAGAGATTGTACATCCACACGCATACAAATATTAATACAAGTATATTGTTTATTCCACGTGTCTCCATCTTCGAAGTTACGTGTGAACAAATTGGCACGCCTGGTGGGACCATCTCTACCTCTCATCTCTCTCTCTTGTTTAAAGATCCAACCAACGTGATGGCACAAAAGAAAGCTCCCGCGAAGATTACCATATCAAGCGACTCTTACACTGGTCCTGTCACTCGTAGTCATTCCCAAGGAATTGAGATCAACGAGGATCATACTCCTCTTGTTGTTGCAAGCAGGATCTCAAAGCTGATTGAAGAATCCTCTAAGGATAAGGTTGCAGTCAAAGACAACCCACTGTTCGAATCTGTCGTTCCAACATCTAAGCAGCCAAAGGATACACTAAATCCTGATGTGATGTCCGTCATGATGGCTGATGTAGACAAGGATGAAAGAATGGCAGAGATGGAAAGGAAACTCAATCTCTTAATGAAAGCAGTTGATGAGAGAGATCTTGAGATTGCCTATTTGAAGAACCAGCTATAGAATCGAGAAGCGGCTGAGTCTCGCCAGACCCTGCTGCAGGAAAGAATGATAAAGGGAAGGCTGTCGTGCACGAGGATCAGCCGCAACACTCTGCATCAGTTGCCTCTTTGTCTGTCCAACAACTGCAAGACATGATCATGAATTCCATCAGGGCTCAGTATGGTGGACCCACTCAAAGTTCCCTCTTGTATTCTAAACCTTATACAAAGAGGATTGACAATCTCAGACTGCCCACTGGGTATCAGCCTCCCAAGTTCCAACAGTTTGATGGAAAGGGCAACCCAAAGCAGCACATCGCCCACTTTGTTGAAACCTTTGAGAACGCTGGTACTCGGGGAGATTTACTTGTTAAGCAATTTATCCGAACACTAAAAGGAAACGCGTTCGATTGGTACACTGACCTAGAGCCTGATACAATGGAAAGTTGGGAACAGATGGAGAGAGAGTTACTGAGTCGCTTCTACAGTACGAGGCGGACAGTTAGTATGACAGAACTCACGAACACGAAGCAGGGAAAGGGTGAGCCAGTCATTGACTACATCAACCGTTGGAGAGCCTTGAGTCTCGACTGTAAAGATAGACTCTCTGAGGTGTCCTCTGTTGAGATGTGTACCCAAGGTATGCACTGGGGACTTCTTTATATCTTGCAGGGGATAAAACCCCGAACCTTTGAAGAATTAGCGACTCGCGCTCATGACATGGAGTTGAGCATCGCTAGTAGAGGGAACAAAGACCCCGTAGTCCCAGACATGAGGAAAGAAAAGAAGGAATCAAGGGCACTGAGAAAGTTACGAAGAGTGCCACGAAAGAATCCATGGTCGTCAACACGACCCCGTTGAAATTTTCCTCCAAAGGAAAAGAAAGTAAATCCAATAAGAAAATAGAGACAGGCGAGAGACGTCGCCTAACTTTAAAAGAAAGACAAGAAAAAGTGTATCCGTTTCCAGACTCCGACGTCCCAGATATGTTGGAACAATTGTTGGAGAAGCAATTAATTGAACTCCCCGAATGCAAACGACCGGAAGAGTTAGGGAAAGTCAATGATCCTAACTACTGCAAGTATCACCGAGTTGTTAGCCATCCAGTGGAGAAATGTTTTGTATTGAAGGAGCTAATCCTTAAGTTGGCTCGTGAAAAGAAAATTGAGTTGGACCTATATGAGGTGGCTCAAACAAATCATGCAGCCGTAATGGCAAATGTAGGGAATGAAAATCCCCTAATCTCCTCATGTGATTATGAAGAGAGGCTGATTCAATTTGGGACCCTTGATCCCGTAATGGTTCGATTCCGAAAAGAAGCCACAATGAAGGGGTCCCAAGAAAAATATAATTCCATTGAAGATGAGAACGAAGGTTGGACCCTTGTCGTTCGTCGCAAAAAGCAAAGGCAAAGTTACGCACAGAAAGAGTCCTGCCTATTTCGAGATAGTAAAAGAAAGGTTAAGTCTCAAAGGAAGAAAGGAAAAAAGAAGTCGAGGAGGTCAAAGCCTGTCGTGGAGGAAAGTGAAGATTTCTTTTGCCCTCCACCACCCATAACTTTGGCAGAATACTTCCCAAGGCGCTTTCTCGATGATAGTCAAGGAGAAGCACTTGAAGTCGTCACGTGTCACATTGTGGACGTGGTGGAAGATGATGATGTCCCTGCTAGTTCCTCGGAAATGATGGCAAGTCTAGGAGACTTATCCTCCTTCAGCATAAAGGACTTATTGTCACTTCCTCAGGAAGCTAAAAGTGTCCTTATTGATGCATTGGTCGAGTTTGATAGTTCAAACATCCCGACCTCTAAGGCACTCACATGCGCTTCGTGTTGTATGTCTATAGGATTTTCTGATGAAGATTTGTTGTTAGGGTCGAAGCCTCACAATAGACCTTTATTCGTCTCAGGATACATCCGAGAACAGAAGGTTAGTCGGATCCTCATTGATGATGGATCAGCTGTCAACATAATGCCTAAGTCAACCATGAAGCAGTTAGGCATCTCGATGGAAGAATTATCAAACAGTAAATTGGTGATTCAAGGTTTCAATCAAGGCGGACAACGAGCGATTGGCATGATACGTCTCGAGCTCATCATTGGGGATTTGAAGGCCGATACTTTGTTTCATGTGATAGATTCCAAGACCACTTATAAACTGCTATTAGGTCGTCCTTGGATCCATGGCAATGGAGTGATAACTTCTACATTGCACCAGTGCTTCAAATTCTATCAGGATGGCATTAAGAAAGTTGACGCTGACACTAACCCATTTTCAGAAGCTGAATCTCATTTCGCTGATGCAAAATTTTATATGAAGAGCGACAACACTGGGGAGACTATACCTGCAGAAATCCCCTTGATAAAAAAGAATGAGAAACTCAATTTAGAACCCCAAGCTGATACAAGAAAGGAAGCTGTTGAAGATGTGGAGGCTTCTGATCTGAAAAAGGGTGAAACGTCTACAAATCTTGTGAAACCTAAAGTTGTAAAAGATGAGAAGTGTTCACCTGTCCTACGATACATCCCTTTATCTCGACGTAAAAAGGGTGAATCACCTTTCACTGAATGTCCAAAAAGCATAAAGGTCGGTGACGTTGAAATACTGAAGGAAAGTTTCACTACGCCTCTTACAAAGATCACAAAGCAAGAGGTTAAGAAACCTGAGGATGACCAGATAAAAATGATTCTGCCTGACAAACGAACTAAAGACGGGTTCGACCCCAAGTCATACAAACTTCTAGCGAACGCAGGTTATGACTTCACAACTCACATTGAGTTTAAAAGTCTAAGGGCTTTTGATGGAAGATCTGAGCTCTCTGCAACACAGAAGAAGCTTCTAAAGGAAGGTTATAGTCTGCCTACAACGAGAAAAGGGCTTGGATATAAGTCGCCAGAACCGGTTCGCATAACAAGAAGAGGGAAGGGGAAAGTGGCAGACACAAATCATATAACAGTAGAGGAGGTTGATGATTCAAAAGAAAAAGAAAGTGTCGACCAACGAACTTCTGTTTTTAGGCGCATCAGGCCACCAGTTGCTCGTGCTTTAGTCTTTCAGAGATTAAGTGTCAATGAAATGGAAGAAGAGAGCACACAACCTACTAATAGCTCCACTCGAGCTTCAGTTTTTCGAAGGTTAAGTATGCCCATTGGGGAGGAAGAGAGTACATTTTCAACTCCGAATGTCACTCGATCTTCAACTTTTCAAAGGTTAAATATGCCCATTGCGAAAGAAGAGAGTACATTTTCAACTCCGGATGTGACTCGGCCATCAGTTTTTCAGAGGTTAAGTGTTACCACGAGAAGAGACAAAAAGGAACAGTCTGCTTCATCGATATCTCACCGGCTTCAAAATGAAGATGCGATGAAAAATGAAAAGATCACTAAGGCCAATGGAGAAATTCGTAGTGCAGTTACTTCACGAATGAAAGAAAAACCCTTGTTATTGTCGATACGGATGGTTCTTTGAAGATAAAGAGACGTGATGTTGTCATCACCAATCCTTCAGAAGAAGATAGTGACCAGGAAGAAGAACTAACCTCTTGCCTTCATATTACTGTTGAAGAAGAAACAGAGGTCGAAGTGTTTGAAGCAGACGAGGATGAATCACCTTTATCACTTGAAGACGGCATTGAATCTATAGTGGATGAGCTTAAAGAAGTAAACCTGGGTACGCCAGAAGAGCCACGCCCAACTTTTATAAGCATGTCACTTACTCCCGAAGAAGAAGGTGAATATATGAGTTTACTCGCTTCATATAAAGATATCTTCGCCTGGTCATACAAAGAGATGCCTGGACTTGACCCAAAAGTAGCTGTCCATCATCTCGCAATTAAAGAGGGGTATCGGCCGGTCAAACAAGCTCAGCGACGCTTTCGCCCGGAACTTATCCCTCAAATTGAAATAGAGGTCAACAAGTTGATAGAAGCGGGATTCATCCGTGAGGTGAAATACCCTACATGGATAGCCAACATTGTTCCTGTTAGAAAGAAGAATGGACAGCTTCGTGTTTGTGTTGACTTTCGCGATTTGAATAACGCATGTCCGAAAGACGATTTTCCTCTACCAATCACAGAAATCATGGTGGATGCCACCACAGGACATGAAGCTTTGTCTTTTATGGATGGATCATCGGGCTATAACCAGATTCGAATGGCTCTTGCAGATGAAGAAATGACAGCCTTTCGAACTCCAAAAGGGATATACTGTTACAAAGTGATGCCCTTTGGATTAAAGAATGTTGGTGCTACTTATCAACGTGCTATGCAAAAGGTCTTCGACGATATGCTGCATAAACATGTCGAGTGCTATGTCGATGATCTTGTTGTTAAGTCAAAGAGACAACAAGATCACTTGAAGGATCTAAAAGTGGTATTTGATCGTTTGAGAAAGTATCAATTGAGGATGAACCCTCTCAAATGTGCATTCGGTGTTACTTCTGGGAAATTCCTTGGATTTGTTGTTAGACATCGAGGAATCGAAATAGACCAGTCAAAGATTGACGCCATTCAAAAGATGCCAAGGCCTAAAAACTTACATGAGTTGAGAAGCTTGCAGGGTCGTTTGGCCTACATTCGAAGATTCATCTCTAACTTAGCCGGTCGATGCCAACCTTTTCAAAGGCTAATGAGGAAAGGAGAAAAATTCAAGTGGGATGAAGCATGTCAAAACGCTTTCGAAAGCATTAAGAAATATTTGCTTAACTCTCTTGTCTTAGGAGCCCCCATATCTGGAAAGCCATTGATTCTATATATCGCTGCTCAAGAAAGGTCACTGGGAGCGTTATTGGCACAAGAGGGCGAGAAGGGAAAAGAACGAGCCCTTTATTACTTAAGCAGGACTCTGAATGGTGCTGAGATAAATTACTCACCCATTGAGAAAATGTGTCTTGCTCTTTTCTTCGCTATTGACAAGTTAAGGCATTACATGCAAGCTTTCACAGTGCACTTGGTCGCGAAGGCTGATCCTGTTAGATACGTTCTATCGAGAGCGGTTATTTCTGGACGCTTAGCTAAGTGGGCCATCTTACTCCAGCAATATGACATCGTGTACGTACCTAAAAAGGCGGTCAAGGGGCAGACATTAGCCGACTTCTTGGCGAATCATCCAATTCCTTTAGATTGGAAGTTATGTGAGGTACCTGATGAAGAAGTCTTCTATGTTGAAATCACGGAGCCCTGGACTATGTACTTTGATGGTGCAGCACGAAGAAGTGGAGCGGGGGCAGGAATCGTCTTTATTTCGCCTGAGAAACACATGCTCCCCTATAGCTTTGTGCTTGGTGAATTGTGTTCAAACAATGTCGCTGAATATCAAGAACTGATAATTGGCCTCCAAATGGCCTTGGAGATTGGCATAACATATATTGAGGTCTATGGTGATTCAAAGTTGGTCGTTAGCCAACTCTTACTCCAGTATGAAGTGAAGCATAAAGACCTGAAGCCTTATTTCATCTATGCAAAACAACTGCTAGAAAGGTTTGACAGTATAGTACTAGAGCATGTCTCGAGATCAGAAAATAAAAAGGCAGATGCTCTAGCTAATTTGGCGACTGCCCTAACAATCTCAGAGGATATGTCAATGAACATCTCACTTTGTCAGAAGTGGATTGTGCCGCCAATAGAAGATGAAGGTCAAGAGGTGAATATGATCTCTGTTTATGCAATTGACGAAGAGGACTGACGAAAGCCTATTATAGATTATCTTCAACATGGAAGACTTCCCACAAATCCCAGACGTAGGGCTGATATACGGAGAAGAAGAGCTCGATTTATTTACTACAAGGAGACCCTTTATCGTCGTTCTTATGAGGGACTCTTCCTTCTATGCCTTGGAAAGGAAGAAGCAACAAAGGCATTAGATGAGGCACATTCAGGTGTTTGTGGCGCCCACCAGTCGGGTCCAAAGCTCCAGTTTCAATTAAAAAGGATGGGTTATTATTGGCCTACAATGATTCGAGACTCAATTGAATATGCAAAGAAGTGTGAAGCCTGTCAATTCCATGCAAACTTCATACATCAGCCACTGGAGCCTCTTCATCCTACTGTAGCTTTATGGCCTTTTGAAGCTTGGGGACTTGACCTTGTTGGCCCTATAACACCTAAGTCTTCAGCAGGACATTCTTACATTCTTGCAGGGACAGATTACTTCTCAAGATGGGCTGAAGCTGTCGCATTGAAAGAAGCCAAGAAAGAAAATGTTGTGGATTTCATTCGAACTCATATAATCTATCGGTACGGTATCCCTCATCGCATTGTGACAGATAATGGAAGGCAATTCTCCAACGGCCTAATGGACAAGTTGTGTGAGAAGTTTAACTTCAAGCAATACAAGTCCTCTATGTACAATGCCGCGACAAATGGGTTGGCAGAGGCATTCAATAAGACGTTGTGTAACTTATTGAAGAAAGTAGTCTCCAAGACAGAGAGATTGGCAAGAAAAGATCGGTGAAGTGTTGTGGGCTTACCGAACTACTCATCGCACTCCTACAGGGGTCACACCTTATTCCCTCGTCTATGGGGTAGAAGTTGTGCTCCCGTTAGAAAGAGAGATTCCCTCATTAAGGATGGCTGTCCACGAAGGGTTGACAACGGAAGATAATGCTAGGTTGCGCCTTCAAGAGTTAGAAGCACTTGATGAAAGAAGGTTAGAGGCTCAGCAAGCTTTGGAATGCTACCAAGCACGGATGTCTAAAGCCTTTGACAAGAATGTGAAGCTTCGATCATTTCAAGTTGGTGATCTTGTGCTAGCTGTTCGAAGACCCATCATCACGACACGACACACAGGGAACAAGTTCACACCTAAATGGGATGGACCCTACGTCGTCAAAGAAGTCTACACAAATGGAGCGTACAAGATCGTGGATAAAGACGGATTAAGAATAGGCCTGATAAATGGCAAATTTCTTAAAAAGTTTTATGCGTGAAATGTAATGCTCCATATCGCAAGAGCCTAAACTGCATGATACTCTTGGCCCGCATGAGTTAAAAAGGTGAACGGCCAAAAAAAAAAATCAAATTTGTACCTTGAACTACGTTATGACTTGATCCCTTTTCTTCAAGGGTACGTAGGCAGCTTAAAGAAAACTTTAAGTTCAGTCCCTGCAAACAAAAAAACAAAGTGCCACAAATATTGGAGCATGATAAAACAAATTGAAGAAGTTCATCCCTACTGGGGGCAACACAACGGGTTGAAGACGTACATTGTTATGAATGAAATGTTATGAATTGAGTGCATAAAAGAGGGCTTCGTTCTTCAAGTTTGGCAACTCACTCACTCCAAGTTTGGCATCTCGTCTCAAGTTTGGTGTTTCGCTTCTTCAAAGTTTGACGTCTCACCCCTTCAAGTATGGTGCCTTGTTTCCTCAAGTTTGCATTCTCCATGGTGGTGAAATCACTGCAAGTGAAGCTGACGATGACCGAGGTGACCACCCCTGCAGGAAACTACAGTCATCAAAGTGACTGGTCTAGACACTAGACAGGTGGTGAAATCACTGCAATTGAAGCTGATGACGACCGTGGTGACCACCCCTGTAGGAAACTACAGTCATCAAAGCGACTGGTCTAGACAGGTGGTGAAATCACTGCAAGTGAAGCTGATGACGACCGTGGTGACCACCCCTGCAGGAAACTACAGTCATCAAAGTAACTGGTCTAGACAGGTGGTGAAATCACTGCAAGTGAAGCTGATGTCGACCGTGGTGACCACCCCTGCAGGAAACTACAGTCATCAAAGTGACTGGTCTAGACAGGTGGTGAAATCACTGCAAGTGAAGCTGATGACGACCGTGGTGACCACCCCTGCATGAAACTACAGTCATCAAAGTGACTGATCTAGACAGGTGGTGAAATCACTGCAAGTGAAGCTGATGACGACCGTGGTGACCACCCCTGCAGGAAACTACAGTCATCAAAGTGACTGGTCTAGACAGGTGGTGAAATCACTGCAAATGAAGCTGATGACGACCGTGGTGACCACCCCTGCAGGAAACTACAGTCATCAAAGTGACTGGTCTAGACAAGTGGTGAAATCACTGCAAGTGAAGCTGATGACGATCGTGGTGACCAACCCTGCAGGAAACTACAGTCATCAAAGTGACTGGTCTAGACAGGTGGTGAAATCACTGCAAGTGAAGCTGATGACGACCGTGGTGACCACCCCTGCAGGAAACTACAGTCATCAAAGTGACTGGTCTAGACAAGTGGAGAAATCACTGCAAGTGAAGCTGATGACGACCGTGGTGCCCACCCCTGAAGGAAACTACAGTCATCAAAGTAACTGGTCTAGACAGGTGGTGAAATCACTGCAAGTGAAACTGATGTCGACTGTGGTGACCACCCCTGCAGGAAACTACAGTCATCAAAGTGACTGGTCTAGACAAGTGGTGATATCACTGCAAGTGAATATGGTGACGACTGTTGCACGAAGCTTACACTTTCAAGCAAGAAAGAAACAAATTGCAATAATATATGTGCAAAAAAAAATAAGGAGACAAGAAAGTCTATGGCAATCAAAGCAGTTCATATGTACACATCCAATAAGGACACCAATGGAATATATATGCATATTCGAAAATTGACAAGCAAAAAAAAAAAAAAAAAGCAAGAAAAGGAAAAGAGTTTGAATATGTATATACCTTTCAGGTGGTGGATAAAGATTGATGTTGTGTCCAAGGAGACCCTCAAATAAGTTTGTTAATTCCAAGACCTATAAAGAAAGAAGGGTAATTAGAGAAAAAAATTTAAAGGAATATTGGCCAAGTATGGAACCTGTTGTTGATGGCAAAAGAACTTTAGCAAAAAAAAAAGTTGAAACCAAGTGGCCGGCTATTGAAAATAAACAAACGGATTGGAAGTGCACCCTATTTATAGAAGGTGAATTTGGAGGATCTTTATTTAGCTTGATTTCAAATTCTATCTTCGATTGCAATCTTTTATGATATTTTGAACTAAATGGAATTAGAAACTAAATTTCATTTGAATCAAATATTATCCAAAGATAAAAGTCGTGATTTGAATTTAGGATTAAGTTACTGCTCAATTAGATTTTGGATAATTGTGATATTGGATTTAAGTCAATTGGAGGCCAAATTTGAGTTATAATCCATTTAAAATCAAATCAAAATTTGATGAAATTTAAATTTCTTCAATTTGGATTTAATCTAAGTTTTACCCCAATTCAAATTCAAGTCCATATCTGAGCATTTATTCGAAAAGTAAAAAAAAAAAGTTATCACTTGGTTCGTGGTTGGCGGTTGCGGCACGAGGTATACACACATGAAGAAAAAAATTGTAAAACTTGCTGAAGGTCATGTGTATACGGCAAAGTATTTTAAAAAAAAAAATCAAAATCAATTTGCATTCATGTGTGAGTGCACAATAGTTGCCGGCAAGATTGATTTTTTACATTCATGGAATGAAGTTGCCGGAAGGTTGTGCACAATAGTTGGCGGCAAGATCAATTTACATTCATGGAATTAAGTTTTCTTGAAGAGAATTTAAGCGACAGTAGTAATTGAAAAAAAATGTATGAGTTTAGTGTGCACATTGAAGCATGTTTTGGTGCTAAAAAAGAGAGGAAGAAGAAGATTGAATACGACAGTGTAAGAAAAAAAAACCGGCGGCACTATATAAGAAAGAAAAAGAAAAAAAGAGTCAAATCATTTAGGTTTTGTGGCGATGCGGAAAAAAGAAAGAAAAGCTTTCTTAAAATTGCGTGTGTGCTGTGAACCCGCCCATTAAAATGGAGCTAAAAAATTTTTTTGCAAGGTTTTCCCAGCTTCAGTTTAAAGCTCATGGATTTTAAAAGTTTAAAACTAATAATATTAAAAAAAAGAAAATTGTTCGAGAGGCAGCAACTAGGTGAATATACATATATGTGGGAAAGACGGCAATAGCTTATGGACAAAGAATGTATATATGCAAGATGGATTTTGACTTACCAATTGTGCGGCGAAGAGGCACGAAGGGAGATTATTGCTCGACCTCAAAACCTACACAAAGAAGAAAATACATGAGTATTTGAAGTCAAATGAAAGAAAGAAAAGAGAAGAATTTTTCTCAAATACCTAGACTTCTTGCTTGGATGGCTTTGTGTCTTGACCTATGCAACCTCTTCCATTTATAAAGAAAGGGATTATGTCAAACCAATAAGGAAAAGGTATTATGAGATTTGATTTTAAATTGAATTTTATCTCTAATTAGATCCTTATCAAATTAGGAGTGTCAATTCAAATCGTAATCCAAGTGGGAAATTTGATTTAAATCAATTTTGAATAAAAATTCGAATTGGTCCAATTTTAAAGTTAGATAAGTTGGATAAATTTCGAATTTGATTCGATTTAAATTAAATTAAAATCATATAGCTAAATTTTTAGCTAAATCTAAATCAAAGGGGCATATTTTTAGAATTCTATTCCCCAAACCAAATTTTGGATAGAATTTAGCATTACTCCAACTAAAATTTTTCAAGCCTTATTTGAAATTCAAGGTATTTAAGGTTGGGATTATCTTGAGATAATTTGGGCCTAGCCATAATTCAGCTCCAAGTTAAACTCGAGTCAAATTAAAAATAGAGAGAAATCATTCCAAATTCAAAGTTACATAGAATTTGGACACGACTGAAATTCAATATGGAATTAAAATCCAATTGAGGTTCAAATTGTAATTTGTTGCATCAAGCGGAGTAAAAAAAAAATTTGATTCCAAATAATTTCTTTTCGAGATTCATCCACACATAATTTGTGCCTAAATCTCGAAAAGGGGGCATTTGTTGAAGGATAAATTTTGACCAATCACAAATTGCCACGTCATTACACGAAATTAATGGCGAAATTATAATTAATTAAATTTGGGACCAATTATAAATTGACATGTGTCCCAAATTTAATTTGAAGACAAAGTTGGCCAATTAATTTGATCAATTAATTAAAATTAAATTGTTTTGATCAAATTAATTAATTTGACCAATTAATTAAAAAAAATATAATAATTATTTGGATCAAATTTGGGTCTTTTAAATATTTGGGTCATAGGGTTTTGGGTCAAATATGAACCAGACCCAAGACTAAATGATTGAGCCCAAGACCAATAAAGCCCAAGCCCAAGTTGTTGGCCCAAAAGTCCCCAGGGCCCATCCAGCAATAACTCTATAAATAGAGGCGTTCTCTACCATTTTAAGGGTCAGAATTTTGAAGCTCCAAGCCAGAGTCAGAGAATTCAGAGAAACTTCATCAAGATTGAAGACTGAAGACCGAAGACTCCTTGAAATCCATAAGTTTCAAAGTGCTGAACACTTCTTGAAGACTGAAGACTCCTTCAAGATCGGAAGACTTCAAGCTCCAGGAATCCATTAAAGCTTCAGACTCGAGATCAAGCATTCCAGCCCTCGAGTGAAACACATCCACACACAAGAGAGAGAATCAGAGGATTAAAGTTAGAGATTGTACATCCACACGCATACAAATATTAATACAAGTATATTGTTTATTCCACGTGTCTCCATCTTCGAAGTTACGTGTGAACACCTACAAATAAAACACAAAAATGCATAATTTTGGCCAATTAAATATAAAAGACTAGCTTAATTAATTAAGGAAAAATAGCTAGCTATGCTCGCTATCAAAAAGCATCCATATAGTAATGAAGTAGGACTAAATGGTCCAAAAAATCATACCTTGCTCAAGATTGAATGTGGAACATTGGAACCAACTCTTAACATAATTTTCATTCTTAATATCTTCCTTACTATTCATGTGTTATCCTTTATGATGGATAAATAGAAGAGGAGAAATGTAATCATGAGTATAATTGAATAATGAAAGGCATCAATCCATTTCACTCCACAAATTATGTATAAGGAATTAATGCTCCACCAAGATTCAACTGCCCCTGTTACAAAGACATCTTCAGGGTCTTAGGCATAACCAAAGTATAATTATTCTTGAAGTTCTTCAATGATCTACTTCAATCAAATTTATAGCAGAATTCTCATCATTTAAAAAAATTATATATTATGCTCTTCCTTTGCTTTTTCAGTCTTCAACCATCCTGCTTTGATTAAACTTTGCACCTCAAATTTCAGTGGGAGGCAAATCTTTGTAGAGTTTTCCAATGCCCCTGCATGGTGCTCACATTGGGTGTTTGTATCTCCACTTAGGATATGGAGGTTGTATGGGATCTTCCTCTAGCAATTATGTCAAGAGATCAATGCATGCCATGAGATTAAATTGCATTCAATCTCCAGCTATTCTTAGCACCTTGTTCAAATATTGGTGATGAAAGGTGGCTAATAATTCTTTGGTGCATTTGATTGATTTTGTCCATCTTGCCGAGGACTTTGAGTGTAGCTCACTAGTTCAAATATTGGTGATGAAAGATGGCTAATAATTCTTAATGTGCCCCATAATAATCTCATCCACTCCTTACTTTTCCACACTTTTTAGGGTGGTGGCCTTTGCATTTTCGTCTGCATATGTAATCCCCCCCCCCCATTTTAACTCCATGTTCAATTCTCTCTCTGATTGATATAATGTCAGAGAAGTTCGTTGAAGCATTTCCAATCATCTCGCCATAATATGGAGCTTTTTGCTTGTTTATGAGCATTGCCGACATTTCTCTATCTGCCAATGAGGGTTGCACTTAGGTTGTGCCTTTCTCTCCATCTCTGAGCGTACTCTTTTAAGGTCTCGACATTCTTTGCGCCTTTCTCGAAAGTCAACCAAAAAGTCAACTGGAGCAAAGAATTCACAAATTTTCCCGAGAGGTAGAGTCGAGACGCTACCTCACGGCGTCTCGATGTTATGAATGCAAGACGCGACCAATTTAGCATCAGCGTCAAAACGCTGGCAACGGTGTCTTGACGCTGTCGCGTTTTTATAAAAGGAAGAACATTTTCGCATTTTAAGTCATTCATGCTCGTTTTTCATCCGATTTTTGTCGCAGCACCTCGTCTTTCTCTGTATTTTTCCAGTTTTCATTGTATTTACATTAGATTAGATTACTTTTTAGATATAGGAATGGCTAATCGAGCCACGGCGCTTAGTTGGAGCATTGCAATGTCTGGCTAAGTGTAGATCGTCGTAATTGGGGACTCCGAATGTAAGTTTGGCATTCCTTTGAGACCTTCACTACAAGAAAATATGTTTTTCAGCGACAAGTTTTTAGTGACGCAGCAAAAATAAGTCGCTAAAGATGACTTTCAGTGGCATCGTAAACCAAATGTCACAATTACATATTTTCAGTGACGCAATAAAATTAGATATCGCTAATAGTTTCAGAGACGCATAAACTCGTGCCACAAAAAGTTTTATTTTAGCAACATGTTTGTCACGCTGCTAAAGGATGTATTCGGCGCCACTAAAAAATTAATTTTTATCACGTTTTTACCAACATGTAAAATAAGTTAGGTTTTTTTTTCCCACTTCCCTTTTCAATCGGCGCCTCCAGTTCCCTCTTTATTTCTACTCTCCCTCGATTTCTACTGCCTCACGATTTCAACCGAAATCGCCGCCGAATCTCATCGTCGAATCTTGCCGCCGAATCTCTCCGTCGAGTCCTGCCGCTGAAGCTCATCTCGTCGTCGAATCTCAGGTAATTATTTGTTCAGATTTGTTCAGATTTGGTTACTCAGTGGTTAAATACGTTTGCTAGCAATAAGTTTCATGAATGCGTAGTTTTCTTGGTTGTAGAGATTTTTAGTCGTGGTTCATTTCTTATATTTAAACCAGAAAATCAAGAGAAAAAAAGAAACAAAGGAATTTCTAAAACAAGCCTAAAATTTGCTTCAGGAGATGGAAAAAATCGTTTTGAGGTCCAAGCTCTCTTCAATGAGTCTGTTATGTGTTTTAACCTACAGAGTCATAGAAATTCGTTGCAATCATATTTGGTTTGCCCGCATCTCCTCAAAAGTTGATTTACAATTTTTTATGTTTGTATTATTGCTTCCTTTTAACAGAAAATTTCGTGTTATTCATATCCACTCCATCTTTCTTTGCCAAACATATAACATCACAGGTAACTGGCGAATAAGGAAGTAAGTGACTTGCATGGATGCGATTACCTCCACCATCAACAACTAAGCTAAATTTCTGCCTTCTGTTATAGGTTTGTCTTTTTTAGTCTATGAACTATGCCTATTCAAAAAAGCACTATGGTGGGAAGCAATCAAACTACAGTTTTCAATGATTATGCTTTTGTGCTTTGGCAACTGGCACAGTCTATCCTTTTGTTGCTTCTTTCTATGCATTATTTTAACTTCTGATTTTGGGAATATAGTATTATAAGTTATTTCAACGAAATGAATGGGTATGGTGGAGAAGCAATCGAAGTATTAAGGTTAACGAATATACTTTTGTGGTGCTTTGATGACTGGAATAAACACTATTCGTTGTTTCTTCATGTGATTTTTTTGCTTTTGATTGTAAGAAAGCATATTTCTATTGTTTTTCAGATTATTAAGGCCCGTTTGATAACCATTTGGTTTTTGAAAACTAGGCTTGTTTTCTTTAAATTTCCTTACTATGGTTTTCATTTTTGTTAAAAACATGCTTGAATTCCTAACCAAATTCTAAAAACAAAAACAAGATTTTGAAAACTACTTTTTTTGGTTTTCAAACATTGGCTTGGTTTTTGAAAACATGGAAAGAAGGTAGATAGAAAAACATAGAAATTTAGAGTTAGTAGTAGTGTTTATAAGCTTAAAAAACCAAAAACCAAAAACTAAAAACCAAATGGTTATCAAACGGGGCCTAAAGTATATAGATTCATACATCTCTCATGTGGAAAAAAAGACATGAATTGCAGGAAGAAATCATGTAGATTCCTATTGGAAATAAACAATGCCAAGTTAGAGTTGGTGTGGGGTGAGTTTGGCATAGGAAACAACATATTTAATTGAAGTGGAAAAAACCTCATGCTAATATAAGTTACATAAGAGCCTTCCAATTAGCCAAAAAATACACTAATTTGTAATTTGTGAAGGGCAAGCAACGTTTTCACCATTTTAGATCATGAGGAAGAATTGTGTCTACAAATCTATGCAGTTGAAACTACTATTGTTTTTTTCAGTCGATAAAGTCAATGCCCTATTGATCTGCAACAATATATAGTTTACTTTTCCTCTAGGTTGGTAGCCAAATGTAGGGAGCATCATCATCTAAAAGTTTTTGGACAGGTCGGGATTTGTGCTACTTTGTGGGGTCTTTGGAACGAGAGAAATAATAGAATCTTTAAGGGACATGAGAGATCTTCTGGCAACGTTTAGTCTCTCGTCAAATTCTATATTTCTCTTTAGGTTTCGATGACAAGATCTTTTCGTAATTACCCTCTAAGGCTTATTTTAGTTGATTGGAGCTCCTTTTTGTAGTTTGGTTCCCTTTTGTAGATTTTAGTTTTGTATGTTTTGTATTCTTTCAATTTTATTTATTTATTTATTTTTTTTTGAGTAAACAACAAATAGATGGGTTTTGCATTGTTACCAGCTTTGAGTGCAGGTAGAGATGGAAATTTGAGTACAACAGCAAATAGATGGGTTTTGCAATGAATTTCCATCTTTGCTTGCACTACAAGCAGGTAATATAATATAAGCAAAGGAAAGATGGTCTTGTCTTTGTATTGCTTTTACCCATAATGCACAAATTAGGAGATAAAGCCATGTGGGGATTGTTGTAAATGACCCAATGATGGACTTTTGGGCACAACCATTTATTATTATTATTATTATTATTATTTTGACAACATGTGGAGTGGGGAGATTTGAACCACATACCTCTTGGTCGTTAGTATAAGTTTTATGTCAATTGATCTATGTTCATGTTAGTTGGGCATAACCATTTAGACTTGAGTTATGTTGGCTTTGAGACTAACTATATGATACTCTTTGGCCCAACCTAAACTAATCTAACCTAACTAGCTTATCTCACTGTTCTAGCTGGTTGGTAGGTTTTGATCTATCCCTTCGCCTTTGATCTATCCAATAACACCTAGTCTATTTAGGGGAGTCAATACCTTGTTGCACTTGGTTCTTTTAACGAGTTGTTGTGTTTTTGAAAGTTTAGTTTTATATAATGTCGATAAACCATCATGGTACGGGGCGTTTCCACAAGATGGAAAGCATACCAAAAAAAAAAAACTAGCATTGAGTTTTTAGTGACGCGTAATATTACTTTTACCAACATACACAGATGTTGCAAAATATCTTATTTTTTACAAGTTTGTGTGCTTTAGCAGCGTTGTCCACGTCACTAAAAACTCATTTTTTGTGACATGTGGACCGTGTCACTGAACATAAGGTTTTAGTGACGTGCTAGCAGTGTCACTGAAAATCTTTTTCAGCGACAACGAGACAGACGTTGCTGAAAGTAATCTTCAGTGACGTGTCCCCACGTCCGCTTACACCGACGTGTAGACATCACTGAAGGTCACTTTCAGCAACATCTATAGTAGATGTCGCAAATACTTACAATTACGTAGAAACAGCGACGGATGCAGCGACAAAGTCATGCGCGTCAGTGAAAGTTTTACCGACGTTTTTTCGTTTCAGTGACATGTTTTGTGCGTCACTGAAAGTGTTTTTTCTTGTAGTGCTTGCATATTTTAGATTTCATAGAATTATTGTCTAATTGTGTTCTTAATTCCAGTTTGTATCACAATTGGCTTGAATCTATTGATTGACAACCTATTTTGTTTGAATCAATTGTTTTGCTAGAATTTGTAGCAAATAAATATATTGTTAATCTTGATTAAAAGACGTTTTATCCCAATTGATCAAAATTGCATGATAGATTTAGGAGTTAAGGCTTAGAATTGTATGAATTTAGGCTTTTCCTAGTTTATGCATTCTATCTAACAATCCATTGTTCTTAATGTGATTAAAATCTAATTAGTGAGACATTATTAGTTAGATTTTTAATTAGGTTCTGGCCTCGATGTATTGGTCGGGTTAGAAATAATTGGGATCATTAACCTTGTTGGCTTTTTCAGTGGGAGGTTAGACAATTAGCTAGTAATTCGTTAATAAAGAGAGTCTATGATTTGGAATTGCCAATCTGAATTCGGATAACCAATTGCACGATCCCGAGGTAAGATTAGTCAGTCCATCCTTTTATTTTTCTGTTATTTTAAATTTTGGCAATTTATTTTCTTGTATTTTAATTTTTCATCCTCAAATCTAAATCTTAGGTTAATTTAATTAATTCGGTTGCTCCCTCCGTTCGACCCCAATCACTATTTCTGCAAAAATAGTTGTAGTGCCATGGAATTATAAATTTATTTGATATGACCCTCGACAACGTATATCAGTCCCCCTTCTTGCTCATATGGACTAAACCTTAGAACAATGTGATGAAAGAATTTGAATCGTTCAAATTCAGTTTAGGGAATAAAAGTTAATTATATGCGATATACATAATGTGTAATAGTTTAATTATGAATTAGACTATAATTTGAGAGGGTTGGAAATATTTAAATATGATTTAAATATTATAAATGTGTATGTGATACATGTCGCAACGTCATCGCGACGCGGAGCGGCCGACGTCCTTTCCTAAGGGTCTCTTTCGAGGTTAAAGGTTTGGAGTCGCCACCAATCATCTTCGGGTGTGATTGGTCACCCGCTTTAAAGAAAAAGAAACGGTCTTTGAAAACCAAAGATTAAGTTCGGGAGTCGATTGAGTGTAGGAAAGGTGTTAGCACCCCTACAACACCCGTTTAAAAACGGTTACCACATTTTATTTTAAAATTATCCTTTTATAACATGAAAGGGTCCTTTATTTTGAAGAAAAGAAAAAAAAAATAATCAAATGTCCCACTTGATCTTACCTTAGCTTTAAAAATTAAAGTAAGGTTTTGATGTAGTGAATGGAGTTATACCCAATAATTGTTTGTATGTTGAAATCTTCTTTTAATTAAATGAAAATTTGTCACCTCAAGAATTTGATAAGTTATCTCAACTCCGTCATAGGTTGTACATGAGCTAATTTGTCTCACATCTATTATTTCACATTTCAAAAATAAAATATGAAGTAATAATCATGAGTGGTATGACACCATTCAATGGAAAAAATATTTTTTCATTTTTAAATCAAATTCAATTAGAAATTCATTTGGAATTACTAAAGTAAAACTATTTTGAAATTCATTTGGAAAATCCAATTTAGAATCAAATTGAAGTTGATTTGAAAATTTTCTAAATTAAGATCCAATTGAAATTTTGATTGCCAAAATAATTGACTAGTTAAACTTTAGGCTAACTTCTAGGCAGGGTGTTCCCTTTCGGTCAGCTTAAATACCCGTATTTAGACAAAATTAGCATTAAAGTTTTCATAATCAATCTATTTTAACCATTCAAAGTATTAAATAATGTTTTTGAAATTTGATTTAACCTTTCCAAAATTGAAATTGATTTCCAATTTAGTTTAAAATTGAAATTGATTTTCAATATAAAACCAAAAGACATTGACTTGGAAACTTTAATTTAGAACCAAATTGACATTTATTGAAAAATTCCAAATCACTTTGAAACTCATTGAATTCGAGATTAAAACCAATTGAGGAGAAGGTGAAAATTCAAATAAAATTTCAATTGAAATTCATTTGGACAATTCCAAATTGAAATTTAATTGTAAATGTCAAAATGAAATCAAATTAAAAACAAACAAAAGTTGAAATCCCAAATTAAATCCAATGAAAAATTTATTATAAGATTCCAAATTAATTATTGAAACCAATGGAAGGAAAGTTTAAAATCATCTTTAAAAAAATCAAGTGAAAATCAATACCTTTGAAATTCATTTGAGCATTTCAATCCCTTTGAAATTCATTTGAACAATTCAAATTAGAATAAAATTGAAAACAATAAAATTTCCTATTTAAAGAAAATTGAATTTTCTAATTACAAACCAATGAAAATTTATTAGGAAAATACAAATTCAAATTCAAATTAGAAATTTTATGTTAGAATCCAACTAAAATTAATAAGAAAGACAATTAAAGTTGAAAATGCCATATTAAAATCCAATCGAAATTGGTAATAGCAATTAAATTTAAAGCCAATTAAAATTAGTTTGGAAACTCCCAATTAAACTCTAATTGAAATTATATTTAAAAAAACTTTCAACTAATATCCAATTAAAAGTTCTTTAGTAATCTAAAATAAATCAATTTAAATTTCTAATTAGAAAATGAAAGTTAAAACATAATTGAAGTTGATTTGGGAAAATTTCAATTGAAGTTTTGGAAGTAATTTCCCAATTCAAACTCATAATTTTTTTATAAAATCAAAGAGGAAATAAAAGAAAAACACTTAAAACTTTAAATTAAAAAAAATGCTCTTTGAGCAAATAAAAAAAAGAATAGATAAATTGGAAGAAAGAAAAAAAATATAAAGGAAAAGAAGTTGGTCCCAACAATTTTCTTTCTGTGATGGTGAGGGATTCACCTGAGAAAGGTTTATTTTCGAGTTATGAAGTAGACTTGTTATTTTGATTAAGTGTAATAAATGCTTTAGCTAGTGGTCTAGCTCTTTGCTAATAGAATGTCTTTATGATTTCCGCTGCATGAGTTTTGGTTAAGGTATGTTGCCTTGAGGTATGTCCTGTCTAGAGGAGATAGGCTTGTGCAATCCGTGTAACGCCCCGCGTTTCGAAATCGAGCCATTTTAGGATTTGTTGAGAGTTTTATTCTAATTTGAATAATTAGAATTTAAGCTTAGCCCTGGGTTGCTAAATTAAAATTTCTATAATTTAGGAAAAAGAGATTTTTAATTAAATCTTTAATTTCCTAAAGTTTGGAGGTTTAATATACGATATTTATTTTAAATATCAAAAGACCTAAATCCTTAACCAATTGGGTTATTATCCATTCCAAATCTTTTAAGAGTTAGGAGATTTAAATGGGATTAAATAGGTTAATCCAAACCCTTTTCCCTTCTATTCTTAATGGGTTTTTCTTTTCTTAAGGTGCATTTTAAAAGAAAAGGAAATAATTAAGAAAAGAAATATGAAAACCCTAAAAGTATCTCATCTTCTCCCTCTCAATCTCGTGAACAGCCCCCCCTCTGCGATTTCTTCAGCTGCCGCCAGCCCCCTCTCCCATCTTAAACTCCTTCCTTCCGGCGAGTCTTCTTCCGGCGAACATGACCTACTCGATCGCGCGCTCTCTCCCTCTCTCATCGTTTATCCTCCTTCGTTCGGCCAAGATCCACGCGACGAGCAGCCTCCACGCCATAACGCCTCCAAGAACGCCTTCAGCGGCAGCGTGCTCAACCAACGGCTGTGCTTATCGGGGGATCTGTAGCAGCGACATCAACGTGACGAGTAGCCCCTCGGTTGAGCACCTTCTCGAGCGATTCGTGGAACCCAAGCCCGAATCTTCCTTTCTCCCTCGTGTTTTGGTCACGTTCAGACTGCTTTTGCGTAGGGAATTCACGAGTTGCGGCTTCAGTGCTTCACCCACTCTAAATCGAATCTCGAACCTCTTCGGTATGGTGCCCCTCGTCCTATAAGTCTTGGATTTGAGTTTTCTTTTTCTTTATAGACTAAATTTCAGGATTTAAGGCTCATCCATCCATTGTACCGCAACAAATTTGACTTAAAGTGGCCTTTCGACGCATACTCATAACTTGAACAGCCTTGGGATTGAATGCCCATAAGCTAGGAGGCTCGGATTAGTGATTTCAAACTCATCTGGTCACTGGGCAGCAAGCTTCAAGGCCATTTAGGTGTCGATCAGTAAGTTTCCTCACCCTTAAACCTTTAGAATTCATCTTGATTAGCTTTAGGATAGCTTATAGTCGTTGGGTGTTCTTTAACTTGTAGTTTGGACTCGTTTTGGACTTCGAGCAACAGCTGTTCAAGGGATTTTGGTGCTGGTCGATAGGTTCCAACAAGGTTCAGGCTTTTTGGTAAGTCTTAGAGCTTGTTAACCTTGTTTGACCTCTTAAGAAGGCTAAGCTAGTTGTCCCTGAAGCTTGAAGTGGTTTACCTGTAGCTTGGGATCAATTAAAGCTCGCTTGAGTTATTTCCAACAAGGAACCACTTCTGTTTGGTGGAGCTTAGAAGAATTGTTCGAGTTGGTTCCAAGTTGTCGAGCTAGCCTGCAGGCTTAAGGCCAAGTTGGTTGATTTGTTTAGGAGCTCTTGGATTGTCTTAGGAGCTTTTCATCTAGTTTAGGAGCGTTTAGAGCTTCCGGTAAGTGGTTCTTATCTGTTGAGTCTGTTTGATTGCATGATGCACGCTGTTTGTTTACTTGCTTTATAATTGTTCTCTTGTTTCTTGCTTCTCTGAATATATATTTATATGTATATATATGTGAAAACTCTGAATAGAGTGGACTGTTATTGTGATGTTTGGTTGAAAAGCATGCTAGTTTTGCTGTGAGCTAATGAGGTATGCGTGAGGTGAGAACACGTTGTTGTATGTATGTGCTTGGTGGACATAGTACTCGAGTCTAGAAGCTTGTTGCAGGGCTTTTGCATTCTGGAGTTGTGAGAAAAGAGGTCAGGGACCTAAAATGTGAAAAAGGGCAAGTGGGTGAATGTCAGTGCATCTCGGGTACAAATGGTCGAGGGGTGACATGTCACCATTGGTTTAAAGAGGACTAGCATTGTGATTGAGATATTAGGGCCTCGGGTATAAATGGTCGAGGACTGATATTGTTTCGAGGAAAGTAAAGTGATTATCAGGGCCTCGGGTATAAATGGTCGGGGACTGATATATCACTATTGGATGTCGATGCCTCGGGTATAAATGGTCGAGGGTCGATATGCCAATGTTAGATAAAGAGGAGCATCGGGGCCTTGGGTGTAAATGGTCAAGGGTCGGTGTGATGAGTCTTGAGGCAAGTATTGAGGCCTTGGGTATAAATGGTCAAGGGTCAATACGTTGCTTAGTCATCGAGGCCTTGGGTGTAAATGGTCAAGGGTCGATGCACAGTTCGAGGCCTTGGGTATAAACGGTCAAGGGTCGAACGCCGAGCTCTGTAGAGAAGTGTCGAGGCCCTAGGTATAAATGGTCAGGGGTCGGTGCAACTCGAAGGGTCAGTCTTGGAGAGTTTTGCGGAGCGTGACGCGGAAATCACGTGTGGAGAGCCATGTGAGGGCTAAATACGAGCGTTGAGTGAGCTGGTGGAGCTTGAGTGGTTAGCAAGTTGCATAGAGAGATGCATGAGATATGGCTTAGGAGAGTCATTTGTTTTACTAGCTTTTGAGCATGACATTGTGTTTACCGCTTTTAATAAGCATGTTGTTTGCGCATGAAGAGCATGTTGTTTGCTTGTTTGCTGCTTGATGGCTTCTCAGGTAGGGGCTGCTTACCAGTACCTTAGTGTACTGACCCCCTCCCTTCTCTCTCCCCCCAACTACCAGATTTTGCAGGTCACGAGGACTGCGTGGACCATGGTGATGCGGAGGAGGCATACGAGGAAGGACCTTAGCTAGTTGTGCTGTTTTTCCTTTTACTTTCATGTCAGATAGCTCGTTGTTCAGCTTGGATAGGATAGTAATGTTTTATTGGTTGGGCAGTTGGATGTCCTAATTTTTTAGTTTCAAATCCATTCTTGTGAGACTCTAGGACTAGTTGTCCTTGTTTAAAAGAACTTCATCTATTCTTTTAGTTGTTAATCATTAAGTTTGTTTTGAATGAATTAATGTTATAAGCTCTGTTAACCAAAAACTGAAAGAATGAGCTGCAAGAAAAGCACCTAGAGGGGGCTGAGACTCCAAAAGTGAACATCACTTCTTTCCGGTCTAAGGCTACCCCCCTCTAGCAAAGGCCAAGATGTTCGTGGTCTTTCTATTAGATAACAGACGATGAAAACCAAAAGAAAACGAAGTGGAGCTTCCCACAAAGCCAAGGATGTCAGCCACAATGTGATTTTTCATCTAAAAGTGCATTACAACTATTCAATGAAAAAGGACAATATAACCAACTAGAATAAGTCAACAATCATCTCTAATAGACTTTTAAGAACAATTCAAACTTCTAGCAACTCCAATATCTTTTAAAGCTAAGTTCAAATCAAACTTAAATAATGAATTAAGAAGATTCAGATAAAACTTCTAGCACTAGATTTTTGTGTTGAAACTTCAAGATGACTTTTGTTTTGTTCTTGAAATTCTACGTGTGTTTGACTTCGTTTGTCGGTAGCCTTTTCAATATTATTTCCTCACCAACTATTACCCATTAGCTTTCTCTATATTCATTTTATGAAAAATAAATGAAACTATTGTTGTATACAAGTTCTAATAATTTTTAAATATTAATAAAACAAAATCATGTATAAAACTTTTGAATAATTAATCTTATAAACTGGACCAAACCCACAGTCTTATAAACACTTCTTATTCTTATCACTTCACTAACATACACAAGTAGAGAGAGAAAAAAGGAAATAATATATATACATATATATGTTGTTTTCTCACACTTATCTTTTTTACACCTTTTAAAAGAGAACTCGATTTCAAAGTTTATTTTCATCTGGTATTGTATTGCACACAACGTTTATTAGCAAAGTTTTGCATTAGTTTTCATGGAGGAAGAATTTACGGTGAGTGGAGGAAAAAAGAAAAAGCATTTTTCAATAAGGGTATTTTTGAAATTGAAACTTTAACGGTTTCCATAAAAAAATTAACGGCAAGAGTATTTTTTAAACAATTTTTAAAATTCAAAGGTATTTTTGAAACTTTTCAAAGTTCATAGACATTTTTGAAAAAAAAAATCCATAGCTGAAGAGTATTTTTTTTTATATATAATTTAGCCTAAAAAATGATCAAAAGGAGGGGGAGAGGGCTGACACTATTCATGCTAGTCCACTTCCCCACGAATTTGGGGTTTCTGTTAAAAAAAAAAACGGGTTCGTCTCTCTCGCATCCCTCACGCTCTCACTCTCTCCTCTGCTCTTCCTCTCACTCACGAACCTGCAACTCATGTCGCTGTCCAGCCCCCACTGCAAAGTCGTCGCCGTTTCACAGCTTGCCGCCACCGGAGATCGAGCCCAACCCTAGCCGTGAGCTGCTACCGTGGATCTCTTCCCCTCTCTCAGAACGCAGCTGGCTCCTTCCTCGCGTCGCCATCCCTCTAGCCAGAACAGTTGCAGCCCCGATTCCTACCTGCACGTTTAGCTGTGTCGCCGTGGTTCGTCTCTCGCCGTTGATCGTGAAGGGTCGTAGTTCGTAGTCGCATTTGGTTGTCGTTTGGGTAAGCTTCAGTGAATTTCAAGTTCGATTCAAGTTTCTTTTTCAGCAAATATCTTACGGTTAGAATAACCTATAGATTTCCCAATTCGATTCCAGGTTTGATAGCACGTTTATGTCATTCGAATTTGAGTACCTGACCATTAAAGTTGCTATCTAGTTGAGGGGTTTATCAATTTTGGAGTTGCCCACTCGGTATTAGCCTCGACTTCACAAAATTTCGCTAATTTAAAGTACTGTCCAACAAGCTTTTGAGTGGTTGGTATTGGATTTTGTAGGTAAGAGTTATTCTAGAATTCCTCTAATTTGTAAGTGAAGTTTTTGGAGTCTTAAATAAAGAGTTGATGGGTTAAATTTTTCGGTCTCAATTGGGTAAGTGAGCCATTTAGCCTAAAGTTTTATTTGTGGAATTGAGAATTGACTATCTAAAAAATTATGGTTATATGTTGGGCAGAGGATCGATTTAAAAAGGGATTAGGCAATTGGGTTCTTTAACCCATAAGTTAGGTAAGTGGCTCCCCTATCAGAATGTTGGAAAATTAAATGCTTATATGTTATATTACTTGTAAAATTGTTGAGTGTTGGCATGTTTTCAATATGATGGATGTATTGGAAATTGTTCATACATGCTCTATGTGAACTTGGGAACTTTTTGTGTAGTTTTGCCTAAGGTCTTTCAGTTGAGAAATTTGATTAAAGATTTTTCAAGCTCTTCGCTAGGCTGGGCTACTTAGTATGAACTGTTACATGCTTTTTGAATGTCATAAAACAGGAGGCACTGATTTTGTATGGTTGGAATATGGAATGTTGGATATTGTGTGTTGTGGCGATACTGAACCTTTTGGTTATGTGTGTTTGACTATATTGATAATCTGAATAGTGTTGGTTTAAAAAGTATCAAACGCTTTGATTATGAGGAATAGTCTGCATTTGTTGAATGCTCTTAATGCTCTAAGTGCTTTGTGTTGGTAAGTATAGAATATTATGTTTGGATAAACCTTGAATGCTCTGTGTTGGAGAAAATAGGATGTTTTGTATTGGTTGAATCTCGAATGCTTGGATTGTCTTGTGTAACGCCCCAGGTTCTCTAACCACTAGCCTAGCGGCGCTACTACCTACTCTAGACTCTTAAGCATTTAGGACAGCTCTTTAGACCGAATGTACCGAAAATTTCGGCAGCATAACGGAGTAAAACGAATTATCCCAAATTTTTTTAAACACCTGATAAAGAACAATAACACTTCTAAATAAGCATCCAACCAAGCTCCATCAAACTACAGTCAGATTGCACAAGCCTATCTCCTCTAGACAGGACATACCTCAAGGCAACATACCTTAACCAAAACTCATGCAGCGGAAATCATAAAGACATTCTATTAGCAAAGAGCTAGACCACTAGCTAAAGCATTTATTACACTTAATCAAAATAACAAGTCTACTTCATAACTCGAAAATAAACCTTTCTCAGGTGAATCTCTCACCATCACAGAAAGAAAATTGGTGGGACCAACTTCTTTTCCTTTATATTTTTTTTTCTTTCTTCCAATTTATCTATTCTTTTTTTTATTTGCTCAAAGAGCATTTTTTTTAATTTAAAGTTTTAAGTGTTTTTCTTTTATTTCCTCTTTGATTTTATAAAAAAATTATGAGTTTGAATTGGGAAATTACTTCCAAAACTTCAATTGAAATTTTCCCAAATCAACTTCAATTATGTTTTAACTTTCATTTTCTAATTAGAAATTTAAATTGATTTATTTTAGATTACTAAAGAACTTTTAATTGGATATTAGTTGAAAGTTTTTTTAAATATAATTTCAATTAGAGTTTAATTGGGAGTTTCCAAACTAATTTTAATTGGCTTTAAATTGAATTGCTATTACCAATTTCAATTGGATTTTAATATGGCATTTTCAACTTTAATTGTCTTTCTTATTAATTTTAGTTGGATTCTAACATAAAATTTCTAATTTGAATTTGAATTTGTATTTTCCTAATAAATTTTCATTGGTTTGTAATTAGAAAATTCAATTTTCTTTAAATAGGAAATTTTATTGTTTTCAATTTTATTCTAATTTGAATTGTTCAAATGAATTTCAAAGGGATTGAAATGCTCAAATGAATTTCAAAGGTATTGATTTTCACTTGATTTTTTTAAAGATGATTTTAAACTTTCCTTCCATTGGTTTCAATAATTAATTTGGAATCTTATAATAAATTTTTCATTGGATTTAATTTGGGATTTCAACTTTTGTTTGTTTTTAATTTGATTTCATTTTGACATTTACAAATAAATTTCAATTTGGAATTGTCCAAATGAATTTCAATTGAAATTTTATTTGAATTTTCACCTTCTCCTCAATTGGTTTTAATCTCGAATTCAATGAGTTTCAAAGTGATTTGGAATTTTTCAATAAATGTCAATTTGGTTCTAAATTAAAGTTTCCAAGTCAATGTCTTTTGGTTTTATATTGAAAATCAATTTCAATTTTAAACTAAATTGGAAATCAATTTCAATTTTGGAAAGGTTAAATCAAATTTCAAAAACATTATTTAATACTTTGAATGGTTAAAATAGATTGATTATGAAAACTTTAATGCTAATTTTGTCTAAATACGGGTATTTAAGTTGACCGAAAGGGAACACCCTGCCTAGAAGTTAGCCTAAAGTTTAACTAGTCAATTATTTTGGCAATCAAAATTTCAATTGGATCTTAATTTAGAAAATTTTCAAATCAACTTCAATTTGATTCTAAATTGGATTTTCCAAATGAATTTCAAAATAGTTTTACTTTAGTAATTCCAAATGAATTTCTAATTGAATTTGATTTAAAAATGAAAAAATATTTTTTCCATTGAATGGTGTCATACCACTCATGATTATTACTTCATATTTTATTTTTGAAATGTGAAATAATAGATGTGAGACAAATTAGCTCATGTACAACCTATGACGGAGTTGAGATAACTTATCAAATTCTTGAGGTGACAAATTTTCATTTAATTAAAAGAAGATTTCAACACACAAACAATTATTGGGTATAACTCCATTCACTACATCAAAACCTTACTTTAATTTTTAAAGCTAAGGTAAGATCAAGTGGGACATTTGATTATTTTTTTTTCTTTTCTTCAAAATAAAGGACCCTTTCATGTTATAAAAGGATAATTTTAAAATAAAATGTGGTAACCGTTTTTAAACGGGTGTTGTAGGGGTGCTAACACCTTTCCTACACTCAATCGACTCCCGAACTTAATCTTTGGTTTTCAAAGACCGTTTCTTTTTCTTTAAAGCGGGTGACCAATCACACCCCAAGATGATTGGTGGCGACTCCAAACCTTTAACCTCGAAAGAGACCCTTAGGAAAGGACGTCGGCCGCTCCGCGTCACGATGACGTTTCGACATGTATCACATACACATTTATAATATTTAAATCATATTTAAATATTTCCAACCCTCTCAAATTATAGTCTAATTCATAATTAAACTATTACACATTATGTATATCGCATATAATTAACGTTTATTCCCTAAACTGAATTTGAACGATTCAAATTCTTTCATCACATTGTTCTAAGGTTTAGTCCATATGAGCTAGAAGGGGGACTGATATACGTTGTCGAGGGTCATATCAAATAAATTTATAATTCCATGGCACTACAACTATTTTTGCAGAAATAGTGACTGGGGTCGAACGGAGGGAGCAACCGAATTAATTAAATTAACCTAAGATTTAGATTTGAGGATGAAAAATTAAAATACAAGAAAATAAATTGCCAAAATTTAAAATAACAGAAAAATAAAAGGATGGACTGACTAATCTTACCTCGGGATCGTGCAATTGGTTATCCGAATTCAGATTGGCAATTCCAAATCATAGACTCTCTGTATTAACGAATTACTAGCTAATTGTCTAACCTCCCACTGAAAAAGCCAACAAGGTTAATGATCCCAATTATTTCTAACCCGACCAATACATCGAGGCCAGAACCTAATTAAAAATCTAACTAATAACGTCTCACTAATTAGATTTTAATCACATTAAGAACAATGGATTGTTAGATAGAATGCATAAACTAGGAAAAACCTAAATTCATACAATTCTAAGCCTTAACTCCTAAATCTATCATGCAATTTTGATCAATTGGGATAAAACGTCTTTTAATCAAGATTAACAATATATTTATTTGCTACAAATTCTAGCAAAACAATTGATTCAAACAAAATAGGTGGTCAATCAATAGATTCAAGCCAATTGTGATACAAACTGGAATTAAGAACACAATTAGACAATAATTCTATGAAATCTAAAATATGCAAGCACTACAAGAAAAAACACTTTCAGTGGCGCACAAAACATGTCGCTGAAACGAAAAAACGTCGATAAAACTTTCACTGTCGCGCATGACTTTGTCGCTGCATCCGTCACTGTTTCTACGTAGTCGTAAGTATTTGCGACATCTACTATAGACGTTGCTGAAAGTGATCTTCAGTGATGTCTACACGTCGGTGTAAGCGGACGTGGGGACACGTCACTGAAGATTACTTTCAGCAACGTCTGGCTCGTTGTCGCTGAAAAAGATTTTCAGTGACACTCTGCCAGCACGTCACTAAAACCTTATGTTCAGTGACACGGTCCACATGTCACAAAAAATGAGTTTTTAGTGACGTGGACAACGCTGCTAAAGCTCACAAACTTGTAAAAAATAAGATATTTTGCAACATCTGTGTATGTTGGTAAAAGTAATATTACGCGTCACTAAAAACTCAATGCTAGTTTTTTTTTGGTATGCTTTCCATCTTGTGGAAACGCACCGTACCATGATGGTTTATCGACATTATATAAAACTAAACTTTCAAAAACACAACAACTCGTTAAAAGAACCAAGTGCAACAAGGTATTGACTCCCCTAAATAGACTAGGTGTTATTGGATAGATCAAAGGCGAAGGGATAGATCAAAACCTACCAACCAGCTAGAACAATGAGATAAGCTAGTTAGGTTAGATTAGTTTAGGTTGGGCCAAAGAGTATCATATAGTTAGTCTCAAAGCCAACATAACTCAAGTCTAAATGGTTATGCCCAACTAACACGAACATAGATCAATTGACATAAAACTTATACTAACGACCAAGAGGTATGTGGTTCAAATCTCCCCACTCCACATGTTGTCAAAATAATAATAATAATAATAATAATAATAAATGGTTGTGCCCAAAAGTCCATGTTTGGGTCATTTACAACAATCCCCACATGGCTTTATCTCCTAATTCGTGCATTATGGGTAAAAGCAATACAAAGACTCGACCATCTTTCCTTTGCTTATATTATATTACCTGCTTGTAGTGCAAGCAAAGATGGAAATTCATTGCAAAACCCATCTATTTGTTGTTTACTCAAATAAATAAATAAATAAATAAAATTGAAAGAATACAAAACATACAAAACTAAAATCTACAAAAGGGAACCAAACTACAAAAAGGAGCTCCAATCAACTAAAATAAGCCTTAGAGGGTAATTACGAAAAGATCTTGTCATCGAAACCTAAAGAGAAATATAGAATTTGACGAGAGACTAAACGTTGCCAGAAGATCTCTCATGTCCCTTAAAGATTCTATTATTTCTCTCGTTCCAAAGACCCCACAAAGTAGCACAAATCCCGACCTGTCCAAAAACTTTTAGATGATGATGCTCCCTACATTTGGCTACCAACCTAGAGGAAAAGTAAACTATATATTGTTGCAGATCAATAGGGCATTGACTTTATCGACTGAAAAAAACAATAGTAGTTTCAACTGCATAGATTTGTAGACACAATTCGTTCTCATGATCTAAAATGGTGAAAACGTTGCTTGCCCTTCACAAATTACAAATTAGTGTATTTTTTGGCTAATTGGAAGGCTCTTATGTAACTTATATTAGCATGAGGTTTTTTCCACTTCAATTAAATATGTTGTTTCCTATGCCAAACTCACCCCACACCAACTCTAACTTGGCACTGTTTATTTCCAATAGGAATCTATATGATTTCTTCCTGCAATTCATGTTTTTTTTTTCCACATGAGAGATGTATGAATCTATATACTTTAATAATCTGAAAAACAATAGAAATATGTTTTCTTACAATCAAAAGCAAAAAAATCACATGAAGAAACAACGAATAGTGTTTATTCCAGTCATCAAAGCACCACAAAAGTATATTCGTTAACCTTAATACTTCGATTGCTTCTCCACCATACCCATTCATTTCGTTGAAATAACTTATAATACTATATTCCCAAAATCAGAAGTTAAAATAATGCATAGAAAGAAGCAACAAAAGGATAGACTGTGCCAGTTGCCAAAGCACAAAAGCATAATCATTGAAAACTATAGTTTGATTGCTTCCCACCATAGTGCTTTTTTGAATAGGCATAGTTCATAGACTAAAAAAGACAAACCTATAACAGAAGGCAGAAATTTAGCTTAGTTGTTGATGGTGGAGGTAATCGCATCCATGCAAGTCACTTACTTCCTTATTCGCCAGTTACCTGTGATGTTATATGTTTGGCAAAGAAAGATGGAGTGGATATGAATAACACGAAATTTTCTGTTAAAAGGAAGCAATAATACAAACATAAAAAATTGTAAATCAACTTTTGAGGAGATGCGGGCAAACCAAATATGATTGCAACGAATTTCTATGACTCTGTAGGTTAAAACACATAACAGACTCATTGAAGAGAGCTTGGACCTCAAAACGATTTTTTCCATCTCCTGAAGCAAATTTTAGGCTTGTTTTAGAAATTCCTTTGTTTCTTTTTTTCTCTTGATTTTCTGGTTTAAATATAAGAAATGAACCACGACTAAAAATCTCTACAACAAAGAAAACTACGCATTCATGAAACTTATTGCTAGCAAACGTATTTAACCACTGAGTAACCAAATCTGAACAAATCTGAACAAATAATTACCTGAGATTCGGCGACGAGATGAGCTTCAGCGGCAGGACTCGACGGAGAGATTCGGCGGCAAGATTCGACGATGAGATTCGGCGGCGATTTCGGTTGAAATCGTGAGGCAGTAGAAATCGAGGGAGAGTAGAAATAAAGAGGGAACTGGAGTCGCCGATTGAAAAGGGAAGTGGGGAAAAAACCCTAACTTATTTTACATGTTGGTAAAAACGTGATAAAAATTAATTTTTTAGTGGCGCCGAATACATCCTTTAGCAGCGTGACAAACATGTTTCTAAAATAAAACTTTTTGTGGCACGAGTTTATGCGTCTCTGAAACTATTAGCGATATCTAATTTTATTGCGTCACTGAAAATATGTAATTGTGACATTTGGTTTACGATGCCACTGAAAGTCATCTTTAGCGACTTATTTTTGCTGCGTCACTAAAAACTTGTCGCTGAAAAACATATTTTCTTGTAGTGAAGGTCTCAAAGGAATGCCAAACTTACATTCGGAGTCCCCAATTACGACGATCTACACTTAGCCAGACATTGCAATGCTCCAACTAAGTGTCGTGGCTCGATTAGCCATTCCTATATCTAAAAAGTAATCTAATCTAATGTAAATACAATGAAAACTGGAAAAATACAGAGAAAGACGAGGTGTTGCGACAAAAATCGGATGAAATACGAGCATGAATGACTTAAAATGCGAAAAGGTTCCTTTTATAAAAACGCGACAGCGTCAAGACACCGTGGCCAGCGTTTTGACGCTGATGCTAAATTGGTCGCGTCTTGCATTCATAGCGTCGAGACGCCGTGAGGTAGCGTCTCGACTCTACCTCTCGGGAAAATTTGTGAATTCTTTGCTCCAGTTGACTTTTTGGTTGACTTTCGAGAAAGGCGCAAAGAATGTCGAGACCTTAAAAGAGTACGCTCAGAGATGGAGAGAAAGGCACAACCTAAGTGCAACCCTTATTGGCAGATAGAGAAATGTCGGCAATGCTCATAAACAAGCAAAAAGCTCCATATTATGGCGAGATGATTGGAAATGCTTCAACGAACTTCTCTGACATTATATCAATCAGAGAGAGAATTGAACATGGAGTTAAAATGGGGGGGGGGATTACATATGCAGACGAAAATGCAAAGGCCACCACCCTAAAAAGTATGGAAAAATAAGGAGTGGATGAGATTATTATGGGGCAAATTAAGAATTATTAGCCATCTTTCATCACCAATATTTGACTAGTGAGCTACACTCAAAGTCCTCGGCAAGATGGACAAAATCAATCAAATGCACCAAAGAATTATTAGCCACCTTTCATCACCAATATTTGAACAAGGTGCTAAGAATAGCTGGAGATTGAATGCAATTTAATCTCATGGCATGCATTGATCTCTTGACATAATTGCTAGAGGAAGATCCCATACAACCTCCATATCCTAAGTGGAGATACAAACACGCAATGTGAGCACCATGCAGGGGCATTGGAAAACTCCACAAAGATTTGCCTCCCACTGAAATTTGAGGTGCAAAGTTTAATCGAAGCAGGATGGTTGAAGACTGAAAAAGCAAAGGAAGAGCATAATATATAATTTTTTTAAATGATGAGAATTCTGATATAAATTTGATTGAAGTAGATCATTGAAGAACTTCTGAATAATTATACTTTGGTTATGCCTAAGACCCTAAAGATGTCTTTGTAACAGGGGCAGTTGAATCTTGGTGGAGCATTAATTCCTTATACATAATTTGTGGAGTGAAATGGATTGATGCCTTTCATTATTCAATTATACTCATGATTACATTTCTCCTCTTCTATTTATCCATCGTAAAGGATAACACATGAATAGTAAGGAGGATATTAAGAATGAAATTTATGTTAAGAGTTGGTTCCAATGTTCCACATTCAATCTTGAGCAAGGTATGATTTTTTGGACCATTTAGTCCTACTTCATTACTATACGGATGCTTTTTGATAGCGAGCATAGCTAGCTATTTTTCCCTAATTAATTAAGCTAGTCTTTTATATTTAATTGGCCAAAATTATGCATTTTTGTGTTTTATTTGTAGGTGTTCACATGTAACTTCGAAGATGGAGACACGTGGAATAAACAATATACTTGTATTAATATTTGTATGCGTGTGGATGTACAATCTCTAACTTTAATCCTCTGATTCTCTCTCTTGTGTGTGGATGTGTTTCACTCGAGGGCTGGAATGCTTGATCTCGAGTCTGAAGCTTTAATGGATTCTTGGAGCTTGAAGTCTTCCGATCTTGAAGGAGTCTTCAGTCTTCAAGAAGTGTTCAACACTTTGAAACTTATGGATTTCAAGGAGTCTTCGGTCTTCAGTCTTCAATCTTGATGAAGTTTCTCTGAATTCTCTGACTCTGGCTTGGAGCTTCAAAATTCTGACCCTTAAAATGGTAGAGAACGCCTCTATTTATAGAGTTATCGCTGGATGGGCCCTGGGGACTTTTGGGCCAACAACTTGGGCTTGGGCTTTATTGGTCTTGGGCTCAATCATTTAGTCTTGGGTCTGGTTCATATTTGACCCAAAACCCTATGACCCAAATATTTAAAAGACCCAAATTTGATCCAAATAATTATTATATTTTTTTTAATTAATTGGTCAAATTAATTAATTTGATCAAAACAATTTAATTTTAATTAATTGATCAAATTAATTGGCCAACTTTGTCTTCAAATTAAATTTGGGACACATGTCAATTTATAATTGGTCCCAAATTTAATTAATTATAATTTCGCCATTAATTTCGTGTAATGACGTGGCAATTTGTGATTGGTCAAAATTTCTCCTTCAACAAATGCCCCCTTTTCGAGATTTAGGCACAAATTATGTGTGGATGAATCTCGAAAAGAAATTATTTGGAATCAAATTTTTTTTTTTACTTCGCTTGATGCAACAAATTACAATTTGAACCTCAATTGGATTTTAATTCCATATTGAATTTCAGTCGTGTCCAAATTCTATGTAACTTTGAATTTGGAATGATTTCTCTCTATTTTGAATTTGACTCGAGTTTAACTTGGAGCTGAATTACGGCTAGGCCCAAATTATCTCAAGATAATCCCAACCTTAAATACCTTGAATTTCAAATAAGGCTTGAAAAATTTTAGTTGGAGTAATGCTAAATTCTATCCAAAATTTGGTTTGAGGAATAGAATTCTAAAAATATGCCCCTTTGATTTAGATTTAGCTAAAAATTTAGCTATATGATTTTAATTTAATTTAAATCGAATCAAATTCGAAATTTATCCAACTTATCTAACTTTAAAATTGGACCAATTCGAATTTTTATTCAAAATTGATTTAAATCAAATTTCCCACTTGGATTACGATTTGAATTGACACTCCTAATTGGATAAGGATCTAATTAGAGATAAAATTCAATTTAAAATCAAATCTCATAATACCTTTTCCTTATGGGTTTGACCTAATCCCTTTCTTTATAAATGGAAGAGGTTGCATAGGTCAAGACACAAAGCCATCCAAGCAAGAAGTCTAGGTATTTGAGAAAAATTCTTCTCTTTTCTTTCTTTCATTTGACTTCAAATACTCATGTATTTTCTTCTTTGTGTAGGTTTTGAGGTCGAGCAATAATCTCCCTTCGTGCCTCTTCGCCGCACAATTGGTAAGTCAAAATCCATCTTGCATATATACATTCTTTGTCCATAAGCTATTGCCGTCTTTCCCACATATATGTATATTCACCTAGTTGCTGCCTCTCGAACAATTTTCTTTTTTTTAATATTATTAGTTTTAAACTTTTAAAATCCATGAGCTTTAAACTGAAGCTGGGAAAACCTTGCAAAAAATTTTTTTAGCTCCATTTTAATGGGCGGGTTCACAGCACACACGCAATTTTAAGAAAGCTTTTCTTTCTTTTTTCCGCATCGCCACAAAACCTAAATGATTTGACTCTTTTTTTCTTTTTCTTTCTTATATAGTGCCGCCGGTTTTTTTTTCTTACACTGCCGTATTCAATCTTCTTCTTCCTCTCTTTTTTAGCACCAAAACATGCTTCAATGTGCACACTAAACTCATACATTTTTTTTCAATTACTACTGTCGCTTAAATTCTCTTCAAGAAAACTTAATTCCATGAATGTAAATTGATCTTGCCGCCAACTATTGTGCACAACCTTCCGGCAACTTCATTCCATGAATGTAAAAAATCAATCTTGCCGGCAACTATTGTGCACTCACACATGAATGCAAATTGATTTTGATTTTTTTTTTTAAAATACTTTGCCGTATACACATGACCTTCAGCAAGTTTTACAATTTTTTTCTTCATGTGTGTATACCTCGTGCCGCAACCGCCAACCACGAACCAAGTCATAACTTTTTTTTTTTTACTTTTGGAATAAATGCTCAGATATGGACTTGAATTTGAATTGGGGTAAAACTTAGATTAAATCCAAATTGAAGAAATTTAAATTTCATCAAATTTTGATTTGATTTTAAATGGATTATAACTCAAATTTGGCCTCCAATTGACTTAAATCCAATATCACAATTATCCAAAATCTAATTGAGCAGTAACTTAATCCTAAATTCAAATCACGACTTTTATCTTTGGATAATATTTGATTCAAATGAAATTTAGTTTCTAATTCCATTTAGTTCAAAATATCATAAAAGATTGCAATCGAAGATAGAATTTGAAATCAAGCTAAATAAAGATCCTCCAAATTCACCTTCTATAAATAGGGTGCACTTCCAATCCTTTTGTTTATTTCCAATAGCCGGCCACTTGGTTTCAACTTTTTTTTTTGCTAAAGTTCTTTTTCCATCAACAACAGGTTGCATACTTGGCCAATATTCCTTTAAATTTTTTTCTCTAATTACCCTTCTTTCTTTATAGGTCTTGGAATTAACAAACTTATTTGAGGGTCTCCTTGGACACAACATCAATCTTTATCCACCACCTGAAAGGTATATACATATTCAAACTCTTTTCCTTTTCTTGCTTTTTTTTTTTTTTTGCTTGTCAACTTTCGAATATGCATATATATTCCATTGGTGTCCTTATTGGATGTGTACATATGAACTGCTTTGATTGCCATAGACTTTCTTGTCTCCTTATTTTTTTTTTGCACATATATTATTGCAATTTGTTTCTTTCTTGCTTGAAAGTGTAAGCTTCGTGCAACAGTCGTCACCATATTCACTTGCAGTGATTTCACCACCTGTCTAGACCAGTCACTTTGATGACTGTAGTTTCCTGCAGGGGTGGTCACCACGGTCAACATCAGCTTCACTTGCAATGATTTCACCACCTGTCTAGACCAGTTACTTTGATGACTGTAGTTTCCTGCAGGGGTGGTCACCACGGTCGTCATCAGTTTCACTTGCAGTGATTTCTCCACTTGTCTAGACCAGTCACTTTGATGACTGTAGTTTCCTGCAGGGTTGGTCACCACGGTCGTCATCAGCTTCATTTGCAGTGATTTCACCACCTATCTAGACCAGTCACTTTGATGACTGTAGTTTCCTGCAGGGGTGGTCACCATGGTCGTCATCAGCTTCACTTGCAGTGATTTCACCACCTGTCTAGACCAGTCACTTTGATGACTATAGTTTCCTGCAGGGGTGGTCACCACGGTCGTCATCAGCTTCACTTGCAGTGATTTCACCACCTATCTAGACCAGTCACTTTGATGACTGTAGTTTCCTGCAGGGGTGGTCACCACGGTCGACATCAGCTTCACTTGCACTGATTTCACCACCTGTCTAGACCAGTCACTTTGATGACTGTAGTTTCTTGCAGGGGTGGTCACCACGATCGACATCAGCTTCACTTGCAGTGATTTCACCACCTGTCTAGACCAGCCGCTTTGATGACTGTAGTTTCCTGTAGGGGTGGTCACCACGGTCGTCATCAGCTTCAATTGCAGTGATTTCACCACCTGTCTAGACCAGTCACTTTGATGACTGTAGTTTCCTGCAGGGGTGGTCACCTCGGTTGTCGTCAGCTTCACTTGCAGTGATTTCACCACCATGGAGAATGCAAACTTGAGGAAACAAGGCGCCATACTTGAAGGGGTGAGACGCCAAACTTTGAAGAAGCGAAACACCAAACTTGAGACGAGATGCCAAACTTGGAGTGAGTGAGTTGCCAAACTTGAAGAACGAAGCCCTCTTTTATGCACTCAATTCATAACATTTCATTCATAACAATGTACGTCTTCAACCCGTTGTGTTGCCCCCAGTAGGGATGAACTTCTTCAATTTGTTTTATCATGCTCCAATATTTGTGGCACTTTGTTTTTTTGTTTGCAGGGACTGAACTTAAAGTTTTCTTTAAGCTGCCTACGTACCCTTGAAGAAAAGGGATCAAGTCATAACGTAGTTCAAGGTACAAATTTGATTTTTTTTTTTGGCCGTTCACCTTTTTAACTCATGCGGGCCAAGAGTATTATGCAGTTTAGGCTCTTGCGATATGGAGCGTTACATTTCACGCATAAAACTTTTTAAGAAATTTGCCATTTATCGAGCCTATTCTTAATCCGTCTTTATCCACGATCTTGTACGCTCCATTTGTGTAGACTTCCTTGACGACGTAGGGTCCATCCCATTTAGGTGTGAACTTGTTCCCTGTGTGTCGTGTCGTGATGATGGGTCTTCGAACAGCTAGCACAAGATCACCAACTTGAAATGATCGAAGCTTCACATTCTTGTCAAAGGCTTTAGACATCCGTGCTTGGTAGCATTCCAAAGCTTCCTGAGCCTCTAACCTTCTTTCATCAATTGCTTCTAACTCTTGAAGGCGCAACCTAGCATTATCTTCCGTTGTCAACCCTTCTTGGACAGCCATCCTTAATGAGGGAATCTCTCTTTCTAACGGGAGCACAGCTTCTACCCCATAGACGAGGGAATAAGGTGTGACCCCTGTAGGAGTGCGATGAGTAGTTCGGTAAGCCCACAACACTTCACCGATCTTTTCTTGCCAATCTCTCTTTGTCTTGGAGACTACTTTCTTCAATAAGTTACACAACGTCTTATTGAATGCCTCTGCCAACCCATTTGCCGCGGCATTGTACATAGAGGACTTGTATTGCTTGAAGTTAAACTTCTCACACAACTTGTCCATTAGGCCGTTGGAGAATTGCCTTCCATTATCTGTCACAATGCGATGAGGGATACCGTACCGATAGATTATATGAGTTCGAATGAAATCCACAACATTTTCTTTCTTGGCTTCTTTCAATGCGACAGCTTCAGCCCATCTTGAGAAGTAATCCGTCCCTGCAAGAATGTAAGAATGTCCTGCTGAAGACTTAGGTGTTATAGGGCCAACAAGGTCAAGTCCCCAAGCTTCAAAAGGCCATAAAGCTACAGTAGGATGAAGAGGCTCCAGTGGCTGATGTATGAAGTTTGCATGGAATTGACAAGCTTCACACTTCTTTGCATATTCAATTGAGTCTCGAATCATTGTAGGCCAATAATAACCCATCCTTTTTAATTGAAACTGGAGCTTTGGACCCGACTGGTGGGCGCCACAAACACCTGAATGTGCCTCATCTAATGCCTTTGTTGCTTCTTCCTTTCCAAGGCATCGAAGGAAGAGTCCCTCATAAGAACGACGATAAAGGGTCTCCTTGTAGTAAATAAATCGAGCTCCTCTTCTCCGTATATCAGCCCTACGTCTGGGATTTGTGGGAAGTCTTCCATGTTGAAGATAATCTATAATAGGCTGTCGCCAGTCCTCTTCGTCAATTGCATAAACATAGATCATATTCACCTCTTGACCTTCATCTTCTATTGGCGGCACAATCCACTTCTGACAAAGTGAGATGTTCATTGACATATCCTCTGAGATTGTTAGGGTAGTCGCCAAATTAGCTAGAGCATCTGCCTTTTTATTTTCTGATCTCGAGACATGCTCTAGTACTATACTGTCAAACCTTTCTAGCAGTTGTTTTGCATAGATGAAATAAGGCTTCAGGTCTTTATGTTTCACTTCATACTGGAGTAAGAGTTGGCTAACGACCAACTTTGAATCACCATAGACCTCAATATATGTTATGCCAATCTCCAAGGCCATTTGGAGGCCAATTATCAGTGCTTGATATTCAGCGACATTGTTTGAACACAATTCACCAAGCACAAAGCTATAGGGGAGCATGTGTTTCTCAGGCGAAATAAAGACGATTCCTGCCCCCGCTCCACTTCTTCGTGCTCCACCATCAAAGTACATAGTCTAGGGCTCCGTGATTTCAACATAGAAGACTTCTTCATCAGGTACCTCACATAACTTCCAATCTGAAGGAATTGGATGATTCGCCAAGAAGTCGGCTAATGTCTGCCCCTTGACCGCCTTTTGAGGTACGTACACGATGTCATATTGCTGGAGTAAGATGGCCCACTTAGCTAAGCGTCCAGAAATAACCGCTCTCGATAGAACGTATCTAACAGGATCAGCCTTCGCGACCAAGTGCACTGTGAAAGCTTGCATGTAATGCCTTAACTTGTCAATAGCGAAGAAAAGAGCAAGACACATTTTCTCAATGGGTGAGTAATTTATCTCAGCACCATTCAGAGTCCTGCTTAAGTAATAAAGGGCTCGTTCTTTTCCCTTCTCGCCCTCTTGTGCCAATAACGCTCCCAGTGACCTTTCTTGAGCAGCGATATATAGAATCAATGGCTTTCTAGATATGGGGGCTCCTAAGACAGGAGGGTTAAGCAAATATTTCTTAATGCTTTCGAAAGCGTTTTGACATGCTTCATCCCACTCGAATTTTTCTCCTTTCCTCATTAGCCTTTGAAAAGGTTGGCATCGACCGGCTAAGTTAGAGATGAATCTTCGAATGTAGGCCAAACGACCCTGCAAGCTTCTCAACTCATGTAAGTTTTTAGGCCTTGGCATCTTTTGAATGGCGTCAATCTTTGACTGGTCTATTTCGATTCATCGATGTCTAACAACAAATCCAATGAATTTCCCAGAAGTAACACCGAATGCACATTTGAGAGGGTTCATCCTCAATTGATACTTTCTCAAACGATCAAATACCACTTTTAGATCCTTCAAGTGATCTTGTCGTCTCTTTGACTTAACAACAAGATCATCGACATAGCACTCGACATGTTTATGCAGCATATCGTCGAAGACCTTTTGCATAGCACGTTGATAAGTAGCACCAACATTCTTTAATCCAAAGGGCATCACTTTGTAACAGTATATCCCTTTTGGAGTTCGAAAGGCTGTCATTTCTTCATCTGCAAGAGCCATTCGAATCTGGTTATAGCCCGATGATCCATCCATAAAAGACAAAGCTTCATGTCCTGTGGTGGCATCCACCATGATTTCTGTGATTGGTAGTGGAAAATTGTCTTTCGGACATGCGTTATTCAAATCGCGAAAGTCAACACAAACACGAAGCTGTCCATTCTTCTTTCTAACAGGAACAATGTTGGCTATCCATGTAGGGTATTTCACCTCACGGATGAATCCCGCTTCTATCAACTTGTTGACCTCTATTTCAATTTGAGGGATAAGTTCCGGGCGAAAGCGTCGCTAAGCTTGTTTGACCGGCCGATACCCCTCTTTAATTGCGAGATGATGGACAGCTACTTTTGGGTCAAGTCCAGGCATCTCTTTATATGACCAGGCGAAGATATCTTTATATGAAGCGAGTAAACTCATATATTCACCTTCTTCTTCGGGAGTAAGTGACATGCTTATAAAAGTTGGGCGTGGCTCTTCTGGCGTACCCAGGTTTACTTCTTTAAGCTCATCCACTATAGATTCGCTGCCGTCTTCAAGTGATAAAGGTGCTTCATCCTCGTCTGCTTCAGACACTTCGACCTCTGTTTCTTCTTCAACAGTAATATGAAGGCAAGAGGTTAGTTCTTCTTCCTGGTCACTATCTTCTTCTGAAGGATTGGTGATGGCAACATCACGTCTCTTTATCTTCAAAGAACCATCCGTATCGACAGTAACAAGGGTTTTTCATTTCATTCGTGAAGTAACTGCACTACGAATTTCTCCATTGGCCTTAGTGATCTTTTCATTTTTCATCGCATCTTCATTTTGAAGCCGGTGAGATATCGATGAAGCAGACTGTTCCTTTTTGTCTCTTCTCGTGGTAACACTTAACCTCTGAAAAACTGATGGCCGAGTCACATCCGGAGTTGAAAATGTACTCTCTTCTTTCGCAATGGGCATATTTAACCTTTGAAAAGCTGAAGATCGAGTGACATTCGGAGTTGAAAATGTACTCTCTTCCTCCCCAATGGGCATACTTAACCTTCGAAAAACTGAAGGTCGAGTGGAGCTATTAGTAGGTTGTGTGCTCTCTTCTTCCATTTCATTGACACTTAATCTCTGAAAGACTAAAGCACGAGCAACTGGTGGCCTGATGCGCCTAAAAACAGAAGTTCGTTGGTCGACACTTTCTTTTTCTTTTGAATCATCAACCTCCTCTACTGTTATATGATTTGTGTCTGCCACTTTCCCCTTCCCTCTTCTTGTTATGCGAACCGGTTTTGGCGACTTATATCCAAGCCCTTTTCTCGTTGTAGGCAGACTATAACCTTCCTTTAGAAGCTTCTTCTGTGTTGCAGAGAGCTCAGATCTTCCATCAAAAGCCCTTAGACTTTTAAACTCAGTCTGAGTTGTGAAGTCATAACCTGCGTTCGTTAGAAGTTTGTATGCCTTGGGGTCGAACCCGTCTTTAGTTCGTTTGTCAGGCAGAATCATTTTTATCTGGTCATCCTCAGGTTTCTTAACCTCTTGCTTTGTGATCTTTGTAAGAGGCGTAGTGAAACTTTCCTTCAGTATTTCAACGTCACCGACCTTTATGCTTTTTGGACATTCAGTGAAAGGTGATTCACCCTTTTTACGTCGAGATAAAGGGATGTATCGTAGGACAGGTGAACACTTCTCATCTTTTACAACTTTAGGTTTCACAAGATTTGTAGACGTTTCACCCTTTTTCAGATCAGAAGCCTCCACATCTTCAACAGCTTCCTTTCTTGTATCAGCTTGGGGTTCTAAATTGAGTTTCTCATTCTTTTTTATCAAGGGGATTTCTGCAGGTATAGTCTCCCCAGTGTTGTCGCTCTTCATATAAAATTTTGCATCAGCGAAATGAGACTCAGCTTCTGAAAATGGGTTAGTGTCAGCGTTGTTGGGTTTTATGCCCTAAAACTCGTAGATAGTAAATGAAACAAATTAATCGATCTCAATAAAGTGTTATTTGAGTAATTCAGTAATTTGGTTATTGAATAATCGAGTTTGCATTAATAAACCCTAAATCCAATAAACTAAGATCCAAGGTTGTTTAAATGAAACTTGGACTAGTATGTGGGGACATACGGGGATCAGTGTCCAAGTAACAACCTAAATGGTCTATAGTATAGGGATAAGGCTGGGTACCTTATCCTGGTGACACTATGTGATACGGCCCACCTTGTATTCGATACAGATGCAATGATCCAAAGCATCCATGTAGGAGACATGCGGGTGGGGGTATCCTATGCAATGAGTTTGCATAAGACCGGACCGCGAAATAGTAACCAGTAGATGTAACGCCGTTAACTAGTTTAGGTTTCTATTACAATAGGATGACCTAGGTAACTCAATCTCAATCCTGAGTCTGTTATGAACCCCTTCCAGGAGGGACTGTCCTTAGATTTGTATGGGTGAGAGTGGCCAGTTCGCCGACTCAATAAGCCTACCATTTCAGGGGCAAGACCGAATGGGGGCTGGGAACATAACAGTACAAGATGGAATTCACTCTTTCCCCAATTGGGATAAGTAGATGTGTGTTCCCTTAAGGGCTGATTCTAGGGCTTGAACAAAGGCGCGCCGTCCTCTCCTAGCCTGAGAGGAACTCCTGTTTAGTGGTTGGACCCTAAACAACTTGTTCATTAGAGGAATCAGTGGTACTTAAGGAACCAGAGGTAACCCAGGGGTAAAACGGTAATTTGACCCAGCTGGTGTTACGAACACACGTGAAGGATTGACTTACTGCTTGGTCGATATCCATGGACACATAAATATTCTATAGTGAGAAGAGTGCAGCTGTGGGTCTTTAGTGGAGTGACCAACAGTTAACGAATGTTGACTAAACTTGGTCAATGAGTTTGGCCAATTAGTCTCGTATCGTTGGAGCTTCTGATCTGTAGGTCCATTAGGTCCCACTGGTAGCTCGTAAAGAGACTTGAGGCAATTAAGTATAAATTGTAAACTGAAAGTGTTCAATTTATTTGGGGAATCGTATAATGTATATTGATGCATTATAATATAAAGTTTATGAAACTTTATAATATAATTTTTGAATTAATTAATTCTTGAGAGAAAGTATTTGAAAGAGTTCAAATAAATTTAATATGAATTGGATTCATATTAATTTTAATTTTAATAAAATCCCTAAGATTAAATATATGATATTTAATTGGGTAAATTAATTAATTATGGAATTAATTAATTATTTATTAAAATTAGAGACTTTTTCCTATTAGGAAAGAAAATATTTGAAAGAGTTCAAATAAATTTAATATGAATTGGATTCATATTAATTTTAATTTTAATAAAATCCCTAAGATTAAATATATGATATTTAATTGGGAAATTAATTAATTATGGAATTAATTAATTATTTATTAAAATTAGAGACTTTTTCCTATTAGGAAAAGGTCTCCCTTTTCCTATTAGGAAAAAGGTCTTGGTCTTTACTATACATAGGACCCCTGGGGTGGGGTGAAAGACATCCCATTCATTCTCCTACTCTCAGAGAATTCTCCCAAAGGCTCCCACAAGTCTCCTACCTCTAGAAGTCTCAGAGTCATACCGGTGTAGCCATAGTGGTGGTGTTCACACTAGTTCGTGATTAATTCACAAGCAGTTGGTGAATTTAATCTGAGTCGTCAACGAGAGTAAGTAATTTGTTACTTTATAAATTAGATTTAGATCTAATATTTTTGTATGCTTAGCCTTAATATATATTTAGAATAGTTCTAATATTATTGTCAATGTATTGGTATTTTAGATTAAACAAAATTAATTACGAATCGGTCCCAATCACGCTTCCGCTTTACGGAATTACGGAATTCCAATCCTTCAAGCGTCAACTTTCTTAATGCCATCCTGATAGAATTTGAAGCACTGGTGCAATGTAGAAGTTATCACTCCATTGCCATGGATCCAAGGACGACCTAATAGCAGTTTATAAGTGGTCTTGGAATCTATCACATGAAACAAAGTATCGGCCTTCAAATCCCCAATGATGAGCTTGAGACGTATCATGCCAATCGTTCGTTGTCCGCCTTGATTGAAACCTTGAATCACCAATTTACTGTTTGATAATTCTTCCATCGAGATGCCTAACTGCTTCATGGTTGACTTAGGCATTATGTTGACAGCTGATCCATCATCAATGAGGATCCGACTAACCTTCTGTTCTCGGTGTATCCTGAGACGAATAAAGGTCTATTGTGAGGCTTCGACCCTAACAACAAATCTTCATCAGAAAATCCTATAGACATACAACACGAAGCGCATGTGAGTGCCTTAGAGGTCGGGATGTTTGAACTATCAAACTCGATCAATGCATCAATAAGGACACTTTTAGCTTCCTGAGGAAGTGACAATAAGTCTTTTATGCTGAAGGAGGATAAGTCTCCTTAACTTGCCATCATTTCCGAGGAACTAGCAGGGACATCATCATCTTCCACCACGTCCACAATGTGACACGTGACGACTTCAAGTGCTTCTTCTGGACTATCATTGAGAAAGCGCCTTGGGAAGTATTCTGCCAAAGTTATGGGTGGTGGAGGGCAAAAGAAATCTTCACTTTCCTCCACGACAGGCTTTGACCTCCTCGACTTCTTTTTTCCTTTCTTCCTTTGAGACTTAACCTTTCTTTTACTATCTCGAAATAGGTGGGACTCTTTCTATGCGTAACTTTGCCTTTGCTTTTTGCGACGAACGACAAGGGTCCAGCCTTCGTTCTCATCTTCAATGGAATTATATTTTTCTTGGGACCCCTTCATTGTGGCTTCTTTTCGGAATCGAACCATTACGGGATCAAGGGTCCCAAATTGAATCAGCCTCTCTTCATAATCACATGAGGAGATTAGGGGATTTTCATTCCCTACATTTGCCATTACGGCTGCATGATTTGTTTGAGCCACCTCATCAAGGTCCAACTCAATTTTCTTTTCACGAGCCAACTTAAGGATTAGCTCCTTCAATACAAAACATTTCTCCACTGGATGGCTAACAACTCAGTGATACTTGCAGTAGTTAGGATCATTGACTTTCCCTAACTCTTCCGGTCGTTTGCATTCGGGGAGTTCAATTAATTGCTTCTCCAACAATTGTTCCAACATATCTAGGACGTCGGAGTCTGGAAACGGATACACTTTTTCTTGTCTTTCTTTTAAAGTTAGGCGACGTCTCTCGCCTGTCTCTATTTGCTTATTGGATTTACTTTCTTTTCCTTTGGAGGAAAATTTCAACGAGGTCGTGTTGACGACCATGGATTCTTTTGTGGCACTCTTCGTAAGTTTCTCAGTGCCCTTGACTTCCTTCTTTTCTTTCCTCATGTCTGGGACTACGGGGTCTTTGTTCCCTCTACTAGCGATGCTCAACTCCATGTCATGAGCGCGAGTCGCTAATTCTTCAAAGGTTCGGGGTTTTATCCCCTGCAAGATATAAAGAAGTCCCCAGTGCATACCTTGGGTACACATCTCAACAGAGGACACCTCAGAGAGTCTATCTTTACAGTCGAGACTCAAGGCTCTCCAACGGTTGATGTAGTCAATGACTGGCTCACCCTTTCGCTGCTTCGTGTTCGTGAGTTCTGTCATACTAACTGTCCGCCTCGTACTGTAGAAGCGATTCAGAAACTCTCTCTCCATCTGTTCCCAACTGTCCATTGTATCAGGCTCCAGGTCAGTGTACCAATCGAACGCGTTTAATTTTAGTGTTCGGACAAATTGCTTAACAAGTAAATCTCCCCGAGTACCAGCGTTCTCACAGGTTTCAACAAAGTGGGCGATGTGCTGCTTTGGGTTGCCCTTTCCATCAAATTGTTGAAACTTGGGAGGCTGATACCCAGTGGGCAGTCTGAGATTGTCAATCCTCTTTGTATAAGGTTTAGAATACAAGAGGGAACTTTGAGTGGGTCCACCATACTGAGCCCTGATGGAATTCATGATCATGTCTTGCAGTTGTTGGACAGACAAAGACGCAACTGATGCAGAGTGTTGCGGCTGATCCTCGTGCACGACAGCCTTCCCTTTATCATTCTTTCCTGCAGCAGGGTCTGGCTAGACTCAGCCGCTTCTCGATTCTACAGCTGGTTCTTCAAATAGGCAATCTCAAGATCTCTTTCATCAACTTCTTTCATTAAGAGATTGAGTTTCCTTTCCATCTCTGCCATTCTTTCATCCTTGTCTACATCAGCCATCATGACGAACATCACATCAGGATTTAGTGTATCCTTTGGCTGCTTAGATGTTGGAACGACAGATTCGAACAGTGGGTTGTCTTTGACTGCAACCTTATCCTTAGAGGATTCTCCGATCAACTTTGAGATCCTGCTTGCAACAACAAGAGGAGTATGATCCTCCTTGATCTCAATTCCTTGGGAATGACTACGAGTGACAGGACCAGTGTAAGAGTCGCTTGATGTGGTAATCTTCGCGGGAGCTTTCTTTGGTGCCATCACGTTGGTTGGATCTTTAAACAAGAGAGAGAGATGAGAGGTAGAGATGGTCCCACCAGGCGTGCCAATTTGTTCACACGTAACTTCGAAGATGGAGACACGTGGAATAAACAATATACTTGTATTAATATTTGTATGCGTGTGGATGTACAATCTCAAACTTTAATCCTCTGATTCTCTCTCTTGTGTGTGGATGTGTTTCACTCGAGGGCTGGAATGCTTGATCTCGAGTCTGAAGCTTTAATGGATTCTTGGAGCTTGAAGTCTTCCGATCTTGAAGGAGTCTTCAATCTTCAAGAAGTGTTCAGCACTTTGAAACTTATGGATTTCAAGGAGTCTTCGGTCTTCAGTCTTCAATCTTGATGAAGTTTCTCTGAATTCTCTGACTCTGGCTTGGAGCTTCAAAATTCTGACCCTTAAAATGGTAGAGAACACCTCTATTTATAGAGTTATCGCTGGACGGGCCCTGGGGACTTTTGGGCCAACAACTTGGGCTTGGGCTTTATTGGTCTTGGGCTCAATCATTTAGTCTTGGGTCTGGTTCATATTTGACCCAAAACCCTATGACCCAAATATTTAAAAGACCCAAATTTGATCCAAATAATTATTATATTTTTTTTAATTAATTGGTCAAATTAATTAATTTGATCAAAACAATTTAATTTTAATTAATTGATCAAATTAATTGGCCAACTTTGTCTTCAAATTAAATTTGGGACACATGTCAATTTATAATTTGTCCCAATTTTAATTAATTATAATTTCGTCATTAATTTCGTGTAATGACGTGGCAATTTGTGATTGGTCAAAATTTCTCCTTCAACAGTAGGAATCATGTTTTGGAGTTAAATCGAGAAATTGGAGCTAAATATGTGTTCGGGACATGAAAATTGGCTAAAGAACAAAAAAGATTCAAGTTAGAAGAAGTCAAAAGAGAGCCATCCGCAGACCAGCGTCGGGACGCTGCTCTTGGAGCGTATCGACGCTACCTTTCCTTTTCTGAATTAGGCGGCAACAGAGACAGCGTCGAGACGCTGTCTCCTTAGCGTCTCGACACTATCGACAGATTTCCTATTTAATCTTCTTTTCATGCTACGGATTGGGGGAGTCCAATTGGTTAGATTTTAGCCCTAATTTCGACTAGAGACCTTTGGTGGGAGCTAAAGCAAGGCCAAAGAGTGGGAATCAAGCGAGAAGACGGGGAGATCGTGACGGGGACGTACCGGTTTCGACGGATTCGAGTTTTCCTTTCTCTTTCCCTTAACTCTTGTAGTTTTTATGGCTTTTCTTGCAATTAGTGTTTGTGGTTTAAAGACTATGAATTGCTAGTTGTTTGTCTTAGGGTTTGATGTAATTGTTTTAGTTGTTGGATTGATTTTAGGTATGAATGTGTTTTTATTTTATTCATGCAATTTTACTTAATGCTTTCAATTACTTGATCACTAATTGAATGATTTAAGTGTTGAATCTAACTCGGGAGAGAGGATTTGGCCTAAGACTTACCTTGTTTAATTGCATGACTAGAGTAGAAATTCTAAGTTTGTGACGGGATTTGGAATATCTCTAGAAGTATAACAAGGACTAAACCAAATAATTCCTTTCATGGTAATGAACTTAGATAGGGATATCAAGTTAGTTATATGCATGATAATCAATTATACTCGGGAGAGGTAATCGTGATAAAAGTTTCCTTGGCTTGTAGAATAAATGCACGATCAATTCATTCCTATTAATCAATTCTCAATCTTAAATAATGAAATCAATTCCCTAAGAGTCTTTCGATTTGAGTCTCCACCCTTTTATTTTCATGCTTTTAGTCTTTACTTTTATCTTTATCATTGAGTTTTGCTCCCTAAATAAAATTGGACAAAAGTATTCACGGTACTTAATTTGCTAGAAAACCAATCCAGAGGACGACACTCGTTTAATCACAAAAACACTATATTATTACTTGACCCCTACACTTGCGGTAGGAAAATTCCACATCAAGTTTTTGGCGCCGTTGCCGGGGATTGACATATTTAGTTAAATTAATATTGTGGAAAAATTGTTCGGTCGTTTAGGGTGTATTTTTATTTGTTTTAGGTATAGTGCATTTTTTTTCTTTTTTTTGTTTTGTTTCCATATTTGTTGCTTTCCTATTTTAGTGGTTTCCTTATTTATTTGACTTTTTCCCTTAATTGTTATTTTCCTTATTTTTTTCCCCTTTTTTTGTTTTTTTCTTTCCTTTTATGTTTGAGTCTTAGTCCTTTGTTCTTGTTGGGTTATTATTTGATTGGAAGCCTAATTATCATTGTTGCTTTGATTGATTTGAATGGCTTTTTATTCAACACCATACTCCAATTTTTCATCTTCAAGTTATCCCCCTTTAAAAGAAAATTCTTCCTTGGAAAGCATAGTTCAAAAGTACATTGAGGAGTCTAGAGAGAAGAGTTTAAAATTTGATGAAATTATAAAAGGACTTCAAACCCCAAAGGAAGTTAGTGAGGTGGGATCCACTTCCATAGGATGTCTAGTGAGTCATGTGGCCTATGATTCGTTGGCACCCATTCAAGAGCTTAGTTCTTTCGATCTTGCTAAGGATGAGCATTTAGGGGTGAGTTGCATAAATAGTGGAGAAGAATTGGAGAGTTGTAGCACCTTTCAAGAACATGTTTGTGAGGAAGAAAAAGAAAATGAGCTTGCAGTGACAGAGGAAGTTCGGGAGGGAGAGTTTGAGGTTGAAAAGACCTCGTCTGATTTATCTCCTCCATCCTTTGTAGATTTTGATTGTTCCTTTTTCTATTCTCACGAGTCAGTTTTAGAGTCAGAGTCTCTTTAGTTTGATATTTCTCCTTTTATGCTTCTTTTAGTCAAAAATACCAAAAATAATTCTGTTTCAGGGGCCCATGAGAAGCTAGTCAGTTTGCTAGCGATCGTTGGTTATATTGATTCAAGAAAGAAGGGCCCAAAGAAATACGAGAATTTTTATGTGCCTTGACAGACTGGACGAGCACGTCGAGCTATTGACGTTAAACAAGCGCTTATGGGAGGCAACCCAAGTAAGTTCAGTTGTGTTTTTCTTTTTCCTTTTGATTTATTGTTTGTTTTTGTTTTGTAGGTCTTGGTTCCAGTTTCTCCTTTGCTTGTAAGCTTCCATAAAAGAGGACACCATCATTCCAGGGCAGTATTGTTCACTCCTCCTATTCTTTTATTGTTTTCATGCTTGTTTATGCCTTATTTTCATTATACATTGAGGACAATGCATGTTTTAAGTTTGGGGGTGGAATATCATGTTTGTGGAGCCCTTGAGCATCTGACTTCGGGCTATAGTTTTGAGTTTCTTTGAATTGAGCATATGGTTGTTTTCTGGATGCTATTTTGCATGACTATGATTTCCTAGGATAGACTTTCTTGTCAATTTTCAAGCTTTCGATGAGTTGTAAGCATGAGTGCCCAAAAAGGGAGACTTTTTAAACTTTTTCTAGGAGATGTCTTGCATGAGTAGAGTATTTGTCTTGACTAGATTTGGATTTGAATGCTTAGGAGCGAATTATTAGGTTCATATGCTTGTTGTCACCTCGATAAGTGTAGGGAAGAGCTAAAGAGTCAATTTTTTGCAAATTAGCATGTTTGATCTTGCTTAGGAGGAAAGAAAAGAATATATGCTTATCATGCTCATAAAGAAAAATCACTTTTGTCTTTACTTTTGAAAGAAAAGAAATTATTATGCCATGGCCTGTGCACAGTTTGCATTGAGTAATAAAGATTTAGGCAAAAAGAGTTACCCCTGTTGTGATCAGTTAGGCCAACCAGAGAAAACTCAGGTTAAGGGTCCCTGCAATAGGTGTGTGAAAGCTAGTGCCACATATAAATGCTTGATTTAATTTTCAATTATAAGCACCTAAGTATGGAGGAAAACAAACTAATTTGTTCCATTGACTCGTTAGTGAATCCTTAGTGCCAGTGTAGAGGGAAGATGAGTTGAGAGTTTAGTAATCCAATCCCGGGCTAGTAGAGTCTGATCTCGTTGAGTTAGATCTCGCTTGTGCAAGTTAATTTTGGAAAACTATTAATTTGTCTCCCTCATTGGTCCTTGTGTGCATGTCTCTTGCTTGCTTGACTATTGACTTTTGAGCCTTGAGGATTGAGTCATGTTTGTTGCATCCATTCTTCCACTGCATGCTTGATTTTTAGTTTGCCCGAGGACTAGCAAAAGCTTAAGTTTGGGGGTATTTGATAGCGAGCATAGCTAGCTATTTTTCCCTAATTAATTAAGCTAGTCTTTTATATTTAATTGCCCAAAATTATGCATTTTTGTGTTTTATTTGTAGGAATCATGTTTTGGAGTTAAATCGAGAAATTGGAGCTAAATATGTGTTCGGGACATGAAAATTGGCTAAAGAACGAAAAAGATTCAAGTTAGAAGAAGTCAAAAGAGAGCCATCCGCAGACCAGCGTCGGGACGCTGCTCTTGGAGCGTCTCGACGCTGCCTTTCCTTTTCTGAATTAGGCGGCAACAGAGACAGCGTCGAGACGCTGTCTCCTTAGCGTCTCGAGGCTGATAGCGTCGCGACGCTATGGACAGATTTCCTATTTAATCTTCTTTTCATGCTACGGATTAGGGGAGTCCAATTGGTTAGATTTTAGCCCTAATTTCGACTAGAGACCTTTGGTGGGAGCTAAAGCAAGGTCAAAGAGTGGGAATCAAGCGAGAAGACGGGGAGATCGTGACGGGGACGTACCGGTTTCGACGGATTCGAGTTTTCCTTTCTCTTTCCCTTAACTCTTGTAGTTTTTATGGCTTTTCTTGCAATTAGTGTTTGTGGTTTAAAGACTATGAATTGCTAGTTGTTTGTCTTAGGGTTTGATGTAATTGTTTTAGTTGTTGGATTGATTTTAGGTATGAATGTGTTTTTATTTTATTCATGCAATTTTACTTAATGCTTTCAATTACTTGATCACTAATTGAATGATTTAAGTGTTGAATCTAACTCGGGAGAGAGGATTTGGCCTAAGACTTACCTTGTTTAATTGCATGACTAGAGTAGAAATTCTAAGTTTGTGACGGGATTTGGAATATCTCTAGAAGTATAACAAGGACTAAACCAAATAATGCCTTTCATGGTAATGAACTTAGATAGGGATATCAAGTTAGTTATATGCATGAGAATCAATTATACTCGGGAGAGGTAATCGTGATAAAAGTTTCCTTGGCTTGTAGAATAAATGCACGATCAATTCATTCCTATTAATCAATTCTCAATCTTAAATAATGAAATCAATTCCCTAAGAGTCTTTCGATTTGAGTCTCCACCCTTTTATTTTCATGCTTTTAGTCTTTACTTTTATCTTTATCATTGAGTTTTGCTCCCTAAATAAAATTGGACAAAAGTATTCACGGTACTTAATTTGCTAGAAAACCAATCCAGAGGACGACACTTGTTTCATCACGAAAACACTATATTATTACTTGACTCGTACACTTGCTGTAGGAAAATTCCACATCACTTTTGCACAATTATATCAAATGTGTTTGGCTCAGATACGTAGATTGTGACACATTGTCTATGACTTGAAGCTATGCAGTGCAGTGGAAGCTCCAAATGAAATATCAAGAGGATCATGACACTTTTTTTCATCCTCAAGCAGTCTTGGTAAACTAACACAAAATTTTGCCATTTGCTTGCACAACAACTGGGGCAATCCTAGTTTCTTTAATATACAGCCTGAAGGTTATGTTGCCTGAAGCTAAAGTATCATCTTTTAGAGTATGGCTACACTAAGTAGGAGGCGAGAAAATTTTGTCATCATTTCTCGTGAGAAGGGAATTTAATATTAAAAAGGATCCTCCTGTAGGATTGGAATTCCCTAATTCCGTAAAGTGGAAGCGAATTGAGACCGATTCGTAGTTAATATTGTTTCCACCAAAATACCATTACATTGGAAAAAATTTAGAAAACTATTCTAAATCAATTATTGAGGCTAAACATACAACCTTAGAACTAATTCTAATGGGGAGAAGCAAACATATTGTCATTGTCGTCTCTGAAATATCAAGAACGTCTTTCTTGCTTTTGGACCAAGCGTCAACAATTCGGACACCACCAATTGATCTTCCCCACTATAACTCTGAGATTATGTACATAGTTGTGGGACTACCTAATCTTGAATGGGAAAACTCTTAGAGAGAAAAAATCTCTCTAGAGTTCTTGAGTTGAGAGAATATGAAAGAGATGCTAGAATGAGACCTTAGGGTTAGGGTTCTCATAACCTTTCCTTTTATAAGAGAGGAAACCCTATGTGAGGTTAGGAAACAATCTTGACCGTTAGATCAAGATCAATTAATTAATCTCATGCACATTTAAATCTTATTTAAATGCAATTCCCTCACATAATATATAGTTTAATTAAACTTAATTAAATCACATTTAATTAATTCAATTAAACTAATCAATTAATTAATTCCAATGGACCTACTGGACCTACAGATCAAAAGCTCCAATGATATGAGGTTAACCGATTAAACTCATTAATCAGGTTAACCAATATTCATTAACTGTGGGTCATTCCACTAAAGACCCACAACTGAACTCTTCTCACTGTAGAATATTTCTGTGTCCATGGATATAGACCTATACTGGTAAGTCAATCCTTCACGAATGTCCGTAATCACAGTTGGGTCAAATTACCGTTTTACCCCTATGTTACATCTGTCTCCTTAAGTACCAATGCTCTTCTAATGAACAACCTGTTTATGGTCCAACCAATAAACAGAAAGTCCCTCTCGGGCCAGTAAGAGGGCGGGATCCCTTTGTTCAAGTCCTGGAGTCACCACTTAAGGGAACACTCTTCTACTTCTCCTAGAAGTGGGAATGAGTGAATTCCTTCTTGTGTTGTCATGTCCCCAGCCTCCCACTCGGTCTTGTCCCCAAAAAGGAAGGCATATTGAGTCGGCGTATTGGCCACTCTCACCCATGCTAATCAAAGGACAATCCCTCATGAGAAGAAGTTCATGACACAGTCAAGATTAAGACTGAGTTACTTAGGTCATCCTATTGAAACAGTAACCTAACTAGTTAACAGTGTTATATCTAATGGTTTACTATTCCATGGTCCGGTCTTATGCAAACTCATTGCATAGAATACCCCCGCTTGCATGTCTACTACATGGACGCTTTGGATCAATACGTCTGTATCAAATACAAAGCGGGTCGTATCACATAGTGTTACCAGGATAAGGTACCCAACCTTATCCTTGTACTATAGACCTTTTAGGTTGTTACTCGAACATCGATCTCTGTATGTCCCCATATACTAGTTCAAGTTACATACAAACAACCTTGGATCTCAGTTTATTGGATTTGGGTCATCAAATTGTGCAATATTTAACAATCACTTTATTGTAGAAACTCAATAACACTTTATTGAAATAAATATACAATTTTTTTACATTCACTACCTACGAGTTTTAGGGCGTAAATCCCAACACCTACTTTATAAGGCCCATCAATGAAAGTGGACACAAAATTATGAAGAAGCCTATGTAAATAAATGGTCTCATTTGGTAGAATATTTACAAGGGAATGAATTATCCAACTTGACAAATGCAGAGCTTGTCAAGGAGTTATTATGAGGTTTTATGGATCAATTGACTTTCATTGCATCCACCGTTTTATCATCAGTTCCAAAGTCTTGAAATGACATTTATTTGGAAGTCGTGAGAATTCTTGAGAGATTTTGGGACTCCCAGTTGAAGCATTGCCATTAATTATAAGTCAAGACAAAAGTCAGTTCATAGTTCAAAGATCATGGTACCTAACCAAGCTATATGAAGAAGTATCGATGAGTTGTTTTGTACACTTTAACCTTTTCTTCTTTTTGATAGCGCGCATAGCGAGCTATGTTTCCTGGTACATTTTAGTTAGTCTTTGAGTAATTTGTGGCAATTTTAATGCACTTTAATGTTTATTTTGTAGAAATTGGTTTATTGGAGATAAAACGTGAAATTGGAGTTAATTGGGTGCTCGGAACGCTAAAAGGAGGCAAAGGAAATTAATTAGAAAGGAATTAGAAGTTGTCTAATCCGAGAAGGCAGTATGCTGGAATTTGGCAAAGCGTCGCGACGCTGCCTGTAGCATCTCGACGCTGTGACAAGAGCGTCTCGACGCTATCGATATTTTCCTAAACAGAATGACGGCAAACTAGGATAGCGTCTCGACTCTGTTCATAGCGTCTCGACGCTTCCCATAGTGTCGCAACACTGTCTATAGCGTCTCGACGCTGTCGGTAGATTTTCTATAAATTCATCTTTTTCTTGCACGACCGAGAGGAGTCCAATTTGAGAGATTTTAGCCCTAATTTCGACTAGAGACCTTCTGTGGGAGCTGAATCAAGGACAAGGAGCGGGAATCTAACTTAGAGGCGTGGAGATCGTGACGGGGACGTGCCGGTTTTGACGACTTTGAGTGTTTCCTTTCCTTTTCCTTTTCTTTAGTTAGATTTAATGGCTTTTTCATGCTTAGTTGATCTTGTAACACCATGTATGAGTAGCTAAGCTTGTTACTTAGGGATTGATGTAGTCTTTTTAGTTTATGGATTGATTTATGGGATGATTTGTGCAATGGTTATTATGTTTGCAATCTTAATTTAATGCTTTCAATTAATTGGCCACTAGTTGAATGATCTAAGTGTTGAGTCTTGCTCGGGAGAGGGGATTTAGCGTAGACTTATTTAAGATTGCATGACTAAAGTTTTATGTTCTAAGCTCGTGACAGAATTTAGAGTAACTTTAGAATTGGTCAAAAAGAACTAAATGCCTTGCATGTTAATAAACTTAGATAGGGATATCAAGTTGGTTAATTTGCATGAGAGTCAATTATACTCGGGAGAGGTAGTTGTGATTAAAGGTTCTTAGGCTCATAAATCCATTGTGCGTTATAACTCATTTCCTAAAATCAATCCTAGACTAAATTGGCAAAATCAATTCCCTAAGTGTTCTTTCAATTGAATCTCCATTGTTTGTTTGCATTGATCTAGTTTTCTATCATTCACCACTTTTCGATCCCTAAATACAATTGAGCAAGATTATTCATGGTAATTGATTTAACTTAAAAATCCAATCAAGAGGACGACACTCGATTTTACGATCACTTTATTATTACTTGACCCGTGCGCTTGCGGTAGGAAAATTCCACATCAAGTTTTTGGCGCCGTTGCCGGGGATTGGCACATTTAGTTAGATCAATACTGTGAAAAAATTGTTCGGTCTTAATTTAGGGTGTATTTTTACTTTCCTAGGTTGATTGCATTTTTTTCCTTATTTGTTTTTCTTTCCATATTTGTTTTTCTAGTTTAGTGTTTTTCGTAGTTGTGTAATTTTTTCCTTATTTGTTATTTTTTATTTTTCTTTGATTTTTCTTTTCTCTTTAGTTATATATTTTCCTTGTTAGTAATTTGCCTTAATTGTAATTTTCCATATTTGTTTTTGTTTTCCTTAATTAGATAGTATTTTCCTTTTCTAGATTATATTTTCCATATTTAGATTAGTTGTTTTCTTTTCTTTGTTTCTTTCCATAATTGTTTTCTTTCCTTTTTAGGGTAGTTTAGGTTGTTTATGCGAAGGAATAGAAATTGATTTTAGTACCTTTGGATCCCGAGATCGAGAGAACAATTCATAGGCTTCGAAGGGAGAATAGAGAAAATATTCAAATGGCTGACCCAAATCCACCTGAGGAGCCTAAGCCTATTAGAGACTACTTTCAGCCTGTGTTGCAGGGGCAACAATCGGGGATTGTCTATGCCCCGATCAATGCCAACAACTTTGAGCTAAAGACCGATCTCATTCAGATGGCTCGAGATTGTGCTTATAGAGGATCGCCCACCGAGGACCCAAATTCTCATCTAAAATCATTTTTAGACATTTGTGGGACGGTAAAAATAAATGGAGTTTCTGAGGATGTCATTCGCTTACGCTTGTTACCTTTTTCTTTGCAGGATAAAGTACGAGATTGAACTAGTATGTGGGGACATACGGGGATTGGTGTTCAAGTAACAACCTAAAAGGTCTATAGTACAAGGATAAGGTTGGGTACCTTATCTTGGTAACACTATATGATACTACCCGCTTTGTATTCGATACAGACGTATTGATCCAAGGCATCCATGTAGGAGACATGCGAGCGGGGGTATCCTATGCAATGAGTTTGCATAAGACCGGACCACGAAATAGTAAACCACTAGATGCAACACCGTTAATTAGTTAGGTTACTGTTTCAATAGGATGACCCAGGTGACTCAGTCTTAATCCTGAGTGTGTCATGAACTTCTTCTCACGAGGGATTCTCCTTTGATTAGTACGGGTGAGAGTGGCATGCATGCCGACTCAATAAGCCTACCTTCTTGGGGACAAGACCGAGTGGGGGGTTGGGGAGATGACAATACAAGATGGAATTCACTTCTTCCCCTATTAGGGCAAGTAGATGTGTGTTCCCTTAAGGGCTAATTTCGGGTCTTGAACAAAGGCGCGTCGTCCTCTCCTGGCCCGAGAGGAACTCCTGTTTAGTGGTTGGACCCTAAACAACTTGTTCATTAGAGGAATCAGTGGTACTTAAGGATCCAGAGGTAACCTAGGGGTAAAACGATAATTTGACCCAGCTGGTGTTACGAACACACGTGGAGGATTGACTTGCTGCATTGGCAGATATCCGTGGACACAGAAATATTCTACAGTGAGAAGAGTGCAGCTGTGAGTCTTTAGTGGAGTGACCCACAGTTAACGAATGTTGATTGACTCGGTTAATGAGTTTAGCTGATCAATCTCGTATCGTTGGAGCTTCTGATTTGTAGGCCCATTAGGTCCACCTGCTAGCTCATAACGGGTTCTGAGATTATATAGTCTTGATTATTAAAGGGAATTTAAGTTAATTGTATTTTGATGCAATTAATATAATGTATGGAGATACATTATAGTATAAGTTTAATTAATGAATTAAATTTTATAATAAAACTAATTTTGGATATGATTCAAAATTAATTAATCAGAGAATTATGAATTTAATTAAATATATGATAGTTGATTAATTCATGAATTAATTAATTGGGAATTAATTAATTTAATTTGGTTAAATATGATTTAATCAAATTAATATTATAGTTAAGATTAATGTACATTTTGATGCACATTAAAACTATAGGTTAAATGAGAGAGATAAAATTGAATATGATTCAATTATAAAATCAATTAAATATTTGATATTTAATTAATGTGGATTCAATTAATAGAATTAATTGAATGACAAATTTAATTCAATTGAATATGATTCAAATTGAATTAAATACTTTATATTATAATTCATTTAGTTAATATTGATTTAATTAAATTAATTATAATTAATTAATTAAATAAATATTTATTATTTAATTAGTTAATGGCCGAGATCGTTTCGATTAAGATCAAACGGTCTAGACCAAGTAGGGTAATGTAACTCCCTCCCCACTTATCGTTGAGGGGAGAGGGAGTTCCCCAACTGATCCTCATTCTCTCATTCTCACGCAAAAATAGAGAGGGAGATCTCTCAGATTTTCTCTCTAGTCTTCTCTAAAAAATACAGCAACTTGCTTTGCTGAAAAAATTCCCTTTCCAAGGTGAAACCGATCCCACAATCGAGTTCTCAAGATAACCCAAGAGGATAGCGGGTGAATTCGTGTGGTGGTGTCCATTGGAAGATCAAGAACATTATTTGGGAGCATAGTGCAGTTTTGATCGTCAAAACATGTAAGTTTTTGGATTCTAAAATAGTTTTAGATCTAAATTTCCAACATGCTTAATCTGGTTTTTAGAAATTAGTTTCTTATTTGATATTGCAAATGTATTGGTTTTTCGTAAACGAAATTGTGAAACGAATTGGTCTTGATTGTTTCCGCTGCCAAAGGGATTTTAACCCTTCACTTGACACCTTTGCTGTGATGGCGCTTGTTTATCCCTGGTCTCCAGGTTTTCATCTTTTTGCTGCAGTGACACTTGTTTATCTCTGGCCTTCAGCGTTCTCTTTCGTTATGTCATGTGGTACTTGTTTATCCCTAACCCTTGACACCTTTGTTGTGGTGGTGTTGTTTATCCCTGACCCCCAACATTTATCTTATCTCTATTAAGTCTAGTATTGGTTTTGTCCTTGATTTTCTAGAGACAACCCTTTTCTTGCACTTTTATAATTTGCTTGAGTTATTCAAATGCCTCTAAGCCTTAACCGAGCAAAATAGTGTCTATATCTTCGTCCACCTTCTATTTGTACAAGGATGTACAAAGGGGGGCATACGGTAGAGCCACCTATTTTTGCCCGGGTTATTAAATTAATTGCTAATTTAATCATTAAAATATATAATTATGTTTGCCAATTTGGTTTGATTTTTAATTGATTGTCTTTAATCTCCATTAAAATTTTCAAACTTCTTAGTTTGCTAGTGTAGTTGGAGGAATTAAATTGTTGGAGTAAAATTTAGAAGAAAAACAACCCCAAAAGAGTAAATTTTTGAATTTTTGAGTTGTTGGCAAAATATCTATTCCATTTTGGTGTTAGCTCCCATTTTTGGTATGATTTTCAAATTCAAAAAAATAGCCAATAATTTCATACCCAAAGAGGAGAAAAGGATTTTAGCTTATAAAAATCATTCTTGTTGAGAGAAAAAAGGGAGTTCTTCAACAAAAAAAAAAAAAAAAAAAAAAAAGCCCTTGAAAGAACATTCAACCTCATAAACCCTAGAGATACCATCAACCACATCAAAAAAAAAAAAAAAAAAGCATCATAGTGAATCTTCCCATAAGAAAAATAGCCAAAAACAAGAAAACCTCTTCCAAATCAAAAAAAGAACACAAAGAAACTAAAACTTTGTTGGAGGTTGCTCTTGGTAGGGGCTTTTTCCCAAGGATCCGTACCTCGTTTAACAAGTTAGTTTAGTGTTCTTAACTTTTTTTTTTCTCTCTTTTCCCTTCTTCGAGCTCCCCTGAAAAAAGAAAGAAATTAAAGTAAGGTATTTGAAGTTGCTTATGTATTTTTTTTTTTCTTTCTACTTTTTTTCTTTGACTTGCTATTATGTAGGTTATTGTTTATCTTTATTTATTTTCATGCTTCATTTTCAGATTTGTGTTCTTGTTTTCATCTCACCTTCTCTAGCGTTTTCTTTTCTAAGACTTCATAGTTATTTAAATAATAATAATAATAATAATAATAATGAAAAAGGTGAAAACAAGTTAGCATACCTTAGGTTTAGGATGAAGGAGCTTTGACTTTGTTCTTGAAAAAAATAGCAACAATGCAATGGTTGTGGGAGAGAAAAGTTGAAGAAAAAGAGAAGAAAACCAAAATGAACTTAGAAAAAGAGAAAGGCATGAGTATGAGAAGAGAAAGAAAAGAAAGGAAAATGAGGGGAAGGGAGAGGCTATTAGTTTTAAAAGAGTTTATTTTTTTAAAGGACAAATTGCAAAAACCACCCCTAAACTATGTTGATTGTTTGGATTCCACCCTTCAACTTTTAATTGTAAAAATTAGACCCTCCAACTTTCATATGGTTAAAAATTAGGTCCTTTTGTTAACCATGGTTCACAAATATGGATGATAGAGAAATGTTTTTAAAATTTTTATTTTTCTTTTTACTTTATCTCACACCATTCTCCTCCTTCTCACACCACTCTCTTGCTTCTCAGAAATTATTTTTTTCTTCAAAAAAATCTATTCTCTCTAAAACTCTTCTCTCTTCCTTCTTTCTCTTCAAATTCAACAGGAATCCAAAAACAAAATTTGAACGACGAACAATTTCTAAAGCTTTTCTTGAAAGAAATCGTCGAAGAACTCCAATACATTGCAAAATTCGGGGCCAAATGTTCGGATCTTGTTCTTCATGAGTTTGAAAAATTCGTTAGAGACCCATTGAAGAACGATTTTCGATTGGTTTGGTTGCCAGTACAGATGGAAGAAAATGGACAGAAGAGTGAATAAAATTCAGAGGTTTGTTGGGCTCACGACAGAGTTGTCGAGGGAAATGGAGATTCTGGCGGAGGTTGAACGGAATTTGAGCGGATGACGTCGATTTTTTCCTTCGCTGGTGGTGGCTGAAAATCTTTCAAGTATCGGAAGAAAATTTTGTGACACTGCCGCCATGTTCAGAGCTTGAAATTGATAACACCTTGGAACAAAACATTTGATTACATTCTTAGACTTTTCATGAAGTGTTTGGAGTTAAGGAAATGTCGCGGGAGAGAAAGAGGGAAGAGGGGAGGGTTTACTGGTGGAGAGAAGTGATTTTTGAAGAAAAAAAAAAGAATTCCTTGAGAAGGAAGATAATGATGAGAGATAAAGTCAAAAGAAAGATAAAAATTTTAAAAACATTTCTCTCTCATCCATATTTGTGAACCATGGTCAACAAAAGGATCTAATTTTTACCCATATGAAAGTTGGAGGGTCTAATTTTTACAATTAAAAGTTGAAGGGTGGAATCCAAACAATCAACATAGTTTAGGGGTGGTTTTTTCTATTTGCCCTTTTTTAAAAGAATGGTTAGTCTAAAAAATTTTAAAAAAAATTAAAATAATTTTGGATGGGCCGCCCATCACATCTCTTTCTTTTTTTTAAAAAAAAAAAAAAAATATTTTATTGTGCTTATTTATCTTTTCTTTTATGTGTTGTCACTTCATGCAGGTGATTCATCTTTTTTCAAGTATTACCTTTACTTTTTTTTTTTCAGTTTTGTTTTCTAGTTTTGTTTTTTTTTTTTTTTAAATGTGTTGGTATTTAGTTGTTTATTTTAGGTTATTTCTTTTGTTTAGTTTTCTTCTTTTTTTTTAGAAACTGTTTGCTTTATTTTCCAAATTTGTTATTTATATTTACCTGTTTTTATCCACTTTATTCAAGAATTACATTCAATTATGCTATTTTACTAGTAGGTACTTCAATATTGTCTTTGCGTGATTTAAATGTTTTTTTTTATCTAGCATGTCTCCAATTTGATATATTCCCATTATATTTATTGATTTTATGGTACTAATTTCTTTTTAATCTCATGCTTTGTTTTGTTAAAAACATCCGACAACGGAATCTAGAAATATTTGGGAGTCCGATTTTCTAGTTTTCCCGAGGTGAGAAGTCGATCTTTGGAAGTCCGAGATCGGTTCTAATATGTTTTCTTAAATTTTAACATAACATACTATTGGTTGTTTATTTATTGCATTAATTATTATGTTAATTTACTTATTTCATAATTGCAATTTGTTGTTTATTGTGTTTGTATATAAATGTGGTATATTATATGTTTTTTTAAATGTTTTCAAATTCTTTTTTTTTTTTTCAAATTTTCTTTTTATTTATTTTAAATTCATTTCTAAACTTATTTTATATTTTCTTTGCTCTTTTGAGCTTATAAAGGTTTTATCATTAAAATGTTATTTTCAAAGGTTTTTATAATCTTTTCTTAAAAATAATTTTTTTTAAGACCATTTTTCCTAAAAAAATCATATGATGGAATCTAGAAATATTTGGAAGTCCAATTTTCTAGAATTCTTAAGCTGAGGGATCTTAATCTTTGGGAGTCCGAGATTTTGATCCCAAGAAAAATGAATTTAATTTAAAAAAAATGTTTTTTAAAAAAATATTTCCCTTTTGGAATTCTATCCTATGATGGAATTAGGAAATGGTAAAATTCTCTCATATTCTTGAGGTGAAAAATTTTAATTATAATATAGCAAAATCAATGGATAATTTTTCCACTTATTTTATGAGATCATTACTTCAAATATTGAGTAATCAGGGGTAAAATAAGACATTGTTTTAAAAATAATTTTTTTTTTCTAAATACGTCATATTTTCTAATTTTTCTTCCATTCAAGATAAAATTTTGGCCACTGTTTTTAACGGGTGTTGTGGGGTGCTAACACCTTCCCCATACACAAACAACTCTCGAACCCAAATCTGGTTTTCGTAGACCATTTTTTTTATTATTTTTCTTAAAATGACAGTTTTATCTTATTTTGGTATCCAATCACACCATAAAAAAGATTTTTGGCGACTCCTTTAATTTTACCCCTTTTCGAGGACGTCGGCCACTCCGCGTCGCATGCACGAGGCGACAACTTGACGACTCCACTGGGGAAGTGAGAATTCATCTCGAGAGTTTGGTCATTTTTGTTATCTTGAATTGTTTTTTATATTATTATTGTTCTTATTATATATATGTTGCTTGGGTTATTTTATTATTTCACACACCCTCACAAGCCTCCTACCCAGGCTTTACCTATTAGGTTTAGATTTGAGGATGAAGTAGTGTCGACCTTCGAGAAGCTTATACTTCCGTGTAGGCACACGAAAAAATCCTCACTCAATTTGGTCGTGTGATCGTATAGGATATATTGACCATTTTGAGGGTCTTTTTTATTTTTTATTTTTATTTTTATTTTTATTTGGATCTTATAACCAACTTCACTTGCTCCAAGCCTCTATATTGGTTATTTTATTAATTCACACACTATCACGAGCCTCCTGCCCGAGCTCTTCCCAATAGGACTAGAGTCGAGGACGAAGTAGTGTCGACCTTCGAAAAGCTTACTGCTTCTGTGCAGGCACACGAAAAATCCTCACTCAACTTGATCATTTCATCATATACGATTTTGTGACCAATATGAGGGCATTTGTCATTTAGGATCTTAGAATTAACCACACTAATTTAGAGCATTTATGTTACGTATCTTGTTAACAAGATCATTTTGGCTCTAGCTTTGTTTTCGTCTTTGATCTTTTGCTATTTATTTCATTCTTTGGTTTCGTTTTTATTATTTTTCTTAAAATGACAGTTTTATCTTATTTTGGTGTCCAATCACACCATAAAAAAGATTGGTGGTGACTCCTTTAATTTTACCCCTTTTCGAGGAGGTCAGCCACTTCGCGTCGCATGCACGTGGCGACAGGGGGTTATTTGATAACATCAAATTTTTTCATATTAGTTTCCCTAAATTTTGCTTGTCTTTATGTTATTATATGTGAAAAATGATGAATTGTAACTATGATATTGTTATAGGTCATTTCAGAGCCTTTAGAGTCAAAACCGAAGGTCAACTCAAAAAGTAAACTGTGGGCACAAAATCACGCTGGAAACCCGAGGCTTTAGTGTCGAGACGCTACTCGACGCCACAAGATAGTAGTCTAGTGTCGAGACTGAAGGTGTTCATATAACACATGCGGAAGCAATTTTGGGATCGGAGGCACTTAACTACATCAATTTTAGAAAATGAAAGCATGTTGTCCAATTACCGTAAACAGAGAGCAGAATTTGTACCAACCTTTTTGGAGACCGATTCAGCAACTCCCTTTGATTCCTTTGATCACGAACGGTGTGTGGACCACGTCTAGTGTCTTCCGTACTATTCTCTGGGCCAAGAACGACTTGTGGGAGTCTATAGAGATAGGGAATGGGAAGGGAATGCTTGAAGGTTCATGCTCTAGAGAGATATATGAAGGTAGGTGAGTTTGAGACCAAATTCCAGCAGCATAACAGTATGGAAATGGTTGTGTTCAGCTCTCAATCTGATTCTACCTCTAGTTATAGAGTGAATCCATGCATCAAGAAGCCTCAAGATGCAAGACACATGGTGGAGATGCAAGCAATAGTGGATTCTAGGTGTTCATGTAACATTACATGCAAGAGTGCATGGATGAGTTGTTTTTCCACTTTGAATCATCATGCATAAGTGGGATTCCAACAAAATCCATTATCCTTGATCCAAAATCTGATTTTAGCTTGCATTTTAATTTTAATTTCAATTCCAAATTGAAATTAATTTTTGGTAATTAATTTGAAACTTTTCCAATTAATTTCATATGATTAATCCAATTAATCATTCTAACCTTGTGCAATCCATTATATATGAATCCTTATTCATGTATATAGTATTTAAAACACTTTATCTCTCATTTAATAAATTGTGTCAAACACAATTGACGGTAATACCCTTCCCGATTTTGAACGATTCAAAGTTTTCTATCTAATTGTTCTAGGCTTTATTCCGATATGAGCTAGTAGGGGGACCTAATGGACCTACAGATCATGGGCTCCAACGATTCGAGGTTAACCGACTAAACTCATTAATCAAGCTAGCCAACATTCATTAACTATCGGGACACTCCACTATAGCCCAGTAGCTGCACTCCCCTCACCGTAGATATATTTCCGTCCACTTGATATAACCATGTTCAATAAGTCGATCCTTCACAGGTTGTTCGTAACTATAGCCGGGTGAAATGGTCATTTTACCCCTATAGTACTTCTTGTTCTTTAAGTTCCACTAATCCTCTAATGAACAATTGGTTTGTGGTCCAACCATTAAACCTGAGTCCCTCTCAGGCAAATGAGAGGGTGGGGCCCCTTGTTCAAGTCCTATAGTCAGTACTTAAGGGAACAATCTTTCTACTATCCCTAAAATGGGTAGGAGCGAATTTCGTCTTGCGCGACTATGTCCCCAGCTATCTATCCGATCTTATCCCCAAAATGGTAGACTTGTTGAGTCGGCGATGTCTGGCCACTCTCACCCATGCAGATCAAAGGATAATCTCGTATAAACAAGAGTTCATAGTTAGCTCAGGATTAAGATCGAGTTACCTAGGTCATCTTGTGAAATAGTCAGTTTCTTCAGTAAACAACGTTATAAAGAGAAAGTGACTAATTTCACAGTCCTGTCTTATGCAAACTCATTGCATAGGACGCCCCCACTCACATGTCTCTACACGAACGATTTAGGATCTCATCGTTTGTACTTAATACAAAGTGGGCTGCGTCCATAGTGTCCCCAGGATAAGGTACCCAACCCTATCCTTATACTATAGACAGTTTTGGCTATATACTTGAACTTTATCCTATGATATGTCTCTACATATAGTTCGAGTATTCATGTTATAGCCAAGGATCTTAGTTTATTAGATTTAGGTTAGATATTCCCAACATACATATTCAATAACATCTTTTACTGAATAACCTCAATAACGTCTTTATTGGAAATAAAATATGTTTAATGATTTACAAACTACAAGTTTATAGGACATTAAACCCAACAGAGATGCTGTGGGCCTAGCATCTCGACGCTGGGCAGATTCCAAATCTGCAATTTCCTTATTTGCACAATGATTTTTCCTTGTTTGAGCCAATGATTCAGTGCCAAAATCACACGATTTCAAGGCCAAAGTGTTGGGTTTTATACCTTAAAACTCGTAGATAATGAATGTAAATAAATTGTATACTTTTTTCAATAAACTATTATTGAGTTTATACAATAAAGTGTTATTGTTAAGTATTGCACAATATGACTCAAATCCAATAAACTAAGATCCAATGTTGTTTGTATGTAACTTAAACTAGTATGTGGGGACATACGGGGATTGATGTTCAAGTAACAACCTAAAAGGTCTATAATACAGGGATAAGGTTGGGTACCTTATCCTCGGAACACTATTTGATACGACCTGCTTTGTATTTGATACAGACGTATTGATCCAAAGCGTCCATGTAGTAGACATGCAAGCGGGGGTATCCTATGCAATGAATTTGCATAAGACTAGACCACGAAATAGTCAACCACTAGTTGTAACACCGTTAACTAGTTCAGTTACTATTTTAATAGCATGACCTAGGTAACTCTGTCTTAATCTTGAGTGTGTCATGAACTCCTTCTCATGAGGGATTGTCCTTTGATTAGCATGGGTGAGAATGCCCTGTACGCCGACTCAAAAAGCTTTCCTTTTTGGGGACAAGACCAAGTGGGAGGCTGGGGACATGACAACACAAGAAGGAATTCACTCATTCCCACTTCTAGGAGAAGTAGATGAATGTTCCCTTAAGTGGTGACTCCGGGACTTCAACAAAAGGATCTCACCCTCTGACTGGCTCGAGAGGGACAGATAACTTGCAATAAGCAAGTTATTTCTCCCTTAAATTTAAGCTAAATAAGGCTAAAAGAGCAATGTTGCGCTAATCTAGCTCATTAAGATAAGGGAATTGCGATAGTTTTCTGCGGGAGGCTATATTTATAGATGCGGTCAGAAATTATATGTTTTTAAGGCGCCAACACATTAAAAGTATAGTTGTTTTGTTGCCCAAGTTTTCTTCAGCACAGACGCAGATCCCAGTGCTATTTGTACAATGAAAGTTGGATGATAGGATCGTGATGACATATGACTGATGTACCAGCTGGCGAAAGATAACTAGGGCACGTGTTGGGTTTCCAGAGTGAGTAAAAATAATGTATAAAAATGTTCTAGAACTCTATGCAAGTATACACAGTCCGCAGCAAGTAATAAGTATTTATCAAATCCGCGGGCCTGAATAATTCTCACTTTATCTATTTTATGTAACTCTTTAATGGTTTCAAGAATGGTTAAAATGATTGGTTTTTATAGAATGCTGAAGCAAAAGAAATGACAGAACAGAAAATAAACAAATAGGCAGACAGATTAGAAACAGGCGCTGGTCAGGATTTAGTAATTGTTTTGAAAGATGCTCTAGCAATATTATTGATCATGCAAAACTCTCGCAGTCTTATTAGCAGATTCCTCCCGGAACTCTAGATCTTTTGGAATGTGTTTCAACCCCAATGAAGTACTACAGATCAAGCACTAGGCAACTGGCTATCCCTAGCTCAATCACTGGCGTTCACCAATACTCAATGATCTAGTGTGATTAACCGCCACACACTCCCTAAATCATCCCTGAAACTAGAGAGAGGTATTCATACCGGCTGGCCAGGCGGGCACAAAATAGAAATGAGCACAACAATTAATCAAGATGCATCAATCAATATTTATTACTAGAGATTAAGCACGACAACTACATTGTTTCCTAACCAACGCCTAAGCCACTTAGTTCATAAAATGCATGGAAACACACATTACAATCTGAGTAAGCATGTCCATAATCACAAGATAATAAAAGAAAATATTAATCTCCTCAATCAGCTTGCGAATGATGGTTTTCTTGTTGGTCTCCAATCTCTCTCCTCTATTCGGCTCCCAAAGGTGGAAGTAAACTTTCCAAAAGAGGAATGTTTCTCCCAAGGATGGAATGCAATTGACTTGGGCGGCTATCTCCTTTTATAGAGTGGTAGGAGGCTTGAATTAGGTTGACCTAGACACGTTGATGGCTCTCCTTGCTCCTTTATCCCGAGAATAACTTAACATAATTCGGTTTGTTAACTTGGCTAACAAGCTGTGGCGTGGCAGTTTTGCTCCCAGCTTTGCTGCAGCACAGAATTTGCTCCCTCCAGTCGCTCAGCAATGCATTCTGCACAAAATAACTTCCAAAGCTTCCATTCTTCCAAATGAGTTAAAACATATAATATATATCTAAAAGCAACCCTATTAAGCACAAAAGACACACAAATCCCTATAGAAATAAGGCCTAAATAACTACCTTTTGGACAGTTATCACACCCCCAAACTTGAACTATTGCGCGTCCCGAGCACTACTAACCAACCTTCCCTTAAGAATTCAAAACGTTAGACAAAGATTAGCTTAATCAAACCAGACAATCCAACACTACCTTCAACCTTTACCTGAGCACTCTACAAAAACCAAGCTCTGCTGCAGCAAAATAATTCTTTCGGTATGGACAAATAATCACCACTTTTAACTCAATTCTAAGAACTTGCCACAACCCAGCTCTATTATCAGACATATTAACACACATTTTCAAGGGGTTTATATTTTTGTTTTTTGGACTTAAAGCAGCCCTACAGTCATGAGCTCTTAAGCATGGGATGACCCACTTTATGGTGCAGTATACCCTTGCCTCAAACTCATCACCAATTAGGCTAAATACTCATTGTAAAACTCAAAAATCCTTAGTTATTTTATCTCTTGCCCCTCAGAACGGCAACATTTTATGATGAAGCTCACCTAAGTTCTGGGAGACAGAAAAACTGCTGGATCATCATTCATCCTTCAAAACTTTTGCTCCATGAATTTTCTCAGCAAAATTTTCAACAATCAATTTTTTCAGCAAATATTTTTTCATTTTCCTCATCTCCTAGGTCATCTATCACAAATGTCCCCGGTTACTCAATAACCTAGCAAATTTTTAATGAAGGAGAGGAATGCTCGAGCAAAACAATTGGAGTAGCAAAAAGTCCCCCAAACTTGAATTATTCATTGTCCCCAACGAATCATTAATTTTGCAATTATACCCCCAAACTTAAATTTTTCTATCTGAATTTTCAATCTAAGCGCGGGACTAGAACTAAGCTTAAAGTGGATCATATATATCGACACTACCTCAGAATCTTCTTTGCCGCAGCAACGACCAGACTAGAAGAAGTGCTCAAGCAAAAGGTTTCTGGAGATCAGAATACCTTGATCTAATTAAGCTCAACCAGTCCAAGCTTCAAAAATTCAGAAGAAAATTATTTAAGTTAGAGTTACTCAGTGCTTATAGAACATAAACAACTTGGAAATTTCATTAAAACATAAAAAGAAATTACAAAAGCAGATATATTTTTCAGAAGTAGAAAAAAAAAACAAACAACATATCAACAGAAAAGGGGGTTAGAAAATGCGCGAGCAAACAAAAGTTCAAGAACAAAAATTATGCTCGCTCAGGGCCACTTCATCCGTCAGTCCTCTTGGCCCTGCTCATTTTCATCATCCTCTTCTCCTCTTTCAATCGGTGGGGGCGGAATCCAGGGGTTCAATAAATCTTCAGGGAATGCTAGAAGGGCTGGATATGGCTTGGAAAAATTCTCCTGTAGCGCCATCTTCAGATTGGCATCACGATTTTTGACATAGTTCCAGAAGGTCAAAGCTTGCCTCTCGGCAAACTCTTGCCTACTAGCCGAAAGTGCCAGTTGTTCTAAAATCGTGTTGACGCCGTAGACAAGTCCACCCTGACGTGCCTCTTGCATACGCTGAAGCCGTGCCAAGTTAGGCGAGTCGATGATTCCCTTGTCAAATAATATGACATCTCCTTCATTCTCTGGAACCCCTGCTCGCTTACAAAGCATGTTAATGGTATTCGGGAAAAACAGCTTCCCCACCTTCTTCTTCCAACATCCAGATATCTCATTCACAACAATCTTCCCTACATCGATACTGAGAGACCGCAAAATCGCGAAAGCCAGAAGAACCCATTCCCTAGAGACCGTCGAGTCATGAGTCGTTGGAAGCAACCTCTGTCTGATAAATCTCATCCATGTATTTGCTTCTCTCTTCAGATAGGCTGACTGAAACGTCCTCTTCTCTGTTTTTGAAAGCTGCCACCGTGCCCCTTCAATACCCACTTCCCGCACAGCATCGCTCAGCTGCTCATTAGATGGCGCCACAGCCATCTCATTATACGCTGCGTGGGGGAAATTTTGAAGGTTATACAGTGCGTTAATAGCACTAGGACTCCAGTCTACTTCGACTCCTCGAACAATCACTTGGAAACCGTCTTCTTTGTAAATATTTGCATAAAATTTGCGCACCACCTGTGCGTTAACAGACTCAGGCTTTGCACAAAACAATTCCCAGCCGTGGTCTGCAATGCCGGTCCTCAGAAAATGCGGAAGATCACTGCTAAATCCTCTCTCAAACAAGAATTCTCTTTTCAGCAGCTCAGCATATTTTGCTCTGGCAGAATTGTTGACGAAGCGATCATACGGCAATTGTGGCTCTTCTATCTCATCAGGTTCTTCCGATGCTTCAGCAACACTTTTGCCCTTTTCCGCCCTTCACTTGAGCAACCGCTCTTCCTCAGCCTTTTTCTCTGTTTCTTCTCTTACTTTTTCCTCGGCCTCCTTCTTCTCAAGCTCTTCTTTCTCTGCATTTTCTCTTTTAGAACCAGTGGTTGGAGGCGAGGGGGTATCAGTTCGGACTACCCTGACGCGGCCCGCTTTTCGCTTAATGCGGCGACGTTTGGGTACCTCTGACATGATCACCTCCACTCGAGCCTCCTGAACTGGCTCGTTACCTTCATCAGGTGCAACCTCTGCATGTTGTTCCTGCACCTCCTCAGCCTGTTTTTCTTGAATCTCCTCAGTATTCTCTTCTTAAACTCTTTCTGTATCCGCGACTATCGGTTCGACCTCCTCTGGGTTCTGCACTTCAGGTTCTTTTGGATTTCCTTCTTCCACTGTAGTAGTATCTTTTGTCGCCTTCTGGACAGCTTCTTGCTCCTCAGCCCGTTGTTGCCTTCTCCTTCTTTTGGCTTCTTTTTCCTCTGGTGTTTTCTTGTTCTTCGCTTTCTGTACTCAGGGGTAACAGGTACCTCCTCTTCCTCATTCTCCCTTTCTTTTCTCGATCTTGTTTTCGCCATTTAGGGACTCAAGGGGTTTACAGAAAATAGCAACAAAGACAGAGGATTGCAAACGGCAAGATTGAAACAAGAAGACGAAGTGAAAAGAAACTTACCAAAGTCTGCGAATAAATAAGGCTCCAGCAAATTGAAATCTCAACCGAAAGGATTTGCTCTATATTAAATAATATTACCGTTTTATTTTAATCCCATGCATTTTGAAAAATCAAAACCATCAACGGTAAAATCTTGCATGTTAATCGCCCACAGTAAATAATTGCGTGCTGTCAAATAGCCAGACCGTTGGATCATTCCTTCATGACACGCGACAGCATCCATGCAATCTACCTGCCCACAGAAAATTCAAAATCGAACGATAAAAATAATTACTCCAACAAAACCCTTCCTATTCGGACAATTTGCTTCAGCCATAACTTTGCTGCAACAACCGTCTGAACAAAAGATTACCTGAAGAATCTTGGGTACGGAATTTGAATTTCGAATAAGAAGAATCAGATCATTAAATTCAAATTTAAATTTAACCGATCAAATCAAATCTAATCCTTCCTTTCTATTTTCGAAGCCGAATTAATTAGGAAAAATCTTTATTAAACTGACTCTAAACAGAATAACCGAAATTAATCTAATCTAATAAAATATAACTCAAATTAATTAGAATAATTAAAAGATAATTACATAAATAAATAAACCGAAAATAAAATCCAACAAAATCAAATAAATTTCCAAGCGAAATAGATAAAATCTAAACAAAAATAAATTCTACTGAATTAAAAATAACAACGAACTTAAAATAAATCATGCAAAATTTAAACAAACCAAATCTAATCGAAAAAAACAAATCAGCGAGAAATAAAATCAAAACAAACACTGGGAGCTCAAAATATTGCTCTGCGAAATGCTCCCGCAAAAATCTTGCTCTCTCAATCATCAACCAACTTTAGGGAAGGATATTTCGTCTTGAACTCCTCTCCCCAATAATGCTTCACACGTTGTCCATTCACTTTGAACACTCTCCCATCTTTTTCATCCTGCAAAGTAATTGCTCCATGGGGAAAAGCCTCAATCACAATAAATGGCCCTGACCATTTAGATTTTAGCTTCCCAGGAAATAATTTCAATCTAGAATTATAAAGCAAAACTCTCTAACCCTTGACAAACTCTTTGGATTTAATTTTCTTGTCATGCCACATCTTAGTCTTTTCTTTATACATTTTCGCATTTTCATAAGAAAATTGGCGAAATTCCTCCAGTTCATTAAGCTGCAGCATTCTTATTGCTCCTGCACGACTCAGATCAAAATTTAATTTTTTCAAAGCCCAAAACGTTTTATGCTCAAGCTCTAATGGTAAATGACAAGCTTTCCCATATACTAACCTATAGGGAGACATACCTAGAGGAGTCTTATAGGCTGCCCTATAAGCCCAAAGAGCCGCATCCAACCTAAAAGACCAATCCTTTCTAGATGGATGGACTACTTTCTCTAGAATAGATTTAATTTCCCTATTGCTAATTTCAGCTTGACCATTTGCTTGTGGGTGATAAGGGGTAGCTATCCTATGCTTAATTCCATACATAGCTAACAACTTAGTTAAGATATTATTAACAAAATGTGTACCCTCATCACTCACTAAAGCTCTAGGTGTCCCAAACCGTGCAAAGATGTGCGATTGCAGAAACCTTGCTACTGTCTTGGCATCATTCTGATGGCATGCAATGGCCTCCACCCACTTGGACACATAATCAACTGTCAATAAGATAAAAACATTACCATAAGAAGGGGAAATGGCCCCATAAAATCAATACCCCATACATCGAATAATTCAACTTCCAAAATGTAAGTAAGAGGCATTTCATCTCTAGGCCCTAAGTTTCCTCTCCTTTGGCAGGCATCACATTGCTTGTAGAACCAATGAGCATCCTTAAACAAGGAAGACCAGAAGAATCCACAATGCAAAATCCTCATAGCTGTCCTCTGACCGCTTAAATGGCCTCCATACGGCGAAGAGTGACATTGCTCCAGGATTTCCTTAACTTCATCACCTGAAACACACCTACGAATAATACCGTCAGAGCATTGCTTATACATAAATGGCTCATCCCAATAGAAAAATTTTGCATCATGCTTAAACTTTTTCTTCAGCCTCCAATCCATGTCAATAGGAGTGACTCCCTTGACCAAAAAGTTGGCAATATCAGCATACCAAGGGACATCCCTGACTACCTTTACCTCAACAGCAAAAAGCTGTTCATCTGGAAAAGAATCTGAGATGGCAGATTGCTTCAGCAAAGATGATGATGGATCAAGACGAGACAAATGATCTGCAATGACATTTTCTGATCCCTTCTTATCCTTTATCTCCAAGTCGAATTCCTGCAATAATAGAACCCAACGAATTAGTCTAGGCTTTGCATCCTTTTTAGACATTAAATACCTTATTGCTGCATGATCCGTGAAAACCGTGACTTTGGATCCAACCAAATACGGCCGAAATTTCTTAAAGGCAAACACAACAGCTAACAACTCCTTTTTAGTAGTTGTATAGTTGACTTGTGCCTCATTCAAAACCCTGCTTGCATAATATATAGGATGGATAAATTTGCCCTGCTTTTGTCCCAGCATATCACCTACTGCAGCATCACTCGCATCACACATTACCTCAAATGGTAAATTCCAGTTAGGTGCACACAGAATGGGTGCTGAGATTAAAGCAGCCTTTAAAGTCTCAAAAGCCTTCCTACAATCTGCATTAAAGTCAAAAACATAATCAGTGCACAATAAGTTACAAAGAGGTTTACTGATTTTTGAAAAATCCTTTATGAACCTCCTATAAAATCCAGCATGACCTAAAAAACTCCGAATTCCCTTCACTGAATTCGGTGGTTCTAGTCTCTCAATAACCTCAATTTTTGCTCTATCAACTTCTAGACCATTATTATAAATCCTATGACCTAACACAATGCCCTCCTTCACCATGAAGTGGCATTTCTCCCAATTAAGCACTAGATGGGTATCCTCATATATTTTTAACACCTTACCTAAATTATCCAAACAACTCTGAAAAGACCCTCCAAAAACTGAAAAATCGTCCATAAATACCTCAACAGTGGACTCAATCATATCAGAAAAAATTGTTAACATACACCGCTGAAATGTTGCTGGAGCATTGCAAAGGCCAAAAGGCATTCGCCTAAAAGCAAACGTCCCATAAGGGCAGGTGAAAGTGGTTTTGTCTGATCCTCAGGAGCAATGGTAATCTGGTTATACCCAGAATAACCATCTAAGAAACAGTAGTAGGCCTGACCAGCCAATCTGTCCAACATTTGGTCAATAAATGGTAAAGGGAAATGGTCCTTACGGGTAGCTTTATTAAGCTTCCTGTAATCCATGCAAACCCTCCAGCCAGTTACTGTCCTGGTTGGGATCAACTCATTATCTTTATTGCTCACCACAGTGACACCTCCTTTCTTAGGAACACATTGGACAGGGCTTACCCAATTGCTGTCTGCAATTGGATAAATAATCCCAACATCCAACCATTTAATCACTTCCTTTTTGACAACCTCTTTCATTGCAGGGTTAAGCCTTCTCTGTTGCTCAATACTCCTAAAGGATCCCTCCTCTAGAGTGATCTTGTGCATACAGAAAGATGGGCTAATTCCCTGAATGTCAGCCAATGTCCAACCTATTGCTTTGTGATATTGCTGCAACAATTTAATTAAGGCCTCTTCATGCTCCGGCATTAAATCTAATGCAACAATAATGGGCAACGTCTCACCTTCCCCAAGATACACATACTTTAGATGATCCGGCAAAGGCTTCAAATCTAAAGTGGGTGCCTCAATCAGGGATGGTTTAAGAGGATGAGCCTTCCTTTGATCTACATCTAAAGACTCAAAAATATCCTCACACCTAAACACTTCTTTTTCATTTTTTCTTTCTAAAGAACAAACCTCTAAATCCTCTATACTAACCTCTCCATGATCTTCCAAATGCTTGCTAGCTGAATCCTGTATTGCAGTCTCAACAATTGTGTTCTCCAGAATCGTAATGAAAGAGCAATCTTCTATTTCGTCTGGATACTTCATGGCCTTAAACACATTAAATTTCACTTCCTCATTACAGACTCTCATTGTTAATTCCCCTTTTTGAACATCTATTAATGCCCTACCAGTAGCCAAAAATGGGCGACCTAGAATAATTGGGACATCTTTATCAACCTCATAGTCTAAAATAATAAAATCAACAGGAAATATGAATTTATCTACTTTCACTAAGACATCCTCAATTTTACCCTCTGGATATGTGATAGACCTATCAGCTAGTTGGAGTGTGACTGTGGTAGGCCTAGCTTCACCAATACCTAGCTTTCGATAGACCGAAAGAGGCATAAGGTTAATGTTTGCACCTAAATCGCAGAGTGCTCTACCTAATTCTTTTCCACCTATAGACACAGGTATAGTAAATGACCCTGGATCCTTAGCCTTGGTTGGTAGCCCATTCTTAAGAATAGCACTACATTCCTCAGTAAGAGCTACCGTTTCAAACTCCCCTAACCTCTTCTTTTTAGTTAAAATATCCTTAAGATATTTAGCATAATTAGGCATTTGCTCAATAGCTTCTACTAAAGGGATATTTATATGCAATTTCTTAAGAATCTCTAAAAACTTTTTAAATTGACCATCCTGATTCTTAGGCCTTTGCCTTTGTGGAAAAGGTAGAGGTGGTACATAAGGTGGGGGCAGCACATAAGGTGGTTCCACATCTGGAACAGATCCAGATGCTCCAGCATCTTTATTGCTGCCTCCAGCACCCTGACCAGTCTCCAACTCTTTCTCAACAACAACATTTTTATCGCAATTCTTTTCTATATCCTGGGGTTTACTAGGCTCTTTTCTTCCCTCTAGTAGCTTACCACTCCTAAGAGTTACTACCTTTACCTACTCCTTACCTTCCCTTCTAGGGTGTTCAGTATCTGATGGAAGTTTCCCTTGAGGCCTTGCCTTCAGCTCATTAGCTAGTTGACCCACTGATAGCGAGCATAGCTAGCTATTTTTCTCTGATTAATTAAGCTAGTCTTTTACAATTATTTGCCCAAATTTATGCATTTTTATGTTTTATTTGTAGGAAGTATGTGTTTGAAGCTTAATTCAGCAATTGGAGTCAAATGGAGTCTTCAATCTAAAAAAAAAAAAAAATAGCGTCGCGACGCTATAGGCAAATTTTCCAAAAATGCGGTATCGCGACGCTGTCCATAGCGTCTCGACGCTGTCGCCAGATTTTCTATAAATTCATCTTTTCATGCTACGCCCAAGGGGAGTCCAATTGGTTAGATTTTAGCCCTAATTTCGACTAGAGACCTTTGGTGGGAGCTAAAGCAAGGCCAAGGAGCGGGAATCAAGCGAGAAGACGTGGAGATCGTGACGGGGACGTGTCGGTTTCGACGGATTCGAGTTTTCCTTTCTCTTTCCCTTACCTCTTGTAGTTTTTATGGCTTTTCTTTCAAGTAGTGTTTGTGGTTTAAAGACTATGAATTGCTAATTGTTTGTCTTAGGGTTTGATGTAGTTGCTTAAATTGTTGGATTGAATTTTGGGTATGAATGTGTTCTTATTCTATGCATGCAATTTTATGTGTAATGCTTTCAATTACTTGATCACTAATTGAATGATTTAAGTGTTGAATCTAACTCGGGAGAGAGGATTTGGCCTAAGACTTGCTTTGTTCAATTGCATGACTAGAGTAGAAATTCTAAGTTTGTGACGGGATTTAGAATATCTCTAGAAGTATAACAAGGACCGAACCGAATAATGCCTTGCATGTTAATGAACTTAGATAGGGATATCAAGTTAGTTATATGCATGAGAATCAATTATACTCGGGAGAGGTAATCGTGATAAATGTTTCCTTGGCTTGTAGAATAATTGCACGGTCAATTCATTCCTATTAATCAACCCTCAATCTTAATCAACGAAATCAATTCCCTAAGAGTCTTTCCATTTGAGTCTCCACCTTTATTTTATGCTTTTTGTCTTTAGATTTATCTTTTTCATGAAGTTTTGCTCCCTAAATAAAATTGGACAAAAGTATTCACGGTACTTAATTTGCTAGAAAACCAATCCAGAGGACGACACTCGTTTTACACGAAAACACTATATTATTACTTGACCCGTACACTTGCGGTTAGCAAATTGCGCATCACCCACTTGCAATTCCAGGGCTCTCATTGAAGCTTGATTACTTTGAATTGTGGCATCTGTTCGAGCCATGTATTCTTTCATCATTGCCTCAAGAGAAGTCCTCGAACTTTGTTGGGGCAAAGCCTGCTTATTTTGCTGGGGCAATACCTGTGCTTTCGTAAATTCCGACTGGTTCACCTTCTGTTGTGCTTGCACATTACTTCCTTGTCCTCCCCATGCAAAGTTGGGGTGGTTGCATCAACCTGGATTATAAAAGTTAGAATAAAGGTTATTCCTCTGATTACCTACAAAAAACATAGAAGCTGGATTGCTGGGGCAAAACTCGTAGTTGTGATCTTCACCACAATAGACACATGTTTCCTCTGCAACTTGGTTCACCAATGCAGCAGGCTCCATAGCTGGTGGCTGCTGATGACTAATCATTGTCACATTCTTAAGAGCGTTAGCTATCATTGCAAGATCAGCCCTAATGGTGGACACACCATCAACCTCTATTACACTCTTAACCTTTTTATTTGTGCCTCTAACATCCGACCACTGACAACTATTAGTAGATATTCTTTCTAAAATTTCATGGGCTTCATTAAAATTTTTTGCCAAAAGGGCCCCTCCAGCTGAAGCATCAACCATACCTTGGGTTGCTCCATTTAACCCATTGTAAAATGTTTCCATTTGAATACAATGTGGTAAACCATGGTGGGGACACTTTCGCAAAAGCTCTTTAAACCTCTCCCAAGCCTCACTAAAAGTCTCATCTTCAAGTTGTCTAAACCCTACTATTTCACTCCTTAATTTAGCATTCCTATTTGGTGGGAAATATTTACTCAAAAAATTTTCAGCTAACTCATTCCATGTCCTAATTGATCCTGGAGCAAAAGAATTTAACCATGCCTTTGCTCCATCTCTAAGAGAATACGGGAACAAAGTTAATCTAAGGGCATCCCTAGGCACTCCTTGAATTACAAAAAAATCACTAACTCCTAGAAAAGACTTAAGATGCAAATGAGGGTCTTCAGATGACAAACCATGGAATTGTCCCACGATTTGCAACATCTGAAACATTACCGACTTCATTTCAAAATTTGCTGCTTGAATTTGAGGACGTGCAATCCCTGGATTTAACTCATCAAACATTGGAAAAGCATGCGCTCGAATGGCTCTGGCCCTATCGTTCGCTACCAAGATAGGGTTCTCAACCTGATTATTTTGCTGCTCATTTTGCTCCAGCGGCTGGTTTTGCTGCAGCAAACGATTCTGGGGGTTCGCTGGATCTTCAGGACCCTACGGGAGACGCGACATATTATCCATTTGATTCTAGTTTCTACGATGCTCTCTCCTTCTTCTCCTAAATGTCCTCTCGATTTCTGGATCAAGCTCGAACCTTACCCCAGGCGGATCGCTCATGCACCAAACTCACGCCTGCAAAAACAAAAGAAACAATAAAAATGTTCCAGCACCAAACCACTAAAACACATACACGAAACAGATCAGATAAAAACTTATTCAAGTTTCCCCGGTAACGGCGCCAAAAACTTGTTGGGTTTCCAGAGTGAGTAAAAATAATGTATAAAAATGCTCTAGAACTCTGTGCAAGTATACACAGTCCGCATCAATTAATAAGTATTTATCGAATTCGCGGGCCTGAATAATTCTCACTTTATCTATTTTATGTAACTCTTTAATGGTTTCAAGAATGGTTAAAATGATTGGTTTTTATAGAATGCTGAAGCAAAAGAAATGACAGAACAGAAAATAAACAAATAGGCAGACAGATTAGAAACTGGCGCTGGTCAGGATTTAGTAATTATTTTGAAAGATGCTCCAGCAATATTATTAATCATGCAAAACTCTCGCAGTCTTATTAGCAGATTCCTCCCGGAACTCCGGATCTCTTGGAATGTGTTTCAACCCTAATGAAGTACTACCGATCAAGCACTAGGCAACTGGCTATCCCTAGCTCAGTCACTGGCGTTCACCAATACACAATGATCTAGTGTGATTAACCGCCACACACTCCCTAAATCATCCCTGAAACTAGAGAGAGGTATTCATACCGGCTGGTCAGGCGGGCACAAAATAGAAATGAGCACAACAATTAATCAAGAGGCATCAATCAATATTTATTACTAGAGATTAAGCACAGTAACTACATTGTTTCCTAACCAACGCCTAAGCTACGTAGTTCATAAAATGCATGGAAACACACATTACAATCTGAGTAAACATGTCCATAATCACAAGATAATAAAAGAAAATATTAATCTCCTCAATCAGCTTGCGAATGATGGTTTTCTTTTTGGTCTCCAATCTCTCTCCTCTATTCGGCTCCCAAAGGTGGAAGTAAACTTTCCAAAAGAGGAATGTTTCTCCCAAGAATGGAATGCAGTTGACTTGGGCGGCTATCTCCTTTTATAGAGTGGTAGGAGGCTTGAATTAGGTTGACCTAGACACGTGGATGGCTCTCCTTGCTCCTTTATCCCGAGAATAACTTAACAGAATTCGGTTTGTTAACTTGGCTAACGAGCTGTGACGTGGCAGTTTTGCTCCCAGCTTTGCTGCAGCGCAGAATTTGCTCCCTCCAGTCGCTCAACAATGCATTCTGCACAAAATAACTTCCAAAGCTTTCATTCTTCCAAATGGGTTAAAACATATAATATATATCTAAGAGCAACCCTATTAAGCACAAAAGACACACAAATCCCTATAGAAATAAGGCCTAAATAACTACCTTTTGGACAGTTATCAGCACGCATGCCAATTTCTTGGAGAAGTCAGCCTCCTCAGCCTATAAGAAGCAACCACCTGCCCAAGAAAAGGATACAGAGGAGAGAGAGGAGAATAGAGAGCAAAGAGAAAGAGAAGTCAGAAGAAAGTATACCAACGCCGGGTAGATCTGTATTGCGCTAGAATGTATTGTTCAGTGTATTTCCTTGTCAGCATGAGCTAATTTCCTTTTTTTCAAGGCTTAGCGTAGGCACTCATGCGGTGATAAGTTTATTTTGTATGCGTACATTTTGATTAAATGAAAAGTTAATGTCTTCTACTTTCATTACTAACTCCCACCTGGCCAGCCGAATGCGGTAGCAGCATGATAAATTCCTGACAGGTAACGCATGTGGAAATACCTAAGTAGAGCAAGCTAGCGCATTGCATGTAGTCTTGGTAGCATTAGACTCAATACTACCACTATAAGATAGTGCATGAATGAACTTCGACTATGTTAGGACTAACGCAGTCACTAGCAAGTTATTAGAGAACTGGACCAACGCATGAGCTAATTAAACAAAACAGTTGTTAGTTCTACGCCAAACGCATAAGTAGTACCGGAAGGGAATCTTGTGATTATTTCTCACTTAGGTATTAATGGATCAATTAGTTAAAGTATGCGCTACGAGGTTACTTATAAACGCATGAGGTTGCCGCAGCAAAAGCCTTGATAGCATTATCATTTGATATTTTCTTTACATCTCATTGCATATTTTATGTTTCATGCACTGTTTTATCAACCATCTCAAAACAAAATCTTTTTCAATTACCATGATACCATGCGTCCAAGAGTTTAGTCAGCAAGTTATTAAAAATCTTTAATCGCCCTTCCCAGTGGATTCGACCCTAGAACTCTCTAGGTACTACTTGATTGTGTTAATTTATACTTGGGTTAACGCATATCTGCGACAAATTCTGTATTAATTAATCGACCTTCTGTCTAGCGATCAAGTTTTTGGCGCCGTTGCTGGGGAAGGCAACCAAGTTTTTAATATTCTTTTTGATATAACACTCCGTTTGGTATTATTCACCTTGTTTCTTGTTGAGTAGTTTTCTCCAGGCAAGCAAGATTGTATGCGTGCTGCTCGTCAGATCAATATTGAGATTGATTCCGAGATTGACCGAACTTATTATAGAAGGAGAAGAAATCGACGTGCTCGATGACCAATAATTGCGCAACCAAGAGAGATTGCGGCACCCAACCAACAAAATCTGCCAGTAAATCCCATTCAAATGGCTGATGACAGAGCTAGAGGAATTAGAGATTATGCAGCCCCTGCAAACTATAATTTTAATCCTGGAATAGTACAGCCAACCTTGGTAACTGAAAGGTTCGAGCTTAAACCAGTTATGTTTCAGATGTTAACTGCTGCAGGGCAATTTGGAGGAAGTGTAGCTGAAGACCCGCACTCACATTTAAAATCAGTCCTGGATATCTACAACAAATTCATCATTCCAGGAGTAACCCAGGAACAACTACATGTCATCATTTTTCCTTATTCCTTGAGAGATGCTGCTAAAGTCTGGTTAATCCAACAACCAACAAATTCCATCGCTACATCGAATGATCTAGCTGAGAAGTTTCTAGAGAAATACTTCCCACCGACAACAAACTCGAGACTCAGAAAAGAAATTATGACTTTCGCTCAGATGGAGGATGGACACTCAGTGATGCATGGGAACGTTTTAAAAATTTATTGCAAAGATGCCCACATCACGGACTACCACATTGTATTCAGTTGGAGACCTTCTATGTCGGACTCAACAAAAATTCACAAGTACTAGTGGATTCATCCACTAACGGTGCACTCCTTAGAAAAACTTATGATGAAGCGCACGCAATCCTTGATCGCATTGCGCCCAACAACTATGAGTGGGACACCGCAGAAGACAAGAGAAAAAGACCAGTTTAGGAAGTTTTGAAGTTGACCCATTGACTTCAGTAAACGCAAAAATTGATGCGTTGACCACAAAGATGGATTCGCTGACAGCAAACACAACACCTTTAATCGTGCAACTCAACGCAGTTGGATGCGGAATCTGCGGAGAAGGACACACGCATGACCAGTGCCCTTCTAATCCAGAATCAGTGTTCTACGTGGGACCGCAAGGAGCCGTGTGCAGCAATCCTTTCTCAAACACATACAACCTTGGATGGAGGAATCACCCAAATTTTTCATGGAATAATGGCTCAAGCAAACAGCCGCAACAAGGTAATGCAACTTTTGCGCCAAGACAGTTTAATTCTAACAATGAGCAACCATCGTAGGGATAGTTCCAGCGCACCACCAACGCAAATAGTAGCAACCAAGGAGCATCATCTTCAAGTTCACTAGAGACAATGATGAAAGAGTTCATGGCAAGCTAGAAAGAATACATGGCCAAGAACGATGCGGTGGTTCAGAGCCAAGCCGCATCTTTACGAAATTTGGAAATCCAAGTGGGACAACTTGCGTCAGAACTTAAGAACAGACCTGCGAGAGCGCTGCCAAGCAACTCAGAAGCCCCTAAAGGGAAAGAGCATTGCCATGCATTGACTCTTCGCAGTGGGAAACAGCTGCCGCCAAGTGATCTTGCGCCAGCGTCGGAAGATTCAACCAAAGCTGTGACCAGATCAAGTAATGTTCAGGAGCAGGAAGAGAACGCAGCTGAAGCAGAACCCAAAAAGGAAGAAAAACAAGCTGAAAAAGAACCTGACGCATACAAGCCTACAATTCCCTTTCCACAAAGGCTAAGAAAGAAAAATGATGAGGCCTAGTTCAAGAAATTTCTGAATGTCCTGCAGGAACTTCACATTAACATCCCATTGGTGGGAGCATTGGAGAAAATGCTCAGCTATGCAAAGTTTTTGAAAGATATCTTGACAAACAAAAGGCCATGGAAGGAATTCGAGACGGTTGCGCTGACTAGCGAGTGCAGCGCAATACTAGCAAACAAGCTCCGACCCAAGATGAAGGATCCTGGAAGTTTCACCATCCCTTGTTCAATAGAAGGAATTGACGTCGGAAGAGCTTTGTGCGATCTCGACACAAACATCAACCTAATGGCCCTATCTAGAAGCGCTTAGGGATTGGAGAAGCACACCCGACCACTGTCATGCTTCAACTCGCAGATAGATCTGTCGTTCATCCTGAAGGAAAAATCGAAGACGTCCTGGTGAAGGTTGACAAATTTATTTTTCCAGCTGACTTCATGATTCTTGATTTTGAAGCAAATAGGGAGGTGATAACTCTCCAAAAGGGAGTTATTTAGGCCTTATTTCTATAGTGTTTTGTGTGTCATTTGTGCTAAATAGGGTTGCTTTTAGATGAATAATATATGTTTTAACCCATTTGGAAGAATGGATGCTTTGGAAGTTATTTTGTGCAGAATATATTGCTGAGCGACTTGAGGAAGCAAAATCTGTGATCCAGCAAAGCAAGGAGCAAAACTGCCACGTCGTAGCTCGTTAGCCATTTTAATGAGCCGAAGTTTGTTGAGCTATTCTCAGATTTAAGTAGCTTGGAAAACCTGCCATGTGTCCAATTTGACCTAATTAGAGCTTATTATCACTCTATAAAAGGAGAAGTGATGTGCAAATTGCTTACCGCAAGTGTACGGGTCAAGTAATAATATAGTGAATGTGATATTCGAATGTCGTCCTCTGGATTGGTTTCTAATCAATCTTAATTACCGAAAATAGTCTTGCCCAATTTTATTTAGGGAACCAAAAGAAGTGAGAATGAAAGTAAAGCAAACACAAAACAATGCAAAAATTGGCAATCCAATGGGAACAATAGTCTTAGGGATGTGATGTCACCAATTGGGATTATGGATTAATTAATGGATTGACAACATGCTACGATTCATAAATCTTGGTGAACTAAAATCACACATATCTCTCCTGAGCATACATGATTCTCCCACATGCAATTGAACCCGATATCCCTATCTAAATTCAATTAACATACAAGGCAATAAGGATAACCTTTTTAACGATTTCTAGAATTAACTATAATCTCCCGATTTCTAGCTAAATCCTAGTTATGCATAATGATTTCTAAGCTAAATCCTCTCTCCCGAGTTAGATTCAAGCACAAACATCAATCAATTTATGGCCAGTAAATTGAAAGCATTAAGGACACAAATATGCATAAATGAAATCAATAGCATAAAACCGTACAATCAATCCATAACGTGCCCAACGGCTACATCAATCCCTAAGAATTCAACTTAGCTACACATAATCCTTATTACAACATAAACTAAGTATGAATCAGCCATAAAAACTAACTAAAATAAGGGATAAAGGAAATTAAACACTATGTAGGCCGGAACCGCACGAACAATGCCTTCAATTCCCTTTTGCTCCACTTGCGTCAGCCCTCAAATCAGTCTATTTCCTCTGTTTTACGGTTCTAGAGTGTCCAAAAAGAAGTCCCCAATCAGCCATAATCGAAAATTATAAACTAGGGTCACAGCGTCGAGACGCTGTGACCTGTTCGCGCCTAATCAGATGAGGAAAGGCAGCGTCGAGACGCTCAAGGGTCTGCGGTTGACTTTAACTTGACTTCTTCTTCTTTGATCTCTTTTTCCTTCTTTAACCTCTTTTCGCCCCCCGAACATCCAATTGGCTCCAATATTAATTTCCTACAAATACAACATGAAAATGCATAAAATTTGGCCAATAAATCATTGGAGTTGAAACACATTCCAAAAAATCCAGAGTTTCGGGAGGATCCTGCTAATAAGACTGCAAGAGTTGTGCCTAATCAATAATATTGCTAGAGCATCTTTTAAAACAATTACTAAATCCTGACCAACGCCTGTTTCCTATCTGTCTGCTTTATTTGTTTACTTTCTCTTCTGTCATTTCTTTTGCTTCAGCATTTTATCAAAATCAAATCATTTTAACCACTTTTGAAACCATTAAAGAATTATACAAAATAGATAAAGTGAGAGCTACTCAGACCCTGGATTCGATAAATACTTATTACTTGTTGCAGATTGTGTATGCTTCCACAGTGTTCTAGAGTCTATTTCTACTGCATTTTTACCCACTCTGGAAACCCAACAAGTTTTTGGCACTGTTGCCGGGGACTTGAATAAGTTTTTATCTGATATGTTTTGTGTATGTGTTTTAGTGGTTTGGTGCTATAACTTTTTGATTATTTCTTTTGTTTTTGCAGGTGTGAGTTTGGTGCATGAGCGATCCGCTTGGGGTAGGGTTCGAGCTTGATCCAGAAATTGAGAGGACATTAAGGAGAAGAAGGAGAGAGCAGCGTAGAAACCAAAACCCAATGGCTGACGTGTCGCGTCTCCCGGAAGTTCCAGAAGATCCAGTGAACCCCCAGCAGAATTGTGTGTTGCAGCAAAATCCGTCGCTGGAGAAAAATGGACAGCAAAATAATCAGGCTGAGAATCCTATCTTGGTAGCAAACGATAGGGCCAGAGCCATTCGAGCGTATGCTTTTCCGATGTTTGATGAGTTAAATCCAGGAATTGCACGTCCTCAAATTGAGGCAGCAAATTTTGAAATGAAACAGGTAATGTTTCAGATGTTGCAAACCGTGGGTCAATTCCATGGTTTGTCATATGAAGATCCTCATTTACACCTTAAGTGTTTTCTAGGAGTTAGTGATTCTTTTGTAATTCAAGAAGTGTCTAGAGACGCCCTGAGATTAACTTTGTTCCCGTATTCTCTTAGAGACGGAGCAAATGTATGGTTAAATTCTTTTGCTCCAGGATAAATTAGGACATGGAATGAGTTAGCGGAAAAATTTCTTAGTAAGTATTTTCCACCAACTAGGAATGCTAAATTGAGGAGTGAGATAGTAGGGTTTAGGCAACTTGAAGATGAAACTTTTAGTGAGGCTTGGGAGAGGTTTAAGGAGCTTTTGCGAAAGTGTCCCCACCATGGTTTACCTCATTGTATCCAAATGGAAACATTTTACAACGGGTTAAATGGAGCAACCCAAGGTATGGTTGATGCTTTGGCTGTAGGGGCCCTTTTGGCAAAAACTTTTAATGAAGCCCATGAAATTTTAGAAAGAATATCAACCAATAGTTGTCAGTGGTCGGATGTTAGAGGCTGAAATAAAAAAGTTAAGAGTGTGTTAGAGGTTGATGGTGTGTCCACCATTAGGGCTGATATTGCAATGTTAGCTAACGCTCTTAAAAATGTGACAGTGGTTAGTCATCAGCAGCCGCCAGCTGTGGAGCCTGCTGCAGTGGTGAACCAAGTTGCAGAGGAAGCATGTGTCTATTGTGGTGAAGAGCAAAACTACGAGTTTTGCCCCAACAATCCAGCTTCTGTGTTTTTCGTAGGTAATTAGAGGAATAACCCTTATTCTAACTTTTATAATCCAGGTTGGTGCAACCACCTCAACTTTGCGTGGGGAGGACAAGAAAGTAATATGCAAGCACATCAAAAGGTGAACCAATCGGGATTTGCTAAATCACAGTTATTGCCCCAGCAAAATAAGCAGGCTTTGCCCCAGCAAAATTCGGAGAGTTCTCTTGAGGCAATGATGAAAGAATATATGGCTCGAACAGATGCCGCAATTCAAAGTAATCAAGCTTCAATGAGAGCCCTGGAATTGCAAGTGGGCCAGCTAGCTAATGAGTTGAAGGAAAGGCCTCAAGGGAAACTTCCTTCGGATACTGAACACCCTAGAAAGGAAGGTAAGGAGCAGGTACAGGCAGTGACTTTAAGGAGTGGTAAGCCACTAGAAGAGAGAAAAGAGCCTAGTAAACTCCAGGATGTAGAGAAGAATTATGATAAAAATGTTGTTGTTGAAAAAGAGTTGGAGTCTGGTAAAGGTGCTGGAGGCAGCAATAATGATGCTGGAGCAGCTGGTTTTGTTCCAGATGTGGAACCACCTTATGTGCCGCTCCCACCTTATGTACCACCTCTACCTTTTCCACAAAGACAAAGGCCTAAGAATCAGGATGGTCAATTTTAGAAGTTTTTAGAGAATCTTAAGCAATTGCATATAAATATCCCTTTGGTAGAAGCTATAGAACAAATGCCTAATTATGCTAAATTTCTTAAGGATATTTTAACTAAAAAGAAGAGGTTAGGTGAGTTCGAAATTATATCTCTTACTAAGGAATGTAGTGCTATTCTTAAAAATGGGCTACCAACCAAGGCTAAGGATCCAGGGTCATTTACTATTCCTATTTCAATAGGTGGAAAAGAGTTAGGTAGAACACTTTGTGATTTAGGTGCAAGCATTAACCTTATGGATCTTTCGGTATATCGGAAGTTAGGTATTTGTGAAGCTAGGCCTACCACAGTCACACTCCAATTAGCTGATAGGTCTATCACATATCCAGAGGGTAAAATTGAGGATATCTTAGTGAAGGTAGATAAATTCATATTTCTTGTTGATTTTATTATCTTAGATTATGAAGCAGATAAAAATGTCCCAATTATTCTTGGTCGTCCATTTTTGGCTACTAGTAGGGCATTGATAGATGTTCAAAAAGGGGAACTAACAATGAGGGTTTATAATGAGGAAGTGAAATTTAATGTGTTTAAGGCCATGAAGTATCCAGACGAAATGGAAGATTGTTCTTTCATTAGGATTCTGGAGAACACAATTGTTGAGACAGCATTGCAGGATTTGGCAAACAAGCATTTGGAAGATCATGGAAAGGTTAGTGTAGAGGATTTAGAAGTTTGTTCTTTAGAAAGAAAAAGTGAAAAAGAAGTGTCTAGGTGTGAGGATGTTTTTGAGTCTTTAGATTTTGATGAAAGGAAAGCTCCTCCTATTAAGCCATCCCTGATTGAGGCACCCACTTTAGATTTGAAGCCCTTGCCGGATCATCTAAAGTATATGTATCTTGGGGAAGGTGAGACGTTGCCCATTATTGTTGCATCAGATTTAATGTCGAAGGATGAAGAGTCCTTAATAAAGTTGCTGCAGCAATATCGCAAAGCAATAGGTTGGACATTGGCTGACATTCAGGGAATTAGCCCTTCTTTCTGTATGCATAAAATCACTCTGGAGGAAGGATCCTTTAGGGGTATTGAGCAACAGAGGAGGCTCAACCATGCAACGAAAGAGGTTGTTAAGAAGGAGGTGATTAAATGGTTGGATGCTGGGATTATTTATCCAATTGCAAATAGCAATTGGGTAAGCCCTGTCCAATGTGTTCCTAAGAAAGGAGGTGTCACAGTAGTATCTAATAAAGATAATGAGTTGATCCCAACCAGGACAGTGACAGGCTGGAGGGTTTGCATGGATTATAGGAGGCTTAGCAAAGCTACCCGTAAGGACCATTTCCCTCTACCATTTATTGACCAAATGTTGGACAGATTGGCTGGTCAGGCCTACTACTGTTTCTTAGATGGTTATTCTGGGTATAACCAGATTAGCATTGCTCCTGATGATCAGGAAAAAACCACTTTCACCTGCCCTTATGGGACGTTTGCTTTTAGACGAATGCCTTTTGGCCTTTTCAATGCTCCAGCAACATTTCAGCGGTGTATGTTAGCAATTTTTTCTGATATGATTGAGTCCACTGTTGAGGTATTTATGGACGATTTTTCAGTTTTTGGAGGGTCTTTTCAAAGTTGTTTGGATAATTTAGGTAAGGTGTTAAAGAGATGTGAGGATACCCATCTAGTTCTTAATTGGGAGAAATGCCACTTCATGGTGAAGGAGGGCATAGTGTTAGGTCATAAGATCTCAAAGAAAGGTCTAGAAGTTGATCGAGCAAAAATAGAGGTTATTGCGAGATTAGAACCACCGAGTTTAGTGAAAGGGATTCGGAGCTTTTTAGGTCATGCGTGATTTTATAGAAGGTTCATAAAGGATTTTTCAAAAATTAGTAAACCTCTTTGTAACTTATTGTGCACTGATCATGTTTTTTACTTTAATGCAGATTGTAGGAAGGCTTTTGAAACTTTAAAGGCTGCTTTAATCTCAACGCCTATTTTGTGTGCACCTAATTGGAGTTTACCATTTGAGGTAATGTGTGATGCTGAGTGATGTTGCAGTAGGTGCCATGCTGGGGCAAAAGCAGGACAAATTTATCCATCCTATTTATTATGCAAGCAGGGTTTTAAATGAGGCACAAATCAACTATACAACTACTGATAAGGAGTTGTTAGTTGTTGTGTTTGCTTTTGAGAAATTCCGCCAATATTTGGTTGGATCCAAAGTCACGGTTTTCACAAATCATGCAGCAATAAGGTACTTAATGTCTTAAAAATATGCAAAGCCTAGATTGATTCATTGGGTTTTATTATTGCAGGAATTCGACTTGGAGATAAAGGATAAGAAGGGATCAGAGAATGTTATTGCAGATCATTTGTCTCGTCTTGATCCAACATCATCTTTGTTGAAGCAATCTGCCATTTCAGATTCTTTTCCAGACGAACAGCTCTTTGCTGTTGAGGTAGAGGTAGTCAAGGATGTCCCTTGGTATGCTGATATTGTCAATTTTTTGGTAAAGGGAGTCACTCCTATTGATATGGATTGGAGGCAGACGATGAAGTTTAAGCATGATGCAAAATTTTTCCATTGGAATGAGCCATTTATGTATAAGCAATGCTCTGATGGTATTATTCGTAGGTGTGTTTCAGGTGATGAAGCAAAGGAAATCCTGGAGCAATGTCACTCTTCGCCGTATGGAGGCCATTTCAGCGGTCAGAGGACAGCTATGAGGATTTTGCATTGTGGATTCTTCTGGCCTTCCTTATTTAAGGATGTCCATTGGTTCTACAAGCAACGTGATGCTTGCCAAAGGAGAGGAAACTTGAGACCTAGAGATGAAATGCCTCTTACTTACATTTTGGAAGTGGAATTATTTGATGTGTGGGGTATTGACTTTATGGGGCCATTTCCCCCTTCTAATGGCAATGTTTTTATCTTATTGGTAGTTGATTATGTGTCCAAGTGGGTGGAGGCCATCGCATGCCATCAGAATGATGCCAAGACAGTATCAAGGTTTCTCCAATCGCACATCTTTGCACGGTTTGGGACACCTAGAGCTCTAGTGAGTGATGAGGGTACCCATTTTGTTAATAATGTTTTGGCTAAACTTTTAGCGAAGTATGGAATTAAGCATAGGATATCTACTCCTTATCACCACAGCCAAATGGTCAAGCTGAAATTAGTAATAGGTAAATCAAATCTATTTTAGAGAAAGTAGTCCATCCATCTAGGAAAGATTGGTCTTTTCGATTAGATGAGGCTCTTTGGGCTTATAGGACAACCTATAAGACTCCCTATAGGTTAGTATATGGGAAAACTTGTCATTTACTGTTAGAGCTTGGGCATAAAACATTTTGGGCTTTGAAGAAGTTGAATTTTTATCTGACTTGTGTAGGGGCAATAAGAATGTTGCAGCTTAACGAGTTAGAGGAATTTCGCCAATTTTCTTATGAAAATGCGAAAATGTATAAAGAAAAGACTAAGAGGTGACATGATAAGAAAATTAAGCCTAAAGAATTTGTTAAAGGTCAGAGAGTCTTGCTTTACAATTCTAGATTGAAATTGTTTCCTCGGAAGCTAAAATCCAAATGGTCTGGTCCGTTTGTGGTGATTGAAGTTTTTCCCCATGGAGCAATTACTTTGAGGGATGAAAAGGATGGGAGAGTGTTCAAAGTTAATGGACAGCATGTGAAACATTATTGGGGTGAGGAGTTCCAGTCGAAATATCCTTCCCTAAAGTTGCTTGATGAATAAGCGAGCGAGATTTTTGCGGGAGCATTTTGTATAACAATATTTTTTAGCTACTAGGATTTTGTTGTGATTTTATTTTTCGCTGATTTGGTTTGATTTTAATTCAAATTATTTTGAATTAGATTCAGTTTGTTTAAATCTTATATGATTTATTTTAATTCATTGTTATTTTTAAAAAATCTCGTAGATTTTATTTTATTGTATTTTTATTTTCGCCAGTTTATCTTATGTTTAATTTAATACGATTAATTTAGAGTAGATTTAGTTTAGTAGTTTTTGATTATTTATATTTCTGTTTAGATTAGGTTTAATTAATAATATATTTCCTGATTTATTCGGCTAAAGATGAAATAAAATTAGATTTGATTTTGGCAGTTTGAAATTGAATTTTCCCGTGTGAAAAGATTCTTCTAGAAGGAGATTTTATTGTTCGGTTTGTTTTTGCAATCTTTTGGTTAGAGCAACCATATCGTCAGAATATTATAGATTTGGTTAAGAATTAAATATTTTACCATTTGGATTTAAATTTTTCGTGGGAAGTTAACTTGCATGTGAGATCTGGCGATTACACGTGTCTCGCAGGGAAATCAAACGCCAGCCAGCGTATCATTAAAATCAGATTTTACCATTTTAATCATTTAATTTTACCACGATTACATGCAAAATTAACGGTAATATTATTTAATTAGAGCAAATTTTTTCGGTTAGGATCATTAGTGCTGGAGCCCTATTTAATCAAATCCACGGTACGTTTTCCTTCACTTCATCTTCACCCATGTTTTATTCTTTGCTTCAGTTTTTCTTTCCTTTCTTCCGATTACTGTAAAATTCTTCAAGTTCGAAATGGCTAAAACAAGAGGCCGTAAAGAGAGAGACAATGAGGAAGAAGAAGTGCCAGTTACCCCTGAGGCACCAAAGACAAAGGCGAAGAAAAGGAAAACACCGGAAGAGAGAGAGGCTAAGAGAAGAAGACGTCAACAGCGGACTGAGGTTGTAGAGATTGAAGAGGTTGTAAGGAAAGTCGTCGAACACGTTGCTGCTGAAGTGGTTGAAGAGGAGCAACCGAAGGAACCTGAGGAAAACAATCCTGAGCAAGGTGAGCCGATTATTGAGAACCCACAGGAAGTTCAAGAGAATCCAGTAGAGGATACACAAGAAGAAGGAAATGGGCAGGAAGTGCAAGAGCAGCAGGTTCAGACTGAAGAGATTGTACCAGAGATTCCATGTCGTTGCCGTCGGAAGCAGAAGGCTGGGAGAATCAAGGTAATCCGAACAGACACCCCATCGTCGTCGTCGACGGAATCTAAAAAAGAAAACCCTGAGAAAGAGGACCAGGTGAGAGAAGAAGCTGAAAAGAAGGTCGAGGAAGAAATTTTGGCGAAACAAACCGAAGACAAGGGCAAAGGGATTGCTGAGGCACCGGGAGAGACAGAGGAGGTCGATCCTGAGGAACCAAGGTTGCCATATAATCGCTTCATCAACGATCTTGCCCGAGCAAAGTATCTGGAAATGCTGAAAAGGGACTTCTTATTTGAAAGAGGATAAGGTGATGACTTGCCTCATTTCCTACGTGCTGGTATTACCAATCATGGATGGGATCAGTTTTGTGCAAAGCCGGAGCCAGTGAATTCGAATATTGTTCGAGAATTTTATGCGAACATAGATGATCAAGAAGGATTTCAAGTCATGGTCCGAGTGGTGGCTGTTGATTGGAGCCCAGGAGCAATCAACTCTCTTTTCAACCTCCAAGATTTTCCACATGCTGGGTTTAATGAGATGGTGGTGGCACCGTCTAACGATCAGCTGAATGCGGCTGTAAGGGAGGTTGGCATTGAAGGGGCCCAATGGAGGTTGTTGAAGACGGAGAAGCGCACTTTCCAAGCGACTTATCTAAAGAGTGAGGCTAATACATGGTTGGGCTTCATCAAGCTGCGTTTGCTTCCGACAACCCACGACTCGACAGTGTCCCGAGACCGAGTGCTTCTGGTATTTGCTATTCTGCGTTCTTTAAGTATTGATGTTGGAAAATTATCTCAAATGAAATTTATACTTGCTGGCGAAAGAAGGTTGGTAAATTATTCATCCCATATACAATCACGTTGTTGTGCAATAGGGCAGGGGTGCCCACGACCCAGATGATGTCATTTTGCTTGACAAGGGGATCATTGACACACCTAATCTAGCGAGGCTTCAGCGGACTCAAGAAGCTCGCCAAGGTGGATTGGTTTGCGGCATCCATCGGATTTTAAAGCGACTTCAACTGTCGGTCAGTAGGCAAGAGTATGCTGAAAGACAAGCTCAAACCTACTGGACCTATGCTAAAAGAAGGGATGTCACACTTAGGAGGGCATTGCAATCTAACTTTTCAAAGCCTTACCAAGCCTTTCCAGTATTCCCCGATGACCTGTTCAATCCTTGGATTCCACCCCCGTGAGTTGAAAGAGAGGAAGAAAAGGAGGAAGATCAGGGTCAGGATGATTGACGAAGAAGTAGAGTTGGGCGAGCAATCATTTTGTTCTTATCTTTTTGTTTGCTCGCGTATTTCTGACCCCATTTTCTTTTGATATTATGTTTTTGCTTGTTTTTGCTTGTTTTTATTTTTCTGTTCCTAGGCCACCAGTTTATCTATTTCATGTAAATCTTTTTCTAATGAAATTTCCAAGCATTTCTGTTTTATAACCACTGAGCATTCCTAACTTAACTAATTTTCTTCTGAATATTTGAAGCTTGGACTAGTTAGCTTAATTAGATCAAGGTGTTATGATCTCCAAAAACCTTTTGCTTGTGCATTTCTTCTAGCCTTGTCATCGTTGCGGCAAGAAGATTCTGAGGTAGTGTTGACTTATGTGATCCACCTTAAGCTTAATTCTAGGCCCACGCTTAGTTTAAAATTCAGATAGAAAAATTTAAGTTTGGGGGTATAATTTAAAATGTTAATGATTCATTGGGGATAATGAATAATTCAAGTTTGGGGGACTTTTAGCTACTCCAATTGTTTTGCTTGAGCATTCATCTCCTTCTCATAACCTCTTTCTCAAAAATCCATCTTTCAAGTTTACCATCCAATCTCCAAAAGGTTTCTTTCCAACAGAGGAATTGAGACATTTTTCTTTTGAGAACGCACAAAGCTTCCCAAGGAAAGAGCAAAAAATAATGCCATGACCAGAAAATTAAAGCCAAGCATCATGAAGTTGGACAGAAGGTGTTATTATTTAACTCCATACTCCAATTGTTTTCTGGCGAACCATTTCGCAATAATCAAAGGTTACTCTTACGGAGTTATGAATTTAAAGAGTAAGGATGAAGATCACATTCTTAAAGTAAATGGACAACAGTGGAAGCCTTACTTTGGAGAAGAGGTGTTAGCACAATAAAAATCAATTGAAGCTAAATTGTTCAAGGAGTATTCTTGACTGAAATTTCATTTGCATTTGTTGCTTTTAAGTTTTTGTTTGTTTAGGTTTTAATTCAGTTATTGTTCTTTGATATTTTGTTGTCTAGTGATGATGAAAATATCAAGGTCTCAATTATATATATATATATATATATATATATGGATGTATATATAGATAGATGGATAGAGGTGTTTTAAAAATTATTGTTGAAATTACAAAATTAATTTTTAAACAAGTGTTTCACAGTTTTTTACAAGTATTAGAAAGCAACTACAATTTTTGTTATACAGTTGTTGATTTGAATAGTTCTGGTAGAATTATATTTTTTGTGCCATGTTTTAACCTTAATTATAATTTGGCCTCCCTATATTTTTTAAAGTTTTACTATCATCTCTACCTTCTTTTAATTAAAATTTACTTAAAATTTTTATCATTAATCTATACATCCCAGAATATTATTACTTTACAAATAAGGAGGATGAAAATTGGATAAAGATATCTAACCACTTAAATTATGTTTAGATTGACAACAATTATTGTTGTAAAAAAAAAACAATTATTGAACTTTTAGAAGCATATAGAGACCAAATTAAAAAGACTTTTAAGACAAATATATCATTATAACTTAACCGCTAAACAAATATAAATATATATATACCGCTAAACAAATATTGAAATTGTTAAATTTGAAATTTGACCTTGTAAGGTATATAGTCCAAATTTATTTCTAGAAAAAAAAAATCACGGTCTACGCAGTTCAAGAAATAATTTTTACGGGTCCATATCATTTAAATCATAGCAATTTGATTTTTGAAATATGAAGTTCAAACCAAGGAGTATGTTGATGGTCAAATTTGGTCGGGAGGAACTCACCTGACCTTCACGTGCCACCAACGGTAAATTTGTTTGAAAGAGGGAAGACGTGACCTGCAAGACAAGGAAACCTGCATACCGGTTGGGTGCTTGCCCCACCGCCTCCGATTCTTAAGTTAGTAAGCTGAAGGAAGAGCTAGAGAGCAAGAGGAGAAGTCGAGAGTAGAGTTCGGGATCCCATCTTCAGTGATGAAAAGAGGTTTAAATAGGCTCATGCTCCTAGAGTTTTTAGGATTTCGGAGACGATTCAAGGATGAACCAGGTGGAAACAGGGCGGACAGGGACAGTAGAGACCGAACGGGGGCGAAAGGACTCGGCCCGCGCAAGCGGGCCGAGTGGTCGGCCTCGGCCTCGGTTCAAGGCCGAGGCCGACCATATGGGTCGGGCCAAGGCCGATCCCTCCGACCTTGGCCAGACCTTTTGGCCGGTTTCGCCTCCAGAGTCCACTTCCCAGTCTTATTTCTGTCCGGTTGTCCTCATCAACTCCTTGTACATCGTTGTGATAAAAAAATTACCTATAACAGAGTAGACCCATGATGAGACAACTTAAAAAGATGTTAATCTAAAAATTCTATATAAATTAGAACATGTTCAATAACAATTAATGGATTGTTCAGTAACAATTAACAGATTAATCCTTCAAATTTTTGCGAAGATTAGTAGAATTTAGCATAGAGAAAAACCTCACTTGAAATTAAATCCCCATATTTGTTTTCTTATGTCATATTGTTATTAATAATTAAATCAGTCTCAATTTACAAATAAAAGCTCCATTGAATATGGATTTTGTATTGTATTTTATACTTTTAGGTTGGACTAATAAGACATGTTGAAATACGTTAACAAATGTTAATTTAATATCAACTTTTTATGAACCATTTTTATTTCGGGGCAAAAGAAAAATGGCTTAAATCTTGGGAAGCTAGACATCAAGTTTTAGATAAGTTGTTTAAGGAATGATTTCACTTTCATCTCCCTTTCGGTTATATCCTCATTCTCCCAAATTTATACTTTTTAGTCCCCATTTGTCAACTTTTTTTCGCGTCTCATGCTTCTTTCATCCAAACACTACATTGAGAAACGATAGTTCCTCGTTCTCGTCATCCACTTTTGTCTTTGTTTGTCTGTCCTTCTTTGGTCTTGAATTTGAAAGTCACTCATTCAACTTATTATCTTTTGAGATCATGTCGTTCCCATCATATGCTTGATATTTCCAAATTGAGATCGTGCTATAAGTTATCTTTATTAGTCATTCAAATAGTATATGAGACCATTTCAGCCCACCATTTTTGTCCATCATATTCCATCATGTCTATTGTGAATGGTCAAACCTATCCATTGGAGCATCTATGTAACAACAAAAAGAGTTGCAACAATATCAAAATGAGGGCATTCACACAAAAAAAAAAAAAAAAAAAAAAAAAAGAGAGAGAAAAAAAAAAGAAGAAATTTTTAGATAAGGATAAAGCTTTTTTTTAATGGTTTAATATCACTTGATAGTCTATAACGGAGTATGAGAATAAGTAAAATTAGCCACCTTTCTTTTTCTTTTCTTAAAAAAAAAAAAAAAGCACAGATACACACACACACACACACAAAATTTTTCCTCTTTCTGAATAAAGCATTGTAGCAAAAAATAAAAAAAATCTTGCATAAATACTAGTGCAAATTGCAGATAAGAATGTCTATTAGAAGCCATTTATAAAAAAAAAAAAAAAAACCCCTTCATGAGTTGATTCTTGACTTTGATGAAAACTTCTTTAAAAAGTTACTTTTCTTGAAACTATGCTTTAAACTTCATGCATAAACACTGGGGCAAATTTTTAGATGAGAGTCTGTATCACAAAGTGTTTTATCATAAAAAACTCGTGCATTCATAAGCATTGTAAGTTAAAATTTTGTCCGTTGAAGTTTTTCTCACCATATTACTGTGTCATCGGGTGCTTGTTTACTCCTGGCCCGATACCTTTATCATGGAGGTGCTTGTTTACCCTGGCCTCCAGCTCCTTCAATACATCATCGGTGTTTGTTTACCCCTGGCCCGATACCTTTATCATGTGGTATCCAACTCCTTTAATGCATCATCGGGTGCTTGTTTACCCCTGGCCCGATACCTTTATCATGGAGGTGCTTGTTTATCCCTGGCCTCCAGGTCCTTTAATAAATCATTGGGTGCTTGTTTACCCCTGGGCTTCAGCTCCTTTAATACATCATCGGGTGCTTGTTTACACCTGGCCTGATACCTTTATCATGGAGGTGCTTGTTTACCCCTGCATCATCGGGTGCTTGTTTACCCCTGGCCCGATACCTTTATCATGGAGGTGCTTGTTTACCTCTGGCCTCCAGCTCCTTTAATACATCATCGGGTGCTTGTTTACCCCTGGCCCGATACCTTTATCATGGAGGTGCTTGTTTACCCCTGGCCTCCCCAAAACATTTACGATTTAGCGTTTACCCCTAGCCGTCCCAAATTTGACAGTTTAGCGTTTACCCCTGGCTGTCCCAAAATTTAACAGTTTAGTGTTTACCCCTGCCTGTTTCCAAACATTTACGGTTTAGCGTTTACCCCTGGCCGTCCCAAATTTGACAGTTTAGCGTTTACCCCTGGCTGTCCCAAAATTTAACAGTTTAGTGTTTACCCCTGGCTGTTTCCAAACATTTACGGTTTAGCGTTTACCCCTGGCCGTCCCAAATTTGACAGTTTAGCGTTTACCCCTGGCTGTCCCAAAATTTAACAGTTTAGTGTTTACCCCTGGTTGTTTCCAAACCTTGGCGGCTTAGTGTTTACCCCTGGTCGTCCCAAAATTTGACAGTTTAGCGTTTACCCCTAGCTGTCCCAAAATTTAACAGTTTAGTGTTTACCCCTAGCTGTTTCCAAACATGTACGGTTTAGCATTTAGGCCTTGCCGTCCAAAATTTGACAGTTTAGCGTTTACCCCTGGCTGTCCCAAAATTTAACAGTTTAGTGTTTACCCCTGGCTGTTTCCAAACATTGGCGGTCTAGTGTTTACCCCTGGCCGTCCCAAAATTTGACAGTTTAGTGTTTAACCCTGGCTGTCCCAAAATTTAACAGTTTAGTGTTTACCCCTGGCTGTTTCCAAACATTGGCGGTTTAGTGTTTACCCTTGGCCGTCCCAAATTTGACAGTTTAGCGTTTACCCCTAGCTGTCCCAAAATTTAACGGGGTAGTGTTTACCCTTGGTCGTTCCAAAATTCATTCGATTTAGTGTTTTCCCCTATCTATTCCCCAAAAAAAAAAAAAAAAAAAAAGCTTAAAGTTTACCATTGGTTGTCCATATATAAAATTTCGAACAAATAAGGTCTACGCCTTTGTCCATCCTTTTATTCTATAAGAATGAACAAAGATAGACCCCTAACTTTGTCCGATATTTTATTCTTTTAATTGATTTTGTCTTTTTTTAGAATATTAAATATAAGAAAAAAAAGTGTTCTAGAGCTTTTAATTAGCCAATTCAATTTTAATTAAATTTGGTAGAGATAATTAAGTCAAATATTTTATTTTAATTAATTGATTTGTCAAATCAAATATTAGGTTTATTTGGTAAGTTTAATTAATCAAAATATTTTGTTTCCTTAGAGGATTGATTGGTAATTAAAATTTTGTAAATATGAGAGGTGAAATTTGAGTATTTATTTGTTTCTTCTTTTATTTTATTAGATTTTATTTTATTATTTTTTTTAATTTTATTTGATCACCTCCCTAATATGTTGTGGTTGGAATTAGCTATAAATAGGGATCCCCTCACCCTTGCTATTCACGATTTTTGGAGCTTGGCAATACCCCACGTTTTTTTGGGCTAAAAATAGACTCCCAAATTCCTCTCTCTTAAAACCCTAGATACACTTTTCTCCCTTTCCCATCTAACTTCCCTCTCCTACTCTAACGCTTTCTCTTTTCCTCTCCAACGATTTCGCCCCCTCGCCATCACCCTCTCTCTAAATTTCACGTCGCCACTTCTTCAAGTCTTATTCCCAATCCAACGGTCACAAACGTTTTTGTAAGTATTTTATTTTAACCTTTGTTTACAATTCTTTTTCCTATAGTTTTCTTTCTTTTCATGAGGTTATTTTTTTCATGCTTTATAAAGTTTAGTTTATTTATCGTTTCTTTCGCTTTATTTTAATATGTTTTTATAGCATTTAGGAAGTTATGTGAATTTTCTTTTAGGAGCATTTGACAATTGCATCATGTATTATATTCAATTTCATCGTTTATATTTTGATTTAGTTAAACCTTTAGGGTTGATTGTTATATGTCATTTATGTTTAATTTGTTAGTTTAAATTGTGTACAACTGTATCTTGTATTATTATTTATAATTTAGTCATGTAACTTCATTTAAATTAATATGTAGATACTTTTGCTTACACCAATATTTCTTTTGTTATTTGTGTTCAAAAAGATAATACAAAAAAAAGTCTCCAATGATAAAATCTCAAATTTTTGGAATGCCAATGTTTGAGTTTCATATGGTATATGTCTTGGAATGCCAAGATTTAGTTTTAATATGTTTCCATTAAAGCAATTGAATTTTATAAAATTTTATTTCTTGTATATTATAGTTTTTATCCCTTTTTAGATATTTTCTCTCAATGATATATATTTTTTTTATTTCTCTAAGTTATGATATTTAATCCATAATTCCCTTGTAAATTTCTTTCCCTTAATTAAATAGTTTCAAAACAAAAATCTTCCAACGATGGAATCTTGAATTTTCGGGATGCCGATATTTGAGTTTCTTGAGGAAAAATAAGATCTCGGGATGCCGGGATTTGATTTTAATATTTCCTTGCATTTTTATATTTTCCTTTTTAAAAAACTTCTTTTTAAAAAAACTTCCTAATATGTTGTGGTTGGAATTGGCTATAAATAGGGGATCCCTATTTATAGCAAATTCCAACCACAACATATTAGGAAGGTGATCAAATAAAATTAAAAAAATAATAATAAAATAAAATCTAATAAAATAAAAGAAGAAACAAATAAATACTCAAACTTCACCACCCATATTTACAAAATTTTAATTACCAATCAATCCTCTAAGGAAACAAAATATTTTGATTAATTAAACTTGCCAAATAAACCTAATATTTGATTTGACAAATCAATAAATTAAAATAAAAAATTTGACTTAATTATCTCTACCAAATTTAATTAAAATTGAATTGGCTAATTAAAAGCTCTAGAACACTTTTTTTTTTCTTATATTTAATATTCTAAAAAAGGACAAAATCAATTAAAAAAATAAAATATCGGACAAATTTAGGGGTCTACATTAGTGAAGGTAGATAAATTCATATTTCTTGTTGATTTTATTATCTTAGATTATGAAGCAGATAAAGATGTCCCAATTATTCTTGGTCGTCCATTTTTGGCTACTGGTAGGGCATTGATAGATATTCAAAAAGGGGAACTAACAATGAGGGTTTATAATGAGGAAGTGAAATTTAATGTGTTTAAGGCCATGAAGTATCCAGACGAAATGGAAGATTGTTCTTCCATTAGGATTCTAGATAACACAATTGTTGAGACAGCAATGCAGGATTTGGCAAACAAGCATTTGGAAGATCATGGAAAGGTTAGTGTAGAGGATTTAGAAGTTTGTTCTTTAGAAAGAAAAAGTGAAAAAGAAGTGGCTAGGTGTGAGGATGTTTTTGAGTCTTTAGATTTGGATGAAAGGAAAGCTCCTCCTATTAAGCCATCCCTGATTGAGGCACCCACTTTAGATTTGAAGCCCTTGCCGGATCATCTAAATTATATGTATCTTGGGGAAGGTGAGAGGTTGCCCATTATTGTTGCATCAGATTTAATGCCGAAGGATGAAGAGTCCTTCATAAAGTTGCTGCAGCAATATCGCAAAGCAATAGGTTGGACATTGGTTGACATTCAGGGAATTAGCCCTTCTTTCTGTATGCATAAAATCACTCTAGAGGAGGGATCCTTTAGGAGTACTGAGCAACAGAGGAGGCTCAACCCTGCAATGAAAGAGGTTGTTAAGAAGGAGGTGATTAAATGGTTGGATGCTGGGATTATTTATCCAATTGCAAATAGCAATTGGGTAAGCCATGTCCAATGTGTTCCTAAGAAAGGAGGTGTCACAGTAGTATCTAATAAAGATAATGAGTTGATCCCAACCAGGACAGTGACAGGCTGGAGGGTTTGCATGGATTATAGGAGGCTTAACAAAGCTACCCGTAAGGACCATTTCCCTCTACCATTTATTGACCAAATGTTGGAAAGATTGGCTGGTCAGGCCTACTACTGTTTCTTAGATGGTTATTCTGGGTATAACCAGATTACCATTGCTCCTGAGGATCAGGAAAAAACCACTTTCACCTGCTCTTATGGGACGTTTGCTTTTAGGCGAATGTCTTTTGACCTTTTCAATGCTCCAGCAACATTTCAGCGGTGTATGTTAGCAATTTTTTCTGATATGATTGAGTCCACTGTTGAGGTATTTATGGGCGATTTTTCAATTTTTGGAGGGTCTTTTCAAAGTTGTTTGGATAATTTAGGTAAGGTGTTAAAGAGATGTGAGGATACCCATCTAATTCTTAATTGGGAGAAATGCCACTTCATGGTGAAGGAGGGCATAGTGTTAGGTCATAAGATTTCAAAGAAAGATCTAGAAGTTGATCGAGCAAAAATAGAGGTTATTGCGAGATTAGAACCACCGAGTTTAGTGAAAGGGATTCGGAGCTTTTTAGGTCATGCTGGATTTTATAGAAGGTTCATAAAGGATTCTTCAAAAATTAGTAAACCTCTTTGTAACTTATTGTGCACTGATCACGTTTTTTACTTTAATGCAGATTGTAGGAAGGCTTTTGAAACTTTAAAGGCTGCTTTAATCTCAACGCCTATTCTGTGTGCACCTAATTGGAGTTTACCATTTGAGGCAATGTGTGATGCGAGTGATGTTGCAGTAGGTGCCATGTTGGGGCAAAAGCAGGGCAAATTTATCCATCCTATTTATTATGCAAGCAGGGTTTTAAATGAGGCACAAATCAACTATACAACTACTGAAAAGGAGTTGTTAGCTGTTGTGTTTGCTTTTGAGAAATTCCGCCAATATTTGGTTGGATCCAAAGTCACGGTTTTCACAAATCATGCAGCAATAAGGTACTTAATGTCTAAAAAAGATGCAAAGCCTAGATTGATTCCTTGGGTTTTATTATTGCAGGAATTCGACTTGGAGATAAAGGATAAGAAGGGATCAGAGAATGTTATTGCAGATCATTTGTCTTGTCTTGATCCAACATCATCTTTGCTGAAGCAATCTGCCATTTCAGATTCTTTTCCAGATGAACAACTCTTTGCTGTTGAGGTAAAGGTAGTCAAGGATCTCCCTTGGTATGCTGATATTGTCAATTTTTTGGTAAAGGGAGTCACTCCTATTGATATGGATTGGAGGCAGACGAAGAAGTTTAAGCATGATGCAAAATTTTTCCATTGGGATGAGCCATTTATGTATAAGCAATGCTCTGATGGTATTATTCGTAGGTGTGTTTCAGGTGATGAAGCAAAGGAAATCCTGGAGCAAAGTCACTCTTCGCCGTATGGAGGCCATTTCAGCGGTCAAAGGACAGCTATGAGGATTTTGCATTGTGGATTCTTCTGGCCTTCCTTATTTAAGGATGTCCATTGGTTCTACAAGCAATGTGATGCTTGCCAAAGGAGAGGAAACTTGGGGCCTAGAGAGAAAATGCCTCTTACTTACATTTTGAAAGTGGAATTATTTGATGTGTGGGGTATTGACTTTATGGGGCCATTTCCCCCTTGTAATGACAATGTTTTTATCTTATTGGCAGTTGATTATGTGTCCAAGTGGGTGGAGGCCATCGCATGCCATCAAAATGATGCCAAGACAGTATCAAGGTTTCTACAATCGCACATCTTTGCGCGGTTTGGGACACCTAGAGCTCTAGTGAGTAATGAGGGTACCCATTTTGTTAATAATGTTTTAGCTAAACTTTTAGCGAAGTATGGAATTAAGCATAGGATAGCTACTCCTTATCACCCACAACCAAATGGTCAAGCTGAAATTGGTAATAGGTAAGTCAAATCTATTTTAGAGAAAGTAGTCCATCCATCTAGGAAAGATTGGTCTTTTCGATTAGATGAGGCTCTTTGGGCTTATAGGACAACCTATAAAGACTCCCTTAGGTATGTCTCCCTATAGGTTAGTATATGGGAAAACTTGTCATTTACCGTTAGAGCTTGGGCATAAAATGTTTTGGGCTTTGAAGAAGTTGAATTTTGATCTGAGTTGTGTAGGGGCAATAAGAATGCTGCAGCTTAACGAGTTAGAGGAATTTCGCCAATTTTCTTATGAAAATGCGATAATGTATAAAGAGAAGACTAAGAGGTGGCATGGTAAGAAAATTGAGCCTAAAGAATTTGTTAAAGGTTAGAGAGTCTTGCTTTACAATTCTAGATTGAAATTGTTTCCTCGGAAGCTAAAATCCAAATGGTCTGGTCCGTTTGTGGTGATTGAAGTTTTTCCCCATGGAGCAATTACTTTGAGGGATGAAAAGGATGGGAGAGTGTTCAAAGTTAATGGACAACGTGTGAAACATTATTGGGGTGAGGAGTTCCAATCGAAATATCCTTCCCTAAAGTTGGTTGATGTATAAGCGAGCGAGATTTTTGCGGGAGCATTTTGTATAGCAATATTTTTGAGCTCCTAGGATTTTGTTGCGATTTTATTTTTCGCTGATTTGGTTTGATTTTAATTCAAATTATTTTGAATTAGATTCGGTTTGTTTAAATCTTATCTGATTTATTTTAATTCATTGTTATTTTTTAAAAAATCCCGTATATTTTATTTTATTGTATTTTTATTTTCGCCAGTTTATCTTATGTTTAATTTAATCTGATTGATTTAGAGTAGATTTAGTTTAGTTGTTTTTTATTATTTATATTTCTGTTTAGATTAGGTTTAATAATATTTTTCCTGATTTATTCGGCTAAGGATGAAATAAAATTAGATTTGATTTTGGCGGTTTGAATTTGAATTTTCCCGTGTGAAAAGATTCTTCTAGAAGGAGATTTTATTGTTCGGTTTGTTTTTGCAATCTTTTGGTTAGAGCAACCATATCGTCAGAATATTACAGATTTGGTTAGGAATTAAATATTTTACCATTTGGATTTAAATTTTTAGCGGGAAGGTAACTTGCATGTGAGATCTGGCGATTACACGTGTCTCGCAGGGAAATCAAACGCCAGCCAGCGCATCATTAAAATCAGATTTTAACGTTTTAATCATTTAATTTTACCACGATTACATGCAAAATTAACGGTAATATTATTTAATTGGAGCAGATTTTTTCGGTTAGGATCAATAGTGCTGAAGCCCTATTTAATCAAATCCACGGTACGTTTTCCTTCACTTCATCTTCACCCATGTTTTATTCTTTGCTTCAGTTTTTCTTTCCTTTCTTCCGATTACTGTAAAATTCTTCAAGTCCGAAATGGCTAAAACAAGAGGCGTAAAGAGAGAGACAATGAGGAAGAAGAAGTGCCAGTTACCCCTGAGGCACCAAAGACAAAGGCGAAGAAAAGGAAAACACCGGAAGAAAGAGAGGCTAAGAGAAGAAGACGACAGCAGCGTACTGAGGTTGCAGAGATTGAAGAGGTTGTAAGGAAAGTCGTCGAACACGTTGTTGCTGAAGCGGTTGAAGAGGAGCAACCGAAGGAACCTGAGGAAAACAATCCTGAGCAAGGTGAGCCGATTATTGAGAACCCATAGGAAGTTCAAGAGAATCCAGTAGAGGATACACAAGAAGAAGGAAATGGGCAGGAAGTGCAAGAGCAGCAGGTTCAGACTGAAGAGATTGTACCAGAGATTCCACGTCGTCGCCGCCGGAAGCAGAAGGCTGGGAGAATCAAGGTAGTCCGAACAGACACCCCATCGCTGTCGTCGACGGAATCTAAAAAAGAAAACTCTGAGAAAGAGGACCAGGTGAGAGAATAAGCTGAAAAGAAGGTCGAGGAAGAAATTTTGGCGAAGCAAACCGAAGACAAGGGCAAAGGGATTGCCGAAGCACCGGGAGAGACAGAGGAGGTCGATCCTGAGGAACCAAGGTTGCCATATAATCGCTTCATCAACGATCTTGCCCGAGCAAAGTATTCGGAAATGCTGAAAAGGGACTTCTTATTTGAAAGAGGATTAAGTGATGACTTGCCTCATTTCCTGCGTGCTGGTATTACCAATCATGGATGGGATCAGTTTTGTGCAAAGCCGAAGCCAGTGAATTCGAATATTGTTCGAGAATTTTATGCGAACATAGATGATCAAGAAGGATTCCAAGTCATGGTCCGAGGGGTGGTTGTTGATTGGAACCCAGGAGCAATCAACTCTCTTTTCAACCTCCAAGATTTTCCACATGTTGGGTTTAATGAGATGGTGGTGGCACCGTCTAACGATCAGCTGAATGCGGCTGTAAGGGAGGTTGGCATTGAAGGGGCCCAATGGAGGTTGTCGAAGACGGAGAAGCGCACTTTCCAAGCAGCTTATCTGAAGAGTGAGGCTAATACATGGTTGGGCTTCATCAAGCTGCGTTTGCTTCTGACAACCCACGACTCGAAAGTGTCCCGAGACCAAGTGCTTCTGGTATTTGCTATTCTGCGTTCTTTAAGTATTGATGTTGGAAAATTATCTCAAATGAAATTTATACTTGCTGGCGAAAGAAGGTTGGTAAATTATTCTTCCCATATACAATCACGATGCTGTGCAATAGGGCAGGGGTGCCCACGACTCCAGATGATGTCATTTTGCTTGACAAGGGGATCATTGACACACCTAATCTAGCGAGGCTTCAGCGGACTCAAGAAGCTCGCCAAGGTGGATTGGTTTGCGGCATCCATCGGATTTTAGAGCGACTTCAACTGTCGGTCAGTAGGCAAGAGTATGTTGAAAGACAAGCTCAAACCTACTGGACCTATGCTAAAAGAAGGGATGCCACACTTAGGAGTGCATTGCAATCTAACTTTTCAAAGCCTTACCAAGCCTTTCTAGTATTCCCCGATGACCTGTTCAATCCTTGGATTCCGCCCCCGCCAGTTGAAAGAGAGGAAGAAAAGGAGGAAGATCAGGGTCAGGATGATTGACGAAGAAGTAGAGTTGGGCGAGCAATCATTTTGTTCTTATCTTTTTGTTTGCTCGCGTATTCCTGATCCCATTTTCTTTTGATATTATGTTTTTTCTTGTTTTTGCTTGTTTTTATTTTTCTGTTCCTAGGCCACCAGTTTATCTATTTCATGTAAATCTTTTTCTAATGAAATTTCCAAGCATTTCTGTTTTATAAGCACTGAGCATTCCTAACTTAACTAATTTTCTTCTGAATAATTGAAGCTTGGACTAGTTAGCTTAATTAGATCAAGGTGTTCTGATCTCCAGAAACCTTTTGCTTGAGCATTTCTTCTAGCCTGGTCATCGTTGCGTCAAGAAGATTTTGAGGTAGTGTTGACTTATTTGATCCACCTTAAGCTTAATTCTAGTCTCACGCTTAGTTTAAAATTCAGATAGAAAAATTTAAGTTTGGGGGTATAATTTCAAATGTTAATGATTCATTGGGGACAATGAATAATTCAAGTTTGGGGGACTTTTAGCTACTCCAATTGTTTTGCTTGAGCATTCATCTCCTTCATTATTATTTTTCTAGGTTATTGAGTAACCAGGGACATTTGTGACACCCACAGTTTGTCTTTGCATCAAAAGATGACCTAGGAAATATGAAATAAAATGAGAAAAATTATTTGCTGAAAAAAATATTTATTGTGGAAATTTTGCTGAGAAAATTCATAGGGCAAAAGTTTTGAAGGATGAATGATAATCTAGCAGTTTTTCTGTCTCCCAGGACTTAGGTGAGCTTCAACATAAAATGTCGCCATTCTGAGGAGCAAGGGATAGAATAACTAAGAATTTTTTAGCTTAGCAAAGAGTATTTAGCCTAGTTGGTGATGAGTTTGAGGCAAGGGTATACTGCACCATAAAGTGGGTCATCCCATGCTTAAGAGCTTATGATTGTAGGGCTGATTTAAGTCTGAAAAACAAAAATATAAACCCCTTAAAAATGTGACAAGTTCTTAGGATTAAGTTAAAAGTGGTGATTATTTGTCCAAGTCGGAAGAATTATTTTGTTGCAGCAGTACTCGGTTTTGCAGAATGCTTAGGTAAAGGTTGAAGGTAGTGTTGGATTATCTGTTTTGGTTAAGTTATGTTTTGTCTAATATTTTGAATTCTCAAGAAAATGGTGGTTAGTATTGCTCGGGACGCGCAATAGTTCAAGTTCGGGGGTATGATAACTCTCCAAAAGGGAGTTATTTAGGCCTTATTTCTATAGTGTTTTGTGTGTCATTTGTGCTAAATAGGGTTGCTTTTAGATGAATAATATATGTTTTAACCCATTTGGAATAATGGATGCTTTGGAAGTTATTTTGTGCATAATATATTGTTGAATGACTTGAGGGAGCAAAATCTGTGATCCAACAAAGTAAGGAGCAAAACTGCCACGTCATAGCTCGTTAGCCATTTTAATGAGACGAAGTTTGTTGATCTATTCTCGGATTTAGGGCTTGCTATCACTCTATAAAAGGAGAAGCCGTCTCAAGTCAAAAGCATTCCTTTCTGGGGAGGAACATTCCACTCTTGGAAAGTTCATTTCCACTTTTGGGAGCCGAATAGAGGAGGAAAGATTGGAGACTCAAGAAGACCATCAACTACGGGTTTCTTCAAGGGAATTTACTTTTTCTTGTAATTTCTTGTAGTTATGGATTCGCATACTCAGATTGTAGCGTGTGTCATCATGAGCTTTATGAACTAAATTCACTTAGGTGTTGGTTAGGAGTCATGTAATTGTCGTACTTCATTCTCTATGCAATATATGTTGATTTGAGCATCTTGATTATTTTTTGTGCATATTTATATTTTGTGCCCGCCTAGCCAGCCGGTATGAATACCACTTCTTAGTTTCAGGGATGATTTGAGAAGTGTGTGACATTTAATCACACTAGATCATTGTGTATTGGTGAACGCCATTGACTGAGCTAGGGATAGCCAGTTGCCTAGTGCTTGATCGGTAGCACGTCATTGGAGTTGAAACACATTCCAAAAAATCCAGAGTTTCGGGAGGATCCTGCTAATAAGACTGCAAGAGTTGTGCCTAATCAATAATATTGCTAGAGCATCTTTTAAAACAATTACTAAACCCTGACCAACGCCTGTTTCTTATCTGTCTGCTTTGTCTGTTTACTTTTTGTTCTGTCATTTCTTTTGCTTCAACATTTTATCAAAATCAATCATTTTAACCACTTTTTGAAACCATTAAAGTTCTATACAAAATAGATAAAGTGAGAGTTATTCAGCCTCATGGTTCGATAAATACTTATTACTTGATGCGGATTGTGTATGCTTGCACAGTGATCTAGAGTCTATTTCTACTGCATTTTTACCCACTCTGGAAACCCAACAGGAGGTCCCTATTATTCTGGGATGACCCTTCCTAGCAACCGGCCAGACACTTATTGATGTTAAAAAATGAGAACTCACTATGCGCATGAATGACCAGAAGGTATTTGTTGGGTTTCCAGAGTGTGTAAATTAAATATCGTAAAAATAGACTATAGAACACTGTGCAAGCATACACAATCCGCAGCAAGTAATAAGTATTTATCGAACCACGGGGCTGAATAGCTCTCACTTTATCTATTTTGTATAGCCTTTCTATATTTAGGTTAAAAAAACAAAATAACACAGCCTTTCTATATTTAATTTCGATTTTGAAATAGATGACTAGTTGGGATTTGAAAAATCGAATTGAAAAGTCGTGTAGAATAATCAAACAAAGATGACACCTAATAAATTTGGAGAATAAAGTTAAAAATGGAGTTGCAGACAAATCTTTAATGGTCCTACCAAAAAGTCTCTGGAGTTTTTTTTTTTTTATTTTATTAAAATTGTATTTTTTTTCAAACTTATTCCAATAATAAATTTATTTGTAAACTTAATATTATAATATTGTGGTTTTTTTTTTCACGTCAATAGGTCGTCTTTGACATGCCGGTTGTCCAACAATTTTTTTTTAAAAAAAAGCAGTAGATCGTCTCTCGGTAAAATTTTAAAAAAGTGTGAAATAGAAGAGACGACCTATAAACGATGTTAATGCAGGTCGTCTCCTGCATACTCATATGTCATATTATGTTATGTGGTAAGTTGGTGGGTTGACCTCTATTATGTTAGAGGTCCTTTGTGTATTTTTGTTTTTTTTTTTCCTTCTTTTTCCTCTCTTTGTTTTTTTCTTTTTTTTCTTTTTTTTTTAGCATATTTTTGTTTCTTTTTTTTTCTTCTCTTCTTTTTTAAGATTACGATAATAGAGAGGTCAACCCACCAACTTACTACATAGCATAATATGACATATGAACGTGCAAGTCATTTCTTAAGACTACTTACATTAACATCGTTTATAGGTCGTCTCTTGAAGACAACAGTAGGCCCAAGGGGGGCTCGAACCCCCCGGACCTTGACTGTATATTATATTAATATTAAACCGTTCACCTCTTTTACAAACATTTCTCTTTGCCTCATTGGCAAACATGCCTGAAGCCCCCCTGCGCGCATCCATTGCTTGGGTTCGAATCCAGTCAAATGCATTTTGTTATTTATTTTCGCAGACAGTCCCTTTTTCTTTATTAAAAGTCCGTTTTAAAAAAAAAAAAATAGAAAAAATTGCTTTTTCTCTTCCCAGTGAACGAGTTCGAACCCAATGGAACGTATATTTTCGTTCTTTTCGCTTTTAAGTCCTTTTTTTTATTAAAAATATATTAGAAAAAAACGGTTTTTTTTTTTTTTTTTTTTTTTTTTTTTTTTTTATAAAATTTTTATAAGTATATATATGAGTAAAAAAATTATTATTCTCATTGATTTAATAGGTAGAAAACTATAATTTTCAAGGAAATAAAATTAGACCTATAATTTTTTTAAATGTTAACATATTGTTTTTTAATAATTAATTCTTATTAAAAAAATTATAATTATTATGATTTTCATTTTTATACATTTTTTTATTAAAAATAAGTAAAAGATACCATTTTTGTATTTTATTCTGAGATTTGTTTTATTTTAGTCATTGTGTTTACAAATGTTCAAATTTAGTCATTTGTACTTTACGTAAATCTTACAAAATGTTACTATATTGTTAACTTTTCATTTTCTTTTTGTCTCTAGTCCTCCTTGTATAGAAACATATTCACATCGTGTCTTCTCTTAAATGGAAATTATTATAATTATTTTTACCGAATTTAATACAAATTTACTTTAAACAACCAAAATAAGTACTAATTTTAAATTTTATTGAAAGTATGTGGACTAAATTTGAACATTTAAAATTATATAAACTAAAATGAAATTAGACTTAAAGTACATTGACCAAAATGGTATTTTAACCTAAAAAATGTCAATAATACTTTCTATTAAACAAATTAATATCAAAATACACCAAGCCCCCCTAACATAAAGTTCTAGATCCGCCACTGCTTGAAGATACTATCTATTTCGGCATGTTTTTTTAGAAAAAAAAAATTAATGTAGGTCGTCTCTTTAGAGATTTTTTTAAAAACTTTGTTGGGTAGTCGGTGTGCCACGTCAGCAGGTTGATGACCTATTGACGTGAAAGAAAAGCTACCCTATTAAAGTAATAAGTTTCCAAATAAATAAGTTTTAAAAAAATACAATTTTAATAAAAAAAAATATTTAAAAAAAAAACTCCAAAATTCTCCTCTATCTTACCATTATGAATAAAAATAATGATTCTAGAAGGAACACATCTTTCTCATTGTAATTCTAAAATAATTTTTGCAAAACACAATATTAAAATTCCAATTCCAGAAATTTTCAATATATTTGATTCTTATTCATTCATTTTCATTACGCAAATGGTTCCAAAAAAAAATTGATGTTTACAATTTATCCTTGCAGAACTGAAAAAGGAAAAAATTCACTGAAATTCATTTATAAAATGAAGGCAGCCTAAAGGCACACTTAGAAGTTAGAAGTTGAGTTGTTATGAAAATGAAGAAAGTTTCAGAAAAAGGTTCCGTTGGATTGGGTGTGTTGTTATTGATCATGGTGCTGCTCCAGTTTTCTTTCTCCCGAATTTCAGCCGCAGCTTGCATCGAGAAGGAGCGGGATGCTCTCCTTCGATTCAAGACAAGTTTTGATGATCCTTCCCATCAGGAAAGGAACCGATTGCTGCAGTTGGAATGGAGTGGGCTGCAATCCAACTACCGGACATGTTACTAAGATTGATCTTCCAAATAATCAGGTTCACTTTGACTCTAGTTTGTTAGAGTTCAAATACTTAAATTACTTGGATTTAAGTGGTAACTTTTTCAACTATACTCAAATTCCCAATTTCTTGGGTTCAATGTTGGAATTGAGATATCTTGATCTTTCTCTTGCATCTTTCTTTGGGAAAGTTCCTCCTCATCTAGGCAACCTTACTAAATTGGTCTTTCTTGATTTATCACTGTATGGAATTTATGATGATGGAGAATCGAAGTTGCTTGATGGTGGTGACGGTAAATGGATATCTCGACTTTCTTCCTTACAATCCCTTAACTTGAGTGGGATGCACTTTCCAACGGCTTCCAATTTGATGCAAGTGTTTAGTTCTATTCCTTTATTGTCGTCCTTAAGATTACAATATTGCAACCTTCAAAATGTCCATTTGTCTTATGGCTCCTTGAATTCTTCATTTCTTACTAGAATTCAACTTCTAGATTTGTCTTATAATAATTTGACTGGACCAGTTCCTGAGGCTCTCCAAAATATAACTTCCCTGAGATTTCTTTACCTTTCTGGAAATAAGTTCACTAGCACTAAAGGTGGACTTTCGTCCTTCGTTGGAAGTAATTGTCGCCTAAAAGAATTGTATTTATCAGACAACCTTGACGATCTTGGTGGAGATGTGTTTGGAGGCTATGTCAATGAGTCTGTGAGTTGCAATAGATATGACCTTCAACTGCTTCAATTGGAATCAACACCGGTGAAAAACGAAATTCCGAATTGGCTTGGAAAGTTAGAAAACTTGAAAGCCCTTTATCTTGAGGACTGTTACATTTATGGTCCAATTCCTGTTTCACTGGGAAATTTATCCAACATAGAAATTTTGTGATCTCTTGCGGCCAACCATCTAAGTGGAGCAATTCCAAACTCATTTGGAAGATTATTGAATTTGAAGAGTTTGAATCTTGGATCTAACAGATTGGAAGAGGTGGGTGTGGAAAGTTTTAGCCAACTTAGAAGTTTGGAGTCATTGGACATATCAGGAAACATAATCAAAGGTGTTATTTCATAAGCCTACTTTGCTAATCTCTCTCCGTTGGACCAATTGACAATGGGAGATAATGACCTTTTGTTGGACATAAAATCTAATTGGGCTCCTCCTTTTCAATTGACGTTCCTTGATGCATGGTCATGTAAGTGCTTTGGAAGTAAGTTCCCTCGATGGCTTGAAACACAGACCCAACTTATTTATTTACTATTGGGAAACACGAGTATCTCAAGTCCTTTACCAACATGGTTGAGAGGAAAAAATCTCTACATTTTGGATCTTTCCCACAACCAGATGGTGGGACCACTTCCAATGAGCATGGGTGATCAGATGCCCAAATTTGGGAGAGGTGCATCTCAATGACAATCATATCAATGATTCATTACCACCATCGATTTGCAAATTGAAGAATTTGAGAGTTTTGGATCTTTCAAATAATAGACTATCTGGGGTGGTACATGGTTGCTTCTTGACTTCAAACTTGCAAAGTTTGGATTTGTCTTCGAATAATTTTTCAGTGGCATTTCCTTATTCACCGGGAAATCTTTCAAATGTTGTACAATTATACTTGAGAAACAATAACTTTGAAGGATCCATGCCAATTGTGTCTTGAAGAATTCCAAATTTTTGTTATATTTGGATATGGAAGGAAACAATTTCTCTGGGGAATATCCCCACATGGGTGGGTTATCATCTTAGAGATTTGCGATATTTAATTATGCGAGGTAATATTATCAATGGCACTATTCCTCAAAGTCTATGCCTTCTTCCTTACTTGCAAATTTTGGATCTTGCTCATAATCAATTAGATGGAAATATCCCACCAAATGTCAACAACTTCAGCGTAATGGTGGGAAACATAGAAAGTGACTTTTTCTCTTGCAATGCTCCTGATTGCGTGTTTACGAGTGCAAAACATGTCCAACAATATTTGAAATTAAGGAGAATGGACTACTCATTTTTACAAATAGAGTTAATGGTGAATATCGACCTCTCCCATAACTCCTTGGTCGGATTCATTCCAAGTGAGATAACAATGCTTAAAAAATTAGTTGCGTTGAATTTATCACACAATAATTTAATAGGGACAATTCCTCGTGAAATTGGAGCAATTGAGTCATTGGAATCACTTGACTTATCTTTCAATCAACTTTCTGGACCAATTCCTACGAGTATGTCAGAGTTAAATTCACTAGGCGCGTTGGAATTATCTCACAACAATCTCTCCGGAGACATTCCTCGACAAGGTCATCTCTCCACATTCAATGAGGCTTCTAGTTTTGATAGCAATCCCTTTCTTTGTGGCGATCCACTCCCAGTGAATGTGGATGAGACTAAATACAAGGTTCATGCAACAATGCGCAGGAGTTTAGAACGACTCAAAGGAATCTGGCCTCGCAAATGAGTTGGTAAAGGTAATTTTGTTCTTCTTCCAAATCTATTAGAAGTGGTCAATGTACTCTGATAAATTATAATTTCTTGGTTTCCAAATGAATGTCTCATGAATAAGAAAGTGTGTAGTTTACTAGTTGTATTAAAATTTTACTTTAGTTTTATTGATGTATTGGTTTTTATTTAATAGTAAAATTATGACGATGATGGATGAAAGTGGAATTCGCATGGTACAAACAAATTTTTTACTGCCTAATGTCAGTTTTGATAGATTTGGTTAGTTCTTTTAGGTCCCGTTTGGTTGGGGATTCATTTTCGCTTTTTTGTTTTCAAAAACAAATAATACAGAAAAAACAATAAAAATCTGTTTGGCTAATTTATTTTCAAAAACCATTTTAAAAAATAACAGAAAAGATGATGCATTTTAGAAAACGATATTTTGTCGTTTTCACAATTTTTCAATTTTAGTTTCCAAAATTGAAAACACGGGGATACCACTCCCGATTTAGTTTTTCAATCCTAAAAATAGGGATACCATTCTCGATTTCTTTTCCCATCTTCTATTAGGAAATATTTTTTTTTTCCCTTTCTCTTACTAGAAAAGATTTCTTATTCCTTTACCTAGTTTGAAAAGGATTTTTTTTTTCTCTTATAAATTGTAATTGTACAGCTTGTATTTCGAAAATCCAAAATTCTTTTCTCCTTCCCACCATCTCTATATTATCTTTCTTTTTTGTTGTCGGCAACATCAGGTTTCTTTCTTATACTTTTGCTTTTTTTGTTTTTCACTTTCATAATTGATTATTTTATGCAAAGTCATAATATACAACCTCTCAATTGTGGTCTACTTTTGATTTTTTGTTAGTAAAGAAGCTTTACCAATTAAGTTATGCTCATGTTGGTGATTATTTTTTTTTTTTGAAAAGCATGTTGGTGATTATTAATCTTGTATATATGATATGATTGTTAAATAAAATGTTACCATAATTTATTAGATTATGATATATATGATAAAATCATTTAATAAAATGTGTTACCATAATTCATCTTGTATATGCTCATATATATTGGTAATTAATCTTGTATATAGGATATGATTGTTTAATAAAATGTTACCATAATTTTTTAGACATGACTTTGAATGACGATCTTGACGATGTTGCACAATGGCCTCCGATTATTGAGTCTTATTTTATCAATCTTTTGTATGAGGAAAGTAAAAAGGGAATACAAACCTCAACATTGGATAAGAAAACTTGGAATCTTATTGATAATAATATATTTTCTAAGTTTGGCAAAAGATTTACAGTACCTAAACTGAGGTCAAAGTATAATCGCTTAAGAAAATTACACCGGGAGTTCTCAACCTTATTAGAACATACTGGCATGGGATGGGATCCTATCAATAATACAGTCAATGCAACCGAAGACATTTGGACAACTTACTTGAAGGTATATAATTATATCTAGAATTTTTTCTAATTATTAAATTATACTAATTAATAAGATGTTAATAAAGTTCATGACTGACACACTTGTAATGTTTATTATTTACAGAAAAATCCATTTGGAAAAAGGTTTCGTAAGAAAGGATGTGAACATTACAACTTACTCAGAGAAATTTTCAATAATACAACTGCAACTGGACAAATGCGTTTTGCATCAACTCATGTTCCACTTAATTCTGATGAAGAAAGAGAATTGGAGAAAGATTTTATTGGCTCTGGGGCTCATGTAGAAGTTGAATATCAAGGAGAGGTGAATGAAGATAGTGAATTCTTCCATACTTCTAGAGTCCGACATTGTAGTATGGATCCTCCTATTGACCAACGTACTCGTAAGACACCACGTGTATCTAAATCTACAGTGGATACTGCTCTTGAAGTATGGACTAAATCAATGAATGAAAAAATGATAAGAAGGGCTGCTAAACAAGAGGCTTTGAGTTCTACGGACACAATTATTGAAAAATATTCAATTGAAGAGTGCATGAAAAAATTGAACTCCATCCCTAATCTAGATAGAGAGTCATATGCTAGAGCTTGCACCAAGTTTATTTCACTTGAATGGAGGACCATGTTTATGTTGATGGATGAAGAGAATATTCGTTACATTATGGGTCCTAATTTCCAACCATGATGATTTTTTATTTTTTATTTGGATAAATTGAATGGTTTTATTTGACATTTTATTTTGATGCATCAAATCTTAGTTTGTTTAAAATTTGTATCAAACTATTTTCTATTCGCTATAAAATTTGGGATAAGATTGATTTTTGTTTATATGTTTCTTGTTTACTTGAATATATGACTATCATATTAGGTATTGAACATCAACCCCATCACATATGATGGAAGATGATACATGGTCATCAACATCGCCAGAAGATGAGATTGGAGGAATGATATTACTTGTGGAATTGACTAATGCATATGACTTTAGAATTCTAAAACAACCTTGTCGAACATCTGTCTTATCAGGTCGGGAATATATTATAGAGTTATTAAACGGACATCCCGATAGGATTTATGACTCTTTTCGAATGAACCAATGCACATTTAGATCATTGTGTCAAAGATTAAAGTCATTAGGTTATTTGAAAGATGATAAAATTGTAAGTGTTGAAGAAGCAGTTGGCATCTTCCTTATTACAGTAGGCCATAACATGCGTAATCGAATTGTGTCAGAACGATTTCAACACTCTCAAGAGACAATTTCACGTCAATTCAATAGGGTGTTAAAGGCTTTATGCAAGTTGGCCATCGATATTATTCAACCACCGAATATGAGAGTCACTCCTCAAGAAATTATAGGCAATTTCAAGTACTACCCTTGGTTTAAGGTATGTAAAAAAAATGAATTTAAGTCATTCATATTATGTGTATTTAATATATTTGATTATTGAAAAAATTGTCACATAGGATTATGCTGGTGCCATTGATGGGACTCACATAAGTGCATGGACACCTTCATCAAAGCAAACCCCTTATCGTGAACGAAAAGTTCAAGTCACTCAAAATATTATGTGTGTGTGTTCCTTTAACATGCTATTCACCTTTGTGTACACTGGATGGGAAGGAACTGCAAATGATTCAAGAGTATTACTTGATGCTATAAGTAGAGATGAAAATAATTTTCCAATGCCACCGGAAGGTTTGAAAATCTCTTTATAATTACATTTTATGAATTTTAATTATTAATATATGACACGATAATTCTATTTATAGGTAAATACTATGTTGTTGATTCTGGCTATACAAATATGTTTGGCTTTCTAAGCCCATATCGTGGGGAAAGATATCACTTACGAGATTATAGAGGTAGAGGAAGACATCCTAGAGGTCCACAAGAACTATTTAATTATAGACATTCATCTCTTCGGAATGTGATTGAGCGTTGTTTTGGAGTACTTAAAGCTCGATTTTCCATACTCAAGTTAATGCCAAACTATCCTATTAGGAAGCAAAGAAAAATACCAATTGCTTGTTGTGCATTACATAATTTTATTAGAAGCCAATCCATAGATGATCGATTATTTGAAGAATACTCCGTTGATGGCTTAGAAATGATAGATGAAGAGGGTATGGGCAATAGACCAGAAGTTCCTAATATGGATATGAGTCAAGAATCTATTGGTCAAATGAATACCATGAGAGATGATATTGCCGGAGCTATGTGGCTTGAATATAATAATCAAATGTAGTAACCTTTCTTAAAATGTATGAAAAATTATGTGTTTATTTGTTTATTTTTACTTCATATAATATCTTATTTTATTATGTGAAATATTTGTAGGCCGAATTGAAATCTACCATTGTAAATTCTTATATTTGATATGGAGACAACATAGTTATGTAATCTATATCTTTTACTACTCATGTTATTATTTATATTAATAATGACAACAATGTAACAATAGCGTAATCAATAGAAATGATGATTCTAAAGTATAATTTATTATTTCTTTTTGTTAGATTATAATAAATTATAACTTTTGTTATCAGGCTTAATTTAATTGTACATTGTTTACTTTTTGATATATATATAGTTAAAATATTTACTCAACCAGGATTGTTAATAAGAAATAATTATATTAAATTAATGAATTTTACCAAACACATATTACTCGTTTCCTGCATTTTCAAATTCACAACCAAACACAGTTTTCAAATTTTGAATTCGAATTTAAAGTTTTTAAATTGAAACCAAACGTGTTTTCAAATATAGTAAAAATAAGAAATTTGTTTTCGTTTTTTGCTAGATTCTTTATTTTCGGAAATAATTTTCGGATCACGAACCAAACGGGGCCTTCACCCCTACCACAAATGAAAATATAATATTAAATGGTTGAAAATGTAACGTTGGTTGCCATTAGATTGAATTTTCTTTTTCTCTGTTATGGTATAAGTCTCTGGAAGGCGATCCCTTTTAATTTCACCGTTGAATCTTACAAAACATCGACGGGGACATATTTTGTAGTGAGAGAGAAGTTCTATAATAGGAGTTCTATCTTCTATTTATTTTGTCTAAGGTTTCAATTTCAGTGTATTTGGTTTAATTTTTCAAGTGTTTAATTTTAAAACTAAATCATTTTGAAAAAAAATTCAGTGTTTGACAACCACTAAAAATGACTTATTAGAAAATGAGATTGATAAATAAATCATTTTGAGGGAAACACATGAAACCAACTTTTTTAAAAAGACTTTTTAAGGAAACAATAACTTGTGTATAAAAACATTTGTAAGGAAATGCAACCAAACGTATGACTGTTTAAATTCTAAACAATTTTTATACAAAATGTTTTTTAAAAAATGCATTCTTGAAAAACATTTAAATTAAAATGTATTCCAAACGAACCCTAAGCATTAGAATTTTGAATATGTTTTTCTTGGAGTTTCCACACACACCAACCCTTTCGGCTTGGGAGCTTGCTAATACTTAATTTCGGTTGGCCAAATGAAAATAAGCAATGAAAATGTTACTCTCGGCCAAGAAAACTAAGGATCTCAACTCTCTTTGTTGATATGCCTTGAATCTGTTATGAAGCGCTTTGAATGACCAAGTACGAGACTTTTATTTTGAGCCTATTTTGTTAGGGTTAAAAGTTGTGCTATATATATACCCTCCTAATCTAATATGCCCTAATCTTTGTAATCTGCATACGTATTCTCCTCACTAATAAGATCGTTCTCTCATTCTGCCTGTGGACGTAGCTAACACACCATTAGTGAACCACGTAAATTCTGTGTTGTTTCTTCTCTCTTTCATTATTGTTTTGTCATAACATCTTAAATTTCCGTTGATAATTATGAATGTTGCATACTTGTTTGAAGTCATCTCGCTTATAGATTTATCTACTCATAAGGAAATTAGAAGCAATGCATGAAGATTGAAATGATGACGCTTCCACTGAAATCACTTGATAGAAGTTACAAAAATAGTTTACAAGATAATCACAATGAAAAAGCTTCTCACTATGTTCCACATAGTAAAATGGGAAGAAGCTACAAAGGATGAAAACAAAAGTTGCCACCGAATTGCTCTCTAACAACTTTTGTTGCGGAGTGTTGAGGATCCCACATTGAAAAGATTAGTGGAGACCTCCCAATGTATAAGCTACAAGGGTCACTCCACTCATTGCCAATTGATTTTGAGATGGAAGTCCATGTTATTTAATACGGAGCTTCAAACTTCGACAATGGAGGTTCTATTCTTGCCTGTGGGAAGTCGAAGAAGAAAATGACGAATTTGAATTTCCTCAAATACATTTATAGATAAATCCAGCCAATAGGAAATTGTCACATTTGTGATTTTGACTTCAACCCATGTTTTTCTGAACACAAGTTGCATTCTTGGTCCAATTAGATTTAGCCACGGTAGTTCATTTTAGTGTTGGTCCAATGAGCGCATGCCATGTTTATTCCTTGAGCCTCTAGTCTGTCTACTTTCAGGTAATGATTATCTTGATGTAACTGCTTTTGATCACATACTAACTCTGTCTTTATAGGTGTTTGCGCTGAAGAGTTCATAGACTTTAGTTTTTTCAACACAGGGTATTCTTGCTTGATGCATCCATTCCTATACAATTACTGGCTTAAAAGTGATTCTTGATATGAAGGGCGATTTATTCAACACATGCAAGACAAGATAAAATTTGATTAAAAGATACGAAAATGAATGCTCAAGCATGTTTTTCTCCTTTACTTTCAAAGAAAAATGATTCTATATTTTGGTCACACTCAAGATCTATTGTTGATTTCAATTTTGAAGAGGCCAAAGTTGTCTTAACAGAAGTGAGCTCATGAAAAACCATTGAAGAATCTACCTTTCCAACTTGGGTGTGCCAAACTTTAGGTTTAAAAGTTCCATCCTTTACTCAAGTTAACATGGGGTGGGTATTTTGGGGTATTATGGGAGGGGACGGTGGGCCAATGATAACACTCATTTTGGTAGATTATTTGACCCAAAAAACTAGGCTTATTGCTTAGAAAGTAAACTGCTTAATGGGAAAAATCTTCTCATTTAGGGTAAATTTATGTAAAAACTAATTCAACATGTGTTTGGAATCACTAATTAATAAATTAATGTAAGAAGAGTCAATCTTGTGAAAAAAAAAAAAAAAGTGCCTAATTTGTGTGTTTTGTGCAGAGGTTGAAAAACCACCCAGTTGAAGTCAAGTTGTGGTTGTGATTTCTGTGTTTCAAAATGTATATTGATGAAAGAACGAGGGAGCCATAGGCTCTATTTATACACAAAAATCAAAGAATAAAATAAATAACAAAAGGAATAGGAAATAACAGAAAATATTCCTTTACAATATATACTGATATAATTCCCATAACATCCCCCCTCAAACGAAGGCTATCGAGGCATGAATTTGGAGCGCAAAAAACACAAACGGTGACTTGTGAGAGGTTTACTGAACAGATCAACAAGCTAAGCAGATGTGGGAACAAACCACAAGACAAGATCATTTGGAACAACACGCTCTCGCACGAAGTGAAAATCAACTTCAATATGCTTCGTTTGGGCATGGAAGACAGGATTTCGCGCCAACTGAATAGCAGATTGGTTATCACATAGCAGAAGTGGCAGAACATGACCAAAAATGTGCAGATCACGAAGCAATTGGCAAACCCAAAACCACTCAGCTGCAGTAGAAGCAAGAACACGGTATTCTGCCTCTGTTGAACTTCTAGAAACGGTGGTTTGCTTCTTCGCTCCCCAAGATACAGGGTTAGGACCTAGAAAAATAACAAATCCGGTTGTTGATTGCCTATCTTGTTGACAGCCGACCCAATCAGAATCTGAAAAGGCAGTAAGATTGAGAGAACCACCCTTCTTAAATAAAAGTCCAGTTGATAAGGAATCAACAATGTAGCGTAAAACACGCTTAGCAGCAATTAAATGATGATGATGAGGAGAGTGCATGGACTGAGATAAACGGCTCACAAAATAGGCAATATCAGGCTGAGAAAACGTTAGATAATGCAAGGCACCAACCAACATTCTAAAGCTCTTAGCATCATCACTACAACATGGAGGACTCTCATTAGTAAGAGACTTTAAAGATATAGGAGTAGAGCAAGGCTTAGCATTTATCATGCCAAATTTATGAAGAAGATCACATGCATACTTTGTCTGAGAAACATGAATATCAACAGCAAAATGTGATATCTCAAGCCCAATAAAATACTTAAGACTACCAAGATTAGACATATCAAAACGAGATCAGAGTTGAGTAACCAATGAATCAATTAACAAAGAACTAGAACCAGTGATTATGATGTCGTCAACATATAATAGTAGATAAACAAGCTGACCATGATGCTTGAGAACAAACAGAGAAGAATAAACATGAGAGACAGAGAATCCAAGAGTAAGTAAATATGAAGTGAAACATTCGAACCATGCCCTAGGAGCTTGCTTGAGACCATATAAGGATTTAAGAAGCTTACAAACATGTTTTGGCCTTGTAGAATCAAAAAAACCTTGTGGTTGTTGCATGTACACTTCTTCATCCAAATCACCGTGCAAGAAGACATTTTTAACATCCAATTGTCAAAGCTGCCAACCAAAATGAGCTGCTAAAGATAAGATTATACGAACTGCATGTAGGTTTCTTTACCACTGGATTGAATGTCTCATCATAGTCGACTCCCTCTTGTTGGTGATAGCCCTTGGCAACCAGGCAAGCTTTATGACGAGCAATAGAGCCATTAGGATGTCACTTTACTCGATATACCCATCTGCACCCAATAGCACTCTTACCAGGTGGAAGAGGAGTGAGTTCCCAAGTCTTTTGCTGTAACAGGGCATCATATTTAGATTTCATATTTGTTGGCAACACTAAATGAGGATGGTCCAACCTCAGAATCAAAAGGCAAAGAAGTGGTGGCAACAAAAACCTTATTCTTAGTAATATCGGATTTACTGCGAGTCTGCATAGGATGAGAGTTAATAAGCCCTGAAAACGAAGCAGTCACCGAAGGATCTACCGAGACAAGCACTGGAGGATCAACCGAAGTAGCCACTCCTGAATTCTGGTTTGCATAGATAGCAGGTTCATCATGGTGAGAGATGGAGGCAGCATCTATATCAATAGATTCATTAGAAATAGCTGGTAAAACAGAACAAATATCATTAGTAATCTCATTCACAGTAGCAGGGGAGGAACTAATTTGAGGAGGCAGTGGAGAAGACAAAAGCAGAGGCATAAGGGGAGTAATCGAGGGAGAAGAGAAAGGGGAAATAGAGGGTGTGGAAGAGGACTTAGGAACCGAAAAGGGGTAAAATGTTTCATCAAATAAGACATGACGAGAAGTGTAGATTCTACCATTGCTCATGTTGTAACATAGATAGCCCTTATAATTTGATGGATAACCGAGAAAAGCACATTGAGATGACTTTGGTTGAAGTTTAGTTGAGTTATAAGGTGTGAGTAAAGGATAACATGCACAACCAAATGTCTTCAAAAAGGAATAATCAGGGTGTTTGTTAAATAGACATTCAAAAGGAGATTTATTGGACAAAGAATTAGAAGGAAAACGATTTATAATATAAGCAGCAGTAGCAAAAGCATAAGACCAAAACCTTGTAGGAACAGAAGCATTGGACATAATAGATAAGGCAACCTGAACAATATGACGATGTTTCCTTTCGGCTACACCATTTTGCTCGGGGGTATAGAGACAAGATATTTGATGAACTATGTCATGAGTATGACGATAAGAAACCAAAGAATTATTCATATATTCACCACCACCATCAGTACGAAAAATTTTAATACGAGTGAAAAACATATTTTCAACAAGAGGTTTAAAACGCTGAAAAAACAGAGGCAACATCATATTTCCGAGCAATAGGATATAACCAAGTAAATTTTAAGTAATCATCAATAAAGGAAACGTAATAACGAAAACCATTGACAGAAATTTCAGGGGCAGGACCCCAAATATCATTATGAACAATGGAAAGTGGAGCAATAGAAACAGTTTGTGAACGAGGAAAAGGAAGACGAGTCATTTTCCCATGTACACAATGCTTACAAACTGAAATAGGGGCAGAACATGAAGGCAAACATAACAAACGTAATACCGAATTTAAAACAGAATGACCAGGATGACCTAGCCGATTATGCCACAAACTAAAAGAGCTATCCGAAGCAACATGAGCAGTGTGACAAGCCGGTGCACTAGAGACAGAACAAGAACCAATAGTGGATAAGGGATGGAGACCATTAATACTAGGTCCTTAGACTATAACCTTTCCCGTAGTTTTATTCTGAATAACAAACTTATGTGAGTCAAAGGTAATAAAACAATTATTATCAAGGCAAAGTTGATGAACAAATAATAAGTTTGTAGCAATTTAGGGAACATGAAGAAGATTATTTAGAGAAAATGAGGAGGTGGGAGTATGAAGATAACTTGAACCGGTGTGGGATATAGGGAGAGATTGACCACTGCCTACCGAGATTTGATCATCCCCTGCATATTCTGAAGAAAGAGATAAATGATTGAGGTCTGATGTGAGGTGGGCATTGCATCCGGAATCAGCCAACCAATTAGAGGAACTCGGTGCAATAGTCGGTGCAACAATACCATTGTTATAGTAGGCAACATTCTGAAAAGCAACCATAGCTGCAAGTTGAGGAGGTGGATGACGACCTTGGAAGTGATAGTTCATCCTATTGTAGCAGTCGATTGCACTATGGCCAGGGCGTTGACAGATTTGGCAAGAAACACGACTGGAAGATTCAGAAGGATGAGAGGAGGTAGAAGAAAATGAAAGAATGTATGGTACACTAGCGGAAGCAATTATGAATCTTGGGCGTTTAATTTCATTAATTTCTCAATGGAAAAACATGCTTAAAACGCCCAAAAACAGAGCATACAGAAATCATACCTTTGGAGCTCGAATTCAAGTGTTTCTTTGGTTGATTCTCCACACGAACACTTCATGGACTACCACCGAGATCTTCCCCGCTATTCTCCAGTCTTAGAACGAGCTTGTGGGAGCTGTACGTGATGAATTTGGGAGAGAAATAATGGGTTTGAGAGCTTGAATGCCATAGCTCTTTGAGAGAGTTTTACTTGGTTTTTGCATGAGATCTCCAGCTAATTCCATATCTCTTTCTCTAAAGAAGTTGAATGCTTATATATGAAGTTTCACAAACAACCAGCAAGCCATCAAGGTAGGATTATGTGTCTTAAAATGTGATTTTGCCTCTTGCAATTTTAAAAAATTGAAATTCATAATTCCATGATTTTAAATTAAATGATTAATTTAAAAAATTTAAACTAATCATATTAATTTAATATCAAATATTAAATTAATCAATTACACTAATCCCGAACCTCTTTTGTGTCGAATTTCTCGAACATGAATCATTATTCAAATTCAAACTGATTATCTCGAACATGAATCCCTATTCATGTTGGGTTTTATGCCCTAAAACTCGTAGATAGTAAATGTTGTTGGGTTTTATGCCCTAAAACTCGTAGATAGTAAATGAAACAAATTAATCGATCTCAATAAAGTTTTATTTGAGTGATTCAGTAATTTGGTTATTGAATAATCGAGTTTGCATTAATAAACCCTAAATCCAATAAACTAAGATCCAAGGTTGTTTAAATGAAACTTGGACTAGTATGTGGGGACATACGGGGATCAGTGTCCAAGTAACAACCTACAAGGTCTATAGTATAGGGATAAGGCTGGGTACCTTATCCTGGTGACACTATGTGATACGGCCCACCTTGTATTCGATACAGATGCAATGATCCAAAGCATCCATGTAGGAGACATGCGGGTGGGGGTGTCCTATGCAATGAGTTTACATAAGATTGGACCACGAAATAGTAACCATTAGATGTAACGTCGTTGACTAGTTTAGGTTTCTATTTCAATAGGATGACCAAGGCAACTCAATCTCAATCCTGAGTCTGTTATGAACTCCTTTTCAGGAGAGATTGTCTTTAGATTTGTATGGGTGAGAGTGGCCAGTTCGCAGACTCAATAATCCTACCATTTCAGGGGCAAGACCGAATGGGGGCTGGGAACATAAGAGTACAAGATGGAATTCACTTCTTCCCCCTATTGGGGTAAGTAGATGTGTGTTCCCTTAAGGGCTGATTCCGGGGCTTGAACAAAGGCACGCCGTCCTCTCCTAGCCCGAGAGGAACTCTTGTTTATTGGTTGGACCCTAAACAACTTGTTCATTAGAGGGATCAGTGGTACTTAAGGAACTAGAGGTAACCCAGGGGTAAAACGGTAATTTGACCCAGCTGGTGTTATGAACACACGTGAAGGATTGACTTACTGCATTGGTCGATATCTGTGGACACATAAATATTCTACAGTGAGAAGAGTGCAGTTGTGGGTCTTTAGTGGAGTGACCCACAGTTAACGAATGTTGACTAACTTGGTTAATGAGTTTAGCCAATTAGTCTCGCATCATTGGAGCTTCTGATCTGTAGGTCCATTAGGTCTCACTGGTAGCTCGTAAAAAGACTTGAGGCAATTAAGTAAATTGAAAGTGTTCAATTTATTTAGGGGAATCATATAATGTATATTGATACATTATAATATAAAGTTTATGAAACTTTATAATATAATTTTGAATTAATTTCAAAATTAATTCTTGAGAGAAAATATTTGAAAGAGTTCAAATAATTAATATGAATTGGATTCATATTAATATAAATAATTTAATAAAATCCCTAAGATTAAATATGTGATATTTAATTGGGTAATTAATTATTAAATTAAATATGAATAAGATAATAGATTTGATTAGATCTTATTCATGGCCTTTTCCTATAAGGAAAAGGTCTTGGCCTTTTTCCTATAAATAGGACCCTGGGGTGGGGTTAAAGACATCCCATGTTAAGAAATGTGTCTTGTGTGGAGACAAAACTTGAAGACTTCACTCTAACCTCTTGGAGCACAAGTAAGAAGTATTTTGTGTGCAAGGAAGAAACTTACCAAACTTGGTGTGCAAGGATGAAAGTCACCACCTTGGTGTACAAGGAAGAATGAAGATGAAGCCTCGGCCATTACGACTCTCATTGCCTATATATATGTGTGTCTTTTGAAGAGAACAAGAAAAAGAGTGTGATCTTTTCTTCCTTTGTAGTGTGGGAGAGAGAGAGATAAGAGTGTTTCTCTTCTCGGGTTGAAGGTCTTTTCTTGTTGCTTATCCCAAGCTATCAGATTGTGATACTTGGTAGTCAATAACTATTGTTGGGCTATTGAGGGATAGGTTGAGGTGTTGTTCTTGAAGGCTTCTTGTAATTGTAGGGATTAAAGCCCTAGCGCAGCGGAAACGGTCAGAGGATCACACTAATTTTCAATCACGATTCAAATACCAGTACAGTTCACAAACGATAAATTTACAGCAACTAAATTAGCAAGTAAACATGTTGTAAAAGGGTTATAATACATGCTAGATCTATTAGATATAACCCTAAATTTATACTAATAGATCCTAGTGATCAAAGGACCAAGTAACACTTACTTTGAAGGTAGTACTCGAACGATTTCGCCTAAAATTCCCTTGAATGCACGAAGAAACCAGCAGCCCGAATGAATCCCTTCGCTGGAAAATTTCCCAATGATGTGAACACCACCAATAATGTAACACCGGTATCCTCACAAGTGTATTGCTAGAGGCAGTTTGTGGGAACTTGAATTTCTAAGGTTTTTCTAAAGAGAATTCTCAAACTCTGTGATTCTGTGTGTAAGCCAAAAACGCAGAGAAAAGAGAGCCAGTGAGAGAGAGACTTCACGTTGGAGTGAATAGGGCTTTAGTCAAGATAACTGAACCACTCCCCTATAAAATCTCTCATCCAAACGTGTATAACCAAGTGGTAGCACAAATCTCCATCAGTTAATTTTAACTAATGGATGATTTATTTTAATTAATAAATTAATTATTAATTAGCTTAATTAAATTAAATAAATATTTAATATAATAATTATATAAAACCATTTTATATAATAACACCACATAGTCTAAAGTTTTAATATAATTCAATTAAATCAAATTTAATTAAATTTAAATTAAAACATCATATTAATTAATATTATAATTAAATATCATATATTTAATTATATCTCTCTCACATAAACCATAGAATCAATGTACATCAAATGTGCATTAATTATAAGGTTAGTCTTAATATGAATCAAATTCATATTTAAACTAAATATTCGAACCTCTTCGAATATTCAATTGTCACTTAGAAATTTTCCTCAACGCCCTTAGTGAGCTACCAGTGGGACCTAATGGACCTACAGATCAGAAGCTCCAACGATATGAGATTAATTGGCTAAACTCATTAACCAAGTTAATCAACTTTCGTTAACTGTGGTTCATTCCACTATAGAACCACAGCTGCACTCTTCTCACTGCAGATATATTTCTGTGTCCACGGATATCAACCATCAACAGCAAGTTAGCCCTTCACGTGTATTCGTACCCCAGCTAGGTCAAATAACTGTTTTACCCCTGGGCTACCTCTTGGTCCTTGAGTACCAGTGCTCCTCTAATGAACAACCTGTTTGAGGTCCAACCAACAAACAGAAGTCCCTCTCATGCCATAGAGAGGGTAGGGCCCATTGTTCAAGACCCGGAGACACCACTTAAGGGAACACACCTCTACTTGTCCTAAAGTTGGGAAGAAGTGAATTCCATCTTGTAAGACTATGTTCCCAGCTCCCCACTCGGTCTTGTCCCCAAAATGGTAGGCTTATTGAGTCGGCGAACAGGGCACTCTCACCCGTACAAATCAAAGGACAATCCCTCATGGACAGGAGTCCATAATCCACTCAGGATTAAGGCCAAGTTGCCTAGGTCATCCTAGTGAAATAGAAATCGAGCTAACTAACAGTGTTACAATTAGTGGTTAACTATTTCGCGGTCCGATCTTTGTGCAAACTCATTGCATAGGATACCCCCACTCGCATGTCAACTACATGAACGCGTTGGATCAATACGTTTGTATCAATATACAAAGCGGGCCGTATCCATAGTGTCACCAGGATAAGGTACCCAGCCTTATCCCTATACTACAGACTCTTTAGGCTAAAACTTGAACATTGATCCTCGTATGTCCCTACATACTAGTTCAAGCCTCATTCTATTAGCCTTGGATGTTTAGTTTATTGGATTAGGGTTGATAAGACAAGATATAATACAAACATTGAAAAATGAATAATACATCACTTTTATTAATGTTCGGTCAAATGTACATTTACTATCTACGAGTATTAAGGCATAAAACCCAACAAACTCCCACTTGAACTAAAACTCAAGTTATTGGGAAAGTATATACAAAATAATCCAAAGCTTGGAAATGGTAAATGTATGTTGTACATTACATGAAAAGTAAATATACAAAATACAATAAACTAGGGCATCCATACACCCATTACACATCTCCCACTTGCCCTAGATTACGCTATATACATATCTCGCAGACCTAGACTTTCTAGATGACCCTCGAACACTTTAGCCAAGAGGGCCTTCGTAAACGGATCAGCAATGTTGTGTTCTGAAGCGATCTTGGTCACGACCACATCTCCTCTTTGCACAATCTCTAGAATCAGATGATACTTCCTCTCTATGTGTTTACCTCGTTTGTGGCTGCGAGGTTCCTTTGAATTGGCTACAGCCCCACTGTTGTCACAGTATAACGTAATGGGCAAGTTCATATTTGGAACAACTTCCAAATCTGTCAAGAACTTCCTTAGCCAAACAGCTTCCTTAGCTACTTCACAAGCAGCTACATACTCAGTCTCCATCGTGGAGTCTGCTATGCATCCTTGCTTTATACTTCTCCAAACTACAGCTCCCCCGTTAAGGGTGAACACTGACCCTGATGTGGATTTCCTTGAATCCTTATCAGACTGGAAGTCAAAGTCGGTGTATCCAGTGAGAACTAACTCTTTAGCTCCAAACACCAGCATGTAGTCCCTCATTCTCCTAAGATACTTGAGGATTCCTTTAACGGCGGTCCAGTGGTCTAACCCTGGATTTGACTAATATCTGCTGACAATCCCTACTGCATAACAGATGTCAAGCCTCGTGCAGAGCATAGCATACATTAAGCTACCTACTGCAGAGGCGTAGGGAATCCGTCTCATATCCTCAACCTCTTGAGGTGTCTTAGGAGACTGTTCCTTGGACAGGTGAACCCCGTGCCTGAAAGGCAATAAGCCCTTCTTGGAGTTCTGCATCGAATATCGGGCCAACATCTTGTCGATATACGTTGCTTGAGACAGAGCTAGCGTTTTGTTCTTTCTATCCTGAATAATCTGGATGCCAAGAACATACTGGGCCTCACCCAAATCTTTCATTTGGAATTGGGCCGATAGCCATTCTTTTACGTCACACAGATACCCTACATCATTCCCAATGAGTAGGATGTCGTCAACATAAAGTACAAGGAAAGCTACTTTATTCTTGTTGATTTTCTTGTATACACAAGGTTCATCAATGTTTTGGTCAAAGCCAAAAGATTTGATCGCTGTATCAAATCTAATATTCCAAGATCTGGAGGCTTGTTTCAACCCATAAATGGATCGATTCAGTTTACAAACCTTTTGCTCCTGACCTTGGGTTATGAACCCTTCGAGCTGAGACATAAAAATACTCTCGTCAAGATTGCCATTCAGAAAAGCAGTCTTGACATCCATTTGCCATATTTCATAGTCATAAAACGTGGCAATGGATAAGAGAATTCTTATGGACTTAAGCATAGCAACTGGAGAAAAAGTTTCTTCATAGTCCACCCCTTCTCTTTGGGTATAACCCTTTGCTACAAGTCTTGCTTTGAAAGTCTGTACTTTCCCAGCAGCATTTCTTTCACTCTTATAGATCCATTTACACCCAATCGGTTTGATCCCTTCAGGTGGATCTACAAGTTCCCAAACTTGATTGAAGTACATAGACTCCATCTCAAGGTCCATGGCTTTGGCCCACTCGTCTTTATCTACGTCATTCATTGCCTGATGATAAGACAATGGATCTTCTACGCCGTCATCAGGTATGACTACTTGTGTTTCCAATAAACCCAAGTAGCGATTAGGTTGGATTACAACCCTCCCACTGCGTCGAAGCTCTCCCACTGCGTGAGGAGGACTAGATTGACGAGAAGATCTGGCTTCTCCAACAACTATTGTTGAAGGACCAGGTTCATCAACAACCCTTGTTGATCCTTCTGTAGCTTCTCCTAATACTAACTTACTTCGTGGTTTATGATCTCGAATGTGGTCTTCCTCCAAGAAAGTTGCATTTGTCGATACAAATACTTTATTTTCTTGAGGGTCATAGAAAAGACCACCTCTCGTTTCTTTCGGGTATCCAACAAATTGGCATATTCTAGTACGAGATTCCAATTTCTTAGGATTTGTCACTAACACATATGCTGGACAACCCCAGATACGGAAGTAACGCAAACTAGGTTTACGCCCCTTCCATAACTCAAAAGGAGTTTCAGAAACACTTTTTGAGGGAACGTTGTTAAGAATATGTACTGCAGTCTCTACTGCATACCCCCAAAACGAGCTAGGCAATTGAGCATAGCTCATCATAGATTGAACCATGTCTAACAAGGTTCTATTTCTCCTTTCTGATACACCATTTTGCTGAGGTGTACCAGGTGCTGAGAGTGGGGATTGGATTCCATGTTCAATCATATAGTCCTAGAATCGTCGATCCAAATACTCTCCACCTCGATCTGATCGAAGTGTTTTAATTGTTTTACCTAACAGGTTTTCTACCTCAGTCTTAAACTCCCTAAACTTTTCAAGAGCCTCAGACTTATGGCCCATTAGGTATAAGTAACCGTATCAAGAATAATCATCTATGAAAGAGATGAAATATTCATAACCACCTCGAGCCTTTACATTCATTGGACCACAAAGATACGAATGTATCAGTTCAAGTGGTTCTTTGGCCCTATAACCTTTTCCAGTAAAAGGCCTCTTGGTCATTTTACCCTCGAGACACGATTCACAGGGTGGTAAAGATGTATCTTCTAGATCAGTTAGAAGTCCATCTTTAACCAAGCGATCTATCCGATCGATGTTAATATGACCGAAGCGAAGGTGCCAAAGATACGTGTTATTACTTAGAGGAGAAATCTTTTGCCTTTTGTTTTGAGTTTCGGCTGTTTTAAATATTTCATGACTTAAAATAGCCTTAGCGTCGGTTGGTCTTAGAGAGGGTAGGGCCCATTGTTCAAGACCCATAGAGAGGGTAGGGCCCATTGTTCAAGACCCGAAGACACCACTTAAGGGAACACACCTTTACTTGCCCTAAAGTTGGGAAGGAGTGAATTCCATCTTGTAAGACTATGTTCCCAGCTCCCCACTCGGTCTTGTCCCCAAAATGGTAGGCTTATTGAGTCGGCGAACAGACCACTCTCACCCGTACAAATCAAAGGACAATCCCTCATGGACAGGAGTCCATAATCCACTTAGGATTAAGGCCAACTTGCCTAGGTCATCCTAGTGAAATAGAAATCGAGCTAACTAACGGTGTTACAGTTAGTGGTTAACTATTTCGCGGTCCGGTCTTTGTGCAAACTCATTGCACCGGATACCCCCACTCGCATGTCAACTACATGAACGCGTTGGATCAATACGTTTGTATCAATATACAAAGCGGGTCGTATCCATAGTGTCACCAGGATAAGGTACCCAGCCTTATCCCTATACTACAGACTCTTTAGGCTAAAACTTGAACATTGATCCCCGTATGTCCCTACATACTAGTTCAAGCCTCATTCTATTAGCCTTGGATGTTTAGTTTATTGGATTAGGGTTGATAAGACAAGATATAATACAAACATTGAAAAATGAATAATACATCACTTTTAATGATTAATGTTCGGTCAAATGTACATTTACTATCTACGAGTTTTAGGGCATAAAACCCAACAGTAATCTCCCTGGAGTTTTAGTGGAACCTGCATCGGTAGCAGAGAACTGGACGTAGCCCACATTGGATGAACCAGTATAAAACTCTGTGTCAATTTATCTTCCCTTCTCTTTTATTCAGTATTGTTCTTGTTGCTTAGAACTTAGGTTGGTTTATCTATTCTTCTAAGCTCTTGGTTTCAAATTGTTTATTCCGCATTATATTTGGAACCATAACCTGATCTGGGAATTGCTATAAATATATATTGTCTGAATTTGGTTGATCGAATTTAGATTAAGACTATTTTATCGCCTAACAACTGGTATCAGAGGCATTCGGGTTGTAGAACAATGTCAGGTGGGGATGAGAAATTGGTTATATTTAATGGTTCAAACTTTTCTTTTTGGAAGTGTCAGATATTAGATTATTTGCATTCCAAGAAATTGGATTTACCATTGGATGGAAAACCGGATGACATGGGAGAACAAGAATGGAAGAAGCTGGACAAAAAGGTGTTGGGGACTATTCGCCTGACTTTGACAAAGAATGTGCAAAGCAGTGTGGCGAAGGCAACGACCACAACATAACTCATGACAACCTTGTCTAACATGTATGAAAAACCCTCAGTAAATAATAAGGTGTATCTCGCAACCAAATTCTTTAATTTGAAAATGGCCGAAGGTACATCTGTTACTGCCCATTTTAATGAGTTTGATTTGTTGATAAACAAATTAGCTGCTGCTGAACTAGAATTTACTGATGAAGTAAATGCAAGTTTGTTGTTGAGATCTTTGCCTGATAGTTGGGAAACCATGAAGGCCGCACTTTCAAATTCATGTGGTAAAGATAAATTGCAGTTTTCACAAGTTAGAGATTCCGCTCTTGCAGAAGAGATTCGCATGAAGGACTCAGGTGTTGCTTCTACTTCTGGTTCAGCATTGAATGTGGACAGAGGGAGGAGTAATAACAGAAGTCATGGGAATCGAGGTAAATCGAAAAACAACAGAAACAAGTCTAGAAACAGCAGATTAGAATGTTGGAATTGTGGTAAGACTGGACACCTAAAAAGGAATTGCAAGGCCTCGAAGTGAACTGAAGGGAATGAAGCCGGTGCAAATGTCGCTGCTAATGAGATGCATGATTGTTGCACTATTCCGCAAGCATACGGTTGCCCAAGTAATATTAAAACGGAAAGTATTCCGAGTATCGAATCAACAGGGAGGATGTACGATATTTAAGCAAAACAATTAATTTTTGATCACCAAAATTACTAGAGTCAAATATTATTTAGGGACCTAATCATGATGCTAAAACGAATTAAGAATTAAAGCAATTGAAGAAATTAAAATGATCAATCAAGAGAATAAAAAAATATGGAGAAAGAGTTGAGTGAGAAGCGGGGTCTTGAAAATCAATTAATAGCTAATTAATTACTATAATTATCCTATCTCATTGCCCGACTAATTATAATCCTAGAATCTCCGTTAATCACATAGGTTCTCTTGTCGGTCTCCCCTAATTATAATTAACTCATATTAACAACCTAAGTGTCCTTAGAGCCATTAAAATCGTTAATTAATACGCTCTGATTCATTATCAGAATCTAAGTCTAACCAACTAATCCCGTTGTCACTACGAGCAGTTAAACTAGTTGCATGGATTATGATCTATCCTAATTTCTCTCCGTCGAGTTTCCATTAGGAATCGAATCAATATATAATTGGCCAGATCATATACAGCATTACGAACATCCATACAAATAATTAGTAAATGGACAAGAGATAGGCAATCATAATAACAATTAACTATGAATTTTCATTTCAAGACCCCAAAATGGGTTTAGCTATACATGGTCACAATATCCACAATGTATACAATAAAAAGCATAACTTGGAGCAAAATAAGAGTAAGGAAATTGACCTCGAGAACCCCGTCGCTTGTGCTTGGAGTCCCTCCGAAGCACGCTCCGAGCCTCCTAGAGTGCTCGCTACAAGCTTCCCACAAAATTTCTCACTCTTGACCGTCAAAAAGGCTAAAAAGCCTTGAAGGAATCCTCAAAGAGAGGGAAGGAAAGGAATGGAGGAAAGGTGGATGGAATGATTGATGCCAAAATGGGGTGCCAAGGGGTCCCTTTTATAGGCCCAGAATAGGTACAGCGTCGCAACGCTAAGGGCACGACATAGCGTTGCGACGCTGTGACGTCACGTGACTTTCTCGGCAAGAAAAGGGACAGCGTCGAGACGCTGTCCTCCTAGCGTTGAGACGCTGTGACGCTTCCAGAACTTCTCCGCGCGAGCTGGGCTTGATCTTGGGCCTTCTCCTTTCTTTTTTTTATTTTCACTTGGATTGTTGACTTTTGGGCTTCCCCTTTGACCCATCCTTGGAAAATTGGCTTGATATGCTCATTTTTGGGTCTTTTTTCTCCAAAATTCCACAATTTGCTCCTAAGGACAAAATAATTAATTTAATTAAATTTTCTAAATAAAAACACAATAAAAGAACTCAAAAGCCTAATAATTTAGGACTAAAATAGCGACATTTATGCCCGCTATCAATGATGCTCTAGTTTTGGCAGTGGAAAGTGCTCATGACACATGGGTGATTGATTCAGATGCGTCATTTCATACTACAGGTCAACGCGACGTTCTTGAAAACTATGTTGCAGGAAATCATGGAAAGGTGTATCTAGCTGATGGAGAACCTTTGGACATCATTGGGATCGGTGACGTAAAATTGAAAATGGCGAATGGTTCAACTTGGAAAATTTGCAAGGTACGTCACGTTCAAAATATGATGAAAAACTTGATTTCTATAGGGCAGTTAGACAGCGAAGGATATGAAGTATTCTTTGGTCAAGGAAACTAGAAGGTTACAAAAGGTGCTATGATAATTGCTCGAGGATGCAAGTCAGGGACTTTGTATGTCAACAGCAATGACAAAGATATGGTGGCTGTTGTAGATTGCTCGAGTCAAACAGATTTGTGGGACAACAGGTTGGGACATATGAGTGAAAAAGGTATGAAGCTTCTTCACTCTGTAGGGAAGTTACAGGGATTGAAGGCAGTTGAACACAAGTTGTGTGAAGGTTGTGTATTTGGGAAGCAGAAGCGTGTCAGTTTCTCAAACACAGGAGCAAAGCCAAAATCTACAAAGTTGGAATTAGTTTACATTGATGTGTGGGGGCCTTCTGAAGTTTCTTCTCTTGGTGGTTCCAGATATTATGTGACCTTCATAGATGACTCAAGCATGAAGGTATGGACTTATTTTCTCAAACATAAATCCGATGTATTCTCTATTTTCAAAACTTGGAAGGCTATGGTTGAGAATGAGACAGGTTTGAAAGTTAAAAACTTGAGGTCAGACAATGGCGGTGAATATGTTAATAGGGAATTCAAGAAACATTGTGCAGACAATGGGATTGTGATGGTAAAGACCATTCCAGGGACACCACAACAAAACGGTGTGGCTGAGAGAATGAACAGGACGCTGAATGAGCGTGCCAGGAGCATGAGGTTACATGCAAGACTGCCTAAGATGTTCTGGGCAGAGGCAATCAACACGACAACCTATCTGATCAATAGGAGTCCGACCACATCAATAGACTTCAAGTTGCCTGAAGAAGTCTGGAGCGGTAAACAGGTAAACCTTTCTCACCTAAAGGTTTTCGGTTGGGTGTCTTATCTTCACATTGATGCTGCAGATAGGAGTAAGTTGGATGCTAAATCCAAGAAATGTTATTTTCTTGGGTATGGTGGCGCGGAGATTGGCTACAGATTTTGGGATGACCAAAACAAGAAGATAGTCAGAAGCAAGGATGTGATCTTCAATGAGGAAGTTCTGTACAAAAACAGAACAACAAGTGACTTAGAAAAGCCAGAGTCAGATGAAAGCAAGGAAGAGAAGACTCAGTTTATAAGTCTTCCAAAGGTTGAGACCAGAAAAGCAAGAATTGAAGATCAGAATTCAACTACTCCTGAGGAACCAGTTGTGGAATCTGAGGAATCGGTTGTGGAATCTGAGGATTCAGTTCTGGAAACTACTGTAGAACCTTATGAAGTTCAGAGAACGCCGCCTACAACAGTCAGGAGATCTACTAGAATAGTCAGACCACCACAAAGGTATTCCCCTACTTTAAAGTACATATTATTAATTGAGAGGTGAACCTGAATGTTATGATGAAGCGATTCAACTGAAAGATTCTGTCACGTGGGAGTTGGCCATGAAGGATGAGATGGATTCACTCATGACAAATCAGACATGGAAACTGACTGAGTTACCTAGAGGAAAGAAAGCTTTGCAGAACAAATGGGTTTACAGAATCAAGCAAGACCCTGATGGTAGCAAAAGATACAAAGCAAGACTTGTAGTCAAAGGCTTTCAACAGAAAGAAGGTATTGACTTTAATGAGATATTTTCTCCAGTAGTCAAGTTCACTACTATTAGAACTGTATTGTCGATAGTGGCAGAAGAAGATCTGTTTCTGGAACAGATGGATGTAAAGACCGCATTTCTTCATGGAGATTTGGAGGAAGAAATTTACATGGTACAACCACAGGGTTTCACAGTACAAGGGCAGGAGAAAATGGTTTGCAAACTTCAGAAAAGCTTGTATGGTCTCAAACAAGCTCCCAGACAATGGTATAAGAAGTTTGATAGCTTTATGTGCAATAATGAATTTCAGAGGTGTCAGGCAGATCACTGTTGCTACATAAGATCTCAAGGTAACTTATATATTATTTTGCTACTATATGTTGATGATATGTTGATAGCAGGGACAAATGAAAAGAAAATTCTTAAGATAAAGGTCATGTTATCTAAAGAATTTGATATGAAAGATCGAGAGGAAAGATGGTACATTGACATTGTCACAGAAAGAGTATGTGAAAAAGGTGCTAAACAAATTTCACATGAAAGATGCAAAACCTGTGAGTACTCCTTTAGCTTATCATTTTAGATTATCAAAAGAGCACTCACCCACAACTGAGCAGGAAAGAGATCATATGGCTAGAGTGTCGTATACTTCAGCTATAGGAAGCCTGATGTATGCCATGGTTTGCACAAGACCAGACATTGCACAAGCAGCGGGAGTTGTTAGTAGGTATATGAATAATCTAGGAAAGCAGCACTAGGAAGCTGTAAAGTGGATTCTTAGATATCTTAGAGGGACAACTGACTATGCTCTGCATTTTAAGAAGTCAGATTTTGAACTGTAGGGTTATGTAGATGCAGATATGGCAGGTGATACAGATGGCAGGAAAAGTACTATCGGGTATGTTTTTACTTTGGGTAATACTGCTATTAGTTGGATTTCTAGACTGTAGAAAATAGTGGCCCTTTCTACTACAGAAGCTGAGTATGTTGCAGTTACTGAGGCAAGTAAAGAGATGATATGGCTTCAATCTTTCTTAGAAGAACTTGGCTTGAAATTAGCGAAGGGGACTTTGCATTGTGACAGTCAGAGTGCTATTCACTTAGCAAAAAATCCAGTGTTTCATTCCAGAACGAAACACATACAGGTGAGGTACCATTTTATCAGATCAGCTTTGGAAGATGGAGTGTTGGTGCTTGAAAAGATTCTAGGAAATTGAAATCCAGCTGATATGTTTACAAAGGTTGTTCCTGCTGACAAACTGAAGTTGTGTATAACTTTAGTTGGACTCTTCCATGAGTAGAGAGGAGTCACTACCGGTGCAGGAGAGACATGTTGCTTGTTTCGTCTCCAAGTGGGAGATTGTTAAGAAATGTGTCTTGTGTGGAGACAAAACTTGAAGACTTCACTCTAACCTCTTGGAGCACAAGTAAGAAGTACTTTGTGTGCAAGGAAGAAACTTACCAAACTTGGTGTGCAAGGATGAAAGTCACCACCTTGGTGTACAAGGAAGAATGAAGATGAATCCTTGGCCATTAAGGCTCTCATTGCCTAAATATATATGTGTTTGTCTTTTGAAGAGAGCAAGAAAAAGAGTGTGATCTTTTCTTCCTTTGTAGTGTGGGAGAGAGAGAGATAAGAGTGTTTCTCTTCTCGGGTTGAGGGTCTTTTCTTGTTGTTTATCCCAAGCTATCGGATTGTGATACTTGGTAGTCAATAGCTATTGTTGGGCTATTGAGGGATAGGTTGAGGTATTGTTCTTTAAGGCTTCTTGTAATCTCCCTGGAGTTTTAGTGGAACCTGCATCGATAGCAGAGAACTGGACGTAGCCCACATTGGGTGAACCAGTATAAAACTCGGTGTCAATTTATCTTCCCTTCTCTTTTATTCATTATTGTTCTTGTTGCTTAGAACTTAGGTTGGTTTATCTATTCTTCTAAGCTCTTGGTTTCAAATGGTTTATTCCGCATTATATTTGGAACCATAACCTGATCTGGGAATTGCGATAAATATATATTGTCTGAATTTGGTTGATCGAATTTAGATTGAGACTATTTTATCACCTAACATCCCATTCATTCTCCTACTCTCAGAGAATTCCCCTGAAGTCTCCCTCTAGACTCCCACCAGTCTCCTACCTCTAGAAGTCTCAGAGTCATACTAGTGTAGCCATAATGGTGGTGTTCGCAGTAGTTCGTGATTATTTCACAAGCAATTGGTGAATTTAATCTGAGTCGTCAATGAGAGTAAGTAATTTGTTACTATACAAATTAGATTTAGATCTAATATTTTTGTATGTTTAGCCTTAATATAAATTTAGAATAGTTCTAAGATTGTTGCCAATGTATTGGTATTTTAGATTAAACAAAATTAATTAATCGGTCCCAATCACGCTTCCGCTTAACGGAATTACGGAATTTCAATCCCTACAAATGTAACAATTGACCGAACATAAATAAAGTATTGTTTAATGTTTTTTCAATAAAGAGTTATTGTCTATATTATGTACATCTTGCCTAAATAACCCTTATCCAATAAACTAAACATCCTAGGTTGTGGGATGAGTCTTGAACTGTATGTGGAGACATATGGGGATCATTGTTCAAGAGACAACCTGAAGGGTCTATAGTATAGGGATAAGGCTGGGTACCTTATCCTGTCGACATTATGGATACGGTCCACTTTGTATTTGATACAAACGCAATGATCCGACGCGTTCGTGTAGGGGACATGTGAGTGGGGGTATCCTATACAATAAGTTTGCATAAGACCGGACCGCAAAATAGTAACCGCTAGTTGTAACACAGTTAACTAGTTAAGTTTCTATTTCACTAGGATGACCTAGACAACTTAGTCTGAATCCTGAGTGGATTATGGACTCCTGTTCACGAGGGACTGTCCTTTGATTTGTATGGGTGAGAGTGGCCAGTACGCCAACTTAATAAGCCTACCATTTTGGGGACAAGATTGAGTGGGGAGCTGGGAACATAATCACACAAAATGGAATTCACTCCTTCCCGACTTTTGAGGAAGTAGATGAGTGTTCCCTTAAGTGGTGTCTCCGGGTCTTGAGCAAAGGGCCCTACCCTCTCACTGGCCCGAGAAGGGTTTTTGTTTGATGGTTGGACCACAAACAGGTTGTTCATTAAAGGAGCACTTGTACTTAAGGAGGTAGAGGTAACTTAGGGGTAAAATGGTAATTTGACCCAGCTGGAGTTACAAACACTCGTGAAGGACTAACTTGTTGTTATTGGTCTATATCCGTGGACACAGAATTATGTTTGCAGTGAGAATAGTGCAACTGTGGGTCTTTAGTGGAGTGAACCCACAGTTAACGAAAATTGATTAATTGGTTAATGAGTTTAGCTTATTAAATCTCATATCGTTGGAGCTTCTGATCTGCAGGTCCATTAGGTCCCACTAGTAGTTTGTAAAGAGACTTCAGGCAATTAAATATAAATTGTAAATTGAAAGTGTTCAATTTATTTAGGGGAATCATATAATGTATATTGATAGATTATAAAATAAAGTTTATGAAACTTTATAATATAATTTTGAATTAATTTCAAAATTAATTCTTGAGAGAAAATATTTGAAAGAGTTCAAATAATTAATATGAATTGGATTCATATTAATATAAATAATTTAATAAAATCCCTAAGATTAAATATATGATATTTAATTGGGTAATTAATTAATTATGGAATTAATTAATTATTTATTAAAATTAGATATGAATAAGATAATAGATTAGATCTTATTCATGACTTTTCCTACTCTCAGAGAATTCTCCTGGAGGCTCCCACCAATCTCCTGCCTCTAGTAGTCTCAGAGTCATACCGGTGTAGCCATAGTAGTAATGTTTGCAGTAGTTCGTGATTATTTCACAAGTAGTTGGTGAATTTAATCTGAATCGTCAACGAGAGTAAGTAATTAGATTTAGATCTAATATTTTTGTATGCTTAGCCTTAATATAAATCTAGAATGGTTCTAAGTTTATTGCCAATGTATTGTTATTTTAGATTAAACAAAATTAACTACGAATCGGTCACAATTACGCTTCCGCTTTACAGAATTACGGAATTCCAATCCTTCAATTCACGTGTGTTATGTTTAAATCATATTTAAATAATAATAACTCTCTCAATTATGGTTTAATACACAATTAAACCGATACGTTAAATTATATCAAATATAATTAACAATATCTCCCAAAATCGAATTTGAATGTTTTCAAATTCTTTCATCACTCTATTCTAAGGTTTATTCCGTTTGAGCTAGCAGGGGGACATAATGGACCTACAGATCATGGGCTCCAATGATCCGAGATTAACCGACTAAACTCTTTTAACCCAGTCAACCAACATTCATTAACTAATGGGACACTCCACTATAGCCCGTAGTTGCACTCCCCTCACTGTAGATATATTTCTGTCCGCCCGATATAACTGTGATTAGTAAGTCGATCCTTCACATGTTGTTCGTAACTATAGCTAGGTCAAAAGTCCGTTTTACCCCTATAGCACTTCTTGTTCCTTAAGTCTCCACTGAGTCCCTAATGGACAATTGGTTTGTGGTCCGACCACTAAACCTAAAACCTCTCAGGCCAATGAGAGGGCAGCGCACCTTTGTTCACGTCCCGGAGTCAACACTTAAAGGAACAACCTCTCTACTATCCCTAAAGTCGGGTAGGAGTGAATCCCATCTTGCAAGACTATGTCCCTAGCTATCTACCCGGTCTTATCCCCAAAATGGTACGAACTTATTGAGTTGACGATGTTGAGCCACTCTCACCCATGAAAATCAAAGGATAATCCCAAATAAATAGGAGTTCATAGTTAGCTCAGGATTAAGATCGAGTTACCTAGGTCCTCGCTTGAAATAGTCAGTTTCACAGTAAACGACATTATAAAGTGAAAGTGACTTATTTCGCGGTCCAGTCTTATGCAAACTCTTTTGCATAGGACGCCCCCACTCGCATGTCTCTTCATGAACGATTCAGGATCACATCGTTTGTACTAAAACAAAGTGGGTTGCGTCACATAGTTTTTCCTAGGATAAGGTACTCAGTCTTATCCCTATACTATAGACCATTTAGGCTATTACTTGAACTTGATCCACTTTTATGTCTCTACATAAAGTTCAAGTGTTTATATCACAACCAATGATTCTAGTTTATTGGATTTGGGTTAATTAATACATAATTAAAAACAACTATTTGAAAACCAGAAATTGAATAATCTTGATAACGCTTTATCGATTATAATTGACTTTGTTTACATTTACTATCCACGAGTTTTAGGGCATAAAACCCAATAAACTCCCACTTGGACTAAAACTCTAGTGGGTTGTACAACAATCCAGAACCATAGTGGGTTTGTGATAACAAGTGCCAATACATGTAAAATACAATAAACTAGGGCATCTCGTGTACCCATTACATATCTCCCACTTGCCCTAGATTATCCTTTGTATATTACTCGTAGACCTAGACCCTCTAGTTGTCCCTCGAACACTTTTAGCCGTGAGGGCCTTTGTAAATGGATCAACAATATTTTATTCTGAGACTATCCTCGTGACAATTACATCCCCTCTATAAATAATCTCTCAGATGAGATATACGTTTGCGTTCTTTAAATTCGCCTCATATTTGGAACGACTTTTCAAATGAACTTGCTAAGTCCTACAAATTTCTTAGCTCGCTTCATAAACAGCAACTTACTTGGCCTTAAAGATAAAGTTTGTGATACATCCTTACTGTAGGGATAAAAGCCCTACGCTGCGGAAGACTTCAGAGAACCAAACTCAATTTAAACGTTGATTGGAATACCAATACGACGGCAAAAGATTTACAACATTCTAATCATATTAAAATTGCAGAAAAATGGATAAAAGAATGCTGGAAATTGAATTTAAACCTAGAATAAATCTAGATACAATTCCTAGTGATCAAAGGGATAAAATGTAACTTACTTTCATTGAAGATCTCGACCGAAAACACCTTTTCTTGCCTTTGATCTTGGAAATACAGCAGCCCAAAAATGGTCTCCTTTGCTAAAAAAAAATTGCCACGAACACCACCACGAGATGACACCGGTAATCTCTAAGGGATGATGGAGAGGCTTTCTTGTGGGAGAAAATTACTAAGGAACTGTAGAGGGAAAAAACTCTGGGATTTTCTCTGTAAATTACTCAACGAGAGAATGAGAGAGACTCATAGAGAGAAGCCAAAAACGCCTATCCTAATCGATAGGGAGAGGGAGAATTAAGTGGGAACTACCCTAGCCCCACGTTCAGGTAACTGACTATCAGTTACCTGATTAATTCTATTTTAATAAATTAAATTTAATTTAATTAATAATATAAATTAAATTAATATTAATTAATTTAAATCATATTTAAATTAGTTTATTCAATTAAATAATCATTTAAATGAATTTCCCTCTTTAACCTATAGTTTTAATATCATTTAATTAAATCGAATTTAATTAAACTAAATTGAAACGTATAATTAATTAATTCAAAAAGTAATTAATCATAAAATTAAATATTATATATTCAATTATTTTTCTCTCTTATATACTATAGTTTTAATGTGTATCCAATGCACATTAATTTTAACCTATAGTTTTAATATGAATCCAATTCATATTAAACCTTCCTTAGTAAATTTATCTCAACACCTTATATGAGCTACCGGTGGGACCTAATGGATCTGCAGATCATAAGCTCCAACGATATGAGATTAATTGGCTAAACTCGTTAACCAAGTTAATCAATATTCGTTAATTGTGGTTCACTTCATTGTAGAACCACAGCTGCACTCTTCTCACTGCATATATATTTCTGTGTCCACGGATATCGACCAATAACAACAATCCAGTCCTTCACGTGTGTTCGTAACCCCAAATAGGTCAAATTACCGTTTTACCCTTGGGTTACCTCTACATCCTTAAGTCTCAGTGCTCCTCTAATGAACAACCTGTTTGAGGTCCAACCAACAGACAGAAGTCCCTCTCGTGCCATAGAGAGGGCAGGGCCCTTTGTTCAAGACCCGGAGACACCACTTAAGGGAACACGCCTCTACTTACCCTAATGACGGGAAGGAGTAAATTCCATCTTGTGTGATTATGTTCCCAGCTCCCCACTTGGTCTTGTCCCCAAAATGGTAGGCTTATTGAGTCGGCGTGCAGGCCACTCTCACCCATACAAATCAAAGGACAATCCCTCATGAATAGGAGTCCATAACCCACTCAGGATTGAGACTAAGTTGCCTAGGTTATCATAGTGAAATAGAAACCTAACTAGTCAACGGTGTTACAGTTAGTGGTTAACTATTTAACAGTCCGGTCTTATGCAAACTCATTGCACAAAATACCCCCACTTGTTGGATCATTGTGCTTGTATCATAATACAAAGCGGGTCGTATCCATAGTGTCACCAGGATAAGGTACCCAGCCTTATCCCTATATACTATAGACCCTTTAGGTTGTAACTTGAACAGTGATCCCCGTATGTCCCCACATACTAGTTCAAGTCTCATACTAACAGCCTAGGATGTTTAGTTTATTGGATTAGGGTTATTTAGACAAGATTACACAATACAAACAAAATAAATGAATAATACATCACTTTATTAATGTTCGGTCAAATGTTACATTAACTATCTACGAGTTTTAGGGCATAAAACCCAACACTTACTTGATGCTACGCCATTCCGTAGCTCCCTGTTAAGGGTGAATTCTTATGCTGATGTACATTTCTTTGAACCCTCATCAGTGTACTAATCAGAAACAGTGTATCCTATAAGGATCAAATCCTCAGCACCATACACGAGCTTATAATTCCTCTTTCTCTTAAGATATTTGAGGGTATTTTCACTCCAGTCCAGTGGCCTTACCCTGGACTGAATTGGTATCTACTAAAAATCCCTACTGTATACCATATGCCAAGCCTGACAACTGTTTCTTGAGGCACGGGGAATCCATCTTAAATCCTCAACCTTCTAAGATGATAAGACCAATTTATTACACACTTAGAATCTCCCAATTTTCTTATCTTAGTTGAATTCCTTGCGAAAAATGCTTTAAAATGAGTATAATATGTCTATAGGTCCTCGCTGAAGCTTTGGAAGCAATTCGGGGCTAAAACGAGCGAAACCGGAACGTAAAAAGACCATTTTGCCCCTGGAGCTGTTGCAACGTCGAGACGCTGTTGTACAAGGGTCGGGACGCTACTCAAATAAGGAAAATTCCGTGGGCGGCAAGCTGAAGCAGTAGCGTCGAGACGCTGCACCCCTAGCGTCTCGACGCTAGGTCAATCCGTAGATCTTTTCCATAGTTGAAGGCCTAGCGTCGCGACGCTGTGTCCTAGCGTCTCGACTCTAGGCAGTTTTCCAGAATTGAAATTTTCCAAATTTGGCTGAAATTTTCCATGTTTGAAGACCCAATTCAGCACCATTCTTCCACGAATTGAAGGCCAATAATCCCTATAAATAGAGGCCTTTGGTGTAGGTTTAGAATCATCCCTCAATACACAATTCACTACAACTTTGTAGTCCATCTCTCTCCCCCTTTTCCACCATTCTTCTTAGTTTTAGTTTTTATTGCTTTCTTTGATGTATTCCATGAAGAAGCAAGCTTGCTCTTATTCCATGAGAGGTTAAGCTCTTCATTCATGTAACCGGGTTGTCAAGAGTAAGTTCATATTCTTTTAATGAAATTTCTTGTTTGAATCATCAAAGCATGTTTATGTGATTTTAGTTCTTTTTCTATAAGTTTAGATCGTGGTAGGAAAGATTGACAACCTTGACCGCACCCTTTCTAAATTTACTTGCTAAATCTTAGTAGCATATAGGCCAACGTTATGTTTTTACGCATGCGTCCCTTGAACTAAATGATTTAATTAATTGTAATTGTGGTTTGTTGCCCGTTGCATGTAAATTAACTCGGTTGGATCCCATTGCAGTTTAGGTTAATTAATCGGCCAATTAATTAGTTTAAACTAGAATCAAACTTAGCGTTTGCATGTTTGTGATAGTGGATCATGATTCTCGGTTTGTTGCCAGAATACGCCGGGCTTAAACTTGTTTTGACTTATTAGTGAAATTGATGATTTAATTGAATTGAACTTACCGAGACTAACCCGGTTGCATGATTTTTGAGGTATTGTTATCTTTCCTTAATTTGATTTTTCAACTTTCCTTTTACAACATTTTCCTTAATTGGTTTTCTTTCCATATTTGTTTTCCTTCCATATATAAAATTCCCCCCTTTTGGTTACTTAAAACAAATAAGGAAATTAAGATTTGTTTGCATAGACTCCCTGTGATCGACCCCGGCCGCTACTGCTACAAGTTAGCTTTAGAGGTTGAGGATTAGAAATTTATTTGATAAGAGACCTCGACAATCTCTTCCATCATAAGACGTCTCAGGACACTGCTCCTGTGACTAATGAATTCCATGTCGGATAGGTAACAAACCATTCCTGGAATTCTAATCTTATATCTAGCCAACACTTTTGTCCATATAAGATATTTGAGACAGAGCTAGCGATCTTTGTTCTTGTGATTCCGAAGATGTTGGATTTTAAGAACAAAATAAGCCTTTCCACACCTATTATTTGGAACTGTGCTCTTAGCTAACTTCTAATGTCGGTTTTGATAAACTACGTCATTCCCAATGAGTAGGATATCAATCACATATAATACTAAGAAAAACTACGACACCAAATGACGATAGTTTTGTCGACACAAGGCTCATTAATATTCTGGTCAAAACTATAAGATTTAATCGTGCGTTAAACCTTATGTTCCAAGATCGAAAACTTTCAATTCAATCCATAGATGAATTGGTTAAGGTTGCAAACCTTTTACTCTAGATCCTGGACTATGAACTCTTCTGGTCAATACCAGACTGAATTGAAGTACACATACTCCATTTCATGGTTCATAGTTTTGACTCATTTGTCTTTTTCCACGTCATTCATCACCTGATTAAAGGTCAGTGGATCCTCGATATTGTCATCAGGTATGACAATGGGATTTTCAGTAAAACTCAAATAGTATTCATTAGGTTGATTAACAACCCTCCCACTGCGTTGAGGTTCTCTCAACAATTGAGAATGACAAGATTAACTTAATGTGCCAGCTTGATCAACAACCCTTTGTTGAAGGATTAGTTTGATCAACAACCCTTGTTGAAGAACTAGTTTGATCAACAGTCCTTGTTGAAGAACAAATCTTATCAAGGACAAATCTTATCAACCACGCAAGAACAAATCTTATCAACCACGCAAGAACAAATCGGATCAACAGTCCTTGTTGAAGAACAAATCTTATCAACAGTCCTTGTTGAAGAACTAGTTTGATCAACAACCCTTGTTGAAGAACAACTCTTTGTTGATACATTTGTAGCTTTACTATGTAATTTACTTAACACTATTAACTATGTGGTTGTGATTTCTAACGTGGTCTTCTTTTAAGAAAAATGCATTTGTCCATCAACAACCCTTTGTTGAAGGATTAGTTTGATCAACAACCCTTGTTGAAGAACTAGTTTGATGAACAGTCCTTGTTGAAGAACAAATCTTATCAACAACTCTTTGTTGATACATTTGTAGCTTTACTATGTAATTTACTTAACACTATTAACTGCGTGGTTGTGATTTCTAACGTGGTCTTCGTTTAAGAAAAATGCAATTGTCCATACAAAAACTTTCTTTTGAACAAAGAAGTTTCCATATCTCGTTTCTTTTGGGATAACCTACAAATAGGTATACTTTCGAATATGGTTCTAGTTCGTTCGGGTTTGTCATCTATGCATGACATCCCTAAGTTCTAAAACAACATAAACTTGTTTTATGCTTCTTCTCAGAGTTCAAACAATGTTTTAGGAAACATTCTTTTGAGAGAACCATATTCGTGTTTTAAACTGCAGTGTATACTGCATAACCCAAAACGAGTTTAGGCAACTTAGCATAGCTCATCCTTAAGTGAACCATGTCTATCAAGGTTTTGTTTCTCCTTTCAGATACACCATTCTACTATGATGTACTAGGTGTTGAGAGTTAGGACATAATTCCATGTTCTATCAAATAGACTTGGAATCTCAAGTCCATATACTCTCCACCTCGATCAGATCGAAGTGTCGTTATCGTTTTACCTAATTTGGTTCTTAACCTCAGCCTTATATTTCTTGAACTTTTCAAGAGTTCGGACTTACGACGTATTAGGTAGAGATGGTGCACCTAGAACAATCAATTAAAACTAATGAATTGTTCATCCCCTATTTGATCTTTATCATTCATTGATTCAAAAATCAGAATGTATTAGCTCTAAGGTTTCTTTGGCATGATAACCTTTTTCTTATAAAGGTTATTTAAGTCATTTCACCCTTAAGGCATGACTTATGGGAGGTAATGAGTCGTCTTCTAACCTGTTTAGAAGTTCATTTTAGGCCAACCTCTCAATCCTATTGAGTTTTAACATGGCCTAACCTCAAGTGCCAAAGACAGGTACTTTCAAGAAACATGTTGCCTTTTGGTTGAGTCTCAGCAGTGAAAATATCTCATAATTTAAAATTTCTCTAGACTCTATCAGTCTTAAAACATATATGTTATTCTTCATGTTTGCAGAACAAATATTGACATCCTTTTGAAATGAACGGTTCATATTTAAAAAGGTAACAAAATAGCCTTGTTCTAGCAAATGACATATAGAAATCAAATCTTCTTTTAACCTTAGGAACTATATACATCGAATAATATGTACCGTTCCTTGGAGAAGAATAACATTATGTCTCCCACTGCCATAGCCGAGATGAACTCTTCCAGTTCAATTCTAAGAGTCATCATCACTAGTTCACAGCTAGTGCCAGGAACTCATTCCTTGAAAAGAACATACGTGATTAGTGGGCCCTGAAACAGATATTCAGGTAGAATCACTATTAGTGACAAGACGCGTGGAAAGACGTGAGTCACTTCCAAGACTCTGATACCATGTGATTTCTGTATTTCAAAATGTATATTGATGAAAGAATGAGGGAGCCATAGGCTCTATTTATACACAAAAATCAAAGAATAAAATAAATAACAAAAGGAATAGGAAATAACAGAAAATATTCCTTTACAATATATACTGATATAATTCCCATAACAGTGGCCACAAATCAACCAAAGCTTAAAGGCTGCATCTGGAAGAGGTCACGTTTGAACCCAAGTTGTGTTCAAGTTGCGGCTGCAGCTAGGCAGTTTGATGGACATGCATGATTCTCAAGATTGACAGATTTGCAAATCAAATCTCTTTCAATCCTCTACAATCACAAATTTTATGGCCAAATCACCTCAGCACACTGATCTCAACAGAAACCTTAGACTTAAAAGGTCTATAAAAGGTGATCAAAGTACCAAAAAACACAAACTTGAACGAGCATCCACTCTAGCAAAGTTGTATTCAAGCTTTCAAGTTGTTGTTTTTATTCTTTAGTTTTGTAGTTGCTACTTCGAGTTTTATCTTCTTGTAGTAATTCTCCTTCGAGCATTTTGTTCAAAAGAAGAAAAGTGCAAACACTTGATTCGCCTTAAAAAGGTTGAATCAAGTTAGAATCAAGTTATAATTCTCTATCCAATTTAGTTGTTTTAATTGATTTCAAACCTCGATGTAATCCAATTTTGATAATATGAAGTTTATTATTGTTCTTTTACTTTTGATTATTTCCCTTTCTTTTATTTTTATTTCTTTATCTAAGATGAACTAAGTTCTTACTTGGGGATTCAAAGAATGTAGATACTCAAATATAAGAATGAAGTTCCACCTTGTGAATAAGCAACCTTACTCAACGCTTAGCTTCACTTTATCTTATTGAGTTCCAGTTTCGTTGTTAATCTAACTTGATCACTCACGTTAACAAACAATGTGTGAAGTTCAATACTAAAAAAGTTGGGTTAAGCTCGATTTTTATAAGGGCAATATAGAAAAGGGGCATAGCCATAGGACCTTACTTTTGACCCTAGACATGGGGAAAAACCTATATTGTCTATGAATTGCATGCTACTTCTATCTAAGTTCAATTAGCCATAAACATGTGTGTTTAATTACTTAGTCACCTAAAAAAAATATACAAATTGTTTAGATTTTTCCTAAAAATCATTCTTTTTACACTAAGATGATTTCATTTAGCACAACAAGGATAAGAACATATGTCGTTCTCATTCTTGCATGATTTAAGTGGATTAAGCATAAATAGCATCAAATTTAGAGTTAAATAAGCCTTATAAACAAGAGTTATCATTTAATAATAACCAATAACTATTGAAAACTTTATTTAACTATAATTTCATTCAGTCGTGAATTAACCTCGAAGTGTCACTAATATCTTAACCTATCTTTCAAAATGGAATTCACATCCAAAATTGGAAAAAAAAAATTACATTCAAAATTCAAAATTTTAGACCCTTTTCATAACCATTTGGTTTTTCGTTTTTCATTTTTTGACAATTAAGCTTATAAACTCTAGGGAAAAATACACTTTTAGTCCCTGAGGTTTGGGTTAGGTTTCATTTTGGTCCCTGAATTTTCAAACTCAACAATTTAGCCCCTGATGTTTCGTTTTAGGTTCATTTTAGTCCCTCCATCCATTTTTCCATTAAAAACTAATGGACGGATGACGTGACACTATTTTTTATTTTAAAAAATTATTTTTAAATTTTTTAATTAAAAATATATTAAAATAATAAAAATATTATTATTTCTTTTTATTCCTTCTCTCTTCTTCCTTCTTCTTCTACTACTTCTTCTCCAACACCTTCAGCCATGGCCGGTGGCCGGCGACCACCGCTCGCCGGTGACTTTTTGTTTTTTTTTTCTTTCTCCTTCTCTTCTCCTTCTCTTTTCCTTTCTTCTCCAGCTTTTTTTTTTTTAAAAAAAAAATAATAATAACAAAGGAGGGAGGGAAGCAGCTCCCTCCTCGGTTTTTCGCTGGAAAAACGAAGGAGGGAGCTCCATTCTCGATTCTAGAACATTCGCGGCCTTCTTGATTGCGTCGTTAACACATGCTCCTTGGTTCGCAGAGCAAATCGATGATTCGACGCGCCGATCGGCGGCCATTGGTGGTCATTCTCCGTAAAGACAATTACCTTTTGGAACTGGCAGAGAACGCCACGATCGAGAGGCGATCTGAGCAACAGAGCGAAGAAATAGTTAATTTCTGAGAGCAGAGGCACAATATAGAGATTATTTCTCTTCTGTATTTGATGATCATTCAATGATGGCCAAGGTGCCAATTTATACATCAGATCCCTTTTAGGGAAAATAGACAAATGAATAAAATAATGCAAGGAATAGGACAGGTGGCTAAATATTACAGGAGACAAAGATCTTAAGAGAATAAATGAATAACAGAATTGTATGCTAGAACCTTCTGGAATTCTTTCTATATGAATTAGCTGACTGTGTTGTTGATGCTGAGATGGCAGGGCTGAGTGTTCTCCTAAATATCCCCCCTCAAACGCATGGGGAGTTCAACGACACCAAGTTTGGAATAGAGATAGGAGAACTGAGAGTGAGAGAGAGGCTTAGTAAGATAGTCCGCTATCTGATCTACCGAAGGAACGTACCGTATTTCCAAAGCACCTCGAAGAACTTGATCCCGAACGAAATTGACATCTATTTTAATGTGTTTCGTCCTTGCGTGGAATACTGGGTTAGCTGTCAATGCCCCTGCTCCAAGATTGTCGCACCAGATAATCGGTTTGATGGATGACACACCACCAATTTCTTGCAGTAGTTGTTGCAGACACATGATTTCTGCAGTAGTATGAGCAAGTGCTCTGTATTCAGACTCAGTGCTGGATCTAGCAATCGTTGTTTGCTTCTTCGAGGACCAGGATATCAAGTTGTCACCAAGAAAAACACAGTAGGCTGCAATAGAGCGCCTATCATCGATGTTTGCTACCCAATCTGCATCAGAATAGGCTGTGATAGAGAGATCAATACTCGGCTGAAGGAATAACTCGACATGTTTCGTTCCACTGATATAACGAAGAACATGTTTCACTGCTGCCCAGTGAACATTAGTTGGTCACTTGAGAAACTGACTGAGGTGATTAACAATGTATGCTATATCCGGTCGTGTCTTGGTAAGGTATTGAAGAGCCCCAATTGCACTTCTGTATATATACGGATCAGTTAGAGGAGATCCTTCATCAATAGACAAGTGCTTACCCGTAACACATGGAGAAGGAGCTGGTTTCAGATCTTCTAATTTCAGCTTATGTAGGAGATCAGTTACATACTTTTCTTGGTTTATCAGAATACTAGAATCTAAGTAATGAACCTGGAATCTCATAAAGTAACTCAGTCGTCCTAAGTCTTTTAAGGCAAACCGTCGATCAAGCATATCAACTAGTCGACTCATAAGCCAAGTATTATTGTCTGTCAATATCACATCATCCACATACACTAAGAGTAAAAGGATATCAGCACCATTCATAAAGATGTATAAAGAGGTGTAAGACCTGGACGTTTTGAAGCCCCAAGATAGCAAGGTGGTCATTAACGTATCGCTCCATTCTCTAGGAGCTTGCTTAAGTCCATAGATCGCTTTGTCAAGTTTACAAACATAATCAGGATGCGATTTGTCTTCATAACCCGACGGTTGACTCATGTAAACATCCTCATGCAGGCGGCCATTAAGAAAAGCATTGTTGAAGTCCAACTGATGCATAGACCAACCCTTTGAAATTGCTATACTAAGGACAATTCGAATAGTGGAGGCCTTCACCACCGGGCTGAAAGTCTCAAAGAAGTCAACCCCAGGACTTTGATAAAAGCCCTTGGCAACCAACCTTGCTTTGTAACGTTGGACGGAGCCATCTGTATTTCTTTTGATTCTAAAAATCCACTTATTTCCTACTATATTCAGAGAGGGTGAAGATGGAACAAGGTGCCAAGTCTTGTTTTTCAGCAGTGCCTCATGTTCCAAGTCCATAGCTTGCTTCCATTGAGGTGTAGATAACGCATCCTTCACCCTTGTTGGTTCTATTTTGGTCCAATCAGTTTTACTGTGTGTTAGCCATGCTTTGGGTTTGAAAATACCTGCCTTTGCACGTGTAGTCATAGGATGAGAGGGTTGAGGTGGTTGGACAGTTGGTGGAGGTTCATCTAACAAGGGAAGGTTAGGAGAATTGAGGGTGGGCAAGATTGGTGAGGCTGGGATTATAGGTTGTACTAGAGCAGTAGTGTTGGGCGAGGCTGAATTTATAGGTTGATCAAAAGATGTAGCAGTTGGTAGTAACACTGGGGAAGGACATACAGGTGAAGATGAAGGTTGACACAACGTGGAATGGTTGGCTGGTGACATAGGCTGAGTAAAGGGTGTAGGTTGAGAGTGTGCAGATACTGATGTGGTGGTTTGTGAGGATTGGGGAGTAATATTGGTCAAAGGAGATGGAAACCAGGTGAGTATGGATGGACAGTGTGAGGGTGAGGTTGACACAAGACCTGAGGATTTACCAAAGTTATGAGCAAATGGAAACACCAACTCATTAAACTGCACATGACTTGAAATGAACACACGACCAGATTCACTGAGGCATTTGTGTCCTTTATGAGAAGGACTAAAACCAAGATATACGCACCTCTCCGAATGATATTGAAATTTGTGAGCATGATACGACCTTAGACACGGATAACAAGCACATCTGAATGACCGCAGGGCAGAAAAATTAAGTTTCTTGTGATGTAATACTTCCATCGGTGACTTGCCTTTAAGTACTGAGGTGGGCATGCCATTTATCAACTGAGCAACTACCAGAAATGCATCCCACCAAAACTGAAGAGGCATTGAGGCCTGAGCTAGCAATGTGAGACCAGTTTCAATAACATGTCTATGCTTTCGCTCTACTCTACCATTCTGTGCAGACGTGTAAGGACAAGAATATCTAGAGGTAATGCCAAGTCGATAGCATTCCTGATGAATACGAGTGTATTCCCCACCATTGTCGGATTGAAAAGCCTTTAATTGACAACCAAATTGATTACCAACCATGATGAGGTAGTGCTGAAATGCTAAAAATGCATCATTCTTCTTTTTCAGTGGATATAACCATAGGAACCTACTGTAGTCATCTAGAAACAGAATGTAGTATCGAAAACCAGCTGTAGCGAGCACTGGAGCAGGACCCCAAAGGTCTGAATGAACCAGCTCAAAAGGAGACTTAGCTTAACTTGTAGATAAAGAGAATGGTAAATTATGCGACTTCCCAAACTGACATGATTCACAAAAACTAAGCATTTCATTCTAAGCATTTCATTCTCTTTAACTGAAAGATTACAATATTTGATAATAGACTCTAATACTCGAGACGCTGGATGACCAAGGCGTTTGTGCCATACATTCTTAGACACAGCAGTATTAACACTCATTGGGTTACAAGTAACAACAAAAACTGAGGAATGATTATTATGCGTAGTAAGCTGAGAAACTAAGCTGGATGATTTTGCTTCATTGTTTGGCAACCTCTTCACATTTTCAAGTTGATAGAGTCCATCTCTAAGAACTTCTTTCAGCACCTCCTGCCCCGAACGCTTGTCCTTAATAACACAATAATCACCATGAAATTCAAAATATATGTCATTATCCTAGGCTAACTTCGACACACTAACCAAATTTTTTGCTATGTCAGGGACACACAAGATGTTTTCAAGGCTAAGAACAGCTTCACCATTAGATAAATACGCATCATCAGTGAAAGTAATAGGGAGAGTAGTACCATTACCTATGACTACTTGATCATTACCTCCATATTCTTTGGTATTGGCAAGATTATTGAAATCTCCCGTGACATGATTCGAGGCTCCACTGTCAGCATACCAGTTGGAGTCAATCACTGTTTCAGGGCCAGCATATTGATTGTTTGTATTAGCAACAAAGGCAAATGGTGTTTGATTGTTTCCTGAATTTGGTAAGTTGTTCTGATTCTGATTTTGATTTCCTCCTCTATTAACATTTGGACTGAATTCTTTATAGAATCTGTGATAACATACTAGGGCTGAATGACATGACCTTCCACATACATGGCAGACTTGGCTATTATTAGAATTTCCGTATCCTCCATAGCCTCTGCCTCTGCCCCCACAACCTCTACCATTGTTGAAGTTTGAACCACCACGCTGATTATTGGTAGAGAAATGTCCTTTCTGGCCATTATTATGATTATAGTTCCATCCTCTGTTGTTGCCTTAATTCACATTGTTCCTATTGTTTGCCATGTTAACAGATGAAGTGTGATTGAAAGAGACCACAGCCTTGTGAGCATTCTGTAATTCCAGCCGCTTCTCGAATACTTGGAGTTCTACCTGCATTTTAGACCATGAAATGTCTCCTCGTCCATGGATCATGGCCACCACTGGGTTGTACTCCTCATCGAGTCCCAACAAAACTTGAGAGATTAAATTTCGCAAATAAACTGGATTCCCAGCTTGCCCTAGGTTATCAGCATGAGATTTCATTAGGCGCAAGTAATCAGACATTTTAGACGTACCTTTTCTGGTTTGCTGAAACGTTTGTCTGAGAAAATCTTCCTCTGCTCTAGATTGAATTCCGAACAAATTTTTAATTGCATCCCATAGGTCTTTTGCATTATCAAACCCCATAACTTGTGTAGCAATTTCAGGTCTCATGGAGTTATATAACCAACCTAATAACAGTTGATCAATGGTAATCCATGCTTCGAAGAGTGGATTAATGGGTGCTTCAGTAGGTGAGCTAGACGATGCTCTACTTGCAGGTGGTTCTGAGCTTGATGCTTCACCTCCAGCAGGCGCTGTCATTGCAGCGTTAGTTGCTTCCCCAGTACTCTGTGTGAGATACTTCGATGGGCATGGTTTCGACCCAAGAAGATGACCCTCCAACTTGTAACTCCTCAGCATTGGTAGGGCTAAATTTTTCCATAATAGGAAATTTCCTCTGTCTAGCTTGATTGTAGTAATCTGATTCAATAATTAATTCAATGGTGGGGAGTTGAATGCGGGTAAGCTTCCGGTAGAGAAGGATGTAGCTCCGGTGATCGAGACGTTGGTCATGATTGGCTCTGATACCAAGTTAATTTCTGAGAGCATGGGCACAATATAGAGATTATTTCTCTTCTGTATTTGATGATCATTCAATGATGGCCAAGGTGCCAATTTATACATCAGATCCCTTTTAGGGCAAATAGACAAATGAATAAAATAATGCAAGGAATAGGACATGTGGCTAAATATTACAGGAGACAAAGATCTTAAGAGAATAAATGAATAACAGAATTGTATGCTGGAACCTTCTGGAATTCTTTCTATATGAATTAGCTGACTATGTTACTGATGCTGAGATGGCAGGGCTGAGTGTTCTCCTTGATAGAAATGACCAATTGCATAGTGCGTTTCACCATCTGGAGTTTGGCGCCATTCGCGCTCGCACTCACATCCAATAGACTCACTTCTTCATTTTTGATAATGTTAGGTAACCTCGGAGAAAATAATGGTGCAGATGTAGTGAAGAAACCTTGAAACTCTACTGCGCTATCCTGTTCTTCATCGTCTTCGTTTTCGTCGAATTCCGGTATTGGATTGAAACGGGCACCGAAAGTTGGGGACATCAAAGATTCGTCATCGTTGTAAACTTGCAGCGGCTTCGATTTCAGTTCTCCGAGTTTTATCGAATCGACTCCTCTCGTGTTATCCGTCTGGATTGGATGCTTCTGAGGGTTTTGGGCATCGAGCAACGGAGCTTCATTCCAGACGGGGCTGCAAATAGGACACGCCACGGCCCGATGCTTCTTGATGTGAGCAGAGATGCAAGGAAAGTGAAAGGAGTGGGAGCATTCTGATGTGAAAATGGCAGTTCCTTGTCCTCTTTTTACGCTTTGTAAGTAGATTCCACACCTATTCTGCAAAGTGAAAGGGGGAGAAGTTGAGTTTAAATGATAACATATTGAAAAAACCGAAGAGGGACCTCCCTCCCTCCCTCCTCGGTTATTATTGTTTTTTAAAAAAAAGCTGGAGAAAAAGGAAAAAGAGAAGGAGGAAAACAAAAAGTCGCTGGCGAGCGATGGTCGCCGGCCGCCGGCTGCCGACCATGGTAGAAGGTGTTGGAGAAGAAGTAGTAGAAGAAGAAGGAGGAGGAAGAAGAAGAAGGAAGAAGAGAGAGAAGGAATAAAAATAAATTAAAATAATTAAAATATAATATTTTTTTATATTTTAATATATTTTTAATTAAAAAATAATTTTTTAAAATAAAAAAATAGTGCCACGTCATCCGTCCGTTAGTTTTTAACGGAAAAATGGATGGAGGGACTAAAATAAAACTAATACCAAACCTCAGGGGCTAAATTGTTGAGTTTCAAAACTCAGGGACCAAAATGAAACCTAACCCAAACCTTAGGGACTAAAAGTGTATTTTTCCCTAAGCTCTACTTTCACTCATAAGTTTCTTTGTTTTGTTATCTATCTTCCTCCCATGTTTTCAAAATTCAAGTCAAGTTTTGAAAACTAAAAAAAAAAAAAAAAAAAAAAAATACACTTTGGGTTCCTAAGATTTGGATTAGGTTTCATTTTGGTCCCTGAGTTTTCAAACTCGACATTTTAGCCCCTGAGGTTTGGATTCCGTTTCATTTTGGTCCCACCATCCATTTTTTCGTTAATAACTAACGGTTTGCTGACGTGACATCTATTTTTTATTTAAAAAAATATTTTTTTTAATTTTTATAATAAAAATAATATTAAATTAATTAATAAAAAATTATTATTTATTCTTCTTCTCTCTTCTTCCTTCTTCTTCTTCCAATTGCTGCCACCGGCCACTGACAAACTTTTTTTTTCTTCTTCTTCTCTTTTTCTTCTCCTTCCTTCTTCCTTCTTTTCTTTTTTTTTTTTTAAATTGAGATTCGTCTCCCTCGATCAGCGACGACTGCAGCGTTTAGTGGTGTCTCGGACGACCAATAGGGGTTCTTCGGGCGTTTCAGCGTGGGTTAGATCTAGAGCAACAGGGGACCTTCAAGCATTCAGCTGTGTCTCCGACGAGTAGCAGGTGGTTCTCAGTTTCAGCGTGGGTTAGATCTGGAATTTTCGAGCATGGTTCTCGGTTTCAGCGTGGGTCAACAATAGGGGTTCATTTTCGGGACATTGTAGGTTCTTAGATTTTTTAGCATTTTAGATCTGGAGTAACAGGGTGTTCATTTTCGGGTGTTTCAGCATGAGTTAGGTTCGACAATAGTGGGTATTTCATCTTCTCTATTTCGGGTGAATTCTTGTGGCGTGGGTCCTTTATTCCGATCTAAAGCGAAAGGGAAAGCTCCTTCATTTCAATTCTTAATTTTTTAAAAATAAAAATAGAAAAAAAAAAGAAGAAAAAATGAAGGAGAAGAAGAAAAAAAAAAGTTTCCCGACGGCAGCAACAGGAAGAAGAAGAAGAGGAGGAGAGAGAGAAAGAAAGAATAAAAAATAATGTTTTTTTATTAATTTAATATTATTTTTATTATAAAATTTTCAAAATTATTTTTTAAATAAAAAATAGGTGTCACATCAGCAAACCGTTTGTTATTAACGGAAAAATGGATGGAGAGACCAAAATGAAATAAAATCCAAACCTCAGAGGCTAAAATGTCGAGTTTGAAGACTTAGAAACCAAAATGAAACCTAACCCAAACCTCAGGGACCAAAACTGTATTTTTCCAAAAAAAAAAAGTTTTCAAAAACTTGTTTTTGTTTTTAAATTTTGGTTAAGAATTCAAATGTTTCATTGACAAAGATGAAAATCAAAACATAAAATGGTTATCAAACGGGTCTTAAAGTTTCACCAGTATAAAAAAATTGGTAGAAAATAAAATTATATTACTTCTTTTTTATATAAAAAAAAATAAAATTATATTACGTTCACATTTTACCAATCTTTGAAATGTGACTACTTCATTAAAGGGATTTTTTTGGAAAAGTAGGAAAAAAAATTTTAAAAAAAATTAGAGAAAAATGAGTGTTTTGAAAGTACTTAGAGACGCGACACCTTTGTGTGGTGTAGGTCGCGTCTCTACAGAGACGCGACCAGATGATCTTTTTTTTTTTTAACCTGGGTTGAAAAAAATAAAAAATAAAAACCCTCTTTAATATAATAATAAATTAATAATATCCAAAATCATTTCCATTTTCATTTCCCCCAAATTTCCTATCACTTTACCTTCAGATTTCAAAGGAAAAGAAAAAAAAAATCAAAACCAAAATTCGAGAATCAGTCCCACCTCCTCCTCAACTTCCCACTTTCAATTTGGCATCACAAACAAAAAAATCTCTCTTCTTCTTCTTTACCCAATTTTTCTTCTGTCCACCATTGTTGCTTTGCTCCAAAACTTGGAGTTCCTTCCTCACACGCAGCGGGAAGTGGGATTTTGCTTTTTCTTCTTCTTCTTCCTCAAATTTGCTTTGACCGCTATTTTTAGAGCTTGAGATTGTTTTTTTTTTTTTGGGTTCCGGTGGGCGGCAACAACGGCGATGGATTTTAGCTGGCGAAGGGCGGCGACGAGGAGGAACGTGGTGGTGGGGTCTGCCTGTGAGAGCAGAATTCGTCCACCTCAGGATTTCTTCATCACTTTCCTTTTTTTTTTCGTTCCTGACGCGACTCATCTGACGACATCTCTAGATTTGGCTTTCCGATGGTGTCGCGTCTCTTGTAGAGACGCGACTCAACCGCTCTCCTCGTTGTCGTCTAGTTCGTCTGCTGCGAGGTCGCGTCTCTTTGACAGACGCGACCTTACATGTCGCGTAGGTAGCTTAGATCCCCAAATACTTTTAGAATGCCTCCTTTTCTCTAATTTTTTTTAATTTCTTTTCTACTTTTCCAAAAAAAACCCTCATTAAAGTTAATTTTCCATCAATTTTCACTAGAGACAAAAGTGACAGCGATTTTTATGAGTTGTTTAGAAATATCCATCACAATCTCCATTGAATTGAGATTTCGACCTATCATGAAATCAACAATTAAAACCTTTGTCATAGTTCTGCAGATATTTTGTTGCTCAATTTAAAACATTTCTCAATATTACACGCATGAGAATTGGAAATTATGGGCCCGTTTGGTAACGATCTCGTTTCTTGTTTCTTGTTTCCAATTTTATTAAGAAATCTAAGCATTTAATAACTATGCATGTTTCTTGTTTCTCATTTTTTAGAAACACTCCCAAAATTTGTATAGAACTTTTGGAAACAACTAAAACTAGTTTCTCCTTTTTTTGTTCTTGTTTCCAATTTTTTCCAAACATAAATAAGAATATAGGTTTATTATTATTGAATGTATAGGTGTTAGGGTCATGAAATTCTATTTTTCTTTATTAAAAATGAAGAAACGGAAACAAGAAACGAGAACGTTACCAAACGGGCCCTAAATAACTTAGGTCGTCAAATCACAAATGTAGCCCAATGATTTACCATAATGGTATAGATTTAATTTCAATTTAGTTTATAGCTTCAATTTGGTTTTTGTGAGTCGCATTTTACCAATTATTTTTCAATTTGATTCTTGTAGTTTAGATTTTGTAAAATCTAGTACAACTTTATGTCAGTTGAACTATGCTCTTTTTGGCGTAAAATCTCACAATTTTTCTTTTATTTAAAGTTTGTATTTTTTAGAAGCCCTTTGTATTTAGTTAGATTGGAATTATAAAATAGAAAAAGAAAAGTGAGATTTAAAGTGAAAAAAAAAATGGAGAATATTTACATAAATGATGTCTATAGATATTAAATTGATTTTCTTTGTTCTTTTTTTATTTAATAACTGAACTTTTTCTCTCTTAAGTTCAACAATATTAGATAATACGAAAAATTGGAAATTCAAAACTTACTAAATTTGAATTATTCAAAAGCATATGTATACTTTTATGAACTAAAATAAAATAGTAGAAATACAACCGTTAGCCGACCTGAACATTGATCGGAAGTTAAACATTATGGTTCAAATCCCAACTCGAGGAAACCGCTTCAATTTGGGGGGAATTTGGCAGTAATTTTTTTACCTCTTTCAATTCACTGTCATCTCTCTCCTCTTCTTCCGGCCATTCCCCAGCGGTGGGTCGGACTTTCCGGCATCCAAGGGAAAATTCAACTTAGCCTTCCTTCCTCTCATCTTAAACGCAGCAGAATCATAAGCCCTAGCCGCATCCACATCCGAATCGAAAGTCCCCAACCAAACTCTACTCCCTTTCCTACTCGGATCTCGGATCTCCGCCGCGAACTTCCCCCACGGCCGCCGTCGTACGCCTCTGTACCTCCTCCCGCCGTCCGAACTCGACACCTCCTGCGGCGACTGTTCCGCCCGGTGGCTCTTCGGACTCTGAATCGGAGGCTCTTCCTCTTCCGACGGTTTCATGTACTCGAAATCGTCGAATTCGAGTTTGATCGGCGGGAGCGAGAAGAAGGCGGATGGCGACTGGAAATCGAAATCTAGGAGAGTGAAGAAGGAATCGGAGTCTTGGAGAAGATGGTGCTGGATGAACTTTAACGGTGAGAAATCGTCTTCTTCTTCTTCTCGTAGTTCCATTTTTGTGAGATTGAAAAAAGGGGATGCGTTTGGGATGGATTTATAGTGATGGAAATTACCATGGAGTCCCGGAGAATTACCATGGGGTCTAGCCCGGGAGTACACTATCAAGCAAGGGTAAACATGGAACTTGCTGAAGTTTTCACTTTGTATTTTTTTTTCTTTTTTTTTTTTTTGAAAAATATCACTTTGTATTTTGGATAGCTATGATATGATTTATTATTTAATATCATGGGGATAAGCATCTCAAAATCTCTCATGGAAATATATCTCTAATAAATGTTTGAAATTTTAAAAGGATTTTCAATATTTTATGTTTAATAAATGTATGATCTTTGAATTTAAAAAATGAGTAATAAGTTAGAGATTTATTAAACATGAAATTGAAACTAAGGAATCTATTAAATAGAAAAATTATGAACTTGAGAATGAAACTAGTTAAGTTATTATATATATATATATATTTGACAACATGTGGGGTGGGGGATTGAACCTTCGACCTCTTTAGTCGGAATACAAGCTTTATGCCAATTGAGTCATGCTCATGTTGGCATTGTCATCTTACATGTTTTTTTTTTAAGTACCAATTAAATACATGATATTAAAATTTTAAGAGCCTATTAAATAGTTTCAAAATTAAAGGACTTATTAGGGCTATATTTGTAGTGAGTAAGTTTTCAATAAAGGCTATTTTTGGCCCCATGTCTACGAGAGATGACAATTATTTGACTCTTGAGTTTTTATATTTGATTTTTGTTACCTTTTTGCAATGGTGGAAAAGTAGGATAGAATGTGACTCATGTTGATGGTGGGACAGAGAGGATAAAGAGAGGAGAGAAGAAATGGAGAGATGGGTGAGAGAGAGGTGTGTGACTTCCTTTGAAGCCTTGTCCCTCGGTACTCGAATATTGCAATTTGGTCCGCTTCTAGAGTGCATGCCTTGTTTTAGTGGAAAATTTTTCGTATACTACTAACTGTATGGCTACTACTTCCATTAATTGATTGTCACGACGATTTGGAGTTCAGTAACATTAAATAATTATTTATAAAGAAAATTTTCTAATATAAACATAGGGAATAAGTACCATTGGAGTACTAAAATTATTCTTCTTGAGTGCTAGTTTAGGTACTTTTTTTTTTTTATATATATATATACATACACACACACAAACATATATATATATATATATATATATATATATATATATATATTAATTTTTAGCATTGTCATTTGTGAGGATAGGACTAATCTTGCTTGGTAGGTCAAGCCACTCTATGGTTTGGTCTATATATTATTGGAGTTAAGGTGTTGTAGTCACTGGTAGCGTCTTCTAAATTTCTCAAATAATTAGAAGTTATTGAAAGAGTCTGTCACACTATGAACAACATTTTACACCAATTGGATGTTGTGAGAGAGAAACTCTCAAATTATTTTGAATCTTTACCAATAGTTATTAGAGAAAGGTTGATTGTCGAATTTATATCCGACAATTACCAAGGGACAACCACATTATAGTAGTTTTATTCAATCCTTTTTTTCAAGTGATGGCTTCTTTAGAGAGTTGAGGTGATTGTTGTCTCAACCTATTCAACTGTGAGAGCTGGTAAGATAGAGTAACTAGTTGATGGTAAGTAGAAAAAGGTTTTTTTTTCTTCCTTGCTCTGAGGTGTGGTAGGATAAGGTGCTAGGTTGGTTGACTCATGTTAAGCTCACAAAATTAAATAGTGAAGACGTTAAATTAACTAATTTAGAAACTTACTGCCACATGAATTTACGTAATGTTTAAGCAATTTCTCATCATTAGAGAGTTGAAGTCGTGTAGTCCATGTCATGTCTAGCATGACTTGACATGATAGGCTTGACTCAAAGCCTTACTCTCAAATATGCACATATACACCAAAGTATCCTTCATCATCCAATAAACGAAGGTATATGATACATGTCCTAGATACGACCTATTCTATTTTTTTTCAAGTTGGGTCCTTCCACCTCCCTCTCTATTAAATTACATGAAGTTCCATCTCAAAACCAATTGGCAATGAGTGGAGGATCCTTTTAACATATAAATTGTGAGGTCTCCACTAATCTTTTCAATGTGGGATCCTCGACACTCTCTCTTCCTCTTCTTCTCCATCTAAACCTACCCCATTTATCTTTCGCAACCCTTCACTCGACCGTACAATATAATCTAGACTTTCAATTATTCTTTGTTTGTCTTCTCTCATAAGAACAGCAAATCACAATAATAAGATTCATACTCCCACTCGTAATATAAAATTTTTATTTAAAAAACTCACCCGTAACTCTCCCTTTTTCCCCCTCTATATCACTAGTCTACATATAGGATCACGTGATCCAAAAAAGTTAAAAACTTAACCCTAGCCTAATTAGCTTAAAACTTTTGGATCCTAGCAAAATAGAAGTACACATATGCAAACACTCTTCTCTTTAATCCATATCAGCATAACACAAACTTCCAAACATTGTGATCTGTATATAGTTTAAAAAAAGGGAAAATCACTGCAATACAGACTTTGTCCCAAACGTGGGGACTCAGCTGAATTAATAACAAGCCAAGTTGCTCATATTTATATCAAATCCACTGCATTTACAAGCAGCCGCACACGTCTTTCACTCAAAAACTTAGTGTTTAGACAAAACAAACACACACACAGGGCCTCAAGCTTATCTCTTCATCTCTTAATATAACTGTTTTTTCATTCATTCCATTTCATCTTATTTTCAGGGTTTAACCATTCATTTGATTTGATGGGGTATTTACTTTTTATGGGGTCCATCTCCAAGAGGAAAACTCCTACCTAATCATATCTAACTCTAATAAATCTCTATACATATGTTATCCAAATTAAATATCTCCCAATTAATAAATACCTGTGTATAAATTAATCAAAATAACTTGAAAAATTCCCAAGATATTTGTTCGTAGCTTTGTGATTGTATTCAAAATATACTTAGGGTGTGTTTGGTTTAACTTTTCAAGTGTTTAATTTTGAAAAAAAAAAATCATTTTGAAAAAATTTCTAGTGTTTGACAACCACTAAAAATGACTTAATTAGAAAATGAGATTGATAAGGCTCCGTTTGATAACCATTTGGTTTTTGGTTTTTGGTTTTTGAAAATTAAGCTTATAATTTTGAAAACTAAAAAAACTAGTTTTGAAAAACTTGTTTTTGTTTTTAGAATTTGGCTAGGAATTCAAATGTGTCATTGGCGAATATGAAAACCATGGTAGGAAAATTTGTAGAAAACAAGCCTAATTTTCAAAAACCAAAAACAAAAAACTAAATGGTTATCAAAACGTGACCTAAATAAACTATTTTGAGAGAAATACTTCAAACCAACTTTTTAAAAAAGAGTCTTTTAAGTATACAATAACTTGTGCATAAAAACACCTATGAGGAAATGCAACCAAACATATGTGTGTTTAAATTCTAAACAATTTTTATACAAAATGTTTTTTAAAAAATACATTCTTGAAAAACATTTAAATCAAAATGTATTCCAAACGGATCCTTAAATTAAGGTTAAAAAACACTTTTGGTACCTATACTTTCTTAAAGGTAACAATTTAGTTCATGTACTTTAAAATTTGTAGCAGTTTAGTCCCTATTGTGAAAATTTTCGTCGAAATTAATTTTCAAATTTTATATTATGTAATAATTTTTTTTTTTTTGAGTTCATCAACTTTTGGGGGTAGGGGAATTCGAACCTCAGACATCTTGGTCGAAAGTACATGTCAATTACCGCTGAGCTATGCTCACTTTGGCATATTATGTAATGACTTATAAATCTTTATAGTTTACAAATACACATTGTCCTAATCAAGTTATCAATAATTATATGTAAGGAAATTCCATTAAATCTTCATAATGATTTTCACAATAAGGATTAAATCATTACAAATTTTAAAGTTAAAAAACTAAGGCCTCGTTTGATAACTATTTTAGTTTTTGGTTTTTGGTTTTTATGTTTTATGGTTTTGGTTTTTTGTTTTTTTTTTTTTAAAAACCATGTATGTTTGATAGTTGTGGTTTTTTTTTTTCTGTTTTTAAAAAACAAAAACCAAACTTGTTTGGTAACTGTTTTTGGTTTTCCGTTTTAAAAAGATTAGTGAGATAAAAATATGTTTTAGAGAGAGAAAATGTGTGGAGACATTGAAACAAAAATTTAGAAACATGAATATGAATTTTTTTCAAAAGAAAAGTTAAACATAGTTAATTTAGAGATATGGAAGAAAAAATTTAGAGGGAGATTATTAGTTAGACTCCATAAAAAAATATTAGTTAGAGAAAAAAGAAAAAAGTTAGAGTAGTAGAGATAAATTTTAGAGAGAAAAATTAAATAAAAAGAGAACTTTTAGAGGGATAGTATGATTAAGAGTAAAATATATATTAAAGAAATAACGATAAATTAGAAAAATAAAGAAAAGTTGTAGCGAGAGAAAATTTAGGGATTTTTTTTTTCCAATAAAGAAAAGTTAGAGATATGTTTATTAGGGAGAGAAAAGTTATGGAGAAATTTTTAGAAACAGATAAGTTGTAGAGAAAAAAAAGTTTTGAGAGGGAAAATTTTAGGGAAAAGAAAAATATTTAATTTTTAGAGGGAGAAATTAGAGGGAGAAATTAGAAGAGAAATAGAAATGAAAGTTAAATAAAGATAAACATTTTATAGTGAAAAAAATCTAGGTAAAGACTATTTTTTTGGAAAGAGAGAGACATAAAAAATTATATTGAAATAAAATTTTATAGAGAGAGAAATTTAGAGAGAAAAATAGAAAAAGGAATTTGTTGAGGAAAGATATGTAGGAGAGGGGAAAAAATGAGCACTAGGAGAAAAAAATGAATTTTTGAAAAATAGAAATATGTTTTTAAAACCTTTTTTTCGTTTTTGAAATTTGCGTATAATTTCAAAAAAAAAAAAAAAGTTTTTAAAAAACATAAAACAAAAAATAGAAATGGTTATCAAACAACCCTGTTTTTTAAAAATGAAAAACAAAAACAGAAAACAGAAAACGAAATGGTTATCAAACGACGTTGGGTTGTGGTTATCAAATGGTTATCAAATATTAAAAAAAGAAGAGAAGGGTTGATAACCATTCGATAACAACTTAGACGTGCCACGTCAGCAGGGGAGGAATTAAAAATATTGTAAATAATATATTTTAATTATTTTAACAACTTAGACGTCGTATGATAACCATTATCAAATATTAAGAAGGGTTGGGTTGAGGAAGAAGGGGGAGAAATTAAAAATATTAAAAACAATATATATTAATTATTTTAATATATTTTTATTTTAAAAAATTAGAAAATAATTTTTTTTAATAAAAAATATGTACCACGTCAACATTCCGTGAACAGAAAATTTGATGGAGGGACCAAAAGTGTAACGAAATCCAAACTTCATCAGGGGTTAAATTATTGAGTTTGAAAACTCAGGGATAACTTAACCCAAATCTCAGGTACCAAAAGTGTATTTTGTTCAAGATTTTAAAACTAATACGATCGATGGTCGGAATACAGGAAAATTAGGTATAAGGATACTTTGGATAGTCCGATGACAGAGAAAAGGATGTGAAAATATTGAAGAAGCAAAAGGTGGGGTATGGAGTGGACCAAAAGAAAGAAGAAGAAAGAAAAGGTGAAAGAAATGAAAGGGATGTTATAGTTGAGGACAATGTCTCTGTCATGCAAGTTGTGAGGTTTTGGTTTTAGAAGTCAAGTTGAGAAATGACTAGACGCAAGCTTAGGGGAAAGAATCTGTTGCGGTCGGAAAGCAACTCTCTCAACTTGCACAAACCACAAAAAAAAAAACACACTCAAAACAATGGGCCTTTTTTGCCACTGTGGTATCCGTGTCCCGGTCGATACCGTTGTTGTTTTAAATTGCTTCAACTACTACTTCCTCCGAGAAAATTTTTAGTACTATCAAAGTAGCATACTCTCTTTGTTCACATTATGATTTTGTCTTTATATATATATATATATATATATATATATATATATATTTTAACGTTGTTAGATTCCACGTGATTTTCAAAAATATATATATTAAATGTGACGAACAATATATTGAAGGAATATCTATATTTCTGTAGTATTGGAAGATTTTCCAACTTGGTCATATGAAATTTTTTAATTTGATCTGTAGTTTAGGTAAATCTTCGAAATTGTCTTTGTTGTTATTAGTTGTTATTGAATTAAATACATGACAAATTTTTTAATCCTATGTGTGACAATGAGTTAACGTTTTTGTGTTTGGTTGATTATATTAGGGTTTGAAGTTGAAGAGTAAGATATATAAAAGAAATAGAGTTTGTTTGGAATGACTTTTCAAGTGTAAAGATAAGAATGAGTCTATGATAAAGATAGCAAATGGATCCATGAATTAAGAATGATTCATTTGATAACCTTTTGATTTTTAATTTTTGGTTTTTGAAAATTATGTTGCTTTCTCCTATCTTCTTTACCTTGATTTTCATCTTTGTCAATGATACATTTGAATTCTTAGTTAAATTTCAAAGACAAAAATAAATAAATTTTTGAAAACTATTTTTTGTTTTTAGTTTTTAAAACTTACTTGGTGTTTGGTTTTTGACTTTTCATTTTTAAAACTATTTGAATGCAGTTACTTTTGTTTTAGCTGATGTATGTTTTGATGTAATTGAGAAATGTTTTAATTTGAGTGTATACAAAAACGAGTTTCCTAAGGCCCGTTTGGTAACGTTCTCGTTTCTTGTTTCTTGTTTCTAATTTTATTAAGAAATCTAAGTATTTAATAACTATGTATGTTTCTTGTTTCTCATTTTTTAGAAACACCCCCAAAATTTGTATAGAACTTTTGGGAACAACTAAAACTAGTTTCTCCTTTTTTGTTCTTGTTTCCAATTTTTTCCAAACATAAATAAGAATATACGTTTATTATTATTGAATGTATAAGTGTTAGGATCATGAAATTCTATTTTTCTTTATTAAAAATGAAGAAACGGAAACAAGAAACGAGAACGTTACCAAACGGGCCCCTAGTCTATATGAAAAGGTAGAGATTCGCTTTTAATCTTTGAGAAAAAAAAAATTGGATTAAATCACATGCTTTACCGTCAACAAAAATATGGGAAATAAACTATTTATTTTCAATGTGGCAATAGTGGGATAGAAGTAATTGATGAATATTAAAATCAAGAAATAAAGAATTTTAAATTGACTAAATCTAAATATTTTTCCACGTAATTTAGGTAAAATCAAAAAACTTTAGAAAGCCGCCACATCTTTTGAAGAAGAATGAAGAAGAAAAAGGAAAAGAAAAGAAAAAAGCCGCCCACATATTTGGAAGAGAACCACATACAATCAATATCAAACTTTTAAGTTATAAGTTGAACATGAACATCTATCAAGCATACATGTTTTCGCAATAAAAATAAATTTGACCTATGTTTGATCGAATGAAGATGATAGAAATTTTTACTTTAAAGACGTCAGGAGAAGTAACTTCTCCCAGAACTATTTTAAAGTAGCGTTCATACATTTTAAACTAGTGTTGGGAGAGGTGACTTCTCTTGACTTCTCTCAATACATTTTTTTTGTATCGGTATAAATATATGTTTGGAAGAAACCAAAATGCAAAAGTTCTATACTTGAGCATAAATAACACAATAGTAAATTTGAGCATAAATAATGCTGGAGAAACCAAAATTTCTTTTGTAGTGCAAATATACTAAATTTGTCCCATATTAAAATATTTCATAAAATTGACCCACAAATGCAAAAGGTCTATACTTTATATTAGGTATATATTAGTGAACCATAAAAAAAGTATTTTAGTGATATATTTCATCAATAATAAAAAATAATGCGTACATTATTGTAATAGTACTTTATATTGATATAAATATATTTATATCACTCCAAATCTAGAATTCGAAATTTGGAGTTGGTACGTAATGTAATTAAGAGTGAAGATTATCCCTACATACTAACATGGATCCTTTACCAACATGTTTTGTTCTCACTAATTGCGTGCTTCTTAGAAAAATGCTTAGGATTAATCCAAGCCAAACATGCTTAATTTTTTAAGTTATGTGATTAAGCACCGATGTTTTTTGTTGGTATAGATAGTAATTATCAATTCTTTTAAGTCTTAACAATCTCTTGTATAGTCTTTAAGACCCCTCTCCTATGGGTATTGGTTCATTCGTGTACTACTATACTCTGGAACCATGTGAATTTTTGATGTCATAGCTAGACCTTTGATTCAACGCTACAAATTACAATAGTTGATACTATATAATGAAGAAATTTTAAAATAAATAAATATAAATAATTTACGTAATAAACTTGGATTAGAAAAAGTTGCCTACATACATTCAATCTGAGGCTTTTTATTTAAATTTGACTATGACATTTTGACTAATGTTCAAGCGTAAGCTTCTATCTTAAGCATACCTTTATCCAACTAATGTCTAATCTAAGACGTGTTAACTCTAATTAACATAGGTGGTACATTCACTTCAGGATACCAATGAAGTTATCTTTTGTCCATATATATAGTGATCGTGATAATATATCACGTAACCATATAAGCCAAGTTTAATTTTCTTAATTATAATAGTTTTCATCTTTGTTAAGAACACTTTTAGTTTTCAAAACTTGACTTGATTTTTGAAAACTTGAAAACAAGATAAATAACAAAACAAAGAAACTTAGGACCATTTGGAATACCCTTTAGTTTAAATGTTTTTCAAGATTGCATATTATTTCAAACATTTGGTATAAAATTATTTATAATTTATAGCTCTCATATGTTTATACACAACTTATATTATATATACTAAAAACTCTTTTTTAAAAATTTGTTTTCAAGTGTTTCTCTCAAAATGGTTTATATTTTTCAATTTCATTCTTTAACAAGTCATTTTTAGTGGTTGTCAAACATTAAAAAAAGAAATTCAAAATTAAACTCTTGAAAAGTTAAACCAAACACATAGTCTTGTAGGTGGAAGTAGTGTTTTATAACCTTAATTTTCAAAAACAAAAAAACGTAATGGTACCAAACGGGATCTTAACTTATTCAAAAGCAATATCTGCAAGTTGTAAATACCACATGAAAATCACCCCAAACTAAATTTTTTTTTTTTTTTTTTTTGAAATAAACCCCAAACTAAATTAAAGCTTAGTTTCACTACAATTAACATTCTACATCAGACGATTAAAAAAAGCCACAATGAACAATTAATCTCCATAATCAATATACGGTCTAGTATAAAACTAAAAACTATAAACTTTCACTTCACGTACGTTGAATATGTCTTCACACCATGCAATAATCTTTGAAGATGACAAAACTAGCTTTATGACACATATTTGTTGAGGATTCCACATTAAAAAGATAAATGAAGACCTCACAATTCATAAGATAGATGAGTTACTCCACTCATTGCCAATTGATTTTGAGATGAAACCTCATGTTATCTAATAATATTTACTCAATTTCTATTTGCTCTCTTTTATCCTGTGTTCTTCTTGTCTCTTAAAAAAACATAAAAATGCACTATGAATTCAACCCATTAATCAATATCATCTTTAAATGTAACATCATTATCAAATTTCATCACATTGTCGGAAGATAATCCAAGCAACAACCTTTTCAATTTGACATAAATTTAAACAAAGTCATACCATATAATTTCATATTACTCAATTTTCATATCAAGGCTGTGAACCTTTTTACAACACATCTCCATTAATGTTTTAGGGTTCCATAAACCAAATCTAAAAATTTCAAATTCAATAAATGAATAAACAAATCATATTACCAAACTTCAAGCCCCTACAAATTATATCACATAAACTTTTACTTTTTTTTTTTTTTTTTTGGGTTCTTCTCATCAACTTGGATAAGGCTCAAGTTCACCATCACAAAGTTAACGAGTTTCAAGTTTTAAAGAAACTTCATTCATTTTCTTTCACAAATTTATATGACTGTGCATTGAGAATATCCCATTAACGGATAAGGCGATAACGGCGATAACGGCGGCACGTTGAAAATCCCCTTCCCATCACTATCCCAAACCGGCGCCCAACATGACGGCGTTAACGGACAAACGGCCGCCGGAACTCCGATCTCATTTGTTTCCGACGACGATTCCTCCTTCTTCACAACCTTATTCTCCATTTCCCCAACTTCACTCTCCCTCCTCCTTTTACGACCAACCGCCGCCGTCGACGGCGGCTCCTCCGGCTCCTTCCCAGCCTCAAGAGGAAAATTCAAAATCGCCTTACTTCCTCTCATCTTGAAAGCAGCTCTGTCATAAGCTTTCGCCGCTTCAATGGCGGTATCGTAAGTTCCAAGCCAAACACGAGCTCCACGCTTGTTGGGGTCCCGAATCTCGGCGGCGAACTTCCCCCACGGCCGCCGGCGAACCCCCCTGTAATGCCGGCTCAGACCCACATCCGATTTGGCCTCAGACGTCGCCGTCGCAGTCGCCGTGGATTCGACCGAGTAGCTCTTGGGTGGAATCGCGACGTTCAGCGACGGGCGCCGCTGGCCGATCTTGGAAGGAGCGGCAGGGATTTGAGGTGTGATTCCGTTGCCGTTGAAGTGGAGATTGGAAGCGAAGGCTTCGATGGAGTTGAAATCGTTGAGAAGGTGGTGTCTGATGAGATCTAAGGTGGAAGCGTCATCAGTGGAAGCCATTAATGGTGGGTGAGATTTGAAGAAGAAGAAGAATGGATGAGGATTTTGAGTGGAAAATTGGGAGTGAAGAAGGAGAGTTTATAAAGGGATTGGAAAAGGGGGGTTTCGAGGGAGATTCGAAGAAGGGGAGAGGAAGGGAGGCGGAGCAGGGGTAATAATGTAATTTGAGGTGGGGTCCATGAATTTGAATGATGTGTAATTTCTATGGAGCTTCTTACAATTTGGATATGATTGGATTTGTTAGGGGTTGTGCTTTCTGGGGTACTTCGTGTTCTTACTTTCTGTTGAAAAAGAAAATGGAAATTCACTTTTTTGTCCAACGGGATTTGATTTCATTTAATAAAGTTTTTAGTTTTTACATTTTTTATTTGAATTTTTTTATCCATTTTAAGGCCATAGAATTTGTTAGGTAGACGAATGTGACAAGAAAACTTTTACTTTAATTATATTAAAGATGAGATCATGAGATAAAGATAGATTTATCAAGTAATATATTTAATAATATAAAAACAAACTTAACTTTATTGTATACATGTTAAACCAACCAATATTTGTCAAATAATTATACCACATCATTATTTAGTTATGCTTTACTTTCTCTACAAAATTGAAAGTTCAAAAATTTATTTGATACAACCATGAAAGTTGAGGAACTATACTTGTAATTTAACTCATAGAATTTTCTACCTAATAACTACGAGACTCTGTTTTCCCTATGCTTCACACAGTTTTTGTCTTGGCTTAAATTCAACAAGAAATTGGAAAATCACTTTTTGTCCGCAGGACTTTGATTATTTTCAAAAAGTGATTTGATTATTTTGAAAAAGTTAGAAATGTATAATTTGATCCCTCTAAAGACAATGGAAATTAGTTACGTACACAATGTGATAACTTGATCAGAAATTCTGACTCACAAAAAGAAGGGTAATAAGAGCAAAATGATATTTATTTATTATTTTTTAAAATTTTAAAGTTGATGATAAAAGAATACATTTTTCATCTTTTCACCCTACTAATTCCATAAATGGATTCAAATTAACTCATATCCAATAGGTTAAATATGCAGAATTTCCATTTTTATGGAGGTCTTAGGCTCCTTTAAAGACTCAACATTACTAGCATGAGCATGTTATCTGATTCTCTAAATGTTGTGCGGATAATTAATGAGGTACATAATACTACACCTGAAGTGTACAATTGGATTGTGCAAATCAAAGAGTTATGCCAAAAGTTGTCCACAATCGAGATTTTTCATATTCTTAGAAATAGAAATATAATAGTGGATAGGTTGGCCAAAGAGGCTCTTTTTCAAACTAGATCTTCATTGTGGTGGTCAAATTTTCCAGTATGGTTAGTGTCAATATGGGTAATGAGATCCATTGTAAGTGTATTTCAAGATGTAATTGTTATTCCTAATTTAATGAAAGTTATCCATTTAAAAAGAAAAAAAAATGTCATGATCACTTATTGCCATCCATTATAGACTATTAATACCACTTTGAACTAGTATAGAACGATAAATTTGATCATTAAATTTACTAGCTACATTGTGTTCCACATGCAATCTAAGAAATAGTACGAGTACTAAAGTTTATTCCAAACATATGAGTAGTATACATAAATTTTGGTAGTGAAAGAATCAATTTTACTCACCTTATATCAAACCATAGGTCTAATCAACTCATTGATTATTACACCAATGAGTGTGGGGTTCACAAGGAAAATATCCCACTAAGTCTGTCAAACATTGTATTTTCTGACAATTCAAGGGTCCAAGCTAACAAGCTCGTGATTTTTTTTTTTTTTTTTTTGACATCATGTGGGGTGGGGGAGTCGAACCACAGATCTCGTGGTCATCAGTACAACTTTATGCCAGTTGAGCTATGCTCTTGTTGGCTAACAAGCTCGTGATTGACTTATAATGATTTTCCACACTAATTTTATATATTTAAATTTCATTTTGGTCCTAAACCTTAGTATTTATTCTACTTTTCATTCATGAATTTTAAAAGTATATATTTTAGTTTCTAACAATTTTTTTTTTAAAATAATCAATTTGACCTTTAATCTCTCATCATAAAAAAAACCGGACATTTTTTTTATTAATATTGTAATTTTTAAAACTTATTATTGAAATATGGTTGTTTTGAAATTTTTTATTAAAATATTGTAGTTTTAAATTTTCGGTCAAAGGTCGTCTCTTGGAACACGTGTTGTATGTTGTCTGACGTGACAATAAATTAAAAAAAAAATCGCAGAGAAGAGACGAACTCTGCACATTTAAACAACAGTTATAGTGTTGCCCATGTCGTGTAGGTGTGACCTTGCTTCCTCCCCTTCCCAGGTTTGAATCCTAGCGGCTGCAGACGTTTAATTTCTTTTTTCTTTTTTTGTTTCCAGTTTTTTTTTTTTTTTTAATTTCAGCAGTTTTTTATTTTTATTATTTTGTTCGTTTCTACTTTTTTATTTCTAAAAATATCAGCAGTTTTTTATTTTCTTTTTTCTTGTTTCACTTTTCTTTGAAATTTAAAGTTTGAAACATACTTAAAAATCAACAATTTAATTTAAGGTATAAAGTGCACAATTTCTTTATATTTTTATAGCAATAACAACAGTTTCAATTTGGTGAAAAAAAAAAAAAAAAAAAACAGAGTGAAAAAAGAAAATGTGTATTTTATATATTAAATTAATTTATTGGTATAAAGATAACAACAATTTGATTTATTTGTCATATTTCTTATTTTTATTTTTCTTTTATCTCAATTAGCTAAATTAAAAAGTTGAAATTAATTTATTGGTATAAAGATAACAAAAATTTGATTTATTTGTCATATTTCTCATTTTTATTTATATTTTATCTCAATTAGCTAAATTAAAAAGTTGGTTGTAATATTTTTCAAAAAAAAAAAAAAAAAAGTTGGTTATAATAATTTTATAATTCAGAATAAAAATATAAAGAAATTGTGAACTTTTACCTTAAATTAAATTGTTGATTTTTAAGTATGTTTCAAACTTTAATTTCAAAGAAAAGTGAAACAAGAAAAAAGAAAATAAAAAAACTGCTGATATTTTTAGAAATAAAAAAGTAGAAACGAAAAAAATAATAAAAATAAAAAACTGCTGAGATTTTAAAAATAAAAAACTGGAAACAAAAAAAAGAAAAAAGAAATTAAACATTTGCAGCCTCTATGATTCGAACCGGGAAAGGGAGGAAGCAAGATTAAACCTACACCACATGGCCAACACTACAACGGTTGTTTAACTGTGTCATCTCTTTGCGACACGTGTTCCAAGGTCGTCTCTTGACCGAAAATTTAAAACTACAATATTTTAATAAAAAGTTTCAAAACAACCATATTTCAATAATAAGTTTTAAAAATTACAATATTAATAAAAAAAATGTCCTAAAAAAACCAACCAGTCATTTTGGCTAGATATCATTGTTAGTTTATCACATCATTTGAATATGGCTTCAAATATTTGTATAAAAGTATAGATGTGAGCATATATTTTAATAAAATTAGGTGGATGAAATTAGGTGATAAAATAAATATAATGTAACTGCATCATTTGAACATGCCAAAGTGAGCATAATTCAACGGTAGTTGACATATATTCTTGGTCAAAGGTTCGAATCCTCCACTTCCAAAATTGTTGAACTTGAACTAAAAAAAAAAAAATCATTTGAACATGGCTTCAAATATATTTGTATAAAAGTATAGACGTGAGCATATATTTAATAAAATTAGGCGGATGAAATTAGGTGATAAAATAAATGTAAGAATCAAAAGGATCAAATGGACTAATAAATTAGAATTTAAAAAACCTTTATTATAATTTAAATATTAAAATATCGAGGAATGTTATTACCAAAACATTTGGTATTTAATTTGGGTGCCATAAATTTGAGGTTAAATTATAAAAAATACCCTTGAATTATAAGATTCATTTAAAAAATACTCTTAAACTTTAAAAAGTTTAAAAAAATATTCCTAAATTTTAAAAAATATTCAAAATACCTTTATCGTTGAGTTTTAGATGAAAAATGTTGAAGTTTAAGTTTCATTAATACCATTGAACTTTCAAAAAATTTGCCAAAGCGAGCTTAGCTCAGTGGTAATTGACATGTACTCTCGACCATGAGGTCAGAGGTTCGAATCCCCCACCACCAAAATTAATTAAGTAGAGGAAGTTTTAGAAGACTGCGAGTTTAGTACAATTTATAAGATTAATTAATCAAAAGTTTTATATAAAAATTTTTTTTATTAATATTTAAGAAACGTTAAAACTATTATATGACAATATTTTCATTTATTTTTCCTAAAATGAATATAGGGAAAGCTAATGGATAAAGACTATTAACAAAATTAAATCAAGAACCAGGAAAATTAAAGAACGAAGCAAAAAGTTATCTTAAAGCTTCAACACGAGAATTTAGTCGAGCTCTTGGAAAAATGTGTTAAAAGAGAAGAACAATTTCTAATCTATGAATACATGAAAAATAAGTGAAGTTTCTCACTGATTTTCATGGTAGAAAAAATTGTAGAGGGAGGAAGAAAAAAAAAGAAAAGAAATGTTTTCTAGTAAGGGTATTTTTGAAAGTCTTAAAAGTGCAAGAGTATTAATGAATCTGAAAAACTTTAACGTTTTTCATCCAAAACTTATTGGTAAAGATATTTTTTAACAATTTTTAAAGTTCAGGGGTATTTTAAAAACTTTATAAGGTTTGGGGTATTTTTGAAACAAACCCCATAGTCTATTTTATTTTATTTATTTTATTTTAAATTTAGCCTAAATTTAAACAAGGGTATAGCACACCAACTTACTAATCCAATTGGAAAGGTTTTATTTATTTATTTTAAAATTTAATTTTTTTTTTTTATTTTTTAGGATCAAATACAGATTGGAAAGGTTAACAACTTGGTTCCCTTTACAAAAGTACATCAATAATGCAACCTAATTAAGTTTATATGGCCATTTGTATGCTTTCTCGACCTTATTATAATTTAAAAAATACTTAAGATAACAAAAATAAATGTAAGGATATGAATTATTGAGCTAAAGAGACAACATTTGAAAGTGATGGCACCAAAAACAATACTTCATTATTTAATTAAACAAATTAAAGCTGACAGTTTATATTAGGTCATATAGTGGGTGATAGTTATTCAAAATAATCTATATTTCTTTAGTTCAATAATAGGAGTGAAAATTTTAACATCTGACCTCTTGATTAAAGGTATATATTCCAACTAATTGAATGAAATTGTTTTACTTTTTGTTTGGAAAAGTCATCTAACCTTTTGAGAAAAGGAATATATTCCAACTAATTGAATGAAATTGTTTAATAGACCACTAAACATTGCTAGCTAGTTAAAATATATATCTGGGTTAACAGAGGATGAAATCTCACATCTATTATTATTAAACTAAAAAAAAACCTGCTCTGACACTAGTTATGAGTCCTAATTTGTCTTTCAAGTAGAATTAATTTCGCTCTTTAAACTTTTAAAACTTGTATTTTAACTCTTAAACTTTCTAAAGATTATTATTTTAAACATTAATGTCGTGTTTGAAATCGAAAGATTTTGAGAGAATTCAAATTATAACTGATTTAAAATGAATTTTGTTGTTTCTTATCCTAAGAAAGATGATGATTTGAAATCTAAAATGATATGAAATCGTGTTTTAACGTGAACATTTTTTCCAACTCAAACTATCGGATTTTGTAGGAATTCATAGAATTGAGAGATAAATTACTTGTTTAACCTTATCAAATTTTAATTTTCTATTAATAACTAAAAAATAAAACTCTATATTAGTAATTTTTTTTTGGGAAAAATACACTTCTGAGGTTTGAGTTATGTTTAATTTTGGTTCCTAAGTTTTAAACTCGATATTTTGGCCCTTGAAGTTTGGATTTCGTTTTATTTTACTCACTCCATTCATTTTTCTGTTAGATGCTAATGGAACACTGACATGACACCTATTTTTTATTTAAAAAATATTTTTGGGAAAATACACTTTTAGTCCCTGAAGTTTGGGTTAGGTTTCATTTTGGTCTCTGAGTTTTCAAACTCGACAATTTAGCTCCTGAGGTTTGAATTTCGTTTCATTTTGGTCTCTCCATCCATTTTTCCATTAAATACTAATGAATTGCAGACGTGAAACTATTTTTTTAATTAAAAAAATCTTTTTTTTTTAATTTTTAAAATAAAAATAATACAAATATTATTATTTCTTTTTATTTATTTATTTCCTTTTCTTCTTCTTCTTCTTCCTCCTCCTCCAACTGCTGTCATCGACAAACTTTTTTTCCCTTTGTTCTCCTTTTTTTTTCTCCTTCTTTTCTTTCTTTTTTTTTAAATGACTAAAACCCTTGGCCTCCCTTCGTTTCTGCTGAATCTGTGCACCACCGTTGGCCTCTCGGAACCCATTACCGTCGAGCACCAGCTCGACCTCCAGATTTAAGTTGGAACGTGGATGGAACGCGCTTGTGGAAACACAGATCTGGGCTGGAACGCGCCGCTGCAGTTCGTGGATGGGTCTTCCGAGTTTGTTTAAAAAAAAGAAAACATAGATATGAGCTCTCGCCTAGAAGCTCCTAATCGTCGACGGAGAAGAAAGCTACGACAGAGGCGTCTTTTAAGTTTATTTATAAAAAAGAAGGAAGCAAGGAGGAAACCCCCTTGAATCTGGTTGGAACAAGCCTGGATCTTGCTCGTTCCAACCGATGAAGGGGGTTTCCCGCTTTATTATTTATTTATTTTTTTAAAACAGTGAAGAAGAAAGGGAAAGAAGGAAGAGGGAAGAAGAAGAAGGGGATGATATGGAAGAAGAAGAAAAAGGGGAGGAATAAGAAAGAAAGAGAGAAAAAAAGGGGAATCACGATGGCGGCCAGCGACGATGGCAACGATAGTGGCGGTGACTTTCTAGCGATGACAATAAAGAAGGGGAAGAAGAAGAAGAAAAGAGAGAAAAAAGAAAAATAAGAGAGAGAAAGAAGAAAAAATAATATATTTTTATTATTTTTATTTTTAAAATTTTAAAAAGATTTTTTTTTTTTTTTTTTTTTTTTTTTTTTTTTTATAAAAAAGTTAGTGTCACGTCAGCAATCCGTTAGTATTTAATGGAAAAATAGATGGAGGGACCAAAATGAAATGAAATCCAAACCTCAAGGGCTAAATTATCAAGTTTGAAAACTCGGGAACAAAATGAAACCTAACCCAAACCTCAAGGACTAAAAGTGTATTTTTTCAATATATATTTTTAAAATTTTTAAAATAAAATAATATTAAATAAATAAAAAAAATATTATTTTTATTCTCTCTCTCTTCTCTTCTTCTTCACCACCAACCCCACCGCTGTTGTCATTCCCCCTTGCTTTCATCTCTTTTTTCTCCTTTTTTCCTCTTCTTCCATATCCCCCACTTCTTCTTCTTCTTCCATCTTCCTCCCTTTCCTTTCTTTCACTATTTTTTTTAAAAGAAAGAAGGGGTCTCCCCCTTTGAATCTGGCTGGAACGAAGGGGGTTTCCCCTTCGTTCGTTTTTTTTTTATATATATAAATAGTGAAAGAAAGGAAGAAAGAGAGGGAAGAAGAGAAGGGAAAATAAAAGAAAAAGGAGTATCAGAGGGAAGAAGAAGAAAAGAGGAGGAAAAAGAGAAAAAAAAGAGTGGAAGAGGCAACAGCGAGATCGGATGGCTACGACAGCGACAATGGTGGTCTGATGGTGGCGGCTGTTGGTGGTGGTGGTGATGGTGAAGAAGAAGAGGAGGAGGAGGAAGAGGAGATAAAGAGAGAAAGAATAAAAAAAAATATATTTTTTTTTATTTTATTAATTTAACGTTATTTTATTTTAAAAATTAAAAAATATATATATTTTTAAATAAAAATAGGTGTCACGTCAGCATTCCGTTAATATCTAACGGAAAAATGGATGTAGGGACTAAAATGAAACGAAATCCAAATCTCAGGGACCAAAATGTCGAGTTTAAAATCTTAGAGACTGATAACTGCCCAAAAGGTAGTTATTTAGGCCTCATTTATATAGGGTTTTGTGTGTCCTTTGTGCTTATTAGGGTTGGTTGTGGATAGATATTACATGTTTTAACCCATTTGGAAGAATGGAAGCTTTGGAAATCATTTTGTGCAGAATCTGTTGCTGGGCGACTTGAGGGAGCGGATTTTATGCTGGAGCAAACCCGGAGGCAAAACTGCCACGTCACAACTCGTTATCCAATTTAGTAAACCGACTTCTGTTGAGTTATTTTCGGGATAAAGGAGCAAGGAGAGCCCTACACGTTTCCAAGTTGACCTAATTCAAGCCTCCTACCACCTCTATAAAAGGAGATAGCCGCCCAAGTCAAATTCATTCCAACTTCCCTTGGAAGCCGAGTAGTATAGAGAGATTGGAGATTACCAAGAACACCATCATCCGCAAGCTGATTAAGGAGATTATTATTTTCTTCATTATCTTGTGTAAATGGACATGCCTACTCAGATTGTAATTTGTGTTTCCATGCTTATTATGAACTAAGTAGCTTTAGGCGTTGGTTAAGGAATATGTAGTTGCCGTGCTTCATCTCTAATAATATTTATTGATTATTGCAACTTGGTTAATTGTTGTGCTTATTCTTATTTTATGCCCGCCTGGCCAGCCGGTGTGAATACCTCTCTCTAGTTTCAGGGATGATTTAGAGAGTGTGTGGCGATTAATCACACTACGATCATTGTGTATTGGTGAACGCCAGTGACTAAGCTAGGGATAGCCAGTTGCCTAGTGCTTGATCGGTCGTACTTCATTGGGGTTGAAACACATTCCAAAAGATCCGGAGTTCCGGGAGGAATCCTCTAATAATACTGCGAGAGTTTGCATGATCAATAATATTGCTAGAGCATCTTTTAAAACAATTCCTAAACCTAACCAGTGCCTGGCTCTAATCTGTCTGCCTATTTGTTTACTTGTTGTTCTGTCATTTACTTTGCTTCAGCATAATTCTTATAAAACCCAATCATTTTTATTACCTTGAAACCATTAAAAGATTCATACAAAATAGATAGAGTGGAAGCTAGTTCAGGCCTTGGATTGACAAATACTTATTACTTGCTGCAGACTGTGTATACTTGCACAGGAATTCTAGAGTCTTTTCAGATCATAATTTTACTCACTCTAGGAGCCCAACAGAGACCTAAATGAAATCTAACTCAAACTTCAGGACTAAAAGTGTATTTTTCCCTAATTTGTTTTCTTTTCTTTTTCAATTACCATCCTAACACAAAATTTTAAAGGATCTATATGAGACTTGAACTGTATGTGGGGACATATGGAGATCGTTGTTCAAGTTACAGCCTAAAGGGTCTAGGGATAAGGTTGGGTACCTTATCCTGGTGACACTATGGATACGACCCACTTTGTATTTGATACAAACGCAATGATCCAACGTGTTGGTGTAGGGGACATGCGAGTGGAGGTATCTTATGCAATGAGTTTTCATAAGACCGAACCGCGAAATAGTAACCGCTAGCTGTAACATCGTTGACTAGTTAGGTTTCTATTTCACTAGGATGACCTAGGCAACTTAGTCTTAATCCTGAGTGGGTTATGGACTCTTGTTCACGAGGGATTGTCCTTTGATTTGTATGAGTGAGAGTGGTTTGCACGCCGACTCAATAAGCCTACCATTTTGGGGACAAGACCGAGTGGGGAGTTGGGAACATAATCACACAAGAGGGAATTCACTCCTTCCCGAGTTTAGGGTAAGTAGATGAGTGTTCCCTTAAGTGGCGTCTCCGAGTCTTGAACTAAGGGCCCTGCCCTCTCTATGGCACGAGAGGGATTTCTGTTTGTTGGTTGGACCTCAAACAAGTTGTTCATTAGAGGAGCACTGGTACTTAAGGATGTAGAGGTAATCCAGGGGTAAAACGGTAATTTGACCCAACTGGTGTTACGAACACTCGTGAAGGACTGATTTGCTGCTATTGGTTAATATCCGTGGACAAAGAAATATATCTGCAGTGAGAAGAGTGCAACTGTGGTTCTATAGTGGAGCGAACCACATGTTATCAATATTGATTAACTTGGTTAATGAGTTTAGCCAATTAATCTCATATCGTTGGAGCTTCTCATCTGTAGGTCCATTAGGTCCCACCGGTAGCTAATAAAGGGTGTTGAGGTAAATTTACTAAGGGAAATAATATAATGTATAGAGATATATTATAATATAAAGTTTTATTTTCATTAAACTTTATAATATAAATTTATTTTGAATATTGATTCAAAATTAATTTAAGGGAGAATTAAATATTTGAAGGAGTTCAACTATTATATTTGATATGAATTGGATTCATATAAAAATTATAGGTAAAAATTAATGTACATTAGATGCACATTAAAACTATAGATTATGTGAGAGAAATATAATTGAATATAATTCAATTATAAGTGAAATTAAATATTTGATATTTAATTAATTTCTGAATTAATTAAATTGTTTAATTTCATTCAATTTAATTCAAATAAATGAATTGAAATTAAACTATAGGTTATGTGGGGATAAACATAATTAAATTTTGATTTAATTTCACTAATTAATTCTTTAATTAGTTAATTAAAGATTTTTTTTATTTAATTAATTTTATTTCATCAGATATTTCAATTGATGAAACACGTGGAGGTCTAGGCTTGGTCTTCTCTTTCCTTAACTGACTACAACGTGTGAAAGGGAGTGGGAGTTAGTTTCGTGACTTACTCTTTTAGGCAGAACGACAGAATCTCACTTTCACAGAAGTCCATTCGCTCTCACGCATTCTCTCTGCATCACAGAATAAAATTCTTCTCTTTTCCCCTAGTGAAGGATCCCACAATCCTCTCTCAAAAGATCACTCTTGAGAAATTAAATATTTGATATTTAATTAATTTCTCAATTAATTAAATTGTTTAATTCCATTCAATTTAATTCAATGAATTGAAATTAAACTATAGGTTATGTGGGGATAAACATAATTAAATGTTGATTTAATTATAGTTTATTTAATTTCACTAATTAAAGAATTTTTTAATTTAATTAATTTTATTTCATCAGATATTTCAATTGATGAAACACATGGAGGTCTAGCTTGGTCTTTTCTTTCCCCAACTGACTATAACGTGTGAGAGGGAGTGGAGGTCAGTTACGTGACTTACTGTTTTAGGTAGAACGACAGAATCTCACTTTCACAGAAGTTCATTCGCTCTCACGCATTCTCTCTGCATCACAGAACAACATTATTCTCTTTTCCCCTAGTGAAGGATCCCACAATCCTCCCTCAAAAGATCACTCTTGAGAATACCGGTTGAATTCTAGTGGTGGTGTTTCTTGGTGAATCATCCAGCAAAAGGAGATTTCGGGACTGCTGTATTTAGAGAAAAACCCAAGGAATTGGCGTATACGGTCAAGTCTTCACACGCAAGTGAGTATTCTTGATCCTATGAGTTTTATGAATAAAAGCATGATTAGATCTATGTTTTATTCAAATTTCCAGTATGTTTTAGCCATTCTACAATAGTTTTATTTGATAATGCTTGATGTATGAACTTTGCTATCGTATTGGTATTCCAAACCCTTATTTGATTGAGTATGGTTTTCTGATCGTCTTCCGCTGCGTAGGGCTTTTATCCCTACACTCCTTGTCTTCCAATTTGGCCAAAAACGTGAACTGCAACTTTTTCCTTAAAAATCCCCCTTTGCAATGCACTAAAACCCTACTTTATATAAAAAAAAATCGCGCGGCAGCGCTGAAACGCTACAATAAATTTGCAAGGACAATTTTTCTTCTATTTTTCAGAGTTTTGATGTTATAAATAGCGTCTCAACGCTATTCCCTCGACCTTTCAAGCATGAATTCTTCCTTTCTTTATAGGCTATTGATAAGTGTAAAAAATATACCTATTTTTCCCTTATGCTTAGCTCATTTTCTTGTGAAACTTGGATGTTTTAGATAAAAAACACTATTCCCGAGCTTAAAAAGTGTTAAAGTTGATGAGTTAGGACTGTGAGAGTCATGTGTGTCAAATTATACATATTTGTGCTTAAAAGAACTCATTTTGGTTTGAATTTGACTTAGTTTTGTTGTTTTGCAGAAAACAGAGGAAAACAGGAAAATCTCCCGAAATGCGACCGCATTTCTGCCAAGGCCAAAGGGAAATCCGACAGCATTTCTGGGCAGATGAAGACAGTTCCAAGTCCGTCGCGGGTCGTTTTGAATGAGCGTTTTGCACACTTAACCGACTGTTTTGACTCTGAAACTAACTGGGCCACCTGCAAGCATCATTTTCGTGACTCCTCAACCACTCCCCACGCTATAAAAGGCCACGATTTGAAGGCAAATTCAAGCAGAACTCACTGCGAAGTGGGAAGTGACAGAACCCTAGTAGACGCCCATGAGTAGGGATGCTGGATGACCTTGCTAGAAGACGAAATTCTAACCTTAGTTAGACATCAAACCCTAGAGTAGAGTGTCGTGAGAACTCTAGAAGGATTGGATAAAGTGAAAAAACCCTAGTTTTATCTACTGCACTTTAATTTTCCAACACTTATTCCTTTTCATTGTTCTGTACTTTTTATTCATTATTTCAATGGAAAGTTATTTGTTTGCATCATATTCCATCATGCATAACTAAATTCCATTGAGGGGTTCGGTATAGTGAATTCCCTTATGATTTAAATGGCTTGAAAGTTGCTTATTTGCCTAAGTTCTATTTATTGCATGTCATCCTTTATTGATTATCACTCTAATCGTGCTGAGTTTAATTTGATCACTTAGACTTTGCATGTTATGTGAGTTTGATACTAAAAGGGTCAAACAACATCGGTTTTCATAAAGGTGATATAGGAGAAAGGGCTAGAGAGAGTGTATTCGGTGTTATAGGGGATGGTCGCTTATAACAACTATAGGGTTATAGGTTGTATGCATGAATAATCTATGTCAGAGTCGAGTCACAGAAATGTGCATAACGGTACTCGCTTAACCTTCTAACAGTTCTTGGGAGAAAGGCCAAATAGGAGTTAAACCTGGCCCAATACATATCTAGACTTAGGTTGAATAAGCAATTACTAGAGTTATATGCCTTAGGGTTGAAACTTTACTGGACACCTCACTTTTATTATTGTTTGTTATTTCTTTTTATTGTTTGTTTATTTATTTTCCAAAACCCCAACATCAATTATTTTACTTGGATACATTTTTAAGCAATTTAAGAGCAGTTTCTTCTCAAATCTCTGTTAAAACTTAGTCTCTATGGAATCGATACCTTTGGAATATTTCCAGAGTTTTTATTATTACATGCGATAGTGTATACTTGCACTTGGTTGGCTGAGTCCATCTTTAATTTCTATTGTCAATATTTCCCAATATCCATCTTTAGTCTACATCGCATCAATTTTTTGGCGCCGTTGCCAGGGACTAAAAGTGAAACTAGTTTTTGTTTGTTGAAATTGCGATTCGATTGCGATCGCATTTCTATCTTAAGAGAATCTAACTTTGATTTGCAGTTTCTTTTGCAGGTTGAAGTTGGTGCATGAGCAAGGGGTATCAACTCTTTGAGTTAGATCCTGAGATAGAAAGAACCTTTTGTCATTGTCGTAAAGAGGAAAGGCGAAAGAAAAGGGAACAGCAGGAGTTGAGTGCATGGGAACATCTTGAAGAAACTGCTTAATTCAAGAACTTCCAATGGACCAACCCGAAGTCGATCCTCCTGTTGACCAATAGAATCGTGGAATGGATCAGAATGGTGGGAGAATACCTCCAGCACCACCAGTTCCACCAGTGCCACAAAATGAAAATTCGATCTATATTGCAGTAGATCGTAATAGAGCAATAAGGGATTATGCCTTACTCGTTTTCCAGACTCTGAATCTAGGAATACTTGAGCCACCGATAGAAGCGCCACAGTTTGAGTTGAAACCTGTGATGTTTCAAATGCTCAACACCATGGGCCAGTTTTCAGGATTTCCGAGTGAAGATCCGCATAAGCATATCAAGAAATTTTTAAGAATTTGTAGTTCGTTTAAAGTAACAGGAGTACCGAAAGACACATTGAAGCTAAAACTTTTTCATTTCTCATTACAGGGAGATGCTGAGGTTTGGTTAGATTCATTTCCACCAAACTCCATCACATCCTGGAATGACTTGAAATAAAAAGTTTCTAGAGAAGTTTTTTCTGTCCAACAAGAATGCTAAGTATAGAGCAGAGATCATTTCCTTCAGACAATCGTACAATGATTCTTTAGACGCAGCATGGGAGAGATTCCAAAGGCTGGTTGGAAAGTGTCCTCATCATGGGTTGCCTGCTTGCATCATTCTTGAGCATTTCTATAGTGGGCTCGATCAAGCTTTAAAAGCCTTAGTCAATGTGTCTGTCAATGGATCTTTCCTGAAGAAATCTACGAACGAAACACATGCCATACTAGATACAATAGCCACAAATAACCGACATTGGGGGGAAACTGAACCAATAATTTTGAAGAATCTAGTAAAAGCTGTAGAGACGGAAGCAAACTCAACCATGCAAGCTCAGGTTAAAGCTATGCATAGCATGATGATGGGCTTGACTATGAGAAATCAAGCAAACATCGCTCCCGCAAATGCTATCTCTTCTCCATGTTGTGATATTTGTAGTGAAGAGCATATCACAGATAATTGTCCACTATACCGTGCATCTGTTTTTTACGTAGAACAACAGGGAAACCAAAACCGTTGGAATCCGTATGCAGTTACATACAACCCAGGGTGGAGACAACATCCGAACTTCTCTTGGCGAAAACAAGCTAGTACCAGTAATAACAGTACAAATCAATTCGGAAAAGCTTCAACATGATTTAATTCCCAACCTACACAACAACAACAACATAAGAATTTTCAACCAGTACAAGTTCAAACACTAGTCAAGAGTTAAACCTAGAAGCTCTAACAAAATAATACATGGCAAGGAATGATGCCACTGTAAGGAACTTGGAACTACAGATAGGACAAATAGCTCAAGAGATCAAGAACAGACCTTAAGGGACATTTCCTAGAAAAATTGAAAATCCTCACCGTGAAGGCAAGGAACAATGCAAAGCAGTTACCTTGAGGAGCGGATTGGAGTATGCGAACCAGAATACCCCATTAATCAAGAGGTTAGGAGAATCCCAGAAGAAGTGTCAGAAAAATCTACAGAAAAAGAATCAAAAGTCAATACAAAAGTTAGCAGAATAAAGAAAATTCAGAAAAGGCTAAGGAGCCAGAAACCTTGGAAGAAAAGATTGAAAGTTCGAGTACAGGTAAAAAACATGAAAATGCGACCGCAAAACCAAAAAAATTCATCATTGATCCAGATTTTAGACCACCACCACCTTATCCTCAAAGATTCAAATACACGTCACAAGATACACAGTTCAAGAAGTTCTTAGACATTTTAAAGCAACTCCACATCAACATATCGTTGGTGGAAGCGCTTGAGCAAATGCTGAACTACATGAAATTTCTGAAAGATATCTTGTTTAAAAAGAGACGATTGGGAGAATACGAGACAGTTGCATTAACAGAGTGCTCCAGTGCACTGGTTAAAAGCAAAGTTCCCCCTAAATTAAAAGATCTAGGAAGTTTTACTATCCCTTGCTCCATAGGAGGACGGAACGTCGGCAGAACACTATGCGATTCTGGAGCCAGTATCAATTTGATGTCGTATTCAGTCTTTAAACAATTAGGAATAGGAGAAGCCAGACCAACGACTGTCACTTTGCTACTAGCAGATAGATCATTAACACATCCTATTGGCAAAATAGATGATGTACTAGTCAAAGTGGACAAGTTCGTATTTCCAGCAGACTATATTATATTAGATTGTGAAGTAGACAAGGAAGTGCCAATTATCCTAGGTCGACCTTTCTTAGCGACGGGTAGGACCTTGTTCGATGTACAAAAAGGAGAATTGACCATGAGGGTCAATGGTCAACAAGTCACATTCAACGTCATGAATGCGCTCAAATATCCAGGTGATTTTGAGGAGTATTCGGTAGTTGGTGAGATTGATGAACTTTCCTTATCTACTTTGCAGGAATTACTAAAAGGAGAAACGCTGGAAGATTTGCTTGAAGATGATGAACAAGAGGAGGTACGTGGGAAAAAGATTGAAGAAATAGAAGAACCGACCAAGATTGGCTCTGCAGTAGCACGAATAGAAACATTGAGAGATTCCTTGGAGTCAAGCCAAGAAGAAATCAAGTCGTTGCAGCCGTCCATGATTAACCCTCCGAATTAGAACTCAAATCGTTACCAGAACATTTGAAATATAGTTACCTTGGAGAAAATAAAACTCTACCAGTTATTATCTTTGCTGCAGATCTTATCTAGCCACAAAAAGATGATAGGATGGACAATCGCAGACATATAGGGAATCAATTCTTCGTTTTGCATGCACAGAATCAATCTAGAAGAAGGTGTTAAGAATTCCATTGAAAGTCAACGAAGACTGAACCCTATAATGAAAGAGGTCGTTAAAAGGAAATTCTCAAATGGCTAGACGCAGGAGTTATATATCCTATATCAGACACTAGCTGGGTCAGCCCAGTGCATTGCGTCCCCAAGAAAGGTGGGATGACTGTAGTCGAAAATGAGAAGAATGAATTGATCCCAACAAGAACGGTTATGAGATGACGAGTCTGTATTGACTACCGCCGACTCAACAAAGTAACCAGAAAGGTCCATTTCCCATTGTCGTTCATCGATCAGATGTTGTACAGATTGGTAGGGAAAGATTATTACTGTTTCCTTGATGGCTACTCAAGACACAACCAAATTACTATAGCTCCAGAAGATCAAGACCATACCGCATTCACATGTCCATACGGGACGTTCGCTTTTCGAAGAATGCCATTCGGACTCTGTAACGCTCCAGCCACCTTCTAAAGGTGAATGATGGTGATATTTTCAGATATGGTGGAGCGAACGTTGGAAGTTTTTATGGATGACTTCTCCATCTTTGGAGAAACTTTTGCAAATTGTTTACGGAACCTTGACCGTGTACTAGAAAGATGTGAAGAGATGAGCCTGGTGTTAAATTAGGAAAAGTGCCATTTTATGGTACGAGAAGGTATAGTCCTTGGACACAAGATTTCCAAAAATGGAATTGAAGTAGACAAGGCAAAGATTGAGCTTATATCCTAGCTTCCTTTTCCCAAGACAGTACGAAACATTAGAAGTTTTCTAGGTCATGCAGGTTTTTACCGAAGATTTATTAAAGACTTTTCTAAAATTTCTAAACCTTTGTGCAGGTTGCTTGAGGTTGACAAACCTTTTAAATTTGATGAAGATTGTGAGCAAGCTTTTGAAACTTTGAAGAGTGCACTTAGTTCATCACCAGTCATGATTGAACCAGACTGGACTTAGCCGTTTGAAGTAAAGTGCGACGCCAGTGACTTTGCAGTAAGAGTTGTGTTAGGCCAGAAAAGAGGCAGGATTGTACAACCAATCTATTATGCAAGCAAGACACTTAATGAAGCACAATTGAACTATACAGTAACAGAAAAAGAACTACTTGCAGTAGTTTATGCGTTTGACAAGTTTAGATCCTACTTAGTAGGAACTAAAGTTATAGTTCATACTGATCATTTAGCCCTAAAACACTTGTTATCCAAGAAAGATGCTAAACCCTGTGTCATCCGCTGGATTTTACTCTTGCAGGAATTTGATATTGAAATCTAGGACAGGAAAAAGATCGAGAATCAAGTTGCAGATCATCTGTCAAGGCTTGGGGAAGAGGCACAGATGGAGTAAAGGCTGGACATTCGAGAGTCGTTTGCAGATGAACAGATACTGGAAGTAAGGTGATGGGACCTAATTGCCCATGATAATTTGTGAAGGGATAAAAGCCCTTTCGCAGCAGAAACGTACAGAAGACCTTAACTCAGATTTTAATAGGAATTAAAATATCGTACATTGGCAAATTAAATCACAGCAATATATAAAAATAACATGCTGGAAATCTATTATAAAACATGCTTTTTCTCATTTAAAAACCCTACATCTAATCTAGGAATGGATCCTAATGATCCTAGATCAAGAACACTTACTTTGAATGACGTTCTTGATTCGTTTCGCCTTTTTCCCTCACTATTTCCAGAAAATTCCAGCAGCAAAAGGATCTTGATCTTGCTGCAAATTTGACAAGAACACCACCACGTAAGTTGTACCAGTATCCTCTTGGGGTAATCGATGAAGGTGCTTGTGGGAGCAAGATTTCTAAGGCCAAAGAGAATTTTCTTCTCTGTTTTTTAGAGAGAAAATGCAGAGAATTGGGGATTGAGAGAGAGAGCTTTTGCGTGTGAGGGCTTGAATATTGTAACCAACTGAACGAATGGGATTATATTGAGGGAGTGGTTATTCTACGGATAAAAATTCCCACTCCCTAAATAAACTCCCCTTCACACGTAATCCCTAGGTAAGTTGAAGAATAATTCCATCAGTTACTTTAACTGATGGAATAATTAATTTAATAATAATATTAAATTAATTTAATTAATTAAATTAACATTTAATTTAATAAATGTATAAACCCTTTTATAATAATGCCACATAACCTATTGTTTTAATAAAATTCAATTAAATCAAATTTAATTAAATCTAATAAAACAATACAAATTAATTAATTCACTAATTAATTAATCTTATAATTAAACATCACATATTTAATTATATTTCTCTCATAATAAACCATAGTATTAATGTACATCTAATGTGCATTAATTATAACCTATAGTTTTTAATATGAATCAAATTCATATTATAACATAATATTCGAACCCTTCGAATATTCAATTCTCCCTTAGAAATTTACCTCAACGCCCTTATAGAGCTACCGGTGGGACCTAATGGACCTACAGATCAGAAGCTCCAACGATATGAGATTAATTGGCTAAACTCATTAACCAAGTTAATCAATGTTCGTTAACTGTGGTTCACTCCACTATAGAACCACAGATGCACTCTTCTCACTACAGATATATTTCTGTGTCCACGGATATCGACCATCAACAGCAAGTTAGCCCTTCACGTGTGTTCGTACCCCAGCTAGGTCAAATTACCGTTTTACCCCTGGGCTACTGTTGGGTTCCTAGAGTGAGTAAAAATGCAATAAGAAATAAGATATAATTAGACTCTAGACTCTGTGCAAGTATACACAGTCCGCAGCAAGTAATAAGTATTATCAATCCAAGGCCTGAACTAGCTTCCACTTTATCTATTTTGTATAACTCTTTAATGGGTTCAAAAGATGGTAAAAATGATTGGTTTTTATAAGAATAATGCTGAAGCAAAAGAAATGACAGAACAGAAAGTAAACAAATAGGCAGATAGATTAGAAGCAGGCGCTGGTCAGGATTCAGTAATTGTTTTAAAAGATGCTCTAGCAATATTATTGATCATGCAAACTCTCGCAGTATTATTAGCGGATTCCTCCCAGAACTCCGGATTTTTTGGAATGTGTTTCAACCCCAATGAAGTACGACCGATCAAGCACTAGGCAACTGGCTATCCCTAGCTCAGTCACTGGCGTTCACCAATACACAATGATCGTAGTGTGATTAATTGCCACACACTCTCTAAATCATCCCTGAAACTAGAGAGAGGTATTCATACCGGCTGGCCAGGCAGGCACAAAATAGAAATGAACACAACAATTAACCAAGATGCATAGAATCAATTTATATTACTAAAGTTAAGCACGACAATCACATTGTGTCCTAACCAACGCCTAAGCTACTTAGTTCATAATATGCATGGAAACACACGTTACAATCTGAGTAGGCACATCCATAATTACAAGATAATAAAATGAAATATTAATCTCCTCGATCAGCTTGCAATGATGGTCTTCTAGGTGGTCTCCAATCTCTCTCCTCTATTCGGCTCCCAAATGTGGAAGGAACTTCCCAAGAATGGAATGTTTTCTCCCAAAAGTGGAATGACTTTGACTTGAGCGGCTACTCCCTTTTATAGAAGGATAGGAGGCTTGACTTAGGTCAACCTGGACACGTGTAGGGCTCTCCTTGCTCCTTTATCACGAGAAAAACTCAACAAAATTCAGTTTGGCAATTTGGCTAACGAGCTGTGACGTGGCAGTTTTGCTCCCAGTTTTGCTGCAGCACAGAATTTGCTCCCTCAAGTCGCCCAGCAACATATTCTGCACAAATGATTTCCAAAGCTTCCATTCTTCCAACTGGGTTAAAACATGTAATATATATCTAAAACCAACCCTATTAAGCACAAAAGACACACAAATCAATATAGAAATGAGGCCTAAATAACTACCTTTTGGGTAGTTATCAGCTACCTCTTCATCCTTAAGTACCAGTGCTCCTCTAATGAACAACCTGTTTGAGGTCCAACCAACAAACAGAAGTCCCTCTCGTGCCATAGAGAGGGTAGGGCCCATTGTTCAAGACTCGGAGACACCACTTAAGGGAACACACCTCTACTTACCCTAAAACTGGGAAGGAGTGAATTCCATCTTGTAAGACTATGTTCCCAGCTCCCCACTCGGTCTCGTCCCCAAAATGGTGGGCATATTGAGTCGGCGTGCAGGTCACTCTCACTCATACAAATCAAAGGACAATCCCTCATGGACAGGAGTCCATAATCCACTCAGGATTAAAGCCAAGTTGCCTAGGTCATCCTAGTGAAATAGGAACCGAGCTAACTAACGGTGTTACAGTTAGTGGTTAACTATTTCGCGGTTCGATCTTTGTGCAAACTCATTGCACAGGATACCCCCACTCGCATGTCAACTACACGAACGTGTTGGATCATTACGTGTGTATCATTATACAAAACGGGCCGTATCCATAGTGTCACCAGGATAAGGTACCCAACCTTATCCCTATACTTCAGACCCTTTAGGCTAAAACTTGAACATCGATCCCCGTATGTCCCTACATACTAGTTCAAGCCTCATTCTATTAGCCTTGGATGTTTAGTTTATTGGATTAGGGTTAATAAGACAAGATATAATACAAACATAGATTAAATGAATAATTCATCATTTTTATTAATGTTCGGTCAAAAGTACATTTACTATCTACGAGTTTTAGGACATAAAACCCAACAATTTGTGCTTAATCTTGTTAGTTTTACAATAATTATTTCGCTTAAAGTTATGTTTTGTAGGAATTTAGTATCAAGTGCTTCAACAGAGCCCATTTTCACATTTGGTGTTAATTCGACGATTTTAGCCCAGTTTTGATCCATCTTGAAGTCCATGGGATGCCGAGACGCTGAAAAGACCTTAGTGGAGTGCTCGGGACTCGAAAATCAGCACCAATTGAAGCAACCAATTATTGAGGAAGCACCATCTCCCGGCGTCTCGACGCCTCGGATGCAGAAGCGCGGAAAAGTCAGCAACGGCGTCTCGACGCCGGTGCGTTTATTTAAACAACTGCTGCTGTTTTAGGGCAGCAACTTGGAGAAGAGGGAGCGTCGATTGGAGTTTTTAGCAGCCGTTCTCTCTCAATTTAGGGTCAAATCTCTCCACTTTTCTCTTGTATTTTACATTTTCTAGGTAGATTAGGTTGGTTTCTCGAGCCTTGGGCTTAGATTAGGCTTGTCTATGGCCGTCTAAGCACCGTTCGTTGTAGTTGGGACCTCGGGATTGTAAGTACATTTGTATTTTTATGAGATTCATGAGCAATCTGAGCTGATTCATTGTTTATCTTGAGATTCTTGAACTTTATGCATGATTTATTGGTTGTTTGTGATTTTAGATTCCCGCTTTTATAATTAGCATGCGCAATAGGTTAGATGGATGCCCTAACTCGCAGCTCATATGTTAATAATCTGCTAAAGAATTGATTTCCAGTTAGCTAATGGATAGTTAATTCAATAGTTAGCGTTAGATTGATTCCTGAGCACGGGTCCCAAGAGTAGACTCTGACCTTGTCGCTAACACGATAAATCTAGGAGTCTAAATCGATACTTGTGATTAATTAGATGTCTCTCTAGTTGATTATGAGTGTTCTAGTCTAGAGCAACGATTGATTGATTTATTGACTGTGGCCGGGTTAGTTTATTAATTAATTACATGTTAGCTCAGCGGGTCCGATGGGTTAATGCTTTAGGGGTATCTAGTTCTTAATGCAGTTGCTTAATTAATTAACTTGACGGGTTTGTGAGGTAAGTTGATTAATAGCTAGTAATTGAATCGATGGACGTTGGGATCAAGTCAATTGATTTAGAGTACCAATAGACAGCATGCATATAAATCATTATCTGCTAATTAATGAGTAAAAAGTAAATGTACTAATCCCGAGTGTTTTCAACTTTAATGGGTGGCAAGGTGAGATTAACCAACCTCCCCATTTATTGTTTTGTCAGTTTATCTTCTTATCCGCTGACTTTCTGTCAGTTTACCTTCTTAAGTCCATCCTTTGCCCACAATTTTCACCATCTGTCTCAAACCCCCTTTTCTTTGTCACCCCACAACACAAAAGAGATTAGGAGTGAGCCAGCTGTTCCCTGTGATCGACTCCGACCACTACTACTGCAAGGTAGCTTCGTGTCCGTGGACTATAAATTTGTTTTGACGCAAGCCCCGCGGCAAGGACGCGCCTGAGTCTATGAATGTAAATTCACTTTGATCCGGGCCATCGATCAGCAAGCCAAGCTAGCCCGTCTCGTCATAAGGGCAATTGAGATTCCATGGTTTGCAGACTATGTGAACTACCTAGTTAGTGGACTAAAGCCTTCAGAAGCCACAACTCTACAACTAAAAAAGTTTCTAAAATGTGTGAAGGAATATTATTGGGATGAACAGTACCCATACAATCTTGGACCAGATCAGATACTCAGAAGATGTGTAACAGAGGAAAAAGTACCATTCATTTTGCAAGCCTGTCATCAAGCTCCATATGGAGGGTACTTCGCAGGTCTATAAACTGCAGCCAAAGTCCTCCCATCTGGGTACTTTTGGCCGAGTCTTTTCAAGGATGCACAACTATTTACGAAGAACTGTGACCAGTGCCAGAGAACAGGGAATTTGACAGCTACGAGCGAGATGCCACTTAACTTCATACTTGAGGTAGAAATATTTCACGTGTGGGGCATAGACTTCATGGGCTCGTTCCCTCCGTCCTTTGGAAATATCTATATTCTACTTGTAGTTGATTATGTATCAAAGTGGATCGAAGCTATAGCTACATCATCCAATGACGCGAAGGTAGTAAAGAAATTCTTTATGAAGAATATTTTTACAAGATTCGGGACTCCTCGATTTATCATAAGCGAGTAAGGTACACATTTCTTAAATAAGATGATAACAAATCTGTTTTCCAAATATAACATCAGGCATAGAGTTGCAACTGTTTACCATCCCCAGACGAATGGGCAAGCAGAAATCTCTAACTCAGAGATAAAGGCAATTTTAGAGAAAACAGTAGACCCTTCTTGGAAGGATTGGTTGCTACGTCTTGATGAGGCACTATGGGCGCATAGAACAACATATAAGGCACCTTTGGGAATGTCTCCGTACCAGATTGTATTTGGAAAAGCTTGTCATCTACCTCTAGAACTGGAACATAAAGCATATTGGGCATTGAAGAAATTCAACTTCAATATAGACAAAGCTGGAGTTAAAAGGAGATTGCAGTTGAATGAGTTGGAAGAGCTCCGTCATTTCTCCTACGAAAATGCAAAGTTATATAAGTAGAAAGTTAAGAGATGACATGATCGGAGGATAAATCCAAAGGAATTTAATAAAGGTCAGCAAGTGTTACTTTTCAACTCAATACTGAAGTTGTTTCCAAGAAAGTTGAAGTCGAGAGGGTCAGGACCCTTTGAGATTGTGAGAATTTTTTATTATGGAATTGTAGAATTGATGGATCACCAGGGTACGCATTTCAAAGTAAACGGTCAAAGGATTAAACCATATTGGGGAAAGAGTTTTCGGGCTAAAGAAGCCCTTGTGTCAGTGATAGATCTGGTATGATTTCTATATCTATGAACTTTTTGTATACTATGTGGATTAATATGAATTGAAAAAGAAAAAAAATATAACAATGAGAAATTTTTAAAAGGGCTAAAAACAGAATATATAGGCAAGAGTAAACTCTGTCTAAGAAAAGGTATTTAAGATGACTGTAGGGAACACCTTTTCCTGGGGATTTACCTGGGAGTTGAAATGCCTAAGTTATTTTGATTTTTCTCAAGAATAATCATGTTTAAGTGTATGAACCTTTTAACAAGTTTGTTATTGTTTAAGCCGTATAAGGAAAGAAAGAAAATCAGAAGAAGCAAAAAAAATGAAAGGCAGTGAAATGGAGGAATTGCGACCACATTTTCCCTAGTGCATTAGGGAATGCAACCGCATTTTTCTAAAGACAGAGGGCAGTGATGTCATTTAAATGACAGTCACGTGACCTAATTTTTGGAAACCTATAAATAGCGTGACTTATGCTTTCTTCTTCAGAATCACTTGGACTTCTTTTGCATTCAAGTCAACCTACCTACCATCCATATTCTCTCTTGAAGCCGAGAAGACCCACAAAAGAAGAACTATGAAGAACACGCCACAATCTTCGATTCCTCGCAAGATTACTCGTTCTTTGAGTAAGCGAAGTGCCCAACGTATTGAACAAACCGATAACGCCAAGAAGAAGGGCCCAATCTGCGCATGCACGAAGGAAGAACTGAGAGACCCACGGGTTCTTCAAGAATCGTCATGGAATGAAGACCCACGCCCCAAACTCCTTCATCCGCGTGAATGTGGACTTCCGCGAGTGAGAATCTGGGTGCTTCACGGCAAAAGAAGGCCACACCCACCAATAGCCTCCACCACACGCAGAAAACAGTGGAAAAACCTCTCAAGAAGCGTTCCAAGGAGTGGTACGCAATGATTTGGGATATGGGAGCCAAGCGCCGTGCGTCCATAAAAGAGGAAGCGAGGTTGCATGAAGCTGAAAAATTATTTCCTGTTGCGGGCGTGATAGGTTTAATTTATTATACACTTAGAATCTCCCCAATTTTCTTATCGTAGTTGAATTCCTTGCAAAAAATGCTTTAAAACGAGTATAATATGTCTATAGGTCCTCACCGGAGCAATGCTTTAAAACGAGTATAATATGTCTATAGGTCCTCACCGGAGCTTTGGAAGCAATTTGGGGCCTAAACGAGCAAAATCAGAGTGTAAAAAAGACCATTCTGCCCCTGAAGCATCTCCAGCATCGAGACCCTCCCACATTAGCGTCGGGACACCGTGCAAATAAGGAAAGAACTTGGGGCGTGAAGTTGAAGTAACAGCATCGAGACGCTGTGTCCTAGCGTCTTGACGCTAGTACAATCCGAGAGCAAATTTCCATATTTGAAGGCCTAGCGTCGTGACGTTGTGTCCTAGCATCTCGACGCTAGACAGTTTTCCAAATTTGATATTTTCCTAATTTGGCTGGCAATTTTCCCATAATTGGAGGCCCTATTCAGCACCAAATGACCACGAATTGAAGGCCAAGAACCACTATAAATAGAGACCCTTAGTGTAGGTTTAGAATCATCCCTCAATACACAATTCACTACAACATTGTAGTCCATCTCTCTCCCCTTTCTCCACCATTCTTCTTAGTTTTTAGTCTTTCTTGCTTTCCTTTATGTATTCAATGAAGATTCAAGCTTGCTCTTGCTCCATGAGAGGCTAAACTCTTCATCCATGTAACCGGGGTGTCAAAGTGTAAGTTCATATTCCTTTAATGAAATCTCTTCTTTGAATTCTCAAAGCATGTTTATGTGATTTTAGTTCTTTTTTCTATAATTTTAGATTGTGGTAGGAAAGATTGACAACCTTGACCACTCCCTCTGTAAATTTACTTGCTAAAATCTAAGTAGCAAATAGGTTAACGTTACTTGCTAAAATCTATGTAGCAAATAGGTTAACGCATGTTTCCCTAGAACTAAATGATTTAATCAATTGTAATTGTGGTTTGTTGCCCGTTGCATGTGAATTAATTCGGCTAGATCCCATTGCGGATTAGATTAATTAATCGGCCAATTAATTAGTTTAAACTAGAATCAAACTTTGCATGTTTGTGATAGTTGGATCATGGTTCTCGGTTTGTTGCCGGAATACGCCAGACTTAAATTTGTTTTCACTCATTAGTGAGATTAATGATTTAATTGAATTGAACTTACTATGACAATCCCGGTTGCATGATCTTTGAGGTATTGATTTCTCTCCTTTATTTGATTCTCTTACTTTCCTTATTTACTATTTTCCATATTTAGTTTTCTTCCCATAACTATTTTCCCTCCAATTACAAAACCCTCCTTTTTTTGGTTACTTAAAACAAATAAGGAAATTTAAATTTGTTTGCATAGACTCCCTGTGATCGACCCCGGCCGCTACTGCTACAAGTTAGCTTTAGAGGTTGAGGATTATAAATTTATTTGATAAGAGACCACGACAATCTCTTCCATCAGGGCGAAAGCTCACGACAAGGAGGATCTTCAACGGGTAAAGATTCGAGTTCTTTAACGTATTCTACTGTGTGCAGGGAAAAGCCAGTGGGGACATACCATTCAAAGAAAAAGAGTGTAAAGAGTTCGGCTAGGAAAATTGAGACTGAAAAACCCCTGGAAATTCAGCCCCTTATGAAGGCGAGAATGCCGACGGATGTCTTTGAGAACATAATTCGGCTAGTTGTGGCACAAGCCCTTGTGATTGCTGAAGGGTATCGAGCTAAACAGGATGCTCTGAATGAGTTGAGAGCTGAAAAAGAAGAGCAGTTAAGAAAAATTCAGTGCATGAAGGCTGAAGAAGAATTGACTAAAAAAAGAGATGAGGAGGATGAGAAAAAAAAAGGAAAAAGATAAAAAAAGAAGAGGAAAAGCAAGAGGCAGAGTGGGCCATCGGAGAAGAGAAAGAAAGAATTGAAGTTGAAGAAGATGAAAAACTAAGGAGATTGGCTGCCGAACTCCAACTCCTTGAAGAAGAGAAGGCAAGACGAGAAGCCCTTTGAAAAGAAGAAAATCGAAGGAAGGAGGCCGAAGAATTCCTTGCTGCCTTTGAGCCCTTACACAATGCTCAAAGGGAAGGGGAAGAGCTGCAAGAAAAAAGAAGAAAAGGCCCTTGAAGGGCTAATTGATGAAGAACCAGAAAAAGAAGAAGAAGAAGACAGTAGGGTGCAGAATGCGACCGCATTTAGGCAGCATTCTGGAGAAGGCCAAGTTGAGGCTGTAGATGACCAGTAAGGTGATGATTCCCTCGATCCATTATTTGAATATGATACCAGGGGAGTTCCATCAGCTGCTGAAAGCTCTTTTTTGGAAGAAAGAGAATGAAAAGAAGAATGAAGAAAGGGAGGCCGAGACCTCCAGTGAGAGTGAGACTGAAACGGACTCTGAGGTGAAGGAGTTGGATGATAACCAAGTTCCAATTTCTCCAGCTCTAAGGAGAAAGAGGAAAAGAGAAATTCAAGCAGAGCGGAGGACCAAAAACAAGAATGATCCAATATTTGTGAAGAGGCCGAGGACTAGGTCTATGGACGCCTCTCCTATACAACCCACCACCACACCCACCAAGCCAAAACAAACACCATCAAAGAACCTGTATTCCTAGGTTTTCAAAGATGTAAATTTCCAAGAAAGAATGAAGATCATGAAGAAGCGGAAATTCTTGAACGAGAAGGGATTCTCTAATCGAGCTGGTACCTTGCCCGACTTTGTGACCAAAATCATTACAGAATACAAGTGGCAAGAGTTCCGTGCTCACCCTCAAGAGGTTGTGGTGCCTCTAGTTCGAGAGTTCTATGTAGGGCTGAGGGAGGAGAGTTTGAGATTGGTGGTAGTACGTGGGAAAATGGTGAGATATAAACAAAATCTATCAGGTCAAAGCTCCTTTGCACCCAAGAGGGAATGATGTTATAAAGAATCCTTCGGCCAAGCAATTAAAGGAAGCACTTAAAGTAGTGCCCAAGAAGGGAGTCCAAGGAAAAAATCTCAGACTAAAGTGAAGTCTTTAGTACCAAGCGACCTGAAGCTTGAACTGGCAGTTTGGCTTCATTTTATAAAAAATAGATTGATGCCCACCACCCACGACAACACAATTTCAATAGAGAGGGTCATGCTTCTTTACAACATAACCCAATTATGTCAGAGGGTCAAGATTGTACCAGGAAAGATTGAGGAACGACATTTTTACAGACCTACCATTGACTTGCCTCTGATTGGGAAGCTACAACAAAACAATGCATAGAGAAAAGATAAAGCTTCTGCTTCCCAAGCTACTCCTTCTCCGAGACTGACACCTGTTTCACCTCCATCACATACTCCTGTTTCAGGGCCTACCCCATCTTTTGAGGCCCTTGCATTTGCTTTTCGCAAGCTAGACCGCATTGAGGACCGTTTAAAAACATATTGGGTCTACGCAAAGGAAAGGGATGAAGTAATTAGAGAGTTTTATCTCTCTATCGCCCCGAGCATCGCTCCTGTTTTTCCCAACTTTCCTCAAAGACTGCTCCCTCAAGATCAAGAAGAGTCTGATAATGAAGAAGAAGAAGTTGAAGAGAGTTCCTCAAAGGAGGAATGGAGGAGTTTGTTGATCCCCTTACTGTTTTGTTTATATTTTGTTGATAGTTAGTTGCTTTTTTTTTTTTTTTTTTTTTTTTAATTTCCAACATGCTAGTTTACTGTTTTATAGTTTAGTTTTTGTGTTAGATGTTGTTTTTACTGCTTTAAGTGAATGGTTAGTTGTTAGTTTATGTTCTTAGATTAGTTTAATGATGGCTTGCTGTTAAGATAGGCTTAGAGTAACTTGGGTTTTTTTTTTTTTTGAGTTTTTGAAAAAAACTGCTTGCTGTTTTTTTGAATTGGTGAAATTTTGAGAACAATCAACTGTATGAAAACTTTGTGGCTTGCAAAAATGGTTTAGAAAAACATGCTTTCATTTGAGTTTTCTTTTAAGTCCTTGATGATGATAACTAGAGCTTATTTCTATCTCAAAAAAGTGTCGCCGTCACAACCTATTTGTTTTCTAGTCATAGGCTTTCCACTAGTCTTTTTCTTTACAAAATTTTCTTGAGTCTAAACTTCCTCATGTTTAACCTTTCTAGCACACTAGGAGAGTTTAGCCTTGATGTTTTGAAAAACAAAAAGCCTCATGTTAAGCCCATGCCTCACAAACAAAAGTCAATGAGGGCATTGCCTATCTTAAGTTTTTTTTTTGGGGGGGGGGGGGGTGTTTTACTTTGTAAATATGCGTTTTGTGTAAGTTTGTACTACTGAAAAAAGATATGTGCTCAAGTTATCCTTGAAAAAAAAATTAAAACCGAGGGTTACTCCTCCTTTCTAGAGTTTGCTGAGTAACCAGGGGCATTCATGACACCCATGGTTTGCCACTGCATGAAAAGTTGACTTAGGGAAGTGAGTATTAATCTGAGTTCGTGATCTCTGCTCATAGCTAGATATCTTCACCACAAAGTGTCAATAAGCTAGAACGAAGGTAGAGGTGACAATAAGGATTCTCTTGGGAGAAAAAAGAGAGTTGAATAAAAAGAGCACTAATAGTCAAACAAGTTTGGGGGAGATAGAAAAGGACTGGAAAGCTCATGTATGCTCAAATACCTCAAGATTAGTTTTTCTTAACTGAAAGGACCACCCTAGACTCTATAAGTAGTAGTTAGGTAGTTTAAACATAGTGGTTAGGATGGATTAGGGAGAATTTTGCTTTGAAAAAGAAAGGTACAAATCTTCATGCCTAGGAAACTTAGAAGTTGTGACTGGCACTAAGAGTAGAAACCTCTCCTGAAAGGCAACTTTTTAGAAAACGATCTTGAGGAGCATGTTTACTTGATTCCATATGGTTTATCCATGACATTTTGATTTGCAATTAAGTTAGGATCTAACATTCTGATTGGCAATGAGATTTGATCTTTAAACGTTCTGATTTGCTATTGCTTAAGGACAAGCAATGAGTTAAGTTTGGGGGTATGATAAGTGTAAAAAATATACCTATTTTTCCCTTCTGCTTAGCTCATTTTCTTGTGAAACTTGGATGTTTTAGATCAAAAACACTATTCTCGAGCTTAAAAAGTGTTAAAGTTGATGTGTCAGGACTTTGAGAGTCATGTGTTTCAAATTATACATATTTATACTTAAAAGAACTCATTTTGGTTTGAATTTAGCTTAGTTTTGGTGTTTTACAGAAAACAGAGGAAAACAGGAAAATCTCCAGAAATGCGACCGCATTTCTGCCAAGGCCAAAGGGAAATGCGACCGCATTTCTGGGCAGATGCAAACAGTTCTGAGTCCATCGTGGGTCGTTTTGAACAAGTGTTTTGTGCACTTAACCTGCTGTTTTGACTCCGAAACTGACTGGGCTACCTGCAAGCATCATTTTTGTGACTCATCAACCACTCCCCATGCTATAAAAGGCCATGATTCGAAGGCAAATTCAAGCAGAAATCACTGGGAAGAAGAGGGTAGTGACAGAACCCTAGTAGATGCCCATGAGTAGGGATGTCGGAAGACCTTGCTAGAAGACGAAATTCTAACCTTAGTTAGACATCAAACCTTAGTGTTTGTAGAGATTTCACCCTATTCCCACCTTGTAAAGGAGAGTAGAGTGTCGTGAGAACTTTAGAATGATTGGATAAAGTGAAAAAAACCCTAGTTTTAGCTACTGCACTTTAATTTTCCAACACTTATTCCTTTTCATCGTTCTGCACTTTTTATTCATTATTTCAATGGAAAGTTATTTGTTTGCATCATATTCCATCATGCGTAGCTAAATTCCATTGAGGGATTCGGTATAGTGAATTCCCTTATGGTTTAAATGGCTTGAAAGTTGCTTATTTGCCTAAGTTCTATTTATTGCATGTCATTCTTTATTGATTATCACTCTAATCTTGTTGAGTTTAACTTGATCACTTAGACTTTGCATGCTATGTGAGTTTGATACTAAAAGGGTCAAACATCGGTTTTCATAAAGGTGATATAGGAGAAAGGGCTCGAGAGAGTGTATTCGGTGTTATAGGGGATGATCGCTTATATCAACTATAGGGTTATAGGTTGCATGCATGAATAATCTATGTCGGAGTCGAGTCACAGAAATGTGCATAACGGTACTCGCTTAGCCTTCTAACGGTTCTTGGGAGCAAGGCCAAATAGGAGCGAAACCTGACCCAATGCATATCTAGACTAAAGTTGAATAAGCCATTACTAGAGTTATTTGTCTTAGGGTTGAAACTTTACTGGACACCTCAATTTTATTATTGTTTGTTATTTCTTTTTATTGTTTGTTTATTTATTTTCAAAAACCCCAACATCAATTATTTTACTTGGATACCTTTTTAAGCAATTCAAGAGCAGTTTCTTCTCAAATCTGTGTTCAAACTTAGTCTCTGTGGGATCAATACCTTTGGAATATTTCTAGAGTTTTTATTACTACATGCGATAATGTATACTTGCACTTGGTTGGCTGAATCCATCTTTAATTTCTATTTTCAATATTTCCCAATATCCATCTTCAGTCTACATCGCATCAGCTACCTCAATTTACCTTTAATTAGCCCTATTTTTTCAATAACTTCTTCAAGGTCTCGGTTTTACTCCAAATGCTCGATTTCTACAAAATATAAATAATTTTGCATAAAAATAGTCAAATGAGCCGTAAGATTAATAATAAATCAATGCTATAAATAGCCCACAATGTGAGCTATCACTTTGTTGGGCTTTATGCCCCAAAACTCATAGATAGAAAATGTAACTTTTGACTGTTCTTTAATAAAGAGTTATCGATGTTATTTCAATAAAGAGTTATTGATTATTTTGTATTAGCTTTGCTTAAATAACTCTAATCCAATAAATTAACATCCTAGACTGTCTTATGAGTCTTGATCTATATGTGAAGACATACGGAGATCAATGTTCAAGATACAGCCTAAAAGGTCTATAGTATAGGGATAAGGTTGGGTACCTTATCCTGGTGACACTATGGATACGACCCACTTTGTATTTGATACAAACGCAATGATCCAACGCGTTCGTGTAGGTGATATGCGAGAGAAGGTATCCTATGCAATGAGTTTTGATGCGATATCGATTGAAGATGGTTAATAAATATGATGGAAAATAAGAATTAAAGATGATTTCAGTCAAGCTAAGTGCAAGTATACACTTTCTCATGTAGTAATAAAAACAATAGAGTATTCCAAAGTATCGATCCCACAGGGACTAATTAAACACATATTTGAAAAAGAAACTGCTTTCAAATTGCAAGGTAGGTACCAAATAAATTGATTGAGTTTTTGGAAAAGATAAAAATAACAAAGCAAATAACAAAGATTAAAAATGCAATAATAAATACAAGGAATTCAGTTAAGCTTCAACCCAAGTAGGAATAACTCTATTAATAGCTTGTTTAACCTAAGTCTATTTATGCATTGGTCGGGTTTAACTTCTATTTGGCCTTGCTCCCAAGAACCGTTGGAAGGCTAAGCGAGTACCGTTATGCACATGTTTGTGACTCAACTCTGACATAGATAATTCATGCATGCAACCTATAACCCTATAGTTTTTATAAGTGACCATCCCCTATAACAACAAATATCCTATGTCTAGGCTTTTCTCCTATATCACCTTTATGAAAACTGATATTATTCGACCCTGTCAATACCGAACTCACATTGCATGCTTAGTCTAAGTGATCAAATTAAACTTAACAAGGTAGCGTGACAATCAATAAAAAGGATGGCATGCATAAACAAATCTTAAGCAAACAAGCATACTTTCAAGCTACTCCATCCACAAGGGAATTCACTAAATCAAACCCCTCAATGGAATTTAGCTATGCATAATGGATAAAACTGTGAAAGAATAACTTTTCATTGAATAATAAGTCATAGATACAAGAAATATGAACTTGCCCATTACGTTATACTGTGATAACAGTGGGGCTGTAGCCAATTCAAAGGAACCTCGCAGCCACAAACGAGGTAAACATATAGAGAGGAAGTATCATCTGATTCGAGAGATTGTGCAAAGTGGAGATGTGGTCGTGACCAAGATCGCTTCAGAGCACAACATTGCTGATCCGTTTACAAAGGCCCTCTAGGCTAAAGTGTTCGAGGGTCATCTAGAAAGTCTAGGTCTGCGAGATATGTATATAGCGTAATCTAGGGCAAGTGGGAGATGTGTAATGGGTGTAAGGATGCCCTAGTTTATTGTATTTTGTATATTTACTTTTCATGTAATGTACAACATACATGTACCATTTCCAGCTTTGGATTATTTTGTATATACTTTTCCATATAACTTGAGTTTTAGTTCAAGTGGGAGTTTGTTGGGTTTTATGCCCTAAAACTCGTAGATAGTAAATGTACTTTGGACCGAACATTAATAAAAGTGATGTATTATTCATGTTTGTATTATATTTTGTCTTATTAACCCTAATCCAATAAACTAAACATCCAAGGCTAATAGAATGAGGCTTGAACTAGTATGTAGGGACATATGGGGATCAATGTTCAAGTTTTAGCCTAAAGGGTCTGTAGTATAGGGATAAGGATGGGTACCTTATCCTGGTGACACTATGGATATGACCCGCTTTGTATTTTGATACAAACGCAATGATCCAACGCGTTCGTGTAGTTGACATGCGAGTGGGGGTATCCTATGCAATGAGTTTGCACAAAGACCGGACCGCGAAATAGTTAACCACTAACTGTAACACCGTTAGTTAGCTCGATTTCTATTTCTCTAGGATGACCTAGGCAACTTGGCCTTAATCCTTAGTGGATTATGGACTCCTGTCCATGAGGGATTGTCCTTTGATTTGTACGGGTGAGAGTGGCCTGTTCGCCGACTCAATAAGCCTACCATTTTGGGGACAATACCGAGTGGGGAGTTGGGAACATAGTCTTACAAGATGGAATTCACTTCTTCCCAACATTAGGGTAAGTAGAGGTGTGTTCCCTTAAGTGGTGTCTCTGGGTCTTGAACAATGGGCCCTACCCTCTCTATGGCACGAGAGGGACTTCTGTTTGTTGGTTGGACCTCAAACAGGTTGTTCATTAGAGGAGCACTGGTACTTAAGGACCAAGAGGTAGCCCAAGGGTAAAACGGTAATTTGACCTAACTGGGGTACGAACACTCGTGAAGGGCTGACTTGCTGTTGATGGTAAACATCCGTGGACACAGAAATATATCTACAGTGAGAAGAGTGCAGCTGTGATTCTTTAGTGGAGTGAACCACAGTTAATGAACATTGATTAACTTGGTTAATGAGTTTAGCCAATTAATCTCATATCGTTGGAGCTTCTGATCTGTAGGTCCATAAGGTCCCACCGGTAGCTCCTTTGGGGCGTTGAGGTAAATTTCTAAGGGGAATTAAATATTTGAAGGGGTTCAAATATTTTATAAAATATGAATATGTTTCATATTAAAAACTATAGGTTATAATTAATGCACATATGATGTATATTAATTCTATAGTTTATTTGAGAGAAACTTAATTAAATATATGATATTTAATTGAAATATTAATTAATTGGTGAATTAATTAATATTGATGTTTTAATTTAATTTTAATTAAATTATGATTTAATTAAGTTATATTGAAACTATGGGTTAAGTGGGATATGTACATGAAAGTGTTTCATGTAATAGTAATTAAATTAAATGATTATTGATATTTTAATTTAATTATTATTAATTAACCGATCAGTTGAGAAACTGATCAGTCAACCACTCCCCTAACCCTACACGCGTGAAGAGGAGAGAATTAAGGGAGTGGGGCTTTTTCATTGTTGGTTTAATTTTTCCATCCCTTAATTCAATTTTTAGTAAGTGATTCAGATCTCCCTAACTCTCTCTCACGCAATCTCTCTCTCTCTGTAGCTCTCTGAGTTTTGTTTTCTCCAAGAAACACAGAGACCTAGAATCCTCCCAAAAGCTTAGAGATTTTAGTTGGTTCCCACAAGCCACTCAACTCCAAATCCCAGGAGAATATCGGTGATACTACGTGGTGGTGTTCGTGAGTGATTTGCAGCATCAAAAGAAGAGTTCTCGCTGCTGGAATTTTCTGTCAAATCGTGTTTTTTGGTGAAACGTATCAAGAACAACCTCAATAGTAAGTAGTTATTGACATTGGATCAATAGGATCCCCTCTAGATTAGATCGATAATTTTAATTCATGTTTAGCATGTTTTATAACTACGTTACAGCATGTTTTATTTATTTTTTCTGCTGTAAGTTTGTTTGTCGTCGTATTAGTATCCCATTCGGCGTTTAAATCGAAAAAGGTCTCTGACGTCTTTCGCTGCCTAGGGTTATTTATCCCTACAAGGCAAACAATGTGATCCTGGATCTTTCATGTAGAGACGTGCGAGTAGGGGCATCCTGTGTAAAAGATGTTTACACAAGACCAAACCAAGAAATAAGTCACTCTTACTTTCTAACGTCGTTTACTGTTAAAACTGATTATTTCATGCGATGACCTAGGTAACTCGATCTTAATCCTGAGCTTACTATGAACTCCTGTACGTTTAGGATTATCTTTTGATTTGCATGGGTGAGAGTGACCCAATAGCGCCGCTCAATAAACCTACCATTTTGGAGATAAGACTGGATGAATAACTGGGGACACATAGTATTGTAAGACGAAATTCACTCCTACCCGAATCAGGGATAGTAGAAAGATTGTTCCCTTAAGTGCTGACTCTGAGGCTTGAACAAGGGGCCCCACCCTCTCATTGGCCCGAGAGGGACTCTGTTTAGTGGTTGGATCATAAACAAATTGTTCATTAGAGGACCAGTGAACTTAATGAACAAAGATGTGCTATAAGGGTAAAACGGACTTTTGACCTAGCTATAGTTACGAACGACCTGTGAAGGATTGACTTACTAATCATGGTTATATCGAGTGCACGGAAATATATCTACAGTGAGAGGAGTTCAACTACTAGGCTATAGTGGAGTGACCTGGTAGTTAACGGATGTTGGTTAACTAGGTTAAAAGCGTTTAGCTGGTTAAACCTCGAATCGTTGAAGCCCATGATCTGTAGGTCCATTAGGTCCCCTTGCTAGCTTGAGAATAACCTTTGGAACAAAATGATGGAAGGAATTAGAATAAGTTCGAATTCGGTTTAGGGAAATGGTTTGTCATATTTGATATTACCGACACGTCGGGTTTTGGATAAACCAAGCTATGAGAGATTTAACATATTTAAATGTGATTTAAATATCGAGCACATGAATAGAGATTCATGGTTGAAAAATAACATTTCGGAAATGTTCGGGATTGGTAGCAAAATATAAATTTAATATTAGATATTAAATTAATTATATATTTAATTAGTTAATTAATAATTATTTTAAATTATTTTAAAATTGGAAATTCAAAATTGGATTTTAAATTTTCAGATTATTAATGATTAAATTAAATAAACTAAAATTCAATTTAATTTTGAATTATGAAATTCAAAATTAAATTGAATTTTAGGAGGTGAAGTGTATGGTGACTAAACCCATGCACTCCCCCTCATTAACCCACCAAATTACCCACTAATTCTTGGGTAATTTGGTGTCAATCTTTGGTGTTTCTTCTCAGCTTGAATCCCTCTATAAATGGGGATGAATTTGTTGAAGAAAGTGTGCTTGAATCCTTAATGAAATGCTGCCAAAATCTCTCCAAAACTCAAGAACTCCAAACCTCCATTGAAGCTTAGTTTTCAAGCTCTTTCCCTTCCAAATTCCATCACTAGAGGATCTCACAATCCGTTTCAAAGGCTTGAGGATAGCAAGGAAGATCAAGTGGTGGTTCATGACAATTTGGAGAAGAAAAACAAGCAACCAATTCAGCCAATTTGAAGATTAAAAAGGTTGGTACTCACTGCTCCTGTTTTTCTTCATATGAACAACATGCTTTGTAGGATCAAATTGAAGTTATTAAGTGCCTAAGATCCAAAATTGCTTCCACATGTTAGATATTAACACCTTCAAGAATAAGGGACAAAATAGGTATATTTTTGGCACTTATCATACCCCCAAACTTAACTCATTTATTATTCTCAAGCAATAGCAAATCAGAATGTTGAAAATAATCAATATGAAATCAAGTGAACATGCTTCTCAAGATAGTTTTCTAAAACGTTTCCTTTCAAGAGAGGTTTCTACTCTAGTGCCAGTCACAACTTCTAAGTCTTCTAGGCATGAGGATTTGTACTTTTCTTTCTCAAAACAAAACTCTCCGTAATCCATCCTAACCAATATGCCTAAACTACCTAACTCCTATTCATAGAGTCTAGGGTAATCCTTTTAGTTAAGAAAACTATACTTGAGGTATTGAACATACATGAGTGTTTTCTTTTCTTTTCTATCTCCCCCAAACTTGTTTGACTGCTAGGGCTCTTTTTATTAAACTTCTCTTCTTTTCCCCCCAAGAGAATCCTCGTTGTCACCTTTACCTTCGTTCTAGCTTATCGACACTTTGTGGTGAAGATATCTAGCTACGAGCAAAGATCACAAACTTAGGCTAATACTCACTTCTCTAAGTCAACCTTTCATGCAGTGGCAAACCATGGGTGTCATGAACATCAAGGCAAAACTCTCCTAGTGTGTTAGAAACGTTAAACATGAGGAAGTTTAGACTTAAGAAAAATTTGTAAAGAAAAAGATAATGGAAAAGCCTATAATTAGAAAACAAATAGGTTGTGACAACGACACTTTTTGAGATAGAAATATGCTCTAATTATCATCATAAAGGGCTTAAAAGAAAACTCACATGAAAGCATATCTATCAAAAACATTTTCCAAGCAAAAAGTTTAAGAAAAAGTTGGTTTTTTTTTTCAAAATTTCACTAGTTAGTCAAAATGGACAGCAAGTAGATTTATATAAAACGCTTTAAAGCAAGTCATTCTAACTTACACTAACAACAAAAACAATACTAACTAACAGAAAACATCAAACTAAACAAACTAACACTTAACTAAACAATTTAAACAACAAAGTAATCACAAAAACAGTAAACAACATTCTGGAAATCTAAAAACAATAACTAACAATTACGAACAAAATGCTAAAACACCTAAACAAAGCATGTAAAACATAAGGGGAATAGTAAAACCCCTATATTCCTCCTCTGAGGAATCATCTTTATCTTCTTCTTCAGATTTTGTGGGGTCTTGAGGAAGCAAACTCTGTGGAAAGTTAGGAAATACGGGAGCGATGCTTGGAGCAATAGAGAGATAGAACTCTCTAATGCCTTCATCTCGCTCTTTGGCATAGACCCAATATGTCTTCAATCGGTCCTCAATGCAGTCTAACTGCTTAAGATCAAATCCAAGAGCCTCTGACGATGTTGTAGGCCCTGAAATAGGAATGGATGGAAGTGGTGAAGCGACTGTCAACCCGAGTGAAGGAGTAGCCTGGGAAGTGGATGCCTTGTCTTTCCACTGTGCATTGTAGAGCAGCAACTTCCCTATCAATGGAAGATCAATGGTAGGCTTGTAGAAGTGTCACTCCTCATCCTTCCCTGGAGCGATCTTAGCTCTCTGGCAAAGTTGGGTGATCAATGACCCAAAGAATAACTTCTCTGCTTTCTTTCTCCCACAAGAGAGAATCTCCTCACGAACTATACTGTTGATGTTCAACTCCAACCCCTTGATCATGCTGTAGAGAAACATAACCCTCTCCGCAGAAATAGTCTTATCATGGGTAGTCGGCATCAGACGGTTTTTGATAAAGTGAAGCCACATTGCTGGTTCAGGCTTTAAGTCACTTGGTACCAAGAACTTCACTTTTTTCTGTGACTCCTTCCATTGCACTCCTTTTCTGGCCACTATCTTGAGTATTTCCTTCAGTTGCTTGGCCGTGGGATTCTTTATTGCATCGTTTCCTCTTGGGTTTAAAGGTGCTTTGACCCGATATACCTTGTTAATGTCCACAGAAGAGAAGCTCACCATCTTTCTTTGCACCATCGAAAGGTTTTCCTCCCTCAAACCTGCATAAAACTCACGTACTAGAGGCACCACAACCTCCTGAGGATGAGTGACATGTGTGTGCTATAACACTGCTCGAGTGCAAGTATACACTTCAAGTAATAAAGTGGAAAGTATTCCGGATATCGTACCCAAGGGAGATGGTGACTAGTTGAGAAACACAAGATTTTGTAAAAAAGGGGAACCTCCTCTAAATTTTTGCAACCACAGTTGTTAACCAGAAAAATAGTTTGATTGGGGTCTTGGTTGAAGACAAAAATGGAAATAAGTAGGTAAATGAAAACGGTAAAAACTCTGAGATAAACGGGGAAATTAAATAGTATCAACTTTAAGCATTAGATTGCGCTCATCTATGCGCCCGCAAGTTACTCAGGCATAGCAGTCAGCTGAGAAACACTATCTATGTAGCCCACATAGACATGGTGCAGATAGCATCTCTCAGTTGCACCCGCAATTACCCTGACAACTAGATTGTGAGTTAAGTCCAACTTCTATTCAGCTTCGCTGTAGGTGCCGTTAGAAGACTAAACCAACTAGACATCTATTTCTAGAACTAGTTGAAACTTAGATAAATATCGCTCACGACTCTTAAAACACTAGTGATTCTTATCCTATTTCTAGGTTGCAAGAAGACAAAGTCCTATTTCTAGGATCTTTTCCACTATTGTTTTGTGAACCCACGCCTTTAACTCCAACCTTTCGGCCATCAGCTAAATACAAACTATGCTACCCTAAGTGATCAGTTTAAGCTAACAATAAACTTTAATTTCAACAAAAAAACAAACAATGCTAAGAGGAAGCAAGTTGCTTTTGCATAGACGAGGCTTTCTTCTACTCAAGGAATCCACATATTTGAACCCCCAAGTAGAAGTTTAGCTCATAATTGAAGATAAAGTGCAAAACGATAAGTAAAAAGAACAACAAATGGAAAAACGAATAGAATTCATATTAATTGAATGAATGAAGTTCAAAACTTATAACTTACAACTGAAATAAAGGAAAACATAAACTAACGAATGTTGGAAACAGAAAACTTAAAGGAGAAAATAAAAGACAATACTCTATTAAGGATCTCTCCCTCTCTATCTAGCTTGATCTTGCCCTTTTTTAAGGAGAGACAAGTCTATCTCTTCTTCTTCTTTCGAATGGAAGAGCCGACAGAGGCTAAAAGACCCGAAACTCGGAGTGGTTACAAGATGAGAAGAGAGAAAAACATAAAAAACTATCTTTAGGATAAAATTTGGAGCTCTCTTTGCTTCTTGCATCTTGGTCCCCTTTTATAGACCTTGGAAGGTGATGTTGGCTGTTGAGATTAGTGTGAGAAGGCCTTGGAAGGTAAGAATCCACAATCTTCAGAGATTTGATACCAGATTGGAGATTTTTGGACGATTCTGATCCCGTGAATCTCGGTATTCTGTCAGAAAGCCCAGTTGCGGCTGCATATCGGGTGCATTTCCTTCTATGTTCTACTTTGGAAACCTTGTCTTCAGCTGGGGCTACTTTCCTTGTATGGCTTGCGGGCGCATTTTGATCGCATATCCCACATCCTCAGGTCCAGATACAAGCGTAAATCTTCAATTTCACCTCTTTTTCTCTGCTAACCTTTAATCTCCTCTTGCAGGCGCATCTTCCTCGCAAAGTCCTCTGCATAAAAACATTAACTTGGATAAATTTTTACAAAAATAATCTCTTTTTACATTCTATATTTCTTAGATTTTCCTCATGATTCTACAACTTTTGCTAAATTGACTTGAAATGATAAGATTTTAAACACAAAGTCCTTGCTTTTCAAACAATAACCTAGGTTTTAAGGCTAAATAATGCACATAAATGGGTGTTATCAATGAGCACAAAATTCCTTCTACTTGTAGTGAGAGATCACCTTCGTTATGAACTCTGGCATGTTACCGGCGCTGTCTGAGAATCCCTTTTCGTTCAAGAAGTCCTGTTTTTTCATGATCTCCATTCTAGCTTGGAAGTCCACATCCTTAAAGACTTTAGGGAATGGATTCTTTGGTGGTGATGTGGTTGGTTGAGCGCGTGTGGCAGTGGCTTGAGCAGGTGAGGCGTCCATAGATCTAGTCCTCGATCTCTTTGCAAAAATTGGATCATTCTTGTTCTTTGTCCTTCGCTCAACCTTAAGCTCTCTTCTTCTCTTTTTCCTCAAGGCTGAAGAGATTGGATTTTGATCCTCATCCAACTCCTTCACCTCAGAATATGAATCAGTTTCACTGTCACTATTACTGGAGGCACTGACCTCCTTTTCATCATCTCTCTTCTCATCTTTTTTTTTCCCAGAAGAAGAACTCCCAACAGCATGTGAGGTTCCTCTGGTATCATATTCAAATAGCGGATCAAGGTTTGCATCACCCTGCTGGTCATCAAAATTTAAATAAGGAAATTGGAAACCTATATAAAGCAACGAAAATTTAACCTGAGGTCAAATTATTTCGTAAGGGCTCTAACGTCTCTCTTGACCCAACTTTCCAGCCAACCTCCAAGCTTGCTCCAACCACCATCGCCGCCGAAACTCACGCCTATTCCATTCAGAAGACGCCGACAGTACCTTCTCTTCCAGACCCACGAAGTAAACGCTGTAAGATGAAGCCCCAATCAGCTCCTCAATCGAAGAAACTGAACCTTCAATGGTTTCTTCCTCTAAGCAGCTGAGAGAGGTTTCGAACACTTCTCCTTCTCCTCGACGGATGAACACTCGACAAGTTGTTCACTTGATCTCCCTTAGGTCGAAATCTCAAGGTAATCTCCCACGCCCATCTACTCGTGCATGATAGCACCAAAGGAAGTGGGAAGAAGACTTGAGAAGGGTTGCGGAGATAAGCCGAAAAGTCATCGAAGAAGCTGCCCTTGAATCCGAGGAAGAAGAAGAAAAAACTCCTTTCATTCTAAAGCCTAAGGTTGTAAGGATCGGGGAAAGGGAGAAGGAAGTTGGAGTAAAATATGTCAGAAGAAAGAAGAAAGGACAAGCTTAACCAAACACACAGGCTGCGACCGCAAATGTGACCGAACCAGAGAAGTCAGTGTCAGTTCCTGAGGCACAATACATGGAAGATTCGCCCACATCTGGGGTAATTTTATTATGTATACTTGGTTTATTTTTCTATTTCATAGCTTTCATCTCTCTAACTAAATAGCCAATGGATACCAAAAGAAAGTCAAAGCTAAAAATTTATTTATTTATTTGAATACTTTTATTCATTTATTTATTTATTGGACTAGAGTTAGATTAGCTAATATATACAAATCCCTAAACTAAGTAAGGATAAATAATATCTTTAAATTTCCACAACATCACACAATATTAATTAGTTCACCACGGCTTAACTACACTTGACTTTACTCTTAAATCTCAAACATAAAATACCTAATAATATATTAGGGAAAGAAGTTATCCTTAATCAAAATATCATAAATCTTCTTTACTTCTATTCCACATTGTTTCATATCTTCAATAAACTATACTTTTGAATCCTTTTAAAAATAAGTTGCATAGAAAATGAAATCTCAAACATGGACAAAATTACCATAGTTTAGTTTGGGACAGGAGGCAGATAATCATATTCACGTGGGTTTCACGTGGTCGGCTGAAAGCTTGGCGGCCTCCAGAAGGTTGGAGAGATGAATTTGAAATAAACTATAAAATAACTTCAATTGTCAAATTTGTTAAGAACTCCGTCGGATGCACCCACATTCATACATATATAATTCCACCTTTTTAAGCAACGTTTTTTAAAGTTTTTAAAGTTGATCAATTCATTCTAGAAACAATTTGAAATTTGGAGTGCTTCCAAAAACTTTATTTGGTAAACTATTATTATTCTTATTCGAGTCCAAGCTAAATTTTAGACCATTTAAATTTAGTTTCTATACTTTTAGAAGTTTGATTGCCATTCTTATGTTTTTATTAAAGTTTATTAGACGTTTTTTGTCATTTAGCTAGAAGGAATGAAACTCTTATATCTGGTGCAATTAGTTACGGGATAGAATAACATGTAGTTAAATTATAAGTTTAATCTATAAAATTTTGATGGATAGTGTCTATTTATTAGAGATTTCTATTACCGATTCTCAAGTACTAACCATAAATAACTTGATATATGTTGGGATGTTGGGTATTATGTTAATCTTTGACATTTGGTAAATAGCCCATGCTCCTTTTTGTATTATGTTTAAGCAAATTCTCCCTTTTATTTCTACCCATTCATTTGCACAAATTTTATTTAATGGAAGTATCAATATTTCTGTCCGTTCTTTGTTGGTAACAAGTATTTTATCCATTAAATACTATGTTTGTTGGATCAGTAACATTTGTTTGTCAACTATATTAAGATTACGAGTTTAATTATATTTATTTTAAAAGCATAGAACTAAAGTGAATAATAACCTCAAAATACAACTATAAAACTTAGTCAATTTGAACGTAATTCGACAAGTTAAGATACTATATTCTTGATAAAAAGAAAAAGTGAGTAAATTTAAGGTGTGTTTGGTTTAACTTTTTAAGTGTTTAATTTTGAGAAAAAATCATTTTGAAAAAATTTATAGTGTTTGACAACCACAAAAAATGACTTATTAGAAAATGAGATTGATGAATAAATCATTTTGAGAGAATCACTCGAAACCAAGTTTTTTAAAAAGAGTCTTTAGGTATACAATAACTTGTGTATAAAAACACCTATGAGGAAATACAACCAAACATATGAGTGTTTAAATTGTAAACAATTTTTATAAAAAATGCATTCTTGAAAAACATTTAAATTAAAATGTATTTGAAACGGAGCCTTAATATAACATAAAATGTCTGTGAGTATGGATTTGGGTGGAAGTTAAAAAAATAAACGTTAGAAGCATTGTTCTAGAAGGGTTAATAAGGAAGAGACAAGTAAAAGGGTTGATTTTGGGGGCAGCCAAGTTGAGCAGCAAGTTGCGTAAAAGCCTTTAAAATAGGAATTTTCTTGTCTTGAAATATACACAATGGATCCTCTTTGTCCAAGTCAATGAACTTGAACTTGAACTTGAACTTGAACTTCATCCTTTTTCTTTCCCAAAATGGGACCCTTCCCTGTCCTGTCTCTCAATATTAAATTTTGGATACCGACAAACTTTAATACTTAATATTGGCTCTTTTCAAAAAAATAATAGTTAATATTGCCTGCTCATCCGTTTCAATTTTCATGCTGCCAAAGCGAACGTGATTGACAAAATGATACAGGCGATTTAACATGTGAGTGTGAGGATTTGAATTTTTAACCTCTTTGTCGAGAATATATATGCCTTAATTAGTTGATCTATATTTAGATTAGTGTGTGATTGTCATTTTTTTTTTTTTTTTTGACAATATATGGGGTAGGAGGACTTGAATCACAAACCTTATGGTTATCAGTACAACTTTATGCGGTTGAGCTATGCTCTAATTGACCTTTTTAGACTATTTTACCCCTTTTATTTTTAATGAATTACAAATATGGCATTACATCATTTATATTAATTTCATATATCCAACTCTATAAATTTCAAATACGCCTTAGAATTAATTATTTAATATTCAATGTTTAGCGATTACTATATATATAAAAGAAATAATAAATCCAATAAACTAATAATTTTTAACAAACATATTCTTTAAAATCTAAGTAAAAATTTACAAATTACAAACATTTCCTTCCATTTTCTTAAAATTTTACGTTTAAAATTTAAATAGTTAACTAAAATATTAAATTTCTATTATATTTAGCTATTTAGATTTAAACAAATAAAACGAATCAAATTACTTGTAAGTTGTAACTGAACTAATTAACCACTTGTTTATTAGAAAAGAAAAAAAAAAAAAAAAAACTAATCAACATTGAACTCATTTAACCAACAGTTTTTTTAGTACATCAAATTTGGGGGTGAGGGTTTTTAGTACATCAATATTTGGGGATGAAGGATTTGAACTTCTAACTTCCTGGTCGAAGGTACATGTCAATTAGCTATGTTCGCTTTGCTTTTAACCAACAGTTATAACTTTTTCTAATAATCAAACTTTACAAATTTAATATTTTTAATCATGACCAAAGGAAAAAAAAACAATTGTCCAGTAAAATTTTAATTTATGAAATGTATTAGCAATAAATGGAGATTTTGAACGATACACATGAAAGGATATAATTGTCTATGCGGGTGTGAGAGATTGTCATTGCCGCCCACTGGACCTTGAAGCGCATCACTTCAACGACAATTTCAAGTCGGATTAAACCCTACACTGCGGTTCTATTAATATTCACTTCCCTAACTCCCATTCTTTTTAAATTTTGTTCCCTTATTTTTGTTAATCTCTATGGGGATTTTTTTTTTTATATAAATAATGTAACTTTTTTAAAAAAAAAAAAAAAAAACAAATAGAGAAGAGTTCTGAAACTAATTCCAAAATTAGGGTACCTAAATCGTAAGCTTGGTCTATAGTTACAAGGGTAAATCGCGTACCTAGTACACAATTTACTTGTTTGCATGCTGATCAGGCGCCACGGTGGCGCCATCGAACTCTCATACCTCGTGTACGTGGTACACGATTTTCTTTAAGAAACTTGTGTACCATGTACACGAGTTTGGTGGTCCCAAAACCCTACCCCACTCCTTTTGTCTCACACGCCGAAAATAGCCTCCCCTCAGGTAGAATCTTCAGCGTCTCCCTGCCTCGAATTTCTTGCCACTGTGTCGACTTCCTTGCCGTCATCACCTGCCATGTCGTCGTCCGTTGATTTCGTTGGTATTTTCTTTATTTTTTTCTTTTTTTGTATAGAAAAAATTTCACTCATGTTTGGTTTAGATTTTAGTTTGTCTTTGATGGATTAATGTAGTTTTAGGTATATTTTAGACTTATTTTAGGTTTATGGACTGTTTTGTACTGATTTGGATGGTTTTTGAACTGATTTGGATGATTTTTGGACTGATTTGAGCCACTTTGTATGATTTATAGATCTTTTGAATTGTTTTCTATGATTTTATATATATTTTTTTTGGACTTTTCTGAGTTTTGGACTGTTTTATCTAGTGTTGGATTGATTTGAATTATATTTGTATAATTTGATTCATACTTTTTGGGCCTTTCTTGGACCGATTTATTTTAGTCTATGTGAATACTTTGTTTGATTTTTATTTATATTTTTTGGGCCTTTTTGGACTGGTGTATATGTTTTGGACTGGTTCATTCAATTTTTGGGCTTTTTGGACTGATGTGACCTATTTCTCATGTTGTTGAAAAAATTAAATATTTAATTAACATTTTTTGAAAATATTTACAATTATAGTCAAATTGGTAAAATATGTCATTGCCCTCGTGAGGAGTTAGCTAGTGATACTTGAACCTGGAAATGGTGGGGATAATGATATAGAGGTAGAAGTTAATGAATTATTTGGAGAGAATGTTAATCTTAGGGTCCGTTTGGAATACATTTTAATTTAAATGTTTTTCAAGAATGCATTTTTTAAAAAACATTTTGTATAAAAATTGTTTAGAATTTAAATACTCATATGTTTGGTTGTACTTCCTCATAGGTGTTTTTATACACAAGTTATTGTATACTTAAAGACTTTTTTAAAAAGTTGGTTTGGAGTGTTTCTCTCAAAATAGTTTATTTATCAATCTCATTTTCTAATAAGTCATTTTTAGTGGTTGTCAAACACTATAAATTTTTTCAAAATGATTTTTTTTCCAAAATTAAACACTTTAAAAGTTAAACCAAACACACCCTTAATCCTCCTCCTAAAAAGCAAATTGAAGAGCCACCTTCAGATATTTTCACACATATAAATTGGGAGATTACTAATTCAATATGTGAAGAAGGGTCCACATTGGAAGAAGGGGCAATGTATGTAGAAATGAACCCAAGTGTAATCACCAAAGGATATTATTATTTGAGACTAAACAACATCCTACAACTTTCCATTAAAAAATATTGTATTGTATACCATTATCAGATTACTGTGATAGAATCAAATTAGGATATTTGGTATGTGAAGTGCAAACAATGGGATGGGGGGTGCAATGGAGGCTTTGTGCCTGCTGGTGTAAAACTCATGGAATGTTTGAAATTACGAAATTTGAAGGGAAACATTCGTGTTTATACCTAGAACTCACACAAGATCATTCACAACTGCACTCAAATTTTATGTGTAATGTAATCCAAAATATTGTTCGAAGTGATCCTAGAGCTTCCATAGCATTATTGCAAGAAACAATTAAAAAAGACTATGGTTATAGTGTTAATTACAGGCTTGCATGGCAAGCTAAACGGAAAGCATTGGTTAAAATATTTGGTGATTGGTAGACATTGTATGAAGAACTTCCGTATTGGTTGATGGTTGTTGTACACTACAGTCCAAGAACTCGGGTTCTATGGGACTTCATTCCAACTGAGGTACCGGGTAATCACATTTTTGGTAGAGTTTTTTGGTCGTTTGGTCCCGCAATAGAAGGTTTTAAATAATGTAGACCGATGATTCAGATTGATGATACAACCTTTATGGCAAGTATAAAGGGAAATTATTAATATCTCCATTTGTTGACTCAAATGGACATAAATTTCCTCTTGCCTTTGTTGTTGTTGAAGAGGAGAATACTTCTAGTTGGTCATGGTTTTTGTGCCTTACGTGCATTAATTACCCAATGAGATGGTATATGTTTAATTTCCAATAGACATGGAGGCATCCTAGCTACTGTGAATAATGAGAAAAATGGTTGGAGTTGATGCGCGATTTGCTTACTGTAAGTGTACGGGTCAAGTAATACTATAGTGATTGTGAAATCGAATGTCGTCCTCTAGATTGGTTTTTAAGTTAAACTAAGTACTGTGAATACTTTTGTTCAATTTTATTTAGGGACCAAAAAGTAGTGAAATCTTGAATTCAAAGACAATGCAAATTAAAAGGTTGAAATCAATTGAAAGAATTCTTAGGGAATTGATTTCGTCAGTTTAGTTTAGGATTAATTAAAGGGAATGAATTGTAACGTGCAATTATTTTATAAGTTTAAGAACCTTTAATCACAACTATCTCTCCCGAACATAATTGATTCTCAAACATATAATTAACTTGATATCCCTATCTAAGTTCATTAACATGTAAGGCTTTTAGTTCTTTTAGCAACTTCTAAAGCTATTCTAGATCTTCCGAACTTAGAATTCTACTTTAGCTATGCAATTTTAATAAAGTCTACGCTAAATCCCCTCTCCCGAGCAAGATTCAACACTTAAATCATTCAATTAATGATCAAGTAATTGAAAGCATTTAAACATAATTGCATACATAAAATAAATGCACAAAATATCCCAACAATAAATCCATAAACATAAACGACTACATCAATCCCTAAGAAACACGTCTAGCTACTCATACATGGTGTTACGATATAAGCTAGATATGAAAAAACCATAAAAGCTAACTAGAGGTAAGGAAAAGAAAGGATAAACTCTTGAATCCGTTGAAAACAGCACGTCCCCGTCACGATCTCCACGTCTTCAAGCTTGGTTCCCACTCCTCAACCTTGTTTTAGCTCCCACAGAAGGCCTCTAGTCGAAATTAGGGTTAAAATCTCTAAAATTGGACTCCCCTTTGACCATGCAAGAATAAGATGTATTTATAGGAAATTTGTTGGTAGCGTCGTGACGTTATCCTGTTTACCGCCATATTCAGATTAGAAAATTGTGTAGCGTCGAGACGCTAAGGAGGCAGCATCTCGACGCTACCTCTTGGGTTTGCCTCTTTTATTAAGCTTCCAATTTGATTCTTTTCTCTTCCTTTGCTCTTCTTTAGGTCTCGAACGCCCGATAAACTCCAATTTCACCAATTTATCTTCAATATTAAATTCCTACAAAATAAACATTAAAGTGCATAATTCGGCCAAATAATACTAAAAAACTAACTATAATTAACCAGGAAAAATAGCTCGCTATGCGCGCTATCAAACACCCCCAAACTTAAGCTTTTGCTAGTCCTCGAGTAAACTAAAAAATTAAGCATAGGTTGTAAATAGATGCAACAAACATGACTCAATCCTCAAGGCTCAAAATTCAATAATTAAGCAAATAAGAGACATGCACATAAGACCCAATGAAGGAGACAAATCGAAATTTTTCCAAAATTAACTTGCATAAGAGAGATCTAACTTAATTAGATTAATTAGACTATACTAGCTCGAGATTGGATTATTAAACTCCCAACTCATCTTCCCTCTACACTGGCACTAAGGATTTATTAATGAGCCAATGGAACAAATTAGTTTGTTTTTATCCATACCTAGGTGTTTTTTAAATTACCATTAAATTAAGGAATTAAAAGTGGTACTAGCTTTCACACATCTATTGCAGGGATCCATAACCCGAGTTTAACCCTTGGTTGGCCTAACTGATCACAACAGGGGTAGCTCTTTTTGCCTAAAGCATTATTAAACATTGCATATTGTGTACACAAGCCGACATTATTTTCTTTCAAATGTAAAGACAAGAATGATTTTTCTTTATGATCATGATAAGCATATATTCTTTTCTTTCCTCCTAGACAAGATTAAACATGCTAATTTGCAAGAAAATTGACAACGCTCATTTATGTGCGGTATTTAGCCTTAAAAGCTTAGGTAATTTTTTGGAAAGCAAGGACTTTATGCTTAAACTCTTATCATTCTAGTTTTTTTAGCAAAAGTTGTAGAAGCATGAAGGAAATCCTAGAATTCTAGTATTCAAGCTTAAATTGGTGAAAAAAGAGATTATTTTGTAAAGAATTTATCCAAGCAATGTTTTTGTGCATGAGTCTTTGCGAGGAGAATGCGCCCGCAAGAGAAGATGAAGGTTAGCGGAGAAAAATGAATTAAAAGCTGCAAGATTGCGTCTGCATTTGGACCTGAGGATGAGAGGAATGCAATCGAGTTGTGCCCACGAGTTGTGCAGGAAAACAGAGGAACAGCAGAAATGCGTGGGCAGAAACTGTTTTCTAGAATCTTCGCGAGTCAGTGTTGAACGAGTTTTCCACGCACCTACTTGACGATTTTGACTTCGACACTGACTGGACCACCTACTAGCATGATTTTCGTGACTCCTCAACGACTCTCCACTCTATAAAAGGCCAGTAATAGAAAAGAAACACAAGCATAACTCACTGGGAAGAAAGAGTGGTGACAAAACCCTAGTTCATACCCATGAGTCGTGATGCCCGCAGTCCCTGCTAGAAGACCAAATTCTAACCCTAGTTAGACATCAAATCATTGTGTTTGTAGAGATTTCACCCTTTTCTCACCTTGCATAAGGAGAGTAGAGTGTCGTGAGAACTCTTGAGGCATTGGATAAAGAGAAAAATCCTAGTTTTAGCTACTGCACATTAATTTTCCAGCATTCTATTCTTTTCATTATTTCTTGTATTTATGAATTGTTATTCAATGAAAAGTTATTCATTCACATTTTTATCCATCATGCGTAGCTAAATTCCATTGAGAGGTTCAATTTAGTGAATTCCCTTGTGGATGGAGTAACTTGAAAGTATGCTTGTTTGTGATAGCAAGCATAGCTAGCTAGTTTTCCCTAATTAATTTAGCTAGTCTTTTATATTTAAATGGCCAAAATTATGCATTTTCATGTTTTATTTGTAGGAAATAAATATCGGAGTTAATCGTGTGTTCGGGACATGAAAAGAGGCTAAAGAACCAAAGGGAATCGAATTTGGAAGCTCACCAAAGAGGCCTTGCCGAGGACCAGCGTCGAGACCCTTGGTTTAGGGCGTCTCGACGCTAGCATCCCATTTTTGATTAGGCGGCAACAGGTCACAGCATCGAGACGTTGTGACCATAGCGTCTCGACGTTGTGAGATTTTCCATTCCAAAATCAGTGATATCGCGACAATGTCGCGACGCTGTGCCGAATTTTTTCCCTATTTAAAGATTGCGATTAGGTCTATTTGGGTACTTTTTTTGGTGGATTTTGGAGCCGTAAAACAGAGATAATTGAGGTTGTGGAAGCTGAACCAAGGGGAGGAAGAGCGAGAATCAAAGCTTTGTTCGTGGAGATCGTGACGGAGACGTGCGGTCTCGGCCTACCTAGCGTTTATTTCTTTTTTCCCTTACTTTAGTTAGTTTTAATGGTTGTTTTAGACTTTAGTTATATCGTAATGCGGATTATGAGTAGCTAAGTTTATTTCTTAGGGATTGATGTAGCCGTTGGGGCAATTATGGATCGATTGTATGGATTTTTGCTATTGATTTCATTTATGCATAATGTACTCTTAATGCTTTCAATTTATCGGCCATGAATTGAATGTTGTTTGTGTTTGAATCTAACTCCGGAGAGAGGATTTAACTTAGAAATCTTTATGCATAACTAGGATTTAGCTAGAGATCAGGAGATAATAGTTAATTCTAGAAATCGGTAAAAAAGACTAACCTTAATGCCTTGCATGTTTAATGAATTTAGATAGGGATATCGGGTTCATTGCATGTGAGAAAATTATGTATGCTCGGGAGAGATATGTATGATTGTTGTTTCCTTGATTTATGAATCATAGCATGTTAAAAATCCATTAATTAATCCATAATCCCAATTGGTGAAATCAACTCCCTTAAGACCTTTGTCGTCAATTGATTGTCACACTTTTTATTGTTTTGTGTTAGATTTCCATTCATTCTCACCTTGTTTGGTTCCCTAAATAAAATTGGATAAAAGTATTTTCGGTAATTAAAATTGATTAGAAACCCAATGAAGGTGTTCATATAACACATGCGGAAGCAATTGAAGATCGGAAGCACTTAAGACATTCAATTTTGCTCCTAAAGCATGCATGTTCTATAAAAGACAGAATATAGAGTTGAGAGAACACCAACCTTTGTAGCTCACTTATGTGGAACTCCTTGTGGTGTTTGCCTCTCCTATGCTCCTTGGACAACCTCTAGAGTCTTCCCTACTATTCTCTTGGGCCTAGAAAGACTTGTGGGAGTCTATAGAAGAAAGATAGAAGGGAATGCTTGATGGTACAAGCTTTTGGAAGGAGATGAAATGAGAGAGAATTTGAGGGAGAAAATTTGCAGCATAACACTAAATGAAAGCTTGCTCTTCTTGAATCTAATTCAAGCCCCTTTTATAGACATCTCCCATGCAAAGACAAGCTTCATGACACTTAGCCACATGGCCAAGATGCAACTCAAAGTGGATTCTAGGTGTCTACTTCACAACACATGCATCTAGTGCATGGTTGTGTTGTTTTCCACTATGCATCATCATGCAAGAGTGGAAATGCCACTAAATCCATTATGAATTGTATCCTAATTGTAAATTTTCAGCTTGCAATTCATTTCAATTTCAATTCAAAATTGAAATTGATTTCTAGGCAATTAATTGGGACATTTCCAAGTAATTTTGATATGATTGATCCAATCAATCTTTATCACCTAATGTCATGAATTATATATGATTCCTAATACATATATATGGTATTTAAAACACTTTCAAATACCTCATCTCTCAATTCCTAATTTAATTCATAATTAAATCATTGTGTCGAACACGTCTTACGATAAAAACCCTATTTCCCGTTTTTGAACGATTCAAAAATTCCTATCAATATGTTCTAGGCTTTAATCCGATATGAGCTAGTAGAGGGACCTAATGGACCTATAGATCATGGGCTCCAACGATTCAAGGCTAACCGACTAATCTCATTATCTAAGCTAGCCAACATTCGTTAACTATCGGGACACTCCACTATAGCCCGATAGTTGCACTCCCCTCACTATAGATATATTTCCGTCCACTTGATTTAACCATGTTCAGTAAGTCGTTCCTTCACAGGTTGTTCGTAGCTATAGCTAGGTCAAATAACCGTTACACCCCTATAGTACTTCTTGTTCCTTAAGTTCCACTAATCCTCTAATGAACAATCGGTTTGCGGTCCAACCATCAAACCTAAGTTCCTCTCGATCCAACGAGAGGGTGGGGCCCCTTGTTCAAGTCCTGGAGTTAGTACTTAAGAGAACAACCTCTCTGCTATCCCTAAAATGGGTAGGAGTGAATTCCGTCTTGCGAAACTATGTCCCCAGCTATCTATTCGATCTTATCCCCAAAATGGTAGGCTTGTCGAGTCGGCGATGCTGGCCACTCTCACCCATGCAGATCAAAGGATAATCTCTCATAAACAGGAGTTCATAGATAGCTCAGGATTAAGAACGAGTTACCTAGGTCATCTATGAGAAATAGTCAGTTTCTTCAGTAAACGGCGTTATAAAGAGAAAGTGACTTATTTCGTGGTCCAGTCTTATGCAAACTCATTGCATAGGACGCCCCCACTCGCATGTCACCACATGAACGATTTAGGATCTCATCGTTTGTACTTAATACAAAGTGGGCCGCGTCCATAGTGTCACCAGGATAAGGCACCCAACCGTATCCTTATACGATAGACTATTTTGACTATAAACTTGAACTTGATCCTACGATATGTCCCTACATATAGTTCGAGTATTGATTTTATAGTCAAGGATCTTAGTTTATTGGATTTAGGTTAATCATTCGCAATTTACATATTCAATAACATCTTTTACTGAATAACCTCAATAACGTCTTTATTAGAAATAGAATATGTTTAATGATTTACAAACTACGAGTTTATAGGACATTAAACCCAACAAACTCCCACTTGGACTAGAAACTCTAGTGGGGTACATAAAGTTAGGTGTGAGAGAAGTATAAAGACAATAAACTAGGGCATCAACCATACCCTTACATTTCTCCCACTTGCCCTAGTCTAATAAAGCTCGTAATCCTAGATTAACTAGGTGACCCTCAAAAACTTTAGCCGTGAGGGGTTTTGTAAACGGGTCAGCCATGTTGTGCTCCGAAGCAAATCTGCGTGACGTTCACATCTCCTCGTTGCACGATCTCCCTGATGAGATGGTATTTGCGCTCAATATGCTTTCCTCGCTTGTGACTTCGAGGTTCCTTAGAGTTTGCAACTGCACCACTGTTATAACAATAGAGGGTGACAGGCAGTTGCATATTTGGAACAATTTCCAACTCTGTTAGGAATTTTCTTAGCCATACTGCCTCTTTTGCTGCTTCACAGGCGGCTACGTACTCTGCTTCCATGGTAGAGTCAGCAATGCAACCTTGCTTAATACTCCTCCATACTATTGCTCCTCCATTTAGAGTAAACACAGATCCCGATGTTGATTTTCTTGAATCTATATCGGTCTGAAAATCTGAGTCAGTGTATCCTGTAAGGATCAGATCCTTAGCTCCATACACGAGCGTATAATCCCTAGTTCTCCTTAGATACTTAAGGATGTTTTTAACGGCAGTCCAATGCGCATGACCAGGATTGGACTGAAATCTGCTGACAATTCCTACGGCATAGCATATGTCGGGTCTGGTACTCAGCATGGCATACATCAAACTACCAACTGCTGATGCGTAGGGAATTCGTCTCATTTCTTCAACTTCTTGAGGTGTCTTAGGACTTTGTTCCTTTGATAAGTGAACCCCGTGTCTAAAAGGTAATAATCCTTTCTTGGAGTTCTGCATCGAATATCGTACCAACATTTTGTCGATATATGATGCTTGAGACAGTGCTAGCGTTTTGTTCTTTCTATTTCTAATGATTTGAACGCCCACCTATGCGCTCGCAACTTACTCAGACACTACAAACGACTACATATTACTATCTATATTGCCCACATAGACATTGTGCAGACAGCATCCTACAGTTGCGCCCGCAATTACCCTGACAACGAGATTGTGAGTTAAGTCCTACTTCTATTCAGCTCCGTTGTAGGTGCCTTTAGAAGTCTAAGCCAACTAGACATCTATTTCTAGGGCTAGTTGAAACTTAGGTAAATAACGCTCACGACTCTTAAAACCCTAGTGGTTCCAGTCCTATTTCTAAGATGCAAGAAGACAAAGTCCTATTTCTATGATCTTTTCCACTATTGTTTTGTGAACCCACACATTTAACTCCAACCTTTCGACCATCAGCTAAATACAAACTATGCTAACCTAAGTGATCAGTTTAAGCTAACACTGACAATTAAACTCAACAAAAACAAACAATGCTAAGAGGGAGCAAAGTTGCTTTTGCATAGGCGGGACTTTCTTCTACTCAAGGAATCCACATATTTGAACCCCTGAGAAGAAGTTTAGCTCGTGAACGAAAGTGCATGACAATAAGTAAAAAGAACACAGAATGGAAAAAAATTGAATTTATATTAAATAACCGAATTGAGTACAAGACTTATAACTTACAACTGAAATAAAAGAAAATAAAAACTTAAGAATGCTGGAAATAATAAACTGAAACATAAAATGAAAGACAAAACTCTATTAAGGATCTTTCCTTCTCTATCTAGCTTGCTCTTACCCTTTTTTAAGGAGAGACAAGTCTTTCTCTTCTTCTTCTTTCCCTTTGCTTCTTGCATCTTGATCCCCTTTTATAGACCTTGGAAGGTGAGGTTGGCTACGCAGATCAGTGTGAGAAGGCCTTGGAAGGTAAGAATCCACAATCTTCAAAGATTTGATACAAGATTTGGGATTTTCGAACGATTCTGTGAAGATCCCGCGAATCTCGGTATTCTGTCAGAAAGCCCAGTTGTGGCTGCATATCAGGCGTAAAATCTCTGTGTGCACTGCCTTGACAATTTTGTCTTGAGCTAGGGCTACTTTCCTTATAAGGTTGCAGGTGCATATTGGTCACATATCCTACATCCTCAGGTCCAGATGCAGGCGCAAACCTTCACTTCAACTCTTTTGCTCTTCTGACCTTTATTCTTCTATTTGCGGGCGCATCTCCTTCGTAAGGTCCTCTGCACAAAAACATTAACTTGGATAAATTCTTTACAAAAGTAATCTTTTTTTGTACATTTTAAACATAAATTCTATATTTCTAAGATTTTCACAAGATTCTACTACTTTTGCTAAATTGACTTGAAATGATAAGATTTTAAACACAAAGTTGCTTTCTAAACAATAGCCTAGGTTTTTAAGGCTAAATAACACACATAAATGAGTGTAATCACACCCCCAAACTTAAGCCATTGTTTGTCCTCAAGCAATATCAACAAGACAATAGAATTAAGAAAGAAAAAATGTGTGTTTCATAGTGAAGTTTAGTTCGTGAGTGCGCCTTTCAGGAAAGAACTCAGCTCCTAATACTCTAAGTTAACAACAAGATTTCTCTAACACTAGGCCTTTACTCACTCTTCTCAAGATAAAACATTCGCGTGCATTCCCACCTCTATTGCATGTTATTCCACCTAGCCTTTATTCAGAGTAGCCTATCTCTTTCACAAGCTATCCTAACTCTAAAAAATGGAAAAGAAAATTTAACTTCCCTCCCCCAAACGTAAGTTGCTGTTAGGCTTATCTTTTCTTTTTGTCCATTTCTCTTTTCTTTATATATATATATATATATAGGAGAGTCTCGTAGTCATCTATACCTTCGTTCCAACATACTAATACTTTGTGGTGAAAGTAACTAACTACGATCATAGCTCACTATTAAGATTGTAGCGTATACTCACTTTCCAAATTAACCTATCATGCAGTGGAAATCGTTGGTGTCACGACCGCCCTTGGTTACTTGGTTTAATCGAGAAGGAGGACTATCTCCTTGCTTTTTCTACTTTTTTTTAGCACTAGCAAAAGGCAACATGATACAATAGAGAGTACAAAAGACAAAGAAAAAGTTGTCCCCCCCAAACTTAAACTAGTCAATGTCCCCATTAACTAAACGTGAAGAACATAATAGGAGAGACTAACAAGGATTGGCAAGCTAAGATCAAGTCTAAACTTTCTAAACGTGTTGGTAGTCAAAGCCTAAGGTAGGTGAGTTTGGATTTGAATGTGCTATGGAGAGAAAATTTTATTCAGACTTCATGCTTTGAAAAACTCGAAGTTACTAAAGTATTTAAAGAACCGAGAGAGCTTTAGTTATCATCATTAAGGGCGCTAAAAAACGAACAAACCACTAAAGCACGCTTCTCTTTCGAAAATCTTTTAGAATATTTGTTTCAAAGGGATGAACTTTTTTCATAATTTTTCCAAAACAAAACTTAAAAACAAAAGCAACATATCTAAGAATGTAAAATACAAGAAAGAAAAATAAAAGAGACTAATTAAACTAAACCAAACAGAGAAAAACAACAAATAAAAGAAAGCAATAAAGGATAATTTAGCCCAACATCTTATCACCTAAAAAGAATAATCAATAAAAGAGTCGAAAAGGTGAAAAGAAAACTCCCCTAGGCGTTGGAAGGGCTTGCTCCATCGCCTTTGGTTGGATCCCTTTTATTTTGGAGAATGGTGGAAGGTAGTTGTCGAGATCCTCCACCAAATTCTCCAAGATACCCCTGACCACTTGATAAGGGTAAAAAATATACCTATTTTACCCTTATATTTAGCTCATTTCTTTGTCAAATATTGCATGTTTAGATCATATTTACTATTCCCGAGCTCAAAATATGTTAAAGTTGATAAGTTAGGGTGTTGAGAGTCACATTTGTCAAATTATGCTCATTTGTGCTTAAAAAGACTCAATTTTAAGAAAATTTGACTAAGTTTGTTGCTGTGCAGAAAAACAGAGGAAAAGCTGGAATTTACCCAGAGAGAAATGCGACCGCATTTCTGGGAAGGCTAAAATAAAATGTGATCGCATTTTTGGAAAAACAGAGGCAGTTCCGAGTCTTTCGCGAGTCGTTTTGAACGAGACTTCTTCGCACCTAACCAGCTGTTTTGACCCCGAAACCGACTGGGCTCTACCAGCACCTATTTCGTAGCTCCTCAACCACTTTCAACACTATATAAGCTCGTGATTCGAAGTCAAATGCAAGCAGAACTCATTTGGAAGAAGAGGGTGGTGACAGAACCCTAGTTGACGCCTATGAGTAGGGATGCCCGAGGTCCTTCTTAGATGACTAAATTCTAACCTTAGTTAGACATCAAACCTTAGGGTTTGTAGGGATTTTCACCCATTCCCACTTGTAAAAGCGAGAGAGTGGAGTGTCGATCGAACTCTAGAAGGATTGGATAAAATAGAAAAAAACTCTAGTATTTAGCTACTATCATTATTTCTAGATTGTGTTACTTTTCATTTATCTGTATTCTTTAGATCTTATTTTCAATGAAAAGGTATTTATTTGCACTTTATCTCACCATGAGTAGCTAAATTCCGTTGAGGGGTTCAATATGGTGAATTCCCTTATGGTTCAATAGCTTGAAAGTATTTTATTTGCTTAAGTATTGTTCAATGCATGTCATTCTTTATTGATTATCATTCTGATCTTGCTGAGTTTAAATTGATCACTTAGACTTTGCATGTCATGTGAGTTTGATCTCGAAAGGGACAGACGATATCGGTTCTCATAAAGGTGATATAGGAGAAAAAGCTCGAAAGAGATTGTTCGGTGGTATAGGGCAAGCTGTCTAAGGCACCCTATATCAATTATAGGGTTATAGATTGCATTCGTGAATTATCTATGTCGGAGTCGAGTCACATAAATGTGCATAACGGTACTTGCTTAGCCTTCTAACAGTTCTTGGGAGCAAGGCCAAATAGAAGTAAAATCTGACCCAATGCATTGAATAGGCTTAAGTTGAATAATCCATGATTAAAGTTATTGCCTTTGGGATGAATCCATGTTCAATACCTCATTTCATTTATTATTGTTATTCTTTATTTATTTTCTTGTGCTATTTATTTTCCAAAAATCAATCATCTATTATTTCTTTGGTTACCTATTTTAAGCAATCAGTTGAGCAGTTTCTTCTTCAAATCTGAATTTCCAATTTAGTCCTCATGGGATCGATATCCTTGGAATACTTCTAAGGTTTTTATTACTACGTGCGATAGTGTATAGTTGCACTAAGGTTGGCTGAATTTATCTTTATTATTATTTATCATCTATTTCTCACATCCATCATTCAGCCTCTGTCATATCACCACTCCATCTCAAGCTTTAGCATAAGTCAGGTAGTCTCTATACTGGCTCCTCATATGCTCCAAGTCTCTCCTCAAATCCACCAAGTTATTTTCAGGTTGCGGCTGAGGAGCTGGAGGTTGTTGCTGATTTGCGACCGCATTTGATGGATTTTGCGATGGGTTCACGGTCGCATCTTCTTCTGCAATACTGGCTTCTTCTGGAGGCTTTAGCACTTGAGCTGCAGGAAGGGGTTGATTGAGCCTTCTTCTCTGGAGAAGTCACCTTCTGCTTGGAGTTAGCAATGAGCTTCTTGATCAAGCTCAGATTAATTGAGGTTCGGGTAGCTTCTCTGTCTTCTTTCGCTTCTGGCTCTACTCCTGAAGCCGACAAAGCTTGGTGATCAATGTTGGGAAGAACAGTCTTCCCACGCTCTTGTGCCCGTAGGAGAGGATCTTTGTCCATATGATCCATCCGAGATTGAGATCCAGCCCCTTGTGCATGCTATACAACAGCATGACATGCTCCTGAGAGATGGTGGTGTCATGCATTGTTGGCATGATCCTGTTTTTTATCACATAAAGCCAGACCGTTGCCTCTCGCTGTAAGTCTCTAGATAATAGAGTCCTTACTTTAGTTCTGAACTCTTTCCACTTCACTCCCTCGTGGGTCACCATAAATAGGGTCTCTATTAGTTGCTAAGTTGTATGTTCTTCAATAGCCACATTGCCAGCTAGACATCTAAGGGACGACAATCGGAAAATCCAATTGATTTTCCTTACCGAGAACTCCACCACTCGGCTTCGCAAGAGCATCGTTGTTTGCATTTCTTCCTCTATTTGAGCATAAAATTCACGTACCAGGGGGATAGAAGCTGCTTTTGGCTCCTTGCACAGTCGATCCTAGCCACACCTACGCAAGATGTTTTTGATGAAGGCTGGGAGAGATCCCGTCTTAGTGGAGAACGCCTTCTCACACATCAGAACTCGTTTCTACATAATGACCAGATGGACCTTAGTGTCTGGATGGGGCTCCACACGTACTTCCACTCTTGGCTGCTTGGTAGGAGTCTTCTTTGGCCGAGGAACGGAGGGTTCTCTCCTTGCAAGAGGTGGTGGTGATGGTGTCTAGGCTCGGGGAATCACAAAAGTCGCTCCCCTAGTGCTCAGCCTCCTGAGGGAAATGTTTGTCTTTTTCTTCTTCTTAGCCTTCCCTTCGGCCTCACTATCATTTCCTTCTCTGCCCCTCTTGGGCATTTGGTCCCTAGAAATCTCTTGGACCTCATCTTCGTTAATTGAAGCCTTCTGCTCCATCTCTTGCTCATGCTCAAACTGGTCCTCGAACATTGCTTCATTCTGGTGCTCGAACAGGTCCTCAAGCATATTTTCTTCCTTATTTGGTGGTGATGGGATTTGCTCATTAGATTGCACCTCAGAAACTGGTGCAATCTCTGGTTCTTGCTCTGTTTGCGCCACATTTGCGGCCACAAACTCCCCTACATAAACTGTAGATTGGCTCTCAGAAGTAGGCACAATCTTTTCTTTTTCCTCTTTCTCAGTGGCATCCACTGAGTCTTTCAAATAAGAAGATGCAAAATCCAGAGCAGCTTGTTCTTCTTCTTCTCTCTCCTTTTTCTTGACCTCTTTCTTCTTTCTCTTTCTTCAACCCCAAGCTCATCTCTAATTTGGGCGACCTTGGCTTTTGCTAGTCAGATAGTGTCGGCCACCACTTGATTCCAGTTCTTTTGCTCGGACGTTTGCTCCAACTCTAGACTCATTCGTGTTGATCGTTTGGCTCTGCCAAAAACTTGTTATGCTACAGCAAGCGTACGGTTGCCCAAGTAATATAAAACAGTAAAGTAATACCGAGTATCGATTTCCACAAGGAATTTGAATTAAGTCCATTGGTTACTGTTGGGTTTCCAGAGTAGGTAAAAATAGACTCTAGAACACTGTGCAAGCATACACAATCCGCAGCAAGTGATAAGTAATTTATCGTATCCACGGGGCTGAATAGCTCTCACTTTATCTATCTTGTGTAACTCTTTAATGGTTTCAAAGGTGGTTAAATTGATTGATTTTGATAAAATGTTGAAGCAAAAGAAAAGACAGAACAGAAAGTAAACAAATAAAGCAGACAGTTTGGAAACATACGTTGGTCAAGATTTTAGTAATTGTTTTAAAAGATGCTCTAGCAATATTATTGATCAGGCAAATCTCTTGTAGTCTTATTAGCAGGATCCTCCCGGAACTCTGAATTTTTTGGAATGTGTTTCAACTCCAATGACGCTTTACCGATCAAACATTAGACAACTGGTTATCCCTAACTCAATCGCTGGCGTTCACCAATACATAATGATCTAGTGTGATTAAATGTCACACACTTCTCAAATCATCCCTGAAACTAAGAAGTGATATTCATACCGGCTGGCCAAGCGGGCATAAAATGGAAATATGCACAACAAGTAATCAAGATGCTCAAGTCAACATATATTGCATAGAGAATTAAGCACAACAATTACATGGTTCCTAACCAACACCTAAGTAAATTTAGCTCATAAGGTTCATAACACACGCTACAATCTGAGTATGTGCATCCATAACTACAAGAAATTACAAGAAAATATTAATTCCCTTGGTTAGATCCGTAGTTGATGGTCTTCTTGAGTCTTCAATCTTTCCTCCTCTATTCGGCTTCCAAAGATGAAAATTGGAAATGAACTACTCCCCAAAAATGGAATGTTTTTTACTTGAGACGACTCTTCCCTTTTATAGAGTGAAAGCAAACCCTAATTAGGTCAAATTGTACACGTGGAAGGCTCTCCAAGCTTCTTAGATCCGAAAATAGCTCAACTAACTTTAGTTCATTAAAATGGATTACGAGCTGTTATGTGGCAGTTTTGCTCCCTGCTTTGCTGGATCACAGATTTTGCTCCCTCAAGTCGCTCAGCAATATATTCTGCACAAAATAACTTCCAAGGTATCCATTCTTCCAAATGAGCTAAAACATATAATATTCATCTAAAAGCAACCCTATTTACCACAAATGACACACAAAACACTATAGAACTACGGCCTAAAGAACTCCCTTTTGGAGAGTTATCAGTTACCAAGAACCATCATGTTTGATTTTATTTAGAAGATCAACTCTACGGGTAAAAGAACTAACAAGAATTTAAAAAAATCATGCAAAAGAATGGAAATATCCTATTAAGGGGAATTGACCTAGGGTGTTAACTAGCTTTTTGGAATTGTAGCTCAATTATCTGGATGAATGTACTTACTAATCTCCAATTTCATAAATCTAGAAGTGAATTCAATGGATTTCTTTTTCAAGTTCCTCCACATCTCATACTAACATAACTAATTTATGTGTCCATTTCCTTAGTTAATTATAGTATGACATTAAGCAACTTCATCATAAATTTCTAACAATTTTTTTTCACTTTCGTGTTCCAAGCAATCGTTAGCCATGAAACTTGGATCTAATCTAACTTCTCTCTGTCGAGTATCAATTTAGACCAACACATCAATCAATCAGTGATCAAGGGATTAAAAGCATTAAGCATGAATTGCATAGATGAAATATGAAGAATTTCGTTACAATATCCAAGAAATTAAGCTACAATATCCAATTAGCTAAGTTAAGGACCCTAGGTCTCAAGATCTACTCACAAATGGGAATAATTTTGACCCAGGGATCTTGACCCATGGTCCTAACTCAATCTACAATAAGAAATTACAAAGACATAAGGAAGAAATAACCGTTGTGTTGATCCCAAGCTCCCATCACGATCATCTCGATTCTCGAGCCTTGGAATCCCGATCAATTTCACCCTTTTCCTCACAATTCTACTTACTTTTCTCTCTATTGAGCTAGGGGAGAACCCCCAAAATTGGATGATTTGAACCATTGAGAAGTGGGCTTTTTATAGGAGGAGATTCGCAACTATCTTGCTGTCCAATACAACAGCGTCGTGACGCTATGACGTTATCATTTCTTGTCGCCTATTCCAACCAGCGTCTCGACGTTGGTTCTTCTAGAAGCCTTATGCACGGATTTAGCCATTTTTCTCCTTTATTTTGGGCTTTTTGGGCCTCCACTTCAAATGTAATCTTTTCTTTTCTTCTTTTATGGTCCAAGGTCTTCGTTTTGATCTTGAAATTGGTAAAATTCCTGGTTTTGCTTCATGGACTCGGTTTTCTACAAAATCAACATAAAAAAACATTAAAGCTCACAATTAATGCACAAAACTAGCTGAAATAACTAGGAAAAAGATAGCATAAATGTATGCAAAAACTTGTTGCTATTCCTGCAAGCGTACGGTTTCCCAAGTAATATAAAACAGTATAGTAATACCGAGTATCGATTCCACAAGGAGGATGCCGATCAGGCCGGATAATAAACCGAACACTAAAAATACTAGAACAGAATATTATCTAGGGACCTAAGCATGATGATAAAAGTAATCAAGAAATAAAGCAATCAATGAATTAAAGTGATCAATCAAATGTAAAAGGTGGAGAAAGAATCTATTGTGAGGCGGGGTCTTGAAAGTCGGATTATAGCTAATTGATTATCCTAATTATCCTATCTCATGCCCGACTAATTATAAACCTAGAATCTCCGTTTAGCACATAGGTTCTCCTTTCGATTTCTCCTAATTATAATTAACTCATATTAATAATCTAAGTGTCCTTAACGTTATTAAATTCGATAATTAATTAGCCCTGATTCATTTTCGATCTCTAAGCCTAACCAACTACTCTCGCTGTCACTACGAGCAGTTAAGCCTAGTTGAGTGGATTATGATCTATCTTAACTTCTTTCCATCGAGTTTCCATTAAGAATCTAATTATCATACAATTGGCCAGATTATATAGAGCATTAAGACCATCCACACAAATAATCAGCATATGGACACAAGATAGGTAATTAAGATAATAATCAACTATAATCTTTCATTTCAAGACCCGCAATGGGGATTTAGCTATACATAATGGTCAAAACTTCCCAAGAGTACATATTAATAAGCATAAAAGAGCAAAATAAAGAGTTAGGAGAATGAACCGTAGAGAACCCCTTGCTTGCGCTTTGGATCCTCTCCGTTACAAGCTCTCGAGCCCTCCAAAAATGCTCGTTACAAGATTGCACACTTTCCTCATAACAAGACCCTCAAAGAGGCTCTAAGAGCCTTTAGAAAGACTAAAGAAAGGAATTAGAGTGGTGATTGATGATGAAATGAGGAGGTGAGGCGCGCCTTATATAGGCCTGAAAATGGGGCAGCGTCGCGACGCTGTCCTAGTTCCAGAACCTTCTAGATGCGGATTTGAGCTGAAATTTTGGTCTCCCTCCATTCTTTTTGCCCAAAAACTTTATATGATGGATCTTGGGCTCTTCTTCTTGACCCAACTTGATATTTAAGGCTTGAAATCCATGAACTTTGGCTCTTTTTCTCCAATTATCCATATAATTCTCCTAGGAACAAAATTATAAAATTAAATGGATATGTATGATAAAAATACTATAAAAGCACACAAAAGCTAGTATATTTAAGGATAAAATAGCAACATTTATGCTTGCTATAAGGCTCTAAGCTTAAAGGGATCCGTGGCTGAATTTGAAGTCTGGACTTGCATTTGTGCCCCAGATGCGGGCGCATCCTTTCTGGTTAGTGCCTTAGGAACTGGCACTGCTTATTCTACTTCCCTGGTGTTTGTTGTCGCAATTTCAGGTCGACCTGCATTCAGATTCACAGGTTGCTCCACATTTGTGGCAGCAACCTGGATGCATGGTTCAGTTTCATCCTTCCTCTTCCTTCTAAAATATTTCAATCCCACCTTCTTCTCTGCTTTTTCCCTCTCCTTTATTCGCACAGCTTTCAGTTTAAGGACTAAGGGTGTTTCTTCTTCTTCTTCCTCTTCAGTTTCCATAACAGCGTCCTCAATGGCCTGGCGAATTTTCTTAGCATCCCTCCTCAAGTATTCTTCCCACTCTCTTGAGCGCGTTCCTGCACGAGTTGATGGTCGGGGAAGCTTACCTTGAGTTTACGACCGACGGAGGAGAAGGGCGAGAAACATCCTTCAACCTCTCAGAAGAAGAACCCGTTGGAGTTTTCGAACTGAAGCAGGGTTCTTCGACTGAGAAGTGGAGTGAGGCTTCATCTTTTTAGCGCTTTTTCTTTGTGGGTTTGAGACAGAAGCTACCGCAGGTGATTTCTGAACGAAATGGTGTGCTTGTCAGTGGCGATGGTGGTCAGAGTAGGTGGTCGGAGAATGGTCGGGGCTTGGCAGGTGCTTTCGGCTTGAGAGAGACGTTGAGGAAGTTCAAAAAATAATTGACCTAAGTCAAATCCTTCGCTATTTATACGTTTCGAACTTTCCTTAAATGATTTGGCGATTTTAAATGACGTCACTCTAGGCCCTCTACTTTTCCTGGAATTGCGTCCGCAAATGCAGCACAAATTACTACCTAAAAAAATTCCTTATTTAGCACAAGGTAGATTTGTGACCGTCTTTGCATCGCAAATCCTGCCCTTTTCCAATCGCTTTCTCCTGCACCTTCTTCTATCTTCTGCACACTTAATAAAAATTTTAGGTTGTCATACGAGTTAAGTGTCCCAATTTGAAGAAGAATTTCATAACTTTGAAGAAGAACTAATATAGAATTTTGGCAAATCATGGAAATGCAAGTCTTGATTTTCTTGTTTTTCCACCACTCTAAACATTTTTGCACAATCTTTTTGAAATGTTTGATTTTAACAAGAGAAAGAAAAGAAAACGATAAAAAGATACATAACAAAAAGAAAACAAAAACAACCAAAAAATAACATACATATTTACACAATCTCATTTTTTAATTACTTGGGGTTAATGGAGGCCTTATCCTTGCTTAGGTCTTCTCTTTTCGGGTTCTCTATATTGCTTGGTAGGGTTTCTCTAGATTTGTTGTTGATTGGGGTTGCACTTACATTGGCTGCTGCTGCAATTGCCGCTGCAAAGGCTGTGCAATCTTTAGTTGAGTTTGCCATTAAATCTGATTGGTCCTCCCTACTAAACAAAAGGGGTTGCATTGGATGTACTTGCATTTTATCCTCCCCAAGATAAGTTAGGGGTTTTCTCCATCCTGGATTATATGTGTTAGAATAAGGATTTATTCTATTCTGCGCACCTACAAAACATACTGAAGCTGGATTTTGAGGACAATCTTCAAATGAGTGTTCTTCATTGCAAGTAATGCACATGGGGGTTGAGACATGAGTCACGGCTGCAACTTGAACTTGATTTCCTAAAGTGAGATTCATAAGCATGTCGTTCATAGTTAACATCTGCTCTGAGAGTGTCTTGAGATGATTGAGTTCTTGGACTTTGACATTGCTCCTAGATGGTGTTTCTTCCTCTCCCCATTGACTATGATTTGAAACAATAGCGTCCAAAATTTCATTTGCCTCATTGAAAGTCTTTTTAAGCAACGAACCATTAGTTGAAGCATTGACTATTTCTTTGGAAGCTTGAGTCAATCCATTTTAAAAGTGCTCTAAAAGAAGACAAGCAGGCAAACTGTGGTGTGGACATTTCCTTATCAACTTCTTGAAGCGCTCCCATGTTGTGTCTACTCCTTCTCGTGGTCCTTGTTTAAAAGTGATAATTTCCCCTCGAATTTGTGCATTCTTTGTGGGTGGAAAGTATTTCAAAAGAGACTTTCCAGCAAGCTCATCCCATGTGGTGATGCTATCCGATGGAATAGAATCTAACCATGCTTTTGCATTACCTTGTAAAGAAAATGGAAAAAGTTTCAAACGCAAAGTTTCATTGGATACTCCATTAAGCTTGAATGAGTTGCATATTCTCAAGAATTGTTTCATGTGTTTGTGAGGATCTTCACTAGGAAGTCCTGAAAATTGGCCTATGGTCTGAAGCACTTGGAACATGATTGGTTTGAGCTCGAAATGATTGGCATCAATGACTGGTGATAGCAAGCATAGCAAGCTATTTCTCCCTATCTATTTTAGTTAGTCTTTGATATTAAATTGGCCATATTTATGCATTTTAATGTTCTATTTGTAGGAATCATTTATTGGAGCTAAATTAGGAAAATGGGATTGATCGGGTGTTTGGGACGTGAAAAGAGGCCAAAGAACCGAAAAAAATCAAATTTGGAGGCTTGCAAATGAGGCTTATCCGAGAGCTAGTGTCTCGACGTTGCTTTCTGGGCGTCTCGACGCTAGCAATTTACTTAATTAAAATAGGCGACTAAGGTCACAGCATCGCGACGCTGTAACCATAGCGTCTCGACGCTCTCGGTTTTTCCTTATACAGAATGGGTGGTAATGCGACAGCGTCGCAAAGCTGCCCATAGCGTCTCGATGTTGTCGACAGATTCTCTATAAATAGAATGCGATTAGGGCTGGCCAAGGGGACTTCTTTTGATGCAATTTTAGCCCTAAACTCGACTAAAGACTTTATGTTGGAGCTTAAGCAAGTTGAGGAAGCGAGATCCAAGGCTTGGCTCGTGGAGATCGTGACGTGGACGTGCGGTTTCAGCGGCAATAGTGTTTAATCTCCTTTCTCTCTTAACTTTAGTTTTTTCAATGGTTGTTTTAGACTTGGTTTATATCGTAACGCCGAGTATGAGTAGCTAAGTTTATTATCTTACGGATTGATGTAGCCCTTTGGACATTATGGATTGATTTTGGATGTATGTTCTGATTTCATTTATGCATAGACTTCCCTTAATGCTTTCAATTTATTGGCCATGAATTGAATGATGTTTTTTTCTAAATCTTGCCCGGGAGAAAGGGTTTAGCTTAGATCTTGTCATGCATAACTAGGATAGTCTTAAGATCGGGAGATTGAAGATAATCTTAGAAATTGTTAAAAAGGATTAGACTTAAGGCCTTGCATGTTAATGAGTTTAGATAGGGATATTGAATTCATTGCATGTGAGAGAATTATTTATGCTCGGGAGAGATAAATATGATTTAAGTTATTCCTAGATTTATGAAACATAGCATGTTAATCATCCATTAATTAATTCATAATCTCAATTGGTGAAATCAACTCCCTAAGAGTTTTCCATCATTTGAATTCCATAGTTTTAAGCTTTGTGTTTTGTTGTATTTCATTCTCAATAAAGTTTGTTCCCTAGATAAAATTGGACATAAGTATTTGTGGTAATTAATTTGATTAGAAACCCAATCCAGAGGACGACATTTGATCTAACAAATCACTATATTATAACTTGGCCCGTACACTTGCGGTAAGCAAATTGCGCATCAAGTTTTTGGCGTCGTTGTCGGGGATTGGCATAGTCAAATTAATATCGTGGAAAAATTTTCCAGTCTTAATTTAGGGTGTATTTTTATTTTTATTGTTACTTTAGGTAGATTGCATTTTTTTTCCTTATTTGCTTTCTTTTCATATGTAGTTTTTTCCTTATTTGTTTAAATTTTCTATAGTTGTAATTTTCCTTTTTAGTTCTTTCCTTATTTGATTAATTTTTCCTTATTTGTTAGTTTCCTAAATTGTTTTTGCCATATTTGTTTTCTTGCTTTCCTTATTTGTTTGTCTTTTCCTTTTCTAAGAATATATTTTCCTTATTTAGATCTAGTTCTTTGCTTTTCTAGTTTCTTTCCTTATTTGTTTTCTTTCCTTTTCTTTTAGTCTCCTTTTTAGGTTAGGTTAGACCTTGTATGTGAAAGGATAAGGATTTGGTCTTAGTACCTTTGGATCCCGAGATTGAGAGGACAATTAGTAGGATTCGAAGGGAGCTTAAAGAATCTACCCTAATGGCCGACCCAAATCCTCAGGAGGAGCCCAAGCCTATTAGGGACTACTTTCAGACTGTTTTCCAAGGGCAACAGTCGGGGATTGTCTATGTCCCGATTAATGCCAACAATTTCGAGCTGAAAACTGGTCTCATTCAAATGGCTTGAGACTGCGCTTACAGAGGATCACCCACAGAGGATTCAAACTCTCACTTGAAATCTTTTCTAGACATCTGTGGGACGGTAAAAATCAATGGTGTTACTGAAGATGTCATTCGCTTTCGTTTAATTCCCTTTTTTTTGTAGGATAAAGCGAGGGATTGGTTACAGTCTATTCCACCTGGGAGCATTACCACTTGGGATGCTTTGGTCCAGGCATTCTTAAAGAAATTCTTCCCTCATGCTAAGACGGTCAAGCTAAGGATCGAGATTGGGACGTTCCAGCAACAATTTGACGAGCAACTGTTCGAAGCATGGGAGCGTTACAAAGAGTTGCTGAGGAAGTGCCCTCAGTATGGTTATCCTGACTGGTTACAAATCCAACTCTTTTATAATGGTATAAATCCCAGTACTAAAACCATTGTTGATGCAGCTGCAGGTTGGACTCTGTTGTCCAAGATCGTGGAAAGCGCACGCACATTACTGGAGGACATGGCCACCAATAGCTATCAGTGGCCATCTGAACAGTCTACACCGAAAAAGATTACTGCTGGAGTATTTGAAATAGACAACGTAAGTGCACCCCAGGCCCAGATGTCTACCCTCGCTAATACTTTTCTGAAATTTTCAGGTATAGGGAGTGCTCAATCTATCGAGTCAGCAGGTGCCCTCGCATCTCAGTCTCGGGAGGAGACCATTGAACAGGTTCAGTATGTGTCAAATTCAAATTTTAGGGGATATAGTAATAATTCTACACCTACACATTATCACCCTAGCAATAGAAATCATGAGAACTTCTCGTATGCTAATAATAAAAATGTCTTAAATCCTCCTGGTTTTGCCCCTCCTAAGCAAGAAAATAAACAATCTTTAGAGGATCTTGTTGGAGCCTTCATTGCAGAATCTAGTAACAGGATGAACAAGCTGGAGGAGGTCGTGATTGCAATAAACACCATAGTGACTGGCCACAGTGCAGCAATAAAGAATATTGAGGCTCAGTTGGGACAACTGGTAAGTGTGGTTAATACCATGAACAAGGGTAAGGCACCAGCTGAGCAGGAGAAATCTCAGATGGAGTACTGCAAAGTCATCACTGTGCATCATGAGGAGGAAATTCAAGAAGCTGAGGAGCAGGAGACTACTGAATCAGACGGTCTCAATGGAGAAGCTGAAGAGGGCACATCCTCAAATGAAGTTGAAAAGCTTAATCCTGAGCCCTCTATCCCTTCTCCCACTATTTTAGTTTCAAAATTGAAGAAAAAGAAAAAGAAGAATTCAAAAGCTCAGTTTGAAAAATTTTTAGATGCTTTTATGAGTTTAAATGTTAACATTTCTTTTGCATAAGCACTGGAGCAGATGCCTAATTACCAAAAGTTCATGAAGGTGTGGCTTGCCAAGAAAAAGAAGGAGAAGCAGATGGAAACAGTGTACCTCACTTCCACCTGCAGAGCTCGACTACAGCAGCAAGTGCCTGACAAACTTACTGATCCAGGGAGTTTTTCTGTTCCTTGTAGTTTTGGTACTTATCCTTCTCGAGCTTTATGTGATTTAGGTGCTAGCATAAATATCATGCCTTTATCTTTATATAAGAAATTAAACATAGGAGAAATTAAATCTACCTCTATGAAACTCCAATTGGCTGATCAGTCTGTTGTCAGTCCCTATGGAATAGCTGAAAATGTTCTTATTAAATTAGGTATATTCTTTCTTCTTGTTGATTTATTTATTATGGATGTTAAGGAAAATCCTACAGTCCCAGTCATATTAGGTAGATCATTCCTGGCCTGGGCAAGTCATAATTGATATAGAGCGTAGGGAGACTGTGAGGGTCCTACATGAGAAGAAAGTTTTCAAAGCATTTGTAGACCCTAAGGATAATTCGAGTGCTATGGTGGTGGGTTACAGGAAAGGTGCAAGGAAGAGCACCATTGATGGATCTCCTGACATTAGACCTCCATGATGCATATTCGGTCAACATGTCGAGCTAAAGACGTTAAACAAGTGCTTATGGGAGGCAACCCAAGTAAGTTTATCTTTGTTTTATGCGTATGATTTGCGTTTTGTTTTTGTGTTGTAGGTCTTTTGATCCCGTGGCTCTTGGCTTGCTAGCATCCACGAGAAGGTCATCATCATTCCAGGGCAGTATTGTTCACCCCTTCCATTCCCTTCTTTGTTCTCATGCTTAAATATGCTTTACTTTTATATACATTGAGGACAATGCATGTTTTAAGTTTGGGGGTGGAATGCTTTGCTTGTCGTGAAGGGTTGAAATCCCTTTGGCAGCGGAAACAATCAAGAGCATTCTCAAATTTAATTTCAATATCAAAAAACCAATACGTTGGCAACATAAACAGAAACAAATTTCTAGATCTAATTTCAAATTAAGCATGATGAATTCATACAATCTAAACCATTTAGATTCAAGAACACTTACATGATTTGAAGACTGAAAATTGCACAATGCTCCTAATCACGTACTTTGTTCTCCCAATGAACACCACCACAATGGATCACCCACTATTCTCTTGGATTACTGAGATTTTGGCTTATGGGAACCAAATTCGTCTTGGAAGGAAAAAATTCAGCAAGGTAAGGCTACTGTATTTTTTGGTTGAGAGAGAAATTTTAGAGAGAAATATCTTCTGTTTCTTGCATCAGAGAGAGCAAAAAATGCGACTGACCAAAACCACCCCACCTCCACTAATGTGAAAGATGGGAAGGGAGTTACCCAAAACTCCCTAATTAATCTTAGGCGTTGATTGGATCAACATGATCCTAACCGTTAATTATTATCAAATAATAATTAATTAATTAATTAGTTATAATTAATTTAAGGGAAAAATACACTTTTGGTCCCTGAGGTTTGGGTTAAGTGACACTTTGGTCCCTGAGTTTTCAAACTCAACAAAAATACCCCTAAGGTTTGAGATAAGGAGCACTTTGGTCCCTGCCATCAATTTTTCTGTTAACTTTTAACGGTTGCTGACGTGGCACTATTATTTTAATATAAAAAATTATTTATTTTATTTTTTAAATAAAAAATATTTAAAAAATATAAAATATTAATATTTTTTATTTTTTTATTCTTTTCTCCCTTTCTCTCTCATCATCTTCTTCTTCTTTTCCATCTTCCCCACCTTCTCCCTCCTCCTTCTTCTTCTTCCTATGTCCGGCGACTGGCAACCGACGGCCACCGCTCGCCGCCGCCGCCGGCCGCCGGCTACTGATTTTTTTTTTTCTTCTTTTTCTCTTCTTTCTTTTTCTCTACATTTTCTTCATTGATTAGGGAGGAGGGACCTCCCTCCCCTTTTCTTTTTTTTTTTTCAATTTTTTTTTTTTAAAATCAATGAAGAAAATGTAGAGAAAAAGAAAGAAGAGAAAAAGAAGAAAAAAAAAAATCAGTAGCCGGCGGCCGCCGGTTGCCGGTCGCCGGACATAGGAAGAAGAAGAAGGAGGAGCGAGAAGGTGGGGAAGATGGAAAAGAAGAAGAAGATGATGAGAGAGAAAGGGAGAAAAGAATAAAAAAAGAATAAAAAAAGAATAAAATATTAATATTTTATATTTTTTAAATATTTTTTATTTAAAAAATAAAATAAATAATTTTTTATATTAAAATAATAGTGTCACGTCAGCAACCGTTAAAAGTTAACAGAAAAATTGACGGTAGGGACCAAAGTGCTCCTTATCTCAAACCTCAGGGGTATTTTTGTTGAGTTTGAAAACTCAGGGACCAAAGTGTCACTTAACCCAAACCTCAGGGACCAAAAGTGTATTTTTCCCTTAATTTAATTAAATCAATTATAATATAAAGTATTTAATTCAATTTAAATCATATTCAATTGAATTAAATTTGCCATTCAATTAATTCTCAATCAACTGTTCGCCACATTAATTAAATATCAAATACTTAATCAATTTTTGCAATTGAATCATATTCAAGTTTATCTCTATCATTTAACCTATAGTTTTAATGTGCATCAAATGTACATTAATTATAAACTATATTTTTAATCTCGATTAAATCATATTTAACCAAATTAAATTAAATTAATTAATTCATAAATTAATTAAATATAACATATGTAATTAATTTCATTTTCTCTCTTATACTATCGTTTTAATATGAATCCCGATTCATATTAATTTTAATCTATAGTTCAATATGAATCTAATTCATATTTAATATTTGAACTCGTTCAAATTTTTAAATCTCTCATTAATTAATTTCGAATCATATCCAAAATTAATTTTTATTATAAAGTTTAATTCTCTAATTAAACTTATATTATAATGTATCTTCATACATTATATTAATTGTATCAAATACAATTAACTAAAATTCCCTTATATATCAAGACTAATTAATCTCAGAACCCGTTACGAGCTAGTAAGTGTAATGGACCTACAAATCAGAAGCTCCAACAATACGAGATTAACTGCCTAAACTCATTAACCAAGTTAATCAACATTCGTTAACTGTGGGTCACTCCACTAAAGACCCACAGCTGCACTCTTCTCACTGTAGAATATTTCTGTGTCCACGGATATCAACCAATACAGTAAGTCAATCCTTCACGAGTGTTCGTAACGCCAGCTGGGTCAAATTACCGTTTTACCCCTGGGTTACCTCTAGATCCTTAAGTACCACTGATCCCTCTAATGAACAACCTGTTTAGGGTCCAACCACTAAACAGAAATTCCTCTCGGGCCAGGAAAGGACAACGCGCTTTTGTTCAAGCTCTGGAATCAGCCCTTAAGGGAACACACATCTACTTACCCCAATAGGGGAAGGAGTGAATTCCATCTTGTACTGTTATGTTCCCAGCCCCCATTCGGTCTTGCCCCTAAAATGGTAGGATTATTGAGTCGGCGAACAAGCCACTCTCATCCATGCAAATCTAAGGATAATCCCTCCTGAAAGGGGTTCATAACAGACTCAGGATTGAGATTGAGTTACCTAGGTCATTGTTGGGTTTCCAGAGTGGGTAAGAATATAGTAAAAATAGACTCTAGAACACTATGCAAGCATACACAATCCGCAGCAAGTGATAAGTAATTTATCGTATCCACGGGGCTGAATAGCTCTCACTTTATCTATTTTGTATAACTTTTCACTGGTTTCAAAAGTGGTTAAAATGTTTGATTTTGATAAAGTGCTGAAGCAAAAGAAATGACAGAACAGAAAGTAAACAAATAAAGTAGACAGATTGGAAACAGGCGTTGGTCAGGATTTAGTAATTGTTTTAAAAGATGCTCTAGCAATATTATTGATTAGGCAAAACTCTTGCAGTCTTATTAGCAGGATCCTCCCAGAACTCTGGATTTTTTTGGAATGTGTTTCAACTCCAATGACGCTCTATCGATCAAGCACTAAGCAACTGGTTATCCCTTCAGTCACTGGCGTTCACCAATACACAATGACCTAGTGTGATTAAATGCCAATCACTTCTCAAATCATCCCAAAACTAAGACGTGGTATTCATATCGGTTGGCCAGACGGGCACAAAATAAAGATATGCACAACAATTAAAGATGCTCAAATCAACATATATTGCATAGAGGAATAAGCACGGCAATTACATGACTCCTAACCAACACCTAAGCAAATTTAGTTCATAAAGCTCATGATTACACACGCTACAATCTGAGTATGTGCATCCATAATTACAAGAAATCACAAGAAAAGATTAATTCCCTTGGTCAAATCCGTAATTGATGGTCTTCTTGAAGTCTCCAATCTTTCCTCCTCTATTCGGCTCCCAAAGATGGGAAGTAAGCCTCCACGAATGGAATAGGACTTTTCTTCTCCAAGGATGGAATGTATTTGACTTGAGACGACTTTTCCCTTTTATTGAGTGATAGCAAGCCCTAATTAGGTCAATTTGTACACGTGGCAGGCTCTCAAATCTTCTTAGATCTGAAAATAGCTTAACTAACTTCAGTTCATTAAAATAGATTACGAGCTGTGACGTGGCAGTTTTGCTCCCTGCTTTGCTGGATCACAGATTTTGCTCCCTCAAGTCGCTCAGCAATATATACTGCACAAAATAACTTCCAAGGCATCCATTCTTCCAAATGGGTTAAAACATATAATATTCATATAAAAGCAACCCTATTTAGCACAAATGACACACAAAACACTATAGAATTAAGGCCTAAATAACTCCCTTTTGGAGAGTTATCAGTCATCCTATTGAAATAGAAACCTAAACTAGTTAACGGTGTTACATCTAGTGGTTACTATTTCGCGGTCCGGTCTTATGCAAACTCATTGCATAGGATACCCCCACTCACATGTCTCCTACATAGATGCTTTGGATCATTGCATCTGTATCGAATACAAAGTTGGTCGTATCACATAGTGTCACCAGGATAAGGTACCCAACCTTATCCCTGTACTATAGACCATTCAAGTTGTTACTTGAACACCAATCCCTGTATGCCCCCACATACTAGTCCAAGTTTCATTTAAACAACCTTGGATCTTAGTTTATTGGATTTAGGGTTTATTAATGCAAACTCGATTATTCAATAACCAAATTACTGAATTACTCAAATAACTCTTTATCGAGATCGATTAATTTGTTTTATTTACTATCTACGATTTTTAGGGCATAAAACCCAACAACTCACACTTGAACTAAAACTCTAGTGGGCAGTGTACATCATTAATCATAATTAATTGAACAATCATTGAAGTAAGAATAATGGATTGTATTAATACTGTATAATACATGAAAAGTACAAATGCAGGTAAATATAATAAACTAGAACATTCACAACAATACCCATTACATTTCTCTCACTTGCCCTAGATTATTCTATGTACATATCTCGCAGACCTAGACTTTCTAGATGACCCTCAAACACTTTAGCCGTGAGAGCCTTCGTAAATGGATCAGCAATGTTGTGCTCCGAAGCAATCTTTGTGACGATCACGTCCTCTCGTTGCACGATCTCCTTGATGAGATGATATTTGCGCTCTATGTGTTTGCCTCTTTTGTGACTGCGAGGTTCTTTCGAATTTGCCATTGCACCACTATTATCACAATAAAGGGTGTTTGACAAGTTCATATTTGGAACAACTTCCAAATCCATTAAGAACTTCCTAAGCCATATAGCCTCCTTAGATGCTTCACAAGCAGCAAAATATTCGGCCTCCATGGTGGAGTCTGCAATGCATCCTTGTTTGATGCTACGCCAGACTACAGCTCCCCCATTGAGGGTAAACACTGACCCTGATGTGGATTTTCTAGAATCCTTATCAGTTTGAAAGTCAGAGTCTGTGTATCCTGTAAGGATCAAATCCTTAGCGCCATACACAAGCTGATAGTCCCTCGTTCTCCGAAGACACTTGAGGATGTTTTTCACTACAGTTCAGTGGTCTAACCCTGGATTAGACTGGTATTTACTGACTATCCCAACTGCATAGCATATGTCAGGCCTAGTACACAACATGGCATACATAAAACTGCCCACAGCTGAAGCATAAGGTGTTGGGTTTTATGCCCTAAAACTCGTAGATAGTAAATGTAATGATTGACCGAACATAAATAAAGTATTGTTTGATGTTTTTTCAATAAAGAGTTATTGTCTATATTATGTACATCTTGCCTAAATAACCCTAATCCAATAAACTAAACATCCTAGGCTGTGGGATGAGTCTTGAACTGTATGTGGAGACATATGGGGATCATTGTTCAAGAAACAGTCTGAATGGTCAATAGTATAGGGATAAGGCTGGGTACCTTATCCTGGCGACACTATGGATACGACCCACTTTGTATTTGATACAAATGCAATGATCCAACACATTCGTGTAGGGGACATGCGAGTGGGGGTATCCTATGCAATGAGTTTGCATAAGACCGGACCGCGAAATAGTAACTGCTAGCTGTAACACCGTTAACTAGTTATGTTTCTATTTCACTAGGATGACCTAGACAACTTAGTCTGAATCCTGAGTGGATTATGGACTCTTGTTCACGAAAGATTGTTCTTTGATTTGTATGGGTGAGAGTGGCCAGTATGCCGACTCAATAAGCCTACCATTTTGGGGACAGGACTGAGTGGGGAGCTGGGAACATAATCACACAAGATAGAATTCACTTCTTCCCGACTTTTGAGGAAGTAGATGAGTGTTCCCTTAAGTGGTGTCTCCGAGTCTTGAACAAAGGGCCCTACCCTCTAACTGGCCTGAGAAGGGTTTCTGTTTGATGGTTAGACCACAAACAGGTTGTTCATTACAAGAGCACTGGTACTTAAGGAGGTAGAGATAACTTAGCAGTAAAACGGTAATTTGACCCAGTTGGAGTTACGAACACTCGTGAAGGACTAACTTGCTGTTATTGGTCTATATCCGTAGACACAGAATTATGTCTGCAGTGAGAAGAGTGCAACTGTGGGTCTTTAGTGGAGTGAACCCACAGTTAATGAAAATTGATTAATTGGTTAATGAGTATAGCCGATTAAATCTCATATCGTTGGAGCTTCTAATTTGCAGGTCCATTAGGTCCCACTGGTAGCTCGTAAAGAGACTTGAGACAATTAAGTATAAATTGTAAATTGAAAGTATTCAATTTATTCGGGGGAATCATATAATGTATGATACATTATAGTATAAAGTTTATGAAACTTTATAATATAGTTTTTGAATTAATTTCAAAAATTAATTCTTGAGAGAAAATATTTGAAAGAGTTCAAATAATTAATATGAATTGGATTCATATTAATAAAATAAATTTTTTAATAAAATCCCTAAAATTAAATATATAATATTTAATTGGGTAATGAATTAATTATGGAATTAATTATTTATTTATTAAGATTAGATATGAATAAGATAATAGATTTGATCTTATTCATGACCTTTTCCTATAAATAGGACTCCTGGGGTGGGGTGAAAGGCATCCCATTCATTATCCTACTCTTAGAGAATTCTCCTAAAGGCTCCCACCAGTCTCCTGCCTCTAGTAGTCTCAGAGTCATACCGGTGTAGCCATAGTGGTAGTGTTCACAATAGTTCGTGATTATTTCACAAGCAGTTGGTGAATTTAATCTGAGTCGTCATAGAGAGTAAGTAACTTGTTACTATATAAATTAGATTTAGATCTAATATTTTTGGATGCTTAGCCTTAATATAAATCTAGAATAGTTCTAAGTTTATTGCCATGTATTGGTATTTTAGATTAAACAAAATTAATTACGAATCGGTCCCATTCACGCTTCCGCTTTACAAAATTACGGAATTCCAATCCCTTCATAAGGGATCCGTCTCATATCTTCAATTTCTTGAGGTGTCTTAGGACACTATTCCTTAGACAAATGAACTCCATGCCTGAAGGGCAGTAAACCCCTCTTGGAATTCTGCATCTTATATCTAGACAACATCTTGCCTATATAGGATGCTTGAGACAGAGCTAACGTTCTGTTCTTACGATTCCTTCTGATTTGAATCCCTCGAACGTACTGAGCTTCACCCAAATCTTTCATTTGAAACTCAGTCGATAGCCAGGTTTTAATGTCAGCTATATATTCTACATAGATATTCTATATCATTCCCAATAAGTAGAATATCATCTACGTACAACACTAGAAAAACTACTAAACTGTTGATAATCCTTTTGTAAACACAAGGTTCATCAAGGTTCTGGTCAAAGCCATAAAATTTGATAGCAGTATCAAGCCTTATATTCCAAGATCTGGAAGCTTGCTTCGACCCATAAATGAATCGTTTAAGCTTGCAAACTTTTTGCTCCTGACCTTGAGCAATGAACCCCTCTGGTTGAGACATAAAGACGTTCTCATCAAGATTGCCATTCAGAAAAGCAGTCTTGACATCCATTTGTCAAATTTCATAATCATAAAATGTGGCAATGGACAAGAGAATCCTTATTGACTTTAACATGGCAACTAGAGAAAAGGTTTCTTCATAGTCCACCCCTTCCTTTCGGGTATAACCCTTTGCCACAAGTCGAACTTTGAAAGTCTGTACTTTCCCAGCTGCGTCTTGTTTCCTCTTGTAGATCCATTTGCACCCTATGGGTTTAACCCCTTCAGGTTGGTCTACAAGATCCCAGACTTGATTGAAGTACATAGACTTCATCTCTAGGTCCATAGCTTTGACCCATTGGTCATGGTCCACATCATTCATTGTCTGTCTGAAAGTCAATGGATCCTCAACTCCATCATCAGGTATGACAGCTGGAGTTTCTGCTAAACCCAAATAGCGTTCAGGTTGAGTAATAACCCTCCCACTACGTCGAGGCATTCTCAACTCTTGAGAAGGATGGGCTTGACCAGATGTACTAGGTTTATCAACAACTCTTATTGAAGGTCCAGCCTCATCAACAGCTCTTGGTGATGAATTTGTAGCTTCACCAGAAAGTTCACTTAACACCATCTTACTGGTAACTTATGTTCTCTAACGTGGTCTTCTTCCAAGAAAGTAGCATTTGTCGATACAAAACAGTTTATTTTCTTATGGATCGAAGAAGTATCCACCTCTTGTTTCTTTTGGGTAGCCTACGAATAGGCATAATTTTGAACGTGAATCCAATTTCTTTGGGTTTGCCACTAGCACATGTGTAGAGCAGCCCCAAATTCCAAAATGACGTAAACTAGCTTTACGCCCTCTTCAGAGCTCAAATGGTGTTTCAGAAACACTTTTTGAAGGTACAACATTCAAAATATATACTACAGTCTCTACTACATAACCCCAAAAAGAACTAGGCAGTTGAGCGCTCATCATAGATCGAACCATGTCCAACAAGGTTCTGTTTCTCCTTTCTGATACACCATTTTGCTGAGGTGTAACAGGTGCTGAGAGTTGGGACGAGATTCCATGTTCCATCAAATAGTTATGGAATTCTAAGTCCATATACTCTCCACCTCGTCAGATCGAAGTGTTTTAATGGTCTTACCTAACAAGTTCTTAACTTCAGCCTTATACTCCTTGAACTTTGAAGGTGTTCATATAACACATGCGGAAGCAATTTTAGGATCGGAGGCACTTAACTACATCAATTTTAGAAAATGAAAGCATGTTGTCCAAATACCGTTAACAGATAGCAGAATTTGTACCAACCTTTTGGCGACCGATTCAGCTACTCCTTTTGATTCCTTTGATCATGAACGGTGTGTGGACCACCTCTAGTGTCTTCCCCACTATCCTCCGGCCTTAGAACGACTTGTGGGAGTCTATGGTGATAGGGATTGGAAGGGATATGCTTGAACACTACAAGCTTTTAGAGAGAATTGAGAGAGTGAGGTTGAGAGTGAATTTTGGCAGCATAACATTACTCCAAAATTTCCATACTTCTCCATCTTCTAATCCCCTATTTATAGAGGATTTTCATGTATCTTAGATTCATCAATGTAAGACACATGGAGAGGAAAATGTCCATAGTGGATTCTAGGTGTGCAATGGAGAATACATGCATCTTTGCATGATTGAGGTGTTATTCCACTTTCTTCATCCATGCAAGAGTGGATTTATAGTTGTGTAATTCCACTATCTCCATCCATGCAAGAGTGAAATTCTACTCTTGGATTTAATTTAATATGCAATTCTCAATTGCCTTTCAAATTACAATTTAATTGAACAATTTCAATTAATCATATGACATTAATCAAATTAATTCATATCACCTAATTAAATCCACTAATCTTGAATTTCCATAAATTCAATATTGAAATCTCTATCTCAAATTTTAATTAAAAACAATTCATGATCATTTTTAAATTAAAACAATAATTAATTAAACAATTTAATCAATTATGTAATATTGATTTAATATCATATACCAAATTAATATTATGCACCCAATATGAATCCCTATTCATATATATTGTATTTAAATCATATTTAAATACTTTACTCTCTCAATTAATAGTTTAATTCATAATTAAACTATTTTGTCGATAATATCGTATATAGTCGACACTAATTCCCTAAACCGATTTCGAACGATTCAAACTTTCCTATCACTAAGTTCTAAGGTATAATCCGTATGAGCTAGCAGGGGGACCTAATGGACCTACAGATCTTGGGCTCCAACGATTCGAGGTTAACCGGCTAATCTCATTAACCTAGCTAACCAACATTCGTTAACTATCGGGACACTCCACTATAGCCTTGTAGTTGCACTCCCCTCACTGTAGATATATTTCTGTCCACCTGATATAACCATGATTAGTAAGTCGATCCTTCACAGGTTGTTCGTAACTATAGCTAGGTCAAATGTCTGTTTTACCCTTATAGTACTTCTTGTTCCTTAAGTCCCACTGATCCTCTAATGAACAATTGGTTTATGGTCCAACCAACAAACCGAGTCCCTCTCGGGCCAATGAGAGGGCGGGATCCCTTTGTTCAAGCCCCGGATACAGCACTTAAGGGAACAACCTCTCTACTATCCCTAATTCGGGTAGGAGCAAATTCCTTCTTGCAGAACTATGTCCCCAGCTATCTACCCGTTCCTATCCCTGAAATGGTAGGCTTATTGAGTCGGCGATGCTGAGCCACTCTCACCCATGCAGATCTAAGGATAAGTTCGAATAAACAGGAGTTCATAGTTAGCTTAGGATTAAGATCGAGTTACCTAGGTCATCACATGAAATAGTCAGTCTTGTCAGTAAACGGCGTTATAAAGCAAGAGTGACTTATTTCTCGGTCCTGGTCTTATGCAAACTCATTGCATAGGCCGCCCCCACTCGCATGTCTCTATATGGACGATTTAGGATCACATCGTCTATACTATCTACAAAGTGGGTCGCGTCTCATAGTGTCCCCAGGATAAGGTACCCAGCCCTATCCCTATACTATAGACCGTTTTGGCTATTACTCGAGCCTGATCCACTTTTATGTCTCTACATAAAGCTCAAGTGTTCATCCTATAGCCAGGGATATTAGTTTATTGGATTTGGGTTATTTAATGTGCAATTTACTTATTCAGTAACGACTTTACTGAATGAATCTCAACAATGACTTTATCGATCAAGTATATAATTCGTATAACATTCACTATCTATGAGTTTTAGGGCACCAATCCCAACAAACTTTTCAAGAGCTTCAGACTTTTGACTCATTAGGTATAAATAACCATACCTTGAATAATCATCTATGAAAGAGATGAAATATTCATACCCTCCTCGAGCCCTAACATTCATTGGACCATAGAGATCCGTATGTACGAGCTCTAAGGGCTCCTTGACATGATAACCTTTTCCAGTAAAAGGTCGTTTGGTCATTTTACCTTCGAGACATGACTCACACGGAGGTAAAGTACCATCTTCTAACTGGCTTAGAAGTTCGTTCTTAACCAATCTCCCAATCCTATTGAGATTTATGTGGTCAAGTCTCAAGTGCCAAAGATAGGTACTTTGAGAAACTTGATACCTCTTTGGTTGAGTCTCAGCTGTTTTAAACATCTCATTGTTCAAAATGGCCCTAGACTCTATTGGTCTTAAAACATATAAATTGTTCTCCATTTTTGCAGAACAGATATCAGCACCCCTTTTAGTAATGAAAGCTTCATTTACAAAAAAAGACACTGAATATCCTTGTTCAAGCAAACAAGAAATTGAAATCAAATTTCTTTTTATTTTAGGAACTATATATACATTATCTAATAACATATAGTGTTCCCTGGAGAAGAACATTTTAATATCTCCCACTGCTTTAGCTGAAATGAACTCCCCAGTCCCAACTCTGAGAGTCATTTCCCCAGCATCTAATTGTTGACAGGAGCTCATTCCCTCAAGGAAGAGCATACGTGATGAGTGGCACCTGAATCAAGGATCCAGGTTGTATCATCATTTTCCACTATACACGTTTCAATGACCAATAAATCACATTTATTTTCATTGAGATGTGCTAAGCCGTTTATGTCATATTCATCATGAACAATTTTAGATGAATTAGACATGTGGGCCTGAGGACAATCCTCAATTAAGACCAATTCCACGCAATTAGTGTTTAAGTCCAATTTCTTAGTTGTATTAGATATACCAGTTTTACAATTGGCGTTATTTAAGGCATTTATAGAACGATTCATGCTGAAAACAAACAAATTAATTTAATTAGTGTTGTTGCATTAACCCATTACATAAAATAGTATTATTTTTATCCAATCAATTTAGCAAAAGTCATGATCGACCCATAGAATAAACATTCATTTTGCAACAATACTTCAGAGGTTTAGAGCAACAACTACCGTAGGGCAGTCAGCTACTCCTCCCCTGAATTGAGACAATCTCAGTCAATCCCTATTCCCAGAATAACTCATATTCCAATAGTTCTTAGCTACCGTTTTTCGGTCAAGAAATTATTAACACCTTAACAATTTCCCGTAAGTGTGACCCTCCATTTTCAGATCTCAAAGGTCGGCCCCAACAATGCTACCGTAGGAAAAGTGAAAGTTGGAAATGGACCCTATCCATTTCTGGAGTTTGCGTAGTTTCGACTCTCATGATCAAGCCCTCCGTAGGGTGATCGCTCCCAGGGCGACTAGCAGGCAGATCATGGAAATCTCACGGTACAACTATGGAAGAGACCGAAGGATACGTTGACACGTGTCCTGCTCCCACTTACTATAAAATACTCTCTCATTCACCTTGATATTGATCCATGCAAACACCATCCGTAGGGGGTCACTCCTAGGGTGACTCGAGGCCAAACATGGACCTCACGTTGTGAACTCTTGAGGACGTGAGAGCAAAACTTGATTAATGAAAATCTTGTTTTGATATATTTCCTCCCACTAAGCATTTGTATAATTTTAGGGTCTATTACTTAGGTAAATTCCAGCTAAGTGAATCTATCTAAGTCTATGCCTTTATATAACTCTTATATATAGGTCTTTACACTAATGTCTAGGTGAATTAAACCCTTTTAATTACCTAGTGACATTGCATGCTAACATTAAACTATGATTAATTCAACTCAGGTTCCGGATCTGTTCCCAGGTAGGAGGTGTTCCGTAAACCGTCAACTTAAATACCCCCAGCCTAGACAGAACTTCACCGGGAGAGTTCCCTTATAACCATAGTAATGTTTTTCCTACTTAGTTGATTCAAACTATTTTAATTCTAAGTAAGAAAATAATTATAATCCTATTAGAATTAAAGTGAGTTTTTTTTTTTTTTTTTGAAAAGAGAATTAAAGTGAGCTTAGGTCTAATTAATTTTAAACATTTTAAAATTAATTCAATTTTAACCTAAGGTCTTATGTTTGCATGCAACTCTTTGTTATAGGTTGATGGTTTCTAATTATTTTTATAACTTCTCCAAGTTTTAATGAATAGCCCTATAACATGCTCCTATGGTGTTTCCTAATAACACTCTAATTCAAGTTATACTTAAACACCATTATTCATGACACCCATTATTATTAATTAATATAACGATTATATTAATCTAAAGTGGTGTCATGCTTCTTGCAATTTAAATTTCCATTTAATTAATATCGATTATACCAATTAAATATCCTCGAAATTAAATTACATGATTGTCGACATTAATATAATATAACTTTTATATTAATCTAAATTAATGTCATGCTCAATGCTTTTCCAATTTCATATATTTAATATAACATTTATACTAAATAACTCATGAAATTGCAATCATACATATTTATCATACATTATAACACTTATAATTATAAAATATGCATGATTCATGCTTAACCTATGGTGGGATTCAGCTAAATGACATTCATAAAGCGATAAACAGCTAGATAAACCGGTAAATTGGCCCCTAGGATAATAAAAAATAATAAAATTACAATAATTTTGTATAAAAATTATCCTAAAATAGCCTTGAACTTCTGCTGAACCGTGCCAAAAATGTTCGAATCGAGTCAAAACCGATCGAACCAGGCCAGAAACAGCTGAACCAAGTCAAAACCACTGGAAAAGTCAACGAACCGGTCAGAAACCACGAACCAGTCAACGAACCGGACGAACCAGGCTGAACCGCGCGTGAACCAATGGAAACCGGAGCCGAGATTGAGTTGGACCGGAGCCGACCGCGCGAACCACCCTGGATCGCGTGTAGGGTTGACGTCAATCGTGCGTCATCCTTCGCCTCCCAGCACCGCAGTTCAATTTTTTTTTCGATTTTTCGATTCCAGCATAGTGTTCACGATTCCAGCCCTTGATTTCTTCGATTTTTCGTCGATTTTGGCCAAATTAGGTCCCGATCTTCATCGATTTTCAATCCTATTGAAGCCTAATCTAAGACACGGACTTACAGAGACTCGATTTACTGAATTAAATGCCCAAAAACGCAGGAGCCTTTACAATTTGATCAAATAAAATGCAGTAAAGCTAATGCCAAATACCTAAACAATTTATCAGCAAAATTCCCATTCAAAATGCAGAATTAATCCCACCAAAAACCAACGCAATTTTCATAAAATTGAAATTAAATAACGAGATGACTCTAATACCAATTGAAGGGTTGAAATCCCTTTGGCAGCGGAAAATAAGCTTCTACTTGGGGATTCTAATATGTGGATTCCTTGAGTAGAAGAAAGTCTCGCCTATGCAAAAGCAACTTTGCTCCCTCTAGCATTGTTTGTTTTTGTTGAGATTAAAGTTTATTGTTAGCTTAAACTGATCACTTAGGTTAGCATAGTTTGTATTTAGCTTATGGCCGAAAGGTTGGAGTTAAAGACACGGGTTCGCAAAACAATAGTGGAAAAGATCCTAGAAATAGGACTTTGTTTTCTTGCATCCTAGAAATAAGACTGGAACCACTAGGGTTTTAAGAGTCATGAGCGTTATTTATCTAAGTTTCAACTAGCCCTAGAAATAGATGTCTAGTTGGCCTAGTCTTCCAAAGGCACCTACAGTGGAGCTGAATATAAGTTGGGCTTAACTCACAATCTAGTTGTTAAGGTAATTGTAGGCGCAACTGAGAGATGCTATCTGCACCATGTCTATGTGGACAACATAGATAGTGTTTCTCAGCCGACTGCAATGTCTAAGTAACTTGCGGACGCATTGGTGGGTGTAATCTAAAGCTTAAGGTTGAAACTATTTGAATTCTCTAGTTTATCTCATAGAATTTTTACCGTTTTCTTGCTTATTTCCAATTTTTGTCTTAAATCAAAACCTCAATCAAACTATTTTTCTTGGTTACCAACCGTGACAGCAAATTTAGAGGAGGTTCCCATTTTACAGAATCGTGTGTTTCCCAACTAGTCACCATCTCCCTTGGGTACGATATCCAAAATACTCTCCACTTTATTACTTGATAGTGTATACTTGCACTCGAGCAATGTCACAGTGCACGCCTGTCAACATTCTACTATAAGTTGGGGCCTTTTTCCTTATCAGTTTGCGAGCGCATATTTGGCACATTTTTCCACATCTTCTAACTATCACATACTCTGCAAGATTTCTTCTTTCCAGATGTGGGCGCAAATCTTCTATTCATGCTCCGCTAAAAATTTCCTTTTCCAAATGTGGATGCACTTTGAACGCAATTTTGGACTCCTGCACAAAATCATTAAACTTCAACAAATTCTTAATAAAATACCCTTTTTTTTATATCAATTAAGCATAAATTCTATATTATAAGATTTCAATCGTGATCTGCTGACTTTTGACTAATTTTACTTCAAATGATAAGATTACACACTAAGTCCTTGCTTTCCTCACAATAAACTAAGTTTATAAAATTAAATAATGCACATAAATGAGCGTTATCACACTCCCAAACTTAGCTCATTGCTTGTCCTCAAGCAATCTAGACAAAACAACAAAACATGAAAGAAAGTATGCATTTCATAGGTAAGTTAGTAAGGCTGCCTTTCAAAAAAGATCTCAACTCCTAGCACTTTTAGACAACAACAAGATTTTCTCAAATTAGACCCTCACTTGTTCCTTTCAAGATAAAACATTCTTATGCATTCCCAACTCTTTCACTTGTTCTTCCACCTAGCCCTTATTCCTCAAGCTTAGAGTAGTCTCTCTTTCACAAGTTATCCTAACCCTTGAGTTGGAAAAGAAAATTTAAACTTCCCTCCCCCAAACTTATGATATGTTGCTGCTAGCTTTATTCTTTTTTTTTTTTTTTTTCTTCTCTTTTTTCTTCTAGGAGAGACTCATAGTCATCTACACCTTCGTTTCAACATACTAACACTTTATGGGGAAAGTAGCTAACTACGAGCCTAGCTCACTATTGAAACCGTAACACATATCGACTTCCCAGACTTACTTTTCATGCAATGGAAATCATGAGTGTCATGATCACTCCTGGTTACTCAGTTTGGTCAAGATGGAGGAGTATCTCCTTTGTTTTTCTACTTTTTTTTTTTTTTTTAGCTCTAGCAAATGGCAACATGGATACAAAATAGTATAAACAACAAAACTACCCCCCCCCCCCCCCCCCCCCCCCCAAAAAAAAAAAAAAAAAAAACTTAAGTGGTTCAATGTTCCCATTGAGAAGTTTAGAGTCTCAATAGGCATAAAATTCAAAATTCAATTTTATATATATTAGATTGGTTAATTTTTAAAATATCAAATATATCAAGGACCTATTAGACATTTTTAAAATTCAGGGACCTATTAGAAACAAAATTGAAAGTTTAGAGACCTTTTAGAAACTTCTTAAAATTCAGAGACCTGATTGATACAACCCTAAATGTTCAAGGACTAAACTTGTAATAAAACCAAATATTTTTTTTTAATAAAAATTCAGTGCAACGTCAACAATCTTTTAAGAATTAAAATAAATTTGGACAGAGGGACCAATAGTGTAACGAAATCCAAACCTCAGGGGTAAAATTGTTGAGATTGAAAACTCAATGACCAAAATGCAACCAAATCCAAACCTCAGGGACCAAAAGTGTAATTTTCTTTTAAGAGTATTATAAATTGAATAGGAAAAAATGCCATTTATTACTTGGTAAATAGTTTGTTTTCTTGTAAATTTAAACGAGTCTATTATATAATATGTACTCAACATTTTTTTTAAAAAAATTGAATTTAATATACTATAAAATAAAATTGAAATACTACGTGCAAGACACGTGCTAAGAATCTAGTTTAAATTAAAAAGCCAAAAAGGGAAACTCTTAAATTAAGAAGGAATAAATAAGAAAATCAAAAGCTTCTCTCTGTTTAAGTCTCTTTTAGATTTTAGACTAGTAGAAAACACGATGCACGCGAAAAATTTTAGTTCTAATTTAAACTACAAAAATAAGAAAAAAAAAAAAAGAAAACAATAATTAGAAATTAAAATATCATTTAATTTTATAAAAAAGAAGATATTCACTATAATTTCAAATATATAAAAGATATTTGTATATTTTTGGTTGAAAATAACCATCGATAAATATCACAATATCCTATTTGCTTGAAATTATTTGAGTTTCAATTTTTATTTTAATTATAATTTAAAATGAAATGATAATTAATTTTAATTTTTCCTCAAAACCTTAAATCACATGTTTTTCTTCATTCTTTCTAGTCGCCACTTATTACCCAATTTTTCTTTATATCTTCTCTTATGTTTCTTTAAATTTTTTGAGACACATGTTTCTAATTTACTTTTCCACGAATTATATTTGCCTATGCTACTAACCACCCATATTAGTCACTCTTAGGCGTCATCGTCGCCATCACATCATGAAAAGATTCCTTAATTTGTTATAATAATTACTCAACTGTTGATTTTTTATTTAACCATTTACTCATCTCCAACAAAAAATGTTATGAATTTTTCTCTCATTTTTCCTGCAAACCATCAATTTCTCTTTTTTGTAACCATAAATCCCTCTCTTCATACAAGAAATTTATTACATCATTTAAAAGAAAAAAATGGATTTTCTTTCAAAAATAGAAAAAAAAAAAACAACTAGATTTAGATTTTGAATAGAACAATGATAACTAATTAAGACAAAATCATTCACTCTGTTCTATGAATGTAGATTATTTTTCTTCAATAATCGAAAATTCAACTTAATATAATTTTAGAAATTAAGACAAAAAAGATACACAATTCATAATGAAGGGATAAACCTTGCACAAAAAGTTTCTCCTTATTATTCTTTTAATAGGAAAAAAGTTGTGCCTTTTTAAAGAAAAAAAATAAAATATATCAAATTAAGTTGAGGTACAAAATGAAAACATAAAATTTATATTTAATTTTAAAAAATAAAAAATAAAAAATAAAACAATTTTAAAGGAATTAAGAAGGCTGGTAAATAGGGAGAGGTTTTCTTTTATAACGAAATTAAATTTTCAATTATGATTTTGTTTTTTAAAAAATTCAATTATGGTTAAATGTATACATATTATTAAAAATTAACACAAATAAAAAAAATAAAAAATAAAAAAAGCCAGGAACAAACAAGAAAATCTATCAAACCCCGATATATTTCACGGCTGTTTTTCTTTCTTTTTCTTTTTTTAATTTTTTTACTTTTTAGCATACTCTGTAAAATAAAATAAAAATGAATAAAAGAATAAGGAAACCCTAACTGCTCATGCCACTTCTTCTTCTTCTCCACGCTCTTTCCTCCTCCGTTTCAGCAGGTCAGTGTCGCCGCCGCGTCTCTCCCGTTAGCTGCAGCCGCAGCCGTCGTCTTTCTTCCGCTCGTGCCGCCGCCACCGTCGTCTTTCTTCCGTTCGTGCCGCCGTAGCATCCCTCGATTATCTACTCCCTTGCTGTTACTGGTATTTTCCCAATCTCCATCTATGTCTTTCTGCTTACTTGAAAAACACAAATTAGAACTTGTCTAATGAAAGAATAGAGGAGTTGTTTGTTTTTCTTTTTCATAATAACAATAGCCGAATAGTAAAAAAGATGTGAGTACAAAAACGGGAGACTGTTCTCGAGGGCACAATTGGTACATTTACGATGGAGAAGTGGTTTTGAGACACCCCATTTTTATTTTTTATTTTTTTTGACAACATGAGACACTGCATTCTTGGCAGAGAGAAAAGGAATTGGATTGAAAAGAAACCAAGCCAGATCGAAGGTATTGCATTTGTTGTGAATTGTTCTCCCTTCCATCAGGCAACTCAAATTAAGACTTAGTTGGATGGTAGATTGTAATAGGTGTTGGTGAGTTATTGGATTAAAATATTTTGTAGGAAGCAAATGAGTCGGTTTTGAAAATTGAAGTTGTCTCTTGAAATTCTCTAATGTGTGGTGCTTGGAATGAGAAGAGTCCATAGGTTTTTGTGTACTAAAAATAAGATTATAATAAATGTTGATTATTTTGTAGGAAGTCAATGGGTCGTTTTTTGAAAACTGAAGTCGTCTCTTTAAATTCTCTAATGAATGGTGCTTGGAATGAGAAGAGTCCATAGGTTTTTGTGTAATAAAAATAAGATTGTAATAAATGTTGATGAGTTATTGAATTAATATTTTTTTGTAGGGAGCTAATGAGTCGTTTTTTGAAAATTGAAATCGTCTCTTGAACTTCTCTAATGAATGGTTGTTTGGAATGAGAAGAGTCCATAGGTTTTTGTCTAATAAAAATAAGATTATACTAGATGTTGATTATTTTGTAGGAAGCTAATGAGTTTTTTTTTGAAAATTGAAGTCGTCTCTTGAAATTCTCTAATGAATGGTGCTTGGAATCAGAAGAGTCCATAGGCTTGTGTGTAATAAAAATAAAATTGTAATAGTTGTTGATGAGTTATTGAATTAAAATATTTTGTAGGAAGCCAATGAGTCATTTTTTGAAAATTGTGGTCGTCTCTTCAAATTCTCTAAGGAATGGTGCTTGGAATGAGAAGTGTCCATAGGTTTTTGTGTTATAAAAATAAGATTATAATAGATGTTGATTATTTTGTAGGAAGCCAATGAGTCGTCTTTTTTTTTTTAAAATTGAAGTCGTCTCTTGAAATTCTCTAATGAATGGTGCTTGGAATATGTAGAGTTCATAGTTTTTTGTGTAATAAAAATAAAAGAGTTCATTAATTAATAATGTATAGCAAATTGAAAAGCCAGCTTGGTGGGGTTGTGGGGCAACTATCTTGACCCAACCCACTTTCTCTTTTCCATCTTGCATTTTGTCTTAAATTCCAATTTATTCAATAGAATTAGGTAAAATAGGCATATGTTTCAAATTGGGAGGGCAAAATGAGGAGATAAAGTTTCTCTCTATAGCCACTTTTATATATAGTATATATATATATATATAAGTATATATATATATATGAATAGATAGATATAGATATAAATAGATAATGTGCATGTGGATGTGGATGAGGATGTGTATGTGTGTATGTGTATGTATGTGGATCCACTTAGTAGGATGGTGTGGGTAGGAACCGTGGTTACCCCATCTCCAGTTTTGCTTGATTCTGGAGTGGAGGGTTTGGAGCGGGTATTCTTGATTGTGTTTTGCTTTTGTTTATCGGTTCAACTTTGAAGTTGGAATTGCATGTTGTATGTTTTTTGTGCTTGTTTGGCTTCTGGGAAAAGCAAGGAATTAAAAATATGTAAATTTATTCAATGCTTGTTGAGATCAAGAAGGCACAGTAGAGACTGGTGCAGCCATCAGGGCTGCTTTGCCATTGTTGGGGACAGATTGTTTCCAGCCATCATTCTCTGCTTTTATAATTTAGTTCCATGATTTCTCACATTTTCCAAAGGCCAAGTGGTTATGATCTTATAGTTTTAGGTACAACAGAGAACTAATAATTGCTAAGCATACCCTGAGTGGCTTATATAGTTATATTGAAGCTAATGTGGATGCTTTTTCACTACCCAGAATTGCTAAGGGTATGGAAACCAGTTAGTACATGTGGTGTGGTGGATTTCTCATAGTCAAACAGAATCTATTTCCATTTTTTGGTTTCTACACTTTTTGTAAGCTGAGTTTATTAATTGGTCTTGATGTGCACCTGCTTAACTTTATTGACTTCCAAATTCCTACACTTCTTTCTTCTCTTATGATTTTTTTACATTTTGTGCAGGAGACTTGAACCTCAATCAAGAAGCTTAGTATGCTGGAAAGCATCTAGAGCAACTCGGCGAAAGGCAGGGCAAGAAGAGGTTTAAAATAATTTATAAAGGGATTGTTTCAGTTTTGATATCACAATGTCTCTCTGAGAAAATACAGCATTCAATTTTTTTTTTCAATAAAATAGCGATTTTAACTCAAGTATAGATGTATTTGATTCATTCCCTTAGGTGGAAGACTTCTTATTGAAGACTTCTTATTGAGATTTCTAATTCCTATTCCTTCTTTCTGGTGCAAATATCATTAATCTCAAGAAACCATTTTCATAATTTTTTGTTCATGGTCTGGTTTTTGTCCTTATTGTAGATACTATATATTATATAAGAGAAATTTGGTATTGACTGTCATATTTCTAGAGTCATACAGTAGCATAAATTTTTTCTAGAGGAATAGATAAATTAAGGCATATCCTTAATAATTTGTTTATATTCTTTTATATTGATGTATTATAAGGAAGATAGCACTCTCTTTCTCTTAAGTTATTTACTAAAGTTAGCAGAAATTTATACAAAAGGGTGGTTTTATCAATTGGTTGTCAATATGCTCCCATTAATTTGTCTAGCTGTTGTAAAATCACAAATAGTATTTAAAGAAAGGGTTCATTATAGAAGTTGAAAAAAAAAACGTGGTTGACCCGAACCCTAAACCCTAACTACGAAGTTGAGTTAATTTACACCCTTTTCTGGCATATACGTGAAGAACATTTTGAAAATCCTAATTTGAAGTGTTTTCTTGTTGCAGAAACAATGGGTCTACGACTATTTGATGGGAGTGATTCTGACAATGATGACTCAAAGATAGAAATTAATCGGGATTATGCAAAAAAGTTTGAGCATAATAAGAAGCGAGAGGATCTTCAGCGCTTAGAGGAGCTAAAGAAGAAGGGTCTTATTGAAGACTCTGAATCTGAAAGCTCAGATTCTGAATCATCTTCCTCAGAGGAAGAAGATGACAGCAAAAATTTGAAGAAGGACCTGGAGTTCTTCAATGCATTAATCAAGATCAAGAAGCAGGATCCAATCCTTAAACAGAAAGATGCCAAACTTTTCGATTCAGATGATGACAACCATGGCAAGGAAAATGATGACGTCAAAGGTAGTATAACAGAGAAGAAAAAAAGCAGTATGTATTTGAAAGACGTGGTAGCAAAACATTTGATTGAAGAGGGTCCCGAATTTGATGATGAGGAGACTAAAAATGTGAAGATTTATGATAAGGAGCAAGAGGAGATACGTAAGGCATTTTTGGAGGCAGCAGAAGTGCAAGATGAAGATGATGAGGAAGAATTTTTAAAAGTAAAGGAGAGAGGTATGGTGGAAGAGGAAAAAGATGAAGAATTTGAGAGGAAGTTGGATGAGTATTTTGGGGATGAGGATGACCGGTTGGATGAAAATTCAAAATTCTTGAAGGCGTATTTTAAGAATAAACTGTGGCTTAGTGAAGATGGGAAGGTTGGGGATGAGGAATTGGCCATGCTGTCAGAGGATGAGGAAGAGATTGAAAAACAAGAGGAATATGAATACAGGTTCCAAGAAAATGTAGGAGATACGATTTTGGGGCATAGTAGAACTGTTGAGGGGTCAGTTAGGAAAAAGAAGAATACGAGGAAGGAGAAGAGAAAGAGTAAGGAAGAGCGGATGGAGATTGCAAGATTAGAGAGGGAGGAGGAGTTGAAGCATTTAAAAAATTTGAAGAAGGAGGAGGTAAAAGAGAAGCTTAGGAAGATTAGGGAGACAGCAGGAATTGGGGAGGACGAAAATTGCTTATTGGATGTTAAAGATTTAGATGAGGATTTTGATCCAGAAGAATATGACAGGATGATGAAGGTGACTTTTGGTGAAGAATATTATGAGAAAGAGGACATTGATCCTGAGTTTGGAAGCGATATGGATGATGAAGGTGATGGTGAGATTAAGAAACCTGATTTCGACAAAGAGGATGAGTTGCTTGGATTGCCAAAAGGGTGGGCTTCATCTGAGTCAGGTGATGGCTTCTTGGCAGCTAGGCAGAAGAGTTTAAACCATAAAATTGATAATGATATGGGTAATGAGGATAATGAAGAAGAAGATGAAGAACATGGTAGTGAGGATGACAAAGGCAAAAGAAAGAGAAAGCGTAAGTTATCTCTGTACAAGAAAGCTAAAGAAGCCATTATGGAGGAATATTATAAATTAGATTATGAGGATACAATTGGAGACTTGAAGACGAGGTTTAAGTACGCCAAAATACCACCTAACCGTTATGGACTCAGTACTACTGAAATCCTAGCATTGGATGACAAGGAGTTGAATCAGTTTGTTTCTTTGAAAAAGCTGGCCCCTTATAAGGAAGAATGGAAGATGCCAAATAGTACTAGACAGCGCCTGAAAAAGAGGACCAAGGAGCTACTTAGAGGCAACAAACAATTTGGTGAACAGAAAGATAACGTGAAGAAAAGGATGAAGAATGGCTCCGGCATGCACGTTTTGGATGACAAAGTCCAAATTGAGGATTCAAATGGTGATAAGAGCAATCTATCTAAGAAAGCTAAGAGGAAGCTACGACAAGCTCAATTTAAATTGGGACAAAATAGGCTTCTGGCATACAACAAGATGGCGAAACCTAAGAAGAAAACAAAACACTGATCATTGCAAATCAATTGCTGGGCATCAGCAGCAGGTGATTCTTCTAGTCAATCATTAATGGTCTAACTTCTGTGTTTTATTTCTTCCTTCCTTGTGGTCTTGTCTCAACATTTCATAGTGTATCTGAACAATGAATATCAAAAGAAAATATAGCAGACAGAGTAATGTAGGTTGATTCTTAGATTGATCAAATTTTGGCCTAATATTTTCTCTGTTTGTTTTTTTTTTCAAATTTTGAATCACGTTTTAATTTTTTGGGATTAACCTTGCATTCATTCTCTGCTTGTTATATTGTTATAAGTCTGAACCTGAAAGCTTTCATTTAGTAGGTTTGCTCAAATTGTTACTATTAACTTTATGTGTTTAGGTGGTTGGTTAGTTATTTCGTTCTTGTTGGTTTTGGCTACTTTTTGTTCATAGGTTTTATTTTTGCTGGAAATCTAGGCTTCAAGTTTGTTAATTCTTATTTTGAGACTCTGTTTCTTTCTTAATGTTAATAAAGTTAAATTTTAAAGTTTGAGTGACATCCGTCGTTGAGTAAGCTTTATGGCATTGTTAGGTAGTGGTTGATACAAGACCTGACTCGTACGTTTTCTTGAGTTGTGGTAGTTTGTTTCTGTACAGGAGTGAGGTGGAGTGAACTAGAATGAATTATAGAAGTGCTTTAAACTGGCTTTCAGGTATTGAGAAAATTTGGGTAGCTATACATATGTCGTTGTCAAAATTTTCAGAGCATTAAAATTGGCACTTGGGTTGAGGGTAAGTAATGTCTTCTAATCGGTTTAAAATTTGAGGGCGTTACAGTATTTGTGGTTCGTAACAGGGTGGTTTTGTTAGTGTTCATACAGGGTGGTTATGGTGGTTGTATTAGTGTTTGAATATTTATGGGTGTTCCCTAATTCATTATTACATGGCTGACTCTAACTTCAAGTATAGGACTGTCTTCATTTTTTGTGGATCTAAATTGGTTTAGTTATGATTGTTTGGGTACATTTTGTTGAGAACTTTTGGGCCTATATTGGTGCTTCCCTGTGCTGTACCATGGCTTATTAATTATTGCTTATATGAAATCTTAAATTTTTATGCTATATATATATATGATTAAATTAGTAAAGATAACATGAATATATTTGATTATATATAAAAATCAAATATGTAAAAAATGATTATCAAACATAAAAAAGTTTGTATAAACTAAAATGATATTCTATAATGATATTTTATTCTTAAAAAAAAAAAAAAAAACTATAATGATATCTGATATAGTTTGAAAAGGACATTTTTTATTAATATTATATTTTTTAAAACTTATTATTAAAATAGTGCTGTTTTGAAACTTATTATTAAAATATTGTTGTTTTAAATTTTCAGGTATAGGTCGTCTCTTGAAGAGACGACCTATACCCATGCGTCCACATGTCGTCTCTTGAACAGACGACGTGCAGATGTGGCACTAATTTAAAAAAAAAAAAAATCGTGTAGGTCGTCTCTTCACACATCATTATGTTCAAAAACATGGACTGGCAGAGTGGTTAAGTTCTGTGCCTTCTAATCGCCTTTTCCATGGTTCGAACTCAAGCATATGCAAATATTGTATTTATTCTTTTCTTTTTTTTGTTTCTTCAGATTTTTCCTTTATTCCTTTTTTTTTTCACTTCTCTTTAAAAAATTGAAATTAATATAAGTAAATACCAACAATTTAGTTTAATCTATAAAACCCATATTTTATTTATATATTTTATATTTTATTTTGAATTATATTATTATTATAAACAATTTTTTAATCTAATATACATACTTTCATTTTTTTTTTCAATTTTCTTCAAAAAAGAAATTGAAATTAGTATAGGTAAATACCAGAAATTTAATTTATTGTATAAATTGCATGTTTCCTTATTTGAAATTAATAGAATTGTTGGTATTTACTCCTATTATTATTATAAACAACTTTTTAATCTAATACACATACTTTCATTTTTTTTTTTTTCAATTTTCTTCAAAAAAAAATTATACTTCTATTAATTTCAAATAAGGAAACGAAGCAATTTATACATTAAATTAAATTTATGGTATTTACCTATACTAATTTCAATTTTTTTAAGAAAATTGAAAAAAAAATTGAAAGTATGTGTATTAGATTAAGAAGTTGTTTATAATAATAATATAATTCAAAATAAAATTGAAAGTGTGTATTATTAGATTAAAAAGTTGTTTATAATAATAATATAATTCAAAATAAAATATAAAATATATAAATAAAATACGGGCTTTATACATTAAATTAAATTGTTGGTATCTATGCAATTTAAATTAAATTAAATTTCTGGTATTTACCTATACTAATTTTAATTTTTTTTTTAAGAAAATCGAAAAAAAATTTGAAAGTATGTGTATTAGATTAAAAAGTTGTTTATAATAATAATATAATTCAAAATAAAATATAAAATATATAAATAAAATATGGGCATTATGCATTAAATTAAATTGTTGGTATTTACTTATATTAATTTAAATTTTTTAAAGAGAAGTGAAAAAAAAAAGGAAAAAAGGAAAAAATCTGATGGAAAGAAAAAGAAAAAAATAAATACAATTGATTTGCACTTGCTCAGATTCGAACCCTGGAATTGTTGTATAGAAGACGCTGGACATACCCACTCTACCGGTCCATCATTTTGAACATATTGACGTGGAAGAGACGACCTCCACGATTTTTTTTTTAAATTAATGCCACATCTGCACGTCGTCTCTGGTCTCTGACGACCTATACTTGAAAATTTAAAACAACAATATTTTAATGATAAGTTTCAAAATAACTATATTTTAATAATAAGTTTTAAAAAATATAATATTAATAAAAAATGTCCAGTTTGAAAATAGCAACAAAATATACTCCTTTTAGGAATAAAAAAACAAAAAGTTTAATAGCATATTTCTTATGTTAAAAATATTAAACATAAAACTTCTACAAAACAATAAGATAAGGCTTCAGAATTATTATTAAATGTTATGGGAAATATTTAAAGTTATTTTGCCTAAGTGTATGTTTGGGAGTGATTTTAAAATGGTTAAAATCACTTTTGGCATATTCAAAATCACTCAAAAACATGTCTTTAATAATTAAAAATCAATTTTAACGGTATGAAAATCACATTTAAAAGTGTAAAATCAAACATAAAATTGATTTTGAATAATTAAAAGTATGTTTCGGGATGATTTTGAACATGACAAAAGTGATTTTAGTCATTTTGAAATCACTCCCAAACATGCACTAAGCTATAGAATGTTTACCATGACGATTGCAAGATGCTATATTAACTGATAGCATTTTACGTTTCAAAAAAAAAAAAAAAAAAAAAAAAAACAAAAAAACTGATAGCATTTTAAAAGGCTGTACAAAGTAACTTAGAACACTTTAAAAATGTTATATATATATATATATATATATATATATTTTGAGATATTTTATAAAAATTATCGTAGTAGTAAAAGGAATTCTAGCTATATTTTATAAAATATTTCATCATAAATATGGGGTAGAGGTTCACTTTTGCAACACCTTAAAAGCGGTATTCACCTTAATTAAGGAGCTATATTTGTTTGTTTTTATTGCATTCCAAATTCTTGCCTTTAGTTTTCTCAAAATAATAATAATAATAATAAAATAAATAATAAAAAATTCTTGCCTTTAGTTATTTTCATCACTTTAATGAGAAACTATGCTTAGAAATATGTACAATGCATGTTTCAAATAAAAAAAAAAAAAAGATAAAAAATCGGTTGAGGTAAAATTACACTAAAATGTATGAAAGGAAAGTTGGAAAATTTAATCCTACATAGAAATATTTATGGAAATGAAATCCCTTGATATTTGCACAATTTGCTAAGCATGATAGGTAGATGACCAAGAGTTTGAGAAATTGACTAAGAGCTTGAGGAATTCTCTAGGATGTCTGCCGGCGGGTTTTAACTAGTATGTGGTGATAAAAACTAGGTTAAGTTGTACAAAAAGTATCCTTGAGGGGTGAGTCTTAATTATGTCCTATCATTTTTCAAAAGGTTTATTTTAATCATTAAGCTTCTAAGTTGTTTGCCACGATACGCAAACACATAGCTCAACTGGCATGAAACTTGTATTAATAACCAAGAGGTCTATTAAAAAAAAAAATTGGAATTTTGACTATAGCTCATTAAGTTGTTTTAAAAAATCTTTGTTAGCGCTCAGTGTTAAAACTAAAATGGAATTGACTTGGTAGTTGACATATAACCTAGATGTTTGGGACGACCCGAGATGATAAGGGCCTTCGGCAAAATTTTGATAGAGAGAGACCTAATTCATATAGAATATATATATCATCTAATTTTTTGAGATACAAATTTATGTGTATATATATATATATATATATATATATATATTTATAGAATATAGCATGAGCTCCATCTAACCCCAGGACTTTGCTAAGGTTCATACTCTTTAAAGCCACTTCAATTTTGGCTTTACAGAAAGGCCTATCCAACTGAGTTCTTTGGTAATCCGATATCTTAGATGATATGCCTTCTAGGGAAGTTTCAATGGCTTTCATTTGTTGGGCAGGAAGTTTAAAATAGATCTTTAAAATAGTTTGAGGCCAACTACCCCAACATCTCTTCGTCTTCTATCCACTGCCCTTCCTTATCCTCCAGGCCCTTAGCAAGTTTTTTTTTTCCTTTCTTTTTTTCTTCTTCTTTCGAGAGCAAGCTTTTGAGTGGAACCATTTTGTATTCTTATCACCTCATTTCAACCAATCATCTCTCAATCTCAACCTCCAATACTTCTCTTCTTCCTCTAACAGAATCTCTAGCTCATTTTCAGCTTTTTTGCAATTTGAATCTGAGGGCCTATCAATATTTCTAGACAAAATTCTTAGCTCCTCTTCCTTTCTGACTATCGTCGCTTTCATCAAACCTCCCAACCTAGCGATATTCTAATTATTTAGCATTTTCAAACAATCTTATTATCATATCATTGAAACCTTCAATTTTCCTTGTCTATTGGATTCTTTCTAAAGCCTATCAACAATTTCTTTGCACTTGTCAAAAGCAGCTCACCCCTCCTCAAACTTAATCACCTTCTTCCTTCTATCATGAAGCTTGAAAATCAAAACAAATTCTAAAACAACCAACAAAGGCCAATGCTCAGAGCAATGCCCAATTGAGATGGTTAATCCTAATGTTTCTGAACATACCGATCAGCTTGGTATTGACGAAAAATCTATCCAACCTCTCCTTTATCACCTTGTTTTTGCCCATTTTCCTCTACCAAGTAACCTATCCCCTGAGAAGCCCAAATCCTTTAGACTGCTATTGTCAATAGCTTCTCTAAACAAATCCATTTGATTTTGACTTCTATCGGGGCCTCCTTTCTTCTCGTGCGAGTAAAGAATCTCACTAAAGTCTCCTCCAATTAATAATCTATGGGAGATCCATTTGACCATTTAACCTCTCGATAAGCTTCATGACTCCACCCTTTTATTAACCATGGGATTGCCATAAAACCTTGTGAATCTCCGCCATCCCGCTTCATCTTTAATAAAAGTATCTATGTGGCCTATAGAAAAGGAATTGATTTCTACCTTAACTTCTTCCTCCCATAATAAAACAAGGCTGCCACTATTTCCCTAACTAGCCACACTAAAACAATCACTGTAATTTAACTCTATTTTCAACTTGTCTTCAATTTTTTTGCTATCTTTAGTCTCTGATCAAAAAAACCATTTGAGGGTTTGAGCTCCTAACCACGTGGTGGAGCGCTTGGAACTTTTGAGGGTTCTCTAATCCCTGAACGTTCCAGCATAAGATTTTCATGATGTCCGGCGGGACTGACTTTCAACCTCCTCTGATATCCCTCCAGTTTCACCAGAGTATTGTTTTCCATCACATCTCTATTTCTTTCCTTCCTCTTTCCCCACTTATTTCTTAGTTTTCCTTTCCCCTCTGATTCTCCTTCGTTCAGTTGATCATCCGATTGCTTCATTGGTTCAGTTCTAGCTAGGCGTTTTCATTTTTTCCACTTGTTTCAGAGCTCTTTCCGATTTGGCTTTCCCCTTTCTTCCCTTCCAATTTTTTATTGGGGCAACCAGATAAATGACCATTTAAAATTAGCTGTTTTGAAAACAGGCCATTCGTGTTTACAATCTGAAAAATGGGCAAAAGCTAATTTTAGTAAATTTTTTTGACAACAAAATGGACGAAAATACCCCTGCCCCAAATCTTAATTCATAAATAAATTAAACCAAAATACACTATAAACAGGGAGAAAATCTACCTTTGTTACAAATTAATTCAATGGGTAAATCAATAACAAACTTTCAAAATAAAAAAAATATAAATCTGGGAACTTAAATTTAAAACAAAAGATTTAAATTCAAATCAGAGAGAAAAAATAGGAGAGAACAAAAAACACAATATATTGGAAAAAAATAAAATACACTATAAACAATGGAGAAAATCTAGTTTTGTTAGAGATTAATTCAACGGGTAAATCAATAACAAACTTTCAAAAAAAAAAAAAATATAAATCTGGGAACTTAAATTTAAAACAAAAGATTTAAATTCAAATCAGAGAGAAAAAATAGGAGAAAACAAAAAACACAGTATATTGGAAAAAATAAAGAACTGACCTGTTGCAACTAAGATTCATATGCAAAATGAAGAAATGGAAGAACAACCTCATGCATCTATTTTAAAATGCCAGTAATATCTATCATTATTTGGCATCCATCATTTTGATTTGCACCTAAAACATCAAATCAAAATAAAGTATAATTTGAAAACAATAATATCACTATATATGAAAATGAATTAAAAAAAATTTAGATGAAAATTAATTTAAAGAAATTTAGATGAAAATGAATCTCAGTTGCATTTGACATCCATCACCTGAATTTTTCGCATCCTATTTCAAAAAAGAAAAAAGAAAAAAGAAAAGGCTCAAACTCTTCACATTCTTCTTGGAAAACCCTCATTCGAAAACCCCACTCCAAACCAAAAAAGGAGCGCTTACCGTTTGGCGAAAAAAAAAACCCAAACCGATTGAGCTTCTTCTTTGAAACCCTTCTTCGAAAACCTATCAATCTCCTCCAAGCTTCAATTGATTCTTCTCGGCAAATAAACTCATTCTCCTTCAAGCTTCTTCTCCTAACCCGATTCTCAAACCCCTCGACAGATTTACACTGTATTTACACAGACATTCAAACCCTCGACAGATTTACACTGTATTTACACAGACACTCACAGATTTACACTGTATTTACACAGACATTCGAGGGAACATTCAGAAGCTCGAAGAGGTTGTGTCGACATTCCAGGGTATGCATGCTTCGATTCTCTTCTAACTTTTTGGTTTATATAGATATAAACTATATTTTCCTTACAAATAGGACAATCTGACTGAAGCTAGGACCCACCATTTTAATAAGAAAATGAAGAGAGAGAATTGATGCGGTAAATTCTGGAAAACCAAAGCCAAAAAACGTATATTTTGGGAAGGCAAAGGATTGATTCTATAACTATCATTCCTTGATTCATGGAATTGGAGGTTACATATTTTCATTTTTTTTTTAAATATCATCAGATAAGGCTGCACAAGTATAGGAGAGATGTGGGGAATGACTCAAGGGTAAAAATGGAAGTTCCAATTCCACGAAAATAGGTTAGAAAACCGGTTTGGCCATTTTTCATTAAAAAATCCGGTTTGGCCATTTTTCAAAAATACCCTGTAATTTTTGGCCATTTCTAAGGATATCCCTTTCTTATTTTTGTATTCGGGCCCATCTTTGAAGTTTGTCGTCTTGTATTTTCCTTCTTGATTTTGTTCTCTGGTGTCCTTGGCTTCGACCTTTTTTCCCACCAGCCCATCCTTGTTCCAATCCTTTGATGGACCCAATCCAGTTGACAAACTCTTTTCTTCTTGGTTCTTTACAATGGCTCCAAACTTTTCCTCTTATTACGCCACTATGTTTTTTCCTTTTCCTTGTACTGTACTGTACTCTGACCACTATTTTTGTGACACCCGAGGATAGGAGGTGATGAGTGTGTAGAATGAAGGTGGTAGAAAATATGATGAAAAATAAGATTTAAAGATGATTTCAGTCAAACTTAGTGCAAGTATACACTGTCGAATGTAGTAATAAAAACAATGGAGTATTCCAAAGTATCGATCCCACAAGGACTAATTAAACTCAGATTTGAAGAAGAAACGACTCTCAAGTGCAAAGGTAAGTAACAAAACAATTTGGTAGGTTTTGAAAAATAATGTAAATCTTGCAAATAATAAAGAATAAGGATGCAATAATAAAAACAAGGAATTCAGTTTAAGTTTCAACCCAAGTAGGAATAACTCTATTAATAGCTTGTTTTAACCTGAGTCTATTTATGCATTGGGTCAGGTTTAATTTTTATTTGGCCATGCTCCCAAGTACCATTAGAAGGCTAAACGAGAACCGTTATGCACATTTCTATGACTCGACTCCGACATAGATGATTCATGCATGCAACCTTTAACCCTATAGTTGTTATAGACGATCTTCCCTATAACAACGAATACCCTATCTTTAGGCCTTTCTTCTGTATCACCTTTATGAAAACCGATATTATTCAACCCTCTCGGTATCGGACTCACATTGCATGCTAAGTCTAAGTGATAAGTTTAAACTAAACAAGATAGCATTGAAATCAATAAAGGATGACATACATAACTAAAACTTAAGCAAACAAGCTTACTTTCAAGCTACGCCATCCACAAGGGAATTCACTAAACCGAACCCCTTAATGGAATTTAGTTACGCATGATGGATAAAAATTGATATGAATAACTTTTCATTGAATAACAAGTCATAAATAAAAGAAATAAATGAAAAGAATAGATGTTGGAAATTAATGTGCAATAGCTAAAACTAGGGTTTTTCTCTTTATCCAATCCCTCAAGAGTTCTCACGACACTCTAAACTTCCTTTTACAAGGTGGGAATAGGGTGAAATCTCTACAAACACAAGGTTTTGATGTCTAACTAAGGTTAGAATTTGCCTTCTAGCAGGGACTGCAAGCATCACAACTCATGGATATGAACTAGGGTTCTGTCACCACCATAGCTTTCTTCCCAGTGAGTTCTACTTGTGTTTCCCTTTGATTGCTGGCCTGTTATAGAGTGGGGAGTCGTTGAGGAGTCACGAAAATCATGCTAGCAGGTAGCCCAATAAGTTTCAGAGTCAAATTCGTTAGGTAGGTGCGTGGAAAGCTCGTTCAACGTTGACTCGTGAAGATTTTGGAAAACAGTTTCTACCCAGAAATGTGGTCGCATTTCATTTTGCCTTGGTAGAAATGAGGTTGCATTTCTACTGTTAGTCTGTTTTTCCTCTAATTTCTTGCAGCATGTAAAATTGAGTCAAATTCCTATAAAAGGATTTCATTTAAACATAAATAAGCATGATTTGACAAACATGACTCTCTAAGACTCAACTTACCAACTTTGACACTTTTTAGGCTCGGAATAAGGTAAATTGATAAAAAAACATACAAGTTTAACAAGAAATAAGCTAAGAATAAGGGGCAAAATATGTATATGTTTGGCACTTATCATACCCCAAAACTTAACTCATTTTTTGTCCTTAAGAATATAGCAAATCAGAATGTTAGAGATCAAATATTTGCAAATCAAAATGTCAGAGATGAAATCAAGTAAACATGCTTCTCAAGATAGTTTTCTAAAAAGTTGCCTTTCAGGAGAGGTTTCTACTCTAGTGTCAGTCACAAATTCTAAGTCTTCTAGACATAAGGGTTTCTATTTTTCTTTCTCCAAGCAAAACTCTCCCTAATCCATCCTAACCAATATGTTTAAACTACCTAACTCCTATTCATAGAGCTTAGGGTAATATCCTTTTAGTTAAGAAAACTATACTTGAGGTAATGAGCATACATGAGTCTTTTTTCTTTACTTTTCTATCTCCCCCAAACTTGTTTGACTGCTAGGGCTCTTTTATTCAACTTTCTTTTTTCTTTTTCCCAGAGAGAATCTTTGTCGTCACATTTACCTTCGTTCTAGCTTATCGACACTTTGTGGTGAAGATATTTAGCTACGAGCAAAGATCACAAACTTAGACTAATACTCACTTCCCTAAGTCAACCTTTCATGCAGTGACAAACCATGGGTGTCATGAATGCCCCTGGTTACTCAGTAAACTCTAGGAAGGAGGAGTAACTCTTGATTTTCTGATTTTTTTTTAATGAATACATTTTCTCTAGAGCTCATATTCTTTCTAGCAGCAAACTTACAAAATAAACACCCCCAAAACTTATGATAGACAATGTCCTCATTGACTTTGTTTTCGGGACATAGGGATAAACATAAGGCATTTTGGTTTCAAAGTTTCAAGGCTAAACTCTCCTAGTGTGCTAGAAAGGTTCAACATGAGGAAGTTTAGACTTAGGAAAATTCTATAAAGAGAAAGACTAATGGAAAGCCTATGACTTGAAAACAAATAGGTTGTGATGACATCACTTTTGAGATAGAAATATGCTCTAATTATCATCATTAAGGACTTAAAAGAAAACTCTAATGACAACATGCTTATCAAAAACATTTTTCCAAGCAAAAAGTTTAAGCAAAAGTTGGTTTTTGAAAATTTTCACTAGTTGGCCAAAAATTTACAGCAAGCAGTTTTTTTTTCTTTAAAAAACTCTAAACCAAGTCATTCTAAACCTAAACTAGCAGAAAACCAACACTAATACTAATGCAAGACATCAAACTAAAAAAGTTAACACCTAACTAGAACAAACTAAACGACAAACTAATCTAAAAACAATAAACTAACATGCTGAAAATAAATAAATAAAAAAACATGTAAAACATAAGGGAAACAGAAAAACTCCCTTATTCTTCCTTGGAGGAATCATAATCTTCTTCATCTTCAAATTCTATGGGGTCTCGAGGCAGCATGTTGTTGCCTTGTGCAATGTGATTTACAATATGCAAGAGTTCTTCACAAATAGCTCAAAAACGTGCAAGTATACACATCATGACAGCAAGTGATAAGTATTTTTATATCGTTCTCCACAGGGATTGAATAGGGAAATTTACTACTTCTAAGCGTGATTTTCGGCGAAATTCAAGTAACCAAGGACAAAATATCATGTACTAACTAAAGTGCACAAATGTAAATAAATTTGGGTAAATTTAAAGAGTATTAAAAGCAAATAACGCAAGAAAAACGTCTGAAAGCAGAGGAGAAGTAAGGCTCGGATTAGGGATGTTCTGTATTGTTTCCAGGGATTGCTATAGCAAAAACTGTGCGAATTCATCTCACCGAGATTTTCAACGGGAATTTTCCAATTCTCCAAAGATTAAAGCGATTAAACTCCCATTTAACCCCTTATTATTAGCTCAATCTAATTAGTGCCCTAGGTGGTGATTTATCCCTAAATACCCACTCATTTTCATGATCATTAAAGACTACGGTAAAGTAAAGTAATCGGCTACTAAATGTTTTCCCAAACACCCAATAACAATGCTAGAAAATGGATGGCCAATCGAAATTCCAGCTTAAACAATGAAGAACACTTTACTTTAAGATGAAAATAGCACGGTTCAACTATAAACAACCCCTTGTTACAATATAGGATCCCTAATCCTCACCTAAAGAGGATTAGTTCATGTTCAAAGAGAAAATAAGTTCAATACAGCAGAAAATGCACATACTCAACATACTTTTCAACTTCTTACACAACTAATATCAATAGGAAGATAAAAGAGAAGAAGAAGAGGTTAAGGAAGAAGCTCCCAAGCTCAAATCCAGCTTTGCCAAGCTGAATAAGGTCTCCACGGCAACTCCCCTCTGCTTTTCCTATGTTCTTGTGCTAAAAACCAACTCCCAATTGTGGATTCTCTTCCTCTCCAGCTTTCTTTTCCAAATTAGGGTCACTTTCTTTAAATACCCAGCCTCAAACGTGGGATTCAGGGCTGATTAGACAAGCCGAGCCCACATGGAATACCCACTAAAAGATGAGAATAGCTTTTTACACCAGTTGAGAATGACACCTCATTTAATGAAGCCTTCCACGTTGAAAACAACTCCAGCCACCAATCTGCCTCTGCCAGCTCATGCTATATTATTATCTGCACAAAATAAAACTCCAGGTAAGCTTAGCTGTGCAATTAGCGTGAAAATAATGCCCCAAAGCTCCTAATCATCATTCTTACTAATCAACATTAAATTCAACTAATTCCAACTCAAATAAATTCTCAAAGAAAAATTAAGCCTTAAAGCCCCAAAATCATGGCCAATAACTCTTATTTCTAAGAGTTATCACATGTTATGTGGAAATTCGGGAAAGACAGGGGCGATGCTTGAGGCAATAAACAGATAGAACTCTCTAATGGCTTCATCTCTCTCCTTAGCGTAGGCCCAGTATGATTTCAAACGATCCTCAATCCGGTCTAGTTGCTTGAAAGAGAACCCAAGAGCCTTTGATGATGGTGTAGGCCTTGAAACAGGAATGGATGGCAGAGGTGAAACGACTGTTAGTCTGGGTGAAGGAGTAGCCTGGGAAGTGAATGCCTTGTCCTTCCTCTGTGCATTGAAGAGCTGAAACTTCCCTATTAATGGAAGGTCAATAGTTGGCTTGTAGAAGTGTCGTTCCTCATCCTTTCTTGGAGCGATCTTTGCTCTTTGGCACAGTTGGGTAATCAACAACCCAAAGAATAGCTTCCCTGTTTTCGTTCTCCCACACGAGAGAATCTGCTCACGGATGATGCTGCCGATGTTTAGCTCCAACCCCTTCATAATGCTGTAGAGAAGCATTACCCTCTCCACAGAAATTGAGTTGTCATGAGTGGTCAACATCAGATGATTCTTGATGAAGTGGAGCCACACTATTGGTTCGGGCTTTAGGTCACTTGGCACCAAGGATTTCACCTTCGTCTGTGACTCTTTCCATTGCACTCCTTTCCTGGCCACCATTTTGAGTGCTTCCTTTAGTTGCTTGGTCGTGGGGTTCTTGATTGCATCATTGCCCATCGGGTTCAAAGGTGCTTTGACCCGATATACCCTGTTAATATCCTTCGAAGAGAAGTTGACCATCTTCCCTTGCACCACCGATAGACTCAGGCTCTCCTCCCTCAATCTTGCATAGAATTCACGTACAAGAGGCACCACGACCTCTTGAGGGTGAGCACATAACTCCTGTCATTTGTATTGAGATATTACCTTTGTGACGAACTCTGGTAGGCTACCGGCTCGATCTGAGGATCCTTTCTCATTTAAGAAGTCTTTTTTCTTCATTATCTCCATTTTGGCTTTTGAAATCCACATCTTTGAAGACTTCGAGAAAAGGATTCTTTGGCAGTGATGTAGTGGCTTGAGCGGGTGAGGCGTCCATAGACCTTGTCCTCGACCTCTTTGCAAAAATAATATCATTTTTTTCTTTGTCCTTTGCTCAGCCTTCAATTATCTTCTTCTCTTCCTCCTCAAGGTTGAAGAAATTGGAATTTGAGCCTCATCCAATTCCTTAACCTTCGTATCTGTATTGTCATCACTGTCATTGGAGGTATTGACCTCCTTTTCATCTTCTATATTTTCATCATCTTTCTCCTCTGAAGAAGAACATCCAGGAGCTGGTGAAGTCTCTCTCGTGTCATACTCAAAAAAAGGATCGAGGTCGGCTTCCCCTTGCTGGTCTTCAAAGGCAACTGCCTTGCCTTTTGCAGAATGTTGCACAAATGCTGTCACATTCAGGCCTACTTCTTCTTCCTCTTTTCTTTCTTCAATTGGCCCTTCAACGACCTTGTTTTTCTCTTCTTGCTGCTTTTCCTCCTCATTTTGAGCATTGTGGAGGGGCTCAAAAGTTGCAAGGAACTGTTCAGCTTCTTTCCTTCGGATTTCTTCCTCCCGAAGGATCTGTCTTCTCTCATTTTCTTCTTCATGGAGTTGGAGTTCAGCTGCCAACCTCCTTATTTCTTTTTCTTCTTTTCTGTCTTTTTCGGCATCAATTTTATTTTCTTCTTCTCTCTTGGCCCTCTCAGCCTATTTCTTCTTCACTTTCTTTTTTTTTTTCTTTTTCTCATTTTCTTTCTTTCTCACTCTCTTTCTTTTTCTCTTCATCCTCTAAATCTCTTTTCTTACTCAACTCGTCCTCTGTTTGCATAGTCCTAATATCTCTCAACTGCTCTTGGACCTCAGAAGGGAGCGCCAAATCTCTCTTCTGTTTTTCCTCTAACACTCTTTGTTGACGTGCTACATTTGTCCAAATTTTTTTCTCTTCTTCTTCTTTGGCCTTCAAGTTATTCAAAGCCTCTTGCTCTGCTTTGTACCCTTCAGCAATGACTACTGCTTGAGCTACAGTTGCTCGAATCATTTTCTCAAACACATCAGCCGACATTGTCTTCATAATCGGTAGAATGGTTTGCGGCTTTCCCTTCTCGATTTTACTAGCCGATTGCTTGGCACTCTTTTTCTTTGACTTGTAAGTCACCCACTGTTTTTCAGTCCTGCAAGAATCAGAACTAGTTAAAATGTTCTTACCCTTAATCGATGAAGAACCACCTTGTTTTGAACTTTCGCCTGCCAATTAGAATGGGAGTTCAGGCTCACGGTCCCATCAACTTTTCTCTTCTTCCTCAATCACTGTGCGTCTCTAAGCACCCATGGCCCTGATCATTGCAAACCACTCCTTCGACCTGTTCTATACCGGCTTCTCCATAGATTTTTGCGTGTGATGGAATTTATCCACGGGTGTGTTCTTCCTTTGTCGAGAAACACTCGGTTTAACGTCTGTGGGTGTCGACATTTGGGCAGCAGGGGTCGATTTCAGCGTGGGTCTCTGTTCCGCAATGGTTTTTGAAGAACCCGTAGATCATTTAGCTTGCATGAGCGAACTTGAGCCCTCTTCATGGCGTGGATCTTCTTGCGCAGGTGGTGGATTCTTCAGATTACTCTAGGAGTTAGTAAAATTGTGAGGAATCGAAGATGATGGAATGTTCTTCATTGTCTTTCTTGTGGGTCTTTTCGAATTCAAGAGAGAATAGAGAGAGTTGGTGGTTGACTTGAATGCAAAGGTAGGTCAAATGAGGTAAAGAAAAATAAAAATGAAGTCCCCCTATTTATAGGTTTTCCAAATTAGTGGGTCACGTGACAGTCTTTTAAATGACGTCATTGCCCTAGGTCAACTAGAAAATGCAGTCGCATTTTAAGATGAACTGGGAGAAATGTGATCACATTTTCCCAATTCAATGCCTTCTTTATTTTTCCTTCCTTACTTTCTTTTCTGTTTTCTTCCTTTCTTAAACACCTGAAACATTAGTAAAATCATCAAAAAGTTCACACACTCAAACATTCTTCTTTTTGGGTGAAAATTTTCCTGAGTAAAATTCAAGTTAAAGTGTCTTAGCCAATTCAACTCCCACGTAAATCCCTAGAAAAGGTGTTCCCTACGGTCATCTTAAGTACCTTTTCCTAGACAGAGTTCCCTCTTGCCCAAGTCATTCTATCTTTGAGTTCTAACTTGAAAATTTTCTTATTTATCTTATTTGAAAACATAACTATCCATACAATATATACAAAAGATTAAGAGAAACAAAGGTCATACCAATTCAACGACTGACACATGGGCTTCATCAGCCCTTAAACCTTTTTCCCAATAGGGTTTGATTTTTTGCCCATTTACTTTAAAGTGATTACCTTGATGATCTTCTAATTCCATAGTTTCATAATCGAAAATTCTTACAATTCTAAAGGGTCTTGACCAATGTGATTTCAACTTACCAGGAAATAACTTCAGTCGCAAGTTGAAGAGCATCACTTGTTGACCTTCATGAAATTTTTTCGGGTTGATTCTTTGGTCGTGCCATCTTTTTACCTTCTTTTTGTATAGCTGTTGGTGACCGCAAGCGAACGGGTCGACAAGTAATAAAGAGACGACAAGTATACCGAATATCGTATCCACAGGAAGAAGTGAACTTAGGCAAGGTAATATTCTAAACACGAAAAATACTAAGGTCACCTATTATTTAGGGAACCCAACATAGTAAAAGATGTAAACAAAATTTAAACAAGGCAATCAAACAAAATCGATCAAGCAATTTAAGAACAATGAGGGAGATTGAGTCAAATAAGAGGCGGGGTCTTGAATTCCTAAATACAGTTTAATAGTTATTCTAATTACTTAATATTGTGACCGACTAATTATAGATCTAGAATCTCCGTTAATCACATAGGTTCTCCTGTCGGTTTCCCCTAATTATAATTAACACAATTTAACAACCTAAGTGTCCTTAGCGCTATTAAATGGGCTAATTAATGAGTCCTAATTCATTATTGATCTCTAAGCCTAATCAACTAATCTCGCTGTCACTACGAGCAATTAAGCCTAGTTGAGTGGGTTATGATCTGACTTAGTTTCTCTCCGTCGAGTTTCCACTAAGTATCTATTCACTATAAATTTGGCCAGAATCCAAAGAGCATTAAGAACTCCCACATAAATAATCAGTAAATTGGACACTGTGAAGAATGGTGACATGTATTAAAAGGCCCACGTCAGCACAACAATGGTTATTTATAACCTGAGCTGTATTTGTATTTTTCCCTCTGTAAAATCTCTCATATATGGGCCCCCGAATCCTTGCAAAATTCATTGTAACAGAATGACTATTTAACATCTCTTTCGTTGGCCATTGAGAGCAAGAGTGAAGGGTGTGTGATTGAGAGAGGTGAGGCTGGGAAAGAATACTTTCGGGAAGTGAGGCTTCTGTATGGAGTTTATCTCCTTTGTGTAATTGCTCCCATTTTCAATAATAAGATCAAGCTGCCTCTTCCTTTACTATAGTGGATGTAGATCATCGAAAGATGATTGAACCACTATAATTTTGTGTGTTCTTCTCTCTTCCATTTTCTCTAATTTTGTTTGCTGTTTTTTGTTCATTAGTTTTCATCACAAATGGTATCAGAGCAGTCGTTCGGTGATGAAGTCGGTAGAACAGCAGCTTGAGTAGAGGAACAACAGGGGATAAGTCAACAGTAAATAAATTGAAGGCTCTCCACTTCGAGGTTAGTCAATCGGAAATTTGATTAGGGTTTCTGATTTAGGAATCTGTCGATTGTGTCTAGCTGAGAATCTCTGGTGTTGAAATTAGAATTGTTGTGCCATCTCTGTTTTTCATTTTGCAATCTGAAATCATGTCAGCTAAATTTGAATTAGAAAAATTTGATGGGAAAGAGGATTTCAACTTGTGGCGAAAGAAACTAAAAGCCATATCAGTACAACTTAAAGTTTCTAAAATTCTAGATAAACCAGAGGATTTGTTAGAACCCCTTTCCGAAGCTAAAAAACGAGAGATGGATGAAATCGCATTTAGCACAACGATTTTATATTTGTTCGACTCTGTTTTGCGTCAAGTTGATGAGATTACCACTACTGTTGAGCTATGGAAGAAATTAGAAATTATGTACCTAAAGAAATCTTTGACCAATAAAATATTACTGAAGGAAAGACTGTTTGGGTATAGAATGGATCCCTCTAAATCCCTAGATGATAATCTAGATGAATTTGTCAAAATTTTCCTGGATGTAACTAATATTGGTGAGAAAATCGATGATGAAAATCAGACCATAATACTTTTGAACTCCCTACCCGAAAGCTATAAAGAAATCAAAGCAACCATAAAATATGGAAGGGATTCCTTAACTCTTAGGTTAGTTCCTGACGCTCTCAGATCTAAAGATATGGAAACAAGAACTCAAAAGAAAGATACCAAAGCATTAACAGTGAGAGGGAGACCTGAAACAAGAACAAACCAACCTAAGAATACTAAAAGGGATCAAACAAAGAATAGATCTAAGTCAAAGGGGAAAGAAACAAGAGAATGTTTCTATTGCCACAAGCCTGGACACTTGATAAAGGACTGTAGGAAATTGCAATACAAAAATAAAAATCAAAACAAAAAGGAAGGCCAGAACTGAGCTAATGTCCACGAAAGTTATGAATCGACCGAAGTCTTAACCATGTCAGAATTAAGCCCTACAGAAGAGTGGATATTAGATTCCGGTTGTTCGTATCACATGACTCCTCACAAACATTATTTTCTTGATCTTAAAGAACAAGAAGGTGGAAAGGTCTTAATGGGAAATAATCAATAATGCCAAATTAAAGGTATTGGTTCAGTGAAGCTTAAATTAGTAGATGGAACACACAAAATTTTGCCATCGGTTAGATATGTCCCAGACCTAAAAAGAAACCTTATTTCTTTAGGAACTTTAGACAAGGCCAGTTATAGATACAAGACAGAGGGAGGAATCATGAAAATTTCGAAAGGGTCTTTATTAATAATGACTGGAAGCTTAAAAAATGGACTGTACACTCTAAATGGCTCATCAAGTGTAGATGATGGTGTTGTAAACATAGCACCAACATAAACTAATAAGGAAACTTTGTTGTGGCACAAACGTATGGCTCATGTAAGTGAATGAGGGCTGGTGGAACTATAGAAACAGGGGCTGTTGGGTAAAATAAAATCTGTAAGTTTGTCTTTCTGTGAGTAGTGTACTCTAGGCAAGTCTACACGAGTCCAGTTCACTTGATCAATTCAAAAAACTAAGGGAATTTTAGATTACATCCATTCCGACTTATGGGGACCAGAAAGAGTTCCAACTATGGGAGGGGCCAAATATTTTCTAAGTATTATATATGACTACTCAAGAAAACTTTGGGTATTCTTGCTTAGAAACAAAACAGAGGTATTCGAAACTTTTGAAAATTGGAAGACATATGTAGAAAATCAGACAATAGGAGGATAAAAATGCTAAGAACAGACAATGACCTAGAATACTTGAATGAAAACTTCAAGAACATGTGCGTTAAATCTGGAATTAAGAGATACCTAACTGTTCCAAACACTCCTCAACAAAATGACCTGGCTGAGAGATACAACAGAACAATATTAGAGAGGGTAAGGTGTATGCTTGCTAATGCAAAACTTCCAAAAGTTTTCTGGGGAGAGGTCGTTAATATTGCAGCATATTTGATTAATAGAAGCCCATCACTAGCTTAGAATATGAAGACACCACAAGAGTTATGGAATAGTAAACCACCGAATTTAAAAAATTTAAGAATATTCGGATGTTCAACCTACGCACATGTAAAACAAGACAAATTAGAACCAAGGTCACAAAAATGCATCTTTCTGGGGTATCCTAGTGGAGTAAAAGGATACAAATTATGGCCATTTACTAAAGGGGAAACAAGATGCATAATTAGTTGAGATGTTAAGTTCAATGAATAGGAAATGCCTTGGGAAAAAGAGGGTAGTTTTAACTACCAAAAGGAGAGGCCAGAGGATGAAAATTCGTTTGACATTTTGTTAGAAAATGAAGAAACAGATAGTAACAATCAAACATCAAGTTCAAACTGTGAAGAAACATAGCAACCAATTATTATTCTAGAATCTGTTTTTGAACCTCATAACAAAGGTACATTTAATCAACCTATCCAAGCCACACAATTTGAAGAAAACTTAACTGATTATCAGCTGACCCGAGATAGGCAAAGAAGAGTGATTAGACCACCTACAAGATTTGAACATGCTGATTGTGGAATTGAGGTCCCTGAATCTGCTGCATATGCATTAATCTGTAATGAGGCTGATGAAAATTTAGAGCCCCTAACTTACAGCCAAGCAATAAATTCTGAACAAAGTAAGCAGTGGCAAGATGCAATGGTTGAGGAAATAAATTCACTGAAGAAGAATAATACTTGGGTGTTAGTAGAACAACCAGAGGCACAAAAATTAGTTGACTGCAAATGGTTATATAAATTAAAACCAAGCCTCAAAGGAGAAGAAACACCAAGATTTAAGGCTAGACTAGTAGCCAAGGGATATACTCAGAAATTTGGTATAGACTATACTGAAACTTCTCCCCAGTTGTAAGATATTCCTCAATTCGTGTATTGATATCTTTAGTTGCTCATTTCAATTTGGAACTAGAACAAATGGATGTAACTACTGCTTTCTTGCATGGGAATATACATGATTCAGCTGCTTGGTTTCGAAGAAAAGGGTAAAGAACATTTAGTATGTAGATTGTTGAAATATCTATATGGTCTGAAACAATCACCCCGTCAGTGGTATAAGAGGTTCGATAGTTTTATCAAGAGTTGTGGTTTCATTCGAAGCATGTATGATAGTTGTGTGTACATCAAGAAAGAAAAGGAAATTGCTGTGGTTTATTTGCTACTTTATGTAGATGACATGCTTATTGCCTCTCAGAACATTAGTAAGATTGAAGAATTGAAAACACAACTTAAAGCTAAATTTGAGATGAAAGACTTAGGGGCTGCAACTAAAATACTTGGTATGAATATTAAAAGAAACCGTGAAGCTGGAACTTTAACAGTCAATCAATCTGAATATCTGGAAAAGATTGTTAGGAAGGTCCATTTAGATAATGCAAAAGCTGTCTATGTACCGTTAGCTCAACATTTTAAACTTTCAAAGGCTCAATCCCCTAAAACAGGTCTGGAAAGAAAAGAAATGTTGAATATTCCATACTCTAATGCTGTGGGGAGTTTGATGTATGGAATGACCTGCACTCGACCTGATTTAACATTTGCAATGAGTGTAGTAAGCCGTTTTATGTGTGATCCGGGTAAGCCTCACTGGGAGGCAGTAAAGTGGATAATAAGGTACATAAAAGGCAGTCTTAATGACGGTCTAATGTATTCGAGAGGGAGTCACAATGATGGTTGTTTAAATGGTTTTGTAGATGCTGATTTTGCTATAGATTTAGACAAACGAAGATCTACTTCCGGGTATGTGTTTACTGTATTTCAAAATACAGTTAGCTGGAAATCTAACCTCCAATCTATTTCAGCTTTATCAACAACAGAATCAGAATACATCTCTCTGGCAGAATCGGTAAAGGAAGGTATATGGTTGAGAGGTTTGATTACTGAATTACTTGGAACTGATGACTCTCTTACAATATTTTGTGACAGCCAAAGTGCAACAGCACTCTCCAAGAATCCTTTGTATCATGACCGTTCGAAACACATTGACATAAGGTATCATTACCTTAGAGAGAAGGTCATTAACAAAGAAGTTAACTTGGAGAAAATAGCTTCGGTGAATAATCCAGCGGATATGCTTACAAAGTCATTGAGTGCCAACAGAATACTGCATCTGATGTCTCTAATGAAGGTAGGGATTGGCTGAGTACTTGCTGAAACAATATTGACTACAAAGGCAGCATGCAGAGTTGATCCATTTTTGTGAAAAATACATGTCAAGAGGGAGATTTGTGAAGAATGGTGACATGTATTAAAAGGCCCACGTCAGCACAAAAATGGTTATTTATAATCTGAGCTGTATTTGTATTTTTTCCTCTGTAAAATCTCTCATATATGGGCCCTTGAATCCTTGCAAAATTTGTTGTAACAAAATGGCTATTTAACATCTCTTTCGTTGGCCATTGAGAGCAAGAGTGAAGGGTGTGTGATTAAGAGAGGTGAGGCTGGGAAAGAATACTTTCGGGAAGTGAGGCTTCTGTATGGAGTTCATCTCCTTTGTGTAATTCCTCCCATTTTCGATAATAAGATCAAGCTGCCCCTATCTTTACTACTGTGGATGTAGATCATCGAAAGATGATCGAACCACTATAATTTTGTGTGTTCTTCTCTCTTCCCTTTTCTCTAATTTTGTTTTCTGTTTTTTGTTCATTAGTTTTCATCACAGACACAAAAATACGCAACTAGAATAACATTAAAACTCTATTTCTTCATTCAAGACCCGTAAGCCAGGATTTTAGCTATACATGGTTGCTATAAGTATCAAAATTTCCCGTCTATACATGGTATAAAGCAATAAATGAACAAATAAAGAGGATAGGAACTAAACCGTCGATGAACCCCTTGCTTACGCCTTGGATCCACCGTGAAACAAGCTCCCGATCGCTCCAAAAATGCCCAGAAACAATATTTTATCACTCCGCTCACTCGCTCTCAACCCGAACCTCAAAATGGCTCAAAGAGCCCTTAGAAAACTGGAGGAAAATGATGCTTGATGCCAAAAATCGAGAGCCAACCGCGCCTTAAATAGTGCTCCAGGGTCGATAGCGTTGCGACGCTACGTCACTGACTTATTGCCTAAGACGTCCAGCGTCGAGACGCTAAGGGACAGCGTCGGCTGGGAAATTTCAGATTCACGTTTTGGTTGATTTTTGGGTTTGTCCTTCAATTTTTGGCCCAATTCTTCTTCTCTCATGGCCTTGGACTCCTCCAAATGACCCAACATTGAATTTCCAAGATTACACCTTCATGAATTGGGCTTCTTTTCCTTACTTTTCTCTAAAAATCCAACAAAAAGCTCCTAAGGACAAAAATTCATAATTAATTGGATTTGATCATTAAAAACACAATAGAGCTCAACAAAAACTATAAAATTTAGGGATAAAATAGTAGCATTTATGCATGCTATCAATAGCTTAGCATTCTCATAAGAGAAATGCCTAAGTTATTCCAACTCGTTTAGTTACAATTTCCTCTTTATTCCGATCTTCTCCAGATTGAAATTGAACTTCTTCAATGCCCAATATGCTTTGTGCTCCAGCTCCTATGGTAGGTGACAAACTTTCCCAAATACGATTCTGTATGGAGACATCCCCAAAGGTGCTTTGTACGCGGTTCTATGTGCCCATGAAGCTTCATCAATAAGAAGTGACCAATCCTTGCGAGAAGGGTCCACTGTTTTTTCCAGTATGACTTTAATCTCCTTGTAACGAAAAAGAAAACTGAAAAGAAAGTAAGGGAAGTGAAAAAATAAATAAGGCAGTGAATTGGGAAAATGCGATCGCATTTCTCTAGTTCATCTGGAAATGCGGCCGCATTTTCTAGTTGACCTAGGACAATGATGTCATTTAAAAGACTGTCACGTGACTCATTATTTTGGAAAACCTATAAATAGGAGGACTTCACTCTTATTTTTCTTTACCTCATTTGACCTACCTTTGCAATCAAGTCAACCACCAAACTCCCTCCATTCTCTCTTGAATTCGGAAAGACCCACAAGAAAAACAATGAATAACACTCTATCATCTTCGGTTCCTCGCAAGATTACTCGCTCCTAGAGTAATCCAAAGAATCCACGATCTGTGCAAGACGATCCACACCATGAAGAGGGCCAAAGTTCGCACAAGAACATTGAAAAACCCGTGGGTTCTTCAAGAACCACTGCAGAACAAAAACCCACGCTGAAACCAACCTCTGCTGCCCAAATGTCAACACCCATAGAAGCTAAGTCGAGTGTTTCTCGACAAGAGAAAAACATGCCCGTGGACAACCTACATCGCACAAAAAAATCTGTGGAGAAGCCGATGAAAAAGAGGTTGAAGAAATGGTTCGTCATGATCAGAGCAATGTGTGCTCAAAGACGTGCAACCATTGAGGAAGAAGCAAAGGGTAGATGGGTCCGTGAGCCTGAAATCCCATTCCAATCCACAGGCGAAAGTTTAAAGCAAGACGATTCTTCATCGATCAAGGGTAAGAAGGTTTTTAACTGGTTCTGATTCTTGCAGGACTGAAAAACAGTGGGTGACTTACAAGTCAAAGAAAAAAAGTGCCAAACAATTGACCAATAAAAATGAGAAGAAAAAACCCCTATCCGTGTACTGGTTATGAAGGCAATACCGACTAATGTGTTTGAGAAAATGATCCAAGCAATTGTAGCTCAAGCGGTAGTCATTGTTGAAGGGCACAGAGTAGAGCAAGAGGCTTTAATTGACTTGAAGGCCAAAGAAGAAGAAGAGAGAAGATTTTGGGCGAATGTGCATGTCAATAGAGAGTGTTAGAAGAAGAATGGAGGAGAGATTTGGCTCTCCGAAGTGAGATCCAAGAGCAGTTGAGGGATATTAGGAGTATGCAGAGAGAAGAAGGTTTGAACAAGAAAAGAGATTTGAAAGACAATGAGAAAAAGAAAGAAGAAGAGAAAGAGAGAGAGAAGAAGGAAGAGTCAAGAAGGCCAAGAGAGAAGAAGAAAATCAAGCTGAGGCCGAGAGGGCCAGAAAAGAAGAAGAGGAAATAAGGAGATTGGCAGCTGAACTCCAACTCCTTGAAGAAGAAAAAAAGAGAAGACAAGTCCTTCAGGAGGAGGAAATCTGAAGGAAGGAAGTTGAAGAGTTTCTTGCAGGTTTTAAGCCCCACCACAATGCTCAAAATGAGGGGGAAGAGCAGGAAGAATAGAAAAACAAGGCCACTAAAGGGCCAAGTGAAGAAAGAAAAGAGGAAGAAGAAGCAACCTTGAATGCGGCCGCATTTATACAGCATTCTGCAAAAGGCAAGGCAGTTGCCTTTGAAGACCACCAAAGGGAAGCCGACCTCGATCCTTTGTTCGAGTATGACACGAGAGGGACTTCACCTGCTGCTAGAAGCTCTTCTTTAGAAGAGAAAGAAGATGAGAAGAGAGAAGATGACAAGGAGGTCAGCACCTCTAGTAACAGTGATGACGATACAGATTCTGAGGTTAACGAATTGGATGAGGATCAAATTTCAATTTCTTCAGCCTTGAGGAGGAAGATAAGAAAAGAACTAAAAGCCAAGCAGAGGACAAAGAACAAAAATGATCCTATTTTTGCAAAGAGGTCGAGGCAAGGTCTATGGACGCCTCACCCGCTCAAGCCACTACCTCACTACCAAAGAATCATTTTCTCGAAGTCTTCAAAGATGTGGATTTCAAAGCCAAAATGGAGATAATGAAGAAAAGAGACTTCTTAAACGAGAAGGGATTATCAGATCGAGCCGGTAGCCTATCGGAGTTCGTCACGAAGGTAATATCTCAATACAAAAGGGAGGAGTTATGTGCTCACCCTTCGGAGGTTGTGGTGCCTCTAGTACGTGAATATTATGGAGGATTGAGGGAGGAGAGCCTAAGCCTGTTGGGGTTAGTGCCCTAAAACTCGTAGATAGTGAATGAAACTAATAGTTATATACTAGTTCGATAAAGTCGTTATTGAGTGTCTGTTCACTTAAAGTTATTAAATAAGTGAATTGCACGTTAAATAACCCAAATCCAATAAACTAGAATCCTTGGCTATGATATGAATGCTTGAACTATATGTAGTGACATAAAAGTGGATCAAGTTCAAGTAATAGCCTAAACGGTCTATAGTATAGGGATAAGGCTGGGTACCTTGATCCTAGGAAAAACTATGTGACGCAGTCCACTTTGTTTTAATACAAACGATGTGATCCTCAATCGTTCATGTAGAGACATGCGAGTGGGGGCGTCCTATGCAAATGATTTTGCATAAGTCCAGGACCAAGAAATAAGTCACTATTGCTTTATAACGCCGTTTACTAACAAGACTGACTATTTCAATGCGATGAGCTAGGTAACTCGATCTTAATCCTAAGCTAACTATGAACTCCTGTTTATTCGGACTTATCCTTAGATCTGCATGGGTGCGAGTGGCTCATCATCGCCGACTCAATAAACCCCCCATTTTAGGGATAGGAACAGGTAGATAGCTGGGGACATAGTTCTGCAAGACGGAATTCACTCCTACCCGATTCAGGGATAGTAGAGAGGTTGTTCCCTTAAGTGCTGACTCTGGGACATGAACAAAGGGATCCCGCCTTCTCATTGGCCCGAGAGGTTTTAGGTTTAGTGGTCGGACCACAAACCAATTGTTCATTAGGGATTCAGTGGAGACTTAAGGAACAATATGTAACTTCAGGGGTAAAACAGACATTTGACCCAACTCTAGTTACAAACAACCTGTGAAGGGTCGACTTACTAATCATGGTTATATCGGGTGGACAAAAATATATCTACAGTGAGGGGAGTTCAACTATCAGGCTATAGTGGAGTGTTCCGATAGAGTGTCCCAGTAGTTAACGAATGTTGATTAACTGAGTTAAAAGAGTTTAATAAGTTAAATCTTGGATCGTTGGAGCCCATGACCTGTAGGTCCATTTGGTCTCCCTGTTAGCTCATACGGAATAAACCTTAGAACATATGTGATGAGAAAGTTTGAAACGTTCAAACTCATATTAGGGAAGTTGTCGTTAAATTAAGTTCGATATATTTAACGTTAAAGTTTAATTACGAATTAAACTATATATATTAGAGAGAGTCGAGTATATTTAAATAAGATTTAAATATTGCCGGTATATTATGTATTCGATACATAAATTTTGGATTGAATATGAATAGGGATTTCAAATGCTCGGTTTTGTGAGGCAATGGGTTTTATATAATTATTTAATTGGATTAAATAATTATTAAATGAAATTAAAGTTTTTAATTTAAACCAATTTAAAAAACATATATATATAAATTGATTTTGAATTATTTATATATATATATATAAGTTGGTTAAAATGAAATTCAATAATTGAATTTCATAAAAATGAGTTTTTGAACTTAAAGTTTGTCATGCAAATTATTGGTGATTGACACCTTAATAGATGACAAAATACACTCCTCATTTGCTGTCTTCTTCCCCAAGCATTTGAGTACATGAGGATGGTCCTTAAAAGGAGAAGAAATGAATGGAAAAGGATGATGCTTGCTGTGAACTTAATTTCCAAAGAAAACACTCTCAAACTCATGTCTCTCTCTCCCTAAAAAGTTCATCACGAATTCGAGTCCCAAAACTTGTTCTAAGGTCGGAGGATAGCGGGGAAGATCACGATGGTTGTCCACAACAAGATCGTGTTCAAAATCATCCATCAAATTGAGAGAAATTGAGCTTCCAAAAGGTTAGTACACATTTCTCTGTTTTTTCGGTTCCACTTGTGCATGTTTTCATAACTAAAATTAAAAGAAATTTGAGTGTTTTGATCCGAATCGCTACCGCGTGTGTCTCGTACACTCCTTCAAAGTCTATCGGTGGTGCGAGGGAAGATGGTGAGATTCTCTTCGGTGGACATTAGCAGAGTGTATCGAGTCAGAGCGCCTTTGAACCCGAGGGGCAATGATGCAATCAGAACCCTACAACCAAGCAACTAAAGGAAGCACTCAGAATGGTGGCCAGGAAAGGAGTGCAATGGAAGGAGTCGTAGACGAAGGTGAAATCCTTGGTGTCAAGTTACCTAAAGCCCGAATTAGTAGTGTGCCTCCACTTCATCAAGAATTGTCTAATGTCGACCACCCATGACTACACAATTTATGTGGAGAGGGTAATGCTTCTCTACAACATTATGAAGAGGTTGGAGCTGAACATCAGCAACATCATCCGTGAGGAGATTCTCTCGTGCGGGAGAAAGAAAACAGGAAAGCTATTCTTTAGGTCGTTGATTACCCAATTGTGCCAAAGAGCATAGACTGCTCCAGGAAAGGATAAGGAGTGACACTTCTACAAGCCAACCATTGGCCTTCCATTAAATAGGGAAGTTACAACTCTTCAATGCACAGAGGAAGGACAAGGGATCCACTTCCCAGGCTAATCCTTTGAATGTGTTCATATAACACATGCAAAAGCAATTGAAGATCGAAAGTAGTTAACTACATCAATTCTTCTAAAGCATGCATGTTTTAAAAATCCAGAAACAGAGAGATTAGAAGTACCAACCTTTTTTAGCTCAATAGGTGGACCTCCGTGGATTCTTTTCTTCTCCAATCTACTTAGGACAACCCTTAGTGTCTTCCCTACTATTCTCCGGGACAAGAACGACTTGTGGTAGTCTATAAAGATAGGGAATGGGAAGGGAATGCTTAAACGATCAAGCTCTAGAGAGATATATGGAGATGAGTGAGTTTGAGACCAAAATCCAACAGCATAACAATATGGAAATGGCTCTCCTACTCCTTAATCTGATTCATCTTCTACTTATAGAGTGAATCCATGCAAGAAGGAACCTCAAGATGCAAGACACATGGTGGTGAATTAGGTGTAAGTGGAAACTAGGTGTTGAATCAACATAACATGCAAGATTGCATGCATGTGGTGTAATTCCACTTTCAATATTCATGCAAGAGTGAAATTACAACATTTTCCACTATCATATGTTTTAAAATCAGATTTTAACCTTGCATTTTTAATTTTAATTTCAATTATAAATTGAAATTAATATTGGTAATTAATTTGAAACTTTTTCCAATCAATTACACATGATTAATCAAATTAATCATTCTAACTTTGTGCAATCTATTATACATGAATCCTTATTCATGTATATAGTATTTAAAACTTTTTTAAATACTTTATCTCTCATTTAATAATTTAATTCATAATTAAATTATTGTGTCAAACACAATTGACGATAATACCCTTTCCCGATTTTGAACGATTCAAAATTTCCTATCTAATTGTTCTAGGCTTTTTTCCGATATGAGCTAGTAGGGGGATCTAATGGACCTACAGATCATGGGCTCCAACGATTCGAGGTTAACCGACTAAACTCATTAACCAAGCTAACTAACATTCGTTAACTACCAGGACACTCCACTATAGCCCAGTAGCTGCTCTCTCCTCACCGTAGATATATTTCCGCCCACTTGATATAACCATGTTTAGTAAGTCGATCCTTCACAGGTTGTTCGTAACTATAGCTGGGTCAAATGTCTGTTTTACCCCTATAATACTTCTTGTTCCTTAAGTTCCACCAATCCTCTAATGAACAATCGGTTTGTGGTCCAACCATCAAACCTGAGTCCCTCTCGTGCCAAGGAGAGGGTGGGGCCCCTTGTTCAAGTCCTGGAGTTAGTACTTAAGGGAACAACCTCTCTACTATCCCAGAAATGAGTAGGAGCGAATTCCGTCTTGCGAGACTATGTCCCTAGCTATCTATCCGATCTTATCCCCAAAATGGATGGCTTGTTGAGTCGGTGATGTCTAGCCACTCTCACCCATGCAGATTAAAGGATAATCTCGTATAAACAGGAGTTCATAGTTAGCTCAGGATTAAGATCGAGTTACCTAGGCCATCTTGTGAAATAGTCAGTTTCTACAGTAAACGACGTTATAAAGAGAAAGTGACTTATTTCACGGTCCAGTCTTATGCAAACTCATTGCATAGGACGCCCCCACTCGCATGTCTCTACATGAACGATTTAGGATCTCATCGTTTGTACTTAATACAAAGTGGGCCGCGTCCATAGTGTCCCCAAGATAAGGTACCCAACCATATCCTTATACTATAGACTATTTTGGCTATAAACTTGAACTTGATCCTATGATATGCCCCTACATATAGTTCGAGTATTCATGTTATAGCCAAGGATCTTAGTTTATTGGATTTAGGTTAAATATTCGCAACTTACATATTCAATGACATCTTTTACTGAATAATCTCAATAACGTCTTTATTGGAAATAGAATATGTTTAATGATTTACAAACTACGAGTTTATAGGACATTAAACCCAACAAACTGCCACTTGGACTAGAAACTCTAGTGGGGTACATGAAGTTAGGTGTGAGAGATAATATACATAAAGACAATAAATAGGGCATCAACCATAGGCTTACATTTCTCCCACTTGCCCTAGTCTATCAAAGCTCGTAGTCCTAGAATTACTAGGTGACCCTAAAAAGCTTTAGCCGTGAGGGGTTTTGTAAACGGATCAACCATGTTGTTCTCCGAAGTAATCTGCATGACGATCACATCTCCTCGTTGCACGATCTCCCTGATGAGATGATATTTGCGCTCAATATGTTTTCCTCGCTTGTAACTTCGAGGTTCCTTAGAGTTTGCAACTACACCACTGTTATCACAATAGAGGGTGATAGGCAGTTGCATATTTGGAACGATTTCCAACCCTGTTAGGAATTTTCTTAGCCATACTGCCTCTTTTGCTGCTTCGCAGGCGGCTACGTACTCTGCTTCCATGGTACAGTCAGCAATGCAACCTTGCTTAATACTCCTCCATACTACTGCTCCTCCATTTAGAGTGAACACAGATCCCGATGTTGATTTCCTTGAATCTATATCGGTCTGAAAATCTTAGTCAGTGTATCCTGTAAGGATCAGATCCTTAGCACCATACACGAACGAAAAATCCCTCGTTCTCCTTAGATACTTGAGGATATTTTTAACGACAGTCCAATGTGTATATGTCTAGGATTGGACTGGTATTTGCTGACAATTCCCACGGCATAGCATATGTCGGGTCTAGTACACAACATGGCATACATTAAACTACCAATTGCTGATGCATAGGGAATGAGTCTCATTTCCTCAACTTCTTGAGGTGTCTCAGGACTTTGTTCCTTTGATAGGTGAACCTCGTGCCTAAAAGGTAATAACCCTTTCTTGGAGTTCTGCATCGAATATCGTACCAACATTTTGTCAATATATGATGCTTGAGACAGTGCTAGCGTTTTGTTCTTTCTATTTCTAATGATTTGAATGCCCAGAACAAATTGAGCCTCACCCAAATCTTTCATTTGGAATTGAGTCGCTAGCCATTGTTTTACGTCAGACAGGAATCCTACATTATTCCCAATAAGTAGGATATCATTTACATACAAAATTAGAAAAGCTACAGTAGATTTGACGATTTTCTTGTAAACACAAGGTTCGTCAATATTCTGCTCAAATCCATACGTTTTGATCGCAGTGTCAAAACATATATTCCAGGATCTTGATGCTTGTTTTATCCCATAAATGGATCGTTTAAGTTTGCAAACTTTTTGCTCATCACCCTGGACTATGAATCCCTCTGGTTGAGCCATATAGATAGTCTCTTCAAGATTGCCGTTAAAAAAGGCCGTCTTGACATCCATTTGCCATATTTCATAATCATAAAATGTGGCAATAGATAAGAGTATTCTAATCGACTTAAGCATGGCAACAGGAGAAAAGGTTTCTTCAAAATCCGCTCCTTCCCGCTGGGTAAAACCCTTTGCCACAAGTCGAGCCTTAAAGGTTTGGACCTTACCGGCTTGGTCTCGTTTTCTTTTGTAGATCCATTTGCAACCAATAGGTTTTACCCCATCCGGCTGCTCTACAAGTTCCCAGACTGAATTGAAGTACATTGACTCCATTTCGAGATCCATGGCTTTAATCCACTGGTCCTTATATACATCATTTATTGCCTGATTAAAGGTCAATGGATCCTCTATACCATAATCAGGTATGATGGTTTGAGTTTCTGTTAAACCCATGTAACGGTCGGGTTGTATTATAACCCTCCCACTACATCGAGGCTCTCTCACTTCTTGAGATGGATGTGTTTGATCAACAACTTTTGATGGACCAGCTTGATCGACAACTTTTGTAGGTTCTTTTGTAGTTTTTCCTGAAATCTCATCTAATACTAGTTTTCTGCGAGGTCGATGTTCTCTTATGTGATCTTCCTCAAGGAATGTAGCATTTGTTGATACAATCACTTTATTTTCTTGAGGATCCTAAAATAGACCACCTTTCGTTTCTTTAGGATATCCCACAAACAGGCACAATTTTGAACGTCGTTCTAGTTTCTTTGGGTTTTGCACCAACACGTGTGTCGGGCATCCCCGAATTCTGAAGTGATGTAAACTACCTTTACGCCCTCTCCATAGCTCATAGGGTGTTTCAAGAACACTCTTAGAGGGAACCATGTTCAAAATGTATACAACAGTCTCTACTGCATATCCCCAGAACGAATCAGGCAACTGAGCATAACTCATCATTGATCGAACCATGTCCAACAAGGTTCAGTTTCTCCTCTCGGATACACCATTTTTTTGTGGTGTAGCAGGGGCTGAGAGTTGGGACGTGATTTCATGTTCTATCAAATAGTCCTGGAATCGTAGGTCCATATATTCTTCACCTTGATCTGATTGTAGTGTTTTAATCGTTTTACCTAGTGGTTCTCAACCTCGGTCTTGTACTCCTTGAATTTTTCAAGGGCTTCAGACTTGTGATGCATTAGGTAAAGGTAGCCATACCTTGAATAATCATCAATGAAACTGATGAAATATTCATACCCTCATCGTGCTTTGACATTCATAGGACCACAAAGATCCGAATGCATGAGTTCTAAGGGTTCTTTGGTTCTATAGCCTTTTTCAGAAAAAGGTCGTTTTTTCATTTTTCCCTCGAGACAGGACTCACATGGAGGCAACGAGTCATCTTCTAACTGATTTAGTAGTCCACTCTTTACCAATCTTTCAATCCTATTGCAATTTATGTGGCCTAATCTCAAGTGCCAAAGATAGGTATTGGGAGAAACTTTCCGCCTTTTGTTTTGAGTCTCAGCTACTTTAAACATTTCCGTATTTAATATAGCTTTAACTTGAATTGGTCTTAACACGTATAAGTTGCTTTCAAGTTTTGCAGAACATATTTGCATACCTCTTTTGTTAATAAACACTTCATTAAGATCAAAAGATACTTGGTACATCTGTTCAATTAAACAAGAGATAGATATTAAGTTCCTTTTGATATTGGGAACATACAAGAAATTTTCAAGTAAAATAAATCTATCTCCAAAAGACAACTTCAGAGTTCCTGTAGCTCTGGCTGAGACAACCTCTCCTGTTCCAACTCTGAGAGTTACCTCGCCATCTGCCAGCATGTGCCAGGAACTAATTTCCTGTAAAGAAGAACATACATGGTTAGTTGCTCCTGAATCTAATATCCAAGCAGAGCTATCTTGCTCAACTAAACATGTTTCAATAACGAGCAAATCAAATTTTCCTTGTTTCTCTTTTTCTACCTTCTTTTCTGCAAGGTATTTTGGACAATTGTGTTTCCAATGTCCATCCACTTTGCAGTGGAAACATTTTCCTTTGTCTGCAACTTTGGTCTTTGCCTTGCCTGCCATCGGAGCTTTTCCTTTTCCCTTTCCCTTTTTTTTCTTCATTTGAACATTTTTGTTCTATGAAGTGGAAGTGCCAGATTTGGTTCCTGAGGACGATCCTTTGTGGAACCTTTTGGCAGTCGCAACATTTGCTTCACCTTTTTGTCCCTTCTTCGTAATACTTTGATAGGTTTGTAGCTCGTTCAGTAGAGTAGTTAGGTTGTATTCTGTCTTGTTCATGACTGCATTTGTCCTGAACGGAATGAAGCTCTTCGGAAGAGACTCCATTATAAAACTAACCTGACTACCCTCGTCTATGGTAGCACCATTTACTTCGGCCACATTGAGATGGACCATCATGTTCAAAACATGCTCCCTTACAGAAGTACCTTCCTTCATACGGGAGTTGTAAATATATTTGAGAGCTTCGTGCTTAGATTGGGAGGAGGTTGCCCAAACATTCCTTTCAGCGAAGTCATGTTCTCCCTTGCGGTGACCATCCTCTCGTGCTTCTTAGACAAGACATCTGATATGCTTGCTAAGATATAGACTTTTGCCTTATCATTGGCACGAGTCCATTTTTCATAGGCTTCCCGAACATTTCGGTTCGTTGACGAGCCTGGATTAGGTGGACACTCCTCGGTTAAGACGAATCTCAGATCATCGATTACTAGTATAGTGTTCAGATTCGATTTCCAAGTCCCGTAGTTATCTCCATTTAGTTTTTCGGAAGCGAGTAATTGAACTAATGAGCTAGACATGCTGAAAAAATTAAACAAATACTATTAGTAAATTGCTTATTAACGATTTTTTATAAAAATCCAATCAGGTTTTAGCAAAAGTAATAATGTACCCAAGATTATTATTTTGCAACGACACTTTAGTGAGTTAGAGAAACTGCTACCGAGGGGCAGTCAATTACTCCTTCACTAAACCAAGACGTTCTTGACTAAATACTAATGCCAGAATAACTCTTATTCCTATAGTGGTTTAGTTATCGCTACATTTGGTCAGGAATATACTAACACTTAGTAACCCTTATAAGTGTGACTTGCCGTTTTAAGATTCCAGAGGACGGCCCCAACAATGCTACCGAATGGAAAAGCTAATGTTGGAAATGGTCCTAAGAAAGCCTATCCATTTCTGGAGTTTGCGTTATTCCGATCTCCATGTTACAACCCTCTGAATGGTTAGTAGCTCCAGGGCATACAAGCAGGCGGAACATGGAAATCTCACGGTGCAACCTAACGGAGGAGACCGCAGGATGTGTTGACACACTTCCTTCACTCACTTACTATAAGTACTTTCTCTATTCACCTTGTTATTGATTTATGCAAACACCTTTCGAATGGAACAGTTGAGGTATAATCAACACGAGGCCAAGCATAAATCTCACGTTGTGAACAAAAAAGGAGAACGTGAGAGGAAAATGGATTTGATATATCTCCCTCCTCCCACTAAGTATTTTAAATGGTTTTGGGTATACTTATACTTAGGCGTATTCCGACTAAATGAATAAATCCTAAGTCTAAGTTCATTTTGACTTACAATGTCTAGATGATAATGATTTATAACCTCACATCTCACACGTGCATGCTCATAAAACTGGGTTAACTTAACTCAAGAACCGGCTCGATGCCCTGGTAGGAGGTGTTCCATAAACCGTCAACTTAAATACGTTCAGCCTTAGACAACAACTTGTCGGGTGAGTTCTCTTGTAACCTTTGTTTTACAAGCTTATCGACCTATTCGAATCTAATTGAAATTGATCGAAAGTTGGATTCAAATTAACCCTATGTGAGCATGCACCTTATCTTTGTTATAGATTTTAGAAGTCTATGTGATTTATAACAATTATAAATCTAATCTATAACATACTTTCATTTGAATATAACACTTATAAACAAACTAAAGAAGTTTCATGCTTCATGCTTGGTTAATTTTCTCTTTTAATTAATATAACTATTATATCAATTAATCAATTTAGAAAATAACCATTCAAGCATGCATCTCCCTAAATTAATACAACATTTATATTAATTATCATGAAACTTCAATCATGCATTAGTAATTATTAATAACTCTTACAATAATTGTATAAATGCATGATCATGCTTTCCTATGGTGGGGTTTTAAAACTATATGGCATGCTCATAATGCACATACAATATTCATTTCAATTTAATCATACATTCAATAATGCATAAATAAATAAAATTGAGCTAAAGTGGATTGGTTTAGCATTTTCAATCAAACAATTAGCTAATTATTACAATAATAATTATTAAAAATGCTTGAAACGATCCCGAGCTTCACGAACCATCCCGAACCGCCCCTCCAAGGACTGAACCGGACTTCTAATGAGTGTAAAAGGGTTGAATCAACTGCCTTCAGACCGAATCGGACCCAAATGAACCGCCTGGACCGAATCGGATCTGGAAATGGACGCGCCTGGATGAATTTGATGAACAGCGTCCCGACGCTGTCTCGACCAGCAGCCACTGCTTTCGTTTCTAGCTTGCGTCTTCTCCAAATTTCTTCAAAATTACAGCCTATATGGACTCTATTGAATCTATAAAAATTATAGACCCTTGAACACACATTAAAGCTCATACATTACCAAGAAATTACATTTTCATAAAGAAATTGAAGCTTAATAAAATGCCAAACCAGAACACATCCACTTTAGCACACAGAAAATTCATCTTATGAAAGGTACCCACCACAGTAAAATTAATGCAAATTAAGTGCTTTTATCATGCTCTGATACCAATTGAAGGTGTTCATATAACACATGTGGAAGCAATTGAAGATCGAAAACACTTAACTACATCAATTTTACTCCTAAAGCATGCTTGTTCTAAGAATCCAGAAATAGAGAGATTAGAAGTACCAACCTTTTTTTAGCTCAATAGGTGGACCTCCGTGGATTCTTTTCTTCACCAATCTACTTAGGATAACCCTTAGTGTCTTCCCTACTATTCTCCAGGCCAAGAACGACTTGTGGGAGTCTATAGAGATAGGGAATGAGAAGGGAATGCTTGAAGGATCAATCTCTAGAGAGATATATGGAGATGAGTGAGTTTGAGACCAAAATCGAGCAGCATAACAGTATGGAAATGGCTCTCCTACTGCTTAATCTGATTCATCTTCTACTTATAGAGTGAATCCATGCAAGAAGGAGCCTCAAGATGCAAGACACATGGTGGTGAATTGGGTGTAAGTGGAAACTAGGTGTTGAATCAACATAACATGCAAGATTGCATGTATGTGGTGTAATTCCACTTTCAATATTCATGCAAGAGTGGAATTACAACATTTTCCACTACCATATGTTTTAAAATCAGATTTTAACCTTGCATTTTTAATTTTAATTTCAATTCTAAATTGAAATTAATATTGGTAATTAATTTGAAACTTTTTCCAATCAATTACACATGATTAATCAAATTAATCATTCTAACTTTGTGCAATATATTATACATGAATCCTTATTCATGTATATAGTATTTAAAACATTTTTAAATACTTTATCTCTCGTTTAATAATTTAATTCATAATTAAATTATTGTGTCAAACACAATTAACGATAATACCCTTTCCCGATTTTGAACGATTCAAAGTTTCCTATCTAATTGCTCCAGGCTTTATTCCGATATGAGCTAGCAGGGGGACCTAATGGACCTACAGATCATGGGCTCCAATGATTCGAGGTTAACCGACTAAACTCATTAACCAAGCTAACCAACATTCGTTAACTACCAGGACAGTCCACTATAGCCCAGTAGCTGCACTCCTCTCACCGTAGATATATTTCCGTCCACTTGATATAACCATGTTCAGTAAGTCGATCCTTCACAAGTTGTTCGTAGCTATAGCTGGGTCAAATGTCCGTTTTACCCCTATAGTACTTCTTGTTCCTTAAGTTCCACCAATCCTCTAATGAACAATCGGTTTGTGATCCAACCATCAAACCTGAGTCCCTCTCGTGCCAAGGAGAGGGTGGGGCCCCTTGTTCAAGTCCTGGAGTTAGTACTTAAGGGAACAACCTCTCTACTATCCCAGAAATGGGTAGGAGCGAATTCCGTCTTGCGAGACTATGTCCCTAGATATCTATCTGATCTTATCCCCAAAATGGAAGGCTTGTTGAGTCGGCGATGTCTGGCCACTCTCACCCATGCAGATCAAAGGATAATCTCGTATAAACAGGAGTTCATAGTTAGTTCAGGATTTAGATCGAGTTACCTAGGTCATCTTGTGAAATAGTCAGTTTCTACAGTAAACGACGTTATAAAGAGAAAGTGACTTATTTCGCGCTCCAGTCTTATGCAAACTCATTGCATAAGACGACCCCACTCGCATGTCTCTACATGAACGTTTTAGGATCTCATCGTTTGTACTTAATACAAAGTGGGCCGCATCCATAGTGTCCCCAAGATAAGGTACCCAACCATATCTTTATACTATAGACTATTTTGGCTATAAACTTGAACTTGATCCTATGATATGTCCCTACATATAGTTCGAGTATTCATGTTATAGCCAAAGATCTTAGTTTATTGGATTTAGGTTAAATATTCGCAACTTACATATTCAATAACATCTTTTACTGAATAACCTCAATAACTTCTTTATTGGAAATAGAATATGTTTAATGATTTACAAACTACGAGTTTATAAGACATTAAACCCAACATCCTTCACCCGGACTGACAATCGCTTCACCTTTGCTATCCACTCGTGTTTCAAGACCTACACCATCATCAGAGGCTCTTGGGTTCGCTCTCAAGCCAACTAGACCATATTACGGATCGTTTGAAATCATACTAGATCTACGCTAAGGAGAGAGATGAAGCCATTAGAGAGTTCTATCTCTCTATTGCGTCGAGCATCGCCCCTGCCTTTCCTGAGTTTCCATAGAACCTGCTGTCTCGAGACCTCACAAAATTTGAAGAAGAAGAAGAAGATGACTTCTCCGAGGAGGAATATGGGAGCTTTTTTGTTCCCCTTATGCTTTACATGCTTTATTTAGATTGTTAGCATTTATGTTTACTTGTGTTGCTGTTTTTATATTTCTAGCATGTTAGTTTATTGTTTTTATTTTTATTATTATTTTGATGTTTAGTTTGTTTTAGTTAGGTGTTAATTTGTTTAGTTTGATGTTTTGCATTAGTTTAGTGTTGATTTGTTGCTAGTTTAGGTTTAGAATGACTTGGTTTAGAGTTTTTAAAGAAAAATCTCTTGATGCAAGTGTAGACTGAAGGTGGTAAGAAATATGATGGAAAATAAGATTGAAAGATGATTTCAGTCAAACTTAGTGCAAGTATACAGTATCGCATGTCGTAATAAAAACAATGGTGTATTCCAAAGTATCGATCCCACACAGACTAATTAAACTCAGATATGAATAAGAAACTGCTCTCAAGTGCAAAGGTAAGTAACAAAACAATTTGGTAGGTTTTGGAAAATAATGTAAATAACAAGCAAATAATAAAGAATAAGGATGCAATAATAAAAACAAGGAATTCAGTTTAAGCTTCAATCCATGTACAAATAACTCTATTAATAGCTTGGTTTAACCTAAGTCTATTTATGCATTGGGTCAGGTTTAACTTCTATTTGGCCTTGCTCCCAAGTACCGTTAGAAGGCTAAGCGAATACCGTTATGCACATTTCTGTGACTCGACTCCAACATAGATGATTCATGCATGCAACCTTTAACCGTATAGTTGTTATAGGCGACCTTCCCTATAACAGCGAATACCCTATCTCTAGGCCTTTCTCTTGTATCACCTTTATGAAAACCGATATTATTCGACCCTCTCGGTACCGAACTCACATTGCATGCTAAGTCTAAGTGATAAGTTTAAACTGAACAAGATAGCATTGAAATCAATAAAGGATGACATACATAACTAAAACTTAAGCAAACAAGCATACATTCAAGCTACGCCATCCACAAGGGAATTCACTAAACCGAACCCCTTAATGGAATTTAGTTACGCATGATGGATAAAAATTGATATGAATAACTTTTCATTGAATAACAAGTCATAAATAAAAGAAATAAATGAAAAGAATAGATGTTGAAAATTAATGTGCAGTAGCTAAAACTAGGGTTTTTCTCTTTATCCAATTCCTCAAGAGTTCTCGCGATACTCTAAACTTCCTTTTACAAGATGGGAATAGGGTGAAATCTCTACAAACACAAGGTTTGATGTCTAACTAAGGGTAGAATTTGGTCTTCTAGCAGGGACTGCGGGCATCACCACTCATGGGTATGAACTATAGGGTTCTTTCACCACCCTTTCTTCCCAAAGAGTTCTGCTTGTTTTCCCTTTGATTTCTGGTCTTTTATAAATTGGGGAGTCGTTGAGGAGTCACGAAAATAATGCTAGCAGGTAGCCCAGTCAGTTTTAGAGTCAAAATCGTCGGGTAGGTGCGTGGAAAGCTCGTTCAATGCTGACTCGCAAAGATTTTGGAAAATAGTTTCTGCCCAGAAATGTGGTCGCATTCCATTTTGCCTTGGCAAAAATGCAGACGTATTTCTTTTGTTCCTCTGTTTTTCCTCTGTTTTCCTACAACATGTAAAATTGAGTCAAATTCCTATAAAATGATTTCATTTAAACATAAATAAGCATGATTTTACAAACATGATTCTCTAAAACTCCACTTACCAACTTTGACACTTTTTAGGTTCGGGATAAGGTGAATTGATAAAAAAAAACATACAAGTTTAACAAGAAATAAGCTAAGAATAAGGGACAAAATATGCATATTTTTGGCACTTATCATACCCCCAAACTTAACTCATTGCATGTCCTCAAGCAAATAGCAAATCAGAATGTTAGAGATCAAATATTTGCAAATCAAAATGTCAGAGATGAAATCAAGTAAACATGTTTCTCAAGATAGTTTTCTAAAAAGTTACCTTTCAGGAGAGGTTTCTTCTCTAGTGCCAGTCACAACTTGTAAGTCTTATGGGCATAAAGGTTTCTATTTTTCTTTCTCAAAGCAAAACTCTCCCTAATCCATCCTAACCAATATGTTTAAACTACCTAACTCCTATTCATAGAGCTTAGGGTAATCCTTTTAGTTAAGAAAACTGTACTTGAGGTAATGAACATACATGAGTGATTTTTTCTTTTCTTTTCTATCTCGCCCAAACTTGTTTGACTACTAGGGCTCTTTTATTCAACTTTATTTTTTCTTTTTCCCAGAGAGAATCTTTTTCGTCACTTTTACCTTCGTTCTAGCTTATCGACACTTTGTGGTGAAAATATTTAGCTACGAGCAAAGATCACAAACTTAGACTAATACTCACTTCCCTAAGTCAACCTTTCATGCAGTGGCAAATGGGTGTCATGAATGCCCCTGATTACTTAGTAAACTCTAGGAAGGAGGAGTAACTCTCGGTTTTCTGGTTTTTTTTTTTTTTTTTTTGAATAACTTTTCTCTAGAGCTCATATTCTTTCTAGCAACAAACTTACAAAATAAGCACCCCCCAAAACTTAAGATAGACAATGTCCTCATTGACTTTGTTTTCGGGACATGGGGATAAACATAAGGCCGTTTGTTTTCAAAGCTTGAAGGCTAAACTCTCTTAGTGTGCTAGAAAGGTTAAACATGAGGAAGTTTAGACTTAGGAAAATTCTATAAAGAAAAAGACTAATGGAAAGCCTATGACTTGAAAACAAATACGTTGTGACGACGACACTTTTGAGATAGAAATATGCTCTAATTATCATCATTAAGGACTTAAAAGAAAACTCTAATGACAACATACTTATCAAAAACATTTTTCCAAGCAAAAAGTTTAAGCAAAAGTTGGTTTTTGAAAATTTTCACTAGTTGGCCAAAATTACCGCGAGCAGTTTTTTCTTTAAAAAACTCTAAACCAAGTCATTCTAAACCTAAACTAGCAACAAACCAACACTAATACTAATGCAAAACATCAAACTAAACAAATTAACACCTAACTAGAACAAACTAAACGACAAAACTAATCTAAAAACGGTAAACTAACATGTTGGAAATAAAAAACATAAACTAACACAAGTAAAACAAAGCATGTAAAACATAAGGGGAACAGAAAAACTCCCCTATTCCTTCTCGGAGGAATCAACATCTTCTTCATCTTCAAATTTCGTGGGGTCTCGAGGCAGCAGGTTCTGTGGAAACTCGAGAAAGACGAGGGCGATACTGAGGGCAATAGAGAGATAGAACTCTTTAATGGCTTCATCTCTCTCCTTAGAGTAGACCCAATATGATTTCAAACGATCCTGAATCTGGTCTAGTTGCTTGAGAGCGAACCCAAGAGCCTTTGATGATGGTGTAGGCCCTGAAACAGGAGTGGATGATGGAGGTGAAGCAGTTGTTAGTCTGGGTGGAGGAGTAGCCTGGGAAGTGGATGCCTTGTCCTTCCTATGTGCATTGAAGAGTTGTAACTTCCCTATTAATGAAAGGTCAATAGTTGGCTTGTAGATGTGTCGCTCCTCATCCTTTCCTAGAGCGACCTTTGCTCTTTGGCACAGTTGGGTAATCAACGACCCAAAGAATAGCTTCCCTGTTTTCTTTCTCCCACACGCGATCTAGTTGGCTTCTTCGTGACGACTTAGTTTCCAGCTTGGACTGGTGTCTTATCCTTTCAAATTTGGAGTGTATTCGGATTGGATGACAAATCCTCGGACACACTTAAAGCTCTCTTGACTTTCCCAAACAATACTCAGGATCTTGCTAAGGTATCTTCGTTAGAAGCGCCCATGCAAGTGCTCTCCAACACCTAGTCGAGACTCCTTCGCCCCCTGAGATGATTGATCCTCAAGCTCATCACCCTAGTACCTAGAGCAACGCAAGTCTAAAGACAGATTTAAAAAAATAATTATGTGAAATTGAAGGTTTAAAATAAAGATTCATGCACACCTCAATTTTAAGGGTAAAAGTTTGGAAATTTCTCTAAAATTTTGAATTAGAAGCAATGTTTCAAATGTCAATGTGGACAAAAATATCGAGGTCTTAATTTTACAAAAATATTAATGAAAATATGATAAAATGTCGACATAGGTGAGTATTTTTAGAAAAATTATAAATATAAAAAATCATAAAAATGTTTAAATTAACAAATAAGCATTTCACCATTTTCAAATAATTTCAAATTTCTTATTACGAGTATTAGGTTCACATTATTAGTGGCTTTTTTTTTTTAGTACATCAACATTTGGTGGTTGGGGATTCGAATCTCTGACCTCATGGTCGAGGGTACATGCCAATTACCGTTGAGCTAAGCTCGCTTTGGCCACATTATTAGTGTTTTGATATTTTTGTTATATTCTATCACTTTTCTATCCTATAATGAAAATATGATTCAACTCTCATCTACGTCAACATTATAAACCATAGAAATTTCAATGAAAATGTTGAGATGTTGACTAAAATTTAAGATTAGGGTAAAATGGAGTGGGGAGAGGGGAATTAAAAGGACCCATAGAAAAAAGCGAAAAAAAAAAACCGCGAAAAATTGAGCAATAGAACTATAGAAGGCGCTTACACATACATATAGCGTCTGTTCAACTCCGAAATGAGTAACTGAAAAACTGGATGACGGAAGAAAACCCAGAAGGACGAATCGAAGTTTGCAAATGCCAGAAACAAGGAAATTTATAAGTATTTATTTTTCTTATTGCTTCCTTCATACTCCTTTGCTCTTTTTGCTCCTTAATTTCGGAATCGGTATAGAGTCGTTAATCTACAACGTTTCTGTAATTTCCGTTGAAATCATGTTCATGAACGCTTTATGTGCTTTTCAGATTCACTCTGCCCTGATTTTTTCTAGGATTTCTTATTCCCTTCATCCACACTTCTTTCTGTACAAATTTATTTGTTCTCCTTTGATTCAAAAGGTGAATTGACGATTGATAAAATCAGTTTTCAAAGAGTGGGTAGTTGTAATGCGCTCTGAGAATAATTTTCTCTGTCATAAATTTTGTTTATGATTGATGACTTGAATTAATTGTTTTGAGTACATTTTTAAGGGTTCATATTGGGGATTTTTTCTTTTTGGAGGAAAAGTTCAATTGTTAAATTGTCCATGTGTAACCTAGATGCATTTGATCAGTTGAATTCGGGTATTTTGATGTTAAGTTTGAGTCTTGAGAGCTTTTTATCTGTTATGGCTAGGTTATGTTTTGCCTGTTGCATTAGTTGAATTTTGTTTAATTTATTGGTTGGTTTATGGGCATTTTTCAGATTTAGCTTTGCAGAGGTATTAATTGCAAAAAAATATGTAAATTTAGGCGATCGAAAGTTTGATAAAATTGACTAAATTGATCTTTTTGTGTTTTTTTTGTTTTTTTACTTTGTTTTTGAAGGTTGAAGATATATAGACACCTTTCTATTTAAAAATGTTGGCAACTAATTTAGTAGGATTCTGAGCTTTTGATGAACAAACTATCATTTTGATATACATTGTTTTGATTAGTTGGTACATGAGTTGAGTTCATTCTGAAGCTTGACTAGTTGGCCTTGTAATTTGTCAGACAAGATGGATGTTGACGAGTTATATCTTGATCTCCTAGCACTCAGGGAACTATACATCCTCCTCCTAAAGAGCTGTTCGCGAGTTGCAAATTCAGAACTTGTAAGCCTCTATGAGATTACTCTTCTCGTTCTCATTCTCATTGTTTTTAACTTTACTAAACAATGGATACTTTAATTTGTGAGATTCACACTTAATTGAGTCATCAACATTCATTATTTTCTATGAGAATGGGAAATGTCATTCCCATTCCCTCTTTTTGGAGATTCTGCTAATTTTCTTTAACTCTTGTCCTTCCTTTTTTTTTTTTTTTTAAATTTTAATTTACATTATCACTTTAAACAATGGTAAACAATATCAATGAAAATCTATTTCATTCAAATTCCAATCCCAGAGTTATTTTAGTCAGTAATTCTTTTTTTTTTTTTTTCTTTTTGGAGAATTAGTAAGTTTAGTCAATATAATTTAAGAAACTTCATTCCAATTCCGTAAGTGTTTACTCATAGTCAAGAGAACTTGAGCTGATCAATCATTACTCAATAGTCTGATTGTCCCAGTAAATGTTGTTGATTTATTCCCTCCTTATCTTATCAAGCATGAAACAATTGTACCAAATTTGCAGATTAGTAGTTTTTTGCTGCAATGTGACTTTTATGTGGATTTAGCATAATAGAGATTGTGAGATAAGACAGTTTGAGTGAGTTTTCTACTTGAATATTTCACTATTGTAGTTCGGCTTTTATTGTCAAAGCAGCTGGATGAAAGGGCACAGACTTTATTGAAGCATTTGCTTGATGATGCTACTGCAGGAATTCTTGAGTTTCACTCAAAGGTTTGTATTTCATTCTGCATAAAACTTTTTTTTTTTAAACAAAAGAACCATTGGACACAGATACGTATTCAGAAAAATTGTTCAAGTTTACACGTCATGAATGTCTAGTAACATACATTCCTGTTTGAGTTTGTACAGAACTTGGCAACAAACTCTGGCATTTTTTACAACTTTCTGCACAAAGATGATAAACAGACAAAGCCACTGGACGAGAAAGTTGCTGAATGGATGGAACATAATCAAACTGCAAGAAAGATGGTAAATCCAGAGATTGAATACAATGCCAAGAGGGCCAGACCTTCAGCTTCAAATGTTGCCACAAATGACTTATCAAATGACATCAGTTCCGCACTTAGAAGAATTGAACTCCACATTTTATCTCTGCAACGTTGCACAAGTCAAAGTAGAAACACAAGAAACCATATCAGAGAAACTAATTTAGCTTACTGTGGGCTGTCTGTCCTTCAAGGGAATGAGACATTGAAACAGCAGAAAGTTCAGTCAAGGACAGATCACTCAACTTTAAGGACCAGCTTTGCTGAGTCGATTAAAGGCCATAACTTGAGCAGTCAGTTAAGAAGTCATCTTGTTGGTGGACAGAAAGTTAAGCTAATAGTGACAAACCATTGTTCTGAGTTCGTTCATGGATTTAGAATACCTCTGCGTCAAGACAATGATGAGGCCATGAAACCTCCAACAGTTGAAACTCGCATATTTAAACAACACAAACTTGTAAACCCAATGACTCTGATAGATAAATCTGGATGTTCAGTAGGATCCAAGGCAACTGTCAGGTTCGGTTTGAAACTGAATCAAACTCGGATACAAGAAAGGAGGATTCAGCATTCATATGGTCGTACGATAATGAGGCCAACTTTGCTTGATCATCCCTCCAGAGAAGTAAGAAAGGAACAAACTCCTAACAAGACCCATTTGGCCACTCAGCAAGAATCAGAATTCACAAACTCAGAATCTAACTTCACAAACTCAGAATCAGAATCAACTTCTTCAAGTTGGACAACTCAACAAACCAGTGAAAGTGAAACCACTTATGACGCTTCTTCCCCAAGTCACCAAGATGGTTCACCAGCAACCGGTTCAGAGGCAAGTAGCCGGTACAGAAGCAGCAGTAGCAGCATTTCAACAAAAGCATTTAAATTCAACCATGGGAAAAAAGAGTCTGAGCGAGCAATAGGACGGTTCAAGAGACTAAAAAAAAAACTAGGCCTTATCTTCCACCACCATCATCATCATCACCACCATCACCACCATAACAGCAATAACTTCATGTGGAAGCAGCTAAGAAAGATCTTCCATCGCACAGATAACAGAAAACTAACAAGTAAAGTAGAAAGATATGGGATGCTAAAGAAAACAGCAATCAGAAGTGTGTCTCGCAAGAACAAGTTGGGAAGTTTCAGGCACTTGCTGAAGGGCTTCGAAGCCATGTATGGAGATCGAAAGCCATGAAGAAGAAAGAGCTTAGGGGGCTGAATTGTGGGAAGAAGAAAGGTGTGAAGAAGTTGCATAGGTGGAAAATGTTTCGTCGTCACCGTGGAGTGAAGTTGCCCAATAAAGGGCGTGTGAAAATAGGGTATGTAAATAGAAAAACACAGCCTCAGGTGGTTTAGTTTAGTGGGACAATTTCGAAAGTTCTGCAAGTCAATATGGGACTTTTACCCTCTTGAGCTTCTATGAGAGTTGAACATTTTTGTGGGAAAATATTGTATGTTGACAGAAATGATGAAATTTTCAATTTTATGGAAATTTCGATTTTGATAGATATTTATTGAAAAACCAAAGAAATCAAAAAATTCATAAAATGAACCGTCACGTTGGAGAACAAACTTTATTGATTCTAATTTACTGATTCTATTATGAATTGCTAATTATAAGTTATTGTTTGAGTTGTTGTGTATTGATTTTGAGATTAATTTCAGGATGTATGAGAAAAATGGTAGAAAAAAAAAGTTGGTTTTGATTCTTTTAGTGACAAAAAATCTTTCTATCATTGATAGATTGATATAAAATCTTCTATCACGGATAGATTCTATCGAATCTTCTATCACCGTATTATTTATAGAAATCACCGTATCAGTTATAGAAGATTTCTATCATTGATAGATTTCTATCAATGATAGAAATCTTCTATAGGTGATAGAAAGATAGATTTCTATCACTGTGATAGAAAATCTTTCTATCATTGATAGAGAGATAGAAAATCTTCTTCACCGTATCAGTTATAGAAGATTTCTATAATTGATCACTTGATAGAATCTATCAGTGATAGAAAATCTTCTATCATTGATGAAGTCTATCAGATTTCTATCACTAATAATCCATCATTGGTAAAAGATTTCTATCACTGATAGAAACCTATTAGTGATAGAAGGTTTCTATCACTGATAGAGACCTAGAAAGGGTATTTTGGTAATTTAAATGGTCTGAAGAAAATATTTTGCCATTTTTGCAATTTTTTGCGGGTTGCTATATTTGCCAATATTTTGGCCCATTTTATTATATATGCAACTGACCCTTTTCTATAACCTTTTCCTAGAAACGAGGGTGGAGGTTGCGAGATAGGCGTATTGTGCCAACGACATTTTGAGTTCGAATTGGATGACTTGCTCAAGAGTGAGAAAAAGTGTTGCATTATTTCGTTGCATGTCTCGAAGAAAGTCTATGTAACAGATCATATCAGAGCCAGGTAGGCTCCTAGAGCTGGAAATTTGTGATTATATCGACAACCAAATAGTTGAGCAAGTCCCATATTGATTGGCTAATAAAAATTGAAGAGCAAATGCTCTAACTGAGGAAAATTGATAACGCTCATTTATGAGGGTTATTAAGTCCTGAAAATCGAGTTTATTGAATGAAAAGTAAGTGTTTAGTGCCATATTTCATGTCATTTTAAGTGAATTTATGTGAAAACAATATTAGCATATGTTTGAATCCATGATTTTAAAAGAGTCATTTAAAAAAAAAAGAAAAAAAGAAAAAAAAAGAACTTAGATGAATGTGCTCACATTTGAAGAAGGAAGCTGGAAAAGGCTAAGTGTAGAGGCAACCAAAATGCGCTACACTTGTAGTCGCAATTGGACTTAATCGACAAAATCTTCCAAAATCACAACAGATTCTCCAAAGATCTTCTAACAAATCTCCTCAAATGAAGGGATTATGGTCAGATATGGCTTCTCACATTGAATTCGACAACTAATTCTAACCCTAGAGGTCTATAAAAGGCGGCTCAAGCTCCATAATTCACAACTTTGTATCTGATAGCGAGCATAGCTAGTTAGTTTTCCCTAATCAATTTAGCTAGTCTGTTATGATTTATTGGCCATTTTACTGCACTTAATGTTTATTTTGTAGGAAATTGTTGATTGGAGCTAAAACGTGATTTTGGAGTCAATTGGGTGTTCGGGACATGAAAAAGGGCTAAAAGATCGAAAAAGGATAAAGTTGGAAGAAGTCAAATTCAGCCCAGCTGATTTAAAAAAAAAAAAAAAAAAAAAAAACTTCATAGCGTCGCGACGCTCTAGGCAAAATTTCCAGATTCGCGGTATCGCGACAGCGTCGCGACGCTGTCCATAGAGTCTCGACGCTACGACGAAAAAATCAGAATATAAGGAAATTTCGGCTAGGTTTTAGGGGACTTCGTTTTGGGACTTTTTGGAGTCGACAACAGAGGAAAAACAGAGCATTTTGGAGCTGAAGCAAAGGGAGCAAGTTGGAAATCAACCCATTGTTCGTGGGGATCGTGACGGGGACGTTCGGTCTCGGCCTACAACGAGTTTAATTCCTCTTTCCCTCACTTTAGTTAGTTTTTATGGCTGTTTTAGACTATGGCTATATTGTAACGTTGTGTATGAGTAGCTAGGCTCTAATTCTTAGGGATTGGCCGTTGGGCACGTTATGGATTGATTTACGGTTTTTATGCTATTGATGTCATTTATGCATATGTGTGTCCTTAATGCTTTCAATTTATCGGCCATAAATTGATTGATGTTTATGCTTGAATCTAACTCGGGAGAGAGGATTTAAATTAGAAATCAATATGCATAACTAGAATTTAGCTAAAAATCGGGAGATTAAGGTTAATTCTAGAAATTGTTATAAAGGTTAGCCTTATTGCCTTGTATGTTTATTGGATTTAGATAGGGATATCGGGTTCAATTACATATGGGAGAATCATGTATGCTCGGGAGAGATATGTGTGATTTTAGTTGCCAAGATTTATGAATCATAGTATGTGTTGATCCGTTTATTAATCCATAACTCCAATTGGTGAAATCAAATCCCTAAGACCAATTCTTCCCATTAGATTGTCACTTTTTGCTTTAGTTTTGTGTTTGAATCAATTATATTCTCATTCAATTCGATTCCCTAAATAAAATTGGTCAAAAGTATTTTCGGTAATTAAAATTGACGAGACACCAATCCAGAGGACGACATTCGAATTTATATTCACTATATTATAACTTGACCCGTACACTTGCGGTAAGCAATTTGCGCATCAAGTTTTTGGCGCCGTTGCCGGGGATTGGCATATTTAGTCAATTTTAATATCGTAGAAAAATTGTCCGGTCTTAGTTTAGGGTGTATTCTATTTTTTGTTATTTTTATTATTTTTGTTTTTAGGTAGATTGCATTTTTTTCCTTTATTTTCTTTTTCCATATTTAGATTTTTCCATATTTGTTTGGATTTTCCATAGATAGATTTTTCTTTTTGGTTTATTTTCCTTTTCTAGATTATTTTCCTTATTTGCTAGTTTCCTTATTTGTTTTTGCCATATTTGATTGTACATTCCTTATTTGTTTATCTTTTCCTTTTGTAGATTATTTTTCTTTCCTATTTTAGATTTAGCTTTTCCTTGTCTTAGATTCTTTCCTTATTTGTTTACTTTCCTTTTCTTTTATTTTTCCTTTTTAGGTGAGGTTGGATTGTGCATGCGAAGGGTTAGAGAGTTGGCCTTAGTTCCCTTAGATCCAGAGATAGAAAGAACATACAATAGACTTCGAAGGGAAAATCAAGAAAATATCCAAATGGCCAATCCTAATCCTGAGGAGCCTAAGCCTATTAGGGACTACTTTCAGCCGGTCTTTCAGGAGCAACAATCGGGGATTGTCTATGCCCCGATCAATGCTAACAACTTTGAGCTGAAAACGGGTCTCATTCAGATGGCTCGAGATTGTGCTTACAGAGGATCACCCATGGAGGATCCAAATTCTCACTTGAAATCCTTCTTAGACATCTGTGGGACGGTAAAATTAAATGGTGTTTCTGAAGATGCCATTCGCTTACGTTTATTTCCTTTTTCTTTGCAGGACAAAGCGAGGGACTGGTTACAATCTATTCCACCTGGAAGCATTACCACTTGGGATGCTTTGGTCCAGGCATTCTTAAAGAAGTTCTTTCCTCCTGCCAAGACGGTCAAGCTGAGGACCGAAATTGGGACGTTCCAGCAGCAGTTTGATGAGCAGCTGTTCAAGGCTTGGGAGCGATTTAAAGAGTTGCTGAGGAAGTGCCCTCAGCATGGATACCCCGACTGGCTTCAGGTTCAATTATTTTATAATGGCTTAACTCCTAGTACAAAAACTATTGTTGATGCAGCAGCAGGTGGGACTCTGTTGTCCAAAACTGTTGAGAGTGCTAGGACTTTGTTAGAGGATATGGCCACCAATAGCTATTAGTGGCCATCGGAGCGGTCGGGACCCAAAAAGATTGCTGCTGGAGTGTTTGAGATCGATAACGTAAGTGCACTGCAGGCCCAGATGTCTTCCCTGGCTAATGCGTTCTTAAAATTTTCAGGTACAGGGAGCGCTCAAACGATCGAGTCTGCAGCTGCCCTCGCATCCCAGACTCAGGAGGAAAATCTCGAGCAGGTTCAGTATGTATCTAATTTTAACTCTAGGGGGTACAATAATAATTCTACACCTACACATTATCACCCTAGCAATAGAAATCATGAGAATTTTTCCTATGCTAATAATAAGAATGTGTTGAATCCTCCTGGCTTCACTCCTAAGCAAGAAAGTAAAACGTCTTTTGAGGATCTTGTTGGAGCTTTTATTGCAGAATCAAGCAACAAGTCAAATAAGCTTGAGGAGGCCATGATTGCCTTAAACACTACTGTCAATGGTCATTCTGCAGCCATCAAGAACATTGAGACTCAGCTGGGACAACTGGTAAGTGTTGTTAACACCATGAATAAAGGTAAAGCCCCAGCTGAACAGGAGAAATCTTCTATGGAGTACTGCAAGGCCGTCTCTGTGCATCACGAGGAGGAGACTCCATTATCTCAAGAGGAGGAGAATACTGAACCAGAGGAACTCACAGGAGAAGTTGAAGAAGGCACCACCTCAAACGAAGCTGAAAAGCTTAATCCTGAGCATTCTATCCCTTCTCCTACTGTTTTAGTTCCTAAATCAAAGAAAAAGAAAAATTCTAAGGTTAAGTTTGACAAGTTTTTAGATGCTTTTATGGGTTTGCATGTTAATATTCCTTTTTCAGATGCCTTGGAGCAGATGCCTCACTACAGAAAATTCATGAAGGAATGGCTCAACAAGAAGAAAAAGGAAAAGCAGTTGGAGACTGTATATCTTGCATCGACGTGCAGTGCTCGTGTCCAACAGGGAGTACCAGAAAAATTGTCTGACCCAGGGAGTTTTACTATTCCTTGTAATTTTGGTACTTTTTCATGTAGAGCACTATGTGATCTAGGGGCTAGCATAAATATAATTCCTCTATCATTATGTAAAAAGCTTAACATAGGAGAAATAAAATCTACTGCTGTTAGACTCCAGTTGGCTGACCAATCTGTGGTTAGTCCTTATGGAATTGTGGAAAATGTGCTGATCAAAGTAGGTAGATTTCTCCTTCCTGTTGACTTCTTTGTGTTGGATATTAAAGAGAATCCTGCTATGCCTATTATATTAGGGAGACCATTCCTTGCTACAGGGAGGGTTATAATTGATATTGAACGCAGGGAGCTAATCATCAGAGTCCAACAGGAGAAGGAGGTCTTAAAAGCTTTTGAGGACCCTAAGGACACATCAGATACCATGTTGGTGGGCTATAGGAGAGGTGCTAGGAAGAGCACCAATGATGGAACATCTGACAGGAGACCACCTTGATGCATATTTGGTCAACACGTCGAGCTAATGACGTTAAACAAGCACTTATGGGAGGCAACCCAGTTAAGTTTAGTTGTGTCTTTCTTTTGAGTTTGAATTATTGTTTGTGTCTGTTTTGTAGGTTTTGTTTTCAGTCTCCCCTTTACTTTCAAGCTTTCAAGCTTTCAATCAAGATGTCATCACCCTTCCAGGCCAGTATTGTTCACTCCTTTCATTCTTTTATTGTTCTCATGCTTGTTTATGTCTTATTTTCTTTATACATTGGGGACAATGCATGTTTTAAGTTTGGGGGTGGATTAGCATGTTTGTGGAGCCCTTGAGCATCTGAGTTCGGGCTATAGTTTTGAGCTTTCTTTGAATTAAGCATATGGTTGTTTTCTGGATAATATTTTTGCATGACTATGATGTCCTAGGATAGGCTTTCTTGTAAATTTTCAAGCTTGCGATGAGTTGTAAGCATGAGTGCCCAAAAAGGGAGACTTTCTAAACTTTTTCTAGGAGATGGCTTGCATGAGTAGAGTATTTATCTTGGCTAGATTTGGATTTGAATGCTTAGGAGCGAATTATTAGGTTCATATGCTTGTTGTCACCTCGATAGGTGTAGGGAAGAGCTAAAGAGTTAATTTTTTGCAAATTAGCATGTTTGATCTTGCTTAGGAGGAAAGAAAAGAATATATGCTTATCATGCTCATAAAGAAAAATCATTCTTGTTGTTACAATTTGAAAGAAAAAAAAAAAAAAGAAAGTCATGACTTATGCGCGCAATGCAATGCTTAATAATGTTTTGGCAAAAAGAGCTACCCCTGTTGTGATCAGTTAGGCCAACCAGAGAAAACTCAGGTTAAGGGTCCTTGCAATAGGTTTGTGAAAGCTAGTGCCACATATAAATGCATGTTGTAATTTACAATTATTAAGCACCTAAGTATGGATGAAAACAAACTAATTTGTTCCATTGACTCATTAGTGAACCCTTAGTGCCAGTGTAGAGGGAAGATGAGTTGAGAGTTTAATAATCCAATCTCGGGCTAGTAGAATCTAATCTCGTTGAGTTAGATCTCACTTGTGCAAGTTAATTTTGGAAAACTTTTGATTTGTCTCCCTCATTGGTCCTTATGTGCATGTCTCTTGATTGCTTGACTATTGACTTTTGAGCCTTGAGGATTGAGTCATGTTTGTTGCATCCATTCTTCCACTGTATGTTTGATTTTTAGTTTGCTCGAGGACTAGCAAAAGCTTAAGTTTGGGGGTATTTGATAGCGAGCATAACTAGCTATTTTTCTCTGATTAATTAAGCTAGTCTTTTACAATTATTTGCCCAAAATTATGCATTTTTATGTTTTATTTGTAGGAAGTATGTGTTTGAAGCTCAATTCAGCAATTGGAGTCAAATGGAGTCTTCAATCTAAAAAAAAAAAAAAAATCATAGCGTCGCGACGCTATAGGCAAATTTTCCAAAAATGCGGTATCGCGACAGCGTCGCGACGCTGTCGCCAGATTTTCTATAAATTCATCTTTTTGTGCTACGGCCAAGGGGAGTCCAATTGGTTAGATTTTAGCCCTAATTTCGACTCGAGACCTTTGGTGGGAGCTAAAGCAAGGCCAAGGAGCGGGAATCAAGCGAGAAGACGTGGAGATCGTGACGGGGACGTGTCGGTTTCGACGGATTCGAGTTTTCCTTTCTCTTTCCCTTACCTCTTGTAGTTTTTATGGCTTTTCTTTCAATTAGTGTTTATGTTTAAAGACTATGAATTGCTAGTTGTTTGTCTTAGGGATTGATGTAATTGTTTTAGTTTTTGGATTGATTTTAGGTATGAACGTGTTTTTATTTTATGCATGCAATTTTGTTTAATGCTTTCAATTATTTGATCACTAATTGAATGATTTAAGTGTTGAATCTAACTCGGGAGGGAGGATTTGGCCTAAGACTTACTTTGTTTAATTGCATGACTAGAGTAGAAATTCTAAGTTTGTGACGGGATTTGGAATATCTTTAGAAGCGTAACAAGGACCGAACCGAATAATGCCTTGCATGTTAATGAACTTAGATAGGGATATCAAGTTAGTTTCTATGCATGAGAATCAATTATACTCGGGAGAGGTAATCGTGATAAAAGTTTCCTTGGCTTGTAGAATAATTGCACGGTCACTATTAATCAATCCTCAATCTTAATCAATGAAATCAATTCCCTAAGAGTCTTTCCATTTGAGTCTCCACTTTTATTTTTATGCTTTTAGTCTTTACTTTTATCTTTATCATTGAGTTTTGCTCCCTAAATAAAATTGGACAAAAGTATTCACGATACTTAATTTGCTAGAAAACCAATCCAGAGGACGACACTCGTTTTACACGAAAACACTATATTATTACTTGACCCGTACACTTGCGGTTAGCAATTTGCGCATCAGTATCTTTACCTCTAATTCTTCATAGTTGTTTTATTTTCCAGCAGTCACTCTAAGTTTCCTAGCTTTGTTCAACCTCTACCAGTCACTCCATTTTAGTTTAGTTGCTATAATTCTTTTCTTTACATTGAACTTCTATTGTATTGTTTCATTCAATTAATATGAATTCAGTTCTCATTCTCAAGCTTTGCTTTTTCCTTCATGTTTTGTTTTATATTTTCCAATTTGAGCTAAACTCCTACATGGGAATTCAAAGTATGTGGATAACCTAAGTAGGAAGAAAGCCCCACCTTTTGCAAAAGTAACTTTGCTCCCTTTTAGCATCGTTTTCTTTTACTAAGTTTCATTGTTAGCTTAAACTAATCAATTAAAAGTTAGCACAGTTTGTGTGAGACTCAATACTGAAAAGGTTAGGTTGAACACACAGTTTCGTAAAAGCAATATTCGAAAACTACATAGAAATAAAGACTTTGTTTCTTGTACCTAGACATTATACAAGAACCATTAGAGTTGCTAAAGTGTTTTATTTATCTAAGTTAGAATTAGCCCTAGACATAAGAGTTTTAATTGCTTAGTCTCCTAAAGGCACCAAAAGAAGAGTTGTATAATTCATCCAAAATTTAATTAAAAGAAGCTAGAAAAGAGTATGATTGCGTTACATTATGGTACATTAGGGGAAGAAATGCATGAGAAGTGTCTAAAGTGAGTTTTATGATGCGATGAGGTAGTGCATGGTTTATTTGTCTAACGCATCTCCTGTAGGTATTTAACTTATCCAAGTTATCCAAGGACAAAGCGCTAGAGCAATCACATGAAGAAGGAGCAAGTTGTTCCATCCAGGCGTTGACAAAGGGCAATACTCTGGCATGACGAGAAGATAATTGGAGCACGCAAGCCATTTCATGGGGAAGTCAATCTCCCTCGTTCCTATAAATTGGGAGTCCAAGTGCAAATGAAAGGGAGGTAGTGGAGAAGAGGGAGAGACGCCAGTTCAGAGAGCATAGAAGAACCAAGGAGCCTATCCTAGGCGTTACCCTTAAGTTTTTATCTTTATGCGTTATGTGTTTACATTGTAGCTGAAGAAGTGTACGACACTCTAGCGGAAGAGATTTGGATTGAAGACACTCAAATTTCTTTAATTTTAGAGATAAAAAAGCATGCACACAAAGAACCCGAAAACAGAGTAACATTGTTACCAACCTTTTGGACCAAATTCGAGCTACCCCGAGATGTTTCTTTGGACACGAACAAGCTATGGACGATAGCTAGCGTCTTCCCTGCTATCCTCCGGCCTTAGAACGGCTTGTGGGAGCCTCAATCGTGATGAATTTAGAGGGAGAGAAGAACAATTTTGAGAGAGTTTTGTAAATGGTTGTTTTTGAGAGGAGTATCAGAAGTATCATGCAAATTCTCAGCTTTTGAATCACCAACCCCATACTTGAATCAAAACTGAGCTTAAGTATGAATGAACAAAACCAAATGGGAGTGAATTACTCACCATTTAAGTGTCATTCTATGGTAATTTGCATGGAATGAATCACAAGGGTAGGTGTCTTAACATGAGATTTTACCTCCTAAATTTCTTTCTTAAAGAAATCAATAAATTAAATTAATTTCATGATTAATAAATTAATCTAAATTTAATTGTATTATATTTATTTAATTTTTAATATCTCATATTAAAACAAAATAAATGATACACCAACCCGATCTCTCTCAATCCCAGTTAATTAAATATGAATCCTTATTCATATTTACAATATTTAAATCCTATTTAAGTATTTTCAATTCTCTCTCTAGCTTAATTCACAATTAAACTCATAATACGTTAAGTATATCGCATATAATTAACGTCAATTCCCTAAACTGAATTCGAGCGTTTCAAATTCTTTCATCACACTATTCTAAGGTTTATTCCGTATGCTATAGACCATTTTGGCTATTACTTGAACTTGATCCACTTTTATGTCTCCACATAAAGTCCAAGTATTCATATTATAGCAAAGGGACTTAGTTTATTGTATCTGAGTTATTTAACGTGAAATTCACTTATTTAACAATGTGTACAAACCTGGATAACTACTTTACCCAACAAGTATATTATTTGTTTCATTCATTATCTACGAGTTTTAGGACACCAACCCCAACAATCTCCCACTTGCACTAAAACTCTAGTTTAGTGGGATGTACAATAATTTATAACAGCAGTGAGTGTATAAATACATATATATTACATAAAAAGTATTACAATGTACAAATACAATAAACTAGGGCATCAATATACCTAGTACATCACGGTGTTGAATATCGGTTACAATCCTCCCACTTGCCCTAGATTATTTCTCGTACATATCTCGCAGACCTAGACCCTCTAGATGACTCTCGAACACTTTAACCGTGAGAACCTTCGTGAATGGATCAACAATGTTGTGCTCCAATGCTATCTTTGTGACGATCACATCTCCTCGGTGCACGATCTCCCTGATGAGATGATATTTTCTTTCTATGTGCTTGCCTCTTTTATGGCTGTGAGGTTCTTTCGAGTTTGCAACTGCTCTACTATTATCAACGTTGAGGGTGATGGGCAGATGCATATTTGGAACGACTTCCAAATTAGTCAAGAACTTTCTGAGCCATATTGCCTCTTTCGTTGCTTCGCAAACAGCTACATATTCGGCCTCCATGGTCGAGTCTGCTATGCATCCATGCTTGATGCTACGCCATACTATTGCTCCTCCATTCAGAGTGAATACTGACCCTGATGTAGATTTCCTCGAATCTTTATTAGTCTGAAAGTCGAAATCAATGTATCCTGTAAGGATCAAATCCTTATCGCCATACACGAGCATATAATCCCTCGTTCTCCGAAGATACTTTAGGATATTGTTAACAGTGGTCTAGTGATCGAATCCTAGATTTGATTGATATCTACTGACAATCCCTACTGCATAACATATGCTAAGCCCTATACACAACATGACGTACATTAGGCTGCCTACTACAGAGGCATAGGGAATCTATCTCATGTCCTCAACTTCTTGAGGCGTCTTAAGACACTGTTCCATAGACAGATTAATTCCGTGCCTGAAAGGTAATAAACCCTTCTTGGAATTTTGCATCTTATATCTAACCAACAACTTGTCAATATAAGATGCTTGAGATAGGGCTAGCGTTTTGTTCTTTCGATCCCGAACAATTTGGATCCCTAGAACATATTGCGTCTCACCCAAATCTTTCATTTGGAATTGAGTCGCTAGCCATTGTTTAATGTCAGTGAGATAACCTATATCATTCCCGATGAGTAGGATATCATCCACATATAGTACTAAGAAAGCTACTGAGTTATTGACGATCCTTTTATAAACACAAGGCTTACCAATGTTCTGTTCAAAGCCATAAGACTTGATTGCATTATCAAATCTTATATTCCAGGATCTAGACGCTTGTTTCAATCCATAAATGGATCGTTTAAGCTTGCAAACCTTTTGCTCTTGACCTTGAGCAATGAACCCTTCTGGCTGAGATATGTAGATACTTTCCTCAAGATTGTCGTTCAGAAAAGCAGACTTGACATCCATTTGCCATATTTCATAATCATAAAATGTGGCAATGGATAAGAGTATCCTGATTGACTTCAACATGGCAACAGGGGAGAAGGTTTTCTCATAGTCAATCCTCTCCCACTAGGTAAAACCTTTTGCCACAAGTCGTGCTTTAAAGGTCTGTACCTTTCTGATAACGCTCATTTATATGCATTATTTAGCCTTAAAAACCTAAGTTATTGTTTGGAAAGCAAAGACTTTGTGTTGAAAATCTTATCATTTCAAGTCATTTTACCAAAACTTGTAGAATCATGAAGAAAATCTTAGAATTATAGAATTTAAGGTTAAAATGTTCAAAAAGGAGATTATTTTTGTAAGAATTTATCCAAGTTAATATTTTTGTGCATAAGACTTTGCGAGGAAGATGCGCTCGCAAGAGGAGATTAAAGGTAGCGAAGCAAGTGAGTTGGAGTTGAAGAATTGTGCCTACATATAGACTATGCGATTAAAATGCGCCCGCAAGCCATATAAGGAAAGTAGCCCCATGCTGAAGAAAAACTTGTCAAAGCTATGCACAGGAAGAATTGCGCCCCGAGATGCGGCCGTAACTGGGCTTTCCGAAAAAATACCGAGATTCACGGGATCTTCACAGAATTGTCTGAAAATCTCCAATCTGATATCAAATATCCGAAGATTGTGGATTCTTACATTCCAAGGCCTTCTCACACTGATCTCGGCAGCCAATCTCACCTTCCAAGGTCTATAAAAGGGGAAAAAGATGCAAGAAGCAAAGAGAGCTTGGAGTTTTCGTCCTTACGATAGATTTTTAAGTTTTTCTCTTCTCATCTTGTAACCACTCCGAGTTCCGAGTCTTTCATCCTCTATTGGCTCTTCTATTCGAAAGAAGAAAAAGAGAAATGCTTGTCTCTCCTTGAAAAAGGGCAAGAGCAAGCTAGATAGAGAGGGAGAGATCCTTAATAGAGTCTTGTCTTTATCTTTTGTTTAACATTCTTTTATTTCCAGAAGTCTTGTTATTATTTTCCTTTATTTTTCCGTTGTAAGTTGAGCTCTTGTACTCAATTCATTCTTTCATATTAATTTAAGTTATATTTTCTCAATGTCGAGTTTATTTTCTTTTATATTTAGCACTTTATTTTCAATTATGAGCTAAGCTTCTACTTGGGGGTTCAAATATGTGGATTCCTTGAGTAGAAGAAAACCTCGTCTATGCAAAAGCAACTTTGCTCCCTCTAGCATTGTTTGATTTTGTTGAAATTAAAGTTTATTGTTAGCTTAAACTGATCAGTTAGGTTAGCATAGTTTGTATTTAGTTGATGGTCGAAAGGTTGGAGTTAAAGACGCGGGTTCGCAAAACAATAGTGGAAAAATCCTAGAAATAGGACTTTTATTTCTTGCATCCTAGAAATAAGACTTGAACCACATCGTGAGCGTTATTCATCTAAGTTTCAACTAGCCCTAGAAATAGATGTCTAGTTGGCTTAGTCTTCTAAAGGCACCTACAGCGGAGCTTAATAGAAGTCGGACTTAACTCACAATCTAGTTGTCGGACAATTGCAGGCGCAATTGAGAGATGATATCTACACCATGTCTATGTGGGCAACATAGATAGTGTTTCTCAACCGACTACAATGCCTGAGTAATTTGCGGGCACAAAGGTGGGTGTAATCTAAAGCTTAAGGTTGAAGCTATTTGAATTCTCCAATTTATCTCATTGAGTTTTTATTGTTTTCTTTTACTTGCTTATTTCCGATTTTTGCCTTAAACCAAAAACCCAATCAAACTATTTTTCTTGGTTACCAACCGTGGCCGCAAATTTAGATGAGGTTCCCACTTTACAGAATCATGTGTTTCCTAACTAGTCACCATCTCCCTTGGGTACGATATCCGGAATACTTTCCATTTTATTACTTGATAGTGTATACTTGCATTCGAGTAAGTGTTGCACATTAGCAGCGCCATCGCACCGTCAAGTTTTTGGCACCGTTGTCGGGGAGATTTTGGTAAAACGTTTGGTTAGCACAAATTTTAGTTTCTGTAAAGTAGGAATTGCGATCAGTTTGCGACTGCAAAATCCTTTGTCACAGGACATTAATTCTTTTGACAGGGATTTCTTTGTCGATTTGATTGGTGTATGCTCAAAAGATCTGAATTCAATTTTGACCCTGAGATAGAGAAGACTTTCCGACAGCGCCGTAAGGAGCAAAAAAGGAAGTTAAAGGAACTACGAGAAGTTCAACAACAAGAAACCCTAGAAGAAATTTTTCTACAGGAAATTGCCATGGAGCAACCTGTTGGAGACCCTCTCGGTGCGCAACAAAGAGGAGCACAACCTAACAATGTGCAACAACAAGATGTGCCAGCAAATAATCCAATATTTATTGCAGATGAAGGAAATAGAGCCATCAGGGATTATGCGGCCACAACCTTTTACAATCTCAATACACGAATTGTTGAGCCAGTCATTGATGCCAATCATTTTAAGCTCAAGCCAATCATGTTCCAAATGCTTCAAACGATAGGCCAATTTTCAGGACTTCCTACTGAAGATCCTCACAAACATATGAAGCAATTCTTGAGAATATGCAACTCGTTCAAGCTCAATGGAGTATCCAATTAAACTTTGCGTTTGAAACTTTTTCCATTTTCTTTACAGGGTAACGCAAAAGCATGGTTAGATTCTTTGCCACCGGATCGCATCACTACATGGGATGATCTTGCTGAAAAGTTTCTCTTCAAATATGTTTCACCCACAAATAATGCAAAAATTCGAGGAGAAATTATCACTTTTAAACAAGGAGCCACAAGAAGGGGTAGACACAGCATGGGAACACGCTTCAAGAAATTGATAAGGAAATGTCCACACCATGGCTTGCCCGCTGGCCTCTTGTAGAGCATTTTTACAATGGATTGGCTCAAGCTTCCAAAGCGGTATTCAACGCATCAACTAATGGTTCATTGCTTAAAAAGACCTTCAATGAGGCAAATGAAATTTTGGATGCTATTGTTGCAAACCAATTTCAATGGGAAGATAAAGAAACACCTTCGAGGAGCAGTGTCAAGGTCCAAGAAGTTAATCATCTCGAGACACTCTCAGAACGGATGTTAACTATGAACGATATGCTTATGAATCTAACTTTAGGAAATCAAGTTCAAGATGCAGCCGTGAGCCAAGTTTCAACCCCCATGTGTACTACTTGCAATGAAGAGCATTCATTAAAAGACTGTCCTCAAAATCCAGCTTCAATTTGTTTTGTAGGTGTACAAAATAGAATAAATCCTTATTCCAACACATATAATCCAGGATGGAGACAACACCCTAACTTATCTTGGAGAGGACAAAATGCAAGCACATCTAACGCAACCCCTTTTATGCTAGGCAGGGAGGACCACCGAGATTTAATAACCAAACTCAACTGAAGATTGCACAACCTTTGCAGCCGCAATTGCAATAGTCGTTGCAAGTGCAACCCCAATCGACATCAAGCTTGGAGAATCTTATGAGGAAACTAATGACTAAGAATGATTCTGTAATTCAAAGTCAAACAGCTTCCTTAAGAGGTCTTGAATCTCAGATTGGGCAGCTGGCTAAGGAAATGAGGAACAGACCATTAGGGACCAAGCAATACAGAGAATCCTAAAAGAGAAGGCCTAAGCAAGGATAAGGCCTCCATTGATCCCAAGTAATTCGGAATTGAGATTGTGTAAGATATGTATGATAGCTTGTGGTTATTGTTGTTTTCTTTTTGTTTTGTATCTATTCCTTGTTTCGTTTTCTTTTCTTTTGTTAAAATCCAAAAATATTTAAAAATGATTGAGCATAAATGTTTAGAGTGGTGGAAAGGCAAGAAAATCAAGTTTTGTAAACCAAGACTCGCATTTTCATGATTTGTCAAAATTCTATTTAAATTCTTCTTCAAAGTTATATCGTTCTTCTTCAATTTTGTACGCTTAACCCGTGTGAATATTCTAATCATTTTGAATAAGTGTGTAGAAGATAGGTAAAGCTGTAGGAAAAAGAGACTAGGAAATGGAAGGATTTGCAAAGTAAATGCAGTCGCAAAATCCGCCTTGAGCTAAATAAGGAAAATTTTCCAGGCAGTGATTTGCGATGCATTTGCAGGCACAATTGCAGAAAAATTTGAAGGACCAAAGTGACGACATTTAAAATCGTTGAATCATTTAAGGGATGTTTGAAACATATAAATAGAGGAAGATTTGACGCTGATCAAGTAACTCTTGAACTTCTCCAACGTCTCTCTCGCCCTAAAGCTCCCGCCAAGCCCCACACTCTCTCCAACCACCCTAGCTGCCGAAGTTCGCGCCCATTCTTTTCAGAAACCGCCGGTGACACTTTCTCTCTCTCACCCACGAAGAAAAAGCTGAAAAAGATGAAGCCCCCATCAGCTCCTCAGTTGAAGAAATCGAGCCCTCAATGCAAACCCTCAAAGGTTTCTTCTTCTGATTGGCTGAAAGAGGTTTCGAAACCTTCTTCGTTTCCTCGACATATAAGCACACAACAATCAGCTCAGTCAGCCTCTACTCGGTCGAAAGCTCAAGGTAAACCTCCCAGACCAAATACTCGTGTAGGAACACTCTAGAGAGTGGGAGGAAGAACTCAGAAAAGTAGCCGAGAAAAGTCGTCGGGCTATTAAAGACGTTGCCATGGAAACCAAAGAATAAGAGGAGAAGGAAACACCCTTGGTCCTCAAGCCAAAAGCAATACGACTTAAGGAGAGGGAAGAAGCAGAGAAGCGAAAGGTGGAAGTGAAGTACCTCAGAAGAAGAAGACGGGATGAAGCTGAGCCATGCATCAAGATTGCGGTTGCAAATGTGGAGCAACCTGAAAATCTGTCTGCAGGTCGACCTGAGATTGCGACCGCAAATACAGTCCAGAAAAATGAGGCAGTGCCAGTTCCTGAGGCACTTACCAAGCAAGATGCGCCCGCATCTGGGGCGCAGATGCAGGTTCAAGCTTCAACTTCAACCATGGATCTGTCCAAGCTTAAGGGAAAAATATCAACACGATGGGGTCCAAAGTTGCAGTAGCAGGTGGAGCAAAGCAGAATTGTTGCAGATGCTCTATGGTTCGTAAAGGCCATGGCATGCCAGATCAGAGATGAGCAACTGGTTGAAGAAAGAAGAAGAAAGAAAGAGGCCAAAAAAGAGGCTAAGAGGAAGAAAATAGAAGAAGAAGAGTAAGGTGCTCTGGATTTTGCAGCTGCTTGTTTAAAGGACTTAATGGATACCATTGAGAAAGAAGAAGAAGAACTTGTGCCCGCTTCTGAGGGCCAAACAAAAGAATTTGCAGGGGAGTTTGAGGTCGCAAATGTGGCGCAAACAGAGTAGAAATATTAGACTGCACGAGTTTGTGAGGTGCAATCTGATACACCATCCCCACCACCACCAAAGGAGGAAGAAAATGTGCTTGAGGACCTATTCGAGTACCATAATGAAGCAATGTTCAAGGACCTGTTCGAACATGAGCAAGAGAAGGAGCAGCAGGCTCCAATTGATGAAGAAGAGGTCCGTGAGATTTCTAGGGACCAAATGCCCAAGAGGGGCAGGGAAGAAACAGACAGTGAGGCTGAAGGGAAGGCTAAGAAGAAGAAAAGAGCTGAGATTTCCCTGAGGAGGCCCAACACTAGAGGAATGACTTTTGTGCTCCCCCAAGCCAGGATGCCATCACCGCCACCTGTAAGGAGAGAAGCATCCATTCCTCAGGCAAAGAAGATCCAACAAAGCAGCCGAGAGTGGAAGTTCGAGTGGAGGTCCATCTAGACACTCAGACCTGATTGGCCACTATGAAGAAACGACTTCTGATGTGTGAGAAGGCATTCTCCACCAAGACAGGCCCTCTCCCAACATTCATAGAAAATATTCTACGCAGGGATGGCTGGGATCGACTATGCAAGGAGCCAAAGGTAGCATCTATCCCACTGGTACGTGAGTTGCTCAAATAGGGGAAGAGATGCAGACATCTATGCTCCTACGTGGATGAGTGGTGGAGTTCTCGACGAGACATGTCAATCAGATTTTTCGATTGCCATCCCTCAGATGCCCAGCTGGCAAGAAGGCCATTGAAGAACAAACATTTGAGCAGCTGGCAGAGGCCCTAGCTATTGTGGCCCACGAGGGAGTTAAGTGGCAAGAGTCCAAGACCGGAATCAGGACTCTACTATCAGGAGATTTGAAGCCAGAGGCAGCAGTCTGGCTGTATGTGATCAAGAACAGGATCATGCAAACCACACATGACACCACCATATCTCAAAAACGTGTCTGATAGACGACTTGTCGAGGGTCGTATCAAATAAATTTATAATTCCACGGCACTACAACTATTTTGGTAGAAATAGTGGTCGAGGTCGAACACATGGAGCAATTGAATTAATTAAATTAACTTAAGATTTTTCAATTAGTGACCGGAAGGGGGGGTTTCGCATGGAAGAGAATTTGAGGATGAAAAATACAAATAGCTAGAAATTAAATTACGAAATTTTAAATAACTAGAAAATAGAAGAATGGACTGGCTAATCTTACCTTGGGAGCACGCAATTGGTTGTCCGAATTTAGTTTGGCAATTCCAAATAATAGACTCTCTTATTTATCAAATTATTGGTTAATTGTCTAACTACCCACTGGAAAAGCCAGTGAGATTAATGATCTCAATTATTTTTAACCCGACCAATGCATCGAGGCCAAAACCTAATTAAAAATCTAACTAACAACGTCTCACTAATTAGATTTTAATCACATTAAGGACGGTGGATTGTTAGATAGAATGCATAAACTAGGAAAAGCCTAAATTCATACGATTCTAAGCCTTAACTCCTAAATCTATCATACAATTTTGACCAAATGGGATAAAACGCCTTTTAATCAAGATTAACAATAGATTTATTCGCTACCAATTCTAGCAAAGCAATTGATTCAAACACAATAGGTTATCAATCCAAAGATTCAGATTAATTGTAATATAAATTGGAATTAAGAACACAATTAAACAATAATTCACAGAAATCTTAGATACAAGGTCTCAAAGGAATGCAAAACTTACGTTCGGAGTCCCCAACTACGACGATCTACACTTAGTTGAACATTGCAACGCTCCAACTAAGCGCCAGGGCTCGATTAGCCATTCCTATATCTATAAACTAATCTAATCTAATGCAAATACAATGGAAACTGGAAAAATACACAGAGAGACGAGGTGATGTGGCGAAAATTGGAAGAAAAACAAGCATGAATGACCTAAAATATGAAAGGCCCATATTTATAAAACGTGGCAACGTCGAGACGCCGTGGCCAGCGTCTCGCCGCTGACGCTAAAATGGCCCATGTATTGACTCCGTAGCGTCTCGATGCTGAGCGTCTCGACGCTACCTCTCGGGAAAATTGGTGAATTCTTTGCTCCGGTTAACGGACCGGAGTTGTCAAGGCTCCTGTTGGTCAAATAAAATTTATAATCCACGGCACTACAACTATTTTGTAGAAATACTGGCCGGGGTCGAACACAGGGAAGGGGACCTAGTAAGTGTAGAATTTTGTGCTTATAAAATAGGGGGGATTTTTGGAAAGAATGACAAGCAGAAATAAATAAATGCTAAATTTAAAAGTGGCAAAATAAAACATGCAGAAGAGAAATAAGACGAAAATCAATAACATGAAAGGGATCGCTGGATTGGGATTTCTTATGCTCGATTCTATTTCGTTTGACTTCCTAGTTTTCTCTAATAATTATTCTAGAATGATTCCATTAGTCCTGTCGGCTTCTGGGTTACTCAGAGGACCCCCTACACTAACCTGTGCTAATTAACTTGCTAATAGTGAATTCTGCAATTAACAAGATTAATTAATATATTCTTTATCGTTCGCCACCCCTCATACATAAAATAGCAACCATCCGAGACCTCGCAACAGTCACTAAATTATATCTAACTAGTTTTTGATTAAGCGATTTCACAATCACCTATTTAAACTAGCTGCTTTGGGATCGTGGGTCCGAAATTGTATTAACTAAATTGAAATGCAATTTGAATCTAATTCCTACAACCTTTAACATGCATCCTAGGCCTATCAAGGGTCGTCTCGCGTAGAGAGCGACTTGCCTCAACCTAGTGGCTATTTAAAAATAACTGATTGAATACACAAGCGGTAATCACATAGGGTCGTCAATCCTAATAGACTAGCCTCATGTATTGGTTTAAACGAGATAACATGCAAAACTTAATGAAAAGATAGTAAGAACAGTGCAATAAACTCCAGAAAACTCAGCCAATATAAATAGAAATCAAAGCATAATCCCAATCCAACGATCTAAATGCAATTAGCTATTCATAAACGAAGTAAAAATACAAATAGACATGAAAGAATCCATGAAATATGACCTAAAAAGGTCTACAACAGTACTGAAACGTAAAGGAGGCGAAAGAAATCGTAAAAGGACCAAATTTCAAACCTAACGGCGGACTAAACCAAGGCTACGTATTTATAGAAAACTCGGCGGCGTCGAGACGCTGCAAACTTTACATTCTGGCCAATTTCCGCGTCGGTGTCGAGACTCTAGGGACAGCGTCTCGACGCCATCCCTGATTCTCGACTTTCTGTTTTATTTCTTGGTCTTGTCTTGTTTCTTCTCGGTACGGGGCTTCAATCTTCAGCTTTTGGTGTCGTTCTTCAGGCCCGCTTTAGCACAATTGGGTCTTTTCACCTCCTCGCCGTCCAAGACACCGAGATGGCTCCAAAACTCCATAATTGGCCCGAATTAACACCAAATTAGCGTGATAGGCTCCCGACATTGTCTAAGCTCAAAGATCCTGTAAGTAAGACAAGTAAAGCATAAAATAACTCTAACAAGCTTAGATTAGAGGTAATAAAATAGGACTATTTAGGTCTTATCAAATACCCCCAACCTAAATCTTGCTAGTCCTCGAGCAAAGCACACACAGACCAAAGAAGAAAACGTTGTGCATATGATTGAAAAATGACTTAATCCTCCAAACTCAAATATTCCAAAAACTAAAGCAATCAAGAGACATTCATAAGAGAGACAAATGCGGAGACAAATCAAAATTTTTCAGAGATTATCTTGCATAATAGAGCTCCATCCCACCTAAAGAAGACTTTACCAGCCTGGGATTGGTTTACTTGACTCTCATCCTATCTTCCTCTTACACTGGCACTAAGGTCTTGTTAAAAGGTCCAAATGGAACAAACTAGGTTGCTTCATCTTGCTTAGGTGCCTGATCAAGGAATTTCTTTTTCTCTTTCTCCTTTTTTTTTTTTTTTTTTTGCATTTCTTTTAGGATGGGGCACTAGCTTTCACACTACAATGCAGGGACCCGTAACCTGAGTTTAACCCTTGGTTGGCCTAACTGATCACACTGTAGGTAGCTCTTTTTACCCCTAAGCGTTAAGCTCAATGCAAGCATGCTTTTTCTCAAAATAAAAATGACGAGCATATGATTTTTCTTTTGGCTCGTGCTCGCTGACTTATTTTTCCACTCTTTTTTTCTTTTATAGGCATATTTTCTTTTTCTCTCCTAGGCAAGACTCCACACTCTATTTTGCAAAAAAATTAGACTTTCTTGATTAACCTTACACCTATCGAGGTGACAACAAGAATATGAGCTAAGTAACTCGCTCCTAAGCATTCAAGTCCTACTTTTAAGCAAGAAAGACACCCAACATGTGCAATATCCTATAAAAGTTTTAAAAAGGCTCCTTTTTTTAGCACTCTCGGTCACAACTCATCGAAAGCAATAAATTCTCGAAAAAATTTGAGTCAATCCTAGGAAATCATCATCACTTAAACAAGCATATACACAACAAACATGCAAGACATTCATCAAGCACAAATGCTGGCCTGACGCTCAGATGCTCAAGGCCCAACAGAAATATAGAGTATAATTCCCCACCCCCAACCTAAAATTTACATTGTCCTCAATGTAATAAATCATGAAGAATAAGACAATGTATAGGGAAAAAAATATAGAATTTCCCTGAATTTTGCGCTCATGGGTGGTGAATCATGTTTTCTTATAAATGAAGAAGCTTTGCTTTGGTACCGCCATTCCTAAAAGTCAAAACAAGAAAACAAGCATAAAAGCAACTAATAATAAATAAACCTATCTAATCAAAGAATTTAAAAGACAAAAAGCAAGAAAATTAAAAGGTGCAATTGTTTAAGGTCGTTTACTCGACCACACTCTCCTCTATTTCTTCTTATGGAGGCTTCTCTCCACAGGTCCAGAATACATTGTTCTTTGAAAATTCTAGCTTTAGTAATTTCGGGGCTGATAACTGCCCAAAAGGTAGTTATTTAGGCCTCATTTATATAGGGTTTTGTGTGTCCTTTGTGCTTATTAGGGTTGGTTGTGGATAGATATTACATGTTTTAACCCATTTGGAAGAATGGAAGCTTTGGAAATCATTCTGTGCAGAATCTGTTGCTGGGCGACTTGAGGGAGCGGATTTTATGCTGGAGCAAACCCGGAGGCAAAACTGCCACGTCACAACTCGTTATCCAATTTAGTAAACCGACTTCTGTTGAGTTATTTTCGGGATAAAGGAGCAAGGAGAGCCCTACACGTGTCCAAGTTGACCTAATTCAAGCCTCCTATCACCTCTATAAAAGGAGATAGCCGCCCAAGTCAAATTCATTCCAACTTTCCTTGGAAGCCGAGTAGTATAGAGAGATTGGAGATTACCAAGAACACCATCATCCGCAAGCTGATTAAGGAGATTATTATTTTCTTTATTAACTTGTGTTAATGGACATGCCTACTCAGTTTGTAATTTGTGTTTTCATGCTTATTATGAACTAAGTAGCTTTAGGCGTTGGTTAAGGAATATGTAGTTGTCGTGCTTAAACTCTAATAATATTTATTGATTATTGCATCTTGGTTAATTGTTGTGCTTGTTTCTATTTTATGCCCGCTTGGCCAACCGGTATGAATACCTCTCTCTAGTTTCAGGGATGATTTAGGGAGTGTGTGGCAATTAACCACACTACGATCATTGTGTATTGGTGAACGCCAGTGACTGAGCTAGGGATAGCCAGTTGCCTAGTGCTTGATCAGTCGCACTTCATTGGGGTTGAAACACATTCCAAAAGATCCGGAGTTCCGGGAGGAATCCGCTAATAATACTGCGAGAGTTTGCATGATCAATAATATTGCTAGAGCATCTTTTAAAACAATTACAAAACTTAACCAGCGCCTGTCTTTAATCTATCTGCCTATTTGTTTACTCGTTGTTCTGTCATTTATTTTGCTTCAGCATAATTCTTATAAAACCCAATCATTTTTATTACTTTGAAACCATTAAAAGAATTATACAAAATAGATAAAGTGGAAGCTAATTCAGGCCTCGGATTGATAATACTTATTACTTGCTGCGGACTGTGTATACTTGCACAGGAATTCTAGAGTCTTTTTACACCATATTTTTACTCACTTTAGGAGCCCAACAGGGGCCTGTAAGGAAAGATCAGTAGAAGTAGAAAAAATATTGGAAGCAGAGGTGGGCTGACAGAAAATTCGCTCAACCCTAATCTTAGAAGATGAGCACTTGGTGACTCCACCAGATTTATTAATGAGGGTTATCTGGTGCTCATCAACTACATCTATCAGTTCACCATCTATGTCAGGGCATCTAACAGCAGAAGAATGCATCTCATTATCAGTGATCGTGCATGATTTAGAATTTAAAGTGCGATCATTCACTGGGTCAGGTTCAAGCATGTAGTATTCAACAGAAGATGCATGAGGATTTTCAATATCATCAAAGATTTTAAAGTACAAGGTTTTATCCTGAAATCCTACTGATACAACACCATCATCTACATCAATAACTGTCTTGGCTGTCTTCATGAAGAGACGACCAAGAAGTATTGTAGCAGAAGATGGATTGTAATCAGGATTAGGTGTATCTAAAACATAGAAGTCAGCAGGAAAAACCAAATCCTCTACCCTAACTAAAACATTCTCAACTATTCCTAGAGGTTTAATGCAACACTTATCTACTAGCTGAATGACTATGGTAGATGTTTTAATATTTTTCAAATTCAATCTTTTATAAACAGACACAAGCATAACATTTATCGATGCTCCTAGATCTAACATGGCATATTTTATCTTGCAATCTCCGATCAGACACGATAAAGTAAACATTCCAGGATCAGAACATTTTACAGGTAAGTCTTCAGATAGTAATGCACTTACATTCTCGCTAACCTCCTCTTTACCTGAGGACTTTTCCTTACCTTCATACCAAGTCTTTAGGAACTCAGCATAGGCTGGGATTTTCAGGATTGCCTCAAGCAATGGAATGTTCACCTTGACTCGCCTAAAAACATCTAGATTATCCTACACACTTGGAGTAGCAGGGTCAGTGAAGCTCACAGGTGAAGTAAGAAAAAAATCTTTATCATTTAAATTTAAAAAAGAAATTTGCAAGAAGAAACAGAAAACTTATCAGAGACAGCAGATAATCCAGGGGGACAGTCAGGTGTGGTCACTCCACTCCACACTACGTTCACATTTGCTTTAGGATTTACCTCAAGTTGGGTAGGAAACTTACTAGAGCTTTTATTGTCCATCTTACTGACTTGGGTTGCCAGCTGGGTGATCTGGTTTCCCAAATTCTGAATTGCATTCCTTCTTGTTGGAACTATAAAGAGCTGTCAGTAAGTTTCTTTAGGGTCTCATCAAAAGATGTACCTGAAGTTGAAAAGGTGGAAGCCTTGAACATAAGTGGCTTCTATTGATTCCTATAGCTAAAATTTGGATGGTCTCTCCATCATGGATTGTAAGTATTGCTGTATGGGTTGTACTGTCGTTGATTCCCGTTGAATCCACCAATGGCATTCACCTTTCCATTGTCCTGTATCTCAGGGCAGGCATCGGTAGTATGGGTAGTCATCGAGCAAAGTCCACAGGCTTTCGCCTGCACCTGTCCTAAACACAAGAGTGAACAAGTTTAGTTAATTCATTCATTTCAGAGCGCATTTCGCTTACCTCACTTTTTGTGGCGGCTTGCACAACTGCAGGTGGTCCTCTCGTCCCGAATTACTGAGAGTTCTCAGCCATACTTGAAATCAGTTGCCTAGCCTCAGCAGGTGTCTTGTTGATTAATGCAACTCCACTAGCGGCATCCACCATACTTCGATCCATCGATAGTAGTCCCTCATAAAAATACTGGATCAATAGCTGATCTGATATCTGGTGATATGGAAAATTAGCACATAAACGCTTGAATCTTTCCCAATATTCGTGAAGTGTCTCCCCAGTGATCGGCGAAATCCCATATATCTCCTTCCTGATGTTGGCAGCTCTACTGGAAGGGAAGAACTTCTCAAGGAATTGCTTCTTCATCTCGTTCCACGTACTGATAGAGCCGGAGGGAAGGTAATAGAGCCAATCTTTCGCTGAATCCTTTAGCGAAAAGGGGAATGCCCTCAGGTACAGCACTTTCTCTGTCACTTCATGAGGTCTTATACCAGAACATACAATGTGAAATTCCTGCAAATGTTTGTGTGGGTCCTCTCCTGCACTACCACGAAAAAATAGGGAGTAAGTGTATTAAACCTGACTTTAATTCAAAGTTACCTGTCGTCTTGGGGTAGGTGATAACTCTCCAAAAGGGAGTTATTTAGACCTTATTTCTACATTGATTTGTGCGTCTTTTGTGCTTAATAGGGTTGTTTTTATATGAATATAATATGTTTTAACCCATTTGGAAGAATGGAAGCTTTGGAAATTATTTTGTGCAGAATATGTTGCTGGACGACTTGAGGGAGCAAATTCTGTGTTGCAGCAAAGCTGGGAGCAAAACTGCCATGTCACAGCTCGTTAGCCAATTTAACAAACTGAATTCTGTTAAGCTATTTTCGAATTTATGGAGCAAGGAGAGCCATCGACGTGTCTAGGTCAACCTAATTCAAGCCTCCTATCACTCTATAAAAGGAGATAGCCGCCCAAGTCAAATTCATTCCACTTTGGGGAGAAACATTCCATTCTTGGAAAGGTTACTTCCACCTTTGGGAGCCGAATAGAGGAGAGATTGGAGACCATCAAGAAGACCATCAATTGCAAGTTGATCAAGGGAATTAATACTTTCTTGCGTTATTTTGTAATTATGGATATGCTTACTCAAATTGTAACGTGTGTTTCCATGCATTTTATGAACTAAGTAGCTTTAGGCGTTGGTTAGGGAACATGTGATTGTTGTGCTTAATTTCTAGTAATAAATATTGATTCTATGCATCTTGATTAATTGTTGTGTTTAATTCTATTTTATGCCCGCCTGGCCAGCTGGTATGAATACCTCTCTCTAGTTTCAGGGATGATTTAGAGAGTGTGTGGTGGTTAATCACACTAGATCATTGTGTATTGGTGAACGTCAGTGACTGAGCTAGGGATAGCCAGTTGCCTAGTGCTTGATCGGTAGTGCTTCATTGGATTTGAAACATATTCTAAAAAATTCGGAGTTCCGAGAGGAATCCGCTAATAAGACTGCGAGAGTTTTGCATGATCAATAATATTGCTAGAGCATCTTTTAAAACAATTACTAAAACCTGACCAGCGCCTGTTTCTAATATGTCTGCCTATTTGTTTATTTTCTGTTCTGTCATTTCTTTTGCTTCAGCATTTCTATAAAAACCAATCATTTTAACCATTCTTGAAACCATTAAAAGGCTAAACAAAATAGATAAAGTGAAAGCTAATTCATACCTTGGATTCGATAAATACTTATTACTTGCTGCGGACTGTGTATACATGCACAGAGTTCTAGAGTCTTTTTATATCTTATTTTTACTCACTCTGGAAACCCCAACAAGTTTTTGGCTCCGTTGCCGGGGAAGTTGAATAAGTTTTTATCTGATCTGTTTTGTGAATGTGTTTTAGTGGTTTGGTGCTAGAACTTTTTGATTGTTTCTTTTGTTTTTGCAGGTGTGAGTTTGGTGCATGAGCGATCCGCCTGGGGTAAGGTACGAGCTTGATCCAGAAATCGAGAGGACATTCAGGAGAAGAAGGAGAGAGCAACGTAGAAACCAGAATTCAATGGCTGATGTGCCGCTGATAGCGAGCATAGCTAGCTAGTTTTCCCTAATTAATTTAGCTAGTCTTTGATGATTTATTGGCCATTTTATTGCACTTATTTGTTTATTTTGTAGGAAATGGTTGATTGGAGCTAAAGCGCGATATTGGAGTTAATCGGGTGCTCGGGACGTGAAAAGTTGCAAAAGAACCAAAGAGAATCAAAGAAGGAAAGGTCAAAGTAGGGTCAACTGCAGGCTAGCGTCTCGACGCTAGCTCTTGAGCGTCTCGACGCTGGCATTCCATATCTGAATAGGCGCTAAAAGGTCACAGCGTCGAGACGCTGCGACCTTAGCGTCTCGACGCTGCGAGTTTTCCTTTCCAGAAACGCACGTTTTGAAGGCAGCGTCGAGACGCTATGACGAAAAAACAGAATATAAGCTTCTTTTCGGCTAGGTTTTGGGGGGAACTCTTTTGGATACTTTTGGAGCCGTAAAACAGAGGAGAAAACAGAGGATTGAGGCTGAACAAGAGGGAGAAAAGCGGAAATCAACCCATTGTTCGTGGGGATCGTGACGGGGACGTTCGGTCTCGGCCTACATTGAGTTTTCTTTTCCCTTTCCTTTTCTCTAGCTAGATTTATGGCTTTGTTATGTTTAGTTGAGCTTGTAATTTCATTCATGAGTAGCTAAACTTGTAGCTTAGGGATTGATGTAGTTGATTTTGTTTATGGATTGATTTATGGTTTAAGTTGTGCAATGGTTATTATGTTGCAATCTTGATTTAATGCTTTCAATTAATTGGCCATTAGTTGAATGATTTGAGTTTTTATTCTTGCTCGGGAGAGGGGATTAAATGTAGACTTACTCAAGATTGCATGACTAAGGTTTATTTTCTAATTCGTGACGGTTTTAGATTAACTTTAGAATTGGTCAAAAGATCTTATTGCCTTGCATGTTAATAAACTTAGATAGGGATATCAAGTAGATTAATTTGCATGAGAATCAATTATACTCGGGAGAGGTAGTTGTGATTAAAGGGTCTTAGGCTCATAATTCCATTGTGCATAATAACTTACTCCTTAAAATCAATCCTAGACTAAATCGGCGAAATCAATTCCCTAAGTGTTTTTCCAATTGAATTTCCACTTTTTACTTGCTTTGATTTAGTTTTCATATCATTCACTCACTACTTTTTGATCCCTAAATAAAATTGAGCAAGATAATTCACAATACTTGATTTGCTTAAAAATCCAATCCAGAGGACGACACTCGTTTATACGAACACTTTATTATTACTTGACCCGTGCGCTTGCGGTAAAGAAAATTCCACATCAAGTTTTTGGCGCCGTTGCCGGGGATTGGCACATTTAGCTAGATTGATATTGTGAAAAAATTGTTTGATCTTAATTTAGGGTGTATTTTTACTTTTCTAGGTTGATTGCATTTTTCCATATTTGTTTTTCTTTCCATATTTGTTTTCTTTCCTTTTTAGGGTAGATTTGCTTTTTTGTATGCGTAGTAGTAGAGAAGTGATACCGTTGGATCCCGAGATTGAAAGAACAATTCATAGGCTTCGAAGGGAAAAAAGAGAAATTATTCAGATGGCTGACCAAAATCCACCTGAGGAGCCTAGGCCTATAAGAGGTTACTTTCAGCCCGTGTTTCAGGGGCAACAGTCGGGGATTGTCTATGCCCCAATTAATGCCAACAACTTTGAGCTGAAGACCGGTCTCATTCAGATGGCTCGAGACTGTGCATATAGAGGATCGCCCACCGAGGATCCAAATTCTCATCTTAAATCATTTTTGGACATTTGTGGGACGGTAAAAATTTCTGGCGTTTCTGAGGATGCTGTTCGCTTACGCTTATTTCCTTTTTCTTTGCAGGATAAAGCACGAGATTGGTTGCAGTCCATTCCCCCTGGGAGCATCACCACCTGGGATGCTTTAGTCCAGGCCTTTTTAAAGAAATTTTTCCCTCCTGCAAAGACGGTCAAGCTGAGGACCGAGATTGGGACATTCCAACAACAATATGATGAGCAGCTGTTCGAGGCCTGGGAGCGATTTAAAGAGCTACTGAGGAAGTGCCCTCAGCATGGATATCCCGACTGGCTTCAGGTTCAATTGTTTTATAATGGTTTGACTCCTAGTACAAAAACGATTGTTGATGCAGCTGCAGGTGGGACTCTGTTGTCCAAGACCGTGGAAAATGCTCGTACACTTCTAGAGGATATGGCCACCAACAGCTATCAGTGGCCATCAGAGCGGTCTGCACCTAAAAAGATTGCTGCTGGAGTGTTTGAGGTTGATAAAGTAAGTGCACTCCAGGCCCAGATGACCTCCCTTGCTAATGCTTTTATGAAATTTTCAGGTACAGGGAGTGCACAGTCAATTGAATCAGCTGCTGCTTTAGCATCTAGACCTCAGGAGGAGACCATCGAGCAGGTTCAGTATGTATCAAATTTTAATTCTAGGGGATATAATAATAATTCTACACCTACACATTATCACCCTAACAATAGGAACCATGAAAATTTCTCTTATGCCAATACTAAGAATGTTCTTAATCCCCCTGGTTTTGCCCCTCAAACTCAAGAAAATAAAAAGTTAGAGGATCTTGTTGGAGCTTTCATTGCAGAGTCAAGTAACAGGACAACCAAATTAGAGGAAGCAGTCATTGCCATCAACACCACAGTGAATGGCCACAGTACAGCCATCAAGAACATTGAGACTCAGCTGGGACAGTTGGTAAGTGTTGTGAGCACCATGAATAAAGGTAAGGCCCCAGCTGAGCAAGAGAAAACCCAGATGGAGTACTGTAAGGCAATCACTGTGCACCAGGAGGAAGTTGAAGAGGAGCCTGAGTCTGAGGATTATGACACTCCTACTGGAGAAGCTGAGGAGGACACATCATCTGATGAAGCTGAAAAGCCTGAACTTGAGCCTCCTATTCCTTCTCCTCCCTTGATGGTCCTCAAAGAAAAGAAGAGGAAAAAGAAAAAGAAGAATAATCAGGTTCAGTTTGACAAGTTTATGAATGCTTTTATGAATCTGAACATTAATATTCCTTTTGCAGAGGCATTAGAGATGCCCCAGTATAACAGGTTCATGAAGGAGTGGTTAGCAAAGAAGCGAAAGGAAAAGAAGGTTGACACGGTGTATCTTGCTTCCACATGCAGCACTAGAGTCCAACAGAAGGTACCTGAAAAAGTAGCAGATCCAGGGAGTTTTTCTGTTCCTTGCAGTTTTGGTACTTACTCTTTTAGAGCATTATGTGACTTAGGTGCTAGCATTAATATCATTCCTCTATCTTTATGCAAAAAGTTAGACATAGGTGAGATTAAATCTACTCCTGTAAAGCTCCAATTGGCTGATCAGTCTGTGGTTAGACCAGTTGGCATTGTAGAAAATGTTTTAATCAGAGTAGGTAGATTTTTCCTCCCTATTGATCTGTATGTTATGGACATGATAGAAAATCCTTCAATGCCTGTCATACTAGGAAGACCATTCCTCGCTACTGGGCGAGTGATTATTGATATTGAGCGCAGGGAGCTCACTCTTAGAGTCAGGAAAGAAAAAGAAATTTTTAAGGCAGTTGAAGACTCTAAGGGACAATCTGAAGTGCTTTTCATGGGCTACAAGAAAGGTGCAAGAAAGAGCACCTCTGTTGGATTCACTGAAAAGAAGCCTCCTTGAAGCACGGTCAACACGTCGAGCTAATGACGTTAAACAAGCGCTTATGGGAGGCAACCCAAGTAAGTGTAGTTGTGCTTTTCTGTTTGCTTTTGATTTATTGTTTGTTTTTGTAGGTCTTGTTTTCTGTCTCTCCTTTGCTTTCAAGCTTTCAAGATTTCAATCAAGAAGTCATCATCATTCCAGGCCAGTATTATTCACTCCTCTCATTCTTTTATTGTTCTCATGCTTGTTTATGCCTTATTTTCTTTATACATTGAGGACAATGCATGTTTTAAGTTTGGGGGTGGGATAACATGTTTGTGGAGCCCTTGAGCATCTGAGTTCGGGCTATAGTTTTGAGCTTTCTTTGAATTAAGCATATAGTTGTTTTCTGGATGCTATTTTTGCATGACTATGATGTCCTAGGATAGGCTTTCTTGTCAATTTTTAAGCTTGCGATGAGTTGTAAGCATGAGTGCCCAAAAAGGGAGACTTTTTAAAATTTTTCTAGGAGATGTCTTGCATGAGTAGAGTATTTTTCTTGGCTAGATTTGGATTTGAATGCTTAGGAGCGAATTATTGGGTTCATATGCTTGTTGTCACCTCGATAGGTGTAGGGAAGAGCTAAAAAGTTAATTTTTTTGCAAATTAGCATGTTTGATCTCGCTTAGGAGGAAAGAAAAGAATATATGCTAATCATGTTCATAAAGAAAAATCATTCTTGTTATTATTATTGAAAAAAAATTATGTCATGGTCTGTGCACAGTTTGCAATGTTTAATAAAGTTTAGGCAAAAAGAGCTACCCCTGTTGTGATCAGTTAGGCCAACCAGAGAAAACTCAGGTTAAGGGTCCCTGCAACAGGTGTGTGAAAGCTAGTGCCACATATAAATGCTTAATTTAATTGTTAATTATAAGCACCTAAGTATGGAGAAAAACAAACTAATTTGTTCCATTAACTCATTAGTGAAACCTTAGTGCCAGTGTAGAGGGAGGATGAGCTGAGAGTTTAATAAATCAATCCCGGGCTAGTAGAGTCTGATCTTGTTGAGTTAGATCTCACTTGTGCAAGTTAATTTTGGAAAAATTTTAATTTGTCTCCCTCATTGGTCCTTATGTGCATGTCTCTTGCTTGCTTGGTTATTGACTTTTGAGCCTTGAGGATTGAGTCATGTTTGTTGCATCTATTCTTCCATTATATGCTTGATTTTTAGTTTGCTCGAGGACTAGCAAAAGCTTAAGTTTGGGGGTGTTTGATAGCGAGCATAGCTAGCTAGTATTCCCTAATTAATTTAGCTAGTCTTTGATGATTTATTGGCCATTTTATTGCACTTATTTGTTTATTTTGTAGGAAATGGTTGATTGGAGCTAAAGCGCGATATTGGAGTTAATCGGGTGCTCGGGACGTGAAAAGTTGCAAAAGAACCAAAGAGAATCAAAGAAGGAAAAGTCAAAGTAGGGTCAACTGCAGGCTAGCGTCTCGACGCTAGCTCTTGAGCGTCTCGACGCTGGCATTCCATATCTGAATAGGCACTAAAAGGTCACAGCGTCTCGACGCTGCGACCTTAGCGTCTCGACGCTGTGAGTTTTCCTTTCCAGAAACGCACGTTTTGAAGGCAGCGTCGAGACGCTGTCTTGACAGCGTCGAGACGCTATGACGAAAAAACAGAATATAAGCTTCTTTTCGGCTAGGTTTTGGGGGGAACTCTTTTGGATACTTTTGGAGCCGTAAAACAGAGGAGAAAACAGAGGATTGAGGCTGAACAAGAGGGAGAAAAGCGGAAATCAACCCATTGTTCGTGGGGATCGTGACGGGGACGTTCGGTCTCGGCCTACATTGAGTTTTCTTTTCCCTTTCCTTTTCTCTAGCTAGATTTATGGCTTTGTTATGTTTAGTTGAGCTTGTAATTTCATTCATGAGTAGCTAAACTTGTAGCTTAGGGATTGATGTAGTTGATTTTGTTTATGGATTGATTTATGGTTTAAGTTGTGCAATGGTTATTATGTTGCAATCTTGATTTAATGCTTTCAATTAATTGGCCATTAGTTGAATGATTTGAGTTTTTATTCTTGCTCGGGAGAGGGGATTAAATGTAGACTTACTCAAGATTGCATGACTAAGGTTTATTTTCTAATTCGTGACGGTTTTAGATTAACTTTAGAATTGGTCAAAAGATCTCATTGCCTTGCATGTTAATAAACTTAGATAGGGATATCAAGTAGATTAATTTGCATGAGAATCAATTATACTCGGGAGAGGTAGTTGTGATTAAAGGGTCTTAGGCTCATAATTCCATTGTGCATAATAACTTACTCCTTAAAATCAATCCTAGACTAAATCGGCGAAATCAATTCCCTAAGTGTTTTTCCAATTGAATTTCCACTTTTTACTTGCTTTGATTTAGTTTTCATATCATTCACTCACTACTTTTTGATCCCTAAATAAAATTGAGCAAGATAATTCACAATACTTGATTTGCTTAAAAATCCAATCCAGAGGACGACACTCGTTTATACGAACACTTTATTATTACTTGACCCGTGCGCTTGCGGTAAGGAAAATTCCACATCAGCCGCATCTCCCGCAAGGTCCTGAAGACCCAGCGAACCCCCAGCAGAATCGTGTGCTGCAGCAAAATCGACCGCTGGAGCAAAATGAACAGCAAAATAATCAGGCTGAGAATCCTATCTTGGTAGCGAACGATAGGGCCAGAGCCATTCGAGCGTATGCTTTTCCAATGTTTGATGAGTTAAATCCAAGGATTGCACATCCTCACATTGAGGCAGCAAATTTTGAAATGAAAATGGTAATGTTTCAGATGTTGCAAACCGTGTGTCAATTCCATGGTTTGTCATCTGAAGACCCCCATTTACATCTTAAGTCTTTTCTAGGAGTTAGTGATTCTTTTGTAATTCAAGGAGTGCCTAGAGATGCCCTTAGATTAACTTTGTTCCCGTATTCTCTTAGAGATGGAGCAAAGGCATGGTTAAACTCTTTTGCTCCAGGACCAATTAGGACATGGAATGAGTTAGAAGAAAAAATTTTGAGTAAATATTTCCCACCTAATAGAAATGCTAAATTGAGGAGTGAAATAGTAGGGTTTAGGCAACTTGAAGATGAGACTTTTAGTGAGGCTTGGAAGAGGTTTAAGGAGCTTTTGCGAAAGTGTCCCCACCATGGTTTACCACATTGTATCCAAATGGAAACATTTTACAATGGGTTAAATGGAGCAACCCAAGGTATGGTTGATGCTTCGGCTGGAGGGGCCCTTTTGGCAAAAACTTTTAATGAAGCCCATGAAATTTTAGAAAGAATATCAACTGATAGTTGTCAGTGGTCAGATGTTAGAGGCACAAATAAAAAGGTTAAGAGTGTGTTAGAGGTTGATGGTGTGTCCACCATTAGGGCTGATATTGCAATGTTAGCTAACGCTCTTAAAAATGTGACAGTGGTTAGTCATCAGTAGCCGCCAGCTGTGGAGCCTGCTGCAGAGGTGAACCAAGTTGTAGAGGAAGCATGTGTCTATTGTGGTGAAAATCACAACTACGAGTTTTGCCCCATCAATCTAGCTTCTGTGTTTTTTGTAGGTAATCAGAGGAATAACCCCTATTCTAACTTTTATAATCCAGGTTGGCGCAACCACCTCAATTTCGCATGGGGAGGACAAGGAAGTAATGTGCAAGCACAGCAAAAGGTGAACCAGTCAGGATTTGCTAAAGCACAGGTATTGCCCTAGCAAAATAAGCAGGCTTTGCCCCGGCAAAATAAGCAGGCTTTGCCCCAGCAAAAGTCAGAGAGTTCTCTTGAGACAATGATGAAAGAATATATGGCTCGCACAGATGCCGCTATTCAAAGTAATCAAGCTTCAATGAGAGCCTTGGAATTGCAAGTGGGACAGCTAGCTAATGAGCTGAAGGCAAGGCCTCAAGGGAAACTTCCTTTAGATACTGAACACCCTAAAAGGGAAGGTAAGGAGCAGGTAAAGGCAGCAACTCTAAGGAGTGGTAAGCCACTAGAAGAGAGAAAAGAGCCTAGTAAACCCCAGAATGTAGAGAATAATTGTGATAAAAATGTTGTTGTTGAGAAAGAGTTGGAGTCTGATCAGGGTGCTGGAGGCAGCAATAATAATGCTGGAGCATCTGGTTCTGTACCAGATGTGGAACCACCTTATGTGTCGCCCCCACCTTATGTACCGCCTCTACCTTTTCCACAAAGGCAAAGGCCTAAGAATCAGGATAGTCAATTTAAGAAGTTTTTAGAGATTCTTAAGCAATTGCATATAAATATTCCTTTAGTAGAAGCTATTGAGCAAATGCCTAATTATGCTAAATTTCTTAAGGATATTTTAACTAAAAAGAAGAGGTTAGGTGAGTTTGAAACTGTATCTCTTACTGAGGAATGTAGTGCTATTCTTAAGAATGGGCTACCAACCAAGGCTAAGGATCCAGGATCATTCATTATACCTGTGTCTATAGGTGGAAAAGAGTTAGGTAGAGCACTCTGTGATTTAGGTGCAAGCATTAACCTTATGCCTCTTTCGATCTATCGAAAGCTAGATATTGGTGAAGCTAGGCCTATCACAGTTACACTCCAATTAGCTGATAGGTCTATCACATATCCAGAGGGTAAAATTGAGGATGTCTTAGTAAAGGTAGATAAGTTCATATTTCCTATTGATTTTATTATCTTAGACTATGAGGCTGATAAAGATGTCCCAATTATTCTAGGTCGTCGATTTTTGGCTACTGGTAGGGCGTTGATAGATGTTCAAAAAGGGGAATTAACCATGAGGGTTTATAATGAGGAAGTGAAATTTAATGTGTTTAAGGCCATGAAGTATCCAGACGAAATGGAAGATTGCTCTTTCATTAGGATTCTGGAGAACACAATTGTTGAGACAGCAATTCAGGATTTGGCAAACAAACATTTGGAAGATCATGGAGAGGTTAGTGTAGAGGATTTAGAAGTTTGTTCTTTAGAAAGAAAAAATGAAAAAGAAGTGTTTAGGTGTGTGGATGTTTTTGAGTCTTTAGATTTAGATCAAAGAAAGGCTCCTCCTATTAAGCCGTCCCTGATTGAGGCACCAACTCTAGATTTGAAACCCTTGCCGGATCATCTAAAGTATGTGTATCTTGGGGAGGGTGAGACGTTGCCCATTATTGTTGCATCAGATTTAATGTCAGAGCATGAGGAGGCCTTAATAAAATTGCTGCAGTAATATCGCAAGGCTATCGGTTGGACATTGGCTGACATTCAGGGAATTAGCCCATCTTTCTGTATGCACAAAATCACTCTAGAGGAGGGATCCTTTAGAAGTATTGAGCAACAGAGAAGGCTTAACCCTGCAATGAAAGAGGTTGTTAAAAAGGAGGTGATTAAATGGTTGGATGCGGGCATTATTTATTCGATTGCAGACAGCAATTGGGTAAACCCTGTCCAATGTGTTCCTAAGAAAGGAGGTGTCACTGTGGTGAGCAATAAAGATAATGAGTTGATCCCAACCATGACAGTAACTGGCTGGAGGGTTTGCATGGATTACAGAAGGCTTAATAAAGCCACCCGTAAGGACCACTTCCCTATACCATTTATTGACCAGATGTTGGATAGATTGGCTGGTCAGGCCTACTACTGTTTCTTAGATGGTTATTCTGGGTATAACCAGATTACTATTGCTCCTGAGGATCAGGAAAAAACCACTTTCACCTGCCCTTACGGGACGTTTGCTTTTAGATGAATGCCTTTTGGCCTTTGCAATGCTCCAGCAACATTTCAGCGGTGTATGTTAGCAATTTTTTTTGATATGATTGAGTCCACTGTTGAGGTATTTATGGACGATTTTTCAGTTTTTGGAGGGTCTTTTCAAAATTGTTTGGATAATTTAGGTAAGGTGTTAAAGAGATGTGAGGATACCCATCTAGTTCTTAATTGGGAGAAATGCCACTTCATGGTGAAGGAGGGCATTGTGTTAGGACATAGGATTTCTAAGAATGGTCTAGAAGTTGATAGAGCAAAAATTGAGGTTATTGAGAGACTAGAACCACCGAATTCAGTGAAAGGGATTCGGAGTTTTTTAGGTCATGCTGGATTTTATAGAAGGTTCATAAAGGATTTCTCAAAGATTAGTAAACGTCTTTGTAACTTGTTGTGTACTGATCATGTTTTTTACTTTAATGCAGATTGTAGGAAGGCTTTTGAAACTTTAAAAGCTGCTTTAATCTCAGCACCCATTCTTTGTGCACCTAATTGGAATTTACCATTTGAGGTAATGTGTGATGCGAGTGATGTTGCAGTAGGTGCTATGCTGGGGCAAAAGCAGGGTAAATTTATCCATCCTATATATTATGCAAGCAAGGTTTTAAATGAGACACAAGTCAACTATACAACTACTGAAAAGAAGTTGTTAGCTGTTGTGTTTTCCTTTGAGAAATTCCGACCATATGTTGTTGGATCCAAAGTCACAGTGTTCACGGATCATGCATCAATAAGGTATTTAATGTCTAAAAAAGATGCAAAGCCTAGACTAATTCGTTGGGTTTTATTATTGCAGGAATTCGACTTGGAGATAAAGGACAAGAAGGGATCAGAGAATGTCATTGCAGATCACTTGTCTCGTCTTGATCCATTATCATCTTTGCTGAAGGAATCTGCCATTTCAGATTCTTTTCCAGATGAACAACGTTTTGCTGTTGAGGTAAAGGTAGTGAAGGAGGTCCCTTGGTATGCTGATATTGCCAACTTTTTGGTCAAGGGAGTCACTCCTATTGATATGGATTGGAGGCAGAAGAAAAAGTTATAGCATGATGCAAAGTTTTTCTATTGGGATGAGCCATTTATGTATAAACAATGCTCTGATGGTATTATTCGTAGGTGTGTTTCAGGTGATGAAGCAAAGGAAATCCTGGAGCAATGTCACTCTTCGCCGTATGGAGGTCATTTCAGCGGTCAGAGGACAGCTATGAGGATTTTGCATTGCGGATTCTTCTGGCCTTCCTTATTTAAGGATGCCCATTGGTTCTACAAGCAATGTGATGCTTGCCAAAGGAGAGGAAACTTGGGGCCTAGAGATGAAATGCCTCTTACTTACATTTTGGAAGTCGAGTTATTCGATGTATGGGGTATTGATTTTATGGGGCCATTTCCCCCTTCTAATGGTAATGTTTTCATCTTATTGGCAGTTGATTATGTGTCCAAGTGGGTGGAGGCCATTGCATGTCATCAGAATGATGCCAAGACAGTAGAGCTTTAGTGAGTGATGAGGGTACACATTTTGTTAATAATATCTTAGCTAAGCTTTTAGCTAAGTATGGGATTAAGCATAGGATAGCTACCCCTTATCACCCACAAGCAAATGGTCAAGCTGAAATAAGTAATAGGGAAATTAAATCAATCCTAGAAAAAGTAGTTCATCCATCTAGGAAGGATTGATCTTTTAGGTTGGATGAGGCTCTTTGGGCTTATAGGACAGCCTATAAGACTCCTCTAGGTATGTCTCCCTATAGGTTAGTATACGGGAAAGCTTGTCATCTACCATTAGAGCTTGAGCATAAAACGTTTTGGGTTTTGAAGAAATTAAATTTTGATCTGAGTCATGCAGGAGCAATTAGAATGCTGCAGCTTAACGAGTTGGAGGAATTTCGCCAATTTTCGTATGAAAATTAAAAAATGTATAAAGAAAAGACTAAGCTGTGGCATGATATGAAAATTAAACAAAAAGAGTTTGTCAAGGGTCAAAGAGTTTTGCTTTACAATTCTAGATTAAAATTGTTTCCTGAGAAACTAAAATCTAAATGGTCAGGGCCATTTATTGTGATTGAAGTTTTTCCCCATGGAGCAATTACTTTGCAGGATGAAAAAGATGGGAGAGTGTTCAAAGTGAATGGACAACGTGTGAAACATTATTGGGGAGAGGAGTTCCAGACGAAATATCCTTCCCTAAAGTTGGTTGATGATTGAGAGAGCAAGATTTTTGCTGGAGCATTTCACAGAGCAAAATTTTAAGCTCCCAGTGGTTGTTTTTATTTTATTTTCTTGTTATGATTTGGTTGATTCTAATTTGAAATAGGTTAGATTTGGTTTGTTTAAATTTTGCATGATTTATTTTAAATTCGTTGTTTTTGAATTCCGTAATTTTGTAGTAATTATGAATATTTTTATTATTTTTGCCAGTTTAGTTTTTATTTATTCAGATTAGATTTTAGTAGATTTTAATTCAGTTTGTATTTTCGGTTATTTAAATTTCTGTTTAGATTAGATTTGAATAAAATTTCTCCTGATTTATTCGATTTTGAATAATAAAAATAAAAGATAAAGATTTGATTTCCTTATTTGATTTTGTTTAAATTTTCCGTATCCGAGATTTTTCTGGAAGATAATCTTGTGTTCAGAAGGTTGTTGCAGCAAAGTTATGGCTGAAGCAAATCTTCCGTCCAAATAGGAAGGGATTTCTTGTGAAATAATTACTTTTACCGTTTAGATTTTAAATTTTCTGTGGGCAGGTTAAATTGCATGTGTTATCTGATGGAGCCACGTGTCACGCAGAGATGATCGAAGGGTTCAGCCGTTGGACAACGCATAGTTATAGGCGATTGGAATTCACTATTTTACCGTTGGTGGTTTTGATTTCCAGATTGCATGCGATTAAAATAAAACGGTAATATTATTTAATGCAGAGCAAAATCTTTCTGCTATGATTTGATTTGCTAAAGCTCTATTTATTCCAAACCCTTCGGTAAGTGCTTCTCACTCCATTTTCTTGTTTCAACTTTTGTCGTGTGCATTCTTCTTTCTTTGTTTCGATTTTCTGTAAATTCCTTCGAGTTTTTCAATGGCGAAAACGAGAGCAAGAAAAGAGAGGGATAATGAGGAAGAAGAGGTACCTATTACCCCTGAACTACAGAAAGTAAAAGCGAAGAAGAAGAAGACGTCAGAGGAAAAATAAGCCAAAAGAAGGAGAAGGCAAGAAAAGCGGGCTGAAGATCAAGAAGCTGTACAAAAGGTTGTGGAAGACGTTGCTGCCACAGTGGTTGAAGAAGATCCGCAGGAACTAGAGGAACAAAATCCAGAGCAGACTAAGCCGAGAGTGGCTGATATAGAAAGAGTTCAAGAAGAGAATACCGAGGAAGTTCAAGAAAGGCAGACCGAAGATGTGCAAGAAGAACAGATAGAGGTTGCACCTGAAGAAGGTAACGAGCAAGAACAGGAGGCTCGAGTGGAGGTGATCATGCCGGAAGTGGCCAAACGTCGCCGCATTAAGAGAAAAGCGGGCCGCATCAAGGTAGTCTGAACTGATACTCCCTCGCCTCCAATCACTGACTCTGAAAGAGAGAATGCAGAGAAAGAAGAGTGTGAGAAGAAGGAGGCTGAGGAAAAAGTAAGAGAAGAAGCAGAGAAAAAGGCTGAGGAAGAGCGGTTGCTCAAACAAAGGGCGAAAAAGGGCAAAGGTGTTGCTGAAGCATCGGAAGAACCTGATGAGATAGAAGAGCCACAGTTGCCGTATGATCACTTCGTTAACAATTCTGCCAGAGCAAAATATGCTGAGCTGCTGAAAAGAGATTTCCTGTTTGAGAGAGGATTTAGCGGTGATCTTCCGCATTTTTTGAGGACCGGCATTGCAGACCACGGTTGGGAGTTGTTTTGTGCAAAGCCTAAGTCTGTAAACGCACAGGTGGTGCGCGAATTTTATGCAAATATTGACAAGGAAGATTGTTTCCAAGTGATTGTTCGAGGAGTCGAAGTCGACTAGAGTCCTAGTGCTATTAACGCATTGTATAACCTTCAGAATTTTCCCCACGCAGCGTATAATGAGATAGCTGTGGCGCCATCTAATGAGCAGCTGAGCGATGCTGTGCGGGAAGTGGGTATTGAAGGGGCACGGTGGCAGCTGTCAAAAACAGAGAAAAGGACGTTTTAGTTAGCTTATCTGAAGAGGGAAGCAAACACATGGATGGGGTTTATCAGACAGAGGATGCTTCCAACGACTCGTGACTCAACGGTCTCTAGGGAACGGGTTCTTCTGGCTTTTGCGATTTTGCGGTCTCTCAGCATTGATGTAGGGAAGATTATTGTTAATGAGATATCTGGATGTTGGAAGAAGAAGGTGGGGAAACTGTTTTTCCCGAATACCATTACCATGCTTTGCAAGCGAGCAGGGGTTCCAGAGAATGAAGGAGATGTCATTTTATTTGACAAGGGAATCATTGACACGCCTAACTTGGTACGGCTTCAGCGTACGCAAGAGGCACGTCAGGGTGGGCTTGTCTACGACATCAACACGATTTTAGAACAACTTGCACTGTCGGCCAGCAGGCAAGAGTTTGCCGAGAGGCAAGCTTTAACCTTCTGGAACTATGTTAGAAGTCGTGATGCCAACTTGAAGAAGGCCCTAGAGGAAAATTTTTCCAAACCTTATCCGGCCTTACCCATATTCCCTGATGACCTACTGAACCCCTGGATTCCGCCACCGCTTGTCAAGAGAGAAGGAGATGAAGAAGAAGATCCTGGTCAGGAGGATTGAAGAGGGAAAATTTGAGCGCGCGAACTTTTTGATGGATTAATTTTGTTGCTCGCGCGTTTCTGACCAAATCTTTTTCTATCTTTGCTTGTTTTGTTGTTCTGTTTGATTTTAATTTTTTTCTGCTGCTGGATCATCGAAAAAATATATATCTGCTTATGTAAATCTTTTTCTAGGCTTTTAATGAAATTTCTCAAGGTATTTCTGTTCTATGGCACTGAGTAATTCTAACTTAACTAATTTTCTTCTGAATTTTTGAAGCTTGGACTGGTTAAGCTTAATTAGATCAAGGTATTCTGATCTCCAGAAACCTTTTGCTTGAGCATTTTCTCTGGCCTGGTCGTTGCTGCGGCAAAGAAAATTCTGGAGGTAGTGTTGACTTATATGATCCACTTTAAGCTTAGGTCTAGTCCCGCGCTTAGTTTTAAAATTCAGATAGAAAAATTTAAGTTTGGGGGTGTCATTTAAAATTTTAATGATTCATTGGGGACAATGAATAATTCAAATTTGGGGGACTTTTTGCTACTCCAATTGTTTTGCTCGAGCATTCCTCTCCTTCATTAAATAATTTGTTAGGTTATTGAGTAACCGGGGACATTTGTGATACCCACAGTTTGTCTTCGCTTCAAAAGGTGACCTAGGAAATGTGAAAAATGATGAAAAATTATTTGCTGAAAAAAGTGATTGTTGAAAATTTTGCTGAGAAAATTCATGGAGCAAAAGTTTTGAAGGATGAATGATAATCCAGCAGTTTTTCTGTCTCCCAGAACTTAGGTGAGCTTCATCATAAAATGTTTTCATTATGAGGGGCAAGAGATAGAATAACTAAGGATTTTTTAGCTTTACAAAGAGTATTTAGCCTAGTTGGTGATGAGTTTGAGGCAAGGGTATACTGCACCATAAAGTGGGTCATCCCATGCTTAAGAGCTTATGACTGTAGGGCTGCTTTAAGTCTGAAGAACAAAAATATAAACCCCTTAAAAATGTGTTTTAATATGTCTGATAATAGAGCTAGGTTGTGGCAAGTTCTTAGAATTGAGTTAAAAGTGGTGATTATTTGTCCATGCCGGAAGAATTATTTTGCTACAGCAGAGCTTGGTTTTGCAGAATGCTCAGGTAAAGGTTGAAGGTAGTGTTGGATTATCTGTTGTGATTAAGCTATGCTTTGTCTAACATTTTGAATTCTTAAGGGAAGGTTGGTTAGTATTGCTCGGGACGCGCAATAGTTCAAGTTTGGGGGTGTGGTAACTCTCCAAAAGGGAGTTATTTAGACCTTATTTCTATATTGATTTGTGCATCTTTTGTGCTTAATAGGGTTGTTTTTATATGAATATTATATGTTTTAACCCATTTGGAAGAATGGAAGCTTTGGAAATTATTTTGTGCAGAATATGTTGCTGGGCAATTTGAGGGAGCAAATTCTGTGCTGCAGTAAAGCTAGGAGCAAAACTGCCACGTCACAGCTCATTAGCCAATTTAACAAACTGAATTCTGTTAAGCTATTTTCAGATTTATGGAGCAAGGAGAGCCATCCACGTGTCTAGGTCAACCTAATTCAAGCCTCCTATCACTCTATAAAAGGAGATAGCCGCCCAAGTCAAATTCATTCCACTTTGGCGAGAAACATTCCATTCTTGGAAAGGTTACTTCCACCTTTGGGAGCCGAATAGAGGAGAGATTGGAGACCATCAAGAAGACCATCAATTGCAAGCTGATCAAGGGAATTAATACTTTCTTGCGTTATTTTGTAATTATGGATATGCTTACTCAGATTGTAATGTGTGTTTCCATGCATTTTATGAACTAAGTAGCTTTAGGCGTTGGTTAGGGAATATGTGATTGCTGTGCTTAATTTCTAGTAATAAATATTGATTATATGCATCTTGATTAATTGTTGTATTTATTTCTATTTTATGCCTGCCTGGCCAGCCGGTATGAATACCTGTCTCTAGTTTCAGGGATGATTTAGAGAGTGTGTGCCAGTTAATCACACTAGATCATTGTGTATTGGTGAACGCCAGGGACTGAGCTAGGGATAGCCAGTTGCCTAGTGCTTGATCGGTAGTGCTTCATTGGATTTGAAACATATTCTAAAAAATCCGGAGTTCTGGGAGGAATCCGCTAATAAGACTGCGAGAGTTTTGCATGATCAATAATATTGCTAGAGCATCTTTTAAAACAATTACTAAAACCTGACCAACGCCTGTTTCTAATCTGTCTGCCTATTTGTTTATTTTCTGTTCTGTCATTTCTTTTGCTTCAACATTTGTATAAAAACCAATCATTTTAACCATTCTTGAAACCATTAAAAGACTAAACAAAATAGATAAAGTGAAAGCTAATTCAGACCTTGGATTCGATAAATACTTATTACTTGCTACGGACTGTGTATACTTGCACAGAGTTCTAGAGTCTTTTTATATCTTATTTTTACTCACTCTGGAAACCCCAACAGTAGGTAATACAAAGTGGCTGCTGGTTCTCTCAGCCATGGTTGGTGCTTCAACCTCATCGAGGTTATTAACTCTTCTTCTTCTTGCTTGCCTTCTAAATCTTGTCTCCGCTCTAGAAATTTCAGGTTCAAATCTAAGATCATTTCCCTGCGAAGAACGTGTGATCATAAACCATACAAACAAGAATTAAAAACACAGAATCCTAAAAATACTAGAAAATGCCCTTCCCCGGCAACGACGCCGATTTGACGGGTTGGAGTTGTCGAGGCTCCTGTTGGTCAAATAAAATTTATAATCCACGGTACTACAACTATTTTGTAGAAATAGTGGTCGGGGTCGAACACATGGAAGGGGACTGATAACTCTCCAAAAGGGAGTTATTTAGGCCTTAGTTCTATAGTGTTTTGTGTGTCATTTGTGTTAAAAAGGGTTGTTTTTAGATGAATATTATATGTTTTAACCCATTTGGAAGAATGGAGGCTATGGAAGTTATTTTGTGCAAAAAATATTGCTGAGCGACTTGAAGGAGCAAAATCTGTGATCCAGCAAAGCAGGGAACAAAACTGCCACGTAACAGCTCGTTATCCATTTTAATAAAGTGGCGTTAGCTGAATTAATTACGGATCTAAGAAGCTTGGAGAGCCTGCCACGTGTCCAAATTAACCTAATTAGGTTAAACCTCATCTTATAAAAGGAAGAGCCGTCAAAGATAAAGTCATTCACGATTGGGAGACCGAATCAATCGGCTGGAGACCGAATTGACGGTAGAATGGAGATCTAAGAAGACCATTTGCGATTCCTCTCAAGAAGACGAAGTTCTTCCATGTTCTTGGTGGTTTGGAGAAGTCGTTTCATCTCCCCAATTACTAAAAGGATTAGTATTTCTTGTGTATTTTGCATTATGGATGTGCTTATCGAGATTGTAACGTATTTTATGTTTTCAATCATGAACTAATTGCTTTGTAGGCATAGGTTAAGAATTATGTGATTGTTATATTTATAAAATCTGGAAATTCTATTTGATCATGATCATCTTGAATTATTGTTGATCTTTAATTTCATTATGTGCCCGCCTAGCTAGCCGGTATGTATAGCTTCTCCTAGTTTCAAGGATGATTTAGGAGTTGTGTGGCGATAATTCACGTTAGACCATTGTGTGTTGGTGAACACCAGTAGTTGAACTAGGGATAGTCGATTGCCTAATGCTTGATCGGTAGAGCTTCATTGGAGTTGAAACATATTCCAAAAATTCCGGAGTTCCGGGAGGATCCCACTGATAATACTGCATGAGATTGACGGATCAAAAGAATTGCTGGATCATCTTTATAAACAATTACAAAAGTCTTAACCTGTGTCTGTTTCCATTCTGTTTTCTCTAGTCGTAATCATTTACTCCTTTCGTATTTCTTTTGTTTCAGCATTTTAAAAAACCAATCAATTTAACCAACCATTTGAAATCACTAAAAAGACAAATTAAATCAATAGAGGTAGGCAATTCAAGACCCTGTGGATACGATAAATACTTATCACTTGCTGCTAGATTGTGTATACTTGCACAGTATTCTGGAGTTAATTTATCCCATATTTTTAACCACTCCATAATTGCAACAGGGACCTAGTAAGTGTAGAATTTTGTGCTTATAAAACAGGGGGGATTTTTGGAAAGAAGGACAAGCAGAAATAAATAAATGTTGAATTTAAAAGAGGCAAAATAAAGCATGTAGAAGAGAAATAAGACAGAAATCAATAACATGAAAGGGATCGCCGGATTGGGCTTTCTTATGCTCGATTCTATTTTGTTTGACTTCCTAGTTTTCTCTAATAATTATTCTAGACTGATTCCATTAGTCTGGTCGGATTCTGGATTACTCGGAGGACCCCTGATAACTCTCCAAAAGGGAGTTATTTAGACCTCATTTCTATAGTGATTTGTGTGTCTTTTGTGCTTAATAGGGTTGTTTTTATATGAATATTATATGTTTTAACCCATTTGGAAGAATGGAAGCTTTGGAAATTATTTTGTGCAGAATATGTTGCTGGGCGATTTGAAGGAGCAAATTCTGTGCTGCAGCAAAGCTGGGAGCAAAACTGCCACGTCACAGCTTGTTAGCCAATTTAACAAACTGAATTCTGTTAAGCTATTCTCGGGATAAAGGAGCAAGGAGAGCCATCCACGTGTCTAGGTCAACCTAATTCAAGCCTCCTATCACTCTATAAAAGGAGATAGCCGCCCAAGTCAATTTCATTCCTTTTTTGGAAGGGAATTCCATCCTTGGGAGGAACATTCCACTTTTGGAAGGATTATTTCTCATTTCCATTTTGGGAGCCAAATAGAGGAGAGAGATTGGAGACCATCAAGGAAACCATCATTTGCAAGCTGATCAAGGGAATTAATATTTTCTTGTATTATTTTGTGAATATGGATATGTTTACTCAGATTGTAACGTGTGTTTCCATGCATTTTATGAACTAAGTAGCTTTAGGCATTGGTTAGGAACATGTGATTGCTGTGCTTAATTTCTAGTAATAAATATTGATTTTACGCATCTTGATTAATTGTTGTGTTTATTTCTATTTTATGCCCGCCTGGCCAGCTGGTACGAATACCTCTCTCTAGTTTCAGGGATGATTTAGGGAGTGTGTGGCGGTTAATCACACTAGATCATTGTGTATTGGTGAATGCCAGTGACTGAGCTAGGGATAGCCAGTTGCCTAGTGCTTGATCGGTAGAGCTTCATTGGATTTGAAACATATTCTAAAAAATCCAGAGTTCCGGGAGGAATCCGCTAATAAGACTGCGAGAGTTTTGGATGAACAATAATATTGCTAGAGCATCTTTTAAAACAATCACTAAAACTTGACCAACGCCTGTTTCTAATCTGTCTGCCTATTTGTTTATTTTCTGTTCAGTCATTTCTTTTGCTTCAGCATTCTATAAAAACCAATCATTTTAACCATTCTTGAAACCATTGAAAAACTAGACAAAATAGATAAAGTGAAAACTAATTCAGACCTTGGATTCGATAAATACTTATTACTTGCTGCGGACTGTGTATACTTGCACAGAGTTCTAGAGCATTTTTATATCTTATTTTTACTCACTCTGGAAACCCAACAGGTTTTTGGCGCCGTTGCTGGGGACTTGAATAAGTTTTTATCTGATCTGTTTTGTGTATGTGTTTTAGTGGTTTGGTGCTAGAACTTTTTTATTGTTTCTTTTGTTTTTGCAGGTGTGAGTTTGGTGCATGAGCGATCCCAAAAACTTTCCGCCTGGGGTTCGCTGGGTTTTCAGGACCTTGCGGGAGACGCGGCACATCAGCCATTGAATTTTTGTTTCTACGTTGCTCTCTCCTTCTTCTCATGAATGTCCTCTCGATTTCTGGATCTGAGTAAGTGTGATTTTAGGGTAACATCAGGAATTTTTTTGGGATTTATGGTACATCAGAGAGGGATAGAGGCAAACCTAGATAGAATAAGGGCGATCTTGGAGATGTCCTCCCCGTTCAATCTTAAGCAGCTCCAAAGTTTGAATGGGAGAATTGCGGCATTGAACATGTTTGTTAGTAGAGCAACTAACAAGTGTTTACCTTTCTTTAAAATTTTAAGACAAGGATCGCGATTTGAATGGACAAAGGAGTGCGAGAAAGCTATTCAGGAATTGAAGGCATATTTGAGCTCCGCCCCGCTCTTGGCTAAGCAACTTCCTGACGATGAACTATCGCTCTATGTGGCAGCCTCAGATACAACTGTAAGCTCAGCACTAATAAAAGAAGAAGGTAACCTCCAGGGACCTATATATTATACCAGCAATTCTATGGTTGGAGCAGAGATAAGGTACCCTCAGGTGGAAAAGCTTGCCCTTGCATTAATCACATCAGCCAGGGAGGCTGCATCCATATTTCTGAAGGGATAAAAGCCCCACACAGAGGAAAGTATTACCGAACCTACTCAGAGTCTTAGATTCTAATTGAAATACCAATACAATTTGCAAAATATTACAGCAATAAATATATATTTAATGGGCTGTACATAGGCTATAAACATGCTAAAAGATCAACTAGATTGATCCTAGTGATCAAGGATTTCATAGAAAACTTACTTTTGTAGAAAACCTTGATCAATTCGCCTTTTCTTTCCAATAAGATTGAAAACGCAGCAACCCTCTTGTGCGAACACCACCAATCGGCTACACCGGTATATCTCTAAGACTTCTTGAAGCAGGAGACTTGTGGGAGTCTTTTGGGACAAATCTCTGAGAGAAGGAGAGACAATGGGATGCCTTTCACCCCACCCCAGGGGTCCTATATATAGGTAAAGGCCAAGACCTTTTCCTAATAGGAAAATGTCTATTAATAAGTTCAAATCTATTATCTGAACAATATCTAATTTTAATAAATAATTAATTAATTCCATAATTAATTAATTACCCAATTAAATATCATATATTTAATCTTAGGGATTTTATTAAAATTAAAATTAATATGAATCAAATTCATATTAAATTTATTTGAGCTCTTTCAAATATTTTCTCTCAAGAATTAATTTTTGAATTTAATTCAAAAATTATATTATAAAGTTTCATAAACTTTATATTATAATGTATCAACATACATTATATGGTTCCCCAAATAAATTGAACATTTTCAATTTACAGTTTATATTTAATGGCTTCAAGTCTTTTTACGAGCTACCAGTGGGACCTAATGGACCTACAGATCAGAAGCTCCAACGATACGAGACTAATTGGCTTAAACTCATTAACCAAGTTAGTCTCCATTCGTTAACTCTGGGTCACACCACTAAAGACCCACAGCTGCACTCTTCTCACTGCAGAATATTTCTGTGTCCACGGATATCGACCATTACTACAAGTCAGTCCTTCACGTGTGTTCGTATCCCAGCTGGGTCAAATTACCGTTTTACCCCTGGTCTACATCTTTGTCCTTAAGTTCCTAGTGCTCTTCTAATGAACAACCTGTTTGAGGTCCAACCAGCAAACAGAAGTCCCACTCGTGACATAGAGAGGGTTGGGCCCATTGTTCAAGTCCCGGAGACACCACTTAAGGGAACACACCTCTACTTACCCTAGAGTCGGGAAGGAGTGAATTCCATCTTGTGTGATTATGTTCCCAGCTCCCTACTCAGTATTGTCCCCAAAATGGTAGGCTTATTGAGTCGGCGTGCTGGCCACTCTCACCCATACAAATCAAAGGACAACCCCTCGTGAACAGGAGTCCATAATCCACTCTGGATTGAGACTGAGTTGTCTAGGTCATCCTAGTGAAATAGAAACCAAGCCAACTAACGGTGTTACAGTTAGTGGTTAACTATTTCGCGATCCGGTCTTATGCAAACTCATTGCATAGGATACCCCCACTCGCATGTCAACTACATGAATGCGTTGGATCATTGCGTTTGTATCATAATACAAAGCGAGTCGTATCCATAGTGTCACCAGGATAAGGTACCCAACCTTATCCCTATACTATAGACCCTTTAGGCTGAATCTTGAACATTGATCCCCGTATGTCCCTACATACTAGTTCAAGCCTCATACTATCAGCCTAGGATGTTTAGTTTATTGGATTATTGTTAATAAGACAAGATCTACTAAATACAAACAAAATAAACTATTTTATTAATGTTCGGTAAAATGTTACATTTACTATCTACGAGTTTTAGGGCATAAAACCCAACAAACTCCCACTTGAACTAAAAGCTCAAGATAATGGGAAAAAACATGTACAAATAATTTAAAGTTGGAAATGGTAAATACAATAAACTAGGGCATCCCCATACCCTATTACACATCTCCCACTTGCCCTAGATTACACAATGTACATATCTCGTAGACCTAGACACTCTAGATGACCCTCAAACACTTTAGCCGGGAGAGCCTTCGTAAAAGGATCAGCAATGTTGTGCTCCGAAGCGATCTTAGTGACGATCACATCTCCTCGTTGCACAATCTCCCGTATCAGGTGATACTTCCTCTCTATGTGTTTTCCTCGTTTGTGGCTTTGAGGTTCTCTAGAATTGGCTACAGCCCCACTGTTGTCACAGTATAATGTAATGGGCAAGTCCATATTTGGAACTACTTCCAAATCTGTCAGGAACTTTCTTAGCCAAACCGCTTCCTTGGCTGCTTCACAAGCCGCTACATACTCAGCCTCCATGGTTCAGTCCGCTATGCATCCTTGCTTGATGCTCCTCCAAACTACAGCTCCCCCGTTAAGGGTAAACACTGACCCCGACGTGGATTTCCTAGAATCCTTGTCAGACTGGAAGTCAGAGTCGGTATATCCAGTGAGAACTAACTCTTTAGCCCCAAACACCAGCATGTAGTCCCTCGTTCTCTGAAGATACTTGAGGATTCCTTTAACGGCGGCCCAGTGGTCTAACCCTGGATTTGACTGATATCTGCTGACTATCCCTACAGCATAACAAATGTCAGGCCTCGTGCAGAGCATCGCATACATTAAGCTGCTCACTGCTGAGGCGTAGGGAATCTGTCTCATATCCTCAACTTCTTGAGGTGTCTTAGGACACTGTTCCTTAGACAAGTGAACCCCATGCCTGAAAGGCAACAAGCCCTTCTTGGAGTTCTGCATCGAATATCAGGACAACATTTTGTCGATATACGTTGCTTGAGACAGGGCTAGCGTTTTGTTCTTTCGATCCCGAATGATCTGGATTCCAAGAACATATTTGGCCTCTCCTAAATCTTTCATTTGGAATTGGGCCGCCAGCCATTCTTTTACGTCAGACAGATATCCTACATCATTCCCAATGAGTAGGATGTCATCAACATAAAGTACTATGAAAGCTACTTTGTTTTTGTTGATTTTCTTGTACACACAAGGCTCATCAACATTTTGGTCAAAGCCAAAAGATTTGATCGCAGTATCAAATCTAATGTTCCAAGATCTGGAAGCCTGTTTCAACCCATAAATGGATCGATTCAGTTTACAAACTTTTGGTTCCTGACCTTGGGTTATGAACCCTTCGGGCTGAGACATAAAGATATTCTCTTCAAGATTACCATTCAGAAAGGCAGTCTTGACATCCATTTGCCATATTTCATAATCATAAAACGTGGCTATGGATAAGAGAATTCTTATTGACTTTAACATAGCAACGGGAGAAAAAGTTTCCTCATAGTCCAAACCTTCTCTTTGGGTATAACCCTTTGCTACAAGTCTTGCTTTGAAAGTCTGTACTTTCCCAGCAGCATCTCTTTTCCTCTTATAGATCCATTTACACCCTATGGGTTTGACCCCTTCAGGTGGATCCACAACTTCCCAAACATGATTGAAGTACATAGACTCCATCTCAAGGTCCATGGCATTGGTCCATTCGTCTTTATCTACATCATTCATTGCCTGTCGATAAGACAATGGATCCTCAACACCGTCATCAGGAATGACCACTTGTGTTTCAGTTAAACCCAAGTAACGGTCAGGTTGTATCACAACCCTCCCACTGCGTCGAGGCCCTCCTGCTATGGGAGGAGGATGAGATTGACGTGAAGAACTGGCTCCTACATCAACTCTTGTTGAAGGACCAGCTTCATCAACAACCCTTGTTGACTCTTCTGTAGCTTCTCCAAATACTTGTTTACTACGTGGTTTGTGATCTCGAATGTGGTCTTCCTCCAAGAAAGTAGCGTTTGTCGATACAAACACTTTGTTTTCTTGAGGGTCGTAGAACAGACCACCTCTCGTTTCTTTAGGATAACCAACAAATTGGCATATTCTAGAACGGGGTTCCAGTTTCTTAGGATTTGTTACTAGCACGTGTGTAGGACAACCCCAGATACGGAAGTAACGCAAACTAGGTTTACGCCCCCTCCAGAGCTCAAAAGGTGTTTCATAAACACATTTTGATGGAACGTTGTTTAGAATATGAACTGCAATCTCTACTGCATACCCCCAAAACGAGCTAGGCAATTGAGCATAGCTCATCATAGAACGAACCATGTCTAACAGGGTTCTACTTCTCCTTTCTGATACACCATTCTGCTGAGGTGTACCAGGTGCTGAGAGTTGGGATTGGATTCCATGTTCTATCATATAGTCCTGGAATCTTTGATCCATGTACTATCCACCTCGATCTGATCGAAGTGTTTTAATTGTCTTACCTAATAGGTTTTCAACCTCAGTCTTAAATTCTTTGAACTTTTCAAAAGCTTCAGACTTGTGACCCATTAGGTATAAGTAACCATATCGAGAATAATCATCTATGAAAGAGATGAAATATTCATAACCTCCTCGAGCTTTTACATTCATTGGACCACAAAGATCCGAATGTATCAACTCTAGAGGTTCTTTGGCACGATAACCTTTTCCGGTAAAAGGCCTCTTGGTCATTTTACCCTCGAGACACGATTCACAGGGTGGTAAAGATTCATCTTGTAAATCGGTTAGAAGTCCATTCTTTACCAAACGACCGATCCGATCGATGTTAATATGACCAAGACGTAAGTGCCAAAGATATGTGTTGTTACTTATTGGAGAAATCTTTTGCCTTTTATTTTGCGTTTCAGCCGATTTAAACATCTCATGATTTAAAAGCGTTGTTGTGTTGGTTGGTCTTAACACATATAAGTTGTTTTCTAGCTTAGCAGAACATATAAATACTCAATTTCGACAAATGAACGCTTCATTTAATTCAAAAGAAATAGAATAATTGTGTTCTAACATTCCAGAAACAGAAATAAGGTTCCTCTTAATGCGAGGAACAAGATACAAGTTTTCTAAAAACAAAAACTTATTTCTAAAAAACAACTTCGCAGCTCCCACTGCACTTGCTGAAATGACATCTCTCGTTCCAACCTTGAGTGTCATCTCACCATCTTGAAGCTGCTGGAAATCATTTCCCTGAAAAGAAGAACAAACATTATTAGTTGCTCCGGAATCTAAAATCCAGGCATACTCATCATGTTCAACAAGGCATGTTTCTAAAACAAGTAAATCAAATTTACCTTCCTTGTCATTCTTATTTTCAGCAGCTGCAGAAGCATTCCCCTTGTTTTCATGAATCTCATTGCACAGATAGAGCTGTAGCTCATTTAAGAGATTCGTCAGGGTGTACATCATCATGTTCGCCATCATATGTTTGCGAAATTTTAGGAAACTCTTCGGAAGAGATTCCAAGATGAATGCAACCTGAGTTCGCTCATCTATGACCGCCCCGTATGTTTCTGCCATGCTGAATTGGACCATCATTTCCAGGACATGTTCCCAGACAGACGTGCCCTCTTTCATGCGGCAGTTATAAACTTGTTTGAGAGCATTACAGTGGAGTTTTCTGGACAATTGTCCAAACATCTCCTGAAGATAGTTCATAATCGCTCTTGCTGTAATAATGTTTTCATGTCTCTTAGCCAAAACTTCAGATAAGCTAGCTAAGATACAGACTCGGGCCTCATCATTGGCCTTTGTCCAGCGGTCATAAGCATCCTTTCTCGCTTGGGTTGAATAGAAAGGGGGAACTGGAGGACAGTCCTCCGTTAAGACGAACCGAAGATCTTTAACAACCAGAATCGTATTAAGGTTGGATTTCCACGTAGGAAAGTTATTGTCGGTTAATTTTTCATTTTTCAATAAAGCGATGATAGAGGAAGACATTGCTGGAAAAATAAACTTTGACCATATTAGTTATCTTTGTCTTAACCCATCAAACAGACAAACAATTGCACAAATCCAATAAATTTTGCAAACAATCAATCAAAGAACCCTAACAAACTATCGATTGTGTTTAGCAACGATGCTTTAGAGGTTTAGAGAAACAACCACCGAAGGGTGATCAGCTACTCCTCCTCTAAAACGAGACACTTCTCAGTCAATTCTATCACCAGAATAACTCATATTCCTATAGATATTGACCACCATCGTTCGGTCAAGGATTCGTTAACGAATTAACTTATCCTCGTAAGTGTAACCCTCCCACTTTCAGATCCCAGAGGCACGCACCAACAGGCTACCGAAGGGAAAGACAACTGTTGGTAATTAGCCTAAGTGACCCTATCCTTTCCAGGAGTTCACGGTGTTATGAATCTTATGATCAGGCCCTCCGAAGGGATGGTTGCTCCAAGACAACACGCAGGCGGATCATAAGACTCTCACGGTGTGACCTATGGGTAGAGACCGAGGGATACGTTGACACGTGCCCCGCTCCCACTTACTATGGACACTTTCCCCATTCACCTTGTTATTGACTCATGCAAACACTTCCCGAAGGGAGGTCGCGCTAAAACGACACGAAGCCGAGCATGGATCTCACGTTGCGAATATAGGGACGTAGGAGTAAAAACTCAATTTAAATCAAGTTTTGATTTTACCGCCCATTGAAGTGACCTACCGTATATTTTAGGGTTTATTCACCTAGATAAATCCGACTAATTCAATTTATCTAAGTCTAATCCTATTATAACTATTATAATGAGAATTGTAATGTTCTAGGTGAATTAAACTCTTTTAACAAACCTAGCAACACCGTATGCTAACATGACTATGGTTAGTTCAACTCAAGTTCCGGGTTTGTTCCCAGGTAGCAGGTGTTCCGTAAATCGTCAGCTTAAATACCTCCAGCCTTAGACAGAACGTAACCGGGAGAGTTCCCTTTTAACCATAGTAATGTAAAGTCTTTACTCTAGAGATCTAGGTGTATTAAACTCTTTTAATAAACCTAGTGACATTGCATGCTAACATTTAACCATGATTAATTCAACTCCGATATTCCGAGTCAGTTCCCAGGTAGGAGGTGTTCCGTAAACCGTCAACTTAAGAACCCCCAACCTTAGACAGAACTTTATCGGTAGAGTTCCCTTATAATCATAGTAATGTTTGTCCTACTTAGTAGGTTAAAACTATTTTAAAAAAAACTAAGCAAGACTTAATTCTAACCCTATTAGAATTAATGAGATCTTAGGTCTAATTAATTTTAAACATTTTAAAATTAATTCATTTACCTATGATCCTATGTTTGCATGCAATCTTTATTATAGGTTGACGGTTTCTAATCATCAATTTTAAACTATTCAAAATTTTAATGATTAGCCCTATAATCATGCATACTATAGTTTTAAAATAATTAACAATCATATTCAAGTTAATATAATAAAACTATATATATTGCCTTTGCATTGCATGAAATTAATATAACAATTATATTAAACTATGGATGTTTCATGCTCAATGCAACTTTGATTTCCATTAATAATAAATTAACAAATAAATTATTGCAAAAAATGGTAAATTAAAGTAGCATGCTGCAAACAATTTTATTAAATATAACTATTTATATTTAACTAGGTAATTGTATGCATCATGCTTATCCTTTTTCATGATATTAATATAACTCAACTATATATTAAAAACTCATGAAAATAAACCATGCATTTCAATCCATACATTATAACTAATTATAATATATATAAAATGCATGAGCATGCTTTATAACCTAAGGTGGGATTTTAAATCTAAATGACATCCATAAAGCATTTAAATAGCGTATAAACCGATTAATTGGCCCCTAGGATAAAATAAAGCACATAAATTACAATAATTTAAGCTATTTTATACTATTATAGCCTTCTGCAGCTCCGAATCGGACCAAAACCGCTCCAAATGTGCCAAAACCGTCCAAAACGTGTCAAAACTGCCAAACAAATGGGTCAAAATCGCTTGAACCAGCTGGAAAACCACTGAACCAGTCAAAAACCGCTGCTCAGTCAACGAACCGGTCAAATCTCGCTTGAACCGCACTGAACCGGTCAAAGAACCGCTTGGAACCACGCCTCCTGAGCTGGACCGCGCATGAAATTGATATAATTAACCAAACCGGTATGGTAATCAAAATACTGTTGTCGCTTTAGTGGTTGATGGAGTGCGTGAATTCACTGCATGCGCGCGCGCGTGCGAATTCGAGCCTGACTTTCGCCCTTTTTTATTTAATAATTCAAATTTCTGCACTGTTCCAACCACTGTTCTTCTCCGTTTTTCGCTGTTTTTGGCCAAATTTGGTCCCGATCTTCATCGTTCTTCAATCTAAACTAGACCCGGACTTACAGAGACTTGATTTACATATTAAGCCAAAAAAACGCAGGAGCCTTTACATTGAACCATTCAAGAAAACGTAAATCTATGGCCAAATTAATCAAAACCATTTATACGCAAACCATAACATTCATAATGCATAAATCCCACCAAGAACAAATTGCAAATTCCAATTTAAAATCAAGAACAACTAAGTTGGCTCTGATACCAATTGAAGGGATAAAAACCCCACACAGCGGAAAGTATTAACGAACCTACTCAAAGTCTTAGATTCTAATTGAAATACCAATACAATTTGCAAAATATTACAACAATAAATATATATTTAATGGGTTGTACATAGGCTATAAACATGCTAAAAGATCAACTAGATTGATCCTAGTGATCAAGGATTTCATAGAAAACTTACTTTTATAGAAAGCCTTGATCAATTTGCCTTTTCTTGCCAATAAGATTGAAAACGCAGCAACCCTCTTGTGCGAACACCACCAATCGGCTACACCGGTATATCTCTAAGACTTCTTGAAGCAGGAGACTGGTGGGAGTCTTTTGGGACAAATCTCTGAGAGAAGGAGATACAATGGGATGCCTTTCACCCCACCCCAGGGGTCCTATATATAGGTAAAGGCCAAGACCTTTTCCTAATAGAAAAATGTCTATTAATAAGTTCAAATCTATTATCTGAACAATATCTAATTTTAATAAATAATTAATTAATTCCATAATTAATTAATTACCCAATTAAATATCATATATTTAATCTTAGGGATTTTATTAAAATTAAAATTAATATGAATCAAATTCATATTAAATTTATTTGAGCTCTTTCAAATATTTTCTCTCAAGAATTAATTTTTGAATTTAATTCAAAAATTATATTATAAAGTTTCATAAACTTTATATTATAATGTATCAACATACATTATATGGTTCCCCAAATAAATTGAACATTTTCAATTTACAGTTTATATTTAATGGCTTCAAGTCTTTTTACGAGCTACCAGTGGGACCTAATGAACCTACAGATCAGAAGCTCCAACGATACGAGACTAATTGGCTTAAACTCATTAACCAAGTTAGTCTCCATTCGTTAACTCTGGGTCACTCCACTAAAGACCCACAGCTGCACTCTTCTCACTGCAGAATATTTCTGTGTCCACGGATATCGACCATTACTACAAGTCAGTCCTTCACGTGTGTTCGTATCCCAGCTGGGTCAAATTACCGTTTTACCCCTGGTCTACATCTTTGTCCTTAAGTTCCCAGTGCTCCTCTAATGAACAACCTGTTTGAGGTCCAACCAGCAAACAGAAGTCCCACTCGTGACATAGAGAGGGTTGGGCCCATTGTTCAAGTCCCGGAGACACCACTTAAGGGAACACACCTCTACTTACCCTAGAGTCGGGAAGGAGTGAATTCCATCTTGTGTGATTATGTTCCCAGCTCCCTACTCAGTATTGTCCCCAAAATGGTAGGCTTATTGAGTCGGCGTGCTGGCCACTCTCACCCATACAAATCAAAGGACAACCCCTCGTGAACAGGAGTCCATAATCCACTCTGGATTGAGACTGAGTTGTCTAGGTCATCCTAGTGAAATAGAAACCAAGCCAACTAACGGTGTTACAGTTAGTGGTTAACTATTTCGCGATCCGGTCTTATGCAAACTCATTGCATAGGATACCCCCACTCGCATGTCAACTACATGAATGCGTTGGATCATTGCGTTTGTATCAAATACAAAGCGGGCCGTATCCATAGTGTCACCAGGATAAGGTACCCAACCTTATCCCTATACTATAGACCCTTTAGGCTGAATCTTGAACATTGATCCCCGTATGTCCCTACATACTAGTTCAAGCCTCATACTATCAGCCTAGGATGTTTAGTTTATTGGATTAGGGTTAATACGACAAGATCTACTAAATACAAACAAAATAAACTATTTTATTAATGTTCGGTAAAATGATACATTTACTATCTACGAGTTTTAGGGCATAAAACCCAACAATTTCCAAGCCCACAAGGTTACCGTTTTGTCTAACTTTCCTCTTATGCAGGTGCTGCAGAAACCAGAAGGCTCGGGTCGTCTTATGAAGTGGGCGGTTGAGTTAAGCAAGTATGATATTCACTATAGACCGCTGTTGGGTTTCCAGAGTGAGTAAAAATAAGATATAAAAATGCTCTAGAACTCTGTGCAGTATACACAGTCCGCAGCAAGTAATAAGTATTTATCGAATCCAAGGTCTGAATTAGCTTTCACTTTATCTATTTTGTCTATTTTTTCAATGGTTTCAAGAATGTTTAAAATTATTGGTTTTTATAGAAATGCTGAAGCAAAAGAAATGACAGAACAGAAAAGTAAACAAATAGGCAGACATATTAGAAACAAGCGCTGGTCAGGTTTTAGTGATTGTTTTAAAAGATGCTCTAGCAATATTATTGTTCATGCAAAAACTCTCGCAGTCTTATTAGCGGATTCCTCCCGGAACTCCGGATTTTTTAGAATATATTTCAACTCCAATGAAGCTCTACCGATCAAGCACTAGGCAACTGGCTATCCCTAGCTCAGTCACTGGCGTTCACCAATACACAATGATCTAGTGTGATTAACCGCCACACACTCCCTAAATCATCCCTGAAACTAGAGAGAGGTATTCATACCGGCTGGCCAGGCGGGCATAAAATAGAAATAAACACAACAATTAATCAAGATGCGTAGAATCAATATTTATTACTAGAATCTAAGCACAACAATCACATGTTCCTAACCAACGCCTAAAGCTACTTAGTTCATAAAATGCATGGAAACACACGTTACAAACTGAGTAACCATATCCATATTCAGAAAATAATACAAGAAAATATTAATTCCCTTGATCAGCTTGCAAATGATGGTCTTCTTGATGGTCTCCAATCTCTCTCCTCTATTCGGCTCCCAAAATGGAAATGAGAAATAATCCTTCCAAAAGTGGAATGTTCCTCCCAAGGATGGAATTCCCTTCCCAAAAAGGAATGAATTCGACTTGGGCGGCTATCCTTTTATAGAGTGATAGGAGGCTTGAATTAGGTTGACCTAGACACGTGGATGGCTCTCCTTGCTCATTTATCCCGAGAATAGCTTAACAGAATTCAGTTTGTTAAATTGGCTAACGAGCTGTGACGTGGCAGTTTTGCTCCCAGCTTTGCTGCAGCACAGAATTTGCTCCCTCAAGTCGCCCAACAACATATTCTGCACAAAATAATTTCCAAAGCTTCCATTCTTCCAAATGGGTTAAAACATATAATATTCATATAAAAATAACCCTATTAAGCACAAAAGACACACAAATCACTATAGAAATGAGGTCTAAATAACTCCCTTTTGGAGAGTTATCACACCCCCAAACTTGAACTATTGTGCGTCCGGAGCAATACTAACCAACCTTCCCTTAAGAATTCAAAACGTTAGACAAAGCATAGCTTAATCAAAACAGATAATCCAACACTACCTTCAACCTTTACCTGAGCATTCTGCAAAACCAAGCTCTGCTGCAGCAAACTAATTCTTTCGGCATGGACAAATAATCACCACTTTTAACTCAATTCTAAGAACTTGCCACAACTTAGCTCTATTATCAGACATATTAAAACACATTTTCAAGGGGTTTATATTTTTGGTTTTTCAGACTTTAAGCAGCCCTACAGTCATAAGCTCTTAAGCATGGGATGACTCACTTTATTGTGCTGTATACCCTTGCCTCAAACTCATCACCAACTAGGCTAAATACTCTTTGTAAAGCTCAAAAATCCTTAGTTATTCTACCTCTTGCCCCTCAGAATGGCAACATTTTATGATGAAGCTCACCTAAGTTCTGGGAGACAGAAAAACTGCTGGATCATCATTCATCCTTCAAAACTTTTGCTCCATGAATTTTCTCAGCAAAATTTTCAACAATCACTTTTTTCAACAAATAATTTTTCATCATTTTTCACATTTCCTAGGTCACCTTTTGACGCGAAGACAAACTGTGGGTATCACAAATGTCCCCGGTTACTCAATAACCTAACAAATTATTTAACGAAGGAGAGGAATGCTCGAGCAAAACTATTGGAGTAGCAAAAAGTCCCCCAAACTTGAATTATTCATTGTCCCCAATGAATCATTAATTTTGTGAAGTATACCCCCAAACTTAAATTTTTCTATCTGAATTTTCAACCTAAGCGTGGGACTAGAACTAAGCTTAAAGTGGATCAAATAAATCAACACTACCTCAGAATCTTCTTTGTCGCAACTGTGACCAGGCTAGAAGAATTGCTCAAGCAAAAGGTTTCTAGAGATCAGAATACCTTGGTCTAATTAAGCTTAACCAGTCCAAGCTTCAAAAATTCAGAAGAAATCAGTTAAGTTAGAATTACTTAGTGCCATAGAACAGAAACAACTTGGAAATTTCATTAAAAACAAAGAAAGAAATTACAAAAGCAGATATATTTTTTTTTCAGAAGCAGACAAAATTAAAAAGAAGCAGAACAAAACAAGCAAAGATAGAAGAAGATGCCTTCAGAAATGCGCAAGCAACAAAAATTTTCCATCAAAAAGATTGCTCGCCGAATTTCCTTCTTCAATCCTCCTGACCAGGATCTTCTTCTTCATCTCCTTCTCTCTCGACGGGCGGTGGCGGAATCCAGGGGTTCAGTAGGTCATCAGGGAATATGGGTAAGGCCGGATATGGTTTAGAAAAGTTTGATTGCAAGGCCACCCTCAACGTGATATCCCTTTTCTTCACATAATTCCAAAAGGTCTAGAATTGCCTTTCAGCAAATTCCATCCTGCTGGAATGCATCTGTAATTGCTCCTGCATTTGGTGGATGCCGCACACCAAACCTCCTTGGCGTGCTTCCTACGTCCTTTGAAGCCTAGCCAGATTTGGTGTGTCGATTATTTCCTTGTCCATTAAAATCACATCATCCTCACTCTCTAGCACCCCTGCCCTTCGGCATAGCATCGTGATAGTGTTGGGGAAAAACAGCTTCCCCACCTTTTTTCCGCCAGCAGTCATGAATTTCAGATGAAATGATTTTACCCACATCGATACTCATTGAACCAAGAATAGCAAAGGCAAGAAAAACCCGATCCCGAGACACCGTTGAATCGTGAGTTGTTGGCAGCAAACGCAGCTTGATGAAGCCCATCCATGTATTGGCTTCACTCTTCAGATAAGCGGCCTGAAACATGCACTTCTCAGTCTTCGATAGTCTCCACTGAGCCCCCTCGATGCCAACCTCCCAGACAGCCGAATTTAATTGGTCACTAGATGGTGCTACCACCATTTCGTTAAAGCCTGCATGCGGAAAGTCCTGGAGGTTAAATAAAGAATTAATAGCTCTTGACTCCAGTCAACGAGCACTCCTCGGACGATAGCCTGAAATTCCTCTTGATTGTCAATATTTGCATAAAATTCCCGAACAATGTTGGAATTAACAGGCTCAGGCTTTGCACAAAATTGACTCCAGCCATGATTCACTATTCCAGTCCTCAAGAACCGTGGCAGATCATCGCCAAATCCTCGTTCAAACAGGAAGTCCCGTCTCAACATTTCGACATACTTTGCTCGGGCAAGATTGTTGATGAAGCGAATGTACAACAATCGCGGTTCCTCAGCGTCGAGATTTTCAGCCTCAGTCGATGCCTCAGCAATACCTTTGCCCCTGTCTTCCTTTTGTTTGGGCAAAATCTCTTCTTCCGCCTTCTTTGCTTCTTCCTCTCTTTTTGCATTTTCTTTTTCAGAATCAGTGGTTGGAGGCGAGGGAGTTCGAACTACCCTGACGCGTCCAGCCTTACGCTTCACGCGGCAACGTCGTGGCACCTCCGGCATGATAACCTCCACTCGAGCCTCTTGCTCTGGCTCCACCTGCTCATTACCTTTTTCCTGAACATCCTTTGTCCTACCTTCTTGCGTATCTTCGGCCTGTTTTTCTTGAACTTCCTCTGTTTGTTGTTCTTGAACTTCCTCCGTATCTACAACTACTGGGTCACTCAGCTCAGTGTTCTGTCCCTCTGGTTCTTTCGGATTTCCTTCTTCAGCTACCGTAGTAACGGCATCCTCCGCCGCCTTATGGACAGCTTCTTGGTCCTCACCCCTTTGCTGTCTTCTCCTTCTTTTGGCTTCTTTTTCCTCAGGTGTTTTCTTTTTCTTCGTCTTCACTTTCTGTGCCTCAGGGGTAACAGGTACCTCTTCTTCCTCATTATCCCTCTCTTTTCTTGCTCTCGTTTTCGCCATTGGAGACTTAAAGGAAGCTTATCGCACACAGAGAAAGAAGAAAAATATAACTAGCAATGGATGATCAAGAAAATGAAGTGAGAAAAACTTACCGAAGGTTTTGGAATAAATAGAGCTGCAGCAAATCAAATCGTAACCGAAAGGATTTGCTCTCATTAATTGATTTTACCGTACAAAACCACATGCAATCTGAATAATTAAAACCATCAACGGTAAAACCTTGAATTCCAGTCGCCCCTTGTAAATAATTATGCGCTGTCCAACAACAAAGCCCTTGGATCTTCCCTGTGTGACACGTGACTCCATCAGATGACTCATGCAATTTTACCTGCCCACAGAATATTCAAAATCCAAACTGTAAAAGTAATTATTTCACAAGAAATCCCTTCCTATTCGGACGAGACATTTGCTTCGGCCATAAAGTTGTCGTAACAACTTCTGAGCAAAATGAATCTTAGATACGGAAGAATTTAAATAAAAAATCAAATCAAGAAATTTGAATTAACCGCTCAAATCAAATCTTATCTTTTATTTTCATTAGAAGCCGAATAAATTATGAAAAATCTTTATTAAACCTCTAAATCTAAACAGAAATTAAAATAACCAAAAATAAAAACTAAATAAAATTGAACTAAATCTAATCGGACTAAATAAAAACTAACCTACTAAAAATAAAAAATACTCGAAAATAAAATCTATTGAATTAAAAATATCAACGAACTTAAAATAAATATCATGCAAACTTTAAACAACCTAAATCTACAATAATTCAAATTAAAATCAAACCAAATCAGCGAGAAATATAAACAAACACTGGGAGCTCAAAATATTGCTCTGCGAAATGCTCCCGCAAAAATCTTGCTCTCTCAATCATCAACTAGCTTTAGGGAAGGATATTTCGTCTGGAAATCCTCTTCCCAATAATGCTTCACACACTGTCCATTCACTTTGAACACTCTCCCATCTTTTTCATCCTGCAAAGTAATTGCTCCATGGGGAAAAACCTCAATCACAATAAATGGCCGTGACCATTTAGATTTTAGCTTCCAAGGAAATAATTTCAATCTAGAATTGTAAAGCAAAACTCTCTGACCCTTGACAAACTCTTTAGGTTTAAGTTTTTTATCATGCCACAGCTTAGTCTTTTCTTTATACATTTTCGAATTTTCATAAGAAAATTGTCGAAATTCCTCTAATTCATTAAGTTGCAGCATTCTTATTGCTCCTGCACGACTCAGATCAAAATTTAACTTTTTCAAAGCCCAAAACGTTTTATGCTCAAGCTCTAATGGTAAATGACAAGCTTTCCCATATACTAACCTATAGGGAGACAGACCTAGAGGAGTCTTATAAGCTGTCCTGTAGGCCCAAAGAGCCTCATCCAACCTAAAAGACCAATCCTTCCTAGATGGATGGACCACTTTTTCTAGAATAGATTTTATTTCCCTATTACTTATCTCAGCTTGACCATTTGCTTGTGGGTGATAAGGGGTAGCTATCCTATGCTTGATTCCATACTTAGCTAAAAGCTTAGTTAAGATATTATTAACAAAATGTGTACCCTCATCACTTACTAAAGCTCTAGGTGTCCCAAACTGCGCAAAGATGTGCGATTGAAGAAACCTTGCTATTGTCTTGGCATCATTCTGATGGCATGCAATGGCCTCCACCCACTTGGACACATAATCAACTACCAATAAGATAAAAACATTACCATTAGAATGGGGAAATGGCCCCATAAAATCAATACCCCATACATCGAATAATTCAATTTCCAAAATGTAAGTAAGAGGCATTTCATCTCTAAGCCCTAAGTTTCCTCTCCTTTAGCAGGCATCACATTGCCTGTAGAACCAATGGGCATCCTTAAATAAGGAGGGCTAGAAGAATCCACAATGCAAAATCCTCATAGTTGTCCTCTGTCCGCTGAAATGGCCTCCATACGGCGAAGAGTGACATTGCTCCAGGATTTCCTTTGCTTCGTCACCTGAAACAAACCTACGAATAATACCATCAGAGCATTGCTTACACATAAATGACTCATCCCAATAGAAATATTTCCAATCATGCTTAAACTTCTTCATCTGCCTCTAGTCCATATCAATAGGAGTGACTCCCTTTACCAAAAAGTTAGCAATATCAGCATACCAAGGGACATCTTTCACTACCTTTACCTCAACATCAAAAAGTTGTTCATCTGGAAAAGAATCTGAAATGGCAGATTGCTTCAGCTAAGATGATGATGGATCAAGACGGGACAAATGATCTGCAATGACATTCTCTGATCCCTTCTTATCCTTTATCTACAAGTCGAATTCCTGCAATAATAAAACCCAACGAATTAGTCTAGGCTTTGCATCTTTCTTAGACATTAAATACCTTATTGCTGCATGATCCGTGAACACTGTTACTTTGGATCCAACCAAATATGGCCAGAATTTCTCAAAGGCAAACACAACAGCTAACAACTCCTTTTCAGTAGTTGTATAGTTGATTTGTGCTTGCATAATATATAGGATGGATAAATTTGCCCTGCTTTTATCCCAGCATTGCACCTACTGCAACATCACTCGCATCACACATTACCTCAAATGGTAAACTCCAATTAGGTGCACAAAGAATGGGTCCTCAGATTAAAGCAGCCTTTAAAGTCTCAAAAGCCTTCCTACAATCTGCATTAAAGTAAAAAACATGATCAGTGCACAATAAGTTACAAAGAGGTTTACTGATTTTTGAAAAATCCTTTATGAACCTTCTATAAAATCCAGCATGACCTAAAAAGCTCCGAATCCCTTTCACTGAACTCGGTGGTTCTAATCTTTCAATAATCTCAATTTTGGCTCAATCAACTTCTAGACCGTTCTTTGAAATTCTATGACCTAACACAATGCCCTCCTTCACCATGAAGTGGCATTTCTCCCAATTAAGAACTAGATAGGTATCCTCACATCTCTTTAACACCTTACCTAAATTATCCAAACAACTCTGAAAAGTCCCTCCAAAAACTGAAAAATCGTCCATAAATACCTCAACTGTGGACTCAATCATATCAGAAAAAATTGCTAACATACACCTCTGAAATGTTGTTGGAGCATTGCAAAGGCTAACAGGCATTCGCCTAAAAGCAAACGTCCTATAAGGGCAGGTGAAAGTGGTTTTTTCCTAATCCTCAGGAGCAATGGTAATCTGGTAGTACCCAGAATAACCACCTAAGAAACAGTAGTAGGTCTGACCAGCTAATCTATCCAACATTTGGTCAATAAATGGTAAAGGGAAATGGTCCTTACGGGTGGCTTTAATAAGCCTTCTGTAATCCATGCAAACCCTCCAGCCAGTTACAGTCCTGGTTGGGATCAACTCATTGTCTTTATTGGTTACCACCGTGACACCTCCTTTCTTAGGAACACATTGGACAGGGCTCACCCAATTGCTATCTGCAATTGGATAAATGATCGCATCATCCAACCATTTAATCACATCCTTTTTAACAACCTCTTTCATTGTAGGGTTAAGCCTTCTTTGTTGCTCAATACTCCTAAAGGATCCCTCCTCTAGAGTGATTTTGTGCATACAGAAAGATGGGCTAATTCCCTGAATGTCAGCCAATGTCCAACCTATTGCCTTGCGATATTGCTGCAGCAATTTTATTAAAGCCTCCTCATGCTCTGGCATTAAATCTGATGCAACAATAATGGGCAACGTCTCGCCCTTCCCAAGATACACATACTTTAGATGATCCGGCAAGGGCTTCAAATCTAAAGTGGGTGCCTCAATTAGGGATGGCATAATAGGAGGAGTCTTTCTTTGATCTAAATCTAAAGACTCAAAAACATCCTCACACCTAAACACTTCTTTTTCATTTTTTCTTTCTAAAGAACAAACTTCTAAATCCTCTACACTAACCTCTCCATGATCTTCCAAATGCTTGTCAGCCGAATCCTGCATTGCTGTCTCAACAATTGTGTTCTCCAGAATCCTAATGAAAGAGCAATCTTCCATTTCGTCTGGATACTTCATGGCCTTAAACACATTAAATTTTACTTCCTCATTGTAAACCCTCATTGTTAATTCCCCTTTTTGAACATCTATCAATGCCCTGCCAGTAGCCAAAAATGGACGACCTAAAATAATTGGGGCATCTTTATCAGCCTCATAGTCTAAGATAATAAAATCAACAGGAAATATGAACTTATCCACCTTTACTAAGACATCCTCAATTTTACCCTCTGGATATGTGATAGACCTATTAGCTAATTGGAGTGTAATTGTGGTAGGCCTAGCTTCACCAATACCTAACTTTCGATAGACCGAAAGAAGCATAAGGTTAATGCTTGCACCTAAATCACAGAGTGCTCTACCTAACTCTTTTCCACCTATTGACATAGGTATAGTAAATGACCCTGGATCCTTAGCCTTGGTTGGTAGCCCATTCTTAAGAATAACACTACATTCCTCAGTAAGAGATACAGTTTCAAACTCACCTAACCTCTTCTTTTTAGTTAAAATATCCTTAAGAAATTTAGCATAATTAGGCATTTGCTCATATGTAATTGCTTAAGAATCTCTAAAAACTTTTTAAATTCACCATCCTGATTCTTAGGCCTTTGCCTTTGTGGAAAAGGTAAAGGTGGTACATAAGGTAGGGGCGGCACATAAGGTGGTTTCACATCTGGAACAGAACCAGATGCTCCAGCATCATTATTGCTGCCTCCAGCACCCTGACCAGACTCCAACTCTTTCTCAACAACAACATTTTTATCACCATTATTATCTAAATCCTGGGGTTTACTAGGCTCTTTTCTTTCCTCTAGTGGCTTACCACTCCTAAGGGTTACTGCCTTTACCTGCTCCTTAACTTCCCTTTTAGGGTGTTCAGTATCTGAAGGAAGTTTCCCTTGAGGCCTTGCCTTCAGCTCATTAGCTAGCTGGCCCATTTGCAATTCCAGGGCTCTCATTGAAGCTTGATTACTTTGAATACCGACATCTGTACGAGCCATACATTCTTTCATCATTGCCTCAAGAGAACTCTCCGAACTTTGCTGGGGCAAAGCCTGCTTATTTTGCTGGGGCAATACCTGCGCTTTAGTAAATCCCGATTGGCTCACCTTTGGCTGTGCTTGCACATTGCTTCCTTGTCCTCCCCATGCAAAATTGGGATGGTTGCGCCAACCTGGATTATAAAAGTTAGAATAAGGGTTGTTCCTCTGATTACCTACAAAAAACACAGAAGCTGGATTGCTGGGCAAAACTCGTAGTTGTGATCTTCACCACAATAGACACATGCTTCCTCTGCAACTTGGTTCACCACTACAACAGGCTCTAGAGCTGGCGGCTGCTGATGACTAACCACTGTCACATTTTTAAGAGCGTTAGCTAACATTGCAATATCAGCCCTAATGGTAGACACACCATCAACCTCTAACACACTCTTAACCTTTTTATTTGTGCCTCTAACATCTGACCACTGGCAACTATTAGTTGATATTCTTTCTAAAATTTCATGGGCTTCATTAAAAGTTTTTGCCAAAAAAGCCCTTCCAGCCGAAGCATCAACCATACCTTGGGTTGCTCCATTTAACCCATTGTAAAATGTTTCCATTTGGATACAATGTGGTAAACCATGGTGGGGACACTTTCGCAAAAGCTCCTTAAACCTCTCCCAAGCCTCACTAAAAGTCTCATCTTCAAGTTGCCTAAACCCTACTATTTCACTCCTCAATTTAGCATTCCTATTAGGTGGGAAATATTTACTCAAAAAATTTTCTGCTAACTCATTCCATGTCCTAATTGATCCTGGAGCAAAAGAGTTTAACCATGCCTTTGCTCCATCTCTAAGAGAATACGGGAACAAAGTTAATCTAAGAGCATCTCTAGGCACTCCTTGAATTACAAAAGAATCACTAACTCCTAGAAAAGATTTAAGATGCAAATGAGGATCTTCAGATGACAAACCATGGAACTGACCCACGGTTTGCAACATCTGAAACATTACCGGTTTCATTTCAAAATTTGCTGCCTCAATGTGAGGACGTGCAATCCCTGGATTTAACTCATCAAACATTGGAAAAGCATACGCTCGAATGGCTCTGTCCCTATCGTTTGCTAAGATAGGATTCTCAGCCTGATTATTTTGCTGTTCATTTTGCTCCAGCAGCTGGTTTTGCTGCAGCACACAATTCTGCTGGGGGTTCGCTGGGTCTTCAGGACCTTGCGGGAGACGCGGCACATCAACCATTGAATTTTGGTTTCTACGCTGCTCTCTCCTTCTTCTCCTGAATGTCCTCTCGATTTCTGGATCAAGCTCGAACCTTACCCCAGGCGGATCACTCATGCACCAAACTCACACCTGCAAAAACAAAAGAAACAATCAAAAAGTTCTAGCACCAAACCACTAAAACACATACACAAAACAGATCAGATAAAAACTTATTCAAGTCCCCCGCAACGGCGCCAAAAACTTGTTGGGTTTCCAGAGTGAGTAAAAATAAGATATAAAAATGCTCTAGAACTCTGTGCAAGTATACACAGTCCGCAGCAAGTAATAAGTATTTATCGAATCCAAGGTCTGAATTAGCTTTCACTTTATCTATTTTGTCTAGTTTTTCAATGGTTTCAAGAATGGTTAAAATGATTGGTTTTTTTATAGAAATGCTGAAGCAAAAGAAATGACAGAACAGAAAGTAAACAAATAGGCAGACATATTAGAAATAGGCGCTGGTCAGGTTTTAGTGATTGTTTTAAAAGATGCTCTAGCAATATTATTGTTCATGCAAAAACTCTCGCAGTCTTATTAGCGGATTCCTCCCAGAACTCCGGATTTTTTAGAATATGTTTCAACTCCAATGAAGCTCTATCGATCAAGCACTAGGCAACTGGCTATCCCTAGCTCAGTCACTGGCGTTCACCAATACAAAATGATCTAGTGTGATTAACCGCCACACACTCCCTAAATCATCCCTGAAACTAGAGAGAGGTATTCATACCGGCTGGCCAGGCGGGCATAAAATAGAAATAAACACAACAATTAATCAAGATGCGTAGAATCAATATTTATTACTAGAAATTAAGTACAACAATCACATGTTCCTAACCAATGCCTAAAGCTACTTAGTTCATAAAATTCATGGAAACACACGTCACAATCTAAGTAAGCATATCCATATTCACAAAATAATACAAGAAAATATTAATTCCCTTGATCAGCTTGCAAATGATGCTCTTCTTGATGGTCTCCAATCTCTCTCCTCTATTCGGCTCCCAAAATGGAAATGAGAAATAATCCTTCCAAAAGTGGAATGTTCCTCCCAAGGATGGAATTCCCTTCCCAAAAAGGAATGAATTCGACTTGGGCGGCTATCCTTTTATAGAGTGATAGGAGGCTTGAATTAGGTTGACCTAGACACATGGATGGCTCTCCTTGCTCCATAAATTCGAAAATAGCTTAACAGAATTCAGTTTGTTAAATTGGCTAACGAGCTGTGACGTGGCAGTTTTGCTCCCAGCTTTGCTGAAGCACAGAATTCGCTCCCTCAAGTCGTCCAGCAACATATTCTGCACAAAATAATTTCCAAAGCTTCCATTCTTCCAAATGGGTTAAAACATATAATATTGATATAAAAACAATCCTATTAAGCACAAAAGACACACAAATCAATATAGAAATAAGGTCTAAATAACTCCCTTTTGGAGAGTTATCAACCGCGGACGTCGATGAAAGGGTAAGTAGTTGCTGATTTTGTGGCAAAGTTACCGACTGTTGAGGCCGAGGCCGACCCTCTGAAGTGTGAGTCTGAGGCCGAGCCGAACAGGTTAGAGGCAACAATCAACTTCCTGGACTTGGAAGAATCAAGTCAGACCTGGACTCTCTTCGTTGATGAGTCCTCTAATTCTAAAGGGTGTGGGGCAGGGATTTTGCTAGAATCTCCTGATGAAGGGAGGTTTGAATATGCCCTGAGGTTCAACTTTAAAGCCTCGAATAATGAAGCAGAGTATGAAGTACTCCTTGTAGGGTTGAAATTAGCGAGGGGAATCAGAGTCTCAAATCTTTTGGTTCAAAGTGACTCACAACTAATTGTGAAACATGTCATGGCAGAATACCAGGCTAAAGAGTAGAGAATGATTGAGTATTTATCTAATGTCAAGGACCTACTAGCCAAGTTCAGAAAGTGGGAAGTCAGGCAAATACCAAGGTCGTAGAATGTTAATGTTGACTCGCTAGCCCGCCTGGCGGCAGCCTATGAAATGGAGTTAAGTAGGACAGTCCCAATCGAGGTTTTATTTAAGCCTACGGTGTGTAATAAGGAGATTTTGGAGACAAATGATAGAGCTCCCATGGCTAAGTCCGAGACTCCCATGTCCGAGGTCGAGGCTCCAATGGTCGAGGGTGAGGCCCCAACAATTGAGGTTGAACCTTCCCCAGTGGAGAGAAAAGCCTCTTGGATGGATCCGCTGATCAATTATTTAGAGAAGGGTGAGCTGCCAGTTGAGAGAATGGAAGCTAAGAAGCTGCAAAAACGAGCCTTGCATTATGTGTTAAGGGAAGGCAAATTATACAAAAGAAGCTACTCGATGCCGCTACTGAAGTGTTTCCCACCTAGCGAAGCGGAATATGTAATGAGGGAGATACACAAAGAAGTGTGTGGGAATCACTCAGGAGCAAGATATTTATGTCATAAAATTGTTAGGCAAGGTTATTATTGGCTGACGATGCTACAAGATGCTAAAAGTTTCACGAAGTCTTGTGACCAATGCCAAAGATTTGCACCGGTCCCAAGACAACCGCCAGAGCCTTTAACGAGTATCATTAGCCCCTGGCCTTTCGTGCAGTGGGGGATAGATCTGATTGGGTCTTTACCTCAGAGAAAAGGGCAGACCAAGTATGCAGTGGTGGTAGTAGATTATTTCACAAAATGGGCAGAAGCAGAGCCGCTAGTAGGGGTGGTCACGGTTCGGTTCGGTCCGGTTTGGGACCGAAGCATGAACCGAACCGAGGAGGTCGTTTTATGACCTCTTGAACCGAACAAAACCAAAAATATATCGGTTTCGGTTTTTGAACCGAACCAAACATAGTCAGTTTTGTTCGGTTCGGTTACGTTAAAACCGGACTCTTTAAAAAAAATGGTTAAAAAACCTTGTAATTTGTAAACAATATATTTTTAAAAGTGCTCTCCCCAGTTCCCATCTCATGTCATCTTCATTCTCACGCATCCTATTGTACTATGTTGACATTATTCTTAACTTTTTTTTAGAAGAACTAACAAAATAGAAGGAAAACACAGAAACTCAAACAGGGCTTCAAACAAAAACTAAAATACTATGGATTTACAAACAAAAAATAAAATGATAAGAACTTGCCTTATAAATTTATAAGAATTGGCCTTGAGAGCTGGAGAAAATGAGAACTCTGGTGGCGGCGTTCGGCGGCAACGTTGAGAGAGGGAGGCATGAGATCACAGAGATGGAGAATGCGTGAAAGATGGAGGAGACGTGAGGAGCTTAGAGATGGAGTTTGGAGGAGGCGTGACATGAGAATTGGGAAGAACTTCAGAGATTGGAGGAGGCGTAAATCGTGGATTTGTGATTGAGAGGAGACAGAGAGAAAACTAGGGTTACCTTTTTTTTTTTAATTAAAATAACATTGAAATGGGCTGGAATTTTGGGCTGGAATTTAATTAAAATTACTCATGGGTTGGGCTAAATAGTATAAACTTACTTGTGAGCTGAGGTAAAATGTATGAAACATATAGAAGGTAGGTTCGGTTCGGTTTTTTTTTTTTTAACTATATGAACTGAGAATCGAACCGAATACCTTGATTTTCTTCATGTCTGAATCGAGGAAACTGATTTTTAAAAAAAAAATCATACCGAACCAGTCGGTTCGGTTCGTCGGTTCGGATCGATTTTTGCTCACTTCTAGCCGCTAGCGACTATCACTGAGAAAAAAGTTACTGATTTCATTTGGAGGAGTATAATGTGTCGCTTCGGGATTCCCAACACCAACATTACAGATAATGGTAGACAGTTGGACGTAACATTTAGAAAATTATGTTCGGACTTGGGTATTACGCACTGTTGCTCATCCCCAGCTCATCCTCAAGCTAATGGACAGGTAGAAGCAGTAAATAAAATCCTTAAGCAAGATCTGAAGACGAAGCTTGAAGGGTTGAAAGGGTTATGGGCCGAAGAGCTCCCACATGTGTTGTGGGCATATTGAACGACGACTCGGACTTCAACGGGGGAGACACCTTTTTCTCTCTCATTCGGAGCAGAAGCAGTGGTTCCAGTAGAAATTGGCATACCCTCCCCTAGAGTAGAGCAGTTCTGTGTTCATAAGATTAATGAAGCATTGAGATTGAACTTAGATTTACTAGATGAACATCGAGAGACATCACGACTTCGAGTTGTAGAGTACAAAAACGGGATTGCAAGATATTACAACGCAACGGTGAAAAAACGCAGTTCTAGAGAGGGGATTTAGTGCTGAGAAAAGTTATGCAGTACACCAAAGATTCCAACGCGGGTGCACAAGGGCCAGCATGGGAAGGGCCTTATTGCGTCAGTAGATTAGTCTGACATAGCACATATGCTTTGGTCGATGAAAATGGAAAACCGCTTCCTCACCGATGGAATGTCGAACACCTGAAAATTTACTACCATAACCTCAGTAGAGATGGAAAACTGCTGCTCCACCGCAGGAAGGTTGAGGCCGACCAAAGGAGTCCGAGGTCGACCTGCAAAAGTTCGAGGCCGACCAGGATATGGTCAAGACTAAGCATCTAAGTAATGTTATTTGTTGTTGATTTTGAATCTTTTGTTTATTTTTACAATTTTCCATGTCACCTCCTACTATAAAACATGCAGGGTTTTGCAAACTTAATAAAGTTCTTTTATACCATGCTAGCATAAGAAACATTCTTTCACGGGGTATAACGCATTGAGTGAGCTAGATGGAGCCACCCATATTCTCCATCTAGTTGAGTTACAGAAAATGTTCTTGGAGGAGTCGAGCCACCCATATTCTCAACTATCCTAAGTCCTCATCTAGATGGAACCACCCATATTCTCTATCTAGCTGAGTTAAAGAAAATGTTATTGGAGGAGTTGAGCCACTCATATTCTCAACTATCCCAAGTCCTTACCTAGATGGAGCCACCTATATTCTCCATCTAGCTGAGTTAAAGAAAATGTTTTTGGAGGAGTTGAGCCACCCATATTCTCAACTACTGATAACTGCCCAAAAGGTAGTTATGTAGGCCTCATTTCTATATTGATTTGTGTGTCTTTTGTGCTTAATAGGGTTGGTTTTAGATATATATTACATGTTTTAACCCATTTGGAAGAATGGAAGCTTTGGAAATCATTTTGTGCAGAATCTGTTGCTGGGCGACTGGAGGGAGCGAATTTTGTGCTGCAGCAAAACTGGGAGCAGAACTGCCACGTCACAGCTCGTTAGCCAACTTCATGAACTGACTTCTGCTGAATTATTTTCGGGATAAAGGAGCAAGGAGAGCCCTACACGTGTCCATGTTGACCTAATTCAAGCCTCCTACCACCTCTATAAAAGGAGATAGCCGCCCAAGTCAAAGGGGATTCCAACTTCCCTTGGAAGCCGAATAGTATAGAGAGATTGGAGATTACCAAGAACACCATCATCAGCAAGCTGATTAAGGAGATTACTATTTTCTTTATTATCTTGTGATTATGGACATGCCTACTCAGATTGTAATTCGTGTTTCCATGCTTATTATGAACTAAGTAGCTTTAGGCGTTGGTTAAGGAATATGTAGTTGTCGTGCTTCATCTCTAATAATATTTATTAATTATTGCATCTTGGTTAATTGTTGTGCTTGCTTCTATTTTATGCCCGCCTGGCCAGCCGGTGTGAATACCTCTCTCTAGTTTCAGGGATGATTTAGAGAGTGTGTGGCAATTAACCACACTACGATCATTGTGTATTGGTGAACGCCAGTGACTGAGCTAGGGATAGCCAGTTGCCTAGTGCTTGATCGGTCGCACTTCATTGGGGTTGAAACACATTCCAAAAGATTCGGAGTTCCGGGAGGAATCTGCTAATAATACTGCGAGATTTGCATGATCAATAATATTGCTAGAGCATCTTTTAAAACAATTACTAAACCTAACCAGCGCCTGCCTCTAATCTGTTTGCCTATTTGTTTACTTGTTGTTCCGTCATTTACTTTGCTTCAGCATAATTCTTATAAAAACCAATCATTTTTATTACCTTGAAACCATTAAAAGATTCATACAAAATAGATAGAGTGGAAGCTAGGTTAGGCCTTGGATTGACAAATACTTATTACTTGCTGCAGACTGTGTATACTTGCATAGGAATTCTAGAGTCTTTTCAGTTCATAATTTTACTCACTCTAGGAACCCAACAAGTTTTTGGCGCCGTTGCCGGGGACTTGAATAAGTTTTTATCTGATCTGTTTTGTGTATGTGTTTTAGTGGTTTGGTGCTAGAACCTTTTGATTGTTTCTTTTGTTTTTACAGGCGTGAGTTTGGTGCATGAGCGATCCGCCTGGGGAGAGGTTCGAGCTTGATCCAGAAATCGAGAGAACATTCAGGATAAGAAGGAGAGAGCAGCGTAGACAGCAAAATCAAATGGCTGACGTGCCGCATCTACCGCAGGGTCCTGAAGGTCTAGCGAACCCCCAGCAGAATCGTGTGCTACAGCAAAACCCGCCGCTGGAGCAAAATGAGCAGCAAAATAATCAGGCTAAGAATCCTATCTTGGTAGCGAACGATAGGACCAGAGCCATTCGAGCGTATGCTTTTCCAATGTTTGATGAGTTGAATCCAGGGATTGCACGTCCTCAAATTCAAGCGGCAAATTTTGAAATGAAACCGGTAATGTTTCAGATGTTGCAAACCGTGGGGCAGTTCCATGGTTTGTCATCTGAAGACCCTCATTTACATCTTAAGTCTTTTCTAGGAGTTAGTGATTCTTTTGTAATTCAAGGAGTGCCTAGAGATGCTCTTAGATTAACTTTGTTCCCGTATTCTCTTAGGGATGGTGCGAAGGCGTGGTTAAATTCTTTTGCTCCAGGATCAATTAGAACATGGGATGAGTTAGCTGAAAAATTTTTGAGTAAATATTTCCCACCTAACAGAAATGCAAAATTAAGGAGTGAAATCGTGGGGTTTAGGCAACTTGAAGATGAGACTTTTAGTGAGGCTTGGGAGAGGTTTAAGGAGCTTTTGCGAAAGTGTCCCCACCATGGCCTACCACATTGTATTCAAATGGAAACATTTTACAATGGATTGAATGCAGTAACTCAAGGCATGGTTGATGCTTCGGCTAGAGGGGCCCTTTTGGCAAAAACTTTTAACGAAGCCTATGAAATTTTAGAAAGAATATCTACTAATAGTTGTCAGTGGTCGGATGTTAGAGGCACAAATAAAAAGGTTAAGAGTGTATTAGAGGTTGATGGTGTGTCCACCATTAGGGCTGATCTTGCAATGATTGCTAACGCTCTTAAGAATGTGACAGTGATTAGTCATCAGCAGCCGCCAGCTCTGGAGCCTGCTGCAGTGGTGAACCAAGTCACAGAGGAAGCTTGTGTCTATTGTGGTGAAAATCACAACTACGAGTTTTGCCCCAGCAATCCAGCTTCTGTGTTTTTGTAGGTAATCAGAGGAACAACCCGTATTCTAACTTTTATAATCCAGGTTGGCGCAACCACCCCAACTTCGCGTGGGGAGGACAAGGGAGTAATGTGCAAGCACAACAGAAAGTGAACCAGCCGGGATTTGCTAAAGCACAGGTATTGCCCCAGCAAAATAAGCAGGCTTTGCCCCAGCAAAATTCGGAGAATTCTCTCGAGGCAATGATGAAAGAATTTATGGCTCGTACAGACGCCGCAATTCAAAGTAATCAAGCTTCAATGAGAGCCCTGGAATTGCAAGTGGGTCAGCTAGCCAATGAGCTGAAGGCAAGGCCTCAAGGGAAACTTCCCTCAGATACTGAACACCCTAGAAGGGAAGGTAAGGAGCAGGTAAAGGCAGTGACTCTTAGGAGTGGTAAACCCCTAGAAGAAAGAAAAGAGCCTAGTAAAACCCAGGATATTGATAATAATTGTGATAGGAATGTTGTTGTTGAGAAAGAGTTGGAGTCTGGTCAGGGTGTTGGAGGCAGCAATAAAGATGCTGGAGCATCTGGTTCTATTCCAGATGTGGAACCACCTTATGTGCCGCCCCCACCTTATGTACCACCTCTACCTTTTCCACAAAGGCAAAAGCCTAAGAATCAGGATGGTCAGTTTAAAAAGTTTTTAGAGATTCTTAAGCAATTGCATATAAATATCCCGTTAGTAGAAGCTATAGAGCAAATGCCTAATTATGCTAAATTTCTTAAGGATATTTTAACTAAAAAAAAGAGGTTAGAAGAGTTTGAAACTGTATCTCTTACTGAGGAGTGTAGTGCTAATCTTAAGAATGGGCTACCAACCAAGGCCAAGGATCCAGGATCATTTACCATACCTGTGTCTATAGGTGGAAAAGAGTTAGGTAGAGCACTCTGTGATTTAGGTGCAAGCATTAACCTCATGCCTTTTTCGGTCTATCGAAAGTTAGGTATTGGTGAAGCTAGACCTACCACAGTTACACTCCAACTAGCTGATAGGTCTATCACATATCCAGAGGGTAAGATTGAGGATGTCTTAGTAAAAGTGAATAAATTCATATTTCCTGTTGATTTTATTATTTTAGACTATGAGGCTGACAAAGATGTCCCAATTATTCTAGGTCGTCCATTTTTGGCTACTGGTAGGGCGTTAATAGATGTTCAAAAAGGGGAATTAACAATGAGAGTCTGTAATGAGGAAGTAAAATTTAATGTGTTTAAGGCCATGAAGTATCCAGACGAGATGGAAGATTGCTCTTTCATTAGGATTCTGGAGAACACAATTATTGAGACAGCAATTCGGGATTCGGCCAACAAGCATTTGGAAGGTCATGGAGAGGTTAGTGTAGAGGATTTAGAAGTTTGTTCTTTAGAGAGAAATAATGAAAAAGAATTGTTTAGGTGTGAGGATGTTTTTGAGTCTTTAGATTTAGATCAAAGAAAGGCTCCCCCGATTAAGCCATCCCTGATTGAGGCACCTACTTTAGATTTGAAGCCCTTGCCGGATCATCTAAAGTATGTGTATCTTGGGGAAGGTGAGACGTTGCCCATTATTGTTGCATCAGATTTAATGCCGGAGCATGAAGAGACCTTAATAAAGTTGCTGCACCAATACCGCAAGGCTATTGGTTGGACATTGGCTGACATTCAGGGGATTAGCTCATCTTTTTGTATGCATAAAATCACTCTAGAGGAGGGATCCTTTAGAAGTATTGAGCAACAAAGAAGGCTTAACCCTGCAATGAAAGAAGTGGTTAAAAAGGAGGTGATTAAATGGTTGGATGCTGGCATTATTTATCCAATTGCAGACAGCAATTGGGTAAGCCCTGTCCAATGTGTTCCTAAGAAAGGAGGTGTTACGGTAGTGAGTAATAAAGATAATGAATTGATCCCAACCAGGACAGTAACTGGTTGGAGGGTTTGCATGGATTACAGGAGGCTTAATAAAGCCACCCGTAAGGACCACTTCCCTCTGCCATTTATTGACCAGATGTTGGATAGATTGGCTGGTCAGGCCTACTACTGTTTCTTGGATGGTTATTCTGGGTATAACCAGATTTCTATTGCTCCTGAGGATCAGGAAAAAACCACTTTCACCTGCCCGTATGGGACGTTTGCTTTCAGGCAAATGCCTTTTGGCCTTTGCAATGCTCCAGCAACATTTCAGCGATGTATGTTAGCAATTTTTTCTGATATGATTGAGTCCACGGTTGAGGTCTTTATGGACGATTTTTCAGTTTTTGGAGGGTCTTTTCAGAATTGTTTAGATAATTTAGGTCAGGTGTTAAAGAGATGTGAGGATACCCATCTAGTTCTTAATTGGGAGAAATGCCCCTTCATGGTGAAGGAGGGCATAGTGCTAGGTCATAGGATTTCTAAGAATGGTCTAGAAGTTGATAGAGCGAAAGTTGAGGTTATTGAGAGACTAGAACCACCGAATTCAGTGAAGGGGATTCGGAGTTTTTTAGGACATGCTTGATTTTATAGAAGGTTCATAAAGGATTTTTCCAAAATCAGTAAACCTCTTTGTAACTTATTGTGCACTGATCATGTTTTTGACTTTGATGCAGAGTGTAGGAAGGCTTTTGAGACATTGAAGGCTGCTTTAATCTCAGCACCCATTCTTTGTGCACCTAATTGGAATTTACCGTTTGAGGTAATGTGCGATGCGAGTGATGCTGCAGTAGGTGCAATGCTGGGGCAAAAGCAGGGCAAATTTATCCATCCTATATACTATGCAAGCAGGATTTTAAATGAGGCACAAGTCAACTACACAACTACTGAAAAGGAGTTGTTAGCTGTCGTGTTTGCCTTTGAGAAATTCCGGCCGTATTTGGTTGGATCCAAAGTCACGGTGTTCACGGATCATGCAGCAATAAGGTATTTAATGTCAAAGAAAGATGCAAAGCCTAGACTAATTCGTTGGATTTTATTATTGCAGGAGTTCGACTTGGAGATAAAGGATAAGAAGGGATCAGAGAATGTTATTGCAGATCATTTGTCTCGTCTTGATCCATCATCATCTTTGCCGGAGCAATCTGCTATTTCCGATTCTTTTTCAGATGAACAGCTTTTTGCTGTTCAGGTAAAGGTAGTCAGGGATGTCCCTTGGTATGCATATATTGTCAACTTTTTGGTCAAGGGAGTCACTCCTATTGACATGGATTGGAGGCAGAAGAAAAAGTTTAAGCATGATGCAAAATTTTTCTATTGGGATGAGCCATTTATGTATAAGCAATGCTCTGACGGTATCATTCGTAGGTGTGTTTCAGGTGATGAAGCAAAGGAAATCCTGGAGCAATGTCACTCTTCGCCGTATGGAGGCCATTTCAGCGGACATAGGACAGCTATGAGGATTTTGCATTGCGGATTCTTTTGGCCTACCTTGTTTAAGGATGCCCATTGGTTCTACAAGCAATGTGATGCTTGCCAAAGGAGAGGAAACTTAGGGCCTAGAGATGAAATGCCTCTTACTTACATTTTAGAAGTTGAATTATTCGATGTATGGGGTATCGATTTTATGGGGCCATTTCCCCCTTCTAATGGCAATGTTTTTATCTTATTGGCAGTAGATTACGTGTCCAAGTGGGTGGAGGCCATTGCATGCCATCAGAGTGATGCCAAGACGGTTTCAAGGTTTCTCCAATCGCACATTTTTGCGCGGTTTGGGACACCTAGAGCTTTAGTAAGTGATGAGGGTACACATTTTGTTAATAATATCTTAACTAAGCTCTTAGCTAAGTATGGAATCAAGCATAGGATAGCTACCCCCTATCACCCACAGGCAAATGGTCAAGCTGAGATAAGTAATAGGGAAATAAAATCTATTCTAGAAAAAGTGGTCCATCCATCTAGGAAGGATTGGTCTTTTAGGTTGGATGAGGCTCTTTGGGCCTACAGGACAGCCTATAAGACTCCTCTAGGTATGTCTCCCTATCGGTTAGTATATGGGAAAGCTTGTCATTTACCATTAGAGCTGGAGCATAAAACGTTTTGGGCTTTGAAAAAGTTAAATTTTGATCTGAGTCGTGCAGGAGCAATGAGAATGCTGCAGCTTAACGAATTGGAAGAATTTCGCCAATTTTCTTATGAGAATGCAAAAATATATAAAGAAAAAACTAAGTTGTGGCATGACAAGAAAATTAAGTCTAAAGAGTTTGTCAAAGGTCAAAAAGTTTTGCTTTATAATTCTAGATTAAAATTGTTTCCTGGGAAACTAAAGTCCAAATGGTCAGGTCCGTTTGTGGTGATTGAGGTTTTCCCCCATGGAGCAGTGACTTTGCAAGACGAGAAGGATGGGAGAATGTTCAAAGTGAATGGACAGCGTGTCAAACGTTATTGGGGAGAGGAGTTCCAGATGAAATATCCTTCCCTAAAGTTGGTTGATGATTGAGAAAGCAAGATGTTTGCGGAAGTATTTTATAAAGCAATATTTTGAGCTCCCAGTGTTTGTTTTAATTTAATTTTTCGCTGATTTATTTTTAATTTCGAATATTTTAGATTTAGTTCGTTTAATATTTTCTGTGGTTATTCCGTAGAATGTATTTTAGATTTTATCTATGGCTATTTGAATTTTATTTTGATTTTGTTGGATTTTATTTTCAGATTATGTATTTATTTAGTTGAATTATCTTAAATTCGGGGTTATTAGATTTTTGTTTAGATTTGCATTTTAATTAGTGTAGGTTTAATAAAGATTTTCCTCTAATTAATTCGGCTTTAAATAAATAAAAGAAAAAAAAGAGGGGGATTAGATTTGATTTGATCCATTAAATTTAAACTTGAATTTAAAAGATTTGATTTTCCTGCTTTAAAATTCGAATTACGTATCCAGGACTCTTCAGATTCAGAAAGTTGTTGCGGCAAAATTAGGGCTGAAGCAAATCGTCCGAATAAGAAGGGGTTTGTTGGAGTAATTATTTTTACCGTTCGATTTTGAATTTTCTATGGGCAGGTAGAGTGCATGGATACTGCCACGTGTCATGCATGAATGATCCAACGGTCTGGCTATTTGACAGCGCATAATTATTTACCATGGGCGTTTGAAATTCCAGATTTTACCGTTGGATGGTTTAATTCTACCGGTTGCATGCGATTTACAGCGGTAATGTAATTAATGGAGCAAGATCTTTCTGTTAGGATTTTTTGAGCTGAAGCCCTATTTATTGGCAGCCCACGGTACGTTTCTCTTACTTCATCCTTCTTGCTGCGATCTTTTTCGTTTTCCTTCTCTGTAAATCCCTTGAGTCTTCCATGGCGAAAACAAGAGCTAGAAAAGAGAGGGAGAATGAGGACGAAGAGGTACCTGTTACCCCTGTAGCATAGAAAGCGAAAACGAAAAAGAAGAAAACGCCAGAGGAGAAAGAAGCGAAAAGGAGGAGAAAGCAACAGAGGGCTGAGGAACAAGAAAAGGCAACAGAGGTTGCGACTGTTACTGCCACAGTAGAAGAAGAAAGCCCGAAACAACCAGAGGAAAATACCGAGCAGAGGGTCACGGATACAGAGGAAGAACGAACAGAAGAGGTGCAAGAAGATCGGACCGAGGAAGTTCGAGAAGAACTTACAGAGGAAGTTCAAGAACAGCAGGCCGAGGATGTTCAAATACAACAGGCAGAAGAGGTTCAGGTACCGGATAATGAGCCAGTGCAGGACGCTCAAGTAGAGGTGATCATGCCGGAGGTGCCAAAGCGTCGCCGCGTTAAGAGGAAAGCAGGCCGCGCTAGGGTTGTCCGAACTGATACTCCTTCACCTCTGACCACGGATTCTGAAAGAGAGAATGCAGAGAGAGTAGAGCGTGAAAAGAAGGAAGCTGAGGACAAGGCAAGAGAAGAAGAAGCGAAGAAAGCAGAAGAGGAGATTTTGCTCAAGCGAAGGGCAGAAAAAGGCAAAAGCGTGGCTGAAGCATCGGAAGAACCTGACGAGATTGAGGAGTCGAGATTTCCGTACAACCGCTTCGTCAATAACCTTGCTCGGGCAAAGTATGTTGAGATGCTGAGAAGGGATTTCCTGTTTGAACGAGGATTTGGTGAAGATCTGCCGCGGTTCTTGAGGACTGGAATAGTGAACCTCGGCTGGAGTCAATTTTGTGCGAAGCCGGAGCCTTTTAATTCCAACATTGTTCGGGAGTTTTATGCAAATCTTGACGATCAGGAAGAATTTCAGGTTATAGTTCGAGGAATGCCAGTGGACTGGAGCCCAGAAGCCATTAATGATTTGTTCAATCTCCAGGATTTTCCGCATGCGGCCTTTAATGAGATGGTGGTCGCACCATCTAACGACCAATTAAATGCGGCTGTCCGAGAGGTTGGCATTGAGGGGGCCCAGTGGAGACTGTCGAAGACGGAAAAGCGCACATTTCAGGCTGCTTATTTGAAAAGCGAGGCCAATGCATGGATGGGGTTCATCAAGCTGCGCTTAATGCCGACAACTCACGACTCAACGGTATCTCGAGACCGGGTTTTGCTTGCCTTTGCTATTCTTCGTTCCATGAGTATTGATGTGGGTAAGATAATTTCTTCTGAGATTCTTGATTACTGGCGGAAAAAGGTGGGGAAGCTGTTTTTCCCCAACACTATCTCGATGCTATGCCGAAGGGCAGGGGTGCCAGAGGATGAGGATGATGTGCCACTAATAGAAAAGGGAATAATCGACACACCAAATTTAGCTAGGCTTCAGAGGACGCAGGAAGCACGCCAAGGAGGTTTGGTGTGCGGCATCCACCAAATGCAGGAGCAATTACAGCTGCATTCCAGCAGGATGGAATTTGTTGAAAGACAATTGCAAACTTTCTGGAGCTATGTGAAAAGGAGGGATGCCGCGTTGAGGGTAGCCTTGCAGTCGAATTTTTCCAAGCCATATCCGACTTTGCCCATATTCCCTGACGACCTACTGAACCCCTGGATCCCACCCCCACCTGTTGAACGAGAGGAAGTTGATGAAGAGCAGGGTCAGGAAGATTGATGGATGAGATGATCTTCAGCGAGCATTTCTTTTGTTCCTATCTTTTTGTTTGCTCGCGCATGTTTGACCCTGTTTACTGTCTGTTTGCCTGTTTCTTTTTGTTCTGAAAAAAAAAAAAAAAAAAGAAGAAGGAAAAATATATCTCTGCTTATGTAATTTCTTTTCATGTTTTTAATGAAATTTCCTAGATGTTTCTGTTCTATGAGCACTGAGTAACTCTGACTTAACTAATTTTCTTCTGAATTTTTGAAGCTTGGACTGGCTAAGCTTAATTAGATCAAGGCATTCTGATCTCCAGAAACCTTTTGCTTGAGCATTTTCTCTGACCTGGTCGTTGCTGCGGCAAAGAAAATTCTGGAGGTAGTGTTGACTTATGTGATCCGCTTTAAGCTTAGGTCTAGTCCCGCGCTTAGTTTAAAATTCAGATAGAAAAATTTAAAGTTTGGGGGTGTCATTTAAAATTTTAATGATTCATTGGGGACAATGAATAATTCAAGTTTGGGGGACTTTTTGCTACTCCAATTATTTTGCTCGAGCATTCCTCTCCTTCATTAAAAATAATTTGTTAGGTTATTGAGTAACTGGGGACATCTGTGATACCCACAGTTTGTCTTCGCGTCAAAAGGTGACCTAGGAAATATGAAAAATTATTTGCTGAAAAAAGTGATTGTTGAAAATTTTGCTGAGAAAATTCATGGAGCAAAAGTTTTGAAGGATGAATGATAATCCAACAGTTTTTCTGTCTCCCAGAAATTAGGTGAGCTTCATCATAACATGTTGCCATTCTGAGGGGCAAGAGATGAAATTACTAAGGATGTTTGAGCTTTATAAAGAGTATTTAGCCTAATTGGTGATGAGTTTGAGGCATGGGTATACTGCACCATAAAGTGGGTCATCCCGTGCTTAAGAGCTTATGACTGTAGGGCTGCTTTAAGTCTGAAAAACAAAAATATAAACCCCTTGAAAATATGTTTTGATATATCTGATAATAGAGCTAAGCTGTGGCAAGTTCTTAGAATTGAGTTAAAAGTGGTGATTATTTGTCCATGCCGGAAGAATTATTTTGCTGCAGCAGAGCTTGGTTTTGCAGAGTGCTCAGGTAAAGGTTGAAGGTAGTGTTGGATTGTCTGGTTTGATTAAGCTGTGCTTTGTCTAATGTTTTGAATTCTTGAAGGGAAGGTTGGTTAGTATTGCTCGGGACGCGCAATAGTTCAAGTTTGGGGGTGTGATAACTGCCCAAAAGGTAGTTATGTAGGCCTCATTTCTATATTGATTTGTGTGTCTTTTGTGCTTAATAGGGTTGGTTTTAGATATATATTACATGTTTTAACCCATTTGGAAGAATGGAAGCTTTGGAAATCATTTTGTGCAGAATCTGTTGCTGGGCGACTGGAGGGAGCGAATTTTGTGCTGCAGCAAAACTGGGAGCAGAACTGCCACATCACAGCTCGTTAGCCAACTTCATGAACCGACTTCTGCTGAATTATTTTCGGGATAAAGGAGCAAGGAGAACCCTACACGTGTCCATGTTGACCTAATTCAAGCCTCCTACCACCTCTATAAAAGGAGATAGCCGCCCAAGTCAAAGGGGATTCCAACTTCCCTTGGAAGCCGAATAGTATAGAGAGATTGGAGATTACCAAGAACACCATCATCTGCAAGCTGATTAAGGAGATTACTATTTTCTTTATTATCTTGTGATTATGGACATGCCTACTCAGATTGTAATTCGTGTTTCCATGCTTATTATGAACTAAGTAGCTTTAGGCGTTGGTTAAGGAATATGTAGTTGTCGTGCTTCATCTCTAATAATATTTATTAATTATTGCATCTTGGTTAATTGTTGTGCTTGCTTCTATTTTATACCCGCCTGGCCAGCCGGTGTGAATACCTCTCTCTAGTTTCAGGGATGATTTAGAGAGTGTGTGGCAATTAACCACACTACGATCATTGTGTATTGGTGAACGCCAGTGACTGAGCTAGGGATAGTCAGTTGCCTAGTGCTTGATCGGTCGCACTTCATTGGGGTTGAAACACATTCCAAAAGATTCGGAGTTCCGGGAGGAATCTGCTAATAATACTGCGAGAGTTGCATGATCAATAATATTGCTAGAGCATCTTTTAAAACAATTACTAAACCTAACCAGCGCCTGCCTCTAATCTGTCTGCCTATTTGTTTACTTGTTGTTCCGTCATTTACTTTGCTTCAGCATAATTCTTATAAAAACCAATCATTTTTATTACCTTGAAACCATTAAAAGATTCATACAAAATAGATATAGTGGAAGCTATGTCAGGCCTTGGATTGACAAATACTTATTACTTGCTGCAGACTGTGTATACTTGCACAGGAATTCTAGAGTCTTTTCAGTTCATAATTTTACTCACTCTAGGAACCCAACAACTACCCTAAGTCCTCGCTGATAACGGCCCAAAAGGTAGTTATTTAGGCCTCATTTCTATCATGATTTGTGTGTCTTTTGTGCTTAATAGGGTTGCTTTTAGAGAGATATTATATGTTTTAACCCATTTGGAAGAATGGAAGCTTTGGAGATTATTTTGTGTAGAATATGTTGCTGGGCGACCTGAGGGAGCAAACTCTGTGCTGGAGCAAAGCTGGGAGTGAAAACTGCCACGTCACAGCTCATTAGCTAATTTAATGAACCGAATTCTGTTGAGTTATTTTCGGGATAAAGGAGCAAGGAGAGCCATCCACGTGTCTAAGTCAACCTAATTCAAGCCTTCCTCAACTCTATAAAAGGAAGTAGCCGCCCAAGTCAAAGTCATTCCACTTTTGGGAGAAAACATTCCATTCTTGGGAAGTTCCTTCCACCTTTGGGAGCCGAATAGAGGAGAGAGATTGGTGACCACCTAGAAGACCATCATTGCAAGCTGATCGAGGAGATTAGTATTTCCTTTTATTATCTTGTAATTATGGACATGCCTACTCAGATTGTAGCGTGCGTCTCCATGCATATTATGAACTAAGTAGCTTAGGCGTTGGTTAGGATACATGTAATTGTCGTGCTTAATTTCTAGTAATAAATATTGATTCTATGCATCTTGATTAATTGTTGTGTTCATTTCTATTTTATGCCCGCTTGGCCAGCCGGTATGAATACCTCTCTCTAGTTTCAGGGATGATTTAAAGAGTGTGTGGCGATTAATCACACTACGATCATTGTGTATTGGTGAACGCCAGTGACTGAGCTAGGGATAGCCAGTTGCCTAGTGCTTGATCGGCCGTACTTCATTGGGGTTGAAACACATTCCAAAAAATCCAGAGTTCTGGGAGGAATCCGCTAATAATACTGCGAGAGTTTGCATGATCAATAATATTGCTAGAGCATCTTTTAAAACAATTACTAAATCCTGACCAGCGCCTGTTTCTAATCTGTCTGTCTATCCATTTACTTTCTGTTCTGTCATTTCTTTTGCTTCAGCATTATTCTTATAAAAACCAATCATTTTTACCATCTTTGAAACCATTAAAGAATTATACAAAATAGATAAAGTGGAAGCTAGTTCAGGCCTTGGATTGATAATACTTATTACTTGCTGCGGACTGTGTATACTTGCACAGAGTTCTAAAGTCCTTTTATATACTATATTTTTACTCACTATAGGAACCCAACAAGTTTTTGGCGCCATTGCCGGGGACTTGAATAAGTTTTTATCTGATCTGTTTTGTGTATGTGTTTTAGTGGTTTGGTGCTAGAACTTTTTGATTGTTTCTTTTGTTTTTGCAGGCGTGAGTTTGGTGCATGAACGATCCGCCTGGGGTGAGGTTCGAGCTTGATCCAGAAATCGAAAGAACATTCAGGATAAGAAGGAGAGAGCGGCGTAGACAACAAAATCAAATGGCTGACGTGCCGCGTCTCCCGCAGGGTCCAGAAGATCCAGCTGATCCCCAGCAGAATCGTGTGCTGCAGCAAAACCCGCCGCTAGAGCAAAATGAGCAGCAAAATAATCAGGCTGAGAATCCTATCTTGGTAGCGAACGATAGGACCAGAGCCATTCGAGCATATGCTTTTCCAATGTTTGATGAGTTTAATCCAGGGATTGCATGTCCTCAAATTCAAGCGGAAAATTTTGAAATGAAACCGGTAATGTTTCAGATATTGCAAACCGTGGGTCAATTCCATGGTTTGTCATCTGAAGACCCTCATTTACATCTTAAGTCTTTTCTAGGAGTTAGTGATTCTTTTGTAATTCAAGGAGTGCCTAGAGATGCTCTTAGATTAACTTTGTTCCCGTATTCTCTTAGGGATGGAGCGAAGGCGTGGTTAAATTCTTTTGCTCCAGGATCAATTAGGACATGGGATGAGTTAGCTGAAAAATTTTTGAGTAAATATTTCCCACCTAATAGAAATGCTAAATTAAGGAGTGAAATAGTAGGGTTTAGGCAACTTGAAGATGAGACTTTTAGTGAGGCTTGGGAGAGATTTAAGGAGCTTTTGCGAAAGTGTCCCCACCATGGCCTACCACATTGTATCCAAATGGAAACATTTTACAATGGATTGAACGCGGTAACTCAAGGTATGGTCGATGTTTCGGCTGGAGGGGCCCTTTTGGCAAAAACTTTTAACGAAGCCTATGAAATTTTAGAAAGAATATCTACTAATAGTTTTCAGTGGTCGGATGTTAGAGGCACAAATAAAAAGGTTAAGAGTGTATTAGAAGTTGATGGTGTGTCCACCATTAGGGCTGATCTTGCAATGATTGCTAACGCTCTTAAGAATGTAACAGTGATTAATCATCAGCAGCCGCCAGTTGTGGAGCCTGCTGCAGTGGTGAACCAAGTTGCAGAGGAAGTTTGTGTCTATTGTGGTGAAGATCACAACTACGAGTTTTGCCCCAGAATTCCAGCTTCTGTGTTTTTTGTAGGTAATCAGAGGAATAACCAAGATTCTAACGTTTATAATCCAGGTTGGCACAACCACCCCAACTTTGCTTGGGGAGGACAAGGGAGTAATGTGCAAACACAGCAAAAGGTGAACCAGCCGGGATTTGCTAAAGCGCAGGTATTGCCCCAACAAAATAAGCAGGCTTTGCCCCAGCAAAATAAGCAGGCTTTGCCCCAGCAAAATTCGGGGAATTCTCTCGAGGCAATGATGAAAGAATTTATGGCTCGTACAGACGCCGCAATTCAAAGTAATCAAGATTCAATGAGAGCCCTTGAATTGCAAGTGGGTCAGCTAGCCAATGAGCTGAAGGCAAGGCCTCAAGGGAAACTTCCTTCAGATACGGAACACCCTAGAAGGGAAGGTAAGGAGCAGGTAAAGGCAGTGACTCTTAGGAGTGGTAAGCCACTGGAAGAAAGAGTAGAGCCTAGTAAAACCCAAGCTGTAGAAAAAAATGGTGATAAAAATGTTGTTGTTGAGAAAGAGTTGGAGACTGGTCAGGGTGCTGGAGGCAGCAATAAAGATGCTGAAGCATCTGGTTCTATTCCAGATGTGGAACCACCTTATGTGCCGCCCCCACCTTATGTACCACCTCTACCTTTTCCACAAAGGCAAAAGCCTAAGAATCAGGATGATCAATTTAAAAAGTTTTTAGAGATTCTTAAGCAATTGCATATAAATATGCCCTTAGTAGAAGCTATAGAGCAAATGCCTAATTATGCTAAATTTCTTAAGGATATTTTAACTAAAAAGAAAAGGTTAGGTGAGTTTGAAACTGTATCTCTTACTGAGGAATGTAGTGCTATTCTTAAGAATGGGCTACCACCCAAGGCTAAGGATCCAGGATCATTCACTATACCTGTGTCTATAGGTGGAAAAGAGTTAGGTAGAGCACTCTGTGATTTAGGTGCAAGCATTAACCTTATGCCTCTTTCGGTCTATCGGAAGCTAGGTATTGGTGAAGCTAGACCTACCACAGTCACACTCCAACTAGCTGATAGGTCTATCACATATCCAGAGGGTAAAATTGAGGATGTCTTAGTGAAAGTGGATAAATTCATATTTCCTGTTGATTTCATTATTTTAGACCATGAGGCTGACAAAGATGTCCCAATTATTCTAGGACGTCCATTTTTGGCTACTGGTAGGGCGTTAATAGATGTTCAAAAAGGGGAATTAACAATGAGAGTCTGTAATGAGGAAGTAAAATTTAATGTGTTTAAGGCCATGAAGTATCCAGACGAGATGGAAGATTGCTCTTTCATTAGGATTCTGGAGAGCACAATTTTTGAGACAACAATTCGGGATTTGGCAAATAAGCATTTGGAAGATCATGGAGAGGTTAATGTAGAGGATTTAGAAGTTTTTTCTTTAGAAAGAAAAAATGAAAAAGAATTGTTTAGGTGTGAGGATGTTTTTGAGTCTTTAGATTTAGATCAAAGAAAGGCTCCCCCGATTAAGCCATCCCTGATTGAGGCACCTACTTTAGATTTGAAGTCCTTGCCGGATCATCTAAAGTATGTGTATCTTGGGGAAGGTGAGACGTTGCCCATTATTGTTGCATCAGATTTAATGCCGGAGCATGAGGAGGCCTTAATAAAATTGCTGCAGCAATACCGCAAGGCTATTGGTTGGACATTGGCTGACATTCAGGGGATTAGCCCATCTTTTTGTATGCACAAGATCACTCTAGAGGAAGGATCCTTTAGGAGTATTGAGCAACAAAGAAGGCTTAACCCTGCAATGAAAGAAGTGGTTAAAAGGAGGTGATTAAATGGTTGGATGCTGGCATCATTTATCCAATTGCAGACAGTAATTGGGTAAGCCCTGTCCAATGTGTTCCTAAGAAAGGAGGTGTCACTGTGGTGAGCAATAAAGACAATGAGTTGATCCCAACTAGGACAGTAACTGGCTGGAGGGTTTGCATGGATTACAGGAGGCTTAATAAAGCCACCCGTAAGGACCACTTCCCTCTGCCATTTATTGACCAGATGTTGGATAGATTGGCTGGTCAGGCCTACTACTGTTTCTTGGATGGTTATTCTGGATATAACCAGATTACTATTGCTCCTGAGGATCAGGAAAAAACCACTTTCACCTGCCCTTATGGGACGTTTGCTTTCAGGCGAATGCCTTTTGGCCTTTGCAATGCTCCAGCAACATTTCAGCGGTGTATGTTAGCAATTTTTTCTGATATGATTGAGTCCACTGTTGAGGTATTCATGGACGATTTTTCAGTTTTTGGAGGGTCTTTTCAGAGTTGTTTAGATAATTTAGGTCAGGTGTTAAAAAGATGTGAGGATACCCATCTAGTTCTCAATTGGGAGAAATGAGACTTCATGGTGAAGGAGGGCATAATGTTAGGTCATAGGATTTCTAAGAATGGTCTAGAAGTTGATAGAGCAAAAGTTGAGGTTATTGAAAGATTAGAACCACCGAATTCAGTGAAGGGGATTCGGAGTTTTTTAGGTCATGCTGGATTTTATAAAAGGTTCATAAAGGATTTTTCAAAAATCAGTAAACCTCTTTGTAACTTATTGTGTACTGATCATGTTTTTGACTTTGATGCAGATTGTAGGAAGGCTTTTGAAGCATTGAAGGCTGCTTTAATTTCAGCACCCATTCTTTGTGCACCTAATTGGAATTTACCATTTGAGGTAATGTGCGATGCGAGTGATGCTGCAGTAGGTGCTATGCTGGGGCAAAAGCAGGGAAAATTTATTCATCCTATATATTATGCAAGCAAGGTTTTAAATGAGGCACAAGTCAACTACACAACTACTGAAAAGGAGTTGTTAGCTGTGGTGTTTGCCTTCGAGAAATTCCGGCCATATTTGGTTGGATCCAAAGTCACTGTGTTCACGGATCATGTAGCAATAAGGTATTTAATGACTAAGAAAGATGCAAAGCCTAGACTAATTCGTTGGGTTTTATTATTGCAGGAGTTCGACTTGGAGATAAAGGATAAGAAGGGATCAGAGAATGTCATTGCAGATCATTTGTCTCGTCTTGATCCATCATCATCTTTGCTGAAGCAATCTGCCATTTTAGATGATTTTCCGGATGAACAGCTCTTTGCTGTTAAGGTAAAGGTAGTCAGGGATCTCCCTTGGTATACTGATATTGCTAACTTTTTGGTGAAGGGAGTCACTCCTATTAACATGGATTGGAGGCAGAAGAAAAAGTTTAAGCATGATGCAAAATTTTTCTATTGGGATGAGCCATTTATGTATAAGCAATGCTCTGATGGTATTATTCGTAGGTGTGTTTCAGGTGATGAAGCAAGGAAATCCTGGAGCAATGTCACTCTTCGCCGTATGGAGGCCATTTCAGCGGTCAAAGGACAGCTATGAGGATTTTGCATTGTGGATTCTTCTGGCCTACCTTGCTTAAGGACGCCCATTGGTTCTACAAGCAATGTGATGCTTGCCAAAGGAGAGGAAACTTAGGGCCTAGAGATGAAATGCTTCTTACTTACATTTTAGAAGTTGAATTATTCGATGTATGGGGTATTGATTTTATGGGGCCATTTCCCCCTTCTAATGGCAATGTTTTTATCTTATTGGCAGTAGATTACGTGTCCAAGTGGGTGGAGGCCATTGCATGCCATCAGAGTGATGCCAAGACGGTTTCAAGGTTTCTCCAATCGCACATCTTTGCGCAGTTTGGGACACCTAGAGCTCTAATAAGTGATGAGGGTACACATTTTGTTAATAATATCTTAACTAAGCTTTTAGCTAAGTATGGAATCAAGCATAGGATAGCTACCCCCTATCATCCACAGGCTAATGGTCAGGCTGAAATAAGTAAAAGGGAAATTAAATCAATTCTAGAAAAAGTAGTCCATCCATCTAGGAAGGATTGGTCTTTTAGGTTGGATGAGGCTCTTTGGGCTTATAGGACAGCCTATAAGACTCCTCTAGGTATGTCTCCCTATCGGTTAGTATATGGGAAAGCTTGTCATTTACCATTAGAGCTAGAGCATAAAACGTTTTGGGCTTTGAAAAAATTAAATTTTGATCTGAGTCGTGCGGGAACAATAAGAATGCTGCAGCTTAACGAATTGGAAGAATTTCGCAAATTTTCTTATGAGAATGCGAAAATGTATAAAGAAAAGACTAAGTTGTGGCATGACAAGAAAATTAAGCCTAAAGAGTTTGTCAAAGGTCAAAAAGTTTTGCTTTATAATTCTAGATTGAAATTGTTTCCTAGGAAACTAAAGTCCAAATGGTCAGGTCCGTTTGTGGTGATTGAGGTTTACCCCCATGGAGCGATTACTTTGCAAGATGAAAAAGATGGAAGAATATTCAAGGTGAATGGACAGCGTGTCAAGCATTATTGGGGGGAGGAGTTTCAGTCGAAATATCCTTCCTTAGAGCTGGTTGATGATTGAGTGAGCATGATTTTTGCAGGAGCAGTTCGCAGAGCAAAATTTTGAGCTCCCAGAATTTGTTGTGATTTTATTTTCGTTGTTATGATTTGGTTTAATTTAATTTTAATTGTAGTAGATTTGATTGCTTTAAATTCTGCAAGATTTATCTCTATTTGTAGTTATTTTTAATTCCGTAGATTTTATTTTATTTTCGCTAGATAGTTTATTTAATTTGATTAGTTTAGATTCGAGTTGGTTGAGTTTTATTTTCTGATTAGATTTAATTATATTTTAAATTCTGTATTTATTTTCAGTTATTTGAATTTCTGTTCAGGTTTAGATTTAATAAATATTTTCTTGATTTATTTGGCTTCGAATAAAAATAAAAGATAAGATTTGATTTGAGCGGTTAAATTTGAATTTCTTGATTTGATTTTGTATCCGAGATTTTTCTGGAAAATAATCTTGTGTTCAGAAAGATGTTGCAGCAAAGTTATGGCTGAAGCAAATCTTCCGTCCGGATGGAAAGGGTTGTTGTGAATTAATTACTTTTACCGTTTGATTTTGAATTTTCTGTGGGCAGGTAAATTGCATGGATGCTGCCACGTGTCGCGCACGGATAATCCAACGGTTTAGCCGTTGACAGCACACAATTATTTACCATGGACGATTGGAATTCATGATTTTACCGTTGATGGATTTAAATTTCAGATTTGCATGAGATTTAAACGGTAATTCCATTTAATGAGGGCAAAATCTTTCAGTTATGATTTGATTTGCTGAAGCCCTATTTATTAAAAGCCTTCGGTAAGTTCTTCTTCAATTTCTTGTCGTCCCTTGCTATTTGCATTCTTCTTTCTTTCTCTGTGTGCTGTAAAAATTCCTTTGAGTCTTCAATGGCTAAAACGAGAGCAAGAAAAGAGAGAGATAATGAGGAAGAGGAGGTACCCGTGACCCCCGAAGCACCGAAAGTGAAGGCAAAGAAGAAGAAGACACCAGAAGAAAAAGAAGCTAAAAGAAGAAGAAAACAGCAGAGGACTGAAGATCAAGAAGTTGCTCAGAAAGCGGCGGAGGATATTATTGCGGAAGAAGATTCGAAAGAACCAGAAGGACGGAATCAAGAGCAGTCTGAGCCAGGAGTTGCAGATACAGAGGGAGTTCGAGAAGAAAATGCAGAGGAAGTTCGAGAAGAAAATACAGAGGAAGTGCAAGAAGAATAGGCAGAGGTTGCGCCTGAAGAAGTTAGTGAGCAAGAACAGGAGGCTCGTGTGGAGGTGATTATGCCGGAAGTGCCCAAACGCCACCGTATAAAGCGAAAAGCGAGCCGTGTTAAGGTAGTCCGAGCTGATACCCCCTCACCTCCAGCTACTGATTCTGAAAGAGAGAATGCTGAGAAAGAAGAGCGTAAGAAGAAGGAGGCTGAGGATAAAGCAAGAGAGGTAGCAGAGAAAAAGGCTGAAGAAGAAAGATTGTGCAAGCAACGGGCAGACAGGGGCAAGAGTGTTGCTGCAATATCGGAGGAACCTGATGAAATAGAAGAGTCACAATTGCCGTATGATCGCTTTGTCAACAATCTTGCCAGAGCAAAATATGCAGAGTTGCTGAAAAGAGACTTCCTGTTTGAGAGGGGATTTAGTGGTGATCTTCCACATTTTCTGAGGACCGGTATTGCAGACCACGGTTGGGAACGGTTTTGTTCAAAGCCTAAATCTGTGAACGCGCAGGTGGTGCGCGAGTTTTATGCAAATATTGACAAAGAAGAAGGTTTCCTAGCGATTGTTCGAGGTATTGAGGTCGACTGGAGTCCTGGTGCTATTAATGCACTGTATAACCTTCAAAATTTCCCCCACGCAGCATATAATGAGATGGTTGTAGCGCCATCCAATAGTGACGCTGTGAGGGAAGTTGGTATTGAAGGGGCGCAGTGGCGGCTTTCGAAAACAGAGAAGAGGACGTTCCAGTCAGCCTATTTGAAGAGGGAAGCAAATACTTGGATGGGATTTATCAAACAAAGGCTGCTTCCAACGACTCATGACTCGATGGTTTCTAGGGAACGAGTGCTTCTGGCTTTCGCTATTTTGAGGTCTCTCAGTATTGATGTGGGAAAAATTATTGCTGATGAAATATCTGGTTGTTGGAAGAAGAAAGTGGGGAAGCTGTTTTTCCCGAATACCATTACCATGCTCTGCAAGCGAGCAGGGGTTCCAGAGAATGAAGGAGATGTGATATTATTTGACAAGGGAATCATTGACACGCCCAACTTGGCGCGGCTTCAGCGTACGCAAGAGGCACGTCAGGGTGAGCTGGTCTACGGCATCAACACGATTTTAGAACAACTCGCACTTTCGGCCAGCAGGCAGGAGTTTGCCGAGAGGCAAGCTTTAACCTTTTGGAACTATGTTAGAACTCGTGATGCCAATTTGAAGAAGGCGCTGCAGGAGAATTTTTCCAAACCATTTCCAGCCCTTCCAGCATTCCCTGAAGATTTATTGAACCCCTGGATTCCGACACCGCCTGTCGAGAGAGAAGGAGATGGAGAAGAAGATCCTGGTCAGGAGGATTGAAGAAGGGAAATTTGGGCGAGCAAACTTTTTGATGAATTAATTTTGTTGCTCGAGCATTTCTGACCACATCTTTTTCTATGTTTGCTTGAATTGTTCTGTTTCTTTTTAATTTTTCTGATGCTAAAAAGATATATCTGCTTATGTAATTTCTTTTTCTATGCTTTTAATGAAATTTCCGAAGTTATTTCTGTTCCATAAGCGTTGAGTAACTCTAACTTAACTAATTCTCTTTTTAAATTTTTGAAGCTTGGACTGGCTAAGCTTAATTAGATCAAGGTATTCTGATCTCCAGAAACCTTTTGCTTGAGCATTTTCTCTGGCCTGGTCATTGCTGCGGCAAAGAAAATTCTGGAGGTAGTGTTGACTTATGCGATCCACTTTAAGCTTAGGTCTAGTCCCACGCTTAGTTTTAAAATTCAGATAGAAAAATTTAAGTTTGGGGGTATAATTGCAAAACTGATAATTCATTGAGGACAATGAATAATTCAAGTTTGGGGGACTTTTTGCTACTCCAATTATTTTGCTCGAGCATTCCTCTCCTTCATTAAATAATTTGTTAGGTTATTGAGTAACCGGGGACATTTGTGATACCCACAGTTTGTCTTCGCGTCAAAAGGTAACCTAGGAAGTGTGAAAAATGATGAAAAATTATTTGCTGAAAAAAGTGATTGTTGAAAATTTTGCTGAGAAAATTCATGGAGCAAAGGTTTTGAAGGATGAATGATAGTCCAGCAGTTTTTCTGTCTCCTAGAACTTAGGTGAGCTTCATCATAAAATGTTGCCATTCTGAGGGGCAAGAGATGGAATAACTAAGGATTTTTTAGCTTAGCAAAGAGTATTTAGCCTAATTAGTGATGAGTTGAGGTAAGGGTATACTGCACCATAAAGTGGGTCAACCCGTGCTTAAGAGCTTATGACTGTAGGGCTGCTTTAAGTCTGAAAAATGAAAATATAAACCCCTGAAATATGTGTTCAAATATGTCTGATATTAGAGCTAGGCTGTGGCAAGTTCTTAGAATTGAGTTAAAAGTGGTGATTATTTGTCCATGCCGGAAGAATTATTTTGCTGAAGCAGAGCTTGGTTTGCAGAATGCTCAGGTAAAGGTTGAAGGTGGTGATGGATTATTTGTTTTGATTAAGCTATGCTTTGTCTAACGTTTTGAATTCTTGAAGGGAAGGTTGGTTAGTATTGCTCGGGACGTGCAATAGTTCAAGTTTGGGGGTGTGATAACTGCCCAAAAGGTAGTTATTTAGGCCTCATTTCTATCATGATTTGTGTGTCTTTTTGTGCTTAATAGGGTTGCTTTTAGAGAGATATTATATGTTTTAACCCATTTGGAAGAATGGAAGCTTTGGAGATTATTTTGTGCAGAATATGTTGTTGGGCGACCTGAGGGAGCAAACTCTGTGCTGGAGAAAAGCTGGGAGTGAAAACTGCCACGTCACAGCTCGTTAGCCAATTTAATGAACCGAATTCTGTTGAGTTATTTTCGGGATAAAGGAGCAAGGAGAGCCATCCACGTGTCTAAGTCAACCTAATTCAAGCCTTCCTCAACTCTATAAAAGGAAGTAGCCGCCCAAGTCAAAGTCATTCCACTTTTGGGAGAAAACATTCCATTCTTGGGAAGTTCCTTCCACCTTTGGGAGCCGAATAGAGGAGAGAGATTGGTGACCACCTAGAAGACCATCATTGCAAGCTGATCAAGGAGATTAGCATTTCCTTTTATTATCTTGTAATTATGGACATGCCTACTCAGATTGTAGCGTGCGTCTCCATGCATATTATGAACTAAGTAGCTTAGGCGTTGGTTAGGATACATGTAATTGTCGTGCTTAATTTCTAGTAATAAATATTGATTCTATGCATCTTGATTAATTGTTGTGTTCATTTCTATTTTATGCCCGCTTGGCCAGCCGGTATGAATACCTCTCTCTAGTTTCAGGGATGATTTAAAGAGTGTGTGGCGATTAATCACACTACGATCATTGTGTATTGGTGAACGCCAGTGACTGAGCTAGGGATAGCCAGTTGCCTAGTGCTCGATCGGTCGTACTTCATTGGGGTTGAAACACATTCCAAAAAATCCAGAGTTCTGGGAGGAATCCGCTAATAATACTGCGAGAGTTTGCATGATCAATAATATTGCTAGAGCATCTTTTAAAACAATTACTAAATCCTGACCAGCGCCTGTTTCTAATCTGTCTGTCTATCCATTTACTTTCTGTTCTGTCATTTCTTTTACTTCAGCATTATTCTTATAAAAACCAATCATTTTTACCATCTTTGAAACCATTAAAGAATTATACAAAATAGATAAAGTGGAAGCTAGTTCAGGCCTTGGATTGATAATACTTATTACTTGCTGCGGACTGTGTATACTTGCACAGAGTTCTAGAGTCCTTTTATATACTATAATTTTACTCACTCTAGGAACCCAACACTCGCCTAGGTGGAGCCACTTGTATTCTCTGATCAGTGAACTAAGGTTCTGTTGCAGGGGCGGATCCACGTTGGGGCCACGGGGGCACGTGTCCCCCCTGGATTTGTAGAATTGTATATATCTATAATATATTTCAATTATTTTTCCATAATTGGACCGTGGATCGTTGGTTTGAGGGGGGCACCTATACGCGCGCGCCTGCCTTTTTTCTTTTTTCTTTTGTTACATTTTTCAATTTTTTGTTTTATCTTTTGTTACATTTTTCATTTTTTTTTAAGTCTTAACCTTTTTTCTTTTTGGTTTTGTTTCAATTTTCAATTTTAAAATCAGAATAATATTATTAATTAAAATCGGTTAGAATTTAGTTTATCTTTTCATTTTATGCATTTGTATACAAAATTAAAAACAAAAAGCATAATCATTATTAAATTATGTTAGAAAAACTAATTGTATAAAGAAAAAAAAAAACTCTATCCTATTTAAAAAAAATCTTAAATATTTCAATTTTTATTCTTTGGGGTGGATAGTTCTAAATTTATTATAATTTTGTAAATAATATTACTTAATCTAAATATTATATCATTTCATTTAAAATTATATTTATATGAATGTTAAATTATAAGTTTAGTTCATGAATATTAAAATCTGTATCTGATAGGTCCTTAAATTTTCAATGTTTGTGTAATAAGTCTTTTAACTTTAAAAATGTCTAATAGATCCATGAAGTTTCAATTTTGTATCTAATAGTGTCTTAAACATATTATCTTTTTAAAAAAAATTAATTCTATTAGACATAAAATTTAATTTTGTATCTAATTGAACCTTAAATTTTCACAGACCTATTAGACATTTTTTAAAGTTTAGGAACCATATAGACACAAATCTAAAAGTTTAAGATAAACTTGTAATTTAACCTAATATGATCTTGTGCCCCCCTTAATGTAAGATTCTGGATCTGTCACTGTTCTGTTGTATGGTATATCCATATTTCACTCAAGCACATCTTCTACTGTGTGTAAAATTTCACTTGAGTAGGGGGCTACACAGGGAATATGCTTTCCTAATTAAATAAAAAGCAAACTAACTTAACATGTTATGATTAAAAGATTACATGTGTTTAGTCTATGCTCTTATTTATTCTCCTACAGAAATTGATATATGAATGCAGAGACTTGAATTTTGAACTTACAAGGGCTTAAGAAGCCAAAGTCGACCCTAGTCTCTTCCTTCATTTTTCTTTTGCATAAACTAATATTTTGGTGCAGGAACTCAAAATTTGCAATAACATGAAAATTTGTAATAACATGAAAGGTGCCTGAGGCCAACCCTATGGTTTTACTATGTTAGTCAAATAAAAAGGCTAATAGAAAAGAAGCACCTACACAGGGGGTTTCAAAACAAAGAGACACATCAGGGGTGGAGACTAAAAGAGAAAGAGGTGGAATTGAGCAAAAATCTGATCCACAGCCTCAGCCTCGGCCAGAGTCCGAGGTGAAACTAAGGCTTGCCTGGTGATTTTCAAACCTCTCTTTCACTGTTTTCCCTTCAACTCATTATTCTTCTAACCTCTACCTAGGAGGTATTCTATCTTCCTTTATTGTTGTATGATTCTTTGCAGATGGACATATCAGTCACGAATGGAACACCAAAAGCACTTCCGGTGACCAGAAAGAAACCCCTTAGAAGTTAACTTTCATTTTTTCTAGAAGAAATTCTCCTAACAAATGTCCAAGTTTAGCTTTGGAGCATTCAAACAAGGAGGAGATTGCGTGAATCAGCGCAGAGCAAGGATTGTACTCTCGAATTGGGCTTGAAAAGCTTAGCCAATGATAATAAATTACACCTAAATCCCAGTTCAAGAGTGAGGGCTTAATGTTATAGGTGATTTTGAGTCGCTCTGAGATGTAAGGAGTCGGCGAGGACAGCGCAACACCAATCCGAAGATATAGCCAAGAAGCGGGCACCGAAGGAGGATTAGGCTAGAGCAACTAGGCCAAGGCCGAAGGGATCGGACCTTGGCCCAATCCTATGCTTGGCCTCGACCTATGGCCGAGGCGACCCTCGACCCGCTTACGTGGGCCGACTTTGCTCTCCCCCCGAGCAACTCCCGGTGCCCCGGTTCAACCGAATTCAATCCAAATGGCTCCCAAGCCTAAGAGAAACCCTTGGAGACGATGCAGGTATAAATACCATTCTTCACACCTGAAAAGGGGGGAATAGAAACCATAGATACTTCATACGATTTATCTGACTTAGGCATCGGAGTGAATGTGGCATACACCACACCGGTGTGCAGTGGCTTACTGGTTTTGCAGGTCACATCTTCCCTCGAAAACAAGTTCACTGTTTTTGTCACGTGAAGGTCAGGTGAGTCTCCTGTCCAGATTTTGGCATCAACAAAGCTTGTAAACACTACTTCCACCCATAAAATTTCTTTGTTCTATTATCTACTTTCCTCCCATGTTTTCAAAAACTAAGTCAAGTTTTGAAAACTAAAGAAAAAAAAAAAAAGAATTCAAAAACTTGTTTTTGTCTTTGGAATTTGGTTAGGTATTCAAATGTTTCCTTTACAAAGAAGAAAACCATTATAAGAAAATTGGAAGAAAATAAGTATAAATTTCAAAAAAAAAAAAAAACAAAAACCAATTTGTTATCAAATGGGACCTAGACAATGTGATTGTCGCTAACCTGGTATTAATTAATTATAAAGTATGGAGCATTTGACATCTATATATACACTTTCTATTTGCAATCAATTATATCACCTATATTTTTAATATTAATAAATGTTGCAAAGCTCTCATTTGTTAAATACGAGACTTTGGGTCTATGTCCCAATCATTTTCTACTTTGTGACCCTTTTCTATTCTAGTGCTATGTAATAAATAGATCTTGACCTAATTGCCCTTCATTCTTTGCACTAGCTACAAGAAAAATGACTTCTCATGGAAAAAAGATAAATATTTGTATCTCAAGATATTCTCTACCACACAATATTGGTCATTACTCTCACAATGGAGATATTTATTCATTTTTCTTACTAATTATTTACTAACTAGCAATAGTGATAAGATATAAATAGATATTTATTTACACTTTTGAATTTTTCTTAAAGAGGTCTAAGATTTTTATATTGACTGGATTTGTCAACGATTGAGGATTTATTCTATTATGCCTAATGGATTCCCTTCTAGATATAGACAAATATATTGTTCAAATATAGAAGATGGAACTAAATTAAATTCACCCCTTTGAAATAGATTTTTTTTTTTTTTTTTTATCAAACCAAACATTATTATTTACTCTTTTCTCATTTTCTTGGGTTGAAGTTTAGTTTGAAATAATTGCTTAAGTTTGCTTCTATTGAATTTAATTTTATTTTAATAGTCTAATTCGCTCTCTCTGTTTTCTTTTTATTTTTATTTTTTTTTGACACGGAGTGTTTCTCTCTCTTTAAATGGAAAAATTATTAAGTGTTTCCCAGTGCAATGAGGCCCCCCTTGAAAACCATCAAATGTAAATCTTCAAATTTGTCTATCCCCTAATAACCATTGGATACAAAATCCAGGTACTTTTACTATTTCTCTCTCTTACATCCAACGATGCAAAATTACTGGTCTCATTGTACCAGGAGCGTCTAAAAAATTCTCCTTTAAATGATGGTATTTTCTTTCATTTTTAATTTTTTAATAAAAAAAATGTGAGCCAATGCTTTTATTTTTGTGCATAAACGATTATAAGGGTAAAATTTTCATTTTTTTTATAAGAAATAATTGTAAAATTTTCTTAGACTCATAATATAAAGTTAAAAAATGTCATTTTCTCCTCGCCATTAACTTTCTTACCAAAGCCCAAAATCTTTCTTTAACATAAGTCAACCACTTATATTTAGTAGCTCAAAAAATATCTTTGAACCATCTATTTAAATATTGTTTTGACATACGAGAGTCGATGGAAAAAGCAATGATTCACTCTTAATTTGCTTCTAATTTATCCCTTAAAATTTTAAATTAAAAGTTAGAACGTACAATTTTGTTTCACTCTTGTTCAATTAGTAAAAATATTACTGGTAAGTTTTTGACAAAGTCTACTTTTGAATTCTCACATTTCATAATTAAATTGTAATACTAAAAGTCTAAAACAAATCCCACCTTGCCCCGAATTGCACAAAAGTACAAAAATATCTAATGATATTCATATTGAAAACGAAAAAAAATAGTAATAATGTTCCTAAACTTACCACATAGCCTCGTCTCTCTCTCTCTCTCACTTTTTCCCTTTCTCGATAACTAGAACTCAGAAACTCAAATAAAACTAACAAGTCGACTACCATATGTCCATGGACGAGTTCAATTTGTTCTATGAGTTCTCAAATGGCAAAACCACCGTCTCATTTCCTTGGGGAGGCTTTCCCTTCGAATTAAACGACTCCCAAGACATGATCATTTACAATTCCCTCGGCGCCGCGGTCAACTCCGACTGGTCACCCTTTGACTTCACTCCAGCTGCCATCAAGCCGCCCGAGCAAAGCCATAAGGCTCCAGCAGCTGCAAACTCCAAACTCCCAATGTCGACTAAGAAGTTGGTGAGGCGGAGCATGGTAAAAGGGAACCATTATAGACAGGGGCGGGTCCATGAAGGGGCCAGGGGGCACGTGCCCCCCCTCAAATTATCCCGTCTTTATATTTTTAATGTATTATAATGGAACGTTTATAATATTAATAAACAAAAATCATATTAAGCATCAAAACTGACATTTGGTTCATTGGTAGGGGGCATCCTGCTTCCCATAAGGGCCTGGGTTCAAATCACGCAGGTTGTAGATCCTGCGAATTTACCTTGCCCACCTGCGAATTTTCAATGTCTTCAAACACAATTAAAATTTCTCCTTTATTGATGGGCTTAATTAAAAGCTCAAAACCAGTCATTAGGTTAAAAATTATAGGAAATTTGTAATGGGTGATAATTTTGTACATATTTTTGTTTCAATAGTGTATTTGATTACATGTTAATTTTGTAATCACGCAGGTTGTAGATCCTGCGAATTTACCTTGCCCACCTGCGAATTTTCAATGTCTTCAAACACAATTAAAATTTCTCCTTTATTGATGGGCTTAATTAAAAGCTCAAAACCAGTCATTAGGTTAAAAATTATAGGAAATTTGTAATGGGTGATAATTTTGTACATATTTTTGTTTCAATAGTGTATTTGATTACATGTTAATTTTGTACATATCTTTTTTTTTTTTTTTTTTTTTTGTTGAGGTCCCCCTTCTTTAAATTTCAACTTCCGCCATAAGTTTTAAAAACAAAAATGATAGTTTTCTATCAGTGATATAAGATTTATGTCTCTGATAGTTCTATTAGTGATAAAATGATAGTTATTTCAATTCAGTGATAGAAAGATAGATTTTTTTTTTCAAAAAAAAAAAAAAAGATAGATTTCTATTAATGATAGAAGGTTTTATATCACTGATAGAAATCTTCTATCACCTAATTTGAACTACAACCAATCACCTTACTAAATCTATCTGTGATGGAAAACAATAGTAAATTCCAAACAAAACACATAAATAACTAATAGAATTCTATCACTGATAGAATCTATTAGTGATAGAATTTTGTCACTGATAGAATCTATCAATGATAAAAAAAAAAAAATTATTAAACTTTTATGCATATTGTGCCCCTATGTGAAATTCCTGGATCCGCCACCGATTATAGAGGGGTCCGACGGCGACCGTGGGGGAAATACGCTGCCGAGATTCGTGATCCAGTGAAAAATGGCATCCGCACGTGGCTCGGGACCTACGACACAGCAGAGGAGGCGGCTCTGGCTTATGATAGAGCCGCGTTTAAGTGCGTGGCTCGAAGGCGCTGCTGAATTTTCCACAGCAGATTAGGCTCAATTGGTGGCTCAGGTTTCATGAGAGTCGTGGATCGACTGCAAGAGCCGGCTGAGCTGGAAATGGGAGATGGTGCAACTTGGCAGAAGGCTACTGGTTGTGTGATGTGAAATGGACGTGGCACTGCCACCTGTCAAAAGGGTGACAAACAAAATGGGGAAATTCATATTCCGTTAAGTTGTGTTTGGAATCCAAGCCCAAGAAATAAAAAGGGTAGGAATAATGAATCAACAAGTTTATGATAGTGGCAATACTAGTACAAGTATTTGAGCATAATTATGAAGGCTTTGAATGCTTCTTTTTTTTTAATTTATGATGGTAGAAAATAGACCTTTCAAGCCTCTAATTGGATGTGTTTTTTTTTTTTTTTTTTTTTTGAAATAATACTTCATTCAATAAGGAAATTAACAACCATTCCTACCCTCATAAAGAGAGGGAAAGAACCAAAAAGGCAAAGTAGGAGCTCAAAAGACATGCTCATTTTCCCGCGAAGGGGAGCTCTCCCGCAGATCAACAAAATCCAAATTACAAGCTAAATTAGCAACACAGTGGGCTACTGTGTTCGATGAGCGACTACAATGGCTAAACGAGATGTCTGGCAAGCGAGAGGTGGACCTTTGAATTTCATCCGTGAACAACTTCAGCTCCGATTTGTCTACAGTCACGCCGGACAGAACCAAGGCAACTTCCAAAGAGTCGGTCTCCACCTCTAGAGCCAGATTCTTCTGATAGCAGGTATCAGTTATCTCCCTCAGCCCTTCAACAATGGCGATTGCTTCCATCGTCTTGATGGGGAATTTTTGATGAATTTGTCTCAGGCCAAAACAGATTGGGGATCCGTTCGAATCATGCACGACCCAGCCGATACCACCTTGGCCTTTCTTCTCGTTCCAAGACGCGTCTGAATTCAGCTTCCAGCTACCCAGCTTTGGCTTTGTCCACACCGCCTGATTCACAATGCTCCTCAATCTTTTTGGGGAATTTTGCTTGAGGTAAGAATTCTCCCTTTTTGAAATATGGCTGCTGATTGCTTGAATGAGAAAATCTGGTGTTCTTTCTCTTGAGAGTAGTTCTTCTCTGTTCCTAGTCGACCAAATCATCCACATTATGATAGCGCTTATAGCTAAATCGTCTGTGCTTAGATTCTCCATTAGCCAACTCCAGTATTCGATAGGCTTCCAATCAACCCTGCACAAAGAGAATAAATTTAGAGAATTTGGGATCAAATTAAGCCAAACTGTTTTGGAAAATTTACACTCCCATATTAAGTGAGAGGTTGTTTCCAAGTGCTTTTGGCAGAATTTACACAAGGGATTTAGAGAAACTCCCCTTTTTAGAATATTCGCCTTGCTAGGAATGATATCTTTGACAATCTTCCAAGTACAAATTTTAGTTCTAGGAAGCACTTTTGCATTCCAAATGCTCTTCCACAGTCTAGAAGCAGTTTCAGCATTGGACGGAGAGGCTTGGTTGCTCGAATTGGACTCCACGGCTAGGTGATAGGCACTCTTGACTGAGAAAACACCTTTCTTGTCATACCTCCAGATTATTTCGTCTCTAGAACTTTTCTCCCCTGTAGGAATATTCATGATATCCTCTACGTCTTGAGGGGAAAAGGATTGAATTAGCAGCTCTTTTTTCCAGTTGTTGTTTTCATCTAGAAGGCGATTGACTCTCTGCCCGTTCAAGAAATCCACCGTGACCAAGGGACTTAAACTGACAGTCCTGTTTATCCAAGGGTCTTTGTCTATCGTGATAAGATTCTCATTCCCAACCCGCCATCTGTAGCCTTTTAGGAACAAATCTCTACCCCAGCAAATGCTTCTCCAAGTCATAGACGAAGCATTTCCTATAGGAGCCTCCAGGAAGTTCCCATCTTTGAAATACTTGCCTCTTAGGATTTTGAACAGCAAGCTATCGGGGTTCTTTATGATTCTCCAGCTTTGCTTAGCTAGCATGGCTTAGTTGAAAAGAGTCATTTGTCTGAACCCTAAACCCCCTCGGTCTTTATTCTTGCACATTTTTGCCCAGCACATCCAATGATTTCTGTTTTTGTCTCCTACCATCCCCCACCAAAACCTGGCACACAACCTGTCAATCTCAAAACAAATATTGTTAGGGAGGCGAAAACAAGTCATAGTATCGGTCGGGATTGCTTGGGCCACCGCTTTTATCAAGACTTCTTTTCCTCCAAGGGAGAAGAGCCTCTCTTTCCAACCTTGAAGGATTTTTTCAACTCTGTCTTTGATCCTTCTGAAAGCTTTTTTTTTTTTTGTTTCTCCCAACTTGAGACGGCATCCCTAGGTAAAATCCTAGAGACTCCGTTCTTTTGATACCCAGGGCTTTTTCACACCTCCCTTGATCTTCAGGCTTCATATTCTTGCTGGTCATAAAGGTTGATTTGTCCAGATTGATGGTCTGGCCTGAAGCTTGTTCGTACTCCTCCAGAACTCTTTTGAGAGCTTCTATTTCCTTGGCTTCAGCTTTGATAAAAATCATGTTATCATCTGCAAAAAAGAGATGAGTAAGGTTAGGACAATATTTATTGAGTTGTAACCCTGGGATGTTGGATAAGCTTTCCTCTCTTCTAAGAAGAGCCGAGAACCCTTCAGCACATAGAAGAAAGAGGTACGGAGACAGAGGATCTCCTTGTCTCAGACCTCTAGTTGGATGTGTTCGATGTGATTTTTTACTGTTAAAATGGATGAGGAGGGCTTTTGGGTAAGATGATATTGTAGGTTTCTGAGATTTTTTTTTTGAAAAATATACAGGTCCTGTTTTAAATCTTGAAAAGTGATTATTGTATTCTTTTGTTGGTAAAAAAATAGTTATGCCCATTGTGGAGAAACTTTTGACCCAAAGTCAATTTCTCTTTATATAGTGAGAATAATAAGGGGATTTTTGTACGGATAACCTTTTTCGCTGAACGCTAATGGAATATGACCTGCCCCTCAGAAACCAATGATAATTGACCCTTTGTCGACGTCACCACACGAACAAAAGACCCCCGCTGCCCCCCGACTACCCGCCCAAGCTCGACAGACTCCAGCCCGACCCGCCAGGCTCCAGCCATCCCCAAGCGACCTAGCAGCACACGTTTCTTACAACCCCGCGGGCTGGCAATTCTAAACCCGTCGAGTTGCGTCACGACCATGAACAGTAAAAATAAAATAATAATTTTGCGTAATAAAAAAAACATTAACCACCCGCCCAACCTTGACAGACTCCAGCCCAACCCGCAAGGCTACAACCACCCCCTAGCGACCCACCGACATACACTTTTTAGAACCCCGCGAGTTGGGAATTCCCAACCCGCCGCGTTGGTTCACGTACCTATGATTGTCCCGACGCTCAGTTTTTAGACGGGGAATGGATCATCTGGGGGACAAGAGTAAGTTAATAATTTATTATATCAGAAGAGGAGTTATTAATTCAAAATCAATGTGGCCTGATCCGTCAACCATAATGGTTCTGCAGATTAGGGTTTAGTATGTGAGTACCGTGCGTCTATCTCAACGCTTGAATAAATGAACTGATTGACAATAATTTATTACCTAAAATCCGAAGAGTAATGACCAATTGGAAAGAAATCGGGTCGTATCCGTCAACCAGACTGGTCACAAAGGAATATGGACGGGTTTTGTCAGACGAAACAATCATTCGCCCCTTGGCTCGGTCGCTTACAACTGTCGACGAGTTCTTTTATTGTAGACGAAGGAGTAGACAAACGATTCGTCTGGTGTCTATAAATGATTACCCCGTAAATGAACTGACAGTGTTATTCCTATCGTCCTTGTCATACGATTCAAGAAGGAAAAAATGGCCAGACCCCTGACGTCAACCAACCATCGCAAACCAACGAAGAGACCTAAAAAAACGGTGATGATAATCTCATCGGACAAACACGAGAAGGACATCCAACCGGGGCCGGAGACGTCTGTCTGCTCCGAACCTAACGTCAACCAACCAACAGAGACGATTAGGGATGGTGATTCTCCTGGTTCGCCTTCTGATTCATGGGGCTCTGGTAAATGGGTCTCACTGACCCCCGACAAGGGAAAAAACCCTGTGCTCATCGAGATAGAGGACGAAGAGGAGGAGAATTCAGACGCTTCCACTGGCTCGCTTTGGCCCTTCGTTGGGGAAGGACCAAGTTTCGTGAGGAGTATGCCCCCGTTGGTGATAATCGACGACACTGATTCGGAGTAGAAGCGTTGAAGAAGAAGAAGATGGGCATTTTTTTTCTAAACTATCGTATTTTTTATTTTCAATCTATCGCAGCTATTTTTTTTCTTTTACTGTCGTAGTTTTTTTATGTTTTTCTTTTATATATATATATAAAAATAAAAAGATTGTCCAAATGTGAAGAAGTGTCACATATGCATGGGGGAAAACCCGGAACCCTAATAAACGGACGTATAATAAGACAACATGCATAAGAAGACACGTAAACCCGGAACCCTAATAAACAAACGAATATTGTAACCACATGCAACCCACGTGGACCAGTAGACGGGCTGTTTGAACAGCATGAGTCGTCTTCTGTAGTTAGCCCGCGAAAGAAGACAGTCGTGTGGGAGGCGACGATCTACAGCCCGGCAGGTCCGTCGTACTGCTATCTCCTTCTTCGGTGTCTTCTAGTGTTCGGCCTTTGCTGTCTTCATCTTCTCCTGCAGTTTTTTTTTGTCATCTGCGGCTGCTGCCTTTGATTGGCACCATCGACTTGGGCACCCTGCTGCAACTTCTTTACAACGTGTTTTGTCTTTATGTAATGTGTCTTGTCCTAGTGTCTCTAATTTTTGTAATTCGTGTCAGTTTGCTAAAAGCCATCGTCTTCCTTTTTCTTTATCTCAATCGGAGTCTGTTGCACCTTTTCATTTAGTACATTCGGATGTATGGGGACCCTCTCCAAAAGTTTCAGCTAATGGAGCATGCTATTTTCTTTTATTTGTTGATAATTTTTCCCGTTTCTCTTGGTTGTATCTCCTTAAAACCAAGGATGAAAATTTTTCTTGTTGTCTTCATTTCAAGCAACTCGTAGAAACTTAGTTTGACATTTAAATTAAAAGCCTACAAACTGATTGGGGGGGCGAGTTTCATCGAGTTGCTTCCTTTTTATCGTCTCATGGTATTCTTCATCGTGGGCCATGTCTGTACACTCCCCAACAAAATGGTCGGGTTGAGCGTAAAAACCGCCATGTTGTTGAAGTTGGTTTGGCCTTACTTGCTCATTCCAAGTTACCTTTGTCATTTTGGAGTTATTCTTTTCAAACCGCTATTTATCTTATCAATAGACTGCCTACTTCCGTCTTAAACTTTAAAGTCCTTATAAAATGCTTTATGATAAATCTCCTAACTATTCATTGTTGCGATGTTTTGGTTGTGCTTGCTTCCCTTGTTTACGGCCTTATAACTCTCATAAACTCTTATTCTAGTCAACTAAATGCATTTTTGTTGGGTATAGCTCAAATCATAAGGGCTATTTATGTCTCGATCCTTCATCTGGTCGTCTATATGTTTCTCGTCATGTCATTTTTAATGAGAGTGTGTTTCCTTGTGCTGATTCCAATTTTACCTTTGGCTCTGTTAAGTCTAGTCCCCTTGGTTCCTTTTTTTTTCTCCCTCTCCATTTCCCATGATGCAACAGCCTTCTGTCCTGAGGCCTCCTATTTCTCCTTTTCCTTCAGCTTCGATTTCCCCCTCTGTTTCGTCTCACTCCCTATCTCACCCACCTGGATTTTCTCTGTTACCCATGACTGCTCACCATTCTCCTGTTGGTTCTTTGGCTAGTATTTCTCCTCCTTCGGTTGCTACACCTCCTTTCAATTCAAGTCATTCTTCTCCTTCGGTTGTTATGTCTTCATCTGTTACCTCTCTTCCCCACAGTGAGCCATCCCCTGAACAGTCCCTTAATACTTCCTTACACGACCATCCACCTCCATCTCCATCTCTTCCCATCATCTCTCAGCCAACTGTTCCTCCTCCAACCAACGTCCATCCCATGATCACTCGTTCCAGGGCTGGCATATCCAAACCGAAATGTTGGCTATCCTCTTCTCCTATACCTTCCGAACCCTCTAGTTTTACGACGGCTGTTAAGGATGTTGAATGGCGCACTGCTATGGAAAAGGAATTTGATGCCTTGACTAAAAATAAAACATGGATCCTTGTCCCACCATCCCCTGAATATAAAGTAAGCAGTTGCAAATGGGTCTATATGATAAAGTTGAAACCTAATGGTGAGATTGAAAGATATAAGGCTTGTCTGGTTGCTCGTGGTTTTGATCAGGCTTTTGGCATTGACTACTTTGAAACCTTTAGTCTTGTAATTAAACCAGCTACAATTCAGATCATTTTGTCTCTTGTTGTTCGGTTTAATTGGGTTTTAAAGCAGCTTGATGTTCATAATGCTTTTCTGAATGGGGATTTAACTGAGGATCTTTATATGGTTCAACCACAAGGTTTTCAAGACAAGGATAAACCTAACCATGTTTCTAAATTGAAAAAACCATTGTACGGTTTAAAACAGAGTCCCCACGCTTGGTTCACTAAGTTGAGTACATGTCTTTTGCAGTGGGATTTCCAAGCTTCAAAGTCTGATGCATCAATGTTTGTTTTCCAAAAGGATTATGTTTTGGTTATTTTCCTAGTTTATGTGGCTGATATTTTGGTGACTGGAAATATTTTGCATTTTATTCAGCAGTTCATTGGTTCCTTGAATGGTTTATTTGCTCTAAAGAACTTGGGTAATCTATCATACTTTTTGGGTGTTGAAATTTCAAGGTCTGCTTCTTCGTTATTCTTGTGCCCGCGTAAATATTTTTTGGATATTCTTAATCCTGCGGCTATGTCTGAGTGTAAGTCTGCTTCCACGCCTATGGCTACTGGAAATATTTTGTCTGCCAATGATGGGGATATGTTACTGGATCCCAAAGAGTATAGAAGTCTCGTTGGTGCGTTGCAATATTGCACTCTTACTCGTCCAAATTTGAGTTTTGCTGTAAATAAGATGTGTCAGTTTTTACACTCTCATACTTCTGCTCATTGGAATGTTGTTAAGCGAATTATTCGTAATTTAAAGTCTACTCTTGATTATGGTCTCTCCTTTTCTTCTTCGAGTCCGTTGTCGATAACTTATTATACTGATGCTGATTGGACGAGTTGTCCTGATGATAGAAGAAGCACTAGTGGTTATTGTTCATTTTTTTGTGATAACTTGATCTCCTGGTTCTCTGGGAAACAAAAAGTTGTTTCTCGCTCGAGCTTTGAATCTGAATATAGGGGAATGTCGAATGCTACGACAGGGATTATTTGGGTTTAGTCTATTCTTTCTGAAATTGGTGTGATTATGTCGTCGACACCATTATTGCTTTGTGATAATATCAATGCTACGTATTTGGCAGCTAACCCAGTTTTTCATAGTAGATCAAAGCATATAGAGATTGATCACTGTTTCATTCGGGAAAGAGTTATGTGCAAACAGCTTTTAGTTCGATTCGTCCATTCAGAAGATCAAGTTGCTGATATCATGACAAAGCATCTCCCTACGGCTCGGTTTCAAAATCTTCGAACCAAGCCTACTGTCCATTGTAAGTCAGTTTCGCTTGCGGGGGGATAATAGTGGGCTATTTCTCAACGTTGTTTATTGGTCAATTTACCTTGTTTTTAGGTTTGTATTGGTGTATTTTCTCTAGCCTCTCTAATGCAGACACGTGCCTATCTTCTCTGTTATATGCCCTAGCTCGGGGTTTGTAATAGTATGAACAATTAATTCCTTCTCTGAATATCAGTACATCCCTCTCTGATTTCTTTCTTCATAATTAATAATAAATTATTACAAATTAGCTATAATGACTAAAATAGACATATATCTAAATTAAACCTAGGTTGCGTTATTAATATTTGACTTCAAAATTTTTGCATAAACTTATATGTAATTTAAATTGCAAATTATATTCGGTTAACTTCAAATAATTTGGCCAAAATGAGCATAGCTTAGCGGTAATTGACATGTACCCCTCGACCAAGAGGCCAGAGGTTCAAAACCCTCCACCCCAAATGTTATTGAACTCAAAAAAAAAAAAAAAAAAAAAAAATCAAATAATTTGAAAAATTTTATCAAGAAAGAAAAGTTGTGTTATATAAAAATTGTTTCAAATAAAATCTAATGGTAGTTTAAATAAAAAAAAAAAAAAAAAAAAAAAAAAAGGGTAAGAAAAGTATATTAGAAGCAACAAATTAAATTTAATATTGCACCACAGTTGAAATGGGATGAAGATGGCAATGTGTTGGACGAGTGGATAAATTAATATTCCTTCCACATTTAGGGTGTGTTGTTGGTTTAACTTTTCAAGTATTTAATTTTGAAAAAAATTCTAGTGTTTGACAGCAACTAAAATTGACTTATTAAATAATGAAATTGAGAAATAAACCATTTTGAGAGAAACACATGAAAGTAAATTTTTTAAAAAGACTTTTTAAGCATATACTTGTGTATAAAAACACTTATAAGGAAATGTGTAATCAAACATGAGTGTTTATTCTAAACAATTTTTATACAAAAATGTTTTTTTAAAAAAAATGTATTCTTGAAAAACATTTAAATTAAACTTATTCCAAACGGACCCTTAATGACGATATTGATGGAGACTAACTAGAAACATCATTCAAAGTTTAGTATTTTGTTAATGACATATATTGATGAGGGTTGTTTAGAAGCATGAGACCAGCCTAATTTTTTTTTTTTTTTTTTTAAATCAAGAACTAAATTAACATAATGTTGAATGTCTAGAGATCGACTATGATCTAGGTTTCCATGTAAGATCCTGTTGATGTTGGTGATATGAATTATATAGGGCTCGTTTGGTAACGTTCTTGTTTCTTGTTTTTTGTTTCCAATTTTATTAAGAAATCTAAGCATTTAATAACTATGTATGTTTCTTGTTTCTCATTTTTTAGAAACACTCTCAAAATTTGTATAGAACTTTTGGGAACAACTAAAACTAGTTTCTCCTTTTTTGTTCTTGTTTCCAATTTTTTCCAAACATAAATAAGAATATAGGTTTATTATTATTGAATGTATAGGTGTTAAGGTCATGAAATTCTATTTTTCTTTATTAAAAATGAAGAAACAGAAACAAGAAACAAGAAACGAGAACGTTACCAAACGAGCCCATAGTTTGTTGTTTTGTGTGCAAATAGTAAGATGCTTTTAAATGCTCAGTAACTTTTATTGTCTACAGATTGTTTCAATATAGTTGCAGTTTCAACAAGTACTGAACTTTGTGAGAGTTGTTTGATTGTGAACCATTCTTCCATTTTTTTAGGATCCGTTTGGAATACCTTCTAGTTTAAGTGTTTTGCAAAATGCTTTATTCACGTTCATGTGGTTTTCTCTTTCAACCACACTCCCTCTGTGTTTTTTATAAAATTATTGTCAAACACTTAAATCATGTTAGAGTAAAAGACAACACTAACTATATCTAGAAGCTTCTTGAAGCATCTACGTATGCATGGATGTATATATAACTAGTCCTCTATAGATTTATCTTGAATATTGTAAATAGATATCTAAAAGAAGGTCTAGAATTATCTTATCTTTAGGTTTCAAGGAATTCGGAATTCCTTGGATAAAGATATACATAGAAATATGAGATATCCTTAGAAACGACCAAAATTACAGTGTAGTTTTCAAAAATTGCCATACTGGATTTTTTAATGAAAAATGGCCAACCGATATTTTTGACCTATTTTCGTGCAATTCAATTTTCCATTTTTACCCTTGAGTAATTTCCCATGTCTCCCCCTATATTTGTGCTGCCTGTATCTGATGAAATTAAAAAAAAAAAAAAAATCGTTAACCTCCAATCCCATGAATCAAGGAAATGATGGTTACATAATCAATACTCTCTCTCTTCCCATTTGCAATCTAGGGAACTACCCAAAATATACTTTTTTTTGCTTTGGTTTTCCAGTAGATTTTTACAGCATCGATCCTCCCTCTCTTGATCATCTTTTGGAAGAAGGTTGATCGATTTGTTGGTTCACGGTTTCTTCCAACACCATAGGCAGATCAGCGGCGGAGCTACAAGCCCCCCCTGAACTTTACTGTATATTTTACTAATATTTAAAAGTTCAATTTGTTTAACATAATTTATGTTTGCCTCATTGGTGATAACGCGTGAAGCCCCCCCTGCGCGATGCTCAGCGGCCGAGTTCAAGGCAAACAGAACACATTTCTTTGTTTTTATCGCTTTTTAAGTCCGTTTTTTGAGCGTCCGAGTTCGAGCCACCCGGAACGTGTTTTTGTTTTTGTTTTTTTTCGCTTTTTAAGTCCGCTTTTTTTCATTACCGCCCAGTGTTCGAGTTCGAGCCTACTCAAACGCATGTTTTTGTTTTTTTTTTCGCTTTTAAGTCCATTTTTTTTCATTAATAACTTATTTTCTTCTTTTTTAATAAATTTTTTTTTTGTTTTTGTTTTATTATAAAATTTTTATAAATATATATATTGATTAAAAAAAAGTTATTATTCTCATTGATTTAGTACGTAGAAAACTATACAAGGAAATAAAATTAGACCTATAATATTTTTAAATGCTAGTAGATTGTTTTTTAATAATTAATTCTATTTGAAAAACTATAATTATTATGATTTTCATTTATATATATATATATATATATATATATATATATATATATATTAAAAATAAGTAAAAGATATCATTTTTATCTTTTATTTTGAGATTTGTTTTATTTTAGTGTTTGTGTTTACAAATGTCCAAATTTAGTTATTGTTAACTTTTTTTTTGTTTTTGTTTTGTTTTTTTTTTTTTTTTTTTGTCTATAGCCCTCCTATAAATTTTGGAAACAAATTCACATCATGTCTTTTCTTAAATGGAAATTATTATCACTGTTTTTACCAAATTTAATAGAAATTTACTTCAAAATACCAAAATAAGTACTGATTTTAAGGTTTATTGAAAGTACCGAACTAAATTTGGACATTTTAAAGTGTACAAAACAAAATAAAATGAGATCTAAAGTACATTGACCAAAATGGTATTTTAACCTAAAAAATGTCGAAATTTTTTTTCTATTGAACAAGCCCCCCCTAACATAAAGTTCTGGATCGGCCACTGAGGCAGATCATAGGTATGGTTTGCATGATTGTATTTATTTTTTAAAAATCACATTCACTTTTTTGTTCATTAATGTAATCCTTGCTCTTTCTTTTCAAAACTAGATGTCTTCTATTCTCCTTTCTATATGGTACGATGGGTTGTGGGATAATTGCAATCAATACACTGGATTCAAGGTGTCAACAGTGGATTCAAATTGTTCATTCGAACAACTCTTCGATTGCATAAATAGTAAGATTAATTTCAGAATAATGGAAAAATTAATCGTCTCTCCTTGTATAGCAATATTTCTGGTAAACCGACAATGTTGCATGGCTATTATTTTCTAAATCCCAATTTTCGAATTAAGTTTAACGAAAATAGTGAGTAATGATTTCTTCTCTTTTTTTAGATGATTTGATGTTTACTATACTGAAATTATTTGCATGTTGTCTAGTAGGTTAGTTCACTTATATACACTGTATTTGCATAATCTGTTTACTGAATACACTGTATTTGCATAATTTTTCTTTTTATAAACTTAATCTTTTTTATTGTTCTGGTAACATTTGTGTGAGTAATGATTTTTCCCCCTTTTCAAGATGATTGAAATTATAGTAAAGGTTTGGAAAAGAAAATAGGGTTTTGTGTGTAAATGAATTTAGTAATTTAAATACACACAAACTTAACAGATTTTTTTTAACTCTACAATTCTCTCCCTTGATTCATGCTATTTTGGTTGATTTTTTTGTTATCAATCAACCCTCTCCCTTGATTCATGGTTATTTTTAAGGTAAAAGTTCAACAGTTTTTTTTTTTTTTAATTTTACATCTCCCTATTATTAATTTATACAGTCAAACTATTTATTTGTTATATTTGTTAAATTTGAATTTATTGATTTTCAATGTGTCGTTAAATTAAGTGTAAATACTAGATTTTCTCCTACATTTTCGCTGTATTTGAATTTATAGTTCACTGGATTTACGTTGTGTTTGAATTTATCGGTTCACTGGATTTAGATTTCGTTTAGGGGAATTTTCATTCGATTCGTTGTAAAAAAAAACCTACTAAAAATAGGTTATTTTTCAAAATGCTCAATTAAAAATGGTCATTTATCTAGTTGCCCCAAGAAATATATAGGATATTTTTAGATCCAAGAAGAGAAAAAATCCTTTTGCTTGGAATCCAAAGATCTTAGGCCTATTGCTTTGCTTGGATCAATTTTGTATGTTGATCTTTCGTTGGAAGCCAAATTCTCAGAAGCACATTCTTATCCAATCGTTCTTTGCGGCGACTTTGTGGTCTTTATGGAATGAATGTAACAGCCGAATCTTCAAGGGGATCTCTCGCAGTTTTGCTCAAATTAGGGAGGATATCATTGCTCTTTCTAGCTTTTGGGTGTCTTCTTCAAGTCTTTTTTGTAACTATGAAGCCTCTTCTATTTCCTTTAATTGGGAGGCTTTCATGGTAGCTCCTCCTTTGTATGTTTCTCGCATACATTTGAATAAAGTATCCTCTTTTCTAAAAGGATCTTAGGCCTATAAATAAGAGTGAGTTCCCCATAAGCATAACACAACTTTGGAGGAAGATCACAACTTGGAGAAAGTATCAACAAGTTGTAGAAAGCATCAAGAGTCAAGTGAAAATTTGAGAGAGTCTTCTCCTAAAGTGTCCATCTTTGTACTTTCCTAATAAAAGTTTTTTTCTTCCATAAAGAGTTTGTCTCTCTCCCCTTTTGTGCTAATTTCTTCCACATTAACCTCAAACAAAAGATTATTTTAACATGAGATTATTGAAAGTGACAACCGTCACAATGAACCTATCACTCTTATCGGTCAAAATATAATGCCCCACATTATCAATAATGTTTGATTTCAATCCATCAGTAAAAAAAACCTTTCGTGTAGGAAACCAACCCCAAATGTACAAGAATATTTGAACCAACAAAAACAAGAAGATAAGTATACAAATTTGGAAAACATTAGAATCCAATGTGAACCAAAATTGAGAATAAAAAAATCCGTAAAACAAGGGAAAATTCGTAAAAACACCAAAATTCAAACAACAATATGAAATAGATACGGAATAATGGGGAAAAGAAAGAAAGTAGCCCTTTGGCCGACATCACTATCTTTTCGCTTGAGAATTTTACAAACATCCTTTTTGAATGTGAGTTTGAACATCACTTTCAGTTACGCCTGTAAAGGGGCATGAAATGGCACTTAATCCAACTTTCAATCACCAACCATCCCTCCTAACTTTATCATCTCCAGGAATCACTCCAAAACTATTAGTATTTGAAATCCTTCAGAAAATTAAAGAAAAGACAGTAACACAAACTTGAAACAAGTAAAATAAAAACAATAACACCACAATAGCAGGTACACTAAAAAAGACTAGAACAACCATATAGGCATTATGAATTTCAACGGTAAGAGTAAATAAGTTGCACCCTGATTCAATCCAACTCAAATGCATTATGAATGATTAATGGCAACTAAACTCCACTCAAATGTTTGTCCAAGAGAGCAGCTCTAGTGGAATAATAGACACCAAAATTAAGGAGAAAACCCGTATCTACAGAATTAAGTTCCCAATTTGAATTATCATCCATATTGTCAAGAAAAGCACATCCCAACCGATGGTATACTCACTAAAGCTTTAGTTCCTGGGGAAAGAGAGTATTGACAATGCACAATATATATAATCACATTAATTAAGAGTTAGTAAGATCGGCGGCCTTGCGCTCCAAACCAATGAAATGTCTAAACCAGAATACTCAATTTCTGAATTAGAGTGAAAATTCTTAGAACCTACCTGTTGGGAGTGCGCCCAAAGTCCCACATCGGCTAGATGAGGGGAAGATCATGGGTATATAAGGGAGGACAAGTATCTCCATTGGTATGAGGCCTTTTGGGTGAACCAAAAGCAAAGCCATGAGGGTTTATGCCCAAAGTGGACAATATCATACCATTGTGGAGATATGAGTGTGTCCGGTTGTCCCTTGCAAGTGGTATCAGAGCAACTGTAAGGTCCTGACGACTAAATTCGAGGTCGAAAGATTCGACGGTAAGGGTGATTTTTCTTTATGGAAAAAGAAAATGTATGCCCTGTTGGTTCAGCAAAAAGTGGCAAAAGCTTTAGCTGAGGATGAAACCAGACCAGAGTCAATGTCAGAGGAACAGTATAATGATATGAAGGAAATTGCATATAGTACTATTATACTTTATTTGGCTGATAATGTACTCAGACAAGTTAATGAACAAACCACAGCTAAAACTGTTTGGGCCAAGTTAGACACCATCTATCTAAAAAGGTCTTTAACCAATAAGTTGTATTTGAAGGAAAGATTCTTTGGATTCAAAATGGATGCCTCAAAGGATCTTGAACAAAACCTAGATGAATTTAATAAGATCACTATTGATTTAATTAACATTGGTGAAAAGCTGGATGATGAGAATAAAGCTATTATTCTCTTAAACTCACTGCCTGAATCCTATAATGAAATTAAGAATGCAATTAGGTATGGGCGTGACAGCTTAACCATGGAAATAGTGGTGAATGCCTTGAGATCTAGGGAACTAGAAGTGAAAAAAACTGGAAATAAAGAAGGAGAAGCACATTTTACAAGGGGAAGATCGGTGCAAAAGGGAAACAAAGGCAGCAGCTCTAGAGGAAAGTCTGAAACTAGTAGAGGAAGGTCAAAATCACAAGGCAAAAGTAGAAAATGTTACTATTGCCAAAAGGAGGGTCATATCAGGCGTAATTGCTATGAGTTAAAGAATAAAAGGAAAGCAGAAAATAAAAAAGGTGAAGACAGTAACAATGCAAATGTTACTGTAGGATATGACTCAGCCGAAGTTCTAATGGCAGCTGATTGTATGACTTCAATGGCAGTATCTGAATGGATATTGGACTCAGGGTGTTCATTTCATATGACACCAAATAAGGACTGGTTTCAAGACTTTGAACCCTTGAATGAAGGGACTGTACTGCTGGGAAATCACCATGAATGTAAGGTGAAAGGCATAGGATCTATTCAGGTGAAAATGTTTGATAATCAAACAAGGGTCATTCCGAATGTTAGGTATGTACCTGACCTTAAAAGAAGCTTGCTTTCACTGGGAGTTTTTGATAGATCCGGCTATGTCTGTAAAACAGAGAATGGAGTCATGAAGATTATTAAAGGTTCTATGGTTAAGTTGAAAGGTAAATTAACAAATGGCTTGTACATTCTTGAAGGAACTACTATCCTTGGTACAGCAGCTTTAGCATCTTTGAATGAGCAAGAGAATGCCAAGCTTTGGCATGGGAGATTGGGACATGTCTCAGAAAGAGGTTTGATTGAATTAAACAAACAAGGATTGCTTGGTAATAAACCTCTTGGAACACTTGGTCTTTGTGAGCACTGTGTGATGAGTAAATCAACCAGAGTATCCTTTAATAAAGGTAAACACATATCAGCTGGGATACTGGATTATGTACATGCTGATTTGTGGGGACCAACTAATACAGCTACTCTTGGAGGCTCAAAGTATTTTTTATCAATTGTTGATGACTACTCGAGACGTGTGTGGGTGTATACCATGAAAACTAAAGAAGAAACTTTTAAGTACTTTGAGGACTGGAGGATACTGACACAGAATAAAACAGGAAAAAGACTAAAATGTTTGCGCACGGATAATGGGCTTGAGTTTCTGAGTCATAAGTTCATTGAGATGTGCAAAAGAGAAGGCATTGATCGACATTTCACAGTAAGAGGAACTCCTCAGCAGAATGGACTTGCTGAAAGAATGAATAGGACCCTCTTAGAACGTGTTAGATGCTTATTATCGAATGCCAATCTTGATAAGAAATTCTGGGGAGAAGCTGTGATGACTGCAGCATATTTAATCAATAGGTGTCCCTCATCAGCTATTAATTTCAAGACTCCAATGGAACGGTGGACAGGGGCAGCACCTGATTTGTCTCATCTTAGGCTCTTTGGATGTGTAGCTTATGCACATCAAAAGGAAGGGAAGTTAGACAAAAGAGCTCAAAAGTGTATTTTCTTGGGGTATCCTCATGGAGTGAAAGGGTACAGATTATGGAGTCTTGAAAAAGGAAAGGAAAGGTGTTTAATAAGTAGAGATGTAGTGTTTGACGAATCCAAAATGGCCATGGAATTGAAGACACCAGAAGCTACTCAACATGGAAATCAAGTTCAACCAGTGGAATTAGAACTTGACAGGGCAGTTTCTAACACACCCGTGGTGAGTGATCATGTTGATGTTCTTGCAGAATCTGATCAAGGTGGAGTTACTGTTGAGGCCGAAGAGGATCTTCATGTTGAAGATCAATCTGGAATCCAAGCTGACTCACCTGGAGTCATCTCACAGCAAGAAAACCTTCAGTCCTATCAGTTGGCAAGAGACAGACGCAGGAGGGAGATAAGGCAGCCTGCAAGGTATGCTTCTGCTGATCTTGTATATTATGCTTTGAATGCTGAATTGAATCAGATTGATAATGAACCAATAACTTACAAGGAAGCTATTAATTCTCCTGACTGTAAGAAATGGCAAATGGCTATGGATGAAGAAATGGATTCGTTATATAAAAATAACACATGGACTCTTGTTAATAAACCCCCTAAACAGAAACTAGTAGGATGCAAATGGATATATAAAATAAAACAGAATGTTGATAAGGCTGAATCCTTGAGGTACAAGGCTAGACTAGTGGCTAAGGGGTTTACTCAAACTCAAGGTATTGACTATGAAGAAATTTTCTCACCTGTGGTGAGACACACGTCGATAAGAGTCCTGTTGTCTCTAACTGTTGCCTTTGATATGGAGTTAGAACAGCTTGATGTCAAAACAGCATTCTTGCACGGAGACCTAGAAGAAACTATATACATGCAACAACCGGTTGGTTATGTGAAAAAGGGTGATGAAACCAAGGTATGTTTACTCAATAAATCCTTGTATGGTCTTAAGCAGTCCCCAAGACGTTGGTATTTGAAGTTTGATTCATTTATGATCTCATGTGGTTTTTCTAGAAGTCTATTGGATCATTGTGTTTATTTTAAGCATGATGGAAAGTCTTCTCCTATATATCTACTCCTATACGTAGATGATATGCTTCTAGCAAGTAGAGACAAACATGAGATAAAGAAACTTAAATATCAACTGAAAAGTAACTTTGATATGAAGGAACTTGGTCAAGCAAAGAGAATTCTAGGGATTGATATTAAAAGAAACAGAGAAAAAGGACTGTTAATGCTGTCACAAGAAGCTTATTCAATAAAAATGTTAGCTAAGTATAATATGCACCTTGCAAAGGCAGTAAGTGTGCCACTAGCTAGACATTTTAAGTTAACCTCTAGACAATCACCACAAACAGATGTAGAAAAGCAAACCATGTTAAATGTGCCATATGCAAGTGCGGTTGGGAGCCTAATGTATCTGATGGTGTGCACTCGACCGGATCTTGCGTATGCAATGAGTGTTGTGTCTAGATTTATGGCAAACCCCGGGAAAGAGCATTGGCTTGCTGTTAAGTGGATATTACGGTATGTAAAGGGTACTGTCTCTAGAGGTTTGATGTATAAACAGTCTGAAATTCAAAACAACTTGCTAGGGTACGTAGATGCTGACTATGCAGCTGATGTAGATAAGAGGAGGTCACTTACTGGTTATGCCTTCACTTATCTTGGTAATCTAGTGAGTTGGAGAACGTCATTACAGTCTGTGGTGGCCTTGTCCACAACCGAATCAGAATATATAGCTGCAACTGAAGCTATTAAGGAAGCAATTTGGTTGAAAGAGATTACAAATGAGCTGCTAGATGATAAGAGAATAGTTGTGGTTTTTTGTGATAGTCAAAGTGCAGTCTATCTATCTAAAAACCAAACTTTTCATGATAGATCGAAGCATATAGACATACGATACCATTTTTTAAGAGATGTCTTAAATGAGGGCAAGTTTAAGCTAGAAAAGATTAGTACTCATGATAATGCTGCTGATGCATTTACTAAATCTTTGGCTGTTACAAAATTTGAGAGTTGTTTAAAGACTCTCAATATCTGTTCTGTTTAAGGTGGAGTGTGATAAACGGTCACTATTTGTTTACTGAAGCAGAAGATTAGTGTTAAGCTATCAAGGTGGAGATTTGTTGTTTATTTGATAGCTAAACACTGTTTTAAAGCTCATCATTCAGCTGGTTAATGTCCCTGTTTTTGCTCTAGCTGGTTTGTTGCTCAACATGTGGTTGGCACGTGATACGGTTAGTAAATAACTAACTTTCATCTGATGATTACCTGATAGCGCGCCAGGTGTCAAGGAGTGAGCTGGGCAAAATCCATTTCCAAATAGCTGGTATAATTTGGGAATTAGGGATACTATTCTTCATTCTTACGCTTGCTGTTTTCAGTGTAAGTGAGAGAGAGCTGAGTGTGTGAGCTGGGAGAGAAGAATTGTAAGGAACCTTTGGGTGTGCGACTGTCTCTGTAAAGGTGAGTAATCTCATCTGGGTTTGAGAGTGAGTGTTTGCATTTCCCTGTATTCCTTTGAAGTAGCAGATGAATTGAAGCGAAGAAGAAGGCTGAGAGCTTGCGGATTGTTCTCAGATCAGGTTCTTTGTGTATTATTCATCAGGTGCTCGTGTTTATGATTTATTTCTCTGTAATCGGCTGCTGATCTATAATAATAGTGACTAAGAGTGGATGTAGTCCAAGTTGGGCGAACCACTATAAATCTCGGCGTCTCTGTTTCTTCTTCCCTGCTTCAATATTTCGGTTTTGCATTATTGGTTGTATTGTTTGCTGTTTGGTTTGAGGAAGTCACTGGTAGGAAGTGTCTTAGAATTTAGTTTGGAGTTTCTGTATACACAACAGTTGGTATCAGAGCCATGCCCCGGGCGTAGCCGTGTCGGGTAGAATCCTCGGGTGCCGAACAAAGAAGTTGTGAGCCTTGAAGTAGTCATGGGGAGATCCGTGGTTGAGCTCTGGGCAGGCGGGTATACTCCGGAGAAGAGGAGTCGTCCTGGATAAGAGCATGAACTCTTGGTAAAGCGGTGAAGTGGGCCCCATCGCTAGAGAGTTGGACGGACTCTTGGTAAAGGAGAGTTCCGAGTTGGACGGATAGATGACTCCCTAGTTGAGGGGAGGCTCGGTGGTACTTTGTTCGAGGGGAGGATTGTTGGGAGTGCGCCCAAAGTCCCACATCGGCTAGATGAGGGGAAGATCATGGGTATATAAGGGAGGACAAGTATCTCCATTGGTATGAGGCCTTTTGGGTGAACCAAAAGCAAAGCCATGAGGGTTTATGCCCAAAGTGGACAATATCATACCATTGTGGAGATATGAGTGTGTCCGGTTGTCCCTTGCACTACCAAAATAATAATTCTTTTAATTTATGGTGAAATTTGTTTAAAATGGATATCCAATTACATATATTGACACAATGTCGAAGTATTTAAATACCAATGTGACATATTTTAAAAGTTATCAAGAAATAGTTTTCTGAAATGAGGAGCATGCACACGACCATTTTAACTTTTGCACATCTATAAACAATGCTTCATGAAGTGCACGGTCTATTTTCTCTTTAAATCAACTAAGAAATCAGCTGCAGTTCAATTTCAGGTAGCAAGGAAGAACCTACGCCATACTTTTGGAATTTTCTATTAGGCCTAAAGGTGGATTCCCTTGGGATCCACAGATCCGTAAAAAACAACTAAGAAATCACCTGGGGTCACTTATAGGCCTAAAGTTTGGATCCACAATAATAGATAACATGAGGTTCCATCTCGAAATTAATTGACAATGGGTGGAAAAACTCATCCATCTTATAAATTGTGAGGTCTCCACTTATCTTTTCAACGTGAGATTCTCAACACACAAATCAGTAAAAAACGTGTCATGCCTATCCCCAATTTTCCAATGAACCCCCCACAGTAAACTACGCCAGAAAAAGGATGCAGAGCTTGGGCAAACCGCTTTAAGAATTGCAATGTCAATCTAAATTTAATTTTTAATAACGATTGAGGGATCCAACATAGTTTTTCTTAGTCCAAAGGGGTGAGGTTGAAAGATTCAACACGATTTGCTTTGCTTATTTCTATTTTTAGAATATACAATGTCAATCTCTTTTTTTTTTTTTTTTTTTGAGTTCAATGTCAATCTAAATTTATTTCTTAATAACGATTGAGGGATCCCACATAGTTTTTCTTAGCCCAAAGGGGTGGGGTTGAAAGATTCAATACAGTTTGTGAGACCAACTAATGGAATTTTCTTTTTGCAATTATTGCACAATTGATGTTGGTTTTTAATTAAAAACTGTACTATAAGAGAGCATATTAATAAAATCTCCAAACGTGTCGACCAAAAATCCTATGTCGTAATTTCTTGGAAATTTTCCAAACTCTTCTACCAAACCTTTTCATTTTGTTTTTTTTTTTTTTTTTCTTTTTCCATATTATTTTATTTGCTAACTCTATTGAAAGTTGGATTTCTCATTGGAGAAAAAGCTAAATATACCAAACTAGTCTCTGTGATCTTTAAGGTAATTCTCAAATGGGCCATTGATCTTTTAAAATTCTTCAACTTCAATCACAATGTGTAAAAAGTTCAACAAAAAGTTGATGTAATTTAGCCAGAGATATGGTTTGACTTCGGAAAGATAAATTTAAAATGGGAATTAAATTTGAATTTGACGCTTTAAAAATTGACATTGGGAAGCTTCTCAGGTGTACGGTATTGGCGTTTGCTGCTAACTGAAGTTTTTCATAATATGAAAGGTATATTTCTCATTAATCTGGAAGAATACAAGGTCCTCAATATATAAGGCTGAGAGTGTAACAAATTAACCGAAAGAAATATAAATAGAGTATAACAAAATAACAGAAAGAAGTATTCAAATAACAAACTCACAACAAACCCTTAACAAATTAAAATATCTAAGAATATTATACATAACATCCCCTCTCAAACTAATGACTATCGAGGCATGAGTTTGGACTTCAAAAAACAGAGGCGATGATTGGTGAGAGGCTTAGTAAAAAGATCTGCATACTGATTTGTAGTTGGAACAAAACGAAGATCAACATCCTTGCTAACAACTCTTTCACGAATAAAGTGAAAATCGACTTCAACATGCTTCGTGCGGCCATGGAAAACCGGATTGTGAGCTAACTGAATTGCTGACTGATTATCACAATAGATCAAGGGAGAAATTTTACCAAAAATATGAAGATCACACAATAGCTGACGAATCCAAAACAATTCTGCAGTAGTAGAAGCAAGAGCACGATATTCAGCCTTTGTCGAGCTACGAGATACCGTAGTCTGCTTCTTAGCCCCCCAGGATATAGGATTAGGCCCCATAAAAATGACGTACCCGGTGGTAGGACGTCTATCAGTATTATCTCCGGCCCAATCTGAATCAGAGTATGCAGTAAGGTGAAGAGATGAACCCTTTCGAAATAGAAGTCCAAAAGACAGAGTACCAACAAGATATCGAAGAATCCATTTAGCAGCTACTAAGTGAGCTTCATGAGGGGACTGCATAAACTGAGATAGCCGACTAACAGAGAAGGCAATATCAGGTCTTGAAAATGTTAAATAATGAAGAGCACCAATTAAAGCATGAAAGTTTTTCACATCAGAGCTAGAACAAGGGGAGCCAATATCAGATAACGACTTTAGAGCAATAGGAGTAGTACATGGCTTAGAATTTTCTATTCCAAAACGATGAAGAATATCCCTCGCATATTTAGCTTGAGAAACGTGAATACCAGCAGATGATCGGGTAATCTCAAGGCCAAGAAAATATTTCAGATTACCCAAATCAGTCATATCAAAGCGTGACTGTAATTGTTGTATTAAAGCTGCCATAGAAGATTCATTTGTGCTCGTGATTATAATATCATCAACATATAGAAGAAGGTAAATGAAAGTACCACGATCATTCAACACAAACAAGAAGGAATCAACTTGAGAAGCATGAAAACCAAGGGTAAGTAAATAAGAGGTGAAGCATTCAAACCAAGCTCTCGGAGCCTGCTTTAATCCATAAAGAGATTTAAGCAACTTACAAACATGTCGGGGTCGTAAGGGATCAATAAAACCCTGAGGTTGTTGCATATATACTTCATCACTGAGGTCACCATGCAAGAATGCGTTCTTTACATCCAACTGCCGAAGAGACCATCCATAATGAGCTGCTAAGGATAAAATAATACGGACAGTTGGTTTCTTTACTACGGGGCTAAAGGTTTCATCAAAATCAATACCTTCCTGTTGATGATAACCTTTAGCTACAAGACGAGCTTTGTAACGGGCTATGGAACCATCAGGATGACGTTTTACCCTGTAAACCCATTTAAACCCAATGGCTGATTTACCAGGAGGAAGAGGTGTAAGCTGCCAAGTGCCTTGTTTTATCAATGCCTCATATTCCTCATTCATTGACTCTCTCCAAGAAAGACGCACTGAGTAGATTTAGGTTGAAGTTTATTAGAATTATAAGGAGTTAGAAGCGGATAGCAAGCACAACCAAATGTCTTCATGATGGAATAACCAGGTGATTTAAGAAAAAGTCGTGAAAAAGGAGATTGATTGGCTAAGGATGGAGAAGGGAGACGGTTTATAAGATATGTGGCAGTAGCAAAAGCAAAGGACCAGAAATGAGGAGGTATGGAGGCTTGAGACATTAGAGCTAAGGCTGTTTGAACGATATGGCGATGCTTACGTTCAGCCACCCCATTTTGTTCAGGAGTGTAGGGGCACGATTTTTGATGGAGTATACCATGTGTATGACAAAAGGAAGTAAGATTATGATTTACATATTCACCACCACCATCGGTTCGTAATGTCTTTATTTTAGTAGAGAACATATTTTCAACAAGTGGTATAAAACGTTGAAACACAGCAGTAACATCAGACTTACGAGCAATAGGATATATCCATGTGAATTTGGAAAAATCATCAATAAACAACACATAGAAATTGAAACCATTTATAGAAGTTGCAGGAGCAGGACCCCAAACATCACTGTGTACAAGTTCCAGTGGACAAGTAGAAACAGAACGAGAACTAGAAAAAGGTAACTTAGACATCTTACCACTGACACAGTGTTTGCAGATACATTCAGAGATAGAATGAGTAGGTAAATTTAACGAACGAAAGATAGAATTAAGAGTAGAATGACCAGGATGGCCTAACCGATTATGCCAAAGATTATAAAGACGATCAGTATCAACATGAGCAAGATGACAAGTTGGACCAGTAGAGGAAGATGACCGAACAGAAGACGAAGGTAGAGGATAAAGACCGTTAACACTAGGTCCTTGGAATAAAACCTTGCCCGTAGACTTGTCCTGAACAAGGAATTTATGAGAGTCAAAAATCATGATGCAATTGTTGTCAACACAAAGTTGATGAACAGATAACAAATTGGTTGTAACATGAGGAACACAAAGAAGATTGTTAAGTAAAAAGGTAGAAGAAGGAGTGTGAAGAAGACCTGAACCAGAGTGAGAGATTGGAAGAGTATGCCCACTGCCAACAGAAATCTGATCATCCCCTATATAATCTGAAGCAACAGACAAATTACCAAGGTCAGTAGTGAGATGAGCATTACATCCTGAGTCCGCTAACCAAGTACCATTGCCAATGTTAGAGGAACCGAAATTAGAGCCAGGAGAAGAACTGTTACAATAAGCCACATTCTGAGATGCAACCATAGCAGCCAACTGAGTAGGAGGATGGCGGCCTTGATAATGGTAATTCATCCTATTATAACAGTCTATCGCAGTGTGTCCAGGACGATTGCAAATTTGACAAGGAACACAACCCTCAAAATGATTGTGACGACTGATAATTTGAAGAATGATTACCTCGACCACCACGACCAGGAGAGGGGAAGCCACCATGGCCACGACCTTGATTACCACGACCACGACTAGAAGGCCGACCACGAGTATAATTCCCTGATGGATGAAAACGACCAGGAGTTTGCTGTTGAGTGGCAAGCATAGCAGTTGGTTGAGTCAGTGTATCTTCAGCCTTCAACTGTTTAGCAATGGCAGACTCTTCAGATTTAAGAAGAACATGAAGCTCTTCAAAAGAAACAGTTTGAGAACGAGTACGAATCGAAGTTCGGAAAGCATTAAAGTCCGATGGCAAACCATTAAGGGCGTGAATGAGAAGATCCTCATCATCAACAATAATAGAGACATTCGCCATACGATCCTTAATTTCTTTAATACGCTTGATATAATCATCAATTGACTCACTAGGCTTCTTTGTAATAGATTGAAGATCAGCCTTGAGGTTAACAATATTAGTCCGAGAGCTTGAAGAATAGTGTTTTTCCAGCACTTCCCAAATCTTTTTAGAGGTGGTGCACCCGACAGCATAAGCTAAGGCAGTAGGAGAAAGAGTAGCATTAATCAATGTCATTAATGCATGATCCTTTGCGATCCAATCTTCATATAGAGGATTAGGTTGAGTGGTTGTAACAGTATAGACTCTTCAGACGAAGAACCAGGCGAAGTGGATGAAGTAGAAATCGTCTTCGCAGGGTAGGGCAGGGAGCCATCGATGAAACCAAAGAGCTTTTGTGCTTTCAAAATGGAGTGCAGCTGAAATTTCCACAAAACAAAATTCGAAGAATCCAATTGAATAGAAATCAAATTGCAGATGTTAGACAAAAGAAAAATTGGGGAATGAGAATCCCTATCAGATGGCGCCATGGAAGGAGAAAAAAAAGGCAGAAAATTGATGCACAGATATGCGTGGAGAGGGAAAAAAAAAGACGTGTGTCGTTTTTACTGCTCTGATACCATGAAGTTTTTCCTAATATGAAAGGTATATTTCTCATTGATCTAGAAGAATACAAGGCCCTCAATATATAGGGCTAAGAGTGTAACAAATTAAGAGAAAAAAATATAAATAGAGTATAACGAAATAACAGAAACAAGTATTCAAATAACAAACTCACAACAAACCCTTAACAAATTAAAATATCTAAGATTATTATACATAACACTAACCACCTCCGCAGTCTTTAAAAGGACGATGGCCGCATTTTCCTCTACTGCGGCTTTTGTATTCCTTCGTCATTTCCAATTTGGTTCTCTTACGTATGTTTCTGATGGATTCTTCCATTGCTCCAACGGAATCGTGGTCTTCTTCAAACTCCAACTGGGTTTATGATGTGTTTTTAAGTTTCAGAGGAGAGGATACAAGATCCAACTTCACCAGTCATCTTGACATGGCCTTACGTCAAAAAGGAGTCAACTTCTTCATAGATGACAAGCTCGACAGGGGTGGCCAAATTTCTGAATCCCTTCTCAAATCTATTGAGGGATCTAGGATTTCCATTATTATTTTCTCTGAAAATTATGCATCTTCCACTTGGTGTTTGGATGAACTGGTCAAAATAATTGAGTGCATGAAATCCAAGGGACAGTTAGTTTTACCAGTCTTCTACAAGGCGGATCCATCCGAAGTACGAAAACAAACTGGTAGATTTGGTGAAGCATTGGCCAAACATGAAGCTAAGTTTATGAGCACCAAGAAGATTCAAACATGGAAGGAAGCTTTGACTATTGCTGCTGGTTTGTCCGGTTGGAATCTAGCAACTTATAGGTATTTTTCTAGAGACTAGTGTTGTTTCAATTCCCTCCTTTTTCTTTTTATTTTTATTTTATTATTATTATTATTTTTTGTTTGTTTAACAAGCATATGTTGAAAGTTAAACCTATTTTTAATTAAAGTACGTGAGTTATAAAGTAATTAAATAAGTAAGTTTTGTAATTTAATTTGTTGTTAGAATAGGAGTTAAATACACATTCACTTATGGAAGAGTTATATTCATAAAGTTGAGTATGTTAATGGAACATGTTCATGAATTAAGATGAGAGTTATGGGATTTAGATTGTTCCATGAGAATCCTATAAATAAGATGTCTTTGGTATGTCTTGAAGAAAGTGTGTGGACAAGAAAACATAAGGAGAATTAGAGGGAAAAGTGTGAACCTAGTTTGTAGCTTCTTGGAGAGTGTTTTTAATACAAGTGATTTAGTTTCTTCTCAAATACTCTTTATTTGATTTTAAATTTGTGAGTGACCATCACATGCTTCTAACAAATTACACTAATTCCCTACTAGATACAATCCTAATGATAAAAATGGTAAATCTTAAATCTAAAAAGATTCATTATCCAGCTATGCACAATTTAACTTCATCTGTTATTATTTCCTATGTTCGTCAACCTTTTTATTCACATATGATGTTTTTAACTATGTACAGGAAGGACCTTCTTAAAGAAGTGTTGTCTAAAGTAAATCGAACTCAATTACTTGATCTAGCCAAACATCCTGTTGGAATTGATTCTCAACTAAGAGCTATCGAGTTGGCCTCCCATGTTGTGTCAAATGGTGTTTATATGGTAGGAATATATGGCATGGGAGGCATTGATAAGACAACTCTAGCCAAAGCTTTATACAACAAAATTGCCAATCAATTTGAAGGTTGCAGCTTCCTTTCAAATGTTAGAGAAGCCTCAAAGCAATTCAATGGCCTAGTTCAACTACAGGAAAATCTACTCTATCCAATCTTAAAGGATAATTTGAAGGTTGACAATGTTGACAGAGGAATAAATATCATAAGGAATAGACTATGTTCAAAGAAAGTTCTTATAGTTCTTGATGACGTGGATAAGCTTGACCAATTAGAAAAATAGGTTGGTGGGCGTGATTGGTTTGGTCAAGGTAGTAAAATCATTGTGACAACAAGGAATAAACAGTTACTTTCTAGCCATGGATTTGATAAATTGCACATGATATTCAAGGATTGGATGAAGACAAAGCCCTTGAGCTTTTTAGTTGGCATGCTTTTAAGGAAAGTTGTCCACCATCAAATGGCTATTTAGACCTTTCGAAACGTGCTACGAGTTATTGTAAAGGTCTTCCTTTGGCTCTTGTTGTTTTGGGTTCTTTTCTTTGTAAGAGAGATCGATCAAAATGGAGAAGTATACTAGACGAATTTGAAAACTCTCTTACCAAAGATATTGAAGATATTCTTTCAAATAAGTTTTGATGGGCTTGAAGACAAAGTAAAAGATATTTTCCTTGATATTTCTTGTTTTTTTGTGGGAGTTGATGTTGACTATGTTAAGGAAATATTAGAGGCATGTGATCTCAATCTAGATTACGGAATAACAATTCTCATGGATCTTTCTCTTCTTACTATTGAAGACGACTCGTTCAAAATGCATGATTTAATACGGCAAATGGGTCAAACAATTGTTTGTCATGAATCTTTTGAGCCTGAAAATAGGAGTAGATTGTGGATGATGTTGAGAAAATGAAAAGTTTTCATTATTAAACTTTATTTGTGCATTTAGTGTGACTTTTGGTTTTTGTGACTTTTGGCTTTTGATTTCTTGTAACCAATAGTGACTTTTGAGTTTTGGGAGTTAGGTGAGTTATGAGCATTTTATGACATTTAAAAGTTTGAACCATTGGTATTCTATGGTTACTTTTGTAAGCCTATATAAAGGCATGCTTAGTTGAATGAAAAATCATCTCCATTCATACTTGTCTTCCACGTTTTTCTAACAAAGTGGTATCAGAGCGAGTAGCAAAAAATTGAGAGAAATGGCCAACGGTGGGATGGGTTCGCTTCAACTACCGATGCTTTCCAAGCTCAACTATGACAATTGGAGCATCAAGATAAAAGCGTTACTAGGAGCACAAGATGTGTGGGAGATCGTGGAGAATGGTTTCCAAGAGGCGGAAGCTGGAGCCGATCAAGCGCAAAGAGATGCGTTAAAGGAGACAAGAAAGAAGGACAAGAAGGCCCTCTATATCTTGTACCAATCGGTGGACGAAGACACGTTTGAGACCATCGCCAATGCCGAGACGTCAAAGGCGGCATGGGACAAGCTCTAATCGACTCATAGAGGAGCCGATCGTGTGAAAAGGGTACGGTTGCAAACTTTACGTGGTGAGTTTGAATCTTTACAAATGAAGGAGACGGAGGTGATAGCGGAATATCACACAAGAGTAATGACCGTCGTCAACCAATTGAGACGAAACGGTGAAGAAATCGCCGATGTTCGTGTCATGGAAAAGGTTCTACGGAGCCTAAATACAAAGTTCGAGATTATTGCCACGACAATCGAGGAGACACAGGATCTCGAGATTATGACGATTGAACAATTTATAGGCTCATTGCAAGCCTATGAGGAGAAAAAGAAAAGGAGGATGGAGCAAACAGAGACCGTTGAACAACTTCTCCAACTCAAACTCAAGGAGGAGAATAGTCGTGGACGTGGAAGAGGACGTGGTGGAAGAGGTGAAACCAACACCGATGTTTCTCAAAATTCGAGTGATTCCTCAAGAGGAAGAGGAGGCCGAGGTCGTGGAAGACGCGGTGGAAGATCTGGGAGAGATAAATCTCAGGTAAAATGTTATAACTGTAATAAGTATGGCCATTATGCAAATGAGTGTTACTCATCTCAATCAGAATCAAGTGATCGGAAGCATCAGGATCAGTCAGCCGCCAGCACATCCAAAGCCCATCAAGGGCAATCTAATTATGCAGAGGAGAATGAAACTTTATTTATGGTTTCAAAGGGAGAAGAAGAGAGTCAAGATAGTATGTGGTATCTTGACACCGGAGCCTCAAACCACATGTGTGGAAAATGCGAGATGTTTGCAGAGTTGAACGAGATGGAGAAAGGTAATATTGCCTTTGGAGACAATTCTTTGGCCGCCATCAAAGGAATAGGTAAAATTCTCATTCGGTTAAAAAATGGAGAAAATCAATATATTACAAATGTTTATTACATTCCCAGTATAAAAAATAATATATTGAGTGTTGGACAATTGTTAGAGAAAGGTTTTGAAGTTCAAATGAAAAACAAGTGTTTGTATTTGAGGGATAATCATGAGAGACTTATTGCTAAAGTTTCCATGACAAAAAACCAAATGTTTCCTTTGAATATATGTAATGATGTTCCAAAATGCTTGAAGACGTGTTATGAGGATCTCTCCTGGTTATGGCATCTACGGTTCGGACACCTCAATTTTGGAAGTCTAGAAGACTTGTCGAAGAAGCAGATGGTGCGGGGTTTACCGCACATTCACAAGCCGAACCAAGTGTGTGAAGGATGCCTACTTGGCAAACATCATCGAAGTAGTTTTCCGAAGGAGTCTATGACAAGAGCCAAGAAGCCTCTAGAACTCATCCATGCTGATGTGTGTGGAATGATCAAACCGGAGTCTCATGGTAAAAGTAAATATTTCCTTCTGTTTATTGATGATTTTTCTAGAAAAACATGGGTGTACTTTTTGAAGGAAAAATCGGAAGTATTTGAAATCTTTAAGAGAATTAAGGCATGTGTGGAGAATGAAAGCAATCTTACAATCAAGGCCATGAGAACTGATCGAGGTGGTGAATTCACATCAAATGAGTTCAAACAGTTTTGTGATGAAAAAGGCATCCGACGTCCGTTAACAGTGCCAAGGACACCACAACAAAATGGCGTGGTGGAGAGGAAGAATCGGACAATCTTGAATATGGCAAGAAGCATGCTAAAGACAAAGAAAATGCCAAGGGAATTTTGGGCGGAGGCCGTAGCTTGTGCAGTCTATTTGACAAATCGAGCACCAACCAAAAGTGTGCTTGACAAGACGCCTCAAGAAGCTTGGAATGGAAGAAAGCCCGGAATTGGTCACTTCAAGGTATTTGGGAGTATTGCATATGCTCATGTGTCGGAAGAAAAAAGGACCAAGCTCGATGATCGAAGCGAGAAACTCATCTTCATTGGCTATGATGCAAGTTCAAAGGGTTATCGCCTTTACAATCCTTTGAATGGGAAGGTAATTATTAGTCGTGATGTTGTTTTTGATGAACAAGCATCTTGGGATTGGAATACACAGGAGGAGGAGTATGATTTCCTTCCATATTTTGAAGAAGACGATGAAAATGAGCCAACCAGAGATGAAATGGGTGAAGTTTTGCCTAGTCCAGTGCCATCCCATTTGACCGATCGATCATCATCTGAAGGTTCATCCAGCGATTCTGAGAATGAAATTTGTCCAAGAGGAACCCGAAGTCTGCAGGAACTTAATGAGGTAAATGAAAATCAAAATGACATAACTCTCTATTGTCTTTTTGGTGATTGTGAGCCCATTAGTTTCCAAGAAGCCATTGCAAGCAAGAAATGGAAGGATGCAATGGATGAAGAAATTCGAGCGATAGAGAAAAATGACACGTGGGAGTTGACCAAGCTTCCAAAAGGGCACAAACCAATCGGAGTGAAGTGGTTATACAAGACAAAGAGAAAGGCCAATGGCGATGTTGAAAGGCACAAGGCGAGACTAGTGGTGAAAGGGTATAGTCAACGACATGGCATCGACTATGATGAGGTATTTGCCCCCGTTGTTCGTCTTGAAACTATTCGTTTGATTATTGCTTTGGCAGCTCATAATCATTGGAAAATACATCAAATGGATGTCAAATCGGCCATTGCCTTAGCCAAAAATCCGGTATTTCATGGGAGGAGCAAGCACATTGATACCCGATTTCACTACATTCGGGATTGCGTTGCGAATAAAGAAGTGGAACACTCAAATATATCAAGTCACAAGACCAAGCGGCAGACATTTTCACAAAGCCCCTCAAGTTGGAAACTTTTATCAAAATGAGGAGTTTACTTGGTGTGACAAATCAAGTTTAAGGGGGGGTGTTGAGAAAATGAAAAGTTTTCATTATTAAACTTTATTTGTGCATTTAGTGTGACTTTTGGTTTTTGTGACTTTTGGCTTTTGGTTTCTTGTAACCAATAGTGACTTTTGAGTTTTGGGAGTTAGGTGAGTTATGAGCATTTTATGACATTTAAAAGTTTGAACCATTGGTATTCTATGGTTACTTTTGTAAGCCTATATAAAGGCATGCTTAGTTGAATGAAAAATCATCTCCATTCATACTTGTCTTCCACGTTTTTCTAACAGATGACTGGAGAAATAATCAATATGTTGGAAGAGAATTCAGTAAATAGCCTCACACAAAGTATTTTTTATTTACTTATATTTCCAAGACTTTTGTTAATAACGTTAAATGACTGGATTTATAACTTTGTAGGAAACCGATGCAGTTAAAGCGATAAAGCTAGACTTGACCTACTATCACCCCCACGTTGTCCAGGAATGGGAGCCAATTGACCCAAAAGCTTTTAGAAACATGAAATCTTAGATTGCTTCTCCTACAAAACCCAGTATTTTCTGGAAATATATTTGAATATTTACCCAATAAGTTAAAATGGATAAATTTTCGTGGATTGAGAATTGGACCAGAAATGAGGAATAGCCACGACGAAAAACACTTGGGGAACATTGAGGTAAATTATACAGCCTCTACTTGTGTGACAAATTTTTCCACGAAGTGTATTGATTCATTTTTTTTTTATTTGTTTCTTTTCCATGTGTCATAGAATTGCAAGAGGTTGAAGCATGTTAATCTCAGTTTCTCTTACTTAGAGAAAATTCCTGACTTCATGCTAAAGTCCCTTGAAGTTTTGAATCTAACTGGATGCATAAAACTTGAGGAAATCCCCGACTTATCTGCATCGTCAAACCTTAAGAAATTGTATCTTAGAGGATGCTCAAATTTGAGAATAATTCATGAGTCCGTTGGTTCTCTTAGTAAGCTTATTACATTCGACCTTCAAAGTTGTCACAGTCTAGAAAATCTCCGACTTACTTCATGTTAAAGTCTCTTGAAGTTCTGAACCTAACTGGATGCAAAAAACTTGAAGAAATTCCTGATTTGTCTGTGACATCACACCTTAAGGAATTGTATCTTAGAGGATGCTCAAATTTGAGAATAATTCATGAGTCTGTTGGTTCTCTTAGTAAGCTTATTACATTGGACCTTCAAGGTTGTGACAACCTAGAAAATCTTCCAACTTACTTCATGTTAAAGTCTCTAGAAGTTATGAATCTAACGGGATGCAAAAAAGTTAGAGAAATTCCTAACTTGTCAATAGCATCAAACCTTAAACAATTGTTTATCAAAAAATGCTCAAATTTGAGAATAATTTATGAGTCTACTAATCGCTCTCTTGATAAGCTTGTTATCTTGGACCTTAGTCACGGTGATAACCTTGAAAGGCTTCCAAATTATGTCATGTCAGAGTCTCTTGAAGTTTTGAATCTCGCTTATTGTTTAAAGATTGAAAATTTTTCTTACGTGTCTGAAAAAGTTTCCAAGCGACTTCAAGTTAAAACGTCCCAAAGATTTGAAAGTTTATGGTCTTAAAAATCTTGAGGAAATTACTTACTTTTCTATAGCATCAAATCTTAAGATGTTGGATCTCCAGGGTTGCATCAATTTAAGAATGGTTCACGAGTCTATTGGATCTCTCGATAAACTTGTTACCTTAGATCTTGGATTTTGCTTTAATCTTGAAAAGCTTCCAACCTACCTTAGGTTGAAGTCTCTTGAAGTTCTGAATCTCGACAATTGCAAAAAGCTTGAACAGCTTCCAGAATTTGATGAAAACATGAAATCTTTAAGTGTGATGGTGTTGGAACAAACGACCATAAAGGAGTTGCTTCCATCAATTGGATATCTTAATGGGCTTGAGATTTTAAACCTTAGGGGTTGTACAAACCTCAATGCTCTTCCAAGTAAAATTCATTTGTTAAGGAGTCTTAAGATTCTTCGTATGTGTGAATGTTCTAAACTCGATAGGTTTCCCCAGAGATGTAGCTTAAATTTTCTCCAAGAAAGCTTATGTTCTAAGCTGACCATATTGGATCTTAAAGATTGCAACGTATCAAATGCAGATTTCTTGAAAACTTTATCTAACATCTCAACCTCCTTATCCGAGCTAAATTTGTCCGGAAACAAATTCTCTTGTCTCCCCTCTCTCCAAAATTTTACGTCCTTACGGTCTCTTAAATTATTGAATTGCAAGTTTCTTCGAAACATGCCAAATCTTCCCACCCATTGTTTAGAAATAGTGGATGCCAGTGGCTGCGAATCGTTGGTTATAAGTCCGGACTACATTGCAGATATAATATTCAGGCAACAGGTTTAGTCTGTTTTTCATATAATTTGTTGGATCATATATCATGCTCTCTTTCTCTCTCGTTATCATTTTATGCATCTTAATTCTCTGTAGGACCTTGGATTGTTGGATGCCTCAAGGGAGTTTGTTCTAATGAACAGTGAGATCCCAAGTTACTTCAACAATCAAACGACGGAAAGATGGATAAGTTTTAGCATTGAACACAATAATCCAAATAAGGAACAAGCTTTGTTTACGTGTGTTGTTTTCGAAGTGGATGGAGATTCATGTGATGCGAAGGCTTCTATTTATTGTGATATTTACGTGGACGATAAATGGCTAAGAAGATTCTGGAAAATCGTTGGCCGATCAAAACAGAATATATGTGGTTAATAAGAACTCCTCTGAGATTTCGTTGCCCGGATGTGAATGATCGGCATAAAATTGCAGTTTGCTTTGAGGTTTCCAAATATGATAATAGCGCTATTGTAAGCATAAGACATGGCGTCCCTTGTCATTGATGCAATACCAACTGTCAACGATCATGTCACGGAGGAGGAAAGGGACAGTCGGTGAGTCATAATCCAATTTATTTATTTATTTAGTCTTTTTGAAGACTACACCAATATTGCCAATTTTATGGCTTCTTATTTGCTTCCTTATTTCTTCAATTCCACTCACATTATAATTCATTCTTATAATATACGGTTTTTATCTTTTAGTGAAAGAATACATGTTTTACATTAGTTGAGCTATATACTCATTCTAAAATTTAATGTTAGGGAGCTAGGTTAAAATATTTTTTTTTTATGCATCATATATATTAATATTAGTTTATATTTTTAATATTAAATTCGTTTAATCATAAATTTTGATCCTTCAATTTTTAGTATTGTGTCGAATAGGTTATTAACTTTAAAAGTTTCATATAAGTCCCTGAACTTTCAGTTTTATTTCTATTATAAACATGCAATTTAAAAGTCAAGAATTTATTATTACATACAAAATTGAAAGTTTAATGATCAATTAGACACAAAATATAACATACAATAACATACAAGATATAAAAACCTAAACTATTTAGATTAAAGAAATAGTTCACATATTTTTACATATAAATAAAAAAAAAATATAACATTTTTTTTTTTAAAATAAAAATGATCTTTGAATAAAAAGAAATCAGACTCAGTTTAAAAGAAGAAAAAAGAACAAAAAAGAACACAACTAATTTAAAGAAAAAACATTTTCCAAAAATAAAAAGTTTAAAGAAAAAAAAAACAATCTCAATTTAAAGAAAAACAAAAAAGAAAAGAAGTAAAAATCACGCCCAAAATGGATAAACTTAAGAAAAAACGGAAAATAAAGAAAAAAAAAACAAAAAAAGAAGTAAAAAGAACCAACATAAAGAAACAAAGAAGAAGTAAAAATAAAATTAAAAACAAAAACAAAAACAAAAAAAAGTAAGAAAACGCTGAATAAAACAAGGGCTTATACACTACTAAACCAGGAGATTATATCAATAATAAAGTGCGATGCATAATACTAATTTACAACTTTTGGAAAGTTCAAGAGCTCGAGCCCTCCTACCCAACGTAAAATTCTCGGTGATACTCATCTTGTCTATAACCTAACGTTTTATTGGTTCAAAAATTCTAATTTAGAAGTTCAATCACCATTATACCAATCAAACTTATGTCAATAGATTAAAGTAAAGTATGCATGATTCTTTTAATTTTTTTTAGAAAGATTATATTTATTTCTTTAATTAAATTTCAAGTTGTTTTGATTGGAAGAATCAATGAATAAAATTTTAGGGCTATTTGATAACTATTTGGACCCCGTTTGATAACCATTTCGTTTTTAGTTTTTAGTTTTTCAAAATTAAGCTTATAAACTCTCCTTCCACCTATACATTTATTTGGTTTGCTACCTACTTCCTTCCCATGTTTTCAAAAACCAACCCAAATTTTGGAAACAAAAAAAAAATGTTTTCAAAAACTTGTTTTTGTTTTTGGATTTTGCTTAAGAACTCTAATGTCTCCTTAACAAAGATGAAAATCATTGTAAATAAATTAAGAGAAAACAAGCATAATTTTGAAAAACCAAAAACTAAAAACCAAATGGTTATCAAACGGGGCCTTGGTATTTGGTTTTTGGAAATTAGGCTTGCTTTCTCCCAAATTCCCTACAATGGTTTTCATCCTTGTTACGGATCCATTTGAATTCCAAGCCAAATTCCAAAAACAAAAACAAGTTTTTGAAAACTACTCTTTTTTTTTTTTTCAAAATTTGACTTGGTTTTTGAAAACAAGGAAAAAAAAGGTAGATACTAAAACAAAAAAAATTATAAGTACGGTGGAAGTAAGTGTGTATAAGCTTAATTTTTAAAAACCACAAATCAAAAACCAAATGGTTAACAAACGGGACCTTAATATTTTGTTTATTAGAGTGAACTTATGATAGAGTATGATACAATTAGGCGTTAATCACCACTACACCAATTTTATTATTCTAATGACCTAAATTAGATTGAATTAGTTTTACTTTTGGTTGTCTATTATTTGTAAATTTACTAACACTTTTGTTTATTTTTATTTTTATTCTACTCCTGTAAGCATTATTTTAATGATAGGGAAATTTTGAAAACTAAAAAAGAAGCAAAGGGATGAGAATCTAATTACTTTGCGTTATGATTTTTTATTTTACAGAAAGAGAGACCAAAACACGCAAGGGAAAAATTGTGGATGATATGCTATGCTACATTGCTAATCAAGAGGAAAAAGACCTCGAGTGGAGACGCTTTTATTCTGCAAAATCGTGGATGAGACTCTATATTGCATGGCTTGTGAGTTGGCTGTATTCCCTAAATTTCTCGTAATTAGTCTATAAATATGTTGAGATATATGATTTAGTCCCTGTTAAAGTTTTGCCAGCTATCAGTCAACTCCCTTACTCGTTTGAAGACCAGGTGAAGACTTCATACAGCTCATACTTTATAAAGCCACCTCAGCAAACCGGATATCCATCCTTGCGGTTCGGGTATGAATATGGGTACTGCTTTGTTTAGTTAGTTACCCGAGAATATTTGTTTGTTAGAGAGAATGGCTTTATTGTGTGCTTCTTGTATTACTCAAATTCGATGAGATTGTTTTGTATAAAATCTCTGAATTGAGAAGGGGCTGAAAAAAAGTGTGAGAGCTGAGACCAAGAGTGTCTGTGAGAGGGATTACACTGTATGTGTGAGGTCTGATAATTGAGAGAGAGGGGCTGGGTATCATCTTGTTTTGTGCGATTGATCTCTGTGATAGAGGTATCGTGATTAAGCTGAGGATGCTTGCTGTATTTGAAGGAGATCATCATTGTAATGCTGCTGAATCTAGTGGATAGCCTCAAGTGGATGTAGATCAACTTTTTGGGATCGAACCACTATAAGTTCTCTGTGCCTTTATTTCTTCTCTTCTCTTGCTCTGTTTTTCCGTTGATTATGTTCTGTGTTAGTTGATTGTGATATCGATTGGTTGCATCCGCTGTTTGTTGTTCAAGTTGATATTGGCTTGTTGGTAAATTGTTTTAACAATTGGTATCAGAGCTTGAAATTGCTTAAATCCCTAAAAGTTGTTTCGATTATGGCTGCTAAATTTGAGGTAGAACGATATGATGGTAAAGGTGATTTTTCATTATGGAAAAAGAAGATGCGTGCCTTGTTTGTTTAACAAAAAGTAGCTAAGGTCTTAAATGAGTCTACTGATTGGACAACTGGTCTACCTGAATCTGAAGTTAAAGAAACTAAAGAGATAGCATTTAGCACCATAATAATATACTTGGCTGATAATGTACTTAGTCAAGTACATGAAGCTAAAGATGCAACTGAATTGTGGAATCAACTTGATAAAATTTACCAAACAAAGTCCTTAACAAACAAGTTGTATATTAAGGAGAGGTTCTTCTGTTTTAAGATGGATCCTTCAAAAGATATTGAACATAATCTGGATGATTTTAACCGAATTGTGTTAGACCTAGCCATCATTGATGAGAAAATGTCTGACGAAAACAAAGCCATTATCCTATTAAACTCTCTTCCTGAATCCTATAATGAAGTAAAATCTGCAATTAGATATGGGAGAGACAACCTAACTATGGACATTGTCCTTAGTGCTCTTCGGTCTAGAGATTTGGAGCTTAAGAAGGGCAAAGGGAAAAAGAGTGAAGCCTTGTTCTCGAGAGAAAGAACTGAAAAGAAACTCCTAGGAATAATGGCAGAAGTAGGTCTAAATCACAAGGAAATAAAACCAAAAGATGCTTTTAGTGTCATAAAGAAGGCCACATACGTAGAAACTGTTATGAACTAAAAAACAAAAGGAAGAATGAGTCAAAGAAGGAAGATGAACAACACAATGCTTATCTAACCGAGAATTATGAGTCTGCAGAAGTACTTACTGTGGCAGATGGGAATTTTGACTCTTAATGGATCTTTGATTCTGGTTGTTTGTAAGGGATTACGGGACACTACACATATCTCCACAATGGTATGATATTGTCCACTTTGGGCATAAGCCCTCATGACTTTGTTTTTGGATCACCCCAAAAGGCCTCATACCAATGGAGATACTAGTCCTCCCTTATATACCCATGATCATCCCCTTATCTAGCCAATGTGGGACTTTGGTCGCACTCCCAACAATCCTCCCCTCGAACAAAGTACCACCGAGCCTCCCCTCAAATAGTCATCTATCCATCCAACTCTCTAGGGTTCACCGCTTTACCGAGAGTTCTCGCTCTTATCCAGGACGACTCCTCTTCTCCGGAGTATACTCGCCTGCCCAACAGAGCCCAACCACGGATCTCCACCATGACTATTAAAGGCTCACAACTTCTTTGTTCGGCACCCGAGGATTCTACCCGACATGGCTACTCTCGGGGCATGGCACTGATACCATTTGTAAGGGACAACTGGACACCCACATATCTCCACAATGGTATGATATTGTCCACTTTGGGCATAAGCCCTCATGACTTTGTTTTTGGATTACCCCAAAAGGCCTCATACCAATGGAGATACTTGTCCTCCCTTATATACCCATGATCTCCCCCTCATCTAGCCAATGTGGGACTTTGGTCGCACACCCAACAATCCTCCACTCGAACAAAGTACCACCGAGCCTCCCCTTAATTAGTCATCTATCCGTCGAACTCTTCTTTACCAAGAGTCCGTCAAATTCTCTGGGTTCCAATTCCAGGACAACTCCTTTTCTCCAAAGTATACTTGATAGCGAGCATAGCTAGCTATTTTTCTCTGATTAATTAAGCTAGTCTTTTACAATTATTTGCCCAAATTTATGCATTTTTATGTTTTATTTGTAGGAAGTATGTGTTTGAAGCTTAATTCAGCAATTGGAGTCAAATGGAGTCTTCAATCTTAAAAAAAAAAAAAAAAAAAAAAAAAAAAAAAAAAAAAAAAAAAAAATAGCGTCGCGACGCTATAGGCAAATTTTCCAAAAATGCGGTATCGCGACGCTGTCGCCAGATTTTCTATAAATTCATCTTTTCATGCTACGGCCAAGGGGAGTCCAATTGGTTAGATTTTAGCCCTAATTTCGACTAGAGACCTTTGGTGGGAGCGAAAGGCAAGGCCAAGGAGCGGGAATCAAGCGAGAAGACGTGGAGATCGTGACGGGGACGTGCGGTGTCGGCGGATTCGAGTTTTCCTTTCTCTTTCCCTTAACTCTTGTAGTTTTTATGGCTTTTCTTTCAATTAGTGTTTGTGGTTTAAAGACTATGAATTGCTAGTTGTTTGTCTTAGGGTTTGATGTAGTTGTTTAAATTGTTGGATTGAATTTTGGGTATGAATGTGTTCTTATTCTATGCATGCAATTTTATGTGTAATGCTTTCAATTACTTGATCACTAATTGAATGATTTAAGTGTTGAATCTAACTCGGGAGAGAGGATTTGGCCTAAGACTTGCTTTGTTTAATTGCATGACTAGAGTAGAAATTCTAAGTTTGTGACGGGATTTGGAATATCTTTAGAAGCGTAACAAGGACCGAACCGAATAATGCCTTGCATGTTAATGAACTTAGATAGGGATATCAAGTTAGTTTATATGCATGAGAATCAATTATACTCGGGAGAGGTAATCATGATAAAAGTTTCCTTGGCTTGTAGAATAATTGCACGGTCAATTCATTCCTATTAATCAATCCTCAATCTTAATCAATGAAATCAATTCCCTAAGAGTCTTTCCATTTGAGTCTCCACTTTTATTTTTATGCTTTTAGTCTTTACTTTTATCTTTATCATTGAGTTTTGCTCCCTAAATAAAATTGGACAAAAGTATTCACGATACTTAATTTGCTAGAAAACCAATCCAGAGGACGACACTCGTTTTACACGAAAACACTATATTATTACTTGACCCGTACACTTGCGGTAAGCAAATTGCGCATCAATACTGCCTGCCCAGAGCTCAACAACGGATTTCCCCATGACTACTTAGGCTCATTATTTATTTGATTTAATTCAGCATTCAAAGCATAGAATACAAGGTCAGCAGAAGCATACCTTGCCGGTTGTTTGATCTCCCTTCTCTGCCTATGTCTAGCAAGCTGATATGTCTGAAGATTAGGTTGCTGAGATACTGATGCTTGCACAGTTTCTTGAACACCTTCTTCATTTGAGGTGTTGAGATCCTTTTCTGCTTGGTCTGTTACTCCACCTTTATCTATATCACCAGGGACTTCTTCAGAATCAGGTGTAATCGAACACTCATCTGGAACACTGCCAAGTTCCAACTCAACAGACTGAGAATTATTTCCTGGTTGAGATACTTCCTTTCTCTTCACTTCTACAGCCATTTTTGTCTCATCAAAGGTTACATCTCTGCTGATAAAACACCTTTCTTTACCCTTTTCAAGACTCCACAGCCTGTACCCTTTAACACCATGCGGATAGCCCAGAAAAATACACTTAACTGCTCTGTTATCAAGCTTTCCTTGCTTCTGGTGTGCATAAGCAACACACCCAAAAAGCCTTAAGTTTGAAAGGTCTGTAGCTCTTCCTGTCCACATCTCTATGGGTGTCTTGAAATTTATGGTTGAAGAAGGACACCTGTTTATCAAATAAGCAGCAGTCATAACTGCTTCTCCCCAAAACCTTTTATCTAGATTAGCATTGGACAATAGACATCTCACACGTTCTAGCAATGTCCTATTCATCCGTTCAGCTAATCCATTTTGCTGAGGAGTCCCTTTCACCGAGAAGTGTCGATCAATTCCTTCTCTTTTGCACATTTCTATGAACTTTTGGTTCAGAAATTCAAGTCCATTGTCTGTGCGCAAGCATTTCAGCTTTTTTTCAGTTTTCCTCTCAATCAGTACCCTTCAGTCATTAAAGTACTTAAATGTCTCATCCTTTGACTTCATGGTGTACACCCATACTCTTCTAGAGTAGTCATCTACAATGGACAAGAAGTACTTTGCTCCTCCAAGTGTAGCTGTATTAGTTGGTCCCCACAGATCCGCATGGACATAGTCCAGTATTCTGGTTGAAACATGTTTCCCTTTACCGAAGGATACCCTGGTTGCCTTACTAACTGCACAGTGTTCACATAGGCCTAGTGAACCAAGAGGTTTGTTTCCAAGTAGCCCTTGCTTGTTTAGTTCAATTAGGCCTCTTTCAGATACATGGCCTAATCTCCCATGCCACAACTTGGCATTTTCTTGCTCACTCAATGAAGCCAAAGCAGCTGTTCCTAAAATTGTTGACCCTTCTAAGACATACAAGCCATTAGTCAATTTTCCTCTTAATTTGACCATGGCCCCCTTGATAATCTTCATTACACCATTCTCAGTTTTACATATGTAACCCGATCTATCAAAAACTCCCAAGGACAATAGGCTTCTTTTAAGATCAGGAACATATCGTACCTTAGGAATTACCCTTGTCTGATTATCAAACATTTTCACTTAGATAGACCCAATGCCTTGGACTTTGCATTCCTGATGGTTTCCAAGTAGTACAGTGCCTTCATGGCTATTTCCTTCATATCATTATACTGTTCCTCAGACATTGATTCAGATCTAGTCTCATCTTCGGCTAAAGCTTTCGCCACTTTCTGCTGCACTAACAGGGCATACATTTTCTTTTTCCATAAAGAAAAATCACCCTTACCATCAAACTTTTCTACCTCAAACTTAGTTGTCATTATATCTCAGAATAATCAATGACACAGTTTAACTAGTGTAGTCTTAGAACAGCTTGATGTCAAGACATCATTTCTACATGTGAGCCTTGAAGTCTTGTAAGGGATTACGGGACACTACACATATCTCCACAATGGTATGATATTGTCCACTTTGGGCATAAGCCCTCATGGCTTTGTTTTTGGATCACCCCAAAAGGCCTCATACCAATGGAGATACTAGTCCTCCCTTATATACCCATGATCATCCCCTTATCTAGCCAATGTGGGACTTTGGTCGCACTCCCAACATTGTTCTTTCCATATGACACCTAATAAGCATTGGTTTATGAATTTTGAGGAAATTGATGGTGGCAAAGTTTTGTTAAGAAACCATCAAGAGTGCAGCATTAAAGGAATAGGGTCAGTCCAAGTTAAAATGTTTGATAACCATGTAAGGGAGCTGTCTAATGTGAGATATGTGATGGAAGAGATTGTCGAGGTCTCTTATCAAATAAATTTCTAATCCTCAACCTCTAAAGCTAACTTGTAGCAGTAGCGGCCGGGGTCGATCACAGGGAGTCTATGCAAACAAATCTTAATTTCCTTATTTGTTTTAAGTAACCAAAAGGGGGGGAATTTTATATATGGAAGGAAAGCAAATATGGAAAGAAAACCAATTAAGGAAAATGTTGTAAAAGGAAAGTAGAAAATCAAATTAAGGAAAGATAACAATACCTCAAAAATCATGCAACCGGGTTAGTCTCGGTAAGTTCAATTCAATTAAATAATCAATTTCACTAATAAGTCAAAACAAGTTTAAGCCCGGCGTATTCCGGCAACAAACCGAGAATCATGATCCACTATCACAAACATGCAAACGCTAAGTTTGATTCTAGTTTAAACTAATTAATTGGCCGATTAATTAACCTAAACCGCAATGAGATCTAGCCGAGTTAATTTACATGCAACGGGCAACAAACCACGATTACAATTAATTAAATCATTTAGTTCAAGGGACGCATGCGTAAAAACATAACGTTGGCCTATATGCTACTAAGATTTAGCAAGTAAATTTAGAAAGGGCGCGGTCAAGGTTGTCAAACTTTCCTACCACGATCCAAACTTATAGAAAAAGAACTAAAATCACATAAACATGCTTTGATGATTCAAACAAGAAATTTCATTAAAAGAATATGAACTTACTTTTGACTTCCTGGTTACATGAAGGAAGAGCTTAGCCTCTCATGGAATAAGAGCAAGCTTGCTTCTTCATGGAATACATCAAAGAAAGCAATAAAAACTAAAACTAAGAAGAATGGTGGAAAAGGGAGAGAGATGGACTACAAAGTTGTAGTGAATTGTGTGTTGAGGGATGATTCTAAACCTACACCAAAGGCCTCTATTTATAGGGATTCTTGGCCTTCAATTCGTGGAAGAATGGTGATGAATTGGGTCTTCAAACATGGAAAATTTCAGCCAAATTTGGAAAATTTCAATTCTGGAAAACTGCCTAACGTCGAGACGCTAGGACACAGCGTCGCGACGCTAGGCCTTCAGATATGGAATGCATCTCTCGGATTGACCTAGCGTCGAGACGCTAGGTGTGCAGCGTCTCTACGCTACTGCTTCAGGTTGCCGCCCACATAATTTTCCTTATTTGAGCAGCGTCCCGACCCTTGTACAACAGCGTCTCGACGCTCTGACAGCTCCACGGGCAAAATGGTCTTTTTACGTTCTGGTTTCGCTCGTTTAAGCCCCGAATAGCTTCCAAAGCTCCAGCGAAGACCCATAGACATATTATACTCATTTTAAAGCATTTTTCGCAAGGAATTCAACTAAGATAAGCAAATTGGGAGATTCTAAGTGTATAATAAATTGGACTTATCAAATACCCCCAACCTAAACCTTGCTAGTCCTCGAGCAAGTTAAGTATTATAATAATAGAGATTATTATGCAATGCAATATTCATGACTCAATTTCTCAAAGATAAGCATGATCAACATTTTACTTGAGAGAATTAGATGCGAGACTAGCATAGTTAGAGACAAATTAAAATTAGCCAAATTCTTCTTTATGCAAAATACGAGCTAAGTCTTCCCTAGAGATGTTTTGAAAAGTTCGAGAAGGACTTATAAAATTCCCTATTCCATCTTCCCTCTACACTGGACAAAGGCATAATGCATTAAAGGAAAGGAACAAACTAATTTGTTTAAGGATGCAAAAAGGAATTTTTTTTTATTTTTTATTCAAACAAGAAATTTAAAGGGCCCTAAGCTTGCATATACATATGATTTTTAGGGGTACTAGCTTTCACACAACTAATGCAGGACCACATTTCCCGATTTTTCTCTGGACGGCCTAACTGATCACACTAGGGGTAGCTCTTTTTACCCTGGCAAGCTAAAAATATTTTTCTTTTTCTTACTCCCAAGCATTAAACAAGCTGTTTTGCAACAATTTCCTCTACACATGCTACCTATCCTATCGAGGTGACAACGGAGGCATGAATCTTATGAAGCCATCTAAAACCAACGAAACAACGCTAGAAAGGACTTATGCTCAATTTAGTTAATGAAGATTTCGAAAAATTTTAATGAAGTCTCTAAAGATGCTAGAATGCATGCAATTCAACTACAAGAAAAATATATACTCATGTTTTTCCTATCCTAGAAATTTCATAATCAATTATAGAGCAAGGCATAAAATCGCAAAATTTTGTTTTCAAGTTTGCTCAATTTAAAGATAAATTTGAACACTGATTCAGATCGGTTCCCAGGTAGGAGGTATTCCATAAACCGTCAACTTAAATACCCCCAGCCTTAGACAGAACTTCACTGGTTCGGGTCAGTTCCCAGGTAGGAGGTGTTCCGTAAACCGTCAACTTAAATACCTCCAGCCTTAGACAGAACTGTCCCGATTCAGGTTCTAATTTATTTTTAAATTTCTTAAATTAATAGGTCAATCAAATCATAAAGCAAACATGCATATGTTTCCCACCCCCAACCTAAACATTACATTGTCCTCAATGTAAATTTAACATGGAAAGTGATGGACAAAAAGTAAAAGGGAACAGAAAACCTCCCCTGTTTAAGCATTGGGTTGGATAAGGAAGGAAACTTCCACAATTGGCAAAAATTTCAGAGGTTTGGTGTAGGGGTCCTATAAAACAATAAAGAAAGACAATTAAGGAAATAACAAAGGAATAACTTCTAAATAAGGAAAGGATAGAAATTGGGTTGCCTCCCATAAGTGCAATTTTTTAACGTCGTTGTGCTCGACGGGTTTGAACCGATCAACCCGGGTTGTCCTCTTCACTGTTGTAGACAAATGGTGCAAAGCTTCCAAAGGATTCATCATCAGAAGAAATATAATTATCATGGTCAGAAATGATGGTGCTTAGATTAGTATGAGGGTTATTACCAACTACCCTAAATGTCATTGTCTTTCCTTTAAATCCTACTGTAACAACTCCTGAATCTACATCAATGTTTACCTTGGCCGTTTTTATGAAAGGGCGGCCCAAAATAATAGAGGCAGAAGTAGAGTTACATGGTGCAGGCATATCAAGAATATAGAAATCAGCAGGAAAGACAAAATCCTCTACCTTAACAAGGACATTCTCACAAATACCTAAAGGGGTAATGCTAGATCTATCAGCTAATTGAATTATTACACTAGTCTCATGCAAATTAGTCAATCCTAACTCATGATATAGAGACATAGGCATAACATTGATTGAAGCTCCTAAGTCTAGCATGGCATGCTTAACATGGTGATGTCCTATCATGCAAGGTAAGGAAAACATACCTGGATCTAAGCATTTTTCAGGCAAAGGTTTGAAAGCAAGCATGGAAAGATTTTCACTAACCTTTTTGTTGGAGACTTTCTTTTTGGTACACCACCTTTTCAAAAATTTGGCATACCTTGGAAATTGTTGAGCGACCTCCAAGAGTGGGATGTTGACTGAAACTTTCCTGAATACTTCTAAGGCATCCTTGTCCTCTTCTTCCTTTTTCTTATTGGGCTGGACTAATCTAGAAGGGAAGGGAGCAGGCTCAGTGTAATTAACAACAACAGAGGGTTCAGAACTTACCTTATCAGTCTTTTCTTCGATATTTTTGGAAGGAATTGGAAGTGGCTTCAAGGTGGCTCCACTCCTAAGTGTGATTGCATTCAGTCCTTCCTTTTTTTGAATCTCTGGTTGGGCAGGTAACTTTCCATATTGGACCTCCAATCTACTTATGGAAGTGGCCAATTGTGTAATTTGATTTCCCATATTTTGCATACCGGCCTTAGTCTCCTGTTGAAACTTAGAAGTACATTCAGCTAAAGACTTAATCATATCTTCAAGAGACATACCTGTTTGGGAAGATTGTCCTACAAAGTTCTGTTTCTGATGGTTGTTTTGGCCATAGCTAAAGTTAGGGTGATCCCACCATCCTGGATTGTAAGTGTTTGAATAGGGATCGTACTTCCTACCTTGGCCATTTTGATTTGCATACCCTCCTATTGCGTTGACTTCTGCAGTTTGGCCCTCTTGCAACTGTGGACAGGAATCAGTGGGGTGGCCTTGGATTGAACAGATTCCACAAACCTTTTCTTTGGTAGTTTGTCCTGTCACAAGTTGTTTAACAAGATCAGTAAGTTCAGACATTTTTGAATCAAGACTACTTACCTCATTCACTGCTGCTACTTTAGGTAATAGACCGGGAACTCGGATTCCAAATTGTTGAGAATTTTCGGCCATGGAAGATATGAGTGCTCGGGCCTCTGCTGCAGTTTTGTTCACCAATGCTCCTCCACTAGCCGCATCGATCATGCCTCGATCTATTGGAAGTAAACCTTCATAGAAATATTGAATTAGCAATTGATAAGCTATTTGATGGTGAGGAAAACTAGCACATAATCTTTTAAAACGTTCCCAATATTCGTAAAGAGTTTCACCGGCAATTTGAGTAATACCGTAGATTTCTTTACGAAGATTGGCCGCCCTACTTGCAGGAAATAAAATTTCTAAAAATATTTGTTTCATGTCAGCCCAAGTATTAATTGAACCACTAGGAAGGAAATATAACCAATCTTTTGCCATATCTTTTAAAGAAAAAGGAAAAGCACGTAAACTTATTTGTTCATCGGTTACACCGTTGGGCTTCATTCCTGTGCAAACGATGTAGAACTCCTTTAAGTGCTTGTGTGGGTCCTCCCCTGCGCTTCCCTTGAAAATAGGCAAAAGATGGATTAGTCCAGATTTCAATTCAAATGCACCTTCGGCTCGGGATAAGTGATGCAAAGTGGTTGTTGGTTCAAATTCGGGGCCGCGAGTTGCTTCAATGTTGGCTCGGCCATAGCTCGTGGTTCGTTGACTTCCTCTCTTCTTGCCTCCCTTCAAAGTCTTCGTTCTTCTCTTGTGATGTCTGGACAAAATGAAAATTCTCTATCCTGCGAAGAACGGGTTTGCATAAACTGTAGACAAAAAGTAGAAAAGTCAAATGAAAACAAAAATAGAAAGAAAAATTTGCCGAAGACTCCCCGGCAACGGCGCCAATTTGATGGAAGAGATTGTCGAGGTCTCTTATCAAATAAATTTCTAATCCTCAACCTCTAAAGCTAACTTGTAGCAGTAGCGGCCGGAGTTGATCACAGGGAGTCTATGCAAACAAATCTTAATTTCCTTATTTGTTTTAAGTAACCAAAAGGGGGGGAATTTTATATATGGAAGGAAAGCAAATATGGAAAGAAAACCAATTAAGGAAAATGTTGTAAAAGGAAAGTAGAAAATCAAATTAAGGAAAGATAACAATACCTCAAAAATCATGCAACCGGGTTAGTCTCGGTAAGTTCAATTCAATTAAATCATCAATTTCACTAATAAGTCAAAACAAGTTTAAGCCCGGCGTATTCCGGCAACAAACCGAGAATCATGATCCACTATCACAAACATGCAAACGCTATGTTTGATTCTAGTTTAAACTAATTAATTGGCCGATTAATTAACCTAAACCGCAATGAGATTTAGCCGAGTTAATTTACATGCAACGGGCAACAAACCACGATTACAATTAATTAAATCATTTAGTTCAAGGGACGCATGCGTAAAAACATAACGTTGGCCTATATGCTACTAAGATTTAGCAAGTAAATTTAGAAAGGGCGCGGTCAAGGTTGTCAATCTTTCCTACCACGATCCAAACTTATAGAAAAAGAACTAAAATCACATAAACATGCTTTGATGATTCAAACAAGAAATTTCATTAAAAGAATATGAACTTACTTTTGACTTCCCCGTTACATGAATGAAGAGCTTAGCCTCTCATGGAATAAGAGCAAGCTTGCTTCTTCATGGAATACATCAAAGAAAGCAATAAAAACTAAAACTAAGAAGAATGGTGGAAAAGGGAGAGAGATGGACTACAAAGTTGTAGTGAATTGTGTGTTGAGGGATGATTCTAAACCTACACCAAAGGCCTCTATTTATAGGGATTCTTGGCCTTCAATTCGTGGAAGAATGGTGATGAATTGGGTCTTCAAACATGGAAAAATTCAGCCAAATTTGGAAAATTTCAATTCTGGAAAACTGCCTAGCGTCGAGACGCTAGGACACAGTGTCGCGAAGCTAGGCCTTCAGATATGGAATGCATCTCTCGGATTGACCTAGCGTCGAGACGCTAGGTGTGCAGCGTCTCGACGCTACTGCTTCAGCTTGCCGCCCATGGAATTTTCCTTATTTGAGCAGCGTCCCGACCCTTGTACAACAGCGTCTCGACGCTGTGACAGCTCCACGGGCAAAATGGTCTTTTTACGTTCCGGTTTCGCTCGTTTAAGCCCCGAATAGCTTCCAAAGCTCCGGCGAGGACCTATAGACATATTATACTCATTTTAAAGCATTTTTCGCAAGGAATTCAACTAAGATAAGCAAATTGGGAGATTCTAAGTGTATAATAAATTGGACTTATCAATATGTCCCAAACCTCAAACGAAAATTAATCTCTTTAGGTGTCTTTGACAAAGCTGGATACTTATGCAAGCTTGAAAATGGTACTATAAAAATTGTTAAAGGTGCCATTGTCAAAGCAAATACACAATGGTTTATATGTCCTAAGTGGAAATACTGTGGTAGGATCTACTACTATAGCTTCGATTAAAGATCAGAAACAATCAAAATGGTGGCACGCCAGACTAGGACATATGAGTGAGTGGGGTTTAAGAGAGTTATCAAAACATGGGCTGATTGGTAAGTTTGTTGTGTCATCCTTAAATGTGGCGAGCACTGTGTGTATGGGAAGTCCACGAGAGTGTCTTTTGGTAGAGGGCAACATAACTCAAAGAAAATTCTTGATTATGTGCATGCTGACCTTTGGGGACCCAAAAAGACACCTACAATGGGAGGAGCTAGATACTTTTTATGTATTGTACGTAGATGACTTCTCCAGAAAAGTGTAGACCTATCTTTTAAAAACAAAAGATGAAACTTTTAAAACATTCATCCAGTGGAAGACTTTAGTTGAAAAGCAAACTGAAAGAAAGGTTAAGTGTCTTAGAACTGATAACGGTTTAGAGTTTCTAAGCAATGAATTTAAAGAGTTCTGTAAAACTGAAGGGATATTAAGACATTTGACAGTGCGTGGGACTCCACAACATAATGGTTTGGCTGAACGAATGAATAGAACTCTTTTAGAAAAAGTGAGGTGCTTAATGTCAAATGTTTACTTACCTAAAAGGTTTTGGGGTGAAGCTCTTATGACTGCAACCTACTTGATAAATAGGAGTCCATCCACTGCTATTGACTTTAAAACTCCTGTTGAAAAATGGTCTAATCATCCACCTGATCTAAGTAACTTAAGGACCTTTGGTTGCATAGCTTATGCTCATTCCAAAGAAGGGAAATTAGATCATAGAGCCAAGAAATGTCTGTTTTTAGGATACCCTTTAGGTGTTAAAGGTTATAGACTATGGTGCATTGAAAAAGGTGAAGAAAAATGCATAATAAGTCGAGATGTAACCTTTGATGAGACTGTAATTGCCTGGGAAAATAACCTAGATACTGAAAAGAATGTGAACAAAAAACAAACCTATGAAATGGAGTTGGAATTTTCACAGAAACCTTTAGCAGTTGGTACTGAGGTTACTGAAAAAGAAAATGAAACTGTTGAACAAACGGAGTCTCAACCCGTGGTAGAGCAACCTGTTAATACTCAGCCAAAAACAGAATCATTGCAAAATTACAGTCTTACTCGAGATAGACAGAGGAAGGAAATTAGAAGACCATCTAGATATGCAAGTGCTGATATTGTTCATTATGCACTGTGTACCAAAATGAACTCAGTAGATGAAGAACGACTTACATATAATGAGACAATTAATTCTAATAACAGTGATAGATGGAAAGAAGCTATGCAAGAGGAAATGAATTCTCTACTTAAAAACAATACCTGGGAATTGGTTAAAAGACCTTTGAACCAAAATTTGGTTGGATGTAAATGAATTTTTAAGGTGAAGCACAGTGTAGATCCTTCACAACCAATAAGGTATAAGGCAAGGTTAGTAGCTAAGGGGTTTACTCAAAAGGAAGGAGTGGATTATGGAGAAATTTTCTCACCGGTTGTAAGACACTCTTCCATAAGAATCTTGTTGTCCCTTGTGACTGTTTTTGGTCTAGAACTTGACCAATTAGATGTCAAGACAACCTTTTTACATGGTGAGCTGTCTGAAACCATTTATATGCAACAACCAATGGGATTTGTGGCCAAAGGAACAAAAAACCAAGTATGCTTGCTTAGAAAAATCCTTGTATGGGCTGAAACAAGCTCCAAGACAATGGTACATCAAGTTTGATTCTTTCATGTTGTCTTGTGGTTTTACAAGTAGTCTTGATCATTGTGTGTTGATGTGGACTTTTCCTTACCGCAAGCGCACGGGTCAAGTAATAATAAAGTGTTCGTAAAAACGAGTGTCGTCCTCTGGATTGGATTTTTAAGCAAATCAAGTATTGTGAATTATCTCGCTCAATTTTATTTAGGGATCAAAAAGTGATGAATGAATGGTATGAAATCTAAATCAAAGCAAGTAAAAAGGTGTGGAAATTCAATTGGGAAAAACACTTAGGGAATTGATTTCGCCGATTTAGTCTAGGATTGATTTTAAGGATTAAGTTATTATGCACAATGAAATTATGAGCCTAAGACCCTTTTATCACAACTACCTCTCCCGAGTATAATTGATTCTCTTGCAAATTAATCTACTTGATATCCCTATCTAAGTTGGTTAACATGCAAGGCAATGAGATCTTTTGACCAATTCTAAAGTTAATCTAAAACCGTCACGAATTAGAAAGTAAACTTTAGTCATGCAATCTTGAGTAAGTCTATATTAAATCCCCTCTCCCGAGCAAGAATCAACACTTAAATCATCCAACTAATGGCCAATTAATTGAAAGCATTAAATCAAGATTACAAACATAATAACCATTGCACAACTTAAACCATAAATTCAATTCATAAACTTAATCAACTACATCAATCCCTAAGCTACAAGTTTAGCTACTCATGAATAGAATTACTAGCTCAACTAAACATGTAAAAGCCATAAAGTCTAGCTAAAGAAAGGAAAAGGGAAGGAAAAACTCAATGTAGGCCGAGACCGAGCGTCCCCGTCACGATCCCCACGAACGATGGGTTGATTTCCCCCTTGCTCCCTTTGCTTCAGCCTTAATCCTCTCTGTTTCTGCTCTGTTTACGGCTCCAAGAAGTCCCAAAATTCAATCCCCCAAAAACCTAGCCGAAAAGAACTATAAATACTGATTTTTCGTCGTAGCGTCGAGACGCTATCCAGACAGCATCTCGACGCTGCCTCTAAAACACGCGCATCTGGAATGGAAATAACGGTAGCGTCGAGACGCTATTGTCATAGCGTCTCGACGCTGTGACGCTGCCGCCTCTTCTAATTAAGGAAAACCAGCGTCGAGACCCTCCAAGAGTGGCGTCTCGACGCTGATGGGCAGAATGCCCTCTCTTGGCTCCTTGTTGCTTGAACTTTCCGGTTCTTTGGCATATTTTCACGTCCCAAACACCCGATTAACTCCAATTCCACGTTTTAGCTCTAATTATCGCTTTCCTACAAAATAAACAATAAAGCACAATAAAATGGTCCAAAAATCATAAAAGACTAGCTAAATTAAATAAGTAAAAGTAGCTAGCTATGCTCGCTATCAAATACCCCCAAACTTAAGCTTTTGCTAGTCCTCGAGCAAACTACAAATCAAACACACAGTAGAAAAATGGATGCAATAATCATAACTCAATCCTCAAGGCTCAAAAGTCAATAGTCAAGCAAGCAAGAGACATGCACATAAGGACCAATGAGGGAGACAAATTAAAATTTTTCCAAAATTAACTTGCACAAGCGAGATCTAACTCAACAAGATCAGACTCTACTAGCCCGGGATTGGATTATTAAACTCTCAGCTCATCTTCCCTCTACACTGGCACTAAGGTTTCACTAATGAGTTAATGAAACAAATTAGTTTGTTTTCCTCCCAACTTAGGTGCTTATAATTAAAAATTAAATTAAGCAAGTATATGTGGCACTAGCTTTCACACACCCATTGCAGGGACCCTTAACCTGAGATTTCTCTGGTTGGCCTAACTGATCACAACAGGGGTAGCTCTTTTTGCCTAAATCTTTATTACTCATTGCTTTGTGCGCACAAGTCATGACTTTCTCGATTTCACATTGTAACAATAAAATTGATTTTTCTTTATGAGCATGATAAGCAATTATTCTTTTCTTTCCTCCTAAGCAAGATCAAACATGCTAATTTGCAAAAAATTAACTCTTTAGCTCTACCCTACACCTATCGAGGTGACAACAAGCATATGAACCTAATAATTCGCTCCTAAGCATTCAAATCCAAATCTAGCCAAGACAAATACTCTACTCATGCAAGCCATCTCCTAGAAAAATTTTAAAAAGTCTCCCTTTTTGGGCACTCATGCTTACAACTCATCACAAGCTTGAAAATTGACATGAAAGCCCATCCTAGGACATCATAATCATGCAAAAATAGCATCCAGAAAACAACCATATGCTTAATTCAAAGAAAGCTCAAAACTATAGCCCGAACTCAGATGCTCAAGGGCTCCACAAACATGCTAATCCACCCCCAAACTTAAAACATGCATTGTCCTCAATGTATAAAGAGAGTAAGGCATAAACAAGCATGAGAACAATAAAAGAATGAAAGGAGTGAACAATACTGGCCTGGAATAATGATGACTTCTTGACTGAAAGCTTGGAATCTTGAAAGCTTGAAAGCAAAGGAGAGAAAGAAAACAAGACCTACAAAACAAAAACAAACAATAAATTAAAAACAAAGAAGAAAACACACTAAACTTACTTGGGTTGCCTCCCATAAGCGCTTGTTTAACGTCATTAGCTCGACGTGTTTGTCCAGTCTGTCAAGGCACATAAAAATTCTCGTATTTCTTTGGGCCCTTCTTCCTTGAATCAATATAACCAACGATCGCTAGTAAACTTACTAGCTTCTCATGGGCCCCTGAAACAGAATTATTTTTGGTATTTTTGGATAAAAGAAGCATGAAAGGAGAAATATCAAAATAAAGAGACTCTGACTCTAAAACTGACTCGTGAGAATAGAAAAAAGAACAATCAAAATCTACAAAGGATGGAGAAGATAAATTAGACGAAGGCTTTTCAACCTCAAACTCTACCTCCTGAACTTCCTCTGTCACTACAAGCTCATTTTCTTTTTCTTCCTCACAACCATGTTCTTGAAAGGTGCTCCAACTCTCCAATTCGTCCCCATTATTCATGCAACTCACCCCTAATTGCTCATCCTCATCAAGATCGAAAGAACTACGCTCATGAATGAGTGCCAATGAATCATCTACCACATGACTCACTAGACAACTTATGGAAGTGGATCCCACCTCACTAACTTCCTGTGGAGCTTGAAGTCCTCTTATGATTTCATCAATTTTTAGACTCCTCGCTCTAGACTCCTCAATATAATTTTGAACTATGCTTTCCAAGGAAGAATTTTCATTTAAAGGGATATAACTTGAAGATGAAAAATTGAAATATGGTGTTGAATAAAAAGCCATTCACATCAATTAAAGCAACAATGATAATTAGGCTTTCAATCAAACAATAACCCAACAAGAACAAATGACAAAGACTCAAACAAAAAAAACCTAAAATGGAAAAAAAAATATCTAATTTAAATATGGAAAATATAATCTAGAAAAAGAAAGAAAATAACCTAAAATTGAATGCAAAAAATAAATATGGCAAAACACAAATAAGGAAACTAACAAATAAGGAAAAACTAATCTAAAAAGGAATAGAAAACACTAAAAAGGAAAAAAGAATCTATCTATGGAAAAAAAAATCAAACAACCTAAATTAGAAAAACAAATATGGAAAGAAAAACAAATAAGGAAAAAATGCAAACAACCTAGAAAAGTAACAATACACCCTAAATTAAGATCAAACAATTTTTTCACAATATCAATCTAGCTAAATGTGCCAATCCCCGGCAACGGCGCCAAAAACTTGATGTGGACTTTTCCTTACCGCAAGCGCACAGGTCAAGTAATAATAAAGTGTTCGTAAAAACGAGTGTCGTCCTCTGGATTGGATTTTTAAGCAAATCAAGTATTGTGAATTATCTCGCTCAATTTTATTTAGGGATCAAAAAGTGATGAATGAATGGTATGAAATCTAAATCAAAGCAAGTAAAAAGGTGTGGAAATTCAATTGGGAAAAACACTTAGGGAATTGATTTCGCCGATTTAGTCTAGGATTGATTTTAAGGATTAAGTTATTATGCACAATGAAATTATGAGCCTAAGACCCTTTTATCACAACTACCTCTCCCGAGTATAATTGATTCTCTTGCAAATTAATCTACTTGATATCCCTATCTAAGTTGGTTAACATGCAAGGCAATGAGATCTTTTGACCAATTCTAAAGTTAATCTAAAACCGTCACGAATTAGAAAGTAAACTTTAGTCATGCAATCTTGAGTAAGTCTATATTAAATCCCCTCTCCCGAGCAAGAATCAACACTTAAATCATCCAACTAATGGCCAATTAATTGAAAGCATTAAATCAAGATTACAAACATAATAACCATTGCACAACTTAAACCATAAATTCAATCCATAAACTTAATCAACTACATCAATCCCTAAGCTACAAGTTTAGCTACTCATGGATAGAATTACTAGCTCAACTAAACATGTAAAAGCCATAAAGTCTAGCTAAAGAAAGGAAAAGGGAAGGAAAAACTCAATGTAGGCCGAGACCGAGCGTCCCCGTCACGATCCCCACGAACGATGGGTTGATTTCCCCCTTGCTCCCTTTGCTTCAGCCTTAATCCTCTCTGTTTCTGCTCTGTTTACGGCTCCAAGAAGTCCCAAAATTCAATCCCCCAAAAACCTAGCCGAAAAGAACTATAAATACTGATTTTTCGTCGTAGCGTCGAGACGCTATCCAGACAGCGTCTCGACGCTGCCTCTAAAACACGCGCATCTGGAATGGAAATAACGGTAGCGTCGAGACGCTATTGTCACAGCGTCTCGACGCTGTGACGCTGCCGCCTCTTCTAATTAAGGAAAACCAGCGTCGAGACCCTCCAAGAGTGGCGTCTCGACGCTGATGGGCAGAATGCCCTCTCTTGGCTCCTTGTTGCTTGAACTTTCCGGTTCTTTGGCATATTTTCACGTCCCAAACACCCGATTAACTCCAATTCCACGTTTTAGCTCTAATTATCGCTTTCCTACAAAATAAACAATAAAGCACAATAAAATGGTCCAAAAATCATAAAAGACTAGCTAAATTAAATAAGTAAAAGTAGCTAGCTATGCTCGCTATCATGTGTACTTTAAACATGCTAAGAATCATGCTTCTATCTATCTCTTATTGTATGTTGATGACATGTTACTTGCATACTCTGATAAGCATGAGATAGATAAGTTAAAAGACACATTGAAAGGTGTTTTTGATATGAAGGATTTGGGGGAAGCAAGAAGAATTCTGGGTATTGATATTAAAAGGGATAAAATGAATGGCACACTGTTTTTGTCTCAAGAAATATATGCCACTAAAATGCTGAATAGATATGGTATGATGAATTGTAAGGCTGTGAATGTCCCTTTAGGAAATCATTTTAAGTTGTCCCTTGATCATTCACCAAAAACAGATGAGGAAGAGGTAGAAATGAAACATATACCATATGCAAATGCAGTGGGAAGTCTTATGTATTTGATGGTATGTTCAAGACCTAATTTGGCATATGCTTTAAGTGTGGTAAGTAGATTCATGTCCTGTCCTGGTAAATATCATTGGTCTGCTGTAAAGTGGTTACTGAGGTATGTAAAAGGTACAAAAACACATGGTCTGAGGTATACAAAATCTGATTTACTAAAAACAAAGCTTGTAGATTTTGTTGATGCAGATTATGCAGGTGATAGAGACCGAAAAAGATCACTTTATGGGCTTGTATTCTCATTATTTGGGAACACTATCAGTTGGAAAGCAAGCTTGCAATCAGTAGTTGCTCTCTTAACTACTGCATCAGAATACATGGCCCTGACTGAGGCATTTAAAGAGGCACTATGGCTATATGAATTGATTGAGGAGCTTGGAGTTGATTTAGAAGGAAGTTCTGTAATCTCCTGTGACAGCCAAAGTGCAATGTACCTGTCAAGAAACCAAACATATCACTGAAGGGGATGAAAGCCCCGGCGCAGCGGAAGCACATCGATAGGACCTTGCGCCGTATATTAATTAATATCAAAATACTGTTACGAAGAGGCAAAACAAAACTTTAAACATGCTTTAAAGCCGCTATAAAACGCTATAAACATGCTGAAAACAACTAGAAAATAAAACTACTTTTATTTTCATGCTTTTCTAAAGAAACGGGAAAGAACCGTTACAAACCTTCGTTGTAGACTTGACCGTTCTTCGCCAACGACGCTTCAATGAACAAAAACGCAGCAGCCCCCTTTTGATTTCTTCGCTGGAATTTTCTTCTTCAAAGACACAATAACCACAGAGGTTACACTGGTATGTCTCTAAGTCTAGGAGGCAAAAGACTTGTGGGAGTCTTTCTCTAAGAGGGAGGCTAGAGAGAATTCTAGGGTCTTGTCTTGTGAGTCTAAGAGCAAGAGGGCTACTAAACCATTAGGTCTAGTGTTCTATTTATAGGAGAAATGCCATGAAAATATTCACATTAAATCAATTATTTCCATAAATGATTTAATCTATTCTTTATTTAATCAATACATGATCAATCAATTTCATAATTGATTAATCTTTTCCACAAATGACTAATTACTTCCATAAGTGATTAGATCATTTCCATAAATGATTAATCACTTCCATAAGTGATTAATTATTTTCATAATTGATTAATTTTCAATTAATTAACTCTTTAATTAATTAGTCACCAATTAAATATCACATATTTAATTTTCGACCTTGAATTAATTAATTGTCCAAATTAATTTAGGCCTTAAATTAATTAATTCATATTTCAACTCTTTCAAATTCCTATAAATTTAATATGAATCAAATTCACATTTATATTTGAAATTTCTTCAAATATTTATTTCTCTCATAATAATATATCAATATATATTATATTGTTTCCCTTAGTAAATTGAACATTTTCAATTTACATTTATTACTTAGTTGCCTCAAATTACTTTATGAACTACCAGTGGGACCTAATGGACCTGCAGATCAGAAGCTCCAACGATGTGAGATTAATTGGTCAAACTCATTAACCAAATTAATCGATATTCGTTAACTGTGTGTACATTCCACTATAGACTCACAGTTGCACTCTTCTCACTGCAGACATATTTTCTGTGTCCACGGATATAGACCAATAACGACTAGCTAGTTCTTCACGAGTGTTCGTAACACCAGCTGGGTCAAATTACCGTTTTATCCCTGGGTTACTTCTATTTCCTTAAGTACCAGTTCTCCTCTAATGAACAACCTGTTTGTGGTCCAACCATCAAACAGAAAGCCCTCTCGTGCCATTGAGAGGGTAGGGCCCTTTGTTCAAGACTCGGAGTCACCACTTAAGGGAACACTCATCTGCTTCCCTAAAGTCGGGAATGAGTGAATTCCATCATGCATGATTATGTTCCCAGCTCCCCACTCGGTCTTGTCCCCAAAATGGTAGGCTTATTGAGTCGGCGTATTGGCCACTCTCACCCATACAAATCAAAGGACAATCCCTCATGAGCAGGAGTCCATAATCAACTCAGGATTAAGACTAAGTTGTCTAGGTCGTCCTAGTGAAATAGAAACCTAACTAGTTAACGGTGCTATAACTAGTGGTTACTATTTTGCGGTCCGGTCTTATGCAAACTCATTGCATATGATACCCCCACTCGCATGTCTCCTACACGAACGCGTTGGATCATAACGTTTGTATCAAATACCAAGTGGGTTGTATCCATAGTGTCACCAAAATAAGGCACCCAGTCTTATCCCTATACTATAGACCCTTTAGTCTGTTTCTTGAACAGTGATCCCCATATGTCGCTACATATAGTTCAAGACTCATATTACAGCCTAGGATGTCTAGTTTATTGGATTAGGGTTATTTTAGGCAAAGATAAACAATAAAATAACTAATAATACTTAATGGAAAAATACATTAATATTATTTCATTAATATTCGGCCAACGGTTACATTCACTATCTACGAGTTTTAGGGCATAAAACCCAACAATCACGAGATGACCAAAAACATTGATGTTTGGTTCCATTTCATTCGTGACATTGTTGAAGAAGGGAAGTTAAAGCTTGAGAAGATTCGTACGGATGATAATGCAGCTGATGCTTTGACGAAAGTACTACGTGCAAAGAAATTTGAGAGTTGTCTTGCAACTCTCAACATTGTTGCTGGATGAAGAACGAAGAAAGAGGCTAGGACTCCACTAGAAAACATATTACAAAGAAGTGACTGTTGTATATTAGAACTATGACTTTCTAGCTTAAGTTGTCCATGTGGTTGAGGTTGAGAGGTTTTATTCTAGCTGTGAGTGTTTGTGCTTGAGAATGATTTGAGAAGACTTGTGGTTGAGGTTCTATTTAAGTTGTCCATGTGGTTGTTCTTGAGAAATGACTTTTTAACTTAAGTTGTCCTCGTGAGATTGGATGAAAAATTTTCAACGAAAAACCTTATATTGCAATTGTTACTTAATATGTCATTATTATTGTGATGCTCTTTGTGAATGAGGTTAAGGATGATTTGTTGTTCATGTGTACTTATGTATATGTAATTTGTTGTTTATTTTCAGGATTGAAGTAAACTTTGTTGACGACAACAATGACCAAACAAACATTACTTTTTTGGAGCTAACATGGACTTAGTAAATATATATTTGTATTTGGATACTTTTTTGGTCTTTATTTTTTGTAACTCTTAAACTTAGCAAGGCTTTGGGTAAAATGTTCATATGTGAAACATACTTTTGTTGAATGCTTATTTGAATAAAGTGATGATTGCTTTGGTAAAATATTTATTCCTTATGTTCAATGCTTATTTGTATAAAATGTAAATCAGGACAAATTAAATGAAATCGAGCCCTTAGATGACACAACTAAACATATATATATATATATATATATATATATATATATATATATATATATATATATATATATATATATATATATATATTCTATTGCCTATCATTTGTGTGACGAATTTAGGGTTTTCGTTGCAAATGAATTGAAATCTGCGACGAAATGAACAATTTTCGACGCAATGCTTGCAATGAAAATAGGTGTTTTAGTCAGACCCATATATGCGACGAAATAAATAATTAGTCACAAGACTTGCGACGAATTTCGGGTTTTCGTCGCAAAGACCTTGCAATGAATTGTTCCTTCTAGTCGCAGATATTTTGAGACGAAGTATGCGACGTTTTTTCTCGTTTCATCGCAACTTGCGACGAATTTACCTTTTCGTCGCAAGTTGCGACGCATTTTAAAAATTCGACGCATAATTCAGCTTCCGACGGTGCTTTAGCGATGTTTTTTGCGACCAATTTTTTTTCGACGCTAAAGATGCTTTGAGTCGAATTTGGACTTTTAGCGACGAAATTTTTTCGACGCTAAAGGTGAGATTTCTTGTAGTATTAAGCATGATCATATTTGATCATTCTTAGTAGTTGTACTAACAAAAAAAAAAAGTACGGTTAGTCATATATATATATATATCACGTGTCACGTGTTCCTAAATTTGTTATGTTTTAATACATTATGAGCTTCTTATATGTCAATGACTATGTCATTTAATTTATCTTGGTAGAAATTTGTGATGAAATAATAATCATCATCCCAAAGCAATTTTTTTTCTAGATCTAAATTAAAGTAAGAAGCTTTTGAATAGTTTTTCTAATCATCTTATTTGGTCATACTAACTATCATATTTTCATTCCATTGTCTTTGCTTTTTTAAATTCAGGGACTTGTTATTTCTAATCAGTTGTAGAAGGACAAACGACATATGTAAAATTGTTGTAGCTATTGAAATTATAATTGCTGTCAATAAAGAGAATCAATTGTCACGTAAATTAAAGTAAAATAGTATTTGGTAAATTTCATGAAAAATTAGTTATAGTGTTTAGTAAATTATTAATAAATTGTTATATAAAGAAATAATTGCGTGGATGACTCATTTTGAGAGGCCAAAATGAAAAATGACCTACCTTTTCAAAATAAGAATATATGCCATTTTGCTTACGTCATCATCCTAACAAAATTACCATTTTACTCTCTATAATGAAAACGCGCATTTAAGGCATTTAAGAGCGAGAGAGGTTAGAGAGAGAGTAAGAGATTGGAGGGAGAAATTGGAGAGAGAGCAAGAACCTCTGACCTCTTGATCAGGTTACAAGCTTTATGCCAGTTGAGCCAAACTCTTGTTGGACAAGTAGGTAAATCCTAAACCCTAAACCCTTCTCTCGATATCATAATACGTTATGCGAATTAAGCATGAGTTTAAATACAGAAAAGTAAGAAAAGTAAATTAGAACAAATTAAATTTAATATTACACCACGATTGAAATGGGATGAAGAATTGCAGATGGCAATGTTGAGAAGCCTAAGACCGAGCACGTATAAGGGACATGACCACACCCTTTCAATTCCAAGTATTAGTCGCACCACAGGAACAGACTTGAGGAATCTGATTGAGGAAAAGCGCAAAGTGGCCAAAGCTGCCGAGGCTGAGGCCAGAGCTGCCGAAGTCTAAGCCAGAGTTGCCGAGGTTGAGGCTAGGAAAGACAATCCCCCTTGGAAGACTGAGCTTCTAAAGACACTAAAGGAGTTCATAAGTCTCCAGGGGGACCAACAAAAATCAAAAGATTGAGGAGAACAAGACTTGGAAGATCTGATCGACCAGGTTGATCCACTTTTCACTGATGAAGTCATGAAAGTCGAGGTGCCCCAGAAGTTCAAGGTATCTACATTCAAACTGTATGATGGCAAAAAGGACCTCGTATAACACCTAGATACCTACAGGACATGGATGGACTTCCACGGTGTGTCAGATGCAATCAGGTGTCGTGCTTTCTTTTTCACTTTAGCAGGATCTACCAAACAATGGTCCCAAAGGTTGAAAATGAGATCCATCAGTGATAAGGGTAAAAAATATACCTATTTTATCCTTATATTTAGTTCATTTCCCTGTCAAAAGTTGCATGTTTAGATCAATTTTACTATTCCCGAGCTCAAAATATGTTAAAGTTGATGAATTAGGAAGTTGAGAGTCACATTTGTCAAATTATGCTTATTTGTGCTTAAAAAGACTCAATTTGATATGAATTTGACCCAATTTGGTGTTGTGCAGGAAAACAAAGGAAGCTGGGAATTTACCCAGAAATGTGAACGCATTTCTGGGAAGGCCAAAATCAAATGCGACCGCATTTATGGAAAATAGAGGCCGTTCCGAGTCCGTCGCGGGTCGTTTTGAACAAGACTTTTGCTCACCTAACCAGCCGTTTTGACCCCGAAAATGACTGGGCTACCTACCAGCACCTATTTCGTAGCTCCTCAACCACTTCCAACACTATATAGCTCGTGATTCGAAGAGAAATGCAGGCAGAACTCTCTGAGAAGAAGAGGGTGGTGATAGAACCCTAGTAGACGCCCATGAGTAGGGATGCCCGAGGTCTTTCTTAGAAGACTGAATTATATCCTTAGTTAGACATCAAACCTTAGGGTTTGTAGGGATTTTTGATAACTCTTAGTATAAGTGTTATTTATCTTATCTTTTAGCTTGGATTCTCTAATATGGGGGTAATTGGCTAACATATTTTGGTATTTTTCCTCTATAAATCTCATGCTTTGGTTTGAATCATCTTTGAGGAAATAGTCAATATTTTGCTACTGTTTTGAAGGTGAAATGCATTAAATTTCATGTACTTATATTGCAGATCCATAAAGTCATTTTGGTAGCAGACTAAAGGCAGCATGTGTAGCAGTTAAAGTGATTGAGGAGCTGGAGATGGAATTGCTGGATCAATTCTGGAGCAAAGTTCGCACGTGATTCACACGAGTGAAAAAACAGTTCATTAAATGAGCTGGCACTTTTTATTACACTCAGTTTTTTCATCCAATGGGAGTCTGCCATCTTGCTGAAAAGAAGCTGATGTAGCCCTGAATTCAATGAAGAGAGGAATATATTTTTAGGGCAACCACATTTTGTGAGGAGATATAAAAGGAGAAGAAACCAAGAGAGAGGAGAGACATACAGAGAGACAGCAGTGGAGAAATCGAGAAGGGAAGAGAATGTGATTCCATAGAAGAAGGGGAAGCTGACATTTGGAAGGAGCATCTTCTGCAACCTTTCCATTTCGGGCTACTTCTTCCTTTATTTTTCTTTCTTCTTCTCTTGAACTTTGAGTAGTTGTGTTTAAGTTTCTTTATGGCTTTTTCTGGTTGTTTTATTTTGTTTTCAGCTTGTAACATAAACTAATCACCTTAAGGTGAGGATTTGGATACTTTTGTATTAATCTAAACATTGGAGCTGAGCTCCTTAGCTTTCTTAATCTGGTTTTGAGGGTGTTTAATGCTTAAGCAAAGATTTCGTCCGACCAACCATTTCTTTGCACTGTCATCTTTAGTTTTGGGAAAAACAAGGGTGGTTGAATACTCAAAATCACATTAGCTCCTTGTTAGGGTTAGTAGCTAGCTAAGTGAAGGAGTTAGGGATAACACTTCACCTAATGCACATAATACAACATGTTTAAAATGAAGTGGGTTAATGGGAGTTAATCTGCTATTTTAGGAGATCTGGGAAGATTCTGTGAGAAACTGCTGTGTGGATTGAGAGAGCAAAGTTCTTGCTCCAGCGTTCGATGTTTAGAGAGATACAATTAGTTCCTAATCCCAGCCTACTTTCTTTACCTTGTTGCAAGTCTCCTTTCTTTAGCATTCTGCACTTTACCTTGTTTTATGTTTATTTCTGCAATTTATTTTATCAAAGCACCTTGGTCTAGACATTACTAAAATTTTATCGGTAACCATCTTGAATTTGCTAGAAATTAAGTTTAAGCATAGGAATTTTCTTGTTCTAATCCCTGTGGAGACGATATTAATATACTTATCACTTGCTGCTGGCCGTGTATACTTGCACGTGCATTGTGTGGAATTTCATTGCATATTTTAACCCCACCTTACAAGGCAACAATTTTCACCCATTCCCACTTGTAAAAGCGAGAGAGTGGAGTGTCGAGCGAACTCTAGAATGATTGTATAAAAGAAAAAAACCCTAGTATTTAGCTACTGCCATTATTTCCAGCACTTGTCACTTTTCATTCATTTGTATTCTTTACATTTTATTTTCAATGGAAAGTTGTTCATTTGCACTTATCCCATCATGCTTAGCTAAATTCCGTTGAGGGGTTCAATATGGTGAATTCCCTTATGGTTCAATAGCTGGAAAGTGTTTATTTGCTTAAGTTTCTATTCAATGCATGTCATTCTTTATTGATTATCATTCTGATCTTGCTGAGTTTAAATTGATCACTTAGACTTTGCATGCTATGTGAGTTTGATCTCGAAAGGGACAAACAATATCGGTTTTCATAAAGGTGATATAGGAGAAAAAGCTCGAAAGAGATCGTTCGATGGTATAGGGCAAGCTGCCTAAGGCACCCTATATCAACTATAGGGTTATAAATTGCATTCGTGAATTATCTATGTCGGAGTCGAGTCACAGAAATGTGCATAACGGTACTCGTTTAGCCTTCAACGGTTCTTGGGAGCAAGGCCAAATAGAAGCTAAATCTGATCCAATGCATTGATTAGGCTTAAGTTGAATAATCTATGATTAAAGTTATTGACCTTTGGGATGAAACTATATTGAATACCTCGTTTTATTTATTATTGTTATTTATTTATTTATTTGTTTTATTTATCTTCCAAAAATCAATCATCAACTATTTCTTTGGTTACCTATTTAAGCAATCATTTGAGCAGTTTCTTCTTCAAATCTGAATTTCCAATTTAGTCCTCGTGGGATCGATACCCATGGAATACTTCTAAGGTTTTTTTTATTACTACGTGCGATAGTGTATACTTGCACTAAGGTTGGCTGAATTTATCATTATTATTATCTATCATCTTATCTCACATCCATCATTCAGCCTATGCCGCACCAATCAGCTCTTTCAAAGAGTTAGCTCGAGCATTCATCTCGCAGTTCATGGGGCCAGAGAACAACGCAAGTCTCACATCAACCTCCTAATTGTCAAACAACAGCCCGGTGAGAGTTTGCGTGATTATATAACACGTTTTAATGAGGAAACATTACAAGTTGAGGGATACAGTGAGGGAGCAACCCTAGTGGCCATAACAGCGGGATTGGAAGACGAGAGACTACTTAATTCGATAGGTAAGAGCTAACCTCGAACCTATGCTGAGTTTGTTTCCAGGGCATAGAAGTACATGAGCGCAAAGGAGTTACTGAAATCTAGGAGGTCAGAAGGAGAGTAGAAGAGGCATTCCTCATTCGACCAGGACAGGAAAAAGGAGAAAAGACAGTGAATAGACGATGTTGGCCGAGGCCGAGTCGACCATGCCCGAGGCCGAGCATATCCCTTTGGAAAGTTTGAAAAATATACGTCAACTGCTATTCCACAGGAGCAAGTTCTGATGGAGATTCGAAACACGGGACTCCTTAAATTTTCGGGGAGGATGAAGTCAAATCTTGATAGGAGAGACAAAAGCCAGTACTGCCTTCTCCACTGGGATCATTGGCATTCAACCAAAAATTGTATTCATTTGAAGGATGAAATTGGGCACTGATCCAGAATGGGTATCTGAAGGAGTTTGTCGCTAAAACCGGGACCGAAGTCGAGGCTAAGGCTGACCAAAGATGTGCGAGACAAAGAAGAACCCCCACGAGAGATCAGAACCATCTTTGGAGGACCAGCTGGAGGAGGTTCAAGTAGGAAAAGAAAAGCTATGGCCAGAGAAGCAAGGTTCGAACCAGAATATCGAGGTATGTACTCTGTCCATCTAGCAAAGACACACCCCCCTTTGGAGTTCACTGAGGCTGAGGCAGCAAGTATCCATCAAGCACATAATGATGCTCTGGTGGTCACTCTGATGGTAGCCAATGTGAAAATCCATCGAGTTCTAATCGATGGAGGAAGCTCGGCTGATGTTCTTTCTCTAATAGCTTTTGAGGCAATGAAGTTAGGGAGAGAGCTCTTAAAACCAAGCCTTACACCACTTGTAGGGTTTGAGGGAGAACGAGTGACACCAGAGGGTAGCATAGAACTTCCTGTGACCTTTGGGGATGGACAGAATGTAGTGACAAAGATAATAAACTTCTTAGTTGTGGATTGCATTTTAGCCTACAATGCAATCTTAGGAAGGCCAACCTTGCATGATATGAAAACCATAACTTCAACTTATCATCAGTTGCTGAAGTTTCCAACTCAGAATGGTGTAGGAGTTATCAAAGGGGAATAAAAGGCATCGAGGGAATGTTACTGGACAGCGCTGAAAGAAGTCAAGCCGCTGAAGGTCGACCAGGCCGAGGCCGACCAGAGGGTGAGCCGAGGCCGAGCAGGGCACACTTTCACCAACACTGAATCTGAACTTATGGAGTTTTAGGGCTTTCTATTTATTACATTTCATCATGTAATTAAACATTAGTTGTGTTGGGATTGGTGCCCTAAAACTCATAGATAGTGAATGTTAAATGAATTATATACTTGTTTGATAAAGTCGTTATCGAGATTCATTCACTAAAGATGTTACTGAATAAGTCACTCTTGCTTTATAACGCCGTTTAGTGACAAGACTGACTATTTCATATGATGACCTAGGTAACTCGATCTTAATCCTGAGCTATCTATGAACTCCTGTTTATTTGGGCTTATCCTTATATCAGCATGGGTGAGAGTGGCTCAGCATCGCCGACTCAATAAGCCTCCCATTTTAGGGATAGGAACGCGTAAATAGCTGGGGACATAGTCCTGCAAGAAGCAATTCACTCCTACCCGAATTAGGGATAGTAGAGAGGTTGTTCCCTTAAGTGCTGACTCCGGGCTTGAACAAAGGGATCCCACCCTCTCATTGGCCCGAGAGGGACTCTGTTTATTGGTTGGACCATAAACCAATTGTTCATTAGAGGATCAGTGGGACTTAAGGAACAAGAAGTACTATAGTGGTAAAACGGACATTTGACCCGACTATAGTTACGAACAACTTGTGAAGGGTCGACTTACTAATCATGGTTATATCAGGTGGACAAAAATATATCTATGGTGAGGGGAGTGCAGCTACTGGGCTATAGTGGAATGTCCCGATAGTTAACGAATGTTGGTTAGCTAGGTTAATGAGATTAGCCAGTTAACCTAGGATCGTTGGAGCCCATGATCTGTAGGTCCATTAGGTCCCCTTGCTAGCTCATATGGATTATACCTTAGAACATAGTGATAGGAAAGTTTGAATCGTTCAAAATTCGGTTTAGGGAATTAGTGTCGATTATATACGATATTATCAACACAATAGTTTAATTATGGATTAAACTATTAATTGAGAGAGTAAAGTATTTAAATATGATTTAAATACAATATATATGAATAGGGATTCATATTAGGTACACAGTATTAATTTGATATATGATATTAAATTAATATTACATAATTGATTAAATTGTTTAATTAATTATTGTTTTAATTGAAAAATGATTATGAATTGTTTTTTAATTAAAATTGAGATAGAGATTTCAATCTTGAATTTATGGAAATTCAAGATTAGTGGATTGAATTAGGTGATATGAATTAATTTGATTAATGTCATATGATTAATTGAATTAAATTGTTCAATTAATTGATAATTTGAAAGGCAATTGAGAATTGCATATTAAATTAAATCCAAGAGTAGAATTTCACTCTTGCATGGATGGAGATAATGGAATTACACAACTAAATCCACTCTTGCATGGATGAAGAAAGTGGAATAACACCTCACACATGCATCTTTGCAATATGTAATCTCCATAGACCACCTAGAGTCCACTAAGGCCATTCTCCTCTCCATGTGTCTTGCATTGATGAATCTAAGATGCATGAAAATCCTCTATAAGTAGGGAGAAGTATGGGTTTTTTGAGTAATGTTTGTGATAACTTGCGAAAAGCAAGTTATTTAGCCTCTAAACTCAGGATAAAAGAAGGTTGAAAGTCCCTCAGATGCGTTATCTTAAGCGCATAAAGAAAAGGAAAAGTGTTTGTTATAAGCGGCAAGCTATATTTGTGTATGCGGTAAGAAATTATAAAATATAGAGCGCTAACGCAGCTAATCTAGTTGTTTTAAGTATCTTCTCAGCGCAGGCACACATCCCAAGATGATCAAAGAGACAGATAAAGATGGATGAAAAGACAGCGCCGGCGCAATCAGCACAAGTGGGCGAAAAAGGGAACTGAAAAGGTGCAAGTTGTCTAAAGGTGGTCAGCTCAAGTTGCTATTACTTGAAGAAGTTATCTTCCTCGCCTATAAATAGATGCAAAGAAGAGAAGGAAAGGGGGGACGAAGGAATTGCAGGGATCTGCAAATAGGAGCAAACCTGTGTGTAGTATTTTTATTTCATAATGTCTTGCTTTGCTCACATGAGCTAATTCTCCTCTTCAAGGCTTAGCGCAAGCACCTCATGCGGAGATAAGTACCTCTTGTAAGCGCATATTTTGGTTTAAATGAAACATTGATTGCTTTCTGCTTAGTTGCGATAATCTTTTCATTGCTAATTCTCGCTTGGCCAGCCGGATGCAGTAACAGTATGATAAATCCTTGACAGGTAATGCATATGGATCTCTCTAAGTAGAACAAGTTAGCGTATGTCATGTAGTCTTGGTAGCATTAAATTATTACCGCTAAAAGATATTACATGCTTGAGCTTTGATTGCGTTGTGACCAACTCAGTCCCTTGTAAGTATTAAGAGAACTAAAATTCACGCATGAACTAGTCAAATAATCAATTGCTAGTTTATTGCCAAACGCATAAGGAATACCGGAAGGGAAACTTAGTGATTTTTTCTCACTTAGGTATTAATGGATCAATTAACCAAAGTTAGCGCTACAAGACTCTTATAAACGCATGAGGTTGCAACCGCAAAAGCCTTGATACTTCTCGCATTAAGAATTTTCCCTTAGCTTTCATTACTTATTTTCTTTCATACAATTAATTACTGTTCAAACTTTACCAATCCTCTTTTCATTCCCTTAAATTAATATTACACGTTTGAGATTAAATCAGTAAACATTGTTGAACACTTTTGTATCATTTCCCTGTGGATTCGACCCTGGACTCACCAGGTATTACTTGATTTAGTCAGTTTATACTTGGATTGATTTAAATCTACGACTACTAAACCAACCACTCTGACAAGCAACCAGTTTGCTCAATTGGTCTCCAAAAGGTTGGTTACAATTCTGCTCTCTGTTTTAGTTTAAAAGACAACATGTTTTCATTTTCTAAAATTCACGTAGTTAAGTGCCTCCGATCCTAAAATTGCTTCCACATTTGTTATATGAACACCTTTAAGTTGTTTCGTTTCCGCTTCCAGTACGTAGGAATAGGTTGAGCTTTTTTCTTATTTGTTTCCATTAAAATGTAAAAGTTCAATTAATGTTAAAGCTCAAGTTTTTACCATTAAAGTTCAGTATTCAGAAGTGTGTACAAGACAACTGATTCAAGCACAACTTCAGGCCAGAACGAGTCAAAGCTAAGCGAGCTTGGGCCCCTGGGTCTACCTCGCCTCATCTAGCTTGAGTCCACATGTTCATGCGAGTCTGGACCACCGGGTCTACCTCCCCTCATCCAGATTTGAGATTATACGAGCCTAGACCACCGGGTCTACCTCGTCTCATCTGGCTTGAGCCATTACTTTATGCGAGCCTGGGCCCCCGGGTCTACCTCGCGTCATCCAGATTTGAGATTATGCGAGCCTGGACCGCCGGGTCTACCTCACCTCATCTGGCTTGAGCCCACCACATCATGCGAGCCTAGACCACCGAGTCTACATTGCAACATCCAGATTTGAGATTATACGAGCCTAGACCACTAGATCTACCTCGTCTCATCTGGCTTGAGCCATTACTTTATGCGAGTCTGGGCCCTCAGGTCTACCTCGCCTCATCCAGATTTGAGCATATGCGAGCCTGGGCTACCAAGTCTACCTCACCTCATCTGGCTTGAGCCCATGCACTTCATCCGAGCCGAGCCTATGGTCTTACCATGTGTGCTAAGCGAGAGAAGCACTTACACAAGGGGCTTCAAAATAGAGGAACGAGCTGAACAACGTCCATAATGAGGGGCGAAAGGCACGAAAGTTTGACTCGGCCTCATCCCGAGGTCGAGGCTGAGGCTGGGTTATTTCTTCAACCCCTCAGTTCTCTCATTTCTCTCTTACATAACCCCTATTCAGGGAGCCTCGACCTTGTTTAGTTTTGTCCTTTTTTATAGGATAACAATAAATTCACACATGAGTCAACACAGAGCGAAGTTATACTCTTACATTGGGCTTAATGAGTCTAACCTATAGCAGTAAGTCACACCTGAATCCCAATTCAAGAGTGGGGGCTTAATGTTATAGGTAATTCTGACCACTCCGGAATTCAAGGACTAAGCAGGACAACACGACACCAACCCGAAGGCAGGACTAGAAGGCAAACCAGAAGGAGAGGTGAGTCGAAGGGGCTGGGTCGGGCACGACCCAGCCCCCGTGGCCCATGGTCGGCCTCGCCCCATGGCCGAGGCCGAGTCCGCTCCCCTCCGCTTGGTCCTTGGTGCCCTTGGTCAGCCCGGTTCAGCCCCAAGTCGTCTCCAAACGCCAAGAAACCCTAAAACAGGGAAAGGTATATAAATCATTCTTCAACCTTGAAGAAGGTAGCCCGAAATTACTCTCTAAACTCTTACTCTTGCTCACTACTTGCTTCCCATCCTTCTGCTTTCTGACTTAAGCATTGGAGGCGATGTGGCAAGCACCACATCGGTGTGCAGGTTTCTTCTTTCTTGCAGGCCACGTCTTCCCCCACTCAAACAAATTTACCGTTGGTGTCACGTGAAGGTCAGACGAGTTCTCCATGTCCAGATTTTGGCATCAACATCTTCTATTGTCAAACATCACCCTGTTAAAATAGAAGTGATTTTGGGATGACTAAAGTGATTTTGGTCATTCCAAAACCGATACCAAACATGTCCTTAATCTTCTTGCATGTTATTCAAATATCAAGAATGGTAAGAATCGTTCTCACAACATTGTCCTCTTTCTTCCAATTTTTCTATTGATTTTGTAAACTAAGATCTCATTACATAATTATTTGACTTTTTGTTTTTAGTTTTTTAAAATTAAACTTATAAACATTATTTCCAGTTTTTTGTTTTCTTTTCAGCATTTACAATTGGTTTTTTTTTTTATTACACATAATTATGATCAAACTTGAACACCAAATTATTGGGAGTGGTTAGACTTTCTCTTTCAAGTTTCAACCACTCCACTTTTCTATTTTATAAGGGTGTAGGGAAAAAACGTTAATACAAATATTTAAGACTCCCAAAATCATCATAATTTTTGTTAATTTGTATAACACTCTAATTTAATTTTAGAAATCACATTCATACCATACTAGTTGGATAGTTCTTTTTTAGAAATGTATTGTTTGTATTTAATAGAATAGTTCAACTAGCATGAAACTTGTACCTCAATTAAGAAATCAAATGTTAGAATCTCCCGCCTCCAATATTTTGGAACTTAAAAAAAATTCTTATCACCATAAGAAAGGTATTAAAAAGATTACAATATATATACACCTTTTAAAGTCCATTTTATTTTACAACAATAGATCTAACCTGTTGCAATTTATATCCTATAAATCTAATCAGTTTCTTTTTGTACTAAAAAAAATCTATTCCAATATTTTAAATTTACATCACCATAATTTCAAAATAAAAATTGAGATTAGATTATAATTAAGCAAACGCTAACACAATTTTGAAAAACAAAGAAATAGTAGAATATAAATTTTATAACATTCTCTTGAATAATTTGTCTGTCCTTTTTTTTTTAATCTTGTTAACCTACCCCTCCTCTTTGTGTCATAGTCCACCCAATGTCAACATTGTTTCAAATTATCACACTTCAGCCAATTGGCTTAATGTAATTTAAAAAGGCCCAATTTTTGTATTCGGTTAATATTTAAGTAATGGGCTGCTTGGACAGATAGCAAACCCAACTAAAATAATAGCAAAATTAGCAACATATTAAAGTATTTACAAAAATAGCAAAATTTAATATCCAGCCCATCAAAATTACTAAAAAGTTCATCTGACATGATTATCCAGCCCATCCAGCCTATTTTTTTTCCTTCTTTCCATTTCTATCAAGTCTATCACTGGTAGATTCTATCAGTGATAGAATTCTATCAGTTATTTCTGCGTTTTGTTTGGAATTTCCTATTGTTTTCTGTCACTGATAGATTTAGTAAGGTGATTGGTTGTAGTTGTTCAAATTAGGTGATAGAAGATTTCTATCAGTGATATAAAACCTTCTATCACTAATAGAAATCTATGTTTCTATATCACTGATAGAAAGATTAGAAAACTATCTTTCTATCACTGATAGAACTATCAGAGATATAAATCTTCTATCACTGATAGAAAACTATCATTTTTGTTTCTAAAACCTATGTCACTGATTTTGTTTTGATTTTGTTTTTGGGATCTTCGTACAGATGACCCTCTAAAATAGGCAGAAATGATAAATGTCACACCTTTTCAAAACAATGATATATGTCGTTTCGCTTGCGTCAGCATCCTAGTAAAATTACCATTTTACTCTCTACCCTAACCTCTCGCTCTCTCTCTCGCTATTGTCGCTCTAGCTTGTCGCTCTCTCTCCAATTTCTCTCTCCAATCTCTCACTCTAGCTCCAATTTCTCTCTCCGATCTCTCGCTCTCTCTCCAATATCGCTCTCGCTTCTCGCTCTCTCTCTCCAATTTCTCCCTCCAATCTCTTACTCTCTCCAATATCGCTCTCGCTCTCTCTCCAATATCACTCTCGCTTCTCGCTCTCTCTCTCCAATTTCACCCTCCAATCTCTTACTCTCTCTCCAATTTCACCCTCCAATATCGCTCTCGCTTCTCGCTCTCTCTCTCCAATTTCACCCTCCAATCTCTTACTCTCTGTAATTTCTCTCTCCAATCTCTTGCTCTCTCTCCAATCTCGCTCTTAAATCTCGCTCTCGCTCTAACGTCTCGCTCTTAAATGCCTTAAATGCGTGTTTTCATATAGAGAGTAAAATGGTAATTTTGCTAGGATGATGACGTAAGCAAAAGGGCATATATCCTTATTCTTAAAAGGTAGGGCATTTTTCATTTTGGTCTCTCAAAATGGGTCTTCCACGCAATTGTTTCTTTGTTTTTATAGATGTCGAAGCAAAACAAAATGGAAATTGAACCGGAAGAAAAGAAAAACACAAAAAAATTGAACCGGAAGAAAAGAAAAACACAAAGCGGAAGTTGAAATTTAAAGAAGGGGACGCCTCAACAAAAAAAAAAAAACAAAAACAAAATATATGTACAAAATTATCACGTAATCAAATAAACTATTAGTTTCTATTAGCGATAAATTTCTATCAGTGATAGAAATCTATCACTGTGATTCTATCAGCGATAGATTTCTATCACTGAGAGAAATAAAAACAGGGGCAAAACGAGAATTAAAAAAATGATTTAAAATTTTTTGCTCTATTTGCTATTTTTTTATAAAACTTGTTATATCTGCAATTAACCATTAGAATTTAGCCACACATTACTTTTTTTTAGTTCGAGTCCATTTAAGTTTATAAATTTTATAATTTAACTTGTATAATTTTTTCCACTACAAAAATATGGTTTTATTTTGAGAAAAAGAACTCGAAAATAGAAATTAGATGTGGAATGAATGGAGTTGAACTATAATATATTTTGAAGCAGACTTGAACTAATATATAATATAATAATAATAATAATAATAATACTAATTGCTTAAAACTTATGTGGCAAATGACGTTTGTTCTTAATCTTTATCACTAAAATGAAAATTCCACACTTCTTCAATGTGAACATCTCTGCTCTATTTCTCAGAAAAAAAAAAAAACAAAACAAAACAAAACAAAAACAAACAAAACTCTGCTTTGTACTCTTCAAGAACATATTGTCACTGTCAGCAAAAGGTCTTCCCCTTCGACCCTCCGTCTCTGACTTAGAATTTTCCTTCACCATTTTCGAATTCCGATGGGTTCTTCCGTTGTTCAAGTAGAATCATCGTCTTCTTCCCCCAATTTGAAGAATTTGAAGTGGATTTATGATGTGTTTTTGAGTTTCAGAGGGGAGGATACTCGCTCCAACTTCACCAGTCATCTCGACATGTTCTTTCGTCAGAAGGGAGTCAACTTCTTCATAGATGACAAGCTGGACAGAGGTGGACAAATTTCTGAATCCCTTCGCAAATCTATTGAAGGATCTAGGATTTCGATTGTTATATTCTCTGAAAATTATACGTCTTCCACTTGGTGTTTGGATGAATTGGTGAAAATAATTGAGTGTATGAAATCCAAGGGACAGATAGTTTTACCAATCTTCTACAAAGTGGATCCATCTGAGGTACGAAAACAAACTGGTAGATTTGGTGAAACATTGGCCAAACATGAAGCTAAGTTTGCGAGCACCAAGATTCAAACATGGAAGGAAGCTTTGACTATTGCTGCTGGTTTGTCTGGTTGGGATCTAGCAACTTATAGGTATTCCTCTAGAGACTCTGTCTTTTCAATTCCCTCTTTTTTGTTTAACAAGCACACAAATACCTACTAGATATACAATCCTAAAGGATAAAAATAGAAAATTTTAAAATTTTAAATTTGGGAAGATTCAATATCAGGATGCAATTTAACTTCATCTACTATTTTGTGTTTATCACCATTCTATTCACGTATGATGTTCTTAATAACAGAAAGGAGTCTGATCTTATTCAAGACATTGTTAAAGAAGTGTTGTCTAAAGTAAATCACACCCAATTACTTCATGTAGCCATGCATCCGGTTGGAATTGATTCTCAACTAGAAGCTATGGAGTTGGTCTCTCATGTTGTGTCCAATGGTGTTCAAATGGTGGGGATATATGGCATGGGGGGCCTTGGTAAGACAACTTTGGCCAAAGCTTTATACAACAAAATTGCTAATGAATTTGAAGGTCACAGCTTTCTTTCCAATGTTAGAGAAGCCTCAAAGCAATTCAATGGTCTAGTTCAACTACAAGAAAATCTACTCTATGCAATCTTAAAGGTTAATTTAGAGGTTAACAATGTCGATAGAGGAATAACTATCATAAGGGATAGACTATGTTCAAAAAAGGTTCTTATAGTTCTTGATGACGTGGATAAGCTTGATCAATTAGAAAAATTGGTTGGTGGGCGTGATTGGTTCGGTCGAGGTAGTAAAATCATTGTGACAACAAGGAATAAACAGTTACTTTCTAGCCATGGATTTGATAAAATGCATGATATTCAAGGATTGGATCAAGACAAAGCCCTTGAGCTTTTTAGTTGGCATGCTTTCAAGGAAAGTCATCCATCAAGTAACTATGTAGACCTTTCAAAACGTGCTACAAGTTATTGTAAAGGTCTCCCTTTGGCTCTTGTTGTTTTGGGTTCTTCCCTTTGTAACAGAGACCAATCAAAATGGCAAAGTATACTATACGAATTTGAAAACTCTCTCACCAAAGATATTAAAGATATTCTTCAAATCAGTTTCAATGGGCTTGAAGACAAGGTAAAGGATATTTTCCTTGATATATCTTGTTTTTTCGTGGGAGAGGATGTTGACCGCATTAAGGATATGTTAGAGGCATGTGATCTCAATCCAAATTACGGAATTACCATTCTCATGGATCTTTCCCTTATTACTATTGAAGACAACCGGTTGAAAATGCATGATTTAATACGGCAAATGGGTCAAACAATTGTTTGTCGTGAATCTTCTGAGCCTGAAAAAAAAAGTAGGTTGTGGGTGGCAAAAGATATAATCAATATGTTGAAAGAGAATTCAGTGAGTAGCCTTACACATTATATTTTTATATTTTTATGTACTTATTTCCAAGACTTTGTGACGAAAAATGTGAGTCAAATTGGTTATTTGCTAATAATGTTAAATTATTGGATTTATAACTTTGTAGGGAACCGATGCCGTTAAAGCGATTAAGCTAGACTTACCCTTCCTCGTCCAAGAAAAACTGGTGCCGATTGATCCAAAAGCTTTTAAAAAAATGAAAAATCTTAGATTGCTTATTATTCGAAATATAAAGTTTTCTAAGAATATATTTGAGTGTTTGCCTAATAAGTTAAAGTGGATTGAGTGTTGTCGTAGTATTGGATTTCCATCTTTTCCCATAAGCTCTTATGTGAATGATCAGCTTGTTGGACTAGATGTGAAGCATAGCTTCGTCGAACGTTTGGGGAAGATACTTGAGGTAACTTATATAGCTTCTACTTCTGTGCCAGATTTTTTTAGGAAGTGTATTGATTGATTTTTTTATGTTTATTTTTCATGTGTTTTAGAACAGCAGGAGGTTGAAGCATGTTGATTTCAGTGGCTCTTTTGTGTTAGAAGAAATTCTTGACTTCTCTGCAGCATTAAACCTCAAAGAATTATATCTTAGGGACTGTGGAAGTTTGAAAATGATTCACGAGTCTGTTGGTTCTCTTAGTAAGTTAATTACATTGGATTTTCAAGGTTGTGTCAACCTAAAAAAGCTTCCAAGCTACTTCATGTTAAAGTCTCTTGAAGTTTTGAATCTAACTAAATGCATACAACTTGAAGAAATTCCTGACTTGTCAGTAGCGTCAAACCTTAAAGAATTGCGTCTGAGTGAGTGCTCAAATTTGAGAATAATTCACGGATCTACTAGTCGTTCTCTTAATAAGCTTGTTACCTTGGACCTTAATCATTGTGATAACGTTAAAAGGCTTCCATGTTATGTCATGTCAAAGTCCCTTGAACTTTTTATTCTCACTAATTTCATGATCCGCCTCAACCTTGAAAAAGATTCTTACTTCTCTCTTGCAAAGTTTCCAAGCAACCTCAAGTTAGAATATCTTAAAGTTTTGAATCTTTGTGGTTGTGAAAATCTTGAGGAAATTACCGACTTTTCTATATCATCCAACCTTGAGATATTGAATCTTACGGATTGCATCAATTTAAGAATGATTCATGAGTCTACTAGATCTCTTGATAAGCTTGTTCATTGCAATCTTTACAATTGCAAAAACCTTGAAATGCTTCCTAGCTTCTCTGCTGCATTAAACCTTAAGCTGCTAAATCTTTCTAAATGCATAAATTTAAGAACGGTTCACGAGTCTATTGGATCTCTCGATAAACTTGTTACCTTAGAGCTTAAATTTTGCTATAATCTTGAAAAGCTTCCTACCTACCTCAAGCTAAAGTCTCTTGATTCTCTAAATCTTGATGGCTGCATAAAGCTTGAACAGCTTCCAGAATTTGATAAAAACATGAAATCTTTAAGGAAGATGATGTTGGATCAAACTGGCATAAAGGAGTTACCTCCATCAATTGGACATCTTATTGGGCTTCAGTATTTAAGCCTCAAGGGTTGCACAAACCTGATTGCTCTTCCAAGTGAAATTCATTTGTTAAAGAGTCTTTATGAACTTTGTCTTCGTGAGTGTTCTAAACTCGACATGTTTCCCCAGAGATCAAGCTTAAATTATTCCCAAGAAAGCTTATGTTCCAAGCTGACTATATTGAATCTGGAAAATTGCAACATATCAAATGTAGATTTCTTGGAAACTTTATCTAATGTCTCATCCTCCTTATCTAACCTAAATTTGTCGGGAAACAAATTCTCTTGTCTCCCCTCCCTCCAAAATTTTAAGTCCTTAAAGTCTCTTGAATTAAGGCATTGCAAGTTTCTTCAAAACATCGCAAACTTTCCCACCCATTGTTTAGAAAAAGTGGATGCTAGAGGCTGTGAATCGTTGGTTATAAGTCCCGACTACATTGCTGATATCATATTCAGACCTCAGGTTCATCTCTCTCTCATCTAAAATTTCTTTGATCATATATTATGCTCATCTCTCTCGTTAACATTTTATGCACCTTAATTCTTAAATCTATAGGACAACCTTGAACGACATCGCTCAAGACGGTTAATTTTAATGAACAGTGAGATCCCAAATTATTTCAACAATCAAACGACGGAAAGTTCAGTAAGTGTTAGCTTTGAACACGATAATAATCCAAATAAGAAACAAGCTTTGGCTGTCTGTGTTGTTTTCAAAGTGGATGGAGATTCATGTGAAGCGACGGCTGCTATTGATTGTGATGTTTACGTGGACAATAAATTATCGATAACATTGTCGGAAGGCTTTGGTTGGTCAAAATCAGAATTTATGTGGATAATAAGAACTCCGACATTACGTTGCTTGGATATGAAGGCTCTGCATAAAATTACAGTCTGGTTTCGGGTTATGATGGTTTATAAAAGTGCTATTGTAAGCATAAGAAGGCATGGCGTCCTTGTCGTTGATGCAATACAAACTGTCACTGATGATTTCGCGGAGGAAAGGGACAGTCGGTGAGTGATCCTACACCATTGCCAATTTATTTATTTCTTTTTATATTTTTTAAAACTACACCAATATTGCCAATTTTTTTGCTTCTTTATTTCTTCTCACATTATAATTCATTCTTATGATAAAAATATTTTCTTTTTTTTTTCTTTTAAATAATATGTGGGATGAAGAATTCTTTTTTTAGACATTTTGGTCGATAATACGGGTTTTATTTTTTCTTGGACCGAATATCGGTTTGGGTTTCATGGGCTCTGATACCATATTATATAATATGGGCTTCCATCTCAAAACCAATTGGCAATGAGTGGGGTGACCCTTGTAGCTTATAAATTGTGAGGTCTCCACTAATCTTTTCAATGTGGGATCCTCAACACCCATGTTGTCTATAATATAAGGTTTTATTGGTTCCGAAAATTCTAATTTTGAACTTCAACCACTACTACATCAATGAGACGTATGTCGATGGATTGAAGTAAATTAGGATCCTTTTAATATATTTTAGAGGGTTATATTTATTTCATTGATTTAATTTCAAGTTTTTTGTTTGAAAGAATCAATGAATAAATTTTGGGGACAGTTGCATAGAAGACAAATTGGACCAAATTAATAGCAAATATAGCACAGTTGCAAACTAATTGCAAATATAGCAAAATTAATTGTACAAGACCAAAAAGTTGTTGTCAGATTCTATCCGTGTCTATCACTAATAGACTCTGATTATGATAGACTTTGATTATTCAGAGTATATCAGTGTCTATTGCTGATAGACTTCGATTAATCAAAATCTATCAGTGACTTCGATTAATCAAAGTCTATCAGTGATAATCACTGATAGATTTTGATTAACCAGAGTTTATCAGCAATAGACACTGATAGACTCTGAATAATTGGAGTCTATCAGTAAACTGATCAGAATCTATCGTTGATAAACTTTGATAATCGAAGTCTATCAGATAGATTCTAATTAATTAGAGTCTATCAGTAATATACTATGATAGATTTTGCTATATTTGCAATTTCTTTTTACATTGTGCTATATTTGCTATTAATTTGGTCCAATTTGCCACCCACTGCAAATTCTCTAAATTTTTTAATATTTTTTTTATTCGAGTGGACTTATTAATATGGGTTGGGATACGATTAGGCGCTCAATCACGGCCACTATACCAATTTAATTATTCTAATGATCAAAATTAGATTTGAATTAGTTTTACTTTTGGCAGTCAATTGATAAAAAACTATGATTATTTACTAACACACTTTTGTTTATTTTTATTTTTATTCTACTCCAGTAAGCATTATTTAAATGATAGGGAAAATTTTGAAAACTAAAAAAGAAGCAAAGGGATGAGAATCTAATTACTTTGTGTCATTATTTGATTTTACAGAAAGAGAAAGAGAGACCCAAAACATGCAAGAGCATAAAATTGTGGATGATATACTATGCTACACATTGCTAATCAACAGGAAAAAGACTCTTTTATTCGGCAAAATTGTGGATGAGACTCTACATTTGCATGACTTGTGAGTTGGCTGTATTCCCTAATTTTCTTGTAATTTGTAATTTAACGATCTTTAAATATGACTAGATACATGATTTAGTCTCTAAGTCCAATTTAACCCTTATTTTTTATTTTCCAACTTGCTAGAAAAGCTATCCTCATTTCCCTTTCTTCATCCTCAAGGTGTCCTCGAAGTTGGTGTTTGATCTCTATGAAATATTGTTTTTGTCTCGTTCGTCTTGACTTTCTTCTTCTAACTGATTTTTGTTTATTTGATCATAATGTTATATTAATCTTTGTTGATGGTCAATTTTGGTCAGAGGAACTCACCTGACCTCCACGTGCCACCAACGGTAAATTTGTTTGAGAGCGGGGGAAGACGTGGCCTGCAAGACGGAAAACCTGTAGGAGGCCTAGAGAGTAAGAGAAGAGAGTAGAGAGTTCGGGTCCCTTCTTCAGTGGCGAAGAGAGGTATAAATACCTGCTCATCCTCCTAGGATTTTTAGGAATTCGGAGGCTTTTTGGGACAAACCAGGCGAAACCGGGGCAGCCAGAGGCGGTGGGGTCCAAACGAAGCCGGACGGGCTCGGCCTCAGGCCGAGGCCGACCATGAGGCTCGGCCTCGGGCCAAAAACCCGACCCCTTCGGTCTTGGCCCGTCCCACTTGCCGGTTTCGCCTCTTGGGTCCATCTTCTGGTCTGATTCCTGCCCGGTTGTCCTCGTCAGCTCCTTGTGCATCGGGGTGGTCCAAATTCACCTATAACAATCTTTATGCTTCTACGGTTCTACCCATATGAATAATTCAAGATCATTTACAGCTAATGATATCATCAATAATTCTATTTTGCGTGGTTCATATTTGTTCGGGAATTCAATAGACTTTCCAACTATTAATAATGTTATTAAGAAACTTCAATGCTTCGTTGCTGTTAGTGTCATTGGCATTGAGTAGAAGGTTCTAGCTTTAGGGCATTCAAAACCTCCTAAAACTGTTCCTTAATATTTTGGTGAAAAATTCTAACCTCAAGCTTCAAAGTTGTAAAAGTTATGTGCTTGGAGTTTGTAGGATTATGGTGTTGGTCTATCTTTTTATAGAGATAAGTAAAATACATAAGCCTTTGCAGCACAGTTTTGGATTTCCTGATGGGTGATGATTATTCCTGTTGTTCATATTGTTTACTTTAGCTTGGTATTTGACTTCGATAATGTAGAATGAAGTTTAAAGTTTTTTGCAACAGCAAATATTTTCTACCTTTTAAATATGCTTGGCTTAATCAAGCTTGAAGAAAGCCAATCAACTTGCTTTCCCAATATCTGACTTCTTTTTTCTTATCATTTGATATGTTTAAAGAATGTCGACTTTTTACTAAATAGTTTATATCTAACAACCTTTTCTAAGCTTCCTACCATTTCATAGATACCAAGGAGATCTACTAAGAGAAAATCCCAAAATGATATCCTAAAATGATGAGTAGTTTTGGACCTTTTAGTTCCCAAAGAATTTTCTTATTGTTAATCTGAGTTTTCCAAAATGGTTTTTGAAATAGTTACTTTACTTATATATAGAGAGAGCGCATGGGAAAAGTGAGAACACTATGCCAAAGTGAACTTTAAAAAGGACTTTCTAGTTGTATATTTAAAGCTGCCAATCAATTGGTATTAAGCATGATCATAATATTATTCTTAGTTAGTTGTACTAAACAAAAAAAAAAAGTATTAATTCTTTTTTTTTTAGACGAAACCTTTATCATTTCATTAAGTCGAACAAGAACAAAGAACATTACAGTTGCAATGAGTAGGGACACTCATCGACTTGAACGTATAGGGAAAATTCCCTAACCAAAGCATCGAATTATTATGATCTAAAGCATGCTTAGCCAAAAGATCTGCCCTCCTATTGTTCTCTCTAGACACATGAGAAAAAGATAAAGCTTGAAAAGTATCATCAGCCATCGCTCGAATTTGTAGTATCCAATGATACACATCAGATGTGATTGGAATATCACCTCGAATCATCCTGATTGCATTAGCAGAATCAGATTTCACACTAGCATTAGTTACTTGCAGGCGATGTAAAAGACGAAACCCATGAAGTATGGCATTTACTTCCGCCGCTAACGGTGAAAGCGCCTTTGGATCCATAACTTCCATCGCCGCAATGATGTTCCCATGCGAGCCCGTTACAAGAATTCCAAGCCCAACCCCTTTCACCGTCGGCCTTACAGCAGCATCAGTAAACATGGTGACAGCAGCAACATGACTAATATCATTTGCCTCCCTCTCTTCCGAAATAATGCCTACATCGTCCCTCGTTTCTTCAGCGTGATTGGCATTCTTCATTTTACACGTCTCCTCCCAATAATCCCAAATTGATTCACAACAAGCTGAAGCATCCATAATCGGGCAACCATTATTAAAACCATTTCTATCATTCCAAAAAGACCAGAAGGTAATGCAAAGCTCTCTCAAAATTTTCTATATCAAGATGCTTTGCAAGACAAAGGATACGATCCGGAAAATTATTTCCCATCGGAATTCGAGCATCCACACGATTAAACATAAGATCACAAATTTGCTTGGATCGATGACATCCACATAAGGCATGGTCAACTGTTTCCCATTCAGTCTTGCAAAAATTGCACATGGGAGAAATATCGATTCCCTTCTTACAGAGATCAAAATTGGTAGGGATGCATCCATGGAATGCTTTCCAAATAAAATGTTTGATCTTTGTTGGAATTTTCAATTTCCACAAAGTATTCCACCATACCCGCTGCTCATTTGTACGAGGAGATTCCTGGTCGACAGATAAAATTCTAGCCAACTTGTAACCACTACGCACTGTATACATACCATTCGAACAATAGTGCCAAATCCACTTGTCATCCCCATGATTGGTGCTAATCGGAATGGTCTCAATGACATCCACATCCTCCTTTCTCACCACAGTGTTTAATTTATTCAAATCCCAACTCAAAGTAGGTGTTATGAAATCAGCAACTAAAGCATTTTCCTGACAATCAACTCCTGGTATTGGTATCGGTTTGAAAGTGCACTCCATTGTAATCCATGGATCTTTAAAGAAACGAGTGGATTTGCCATTGATGTGGAATTTTCCTTACCGCAAGCGCACGGGTCAAGTAATAATAAAGTGATCGTAAAAACGAGTGTCGTCCTCTGGATTGGATTTTTAAGTTAAATCAAGTATCATGAATAATCTCGCTCAATTTTATTTAGGGAACGTAAAGTAGTGATTGATAGAAAAATAGATCAATGCAAATAAAAGGTGGAGATTCAATTGAAAGAACACTTAGGGAATTGATTTCGCCAAATTAGTTTAGGATTGATTTTAGGGAATGAATTATTATGCACAATGGAATTATGAGCCTAAGAACCTTTAATCACAACTACCTCTCCCGAGTATAGTTGATTCTCATGCGAATTAACCAACTTGATATCCCTATCTAAGTTTATTAACATGCAAGGCTATGAGTTCTTTTTGACCAATTCTAAAGTTAATCTAAAATCCGTCACGAGCTTAGAATATAAACTTTAGTCATGCAATCTTGAATAAGTCTACGCTAAATCCCCTCTCCCGAGCTAGACTCAACACTTAGATCATTCAACTAATGGCCAATTAATTGAAAGCATTAAATCAAGATTGCATACATAAAACCATTGCACAACTCATACCGTAAATCAATCCATAAATTAAAAAGACTACATCAATCCCTAAGCCACAAGTTTAGCTACTCATACATGACATTACAAGCTCAACTAAACATGAAAAAGCCATAAAATCTAGCTAGAGAAAAGGAAAAGGAAAGGAAAAACTCAATGTAGGCCGAGACCGAACGTCCCCGTCACGATCCCCAAGAACAATGGGTTGATTTCCACCTTGCTCTACTTTGTTCAGCCTCAATCCTCTGTTTTACGGCTCCAAAGTGTCCAAAAGAATCCCCCAATTCAGCCCTAGCCGAAAACTATAAATATTGCAGATTTTTGCCGTAGCGTCGAGACGCTCAAGGACTAGCGTCTCGACGCTAGTCTGCGTTTGACCCTATTTTGACTTTTTCTTCTTTCATTCTCTTCGGCTCTTTTGCATCTTTTCTCGTCCCGAGCACCCGATTAACTCCAATATCGCGCTTTAGCTCCAATCAACCATTTCCTACAAAATAAACAATAAAGCACAATAAAATGGCCAATAAATCATCAAAGACTAGCTAAATAGATTAGGGAAAACTAGCTAGCTCTGCTCGCTATCAGCCATTCCCAATTCTCATCCTTATACCACCTTTTAAAAGATCTTGTGCCCATACAAATCCCCTCCAAAAGACTGAACAATTGCCTTTAATTGGAACATGTAACAATGACATCTGATTAGCATATCTCCCTTTAATAACTAGGGGGCTGTTTGGGGCACTGAGTTGGTTATAATAGCTGGGGGTTATAATAGCTAGGGGATTATAATAGTCTGTGTTTGGGGTGCAGATTATTATAATCTGGGATAAAATAGTCTGTGTTTGGGGTGCAGATTATTATAGTCTGGGATAAAATAGTCTGTGTTTGGGGTGCAGATTATTTTCCTCATACAACTTTGTACTTCAAATATTAATAATAAAAAAATATATTGGGTTTAGTTGTAAAAAAAATAAAGTTTTGGGTACATGGGTTAAATTATGTGTTTAACTTAAAAGGAAATAAAAATAACCTAAAGTAAGGGTTGATTTTCTCTGTTTTAGAGTCATGGTTTTTTCACAAAATAAGTCATTTTATAATTTCATATAGAAAAACCATAACCATATTTGTTTCATTTATGTATTTCCAACATAAAAATGGTGATGCTTATTCAAAACTCATTTTACCTTCATTATCAAAAGAATCAAATAAAATAGAAATCACATAAAATAAAAACTTGAGTAGTATTTTTTAAAAAAATTATTATTATCACAGTAAACTTAAATACGATAAGTATAATTTGAAATGAAAAATATGGTACGATGAAGGTAAACATTCATATACTTTATTATCAAAAGTAATTATGTAATAAAACTCCATATTTATATATGTACAAAGACAACCAAGTATCTAACTCCCTAGAAATTTTCCGATTTTTCCGACAACCACCAACAAATTTTTCGGCGACTGAAATTTTTTCCCCTCTTTTTTCCTTTCATTTTCTTCTACCTCTTTTCTTTTTTTTTTCTTTCTTTATTTTCATTTTTTATATTTTTCGAAATGAAAATGAGAAGAAAGATTTTTTTTTTTTTAAAAAAAAAGTTGCCGGAAAAAGTCGTCGGTGATCGCCGAAAAAGTGGCCGGAAAGTCGACTGCGGTCGCCGGAAAAGTTGTCGGTGGTCGCCGGAAAAGTCGTCGGTAGAAAAGTCAATCAGTCACATGGAAGAAGAGAGAAAAGAGTTACTGTAGAGAATGGATAGAATAATTGGGTGAGTTGAATAGTGGTTACTGTAGCAACACGGAGGGGAAAAATAACCAACTCCACCCCTTATTTTTGTTGATGTCCCAAACACTGGGTTGGTTATAATAGCCCCCACTATTATAACCAACACAGTGGGCCAAACGGCCCCTAAGGGTGTAAAATTTTCGAGTCGGGTCTGTTGGACGGACAAACCGACCCGACCCGACCCGGGGGTCGGTTGTACGGACACATGGACCCGACCCGACCCGACCCGGTTCAGCGTGACCCGAACTTGGTCGGGTCGGGTCGAGTGACCCGTGGTTTTTTTTTTTTTTTTTTTTTTTTTTTTTTCATTTGCTTTGAACTCCCATTTTTAAATATGACTCTTTCATTTGCTTTGAACACCCAGCATGATTACAAAGCTATGCCTCTTTCATTTGCTTTGAACATCCAATACAGTAATTTTATAATTTCTAATCTTCATCTACTTTACTTCCTGGCAAGTACCACAACGAAAAAAAAGCTACTATACAAATACACACAATTATTTACAGAGGTAAAGACAGTTATCTCCCTGCCACACAAATTAATGGATACGTATTATCATCATTTACATTATTATTGTGTCGACAACTTCTTAGAAAATAACCAGAAAGGTGAATGCTTCGAGGACCAATAACAGAGAAAATGACTCAGCCTCTCCATATTCCATTGTTGCCTGCAAATATCCAAATACCACATGACATCAAAATACAAAACTAACTCAACATCCTTAAATTCCATTAATCATTACCAAGCCCCAAAAGTTAATGAAAATCTAACTGGACACAATTGTTAACCACCCAATAACCAAGAGAAATGCAGCAACCCAATGGAGCTGAACTAGGTGAATCAAACCGACTAAAACTAACAAAATCTATCCAAGCTGAATCGATCTTTATTTTTCAGTTTTATGCTCTAGAAAATATATATATATACTTTCAAAACCAATCAATGGAGCTCTATAGTTTGGTCAAATTCATCACTCTTTTTGGGTTTCGGTTAGATTTCAACCAATTCGAGAGGGTTGAATTCTCTCGAAGACTACTGTCTTCACTACTTTTTCTCATGCCCTTCCCTTCCTCATTGTCTTACACTACTTTTTCTCATGTCCTTCCCTTCCTCTAGCAAGTTAAATAGACAAAACATAATCATATCATAATATCAAAATGACCATTTCTAAACCCAAAACACAAACTTAGGATTAGTATACATATTTGTTTATCCCAAACTAGAAATTTACAAATCTTAAAACCTACCTAAACCTAGATGTCATCCTAATCTTATATCATGTATATTAACATTGGAAAAACAAATAATGTTCCATGTGGTAATATTTCAATTATATGGAACTTTGAGTACTGAAATTAGTTTAGAGTGTACAATATCATACTATCACAAGAATATGCATGAAGATCGAACTCGTTATCTTTAACACTTGAAAAAACTAATGAATTTAAAATTTTAAGTTGATGGGTTACGATAAATTTACTTACATTGTTTGAAGCATGAATGCTCTTATTGGGATCGTTGTTGAGCTTGTTGTGATCAAGATCATCATCACCAACGACAACAATGGACTTCCTTTTGTGGTGCAATGCATTTGCAAGATTGCTAGCATTATCCCCTTGATGGGTTTCAACATCCACGTTTAAAAATCTATCTTCACCGCAAAAGCCATTGATCTCTTGCAACAAAATATCATTACAAGCCGAGAAAACAGACTCCATCTTCTTCTCTTCAATCGTGCCACCAGACATCGACATATGATAATCAGCAGCACCAACACAAGGAAATTGATCAGCAGCATTATTATCATTACTTTCTTCTCTCCAATTTGCTCCAAAAACAAAAGAAAATGAAAGAAGGAAGGAAAAGGCAGAAAACATAACGTGTAGAAATGGGGTTAATAAAAGAGGGAAGGGATGGGGGATTTGTACGATTTAGAAATTAAATGAAAAGTGAAAAGGCCAAACACTTTAAGTCCACTTCCAGTTGCTAAAATTGTTTTGTTCTTAATTTCTACTAACTTTACTCTGTCTGCCCCAAACTTACACACAGATAAAGGCCTTTCATCATACTCCCATCTCATCTATCTAACACCCACCCTTCAAATACAGAGGAGAGTCCTTGGGGAATTTTATTCAAGGAAATGTTTATGAGATTTGTTGGATGATGTTTCTGTTGTTTCTTGTCTTTCAAAATTAGATTCGTTTACTCATAATTGTTTTGTTTTAGGATTTTGCTACAAACCCCCCCACAAAATCGAAATCAAGAGTTTGAAATATGAGGAAAGAGAAAGCCCTGAATCAGAACAGATGCTAAAACAGAGCGATTCGAATCAAATGTAACTAACCTTGCCATCTTCGCATATGGCGAGGGAGTTTCGGCTACCAGCAACAACGGAACAGACTTTTTGAAACTCAAGGGCTTTAATAGCGCAAACTCATTTAACTCAAGGGCTTTAATCCGAATATAATCGTGCTTTTAATAAAGAAATTCGAAGAAGATAAAGATGAAATCGAAAAAGGTGAGTAAAAGCGAAACACAAACAAAGAACAGATGAGAAAACCTGTACGGACTACCTTGTAGTTATATCGAAACACAAACAAGGTGCAGAGGAATGCAATAAACAAAACCAAAGACACAAAAAGAGAAATCAATCGAAAAACAAAAGGAACCCGATCGAACTCACCAGTGAATCACCGCTAGAAACCCAGAAAAACAAAGAAGATAACTAAAAAACAAAGAAGAAACCCGATTAAGAACTTACCCGGCGGCAACCTAAACTCGGCAGCAAGCACGAAAAGCATCGGCGGTGGCGGTAAACACGAGCACGAGAGGAGACTGGGAGAGGCGACAGGCGAACATCGGGGGGCGGCGGTGGAAGAAAAGCGTTTGAATGAGGAAGAAAGAAACCCTAAATGAAAATATATATCGGTTCGAAACTTCGGGCAAGGAAAAGCGCGTGGACCGAACCGAACCTAATCGGTTCGGTTCGGTTCGGTTAGAATTTAAGTTGAAAACTGAACCAGATCGAACCGAACCGGTTCGGTTCGGTTCGGGTCACCGGTTCGGTTCGGTTCCTTTCACCCCTATTAATAACCCTTGATGCCAATAATGTTGGATTTGTAAATAACCTCCACACCTGCTTTGCTAGAAGAGCCTTATTGAATAACTCCATATCTCGAAAATTTAAGCCTCCTAGCTCCTTTGGATTACACAAATGGGACCATTTCTTCCAATGAATCTTCCGTTTATTTTCCGTTGTCCCCCACCAAAACCGGACCATTATGGAGTGTAAACATCACATAGAGATTTGGGTAGACGGAAGCAACTCATAGTGTACGTTGGAATAGATTGTGCTATGCTCTTAATTAAAACTTCCTTACCACCCATCGAAAAAAACTGACATTTCCATCCTTGGAGAGTCTGCCATACTCGTTGTTTAATTTCTTTGAAATCATCCCGCCTTCGTCTACTGAAAGCAGATGGAATTCCCAAGTATCTTCCAAGATTATCAACCATAGGCATAATTAACAAACCATCAATCTCCGATCTAAAATCTGAATTCACATTCGGAGAGAAAACTAGGGTTGATTTATCCAAATTAATCATCTGATCAGATGCCTTCTTATAATGATTCAGTATGTTGCATAGCGCCCACACCTGTTCAAGAGACGCTCTGCAGAATATGAGACTATCATCTGCAAATAAAAGATGAGAAATTTCTGGACAAAACTTTCCTGGTTTAAATCCATAAATAATTTTTCTAGACATAGCTCCTGAAATAAGAGAAGATAAAACTTCTTAAACGAGCAGAAACAAATATGGCGACAAAGGATCTCCTTGGCGAAGACCCCGTGTAGGCTTTATTAAACCTGTTGGAGCACCATTAAGCAATATTGAAAAACTTGGTGTTTTAACACATTCCATGATCAATTTCACCCAATTAGGATGAAAACCAAGTTTCAACAGCAGACGTTCCAAAAAAGACCACTCCACACGGTCATACGCCTTACTCATATCTAACTTCAATGCAATCCAACCCTTCCGCCCTGTTTTTTTATTCTTAATCGCATGCAGGTATTCATGGCCCATAATCACATTGTCAAAAATTGAGCGACCAGGAACAAAAACAGATTGATTTTCAGATATTACATCTTGAAGGATCCACTTCATACGATTGACCAAAACTTTAGAAATAATTTTATATGACATGTTGCATAAGCTTATTGGTCTAAATTCTGAAAGCAAAGTAGGATGTTTCACTTTGGGAATCAGAGCAATATGAGTATCGTTCCAGACATTGACTGACCTTCTCATATTCAGCATATCCAAACAATTTAACGTAGTAACATCACCAACCTGATTCCAGAATTTCTGATAGAAGAGAGCAAGAAAGCCATCTGGGCCCGGCGCCTTGGACGGATGCATTTGATTAATAGCTCTTACAATCTCGACCTTTGTAAATAGAGCTAGTAACTTGGCATTCATATCCGGTGTCACTTTTGCTTCTATGTCTTGTAAAACCAAATCAATACCATCCAACGGAGGGTTAGAAGATGAAAACAATTGAGAGAAATATGATATAAATGTCTGCTCCATTGGTTGTTTGTCTGTAACCAGATTTCCATTTAGATCATGAATTTCTCGGATTTCATTTCTTTTTTTCCTCTGAGTAGCTTGTTTATGGAACCAACGCGTGTTTCTGTCACCCCATTGTAACCAACTTTCTCGAGATCGTTGTTTCCAATAAATTTCCTCATCTTCAAGAGCCTTATCAAGCAAAGCCTCCACTCGTTTAATCTCATCAAAATTCCAGGGAGGCAGCATACTATATAAATCCTGAAGAATGCGTTGGTTCGTTGTGATGTTTTTTCGAATGGAAAACGACGTACCTTTGCCCCATTTCTGAAAACTAGATCTGCTTTTCTGAAGACAAAGTTCAAGATGCGACCTTCCTTATATCAAGATTGGACCAACAACCCAGTTCAGATATGATTTTATAGCAATTTGGGTTTTTAGTCCAAACTTCCTCGAAACGAAATTTACGCACATATTTTGCCTTACCAGTCAAAGAGTCATCATTGTTTACTTGGAGGAGGATTGGTTGATGATCAGATTGTGCCCAGTTTAAGTGCGAAATTGAAGCTTTTGGAAAAAGCTGAAGGAAAGCTTCATTTACAACAAAACGGTCTAGACGCTCATTAATCTGACTTTCCCTATCCTGGCGATCGGACCAAGTGAACATATCACCTATGAACTCCATATCTTGAAGACCACAATCATCCATGACTTCACGGAATAACTAAAGTTGAGTTTCGCTCACCTAGTTGCCACCCTCCTTCTCCTCATGCAGTAACGTGGCGTTTAAGTCTCCTCCAACAATCCATGCAGAATCATCATGGTTGTAGGCGCTTAAATAAGTTCCATGTACAACTCCTTTGATTAGCTTTTGGATTGTCATATACACCAGAAAAGCGCCACACTTTAGATTCCCACTTTATTGAAGCATCTATATGGAATTGGGAAAAGGAACGAATTGTGACATCAACTTCATCTTTCCAAAATAAGCATAAGCCTCCACTTCGTCCCACACAATCAACAGAGAAACAACTAGAATAATTCAACGTCATCTTTATTTTATTAAGGTTGCGAGTATTTGAGCTACATTTTGTTTCCAACAGAAAAATTAAATGAGGATCATATTGACGTAAACCGTCACGAACAGCTCGGAATGTTCGTGGATTCCCCAGACCACGAACATTTCAACATAGTGTTTTCATGGCTCTCGGTGGGGCTGTGTTCCGGCCTCCGCCGTTGGTTCAGAATCATTGAGAGATGTGTCCTCATCAGTACGTGGTCGCTTCAAGGATCCTCCGGCCACTCCATCTCCCACACGTTTTTTCATATCCTCACCCGCAACACTTGTACTCGACTCCAAACCCACTTTGCGTGCTCTTCTTTTCCAACCTTTTACTTTCAGCCCAATGTTGGAGGCATAATTAGCAGTAACGGATTTCTTGTTAAATTCATCATTGGCCTTCTCCAGTAGCTTAGTTCAATTATCTGTGGCATCACCTTTAGTCGGTTGGCCTTGCGCATGGGCAGCTCCATTAAACGAGAGAGAATAGAAAGCCATTGAAGTCTTCTGCATAGGTGGGCCAGATCCGGAAGCTTTGCTTGACGAAATGGGTTGGGCTAACATGGGCTGCTTGCTCTCACCATTACTATGAGGGAAAGAGAAACCATTGGGCTCATTAAACGCTAACTTCATCAGTTGCTGAAACTGAGCATTATTCTCGACTGCAAAACTGAATTCCAATTTCTTCCTCACAATTGAGAATTCAATGGTATTAATGCCATTAGTGGGAGCATTAAATGAGTCTCGATGCAACGCCGTGGGAGCAGCAGCGTGTTCTTCAACCGCCGGCAATATGTCCATCGGCCGGTTGCCGGAACCTGTCATCGGCGGTGATTGTTGCTAGAGATTTGGTATCATTTCCTGTCTTGTTGCACCTTCTCGATTCAGAACCTGATTGTCCGTCAGATTTTGCGTGACCTCCGACAGAATTCTGTTAGATCCCCTAGGACTAGTGGTAGGTGAGCGAAACACATGAGACAAACGTCCCGAAAAGGCCATCCACATTTCGTACTCTTGCCGGCGTGATGCTGAGCCATCTTCAATTAGTGAAAAAGGGCAATCTCTCGTTCCATGTTCTATCCGACCACAGTACGCACATATTTTCGGCAGCTTTTCATATTTTATGGGAGACCAAACACTTCCCAACGAGTCATCAAGTCAAACCTTAATACCCCGGCGAAAAGGATGTGTGATATCAAGGATGATTCGAACTCGAAGACTTTCCTTCCAGCCATAACCTCGACCCTCGTTGTCATACTCTTGGAACTGGCCGATCGCATTTCCCAATCTCTCCGCCATGGACCGATTATAGAGATCCATTAGAAGATCGCAAAAATGCACCCAAAATGTTGCAAATTGGAAAACCATGGCCGTAGGTTTCACCATCGGGATTGGTTTCGAAAGAACTAGCAAGAACTTGTCGAAGAGCCAAGGCTCCTGACGCAGCACCCGAGTTTGGTCAGATTTCGTCCTAAAGGAGAAAAGAAACAGGTTTGCACCCATTTTTTCCACCATAAGGCCATTGGGAATGTTCCATGCTGACTTAAAGGTATGCTTCATCACCTCGCCTGAGATGATCCGTGGGGCAAATAATTTTCCGATGAGGCTAAATCCTAGGGATTGACTAGTGACCAACGCCGCCTGGCGATCCACATCAACTTCAGTGGAGTCCTCCTCAACGGTGAGACTGAATCTTTCCCAGCTTTCCAACATATTTTCAAGAGCCATAGTAGGTAAGAAGATAGGAATTGCACCAAACGATTCAAGACAAGGCTTTGTTGGTTCCGAAGATAGACTCCTCCTCTCATATAGGAAAGAATTGTTGAAACAGCCCATTCTGAAAATCTTGGAGCAATCAAAATGGATGAAATCATGCACCAAAATTACGCCAAATTAAGTTTGGAGAGATTGGCGCAATCGCAATTAAACTGAGCGAATTTGGTAAATCTTCACGGATTTACCAGATCGAGACGCGTAACCAAAAGATTGGATACGAAACTCTGGTGATTTAGCACCACCAGAATAGTCGCCGACCGAATTCTACAAAGAATTCGGGCAAGGAGTTAAAGCTTTGTACTCCATAGACTATGCATTGAAGACTTCTTGACTATGTGAGATTTCCAAAAAAAAAAAAAATTAATTCTTGGTTAGTCATATATATATAAATCACATGTCACATGTTATTGGGTTTGTCATGTATTAATATATTATGAGCTCCTTTTATGTCAATGACTATGTCATTTATCTTCGTAGCTCTTTATAGTCTATCAACAATAATTGCAATTGTGATTAAAGTTGAGTTGATAGACTTTAATTTTGTTATATTTGCAAATAGTTTTGACAAATCTATCTGTGATACTGATAAAAATCTATCACTGATAGACTTCAGTCATAATGCATGTAATCTATCAATAATAGACTACTATTATTGATAGAATAGTCTATCAACAATATTTACAGTTGTGATTGAAGTTTATTATCATTGAAAGACTTATAGATTTCAATTTTGCTAGATTTGCAAATAGTTATAGATTTTGTTATATTTGTGATAGCGAGCATAGCTAGCTAGTTTTCCCTAATTAATTTAGCTAGTCTTTTATAATTTATTGGCCAAAATGATGCGGTTTTTGTGTTGTTTTTGTAGGAAATAAATATTTGAGCTAATTGCGTGGTCGGGACATGAATAAGGGCTAAAAGATCGAAAAAGGATCAAGTTGGAAGAAGTCAAATTCAGCCCAGCTGATTTAAAAAAAAAAAAAAAAAAAAAAAAAAAAAAAAAAAAAAAAAAAAAAAAAAAAAAAAAAAAAAAAATTCATAGCGTCGCGACGCTCTCGGCGAATTTTCCAAATCCGGAGTATCGCGACAGCGTCTCGACGCTATCGGCAGATTTTCTATAAATTCACCATTTTGTGCTACGGATTGGGGGAGTCCAATTGGTAAGATTTTAGCCCTAATTTCGACTAGAGACCTTTTGTGGGAGCTAAAGGCAAGGCCAAGGAGCGAGAATCAAGCGAGAAAACGTGGAGATCGTGACGGGGACGTAAGGTATCGGCGAATTCGAGTTTTCCTTTCTCTTTCCCTTAACTCTTGTAGTTTTTATGGCTTTTCTTTCAATTAGTGTTTGTAGTTTAAAGACTATGAATTGCTAGTTGTTTGTCTTAGGGATTGATGTAATTGTTTTAGTTTTTGGATTGATTTTAGGTATGAATGTGTTTTTATTTTATGCATGCAATTTTGTTTAATGCTTTCAATTACTTGATCACTAATTGAATGATTTAAGTGTTGAGTCTAACTTGGGAGGGAGGATTTGGCCTAAGACTTACTTTGTTTAATTGCATGACTAGAGTAGAAATTCTAAGTTTGTGACGGGATTTGGAATATCTTTAGAAGCGTAACAAGGACCGAACCGAATAATGCCTTGCATGTTAATGAACTTAGATAGGGATATCAAGTTAGTTATATGCATGAGAATCAATTATACTCGGGAGAGGTAATCGTGATAAATGTTTCCTTGGCTTGTAGAATAATTGCACGGTCAATTCATTCCTATTAATCAATTCTCAATCTTAATCAACGAAATCAATTCCCTAAGAGTCTTTCCATTTGAGTCTCCACCTTTATTTTATGCTTTTTGTCTTTAGATTTATCTTTTATCATTGAGTTTTGCTCCCTAAATAAAATTGAACAAAAGTATCCACGGTACTTAATTTGCTAGAAATCCAATCCAGAGGACGACACTCGTTTTACACGAAAACACTATATTATTACTTGACCCGTACACTTGTGGTTAGCAAATTGCGCATCAATTTGCAATTATTTTAGCCTATTTCGCTATTTGTACAAACAACCTTAAATCTGATTACAATAAGGAATTTTTTTTTCTTGCTTTTTGCAATTGTTTTTAAATGTCACAACCGTTCTTCCACCAAAAAAAAATTAATTGATCTAATTAACCCTATAAAACACCACTAAACTATAGTGGTGGTTAAAAACTATAAACTTTGATGGTAAAAATTTAAACTGTTAAACTTTTCTTTTTGAACTGTAAAATTAAAGTCTCTCACCTTTCTCCCTCTTTTTCTCTAGTTTCGTTCTTCCTATTCTCAATCTCTGTCACACCTTCTCTATGTTTGTTATTGTACAGCTTCCATCCGCTTCGTTTCATCAGCCACTTCATCGCGCCAGCCAAAAACTACTGTAATTTTTCTCAGCTCAGCAGTAACAGAGGCTCTATTTTGGTTGCTCTTCTTGGAGCCCTGTTTGAACTTCAATTTCAAAATTTGTGGGTTTTTGTAGAAGGCGTCAGATTTGGAGAACATGCTCGAGTTGGAAACAAGGGTGAAGGAGACGATATTCTTGAGACGAGCAAGATAACAGTTTTGGAAAAGTCAGCAAGGAATTCACATGAATATCTTTAAATCCAAGTGGGTGAAGATTATATATTATTATTAGATTATGTAGAAGATCCCACATTGAAAAGGAAAGTGGAGACCTCACAATTTATATGTTAGAAGGGTCACCCCACTCATTGTCAATTGATTTTGAGATGGAAGCTCATCTAACATAATAGATTAACATATGGTTCCAACTCAAAACCAAAGAGTAATCCATTTATCTTATAACTTGTCAGATCTCCACTTACATACATAGTAGAGAAACGAGATGAGCTAAATTTTTAAAAGAAAACACTGATTGGTTTTCTCAATTGAAATGCGGAAATGTCAATTAATGAACAAAAATATTCGGGCTAATTAAATGGACTTTCTTATCTTTTACAATTAATTGTGCTATATATGCAATTAATTTGTAAAGTTGCTATATTTACTATTAATTTGGACCCTAAAACTTAATCGATGGAAGAAAAAAATGAATTAAAATGAGAAGAAAAGAAGCCGAGCAGAACAAGTTAGCCACCTAAAAGATTGAGGTGTCCCTAAACCAATCCATTTGGAGTTCATGCAATGCGAAGCCTTTCAACACGTATGTGCCACTCCACTCCCTATATAACCCAACACAACCCTCTTCACCATTCTCCATCGTAAATCTCATTTTAAAATGGCGGAATCCAAAGCCCGACGACAGTCCTCCGATCAGCTTCCCAGCTCCCACAAAGTCGTCCAAGCTGCCACTGCCGTCACCGCCGGCGGCTCCCTCCTCGTCCTCTCCGGCCTCACCATGGCTGCCACCGTCATTGCCCTGGCCGTCGCCACCCCGCTCTTCGTCATATTCAGCCCGGTTCTCGTCCCGGCGGCGATCACGGTGTCGCTTCTGATGGTGGGGTTCTTGGCCTCCGGTGGGTTCGGCGTGGCTGCGGTGGTCGTTTTGTCGTGGTTCTTCAGGTACATGGCTGGAAAACGGCGAGAGGGTGGGGATTGGCCGGAAAAAGGTCGGTATAGGTTTGGTGGGAAGGGGAGAGAAATGGAAGGTTAAATGGTTGATGATCTTTGAATAAAGAGATGATCGTGATAAAAGTTTCAATTTAATTCCGGTTGGTTTAGTTAAATATTATAAATTGCTAGCTAGCTCAGAACGTTTGTGATTTCGTCGCATGTTTTTGACAAATAATCTGTCGCTGAAGTAGCAATGAAGTTGTAAAAATTAATGTGGCTGATGAACTATATCGCAATTTCATCACTATAGCTTAAATTTGTTCCTTGGTTTGCAATATAATTAAGGCTAAATTATACAAAATACCCCTAGATAATTAAGGCTAAATTATACAAAATACCCCTAGACTTTAAGGTTTGTTTCAAAAATACCCTTATACTTTTAAAAATTTCAATAATAACCTCCAACTGTTAAAAACGATTAAAAAATGCCCCTGAATAGAAACTCCCTTAGTGAAGAGACGGAAAGTGGACGTGGTTGGTGACTTGTCAATGGCAACCTACATTAGGCGAAAAAGGAGATAATGTGGCATAAAACAAAATGCTACCTATGACAAGACTAGGATCATGTTCATCTCTTTACACACACCCTAGACCCTTAATCTTCCCTTGACTGCACTCTAAACAAAATGAAATAGATTCAGGAATTTGCACCGCCCAACACCATGAACACCATTGACATTGAAAAATTCCATCTGCAACCAATTATCACCATTTCCAACCGCTTCTCCCAACACCTATCTCATTTGTCTTCTCCAAACCACTCCACTTCACCATGAACATCAAGCTCGCCTACATTCTCGACACCGCTAGTCAGCTGCCTTTTCTACTACCTCAGTGACTCCTCTGCCAACGACAGAAATGGGAACTTTCTTGGTATTTTTCCATTCGATGGGTAGAATATAAGAACAGAGAGGGAATATTAGACTCATAACTTGGTAAGAAAAATAAGCACTCCCTAATGAAAGTCATGCAAATAAGGATAGAATACTTTTCTTGATATTCTTTAGGTTGTAACTTCTTTGTAAAATCCCTGTTAAAAGGAAACGCACAATATCTCCTCTTTTGAACTTCTTGATTCTTTTCTGCACCATATTTGCGTGGTTGTTGAAGAGGAGTTTTCTCCCCCTCTTAAAATTTTTCCAGCTATTATGAAAAGGAGGAGATACAGAGAGAGTAAGAGTTTGAAAGGCTATAACACACAGTGCAACCAAGTGCTTTTTAGTGGATCTTGACAACAATGTTTTCCATTTAACAAGTGTCAGCCACAAGAACTCCAACTTACGCTGAAAGGAATTATATAACTGAATCGAGTTGGTCACAAGCTGAAAGTGAAAAAAAACCCATTTCAATAGCCAAAGTAACACCGAAATTAAGTGCCCAAGCTTCTGCCATATCAACGGAAGGGACATTCCCACGAAATTCCATTGCCGTAAGCAAAACATGTCCAGAATGGTCACAAATAATAACCTCCAGCTAGATTAGATTATTATCTAAATGCTATTATTTTCTATTGCAAAGAGAAGTGATCCTACCCACGATAAAAAAATGATCCTTTATTATTAAATCTTTCACATAAGGAGTCGTTAACAGGTCAGCAGCCATGTCCATTTTCCGTTTCTCTTTCTAACGGAATTTCTATGCAGGGGCATTTTTGAACCGTTTTTAAAAGTGGGAGGGTATTATTGAAACTTTTAAAAGTACAAGGGTATTTTTGAAACAAACCTTAAAGTCCAGGGGTATTTTGTATAATTTAGCCTATAATTAATTATTGATTTTAGTCACTGCAGACAAAGCAAACAATTTTGACACTTGTACTTGAAATTGTACCCATGACTCATGTAGGACCCAACTTAAGAATACAAGAATACCCACACATTTGATATTAGAGTTATAGCCTTAGTCTTCACTAAAATCTCCTTTTATAAGGTTATTTTCATTTGTTTCCTCCCAACTTTTTTGATAAGATTTTTACAATTTTTTTTTATAAAAAAAAAAAAGGATTTTTACATTTTTTTTATAAGCTTTTTACATTTGAATAAGTCAAATTTAGAAAACAAAATCTAAACTTAAGAACTATTTTTCTTTTTTCTCAAAAAAAAAAAAAACTATTTTTCTTTTTGTTTTCAAATTTTTGTTTTCTAAACCTTTTTTTAAAAATGGGTGACAAAAGAAAATTATATGGAAAAGTAGTCTGACCGATCCATAATTTTAGTATGTACAGTGTCTAAATGCAGGTTTGGGAGTGTTCACATGATTTTCATTCATCAAAATTGATTTTTACTTATTAAAAGAATGTAAGAATGTTTTGGGAACCATACATCCATGAATTTGCTTTTCTAAGTTCGACGATATAAAACTTCTAACCTCTAAATTTAAAATTATAAATAAATGAAGAATTATTCACCAAAGAATGAAACTTAAAATATTTATGATTTATTAAAATAGAATTTTTTTTTCATGTAATTAACTTTTCATAAATAGTTTACAAAATATTAGTTTTAAAAAAATATATTACATAAATAATAATAATAATAATAATACTAATAATAATAAAATCAAAAAATGAAATTACACTGGATAGAAAAATGGAAATATTGATTTTTTTTTTTTTTATAAAAATAAGAGACTCTTCCTGTGCCTCCCCTAAGGTAAGGTATTTAACAAACTTTTTTTTTTTTTTTGAAACAAGTATTTAACAAACTTAAAGAACTATTTTTCTTACCATTTTTTTAAATAGGTGACAAAAACAAGAAAATTATATAGAAAAGTAAGTCAGTGGCCGACCTCAATTAGGAGCTAACAGAAGACTTAATGACTTACAAACCAGAAGCTCCAATCAATCAATTAATACATTAATCAACTGTGACGCCCACATTTGGAAATTGAGTCTTTTTAGAATAATTGGACCTGTTCGTTAAAATCCTAATTTGGAAAATTAGAAACTTTAGCTTAGTTCATGTGTTTAAAGAACTAACTTTCTATAATTTTGGTTAAGAGGTTTGTATTGGGAATTAAGATAGTCCTAGTTATTATTTCCCCTTTTTTATTTGTTCTCAAAGCATTCTTCTAATGGAAGAATTAAAAAAAAAAAGGAAAGATATAACCCTAAGGCTATTCATCTTTTCCCTCTCTTTTCGTGAGTTAGCCTCCGGTAGCTGGCCCCCTCTGTGTTTTCTTCCTGTCGTCAACCCCCCCCCCCCCCCGTCGAGCTCTCCTTCAGCCGCCGGCAACCACCATCGCTTCTCTCCCTCTTCCTCTCTTGCTCGTTTTCGGCCTTAGAACACCCAAGTCGCGAGACCCACTAGTCGAGCTCTCTTCTCCACCAAGCAATCCTTCAAATGGCGCGATTCCCATAGCTTTAACTGTTTGAAAGCCCTCACCGTTCAGTGTTCTTAGCAAGCTCGACGATCGACGGCTATGCGTTCGACTGCTGTCTCAGCATGACTTCCCTCCGACGAGTCACGTGTAGCAGCAAAGGCACGACATCCTCGCGTAACAAGCAACCCACAAACCAAAATTTCCTCCCTCATGCACAGCTTGCGCAGCCAATGAGCTCTCGGTTCAGTTTAGGCCTCTTCTTGGATTCGGCTTCGTTGAGCACCAATTAGCGAGCTATCGAACTCATAGTTGGTTTTCGGTGATTATCCATAAGCTGAATGGCCTTCAAATCAGATTTCCCATGGCTCGATAGTTCAGGTTCGGTGATTTTCAACTCTGGCAAGCCCCGTCAAGTAAGTGATTGATCCTGATTAGAGACGTTTAATTTAGACTCTTTCAATCTCGCTCCAGCATCAGTTCAAGCTTGTTTGGGTACTTCAGTAAGTTTCAACATACTTTATACCCGTTCAAACTCATTAAAAGTATTTTTAAGGTTTGATATATTGATCCCTAAAGCTTGGAAGATCCCTATTTGTAGGTTTGGATTCATTTGATCACTTCTTGCCAAGACCCAAGTCTTTTGGTAAGGATTAGGTAGCGAGACTACGTTTAAACCTTTTCAAGCTAGTTTTGTATTCTATGATCTAGTTTCTAACCTTTGGAAATCTTGCTTGTAGTTTCAGTTTGGCCTTTAGATTGTTCAAATCCTAACGCAAGCCTCTTGTTGGGTAAGAACGTCTCTTCTAAGCACCCTTTTGTCTTAGTTCTAGGTTAGCAAGTGAATCCTAGCTTTGAAGCCTTATCTTTCTTATTGTAGGAGCTCGTTAGGTTAGCTTAGGAGTGCTCTAGCTTTTAGTAAGTGGATTTCTACCTGTGGAGTTTGTTTGTTGTGTGCTAGCATGTTGTATGTCTTGTCCATGTTATATTTTCATGATCTACATATATCACTTCTTGAATTATGTGTTATGTGAGATGTTGGTTGGACGTTTGTTGTGATATGTTGGACTGTTGAGACGTTTTGATTGGCATTGGTTGATTAGTTTGATGTTTCGTTATGATTGCCTAAATGAGCATGTTATTTATGTTGTGAGCGTGTTGCATAGTTGTCATGGTTTTTAGGCATAAAGCATGGTATAGTGCCATGTTGTGTAGGATTCATGCATCCTAGTGAGATTGTGAGGTCAGAGGGCCTTGTGTGATTAAAAAGGAAAGTTAGGTGAATATCAGGTGCCTCAGATAAAAATGGTCGAGGGGTGGTATGTCACCAATGGATTAAGAGGAGCATCGGGTGCCTTGGGTAATATGGCCAAGGGGCGATGCACAGTTTGATGCCTTGGGTAATATGGTCAAGGGTCGAACGCTGAGCGCTGTAGAGAAACGTCGAGGCCCTGGGTAATATGGTCAGGGGTCGGCGCGACTCGAAGGAGTTAGTCTCAGAGAGCTTTGTGAGGGCTATGAGTGTTGAGCGAGCTCGTGGAGCTTGAGAGAAAACCGAGTATGCATGGCATGGTGCGGAATTCATGTGTTTTGAGTGTGCATGGCATGGTGCGGAAATTCATGTGTTAGGTGCATGATTGTTGCACGATTGCATTAATTAAGTATGCTTTTATCTGTTGATTGTTTGTCTTGGTTATGAGGCATAATAATGTAGTTGAAAAGCATGATACTTGTCTGGTATATGTGTGTTGTTTGATGGCTCTTCCGGTGTGAGCCACTTACTCAGTACCGTGGTTTTGTATTGACCCACCACCAGGTTTTGCAGATTCTGTCTAACAACCTTGTGAAGGGTATTTCGATAAGTTGATAATTTCGATTTTTTAATTCAAAAAATTAATTTGTACATTTATCTAAATAATAGGGCTAGTTGCTATTTTTCAAAACAGACATTTTATTTTGTCTATTCTTGCAGCTAACCCTTTAAATTTTAAATGGTGGAGCCTTTTTTACCGTGGGTTATGAGTGGTTGTAGGCTGGAATTAATGGGCTTGGGCTGATATAATGTAAATTTGTGGTTAAATCTAAAAAAAAAAGCCTTTTTTTTCTTCTCAGACGTGTCCCAACGTGTCTTGCGTGTCCCTTGTCGTGTCGGAGCGTGTCGAAAAATAAAAAAAAATAAAAAAGGACACGCCACGTGGCGTGTAGGACACATGTCGGAGGCATGTCGGGGCGTGTCGGTGTCCGACACTGACACTTCGCCATTTTAGAAGTGGATTCGGTATACTCTAAAAACACCCTCGGTACAATATTGACGATCTTACAAAGATATAATTTCAGTTAATTTCCATTTACTGATCTCATCTTTTACGGAATCGATCCCCTTTTGACTGTACAAGAATATGTGGAGCTCGGCATGTCTGGAAGCACAGGAGAACGTTCTTTTGCTGATATTATCACCAGTATTCGATACTGGGTCATTCATAGCATTACTATACCTTCTCTATTCATTGCAGGTTGGTTATTCGTCAGCACGGGTTTAGCTTACGATGTTTTTGGAAGCCCTCGTCCAAATGAGTATTGCTTTATAGTTCTTGACATGGTAGTAAGATTTGAGTTTGGTCTTGTCATGTTGTTGGAGAGATTTTATGACGTTGTTCCACTGGCAAACACCTTGGTCCTTCAGGGCCTCACGGTGCCGATGCTTGCCGCCACAAACCAGGCTCTGCCATCTTGCTCTATTTTTTTGTTTCTTTACTCTGTTTCTGTGGGTGAATCGAATGGACTAAAGAAGACGACGAGATTGTGGGCTTGTGGGTATTAGGGTCAATTCCTTGCTTCATTAGCTTCTTCGTCATTAACTTGGAGTAGAAATCAAAATAGAGAGAGCGAAATGAGGAGAGAAAGAAAAATGAGTGAGAAAGTGGGTGATTGAAGAGAGAGACACTACAAGAAAAATTGTATTACTTGACGCTTTTGGAATGTCAAATTTTAACACTCTTGACGCTTTCAAAAACGTCGAGTAAGCCACTGTCAAGAATAAGGTATCGAAGATGTGACGACAAAGAAGCGTCAAGATATGCTTTCCTTGATATTTTTTAAATGTCAAGAATTTTAACGTCATTGACATGTTTGAAGCGTCATGTATATAAATTCTTGACATTTGTTAAATATCATTTTTGTTAAAACTTGACAGTTTTGATGTGTCAAATAGTACTTTATCTTGACATCGCAAAAATGTCAATTTAATTAGTTTTTGACACATTTTATATGTCATGTTTGTTTGTGATTTTTTTTTTTTTTCAATTATAATAGTTGTTCCCTATTGTCTTGAATCTCCTGCATTGCATTCAATCAATTTGATATATTGAAAAAGACAAATTTTCATCAACAAAATAAGCAATACTCATTAAAGATGTATCAACCAAATTTCCACCAATAACATTAACAAAGTTCATAAGTTCAACATCACCAAACTATCAACCTAGTGAACATTTCCAAAATTACAAGAATTATCAACCCAATATGAACAATTCCAAAATTTAGGAACTATTAACCCCATAAAATAAATATAACATGGTCACATATAATTTCCATAACATTATGGTGTTTGTCGAGTACAATATTGTCAATTGCAAAAATAAAACTAAATGAAAAAAAAAAGTCTCACATAACTTTTTGAAGTTTGATCGAACATGGAGCAATTTGTACTTGAAGCCATTGATCCACATGATCAAATCTAATTTATATGAAGAAATGCAAATAATGGTAAGCAAGATAATTAAGATTACGGGTATGAATAACATATACTCAAATGAACATAAACAATTAAACTCATCAAATTAACACAAACAACCAAACTTATGATGAACACAAATATTAAACTCATCAAACTAACACAAACTAGTAAAGAAGATCCGAGCAAATTAATTTTTACTTTATCATTCTACTAGAAGAAATTTAACTTTTAATGTTGGTCAAAAATCGACATTAAAAGTAAACGATGTCGGTCAGTGACCAACATCAAAGCCACCGACATTAAAAGTTAAGATATGATCCTAGGAATTTAGAGTTTAGAAAAAGCAAAATAATCAAAACCACTAATCCATGGACAAAACAACAAGAAGGTTACCATATAAATTAACCTAAATTAGAAAATTTTCTACTCATTCCAGAAACAAGAAATGATCCTAGGAGTCTTCATACAATTTTTGTAACCTCCAGCCACATCAGATGTTATCAACTCAACCTAACTCCAAATACATACACTAGAGAATGAAAAACAATTCATTTCCTCTTTTTGCCTCTCTCTTGCAAAATTTTAGAAGTAGATGAGAAAAACTGAAACAAGCAACTCATATACCAAATAAAACGGCATATAGAAAAATATTGTATAAAACTGAACAAGTTAGCTTCCTAAGCAACAAGCTCATAGAACCTTCCGACAAGCCCTCCATGCCTAGTTACTTTATCAAACCTATTAACAATTAAACTAAAGAATTAGGAGCATAATCTCAAACATCAATCACAAGAATATTGGTGGAGGAGTAAGTTGAGAATATATCTCCATGCATCACTCCAGTATTACCATAGAAAAAAAAACAAAACAATATCTTCGAAGATCCCCTACAAACATCACCTGCATTGATGATTTGTTTGAATGATTATAGCCATTGAAAATAGACCAACGAACAGTGAAAATTCTATGACAAATAAACAAAGAGAACTATATCAAAAGAGTTCCAAGTGAAGGGATAAAAGCCCTATGTAGCGGAAAGAATTACCGAACCTACTCAGAGTCTTAGATTCTAATTGAAATACCAATACAATTTGCAAAATATTACAGAAATAAATCTATATTTAATGGGTTGTATGTAGGCTATAAACATGCTAAATGATTAACTAGATTGATCCTAGTGATCAAGGATTTCATAGAAAACTAACTTTTGTAGAAAGCCTTGATCGATTCGTCTTTTCTTGCTAATAAGATCGAAAACGCAGCAACCTTCTTGTGCGAACACCACCAATCGGCTACACCGGTATATCTCTAAGACTTCTTGAAGCAGGAGACTTGTGGGAGTCTTTTGGGAGAGATCTCTGAGAGAATGAGAGACAATGGGATGTCTTCCACCCCACCCCAGGGGTCCTATGTATAGGTAAAGGCTATGACCTTTTCCCAATAGGAAAAGGTCTATTAATAAGTTCAAATCTATTATCTGAACAATATCTAATTTTAATAAATAATTAATTAATTACCCAATTAAATATCATATATTTAATCTTAGGGATTTTATTAAAATTAAAATTAATATGAATCCAATTCATATTAAAATTTATTTGAACTCTTTCAAATATTTTCTCTCAAGAGTTAATTTTTGAAATTAATTCACAAATTATAGGGAAAAATACACTTTTGGTCCCTGAGGTTTGGGTTAAGTGACACTTTGGTCCCTGAGTTTTCAAACTCAACAAAAATACCCCTGAGGTTTGAGATAAGGAGCACTTTGGTCCCTGCCATCAATTTTTCTGTTAAATGCTAACGGCTGCTGACGTGACACTATTATTTTAATTAAAAAAATATTTTTTTATTTTTTTAATAAAAATAAATAAAAACAATAAAATATTATTATTTTTTTATTATTCTATTATTATTTTAATTATTATTCAATATCTATTTCTTCTTCCCCTCTTCTTCATCTCTTCCCACCTCTTTCTTCTTCTTCTTCAAGTCTCCGGCGACCGACGATCGGCTACCGCTCGCTGTCGTCGGCCAGCCGCCGGCGACTCTCTTTTTTTTCTTCCCCTTTCTTCTTCTCTTACCCCATTTTTCTTCCTTTAAAAAAAATAGAAGAAGGAGGCCTTTCCGGCCGGAAACGAAGGAGGAGGGAGGTCCCTCCTCCCTCCCCACAAGAACCAACAACCCACCCTCAACAAGAACCAACAACCCAAATCGTTATAAAAACGGAATTGAAATGAAAATGCAGAAACGGAGAGGAAAACGTACGAGAATCTCAGCGGTGACTTTGGGTTGGCGGAGGGGTTTGAGGAGGAAAGCGAGGAAGCGAGTGACGAAGAGGATCAAAATGCACTGAACGATTAATAGAGGGAAGGCGAAATCCAGTGGGTTGTCGCCTTGCCAGACCCCTTCCGACGCCATTTTGACAGCGGTTAAATTCACACTCATCTTTTCTCTTAATTCTTTCCCCAAAATTCAAATTTAAATTTTTTTCCCCCTCAAATTATCGTGGCCCAACCACCCCCACCCGTATCAAGCTTTTATAGAGCTCCATTTCTTCCATCTCCTTCCACCAATCTTTCTCTTCCAATTCCAAGCACGTGGAAACGAAGGAGGAGGGCCTCCTTCTTCTATTTTTTTTAAAGGAAGAAAAATGGGGTAAGAGAAGAAGAAAGGGGAAGAGAAAAAAAAGGGGGGGAAGAAGATACAAATGTCAAGTAATATAGAATTTGTGGTCGGCCGCCGGTCGCCGGAGACTTGAAGAAGAAGAAGGAAGAGGTGGGAAGAGATGAAGAAGAGGGGAAGAAGAGGGGGAGAAGAAAGAGATTTTGAATAATAATTAAAATAATAAAAAATAATAATATTTTATTGTTTTTATTTATTTTTATTTTAAAAAAATAAATAAAAATAATTTTTTATTAAAATAATAGTGCCACGTCAGTAACCGTTAGTATTTAACAGAAAAATAGACGGCAGGGACCAAAGTGCTCCTTATCTCAAACCTCAAGGGTATTTTTGTTGAGTTTGAAAACTCAGGGACCAAAGTGTAACTAAACCCAAACCTCAGGGACCAAAAGTGTATTTTTCCCAAAATTATATTATAAAGTTTCATAAACTTTATATTATAATGCATCAACATACATTATTCGGTTCCCCAAATAAATTGAACATTTTCAATTTATATTTAATTGCTTCAAGTCTCTTTATGAGCTACCAGTGGGACCTAATGGACCTACAGATCAGAAGCTCCAATGATACGAGACTAATCGGCTTAAACTCATTAACCAAGTTAGTCTCTATTCGTTAACTGTGGGTCACTCCACTAAAGACCCACAGCTGCACTCTTCTCACTGCAGAATATTTCTGTGTCCACGAATATCGACCAATAACGGAAAGTCAGTCCTTCACGTGTGTTCGTACCCCAGCTGGGTCAAATTATCGTTTTACCCCTGGGTTACATCTTTGTCCTTAAGTCCCCAGTGCTCCTCTAATGAACAACCTGTTTGAGGTCCAACCAACAAACAGAAGTCCCTCTCGTGCCAAAGAGAGGGTTGGGCCCATTGTTCAAGTCTCGGAGACACCACTTAAGGGAACACACCTCTACTTACCCTAGAGTCGGGAAAGAGTGAATTCCATCTTGTGTGATTATGTTCCCAGCTCCCCACTCGGTATTGTCCCCAAAATGGTAGGCTTATTGAGTCGGCGTGTTGGCCACTCTCACCCATACAAATCAAAGGGCAACCCCTCGGGAACAGGAGTCCATAATCCACTCAGGATTGAGACCCAGTTGCCTAGGTCATCCTAGTGAAATAGAAACCAAACCAACTAACGGTGTTACAGTTAGTGGTTAACTATTTCGCGGTCCGGTCTTATGCAAACTCATTGCATAAGATACCCCCACTCGCATGTCAACTACATGAACACGTTGGATCATTGCGTTTGTATCATAATACAAAGCGGGTCGTATCCATAGTGTCACCAGGATAAGGTACCCAGCCTTATCCCTATACTATAGACCCTTTAGGCTGAATCTTGAACATTGATCCCCGTATGTCCCTACATACTAGTTCAAGCTTCATACTATCAACCTAGGATGTTTAGTTTATTGGATTAGGGTTAATAAGACAAGATCTACTCAATACAAACAAAATAAACTATTTTATTAATGTTCGGTAAAATGTTACATTTACTATCTATGAGTTTTAGGACATAAAACCCAACACCAAGGAGGTCAATAAACCAACATAATGAGTACATAGCAGATTCATGACGTGAATAAGTACTCACAATTTTAATTCTTTCAGCGACCGCACCAGGTAGAGCTCCATCTTTAACAAAACCTTACAATTTCCTAATTAAACGCAGTATTGACGATTTGTTTCTTGAGTTTCAAGTTCAAGAATTTCACATACCTCCAATGCTCCTTGACTCTTTGACTCTAAAGTACACTATACTTCAACTTTATCTAAACCACACATGGGCCAAAAACTCATCAAAGTCCACAAATTATGAAGTATATAAAATTGGAAAAAAACTGATAAGTCCAATTTTTTTATACACTTAGAATCTCCCAATTTGCTTATCTTAGTTGAATTCCTTACGAAAAATGCTTTAAAATGAGTATAATATGTCATAGGACCTCACCGGAGCTTTGGAAGCAATTCGGGGCTTAAACGAGCGAAACCGAAGTGTAAAATGACCATTCTGCCCCTGGAGCTTCAACAGCGTCGAGACGCTTGCCTCACAGAGTCGAGACTCTTGCTTCACAGTGTCGCGACGCTAGGGAAATCTGAGAAATATTTTCCAAAATTGAAGGGACAGCGTTGAGACGCTTGCCGCACAGCGTCGCGACGCTAGGCAATTTCCAGAATTGAAATTTTCAAAATTTGGCTGGGATTTTTTCCATGTTTGAAGACCCAATTCAGCACCATTCTACCATGAATTGAAGGCCAAGAATCCCTATAAATAGAGGCCTTTGGTGTAGGTTTAGAATCATCCCTCAACTCACAATTCACTACAATTTTGTAGTCCATCTCTCTCCCCCTTTTCACCATTCTTCTTAGTTTTTCTTGCTTTTCTTTATGTATCAAGCTTATTCTTGCTCCATAAGAGGCTAAGTTCTCATTCATGTAACCGGGGTGTCAAGAGTAAGTTCATATTCTATTAATGAAATTTCTTGTTTGAATTATCAAAGCATGTTTATGTGATTTTAGTTCTTTTTCTATAAATTTAGTTTGTGGTAGGAAAGATTGACAACCTTGATCGCGCCCTCTCTAAATTCACTTGCTAATTCTTAGTAGCATATAGGTTAACGTTATGTCCATACGCATGCATCCCTAGAACTAAATGATTTAATCAATTGTAATTGTGGTTTATTGCCCGTTGCATGTGAATTAATTCGGCTAGATCCCAATGCGGTTTAGATTAGTTAATTGGATAATTAATTAGTTTAAATTAGAATCAAACTTAGCGTTTGCATGTTTGTGATAGTGGATCATGATTCTCGGTTTGTTGCCGGAATACGCCGGGCTTAAACTTGTTTTGACTTATTAGTGAAATTGATGATTTAATTGAATTGAACTTACCATGACTATCCCGGTTGCATGACTTTTGAGGTATTGTTATTTCTCCTTAATTTGATTTTCTTACTTTCCTTTTGCAATATTTTCCATAATTAGTTTTCTTTCCTTGTTTAATTTCTTTTCCAAATATAAAAACCCCCCATTAGTCCGGTCATCACAATAAATATAAGATAAACAAGTTATAATCGTGCTCCCTGTGTTCGACCCCGGCCACTACTGCTACAAGTTAGCTTTAGAGGTTGTGGATTATAAATTTATTTGATAAGAGACCTCGACAATCTCTTCCGTCAAAAACAAAAGAGAGAATTGGAACCAAGCTCAAAGTCGGTGTTTGCTGCACAAATTACCAAGAACAAGATATACATGCTAGACCTACCTTTCCCAGCCCCCAAGGCCCAAGGCATAGCGCAAGATGGAAAATGAAACAAAATTCTAAAATTTTAAGCCTATGTTCTGAAAAAAAGTAGAATGCATAATTGAGAAATGTACACAACTCCATGCATCACTCCAGTATTAGCAAGAGGACTACTTGTGGAGACCCTTCTCTAACTAAAGGTGAGTTTTCATTTCTAAATCTCAACAAAAGACCAATTTGAGAGGAAATAATGCTTGCATGAGGCATGTGTTAATAATTCGAATTAGTATAAGTAGTACCTGAATTTCTTATATGAGCCAAGGAGAGTAGAGAACTTAATAAAGAATTACAATAAGGCTTCCAATATGTCACAACAATTGGTTTAAGGTGCTTGTTGTGGCCAAAAGCAAAGCGAGCAGGGATTGTAAAATCATAAACATTTTGAAATCATCATGAGTCAAAACACTCAACATATCTAGTGCACCCAACTAAAAAGCCAAACTGATTATCAAGTGAAAGAAAACCTATTGGTGAAGGAATTAAAACTAATGATACACAACCTGTTAACTTTACGAGCTTCAATCATATTATATATTTTGATGATAACAAACTTTAATTTACTAATTATTTTAGTGTTTTAAAGTGCTCATAATGTAGAGCTCTAAAAGACGATTCCAACGCAACCTGAATCGCTCGAATCGGAGTTCAAACGAGAAAGTTACAAGCAAAAGAAGATTGGAAGGGAAAATCCTATGTGGCAGTGACACTTGGCACCATGATGACGTGGCATCCAACGTGGCACACAAACAATCAAAATTTGATGATGTGGCAGTTGATGTGGCCGATGATGTGGTGCTTCAACGGTCAATCTCTGATGACGTGGCAAATGACGTGTCGATGCTTGGCCCAATGATATGGTGACATGCGACAGTCGAATTTTTTAATAATAAAGAAAGTCAAACGGTTAACTTTTGAATATAATATTATTTTATTATTAGTTTTGATTTTCTTTTATTGCTGTCAATCAGAGAGCAACACGTGGCAGCCAACGGCTAATTTAGTCGTCTATTTAAGGCTCGAAAACATTCCCAAAAAATGGGAAAAAATTATGAAAAATACTACTCATCTTGGAGAGCATTTCAACCATTTTTGAGAAATTTTTTAGCTTCAATTTTTTCATTTTCCTTCAATTTTTAATTTCCCAATTTCTCCAAAATTCCATCAATTACACCTCATCCAAATTTGAATTCTTTCCAAATTTCATATCATTTCAAATCCCCATTTTATTCTCAAAATCTTCTAATTTCAATCTTTAAAATTCATTTTTAAATTCAAAATTTTTTCCTTTCTCATTAAATCAAATCTCCACCATCCATTTTGAATTTAATTCAATGGCCAAAATTCAATTTCTTCATCTATAAATTGAGTCATTCTCTTCTCCTCCAACACACACTCAAGTTATCAAATTATTCTTGTCCAAAAGTCTCCATTGCTCTTCAAACGGCCTATTGTCATTTTGTGAGGGAATTTTTGAGTGAAAAGTGTGAGTGTCCTTATTTGAGTAACTTGCCTTCGAAAGGTATATCTTGTTGTGAGATTTTTGTATTCTTTTTCTTTATTGGGAATTGTAATAAGGTGTAGGTGCACCTTGGGAAGAATTGAGTGAGTAGTTTAATCCTAAACCTGAAAAAGGATTTGTAGTGGTTTGATCCTGAACCCGGTTAAAAGGATCGCAGTGGTTTTGATCTTGAACTCGTTTAAAAAGATCGGTATAGGTTGGATCCTAAACCTGTAAAAGGATCGATAGAGGTTTACTTTCGAACTTGGAAAAAGAGTCGGTTTGGTTCTCACCCGTAAGAGAGTTGTTGCAGTAAAATACCCAAGAAGGAGTCTTGGGGAGTGGAGTAGAGATTTCCAAACCACTATAAAATTTTCCGGTGTTATCTCTTTCTCTCTACTCTTTTAATTTCCGCTATCTTATTTTTATGAGTAGATTGTATGCCTAGGAAAATTGTCAAATATTTCTTGCATATTTTAGAGTGCTTATTAAATTAGTTTAAATTAAATTAAGTTAGTTTAATTTAGCAAAAAGAAAAAGTTATAAATTTTATCAAGCAACCATATTCACCCCCCTCTAGTGTTGCCATACGATCCTACACAACCTTGATCCCAAAACTTGGAGGTTGTCGTGTGTACTCTCTAATAAAATATACATCCTCAATGAAAGTTCCTCGATCTAGAAGATACTTCAAACAAACATGGATTAAATTAGCTTTAGTAGATTAAAAATCAGAATTACACTCAAAAACCATTTTTGTCATTTTTCTTAACGTTTTTCTTAAAAAATATATGTTACTTGACATTTCTTTTATAAAAATGTCAAGTATTTAAAAGATACAAATGTCAAGTAATATAGAATTTGTAGCAATGAGAGGGTAGAAAGGGTGGAATGAGGAGAGAGAAATAAAATATGGGAGAGAAATTGAGCAAAATAAATCTAATTTTTTAATTTATCATAGTTTGAGGGTTTAATTTTTACATTTGAAAGTTTATGAATCTAATTTTTGCACTTTTGAAAGTTTGAGGGTTTAATTTTTACAATCAAAAGTTTAGGAGTGTAATTACTACTAATATTATACTTTAGGGGTAGTTTTTGCAATTTGCCCTTGATTTAAAAGTACTTCTCTATTGACTAGGTGGTAGGAATTACCTACTACACGCGTGTGAGAGAGAACCTTCTTTTTTTATATATAAAAAAAGAGAAGATAAACACTCGCCAAAAACTCAGTGGTGGCTCGCTGCCACATCAAAAGGAAATGTTTTATTATTGAATATTAGTATAGTAAATATGTTTGTTAATAATCATGGAACATATAAGAAAGAGATGCTTCAACTAACAACAACATTAACTATTTCATACCTGCACTGTTTGTTTTTTTTTTTTTTACCATATTTGTAACTTTTATTATTATGTATTTTACCCCACTCTAGCATAATCCAACTAGTTAAAATACCAACACCACGATCTTGAAGATTTAAGAGTAAAATCTCCTTGGCTATATTGTTTGAGCTTGAAAAAGAAAGTAGTCATTAAATTTTAGGTTAAATTATTAAAAATACCTCTAAACTATGAAGTTAGGTTTCAATTATACGAACATTTTTTTTTATTAATATTATAATTTTTAAATTTTTTTACTAAAATATAATACTTTTCAAACTTATTATTTAAATATTGTACTTTTAAACTCGTGCATGGAGGTCGTGTCTTGAGGAGGCGACCTCAACCACGTGTCAACATGTCATTTTAAAAGTTTTAAAAATTATAATATTAATAAAATAAATATATCCTCAATTATACTTCTGAACTTTTTAAAAGTTTCATTTTAGCTCACGAAGTTTGAAATTTGTTTCAAAATAACCCTTGAAGGCTTTTTTGTCAAAGTTATAAACGGAAAATGATGTGTTTGCATATGTATTATTGCTCATCTATATCTATATCTATATCTATACTATATATAAAAGCCACAATGAAGAGAAACTTTTTGTATCAATTTTACCCTTTCAATTTTTTTAGTGTGACAATAATGCCCTTTAACATTTTCTCGTTCCTTCTACAATAATAATTTGAGTTGTTCTTTCACCTTCCTCTTCAATTTTGAAATATTTGATCACATTTAAAATTCCTACGTGGGTTTGCTTGTCATTAAAACCAAAATTGTGCAACCTTTTTTATGCATCGAAGATGAATTTAATGAAGAAAACTATTAAACTTCTCAAACCATTTGGCTTCCCCTATTTTTTAACATATAAATATCTATTCTCCATGCCACAAAATATGTGAAGTTCATTGGTACGTACACGAAGAATTGAAATTGCAGAAAACATCAAGTGAAGGGGAAGGAGCAAAAAGGTGAAGATTCTTCTCCATCTTCAGCAATGTGTGGTAGATGAAGGAATTTCTTTTGAATATTTATTTTTTCATTTTGTATATATATTGTTATTTTTCGATTACATAATATTACGTATATTTAGGAGGGAGGAGCCCTTGTGAATTCATCAATATTTTGTTTTCTTTTTCATTCTTTGAAATGAGAGAGGACGAAAAAAGTTCAATCTCTTCAATATGCTTTTTTCCTCTTCTCAAAATTTTCAATAGACATTTTGGGGATGCTCTTGAGATCAGAGGTTTTTTTTTAATAAAACAAAAAAATAATTAGTGCTAATTTAATGTTTGATTTAAACGTAACTTTTATTGAATTATTAATATATTAAAAAATTAAAATTTTGAAAAATGAAAAATTGAAACTTCAAAGTTTTTTCATTATCTTCAAAAAAAAATTGGATTCAAGCCCAACCAAATTGTTCTAAATTTGGGTGCTACACAGAGCAAATAAACATCTCGGTTTCATGGCGTGTGTTGAAGATGACAATCGTGAATCATGAATGAATGACTCAAAATTGATCAAGAAAACAACATGGTGATCGGAAGAAGGGCACCCTAGTTCTATGGGCTTTTCTTTTTTTAGAAAAAAAAATATTTCATTTAATATAAATTAGAGCGAATTGGATTGGGTGTGGTGAGTTTCAATTTTTTTTTCTTTTTTCTTTTTTTGTATTAATATGTAATCATGTTCATATTTAAATCTAATTCTTAAACGATGTTTTAAAATAATAACATAATACCATTGCAATTTTCAGTGTTTTGGTTCATTTTTTTTGTCATGTATATGGTTCATTTATAATAATAATAATTAATTATAGATTAAAAGTAAAAATTATAAGAACAAATCAGAACAGAAAAAATTGTAAAGATCAAAAAGATTAAAAAAGAGTATTAATGACGTAAAACTATTAAAGGAAAAAAAAAATAATAAAACTTTCAAACAATCCACATCTTTCTTCACACACTATATTTCACATTTTTTCGATTTTATCTCAGCGTCTTTGAGTCTCCTACCATCGTTTTCTTTTTTACTTTAATTTAATTTATTTTATTGTTCAACAATTCGGGAGGAGATTCAAGAATCCTTTAACCAGTTAAGTTAATGCTATGGATCACATTCCATTATCATTTTTAATATATTCAACCCATCTTCAGAACTCCAATCTTTAATTTAATTTGAAAATTCTTTTTGTTCAATATATTGTATATTGAATTTATCTAATTAATATGTCATTGAAATTTATCTTAAAAATTAAAAAAAAAAAATTATTATTATAACATATGGGATAGGGACTTAAACCACTGATTTTTGAGTGAGGATATGTCAAAAAACATAGTTCAATATTGAACTATGTTTTTGTTGACAATAAAGAATAATAATAATACATAGTTCAATCGACGAAAACACTAGAGAGTTGATTACAAGTCTAACTTTCAAAGGAGACATAAACCAATTTATATTTTAAACATTACAAACCACGTGCATGGCACATGTTATAAAACTAGTATGAATAAATTTGCACATACAAAACACATGTAAATATATCATTTTTCGTCCATAAATTTAATAGAAAATATCTTTAGAAATCATTTTGAAACAAACTTAAAACTTTAAGGGTTAATAAAATAAAACTTTGGAAAATTTAGCCGTATAATAGAAACCAACCTCATAGTTCATGATTATTTTTAATAATTTAATTAATTTTTTTTTTCTATTACTTAAAAAGAAAATAAGAAAAAAAATGCAGAAATAAAACCCATCCACAAGACTCTGAAAGCAAATTAAAGGAACACAAAACCCCACCAGAAAATAGCTTCCTAAGCGTGTTTCAATCTCATCCTTGAGGCTTCAAAGCATGGCCGCCACAACCTCATCCTCCCGCTTCCCTCTCCTCCATCTCCCCCATCCCCCTCGCCGCTTCTCTCTCCCGCCACCGCCGCCCACCACCCTCCTCCGCCGCAAACCCCGCCCGGCCACCGTCAGAGCCACCGTGGCAGGCGACGGAGACTTCGGCGCCAGAGACCCCTTTCCGGCGGAAATCGAGAGCAACTTCGGCGAAAAAGTGATCGGATTTTCGAATACAGAGCACAAGATTCTGATCCCGAACGCCCGAGCCTTGGCTCTGTCTCAGCAACAGTGCCTTCCAGTTTCCTCTCTGCAGGCTCCAATGGCTGAAGATGAGGCCCAAAAGCTCTTGAAGAAGGTATGGAATTAGAATTTGAATTTGATTTTGGTTTTTGGTTTATGAAATTTTGTGGGCTTTTGCAGGTGGTGGGGTGGAGATTGGTGGATGATGGAAGAGGGCAATTGAAGCTTCAATGTTTGTGGAAATTGAGGGATTTCAAATGTAGTGTTGAGTTGATTAATAGAATCTGTGAGGTTGTTGAGGATGCTGGCCATTTTCCTGATATTCACTTGGAACAGCCTAATCAAGTTCGAGCTGAGCTCTGGACTTCACCCATTGGTACTCTCTCTTTCTCTCTCTTTTAAACATTTTAATTTCATTCTCTAACTTCAACAACCAAATTCGCTTTACTTCTTTCAGTTTAGTGGTAGATTAAGTTGATATTTAGGCAGGGGTTTGGCTAATTATACAAAATGCTTTTAGCTTCTTTCAAAATTTTACATTTACTTACTAAAAATTTTCGATTTGGTGTGTATTCGGTCAAAATTTTGTCAACCAAATCCGTTTTTTTTTTAAGGATATGATGTCCAAAGTGGCATACCCACCTGCCAAAACATGTTTTTTTTTCTTTCTTTTTTTAGTTCACAATGTTCGGGGTGAGAGATTTGAGCATATGACCTCGGTCTAGGTTCATATCAATTATCGTTAAGCTATGTTTGTGTTAGCAATGTCAAAATATGATATTACTTATTAGTTTATTAACTTTTCTAATCAAGAAATTTGTAATACATTAAAAAAAAAAAAAAAATGAAAGAATGAACTATTTGGTATATTTAACTATGTTAACTTATTTTCTTACTTCAATAAAAAAAGATTCAACTTTCAATTTTAGATAGGACAATAGATGTTTAATTTCACAGATTATACTTTTTTTAAAAAAAAAATAATACGTATACATTTGTTGAGTCGTACTAATTTTCAAGTTGATTGTGAAAGAATATTAAAAATATGTTAAAAAAAGGTTAAATATTCCAAAATTTAAAAGTTGAAGCTCAATAATTTTGGCTGTGTATCTGCAGGAGGTTTGAGTATGAATGATTTTATTATAGCTGCAAAGATTGATGAGATAAAAACAATAGATCTTGCTCCCAGGAAAAGAGTTTGGGCATAGCTGAAGCACATTTTTATTAGGCAAATTTTTCCTTTTGTATGAATAAAATTTTATTTTTCCTATTCTTTTTTCTCTTTTTGAATTTTCATTCTTCTCAAGGCCTCGTGAATACCAACTGTTTGATAATTTGATTAGCAATGGCCCAACGATTAGAATTGGAATTTCATAATCTGACTTTTTTTTTTTTATTTAATTTTCAAAAGTATATATAAGAATTAGAATTGGATGCTTGGTTTTGAATTTACTATTTACATACATTTAATTTCTTGATCGCCGTGAGAGACATGCTAAAGAAGAACAAGAATATATATTTTGTAGAAAAATAGTATCCAAATTTGTTTGTACTAAACTTTTTCTTCAATTTTGTTCTTGAAATAACTATTTTAGAAAATAGTATCCAAAAAGATAAATGACTAAATTGACCATGTGCTCTAGTATATTCCATTAGCATCACATAGTAAATTTCATTGGAAAATGAAAATGGAATTAGATTGATTAAGAATAAGGATTCTAATTTAGAAAGAAAAAAAAATAACAATTATATACTACAAACATTATCAGGAGGTTGCATATGCTTTTCAAACCTGTAAATTAAAGTAATACGATGAAATTTGACTATTGACTTTATCACGGTAGTTGCCTAAGCTTTCCAAACTTTTATTAACAAATCAGAGTTAGGTTTTCAACTTAAGCAATATAGAACACCACACACATTACTCCATAAAGGATTATTATAACTTTAAACACTTTGAACACTTTTCCTAAATACTCAAAATAGGTTTTAGATAGATGATAAACCATTTTCATTAACAATGTATTCAGGTTTACATGTAAACTCTCACATTAACAAGTGTGAGATTCACGCTAGTTTATATCTTAGTAAATGTATCATAAAATCATTGATTTCAAAAAAAAAAAAAAAAATGTATCATAAAATCATGTTTTTCCAACCATTTTTTGATTGAACTGAATGAAAGAGTTGGTCAAGATCAATATTTGTCTTTTGCTCATCCATCTAGACTTGTTGAATTATTGCTAACATCAATGCATGTTATCATGTGTCAACCATTCGAATTTCGACCCATAGTGTACTTTTTGAGTTAAACAACATGTGGTGTGTGGATATTCGAACTTTTGATCTTTTAATTGATGATATAGTGTCTTTTTTTTTTTTTATGAATAAAGAGTTCATAACAAAACTAAAGAGAATTAGGTACACCTAACATCCTCCTTAATAATCGAGGATAGCCACGGAGGGATAATAGAATCCCCACAAAGCACAGTATCTCCTATAGCAAAAGATGAGGACTGATCAAAACAGTACAGTTAAGAAATACAAAAACTGCGAAATCCCCCGACTGAGATGGCGTGGAGCAGAGATTAACGGCCTCTCGCGCCAGCATGAAAAGGAGTTGAATGATGGTATTGGAGTTAAAAGATGGCTAGACTACTTGAACACTTAACTACGTGCTATTGAAATTGTTTTGGATGCCCGAGGCTGAGCCCAAATAGGTCGAATTCGGCCCATAGAAGTATATAAAACAATCAAAATCATCATAATTTATTATTTAATTGTTAAAGTCATCCTAATGAGCAAAATGGTGGGCAGGTTGGCTACCTACTTGACTTGGTAAATACAGCAGATATATTATATACCAAAAGGCAACCTAGTAAACATCCTGTTCATAAGCCTTTGGGTAACTTTTCCCAAAGTAAATTACCCCATTAGACTGCAAGATATATATCATATTAATCAAATCATGAATTTATTCTAATCTTTTAAGCAACTTTACGTAAAGATTTGAAAAAGAGAAAATCTCATCGACAATTTTCTTTCAAGATCCACACACATTTTTTTTTAAAGGATTCAGGGCGTTTAAACCATCGATGCTTTTAAACGTTCAATTTTGTATCTGATAGGTTATACATTAAAACCTACTAGACACAAAATTGAAAGTTAAGGCGCCGTTTGATAACCATTTGATTTTTGGTTTTTGGTTTTTGAAAATTATGCATGTTTTCTCCCAAATTTCCTACAATAGTTTTCATCTTTGTTAAGGAACCATTTGAAATCATTGCCAAATTTTAAAAACAAAAACAAGTTTTTGGAAACTACTTTTTTTTTTTTTTTTTTTCAAAATTTGACTTGGTTTTTGAAAACAAAGAAGAAGGTAAATACTAAAACAAAGGTAGATACTAAAACAAAGAAACTCATAGGTAGGAATAAGTGTGTCTAAGCTTAATTTTCAAAAACCAAAAACTAAAAACTAAATGGCTATCAAACGAGGCCTAAGCAACCTTAGACACTTTGGAAGTTCAATAATTTATTAGACATAAAATTGTTTTTTTTTTAGTTCAACAACATTTGGGGAGGAATTCGAACCTCTGACTTTTTGGTTGACTATGATCGTCTTGACCACAAAATTAAAAGTTTAGAAACGTTTTAGATACAAACTTGAAAGTTTAACGACTAAACTTGTATTATTCTCCGTCCATTTGGTAAAGAGAAAAGAAGATCCTCGTTTTCTATTAGCAAAGTCAAAAGTCAAAAGAGAGAATTGGTTGGGGTTGGAATTAGAGGTTTAACCACTGCTTTTTTCTAGCACCATCTTCAACAAGGTGATGGATAAGTAAAGGGAAAATGGAAGTTGAGGAAGTTAGGTAATCTAAAAATGAGCAAATAAAAGTTTGGTGTAGGTATAAATTAGGAGATGAAAGGAAATGGTGATTGAAATGGCAAAGGCAATAATGGGAAAGAATATATGGGTTTATGCGTTAGTGGTCATTGCAATATTTGTACCTTTAAGATGCAATGCGACAACATACATAGTAGGAGATACTTCTGGTTGGGATATCAGCACTGATCTCGATACTTGGTCTCAGGGCAAAAGGTTTTTTGTCGGAGATCTTCTTGGTATCTCTCTATTTCTGCATTTATTTTTCCCTAAATATATACTTCACTTTATAATGCTTTTGGATTTTCTTTTTCTATCATTTATTCTTCATGATCGTTTAAAACAAGTATTTTTTAATTTCAATTCACTTTTTATTAATAATATTATATTATATGGGCTTCCATCTCAAAATCAATTGGCTTATGTGTGGTGTGGGGTGACCCTTCTAACTTATATATTGTGAGGTCTCTACCAATCTTTTCGATGTGGGATCCTCAACAAATACTAATTAATTACTAAAAGAAAAAAAAAATAGTTGTTATAAAATGTTTTCTAAGTTTTCACATTTTGTGATCGTAGTATTTCAATTATAATTATTAATAAAAAAGTCATCATATCAAATTTTTTTTTTTTTTGAATACATCATATCAAATATTAAAAAGTAATGGGAGGATGATTTTGAAAAATATTCTAAAGAACTAGATTATATATTCTAACGTTCTTTTACAAATTTAAGTTTTAAATTTTGACAATTACTTGTAATTTTAATTTTGATATCTAGTTGGATAAAATAGAGATGAAAAAGAGAAAAAAAAAAAAGAGAATTCTTTTCTTAAATGGATGCTTTATAGAAATTATTAGGTGATCCAACCACAATAAGACTTCTTCCTTATTATGCAACATGTGACTGTTTGACCCACATGGTTAACCCCTTTTTTTAATTTCTTTTTAATAATCCTCAATTCTATTTTTGCTATTCATATAGAATTTTAATTTTTTTAATCCTAAATATTTTCATGATTAATTTAATTAACTTTAAATTTAATACATTATTAAAACTTTTTTTTTAATTTATTATAGTGTTGATTAGTTTTCAAAATACAATTTTTTCTTTCTTTAATTGAAACATGCTGGCCATTATTTATTTCATTTTTGTTTCATATATGGTGGAGCCGTAGACTTGTTTTTAGAATAATAACAAATGATACCCCTTTATTGATAATCACTTGCCCTTAAATAGGCAAGGATCCTAACTAAAGTAGTTACAAGGCATGTGGTTGGCACATGACTTAGTAAAATAAAAGAATAGGAGTTATTACAAGTATACGGCTACATCAAACATCCCCTTCCCAAAAAGAACTCGACCTCGAGTTAAGTAATAAACGGCTAAAAATTCCATTTTTGGACTGTATCCCATTCTTGGACTGTTCTTTGAACAAAAATTTGCCTTTCTTGCCTTTCTTGCTGATATTTTACCTTGTGTTCTTGCGTTTCTAAAGGCTTCCACTTGAAGAATTCTTGCTGCCAATTATGTAATGGATTGATGTGGAAGTCTTGATGCATTATTTGATACTTTCTTGGAGCTAAATATTTTTCATGAACTATTCTTTGCTCCATTGTTTGTTTTTCTAGCTGCTGTCCCATCCTTTCTTCCAATTCCCGAGATGTTTTATCTTGTTCTTGATAAGTTCTCTCCATGGTAGCTTGCCCCATTAGGTTACCGCTTGGTTCCCCCTTGTTTTCCATCTTTCCAAGGTCCTTATTTCTTGATGAATCCGTCCCGTCTTGTTGTCTTCTATACAAGGGATTATTGTTGAATTCTTGGAGTATTGGTTGGTGTTCTTGATGGATTCTTGGAGGAAAATCTACTTCTTGGACCATTCTTGGAGGCAAATCTATTTTCATTTTGAAGTCACTCTCGGGTTGTTGGTATGGGAACCTTCGAACTCTTTGCCTTCCCATTTGAAATTCCACAGGTTCATCTTCTTCTTCACTTGAGCTACCTCCATCCCATTCAGTTTGCCTTTTGAACAATGGGTTGTAGTTGGCTTCTTGGAGTCTCGAGCGTTGTTCTTGAAAATTCCTCGGTGTTGCAACTACTTCTTGAAATGACTTTCGCTCAAAATCTTGCCCATGTCTGGTTCCCCATCCTTCTTTATGATGTTCTTGCGGTCTTCTTTCCAAAGTCAAGTATTTTTGCGGTTCGGCAGCTTGTTGATCTAATTTACAGCCTAGTTTGACACATAACATTTCAATGATCTTTTTAATCTCACGCACGTCATCTTCGACCGACAGCAAGCGTACAGTCGTTTCTTGTGGTGAGAGGACGGTGATAGTCTCCACCTCTTTGCCCATCGATGTTGAGTCTCCACCTATGTTGGTCGAGGCCTTCTTGGATGCCATCGAGGAAGCGCACAAAATCACACGCTTTGATACCAAATATGGTGGAGCCGTAGACTTGTTTTTAGAATAATAACAAATGATACCCCTTTATTGATAATCACTTGCCCTTAAATAGGCAAGGATCCTAACTAAAGTAGTTACAAGGAATGTGGTTGGCACATGACTTAGTAAAATAAAAGAATAGGAGTTATTACAAGTATACGGCTACATCAATATATTTTCACCATGTTGGATCACAACAATTATTTCTATTGGCTTTCATGAACTATTATTACAATGGTAAGTTATTGTTGTAGATAATATCCTTGCTCTACCTAAAATTACAAATGTCATTCTAGCTAATTGTAATATTTGATTTTTGGCAACTAAGGCCCCGACCGTTTGATAACTATTTGGTTTTTGGTTTTTGGTTTTTGAAAATTAAACTTATACACACCTATTTCCACCCATGAGTTTCTTTGTTTTAGTATCAATCTTCTTCCTTGTTTTCAAAAACCAAGTCCAATTTTGAAAAAAAAAAAAATAGTTTTCAAAAACTTGTTTTTGTTTTTAGAATTTGGTTAGGAATTCAAATGGATCCTTAACAAGGATGAAAGTTATGGTAGGGAATTTAGGAGTAAATAAGTATAATTTTAAAAAACCAAAAACAAAAAAAAAAAACAAATGGTTATCAAACAGGGCCTAAATAATTTATTAAACATTGTTTTTGGTAGACACATAATATTTTATTCATTAAATTTTGACTTGATCAACAAATGTGTATAAAAAATTATTTGAAAAACTATATTCAAATTAGTTTAACAATACCATATTATTTCTTAAATATGAAACAAAAAATTGCTTACCAAAACAAAGAAATGTGGAGAAAACCCAATTTTTAACTTAAAAAAAGGCTTAGTCAACATGAAAATCTTAAATTAAAAAAAGAAAAAAAAGAGAGAAGTTTAGAAGAAAGAGAGTGGTGAATCCAAATAAAAAAATACAAAAGAAACAAAAAAAGAAGAGACAGGTGAATTTGTTAGAAAGATTTTTTTTAGGTGTTAAGTTGGTTAACATGTGGGTTTCACGTGTCACAAAATGAGGGAAAAGTCTCATTGTAGTTGGATCACCTAATAATTCTGACGTTACATTTTTTGATTTGTCCATCCTATTTTGTATGATGGGCTATTCTTGATTATTCTTTTTTTTTTTTTTCTTTTTAACTTCAACAACGGTTGGTGGGATCAATTGACCTTTGAAATGGTAATTGATGTCTTATCTATTAAGTTATATTCAGATTAACGATTATTATATTGTTCCTTATTATAGAATAACTTTATACTATAAATAAATTATCACTCGTTATTTCAATCCATGATAAATAATCTGATTTAAACTTTTTTTTTTTAAACTAATAATCTGATTTAAACTTATTATAGCTTATCTTTTAAAAAAAAAAAAAAAAAAAAAAAAAAAAAAACTTATTATAGCTTAATTTCAATAATGGAATAGAAACAATCATAAAATTTTAAAAAGGCTACAAGTTATAATATTTAATCCGTATTTAGTCCTTTTACAAATTATGGACCAAGGTATATAATTTAATTTCATCTCTCTATGCGTAGTGTTCCAATACTCATCATCGGAGAGCTTAAACGAAGTGACGAGAGAGAATTTCAACACCTGCAACACAACAAATGTTTTAAAAGCCTACTCCACCGGAAACACCACCGTCACGCTGTCGCAGCCCGGCCAGAGGTTCTTCGTTTCCGGCAACAGGTTGCTCTGCCTCGCCGGCATGAAGTTGCAAGTCAACGTGGAGAACAATCAATCATTCTCGCCAGCCGCCGCTCCTCACCCACCGCCGCAGTCCGACGGCCTCCCCCGCCCTTCTTCCAAAACTGATAACGACGCCGTTCCGAGCGCCGCCGCTGAGTTTGGGATCGGCGGAAAAGGGACTCTTGCGATTGTCTCTGTGTCTTATGTCATTATCTCTACGGCCTTTATTGTGTTTTGATTTATATATAATTCATATGGGGTGATTTTCTTTCTAATGTTGTATACTGATATTTTATGCTTTTTGTTAAGCAACTAATTCCAATTGTTATGAGTAATATACCAGTGATTAAGTGGATATTAAAGTATTATTGTTGATTAATTATTTGCTAACCATTATAAGTAAATCAACCTTTTTTTTTAATTGTGCAAATGAATTAAAAGACAACATTAAAAATATTTACAATCAAAGGTAGTAGGTCTTGGACTTCAACAACCTTTGATTAATCTCTCAAGTTAGTTTGTTATCTCTCATTCGTTTGAAGTTGAATTTTAAGAGAAGTTCTATCCATCTAAACATAAAACTAGTTTAATGAATAAAATACACTTATTACCTTTCTTATATTATATTATATGGGCTTCCATCTCAAAACCAATTGGCAATAAGTGGAGTGACCGGATCCTCAACATGCCCCCTCAAGATGGTGCCTCTTTGGGTTCACCATTCTTGGATCGGATCCCAATTTCTTTTTTTATTGGATCGAATACCCGTTTGGGTTTAATGGGCTCTGATACCATATTATATTATATGGGCTTCCATCTCAAAACCAATTGGCAATGAGTGGAGTGACCCTACAATGTGGGATCCTCAACAGCTAGCTGCAACGAAAGGGCAGTGCATGTTAGATTGCCTGCTTAGATTCACTAGTGATGGAGAGGTTGTCGAGGCCCTTCTAACCAAATAAAATTTATATAACTCTGGCGTCCAAGTACTCTACAGTAGTAGTGGCCAGTTCGTCCGTAGGGAAGGGGGTTTTCTAATGAAATTTAGGTTTTTATGCAAGAACACAAAAAAAAGGGGTTTTGGAAATAATTTTTATTACAAAATAAATTAAAAGATGGGAAAGACAAAAATTGCCAGAGTAAATAAAACATGCAATGAAAGGAAAATTGGGTTTTAAAAAAAACAGTAGATAAAGAGGATCGCTAGATTGGGATTTAGCTGTTTGAACGATTACTACTTGGCTTCCCAGTCTACTCTAAAAATTGATTTCATGGAATTTGAATTGAGCCTGGTAATGCTTCTTGGCTACTCGGAGGGTCGCTCCTAACTAACATTTGTTTAATTAATTAATTAATCTATATAGGATCTCGTGATTAATCTAATCAATTAATTTATATTACGCTCGCTACCCAACATGCATAGCCCGATAATCATCAAACTATTTCTAATCTCAGAACATCCACAAGGAATGGGAGGAAAGGACATACCTGAAGAGAGAAGTGTTGTTTCACTTTCGATCAAAAACCCACGAGTAAACCCACGTTTTTAGATAGGTTAAAGAAACTCTCTCTTTACGTTTATCGATGATGCCTGGGAAAGAAGATTTTTCAAGCTAATAAATTAAACTCTCCAACTAAACATGGACTTCTCAGCTCATTTCCCTTCTAAAACCTCAAACCAAACGAACCCTAAAGTCTAGATGAAGGTTGAAGAGACGAAGAAGGTGACAAGCCTATCAAAGTCACAAGTCTTAGATTTTTCTCTCGCTTTCAAAAAAGAAAAAAAAAAGGAAAAAAAATGTTATCTCCCTTCCTATTAGATTGAAAAATTTATGATTGAAATTTTATCTTTATTTTTTATTTTTTATTTTTATTTTTTGCAAAGATCTATAATTGAATAATCTTCAAATTAAATCTCGTAACATTCTCTTTGTAAATTTTTGGACAGTTGCATAGATGGCAAATTGGACCAAATTAACAGCAAATATAGCACAGTTTCAAACTAATTGCAAATATAGAAAAATTAATTGTAGAAGACCAAAAAGTTGTTGTCGGATTCTCTCCGTGTCTATCACTGATAGACTCTGATGATTCAAAGTATATCAGTGTCTATCACTGATAGACTTCGATTAATCAAAGTCTATCAGTGATAGTCACTGATAGACACTGATAGATTTTGATTAACCAAAGTTTATCAGCGATAGACACTGATAGACTTTGAATAATTGAAATCTATCAGTAGACTGATAGATTCTGATTAATCAAAGTCTATCGCAGATAAACTCTGATAATCGAAGTCTATCTAGACTCCGATAGATTTTGTTATATTTGCAATTTTTTTTACATGGTGCTATATTTGCTATTAATTTGGTCCAATTTGTCACCCACTGCAATTTTCCTAATTTTTTTTCCTTTATTTAACAAATTGAATTAGACTCGGGTTAGACTTTTTGGTTGGGTTGTGTTTGTAATAGGCCCATGTTAGAAATGGTGATATTAAATAGGAAATTTTTTATGGGTGGCTAAAATCTAATGGTTAATTGCAGATATAGCAAGTTTTATAAAAAAAATTGCAAATAAAGAAAAAATTTTAAATCTTTTTTTTAATTCCTGTTTTGCCCATATTTTGATTTCTATCACTGATAGAAATTTATCGCTGATAGAAACCAATAGTGTATTTGATAGAAACTAATAGTGTATTTGATTATGTGATAATTTGTACATACCTTTTATTTTTTCTTTTTCTTTTTCTTTTTCTTTCTTTTTTTTTTGTTTTATTGAGGTCTCCCCTTCTTTAAATTTCAACTTCCGCTTTGTGTTTTTCTTTTCTTTCGGTTCAATTTCCATATTTGTTTTGCTTCGGCTTCTATAAAAACAAAATCAATGACATAGGTTTTAGAAACAAAAATGATAATTTTCTATCAATTATAGAAGTCTCCATCAGTGATAGAAGATTTATATTAATGATAGAAATCTTCCATAACCGATAGAACCTTTCTATCAGTGATGGAAGGTTTTCTAACACTGTTACGGCAGTTTGGTAATTTAGACCCTTTGACTATGATATTTTGCCATTTTTGCCAATCTTTTTGCGGGTTGTTGTATTTGCAAATAGTTTGGCTCATTTTTCTATATATGCAACCAGCCCTGATAAATGAGTTATGTTGATGGTCAAATTTCGCTCAGGAATTTACCCCTCGCTCCACGTGACGGTCAACAGTGAATTTGTAGATGAGCGGGGAAAACGTGACCTGCAAGACGAGCAAACGCTGCACACCGGTGTGGTGTAGACCACACACACTCCGATGCTTAAGTTAGCCTTGGCCGGAAAGCACGTAGAATGTATTTAGGGTTGGCTTTTTTGCATACCTGAGTGCGTGTGCGGTCTCTCTTTTTATAGATTTCTCCTTAGGGTTTTCGTCGATGCCGAACTTCAAATGATCTCCGGCCTTTGGCCCTGGTCAGCCTCGAAAATGGGCCGAGGCCGACCTCATCCTCCTAGGGTTTTTAAGAATCCAGAGGTGTTGCGGGGCGAACCAGGCGGAACCGGGGCGATTCGGGGCATCAGGGACCGAAAAGAGGCCACCGGGCTCGGCCCGCACAAGCGGGCCAAATGGTCGGCCTCGGCCTTTTGCCGAGGCCGAGCATAATGCTCGGCCTCGGCAAAAGGCCGAGGCCGACCATATGGCCCGACCCTTTGGTTCGTTCTTCCTCTGGGTTGGTCTTTTGGTCCTACCTCTCTTCGATTGTCCTCGTCAGCTCCTTGTGCGTCAGTGTGGTCCAAAATTACCTATAACATTAAGCCCCCACTCTTGAATTGGGATTCAGGTGCGACTTAATGCTATAGGCCGAGCTCCTTAAGCCCAATTTAAGAGTACAACTCTTGTCTCGTGCTGATTTTTGTATGACTTCTTTTTTATCCTGCAAGGTAGGACAAACTATACAAAGTAGAAACTTCCTGAATAGGGGTTAGGCGAAATGGAAATGAGAAGAGTGAGAGGTTACAAAAGTGGCTGGAGGGCCTCTCTGGTCGGCCTCGGCCTCGGGAGGTGGCCGAGCATAGCATCTCCCATTTTAGCTTGGTCATTCGGAGTGCTTTATACCAGATCCAGGGCTTATCCATAATTGAAAAACAGGAAAAACAGAAGACTTCACAATCCTGCATTGAAAAATTAATTTCTGCAAAAGAAAAATGAAGGAGGGGGCTAGGGTCGGCCTTAGCCTTGGGCCCCTGTTAGCTCAATACTTAGCCCCCCTAGCCATTTGAAGGTGGATGGTCGGCCTCGGCCTTGACATGAGGCGGATCCATGTACTTCATGGTTGTACTTATGTGTAAATTTGCTCCATGGTTGGACATTTCCTTGCTGCTTTGAATGCGTGCCTGAGGGTCGGCCTCGGCATTGGCACCAGGGCGAGCATTTCTTCTGCTTTGCTTGCTAACTTGCTCTGTTGTATCCATCCCGATGGTGCGTACACTCAGTCGGGGAAAACTTGGGGAGGCCGGAGAAATACCCGAGCCTCTCTTCAAGTATTGTAGTCATCCCGAGGGTGCGTACACTCAGTCGGGGGAAACTTGGGGAGGCTAAGGAAATTCCTGAGCCTCTCTTTCCTGACTTTATGCTTTCTCAATTCTGCTTTCATAAATTCTGTTTTCTACCATGTATCTTGTACTTTTCCCTTTCATGAATGAAGAAGTATACATTTTATGCTTCAATTGCCTCTTTATCACATTTCATGCAATTTTAATGGCACACACAGTTATGGCGTGCTTACCAGGAACAATCGGAAACTTGAAGTTCGAAAATGACCCATTATAACTCAAGCAAGCAAAGAAGACAAGTCACAAGCGTCACCATTTACCTCAATAATCAATGCTACTCCCAGCCCCCACTCAAAAACATGTATTCAATACTTTTGACATGCGTTTTTTTTTAGTACAGATAAATTAAATTTGTACCTGAGCTTCGGTGGGTGGATTTTTTAACTTAGCCTCCAGGTGGTTCACCTTGGCCTTGACATGAGGCGGACCATCTGTCTTCGTTATCTGCTTACTTGCTCCGTCGTTGGGCTTATGTGCAGACTTACTCCCTACCTGAGCACTTTCTCACCGCTTTGTCCGTTTGAGCTACGCTGAAAGAGTGAATTGATTAACAAACTTCGAATCGATCGAGCTTTGCTGAATGCTCGGCCTTGGCATGAGGCCGAGCATTTCGCTTGCATTGCCTGCCGATCCGTCCTGCCGTGCTCATGTCAAGGGTGCATACCCCCTTCTAAGGGAAAGCTTGGGGAGGCTGAGGAAATTCCCAGGCCTCTCTTCAAGCGCTTCGGAATCATCCCAGGGGTGCGTACACTCTTCTGGGGCAAGCTTGGGGAGGCTGAGGAAATTCTCATGCCTCTCTTCAAGCGTCTCGGAATCATCCCAGGGGTGCGTTCACTCTTCTGGGGCAAGCTTGGGGAGGCTGAGGAAATTCCCAGGCCTCTCTTCAAGCGTGCTGGAGTCATCCCAGGGGTGCGTACACTCTTCTAGGGCAAGCTTGGGGAGGCTGAGGAAATTCCCAGGCCTCTCTTCAAGCGTCTCGGACTCATCCCAGGGGTGCGTACACTCTTCTGGGGCAAGCTTGGGGAGGCTGAGGAAATTCCCAGGCCTCTCTTCAAGCGTCTTGGAGTCATCCCAGGGGTGCGTACACTCTTCTGGGGCAAGCTTGGGGAGGCTGAGAAAATTCCCAGGCCTCTCTTCAAGCGTCTTGGAGTCATCACAGGGGTGCGTACACTCTTCTGGGGCAAGCTTGGGGAGGCTGAGGAAATTCCCAGGCCTCTCTTCAAGCGTCTCGGAATCATCCCAGGGGTGCGTACACTCTTCTGGGGCAAGCTTGGGGAGGCTGAGGAAATTTCCAGGCCTCTCTTCAAGCGTCTTGGAGTCATCCCAGGGGTGCGTACACTCTTTCGGGGCAAGCTTGGGGAGGCTGAGGAAATTCCCAGGCCTCTCTTCAAGCGTCTTGGAATCATCCCAGGGGTGCGTACACTCTTCTGGGGAAAAACTTGGGGAGACCTAGGGAGTCCCCAGGCCTCTTTTCCAGTGCAAAGTGCTCTAAACGAAATCCAAATCATTTTATTTCAAATAAGCTTGATTACACTTTGCTAATTTGCTGTAAAAAATAAGAGAAACTTAAACAAAGCTTTGACAAATCCCTGATGGGATGCATTGCGGGGAGAAATCAATGCTCCATTGGAAGTGAACGATCCAGCCCCTTGGGCGCTCGGCCTCGGCCATTTCCCGAGGTGGGTGCTGCTTTGGCCTTTTTGTCCATATTCTTGAGCGCCATGAAATAGCACTCTCTCGATGTCCTCTGCTCCCCTCGTACCTCTCCTACGCCTTCTTCGGTTGGGAACTTCAGGATTTGGTGGTAGGTTGAGGCTACTGCCTTGAGCCCATGTAGTGTTGGCCGTCCCAGGATCGCGTTGTATGCCGAGACACAGTCTACCACTAGGAAGTTTATCATTCTGGTAACTTTCTGCGGCCCCTCACCAAACGTCACCGGCAGCTCGATGCTTCCCCTTGGGCTCACTTTTTCTCCGCCAAAGCCCACCAATGGTGTGAAGCTCGGCCTTAGGCGGTCGCTCCCCAGCTTCATGGCATCGAATGCTGCGGTTGAGAGAACATCGGCTGAGCTCCCCCCATCAATCAATATTCGATGCACCCTGACGTTGGCCACAGTTAGGGTCACCACCAGCGCGTCATTGTGCGGATGGTGTATGCCCGCTGCTTCTTTTTCTGAGAACTCCAAGTTTGGTGAGTTTCTATCGAGTAAGAGCGAGTACATACCTTGCTCTCTGGGCTCCATATGTGCCTCTCGAATTGCTGCTTTTCGCTTTCTGCCCGACTCTCCCCCGGTGGGTCCTCCAAGGATAGTTCGTATCTCCAGCGGCGGGTTGTTGCCTCCCTTGCCTGGCTCTGTTTGCGCTGGCTTCTTCTCCCGACCATGTCCCACGAACTCCTTGAGGTAACCCTCTCGGATTAGAGTTTCGATTTCATCCCTTAACTGTATGCACTCCCGAGTTGTGTGGCCGTGGTCTCCATGGAACATGCAATACTTGTTCCTGTTCCTCCTGTCTGGGTCCGACCTCAGCCTCTCTGGCCGTTTTAACAGATTTGTATCCTGTATCGCGGCCAAAACCTGTTCAAGTGAAGCTGTTAGCGGGGTATACCTGTCGAACTTGGCTTTTGGCTCCGCACGGCCCCACAGCTCCTTGGCTTCTGCTCGGCCTCGGCCATTGGCCGAGGGCTGTTCATGTCGGCCTCGGCTTCTATCCTCGGCTCGACGCCCCTTCGCCCGATCCTCTCGGTGCCGGTCGGATGAAAAAACCCCTCGGCTCTCTCTCTCTTCCTGCTTGGATTTAAGCAGCTCCTCGGCGCTGATGTACCTCTGCGCTCGGGTCATGAACTCCACATATGTTAGTGGCTGGCTTTCGCCAATCGAGTTGAGCAACCTTTCATCCTGCAAACCTGAAATTACTCCAGTCAGGGTGACTCCGTCGTCATAACCTTCCACCTGCAAAACTTCGTTGCTAAACCGGTTAATGTAATCTTTCAGGCTTTCCCGGGGTCCCTGCTTTAGTGTTAGCAAATTGATCTGAGGCTTCTGTCGGCTACGGGCTCCTAAGAATTGCGTGACAAACGCTCGGGCCAGCTCCCTGAACGAACCAATTGACTTTCGTGGGATCTTGCCAAACCACTGCCTTGCCAAACCTGTGAGTGTCAGTGCAAAGGCCCGGCACCTTGTCGCTTCGTTCGCTCCGTGAAAGTCCATCCAGGTTTGGTATGCATCCAGGTGCTGTTTCGGGTCCTTCTTCCCATCATACTGCGGGAAATTCGGTATTTTGAATTTGTGCGGCACCTCTCCTCCCATTATTTCATCGGTGAAGACTGGCCCCACCTGTCCAATAAGCCCTTTTATGTCCTCGTTCTCTGTCCTCCTTTGGGAGGTTTGGTAGCTGTCTCCTTCTTTTAGCCATTTGGATGGCTCTTGCCTCTTTCGGTCCTGATCGGCCTCGGACTTTGCCCGTGCCTCCAGCTTTCTCCTGTCATTATTTGCTGTGTACGTACCTGGTGCTGTCTTTTGCGGAGAATTCCTGCGGGTCTTTTTGCGGCTTGGTCCAGCTTCCTTTTCGGTCTGTTCGTCCCCGGGAGGGGGCATTCGGCTAGTTACACTTTCCGAATCCCCAACCTCCTCATCTGCTATTCCTTTACCCTTCTTGGGGTCTCTGCGTACATCCTCTTCCTCGGGCCTCATAGACTCGGGTTTCTTCAACAGACTGAGGATTTCAGTCAAATTTTGCCCCATCTCGTTCATCCTTCCCTTGATCGCTGCGATCTTGATTTCCTGGGCTTGGAGTCGAACTTGGGGATTCGATTCGTTAGTCACTGGTTGACCTTGGTGTTCCATCGCTGCTACGTTTTCCTGCCGAACCCAGCGTTTGCTAGTCAGCGTTCCTCCCCACAGACGGCGCCAACTGTTGATGGTCAAATTTCACTCAGGAATTTACCCCTCGCTCCACGTGACGGTCAACAGTGAATTTGTAGATGAGCGGGGAAAACGTGACCTGCAAGACGAGCAAACGCTGCACACCGGTGTGGTGTAGACCACACACACTCCGATGCTTAAGTTAGCCTTGGCCGGAAAGCACGTAGAATGTATTTAGGGTTGGCTTTTTTGCATACCTGAGTGCGTGTGCGGTCTCTCTTTTTATAGATTTCTCCTTAGGGTTTTCGTCGATGCCGAACTTCAAATGATCTCCGGGCCTTTGGCCCTGGTCAGCCTCGGAAATGGGCCGAGGCCGACCTCATCCTCCTAGGATTTTTAAGAATCCGGAGGTGTTGCCGGGCGAACTAGGCGGAACCGGGGCGATTCGGGGCATCAGGGACCGAAAAGAGGCCACCGGGCTCGGCCCGACCCTTTGGTTCGTTCTTCCTCTGGGTTGGTCTTTTGGTCCTACCTCTCTTCGATTGTCCTCGTCAGCTCCTTGTGCGTCAGTGTGGTCCAAAATTACCTATAACAAGTTACATAATTTCGAGAAAATTTCTAGTTCTACCGTAGTTTGGAAAATTTTTCATACTACCCCTATTCATTGTTTGCCATGAAAGAAGTATTTAAGAATTGTGTGGGACCCATTGAATAAAATATTATATCATTAAATGTTTATTAAATGACAGGTTAAATGCTGAAGAGAGGGAATAGGTACTATGGTAGTACTAGAAATTTTTCCCATAATTTCATGATCCAACTCACATCCTGGAATAATTAAGGCAGTGCTTAGTCACCATACCCACTGTACCAAATGGGTGTTTGATTAGAAGTTTGGACAAACGGTATTAAATAACAAAAGTGTACAAGTATAGAATCGACAAGCTATATATATGAAAAGTAAAAGTTCGGATGTAACTTTTTTTTGGAAATAATCGAATGTAACATTTAATGCATCTTTGGTAAAACTTTTAACATGGGAGATTCAACAAAGGCCTCTGACCAAAGGATACTTGCTATTAAAATTTAAAAAGGAAAAAAAATACACTTTTGGTCCCTGAGATTTGGGTTAGGTTTCATTTTGGTTTTCAAATTAAAAAATTTAGTCCCTGAAGTTTGGATTTCATTTTATTTTAGTCCCTCCATCCATTTTTATGTTAAATGTTAACGGAATGTTGACATGGCACATATTTGTATTAAAAAACTCTTTTTTATTTTTTAAAATAAAATAATATTAAACTAATTTTTTTTTAAAAAAAATTATTCTTCTTCTCTCTTTTCTTCTTTTTCTTCTTTTTCTTCTTCTTCTTCACCACCACCAGCTACCGGCCACCCATTGCGACAGTTGCCAGGAATCGTCATTCCCCATTTTTTTCTCTTTTTCTCCTCTTTTCTTCTTCTTCCTTCTCCTCCCTCTTCTTCTTCCCTCCTCCTCCCTCCCCTTTCTTCTTTCACGGTTTTTTCAAAAAAAAAAAAAACACGAAGGGGAAACTCTTCGAATCCAACACGAACTCATCGAAAACGGAGGGGAAATCCCCTTCGATTTGGTCTGAAATGAAGGAGAAATCCCCTTCGTTTCAGACCAATTCCAGCTTGAAACACGCTACTTGGCGTGACGACGCACGACAACTGAGCTTGAAACGATGAAGGGAGCTGACGGAACGAGAAGAACGGCAACTGGGTGCAAGGACCACGAGCAACGCGAGGGAGATAAAGAGGTTGACTGGCGGAACTGGTAGAACGACGATTATGCGCGAGGACGACGGGCGATGTGGGGGAGAGAGAGGAAGGGAAAGAGGGAGAAAGGAAGAGGAAGAAAAAGAAAACAAGGGGAAGGAGAAGAAGAAGGGAAGAGGAAGAAAAATATTAAAAAAAAAAAAAAGACTCTGGTGACGGCAGCAACGACGATGTCGACTACCGGCGGTTGTTGACGGTTGGAGGTAGTGGTGGCTGCAAATGAGTTGAGGGTTTGAGAGTGGTGGAGAAGAAGATTAAGGAAGAAGATGAAAAAAGAAAAAAGAAAAAGAAAAAATAATAAAAAAGTATTTAGTATATTATTTTATTTTAAAAATTAAAAAATAGATTTTCTAAATTTAAAAAAAAAAAGGGAAAAATACACTTTTAGTCCCTGAGGTTTGGGTTAGGTTTCATTTTAGTCCCTGTAACGCCCGTAATTTAAGGGAAATTCAAATTCATTTAGTTTGGAAATTAATTTTGGTTGAGAGGGAAATTTGAAAATTTGGAAATTTGGTGAATTTTAAATAATAGGGGCTGGAATGGCAAAGTTGTAATTTAGTGGTCTTTGTAGCCAACCAAAATCCAAGCCCTAGTTTCCTTCTTTTATTCAGCCACCACGCAGCCCTAGGTGAATTTTCTCCATTCCTTTCTTCTTCTTCATTAGACACCCGACGGCAGCCCTCCTTTTCCTCTCTTCAGTTTTGCGGCGGCTTCCCTTCAATCTCCGGCGAAGCAGCGGCGTGCGGTGCTTCGCGGTAGGGGTCCGAGCAGCTTCACGGCGCGCGGCGGTTCGGCGTTAGTAGCAGTGCGACGGCGCAACTCCTCTCCCAGCGAGCAGTCCTAGTCACGACACGAAGACTTCAGGCGTGGGTCTCCTCCGGCGGTGTAGCGACGGCACGACAGTGAGGCAGCAGCAGCAGTTTCCGGCGACTGCCCTCGGTTCCGTCGGCAGCAGCAGTATTCGGCGGCGGTGCTGTGATTTTTTCGGCGGCTGGGCTGTGTAGGAGCGGCGGTAAGCTTGCTTTTTGGGTGATTTTGGAGTGGTTAAGTGCTCTTAGGGTGAAGTTTGACTAATTTATCTTGTTGTGTTGAATGCCCATTGATTTGTGGCTTTGGTTATAGAATCTTATGCGAGTTCAAGACGATTTTCGACGGAGTTTGTGTGGGTATATTCCTTTGGCGTTTTCGGCGAATTTAGCTTTGGGTGAGTGAGATTTAAGATTATTTGGACCAATTTCACTCACTAATCAAATACCCTTTAATTTTAGTTTTCAAATTCAAGATACCCATAGCGTTTGGAGGTTTAATCGTCGAATTGGAGCAATTTTAGAACCCGACCAGCAGAGTTAAGAGACGGTTTTGGGTAAGTTTCTTCTTGATTTAGCCTCCGTTAGAGTTTAATTTAGTTCCTAAAATTTACCCATTCCTTTTGGGACTTGTTTTAGTGTTGCCCATCCAATTTCGAGTTCTTAATTGTGGATTTTTCGCTCAACTAAATTTCTGTTCAGCAAGCGACATTCCGTTTTGTGTGGTTAAGGACCTTTGAGTTAATAGAATTAATTTAGTTCTGTTCAGAATCTTTAAATTGAGGTGAGTGAACTTACTATTGAACCTTTTAATTGGGTGCGAATATTTGAATTCTTAAAATTCTCGTGTTTAGGATAATTGATTTTCTAAAATATTCGTTTTATGAGTTGTTCTTGAATTTTATTATGATTGTTAAAAGCATGGAAATTGAGCATGGCAAATTTATTACTTTAATTGCATATGTGTTTATGAGGAAGGTTGAAAGCATGAAATTTATTATTTTTGCTTGTATTTGTTGATATTTAAAATAGTTGAGTTGGTGGTCTCTTTAAAATCCCATTAAAGGGATTGAGTTTAAATTAGTGTACATGAAATTGATGTACATTCGGAGATGCCTACATAGGGCTTAGGGACATGAAATTGATGTACCTAAGTCGAGGTCTGTGAAATTGACGACCTCGAGGTTTCGTGAAATTGACGGCCTCCGTAGGAGACATATGAAATTGATGTGTCTAGAATATGCATGAAATTGATGTATATTCTCTCTCGGTAGAAAGACACATGAAATTGATGTGACTAGCATATGCATGAAATTGATGTATATCCTAAGTTTAAAATAAAGATTAGAGCCACCAAAATTATATTTATTGTTGATTTTAAAAATGTTTTTAAAGCGTGACCCAACCTCAATAGTAGGGTCACTTGCTGCTGAGTATTTAAAATACTCATTCTTTTAAAAAAAAAAAAATTTTTCAGGTAAAAGCAAGGGCAGATGGAAGGCGATTGATGAGAATTCGATAGACAGCCATGAGAGGACTTGAGTTCATATTTTATTTTCTTCCGCGTTAAGAACATTGTTTACTTTATGTGAATTGTAAGTTTGTTTTAAGAAAATTTCTAAAGGCCTTGTTCATTTATGTTTTAGAATTTATTTAAGCTTATTTAAAACCTTTGAAATTAGGAATCCCGAATAAAAGTTTTGTTTTTAGAGTTTTTGTTTAAATTTGTGTTTCTGTTTCAAAAATTATTTCTATTTAAAAAGGCCTCCCAAAGCATGCATTGTCGTAACGGTCCAAGACTTATTAAGAAGTCGGGTCGTTACAGTTGGTATCAGAGCCCAGTTAATGGTTCTGTAGATTGCTTACATCGTAAGCTTATGCGTCCTCATGGCTAAATAACAAGATTCTCATCATTGCCAGGTATGCCCTTGTAATAGACTGAGTTTAAAATTTTAAGTTTATTTGATTATTATTCCATGCATGATTTTTCTCTTGCCATTTAATTTTCGGTTAGGAGATTAAATAGGCTTAGTATGGGTGTAGAAAGTTGAAGTATGCCTCCACGTGGCCAAGATCGTGGACAAGGTCGAGGACGTGGACGCGGACGTGGTCGTGGTAGGGGAAGCAGAGGTCTGGCACTCCCGGAGCAAGTAGATCCTCCTATGGATCAGTATGAGGAAGATCTCCCTGATGAGCAAGCTCCTGCTCCCCCAGCACCGGCGCAGACTGTCACTCTGACTCTAGAGGCTCTTCAGGCGCTTCTAAATAATGTCGTTGCCAATCAGGCGCCCCAAGTGAACCAAAACGAGAACCAGGGTCAGGTAGGCTCAACTGCGGGAGCTTGGTGTCTTAAGGATTTTAAGAAGTATGACCCACCGACGTTTAGCGGGAAGAATGTGGATCCCACAGAGGCCGAAGCTTGGACTGCCAAAATTGAAGAGATTTTTCGCTATATGGGATGCCTTGAGGCGCAACAGGTGCCGTGCGCGGTTTTTATGCTAAGGGATGATGCCCTGTTGTGGTGGAGGTCAGCTGAGAGATCCATCGATGTTAGTTCTGGTCCGGTCACTTGGTTGCAGTTCAAGGAGGTGTTCTTCCAGAAATATTACTCGGCCATTATCAGTTACAGAAAGGAGAAGGAGTTCCTAACCTTGACGCAAGGGGAAAAGTCAGTAGAAGAGTACGAACTGGAATTGCTGACGTGGCGAGTAATTTTTTATTAAAAAAATCAAAATTTCATTTTTTAAATAAAAAATAAATAAAAACAATAAAAATATTAATTTTTAAATATATTTCTATTTATTTTTTCTTTCTTCTTCTTCAACCAACCTCTTCTCCTTCTCCTTCAACACTCCCACCAAATGCCCAGTCACCACCGCTGCTCGTCGGTTACCGCCGTTGCCGGCGGTCGCCCACGGTCACCGGAGATCTTTTTTCCTTTTTTTTTTCTTCTTTCTTCCTCTCTTTCTCTTTTAGACGAGCAGCCCCCCTTTTGTCTTCTGTTTCGCCGGAAGTCTCCCTCGCGCCAGCCTCCATTCCCACCGACGTTGTTCGATCAAGCTCGCGCTGCCAGCCCATCTGAAGTTTTCTTCTTCTTCCTCGCGTGTAGCGCCGCAGCCCCCTTGAGTGTTGTTCGTCTCGCCGCCGTCTTCGTTTGTTTCTTCTCGTCGGAAACGAACCCAGATCTGCAGATCTGAAATGCGAGGATGTCAGTTGTCTAAATGGGTGTAGATTTGAAATGCGAGTATGCCGGGGAGATCTGAAACGCGAGGACGTCGGGGAGAAGGGGGACGGTGAACAGAGAGGGTCGCTAAGAGAGAGGGACGACGAGGAAGAGAGACTGTGAATGGAAAAAGAAGCTTCTTGGTTTTTTTTTTAGTGAAAGAAAAGAAGAGATAGGAGAAAAAAGAAGAAAGAAAGAGGTAAAAAAAAAAAAGAAAAATTTTCGACGACCGGCTGCCGGCGGTGGCCGACGGGCAGCGGTCACCGGCAAGTGGTGGCTGGACAAGAAGAAGAAGAAGGGGAAGAAGAAGAAGGAGAAGGGGAAGGAGAGAGAGAGAGGGAAAAGAAATAAAAATTTTAGGGAAAAATACACTTTTGGTCCCTGAGGTTTGGGTTAAGTTACACTTTGGTCCCTGAGTTTTCAAACTCGCCATTTTAGTCCTTGAGGTTTGGATTTCGTTACATTCTTAGTCCTTCGGTTAATTTTGTCGTTAAACACTAACAGATTGCTGACGTGTCAATACTTTTTATTTAAAAAATATATTTTTTTTAATTTTTTAAAAATAAAATAATATATTAAATGCTTTATTTTTTTTCTTTTCTTTTTTCTTCCATCTTCTTCCCCAATCATAAACCCTAATCTTCTTCTTCTTCTCGCTCACCAACTATTGTCGGACCACTGCCATTGCCGCCGCCGAACCATCGCCGTTGCCGGACCGCCGCCACCCCATTTTTCTCTCTTTTTTCCCTCTTTTTCTTTTTCTTCCCTTTCCTCCATTTTTCTTCTTCTTCTTCCATTCCCTTTCTTCTTTCGCCCAACAGCAGCCATCCCGTCACGCCCAGATCTCGCTCGCCCCCTCGTCGCTCCCGAAGCCGTCACACGCCCAGATCTGGGTTTCCCGCAGCTGAAAATAGGCGGTGAAACAAACAGGCGGCGGACTGTGGGTTAAACAACCGAACGGGCGACGAAGGACTGCAAGCGGGCGGCAAAACGAAGACCACGGTGGTTCAGATCTGGCACCAAACGGAGGAGAAAACCCATATATGTGACGAGAGCTTGTCGGAGACGCAGATTTGGAAGGAAGCTCTGAAAATGTCGAAAATCACGCCGAAACGCGTGGGTTCGTTTGCTGCCAGAGGAAAACGTCGTCGTGCATACTCGCCGGAGCTTTTCCGTCCCTTTCTTATTTTCTTTTGCCGGAGATCTGAAACGGGACGTCCCCTCTTTTATATTTTTTTAAAAAAATAAAGAAACAAGAAAATAAGAAAGGAAGAAGAAGAAAAAAAAATCAGTTGCCGGCGGTGAGTGGTGGTCGTCGGTCGCCGGAGATAAGAAGAAGAAGGAGTAAGTGGATGAAGAGGATGAAGATGGAGAATAAGAAGAAGAGAGGAATAAATAATAATAAAAATTAGGGAAAAATACACTTTTAGTCCCTCAGGTTTGGATTAGGTTTCAGTTTGGTCCCTGAGTTTTCAAACTCAACAATTTAGCCCCAGAGGTTTGGTTTTAGTTTCATTTTGGTCCCTCCATCCAATTTTCCGTTAATAATTAACGGAATGCTGATGTGGCAAATTTTTTTTATTGAAAAAAATTATTTTTTAATTTTTTAAAATATAAATATAATTAAATAATAAAAATATTAATATTTTATATTCTTTTTTATATTTCTCTCCTCTCTCTCTCCTCTTTTTCAACTTTTCTTCTTCCTCACCACTTTCTTCTTCTTCCTCACCATAGCACCATCACCACCACCTTGCCGCCGCCCGCCACCGATTGCCGACGGCCATCGCTCGCCGGCGGCCGACGACCGGAACCGGCTTTTTTTTTTCCTCTTTCCTTGCTTTATTCTTTTCTTCCTCTCTCTTCACTTTCTTTTAAAAAAACATAAAGGAGAAGAGTTTCCGTTGTAGCTGCTTCATTCACGACGCCGCTGTTGCCGCTTCATCATACCGTTGTTGCCCCCACTTCAGTCACGCGGCTTTCACACGAACGCGACCCAACCCTCGCACGAACTGACCCAGAAAACCCCATCGCAAGAACCCCCCCCCCCCCCCCCCCCCGCACGAACCCGACCCAGAAGCTCCCTTTCACGAACCTGCTTCAGTCACGCCGCCTCTACCGTAGAGTTCGATCTTCGATTCACCGCCTTCAGTTGCTGCCGTCTTCAGTCGTGTCGTCGCCTTCAATCGAACTCCAACGCCCAGATCTGGGAGTTTCAGATCTGAAACGAAACCCAGATTTGGGTTTCATTTCAGATCTGAAACGCCAACGCCCAATCGTGTCCACGCCACAGTCAGAAGAGCTCCGCTACAGTCACGAATTTGGCGTAATCGAACTCCGACGGCGGTGGTAGTTGAAGAGCTCGAGTGTGGGTTTTTTGTTTCCGAGTTCTTGTGGCCTGGGTCTCTTGAAACTCCCCTCTTTTCTTTCCTTTTTTTAAGAAAGTGAAGAGAAATAGGAAGAAAAGAAGAAAGAAAGAGAAGTGAGAGACAAAAAAAAAGATTTACCGGTCGCCGGCCGCCGGCGAGCGGTGGCCGTCGGCGGCAATGTGGTGGTGATGGTGGGTGGTATGGTGAAGAAGAAGAAAGTGGCGAGGAAGAAGAAAGTGGCGAGGAAGAAGAAAAGATGAAAAAGATGGGAGAGAGGAGAGAAATAAAAAAAATATATAAAATATTAATATTTTATTATTTAATTATATTTACATTTTAAAAAACTTAAAAAATAATTTTTTTAATAAAATTTTTTTGCCACATCAGCATTCTGTTAATTATTAAAGGAAAATTGGATGGAGGGACCAAAATGAAACTAAAACCAAACCTCAGGGGTATTTTTGTTGAGTTTGAAAACTCAGGGATCAAAGTGTCACTTAACCCAAACCTCAGGGACCAAAAATGTATTTTTCCCTAAAAATTAATATTATTTTATTATTTTAATATTTTTTATTAAAATATTAGTGCCACGTCAGCCACCGTTAACATTTAACAGAAAAATAGACGGCAGGGACCAAAGTGTTCCTTATCTCAAACCTCAGGGGTATTTTTGTTGAGTTTGAAAACTCAGGGACCAAAGTGTAACCTAACCCAAATCTCAGGGACCAAAAGTGTATTTTTCCCAAAATTTTATAAAATAATAATATTTTTTATTATTTTAATATATTTATATTTTAAAAATTAAAAAATCATTTTTTAAATAAAAAATTAGTGTCACGTCAGCAATTCGTTAATTATTAACGGAAAATTGGATGGAGGGACTAAAATGAAACTAAATCCAAACCTCAGGGACTAAAATGAAACCTAACCCAAACCTCAGGGACTAAAAGTGTATTTTTCCCAAAAAAAAAAAAAACTATGCCACATCAGCAATCTGTTAGTGTTTAACTGAAAAATTGACTGAGAGACCAAGAGTATAATGAAATCCAAACCTCAGGAGATAAAATGTCGAGTTTGAAAACTCAGGGACCAAAAGTTTATTTTTCCCCTTAAAAAGAAAAAACAATTCCCATATGTAGTTCTACTTCAAAAAAGAAACATGATACTTGAAATCTTTAGTTGTATTAATGTAGAATAACTAATATAATCATGTCAATCAACTTCCACATTTCAGAAAATTCAAATCAATAATAGAAATTAACGAAAGATTATATAGAAATTTAGTAGACATTCATGAAATGGTTATTCAATGATTTCACACCTTTTCGTTTCATATGATATGATATATGATCTAATATTTTTAGAGTATTTTATCTAATATTTTTATAAAAAAAAAATTAAATGATATACCGTCCGAATTTTTATACTATAAAATTTTGAAACAAAAAAATTTGTAACAAATAATTAAGGTTTAAATTTTAAAAGGACTAAATCTTTATAAAGGCTTGAATATCATTTATAGATATTTGACATTGACACTGCACTATTTGCCTATAAAATGTATAGTAGAAAAGGAATCAAAATGTTCATAATGATATAAATATTACCACCTTCCCAACCAACCAATTACCAGCGCAACATGAATTATAATTATAATAATCTCATATGACCAAAACACTTTTTTTTTTATAGTAATTAACTATTTTTTTTTATTTGACAATATGTGAGGAGGGAGATTCGAACCACGGACCATGTGGTTATACTTTCTAATAGTAAGAATACAAATTTGAATATCAACAATTAGTCATATAATTTTTAAAGCATGAAAAAAAAAGTTTAATTAGCCAAAACCACTTCCTCAAGCACATCCACACTATTTTTTGAGGCCATAATTGTTCTAATATTGTTTTAAGTATCGTTAATTCAGACCATAATGTTAATTATCACCTATAATAACATATGTTTTTCTATCCTAAATGGTTGAGAACACCTAACCTTCTACCCATTCAAAATCCTCTAACAAACATGGAATGGAGTTTTCCATTATGCTTTATCTACATACATGTTAGAATAATCCACATTTAGCTTAAACTAAATCATCAAATTTGCTTAAACTAAATCATCAAATTGGTGTCAATTATCTAAAAAGCCAGAGGCAACAGTCTTGTACATGTACATCTTTTGACAGAAAAAACCATTTAATCCTAAACTGTACCAAAAAAATTGTATAATATGATAGTATTATATCTATCTCGACGAAGGGAAAAAAAAAATCTCCACTAATGCTAAGAATCAGAAAATTTCAGGTGGTCCTATAAAATTAAAGGAACAAGAAAATATACAGTCCTATTTACAATCCTATTCTCAATATAATGTCCAAAACTCAAACTCTTTTCTGTTTAAGCCATATAATTTGTATCTCCGGCTTTCGCAAAGCAACAAACATTTCTCTATTTTCTCTTTTGATAAGGATATCAGCTGCCTTCATATACAACTCGTCACCTTCTACAATCCCAGGTAAGCTCCTTAGAGTTTCCATTACTTCAAGAGTACTACATCCCGGTAAATCTCTTCTTCTATATTCTATGGCATCACAAAGACGATCTAATGCATCAAACAACCTAGAAGATCCAACCTTTGAGTCTACCTTTTTCCTCCTTTTCTCACTCCCTTGAGTATAAGTTGCACTGGTATTAACTTCATTAGTGTTACTTTCAACATTGTTAAACTCATTATCGTTGAACTTCGTGTCTCCTATCGTGTCATCGTCATAATCTTCAATTCTATCACTAGTAGCCTTAAGTAAAACAACTTGAGATGGGGTTGGGGCCCATGCTCCTCCATTGACTGCCACATCTTTAAAAAGAATTTTTAGGAGCTCCACATTTTGTAGTCCTCTTGCACGAAATTTGGCTGCCTCAGGAAGAACCTATTAAAATAACAATGATATGATGATATGTTGTTACATCATTGACATAAAGGCATATCTTCTCCTGGAAAAATTTTGGAAGCAATACCTTTACAACATCGACACCTAGCAGTTATTATTTGCATTAAAAATGAAAATTGTCATCAAAATACAAGTTCTCATATGATTACCTTTAATTTGTTATCCCACCACTGACTAGTTGCTTCAATGGTTTGTCTTAGAGGGTCCCATCCTAATTCTTTCTCTCCTCCAACCAAATCATTCCAAACTTGCCAATCTCTCCTGAGTGTTGTCCATTTGTTCTTAAGTTGCTTGTAACCATAATTTCTTCCCGTCTTTTCATAGAAGTTCTTAACCACATTCCTCCATCCAATTTTAGTAAAATGACCATGAGGTCTATTCCCATTTAAAGTCTCAGTAACACATACATGTATGAATGAATTAACAGTAACATCATCCCAAATAGCCTTTGTATGCCTCTCTTTTTCATCACTAGTAGCTATGCTCTTGGACATTCTAAAACACAAATAATATAATAGAACATTTGAATTAATTTTGCATGGATACATTAAAAACAGTAAAGACTAGAGATGAAAATAGGAACAAATAGACAAATATGTAATGTAAAGAGCAAGAAATGACACTAGTTTCTCTATGACGCAGCAGCTCACTGTTTCAGCGACTAGAATTGCTAGAGTTGAAATGAGGATTTAAAGAATGGATAAACTTAGTCTCAGATAAACCATCAGAAAATGGTAAAAAAACGATTTACATACATAAGGTGAAAAGGAGAAAAATACTAAAATCTCTTCTATCTGTCTTTCTTTTTTCGTCTCTTCAACAAAAGCAAATATATCAATCAACAAGAAAATTTAGATGAATTAAAAGCCCCACCATAATATTGTGTCTAGAAACTATAATCCAAATCCAGAGGAGTTCTCAATTTCAGGTTCATATTATCCATTAGACATGGTTACAGCCAAAAAAAAAACTTATCAGTTATCAGTTATCAGTTATCAGTTAGCATCCACCATAGAATAGCAATCCCCTGTTAGTGTCTACAGATATCTTGTATAGAATCCCAAATCTCTCTATCCAAAAAGCTTTCTCTATCTTCTCTCTCTCTTCTGATATTATGAATTTAAGAAATAACTGATTAGGATAAAGCTTTTGTGATTAGCAAACTACTGAGTTTAATTACTATCAGTGACGCCAGGGGAATTGAACTATGAGAAACAATGGTGAATATAATATACAGAGAGAACAGTCCAATAATTCTAGTATCAATAATAGCGAAAAAGGGGAAGTCGATCAACTGATGACAAAATCTAAGAGGGTTTGTAGTTCATCGGCTACGTTGAATAGAATTAATTTAAGATTTTATGATATTGTTTCTTTCTAACAAAAGCGACACAACAAGACAGAACAAATTCATTGATTATAATTCGAATTGAAGAATAAAGAGATGATAGAATTGGAAATCGGAAGCGTACCTTAAGAGAGTCCAGAATGGCGTTTGTGGTGCGGATTAGTGGAAGGGCAATGGCAAAATTGTGGTAAAAATGGAAGCGGGAGGAGGAAGAAGAAGAAGAAGTGAGAAAGTAGGTTAGAAAGGGAGTAGTGGATGGAGGAAGCATGAAGTAGAAGGGCATGTTTGGTATAAGAGGTTTTTGAAGGTGCTTTCCAGTCAAGCAGTTGACGAAAAGTGCTTCCTAATCTAATCCCAACTACTTTTTGTAAAGCACATAAAGATAAAGGAGTGGAAAGCGTTCCACAAAAGCACTTCCCTTGATGACTTTGACGCACCATAGCAAACTATTTTTTTTGTTCCATATTGAAAATTTTTATCATTTGGGTTCGGTTTGGTTTGTGGTTGTTAAAAACGGTCTGAACCACGTCAACCCGGCTGCTATGTTGGGACCTTGCCTAGTAGCTGCCTTAGCTCCCAAAAAGCCCAGCCCAGCTCCTCTGTTAAAGGCCCATCGGCTAAGCCCACGTTCTTTTTTAGTTTTTTCCCCCTATTTCACACCAAATAATTCAGACAAATTATAATTATCCCATGCCAAATTTTCTCTAAATTTACACTTGTCAATTATTTTATTACTATTTTTTTAGTTCAGCAGCGTACGGGTGACCCATGCGAGTGAAAAGATTATGTTTACACTTTAAATTGAAAATTAAAACCAAATCAAAATTTTTTTTTAGTACATCAACATTTGGGATGGGGGATTCAAACCTCTCCTTGTCAATTACCGCTGAACTAAACACGCTTTGGAAACCCAATCAAATCCTTAATTTACCGATGGTAAAAATCAACATTAATTTTCAAAATGAACTTAGGTTTGGGAGTGATTTTGGAATTGCTAAAATCACTTTTGTCAAATCACCCTGAAACATACTTTTAATTATTAAAAATCAATTTTTTTTGTTTGATTTTACACTTTTAAATATAATTTTCATCCAAATTAATTTTAATTTTAAAATATTAAAGGTGGTATGTATCAAGGGATTTTGAATATAACAAAGATTTAGACCATTTCAAAATCACTCCCAAACATAAATTGATGGATGACCCTCTGAAAACGGCTTAGAAGAAAATATTCACAAGGCTTGAAACATGATTAGCAAAAGAAATAGATATAGCAGTTTTTTTTTAAAAAAAAATAGATAGCAGTTATTATTGCCATCAAAGCTTTTGAATTCTTTTTCTTTTCATATTCTTGTCCTTCCGAATATTTTTTTTATAAAACAATTGTGTTATTTTACAGAAAAGTTATATAATCTTGCTTCTCAAAAAAAAAAAAAAAAAAAAAAAAAAAAAAAAAAAGGTTATATAATATTGCGTGTGAAATTCTCTCTCAAATCCCTTTCAAATGGAAAGTTTATATTCTTTTTTTTTTTTTTTTTGAGAAAAATGGAAAGTTTATATTCCTCTTTTTTTTTTTGAGAAAGGAAAGTTTATATTCAATACGTAGGAGGTAGCAATTTAAATCCATTCACCTAATTTGTTAGTCCTAACGTTGCCTCAATATATTATTTTTTTTTTTTTTGAAATAATCGTTGCCTCAATATAGTTACTTATACTTGTGTTTAATAATAATATTACACAATTGAAAATTTTAGACCCCATTTAGTAATGGTTTGATTTTGAATTCATTGACAAATTTCAAAAACAAAAACAATTATTTGAAAATTATGTTTTTAAAGGGACATGACATAGGTTAAAGTTTTGTTATAATTTTAATTTTAAAAAATAAAAAACCAAATGATTATCAAACAAATCTTAATAATTAAATTATATATTATAAGCTAAATGATTAAAAATACCACTAGATTAAAGATTTGTTTAAAATATACCCTAAGCTTTAAAAAAAAAAGTTTAAAAATACTCCTAAATTTTCAAGAAAATTAAAAAACAAATACTTATTTTTGTATTTAATATTGTCTTTTGAATGTCATTTTTTCACCAAATACAAAAACAAAATTAAATCAAAGACTTAAAGATTTTAGTTTCCAACGATGTGAGGAAAAAAAAAAAAAAACTCCTGATGTAGGAGAATATCTTGAGGAAAAAAAAAAAAAAGAAAAACTGTTTTTCAATAAAGATATTTTTGAAATTTTTTAAAAGTATTAATAAAACTGAAACTTTAACTAGTTATAAACATATTTTTGAACCATTTCTAAAGTTCAAGTGGAGTATTTTTTAAAGAAACATTATAATTAGAATTTTTTTTTATAATTTAGCCTTAATTATATTTCCTTAGGACATGGATAAATCCTGCAAAATGAACACAATTGTCCCCAGTTCCAACAATCTGTACACCAAAAATCTATACTTCCAGGTATCTTTTCGAATTCAGAAATTTCCTCAAATGGCCACTTCAAATGGTCTAAACTCCCTCCATGGAGGCACACCACAACCTGAAATGAGGCACGAATCCTTATTTGAACTTAGTATATAGGGAAAACGTTTGTTCACCATTCTTTAATCTGACCTTGCCCATAAACACAATCAAGATGATTAAAATATTGTATTTACATCATTCAATATTGTTACATATATCTTCAAAACATATTGTTATATATATATATATATTGTTATATATATATATATATATATATATATAGTTACCATATTAGATTCCTCATATAGCAATGAACTAACAGGCATGAATATGTTTAAATTAAAATCCCCATTTGTTCAATAAGTTTTCATATCTTACAGCTAGAGTCTATACCTGTACAAATGGCTTGAAAAACATTTGCTCATTAAATTAGACAAGATTCTTGAAAGTTTAGAACTATAATGCCTCAAAACTATTAAAAGACACATTTGAATTAGGAAGTTCACAGACCAGAGAGAAACAATGAAAGTACAAAAATCGAGAAAATCCTGTGGAGAAGAAAAAGAAGAAACATGTATTGAAATACGAAAGTAGATTCAGAAGCTAACAGTAGCATCAGTAGATAATGAATACATTATCTCAGATCAAGTGTTGGATTATAAGTAATTGCCTCATCCTCATCCACTGATTCGTGCAAACAATCAACAATAACATGCCAGAAAATTTACAAGACAGGGAAAAATAGCAATTCACGTCCCGCTAAGGCTGCAGAACATCATGGAAATGCAAATGTGGAAAACAGAAACAGGAAAAACGAATCCAAAAGGATGAAAACATAATCAGAAGAAACTCACAACAACAGAAAGCATAGATGAAGCTACATCTGCAATCATTGAAGAGATTAGAGGCAGAGTAGTATATAGAAAGGGAAAAACATTGCGAAGAAAAAAAATTAAGAAGAAATTTGAGTGAAGAATTGTTATTTATCACCCTCTACATTCTAATTTCTAAACATCATTTTAATCATGTTTAGAGGACAAAAAAAAACCTTTATCCTACCAAAAAGAGCCCAAATTTTCCCCCCATGCCTCAGATTAATCTCTTTCACGCTTGAAACTCTCATTCCTCGTCCAATTTTCTCTTATCCATTAACCCAAAAAATCATAAATACTTTTTAAATAAAATAGACTCGCGAACTCAAAACATGTTTAGGAGTTTTCAAATTTCAGGACATAAGCTATATATAAATCATCATCAGAAAGGAAATTTGTTCTCATCCACAGCATGTCTTTACTGTGTAGGAAGGTGTCCTAAGATTATTCCTCATTTCATCACTTGATGAATCTTAAAATTCAACAAACAAGAAAACCAGCAGTTCAAACAAACAGGAAAAAAAAAAGGTTCGATCCGATCATATGAAAAATATATTTTAAATTTCAATTTGGAAGGGTCTTCAAAAAAGTGGGAAAGAGAATGGCAATACTCAGAAGGCAATGGAGATTATTTGGTTCGATTCTGCCAGCAGATTCTCCTCAATGGATTTCAGAAGAGGGAGCTTTTTATCCTCATTGTAACCTTCACTTTCCCAAAAGCGGAAGAGAAAAGAGAAAAAAAATGCAACCATTCTTTTAAAAGCAGTGAAAAACTTCGAAGATAAAAGATAAAGCAGAGAGATGGCTCAGTTTCAAAAAGTAATCGACAAGAAAGATTCGAAATGAAACCTGCATTCCGTTCTGTTGAGCAACAATAAAAGACGAACATCGTCGGATCTAAAAAACTCGAAAACCAAATGCAATTTGAAAAACATCACAGAATCGAAGGGATTGCAAGAAACAACATTTCTTATCTACAATATGAAAGCAACTCGATCCATCACAAATATAAACGATTAAAAACAGAGACAGAGGATCACTATTATTTTCACAGAATCAAAAGATGAAGATTAAACACTAAAAAAAAGTAAACCAGTATTTTAACATTTGAAACCTTTTTTCCTTAAGTAAAAAAATTCGAAGCTTCATTCTGGAAGCCGATCAAATAGTTATCTCGTTTAAAACGCAGAAACAAACGCTATCTACGATTTTTTTTTCCTTCGATAATTGTATCATTTATCAACATAAAAGTCAGAATGAACATTTATCCGTGCAACAAAACTCAAAAACAGAACAATTAAAAATGAAATGAAATCATCGGAAACTAAAATATCATAGCAAGGGACATGAATCTAAATCAGGCCTCAGACAGATTGTTCACAATCATTTTATAAGATTATCAGACAATGTAGGCAAATTAAAATATCAATCATCACCGACCTGATTCAGGAAGAAAAACAAAAGAAAAGAGACCGATTCATCGAAATTGGCGAGTGAAGAGATCGCTCAGTTCAGCGGGGTAGTCGACACGCAAAGACCTTTCTCTCTTTCGAGAAGAAAGAGGAAATTACTCTGCAATCCGGTCTGTTGAGCTTGAATTTTACTGAGTCGTCACTGCGATGTTCTTCACTCGCTAATTTTCAAAGAAAACAAAAAATAAAAAATAAAAGATTACAGAGAGGGTTTGAAGAGAAAAGGGATGGGATTGTGATTGAAGACGATTCGGCAATGAGGGCGCTGTGTGATTGAGGATTTATATAGAGGAGGAGATTAGGGTTTCTTCTTTCCAATTTTTGGTTAAACGGATCGGCCTTATGGAAAACCGACCAACCCGATTCAGTTCGGTTTTTTAAGTAGAATGCCAAAAGTCAAACCGAACCATTCAAATCAGAATACCTAAATATACAAGTTACAACTAAAAAACCCCCATTTGTAAAATTGTTTCGAAGTCAAACACACCATTTTGTAAAGAAAAATGAATATTGATCCCAAAAATAGAAAGAAAAACAAAGGAAAAACATATATCAACCAAAGAACAAGGATGAAAATATCGCCAAAATATCGACAAAATATCGTTTTACCGTAATATCGAAAAGACTGATGCAAATTTGCGGAGAAGAAATAAAAAAACATGGGGAAATCGCGAATAAATTGAGAAAAAAGCAGCAAAAAGTCGGAGAAAAATCGAATAAAAATCGCAGAGAAATAGCATTTATTACTTATAACGTTTTTTGTTATTGTATTTGCAACTTTGCTTCGTGCATGTTTGGGAGTGATTTTGAAAGGGCTAAAATCACTTTTGTCATGTTCGAAATCACACTAAAACGTTTCAAAAAAAAATTACTCAAAATCAATTTCAAGTTTGATTTTACACTTTTAAACATGATTTTCATATTATCAAAATTGATTTTCAATGATCAAAAACATGTTTTGGAGTGATTTTGAATATGACAAAAGTGATTTTAACCCTTTCAAAATCATTCCCAAACATTCATTGGCCGAATACATTTATTATTTATGCCAAAGCGAGCTTAGCTCAGCGGTAATTGGCATGTACCTTCGACCATGAAGTCAAAGGTTCGAATCCCCCCACCCCCAAATGTTGATGTACTAAAAAAAAAAAAATACATTTATTATTTATGTTTTCTTTCCTCATGGCATGGGGGACCCAAGGGATTCAATTATTTTTGTGTCTTTTTTTTTTCTTTTCCTCCTTCCTTCCACAACTCCACTCTCCTCAAAAAAAAAAAAAAAAAAAAAAAATCTTTTCCCTTCTTTACTTTTTTTTATATTTATTTTGCTCGTTTTTTATTCAATTGTTTTATGTCTTTGTACAACATTTTTACTTTAACATATATAATGTATACTTTTTGATATTATAATATAATTTTTAATTTAAACTATATAGTATACTAGTTATCTTTTTTTAAAAAAATTAATAACATATTTATAATAATTATTAACTTAAACAGAAATTATGGAAATTAGACATTTTCAAAACCAATAATTGCTGTAAAACACAAAAATTTCCTCGTTTGTCGTCAACCCCTCCAGTATGTTGATGTCAAACAGTATGAATAGCATGACCTATATTTGTCTTTTTTTAAAAAAAAAAATTTGTGAAACAATATAAATAGCAATACATGTATATAGTTTGCATTTTTTTTTTCAATTTTGTTATTAATATCTAATGACATGAGATGATGCTAATTTTATCTACTTATTCACATTAGCCCTTATTTACATCTAATCACTCAATTTTTTTTTTTTTTTTTTTTGTTGAGAAAATAATCACTCAATTGATTGTGGAATATAATATTTCTTAAAATAATAAATATATACCATGAATTATAATATATAATCAATATGTAAAACCCATTATATAATATATATTCATCATTGTGTATTCAGTTTATAAGTAAAACGATAGAATGAAAAATATATACAAGGTTGTATATTATATCATAAATATAAACTTAGAATTATATTATGTAAACCTCTTTATATAGTATATATACGACATGATTTATAAAGTTCATAAGTGAATTTTGAGAATTATAAATATAGGGCATGCAATATATTTTATCTATAAATATATACTTACACTACAAGAAATTTACCTTTTTCCGACGCGCCAAAGCGTCGGCAAAAATCCTAAATTGCATCGGCAAAGGTTCTTCTGACACAGTTTTAGGCATCGGGAAGATAGTCGAAATAACCAAGTCAGCAAATCCTCTGCCGACGCGCACTTTTAACGGCGTCGGCAAAAAGTCTTTCTCGACGCCATAAAATCGGAGTCGAGAGAAAGCTCCTTCAGTCGTAACCAAAATGTGCGTCGGTAGAAAAAGCTCTCTTGACGCTGACCACATGGCGTCTACAGAAATTCACCCGTCGTCTTTCTGCCAACGCCACGTAGAAACTTTTTTTTAATATATATATATATATATATATATATATATAATTCAACCTTGAAGAATGCTATTAAAAAATCAATCCGGACAAATATGGAAATTGATTATGCCACCCAAAGTGCATATCAAATCCAAATCTATAGAATTTTTTTTAGGGAAATTGTATTGTATGACTAAATTAAAATAACGGTTTTGAAATTTGGCTAAACCCTATAGAATTATTAAAAATGGTTAATCTGTATTTTTGAATGATTTTACTTTTTTTTTTTTTTTTTTTTTTTTTCATTTTTGCCCTTCCATCATATACCATTACCTTTCTAACTTCTTGTTACGCGGTTAGGTTAACAAAATCAAAACCAAATCTTTTATTTTTTCAAATTCACTCCCAACATTTTAAATCATTTTCGAATCCTCAAACAATTTTTAAATTTAAACATTCACAACACATATAAATAATTTATAATTTGTTTTCAAAATTTCACATTTTCTCATTTAATTCAAATTTCATGAATTTTTCAAATTCAAATGTTAATTTAATTTTATGAACTCCTCAAATTTCAAGGACCAATTGTATCAACCAATATTATTTCAAATTTTTGGAATCTACCAACAATGAGTTTCAAAATTTGATACTAATAGGAATTCAACATTTTCCAATTTTAAAATATGTTGATGGTCAAATTTCGCTCGGGAATTTACCCTCCGCTCCACGTGACGGTCAACAGTGAATTTGTTTGACGAACAGGGAGAGCGTGACCTGCAAGATGAGCAAACACTGCACACCGGTGTGATGTAAACCACACACACTCCGATGCTTAAGTTAGTCGAGGTCAAGGAATACCTAGGACGTATTTAGAGTGTAGTTTTCGGCGTACCTGTGGGAGTGTGCGGCCTTCCCATTTATAGGGGTTTCTAGGGTTGGGAACTCGTCCCGTTTCGGGAGGTGGCCCCGGGCCTTTGGCCCTGGCTCGGCCTCGGCTGGGCCGAGGCCGAGCATGACCCTCGGCCTCTCCCTTGGGCCGAGGCCGAGGATCATCGGGTGTGGGGCCGGAGCGTACTCCGGCCCTTCGTCTGGTGGGTTGAGCCTCTTCCGCCTTCGGACCCGATGAGCTTGGGTCTTCCCTGCACCGAATACTGTGGGCTAATTTTGCCCATAACATTAAGCCCCCACTCTCTATTGGAGTTCACGGGCTCACCTTGGTCTTCAATGGAGAGTAATAGTCAACTCAAGAAGATATCCTGCAATAAAGTGGACAAAACAAAAAATACCCTCCTGCACTCTAACATTAGTTAAGCAAATATTTGGCTGTAGTCTTGTGAGATACTAGGGTTGGACCATTACCAGAAACTTTGAGAAGCAACTTCCCCAATTAGTTGGGAACCAACCTTGGAACTAGGGATATTGGAATCTAGTTGGGGTCACAAGCAGAAGAGACAAAATAGAAACGGACAAAAGAAGGGGGGCTGACCGAGGTGGTCAGCCCTCTGCCGCCGCGCCAGGCGCGTGCCTGGCACAACAGGCACCTGCTGCCAAGCGCAGCAGGTACGCTCGGTCTCGGCCATTGGCCGAGGCCGAGCAGGCTAGACCTGCCATGGCAGGCCTAGCGTTGCCTTGTCCCATCCTCCGCTTTTTTTTTTTTTTTTTTTTGCATTTCCAGCTTGAAATTCGGTATTTCCTCCTACTTTCCCTCCATCCTAGCTTCTATAAATAGGCCTCCTTTCTTTCTTCATTATCACCACTATCCCTTGCATCCAACCTTCCTTTGTAGCCTCCATCCTCAAGGTAGTTCTCCTTCTATTTTCTTCCCCGTTTTCGTTATGGATAGCGATGAAACTGTCATTTCTTCAGACGAATTCCACCCGGAGGAGGCGTCTTATAGCTCCGATCATGATGACGACTCTTCCTTTTCGGAGGATAGTGACTTCGGACCTTCCGATCATCCTTCGGCTTTATCATCCTCAGTGACCGCGGCTCAACTTGAGCGTTTGCGGTATGAGTATGACATTCCCGAAGATGTGCATTTAAGGGTCCCCGATCCCCACGAAAGTTTTGCTCATCCTCCAGAGGGTGAAGTTGCTTTCTACCCTGCTATGTTCAAGTTTGGCATTCGCCTTCCGCTTCCTCTAATCCTTCAGCATTTTCTAGTGCTCGCGGGCTTAGCTCCGGCCCAAATAGTGCCCAATGGGTGGAGCCACCTCATTGGTTGCATTGTTTTATGGGCTTGGTGTAAGCAGGGGGCTTCTATGTCCACCGACCTTTTCTTTTCTCTTCACTCGATCAATCGCAGTCCAAATCTAGGACATTTGTTTTATTACATAAGTGCTAGAAAAGGGGTCATAGTACATAACCCTACTTCTGTTAAAAATTGGTTAAAAAATTGGTTCTTTGTGAGTGGAAATTGGCGGGAGTGTGGGCCAAATTATAACCCTTTTGATGTTTCAACAGTTTTTGGGGAGTATGGTGAGTGGAGTTGTTTATCTTGAGGCTTCCTCTAATTCTTCTAACTCACTGTTCTTTCACTTACCTCTTGCGCAGTTCAAAGGAGGGTGCGGCGCTCTGCTGAAGCACGTGAGTTTTCAGAAATCATCCAACAGATTGATCTCGCACACCGCTTCGGCCCCGATCTTGTTAAACAAGAACACTTACTGTCAATCGGCCTTGCTCGCCCCCGATCAGGCAAGTCCCTTGGTCTCTAGCAGTTCCCGATTTCATTTGATCCCGTAGCCATCTTAACCTCTACATCCTCTCCTTCGCTGCTGCAGCCATGACTCCTCGTTCCATTTTCGGAGAACGCAAGAAGGGAAAGAAAACTGCTAACGAATCGGGGTCATCCCGCCCTGATGTCACCATCGTCACCGAAGACGAGTCGGACATTCCCTTCGCTGCTCCACGGTCTTCTACAGCGGGCCTTCGAAGGTCTTCCCGCAATCGTCGGCCTCCCACTCCCTCCGCCACCGGGGGAAGGGAATTTGGGGTTCCAGTGTTCGATCTGCCAGACGGCTACTCCGGGACTGGGAGTGAGGTTGACGCTCTGGCCCAAGATTTTATATGCTGGAAAGGACTGCAATCCCACCAGCCAGACGGGGAGATTGGTTTCAATGACCCTGCTCGAGGGATCCTAGCGGCTCAGCGTCAGCTTCGCGAGGTTGGCTTGCTAACGCGCTCTTCTGCCTTTTTCTAAAACGACTGCTAACTGTTGGATTCCTCCATCTCTTACAGGTTTTCTCTCCGGTCACTACTTCATCCATTAGCTTAGCTAATAAGATTAACGATCTGCAAAGGCACAATGTACCCCGCCGCGAACTCGCTCAAGCCCAAGAGAGCCTGGACCGTGCAAACCGGCTCCTGGTGGAGGTTAAAGCGAACCTGGAGCTTAACAGGGCTGAGCTTAGTAGGACCAAGGTTCAGCTTGCCGAGGCAAAAGCTCACTTTGCCGATGCAAACTACCTTGCTGAAGCATATAAGAGGACTGATGAATACATCAACATGCAGAACGAGATTTGGACCGATGGAGCCAAATGGGCGCTGAAACGTGTGAAGAAGCACGACGCTACTTTTGACCCTTCTGTTGTTCGTGGCGAGATCTCTGGCATGCGCACTGATCCTGACGCGTATCCAGTGTCTGACAGCTCTTCCAGCGGGAGAGAAGACATGGAGATCCCTCCTGGAGATGACAACCATTGAGCGGCCTCTGAACTTATTTCTGTTTTATCTGATTTCCCACTCCTGTTACGTATTGCTTTCGTGACCTCCTGTTTCGTCTTTCCTTTCTGTGCACTTGTACTTTTTCCTTTCCACTAATGAGAAATCAGATTTCTTTATCCTCTAACAACTCCTTCATCACATTTTGCGTAGTTCTAGAATTATTATGAAAATCTCCACCAGAGTGGGAGAAACCATATGCATAAGAAGTTCCATCATAGTTTATGAGATAATCTCTAAATAGGCGAAGAAAAAAGGAGCAAAGCTATGCAAAAAATCATGCAAGCAGTTATCAACGAAATTGAGCAGTAGGATGGGATGGCTTTAGCCTATCCCTATTCCCAGCCCCCACTCAAAATGTGCATTCAACATTTAGGAGTTGCATTTTTTTAGTAAGAAAAGTCAACTTCGAACCTGGTTTTTCGAGGGCAAAGTCCGACCTCAGAGTTGGGACGGTCGGCCTCGGCCTGAGCATGAGGTCAAGTCATGCTTTCATCTCGGCTGAACAGTTCCCTACTGTAATGAACAGCTCGGTTGTTCTAAAGAATGAAGTGACTTTCAAACTTGATCCTGTCAGGCCTTGGAGTTGGAATGTTTAGCCTCGGCCTCGGGATCAAGATGCTCGGCCTCTAAGTCAAGATGCACGGCCTTGGCCTCGGAATCAAAATGCTCGGCCTCGACCTTGGTGTTGGAATGCTCGGCCTCGGCCTTGGCATTGGGCCGAGCATTTTCCCTACGCTGCTCGTTAATCTGCTTTGCTACGTTCATCCCAGGGGTGCGTACATTCTTCTGGGGAAAGGCTTGGGGAGGCCTAGGAAGTTCCCGGGCCTCTCTTCAAGCGTCGTGGTCATCCTAGGGGTGCGTACACTCTTCTGGGGAAAAACTTGGGGAGGCCTAGGAAGTTCTCAGGCCTCTCTTCAAGCTGTCACGGTCATCCCAGGGGTGCGTACACTCTTCTGGGGAAAAAACTTGGGGAGGCCTAGGAAGTTCCCGGGCCTCTCTTCAAGCGTCGTGGTCATCCCAGGGGTGCGTACACTCTTCTGGGGAAAAACTTGGGGAGGCCTAGGAAGTTCCCGGGCCTCTCTTCAAGTGCTGTAAAATTTTCAAAATGAAACTCAGAGTTTTTTTATTTCAAGCGAATCGACCTACTACATTCCAAGCTACTTGCTGCTGAAATAAAGGAAAATTGAACATAATTTCTAATAAATTGGTTACTTGCTAACATAACAAGCTGAGGTCAATGCTCCATTGGAAGGGGATGGTTCGGTCCCTCAAATGCTCGGCCTCGGACATTTTCCGAGGCGGGCGTTGCTTGTATTATCCTGTCAATGTTCTTGAGCGCCATGAAGTAACATTCTCTTGACACCTTTTGTTCTCCGCGCACCTCTCCTACACCGTCTTCAGTTGGGAATTTCAGGACTTGATGGTATGTAGAGGCCACGACCTTAAGTCCATGCAAAGTTGGTCGCCCCAGAATGGCATTATATGCTGGGATGCAGTCCACTACCAGGAAGTTGATCATTCTGGTTACCGTCTGCGGTCCTTCCCCGAAGGTTACTGGTAGCTCGATGCTTCCCCTTGGGTTTACTTTTTCTCCTCCGAATCCCACCAACGGCGTAAGGCTCGACCTCAGGCGGTCGCTTCCCAGTTTCATGGCATCGAACGTGGCAGCTGAGAGGACGTCAGCTGAGCTTCCTCCATCAACCAAAATTCGATGTACTTTGGCATTGGCGATTGTTAAAGGTATCACCAGTGCGTCATTGTGCGGGTGGTGTATCCCTGTGGCCTCCTCCTCTGTAAACTCTAAGTTTGGTGAGTTTTTATTGAGTAGGATCGAGTACATACCTCGCTCCGTTGGCTCTATCCAAGCCTCTCGAACTGCCGCTTTCCGCTTTCTACTCGACTCCCCCCCCCCGAGGGTCCTCCAAGGATGGTTCGTATCTCCAGTGGGGGGTTGTTGCCTCCTTTTACCTTGATCTGTTGGTGTCGGTCTCTTCCCTCTGTCTTGTACGAATTCCTTGAGATAGCCTTCTCGGATTAGGGTTTCTATTTCATCCCTCAATTGTATGCATTCTCGGGTTGTGTGGTCGTGGTCCTCGTGGAACATGCAGTATTTACTTCTATTTCTCCTGTTTGGATCTGACCTCATCCTTTTCGGGCGCTTCAACAGATTTGTGTCCTGTATTGCGGTTAACACCTGTTCCAGTGGAGCTGTTAGCGGTGTGTACCTGTTGAACTTGGCTTTCGGCTCGGCCCTGCCTTGCAGTTCTTTGATTTCTGCTCGGCCTCGGCCATTGGTCGAGGAGTGTCCGTGTCGCTCTCGGCCGCTGTCTTCTACCCGACGCCTTTTTCCTCTGTCCTCTCTATGTCGGTCATACACCGAAACTCCCCGGCTCTCCCTTTCTTCCTGTTTAGATTTCAATAGTTCCTTGGCGCTTATAAACCTCTGTGCCCGAGTCATGAATTCCACATATGTACGTGGTTGGCTTTCTCCGATTGAATTCAGCAACCTCTCATCCTGTAACCCCGAGATGACAGCTGCTAGGGTGACTCCATCATCGTACCCCTCTACCTGCAAAACCTCATTACTAAACCTGTTAACGTAATCTTTTAAACTTTCTCTCGGCCCTTGCTTGACCGTTAATAAATTGATTTGCGGCTTCTCTCGGTCTCGAGCCCCTAAGAACTGTGTGAAGAACACGCGTGCCAAATCTTTGAACGAGCCGATTGACCTGCGCGGTATTTTAGTAAACCAATGTCTTGCCAAACCTGTCAATGTTAACGCGAAGGCGCGGCACTTTGTCGCTTCATTCGCCCCGTGGAAATCCATCCAGGTAAGGTACGAGTCTAGGTGCTGCTTCGGATCTTTCTTTCCGTCGTACTGTGGGAAGTTCGGCACCTTAAATTTATGGGGTACTTCCCCCTCCATTATCTCGTCGGTGAAGGGTGGCTCCATCTGCCCGATCAGCTCCTCTATGTCTTCATCCTCAACTCTCCTCTGGAAGTCGCGATGGCTGTCTTCTTCTTTCAACCACTGGGACAGCTCATGCTCTCGTCGCTTCTGGCCCTGCTCGAGCCCCCAACCTTTTCCTGCCACCATTCTCTGCATACATGCCCGACATTGACTTTGGCGGCGAATTCCCACGGACCTTCTGGTGGCTAGGTCCAGCTTCCCTCCGGGTCTGATCATCCCCCGGATGGTGCATTTGACTTGTTACACTCTCCGAATCCCCTACCTCCTCGTCTGCTATTCCTTTGCCCTTTTTGGGATCTCTGTGCAGATGCTCTTCCCCGAGCCCTACGGGCCCCGGTTTTTTTAACAGATTGAGTATTTCAGTCAAGCTTTGGCCCATCTCTTTCATCCTTCCCTTAATTGCTGCGATCTCGACCTCCTGGGACTGGAATCGAACTTGGGGATTCAGCTCGTCTACCTCCGGTTGATCTTGGTGCTCCATTGCAGCTGTGTTTTTCCTACCGAGCCCAGCGTTTGCTAGTCAGCGTCTTCTCCCCACAGACGGCGCCAACTGTTGGTGGTCAAATTTCGCTTGGGAATTTACCCTCCGCTCCACGTGACGGTCAACAGTGAATTTGTTTGACGAACAGGGAGAGCGTGACCTGCAAGATGAGCAAACGCTGCACACCGGTGTGATGTAAACCACACACACTCCGATGCTTAAGTTAGTCGAGGTCAAGGAATACCTAGGACGTATTTAGAGTGTAGTTTTCGGCGTACCTGTGGGAGTGTGCGGCCTTCCCATTTATAGGGGTTTCTAGGGTTGGGAACCCGTCCCGTTTTGGGAGGTGGCCCCGGGCCTTTGGCCCTGGTCGGCCTCGGCCAGGCCGAGCGTGACCCTCGGCCTCTCCCTTGGGCCGAGGCCGAGGATCATCGTGTGTGGGGCCGGAGCATACTCCGGCCCTTCGTCTGGTGGGTTGAGCCTCTTCCGCCTTCGGACCAGATGAGCTTGGGTCGTCCCTGCACCGAATACTGTGGGCTAATTTTGCCCATAACAAAATATATATCCCAAATTGCAATATTAATAATTTTTTTATACATGAGATTTGATATTTAAAATCTTTTAGTCATTTATTTTCAAAATAAATAAATAAATAAAATCTTTTAGTCATTTAACAACCTCCAATATTTAATATAACCATCATTTTTTTTTATGGATTTTTTTAAAAGCTTGTCTGTTTCTATCTTTTCTCGTTCCCCTTTTTACCTCATGTTGTCGCTTTAGTCTTTTAATTCATGGTTTCTCAAATGTCTCTAATAAACAAAAGGTTTAAAATGATCAATGGTAAATGTTGTAAATGTCAAATGTAAACATTCTTTGTTACTGTGGGAAATATTCAACTTAATTGTTCGATGGTAATTAAAGTTCATAAATAACAACATTGTTCTATAAATAATAAATTAACCAAATTAATAATATGGTGTACCTCATGGTTGCTATATCAAGAGAACAGGTGACGTTTCCTTGTTCGATCTACTATTAGATATTACTCTTGTTGTCCTAAGTCTCTCACTAGCTTTCATGTTTAAAATATCTTTAGTTTTCACTCTTTTTGAAACTTTATAAACATAACAAGCACAATTACATCACAATTACTTCTTTCAATGTTCTAACAACTTATGTTAATATGTGAATGTAACAAACACAATTAACATTACTTCATCAGTGCTATACCACCTTATGTCAAGGTTTTAATTTGTTTAAAACTTTAATATTGCTAGGTACTATATAAAACAAAGTTTTGAGGGTAGTTTTTCTTAAAAAAAAAAAAAAAAAAAAAAAACTTTTTACTCTTTTTAACAATTTCAAAAATAAATTTCACCAAAATATACATAATACAGATTTCTTATAATTTTCACCAAAATATCCAAACTAACAACATCTAGTAAAGTGGAAACTAAAAACTTCATAAATAGGACATTATTTCTTATCATTAAACTGCTATTCTTGTACAAAATATCTTAAGGAATACTTTGAAACTTCTCAATTTCTTCCAGTTTCCACCAACAAGTCACGAACGAGCAATCAACCTACAAATCACAATCGAGCAATCAACAAAATGTTGAGGCGTGAAAACTCAAACCAACTCAAACTGAGAAATACAAAATTCAAAAACCCACCGCAATCAGACTGAAATCGCTATCCTCAAACCAAATTGAAAAATCAAATATCCATGATAAACCACGCTGTCGCCGTCGCCATTGAAGGAGAACGGCCACCAGCAGTGAAACTCACGAAATCGTTGTCACAATCCCAACATGCTGAGAAACTCACGAAATCCCCTGTCGTTTTGAAAAAATTTGTAGTGTATTTGGCATCTACTAAAAATGACTTATTAGAAAATGAGTTTGAGAAATAAACCATTTTGAGAGAAACACTTAAACCAACTTTTCTACAAAGAGTTTTTAAGTATACAATAACTTGGATATAAAAACACTTATAAGAAATATAACCAAACAAATGAGTGTTTAAATTCTAAACATTTTTTATACAAAATGTTTTTTAAAAAATGCATTATTGACCACCCTTGCAAGCTTCTGCCAACGACCGCAACTATCCCCCACTACCGATCGCCCGCACCCACCAGCCGGAACGATGAACTCCACGCTGCTGCAAGCTCCCTTGGAACGCCGCTGCAATTCACGTTCTTTCCCAGCCACTGCAAGTCACTCTTTTCCCAGCCGTATGTACGATAATTTTAAGGTTATTTACTTCCTTTTTTAGTAGTTTTTAACTTTTTTGTGCTATTTACTCCATTTCTTTTTTCTTTTCTTTTCTTTTTTAAATAATAATTTACTCTATTTCCTTATTATATTGTATAAACATTTTATAAATATTTCCAAATGGAAAGATTTACTTTTTCTTCAAAAATTTTATAAGTATAAAATTTACTTTCATCTCCATCAAATTTACTCATCTTTAGTTAACTTTTACCAATTTTTAATTTTTACTCACAATTAATTTCTTCATAAAATCTACAAATTTAAAACTTTTTTTTTAATTATAAAAGTGTGGTTTTAGATTTTGTTGACTCCTATTTTCTAGCCATAAGTTTCTACAATTTTCAAAATTTACTCTCAGGAGAGAATCTTGTTTCAAGGGTATATTTGTCCAATAGAATAATAGATAAACGTTAAACATTCAGTTATGGCCATATTTAAAATTTTAGAATTGTTTAGCTATTTAACAAAACAACTATTTTAATTTAGCCATCTGTGTAGTTAACCCTTTTTTTTATACAATAAAGTTATCCACAATAAAATAATTAATAGGCTGCAGTGAAGTAGTCTGTTAGTGGGCTTTAGTTTTAGGAAAATAGTGAACATCCATATGAGAAAAGGGAAATTGTGCTGAATAGCTAGAAAAAAAAGTCCTCTTGTTTTTTGGCTACGAGAGTTCAGAATTCACAGGGGTGGCTACCGCATTTTTAGGAACTGTTTTCCAGATTTTTTTTGACATTTTTACCCCTAGTATATACGACTATAGACAAACGCCGTTAACAAATTTTTTTGTTTTCATTCAGTTTTCTCCCCCCTCTTTTCGGGATGGATGAATCCCAATTTATAGGGAGTTCAGTTGGCGGTCTGTGTTCAACGGTATAAAAAGATTACCTATATTTTAGGCTTAGGTTTCAGCGTTTCCAATGGTAAATTTTTTTTTATCCCTCACATTTTGCCCCTCATTATCCATGTTACAAAAAGACAACAATAAGAGTCGTAAGTAGCAGTACACACAGACAGATGACAGTGCATATAAACTGCAGCGTATATATAACTCATATAGGGGGTGGGACTGGGGTAAGTATGCATACACACAGGATGCATGCGGAACACGTATGTATGTAATACTATAGACAGATATCAGTTATGGTACTCATCAGCTATTTGCATCTAGGTGAACATGGTACGAGGGGTTATTATGGTTGCATATAGCAACACAGACAAAGACAGAGTGCATTTTTATTGGGCATTCCAGACATACACGATACAGGGGGTGATTAACTCAAATACAGGGGGGATTAAGTGTACACACACACAAGTAGACACATCAGACCATTTCATAGATGTATATAATAATACAGACAAATCAAAGCATTTTTTCTATTAGACATGCCAATGTGTATAATGTAAGGGGGGGGGGGGACGCACACATACATATGAGTATACCACAAGCACACTTTTTCCAGAGAAGTTGCAATAACGATGAAATGGTATTTATCAGTATATACCGCTCTGGCGGGTACAACATTTAAGTTCAAATCAACACAAACCCTTCACCAAAACCGCCTCCATGCATTTCCTCCCCACGCCCGTGCTTTTCGTCTTACAATAGAGCGGTATAATCGCGGATTGGAAGGAAAAAATGAATCCCTAAAATCGGGGGATTATGTATACGGTTGTTGCAAATATACGGGAAATGAAGTTGTTATCTACATATCTTATTTTAAATTTTTTGGTTACAGTCGTTGTGGAGAAGAAGACTCAATGGAGCTTGCGGGTTGCGTAGAAGGCTCGTCGGTGCGGCGGGAGAAGCTCATCGACACGGTGGAAGTGGTTCGTCGGCGCGGTGTAGGAGGTAGGAAGCGCGATACACTAGGTTGGGAAGAAGGCTCCTAACGGGATTGCAGCAGATGAGGTGAGAAATGGAGGTTTCCTTAGGTTTTGGCACTCAATTTTGTGAGGTGTGGAAGACGAAGAGCACGGGCGTGGGGAGGAAATGCATGAGGCGGTTTTGGTGGAGGGTTTGTGTTGATTTGATTTGTCATAATTGCAGCATTCAAGTTCATTTTTCTTAGTTGTTTCCAATTTGGGACATTTTTAACGCATTTTGCAGGGGTATATCTTCTGATTGAGAGGGCCGATTTTTCAATCGACGCATTTGAAAGGTGTTTCTCCTACTGGAGGGGGTTGAATTTTACATGTTTCCCCCTAATAAAGGTATCGATTCTAGAGTTCGTCCCGTGTGTTTTTTTCCAGAAAACAGTTCTTGAGTACTAAGAAGATGCCACATCTAGATTTTCAAATTAGGTTGGTTCCTTGGATTTTTTGAATTTCAAGCTTCCTAGAATTTCTCTAACTTTTTAGGTAGGGTTGGTTCCTTGGATTTTTTGAATTTCAAGCTTCCTAGAATTTCTCTAACTTTTTTAGGTAGGTTGGTTCCTTGGATTTTTTGAATTTCAAGCTTCCTAGAATTTCTCTAACTTTTTTAGGTAGGTTGGTTCCTTGGATTTTTTGAATTTCAAGCTTCCTAGAATTTCTCTAACTTTTTTAGGGGTATTTTCTCTCTCATAAACTCTGATTTTAATTTTAAACGTTAGGAACACCTTAGACAGTTTGTTGGGGGGCATTTTTGTCTTTTGCAAATAGGGATTTATTAATCATAAAATCAATTAGCCATCTATTTAATTTATAAACTTGTGTAGCCATTTTTCAAACCACCTATTTATTTTTAGCCACTTTTCTTGTTGCCCCATGGGAAAATGTAAGTGAACCATTCAATTGCTAAGAAAATCAAGGCTGTCCAAATTTTAAACAAACAGATATTGAAGACAAATTCTAGCAAAATCTACAAGGGGAACCAATGCAATGATCAAGTTTAAGTCACTATCAAGTTTTGGTCCAAATTTTTGGGCCAAAAAAAAAAAAAAAAAGATGTAGAAACGCACAAGGAGGTTTTCCATATAGGTAAATTTTACTTTCCAATAACTCTAAGTGAAGCCACATTCTTGTAATACTCAGAAGATGGCTTCAGGTCTTTCAATCGAACCAAAGCCCTTGATTCTATTGGAGCCAATGCCATCCAGTAAAATCCTCTTTCTCACAAAAAGCACTTTGATCTCTATGAAAGTCAAATCCTAAATGAAAAATATGTAAATCTTAGTAAATAATCAATACATTCTTCAGAAGGAAGATAAAATGATAAAGTAACCATTAAATTAGTCCTCCAAAGTTAGAAATTTGTCCTTCAACCATTATTCTTTACTATAACATACCACATGTTGCCATGTTCCACAATTTCAAATCTTAGCAAATTGTTCTAAAATCCAACCCTTTTCTCTAAATTGAAATTATGATTAATGAATACCTACTATAAACATTCAGAAAGTCATCCAATCAAGCAGCCATTGTTAATTCCCCATAAGAGGATTCCACTTCCCACTTCCAAGCAACAATAAAAAGCCTTGAATCATACAAATATGTTTCAATTCACACTCTAAGAACACAAATGACTCAAAATCATAATATAGTCACACAAATTAGCTTACAATCACACATTAACTAATCGTCGCACAAAAGAACTCATAGTTGAACTTCAACCATATAAAAAGCCTCCAAACAAAACACACTTTATTAATCGCACAACATATGCTTCAAATTACACTTTAAACACACAATAGAATCAAAATTCTAGTATAATCACACAAATAAACTTACAATCACACTTTAATCACATAAAAGGCCAATAAACAACCTATTCATGAATCACCAAAATGTAATCACAAGGAAACCATATCTAAGTTTCAATTAAAATCAAGCAACAATTAACAAAATCCAAGTTCTCCAAAACCAAGCAACGCACAACCAAAATCAAACATTATCTCAAACTAAGACTTATGACCCCCCTCCCCAATCATTGAATAACGAAACATAAGGATTTGCTACCATAACTGCAAGATAGCAACAAGATACACTCGATGATTCACTCATTTCTACCGTAATTGCAGGATAGCAACAAGACACACTACAATCGGACTCATTTGCTACCATAGCTACAAGATAGCAAAAAGATAATTCTTACATGATATACTATAGTTATGGTAACTAATCCTAACTGTAAAAAAAAAAAAAAAAAAAAAAAAAACTAAAAACGGTAAATTAAAGGCATACCTAATGTTGGGTATTGTCCCGTTGTGATTCCATGAACCCTTTGAGCATTTCCGTCAACGTTATCATGAGTTTTTCCTGTTGTGACTGACGGGATCGCATCTCCGACACTTCTTCTCGTTGTTGTTCTAGCTCTAACTGTGTGGGTCCCGAACTTCGGGTTTCACCACCCCTCGGCTTCGGCCCCTATCCCATTCCTTTCACACGACCTGGCATTTTTCCCAATACCTCCTTAACGATGATTGGCCCTGAGAGCGGTTGGGACCCTTCCTCCATAGGAGCATCTCGCAAGAAGACCATCTTCACCTGTAACACAATGAAAGTGTAATTAAAGTATGTAAACTTCACAAATGAACCAAGTTTTCATACTTACATGTGCATCTTCAGCGGCCTGATTGACCCATTTCCCGTCTCTCGAGTGGGTATGCTCAAACAGCTCAATTGGACCCACATCGTGTCCCTCCTTCACCTTCTGCAACACAAAGAACAATAAAGGAAATTCATAAAGTAAAAAAAAAAAAAAAGACAAATAAAGTACTCAAAACATAAGGACATACAACTTACCAACTCATGTTGTATGTTGATGAAAGATTTCGATCCAGCCTTATGGTTGAATGAGAGGGCTGACCGACTCGCAGAGTTGATTTGCGATTGGTTCTAGCAAACAATCAAATATGAAATGTAAAGAGCCTAAATAATAGAGCAAACCATAATAGAATCAGAAAAGCAATACATTGATTACCTTCCACTTCGGATCTTCGAACCTACTTCATAAGTGATGCCAGTCATCTACTGCATCCTTCAGTCTCTTCAGTGGGTTCGCGCGAGCCTCTTCAGGAGATTCAAAACTCTTGTAGTGTTTTGATAATTGTCCCATGTACTCCTTGAAGAAATTCATCATCATGTGATCAAGGAAGTCTACAAGAGTAATACTTGACAAGTCCAATATGAAATGTTGCTGCACGAACAAAACAAATGGATCAGAGTATTAATACTGTAATAAGTAAAGTAATAACAATGTGGGAATTTGAACTCACCAACAATCGGGCTATGACGACGTCCCTGACTTTCTGGGTCACATCATTCCAAGTAGCCAAACAGACGGGGATATTCTCACAAACTGCAATCCCGATGGCCAAGCTGAACTGGGTAGCGAATGCGCCTACCGGTTTCTTTACCCCAGGCTCAATATGGATCGGAATCTTCCCATGCTTAGTAACATGGGCATCGAGGTTGATGTTCCATCCATATCCCCATGTATTCCGTGTAGGTCTAGGAGTTAACCTCTAAGAGAAAACAAGAAACAGTTAAAGCATTTCATTATAAAACAAACTCATAACATTAAAGTATTTCATTATAAAACAAACTCATAACATTTGAACGTTTGTAAACGAACCTGAGGTGTTCCCTGTGGATGAAGGTATGGTGTCACGGTCCTTCAGTAAATATTCACCAACGATCTCCTCATGTATCCATAGTCATAATTAAAAACATCAAAATATTGTTACATGAGTTAAGTGATCTGACGAAGTAGTCGTTCTAGTCCGAACTGGATGCAATAATTTGTATGTCCTTGTCTTCGTCGTTTATGAAACTATCATCATTGTCATCCTCAATAACTTGTTCTTCTACAATTGTCGGATCAACTCCATCCCTACACATAGTGTTATCCTCATCAATGGATTCATCGACTCTTATTCCACCAACAGGTTCTAATGTCTCGAGTTGATCGTTATCTACATTTTGCCCTTCTAGTAGATCCCAACGTTTGCACTACTTTCCAGTTGTCGCCATATTTAGGGTCGTTGATGTAAAAAAACTTGTTTCGCTTGATTAGTGAGAATGTACGTCTCATCAACGTACCAAAAAGAGATGTATTTATGGACTTGAACCCCAAATCCATGTGTGTGGTGTTTTTCTTTTTTTCTGTGTCAAACCATCTACACTTAAACACCATTATACTTCTACCCTTAGCATACTGGAAGTCCAACACTTCAGTCAAGTCACTGTAAAAGTTGCATTCATCACCTCCGGTCGCACTTTCTCTAGGCACCATGACTCTACTATTCTGCGTAGCCCGACGATTATCACGCTCAGTATTGTGAAACCGAACCCCATTCACAATACATCCACTATACAAGCGTACTCCTGACGCTGGTCCCATGTCCAGTGAATACATATCATCAGACAAATTTTCACTCTGACGGAGCGATAGAACCTGTAAAATAGTATAAACTTTATCATAAACGAAATTTTAGGAAGATTAATTACATACTCTCAGGTTGTACCAGATTGTCGTACCTAGTTTTTAAACCAATTTGGAAATGCAAGTTTATGCCGATAATATAAATCAGACGCGCTTTGAGCCTGATGTCGAATAAGTTTGAGGTGTTGTCGACGATATGATTCTATTTGATCACAATTGTTTAGGACATACCAATGTGCACCGTGCTTCTCATCTACTGTCAGTGTTCTCAAATTTGAACTCCCTATGGGTCGTACACTCTGTCGAAACAACTCGAAGTCACCACATACCTGTTGATCGAGAATTCTATCATCATTTCGTTCATCCCTGTTAAATCTTGTTTCCATTCCAGTTAAGTATAAAGAACAGAAAACCAATGATTCATTCATTATAAATGCTTTTGCAGTAGACCCTTCTGAACGTGCCTTGTTTCGTATGTATTGTTTGAGTGTTCGAAGATTCCTTTCAATCGAGTACATCCAACTGTAATTGACAGAACCAACGAATTTTATTTCGTATGGCAGGTGAACAACAAGATGCACCATCACATCGAAGAAAGCTAGCGGAAATATTTTCTCTAACTTGCAAAGGATGATGATAATATCTGATTGTAAGCGATCCAAATCACTTACACGTATTGTCTTCGCACATATGTCACGAAAGAATGCACATAATTCAACAATAGCGGTTGACACGTCCTTCCATAAGTAAGCTCGAACACTAATCGGTAGCAAACTCTGGAGCAAAACGTGTGAGTCATGGGCTTTCATCCCCCATATTTTTCCATCTTTTTCACTCACACACCCTGATATATTCGACGTGAACACATCGAGAAATTTAATTAGTTTCTAAAATTTGCAAAATGCGATCCTCTCAATGGATGTCAACGTATATGCAGCATGTGGCTTGACAATAGGCTGCCGACATGTTGCAGATGTAAGTCTCTACGTATTTTCAAATCTTGTAGATCCAACCTCGCCTCTATTGTGCCTTTTGTTTTCCCATCAATATTCAACAGCGTACCGACCACGTTATCACAGATGTTCTTCTCAATGTGCATTACATCCCATTTGTGTCGCAATAGGAGCTTCGACCAGTACGGAAGTTCAAAGAAAATACTTTTTTTATTCCAATTCAGGTTTCGCTTCCTTTTCTTGTCTTGCTTGCTTAGATGTTTACTAAGCACAAGAAAATATATCCGGCTTGAAGGATTGGAATTCCATAATTCCGTAAAGCGGAAGCGTGATTGGGACCGATTCGTAATTAATTTTGTTTAATCTAAAATACCAATACATTGGCAATAATATTAGAATTATTCTAAATATATATTAAGGCTAAGCATACAAAAATATTAGATCTAAATCTAATTTATAAAGTAACAAATTACTTACTCTCGTTGACGACTCAGATTAAATTCACCAGCTGCTTGTGAATTAATCACGAACTAGTGTGAACACCACCACTATGGCTACACCGGTATGACTCTGAGACTTCTAGAGGCAGGAGATTTGTGGGAGCCTTTGGGAGAATTCTCTAAGAGTAGGAGAATCAATGGGATGCCTTTCACCCCACCCCAGGGGTCCTATATATAGTAAAGGCCAAGACCTTTTTCCTAATAGGAAAAGGGAGACCTTTTCCTAATAGGAAAAAGTCTCTAATTTTAATAAATAATTAATTAATTCCATAATTAATTAATTTCCCAATTAAATATCATATATTTAATCTTAGGGATTTTATTAAAATTAATATGAATCCAATTCATATTAAATTTATTTGAACTCTTTCAAATATTTTCTTTCCTAATAGGAAAAAGTCTCTAATTTTAATAAATAATTAATTAATTCCATAATTAATTAATTTACCCAATTAAATATCATATATTTAACCTTAGGGATTTTATTAAAATTAAAATTAATATGAATCCAATTCATATTAAATTTATTTGAACTCTTTCAAATACTTTCTCTCAAGAATTAATTAATTCAAAAATTATATTATAAAGTTTCATAAACTTTATATTATAATGCATCAATATACATTATACGATTCCCCAAATAAATTGAACACTTTCAATTTACAATTTATACTTAATTGCCTCAAGTCTCTTTACGAGCTACCAGTGGGACCTAATGGACCTACAGATCAGAAGCTCCAACGATACGAGACTAATTGGCCAAACTCATTGACCAAGTTTAGTCAACATTCGTTAATTGTGGGTCACTCCACTAAAGACCCACAGCTGCACTCTTCTCACTATAGAATATTTCTGTGTCCACGGATATCGACCAAGCAATAAGTCAATCCTTCACGTGTGTTCGTAACACCAGTTGGGTCAAATTACCGTTTTACCCCTGGGTTACCTCTGGTTCCTTAAGTACCACTGATTCCTCTAATGAACAAGTTGTTTAGGGTCCAACCACTAAACAGGAATTCCTCTCAGGCTAGGAGAGGACGGCACACCTTTGTTCAAGCCCTAGAATCAGCCCTTAAGGGAACACACATCTACTTACCCCAATAGGGGAATGAGTGAATTCCATCTTGTACTGTTATGTTCCCAGCCCCCATTCGGTCTTGCCCCTGAAATGGTAGGCTTATTGAGTCGGCGAACTGGCCACTCTCACCCATACAAATCTAAGGACAGTCCCTCCTGAAAGGGGTTCATAACAGACTCAGGATTGAGATTGAGTTACCTAGGTTATCCTATTGAAATAGAAACCTAAACTAGTTAACGGCGTTACATCTAGTGGCTACTATTTTGCGATCCGGTCTTATGCAAACTTATTGCATAGGATACCCCCACCCGCATGTCTCCTACATGGATGCTTTGGATCATTGCATCTGTATCGAATACAAGGTGGGCCGTATCACATAGTGTCACCAGGATAAGGTACCCAGCCTTATCCCTATACTATAGACCATTTAGGTTGTTACTTGGACACTGATCCCCGTATGTCCCCACATACTAGTCCAAGTTTCATTTAAACAACCTTGGATCTTAGTTTATTGGATTTAGGGTTTATTAATGCAAACTCGATTATTCAATAACCAAATTACTAAATTACTCAAATAACACTTTATTGAGATCGATTAATTTGTTTCATTTACTATCTACGAGTTTTAGGGCATAAAACCCAACACGGCTGACTTCACTTAAGATCTCCTCTTCACTCAATGCCATTGGTAGAGATCTATCTTCTACACGCCCTTCGTGTTGCTTACTTTTATGCCAACGGTGGTCATGAGGAAGATAACGTCGGTGTCCCATGTACGAGATTTTTCCTTGAATTCTAAACGATGATGTATCCTCCTTACAAATGGAGCATGTTTGATAACCCTTTGTACTCCATCCAGACAAGTCACCATACGCGGGGAAGTCGTTGATAGTCCACAATAAACTTGCACGTAGTTGAAAATACTCACCAGAATCACAGTCGTATGTGTGCACACCACTGTCCCATAACTCCTTTTAACTCTTCTATTAATGGTCGCAGGTAAACATCAATCTCTTTACCTGGGGATTTAGGCCTAGGTATTAGTAGAGACATGAAGAAATTGGTCTCCTTCATGCACTTCCAAGGTGGCAAATTATAAGGAATTAAGACCACAAGCCACATATTGTACGAGGTACTCATATTTCCGAACGGATTAAACCCGTCTGAAGCTAATCCCAAACGAACATTTTGTGCATCTGAAGCAAACTGAGGAAACTCACGATCAAAATCCCTCCACCCTTTAGCATCAACTGGATGTCGTAACACACCCTCTGTTTCAACACGCTTCTCTTTATGTAATCTCATTTCAGAAGCAATATGTTTCGATGCAAACAGTCACTTCAACCTAGGGATCAATGGAAAATGTCGTAACACTTTATGTGGAATCTTCTTACCTTTTTTGTCGCTAACCTTATAACGAGTCTCTCCACACACTGGGCACTCTTGGCAGTCGGAAAATTCTTTCCAATACAATACACAATCATACTTGCAAACATGGATGGTTTCATATCCTAGCCCTAAATCACGTAACTTTCTTTTAGATTCATAAAATGAGGAGGGTATTTTCGTGTCGTTAGACAATGCCTCTTTCAAGAACTCCAACAACATATCGAATGACTTGTTACTCCACCTGTTGATGACCTTCATACGCATCAACGTAACCAGAAAATACAGTAAAGAAAACTGGGTACAACCAGGATATAACTGATCACGAGCTTCATTCATTAATTCGTTAAATAAGCTTGAACTTGAAGTCTCAGTCGCGTGGACATTAGTGGGCATCTCTCTCTCAATGTTTTCGTCGTCTACATTCGTATCACCAATTGGAGTCTGTAGATCATATAGAAGATTCAACATTTCATTTTCCACTTTCCCAGCACCAGGCACATCAGTACCTAAATCTTGATCACTTGGTATCGAATTATCTGTTCGAACCGCAAATCCTTCAGACAAGTCCACTGGTTCTCCATGATGAATCCATCGACTATAAGAGGGAGATATTTCGTATGTGAAAAGATGTTGCTCCACCCCCTCTAATGATTGCCACATTGCATTCATACAATTCTTGCATGGACACCGGGTTTTTCCTAAACTAGTAACGTGAAACTTTGCTATTTCTAGAAATTGTGCTACCCCTTCTTTATACTCAGTGGAGAACTTGTCTCTAAGTTTAATCCACTCCCTATTCATCGTCGTTAGATATTAAAACCTGTTGGAGATGGTAAGAAGGTTAGTTTCAAGGTTGTGCATTTTTCAACTATGCTTCCGAAGTTGTTTTGACACGGGTTGACTTTAGGATTCATTGGTACAATTATTTGCTTGCTTGGTGCAAGTATAACAATTAGGGATAATAGTAATTATCCCTAATCATACATCACATTTGAAGTTTTTTGTTTCAAGTAGGTGTTGTTTTTTGAGTGACAATTAGGGATAGTAGTTATCCCTAATTTTATATACCTTTCAAACATGGGATTAGCCCAATTTCCCTAACTTTACAAGAAAAATACATGCAACGTGCTACCATAACTGCAGGATAGCAACAAACCAACCAACAGAAAAACTTCAAAAGAAAAATGAATGAAAGCAAAGAAAGTACAAAGTGGTGAGTCAAGTAAGAGAAACAACTTATGAATGCATGTTCAATACTCCAGAAAAAATCATCCTAATTTTATCCTAATTTGATGTTTTAATTGTCATCTTGTTATATAAACTCATTTTAAGTAATCTTAGATTGTTTCAAAGTTCATAAAAATCATCCTAACTTCAAACTTCATATTCACTACTCAATATTCTTCCATATAGCCAAAGGAAAAAAAAAAAACATCCAAATATAATTTCAACCTTAATATGAGAAAGGTCGCTACAACTAGTTCCACGATCAAACGATGCTTCCAAATATTAGGACTTGAACCTCAATCCTCTTCCTCACCCTCATTCTCAAGATACCTGAGATTCAAAAGAAAGAACAAAAAGGGGAGAATATGAGTGAAAAGAAACTTTATTTTTGTTAAAAAATAAATTTAACAAAAATTTATTTTTCGGACTGTCATGTGAAAAGAAACTTTTCCCCGCTGCAAAGAATTAAATCAATTGCAAGAAATCTGAAAATTTGAGTGCATTATGCAATCTTTTTCTTCTATTTTCTTAATCGAGTAATAGAAGCAAGTTGCAAGACAATTATGTATATGATGTAAGATTATGTTTTAAAAAATGGGAAAGATTACAAGCGTTGATCAATAGTTTTGTAATTTTTTTTAATTAATAGTTTATGCATAATGGTTTTCCTACCTTATTAACCATCCAGAGAGTGTTGCTCCAAAAAAAAAAAAAAAAAAAACAATCTAGAGAGTAAATAATGAAACAAGAAATAAGTAAAAGAGAGTAGCTCAAGTTGAATAAACCAAATTGCATAGTGTTCATATTTCTATTGATACTCAAAGAGATACATCATGAACTTGTAGATAAGAAAGATTAAAAAAAAAGAAAAAGAAAATAGAAGAAAATCTACATGAAATTTTTAACCACATCAAGAACAAAGATGAATAATTGATCCAGAATAATGGAAATCTCATAGGGCAAATCTGGATGCAAGGTTGCACTGAGTGCAAGGCTGACTATGGAGTCAAAGACTCCAAAGTCCATATGGGTTCTACATAACCGAGACATGAGAAGAGGAGTAACACACATACTCATGAGCCAATCTAAGGATTCTTTGCTATTTTCTATCCATATAGACACAAAATAACAAGCAACTATTACTACGATATGGATCATAGATTTAAAAACGTGCCATCACCAGGACAGTTTGGATGAGTTTTGGATTTGGTTCCTACCAAAACTAAACCTATAGACAATATACACTATAGGTAAGAGGAGGACACAAGCTAACAGATAGACTATATACCATCCTACCCGAGAAAATTCCTCCACTTTTCTCACAGATAAACGAAAACAATATTTCAACATAGAAGGTTGATGATCTATGTGTCCATTCCAAGGTCACGATAGGCAAGATTTCAAATGTTCAGAATCTCATTTCCAAGGGGCATTTTAACAAACATGTAGACAACATTTTAACAACACATTAACATCAAAACAAACAAAGAATAGATAATCCACAAACAGTAATAAGTAAGACTTAAGAGTTCTGGATCTCATTTCTAAGGGACATTTCAACAAACATGTAGAGAGCATTTCAACAAACACAGATATCGAATAAATTATCCATAAATAATGATGTGGAGTCATAACATATTTAATCACACTGATTCGAACCAAAAATTTCAAAAGAAATAAAAACTAACCATGAACATCTGGGACGGCAGCGAGGGGAGGAGACGGTGACGCGCGACATAATGGCGAGCAAGAAGAGCAAGGAGACGGCGAGGGAGGCAGCAGCACGCGACACGACAACGAGCTGGACGAGCTAGGCGACTTCGTTGGCAAAATGCAGAGAGCACGAAATGAAAGTTGGCTAGGACTTTTTGCCCAGATTTATACCGACGTTCTCTCGACGCCGTCTTAATGGCGTCAAGAGAAGTACACAAATGCGTAAGGTTTTTTTTCCTAATTTTTGCCGACACCGTCATTAATGACGTCGAGAGAGATAGTACTTCTCTCGACGCAGTTAAGACGGCGTCGAGAGAAATGGTACTTAACGGCGTCGAGAGAAAGTAATTCCATTGCATTTCTATCAACGCCTTCTTAACGGTGTCGAGAGAAACTGCTTCTCTCGACGCCTTCTTCTTGCGTCGAGAGAGAGCGCATCGACAGATTTAAAATTTATTGTAGTGTTAGATGTATAATATATAAACCTTGTTAAGTATTCGACGTATATTTTTTACAGGTAATAATTCCATTCACATACGGATGGTGTATGGCGGCCGTTGGAATGAGATTAGTAACTATATTGATTATCAAGTTTAAATTTCAAAAAATGCACAACGTTGTATTACATTAGGTAAGTGTGAACCAAGTGGATTGTTTCTTCTCAAATATTTCTTTTTTTTATTCTAAATTTTTGGATTGTGAACCAAGTTTGTAGCTTTCTTGAAGAGTTTTTTTTTTGTTTTTTTTTTAAATACAAAGTGGATTGTTTCTTCTCAAATATTTCTTTTTTGATTCTAAATTTTTGGAGTGTCCATCACATGCTTCCAACAAAGTGGTACCCCAAAACGAGTTAGGCAATTGAGCATATCTTAATATCTAACGAACCATGTCTAACAAGGTTATGTTTCTCATTTTCGATACTTTATTTCCTGAGGTGTATTGGTTGTTTAGAGTTTAGGACATAGTTCCATGTTCTATCAAATAGTCTTGGAATTTTGAGTCCTTATTCTCTCTATTGCAATCGAATCCAAGTGTGTCTATCGTCATACCTAATTAGTCTTAACCTCGGCCTTACACTCTTTGAACGTTTCAAGGGCTTTGGACTTATGATGTATTAGGTAGAGATAGTATACCTTGAATAATCATTAATGAAACTAATGAATTATTCATACCCTGTTTGAGCTTTGGCATTCATTGGACCATAGAGATCCGAATGTACGAGCTCTAAGGGTTCTTTGGCACGATAACCTTTTTCCAAAAAAAAAAAAGGTCGTCAAGTCATCTTGCTCTTAAGGTATGACTTACAAGGAGGTAATGAGTCGTCTTCTAACTTATTTAGAAGTTCATTCTAGACCAATCACCCAATCCTATTGAGATCATTATGGCATAACCTCAAGTGCCAAAGATAGGTATCTTGAGAAACGCGTTGCCTTTTAAGTTGAGTTTTAGTAATTTTAAACATCTCATGTATTAAATTACTTTAGACTGTAATGGTCTTAACACATATAAGTTATTCTCCATTTCGTAGAACAAATATTGGCATCCCATTTGTAATGAACAGTTCATTGAAAAAAACAGGTAATAGAATAGCCTTGTTCTAGCAAACAAGATATAGAAATTAAACTTATTTTAATCTTTGGAATTTTAACACATTATCAACTAACATGTAACATTCCTCGGAGAAGAATAACTTTATGTCTCCCACTGCCATGATCGAGATAAACTCTCATGTTCTAACTTTTAGAGTCAACTTACTAGCTCACAGTTGTTGCCAGGAACTCATTCCTTGAAAAGAATATACGTGATTAGTGGGTCCTGAATCGAATATCCAGGTAGAATCATCATTCTCTACTAAACACGTTTTCAAGACAAATAAATCTTATTTAGAGTCTTTAGTCATGTTCTTTTTGGCTAGGCAGTTTCCCTATGTAATATTCATCTCGAACACCTTTGCGATGAAGTAGACATAGGAGTCTAAGGACTTTCTTAGCTAAGACCGTTTCGAAACTACTCACCACGAGTTTAGCATTTAAGTTTGTTTTCTTAGTAGTATGTTTTATACCATTTAACAAATTTGGCATATTGACGAGGCACATATAGAACTATACATGCTAAAGAAACAAATTAATTTAAACTAGTTGTTTAGAAATTAACCAATTATGTGTAAATAACCCAATCAAATTTAGCAAAAGTAATTAAGCACCTTATGAATCATAATTCTTTTGCAACGATACTTCAGAGGTTTAGAGCAACAGTCACCAAACGGGTGATCAACTACTCCTCCTTTGAATTAAGATGTTCTCAACCAAATACTAACACCAGAATAACTCATATTCCGTTAGTTTTAGTTACCATTTATTTGGTCAAGGATTTCGTTAACAATTTAACTCATCCCCGTAAGTGTAACCCTCCCACTGTCAGATCCCAGAGAGACGCACTAACAGGCTACCAATTGGAAAGACAACTGTTGGTGATTACCCTAAGTGACCCTATCCATTCCTGGAGTTCGCGGTGTTCCAAAACCTATGATCAGACCCTCCAAACGGGATGGTCGCTCTAGGACGACATGCAGGCAGATCATAAGAATCTCACGATGTGACCTAGAGGCGGAGACCGTAGGATGCGTTGACACGTGTCCTTCTCCCACTAACTATGAACACTTTCCCTATTCACCTTGGTATTGACCCATGAAACACTCTCCAAATGGGAGGTCGCTTTCAGGGCGACACAAAGCTAAGCATTGATCTCACGGTGTGAACACAGGGGACGTGAGAGTAAAAACTTGATTTGAGCATCTTGTTTTTATACGTTTCCTCCCACTGAAGTGTCCTATGGGTATTTCAGGGTGTTTTACTTAGGTAAATTCCGGCTAAATGAATCTATCTAAGTCTATGCCTTATATAACTCTTAAAATAAGGTCTTTACTCTAATATCTAGGTGAATTAAACTCTTTTAATTTCCTAGTGATAGGACCTAAATAGTCCTATTTTATCACCTCTAATCTAAGCTTGTTAGAGTAATTTTATGCTGTACTTGTCTTATTTACAGGATCTTTGAGCATAGGCAATGTCGGGAGCCAATCACGCTAATTTGGTGTTAATTCGGGCCAATTACGGAGTTTTGAAGCCATCTCGGTGTCTTGGACGGCGAGGAGGTGAAAAGACCCAATTGTACTGGAGCGGGCCTAAAGAACGACACCAAAAGTCGAAGATTGAAGCCCCGTACCGAGAAGAAAACACTAGGCACGGATCTGGTATGGTGTCAAGATGCTGCCCCTGGCGTCTCGACGCCGACGGGAAAGTAAGAAAGAGTATAAAGTTCGCAGCGTCTCGACGCTGCCCTTGGCGTCTCGACGCCTGTTGCCTTCTAGAGTGGGTTAAAAATGTGGTAAAAATAAGCTCTAGAATACTATGCAAGCATACACAATCCGCAACAAGTGATAAGTAATTTATCGTATCCACGAGGTTTTGAATAGCTTCTACTCTACCTATTTTATGTAACTTTTTAATGGTTTCAAGATTGTTAAAAAGATTGATTTTGGAATAATGCTGAAGCAAAAGAAATAAACGAGCAGAAAGTAAACGGATAAAGCAGACGAATTGGAAACAGACGTTGGTCAGGATTTCTGTAATTGTTTTAAAAGATGCTCTAGTAATAATATTGATTAGACAATTCTCTTGCAGTCTTATCAGCAGGATCCTCCCGAAACTCTGGATTTTTTGGAATGTGTTTCAACTCCAATGACGTGCTACCGATCAAGCATTAGGCGGCTGGTTATCCCTAACTCAGCCACTGGCGTCCACCAACACATAATGGTCTAATGTGATTAATTGCCACACACCTCTCAAATCATCCCGGAAACTAAGAGGTGATATTCATACCGGCTGGCCAGGCGGGCACAAAATAGAAATAGACACAACAAATAATCAAGATGCTAAAATCAACATATATTGCATAGAGTAATAAGCACGTCAACTACATAGATCCTAACCAACACCTAAGTAAATTTAGTTCATGAAGTGCAAAATAACACACGTTACAATTTGAGTATGTGCATCCATAACTACAAGAAATTTATAAGAAAAGATTAATTCCCTTGAAGAAATCTTTAACTAATGGTCTTCATGAGGTCTCCAATCGTTCCACCTTTATTCGGCTCCCAAAGATGTAAAGTAAGCCCCCACGAATGGAATAGGACTTTCCTCTCTCGAATTTGGAATGTCTTGGACTTGAGACGGCTACTTCCTTTTATAGAGTGGAGTCAACCCTAATTAGGTCAAATTTTACACTTTGAGGGCTCTCCAAGCTTCCTAGATCTGAGATTAATTCAGCTAACGCCACCTCATTTAATGAATCACGTGCGCCTCACGTGTCAGTTTTGCTCCTTGCTTTGCTAGATCACGGATTTAGCTCTCTCAACTCGCTCAACATTATTTTCTGCACAAAATAACTTCCAAAGCATCCATTCTTCTAAATGGGTTAAAACATATAATATTCATCTAAAAGTAACCCTATTTAACACAAATGACACACAAATCACTATAGAAATAAGGCCTAAATAACTCCCTTTCGGAGAGTTATCATACCCCTAAACTTGAACTATTGCGCGTCCCGAGCAATACTAACTCACCTTCCCTTGAGAATTCAAAACATTAGTCATAGCATAACTTAATCAAAACAGATAATCCAACACTACCTTCAACCTTTACCTGAGCATTCTGCAAAACCAAGTACTGCTGCGGCAAAATAATTCTTTCAGCACTGAACAAATAACCACCACCTTTAGCTCAACCCTAAGAACTTACCACAGCCTAGCTCTATTATCAGTCATATTAAAACACATTTTCAAGGGGTTTAATTTTCATGTTCTTCAGACTTAAAGCAGCCCTACAGTCATAAGCTCTTAAACATGAGATGACCCACTTTATGGTGGAGTAAACCCTTGCCTCAAACTCATCACCAACTAGGCTAAATACTCATTGCTAGCTAAAAAATCCTTAGTTATTCTATCCCTTACTTCTCAGAATGACAACATTTTATGATGAAGCTCACCTAAGCCCTGGGAGACAGAAAAACTGCTAGATTATCATTCATCCTTCAAAACTTTTGCTCAATGAATTTTCGCAGCAAAATTTTCACAATTTTTTTCTTTTTTTCAGCAAATAATTTTTTTATCATCATTTTTTTTCAATATTTCCTAGGTCATCTTTTGACGCAAAGACAAACTGTGGGTGTCACAAATGTCCTTGGTTACTCAACAACCTAGAAAAATAATTATGAAGGAGAGGAATGCTCGAGCAAAACAAGCGGAGTAGCTAAAAAGTCCCCCAAACTTAAATTATTCATTGTCCCTAATGAATCTACATGATAATTATACCCCCAAACTTAATTCTTTTTCTATCTGAATTTTAAACTAAGCGTGGGTCTAAGATTAAGCTTAAGGTGGATCAAATAAGTCAATACTACCTCAGAATCTTCTTGCCGCAGCAATGACCAAGCTAGAAGAAATGCTCAAGCAAAAGGTTTCTGGAGATCAGAACACCTTGATCTAATTAAGCTAACTAGCCCAATCTTCAAAAATTCAGAAGAAAATGGTTAAGTTAGGAATTCTCAGCGTGCTATAGAACAGAAAATACTATGGAAATTTCATTAAAAATAACAGAAAAAGATTTACATCAAGCAGATAATTTCATGGCCTAGAAAAACAGAAATTAGAAACAGTAAAAAGAAATTGGGGTCAGGAATACGCGAGCAACAAAAAATATGAGAACAAAATTAATGCTCGCCCAACATTCTTTCCTTCGTCAATCTTCCTGACCCTGATCATCCTCCTTTTCTTCCTCTCTTTCGACTGGCGGGGGTGGAATCCAGGGGTTAAACAGATCATTGGGGAAAACTAGGAAGGCCTGAATTCACGGTTAGCAAGTTAATTAACACATGTTAGTGTAGGGGGGTCCTCCGAGTAACCAAGAAGTCGACCGGACTAATGAAATCAGCATAGAATAATTATTAGAGAAAATTAGAAAGCCAAACGAAATAGAGTCAAACATAAGAAAACCCAATCCAGTGATCCCTTTCATGTTTTTTATTTCTGTCTTATTCCCCATCTGCATGCTTTATTTTGTCTCCTTTAAATTCTGTATTTATTTTCTTTGTTTTGCCCTGCTCTCCAAAATCCCCCTGTTTTCAAAAGCACAAAACTCCGCATTTGCTAGGTCCCTTTCCCTGTGTTCGACCCCGACCACTATTTCTACAAAAATAGTTATAATGTCGTGGATTATAAATTTTATTTGACCAACAGGAGCCTCGACAACTCTGGCCCGTCACCTAGTGACATGGCATGCTAATAAGACCGTGGTTAATTCAACTCAGGTACCGGATTACCGGGAGAGTTCCCTTATAACCAAAGTCTTATCGTCCTACTGTTGCCTTCTAGAGTGGGTTAAAAATATGATAGAATTTAGCTCTAGAATACTATGCAAGCGCACATAGTCTACAACAAGTGATAAGTAATTTATCGTATCCACGAGGTTTTGAATAGCCTTCACTCTACCTATCTTATGTAGCTTTTTAGTGATCTGAAGGTTGTTAAAACGATTGAGTTTTGAAATAATGTTGGAACAAAAGAAATAACAAAGCAGAAATGTAAACGAATATCATGATTAAAATACTAATACGGTTCGCAAATCAATTTACAGCAATATAAACAAATATTGAACTGCTGGAAATCAGTTATAAAACATGCTAATTAACATATGAAACTTAGATCTAATGTAAAAAATGATCCTAATGATCAAGGATCAAGAAGATCTTACTTCGCTTGAAATTCTCGAACATTTCGCCAACTCCTTAGCCGAAAAACAGAAAATTTTAGCAAGCTTCTTTGATCTCCTTCACTGGATTTTCCTCCACGAACACCACCACAAAGCTACACCAATAATCTCTTAAGGTTACGTTGAGTAGGCTTGTGGGAGCACAATTTTCTCTAAGGGAATGTTTGAGAGAACGAAATTTTGAGAACCAAACTTCTCTGGAGTTTTCGTGAGGCCAAAACTAACAAATGAATGAACTACCAAAAAACTCAGAGAGTTCCCCTCTTTTAGGCGTGAATGAGAGATAGGGTGGGTCAAAACCCACGATCTGCTAACTGATCAAAATCAGTTAGGAATTTAAAATTAAAATTTAATTAATTAACAAAATTAATTAAATTAATTAACCAACTCATTTAAATGATTATCCTTCACATAACCTATAGTTTCAATGGAATTTAATTAAATCCCAATTTAATTAAATTAAATTAAAAATAATGATTAATTAATTCAATAATTATTAATATAATTAACTATCATATATTTAATTATATTTCTCTCAACTAAACTATAGTATTAATGTACATCTAATTCGCATTAATTATAACCTATAGTTTCAATATGAACCAAATTCATATTTTAAACTTAATATTCGAACACCTTCGAATATACAAATCTTCCTTAGAAAATAACCTTAACACTTTATTTGAGCTATCGGTGGGACCTGATGAACCTACAGATCAGAAGCTCCAACGATATGAGATTACTTGGTTAAACTCATTAACCAAGTTAATCAATGTTCGTTAACTATGGTTCACTCCACTATAGAACCACAGCTGCACTCTTCTCATTGCAGATATATTTCTGTGTCCACGGATATTGACCAATAACAGCAAGTCAGCCCTTCACGTGTGTTCGTACCCCAGCTAGGTCAAATTACCGTTTTACCCCTGGGCTACCTCTTCATCCTTAAGTCCCAGTGCTCCTCTATTGAACAACCTGTTTGAGGTCCTACCAACAAACAGAAGTCCCTCTCGTGCCATAGAGAGGGTAGGGTCCATTGTTCAAAACCCGGAGACATCACTTAAGGGAACACACCTCTACTTACCCTAGAGTCGGGAAAGAGTGAGTTCCTTCTTGTGTGATATGTTCCCAGCTCCCCACTCGGTCTTGTCCCCAAAATGGTAGGCTTATTGAGTCGGCGTGCAAGCCACTCTCACCCATACAAATCAAAGGGCAATCCCTCATGGACAAGAGTCCATAACCCACTTAGGAATAAGACCAAGGTTCCTAGGTCATCCTAGTGAAATAGAAACCTAGCTAGCTAACGGTGTTACAGCTAGTGGTTAACTATTTCGCGGTCCGGTCTTATGCAAACTTATTGCATAGGATACCCCCACTCGCATGTCAACTACATGAACGCGTTGGATCATTACGTTTGTATCATAATACAAAGCGGGTCGTATCCATAGTGTCACCAGGATAAGGTACCCAACCTTATCCCTATACTATAGACCCTTTAGGCTGTATCTTGAACATTGATCCCCGTATGTCCCTACATACTAGTTCAAGCCTCATACCAACAACCTAGGATATTTAGTTTATTGGATTAGGGTTAATAAGACAAGATTACTCAATACAAACACAAATAAATTAATAATACATCATTTTATTAATGTTCGGTCAAAAATTTACATTTACTATCTACGAGTTTTAGGACATAAAACCCAACAAGCACAACTCAATTAAAACAGATATTCCAACACTACCTGCAACCTTTACCTGAGCAACCTGCAAAACCAAGCATTGCTGCAGCAAAATAATTCTTTCAGCATTGAACAAATAATCACCACCTTTAACTCAATCCTAAGAACTTACCACAACTCAGCTATATTATCAGACATTTTTAACACACTTTTTAGGGGATTTATTTTTCGTTTGTCAGACTTAAAGCATCCCTACAGTCATAAGCTCTTAAGCATGAGATGACCCATTTTATGATGCAGTATACTATTGCCTCAAGCTTATCACCAACTAGGCTAGACAATCATTCCTAAGCCCAAAAATCTTTAGTCATCTATCCCTTGCTTCCCAGAATGAAGACATGTTATGATGAAGCTCACCTAAGCCCTGGGAGATAGAAAACTGTCAGATTATCATTCATCCTTCAAAAGTTTTGCTCTATCAATTTTCACAGCAAAATTTTCACTTTTCAGAGATATTTTTTTTCAACGTAAATTCAATTTTTTCTCAATATTTCCGGTGTCACAAATGTCCATGGTTACTCAACAACCTAGAAAAATTATTATGAAGGAGAGAAATGCTCAGGCAAAACAAGAGGAGTGGTGCAAAGTCCCCCAAACTTAAATTATTCATTGTCCCCAATAAATTAACAACATATAATTATTCCCCCAAACTTAATTTTTTTCTATCTGAATTTTAAACTAAGTGTGGGACTAAGACTAAGCTTAAGGTGGATCAAAATAAGACAATGCTACCTCAAAACTTCTTGCCGCAGCGATGACCAGGCTAGAAGAAATGCTCAAGCAAAAGGTTTTTGGAGACCAGAACACCTTCATCTAATTAAGCTAACTAGTCCAAGCTTCAAAAATTCAGAAGAAAAGTTAAGTTAGGAATACTCAGTGTGCCATAGAAAAGAAAACTTCAGAAATTTCATTGAAAATAAAAGAAAAATGATTAGAAGATCAGATATTAAATTTTGAAAGGCCAGCAGAACAAAAAAATAAAAACATAGAAGCAGAAAGAAAAAAAAATTTGGTCAAGACAATGCGCGAGCAACAAAAGTGCTTTATCAAAATAAAGGCTCGCTCAATTCTTTCTTCTTCTAGTCCTCCTGGCCAGCGTCTTCACCCTCTTCTCCTTCTCTTTCGACAGGTGGTGGTGGGATCCAGGGGTTCAACAAATCATCAGGGAAGGCTTGATAAGGCTTGGAAAAGTTCAATTGCAGTGCCTTCCTTAACATGGCATCCCTCCATTCAACATATGTCCAGTATGTCTGAGCTTGCCTTTCAGCAAACTCCTGCCTACTAGCTGAAAGTTGGAGTTGTTCTAAAATCTGATGGATGCCGCACACCAACCCGCCTTGACGCGCTTCTTGAGTCCTCTGAAGCCTTGCCAGGTTCGGTGTGTCTATTATTCTCTTATCTAATAAGATAACATCTTCAGCACTCTCTGGAACCCCCGCTCTTCGACAGAGCATAGTTATTGTGTTCGAAAAGAAAAGCTTGCCCACCTTTTTCCTCCAGCAAGTGTGAATGTCGCTGGAAATTATTTTGCCGACATCAATGTAGTGGAGTCGTGCGTTGTTGGTAGAAGATGCAACTTAACGAAGCCCAGCCATGTGTTTGCTTCACTCTTCAAATAAGAAGCTTGAAAAGTTCGCTTGTTTGTCTTTGACAACCGCCATTGGGCCCCATCTATTCCTACTTCCCTAATAACCGGCGTGGGGGAAATCTTGGAGATTAAATAAAGAATTAATCGCACCTGGGCTCTAATCCACCGCGACTCCTCGAACAATCGCCTGGAAGCCTTCTTCTTCCTCAGCAAACTCTTGCCTACTGGCTGAAAGTTGGAGTTGTTCTAAAATCTGATGGATGCCGCACACCAACCCGCCTTGACGCGCTTCTTGAGTCCTCTAAAGCCTTGCCAAGTTCGGTGTGTCTATTATTCTCTTATCTAATAAGATAACATCTTCAGCACTCTCTAGAACCCCCGCTCTTCGACAGAGCATAGTTACTGTGTTCGGAAAGAAAAGCTTGCCCACCTTTTTCCTCCAGCAAGTGTGAATCTCGCTGGAAATTATTTTGCCGACATCAATGCTTAGTGACCTCAGAATAGCAAAAACCAGGAGAACACAATCACGGGAGACAGTGGAGTCGTGTGTTGTCAGTAGAAGACGCAACTTAACGAAGCCCAACCATGTGTTTGCTTCACTCTTCAAATAAGAAGCTTGAAAAGTTCGCTTCTTTGTCTTTGACAACCGCCATTGGGCCCCATCTACTCCTACTTCCCTAATAACCGGCGTGGGGGAAATCTTGGAGATTAAATAAAGAATTAATCGCACCTGGGCTCTAATCCACCGCGACTCCTCGAACAATCGCCTGGAAGCCTTCTTCTTCCTCAACATTTGCGTAGCATTCGCGAACTATATTAGAGTTGACTGGCTCCGGCTTTGCACAAAACTGTTCCCATCCGTGATTACTAATACCTGCTCACAGAAAGTGTGGTAGGTCATCTCCAAATCCTCTTTTAAACAAGAAATCCCTCTTCAACATCTCTAAATATTTTGCTCTGGCACTATTGTTGATGAAGCGCTCGTATGGTAACCTCTGTTCCTCAATTTCTTCTTCCGCTGCTTCGGCTATTGCTTCTGCAACTCCCTTGCCTCTGTCTTCTCCTTGCTTCGCATGGCTTCTTCTTCAGTTTTCTTTTCAGTCTCTTCCTTCTCTTGATCGTCTTTTTCTGTGTTCCGATTCGGTAATTGGTGGGGATGGGGTGTCCGTCCGAACCCTTTTAATTCGTCCTGCCTTTTGCTGGCGATGGCGACGACGTGGTGGTTCCAGCACGACATCCTCCTGAACCTGCTGTTCTTGAATTTCTTGACGATCCCCTTGCTCTGGCATATCCCCCGCGCGCTTATCTTGTATTTCTTGCTGAGTTTCGACTGTCTGGTCTCCTTGCTCCATACCTTTTCCTTCTTCAGGGCCTGCTGGTTGCTCTTCCCTAGCCACTTCCTCTGCAACATCCTCGATTACTTTTTGCAGAATCTTTGTAACCTCAGCTTGTTGTTGTTTACTCAGCCGCTTGGCTTCTCTTTCGTTAGGTGTTCTTCTTCTCTTTGCCTTATTCTTTGGTGCTTCAGGCGTCACTGGCACTTCTTCTTGCTCAATTTTCCTTCCTCTTGTTCGTGCCATTTGGGAGTTCAAAGAAATTTAGCACAGAAAGAAAATTGAAGACGAGGAACGATTGCAAGATGAAGATGGAGTGAAAAGAAAAACGTACCGAGGCTTGGTTTAAATAGGACTCCAGCATTTAAAATCCTAACCGAAAAATATTCCTTCATTAATAAAATATTACCGTTTAAGTTGCATGTAATCATGGGAAAATTAATCCCAATAAAGGGTAAAAAATCGCCTCGTGGTAAATGCTCTCTACGCTGGCTAACTGCTAGGTCGTTTGATCTCCACTGTGTGACACGTGGAAGCACCAGATACTCCACGCGTTTTACCTGCCCACGAAAAAATTAAATTCCAAACGGTAAAAATAATCAATTCTCAACCAATCCCGTTATAACCTAACAATCTCATTTGATCATAACCAAAAGATTGCAAAAACAAACTGATCTTCAAAATTGATTCTTCTAGAAGGACGATCTTTTATCCGGAAAATTCAAATTAAAATTCAAACCGCCAAAAATCAAATCAAATCTTATTTTGCCGAATAAATTAAGAGATACATGTTGGGTTTTATGTCCTAAAACTCGTAGATAGTGAATGATTAACGAATTATACACTTGTATCAATAAAGTGTTATTGAGGTTTATGCAATAAAGTGTTATTGTCATATTAAGTCTAGAACTGCACAATATGACCCAAATCCAATAAACTAAGATCCAAGGTTGTTTACATGTAACTTGAACAAGTATGTGGGGACATACGGGGATTGGTGTTCAAGTAACAACCTAAAAGGTCTATAGTACAGGGATAAGGCTGGGTACCTTATCCTGGTAACACTATGTGATACGACCCGTTTTGTATTCGATACAGACGTATTAATCCAAGGCGTCCATGTAGGAGACATGCAAACGTGGGTATCCTATGCAATGAGTTTGCATAAGGCCGGACCACGAAATAGTAAACCACTAGATGTAACACCATTAACTAGTTAGGTTACTGTTTCAATAGGATGACCTAGGTAACTCAGTCTTAATCCTGACTGTGTCATGAACTCCTTCTCACGAGGGATTGTCCTTTGATTAGTACGGGTGAGAGTGGCCTGCACGCCGACTCAATAAGCCTACCTTCTTGGGGACAAGACCGAGTGGGGGGCTGGGGACATGACAATACAAGATGGAATTCACTCCTTCCCCTATTGGGGCAAGTAGATGTGTGTTCCCTTAAGGGCTGATTCCGGGACTTGAACAAAGGCGCGCTGTCCTCTCCTGGCCTGAGAGGAACTCTTGTTTAGAGGTTGGACCCCAAACAACTTGTTCATTAGAGAGATCAGTGGTACTTAAGGATCCAGAGGTAACCCAGAGGTAAAACGGTAATTTGACCCAGCTGGTGTTACAAACACACGTGAAAGATTGACTTACTGCATTGGTCGATATTCGTGGACACAAAAATATTCTACAGTGAGAAGAGTGCAGTTGTGGGTCTTTAGTGGAGTGACCCACACTTAACGAATGTTGACTAATTTGGTTAATGAGTTTAGCCAACTAGTCTCGTATCGTTGGAGCTTCTGATCTGTAGGTCCATTAAGTCCACCTGCTAGCTCGTAAAGGGTTCTGAGGTTAATAGTCTTGAATAGAATTTGAAATGTGTTCAAATTCGTTAAGGGAATTATATTGTATTTGATACAATTAAGATAATGTATGTAGATACATTATAATATAAGTTTAATTGATGAATTAAACTTTATAATATTATAAATTAATTTTGGATAAGATTCAAAATTAATTATTGAGAGAATTAAATATTTGAAGGAGTTCAAATATTAAATATCAAACTATAGGTTAAAATTAATATGAATAGGGATTCATATTAAAACTATAGTATAAGAGAGAAAATGAAATTAATTAGATATTTGATATTTAATTAATTGAAGAATTAATTAATTGGAGAATTAATTAATTTAATTTGGTTAAATATGATTTAATCGAAATTAAAACTATAGTGTATAATTAATGTACATTTGATGCACATTAAAACTATAAGTTAAAATGAGAGAGATTTAGTTTGAATATGATTCAAATGTGAAATTAATTAAATATTTGATATTTGATTAATGTGGGAACAATTAATTGAGAATTAATTGAATGGCCAATTTAATTCAATTGAATATGATTCAAATTGAATTAAATACCTTATGTTATAATTGATTTAATTAATATTGTTTTAATTAAATTAATTATAATTGATTAATTAATTAAATGATAATTATTATTTAATTAATTGACGGCCAAGATCGTTTGGATTTGATCCAACGATCTAGATGGTGTAGGGTTTTAACTCCTTCCCCACTTATCGTTAAGTGGAGAGGGGTTACCCATGAATCATGAAAAACCTCTCTCATTCATTAATTTTCATGCAAAACACAGAGAGTTGGCTCTCACTTTTTTCTCTCTCTAGTTTTCTCTCAAAAACAGCAGTGTTCTTGCTGAAAAATTTCCTTTTCAAGGCCACGACGATCCCACAATCGGAATCTCAAGTAATCCAAGAGATATAACGGGTGAATTAGCTATTGGTGGTGTCGATTGGAGGGTCAAGAACGAGAATCTTGGAGCATCGTGCTGTGTTCTTCGAAATCCAGTAAGTGTTCTTGATCTTAAATAAATTTTCAGCATGCTTAATCTATTTTATTTAGAAATTAGTTTCTGAATTTTGTTGCCAACGTACCGGTTTTTCTAAAATTGAAAATTAAAAACGAGATCGTTCTTGTTTGCTTCCACTGCCAAAGGGAATTTTAATCATTCAATACATTATTATAAATCTAATTTAAACGGAAATTAAAATCAAAATACAACTAAATCTAAACAAAAATTAATTCGAAAAATTTTAAAAATCAAATCAGCCAAACTTTAAAATAATTTAACCGGAAATAAAAATCAATGAAAATTAAAAATACCCACGGATTAAAATAAATCAGATAAAATTAAAATCAACAAAATCTAATTCAAAATAATTCAAATCAAAATCAAATCAACGAAATAAAATAAAATCGCAACAATCACTGGGAGCTAAAAATATTGCAATATGAAATGCTCCCGCAAAACCCTCGCTTGCTCATTCTTCAGCCAATTTTAGGGAACGATATTTTGAACGAAATTCCTCTCCCCAATAATGCTTCACTCGCTGTCCATTAACCTTGAACACTCGCCCATCTTTTTCATCTCTCAAAGTAATTGCTCCATGAGGAAAAACTTCAATCACAACAAATGGTCCTGACCATTTAGATTTTAATTTTCCTGGAAACAATTTCAATCTAGAGTTGTACAACAAGACTCTTTGACCCTTAACAAATTCTTTAGGTTTTAACTTCTTATCATGTCACCGCTTTGTTTTCTCTTTATACATTTTCACATTCTCATAAGAAAACTGACGAAACTCCTCTAACTCATTAAGCTGTAGCATTCTTATTGCACCTGCACAACTTAAATCAAAATTCAACTTTTTCAGAGCCCAAAATGTTTTATGCTCAAGTTCTAACGGTAAATGGCAAGTCTTTCCATATACTAACCTATAGGGAGACATACCTAAAGGAGTCTTATAGGCTGTCCTATAAGCCCAAAGAGCCTCATCTAACCGAAAAGACCAATCTTTCCTAGATGGATGAACTACTTTCTCTAATATAGATTTAATTTCCCTATTACTGACTTCAGCTTAACCATTTGCTTGCGGATGATAAGGTGTAGCTATCCTATACTTCACTCCATACTTCTCTAAAAGCTTAGTTAGCACATTATTCACAAAATGTGTACCCTTATCGCTCACAAGAGCCGTAGGTGTCCCAAACCACACAAAAATGTGCGATTGAAGGAACCTCGACACCATCTTAGCATCATTCTGATGGCATGCAATGGCCTCCACCCATTTGGATACGTAGTCAACTGCCAACAAAATAAACACATTACCATTAGAAGGGGGAAATGACCCCATAAAATCAATACCCCATACATCGAATAATTCTAATTCTAAAACATAGGTAAGAGGCATTTCAAATCTAGGTCCTAAATTTCCTCTCCTTTGGCAAGCATCACATTGCTTGTAAAACCAATGAGCATCCTTAAATAAAGAAGACCAGAAAAATCCACATTGTAAAATCCTCATAGCTGTCCTCTGACCGTTGAAATGACCTCCATACAGGGAAGAGTGACATTGCTCCAGGATTTCTTTTGCTTCATTACCTGAAACACATCTTCGAATAATATCATCGAAACATTGTTTATACATAAATGACTCATCCCAATAAAAGAACTTTGCATCATGCCTAAACTTCTACGCTTGTCTTCTATCCATATCAATAGGAGTGACTCCTTTTACTAGAAAATTAGCTATATCCGCATACCAAGGAGTACTATGCACTACCTTTACCTCAACAGCAAAAAGCTGCTCATATGGAAATGAGTCTGAGATGACAGATTGCTCGAGCAAAGATGATGATGGATCAAGACAAGACAAATGATATGCAATAACATTTTTTGATCCCTTCTTGTCCTTTATCTCTAAGTCAAACTCCTGCAATAACAAAATCCAATGAATTAATCTAGGCTTCGCATCTTTCTTAGACATTAAGTACCTTCTTGCTGCATGATCCGTGAAAACCGTGACTTTGGAACCAACTAAATATGGGCGGAATTTCTCAAAGGCAAACACAACCACTAACAACTCATTTTCAGTAGTTGTATAGTTGATTTGTGCCTCATTCAAAACCCTGCTTGCATAATAAATAGGATGGATAACTTTGCCCTGCTTTTGCCCCAACATTGCACCTACTGCCACATCACTGACATCACACATCACTTCGAATGGCAAACTCTAGTTGGGTGCACAAAGAATGGGCGCTGAGATCAAAGCAGCCTTTAAAGTCTCAAAAGCCTTCCTACAATCTGCATCAAAGTCAAAAACACTATCAACACACAACAATTTACAAAGAGGTTTACTAATGTTAGAGAAATCGTTTATGAACCTTCTATAAAATCCAACATGATCTAAAAAACTACGAATCCCTTTGACTGAATTCGGTGGTTCTAATTTCTCAATAACTTCTATTTTTGCTCGATCAACTTCTAGACCTCTATTTGAAATTTTATGACCTAAAACAATGCCCTCCTTCACCATGAAGTGACATTTCTCCCAATTAAGAACTAGATGGATATCCTCACATTTTTTTAGCACCTTACCTAAATTATTCAAACAATGCTGAGAAAACCCTCCAAAAACTGAAAAATCGTCCATAAATACCTCAACAGTGGACTCAATCATATCAGAAAAAATTGCTAACATACACCGCTGAAATGTTGCTGGAGCATTGCAAAGGCCGAAAGGCATTCGCCTGAAGGCAAATGTCCCATACGGGCAGGTGAAAGTTGTTTTTTCCTGATCCTCAGGAGCAATGGTAATCTGGTTATACCCAGAATAACCATCTAAGAAACAGTAGTAAGCCTGACCAGCTAACTTATCCAACATCTGGTCAATAAATGGTAGAGGGAAATGGTCCTTACGGGTGGCTTTGTTAAGCCTCATGTAATCCATGCAAACCCTCCAGTCAGTTACTGTTCTGGTGGGGATCAACTTATTGTCCTTATTAGTCACTACCATAACACCTTCTTTCTTAGGAACACACTGGACAGGGCTTACCCAATTGCTATCTACAATTGGATAAATAATCCCAGCATCCAACCATTTAATCACCTCCTTCTTAACAACTTCTTTTATTGCAGGGTTAAGCCTTCTCTGCTGCTCAATACTCCTAAAGGATCCCTCCTCTAGAGTGATTTAATGCACACAGAAAGATGGGTTAATTCCCTGAATGTCAGCCAATGTCCAACCTATTGCTTTGTGGTATTGCTGCAACAACTTTACTAAGGCCTCTTCATCCTTCGACACTAAATCTGATGCAACAATAATAGGCAACGTCTCACCTTCCCCAAGATTTGCATACTTTAGATGATCCGGTCAAGGCTTCAAATCTAAAGTAGGTGCCTCAATCAGGGATGGCTTAATAGGAGGAGCCTTCCTTTCATCCAAATCTAAAGACTCAAAAACATCCTCACACCTAGACACTTCTTTTTCATTTTTTCTTTCTAAAGTACAAACTACCAAATCTTCTAATCTAATCTCTCCATAATCCTCAAAATGTTGATCCATCAAATCCTCAATTGTTGTCTCAACAATTGTGTCCTCCAGAATCCGAATGAAAGGACAATCTTCCATTTCATCTGGATACTTCATGGCTTTAAAAACATTAAATTTCACTTCCTCATTATGAACCCTCATTGTTAATTCCCCCTTTTGAACATCTATCAATGCCCTACCAGTAGCCAAAAATGGACGACCAAGAATAATTGAGACATCTTTATCTGCCTCATAATCTAAAATAATAACATCAGTAGGAAATATAAATTTATCTACTTTAACTAAGACATCCTCAATCTTACCCTCAGGATATGTGATAGACCTATCAACTAATTGGAGTGTGACCGTGCTAGGCCTAGCTTCACCAATACCTAGCTTTCGATAGACCGAAAGAGGCATAAGGTTAATGCTCGCGCCTAAATCACAAAGTGCTCTACCCAACTCTTTTCCACCTATAGAGACAGGAATAGTAAATGACCTTGGATCCTTAGCCTTGGTTGGTAGCCCATTCTTAAGAATAGCACTACATTCCTCAGCAAGAGATACAGTTTCAAACTCTCCTAACCTCTTCTTTTTAGTCAAGATATCCTTAAGAAATTTTGCATAATTTGGCATTTGCTCTATAGCTTCTACTAAAGGAATATTTATATGCAATTGCTTAAGAATTTCTAAAAACTTTTTAAATTGACCATCCTGGTACTTAGGCTTCTGCCTTTGTGGAAAAGGTAGAGGTGGTACATAAGGTGGGGGCGGTACATAAGGTGGTTCTATATCTGGAACAGAACTAGATGCTCCAGCATCTTTATTGTTGCCTCGATCATTTTTACCAGACTCCAACTCTTTTTCAACAACAACAGTTTTATCACTACTCTTCTCTACATCCTAGGGTTTACTAGGCTCTCTTTTCTCTTCTAGTGGCTTACCACTCCTTAGAGTCACAACCTGCACATGCTCCTTACCTTCCCTTTTTGGGTGTTCAGTATCCGAAAGAAGCTTCCCTTGAGGTCGTGCCTTCAGCTCATTAGCTAGCTGACCCATTTGCAATTCCAGGGTTCTCAATGAAGTTTGATTACTTTGAATTGCGGCATCAATACGAGCCATATATTCTTTCATCAAAGACTCCAGAGAACTCTCTGAATTTTGCTGGGGCAATGCCTGCTTATTTTGTTGGGGCATTCCCTACGATTTAGTAAATTTTGACTGGTTCGCCACCTTCTGCTGTGCTTGGGGGGCTTGCGAATTGCTTCCTTGCCCTCCCCATGCAAAGTTGGGGTGGTTACGCCAACCTGGGTTATGAAAATTCGAATAAGGGTTATTCCTTTGATTACCTACAAAAAACGCAGAAGCTGGATTGCTAGGGCAAAACTCATAATTATGATCTTCACCACAATAGACACATGATTCTTCTGTAACTTGGTTTACAACTGCAGCAGACTCCACCACTGGCGGCTGCTGAACATGGCTAACTACAGTTACGTTTTTAAGAGCATTAGCTAGCATTGCAATATCAGCCCTAATAGTAGACACACCATCAACTTCTATCACACTCTTAACTTTCTTACTAGAGCCTCTAACATCTGACCACTAACAACTATTGGTTGATATTCTTTCTAAAATCTCATGGGCTTCATTAAAGGTTTTTGCCAAAAGGGCCCCTCCCGCTGAAGCTTCGACCATACCTTGGGTTGATGAGTTTAGCCCATTGTAGAATGTTTCCATTTGGATACAATGAGGTAAACCGTGGTGAGGACACTTTCGCAAAAGCTTCTTAAAACTCTCCCAAGCCTCATGGTGCGTGGTTCGCTGGATGAATATGTTAGTAAAAGATAGATAATGAAATGAGAGTAATTCAGCCAACCTTTAGTGCAAGTATACACTGTCGCACGTAGTAATAAAAACCTTAGAAGTATTCCAAGGGTATCGATCCCATGAGGACTAAATTGGAAACACAGATTTGAATAAGAAACTGTTCAAAGATTGCTTAGAATAGGTAACCAAAGAAATAATTGATGATTGATTTTTGGAAAATGAACAAAACAAATTAGTAAAGAAATAACAATGATAAATAAAACGAGGTGTTCAATATAGTTTCATCCCAAAGGCAAATAACTTTAATCATAGATTATTCAACTTAAGCCTATTCAATGCATTGAGTCAGATTTAACTTCTATTTGGCCTTGCTCCCAAGAACCGTTAGAAGGCTAAGCGAATACCATTATGCACATTTCTGTGACTCGACTCCGACATAGATAAAGCAAGCATGCAATCTATAACCCTATAGTTGTTATAGGGTGCCTTAGGTAGCCTCGCCCTATAACACCGAATACACTCTTTGGAGCCCTTTCTCCTATATCCCCTTTATGAGAACCGATATCGTTCGTCCCTTTCGAGATCAAACTCACATGGCATGCAAAGTCTAAGTGATCAAATTAAACTCAGCAAGATTCAGAATGATAATCAATAAAGGATAACATGCATTGAATAAAACTTAAGCAAAAAACACTTTCAAGCTATTGAACCATAAGGGAATTCACTATATTGAACCCCTCAACGGGATTTAGCTAAGCATGGTGGGATAAAGTGCAAATGAACAACTTTCCATTGAAATAAAATAATAAGAATACAAATGAATGAAAAGTGACAAATGCTGGAAATAATGAGCAGTAGCTAAATACTAGGGTTTTTTCTTTTATACAATCCTTCTAGAGTTCGCTTGACACTCTACTCTCCTTTACAAATGGGAATAGGGTGAAAATCCCTACAAACACTAAGGTTTGATGTCTAACTAAGGTTAGAATTTAGTCATCTAAGAAGGACCTCGGGCATCCCTACTCATGGGCGTCTACTAGGGTTTTGTCACCACCCTCTTCTTCCCAGTGAGTTCTGCTTGGATTTGACTTCGAATCAAGGCCTTATATAGTGTGGAGAGTAGTTGAGGAGCCACGAAACAGGTGCTGGTAGGTAGCCCAGTCATTTTTGGGGTCAAAACGACCGGTTAGGTGCGCAAAAGTCTCGTTCAAAACGACCCGCGACGAACTCGGAACGACCTCTGTTTTTCAAGAAATGCAGTCGCATTTGAAATTGGCCTTCCCAGAAATGCGGTCGCATTTCTGGGTAAATTCCAGCTTTCCTCTGTTTTCCTACCCAACACCAAATTGGGTCAAATTCATATCAAATTGAGTCTTTTTAAGCACAATTAAGCATATTTTGACAAATGTGACTCTCAACTCCCTAATTCATCAACGTTAACATATTTTGAGCTCGGGAATAGTAAAATTGACCTAAACATGCAACTTTTTACAAGAAAATGAACTAAAGATAAAGGGTAAAATAGGTATATTTTTTACCCTTATCACCTCACTAAAAGTTTCATCTTCGAGTTGCCTAAATCCCACTATCTCACTCCTCAACTTGACATTCCTAGTTGGTGGAAAATACTTACTAAGAAATTTTTCCGCTAACTCATTCCAAGTGCTAATTGATCCTGGAGCAAAAAAATTTAACCATGCATGCCTTTGCTCCATCTCTAAGAGAATACGGGAGCAAAGTTAATCTAAGGGCATTTCTCGACACTCCCTGAATTACAAACGAATCACTAACTCCTAGAAAAGACTTAAGATGTAAATGAGAGTCCTCAGATGGTAAACCATGAAATTGACCCACGGTTTGCAACATCTGAAACATTACCGGTTTCATTTCAAAATTTTTTGCCTCAATTTGAGGACGCACAATTCCTGGATTTAACTCATCAAACATCGAAAAAGCATATGCTCGAATGGCTCTGACCCTACCATTTCCTACAAGAATAGGGTTCTCAGCCTGGTTATTTTGCTGTCCATTTTGCTCCTGTAGTGGATTTTGCTGCAACACACAGTTCTGCTGGGGATCAGCTTGATCTTCTGGAATATTTGGAAGACGCGGCACGTTATCCATTGGATTTAGATTTCTTTGCTGCTCCCTCCTTCTTCTTCTGAATGTCCGCTCAATCTCTGGATCAAGTTCAAATCTCACCCTAGGAGGATCGCTCATGCACCAATCTCACACCTAAAAAACAAAAAGATACAATAAAAAAAGTTCACGCACCAAACCACTAAAACACACGCACAAAACAAATCAGATAAAAACTAATTCAATTCCCCGGCAACAGCGCCAAAAACTTGTTGCCTTCTAGAGTGGGTTACAAATATGATAGAATTTAGCTCTAGAATACTATGTAAGCGCACATAGTCTCCAACAAGTGATAAGTAATTTATCGTATCCACAAGGTTTTGAATAGCCTTCACTCTACCTATCTTGTGTAGCTTTTTAGTGATTTGAAGGTTGTTAAAATGATTGGGTTTTGAAATAATGCTGGAACAAAAGAAATAACAGAGCAAAAATGTAAACGGATAAAGTAGAAAGATTGGAAACAGGTGTTGGTTAAGACTTCTGTAATTGTTAAAAAGATTCTCTAGCAATTGTATTGATAAGGCAAACTCTCGCAATCTTACCAGCAGGATCCTCTCAGAACTCTTAATCTTTTGGAATGTGTTTCAACTCCAATGAAGCTCTACCGATCGAGCACTAGGCAACTGGCTATCCCTAACTCAGTCACTAGCGTTCACCAACACATAATGGTCTAGTGTGATTACAAGCCACAAATCCCTAAATCATCCCTGAAACTAAGAGAAGTTATTCACACCGGCTGGCCAAGCGGGCACAAAATAGACTTAAAACAAAAATCAATATCAATTGCTAGATTATTAAGAACGGCAATGACATAATCCTAACCAACACCAAAAGTAAATTAGTTCATGGAATGGAAAATAACACACGCTACAATCTGTACACGTGCATCCATAACTACAAACTTTTTACAAGAAAAGATAAATTCCCTTGAAGAAATTCGTAGTTGATGGTCTTCTTGAGTCTCCAATTGTTCTTCCTTTATTCGGCTTCCAAAGATGGAAAATGAGTCTCCAACTCAGAATTAATTGACTTGAGGCGACCCTTTTCCTTTTATAGAGTGGAGTCAACCCTAATTAGGTCAAAGATTACACGTGGAAGGCTCTCCAAGCTTCCTAGATCCGAGATTGCTTCAGAAAATGCCACCTCATTAATGAATCACGTTCAACTCACGTGGCCAGTTTTGCTCCTAACTTTGCTGGATCATGGATTTTGCTCCCTCGAGTCACTCAAAATTATTTTCTCTCCAAAAGAACTTCCAAAGCATCCATTCTTCTAAATAGGGTAAAACATATAACATTCATCTAATAACACACCTATTTGGCACAAATGACACACAAATCACTTAGAATAAGGCTTTGGAAGACATTTTGGAGAGTTATCACCTACTTACCCATATTTTAAATCTATTAAAATACTAAGTAAGACATTTTTCTAATCCTATTAGAAATGGTGATCTTAGGTCTAATTGATTTTAAACCGTTTTAAAATTAATTCATTTTTCCTTAGATCCTATGTTAGCATGCAACTCTTTGTTATAGGTTTGACGGTTTCTATTCATCAACCCTTATAACTATTATAACTTTTAATGAATTATCCCTATAACATGCTTCTAATTGTGATAAAAATATATAATTATCAAAAATAAAAAAAATTACCATTATAAAGTATAAACATTTTGAAATAACCTACGTCTAGGTGATTTCCAAAAGCATAACTATTACGCTATGATGTCTAGGTGATAAAAACCTCACATCGCTCACGCATCCTCATCTTGGAATATGAAGTGCTTAACCGGCTAGCTGATTAGTATAGTCCATGGGTTCTCCATGCACGTTTTATATGCCTTTTAGAGAACCATCTATGAGTGAGAATGGACTTAAAATAGGGACCTTAATCATGTTTTAGGGCCTCAGGTAGACTTAAAGGATCCTTAAGTCTTATGTTAGCTAGGGTTATTTCTTTCCTCATCTTAGGACTGATGGAACCCAGTATTCAGGCACGGGATCGTGCATTCTATCATTGACTGGTAGATTCCAGTTTTCAGGCACGAGATCGTGCATTCCATCAGTCGACTGTTAGAGCTCAGTTTTCAGGTACGTTATCGTGCACTCTCTCAGTTGAGGACGGTGTTGAGCCAATGTTCAGGCACGTCTCCATGCACCAGTCGCTCCATCGAGTTTTCGATGTTGAGCTTACTTTCAGGCACATTTTTCGTGCGCCAGATGGCACTCAGGCATGTTTCCATGCACCAAATTGCTCCACTGTATTTTCATGATTCTGGGGTGTTGTGTTGGGATAGGTAAAGTTCTGCTAGAGGTTGCCAGCTAGTCTCTAGTTTACTTGCCTTACTCAACTGACCCACACAACACTCTAGTTGGCACAGGTTGGGGATAGGTAATCACCCTAGACAAAACATTTCATGAACTCAGTTATAGCCCTAGGGTTAGAAACCCGAATAACTGTTCCAGTTAGGTCTCTATGATGTTAATGTTGGGATAGGTGTCCTAAAACTCGTAGATAGTGAATGATAAACGAATTATATACTTATTCGATAAAAGCGTTATCGAGACTAATTCAGTAAAGTTATTACTGAATAAAGTAAATTGCACTTATAATTACCCAAATCCAATAAACTAAGATCCATGGCTATAGGATGAACTCTTGAGCTTTATGTAGAGACATAAAAGTGGATCAAGCTTGAGTAATAGCCAAAATGGTCTATAGTATAGGAATAGGGTTGGGTACCTTATTCTGGGGACACTATGAGACGCGGCCCACTTTATAGATGGTATAGACGATGTGATCCTAAATCGTCCATGTAGAGACATGCGAGTGGGGGCGTCCTATGCAATGAGTTTGCATAAGACCAGGACCAAGAAATAAGTCACTCTCGCTTTATAACACCGTTTACTGACGAGATGACTATTTCATGTGATGACCTAGGTAACTCGATCTTAATCCTGAGCTAACTATGAACTCCTGTTTATTCGGGCTTATCCTTAGATCTGCATAGGTGAGAGTGGCTCAGTATCGCCGACTCAATAAGCCTCCCATTTCAGGGATAGGAACGGGTAGATAGCTGGGGACATAGTCGTGCAAGAAGGAATTCACTCCTACCCGAATTAGGGATAGTAGAGAGGTTGTTCCCTTAAGTGCTGACTCCGGGGCTTGAACAAAGGGATCCCGCCCTCTCATTGGCCCGAGAGGGACTCGGTTTATTGGTTGGACCATAAACCAATTGTTCATTAGAGGATCAGTGGGACTTAAGGAACTAGAAGTACTATAGGGGTAAAACGGCTTATTGACCTAGCTATAGCTACGAACAACCTGTGAAGGATCGACTTACTAATCATGGTTAAATCAAGTGGACAGAAATATATCTATAGTGAGGGGAGTGCAACTATCGGGCTATAGTGGAGTGCCCCGGTAGTTAACGAATGTTGGCTAGCTTGGATAATGAGATTAGTCGGTTAGCCTCGAATCGTTGGAGCCCATGATCTATAGGTCCATTAGGTCCCCCTACTAGCTCATATCGGAATTAAGCCTAGAACAAAAGATAGGAAGCTTTGAATCGTTCAAAATCGGGAAAAAAAGGGTATTATCATAAATTGTGTTTGACACAATAATTTAATTATGAATTAAATTAGAAAATGAGAGATGAAGTATTTAAAAGTGTTTTGAATACTATATATATGTATTAGGAATCATATATATGGAATTGCACAAGATAACAAAGATTAATTATATTAATCATATCAAAATTAATTTGAAAATTTTCAAATTAATTACCAAGCAATCAATTTCAATTTAGAATTGAAATTGGGGATAATTTGCAAGCTTGAAATTTGATTTCAATTTGAATTTAGTGGATTTAGTTGGAAATCCATTTAATGCATGATCATTCAAAGTGGAAAGACAACTCACTCATGCATTGTTGCATGTCTTGTGAGATGTACACCTAGAATCCACTTGAACTTGCAAATACACCATGTGTCTTGTGTCTTGAGGCTTGGCTTTGCATGGAGAATGTCTTTAAAAGGAGCTTGAATCAAATTAAAATGGATGTGAGCCATTTTCCTTAATGTTATGCTGCTGGAATTTGGACTCAAAGTTCTCTCTTCTCTCATTCTTCTCCATTGCTTGATGTTTCAAGCATTCCCTTCCCATTCCCTATCTTATATAAACTCCCACAAGTCGTTCTTGGCCCGGAGTATAGTAGGGAAGACTCTAGAGGTTGTCCAAGGAGCATAGGAGAGGCAAACACCACAAGGAGTTCAACATAAGTGAGCTACAAAGGTTGGTGTTTTCTAAACTCTCTATTCTGTCTTTTCTAGAACATGCATGCTTTAGGAGTAAAATTGAATGTCTTAAGTGCTTTCGATCTTCAATTGCTTCCGCATGTGTAATATGTACACCTTCAGTTAAGATCTAAAATCAAGTTTCCTGCTAGTAGATTTCATGTTATTAGATCTCATGCTATTAGTTTTAGCCCTTAAGTGGGTTACTTACTGAGTATATTCTTATATACTCACCCATGCTACATGACTTTCCTTTTCAGGTGGTACTTGATGACATTAGGCGAGTGGCGAGGGCAGTGACTTGGCTAGGCTATGGGATGCATCTGCAAATCATGTTCCTAGAAGTCTAGGACCGAGTTTCTTAGCTTCATATTTTCATATGTTCTTAATGTTCAATTTTATAAAAATTGTCTATCATCGTTTTTAACTAATCGTTTAATGTAAATGACTTATGCTTTTGGGCCCAGTTTATTAAATAAAATATTTCTACTTATAGTCTCTTCTGCTTTAAAGTTTCAAAAGTTTTACGTTTTCATACATGTAGTAGCGACCCTCAGCATGTTTTTACTTCCTTTTAGTCGGGTCGTTACAGATCTTTTAACCAAATTTTGATGTGTGAGCATAGTTGAGACATATATCCTAAAGTACATTAATGTAGTTTTTTCACTTTCAATAAATATTAGCTTGGACTTCAAGATTCAGAGAAAAAAAATATATTTATTAGCTCCGAGACTAACATAAATTGGATATAAAACATATAAGCTATGTTCATTACCAAATACTCCAAAACCTAAACAATTTAGTTGAAAAATTATTCGATGTGCTTGTCACAATCTGTGACCACTTCCTAATAGTCGTTTTCTTTAAATAACCATTCGATATAAGTTAGAAATATAAATTTTAATTTCTCCCATACTACTAACGAGGTAGAATTGCCATCTTTCATTGTTCTAGCCTCGTCCAATAGTTTCTCCAATTTAGTTTGTGATTCACTCTAAAACATAAGCCCACCATCATTTCTTTAGGCTCGACTCGTTCCCTCGAGAAAAAAGAAATTAGATCTAAATTAAAGAAAGAAACAAGAAAGAATAATTGAAGCCTCCCCAACAAATGGTATATTATTGATCAATATAATAAAATGCAATCACAACCACTGATACATGATTCAAGATCTTTCAAATTACCCATAATACATTAACCAGAACTCTCAAAGGCCAGCATTGAATGGCACTCCAGTGGCAGGCAGCCATGACTTCCCAGCAATAAAATTCCCAACAGTAAACTTTGATGCTTCTGTGACACTTGTTATGACTCTATAACCCTTCCATTTCACTCTCCTTGCAGTAGAAGAACCAGGCCCAAAATTCTTGTACTCTCCATAATACAATGTATTCAGTGCAAAATTCCCACTCCATTCCAACCATCCTGCAGGGTTCACCAAGCTATCCATGAAGCTTTGCAAGTAAACCGTGCGAGAGTACTCCTTCCATGGCCTCCCCAAGTAGGTCCTCACCGAGCTTAGCACCGGCTTGAGGTCGGCCGCGGCCATCACTCTCGAGTTGTGGATCGAGATCCCGGTGTTCTGGTTCGGGTCGGTCCGGCCTTGGGCGGTGACGACGCATTGCTGGCCGGGGATGGGTTTTCTTGCGTAGATCATACAGTTTTGGAAGACCACGGCGGCGTTGCCGAAGATGAAATCGACGGTACCGTAAATGTAGCATTCTCTGTAGAATTGTCTTTGCGAATGGACGTAGAGAGTGTCTTGATATCCCTCGAAGCCGCACTGGTAGAAGACGGAGAGATCGGAGCCCGACCGGAGGGCTACCGCTTGGTGGTTTTGGGGTCCAGCGGTGTTGCGGAATGTGATGCCACGGGCAATGAAACGTTCCCCAGTCACAGCTGAACAAAGTCACGAAATTTAAATAAAATTTAATAATGTTGGTAGAGAAAAACACGAAAGAGATTGAGAAGAAACTCACCAACAGTAGCAGAGTTGAAAGTAGTGGAACCACCACCAACACTTCTACTTCCAGTAATAATAGTATACCTCAATCCATCCCCAACAAGCATCAAATTCTTCACTTTATTCCCAATCACAACATTCTCCTTGTAAATCCCTCTCTTTACATGTATCACAAACCTCCCACTCCCACTCCCACTCCTCTTCGCCGCCGCGTCCACCGCCGCCTGAACCGTCCTAAAATTCCCCGACCCATCCTGCGCCACCACCAAGTTCGCCTTGGGCGCCGCCGCCTGCAGCAGCCGCCGGTCACCCGCCCGAACCCACTTGGGAAACCCGCCACTGTATCCCGACTCCGTCTCCGTGCAGTTATTCATCGCCAAACTGTTGCTGATGAGCTTCGTCACGTTGTTCCTTGCCAGAATGGGGAAAACGGCGTCGTAGTCCTTCACGTTCAGGTCAACGAACCCAGCACGGCACGTCTCGAGGTTAGTCAACGCCGAGCTGAGCCACGTTTGGATGTCGAAATCGGAGCACCTGTTGGAGAAGGTTCTGTTGAGTTGGAGGATTGTGTTCTGGTAGAGCTCCAGACAGTCGGCCCATGCGGCTTTCTCTTTCTGGCTTCGGCATTTTTGGCCCAGTTGCTTTGTCACTGTTTCGGCTGTTAGAGCTCTTTCCATGGCGATTTTCAGCGCCGATTTCTTGAACTCTGACAGCTTTTTTGGGTCAAACTTCCCGTTCTTGAAGAAGTGCTTGCACACTTCGGGATATGGGGTTCGGCTGCACCATAAATCTATGGCATTGTAGTTGCTTGAAAACGATGCGGAGATCCATGATAAAATGGACAGAGAAATGAAAAGGATTGAAAAATGGAGCTTTTGAGCCATTTTAATTCTGTTTGATGTTTTGGTTGGTGGGTTTTGGGCTGTTTATATAGGGGAACAAGAGAGCAAGACTTTTTTTTTGTTTTTTTTTTTTTGAGACAGCTTGGATTGGGTTTTGTTTTTGAATGGAGAGATGAAAATGGGAGCAACCTATGGGAATATTGTGTGTGTGTATAATTATTATGAAATGATAGTTAAACTACCTATCAAAAAGTCTTTTGTTTTGAATTGGTCTTGGTGTTAGTAGGTGATTAATTTATTGGAGATGTTCTGTTTTTGTTATTTTATTGTAGTTTTCAATCATTTCTCTCTAAGCTAGCTGTCCAAATTAGATTGTGGGCTTTTGTCGGTTTTCTATTTTGTATTTTTATTTTAGCGGTAGGGATCTTCCTACACATATCCCATCAAAATCTTGACAACTAAGAAAGAGAAAGGTAGAAAATGAGATTTTTTTTTTATCTCTTATAGTTGTCAACATTTTAATGGTGGTATGCACCTAGAGAGATCACTACATAATGTGCAGTCAACTTTTTTCCTTTTTATTTTAAGGAGGTAAGATTTGGTTAAATCTACGGATGAAGTCCACTGTAGATGCCAAAATTTAATAAACATAACTTTCAAGTGTTTTGTTATGAATAAAAAAAAAAATCAAGTGTTTTGAATTCATGTTGTTGAATTTCAACTAGTTAAAGATATTTAAATATCTAAAGGTTAGAAGTTGGAACTTCTCATTCACGTTGTTGAATTCAAAATTAATAATAGTTGTAATTTAGATGTTTTGTAAAATGAATATTTGAAGCTCGTGTTTGTTATTATCAAATCATTTGTATAGCTTGGTAGATAAGACACAAATTACCATTTCAAAAAAGTCGATGATTTGATTCTCTAACTATAAATGTTGAATTAAAAAACGCGATGGTTTTAATAAATACTTTGAAATTGCACTTGTTGAATTAGAAAAAAAAATCAATGGTAGTTTGAATTATTGGTAAAATAATGGTGTGTTTGATTTAACTTTTCAAGTACTGTTTAATTTTGAAAAAAAATCTAGTGTTTGGCAACTACTAAAAATAACTTATTAAAAAATGATATTGAGAAATAAACCATTTTGAGAGAACTTGAAACCAAATTTTTTAAAAAGAGTTTTTAGTATATAATAACTTGTGTATAAAAATACTTACGATGAAATATAACCAAACATATGAGTGTTTAAATTCTAAACTATTTTTATTAAAAAAAAATGTTTAAAATAAAATGTATTCTTGAAAAACATTTAAACTAAAAGACATTCCAAACAGACTCTAAATGTTGGAGTGAGTATATGTGAAACTACAAATTTAAGAAAAGTTTGTGTTTGGTAATATGAAATTATCTTGGGTAAAATACCTTTTTGGTCCCTCATGTTTGGGATTAGTTTCTAATAGGTCCCTAGGTTTCAAAATTGAACAATCAAGTCCCTAGTATTTTGAAAATGGTTCTATTAAGTCCCTCCACCGTTAATTTTTTTAACGGTGCTGACGTGGCAACGTTTAATAATAAAATAATAATTTTATAAATTAAAATAATATTATAATAATAAAAAATAATGATATTACATTTTAAATAAAAAAAAAAAAGAAAAAAGAAAAAACCATTTCTCTCTCCTTCACCTCCCTTTCACCCGTGCCCCTCCTCCCACTTTCCCCTTCTTTCTTCTTCATTTTTCTTCTTTTTTCTTTCCGTCGCCGGCGAACACTTCCTATCTCCGGCGTTTCTCCCGTGTTTCGAACTTCCGTCTCCGGCGAACAAACTTCCGTCCCCGGCGTTTCAACTCCGACATTGACGATGGAAGAGAAAATTGTTGTGTTTTTTTTTTCTCTCAGATCTGAAAAAAGGAGGTTTCTCCTGTGTGGGTTTCTTTTCTGAAATTTGGTTTGCTGCGTTTTTGTTGATAAAGAAGAAGATGGGAGGGTTGGAGAGGGTTTATTGAGGAAGAAGATGAGGGGAGTAGGGATGGGTTTGTTGAGGAAGAAGATTGGAGGGGTGAGGAAGGAGATGTGGATTCGGGGGGTGGGGAAGGGGAAAGGGAGGGAAGAGGAAGAAGGGGATTCGTTTGGAGAGGGGTTGCGGCGGCGACAAAGGGTTGCGGAAAGGGGCGGTGGCGGCAAAGGTTAGATTTAGGTGGAGGGCGAGTGGGTTCGTTTGGAAGAAGGGAGGAGGCTCCGGCGAATTGGCGGCGACGGCGGGGGGAGGAGAAGGGAGGAGATCCGATGCAGTGGGGAAGTGGCGGCGGCGGCGATAGGGGAGGAGGCGGCGACGGCGACGGTGAAGAAGAAGAAAATAGGGAGAGAAGCCGCCGTCGCGGGCAAGGAAAGGGAGGGGGAAAGGAGAGAGAAAGAAAGGGAAACAAAGGGAAAGGGGAAGAAAGGGGGTTCGGGAAAGGGGGTGGGTGGGGGAGAGAGAAAGAGTAGTTTTTTTTTTTTAAATAATAATTATTATTTTAATATATTGATATATTATTATTTTAATTAAAAATTAATATTTTAATATTTTAAAATATGCCACGTCAGCACCGTTATCGCCACGTCATCACCGTTAAAAAAATTAACGGTCCAGGGACTCAATAGAAGCATTTTTTAAACAGTGGGGACTTGATTGTTCAATTTTCAAACCTAGGGACCTATTGGAAACAACCCTGAAACATGAGGGACCAAAAGGGTATTTTACCCAATTATCTTTTTAACAGTTAATTTCAAGGAATTTTAATTAATACATTTGCAAAATTATTCTCTTGGATTAAGAGACTCGCAATTATTATTTTTTTTTTTTTGACAACATGTAAGGGTGAGAGATAGAACCTCTCACTTCTTGGTCAGGATACAAACTTTATGCCAGTTGAGCTGAGCTCTTCTTGGCAAGTAGCTAAAAAAAATGTTTTTGTCAACGTTACCTTTTGTATGATTATGATTGGGAATGAAATTAGGTCTAAATAATTAAGATAAATAATGATTATATTTGGTTGGATTGGACCAATCCTTACAAATGAGGATAAAACACCAACATGTAATAAATATTAAAAAGTAGTATTACTTTTTTTTAAAAAAAAAAATAGTATTATTTTAAATTAATGTAGCATTAATTGGTTTGACAAAACATTGTAATCATTTGTTTTTAATTCGTTTGTAATATTAATTAGGGAAAAAAATCAATTTTGACCCCTGAACTTTGCAGTTTGTATCAATTTTAACCCTAAACTTTTAATTTTATCAAATTGAACCCCACATTTAACAAATTGTGTCAATTTGAACCTCCAACTTGCATAAATGTTACAATGTAGAACTTTGGTCAACTTTTCATTTTAATTGCTATTAAAACATGTAATTGACAATTTCCTTTTCTTTTTTCTTTTTTCTTTTTTTAATTCGCATTGCATTTGAGTTAGTGTTTTGTATGAAATTTGTTGGAAAAACTCTTTAAGAAATCAAATATCCTAGAGTATTCTTCTCATTATTATATATAAAAAAATTCACATAGTTATTGACAAGAAAAATCTAGCAAATATGAGAAATAAAAAACTCGAATTTTTTTTATTTCCGTTTCCTAGATTTGTACATTCTTCTAATTAGCAAGAAAAAAAACATTAAAAGTGTTATAGGTAATTTTGGACCACACTGACGCACAAGGAGCTGACGAAGACATTCGGGCAAAGATAGGGCCAGAAAACCGACCCAGAGGAAGACCAGACCAAAGGGTCGGGCCAAGTTGGCCCGACCCATATGGTCAGCCTCTTGCCAAGGCCGAGGCCTAGCATAATGGTCGACCTCTTGCCGAGGCCGAGGCCAACCATTCGGCCCGCCACCTCCGTTCGGTCCCTACTGCCCCTGGGCGCCCCGATTCCACCTGGTTCAGCCCGAAACACCTCCGAATTTCTAAAAACCCTAGGAGCATGAGCAGGTATTTAAACCCCTCTTCATCACTCAAGAAGGGATCCGAAAATTCATTCTCTGAACTCTCTGCTCTAACTCTTGCTCTTCCATCAGTTTTCTGACTTAAGCATCGGAGTCGGTGTGGCAAGCACCACACCGGTGTGCAGGTTTCTTCTGTATTGCAGGTCACGTCTTTCCCCTTCAAATAAATTCACTGTTGATGTCACGTGAAGGTCAGGTGAGTCGCTGGCCAAATTTTGGCATCAACAAAAAGAACGAAAAAAAAAATCCCACAAAGTTCTTAGCAACAAGAAAAAGCCAGCGAATATTTGAAGATAAAAAACCTCCAAAAATTTTTTGCTTTCGTAATCTTAAATAGCGGCAAAAAAGCCCTCACAAAGTTCTCAACAACAAGAAAAAGTCATCTAAAATGAAGTTTTTTCAATATTTTATTTATAAGAAACCAATTCAGGTGCAATGTGAATTAAGAAAAAATAAATAAATAATCAATTTCGTACGGTGGTTCAAACGGAAAATTAACCAAAGGTATACATTGTAACACTTATGCAAGTTTGAGGTTAAAATCGATACGATCTGATAAGTTTGAGATTCAATTTGATGAAATTGAAAGTTTAGGGTTAAAATTGATACAACTTGTTAAGTTTAGGATTCAAATTGATGAAATTGGAAGTTCAGGGTTAAAATTGATACAACCCCCAAAGCTTAGGGTTAAAAATGATTTTTTCCCTATTAATTATTGTGTTTCCTTCCTAATTTTAAGCCATTTATCTAGTGGTTGGGGTAAAAGTTGTAAATTAAGGTTCCGTTTGGTAACGTTCTCGTTTCTTGTTTCCGTTTCTTCATTTTTAATAAAGAAAAATAGAATTTCATGACCCTAACACCTCTACATTCTATAATAATAAACCTACATTCTTATTTATGTTTTGGAAAAACTTGGAAACGGAAACAAAAAAGGATAAACCAGTTTTAGTTGTTCCCAAAAGTTCTATGCAAATTTTGGGAGTGTTTCTAAAAAAATGAGAGACAAGAAACATACATAGTTATTAAATTCTTAGATTTCTTAATAAAATTAGAAACAAAAATAAGAAACGAGAACGATACCAAACGGCCCTAAACTTATCGAGTGGTTGGGGAAAATCGAGAAGCATCTCAACTAATTGCTTGACATTACTTTGGCACTAAACTTTGTGTTTGTTAAAAACCCGAAATATAATTATTAAATGGCATCTAAGTTTTTAGCAACTATCCCATCATGTAATCACGTCGTGATTAAATTAAGATTTAATTCTCGTTTAGGAGAGTGCATGGAATGTGCCTAAGCTATAGAATAGTTTTTAAGATTTTCATATGTTTTTTTCTTTTTGTTGAACACAATATTTGGATTAGGACGATTCAAACTTCTAATTTCTTAATCAAAGAAATATATCTTAAACGTTAAACTGTGCTCATGTTGGTCGTATTATCTTTGATATGTAAAGACTTAATTTCTTCATTTTTTTTTTTATATTATGCTCTAAATAAACTGAACTTATGATTTCGATAGGTCAATTATTGCTAGTATATAATATAGTAGTTGGTTTTAGGATTGATGGAAGATAACTGTTTTAGTTGTAGTTTCGATTTAAAGTTAAAACAAGCTATGGCAAGGTTTGGATTAAATGAAAAAAGAGAGATCAAATTTCTGATTTATATTATAGAAAAAGAGTTTGCTAAGATGAAACAAGGTTAATTATTCTATTATATTCTTAATTTATTGTCCGGTTAAAAAGTAATTATAAGCTCAAAGCTAGAGATCAACAGTTTTCCGATCCCTATGATGCGATTGTATTTAAAATGTTAGAAGACTCTATTTAATAACATTGTCGCTATGTATTCATAATCTCATATATGTCAACAAAAAGAACATAACTCAACTGACATGAAACTTGTACCATCCATCAACATTTTTTTTTTTTTGAAATGAAACTTCATTAAAGGACTAACTACCAGAACAACTGTCCTTATTAAAGAGAGGCCAAAAAAGGGGGGAAAATCAGGAGTCCAAAAATTTTGCCCTATTTAGCGAAGTCTCCTGATTACAACAAAAACAAAAGAAACAGCCTCTCTAGCAACACAATGGGCAATTGTATTAGATTCTCTTTTGCAATGGAGGAAGATCACTTCTTGGAGGTGTGACGCGAGGGAGAGGATCTCTTCGGCGATAGGCTTCATCTCCGACAGGTCTTCCGTCTCCCCCTTCAACACTTTCACAAAACCGATAACGAGTCCGATTTAATCTCGAGGAGAATTTGCTTCTCCAAGCAGGTACTGTATATCGATGATGTTCAAAGTTAAGAATATACACCCCATTTTAAGTCCATAGAAAATTTTAATTCTCGTTCTTTCCCTATTCTTCAACTTGAGAAATATTCCTCGCTCAAGATTAGGGTTTGCCACATGAAAAATTCCCAAGTGTCTTTATTTTAAATATTTTAGAATACATGGAACTTTGAGGAAATACAATTTTCGGTTTTGTATGATAATTTACATTATTGTGTTTGGTCAACTTCATGCAAATTTTTAGTGGAGTCATTATTGTAATTTTTACCAATGTAACTTGCATTTAAATATTGGTAATTGCTGCAAGGACCTTAATCAATATAAATTTCATGCAATTTGATTCATTTGCAAATTAAAAAAATAAAATATAGAAATTCTCAAGCGGATGCTTTGGCTAAATAAAAAAGCACTTCGCAATTCACAATCTGTGTTATGGGTGTCTGATTTTCCTGAGTGGTTAAAATCAATGGGATAAAATGTCCATTGTAAATGTATCATGACTTGTTCGTACAATTTATAGTGAAGGAAGTACTTTTGTTTCAAAAATAAAAATTAAAAAATAAAAATATATTAATTGGACATGCTTATAAGGACGTGACAACGTTTCCAACATTTAATGAATTTAAGTTAAGAAGTATTGATGCATGAATTTATTTTTACAACATAAGCGGAAGAAAAATATAGTTGATTTATTATATATTTCGTTACAAATATTCTAACTCATTATTATTTTCTTCAAAATCTACTCGATAATTACAAGTGAATGTTTCTTTTTTTTAAAGATAAATTACAAGAGAATGTTGATGTAATGCCAAAAAGAAAAAAAAAATGAAAAAGAAATATAATAATAATAATAATAATAATTGAAAGGAGGCAATTATACCAATGAGATGATCAAATGACTTTGTATGCTAAAGTTGACAACTGCTTGTAATTTTAATCATGATTAGTCGACCATTCACTAATTTTAATTCGTATAAATATATTCTAAAATCATCCAGTGCATGTGAGAGTAATATTTATATATGGCAGTTCCTCAAAAAAAAAAATATTTATATATGGCTGTTGACTTTTTTTTTAGAAGAAGAAGAAGAGGAGGAGTTTCTTTTAGTTATAAGGATTATTTATCAGTTCAACCTGTCTTTATATAATTTTTTTATTTTTATGGCTACAAATTTAATTCTTGATTTTTGATCATTTGACTTTTATGTTATCAAAAGTTTACTTAATCAATAATGTTTGACCTGACAGGTTGAGGATCTCATATTGAAAAAATAAACGAAAACTTCACAATAAGATACATGAGTTATTTTCTCTCATTGTCAATTAGTTTATATTTATCTACTTAGACACATTTATCTTTATAAGGAAAAGTATGCTTGCATTAGTCATGAGCAATAAGAGATAAAAAGAGTTGTCTGCAGTGTGTTCAGTTAGGCCAACCAAGGGTTAAACTCGGGTTATGGGTCCCTACATTGTAGTGTGAAAGTCAGTGCCCTGCGTTAAAAGAATGCAAAAGGAAAAAGAAAAAGGGAATTCCTTATTCAGGCACCTAGGTATTGAGAAAGCAACCTAATTTGGTTCATTTAGCCTTTTAAGCGAGACCTTAGTTCTAGTGTAGGAGGAAGATAGGTGGAGGGTTCTTATAAATCATTCCCGGGCTAATAGGGACTGCTCTAGGAGAGGTTTATCACACACACAGACAAGAATATTCTTGAAAAGTCTTGATTTGCCTCATATTTGTTAGCATACATTAGCTTCTCTTAGGCAAAAGACTTAGCATATGTAGCGTAGGGATTTGATCATGTTAAATTCCATCATTTGAGTCTCTTCCATTCATATTATATAGTGTTAAGCTTGCTCGAGGACTAGCAAGATTTAGGTTAGGGTGAATTGATAGAGCTAATTTGTTTATGTTTATCTTCCTAAATTGCTTATCTTTATTGAATGCTATGTGCAAAATGCTTTAAATTGATGGTAATATTGTTCCAGGCCTAATCTATGAGTTCGGGACCGATTTCGAGTTGAAAACGAGACAGTCCGAAGCAACACCAGTAGCTAGCTTGGAGTTAAGATGATCGAGGAAGTGAAGACTAGCTGAATTTCAGATGAAATCAATTGGCTGTCTGCTTAGATTTAGACCACTCATTTTTCGGATGGATTATGTCTAATCGTTTGTCTAAAAAAAAATGATAATTTGACATCATGTGACACAAGAAAATAAATTAGATAAATAAGTACAAGAGGATAATACATATATTCTAAAACCTTTTTTGCTTTTCCCAAATCCTTAATTATTTTATCTATCTAGCATACTTTGTTGTGTCATGGGTCATGCTGACATGTAGTATATTAGCAATTAGCAACTCACATTATCATATAAATAACTATATTAAAAGATGGAATTTCTTCTTAAAAAAAAAAAAAAAGACGGGAATTTATTAAAATAAAAATTAAAAAGATATAGTTGGAATTTTAAAAAAATTAAAAACTCAGTAGATATTTAAGTATTTTAAGTAATACATATATGTTAGTGGGGGGTTGCGAGAAAGAGAATAAACTGGGTTTCGTTGACATTGGAGAGTCGACACTTCCCCACAAGCAACCGATGATCGTTCCGTACCACCGTGTCCACCGTCGCTGAATATTGTTATTGAAAAAAAAAAAAAAAAGAAAACCTTAATATTTTTATTTTCTCTTGTTATTTCAATTTTCTTTCTATTATAAAAATAAAATATTCATAATATATTATCGATGGCTAGGCAAAAACAATGATGGTAGACGCCCAAGGTTCAAACAATATTTTTGAAAATACTAAATTATCAACAAAATGTGCTAATGTTGACATAAATACCTAATAACAAGATTTTGATTAATCTTTTCGAATATTCTAATGTTACACAATATTAATAACAAGATTTTCTTAATCTTATTTAATACCGGTGAAATGCTTATTTGTTAATATAAATATTTTTTTTTTATATAAAATCTATTTCTTTATGTATGAACTTTTTAGAAATAAGCATGTAATTTTGGACCACTCCGATGTACAAGGAGCTGACAAGGACAACCGGGCAGAAAAAGGGCTGGAAGATGGACCCCAGATGCGAAACGGGCTAGTGGGTCGGGCCAAGACCGAAGGGGTCGGGCCAAGCTCGACCCCTTGCTCGGCCTCGGCCAGGTCGAGGCCGAGGCCGAGCTCGTTCGGCTCCGTTTAGTCCCTGCTGCCTCTAGTCGCCCCGATTCCACCTGGTTTGTCCTGAAACGCCTCCGAATTCCTAAAAACCCTAGGAGCATGAGCAAGTATTTAAACCCCTCTTCATTACTGAAGAGAGCATCCCGAACTCGATTCTCTACTCTCTCCTTTTGCTCTCTGGCTCTCCTCCTTCCATTTTCTGACTTAAGCATCGGAGGCAGTGTGGCTAGCACCACACTAGTGTGCAGGTTTATCTTTTTGCAGGCCACGTCTTCCACCCCCCGTTGGTGGCACGTGAAGGTCAGGTGAGTTCCTCCCGACCAAATTTGACCATCAACAATCGATATCAATATTATTGTATCAAATTTCTATTTCCATTTTCATTAGATTCTTGACATTTTCATCTAGATAGATATATATATTTAAATCCTTAATTAAAACTAAAATGGAAATTCACTTTGTTTCAATTTTGTGGCGTCTAGGAGTTTATTTTTCATGAATTTGATACAAATATCGATATCGATGATTGTTTCTAAAAAGTTCATACAAAGAAGTATATTTTATAAAAAAAAATATTTATCGATCTAGATGAAAATGTGGCCACTAAAAGCATAATTGTCCATTTAAGTTGCAAAACAAAGTTAAAAATTGTCATTTATTTCAGCTATATGAGTCTGTTCACCTTAATTATTTCCAACTATTGTGAGTTTATCTATTTCAGAAGCTATATAAATTCATGTTACGTAAAACTTCATCATCTTATAATTACAATATATACCAACTTCTATTAAATTTATAAGATTACACAAATCTAAGTTTCAATCATTTATCCCTTTTTATAATTTAAAAACAAATTAATAACTTCATATATACTTCATTGTAAGTTGTAACATATATAGTATCAAAGTCATGAGTCAGACATCTTCACACGATAAATTATCTAGAAATGTACTCCAAACCATCACAAGTATTTAATCCCAACTCTTAAATCAATTAGCTGGTTGTCAAAAAAAAAAAAATAAATAAATAAAAAAAAAAAAATCAATTAGCTGGATTCAGCTTAAAACTACTTTTGAAATAATCTCAATAATCAAAATACCCATGGTAATTTGTACAGAAATTATAGTGGATGAGTTCCTTCCTTTAACCCATGATAAGATTTCATGCATTAATTCAATTTTTATTCTTCCCTAAATACCTTTATTTAATTTTGATATTCTAATAAATATTGATTTTTTTTTTCATGAACCAACCGATTGTCAAATTTGGTAACTCTTATTTTATCAATTTATTTTAGTATTTTTTTTAATATTAACCATTCCATTTATGTTTTTTTTATTTCATTTTTTTTTCAATTTTAGTCAACTGTCGTTTTTTCCAAGATCATTTCTTTTCTGTCAAATGGTAAAGACAAATATGTAAATGGACTTCTTAAACTCCTTTAATATCCAGTTGTGAGCTAACAGAAATGTAAAATTATAACAAAATGGACACTTTTAGAATACATAAACTACTATTAACCGATTTGTGTAATTACCCTAATTTGTAAACATGTTGAAAGCCTATTCTAATTACGTTTTACAAAAAGTTCGTATTTTGTTTGGGTTTTGGACATTTTTAATTGTTTTTTCATGTTTTGTTCATTAGAGGTTTTCTTTAGCTATAATATAATCAATTTAAATAATGATTATGGGACTCTAGGGATGGACGAGGATATAGAAGAACATGATTATCGACATAGAGTTGGAATAATTATATTCTAGTTAATTGTCCGTTGAACTTTTCCACTCTCAAAATTATTCTTTTTTTTTTAAAAAACAACATCAAGCTATTAGAAACGCGTACGCCATCAAGTCATACAACCAACTAAATTTATCACTCATTAATATATAGAAAGTTTGTGATAAACGAGATGAGACATTATATTAATGTTATATGTTAATTATTTGCCCAATTATTTTTTATTACAATCAAGGCAGGTTTTCCATCGAGAAAAAAAAAAGTGTTTTTCTTTAAATTTATTTATTTATTTATTTATTTTTTGTATGAAAGTCAATCTCTTGAATAGCCCATTGAAAATATAGGAAGTGAAGTTTTGTCGACATTGTTAACAATTTACAACTAATGTCAATTGTCTTTTAAAAAAAAAAATGTCAATTATTGTCCAAGTTGGATTTTTTTTTTTTTTTTTTTTTTGACAAAAACGATATTTTGTATCAAACGGGCATAGACTTTTGACCCACACCCCTGAAAATAAATAATTAAATAAATAAATAAAATTCATGCTTTAAAACTTTAAACCACACAGCTCATGGATAAGGATAAGTTTCTATCTTGTCTAGCTTTTCTTTCATCTCATAGCTAAGCAACAAATTAAACAACCCTCCTTTGGAAGAAGTTTTTCATATGCAACAAAGTGGTATATCAGAGCAAAGGTAGAAGATGTCATCCAACAATATGTTGCAACATTAACTTCCTTGATTTGAAAGAAAGAATTATAGATGTTGGAGTCTACAAAGGAAGGTTCTTTTTTAATCTCAAGGTCTTTGGAACATTGTTGTAAATGGATATGTGGAGCAAAAACATGAGGAAGGTCTTTCAACATATAACAACTCAATGAGTTGAAAGATGCTAGAAAGAAAGACAAAAAGACATTATTTTTAATTTACCAAACTGTAGATGGAAATATCTTCGAAAGAATTTCAGGAGCCTCAACTACTAAAGCAACATGAGATGCATTATAGAGTCTATGCGAAGGAAAAGAAAAGGTAAAAATGATAAGATTGCAAGCACTTTGAGCTAAATTTGATACCATTATAGTGAAAGATATTGAAATTTTTGAAGAACTTTTTAATCGTGTTCTCTTAATTGTTAATCAATTGAGATCAATAGCTTAATGGGATCTCTCCAATTTCATGAGCTTAGATTGAAGTGGTTCGATTCCACTCCTTTAGAAGAAGCTTTCTGTATGCAAGCTGCTTCGGAGGGAGATATAGTAGAAGAAGAGGTGAACATGGTGGTCGAGGAAATTAAAAATCCAATGACTTACAAAATTTGAGTTTGAAACAAGTGATAATCATCAAAATTCTTCAAATAGAGGAAGGGAAAGCAGTTCAAGCAAAGGAAAATGCAAAGGTAGAGGTCATGGAGATTTTTCTCACATTAAATGTTTCAATTGTAGACGTTGTGGACATTTTCGAGCAGATTGTTGGTCTAAAAAGACTAATTAGGCAATGACAACCTTGATGCATGGACAACAAGATAATGACCAAGACCTTCTTTTGCTACTTTAAATTAAATGTCCAAGAAACAAGCACCGAAGATATATAGTATCTTGATATAGTGGTTACAATAACCACATGACGAGAAGGAAATATATTTTTGTAACTTTGGATGAATCTCTTCATAATAAGGTGAAGACTGGTGAGAATAAGAAGCTTGAAGTCAAAGGAAAAGGAGTTATTCTTGTCAAGACAAAGAATAGAGCAAAAAGAATATTATTGATGTGTATTTGATAGCACGAATTTCGTGCTAAGTTATTAGCCTAATTCTTGCTTGATTCCTACTTATTATGTGCTTAATTTGATGAGAATTCAGGTCAATTAGTGATCGAACCTCTTGGAATCGATTCAGATGAAAAGGGGCATAATTGGAATAAAAAGAAGTCAATTCGGTCAAAGGGAGGTCAACACATCAAGATACAGGCCAAAATCTTGCACCCAAAGTGTTTAGACACTGCCCTTGATGCTGTGGAAAGGTCTCGTAGCGTTGAGACGTACGTTGTCAACAACGTTGAGACGCTAGAAGCAAGTGTGCCTGAATTTTCGTCCGAAGGGTCTCAATGCTGCTTGCAGCACCTCGACGCTCTTGCCTAGGTATATATAGATCCTTTCCCAATTAGGTTTTCATCCAGCTCCCATTAGGGATTAATTTGCCGCCACTTTTCATTTTTAGTGTATTTTCTCTTTATTTAGTTTGTATTAGCATGGTTTAGGTAGATTTAGGATGACTAATCAGGCCCCGATGCCTTGTTTGTGCTTGTTGATGTCTTGCTAGGCAATTTTCATGTAATAGGGGACTCGGTTGTAAGTTTGGTTGTAATTTTTATGAGATTCTTGTACTTAATTCTATGATTTCATTGCTTTATATGTTATTAAATCTTTTGCAATTGTAATTAGAATTGGTAGAGAAGCGTGACAAACTTCTCACAACTATTTTAATTACTTAGCTAGTTTTGCAGCATTAGATTGAAGCAAGTGGCAGTTTGGTATTTTATCCCAAATTAATTAGCAGTTTGCATGATAAATCTAGGATTCAATAGTTTGCTAACGCATGATTTAGGCTTTTCCTAGTTGTGTAATTAGCAATCTAAAAATCTCGTGCTTAATGGAATTGTTAATTAGTTTTTTTTTTTTGAGAAAGGAATTGTTAATTAGTTAATTATTGCACAGTTAATTAATGAACAATTAAAATGTTAGAATGAACAATTAAAATGTTAGCTTTGATGCATTGGTCGGGTTAATAATTTTAGTGATTGATGTGACTGAATTTGATGATAGAAAATATATGATAATGATTTCAGTCAAAGTGCAAGTATATACTATCGCATGTGTTGCCTTGTGCAAAGTGATTCTAAATATGCAAGAAAAGTTCACAAACACACATGCAAGTGCACGCGATATGTAGCAAGTGATAAGTATTTTTATATCGTTTTCCACAGGGATTGATACAAGAAAATTACTATTTCTAAGCTCAATTTTTAATGAAATTCAAGTAACCAAGGAAAAAATATTTTCATTAACTAATTTGCAATAATATAATACAAGCTTTTAAAAGATTTAAGTGATAGAACTAAAGAAAATAGTACAAAAGAGGAGTTTGGACAACAGAGAAGAGTAGGTTCGGATTAGGAGTTCCTTTACTGCTACTAAGTGCTGCTGCAGCTAAACCAGTGCAATATCCATCTCACTCAGATTATTCACGGAAATTTTCCAATTCTCCTTGAGTTAGGTGATCAAATTCCCATTCAACACCTAATTTAAAGTGCTACTGAATTGTGCATTAGGTGAGTGTTCATTCCCAAACTACCCACTAGCTTAGCCACTACTTTTATTAAGCTAATAAAGTAAAGCATTCGGTTATCATTCATTTTCCCAAATTCATGACAACATTACTAGATAATGGCTGGCCAAACAAAAATCTAGTGCTAAAATGAAGCACACTTTACTTTAAAATGGAAATAACAAGGTTCAACTACAACTAGACACTTAGTTACAAATATAAAACTCCTAATCCTCACCTAATGAGGGTTAGTTCATGTTCAAAAGAAAAATAAGTTCAATATAGCATAAAACTCTCATACATAACATATTTTCAGCCTCAAACACAAACTAACACCAAGGAGAAGAGAAAAGATGAGAAGAAAGAGCTAAAGAAAAAGCTTCCAAGGTAGAATCCAGCTTTCCCAAGCTGGAAATTTCTCCTACAGCAGCTTCCCTCTATCTTTTTCCTCTTTTTCGCCCACAGCAACAACTCCAAGGTTGATTTCTTCTTTTTCAGTCGTTCCCCCTCCTTTTTTGGACTTCATTCCTTAAATAGCATGCCCTAATCATGGGATTCAGGGTTGATTGGACACCTTTGGCCACATAGATTCTTTTCTAAAGGCTGAGAACAACTTGCATCAGCATCTGAGAGTGCCAGCTCAATTAATGAGCCTACCACGTGGAAAACACGTGCAACCACTTAAGATTTTCAACTCCCCTACTACCTGATGTCAGCTCAGCTGCTATAGCATTTTCTGTGCAAATTACAGCTCTAGATTAGCTTAGAAAAATCCAAATATGCATCAATTTACACTAAGCTTCTTTCCAACAAAATCCACACAACATGCCTCCAAAATTCACAATTTCATACACAAATTATCATCTATTCTCAACAAACATAAAGCTTCAAGCCTACAAATATAGCCAATAACTCTTGTTTCCAAGAGTTATCAGCATGTAGTAATAAACAATGGAAATATTCCAAAGTATCGATCCCATAGGGACTAAATGTAAATTTAGATTTGAAGAAGAAGCTGCTCTTAAGCACGACAATGGTAACCAAGTAAATTGAATAGTTTTGAGGGTTTGATTTTAATAAAGAAAACAATAATGAATAACAAGGAACTTAGTTTAGTTTCAATCCAAGTAAAATTAACCTTACTTAAAAGCTTGCCCAACCCCTAAGTTTATTCATGCACTAGATTAGGTTTAACTCTTATCTGGCCTTGACTTCAAGCACCATTAGAAGGCTAAAAAAGGTCGACTCACATGTCTGTGGCTACATTCTGACATAGATAAATCATGTATGCAACCTATTGTTGGGTTTTATGCCCTAAAACTCGTAGATAGTAAATGAAACAAATTAATCGATCTCAATAAAGTGTTATTTGAGTAATTCAGTAATTTGGTTATTGAATAATCGAGTTTGCATTAATAAACCCTAAATCCAATAAACTAAGATCCAAGGTTGTTTAAATGAAACTTGGACTAGTGTGTGGGGACATACGAGGATCAGTGTCCAAGTAACAACCTAAAAGGTCTATAGTATAGGGATAAGGCTGGGTACCTTATCCTGGTGACACTATGTGATACGGCCCACCTTGTATTCGATACAGATGCAATGATCCAAAGCATCCATGTAGGAGACATGCGGGTGGGGGTATCCTATGCAATGAGTTTGCATAAGACCGGATCGCGAAATAGTAACCACTAGATATAACGTAGTTAACTAGTTTAGGTTTCTATTTCAATAGGATGACCTAGGTAACTCAATCTCAATCCTGAGTCTGTTATGAACCCCTTTCAGGAGGGATTGTCCTTAGATTTGTATGGGTGAGAGTGGCCAGTTCGCCGACTCAATAATCCTACCATTTCAGGGGCAAGACCGAATGGGGGCTGGGAACATAACAGTACAAGATGGAATTCACTCCTTCCCCTATTGGGGTAAGTAGATGTGTGTTCCCTTAAGGGCTGATTCTGGGGCTTGAACAAAGGGGCGCCGTCCTCTCCTGGCCCGATAGGAACTCCTGTTTAGTGGTTGGACCCTAAACAACTTGTTCATTAGAGGAATCAGTGGTACTTAAGAAACCAGAGGTAACCCAGAGGTAAAACGGTAATTTGACCCAGCTGGTGTTACGAACACACGTGAAGGATTGACTTACTGCATTGGTCGATATCCGTGGACACAAAAATATTCTACAGTGAGAAGAGTGTAGCTGTGGGTCTTTAGTGGAGTGACCCACAGTTAACGAATGTTGACTAACTTGGTTAATGAGTTTGGCCAATTAGTCTCGTATCGTTGGAGCTTCTGATCTGTAGGTCCATTAGGTCCCACTGGTAGCTCGTAAAGAGACTTGAGGCAATTAAGTATAAATTATAAATTGAAAGTGTTCAATTTATTTGGGGAATCGTATAATGTATATTGATGCATTATAATATAAAGTTTATGAAACTTTATAATATAATTTTTGAATTAATTTCAAAAATTAATTCTTGAGAGAAAATATTTGAATGAGTTCAAATAAATTTAATATGAATTGGATTCATATTAATTTTAATAAAATCCCTAAGATTAAATATATGATATTTAATTGGGTAATTAATTAATTATGGAATTAATTAATTATTTATTAAAATTAGAAACCTTTTCCTTTTAGGAAAGAAAATATTTGAAAGAGTTCAAATAAATTTAATATGAATTGGATTCATATTAATTTTAATTTTAATAAAATCCCTAAGATTAAATATATGATATTTAATTGGAAAATTAATTAATTATGGAATTAATTAATTATTTATTAAAATTAGAGACTTTTTCCTATTAAGAAAAGGTCTTCCTTTTCCTATTAGGAAAAAGGTCTTGGCCTTTACTATATATAGGACCCCTAGGGTGGGGTGAAAGGCATCCCATTCATTCTCCTACTCTCAGAGAATTCCCCTAAAGGCTCCCTCTAGACTCCCACAAGTCTCCTGCCTCTAGAAGTCTCAGAGTCATACCGGTGTAGCCATAGTGGTGGTGTTCGCTAGTTGGTGAATTTAATCTGAGTCGTCAACGAGAGTAAGTAATTTGTTACTTTATAAATTAGATTTAAATCTAATATTTTTGTATGCTTAGCCTTAATATATATTTAGAATAGTTCTAATATTATTGTCAATGTATTGGTATTTTAGATTAAACAAAATTAATTACGAATCGGTCCCAATCACTCTTCCACTTTACGGAATTACGGAATTCCAATCCTTCAATTGGTATCAGAGCCGATCGTAGATCTAATTTTGTTTCTCTAAAATTTGCATTGACTATTGGTGGGATTGATTAATGCATAATGTATGTATGGTTTGCATTGAACTGTTTAGGTTAATTTTATGGCCATAGATTTTACTGTTTTTATGTGATTTGATCATGTAAGGTCCCGGTGTTTCGGATATTTTATGTAAAATCGAGTCCTATGTAAGTCTGGGTCTAGAATAGGTTTTTTATGAGATAAAAATCGGAGAAATCGCGACGCTGTCACGATTACAGCACAAGTTAGGGATTCGCAACAGGACGGTTAAGGCGATTGGGCGGTCCAGTTCACGCCGTCTGGCTGGGCTGGGACCGATTTGGTCCGGTTCAGCTGGAATTTGGCTCGGTTCGTGGTTTTCGTAGCTGGTTCGAAGTGGTTCGGGTCGGTTCGGACGGTCTAGACCAGTATTTGGAGCTGCAGAAGGACTTTTAGGATAGAATTTAGCTATGCTTTATTTTATCTTAGGGGCCAAAATTAACTGGTTTAATTGCTATTTATTTGCTTTATGGATGTCATATAGCTTAAATTCCCACCATAGGTTAAGCAAGTTTTCATGCATATTTATGTTATAATTGTTATAATGTATGGTAATTATGCATGAATTTAATTTCATGAGTTATTTAATATAATCGTTATATTAAATATATGAAATTGGTGAAGCATGATGCATGACATTAATTTAGCTAAATATAATTGTTATATTTTATTAATGTAGCATGCATGTTTAGGACTATTTTCATGAGAATTAATATAATTAGTTATATTATGAATGAAAATAATCAATATATATCAATGCTTGTTTTCATGTATGATTTAATATAAAATGTTATATTAATTAAATGAAAATAGAATAGCATTGAGCATGACATTAATTAGATTAATATAAGAGTTATATTATATTAATGTCAAATTTCATGTAATTTAATTTCGTGGATGTTTAATTAATATAATCGATATTAATTAAATGAAATTGAAATTGCATGAAGGATGACACCATCTTAGATTAATATAATCGTTATATTATCATTATCGACGTCATAATAATATGGTGTTTAATAATTAGAATATGATTGTTATTTTTTCAACATCATAGAAGCATGTTATAGGGCTAATCATTAAAATTTTATAATAAGTTATAAAATTGATTAGAAACCGTCAACCAATAACAAAGAGTTGCATGCAAACATAGGACCTTAGGTTAAAATGTATTAATTTTAAAATGTTTAAAATTAATTAGACCTAAGCTCATTATAATTCTAATAGGATTAGAATTATTTTCTTACTTAGAATTAAAAATAGTTTTAATTGACTAAGTAGGAAAAACATTACTATGATTATAAGGGAACTCCACCGGTTAAGTTCTGTCTAAGGCTGGGGGTACTTAAGATGATGGTTTACGGAACACCTCCTACTTGGGAACTAACCCGGAATACCAGAGTTGAATTAATCATAGTTAAATGTTAGCATGCAATGACACTAGGTTTATTAAAAGAGTTTAATTCACCTAGATCTTTAGAGTAAAGATTTATCATAACTATTGGTTATAAGGGAACTCTACCGGTAAAGTTCTGTCTAAGGCTGAAGGTACTTAAGATGACGGTTTACGGAACACCTGCTACCTGGGAACTGAGCCGGAACTTGAGTTGAATTAACCACAGTTATATTAGCATGCAATGTCACTAGGTCAATTAAAAGAGTTTAATTCACCTAGATCTTTAGAGTAAAGATTTATCATAACTATTGGTTATAAGGGAACTCTACCGGTAAAGTTCTGTCTAAGGCTGGAGGTACTTAAGATGACGGTTTACGGAACACCTGCTACCTAGGAACTGAGCCGGAACTTGAGTTGAATTAACCATAGTTATATTAGCATGCAATGTCTCTAGGTAATTAAAAGTGTTTAATCCACCTAGACATTAGAGAAAAGACCTATATATATAAAAGTTATATACAGGCATAGACTTAGATAGATTCACTTAGCCGGAATTTACCTAAGTAATAGACCCTATAATTATAAAAATACTCAGTGGGAGGAAATATGTCAAAACAAGATTTTCATAAATCAAGTTTTGCTCTCACGTCCTCAAAAGTTCACAACGTGAGGTCCATGCTTGGCCTCGAGTCACCTTGGGAGTGACCCCCTACGGATGGTGTTTGCATGGATTAATATCAAGGTGAATGAGGGAGTATTTTATAGTAAGTGGGAGCAGGACATGTGTCAACGTATCCTACGGTCTCCTCCATTAGGTTGCACCGTGAGATCCCCATGATCTGCCTGCGAGTCGTCCTGGGAGTGATCACCCTACGGAGGGCTTGATCATGGGAGTCGGAACAACGCAAACTACAGAAATGGATAGGGTTTCTTAGGTCCATTTCCAACTTTGACTTTCCCTATGGTAGCATTCTTGGGGCTGACCTCTGAAATTTGAAAAATGGAGGGTCACACTTAAGGGAAATTGTTAAGGTGTTAATAATTTCCTGACCGGAAAAAAACGGCAGCTAAGAACTATTGGAATATGAGTTATTCTGGGAATAGGGATTGGCTGAGATTATCTCAATTCAGAGGAGGAGTAGCTGACTACCCTACGGTAGCTGTTGTTCTAAACCTTTGAAGTATCGTTGCAAAATGAATGTTTATTCTATGGGTTGATCATTACTTTTGCTAAATTGATTGGATTAAAATAATAATATTATTTTGTGAAATGGATTAATGCAACAATACTTATTAAGTTAATTTGTTTGTTCTATCAGCAATGAAACGTTCTTTGTATGCCTCTAATAACGCCAATTACAAAACTGGTATTTCTAATACAACTAAGAAAACGAACTTAAACATTAATTGCGTGGAATTGGTCTTAACTGAGGACGGTCCTCAAGCTCACATGTCTAATTCATCTGAAATTGTTCATGATGAATATGACATAGATTGCTTAGCACATGTCAATGAAAATAAATTTGATTTATTGGTCATTGAAACGTGTATAGTGGAAAATGATGATACAGCCTGGATCCTTGATTCAGGTGTCACTCATCACGTATGCTCTTCCTTTGAGGGAATGAGCTCCTAGCAACAGTTGGATGCTGGGGAAATGACTCTCAGAGTTGGGACTAGGGAGCTCATTTCTGCTAAAGCAGTGGAAGATATTAAAATGTTCTTCTCCAGGGAACACTATATGTTATTAGATAATCTATATATAGTTCCCAAAATAAAAAGAAATTTGATTTCTGTTTCTTGTTTGCTAGAACAAGGATATTCAATGTCCTTTTCTGTGAATGAAGCTTTCATTACTAAAAGGGGTACTGATATATGTTCTGAAAAAATGGAGAACAATTTGTATGTTTTAAGACCAATAGAGTCTAGGGCTATTTTGAACAATGAAATGTTTAAAACAGCCGAGACTCAACCAAAAAGGCAGAAAGTTTCTCAAAGTACCTATCTTTGGCACTTGAGACTTGGCCACATAAATCTCAATAGGATTGGGAGATTGGTTAAGAACGGACTTCTAAGCCAGTTAGAAGATGGTACTTTACCTCCGTGTAAGTCATGTCTCGAAGGTAAGATGACCAAACGACCTTTTACTGGAAAAGGTTATCGCGTCAAGGAGCCCTTAGAACTCGTACATACGGATCTCTGTGGTCCAATGAATGTAAGAGCTCGATGAGGGTATGAATATTTCATCTCTTTCATAGGTATGGTTATTTATACCTAATGAGTCATAAGTCTGAAGCCCTTGAAAAGTTCAAGGAGTATAGGACTGAAGTTGAGAACTTGTTAGGTAAGACCATTAAAACACTTCGATCTGATCGAGGTGGAGAGTATTTGGACTTAAAATTCCAGAACTATTTGATAGAACATGGAATCTCGTCTCAACTCTCAGCATCAGGTACACCTCAACAAAATGATGTATCTGAAAGGAGAAACAGAACCTTGTTGGACATGGTTCGATCTATGATGAGCTATGCTCAATTGCCTAGTTCTTTTTGGGGTTATGCAGTAGAAACTGCGGTTTATATTTTGAATGTTGTTCCCTCAAAGAGTGTTTCTGAAACACCATTTGAGCTCTGGAAAGGGCGTAAAGCTAGTTTACGTCATTTCAAAATTTGGGGCTGCCCTGCACATGTGTTAGTAGCAAATCTAAAGAAATTGGTGAAGAGTTATAAATTATGCCTATTTGTAGGCTACCCAAAAGAAAAAAGAGGTGGATACTTCTTCGATCCAAAAGAAAATAAAGTGTTTGTATCGACAAATGCTACTTTCTTGGAAGAAGACCACGTTAAAGAACACATACCACGCAGTAAAATTGTGTTAAGTGAACTTTCTGGTAAAGCTACAAATGAATCAACAAGAGTTGTTGATGAGGCTGGACCTTCAACAAGAGTTGTTGATGAGCCCAGTTCAAAGGCTGGACCTTCAACAAGAGTTATTGATGAGCCCAGTACATCTGGTCAAGCCCATCTTTCTCAAGAGTTGAGAATGCCTCGACGTAGTGGGAGGGTTGTTATTCAACCTAAACGCTATCTGGGTTTAGTAGAAACTCCAACTGTCATACCTGATGATGGGGTTGAGGATCCATTGACCTTTAGACAGGCAATGAATGATGTGGACCATGACCAGTGGGTCAAAGCTATGGACCTAGAGATGGAGTCTATGTACTTCAATCAAGTCTGGGATCTTGTAGACCTACCTGAAGGGGTTAAACCCATAGGGTGCAAATGGATCTACAAGACAAAACGAGACGCAGCTGGGAAAGTACAGGCTTTCAAAGCTCGACTTGTGGCAAAGGGTTATACCCAAAAGGAGGGGGTGGACTATGAGGAAACCTTCTCCCCAGTTGCCATGTTAAAGTCGATAAGAATTCTCTTGTCCATTGCCACCTTTTATGATTATGAGATTTGGCAAATGGATGTTAAGACTGTCTTTCTGAATGGCAATCTTGATGAGAACATCTTTATGTCTCAACCAGAGGGGTTCGTTGCTCAAGGTCAGGAGCAAAAAGTTTGCAAGCTTAGACGATCCATTTATGGGTTGAAGCAAGCTTCCAGATCTTGGAATATAAAGTTTGACACTGCTGTCAAATCTTATGGCTTTGACCAGAACGTTGATGAGTCTTGTGTTTACAAAAGGATTATCAATAGTTCAGTAGCTTTTCTGGTGTTGTATGTAGATGATATTCTTCTCATTGGGAATGATGTAGAATATCTAGCTGACATTAAAAAATGACTATCGACTGAGTTCCAAATGAAAGATTTGGGTGAAGCTCAGTATGTTCTAGGGATTCAAATTATCAGGAATCGTAAGAACAGAACGTTAGCCCTGTCTCAAGCATCATATATAGACAAGATGTTGTCTAGATATAAGATGCAGAATTCCAAGAGGGGTTTACTACCCTTCAGGCATGGAGTTCATTTGTCTAAGGAACAGTGTCCTAAGACACCTCAAGAAATTGAGGATATGAGACGCATCCCTTTTGCTTCAGCTGTGGGCAGTCTTATGTATGTCATGTTGTGTACTAGGCCTGACATTTGCTATGCAGTTGGGATAGTCAGCAGGTACCAGTCCAATCCAGGGTTAGACCACTGGACTGCAGTTAAAAACATCCTCAAGTATCTTCGGAGAACGAGAGACTATCAGCTTGTGTATGGCTCTAAGGATTTGATCCTTACAGGATACACAGACTCTGACTTTCAGACTGATAAGGATTCTAGGAAATCCACATCAGGGTCAGTATTTACCCTCAACGGGGGAGCTGTAGTCTGGCGTAGCATCAAGCAAGGATGCATTGCAGACTCCACCATGGAGGGCGAATATGTCGCTGCTTGTGAAGCAGCTAAGGAGGCTGTATGGCTACGGATGTTCTTGATGGATTTGGAAGTTGTTCCAAATTTGAACTTGCCAATCACCCTTTACTGTGATAATAGTGGTGCAGTGGCAAATTCTAAAGAACCTCGCAGTCATAAAAGAGGCAAGCACATAGAGCGCAAATATCATCTCATCAGAGAGATCGTGCAACGAGGGGACGTGATCGTCACGAATCTGAGCACAATATTGATGATCCATTTACGAAGGATCTCACGGCTAAAGTGTTCGAGGGTCATCTAGAGAGTCTAGGTCTACGAGATATGTACATAGAATAATCTAGGGCAAGTGGGAGAAGTGTAATGGGTATTGGAATGCCCTAGTTTATTGTATTTATCTGTATTTGTACTTTTCATGTATTATACAGTATTAATACAAACTACTATTCCTACTTCAATGATTATTCATTCAATTTTGATTGTTGATGTACATTGCCCACTAGAGTTTTAGTTCAAGTGGGAGTTGTTGGGTTTTATGCCTTAAAACTTGTAGACAGTAAATGAAACAAATTAATCGATCTCAATAAAGTGTTATTTGAGTAATTCAGTAATTTGGTTATTGAATAATCGAGTTTGCATTAATAAACCCTAAATCCAATAAACTAAGATCCAAGGTTGTTTAAATGAAACTTGGACTAGTATGTGGGGACATACGGGGATCGATGTCCAAGTAACAACCTAAAAGGTCTATAGTATAGGGATAAGGCTGGGTACCTTATCCTGGTGACACTATGTGATACGGCCCACCTTGTATTCGATACAGATGCAATGATCCAAAGCATCCATGTAGGAGACATGCGGGTGGGGGTATCCTATGCAATGAGTTTGCATAAGACCGGATCGCGAAATAGTAACCACTAGATGTAACGCCGTTAACTAGTTTAGGTTTCTATTTCAATAGGATGACCTAGGTAACTCAATCTCAATTCTGAGTCTGTTATAAACCCCTTTCAGGAGGGGTTGTTCTTAGATTTGTATGGGTGAGAGTGGCCAGTTCGCCGACTCAATAATCCTACCATTTCAGGGGCAAGACCGAATGGGGGCTAGGAACATAACAGTACAAGATGGAATTCACTCCTTCCCTTATTGGGGTAAGTAGATGTGTGTTCCCTTAAGGGCTGATTCCGGGGCTTGAACAAAGGGGCGCTGTCCTCTCCTGGCCCGAGAGTAACTCCTGTTTAGTGGTTGGACCCTAAACAACTTGTTCATTAGAGGAATCAGTGGTACTTAAGAAACCAGAGGTAACCCAGAGGTAAAACAGTAATTTGACCCAGCTGGTGTTACGAACACACGTGAAGGATTGACTTACTACATTGGTCGATATCCGTGGACACAGAAATATTCTACAGTGAGAAGAGTGCAGCTGTGGGTCTTTAGTGGAGTGACCCACAGTTAACGAATGTTGACTAACTTGGTTAATGAGTTTGGCCAATTAGTCTCGTATCGTTGGAGCTTCTGATCTGTAGGTCCATTAGGTCCCACTGGTAGCTCGTAAAGAGACTTGAGGCAATTAAGTATAAATTATAAATTGAAAGTGTTCAATTTATTTGGGGAATCGTATAATGTATATTGATGCATTATAATATAAAGTTTATGAAACTTTATAATATAATTTTTGAATTAATTTCAAAAATTAATTCTTGAGAGAAAATATTTGAAAGAGTTCAAATAAATTTAATATGAATTGGATTCATATTAATTTTAATAAAATCCCTAAGATTAAATATATGATATTTAATTGGGTAATTAATTAATTATGGAATTAATTAATTATTTATTAAAATTAGAGACCTTTTCCTTTTAGGAAAGAAAATATTTGAAAGAGTTCAAATAAATTTAATATGAATTGGATTCATATTAATTTTAATTTTAATAAAATCCCTAAGATTAAATATATGATATTTAATTGGGAAATTAATTAATTATGGAATTAATTAATTATTTATTAAAATTAGAGACTTTTTCCTATTAGGAAAAGGTCTTCCTTTTCCTATTAGGAAAAAGGTCTTGGCCTTTACTATATATAGGACCTCTAGGGTGGGGTGAAATGCATCCCATTCATTCTCCTACTCTCAGAGAATTCCCCTAAAGGCTCCCTCTAGACTCCCACAAGTCTCCTGCCTCTAGAAGTCTCAGAGTCATACCGGTGTAGCCATAGTGGTGGTGTTCGCTAGTTGGTGAATTTAATCTGAGTCGTCAACGAGAGTAAGTAATTTGTTACTTTATAAATTAGATTTAAATCTAATATTTTTGTATGCTTAGCCTTAATATATATTTAGAATAGTTATAATATTATTGGCAATGTATTGATATTTTAGATTAAAAAAAATTAATTACGAATCGGTCCCAATCACGCTTCCGCTTTACGGAATTACGGAATTCCAATCCTTCACCTATAACTCTACAGTTGTTAACCCACATAATAACAACGATTTTTCCATGTCTAGACTTTACTCTTATATCCCCTTTATGAAAAACCGTTATTGCCCAACCCTTTTGGTATTGAAATCACACTACATGCTAAGTCTAAATGACAAGTTTAATCTTAACAAGACGACAATGAAATCAATAAAGAGAGAAATCCATAAATTCACCTTGGTGCAAGCAAACTACTTTTCAAGCTAATTCATTCACCAGAATATTCAATAAACTGAATCCCTTAAAGGAAATTAGCTACTCATAACAAAGAATGAAATGATAAAATTATTTTTCATTGAATAAGAATCCATAAATACAAAAGAATAAAAAGAATACAATGTTGAAAATAAAAACAATGCAGAAAGTAAATGGAAGGGTTTCAGTCTCTCAAGAGCTCTCACTCCAACTCAAATCTTCCTTTTACAAGGGGGATAAGTGGTATTCTAGCCACACTCATAGGTTTGGATTTAATCTAGGTTAAAAGTACAGGTCTTCTATGAGAAAATGTGGGTGTCATGACTCTAGGGCTTGAATAAGGGTTCTGTCACCACTCAAATCTTCTCGAGGAGTTTAGCTTGAATTCTTCACATTTGCTAGCCCTTTTATAGAGTAAAAATGGTTAGGAGGTCACCGAATTCCATGCTTGTAGAAGGGATAAGCTTAATTTTCAAAAATCAAAGCATGGGAAGAAGATAAATGGCAAAACAAATAAACTTATAGATGGAAGTAGGGATAAGGTTAATTTTCAAAAACCAAAAACTAAAAACTAATGCCCCATTTGAGACCCATTTGGTTTTTGGCTTTTGATTTTTGAAAATTAAGCTTATAAATGCTACTCCTACACCTATAAGTTTCTTTGTTTTGTTATCTATCTTCTTCCTATGTTTTTAAGAACCAAGTCAAGTTTTGAAAACTAGAAAAAAAAAATAGTTTTCAATTTTTTTTTTTTTTTGGAGTTAGGCTATAAAAAATCTGTAAAAATGACAAGGTGTCTTACGGTTAAAAGTTAAAAGGAAAATTAAGGCCCCGTTTGATAACCATTTGATTTTTTGTTTTTGGTTTTTGGTTTTTGGTTTTTAAGCTTATAAACACCACTTCCAAGTCTAAGTTTCTTTGGCTTTTCACCTACATACTTCCCATGTTTTCAAAAACCAAACCAATTTTTGAAAATTAAAAAAAGTAGTTTTCAAAAACTTGTTTTTGTTTTTAGAATTTGGTTAGGAATTCAAGTGTGTCTTTAACAAAAATGAAAACCATGGTGAGGAAATTTAAAGAAAACAAGCCTAATTTTCAAAAACCAAAAACCAGAAACCAAATGGTTATCAAACGGGGCCTAAGTAATTGTTTATTGTTTTCTTAATTAAAAATCAATTTCAAAAGCATCCAACTTATTTTGTTACCAATCATCGTGATTAAGAGTAGTTTCTTCTTCATATCTGAGTTTTAAATTAGTCTCTATGGGATCGATACTTTGGAATATTTCCATTGTTTTTATTACTACGTGCGATAGTGTATACTTGCACGTTTGACTAAATTCATCTTTAATTCATATTTTCCATTAACACTTTTTGTCATCGAGTTCAGTCACGCATCAGCTACACTCAAAAGAAGGGAGTTCATTATAATGAGGTTTTCTCTCTCTGGTGGTGAGGCTTTCATCGATTCGATTAGTTTTGCCTATTGTTGTTCACTTTGACATGTTTCTTGAACAGATGAATGTCACCACAACATTCCTTCATGGAGAACTAGAGGAGGTGATTTACATGGCTCAACCAAAGAGCTATGAGGTGAAGGGAAAGGAAGATATATGGTTTGTCTCCTTCACAAGTCCATTATGGATTGAAGCAACCTTTGAGACAATAGTATATTCTCTTTGATACATTTATCTTGAAGCAGGGGTTCCTCTAGAGCTCATATGATGTATGTGTTTATTGGAAACTATCTCTGAAAGGTACATATGTTTATCTATTGCTTTATGATATGATACTTGTGTCAAAGAATTATGCTGAAATCTATGAACTCAAGAAACAGTAGAGTAGTGAGTTTGAAATGAAAGATTTAGGTGCTTTGGAAAGAAACTTAGGCAAGGATGTTAAGAGAGATAGGGAGATAGGTTTGTTAACCATTTCGCAGGAGAGCTATGTGCATAAACTACTTGAGAAGTATAACATGTCTGATTGTAAGACAATTTTGACACCCTTAGCATCTCATTTTAGATTTTCTTCGTCTTAATCCCCTACTACTGATCAGGAAGGGTTAGAGATGTCTAATATTCCATATTGTAATGATGTAGGAAGCATTATCTATCTCTTAATTTGTACTAGGCCTAACTTGGGTTACTCAATGAGCATAATATAAGTAGGTTTATGTTCTGGAAAGGAGAATTGGAATGCAATTAAATATGAGTGCTTCAGTATGTAGAAGGTGCTTCAGATGTTTCAATATGATTTGGGAATGATTGTGATCAATCGACATTGTTGGAAGGCTTCATAGATGCAAATTATGCTACAAACCTTGAAAAAATAAGGTCTTTATTGGGTCACATTTTTCGCTTGTATGGGAATGTGGTCAGGTTTCTCTACAGCCAGTTGTTGCTTTCAACCACTGAATCAAAGTATATTTAAGTTGGTGAAGCAGTTAAGGAAGTAATGTGGTTGAAACAAATTGTTGGTGAGTTGTTGTCTCAAGAGTTTATTTCCATCATCCATTGTGAATGGTATTCATCTTGCGAAGAATGCATCTCACCATGAACGATCTAAGCATATTGATGTTAAGTTTCACTTTATAAGGGATATGGTTTCTTAGAATGAAGTTAAACTGGTGAAAGTTCATATAGATTAGAATTTGTTAGATATGCTTACCAAGGTTCTCACAGCTCATATGTTTAAATACCTGTTAAATGAGTTGAATGTAAAATAATGATGACAGGGAAATTAGAGAATTAACATATTGCTTAAGATATTCTTGTCATGAGGGAGATTTGTAAAAAATGACAAGGTATCTTAAGGTTAAAAGTTAAAAGGGAATTTAAGTAATTGTTTATAAAGTAGAGGGCCAAACTTGTAATTTGGCTATCATCTCCATCTTAGGGTTGTTTTCACGATTTTCAGCAGTAGAGCGAGGGAGGGAAAAACACGACAAAACATAGGGAAGAAAGCTCATTCAACGTTGTTCGGATCTTGTTTTCCCGTCGGTATGAGTCTCAGAATCACGTCGGAGTGGTTCTCGAAGTAGGAAGTTGTTGTGTATCTTAATTTTGGGCATCTAATCGGTGTGGGTCTCGTTTTTCCTTTGGGTCTTGGTTAAGAGATGGTCTCGCGTTGGTGTGTCACCTTGGGTATCAATTTAGGAAGTTGGTAGCGTCGTTTTCAATATTAGTTTAAAGAAGGTGTGGGTCTCGGTTTGAGTGACTGAATCAGGTGTGGATTTTTCCATTTGGACAACGTCAGACAATGTTTGTGGTTGTCTTTCACAGTGGGCTCTGATTAGTAACAAGTGGTTTAAACTTGTGAGTGATTTCAACATGGGTGTTTCGCTTGAAACTCAAATTGATTAAGGTTTGAGGTATTTTACATTGGGTTTATTCATTCCATTGTATTCTGTGCTTGGTGACTTGGTGCTCGTTAATAAAGGCCACATATAAGTTGGTTCTCAAAATGGATGTAGACTGAAAGGTTGAACCACTAAATTTGTCAGTGTTCTTTATCTCTTTGCTTGCACTACTACAAAAAAGGCTTTTAATGACGAGCAATGCCCGTCATTCAAGGGTTTTAATGTCGAGCGGTGTACGTCATCTATGCGGGTGACATCGTAGCCTTCAATGTCGGACAACTTTTAATGACGGGCAATGCCCGTCACTAAAGCCCGCCCGACATTAAAGGCTGCAATGACAGAAGCTTTCAATGTCGGTCAATGCGTGACATTAAAAGTCGTCTGTCATCAAATTGTCCGTCATTGAAAGGGTATTTTATGACTACATGTCCGTCATTAAAGGTGTTCGTCATTAAATGTCCGTCATTAAAGGTGTCCGTCATTAAAAGTCCATTAAACCTCTATCATTAAAAGTGTGTCATTAAATGGTCTGTTATTAAATGTCCGTCAAAAAAAGTGCGACATTAAATGTTCCAACTTTTTTTTGAGAAGAAAAATGTGCCAATTTATATAAAAATCAAATATTTGCTTAATTTTATTCCAATAAGCCAATTAATAAAATTTGTTCATAAAATTTTTGTTCATACAAGTTTGATATAAAAAAGTAAAATTACAAAGCACCTACACTTGAAAGCACCTATGATTAAAAGCCTACTTAAGAAAAATAAAAATTCTCGTACCATGCAACTTCCATTCTTTTCGACATAATCTTGCTCGTGTACATCGATCTTGAAGAACCTAAGAAAAACAAATTTTAATTAGATTAAACCGAAACATCTCGCACTTTACAACTGAAACAAGACCTCACATAACAAACATATGTCCAACAATTTGAAGAACCTAAGAAAAACAAATTTAGTTAACAATAAAATACAGAAAAAAATCAATCTCAATGAGTATAAAAAAAATTTGTTAGAGAACCCAATAAACTCCAAAAGCTTACAAACTTCAAGAGATCAAGTTTAACCCCTTCAAAGAACCTATAACGCTCTAGGTTTCTATACTTAACCCAGTGACATTACTAAAGCTTCTATCCTAATTCTAACCAGATGTTCCAAAAATTTCGACAGCATAACAACATACATATGGCTAACGTAAAAATTTTAAACCTGTTAAACAAGAGAAACACACTTTTATATGAAAAACCGCCCAACTACAGCCTCACAACAAGACTCCAAATATTCTAAAACTAAACAAGTTACGTCCCGCATCAAGCACAATCTAAATCTAAACAATTATTAAAGGACATTGCAAGAAAGTCAGCAAAATAATATCAAGGGAAAAAATCATTCTTAACCCTAAACTTTGGAGGTTGTATCAATTTTAACCCTGAACTTTCAATTTCATCAAATTGAACCCTAAACTTAACAAGTTGTATCAATTTTAACCCTAAACTTTAAATTTCATCAAATTGAACCTCAAACTTATCCGATCGTATCGATTTTAACCTCAATATATACCTTTGGTTAATTTTCCATTTGAACCACCCTACGTAATTGATTGTTTCTTCCTTTTTTTTTTCTTAATTCACATTGCACATGAATTGGTTTCTTATAAATAAAATATGGGAAAACTAGCTCTTTGGTCCCTGAGTTTTGAGGGATATGTGCATTTGGTCCCTGAGTTTTCAAAATAGACCTTTTTAGTCCCTGAGTTTTGAGAAACAGGTTTAAAAGGTCCCTCATACCATTTTTATTAATTTTTTTTTCATTTTTTAATATAAAATCAATATTTTTTTATTAACTTTTAATATTGAATGATTTTTATAAATTAAAAAAAAAAAACTTCTCCCTCCCCAATCTCTCTCCTCCCTTCTCCCTCCACGTTATTTTCCCCTTCTTTGTCTTTTCCCCCTTCTCCCCACCATCTTCTTCTTTCTTTCCACTTCTCCCTCTCAATATGTTGCAGCCAACAATAGGGGTGACGGGGCCGTGACACGTCTGTTTTAACCAAAATCGCGAGAGTTTGTTGAATCTGAGATAATGATGAAGATATGAGAAATGAGAGTAATCTATAGATCTTGATTTAAGCTTGTCGGCGACTTTGATTTTGGATAGCCATCGATCATTTTTTTGGTCTCTTGAGTTTGGGAATTAGGAAAAGATTATAGTGAAAAATGGTGAGAAATGGTTGGAGATTTCTAAAGATTGAAATGGAGGTCAGAGGAAGAAGAAACGATGGCGAGGAAGGGGAAAAGGCGAAGAAAATGGAAGGAGAGAGGGGAGAGAATGGGGTAAAGATGTGACGGTTTTTTTTTTTTAATTTTTAAAAATCATTCAATATTAAAAACTAATTAAAAAATATTAATTTTATATAAAAAACTGAAAAAATTAATAAAAATAGTATGAGAGACCTTTTAAATCTATTTCTCAAAACATATGGACTAAAAAGGTCCATTTTGAAGACTTAGGGACCAAACGCACCTATCCCTCAAAACTGGGGACCAAAAAGGTATTTTTTCCATAAAATATTGGAGAAACTTTATTTTAGATGATTTTTTCTTATTATTCAGAACATTAATTGTGAGGGTTTTTTCGCTGCTATTTAAGATTACGAAAGCAAAGAAACTTTGGAGGTTTTTTATCTTCAAATATTTATTGGTTTTTTTTATTATTGCTAAGAACTTTGTGGGAATTTTTTTTTCTTATTTTACGGTTTTTTTTCTTGCTAATTAGAAGAATGTACAAATAATGTAGGAAACGAAAAATAAAGAAATTTCGAGTTTTTTATTTCTCAAATTTGTTGGATTTTTCTTGTCGCAAATAACTTTGTGATTCATTTTTGGATAATAATGAGAAGAATAGTCTAAGATATTTGATTTCTTCTGGTTTTTCCAAAAAAAATCTTACAAAACACTAACTCAGGTGCAATGTGAATTAAAAAAAACGGAAATGGAACATGTCAATTACATGTTTTAATAGCAATTCAAATGAAAAGTTGACCAAAGGTCTACATTGCAACATTTATGCAAGTTTGAGGTTCAAATTGATACAATTTGTTAAGTTTAGGGTTTAATTTGATGAAATTGAAAGTTTAGGGTTAAAACTGATACAACTTGCTAAGTTCAGGGGTCAAAATTGATTTTTTTTTCCCTCATATCAAACACCAAATTACAAAATTGTTAAACAAACAATAGGAATGACGATCAAGTTGAACAAGGATAAAGTTACGTTGAGGTCTATATTAAGCCAAATAGTTCATAATTCAATATATACTACAGTAAGTTCTCACTTTTTTAAATCATTTATAAACAAGCTATTATAGATAATAATAATCATAATCTTAATATTCCAAATGATAACAGAACATCTCGAATAAAAAATATCCTCATGCTAGATTTCAACGAGCAACAAAAATGAAGGTATAACATAAATAATATAGGAAAACACATGATTCAAACAAGTATCTAATGGTAAAAAAAAGAAAGATGACTCCATACTAGCCAAATTCTTTATAAAACCTTCACTATGCTCCACGATATTTCTCCAACATTCTCAGCAGCAAGCAAGACAAATGGACATGATCCAAAAGCAAAAACGGTAAGCAAGAACTTACTCTAGGGCAGAGGAAGGCTTGTCATTTTGCTCCTAAAATGCAACCAGAACTTCATATAATGTCAAATTTCATAACTAAGGGAAATAGTAGTTTGAACTATGCAAAAGGGGGACTAACTTGAAGGGAGAAAAGTATATCTAGCGATGCAAATGAAGAGATATACCTATTCAGAACCATTCCAAACGGCTCCACTATAAACCAAACCTATATATTTCAATCAATCATCTCTTAAAGCTCCAAATATCACAAACATTACAAGTACTCGTTGTCATAAATTCTCAAATTTCATTAAAACCAACCACCCTCAATTTCACAACTAACTTGAAACTCAGAACTACAATGATAGAAGTTCTTAAATCATTTATAATATTAACCTTGTGCCATGGATGGGCTTTAATATGAGGGAACCTGAATTCCATGTCCTACAGAAAAAGAAATTAAAATTGGACCCATTTCATTGAATGGATCAATGCCTAATTGTATACCTTGTGCCATGGAATCTGAGGGAACCTGAAGTCTGTGTAATTTGAATTCATGCATCAAATTTCTTCCCGAGTTGGAGTACCAAGAACCTATAAGAAGTAAAAAAAAACTTTCTTTTTAATGAAATTTCCAATAGTATTTCTATTCTATGGCATTGAGTAACTCTAACTTAACTAATTTTCTTCTGAATTTTTTAAGCACGGACTAGTTAAGCTTAATTAGATCAAGGTATTCTGATCTCCAGAAACCTTTTGCTTGAGCATTTCTTCTAGCCTGGTCACCGCTGCGGCAAGAAGATTCTGAGGTAGTGTTGACTTATGTGATCCACTTTAAGCTTAGTTCTAGTCCCATGATTAGTTTAAAAATTCAGATCGAAATATTTAAGTTTTGGGGTATAATTCATATTGTTAATGATTCATTAGGGACAATGAATAATTCAAGTTTGGGGGACTTTTTGCTACTCCAATTGTTTTGCTCGAGCATTCCTCTCCTTCATTAAATAATTTGCTAGGTTATTGAGTAACCAGGGACATTTGTGATACCCATAGTTTGTTTTTGCGTCAAAAGATGACCGAGGAAATGTGAAAAAAAAAATCATTTGCTGAAAATTGTTGAAGATTTTGCTAAGAAAATTCACAGGGCAAAAGTTTTGAAGGATGAATGATAATCCAGCAGTTTTTCTGTCTCCCAGGACTTACGTGAGCTTCATCATAACATGTTGCCATTATGAGGGGCAAGGGATAGAATAACTAAGGATTCTTGAGCGTATAAATGAGTATGTAGCCCAGTTGGAGATGAGTTTGAGGCAAGGGTATATTGCACCATAAAGTGGGTCATCCCATGCTTAAGAGTTTATGACTGTAGGGCTGCTTTAAGTCTGAAAAACAAAAATATAAGACCCCTTAAAAATGTGTTTTTATATGTCTGATAATAGAGCTAGGTTGTGGCAAGTTCTTAGAATTTAGTAAAAGGTGGTGATCATTTGTCCATGCTGGAAGAATTATTTTGCTGCAGCAGAGCTTGGTTTTGCAGAATGCTCAGGTAAAGATTGAAGGTAGCGTTGGATTATCTGTTTTGATTGAGCTATACTTTGTCTGATGTTTTGAATTCTTAAGGGAAGGATGGTTAGTATTGCTCGGGACGCGCAATAGTTCAAGTTTGGGGGTGTGATAACTCTCCAAAAAGGAGTTATTTAGGCCTTATTTCTATAGTGTTTTGTGTGTCATTTGTGCTAAATAGGGTTGCTTTTAGATGATTATTATATGTTTTAACCTATTTGGAAGAATGGATGCTTTGGAAGTTATTTTGTGCAGAATATATTGCTGAGCGACTTGAGGGAGCAAAATCTGCGATCTAGCAAAGCAGAGAGCAAAAACTGCCACGTCACAGCTCGTTATCCATTTTAATGAACTGAAGTTTGTTAAGCTATTCTCAGATTCAAGAAGCAAGGAGAGTCATCCACGTGTCTAGGTCAACCTAATTTAAGCTTGTCTTCATTCTATAAAAGGGAGGAGCTGTTCAAGTCAAAATCATTCCACTTTTGGGGAAGAGATTTTCTCATTTCCATCATTGAGAGCCAAATAGAGGAGAAAGATTGGAGACTTCAAGAAGACCATCAATTACGGATTTGACCAAGGGAATTAGTATTTTCTTGAAATTTCTTGTAATTATGGATGCACATACTCAGATTGTAGCGTGTGTTGCTATCAGTTTTATGAACTAAATTTACTTAGGCGTGGTTAGGAGTAATGTAATTGTTGTGCCTAATTCTCTATGCAATATATGTTGATTTGAGCATCTTGATTATTTGTTGAGCATATTTACATTTTATGCCCGCCTGGCCAGCCGGTATGAATACCACTTCTTAGTTTCAGGGATGATTTGGGAAGTGTGTGACATTTAATCACACTAGATCATTGTGTATTGGTGAACGCCAGTGACTGAGCTAGGGATAGCCAGTTGCCTAGTGCTTGATCGGTAGTGCGTCATTGGAGTTGAAACACATTCTAAAAAATCCATAGTTCTGGGAGGATACTGCTAATAAGACTACAAGAGTTTTGCCTGATCAATAATATTGCTAGAGCATCTTTTAAAACAATTACTAAATCCTGACCAACGCCTGTTTCTAATCTGTCTGCTTTATTTGTTTACTTTCCGTTCTGTCATTTCTTTTGCTTCAACATTTTATCAAAATCAATCATTTTAACCATTTCGAAACCATTAAAAGAGTTACACAAAATAGATAAAGTGAGAGCTAATCCAGACCCTGGATTCGATAAATACTTATTTCTTGCTACGGATTGTGTATGCTTGCACAGTGTTCTAGAGTCTATTTTTACATTGTTTTTACTCACTCTGGAAACCCAACAATAGTGTTGTTAGGTTTTATGCCCTAAAACTCGTAGATAGTAAATGAAGCAAATTAATCGATCTCAATAAAACATTATTTGAGTGATTCAGTAATTTGGTTATTGAATAATCGAGTTTGCATTAATAAACCCTAAATCCAATAAACTAAGATCCAAGGTTGTTTAAATGAAACTTGGACTAGTATGTGGGGACATACGAGGATCGGTGTCCAAGTAACAACCTAAAAGGTCTATAGTATAGGGATAAGGCTTGGTACCTTATCCTGGTGACACTATGTGATACGACCCACCTTGTATTCGATACAGATGCAATGATCCATAGCATCCATGTAGGAGACATGCGGGTTGGGGTATCCTATGCAATGAGTTTGCATAAGTCCGGACCGCGAAATAGTAACCACTAGATGTAACGCCGTTAATTAGTTTAGGTTTCTATTTCAATAGAAGGACCTAGGTAACTTAATCTCAATCTTGAGTCTGTTATGAACTTCTTTTAGGAGGGATTGTCCTTAGATTTGTATAGGTGAGAGTGGCCAGTTTGCCGACTCAATAATCCTACCATTTCAGGGGCAAGACCGAATGGGGGCTGGGAACATAACAGTACAAGATGGAATTCACTCCTTCCCTTATTGGGGTAAGTAGATGTGTGTTTCCTTAAGGGCTAATTTCGAGGCTTGAACAAAGGCGTGTCATCCTCTCCTGGCCCGAGAGGAACTCTTGTTTAGTGGTTGGATCCTAAACAACTTGTTCATTAGAGGGATCAGTCGTACTTAAGGAACCAGAGTTAACCCAGGGGTAAAACGGTAATTTGACCCAGCTGGTGTTACGAACACACGTGAAGGATTGACTTACTGCATTGGTCAATACCGTGGACACAAAAATATTCTACAGTGAGAAGAGTGCAGTTGTGGGTCTTTAGTGGAGTGACCCACAGTTAACGAATGTTGACTAACTTGGTTAATGAGTTTAGCCAATTAGTCTCGTATCGTTGGAGCTTCTGATTTGTAGGTCCATTAGGTCCCACTGGTAGCTCGTAAAGAGACTTGAGGCAATTAGGTATAAATCAATTGAAAGTGTTCAATTTATTTAGGAGAATCATATAATGTATATTGATACATTATAATATAAAGTTTCTGAAACTTTATAATATAATTTTGAATTAATTTCAAAATTAATTCTTGAGAGAAAATATTTGAAAGAGTTCAAATAATTAATATGAATTGGATTCATATTAATATAAATAATTTAATAAAATCCCTAAGATTAAATATGTGATATTTAATTGGGTAATTAATTAATTATGGAATTAATTAATTATTTATTAAAATTAGATATGAATAAGATAATAGATTTGATCTTATTCATGACCTTTTTCTATTAGGAAAAGGTCTTGGCCTTTTCCTATAAATAGGACCCCTAGGGTGGTGTGAAAGGCATCCCATTCATTCTCATACTTTCAGAGAATTCCTCTGGAGGCTCCCTCTAGACTCCCACCAGTCTCCTGCCTCTAGAAGTCTCAGAGTCATACTGGTGTAGCCATAGTGGTGGTGTTCGCAGTAGTTCGTGATTATTTCACAAGTAGTTGGTGAATTTAATTTGAGTCGTCAACGAGAGTAAGTAATTTGTTACTATATAAATCAGATTTAGATATAATATTTTTGTATGCTTAGCCTTAATATAAATTTATAATAGTTCTAAGATTATTGTCAATGTATTGGTATTTTAGATTAAACAAAATTAATTACGAATCGGTCCCAATCACGCTTCCGCTTTACGGAATTACGAAATTCCAATCCTTCAAGTGTATCTCCTCTAGATTACTCTAGAGTTGTTGATGACTTAATGTACATGATGAATTGTACTAAGACCTGATGTGTCTATTTAGTAGGAAGGTCAACAAGATACACTGGCAATCCTAGGCATAACCATTGGAATGCTTAGTTAGAGTTCTAAGGTACTTGATGTACACTCTAGACTATGGATTGCATTGTATGAGGTATCCACGTGTACTGGAAGGATTTAGTGATGCTAATTGGATTTCTGATAGCATGGAGACTAAATCAACAAATGGGTATATATTTACCTTAGTTGGGTTTGTTGTATTATGGAAATCTTCAAAACAGACGTGTATAGCACGTTATGCTATGGAGTCAGAGTTTATAGCTCTTGACAAAGGTGGAGAAGAAGCTGAATGGCTTCAAAATTTCCTTGAAGATATTCCATTGTGGCTAAAGCCTGTGTGTGGGATATGTGTCTATTGTGACAGTTTAGCAGCCTCAATGAGAGCTAAGAATAATGTATATGATGGAAAGTCACAACATATAAGACGCAGGCATAATTCAGTAAGGCAATTGCTCTCTAATGGAATAATTTCCATTGATCATGTGAAATTGAGAGAGAATATTGTTGATCCTTTGACGAAAGGATTGTCAAAAGAGCAAGTGACATATACATCGAGGGAAATGGGGCTAAAGCCTATAAAATGAATTATTTGGTGGTAACCTAACCTAGTTGACTGGAGATCCCAAGACCTAGGTTCAATAGGCAAACTGGGTGAATGATTCATAGTTGACACACTAAGAAACTTATAGTTTCTTCCCATTTCTATGATGTTTGTAGAGTGTGTTTGATCTGTCGAAGTTAAGGTCATATTGATATTTTGTTTACAAAAGGAGTAATGGCAGAATACTCTTAATCAATATCACCTATGTGAGAGTAAAAGTGGGTCGCTTCTATGAGAACTTTTCAAATGGCTTATGTTCTCTAAAGCTCTCATGAAATCGGAATTTTGTCCAGAACCAAAATGGACACAAACGTATAAAACTTGAAGATACAAAATGAGTTATGTGTGATGTTCGTTGTCTCAATTTACCATGAGAAGGATAGTTCCAGAGCTAGTCTCACTATTTCTTCGGTAAATTCGATGGACATTCGCTAAGGAAGGTTCAAGTCCAGAAGACACCTCTCTTGATGCATAACTTGTTCGTTTGCTCTCAACGATTTTATTTTGTTTATCCTTACTTTCTTTCATGTGGGGGATTGTTGGATTTTTTTTGTAATTGGTGAAAGAAAGTAATTGGTTGAATGCCAAGAGGTTCAAGTTGGTCGTTTAATTCATGAGTTTAATGACAAGAAATTAAATTCATAACTTGTGTGAATATGAACAATTTGTGACTTTTTGTATTCTGCATTTGTGATAGCGAGCATAGCTAGCTAGTTTTCCCTAATTAATTTAGCTAGTCTTTTATAATTTATTGGCCAAAATGATGAGTTTTTGTGTTGTATTTGTAGGAAATAAATATTTGAGCTAATTGCATGTTCGGGACATGAAAAAGGGCTAAAAGATCGAAAAAGGATCAAGTTGGAAGAAGTCAAATTCAGCCTAGCTGATTAAAAAAAAAAAAAAAAAAAAAAACTTCATAGCGTCGCGACGCTCTCGGCAAATTTTCCAGATTCGCGGTATCGCAACAGCGTCGCGATGCTGTCCATAGCGTCTCGACGCTGTCGGCAGATTTTCTATAAATTCATCCTTTTGTGCTACGGATTGGGGGAGTCCAATTGGTTAGATTTTAGCCCTAATTTCGACTAGAGACCTTTGGTGGGAGTTAAAGCAAGGCCAAGGAGCGGGAATCAAGCGAGAAGACGTGGAGATCGTGACGGGGACGTGTCGGTTTCGACGGATTCGAGTTTTCCTTTCTCTTTCCCTTACCTCTTGTAGTTTTTATGGCTTTTCTTTCAATTAGTGTTTATGGTTTAAAGACTATGAATTGCTAGTTGTTTGTCTTAGGGATTGATGTAATTGTTTTAGTTTTTGGATTGATTTTAGGTATGAATGTGTTTTTATTTTATGCATGCAATTTTGTTAAATGCTTTCAATTACTTGATCACTAATTGAATGATTTAAGTGTTGAATCTAACTCGGGAGGGAGGATTTGGCCTAAGACTTACTTTGTTTAATTGCATGACTAGAGTAGAAATTCTAAGTTTGTGACGGGATTTGGAATATCTTTAGAAGCGTAACAAGGACCGAACCGAATAATGCCTTGCATGTTAATGAACTTAGATAGGGATATCAAGTTAGTTATATGCATGAGAATCAATTATACTCGGGAGAGGTAATCGTGATAAATGTTTCCTTGGCTTGTAGAATAATTGCACGGTCAGTTCATTCCTATTAATCAATCCTCAATCTTAATCAACGAAATCAATTCCCTAAGAGTCTTTCCATTTGAGTCTCCACCTTTATTTTATGCTTTTTGTCTTTAGATTTACCTTTTTTCATTAAGTTTTGCTCCCTAAATAAAATTGGACAAGAGTATTCACGGTACTTAATTTACTAGAAAACCAATCCAGAAGACGACACTCGTTTAATCACGAAAACACTATATTATTACTTGACCCATACACTTGCGGTTAGCAATTTGCACATCAATTTGTTATAAATACACATAAATACACTGTAATTAACGTAATTACAGAGTATTTATTGTTGCCTTTTCGTTTTTTCAGAGAGTTACTATTTGTACAACTATAAATAGTAGTTGATTTCTTCATTTGAGTATCATTCAATTTTCGTGGTTTCTCTTATATTTCCTTCTTTTAAGTTTGGTTTTGTTGAGAGTGAGTATCCAAAAGTTCTACCAGATCTGTGTAGTTTGAGGTTACTGTTCTACCGGAATTAGTCGTTGTATCCTGCTGAGACAATCGCTGTAGTCTGCTAGCAACCCGTGCAGAGCGAATAATTGTCTTCAGGACAGCGCTTTGATAGCGTGCCTCGACTACCAATCATCACATTCTTTTGTTTTACAGGTTCTGTTCGTTTGATGTGGCTGTTGTTGTCAATTGGATCATCTACGACCTTTGGAGCGCTATTGATATTCTGATATGGTTTAGTTATGATTTTTGTAATTTTTGTTATATACAGTGTCTGTAGATATATTTACACTGTATTTGTATGTAGCCAGTTGCATTGTAATCTGTTTGTTAGTGTGAAACAGTTTTTATATATATCATATTTCCAACATCTCTCGACAAATCGATGGCTGAACCCGAAAGCCCCTTGATCACTCCCATGGCATCAGACTTGATTTCAATAGGAATTTTTCTTTAACAACGAGGTTTTTAGTTTTGGTTTTTTAAAATTATGTTTATTTTCTTCTAATTTCCTTAAAATGTTTTTTGCATCTTTATTCATGAAACATATGAATTCTTAGCCAAATTCCAATGCAAACTACTTTTTTTTAGTTTTCAAAACTTGTCATGGCCTTTAAAAACAAGAAAAGACGATATATAACAAAACAAATAAACTTATTGATAGAAGTAGTGTATCTTAATTTTAAAAAATCAAATGGTTATTAAACGGAGCCAACATTATTACTATATTGGCCTTTTTGAGTTCAACAACTGAGTGTAATGGAAAATTCGAACCTCTAACCTCTTGATTGAGGACATATTTATTAATTAGTTGAACTACGCTTAGATTTGTATCAAACAAATTTTTGGTTTCATATAGTTTAACAATTTTCAAGTATATTGTTCATTCGTAATTAACAAAGTTTATTCTCCTTTGTTTGTTTTTTCTTTTCCTCTCAATTTATTCCATTTTGTTAAAAAAAAGAAAAACAAGTTTCAATTAAATTATTTAAAATTTTAATGTTATTCATGTATATGGTTTTCTTGGCTGATTTATTTATTTATTTTGACAACGAATTTTAAATTAACTAATGAGACATTTATATGACATATATTTTTAATGAAACTCGAGGAATAAAGCCATAAAGTTTTGACAATTCTTAAAAATTTAGAAGATAATTTAGAAACTTTACGCTATTAGGTGGGTGGATTTTGTTGTCTAAAATTTTGTCCCCTCGCCATGTAAGAGTCGTATAAGTTCTTTTTAATTCGTGGAAATCTAAATCTTTTACGGTCAATGATGCATATTTTATGCCACTTGAATTATGCTCATGTTGGCATGACCATATAAATTTATCCAATGAATCAAATAATTTATAGAAAAAATACCCTTTTGGTTCATGAGTTTTGGGTTAGGTTTCATTTTAGATCATTCATCCAATTTTCTATTAGAAATTAACGGAATGCTAATGTGACATCTATTTTTTTATTTTAAAAAATATTTTTAACTTAATATTAAATTAATGAAAAAAATATTATTTTATTATTTTCTTATTATTTCATTTCTCTCTTCTTCTTCAAGTCCTATCACCGTCCGTTGTCTACCATGATGGATTTGAAATTCCCTAATTCCGTAAAGCGGAAGCGTAATTGGGACCGTTCGTAAATTAATTTTGTTCAACATAAAATACTATTACATTGACAAAAATCATAGAACAAATTCTATAGAAACTTAAGGCTAAGCATACAACCTTAGAACTAATTCTAAAGAGGAGAAGCAAACATACCGTCGTTGTCGTCTTTGAAATATCAAGAACGCCTTTCTTGATTTCATAGGGACCAAGCGTCAACAATTGGGACACCACCATTTGATCTTCCTCGCTATAACTCTAAGATTAGGAACGTAGTTGTGGGACTACCTAATCTTTAATGGGAAAAACTCTAGAATTCTTGAGTTGAGAGAATATGAGAGGGCCTTATGGTGGCCATATGTTGTAGTACTTAAACCCTAGGGTTAGTGTTTTATTTATAGGAGAAAGACCATGAATAAAATATTCATTTAAAATCAATTATTTCCATAACTGATTTAATATTTTTTATAATTAATCAATTCCATAACCAATCAATTCCATAATTGATTAATCTTTTCCATAAATGATTGGTCACTTCCATAAGTGATTAAATCATTTCCATAAATGATTAATTACTTCCATAAGTGATTAATCATTTTCATAATTGATTAATTTCCAATTAATTAATTCTTTAAATTAATTAATCACCAATTAAATATCATATATTTAATTTCAGACCTTCTATTAGTTAATTAATTAATTACCCAATTAAATATCATATATTTAATTTCAGGCCTTCAATTAATTAATTCTATAATATGAATCAAATTCATATTAAAATTGGAACTCCTTCCAATTCTCTTATATCATATAAATTTAATATGAATCAAATTCATATTAATATTTGAACTTCTTCAAATATTTATTTCTCTCATAATAATAAAGTTTAATTTCAAATTAGACTTTACATTTTAATGCATCATTATACATTATATTAATTTGTATCTCATACAATTAACTTAATTCCCAATATGAATTTGAACTATTCAAATTCTCTCAAGATATAATTGTTCCTAATTACTCTTTACAAGCTAGCAGGGGAACCTAATGGACCTACAAATCAGAAGCTCCAATGATATGAGGTTAATTGATTAAACTCATTAATCAGGTTAGCCAATATTCATTAACTGTGGGTCATTCCACTAAAGACCCACAACTGAACTCTTCTCACTGTAGAACATTTCTGTGTCCAAGGATATAGACCTATACCTGTAAGTCAATCCTTCACGAGTGTCCGTAATCACAGCTGGGTCAAATTACCGTTTTACCCCTGTGTTACATCTGTCTCCTTAAGTACCAGTGCTCCTCTAATGAACAACCTGTTTATGGTCCAACCAATAAACAGAAAGTCTCTCTCGAGCCAGTGAGAGGGCGGGATCCCTTTGTTCAAGTCCCAGAGTCACCACTTAAGGGAACACTCATCTACTTCTCCTAGGAGTGGGAAAGAGTGAATTCCTTCTTGTGTTGTCATGTCCCCAGCCTCCCACTCGGTCTTGTCCCCAAAAAGGAAGGCATATTGAGTCGGCGTATTGGCCACTCTCACCCATGCTAATCAAAGGACAATCCCTCATGAGAAGGAGTTCATGACACACTTAGGATTAAGACTGGGTTACCTAGGTCATCCTATTGAAACAGTAACCTATCTAGTTAACGGTGTTATATCTAGTGGTTTACTATTTCATGGTCCGGTCTTATGCAAACTCATTGCATAAGATACCCCCGCTTGCATGTCTACCACATGGACGCCATGAATCAATGCGTCTGTATCAAATACAAAGCGGGCCGTATCTCATAGTGTTACTAGGATAAGGTACCCAACCTTATCCTTGTACTATAGACCTTGTAGGTTGTTATTTGAACATCGATCCCCGTATGTCCCCACATACTAGTTCAAGTTACATACAAACAACCTTGGATCTTAGTTTATTGGATTTGGGTCAAATTGTGCAATATTTAACAATAACACTTTATTGTTGAAACTCAATAACACTTTATTGAAACAAGTATACAATTTGTTTACATTCACTATCTACGAGTTTTAGGGCATAAATCCCAACAAACTCCCACTTGAACTAAAACTCTAGTTTAGTGGGATGTACAATAATCTATACAGCTGTGAGTGTATAAATACATGTATAAAACATATACAGTGTACAAATACAATAAACTAGGGCATCACTATACCCATTACATAATGGTATCACTATACCCATTACATTTCTCCCACTTGCCCTAGATTACACCTTTGTACATATTTTGTAGATTGCTGATTTTATTAATCAGCAATATTTCATTCAATTTAATGTGCCTACTTGTCTTGGGTTGCGATGTTCTTTTGAATTGGCCACAACACCACTATATCACTATAAAGTGTGATGGACAAGTTCACATTTGGAACACATTCCAAATCAATCAAGAACTTCCTAAGCCATACAGTCTCTATCGCTGCTTCACAAGCAGCTATGTTTATGGCCTATACGGTCAAGACTGTAGCTATGTCATACTATAGCTCCACCGTAAAGAGTGACCACAGATACTGATGTAGATTTCCTCAAATCCTTATCAGCCTTAAATTCTGTGTCAGTGTATCCTGTAAGGATCAAATCCTTAGTCCCATACACGAACATATAGTTCCTCGTTTTCCTCAGATACTTGAGTATATTCTTAACGGTTTTCCAGTGATCAAATCTTGGATTTGATTGATACTTACTGACAATCCCTACTGCATAGGGCTTATGTCTCAAGTCCTCAACATCTTGAGGTGTCTCAAGACACAGTTCCTTAGACAAAAGAATTTCATGCCTAAAAGGTAGTGAACCCTTCTTGGAATTCTACATCTTATATCTAACTAACATCTTGTAGATATAAGACACTTGAGACAAGGCCAGCTCAGCTTCTCCCAGATTTTCATTTGGAAATGAGCTACTAGCCTCTTTTATTGTCAGTAAGATAACCTACATCATTCCCAATGATTAAGATATCAATCATATACAACACTAAGTAAGCTACTGAACTATTGATGATTACTTGTAAACACAAGACTCATCAATGTTCTGATTAAAGCCAAAAGATTTGGTCACTATATCAAATCTTATATTTCAAGATCAAAATGCTTAGGTCAATCCATGAATGGATCACTTAAGCTTGCAAACCCTTTTGCTTTTGATCTTGTTGTATGAACCCTTCTGGTTAAGACATGAATGTCTCGTTTCCTCTTGTAAATCCACTTGTAACTAATAAGTGTTACCCATCAAGCAGATCTACAAGATCCCAAATGGAAGTGAAATACAAAAGACTTCATTTCTAGGTCCATGGCTTTAATCCTCTGATCGTTGTCAACATCATTCATTTTCTTTCTAAAAGACAATGAATCCTTTATGCCATCATCAGGTATGATGACCTAAGCTTCAATCAAGCCCATGTAACGTTCAAGTTATAAAACAACCCTCCCACTACATCGAGGCACTCTCAACTATTGAGATGGATGTTTCTGACCAGATGCACTGGTCCATCAACAACTCTTGTTGAACAGCCAACCCCATCAACAACTCTTGTGGATGTTACTGTAGCTTCATTAGTTAACTTACTTAAACCGACTTTACTCTGTGGCTTATGATTTTTTATGTGGACTTCTTTTGAGAATTTAGCATTTGTCGATACAAATTCTTTATTCTCTTGTGAATTGAAGAAATATCCACTTCTCGTTTCCTTTGGAGTTGCCTACTGCAATATGCAATGCAGTCAACACTGCATGACCCCAAAACGAGCCAGATAATTGAGCATAGCTCAACATGGAATGAACCATATCCAATAGGGTTCTATTTCTCCTAAATGAGATTTAGGGTGTGATCCCATGTACTATCAAATAGTCCTGGAATCTCAAATCCCTATACTCAACACTTTGATCAGATCGAAGTGTTTTTATCATCTCACCTAACAAGTTTTCAACTTCAGTCCTAAGCCCCTTCGAAAATCTCATGAGCTTCAGACTTAAGTTGCATTAGGTAAAGATACTCATACCTTTGAATAATCATCCAAAAGAGATGAATTATTCATGTCCTCCCACTGCTTTAACATATTGAACCACAATGATCTAAATGTATAACCTCCAAGGGCTCTTTGGCTCTTAGATCTTTTCCAGTAAAAGACCTATCAGTCATATTGCCCATAAGGCATGACTTACAAGGTAGTAGAGAGTCATCTTCTAACTCGCTTAGAAGTTCACTCTTGACCAATCTCCCAATCAAATTGAGATTAAAATGGTCTACCTTAAAACCAAAGAAAGGTATTTTTCTTTAGGAAAAATCCTTTGCCTCTCTTTTCACATTGAGTAGTAGCAGTCTTAAACAACCCAGTGTTCATGACTGCTTTACTCTTGATTAGTCTTAAAACATTTAGGTTACTTTCCAGTAAAGCTAAACAAATGTCAACTCCCTTTCTTGAAATAAAACTGCGTTAGCAGAGAAAGGTAAAGAAAGGTAAAGAGTAACATTGTTCCAGCAAATAAGACACAGAAATCAAATTTCTTTTGATCTTAGGAATTACATACACATTATCTAATAATATGTATTTTCTCCCACTGAGAAAAATAACTTAATGTTCCCCACTGCTATAGCCAAAATAACCTCTCTAATTCTAGCTTTGAGAGTTATTACACAAGCAGAAAGCTGTTGCCAGGAACTTATTCCTTTAAAAGAAGAACACACGTGATTTGTGGCCCCTGAATCAAGTATTCAGGGAGAATCACTATTCTTCACTAATCACGTTTTCAAGACAAGTAAATGAAAATTACGGTCTTGAACAAGTTCTCTTTTTGCTAAGCAAGGTTTTATGTCATATTCACCAAGTACAATTCTTAATGAATTAAACATATGGGGCATGAGGACATTTCTCAGTTAAGAATAATCCTAGACTTATTTACCACAATTTGTCGCTTAAGCTTGTTGTATTACCATTATTTATAAAAATTACGTAAGACAATACACATAAATTATTATATAATTGCTGAAGTAACAAATTACTTGTATTATTATTTGCACTAACCCATCACAAATAATCCAATCAAATTCTGCAAAAACAAATAAGCAATCAAAGAAACCCTATAAAACTATTGATTTAGTTTTTGCAACGATACTTCAAAGGTTTAGAACAACAGCCACCGAAGGGTGGTCAACTACTCCTCTGAATTGAGACAATCTCAACCAAACTCTAACACCAGAATAACTCATATTCCGTTAGCGTTTAGTTATCGTTGTTCGGTCAAGGGTTAGTTAACACATTTAACTCATCCCCGTAAGTGTAACCCTCCCACTTTCAGATCTCAGAGGCACGCACCAACAGGCTACCGAAGGGAAAGACAATTGTTGGTGACTAGCCTAAGTGACCCTATCCTATTCAGGAGTTCACGGTGTTCCGAATCCTATGATCAGGCCCTCCGAAGGGATGGTTGCACCAGGACAACCTGCAGGCGGATCATAGGACTCTCACGGTGCGAACTAGGGGCGGAGACCGAGGGATACGTTGACACATGTCCCGCTCCCACTTACTCTAGACATTTTTCCCATTCACCTTGTTATTGATTCATGCAAACACTTTCCGAAGGGAGGCCGCTCCTAAGGCGACTCGAAGCCGAGTATGAACCTCACGTTGTGAATATAGGGACGTAGGAGCAAAACTTGATTTAAATCTCGTTTTGTAATTGTCCTCACACTGAAAATGTCCTAAGGTTAATTTAGGGTTGTTTAACTTAGATAAAATTCGGCTAAGTCAATCTATCTAAGTCTGATCCTATTATAACAATTATGGAAAGGATTCAACTGCAATGTTTTAGGTGAATTAAACTTCTTTTAATAAACCCAACATTGCAAGTCAACATTACTATGGTTAATTCAACTCAAGGTTCGGGTTAGTTCCCAGGTAGGAGGTGTTCCGTAAACCGTCATCTTAAGTATCCCCAGCCTTAGACAGAACTTTACCGAGAGAGTTCCCTTATAACCACAGTAATGTAAGGTCTTTACTCTAAAGATCTAGGTGTATTAAACACTTTTAACAAACCTAGTTACATTGCATGCTAACATTTAACTATGATTAATTCAACTCCGGTATTCCGGGTCAATTCCCAGGTAGGAGGTGTTCCGTAAACCGTCAGCTTAAATACCCCCAGCCTTAGATAGAACTTAACCGGTGGAGTTCCCTTATAATCATAGTAATGTTTTTCCTACTTAGTCAATTAAAACTAATTTTAGTTCTAAGTAAGAATAATTCTAATCCTATTAGAAATGTGATCTTAGGTCTAATTAATTTTAAACATTTTAAAATTAATTCATTTATCCTAAGATCCTATGTTTGCATGCAATTCTTTGTTATAGGTTAACGGTTTCTATTCATTAATTTTATAACTATTATAAATTTTAATGAATTAACCCTATAACATGCTACTATGGTGAATAAATTAACAATCAAATTCTAATTAATTTATAAAACCATACATTAGCATACATGACATGCCAAAAATATAACAATTATATTAATCTAAGGTAATGTCATGCTCACTGTAATTTAATTTCCTTTTAATTAACCTAACTCTTAAATTAATTATACAAGAAAATTAAAATTAAGCATTACTATTTTCATACATTAACATAACATTTATATTAATATATCATGAAAATTAATTAAGATGTTAATTACTTATATAAATATAACTCTTATATTTTTTAAACTAAAGTAATTTCATGCTCAATTCAAATTAATTTTCTTCAATTAATCTAACTCTTAAATTAATTACCCAAGAAAATTAAAATAAGCATTCACATTTTCATACATTAACATAACACTTTATATTAATTGCCCATGAAAATAAATAAGCAAATAAATTACTTTCATAAATATAACTCTTTATATTTTTTACTAAAGTAATTTCATGCTCAATGCTTCTCAATTTTCATCCATTTAATCATAACAATTTATATTAAATACCCATGAAAATTAAATTCATGCATAATACTTATATTATAACAATTATAATTAAAAAAATACATGAATATGCTTAACCTATGGTGGGATTTTAAGCTATATGACATCCATAAAGCAATTAAATAGCTAAGTAGACAGGTTTTGGCATCCTAGGACAAAATACATAAGAAAAATTACAATAATTAATCTAAAATTGCCCTATCTAGCCGTGAACCAGCCCAAATTAACCTTGAACCGGGTCCAAACCCTTCAAACCGACGAAAAATTGAGATGAAATACAATGAACCAGCCCCAAATAAGCTTGAACCAAGCTGAACCGGGTCAAAACACCCTTGAACCGGTCAATTTGAAGCTGAACCGAGCCAAACAAATGCCAAAACTTGTCCAGACCGCGTGAACCCATAAAAAACAGGGTCAAATTTCCTCAAACCACTATCCTCCAAGCATGCAAACGGAGATTCATCCAACAAGCCAAGCACGGTATTCGTACCACTGAACCGTTTCTTTTTGTTTTTATTCTTTTCGTTTGCGCGTTTCTATTCAGTTTTCTGGGTTTTTCAGCAAGCGTCGGGACGCCGTTGAAAAGCGTCTCGACGCTATTTCTCGGCTTTTCCAGAATTCGTCGATTTCCAACACTGTACTCATCCGATTTGGTCCCAAATCGCACCGATTTTCACAGAAACACAGCCACAATCGATAGACACGGAGTTACAGACTCGATTTGCAATAAAATGCCTAAAACACTGGCCCCTTACATTGATCAAATCAATAAAAAAAATTGCAAAATCTAATGCCAAAAACCCAAAACATCTACTAGCAAACCTTTCATTCATCAAATGCATAAAGGTACCCACCAAAAACCAATGCAAATTTCAGAGAAACAAGATTAGATCTACGATCGGCTCTGATACCAATTGATGGATTTGGAATTCCCTAATTCCGTAAAGCGGAAGCGTAATTATCACAGTTCGTAAATTAATTTTGTTCAACATAAAATACCATTACATTGACAAAAATCATAGAACAAATTTTATAGAAACTTAAGGCTAAGCATACAACCTTAGAACTAATTCTAAAGGGGAGAAGCAAACATACCGTCGTTGTCGTCTCTGAAATATCAAGAACACCTTTCTTGATTTCATAGGGACCAAGCGTCAACAATTGGGACACCACCATTTGATCTTCCCCGCTATAACTCTGAGATTAGAAACGTAGTTGTGGGACTACCTAATCTTTAATGGGAAAAACTCTAGAGAGAAAATTCTCCCTAGAGTTCTTGAGTTGAGAGAATATGAGAGGGCCTTATGGTGGCCATATGTTGTAGTACCTAAACCCTAGGGTTAGTGTTCTATTTATAGGAGAAAGGTCATAAATAAAATATTCATTTAAAATCAATGATTTTCATAACTGATTTAATCTTTTCCATAATTAATCAATTTCATAACCAATCAATTCCATAATTGATTAATCTTTTCCATAAATGATTGGTCACTTCCATAAGTGATTAATTCATTTCCACAAATGATTAATTACTTCCATAAGTGATTAATCATTTCCATAATTGATTAATTTCCAATTAATTAATTCTTTAAATTAATTAATCACCAATTTCAGACCTTCAATTAGTTAATTAATTAATTACCCAATTAAATATCATATATTTAATTTCAGGCCTTCAATTAATTAATTCTATAATATGAATCAAATTCATATTAAAATTGGAACTCCTTCCAATTCTCTTATATCCTATAAATTTAATATGAATCAAATTCATATTAATATTTGAACTTCTTCAAATATTTATTTCTCTCATAATAATAAAGTTTAATTTCAAATTAGACTTTACATTTTAATGCATCATTATACATTATATTAATTTGTATCTCATACAATTAACTTAATTCCCAATATGAATTTGAACTATTCAAATTCTCTCAAGATATAATTGTTCCTAATTACTCTTTACGAGCTAGCAAGGGGACCTAATGAACCTACAGATCAGAAGCTCCAATGATATGAGGTTAATTGATTAAACTCATTAATCAAGTTAGCCAATATTCATTAACTGTGGGTCATTCCACTAAAGACCCACAACTGAACTCTTCTCACTGTAGAACATTTCTGTGTCCAAGGATATAGACCTATACCGGTAAGTCAATCCTTCACGAGTGTCCGTAATCACAGTTGGGTTAAATTACCATTTTACCCCCGTGTTACATCTGTCTCCTTAAGTAATAGTGCTCCTCTAATGAACAACCTGTTTATGGTCCAACCAATAAACAGAAAGTCCCTTTCGGGCAAGTGAGAGGGCGGGATCCCTTTGTTCAAGTCCCGGAGTCACCACTTAAGGAAACACTCATCTACCTCTCCAAGAAGTGGGAAGGAGTGAATTCCTTCTTGTGTTGTCATGTCCCCAGCCTCCCACTCGGTCTTGTCCCCAAAAAAGGAAGGCATATTGAGTCGGCGTATTGACTACTCTCACCCATGCTAATCAAAGGACAATCCCTCATGAGAAGGAGTTCATGACACACTCAGGATTAAGACTGAGTTACCTAGGTCATCCTATTGAAACAGTAACCTAACTAGTTAACGGTGTTATATCTAGTGGTTTACTATATCATGGTCCGGTCTTATGCAAACTCATTGCATAAGATACCCCCGCTTGCATGTCTACCACATGGACGCCTTGGATCAATGCGTCTGTATCAAATACAAAGCGGGTCGTATCTCATAGTGTTACCAGGATAAGGTACCCAACCTTATGCTTGTACTATAGACCTTTTAGGTTGTTACTTGAACATCGATCCCCGTATGTCCCCACATACTAGTTCAAGTTACATACAAACAACCTTGGATCTTAGTTTATTGGATTTGGGTCAAATTGTGCAATATTTAACAATAACACTTTATTGTTGAAACTCAATAACACTTTATTGAAACAAGTATACAATTTGTTAACATTCACTATCTATGAGTTTTAGGGCATAAATCCCAACATACCAGCCACCGTGGCCCGTGCCCATCAGAAATTTCTTTTTTCTTCCTTTCCTTTTTTATTATTTCCCTTATTTTCTTTTTTTTTTTCCCTCAAAAACCGATTTTTCTTTCCCTTTCTATCTCCCTCACCATCTCATCCTCTCTCACCGTTCCTCTATTTTCTCTGTTCACTGTCCCTCTCTTTATTCCATCGGAAATGAATGAGGGTGGGAGGAGGGACTCCTCCGTTTCGGCACCGAAAACGGACCTCCCTCCTCCTTTCGAGTTTTGGAAGAAAAAGGAAAATAAGGAGACAGAAAAGAAGAAGAAAGGAAGAGAATAAAAGTGGAAACAAAATTGAGCAACGGACGGTGGCCGCTGGACCAACAACCAGACTGGAAGAAGAAAGAAGAAAATAGGAAGAAAGAATAAGAAGAGAAGGATAAATGAAGTAAAAAAAAATAACAAAATAATAATTTCTAAAACATTTTTTGGATATATTTTATTTTTAATTTTTTTTAAATTAAATTAAAAAATTAGTGGCTCGTCGCAATCTGTCAGTCATTAATGGAAAATTGGATGAATGGATCAAAATGAAACGAAATCCAAACCTTAGGACTAAATTGTCGAGTTTGAAAACTCATAGACCAAAATAAAACCTAACCCAAACTTCAGAGTGTATTTTTCTCTAATTTTATATTGGAATGTAAAGTTCAAATTATATAGTTTGGGCTAAGAAGAGTGCATTGAAAAATTTCAATTGTGTGGGCATGGGCACATTTTCCTTTGAAGCGGACTACATATTTATTAGTTAGGTTTTTTGAATTCAACAACAATTGGGGGCGAGGAGATTCGAATCTTTGACCTCTTGATCGAGGGTATATATCAATTACCGTGAAGCTATGCTCACTTTGACCTCTTGGTCATATAATAGTTGAGCTATGCTTATATTGGCCTCATTTTGATATAATTGTTAGTTAGGTTTATTTAACTTTAACATTTTATTATATAGCCAACATGAGCATAGCTCAACTGGCATAAAACTTGTACTAATGACCGATATGTGGTTCGAATCTCCCACCTCCACTTGTTTAAAGATAAATTAGATTGTCAATTTAGCTCAATTTGTGAAGATATATATTATCGGACCAATAGGTCAAATGTTTTAATCTCTACGACCAACATCACGAGTTAATTTAACATTTGTTATAACGTACAATGAACTAAATGCTCCATGTATTTTTTTATATTTTTTTAATTTTTAACCAATGCTACATGTATGGTTGAACTAGGAACAAAAAAAGTATGGTATATACTGTGTGATCAACTGAGCTAATTTAAAGTTACGATGTTACATATTAGTAGGGGTGTAAATTTTTCAGGTCGGGTCGACCCGACCCGACCCGGTTCAAGGTTGGCCCGAATCGGGTCGGGTCTTTTTTCCGTCTTCTTCTTCTTCTTCTTTTTCTTCTTCTTTTTTCTGCCCAATTTATCTGATTTCCCCTTCCCCTGCATCTCAAAATCTCCTATGTTTTCTCCTTCCCCTGCATCTTAAAATGGTTCTAAAAAAACACTCAAAGAAAAACAATTTTATGAACATTGTATGTTCCCACAATTCCCCACGAATTCTTCCCTGATTCAGCCTTCTAGTTCCACACAACCCCATCAGAAGAAAGTATCAAATCAAAGGAGGAGGAGGAGGAGAGAAACATTTAAACCCTAACCCTAAAATCCCATCAAACCCACAAACCACTCACCATCAGTTCTGCTCGTCGATAACTTCAGCGAGGATGAGCTTCAGCAGATCTCGGATACGATACTCGATAGGATGGTCCGATTCATGGAGAAAGACGACCCGAATCATCCCGTACTCGTGGCGTGGAGTCGTCTTCGACGAGTTTATCTACGGCGGCGAGTTCATCTCCATTTCAAATTGCAGCGGCAACAACGACAAGAGGAGAGGCGAGAGGAGAATGAAACTGAGGAGAGGCGAGAGAAGAGCAAAGGAGATGAGGAGAGGCGAGAGGAGAGGAGAGGAGATGAGGAGAGGCGAGAGGTCAGAGGAGGCGTTTGAAATCGAAAGATTCAAAACCCTAGGTGAGAGGTTCGAGGAGGCTTTTTCAGTGAAATCTGAATGAAAAAGAAAAGACGTGTGCAGCGTAAGTAATAGGTCGGTTTGGGCAAAGAAAGGGTGAGGACCGAACCGAACCGTCCAAACTAACTTGAAAATCGAACCGAACCGAACTGACGGTTCAGTTCGGTCCTTTACACCCCTACATATTAGGTAAAAAAATTAGTTCTATTACAAATTTAGTCTATGAACTTTTAGGATTGTACCAATTAAGTCATTGAACTTTCAAAAGTGTCTAATATGTTCTCAAACTTTCAATATTGTGTCCAATAGGTCTCTAAACTTTAGAAATGTCTAATATGTCTTTGAACTTTCAATGTTGTAACCAATAGGTCTATGACACATTCAAGAATTTTAAACGGATTTTCGATGACCCTCTAAAATAGGCAGAAATGATAAATGCCCTATATTTTCAATTCAAGGATATATGTTCTTTTGCTTGTGTCAGCATCTTGGAAAAATTACCATTTTACTCTCTACTCTAACCTCACTCTCGCTTCAACCTCTCGCTTCAACCTCTCGCTTTAGCTTGTCACTGTCTCTCCAATCTCTCACACTTTCTCCAATTTCTCTCTCGAATGCTCTAGCTTCTCGCTTCTTGCTCTCTCTCCAATTTCTCCCTCCAATCTCTTACTCTCTCTAATTTCTCTCTCCAATCTCTTGCTCTCCCCCCAATTGAAAGTTAGAGGACCTATTTGGACACAAATGTGAAAGTTGAAAGACTCATTGGACACTTTTTAAAGTTAAGGGACCTATTAGAAATAAAATTGAAAGTTTGAAGATCTATTTAACACTTTTAAAAATTCAGAAACCAAATTGATAAACTCCGAAAGTTCTAGGGACTAAATTTGTGATTTAAGCCTATCGTCATTTCTTTTGCACAAGAACTAGCACTTGATCTTCTTAAGTCCAAACCACTGTGAATGCAAACCAACAAGGTATTAAATATGTGAGCCAAGATGAAGAACAAAGTAAGCAACACGTAAAAAGCCACACGAAACGAAAAGGGATACAAACATTTATGGCAAGCAGCTTGATTGGATTGACAGTCTGCTATTAGGAAACTTATTCACTCTCCTTTATACTATTCAACAACTTAAGATATCAAAGAATCAACAACCTCAGTGTTGAAATTCAGAGAAATAGAAAAAATATTTATTAATTGACCCTCATTACTCAATCAATGGAAAATATTTAATTTGTACCCCAAAAGAGAGAGAAAAAAATCTAAAACTTGTTTCAATATGAAAGATGACAAAGATATAGATGTGAACCAAATAAGATATTCATTTATTGAAACGTAGAAAAAAGAGAGTGGTGAACATTAGTGCATAACAAGCTCCATGCAAACAATTATATTGAAACAATTCTTAGACTAAAGAGAACGGTTCTCACAGTGGATCTTGCCTCTTTACCTTATCACTCGGACTGGAGAAGAACTTGGAAAGGTAGACGTGATTGTTAGGATCATTATCAAACACCGTTACCAAGGGAATACCCTTAAACACGACATAAGAAATGTACAGCCTATAGAACAGATCCTGCTCAAGTAAGGTCATAAATGCAATATATCTTTCAATATATTGCTACAAAGTGTATTTTCATTGCTAATGAAATAGATGAAAAATAATCATGCCAACACTTGCAATAAGGAGCTCAAAATACTAATCATTGTTTTCAAATGCTTTAAGTAGCTTAATAAGTGATGTGATTTTTTGATACTTGAGTTCCTAAGATAAGACATTTGAAATCACATCTGAAACAAGTTGGGTGCTTATTATGAATCATCAACCAGTCACATTCATACCTCTACTAGAGTACATGCCATAGTGAGGAATTAGCATATCAATGAGATATATCAGTGTCTCAAAGCAATAGAAAGAATAACAAGAACAAATCAAGGAAACGACACTCAAACAACATATTTAACTGCCTGCATTTCATCTTCAATAAATCAACGAGACAGAACAAGTAACTAGTTCCATTTTCTTGGAACGTTCAAACTTCTAATCTCGTTTACTAGAAAAAGTAACTCCAATACTTATAAATGAAAGAGAGAAAAAATTAATATTGGACTTCATTGGTATGACACGAAAACAAGATGAGAGGTAACATACAAGAAAGGAACATTTGTGAAAAAAAAAAAAGTCATTTCTTTCAGTTTTGAAGTTACAAAGTGGCCTTTAAAGCTGCATGAGTTCATATCCCATAGAAATTGCAAATTTTCCAATGAAATCATAGTGTGCAGAGTAAAGTCACAAACCGTTTTGAACTCCAATGGTATGACATGAAAACCAGATGGCTACAAGGGAGCATCATTGGCGAACGATTCATCTATAGGTGCAAACACAAGCTGAGTATAGGCACCAATTGCATTTTCATTAACCCCACTACAACTGCTGCCAAAGAAAGAGTTTCATCAAAGATTGTCAATGGGAAGCAAAAACGCCGATAAAAAAAGCCTCCTGATAGATTTTAAAGCATAAATTAACAACATAAAAGAACGAACGTCCCAGAAAAGAAAATAACGCAAATCAGTAAGAATCAACCCCTCCAATGATAAAAATACGTCCAAACAAATCAGTAAGAATCACTTAGAAAGCAGATTAGCAAAAAAATCACAAAAGAACGAACATCCAAGAAAAGAAAATCACACAAGAACAAGACCAATCACAATGACTCTGCCTTGGCATTGATTCGAAAGTCCTCACCGGTTGAGAGTGAGTTTTGTGATCACAATGGAAGAAACTCACACGAACTCACAACCACCACGACCATAGATCTAAGCACGAACAACCACACGGAAGAAACCCACGAACACAGCTGAACCCAAAGGTGAGAGGAACCCAGACCACAAATCTACACTTTCAACCCACAAACCCACGAACAAAAGAAACCCACGTCGCACCGAAGATGAAGAACCCAGTCTCTATCGTTAGAAGTGAAAAATCGCGCCGAAGGTGAGGGGAAACCACACCGAAAGTGAGGGGAAGCCGCGCTGGAGTTGCAGAGCTTCAGTCGCCGGTGAGTTACAACCACCGTCGAAAGAGTGGGGAAGGGTTTGGGGCTGAAGACGCAAAGCTGAAATTTTTTTGGAGAGAGAGAATGGGAAATGTCAGGGAGAGAGAAAGCTAAAGGAGTGGTTTTTTTGGGGGGAGAGATACTTGAATTTTTTTAAAAAAAATGCCATTGACCGATATTAAAAGCCTTTTTCACTCGTCTGACATTAAAAGCTTCGTGCGTTTTTTCGTCCGACATTAAAAGCCCCGTGCGTTTTTTTTCGTTCGACATCAAAAGTATAATTTGTTGTAGTGAGCACAATGTAAAAATAATAACAAATATGGATATTTATTAGAATAAAATTTCATAATTCTTGTTTTACCCCTATTTAATTTTGAATTGTGTGCAAATTCTACCAATTTCTATACATTTCTTTCTATTAGTGTCTATCACTGATAGACTTTGATAATAAGAGTCTATTAGTGTCTATCACTGATAGACTCCAATTAATCGAACTCTATCAATGACTATCGGTGATAGATACTAATAGACTATCATGTTGATAGACTTTGTATAATCTTTTTTTTATCGGTGTTGTTGGACTGCTCGCCGTTTTACGACTTTCACACCGCAAGCGCACGGGTCGTCACAAGTAATATAAACGGTAGGTAATACTGGAGGCGAAGCGAAATTTAAGCAAGCAAAGATTCCTAGAGCACTAAAAATACTTGGGATAAATAATATTCAGGGACCAAAACATGCAATTAAAGAGAATAAAAAAAATTAAAGCAATTAAAGAAATCAATATGATCAATCGAGAAGAATAAAATATGGAGAAAGAGTTTTTAATGGGAAGTGGAGTCTTGAAAATCAATTATTAGCTAAACATTTATTATAATTATCCTATCTCATTGCCCAACTAATTATAATCCTAGAATCTCCGTTAATCACATAGGTTCTCCTGTCGGTTTCCCCTAATTGTAATTAATCCATTTTAACAACCTAAGTGTCCTTAGCGCCATTAAAAATCATTAATTATTATGCTCTGATTCATTTTAGGAATCTAAGTTTAATCAACTAATCCTGTTGTCACGACGGGCAATTAAACTAGTTGCATGGATTACGATCTATCCTAATTTCTCTCCTTCGAGTCTCCATTAAGAATCAAATCAATACATAATTGGCCAGATTGCATAAAGCATTAAGCACATCCATACAAATAATTAGAAAAAGGGCAAGAGACAGGTAATTATAACAACATTTTGACTATAATTTCATTTCAAGACCCCAAATTGGGGTTTAGCTATACATAGCTAAAGTATCCACAAAATTTACAATGGAAAGCATAATTAAGAGCTTAATAAAAGGGAAGGAATTGACCGTTGAAGTCCCCTTCGCTGACGCTTGGAGTTCCTCTGAACACTTTTTGAGCCTCCTAGAATGCTCCCCAAAATTCCCCAAAAGTTTCCCACTAAAGAAACTCTCAAAAAGGCTTGAAAGCCTTGAGAGAGGCTCCCAAAGGAGCCAAGAAAGCAAGAAAGGAATGGAAGAATATGATGACTGATGGTAAAATGAGGCACCAAGGGGAGCCTTATATAGGCTCAGAAAGGGGGTAGCGTCGCGACGCTATATGGCACAGCGTCGCGACGCTGTGATGTCATCGACTTGCCGGCCAAGAAATGGACAGCGTCGCGACGCTGTCCTTACAGCGTCTCGACGCTAGGCCTTTTCCAGATCTTTCAGCTACGGATTTGGGCTTCAATTTGGGCCTCTCCACATTTCTTTTTGGACCTTTTTCTTCATAGTTGACCTCTTTTGACTCCCCTTGACCCAAGCATGGAAATTGGGCTTGAATGGCTTCATTTTGGGCACTTTTATCACCAAAATCCATAATTTGCTCCTAAAGACCAAATAACAAAATACATTAAATATTTTCAATAAAAACACAATTAAAGCACAAAAAAACCTAATAAATTGGGACTAAAGTAGCGACATTTCTGCTCGCTATCACACCCCCAAACTTAAGCTTTTGCTAGTCCTGAGCAAAATAAATTCTAAAGATGCATGAAATAGAATCGCTCAAGCCTCAATGATTTTGGAATTCTTAAGATAGAATGGAAAACATGCAAGTGGAATAAGCAAGCACCACATACTTTTGAAGAAATCTTAAACTAGTTTGAACTTAAGATTAACGAATAGCATGCTCAAGACTTATCTATTGATTCTTTTACTAACCTAGATTAGTCTTATGGCTTTCTCCATTTGTTTTCCCCCTACACTGGCTAAGAGCCCCTAATAGGTCGGAGTTCTTCTATCATGCAAAAAAAAAAAAAAGAAACCAGGGCGCCTGATATTTTTCTTTTTCATGGGGGAGCAAAATTCATAAATATTTTTTTTTTCTTTTTCTTTTGCTACTCCCCCAAACTTGCATTTTGATATCTAATGGTACTAGCTTTCACACTACGGTGCAGGGACCCTTAACCTGAATTTTATTCTTTGGTTGGCCTAACTGATCACACCGCAGGTAGCTCTTTTTACCCCTAGGCTTTTTCTTTTGTGCAAGCAAAAATTTTCTTTTTCAACAGATTTTTTCTTTTCTCTCATTTTCTTTTGTTGCTTTTGCTTTTCTCTCAACAGACATAGCATTTTTTTCTACCTAGCTCTTTAGAACAATCAAGCATGAACTTCCTAGTATTAGAAACTATGCCTATCGGGGTGACAACAAACTTAAAAATCATAAAAATTTAAAAATTAATATAATAGTCAACATCCAGTAATTTCACAAGTAATATAAGAGATAAACATTTAATTTTCCAACATTCTAATAGGGGAGTCACTTACCTTAACTTTATAAACCCAAAGAAATCAAAGTCTTTTGCACGATGATAACTGCCCAAAAGGTAGTTATTTAGGCCTCATTTCTATATTGATTTGTGTGTCTTTTGTGCTTAATGGGGTTGATTTTAGATGTATATTATATGTTTTAACCCATTTGGAAGAATGGAAGCTTTGGAAATCATTTTGTGCAGAATCTGTTGCTGGGCGACTTGAAGGAGCAAATTCTGTGCTGCAGCAAAACTGGGAGTAGAACTGCCACGTCACAGCTCGTTAGCCAACTTCATGAACCGACTTCTGTTGAATTATTTTCGGGATAAAGGAGCAAGGAAAGCCCTACATGTGTCCATGTTGACCTAATTCAAGCCTCCTTCCCTTCTATAAAAGGAAGTAGCCGCCCAAGTCAAGATCATTCCATTTTTCGCCTTGGAAGCCGAATAGTATAGAGAGATTGGAGACCACTAGAAGACCATCATCCGCAAGCTGATTAAGGAGATTGTCATTTTCTTTATTATCTTGTGATTATGGACATGCTTACTCAGATTGTAATTCGTGTTTCCATGCTTATTATGAACTAAGTAGCTTTAGGCGTTGGTTAAGGAATATGTAGTTGTCGTGCTTCATCTCTAATAATATTTATTGATTATTGCATCTTGGTTAATTGTTGTGCTTATTTCTATTTTATGCCCGCCTGGCCAGCCGGTGTGAATACCTCTCTCTAGTTTCAGGGATGATTTAGAGAGTGTGTAGCAATTAACCACACTATGATCATTGTGTATTGGTGAACGCCAGTGACTAAGCTAGGGATAGCCAGTTGCCTAGTGCTTGATCGGTCGCACTTCATTGGGGTTGAAACACATTCCAAAAGATCCGGAGTTCCGGGAGGAATCCGCTAATAATACTGCGAGAGTTTGCATGATCAATAATATTGCTAGAGTATCTTTTAAAACAATTACTAAACCTAACCAGCGCCTGCCTCTAATCTGTCTGCCTATTTGTTTACTTGTTGTTCTGTCATTTACTTTGCTTCAGCATAATTCTTATAAAACCCAATCATTTTTATTACCTTGAAACCATTAAAAGATTCATACAAAATAGATAGAGTGGAAGCTAGTTCAGGCCTTGGATTGACAAATACTTATTACTTGCTGCAGACTGTGTATACTTACACAGGAATTCTAGAGTCTTTTCAGATCATAATTTTACTCACTCTAGGAACCCAACACACGACCTAAAACTTCTTATTCTGGAACCGATCTTAAACTAGCCAAAATCTCCCACAACTACACATAAAATGCTTCCAAGATTGGGAAATTTCTTCCAATATCTTAATTAGTCAAGAACGAGCTTGTAACAACTTGACTAGAAGGAAGCTAAAAACATGCTGAAGGTCGCTACTGTTGAGTTTTATGCCCTAAAACTCGTAGATAGTAAATGAAACAAATTAATCGATCTCAATAAAGCGTTATTTGAGTGATTCAGTAATTTGGTTATTGAATAATCGAGTTTGCATTAATAAACCCTAAATCCAATAAACTAAGATCCAAGGTTGTTTAAATGAAACTTGGACTAGTATGTAGGGACATACGGGGATCAATGTTCAAGTAACAACCTAAATGGTCTATAGTATAGGGATAAGGCTGGGTACCTTATCCTGGTGACACTATGTGATACGGCCCACCTTGTATCCGATACAGATGCAATGATCCAAAGCATTCATGTAGGAGACATGCGGGTGGGGGTATCCTATGCAATGAGTTTGCATAAGACTGGACCGCAAAATAGTAACCACTAGATGTAACGCCGTTAACTAGTCTAGGTTTCTATTTCAATAGGATGACCTAGGTAACTCAATCTCAATCCTGAGTCTGTTATGAACTCCTTTTCAGGAGGGATTGTCCTTAGATTTGTATGGGTGAGAGTGGCCTACTCGCTGACTCAATATTCCTACCATTTCAGGGGCAAGACCGAATGGGGGTTGGGAACATAATAGTACAAGATGGAATTCACTCCTTCCCCTATTGGGGCAAGTAGATGTGTGTTCCCTTAAGGGCTAATTCCGGGGTTTGAACAAAAGCGCGCTGTCCTCTCCTGGCCCGAGAGGAATTTCTGTTTAGTGGTTGGACCCTAAACAGGTTGTTCATTGAGGGATCAGTGGTACTTAAGGATCCAGAGGTAACCCAGGGGTAAAACGGTAATTTGACCCAGCTGGTGTTACGAACACACGTGAAGGATTGACTTACTGCATTGGTCGATATCCGTGGACACAGAAATATTCTAAAGTGAGAAGAGTGCAGCTGTGGGTTTTTAGTGGAGTGACCCACAGTTAACGAATGTTGATTAACTTGGTTAATGAGTTTAGCCAATTAATCTTGTTTCGTTGGAGCTTCTGATCTGTAGGTCCATTAGGTCCACCTGCTAGCTCGTAACGGGTACTGAGATTATTTAGTCTTGAATATATGTATGGAGATACGTTATAGTATAAAGTTTAATTAGAGAATTAAACTTTATAATTAATTTTGGATATGATTCAAAATTAATTTAGGAGAGAATTATGAATTTAATTAAATATGTGATATTTGATTAATTCATAAATAAATTAATTAAAGAATTAATTAATTTTAATTTAATTTGGTTAAATATGATTTAATCGAAATTAAAACTATAGTTTATAATTAATGTACATATGATGCACATTAAAACTATAGGTTAAATGAGAGAGGTAAACTTGAATATGATTCAATTGTAATATTAATTAAGTATTTGATATTTAATTAATATGGGGAACAATTAATTGAGAATTAATTGAATGACCAATTTAATTCAATTGAATATGATTTAAATTGAATTAAATACTTTATATTATAATTGATTTAATTAATATTGATCTAATTAAATTAATTATAATTAATTAATTATTTATTTATTTATTATTTAATTAATTGATGGCCAAGATCGTTTAGGTAATAATCAACGATCAAGATTGAGTAGGGAATGCTTGATTGCTGAATTTTTCTCCTTTCCAAGACGGATTTGGTTCCCACGAGCCAAAATCTTAGTAATCCAAGAGAATAGTGGGTGATCCTTTGTGGTGGTGTTCATTGGGAGAGCAAAGAATGTGATTTGGAGCATAGTGCAGAGGCGATTTTCAGTTTTCATATCATGTAAGTAATCCAAATCTAAAATGTTTAGATCATTTTTACAGCATGCTTAATCTTATATTTTGTTTAGAAATAGTTTCTGAATTTTTGCCCAACGTACCGGTATTCAATATAATCGTAATTAAATCACAAACGGTGAAAACCGCTTCCGCCAAGGGATTCAATTCCTTCAACTACTACATCATAGGTCAAAGAATTTTTTTTTTTTAATACCAAGCGGAAGAATAAAAACTTTCATTTACCAAAAGGGCCCAAAACAGAAGTTATATTCTTAAATCATAAAATGGAATATCAGAAACATAACTCCGGAAAACTCATAGTTTTAAAACATCGTATCTAAAACAAGAGTCTGATCCTATGAGAAAGGAGACTGGAAATAAATAAAAGAAGGAGACATAAACTGCACCTGCAATCCCATAGCCAACCAAGTCACAGCCCGCTAAGCGCCAGATATCCTCAAGTACCACCTGAAAAGGAAAGTCACGTAGCATGGGTGAGTATATAAGAATATACTCAGTAAGTAGCCCACTAAAGAGCTGAATCTAATAATGAAAATCTAGTAACATGAAACTTAGCTTCTGGGTCTTAACCTCATAGGAACCTAACTGGAAACATAAATTCGGGTTTCAACCCCAGAACCATAATCGGGTTCATGTAATGTTCTCCCTAGGGTGGCTACCTATCCCCAACATGTGCTGACTAGAGTGTTGTGTGGGTCAGTCAGGCAAGACGAGTAAACTAGGGACTAGCTGGCAACCTCTAGCACAACTACACCTATCCCAACACAACACCCCTGAATCATGAACTCAAAGTATGGTGGAGCAATCTGGGAATGAAGCATGCCTGAGTGCCATTTGGCGCACGATCCCGTGCCTAGCTCGACATCGTTCTGATGGAATGCACGATCTCGTGCCTGAAAAGTAAGCTCTACCAGACGCTGATAGAATGCACGATCTCATGCCTGAAAACTAGGTTCCATCAATCCTGAGATGGGGAAGGAAACAACCCTAGCTTAACATAAGACTTAACGATCTATTAAGTCTACCTGAGGCCCTGAATCATGACTAAGGTTTCTATTCTAAGTCTTGTCCCCTTCATACGTACGACTATCGAGCGTAACGTATCGAGGGATATTACCAAGCTTAGCCTAATCGAGGGATTTTACTAAGCTTAGCCCCACCTTCACTGTAGTGCTATCGAAAATTCGGTAGCATAACGACATACATAAGGCAAACTCCAAATTTTCTTATCACCTGGAAACAAGACAAAACACTTCTATATACAAAAACTGTCCAACTACAAACATCAACCACACTTCCGGTACTCCAAACTACTGCAACCAAAGCGAGTCAGACCTCTTATCCACCACTAAACAGACATTCAGAGCAGCCAAGCTATCCAGTCAAAACATGCTTCCAAACAACCTAAAAGATGTTAATCCATCCAAAAGCAGTCTCAACCATGCTACAATTAATAAACGACTTCTCATGCCGACACCATGCTTCATAATGAAACTCACCATGCTCATTTGAACCCAAAAGCAAAACACAAGGCTCAAAACTAACTCACGCTAGCATGCTAAATTCTCAAAAGAAATTAGTTTAAAGCATAGAACTTGATTTTATCGAATCCAACAACCATGCATTGGGTCTAAAGCACGAAAATTGAGTCCAATAGCTACTTACCTTAGCTAAGTAATTTGCTCGACAAAACAATGAACTCCTTTAGCTTTCAAGCCCTTAACCAACTACACAAAAAGGGAAAACATTCTTAAAACTCATAGACCTTTTTAAAACAAGTGAGCATGAGGAGTCAATTAAATTTGGGAATGTTTTAACTCCCAAAAACTCACCTACAACAGCAACAATGCTTGCTGTCCAAGCTCCCAATTCCGCTCCAAAACAACAATTAAACCTCCAAAAGTAAAGGAGACCATGAAATCAAAGGCCACAACCAATGGATAATCGAATAAACATAAAAATTAACCTCGAACCTTGCTGAAAATCACTTACCCAAAGCCAAAACTGCTGGAAAACGCTGAAAACAGCCAACATGATGCTCTACTCATGCCCAAGCCTGCACATTCACCGAGAACCACAACTAGAAGCTGCTGCCCACCGAAGATAACACCGAAAACAGAGAGAAAGAGATTGGAAGTGAGGGAGAATGAAAAGGTAGAGAGATCGAGCTTGAAAACAACCAAAATCGCGAGACAAAGAGCGCCGAAACCCACCTGAAACCACCGCCGTCAAAGACCTCGGGTCTGGCCGAAAACACACGTCGCTGCACCTACCGTGGTCGGAGAAGAAAACTGCAACTCGTGGAAGGGTAGACCGACACTGAGAAGCTGATCGAGGAAGAAGAAAAAAAACTTGCCGAAGATGAGGTGTTCATGGTTGGAAATCGTGAAGGATGAGTGAGGGAATGAGAAAGATGAGTTCCTAGGGCTGCGTGCAGCTCAAATAAACAAGGGAAAGGCTTAGGGTTGACTCCAACTTCAAGTTATTTACAAAAATGCCCTCTCATCTTTTACTTTAAGAAAGATCATCAAAAACCATTAAAATAAATCATATTTCTCCACCAATTTCATGAAATTAAACTCAAATTAGAGAAATTAAGATTTACCTTTCATGTCGACATTACAGAGCTTTAGGGATGTTCTTTTACTCTTGGAATTCACCCAAAAATTCTAAAACAATGGCTGGACAACACCCTGAAATAACGAAAATTTTGCAATTATGAACTCGAAATTAGATGGGTAAAGCTGAAACGGGTCCAATACAGAATGGGTCAACTTCGATTAACACAATAATCTAAATTGAAATTCAAACGGATAAGAAACTCACCCAATCAAGCAATTCCTTTCGCTGGGGAACAACTTGAATGACCAATACTTGACTTGAATGACGAAAACACAAAACAATCTAGAATCGAGTAGGGAAAATCTATGGGTTAGTTTCTATTCCTAAGAAAATTGCTTTGAAACTTTGATCGGACAAAAGGTATTACTGGAACTCACCTGAATTGATACCCAGCCACGCAGAGACAAACTGCTACAATTGATGGCGGCGAGCAAGTAGAGATGGGAGACGAAGAGGGAGGCAGCGTGGTGTTGTGTGGTTGCATAAGAGAGTAAATTGAGAGATAGTGGGGGGAGATATTAGATAAACATGAGGTTCCATCTCAAAACCAATTGACAATTAGTAGAGTAACTTATGTATCTTATAAATGATGTGCGAATTTCACTACTAAAAGTGTACAGGTCAAGTTTTAATATAGTGTTTTTCGTGATAAACGAGTGTCGTCCTATGGATTGGTTTTCTAGCTAAATAACTACTGTGAATAATCTTGTTCAATTTTATTTAGAGAGAAGAAGGTGATGATAGTGCGAAATTTAAATGAAAAAAGCTAAAAATATGGAGATTCAAATGGAGAAAACTCTTAGGGAATTGATTTCACCTATTGGGGTTGTGGATTAATTACTTGAATGTGTGAACATGCAAAGATTCATAAATCTAGGACAAATTACTATCATAGCTATCTCTCCCGAGCATAACTAATTCTCATACATGAAATAATCCCAATATCTCTATCTAAGTTCATTAGCATGCAAGATCTTAAGTCTAATCCTTTAACAATTTCTAAAACTATCCTAAATCTCCCAATTTTAGGATTATTCTAGTTATGCAAAACAAGATCCAAACTAAATCCCCTCTCTCGAGCAAGACTTAGAGAAAACAACATTCAACTCATGGCCAATAAATTGATAGCATTAAGAGTAGATGCATAAATGAATTCAAAATAATAAACATCCAAGAAATAAATCCAACAACACCCAAAGAGCTACATCAATCCCTAAGACAATCAAGTTAACTACTCATAGTCAAAGAGCTACAAATACAACTTGAAAGAAAAAGCCATAAAAACAACAAGAGAGAAACGATTGTAAGAGGATTTTTTTTTTCTTGGATCAGATTCCATTTTTTTTTTTGGATCGAATACCCATTCGGGTTTTATGGGCTCTGATACCATATTAGATAAACATGAGGCTTCATCTCAAAACCAATAGACAATTCCATGTATATCTTATAAATTGTGGGGTCTCCACTTATCTTTTCAATGTGGGATCCTTAACAAAAGAGAAACAACTGTAAGAGGGAGAGATATTGGAGAGAGAATGTAGAGAGAAGGAGATTTTCGAAAGAGATGGGTTCCTTATTTTTCTTTTATTCTTTAAAAAAAATAATAAAAAAAAAAAAAAGGAAAAAAAACTCAACCACATAATCGTGGTTTAGGGCCTGAGTTTTCAAAATAGACTTTTTTAGTCCCTGAATTTTTAGAAATAGGTTTAAAAAGTTCCTAAGTTTTCAAAATAGACCTTTTTAGTTCATGAGTTTTGAGCAATAGGTTTAAAAGGTCTCATATTATTTTTTTTCAACTTTTTTAAATTAATATTTTTTATTATATTTTAATATTTATATGATTTTTTAAATTTAAAATTTAAAAAGTATTAATTTAAAAAATTGAAAAAAATAATATGGGAGACTTTTTAAACCTATTTCTCAAAATTGAAGGATTAAAAAGGTTGTTTTTAAAACTTATGGACCTTTTAAACATATTTCTCAAAACTCAGGCACTAAAAATATCCATTTTGAAAACTCAGGGACCAAAAAGGTATTTTTCAAATATATATATATATATATAACAAATAAATGAGTTGTTATTTGATAAAAAAAAAAAATGGGTTGTTAAAAATAATATAAATCAAACAAGTAGTCTTAATTTAATGTTTTTAATTTTTTCTACGGAGTCTTAAATTAATGTTTAAAACGACATAAATAATCAAAGGTGTAACATCCTGGGCCCAGGATTCGAAATCCGGATTCGGCACCTAAGGCCCCGACATTTCCCTACGACCTGGCCACGTTACCATACTCGTCTTAAACTGCTTCCAAGAGTGAAGACTATCCCCACAAACCAACACGGGGTCCTTTTAGCATGCTTTCTCACATGCATCCTAGAAAAATTTCTAGGAGGTCACCCAACATAGAACTTCTCCAAACCAAGCACGCTTAACTTCAAAGTTCCTATGATTGAGCCACCGAAAAGGAAGGTGCACCTTGTTGGTATAGGTAGTATCTATCAATTCTTTTAAGCTTATCTTGACCATACTTTCATGTCCTCAGGATCACTCTCATTCGGATGTGGCCTCGGTTCATTCATGTACCCCTCCTAATTTGGGTGTTACATGCCCACCAGCTTCCGCCTTGGTTCGTCCCCAAACCACATCCTAGTAGGAGAGGTTTCGCTCTGATACCATCTGTAATGCCCCAGGCCCAAGATTCGAAATCCGGATTCGGCACCTAAGGCCCCGACATTTTCCTGCGACCTGGCCACGTTACCATACTCGTCTTAAACTGCTTCCAAGAGTGAAGACTATCCCCACAAACCAACACAGGGTCCTTTTAGGATGCTTTGTCCTCACTCATATGCTTCCTAGAAAAATTTCTAGGAGGTCACCCAACATAGAACTTTTCCAAGCCAAGCACGCTTAACTTCAAAGTTCCTATGATTGAGCCACCGAAAAGGAAGGTGCACCTTGTTGGTATAAGTAGTATCTATCAATTCTTTTAAGCTTATCTTGACCATACTTTCATGTCCTCAAGATCCCTCTCATTCGGATGTGACCTCGGTTCATTCATGTACCCCTCCTAATTTGGGTGTTACAAAAGGAAAATTGCAATGGGTAGCAAAAAACATTAGGATATTTGAAAATCTAGCCATGGTTTTTTATATTTGCGAATATAGCAAAAAATTTTAAATCTAATTTCCATTTTTTTATTATTCCAATTTTACCCTTGTTGGTGTATTAACTGATATATCAGATAGTGTATCAATAGTATATTTGATATACTTTATATTTGTTAACTGATATACTTAAAATTTTGATATACTTGAAATTAGTCCAACCCATAAGAAAAGTTCAAAAAGTACCGATTCATGTCTTTTGATATATTAAAAACACTACTAAAATGATACACTCATATTTTACCTCAAATGAATATTGATTGATGTATGATATATTGCTAATATATTCAAATACTACTAAAATGATACATTCATGTTTTACCTTAAAATGAATATAATGATCTATCGAATATATTAATGATATAACTGATATATATACTTGATTTGATGAACATTTGATATACTTGATTATGAGTATTGATATATGAACGATACACTTGATATGCATGTTGATATACCAAAATGATATTCCGCATATGTTACTTCTCTTTACTTCTTTTATCGTGTTTTTTTTAAAAAAAAATTAAATTGTGTTGTGTTATTTACATATTTGAAATTAAATGTTTGTCTTTTATAACTTAAATATTTATCTTCTATACATATTATGAATGTTGATATATCATTGATATACCTCATTTGTTATATTAAAATATTGATATACTTGATTATGAGTAGTTAGGTACATCAATGATAGATTTGATATTTAAAAAAAAAAAAATCATTGATATATTTTTAATTGTTGGTGTATTATCAAGGTTGTGAAATGCAAATTTTATTACAATCAAGTATATCTTTGGTGTATATATCAAATATTATATCGATGCTTTCATTCAAAATTCATTTCAAGTATAATATGTTGATACACTAACAAAATATATCATTAGTATATTAGTAGTATATTAGTAGTATAACAATGTTACAATTGTTGGTGTATCATGAAGGTCGTGGAATGCAAAATTATTTATAAGTATATCAATAAGATGCATTTTCAAGTATATCATTAGTATATATCAATGGTATATGATTAGTACTCACTAAAAATGCAATTTCAAGTATATCATTAATGTCTCAATAGTATATCATTAAGATGATATATAATATATCAATGATATATTTGCTAACATGAGCATATAACTCAACTGACATAAGACATGTACATTTGATCAAGAAGTTAGATATTTGAATCTCCCACCATACATATTGTCCAAAAAAAATTAACATACCTAATTATTCATTAATGAATTATATAAAAAAAATATTCAAACTAACAAAAACTCGTGTGTATACTTCATGAATAAAGTATATTATATTCAGGAAATATACATCTAATATACTATATATTTAGTAGATTAATAGATTGATATACTAAATTTAAAGTAGATCGGTTGATTGATATACCAAATATATCAGTCACACTAAATAAATGAATGATGTACCTGATATATAGTATATCAATAACACCATTAGATATACTTCTTAAACCTCCGTGTTTTTAAGGGGCTTTTTTGACTTTTCAACTTTAATGTTTGGGTTGGACTTTTTTTTTTTTTTTTTTTTTTTGGTTATATTTTCAACATACAAAAACTGAAGGCACGGTTGCAAATTCCCTTTTATTTTTTTGCTAGTGTTGCCATTGGTCCATAATCAAACTTATTATTAACTATATTTAACATGGTAATTGTTGGATATATATATATATATATATATATATATTTATTTATTTATTTATTGACAACATGTTGGGATAATATGTCACTAATATACGAAAAGTTGGATATAAAATTTAGTCCTAATGAAATACAATCTTTTTGAGAGGTAATGAAATAGAATCTTGGATGAAAACGAAAAAGCATTGACCAAAATCAAGAATTTGGAAAAAGAAGCCCACGTGCATGGATGAGAGAAAAATCAGACATGAATTAAAAAATACCACAAAACTTGAGGACTAGAATTTGCCTAACAATTCGCTTTGTCAACTTGGAAAAGTGCTTTAGAAGGTGAAGGAAAGAGACCATTGATTCCCCTTTATAAAACAACACTCAAACCCTAGCATCCAACCCTACCTTGAAGAAAGGCCTTCTAAAGGAAGAGTTTTTCAATGCTTCATAGCTAAGTGATTGCATTAGAACTCTTCCTTTTTAGCTTTACACATTCATAGTCATAATAATATTGATTGATATGTTCATTATATAAACCTTAGCCAAAGGATAAAGTTTTAATTGTGAAGACAGCTAGAGAGAAAAAAATGGGATTATTGTTGATGAAGCTTTTTGGAGTGATTTTGATGGTGGTGATGGCGAAGCCTTTGGCTGTGGTTTCTCATGACTATGGAGATGCTTTGACAAAGTGCTTGTTGTTCTTTGAAGGTCAGAGGTCGGGGAAGTTGCCTCCTAATCAAAGGGTCACTTGGAGGAAGGATTCGGCTCTTCGGGATGGCCTTGAATTTGGCGTAAGATTACTTGTTTCTTCTTTTATCCACTTTTGAATGCAATGGAAAACCTTTATATACTTATTTTTGTTTTAGACTTTAAATTTTGTATAAAAAATTATTTTAATCCTTCTGTTTTGAATCATACAAAACAACGTAACCTTAGTCCTAAGATTTTTGAAAATGCTCTGAAATTGTTGGATTGTTTTTCGTTAGCTATTTTAATCAAATGGGGTCGTGATGTTTTAAAGTTAATTTAAATACGTGGATGTGGATAAACAATTATTATCTTATAATATTTTTTAGATTTGATGTGGCAAAAAAATAATCTCTCACTCAACACCCTTCCTCTCTATCTAAACATTATAAAAAGTACTTTTGAGTTTGATTGGGTATACCATAATCTATATTTAAATTTTTGGATTTATTGGATTTAGTAATAATTTAACATGCTAACATGAAGTTTTGTGTATTTGAACGTCCACGTAGTCATTTTATCATAAATTATTATTAATGGTTTAGGTCTTAATTATCCAATGAAAAATTTTCAAAAAAAAAAAAAAATTATCCAATGAAAAATGCCAAAGCGAGCTTAGCTCAGCGGTAATTGGCCCCAACCCCAGATGTTGATGTACTCAAAAAAAAAAAAAAAAAAAAAATTATCCAAGGAAAAATAGTAAGAATAATATATAAAGGACTAAATATGTATAGTATACTCTACGAAAAACAAAATTGATGGTTACTTAAAAAACAGGGTATATTATGGCTTATGCCATGTCATGTCGCTCAATTTTGTACATTTTCTTCTATCACCTATTTCTACTGCATTGTGTGAGCTATAATGTTTTTTTTTTCAAATAAAAATAAAATTAGAAAAAAAAAAAAGAGCTAATTTCTATTCTGTTGGAAAAAAAACTTTTATGTATATTGCATGCGTCTGATATATTTTAACATATATTTTTTTAATTATAAACTTTATTTGATAACAGTTTTATATTGTTTTAGATTTTTTTAAAAAAACATATTAGCCAATTTGAAAAGTAAAATATAGATTTTTCAAATCATTTTTTTTTTTCATTTTAAAAATTGATTAAGATTTTAATATCATCTTTTAACTTAATGTATTTCATTTTAATTCTAGCACATTAATATTAATTGATTTTAATAAATTTCATCAAATAATTATTAGGGGTAAATTTAAAAAATTTAAACCATATAAAGGACAAATAAGACAAAAAAAAAAAAAAAATTGCGATTCTTGACTATCTCACCTTTTAATATAGCAAAGACAAATAGTCATAACACATAGAATACACAATTTGAACTTTCAACTGTAAATGTATAATTAAAATCAATAAGTGAAAACCTCTAATTATTAACATATTTATTATAATAAAACTAAGACTTAAATATATATATATGAATATTTCTTCAATTTAATTCCTAATGTCTAAATAGTTTCAATTTAGTCCCTCATTGTTAGGTGAATGTATGTTAAAATTGATTGAAAATAAATTTACATGACATCGACCAAAATTCAGTTGAGAAGAAAAGTCATTTTTAAGAGATGAAGACTCAAACTTTCTACCAATTTCTTAGAATTTGAAGAAAGAATTAAAAACTTTTTCCTCTAAATTTCTTCTTATGCCATTATAACTATAAGCTAAGTTTAACATTAATCCATAATAATAATTTTTAAAAAAAAATTGAAAAAACATGACTTGAAAATGTAAATTGAATAAGCATATGAGAAGAAGGAAAGGGCATTAAGGTTTTGAGTATGGCGAATAATGGGTGTACTAGGTTGACTTGGTGGGAGGGTACTACGACGCCGGCGACAACGTGAAGTTCAACTTTCCAATGGCGTTCAGCACCACCATGCTTTCATGGAGCGTGTTGGAGTTCGGAAAACAGATGGGTTCGGAGCTTCCCTACGCCATGGACTCCATCCGATGGGCCACCGATTACTTACTCAAAGCCTCCAGCGTCCCTGGCTTTGTCTTCGCTCAGGTTGGCGACCCCTACGCCGACCATCTCTGCTGGGAGCGCCCAGAAGATATGGATACGCCGAGAACTCCTTACGCCGTCAGCAAGCAGTTTCCGGGCTCCGAAGTCTCTGCCGAGATCGCCGCTGCTCTCGCTGCCTCCTCCATCGTCTTTAAGGCCGTTGACAGAGGCTACTCCGCTAGGCTTCTTAAAAGGGCCAGAACGGTGAGTTTCCAATTTCTCTTTCTTACATCTAACGATCTAAAACTAACCTTTGACTTCTTGGTCTGAAAACAAACTTTATGCCAGTCAAACATGTTCTTGTTGGCGTGGTTGAAATATCTTTTGAAGATTAATAAGTTAGAGTAGGTTTAATATTAGCTTAATTGAATCAAATGTGTTTTATAAGAAATTCTTAAAAAATAAAAAATAAAAGACACTTTCAAAAATCTAGATTAATTTAAAAGTCATCTTTGGATAATTTATGAGTTTCTTAAAAAATGACTTTTAAATAAATCCAAGTTTTTTAAAATAATTTTTATTTATTAAGAATTTCTTATAAAGTATTTTTAATCAAATAAAATCATTCAAAGAAATAGAAAGTTTAGGTCTTTGTTTGAAAATGATAATAAACTTTAGGTTATTGTATAACTTTAGTAGGCATAAATTTAAAAATGATTACACTTGAATTTATTTGACACGAAATTGAAATTTAAGAATTTATTAAACATTTTTTAAAGTTTAGGAATTTGTATAGGAAACAAAATAGAAAGTTTAGGCCTTTTGTTTGATAACCATCTAGTTTTTGGTTTTTGGTTTTTGAAAATTAAACTTTTTTTCTCTCCATTTTTTTTTTATAATGGTTTTCATAAGGACACATTTATAGCCAAATTACAAAAACAAAACTAAGTTTTAGAAAACTACTTTTTTTAGTTTTCAAAATTTGACTTGGTTTTTGAAAACATGGAAATAAGTAGATAACAAAACAAATAAAACTTATAGGTAGAAGTAGTATTTTTAAGCTCAAAAACCAAAAACGTTATCAAACGGGCATTAAGGGTTTGTTCAACACTTTCTAAACTTTGGTCTTCTACTTAACATAATGCCAAAAGTTTTAAATATCCATTAGATAGTTTTTTAAAGTTTAGCTAGAGACTTGCACAATTCTCTAAAACTAGACTTGAAATTTAATTTAAATTTTAATCTTTTCTTTAATGACAGAACCCAATTGAGTAATTTTAATGTACTAAATGAAAAGTTGATCACTTTAAGAAATTAAAGATGAAATTGGAAGTTACCTATTTGATACATTTAAACATGAGAGTGCAATTTATATATACGTAGGTTTTATGAAGAACTGTATGGCCTAATTACAGGGTCTTACAGTCTAGAAATGATTGCTTGATTTATATATGTTTGTGTTTTTGGTTTAGGTTTTTGAGTTTGCAGATACTTATCGAGGGTCTTACAACGAGAGTCTTGGACCTTGGGTTTGCCCATTTTATTGCAGTTTCAGTGGCTATGAGGTACACATATATATACGCACACATGCATTTCTACTAAAAGATTATTCATATGTAAATCCTCTTTTGAATGGATAATTCCTAAAGAAGCAAACAAGAGCATAGTTCAACTGGCATAAAATTGTACTAATAACCACGAGATTTGTGGTTTAAATCCCCCTACCCCAAATTATCAAAAAAGAAAAATGATAATCACTAAAGAAAAAAAATGTGGATTTATCTTAATTTTAAATTCTTTTGAAACGATGTAGGACGAATTGATATGGGGAGCTGCTTGGTTGTTCAAAGCAACAAAGGCTGCATATTACTGGAACTATGTCACTCAAAACATCAACAAAATAGAAAACCCTGTTTTGGATCGTCATTATCTCATTAGCACCAAAAATGCCCTTCAATATTATTCTGGTGGAAGCTTTGCTGAGTTCGGATGGGATACCAAGCATGCTGGCATTAATATCCTCATTTCCAAGGTATTTTCTTTTATGCATGTTACTTCCATTCCCTATTCATATTTTGGACTCGTTTGGGTGGATTTGAACCTTTTAAGCTCAAAGAATTGAGGAACGAGTAGATGTGTCTTAACTACTAATAAGCAATGTTCATGTTGGCCCAAAAAAAATACTTATATTTTATATCTCAATTAACCCAATTGTTTGTTATTAATGCATTTTCTTTAGTTCAACAATATGTGGATTGAGAGATTTGAATCTATGACCTTTTGGTCAAAGGTATATACTCTATGTTGGTTGAACTATACTCATGTTGATGTTTGTTATTGCAGTTTGTGATGGGTGGAAAAGATATCTCCAACACCTTTATTAATTATGCTGATAAGTTCGTATGCTCAGTTCTACTTGAATCGCCCTCTGTATCAGTCTCTTACTCACCAGGTAATTAATTGCCTTTTATTCAATCTTCAGTGTGATATGGGTTTTATTTTTTAGGTTAAATTATAAATTTAATCTCTTCCAATGTGGTGGTTATATCATTTAATCTTTAGCTTTTTTTTTTCCTTAAGTTTATTATGCATTGACAAGCTTTTGTTCAATAGACAGTATTTTATCAGTAAGATAATAACATTAACAATAAAGATTACAGAACAAAAAAAAAAAAAAAAAAAAAAAACCCTACTCTTAAATATTCCTACTTCAATGGAAAAAAAAAAGTTTAATAAATGAACCTAATTATTCTTTTGTGAATTATTTAGAGAAATAAAAGAAAACGAACAAAAAATGGTAATGGAAATTTTTTTGATAAATTAGGTGGGCTTCTATTCAAACCTGGAGCAAGTAACATGCAGCATTCAACAGCCTTATCCTTTCTTCTTCTTGTTTACTCTCATTATTTGAACCAATCCGGACGCCTTCTTCGCTGTGGAAATGTTGTAGCCTCTCCATCTCGCCTCGTACAAGTTGCCAAGGGTCAGGTACATGTTAAACAACAACCTTGGCCACAATTTATTTTTCGGTTAAATGATAAGAGGAGTCCTTCGACTTTCAAATTTGTATCTATTTGGTCTCTCAACTTTAAAAAATATTTAATAGGTTTTTAAGGCCCATTTGATAACAGTTTGTTTTTGGTTTTTTATTTTTGAAAATTAAGCTTCAAAACACTATTTTCACCTAAGTTTATTTGTTTTGTTATCTACCTTATTTCCATATTTTAAAAAACTAGGTCAAGTTTTGAAAACTAAAAAAGTAGTTTATTTTCAAAAACTAAGTTTTGTAAATTAAAAAAGTAGTTTTCAAAACTCGGTTTTTGTTTTTGAAATTTGGTTAGAAATTCAAATGTATTCTTGATAAAGTTGAAAACATAAGAAAATTGGAAGAAAATAAACTTAATTTTCAAAAACCAAATGGTTATCAAACAGGACCTAAACTTTTAATTTTGTGTTTTGCTTTCCTAAGATTTAAGAAGTGTCTAATAAGTTTTTAAACTTTGAATTTTGTGTTTAGTAGATTATCCCTGAGTTTTCAATTTGTATCTAATAAGCTTTTTTTATCTATTCAATATTTTTTTTTAAATAATTCACAAACCTACTAGACACAAAATTGAAAGTTTAAGGTTTATTACACATATAATCCAAGTTATATAACAAATTTAGGTCTTGTTTGATAACCATTTGGTTTTTGGTTTTTGGTTTTTGAAAATTAAGTTTATTTTCTTCCAGTTTCCTTACCATGATTTGCATCTTTGTTAAGGACACATTTGAAATCCTAGCCAAATTCCAAAAACAAAAACAAGTTTTTGAAAATTACTTTTTTTTTAGTTTTCAAAACTTGACTTGGTTTTTGAAAACATGAGAGGAAGGTAGATAACAAAACCAAGAAACTTAAAGGTGGAAGTAGAGTTTTTAAGCTTAATTTTCAAAAACCAAAAACAAAAAACCAAAAACAAAAAACCAAATGGTTATCAAATAGGGCCTTAATTTCTAAATTTTCAAGTTTGTGTCTATTTAAGTTCCCAAATTTTAAAAGGTGTATAATACGTTTTTTTTTTTTTTAATAATTTGTATAATATAGGTCCTTCAACTTTCAAGTACTTTTTGTCCAATAGATTCCTAAACTTTAAAAAGTGTCTAATCGATGTTTAAACTTTCAATTTTGCGTCCAATAAGTCTTTGAATTTTCAATCTTGTGTTTAATAGGTCATTGATCTATTCAACATTCTTTTAACATTCACAAAGTTACTAGACACAAAATTGAGAGTTTAAGGTCTTATTAGACATAAAATTAATTCACTTTTATACTTAATAGATAACTAAATTTTTAGGTTAGAATACCATTTTGATCCAGTACTTTGAGTTTCATTTCATTTTAGTCTATTTACATTCAAATGTCAATTTTTAATCCATGTAATTTAATCTTATTTCTATAACGAGTGACATTAATATATGACCAATATCGATAATATGCAGGTGGATTATATACTAGGAAGCAACCCATTGGGCATGTCGTATATGGTGGGTTATGGCAATAAGTTCCCACAACGAATCCACCATCGAGCCTCCTCGTTGCCATCCATTGCCAACCATCCAGAGCGCATTGGATGTGCAAATGGGAGTCCATACTTTAATAGCAACAATCCAAACCCTAATTTGCTGATAGGAGCAGTCGTTGGAGGACCTGACATCAAGGATTCTTATGCAGATTCTCGAGCTGATTTTATCTATTCTGAACCAACTACTTATATCAATGCTCCTCTTGTTGGCCTCTTGGCTTACTTCAAATCTCATCCAACATAGAATTTGGCCTTACTTTTTGGTCTGTTTACATGCTGCACATAGTGGAATATGTACCTATGTTATTAGGGTTCAAAGGAGATTAAGTGTGTGTTGATTTGATTTGGTCCAAATTGTTGTAAATTTGATGTTTTACTTTACATCTCTTTGTAATATTATTACAACATTAGAAATATTGTTGATAAAGTGGAAAATATATAGAATCCAAGGCAAACAATGATATAGAACAGTAAGATATATTGCTCTAGTTTTTTATTTTTAGGTTAAATTGCAAATTTGTTCCCTTGGTTTGAAGAAAGTTAGAATTTAGTCCCCATGCTTTTAAGATTAGAGTTTGATCCCGATGGTTTCAGAAAACCTCATTAAATAGTCTCAAGAAATTTCTTCCCTATCCTGCAATGTACTCAATCCGTTAGTGATTCTTCTAACCTTAGGAACTATTTAATGAGATTTTGTCAAACCACAGAGATGAAATTCGCAAATTGTAAAACCATAGGAATAAAATATTCTAGCTTTCTCCAAACCCATAGGGACCAAATTTGTAATTAAACCTTATTTTTGAGAATCATGTAACTTATTAGTAATTTTCTTTTCTTTTTAATCAACTTTCTTATACACTAAACATATAGCTCAGACTAATAAGATATATACTATCCACCAAAAGGTTTGAGATTCGAACCTCCACCTTCACATATTGTTAAACTAAAAAAAAAAGTTTTCTAATACAATTTTGAAATTTATTTGAAAAAAATAAATAGTGTTAAGATTTTTTTTTTTTTTTTTAATCTTTGAGATTTTGGTTCTACAACTTCAAATGTGTTTAAAAAAAAGTGGAAAGTGCTGAACAAATAAAAAAAAATTAGTAAGTTTTCATAAACTTAAAGTTTTAAAAATAGGGAGCGAAGAACAAAATTATTATCAAATTGGAACCTAAACTATTAATAGTGTTGTGTAAATTTTACATAGGAAAATCCGCCTAATTTGTACTACCCAAACAAATAATGAAGAGAATAATACCTACAAAATAGCGAACTGCGCACGTGCTTGCCAAACACCCCCAATGCCCAAGTCAGATTAGGATTCGTGTATTGAAGTATAGCAAGAATTAGCTAGGATTGTGTAATGTCAAGCACGATGGGTAATTGTTAAAAATAGGACAAAAAATATGGCTGTTCACACGAGATTTCGACAAAGGAAATTTAATTCGTGGAAATGAACTTGATTTTATTGAATTTGTATGTAGAAGTGTACAATCTCTAATATTTATCCTCTGATTCTTTCTCACAAATATATAAACTTTGGCCTCTAGCTTGTTGCTCTTCTTGGGCCGGTTTGTTGGGCTTCTTGGATGATCGGCTTGCTAGGTTGATGATCTCTTGGATCGGCCTGTTGGCTTGATGATCTCTTGGATCGGCTTATTGGTTTGATGATCTCTTAGATCGGTCTGTTGGCTTGTTGATCTTCTTGGATGATCGGCCTATTGGCTTAATGATCTTTTGGATCGGCCTGTTGTGACTTGTTAATCTTCTTGGATGATCGGCCTGCTGGCTTGACGTTCTTTTGGATCGGCCTGTTGGCTTGATGATATGTTGGATCGGCTTGTTAGCTTGTTGATCCTCTTGGATGATCGACCTGCTGACTTGTTGATCCTCTTGATCGGTCGATTGGCTTGTTGATCTTCTTGGATGATCGGCCTGCTGACTTGTTGATCTTCTTGATCAGTCGGTTGGCTTGTTGATCTCTTCTTAGAGTCTTCTAGTCTTCAAACCTTCTGAGTCTTGAATCCTTTGAATTCTGAATGCTCTAGACTCTGAGTTCTCTGACTCTGTCTCTGAATCTCCCTCCCCCCAAAATGAATGGTGGCCTCCTCTATTTATAGAGTTTGATGGACCTCATATGGGCTTGGGCTTGGGCCCAACCTTTGGGCTTGAGCTATATTTGGGCTTTAATCCAACCCATTTTTAATAAAGCTGGATTATTTTAATTTAGCCCAATTTCTTCAATGATCTCGGGTTACATTAGTCTCAGGTCCAATTGCCACGTGGCATTATTTGATTAGACTTGACTTATGTCATCCGATGGATCAATAATAGACAAGTGGCACTATTTGATTTGCCAATTTTTTGATGTCTATTAATTTAACTTAGGGACACATGTAAATTTGTAATTGGTTCCAAATTTATTTTATCATTGATTTAAATTAATGACGTGACAATTTGTGATTGGCCGAAATTTCTCATTCAACAAATGCCCCCTTTTCGAGATTTAGGCACAAGCTATGTGTGAGTGAATCTTGAAAAAGGATATTTTGGAATAAAAATGCAAGGTATTTGGTCTTGATTTTGACTCCGTTTGATGTGTCAATTTTAATCAAAATATGAATCTTGATCAATTTTTTTGATTATTTTTTTATTTGACACACTTTTATTGCCAATTAATCAAAATTTGAAGTTTGGTCAAAATTTTGATTTTCCTTATTTGGCAGCAAACTTTGACTTGAACTTAAGTTTGAGTAAAATCTGGATTATGCCCAAATTTTGATTTGAGGTAAAATTTTGCCAAATTTAAACTTGAATTTGAAATGAAATTTGAATATGAATCTCAAATTTTGATTTGGAAGAAAATTCAGAGGATGCCCAAATTTTAACTTGAGAAGATTTCGATTTTGAATAAAATTGGGGTTTTACCCAAAATTTGACTTGGATTTGGAATGGAATTTAAATTTGATTCCTATCAGAGTTTTGATTTTGGAGAAATTTAGGGTATACCCCCAACTTTTGATTTGAGAAATTTTGACAAAGTTTTTGAATAGGATTTGGTTTGAATTTGAGATGAAATTTGTATTTGAATCATGCTCAAAGTTTTGATTTGGGATTAACTTGTACCCAAAATTTAATTCAAGATAAAATTTAGATTTTACCAAGAATTTGATTTTGAATAAAATTGAAGCTCTACTCAATCTTCACTTGAATTTGGAATGAAATTTGAGTTCCACTCGAACTTTAATTTGAATGATGATGGAATTTGAGGTGTTCCCATTTTGAAGGAGAATAAACCTAATATTGAAATTTTGAACTTTACCCAACTTTTGGTTTGAAGGAAAATTTAGGATTCCAACCACTCTGATTTTTTTGGGAGACAAAATTGAATTTTACCAAGATTTGAAGCTTAGTTAAAATATTAGTTAATAAATCTCGGATTTTATCCCTATTTGAGTGAGGACATATAAAAGGATAGAAATCAAATTTAGATTGAGATTCTCACATTTGACCTGGATGAAAATCAAATGGGATCGAAATTCGCAAATTCAATTTAAGTTTGAGATAAAATCTTTGAATAATGAAGATCCTCAAATTCAATTTAAATTTGGAATGAAACCTTGCCCAATTGGAATTTTTACTCTATATATGGGCAAAATACACCGGTCTTTCTCATCTTGAAATCTTGGATTTGTATGATTTGATTTGCAGCTGCTGGTGAATGCCGAGAGAAGATGTTGATTTATTTTGCAGCTGGAGGTAAATGCCGAGAGAAGAGATACGGAATTTACATTGCTATAGAAGCGTGCAGTGTCGGCGTTTGACTCATCGATTCCAACTACGGCCGCTTGTGCCGCTAGAACTCGCCGGTGGGTCGCTCGAATCTGGCCGCCGTTCGTGTTGTACTGCACCGTCAAGGGATTGTGGATCAGTACCGTCAAAGAAGTCAAACTCGCATCTGGTGGAATCGTGCGCTGCAGGTGTCGGGGTGGTCGTCTGCGTTACGTGCTGCGGCATCCAACTTGTTCTTGAGTGCAAGATTATGGCTGTTGAATGACCGGCGGCGAGTTTGGTTGAAGAATAGGTTTGAACCAGGCGTAAAAAAAAGAATGGGAAGATGAGGATCGACGATGACGGGGAAAGAGAGAAAGAAAAACAAATAAACATGTATGTTTATTATTATTTTTCTTTCTTACTTAAAGCCGCAACTTCACCTTTTTTTTTTCTTTTTTTTTTTATGCCTAATGCCTTATCATTTAATCCAGCACGCATCTCTTTTGTGCTTTTTTTTTTTTAAATTGCACCATTTGTTTATTAAGCCTTTTCAAGTTTTTTTTTTTCAAATTGCCAAATCTTTTTATTTTCAAACTTTTGCACTACCGCACATAACTGTGCTTTTGAGTTGGGTCGGCCACTTAAAAATTCAAAACACAACTTCAAAATACATGAATTTCATGTGTTTGCTTCTGCTGTGGCTTTTTTTTTAATCAATTTGCTGCTACTATTGTGCCATATACACACACATGAAGGTTAGTATTTCGCTTCCCTTTTTTTTTTCAACTTCCGTTTCAAATTGCCGTCACACATCCCATATATATGTATATATACACACATCTAGGGTTGCCGCATGCTATTCTTTTTCTTCCTTCCTTCATTTGCATGCTTTTTTTTCTCTTCTTTTTTTTCTTCACGCCGCCTGCTTCCTTCATTTTTTTTAACTTGTTTTGTCGCTGCACTTGCTTTGCCGTCTTTTTTTATTGTTGCTAATTAACTTTCTTTCTTTTTAGGACTAACAAACTTATTTGACGATCTTCTGGGGAAAAAACATCAACCTTTTGTCCACCATTTGGATGGTATATACATATTCAAACTCCATTTTTTTTAAAATATGCATATATTCCATCGGTGTCTTATTGAATATCGCACATATGAACTGCTTTGATTGTGCCGTAGATTTTTTCTTGTCTCCTACTCTTTTTTTTTTTTGCACATATATTATTGCAATTTGTTTCTTTTCTTGTTTGAATGTGTAAGCATCCTGCAACAGTCGTCTCCAAATTCACTTGCAGTGACTTTACTCCTGCTAGACCAGTCACCAATTTTATTGGGTGATCTGAGTAGCCTGCAGGGGTAGTCACCAGACTTGCCTTCAGTGATGCATTCCTGCTAGACCAGTCCCTATATTTATTGGGTGATCTGAGTAGCCTGCAGGAGCAGTCACCAGACTTGCCTTCAGTGGTTCACTCCTACTAGACCGGTCCCCATTTTATTGGGTGATCTGAGTAGCCTGCAGGGGTAGTCACCAGATTTGCCTACAGTGATGCGCTCCTGCTAGACTAGTCCCCATTTTATTGGGTGATTGAGTAGCCTGCAGGGGTGGTCACCAGATTCGTCCACAGTGATGCACTCCTGCTAGACCAGTCCCCATTTTATTGGGTGATTTGAGTAGCTTGCAGGGGTAGTCACCATATTTGCCTACAACGATGCACTCTTGCTAGACCAGTCCCCATTTTATTGGGTGATCTGAGTAGCCTGCAGGGGTAGTCACCAGACTTGCCTTCAGTGATGCACTCCTGCTAGACCAGTCCCTGTATTTATTGGGTGATCTGAGTAGCCTGCAGGGGTAGTCACCATATTTGCCTACAGCAATGCACTCTTGCTAGACCAGTCCCCATTTTATTGGGTGATCTGAGTAGCCTGCAGGGGTAGTCACGAGATTTGCTGCAGTGATCGTCATCAGATTCATTTGCAGTGATTTCACCACCTACCAGTCACTTTGATGACTGTAGTATCCTGCAGAGGTGGTCACCAGACTCGCCTACAACGGTCGTCATCAGATCCATTTGCAGTGATTTCACCACCTGTCTAGACCAGTCACTTTGATGACTGTAGTATCCTGCAGGGGTGGTCACCAGACTCGCCTACAACGGTCGTCATCAGATTCACTTATAGTGACTTCACCACCTGTCTAGACCAGTCACTTTGATGACCGTAGTATCCTGCAGGGGTGGTCACCATTTTTTTAACAACACCTTTATTGTCTTTCTTTTTTTTTTTTTTTTTTTTTTTTTTTTGTTGTTGCTTGATATTAAGCATTTTTTTTTAACTTGCAGCTAAGATGCATCTTCCAGTCTAGACACTTTCAAGATAAAGTCAACGTTAAAGTTGTTCATCTTTGCAGATGTTCTAAAGCGAAGACTTTAATCTCCAACTTTTGAATATGAAGTGAAGTTGTCAACCGTAAATTTTTGAAGAAAAAGCGAGACTGCCTATCGTCAACTTTTGAAAATGAAGTGAAAGTCGCCAACCGCGAACTTTGAAGTGAAGTTGTCAACCGTCAACTTTGAAGAAGAAGCGAGACTGCCAACCGTCAACTTTTGAAGATGAAGTGAAAGTCGCCAACCACCAACTTTGAAGTGAAGTTGTCAACCGTCAACTTTGAAGAAGGAGCGAGGTCGCCAACCGTCAACTTTTCAAGAAGACGCGGGGCCACCAATCGTCAACTTTTGAGGATGAAGCGAAAGCAAAGCATTCAACTGTCAACCTTTGAAGATGAAACAAAGTTGTTGACTGTCAATCTTTGAAGATGGAGCAAGGCTCTCAACTACCAACTTTTGAAAACGAAGTGAAGTCGTCAACTGTCAACTTTTGAAGATGAAGCGACAACGAATCCTTCCACCGCTATCTTTTGGAGATGAAGCAAAGTTGTCAATGGTCAACCTTTGAAAATGAAGCGATGTAGATCGCCAAATTTTGAAGATGAAGTGATAGTGAAGTCTTCAACCGACAACATTTGTAGTGAAGCAAAGTTTTCAACTGTCAACCTTTGAAGATTTGAAGATGAAGTGAAAACGAAGCCTTCAACTGCCACCCTTTGAAGGTGAAGCAAGGTATCAAACTTGGGACAAGTGATAAGCCAAACTTGAATGGAGCAATCGCCGAACATGGAGAGGGTGAGACGTTGAACTTTGAGCGAGCGAAACACCAAACTTGAAGCATGGAGAATGCAAACTTAGAGGAAGTAGGATGCCAAACTTGAAGGGGGTGAGACTCCAAACTTTGAAGGAGCGAAACACCGAACTTGAAGTGTGTGGAATGCAAACATAGAAGGAGCGAGACACCGAACTAGGCGAGACGCCGGACTTGGAGCAAGCGAATCGTCGAACTTGAAAGAACGCAGCCTTCTTTTATGCATTTAATTCGTAGCATTCCATTCATAGCAATGTACGTCTTCAATTTACTGTGTTGCCCCCAGTAAGGGGAAGCATCTTTAACTTGTATTGTCATGCTTCTATATTTGTGACACTTTTTTTTTTTGTTTGCAAGGACTGAACTTAAAGTTTTTTTTTAAGCTGCCTACGTACCCTTGAAGGAAAGGGATCAAGTCATAACGTAGTTCAAGTTTATTTTATTTTTTTTTTTTTTTCGCATTCACCTTTTAAGCTCGTGTGGCCCAGGAGCATCATGCAGTTTATGCTCATGCGATAAGGAGCAATACATTTTAAATTTCTTTTTCTCTATCATAGTCTTGATCAGACCCTTCATTTGTAGGATTTGTCAAAATGATAAGATTTGGTTTCACCTTCAAAGAACCTTCTGTGTTTATGAGAACAGAAAACTTCCTCTTCATACGTGACGGCGTGGTACTATGAAGCTTATTGTCATCGTTTATTTCATCGAACAATTTAACTTCTGAATTGTCCACCTTTCTTTCATGTTGGTCGCTTGTTACTTTGAGGCGATCAAAAACAGTTGTTCAAGGTCGACACTTTCTTGATGTAGAGACGCTTAGTCTTTGGAAAACTGAATGTCGAGTGATGGCGGACGTCAAACTTTGATCTTCTTCTCCTGCTATAGCCATACTTATTCTTTGGAAGACCGAAAGTCTAGTAGTTGAAGGCTCAATGTGATTAAAGACAGAAGTCCTTTGCTTGATTTCCTTCAATGCACCATCTTCTTCTACATTGATATAACATGAACTTGCAAAATTTTCTTCCATTTTCTTGATGGGACGAAAATTTCTCGAGGATGATTCTTTGAAGGTTACCAATTGGCGATGTTGAGAAAGATCTTGATTTCTTTCTTTCTCAAGTTTAGGTTTCCTTGAATTCTTCTGTCTTCGATGTCTATTCTTTCTTTTGGATGAGCAACATCCTTTCTGAACAAGATGTTGTCCTTGTTTCTTCTGACGAGTCATGTCAGTACTTCCTTTACATTCATCGCTGACAAGATTGACTGTATCTTGAGATTTGTCTCCTGATACCTCATGGTGAAACCAAATAGCTATAGGCTCCAATGTTCCAAATTGAAGTAGGTGCATCTCTTGACTGTGAAGTGAATCAAAACACATTTGATTGCAAGTGTTTGTTGTTGTCGTAGCATGATTTGATTGAGCTACTTCCTCAAGATCCAACTCGATTTTTCCTTCTTTAGCTAACCTCAGAATTAGCTCTTTCAGGACAAAACATTTTTCTACCGGATGACTGATAACTCGATGATACTTGCAGTAGTTGGGATCATCGACCTTTTCAATCTCTTCTGGTCGTTTGCACTTGGGAAGTTCTATCAACCGTGTTTTCAGTAGTTGTTCTAACATGTTAGGGACGTCGGAATTAGGAAAAGGATAGACCTTTTTCTGTCTTTCCTTCAAAGTCAAGCGACACCTTTCATTTCCTTGTTGCTTTTCAATCTTCTTGTGTTTTTCTTTAGAAGACAACTCGGGAGGGGTTGTATTTACAACCATAGATTCTTCTATAGTTGCTTCAACGTTCTCTTCGTCTTTCTTCATATTAGAGAGTAGAAGGTCTTCATCTCCTCGACTAGCAATACTTAACTCCATATCGTGGGCGCGTGTTGCTAATTCTTCGAAAGTACGAGGTTTTATTCCTTGTAGAATATATAGAAGTCCCCAATGCATGCCTTGGATGCACATTTCAACAGAAGACACTTCGGTGAGTCGGTCCTTGCAGTCTAGGCTTAGAGCTCTCCAACGATTGATGTAGTCAACAACTGGTTCACCTTTTCGTTGTTTGGCATTGGTGAGCTCTATCATGCTGACGGTTCGCCTTGTGCTGTAGAAGCGGTTAAGGAACTCCTTCTCAAGTTGTTCCCAATTATCAATAGTCTCAGGCTTAAGGTCGGTATACCAGTCGAAAGCATTTCCCTTTAGTGTTCGTACAAATTGCTTGACCAGTAGGTCTCCTTTAGTACCAGCGTTTTCACATGTCTCGACGAAATGAGCAACGTGCTGCTTGGGATTGCCCTTCCCATCGAATTGTTGAAACTTTGGTGGCTGGTATCCGTTAGGCATTCTCAGATTGTCGATTCTCTTGGTATACAGCTTGGAATACAAGAGAGAGTTCCGAGTCGGTCCACCATATTGAGCTCTGATAGAATTCATGATCATATCCTGAAGTTGTTGTACAGACAGTGAAGCAATAGAAGCGGAGTGTTGTGATTGATCTTGTATAGTGGTCTTTCCCTTGTCTTTGATGGCAGGGGTCTGACTTGATTCAACAGCATCCCGACTGTCCATTTGGCTTTTGAGAGAGGCAATTTCGTTGTCTTTCTCTTCAACCATTTTCAGTAACATGCTAATTTTCTTCTCAACTTCAGCCATCCATTCTTCACTAGTTCCTGCATCAGTCATCATAACAGACATTACGTCAAGACTCAATGTTTCATTTAGTTGCTGAGAAAGAGAGATAAATTTGCCAAGCATCAGATTTTCTGCAGTGGCGATTTCAAGTTGAGCAGATTTTGTCATGCGTCTCAGCATCTTGTTTGCAATGACAAGAGTTTGGTTGTCTTCGTGTTGGGTTTTCTTGGAGCGACTACGAGTAATTGGCCCCACATAGGAGTTGCTTGAAGCAGCGATCTTTGAAGAAGCTTCTTCGGAAGTCATGATTTCTTTGCGAGAAAAAGAGATGAGAGGTAGAAACTGTCCCACTGGGCGTGCCAATTTGTTCACACGAGATTTCGACAAAGGAAATTTAATTCGTGGAAATGAACTTGATTTTATTGAATTTGTATGTAGAAGTGTACAATCTCTAATATTTATCCTCTGATTCTTTCTCACAAATATATAAACTTTGGCCTCTAGCTTGTTGCTCTTCTTGGGCCGGTTTGTTGGGCTTCTTGGATGATCGGCTTGCTAGGTTGATGATCTCTTGGATCGGCCTGTTGGCTTGATGATCTCTTGGATCGGCTTATTGGTTTGATGATCTCTTAGATCGGCCTGTTGGCTTGTTGATCTTCTTGGATGATCGGCCTATTGGCTTAATGATCTTTTGGATCGGCCTGTTGTGACTTGTTAATCTTCTTGGATGATCGGCCTGCTGGCTTGACGTTCTTTTGGATCGGCCTGTTGGCTTGATGATATGTTGGATCGGCTTGTTAGCTTGTTGATCCTCTTGGATGATCGACCTGCTGACTTGTTGATCCTCTTGATCGGTCGATTGGCTTGTTGATCTTCTTGGATGATCGGCCTGCTGACTTGTTGATCTTCTTGATCAGTCGGTTGGCTTGTTGATCTCTTCTTAGAGTCTTCTAGTCTTCAAACCTTCTGAGTCTTGAATCCTTTGAATTCTGAATGCTCTAGACTCTGAGTTCTCTGACTCTGTCTCTGAATCTCCCTCCCCCCAAAATGAATGGTGGCCTCCTCTATTTATAGAGTTTGATGGACCTCATATGGGCTTGGGCTTGGGCCCAACCTTTGGGCTTGAGCTATATTTGGGCTTTAATCCAACCCATTTTTAATAAAGCTGGATTATTTTAATTTAGCCCAATTTCTTCAATGATCTCGGGTTACATTAGTCTCAGGTCCAATTGCCACGTGGCATTATTTGATTAGACTTGACTTATGTCATCCGATGGATCAATAATAGACAAGTGGCACTATTTGATTTGCCAATTTTTTGATGTCTATTAATTTAACTTAGGGACACATGTAAATTTGTAATTGGTTCCAAATTTATTTTATCATTGATTTAAATTAATGACGTGACAATTTGTGATTGGCCGAAATTTCTCATTCAACAATGGCATTAAAGAGAAATGGGACTGATTTTAAATTGAAAGAGTAATGAGATTTTTAAGAGAGTGAAATTACAAAAATATCCTTAATAAAAATCCCCAAATTCACTTTCTTCTTCTCCTCTTCTCTCACACTTTCTTTCCACGATTTTTTCTCCTTCACGCGTAGATTTCCACGATTTTCTTTCCTTCTTCACGCATGTAGATTTCCACGATTTTCTCCCTTCTTCACGCACCCAGACAAGTGCGCAAGCAACCAAGGCACAACGAGGAGGCGACGGCAACGACGACTGACGGCGACCAGCAGCCCAAATTCCTTAGAATACGAAGCTCTGCGAACTCGAACAACCAATTGACGCTTAGAATTTGTAGGAACTGCAAGGCGCAATTTGACCCTTCCCTCAATCACCCTCGAGCTTGTCGATTTCACACTGCCCATTTTAGAGGTAAAGCTCTAAGTTATTTGTATTTCTTCCAATTTCGTAGCCATTTTTCATCGTTTCTGTTTGTACAATTTGAATGTATTTAGAGCTTTGTTGCTGCTCAGCTCTTGGTTTATCTATGATTTGTAATCCCTGTTTTGTTAGTTGTGAAAGGTGTTGTTTGATAAGGTTGGAAATGTAAGGTTTATAAGATATTCTCATCAATTAATTTTTGGTACTTATTTCATTGCTGGTAGATATGAACAAACTAAACATGTTTTGTCTCAAGTCTCTGTTACATGGTTTACAGATATTTAATGATCAGAAGTAAAATAGTCAATGAGGTGTTCGTTTGGTCCCAAAATTTGATTGTGGTCAAAACTTTGCTGTGATATGTTGAGAAAAAAAAACTGCCATCCTCAGGAGCTGCAAATGATGACATAAATCTTGCTGACTTTCCTGTATGGTTCGAACTTTACGACTATGGACACGGTGTTCATGGTATGTATATTTAGATATATTTACATTGATGTGTAGTTAGCATATTCATTTGTATATGTTATGTGTATGCAGCATTATATAGAAGCAAAGTGGACACTATACCAACAATGCCTCGTGGAGAAGCGTACATTAACTGGCAAGCTGAGCATTAGTTGGTTGATTATGTCCTGGGAAATGATATTGAATTCAAGGATGCATAGTTCAATGTTGATTTCGTGTGTATGCACCGTTTAATGTCAAGCAACTACATTGGGTGTTAATTTGTTTGATTTAATTTAGTGTGAGATCAAGGTATGCGAGAAGAGAGGATGACATTGTTGATGCCAGTGCGTATGTTAGTTTCATTGATATTATACAATATTGGGTTTTTTCTTTTCAAGGAAGGGTGGGTTGTATAAACATACAGAACCTCGACTTGTTGTAATGTCAAGATAATATGGCAAGTTTTATATAGGGTAAAATACCCTTTTGGTCCCTCATGTTTCGGGTTCGTTTCCAATAGGTCCCTAGGTTTCAAAATCGGACAATCAAGTCCCTACTGTTTTGAAAATAGTTCTATTGAGTCCCTCCACCGTTAATTTTCTTAACGGCGCTGATGTGGCAATTAACGGTGCTGACGTGGCAACTTTTAAAAAATAAAATATTATTTTTTTAAATTAAAATAAATAATAAAATGATAAAATAAAAATTAAAAAAAGAAAAAAGAAAAACTCTCTCTGCTCTCTTCCCCCTCCCCTCCACGAATCCTCCTCTCTCCCCCACCCCCTTGAATCCCTCTCTCTCCCCTACCCCTTGAATCGCCGCCGACCCCTCTCTCTCCCCTACCCCCTTGAATCGCCGGCGACCACTCTCTCTCCCTTACCCCCTCGAATCGCCGGCGACCACTCATTCCCCTTTCCCTTCCCTTTCGTTTTCCCTTCCCTTCCATTCCCCTCCCCTTTTCAGATCTAACCATCGGCCCTCCCCTTTCAGATCTGACGCTGAAAAGCTTCGATGCCGCAGTTGAGACCCAGCTCCGACGCCGACGAGCTTCTAAAATGGAGGAGAGCTCTCATGTGGATTTTTTTTTCCGTTTCTTTCTCAGATCTGAATGGTTTTTTTTTTGCTTAGATTTTCCGTATGGTTTTTTTTTCTTAGATTTGCTCTGTGGGTGTTCGGAGGTGGGGGAGATGAAGAAGGACGGCGGCGACGGCGAACGATCGTTGGTGAGAAGGGGGAAGGAGAGGAAAGGATTTGGGGGGGGTATGAGGGAGAGAGAAAAAAGAAAGAAGGGAAGAAAGGAGAGCGGATGTCGGTGGAGAGGAAGGGATTGTTGGATTGGAGCTGGTCGGCGGATGGCGGTGGAGAGCAGCGGCACTGTCGCCGGCCGGCGACGAGAAGAAGAAACAGAACAAAAACAGAACAAAAAAAAAGAAAGAAAGAAGGGAAGAAAGGGGAGGCCGAGGGTTTCGGGGTGGGGAGAGAGGAGAAAACTAAATGTTTTTTTTTTGTTTTTTTTTTAGTTTTTAATTATTATTATCATTATTTTATTATTTTAATTTTAAAAAATAATATTTTATTTTTTAAAAGTTGCCACGTCAGCACCGTTAATTGCCACGTCAGCGCCGTTAAGAAAATTAACGGTGGAGGGACTCAATAGAACTATTTTCAAAACAGTAGGGACTTGATTGTCCGATTTTGAAACCTAGGGACCTATTGGAAACGAACCCGAAACATGAGGGACCAAAAGGGTATTTTACCCTTTTATATATTATATTGAATGTCAAGGTGTTTGTGATAATGCTTAATCTATAGGTATGAGTAATAAGGAATGATATCATCTACACGTACGAGTAATATGAGAGTTTCAGCATCTTAAAATATGCAATCTCTCGCTGCAAGAAAAAATTAAGTTTTACGTTATTTCTCATATCATTAGCTTAAAATTATTTCTCGAAAATTCTCGCTGCGAGAAATGTTTTTCTCCCAATCTCGCTGCGAGATTTTTTTTTTCTCGCAATCTCGCTGCGATAATTTTTTTTCTCGCAATCTTGCTTAGAGAAATTTTTTTCTCGCAATCTCGCTGCGAGAATTTTTTTTCTCGCAATCTTGCTTAGAGAATTTTTTTTCTCGCAATCTCTCTTAGAGAAATTTTTTTCTCGCAATCTCGCTGCAAAAATTTTTCGCTACGAGAAAAAAAACAGTAGCTCAATTTCTCGTTGGGAGAATTCTTTTTCTCACCATTTAATATAACAATAACAAATATTTAAGTTTTACAAACATCTCGACATTTAAGAATAATCTTTTGTAATTTTATTCCTCATCACTAATCCTTGTAGAGCAAGCATCACCACAAACATATCGACACTTAATATAACATATATTTAAGTTTCACGTTATTTGGAGTATTGGTAGCTCAAATTATTTCTAAAAAAAAAAAAAGCACAGCTTAAAATGACTTGCTGCCTTGTTTCTCGCAATTACACGTTGCGAGACAAAAAAAAAAAAAGTGATCCCCTGATTCCTCATCTCAAATCCCGATAGAGTAAGCATCACCACAAACATCTTGGCATTTAATATAACATATATTAACTTGAATTACAATATAGTTTCTTAATACATCGGGGTATTGGTCCATAGATCACAACAAAATAGAAGCTAACTAAATCCTACACCACCTCTCACCCCTCAGCTTTGTTTCAAAAAGTCCAACAATTTCTCTCAACTAAGAGCTCCCATAGCTGAGAGCAAGAACTTTGACTTTCTTTTAAACTTGTTATCCTACACTATAGTACCATCATCTAGGTAAGAGTTCCAACTTTAAATACATCACCTGTAAAGTAAAAAAATTAGTCAAGTCTACCTTAAACTAAAAGCATAAACAAAAAAATCCATTAAAAAAAATATATTAACATACATTTGAAGAAATGTCAATTGTGCTTAAAATGATTCTAAATATGGAGCTTAACTCAAATTGTCAACATGAAGGGATCATCTACAAATTTTTATTAGGTCGTGTTGATCTGCAAAGATGCATCGAGAAAACAAGACCAAGTTTCCGTGTTTTGATACTTCTCCAACATCTTTAGGCGTTGATGCAACAGAGTATCATTTCATTCATCTAAAAAATTCTCATCTCTGTAAGAGTATCAACCAAGGCTAGTACTTTTCACTACTTCTGATAAAGACAGCAACAACCAAGGCCAACTATCCTTAGGTTCATTTTTAATCATATCAAGCTTCTAACTAGAGATGGGTTTATAAAGTGAATTCAATCTCAACACATCTCTTGTAGGAGGTGACCTTTGACATTCCATAAAGACCATAACAAAAGTAAAAAAAATACAAAGAGACTTTCCATAAGTACAAATAAACTTTTCAGGGAAATTCAAGACAAAAGAACCAAAGACTAACAATTTCATATTTAAAACCAACTTAACATTCTTCTTCACAAAAAAAATTTCCTATTCATCTCAAGCCAACGTTTCCATAGAAAAGCTCCTAACAGAAACACCATCTCCCAACGTAGAACATTGAATTGCTCCTTCCAACAATTACTCATACACAATTATTGTTGGAAGGAGCAATTCAATGTTCACTGTCAGCTTGTCGTTCCAGTCGTGAATATGTTGTTTCTCCTTCGTTGTGGTTGCTGTCACCGTCGTCTGGTCGCCATCACTTGCTCGACGTCACCGCCGCCTGGTCGTCGCCATCACTAGACAATACAAAAGTAGAATAATTAAAGTAACGAACAACACTTTATGGCTAAACATTTCAACATCACAACATATTGATCCTAGTTGACACTAATGAGACTTTCACATTCATCTTTCTCTTTTTGTCATGTCTCAATAAAGAGTACATTTTATGTTGCCTATGTGTATATTTTCACCCTTTGGTCTTTCCTAATCCGAATGAAATTCTCATCTTGGCTAAAAAAAATTGACTCATAATTTTCAAACTCTTGAAAACTGAGTAAAAGAATTATTCTCAACAGAAGTGGTACATAATGGAAGTTGTAACTCAAAAAGGACTGTATCGATAAAATGCAAGTGAAGAAGGAAAAAAAATCTTAAAATACATAACCCTCAGGTTGCTGCACCAGCATCCAAAAAAATGTTTGTGCTACCAAAAGAATATTACAAGAAAAGTAAGTCCACAACACTATAACACAGGAACAGAATTGACAAAAATTCAAGAATTTTTTACCCATCGAGGAAGAAGTGGGGGAGAAGCATAAAATTAAGGTAAGAAAAGCCCCCTCAATTGCAGATTACATTCAACCTCCAAAAGAAACTTAGTTCTAGCTCCATTACCAACAAAACAGGTGAAAATTAGAAGATTACATTCAACCTCCAAATGAGTTTACCATAATGGATGGACAACCTCATCTCACCCACAAAATTGGATTGGAGATTTATGATTGTAAAAACCTAAACATTCATGCTTTACAATCATTAATAATTGGCCATAATCAAAGCACTAAGCAACAATTCAAAGCTAACATTCCAAAACAATTCATACTTGCAAACCAATGAAAGAAAGAGCACAAAAAAACAAACTAATAACCAAACATTCATAGTTAAATACCTAAAAGAAAACCAACAAACAACTCACATCTTCTCCCTCAAGCAACAATGTAAAAAAGATGAACAAAATTTTTCATCAACAAAAGGGTATAAAATTGAAAAAAATTCCTCACCAGAAAAAAAATTCAGGAAGCATAAGTGGTTGTCGTTGGTTGAAGATTTTCACCATTAGTCGCTGCTAGCGTGAAGATCGTTGTCTGTCCGTGAAGATCGTCGTTCATCGCTGTCGTTTGGTGCATCGCCAACCTCCTTGCCGTGCCTTGGTCGTCGTCGCCTCCTCGCCGTGCCTGGGTCACCGTTGCTCACTTGTCTGCGTGCGTGAAGAAAGGGAGACAATCGTGGAAATTTTGTGTGGGTGAAGAAGGGAGAAAATCGTGGATGAGAGCATAAGAAAGTGAATTAGGGTTAAAAATTGGGGATTTTTATTAAGGGCATTTTTGTAATTTTACTATCCTAAAAATCTCATTAGTCTTCCAATTGAAAATCAGTCCCATTTCTCTTTTATGCCATATTTTTTGTCCTATTTTTGACAATTACCCAAGCATGATCTCCTCTTTCTACTTATACTGGATATGACCTAGGGGTTTGTAATCTTTCCTCGTTCTGTTGGCGAGAGTCTCAAGTGATGCGCAAAATGGTACGAGTCAAGTAATAATATAGTGATTGATTAAATCGAATGTCGTCCTTTGGATTGGTTTTCTAGTTAAATTAATTACCATGAATAATCTTGTCCAATTTTATTTAAGGATAAAAAAGGGATGAAAGATTGAAATCAAAGGCAATGCAAATTAAAGCTTGGAAATTCAATTGAAAGAATTCTTAGGGAATTGATTTCATCAATTTAGATTAGGATTGATTAAGGGAATGGATTCTTAACGTGCTCACAACTATCTCTCCCCGAGCATAATTGATTCTCATGCATACAACAAACTTGATATCCCTATCTAAGTTCATTAACATGCAAGACTTTGAGTTTAGTTGGGCTATATTTGGGCTTTAATCCAACCCATTTTTAATAAAGTTGAATTATTTTAAGAGAATTTTTGGTAGATAGCTCGTTTTGGAGACATATTTTCACATATGTCTAAAATTTTGGATATTTACAAGATTAGATTTTCAGCTATATTTTCTTACCTTTATACCCTTGTTTTTATCATCTATTTTCAATTAATATTAAAATTGATAATATTATATTCCATATTAGCCAACCAAATTTGCTACATTTTAGGAAGGTTATTTTTCACCCGATTTTCACCAAATTCCCTAAATTTAGGAATGTTCCCATAAATTTAATTTCTCTTCAATTAAAATTATATGATAAATTATTATATAAAATATTATCTAAACAAATTCCTTAATTTTAGGAAAATATTATTGTACTGATTTTATTTCATGTCATAATAAATAAGTTGATTTTCCCTCCATATTATTCAATTACCAGCAAATTTTCCTTTAGATTTTTGTGCTCTGGTTTGCTAAACGTTTTTTTTCTAGATTTTTTTTATTTTACAAAAAAAAGTGTCGATATTCGTATATAATTTCATATATATTTTATATAATTTCATATATACTTGTATATATATCATATATGTATGTGTATATATATACAATACGTTTTTCTTAAATGTCTCACAATCTTAGCATTGATTTTGTATCATATATTTTTTTTCCATTTTTTTTATTTTGCGGAAAAAACATTTATATTTATATATATCATTTTATATATAATGTGTACTAAGTTTTTATTTTTTTAATCATTATTGTAGCCACATATACCTGAGTTTTTTTTTTTTTGTCATAACTATAGTATTAAATATACACAGTTACTTGCTAATATATATACCCCTATATTTTTTTTAAAAGAAAATATACTACATTAATATTGAAAAAATCAATATACAACCATAAAAACACTGTTTTAAATAATAATAAAAAATCTTCTCTTATTTTGGATTTCATCAAATACATTCGGTATATTTCGTTATTTGCAAATATATACTCCATATATTTGTTCGTCACCACTTATTTGCATAAATATATACACAGATATATATATCTTTTCCAAAAAAAAATTATATACAATATCCCTCATAATATTAAATATACTACTACATTAGGAAATATATACATGATATGAAACAAATATACAACTATATATATAAAAAACGCCATGTTATGAAACAAATATACAACTATATATATAAAAAAAAAAAAACTTTATTATTTTTCAAAAACTCTCTCCCCCGACAACCATGTGACTTCTCATTGAGCTCCATATTGTATAAGCTCCGTATTGTGTATATATATATACACACATACATACATGATATATATAAGGTATATATGAAATTATAAACGAATATCGACACTTTTTTTTTAAATGAAAAAATCTTGAAAAAAAAATCATTTAGACCAAACCAGAGGACGAAAATGGAAGAAAAATCTACTGGTAATTGAATAAGATAGAAGGAAAATAGACATAAAATAAAATCGAGATTTTTTTTTAAGATGGTGAGTGATTTTAGGGATCCTTCCAAAATTGGAGAGTGAATTAATGGGTTGAATTTTTTTAATAGGAAATAATAAAATATGGTTTCTCCTTTTATGATTTTTTGTTGTATTATAAATACAAAAAAAAAATATGAAAGAGGGCATAAATGTAATTGAATAACAACTTGTATGTAAAAACTCTAGGCTCTTAGGCTATTTGCGAAAAAAATAGTAGGTTTGGACAAAAACGAAATATAGGGTCCATTTATAAGCTAATCATGTACTTATCCCTTATTTTAATTTAGCCCAATTTCTTCAATGATCTCGGGTTACATTAGTCTCGGGTCCAATTGCCACGTGGTATAATTTGATTGGACTCGGCTTATGTTATCTAATGGATCAATAATAGACAAGTGGCATTATTTGATTTGCCGAATTTTAATGTCTATTAATTTAATTTAGGGATACGTGTAAATTTGTAATTGGTCCCAAATTTATTTTATCATTAATTTAAATTAATGACGTGGCAATTTGTGATTGACCGAAATTTCTCATTCAACAATGGTCATCAGAATTTTTCATTTAAAAAATGGCCAATTGATATTTTAAGTAGGTTTTTTTAACAATGAATTGGACGAAAATGACCCTGATCGAAATATAAATAATCTAGGAGAAAATTTGAATTCAAATACAATGTACAAATTAGAGAGAAGATCTAGGAAATATATTTTATCTTAACAACAAATTTAATCTATAAAATCAATAAATTTTAAATTTAAAAAGATATTATGAAAATAATCAATACAAATGAGTAGGATTTTATAACAATCAAACTAACTAAAATACTCCTGAACGAAATCTATATGCAACGAAACTTAAATTCAAATACAACATAAATTAGGGAGAAGATCTAGGAAATACAGTCTATCTTAACGACAAAATTTTATCAAAAAATTATAAATTGAAAAATATACTACAGAAACAATCAATATAATGTTAACAGCAAATTTTAATAAAAAAAATAATTTACAAAGCTAATATTGAAATAATGATTAGGGTGGATTAAATTTACAAACAATTAATACAATAAACTTAAAATATATATTTTTTTTCTGAAAGTTGGAGAGTAATATTATCTTGCATATACACCGCAGTGTCAGAGTGATCATAATCTACTACAATGCTTGGAGACAAAAAAATAATAACCATGAAACATATCTATCCTCGCAAAGCCTAAATATTGTGAGTTTTCTAGAACTATTGCTATACATAGAGGGTCGATAGATTCTTTCATTATTCTCAACCCTAAGCTTACTATTTTTGCAACCCATGAGATATTAGAACGAAGAATCTAGCTCAATACTAGACATCTAGTTTTAAAAATAAAAAGGAAAATTACTTTACATAAATAAAAGAATGAGTCGAAAATTAAAGAAGGAAGATACCTTTCATCAATAGCACTTTGGATGTTGGAAAGAAGCGATACCAATGAGATCATTGTTGTGAAGAGATGAAAGTAAATGTGTAACGATTTAATATGAATGTAAATATGTCGTAAGTAGAATATTTGTGGAGAGGTGCTTATTGTGAGATTCAATTTTTGACTTTTCATATGAAAACCTTATAGAACACTAAAGCTAGAAGTGTAGTTGGAGATAAGACACGTTATTATAGGATTGGCACTGATGAGAGGTTGAGTGTGGTTGGAAGATGCTCTCCAATGGGCCATAATAATTTGAAAAAAGTAGGCCATAAAGTGAACGATTGTAAGGTTTATCAAAGAAGTAGAAAATTGAATTTGTAAAAGTCGTCTTCATATGGGTCCAAAGTCCAAACCGTAGATGCTATGAATCGAGCCGTTAACGTGTTCAATGACATGTGAATGAATTATATAGAAGAAATTTCTTGAGAAGTTCAATGAAAGTTGGTATGATATTGTTTAAAATTGGTGACTTTGACGATCAAGCAACTATATAGAAAATAGAAGGGAGTTCACTAGAGTTTTAGTACATTATTGTAAATGTAAAACATACCACAAAGGATTAAAAATGATATGTATAAAAGAGACGTCGTATCTAACTACTAAGATCCCGATCGAGTAGACAAGATAAAAAAAAAATCCCACATCAATAATCACAGGGGTCGAGTGGATATTATATTTAAGGTTAAATTACAAATTTAGTCCCTCAATTTTAAAGTTGGGTCTAAAATGTCTCTAAATTTTAAAAAGTGTTTAATAGGTCTCTAAACTTTCAATTTCATGTGTAATAAGTGTTTGACATGTTTAAAATTTTTAAATTTTGACTAATTTAACAAATTTAAAATTGAATTTTATGTGTAATAGGACTCTTTAAGCGCTTTCAATTTTATGTCTAGTAGGTTTGTGATTTTTTTTTTTTTAATGTTGAATAGACTAATAACCTAAACATAAAATTGAAAATTCAATAACCCGTTAAACACAAAATTGAAAAATGTTTAAGGACTAAAGTTTAGAAACCTATTGAATATAGAAATAAAAGTTCAATACTTATTAGACACCGTTTAAAGTTTAGAGATCAAATAAACACAAACGTGAAAGTTTAAGGACTAAACTTGTAACTTGACCTAAATTTCATGAGTTTAATTAGGATGGTGTACCATAATATAACCGAGTAAATACTATTTTGAGTGACAAAGGTGTGTGCTCACCACATATGAAGTCAAAGGATATATTCATCAAGCTAAATTTAATTAAGCATAAAGGCATGTTATCAACTGAGGAGGTATTTTATTAACGATGTCAAAAGATGTTTACAAAAGGTTGCAAAACCCTTTATAGTACAAGTAGGATGACTAGAAAAATAAGTCTAATTAGCTAATAACACTAATCCAAATACAGCCTAGTTTAAAAGAAATTAACGATTAATCTTCCAACTTAACGGAAAAGTTACCATGCAGTAAAAACAAGATTACAAAAGAAAAGATCTTCAAGAAACTAAAGAAAACATGAGAAGCTAATCAACATTATATTGAAACAAAGATGTCCTACACATCACATGTCTCACATGATTTGTTGAATCACATTATACCAAGGGTCCGTTTTGAATACCTTTTAGTTTAAATGTTTTTCAAGAATGCATTTTATTTTAAAAATTGTTTAGAATTTAAACAAACATAGTTACATTTCCTCATAATTAGTATTGTTTTTATACACAAGTTAATATATACTAAAAACTCTTTTTTTTTTTAATTTGCTTTCAAGTGTATTTTTCAAAATGGTTAATTTCTCAATCTCATTTTTTAATAAGTCATTTTTAGTAGTTGCCAAACACTAAAAATATTTTCAAAATGATTTTTTTTCAATATTAAACACTTGAAAAGTTAAACAAAACATACTCCAAGTTTGACGAATCGACTCGACGATGATGGATTTCTCTACTAGGTCTACGGACAACATTTATCTATCCATAGAAAAAGTTATTATATAGTCTCCATCATTTCAAAAGTTATCCTAAATAAATATGTCAATACAAGGAAAAACACTTGAAATTTAAAACAATTAGACCCTGTTTCATAATCATTTGCACCCATTTGATAACCATTTGATTTTTTGTTCTTAATTTTTTAAAATTAAGCTTATAAACATCACTCCCATATACAAGTTTCTTTGTTTTTTCATCTACCTTCTTTTTATGTTTTCAAAAACCCAAGTCAATTGGGTCCCTTTTCTCTCTGTCTTCTCTCTCGCGATAGTAGTCGAAGAGAAAGAAGAGTGGACGAAGTCGGCCAACTCTAGGTTGCAAGGTCTTAGGTGGACTTAGTGCAATTGGTCCAGTGTTTAGCTGGGCTCCAAGGTGCTTGGTTCAGAGGGTACAGGGATGGAGAACAGACAAGAAGAAAGGAGAGCAGAAGAGGGTGAAGGGCAGAGTACAGTGTCAATGGGAGATGGCATATGCAAAAAGCTTCAGGGTCTCAATCTAACAGTGGAAGAAAGGGGGAAGGTGGCAGGTATGAAAGATGAGGAGTTGAAAGAAAAAGTGCAAGACTTAGAGTGCATGCCGGTGTGCAAAATTCACACAGGAAAATACATCAACCCATAAATATTCAAGAATATGATGTCGAAGATCTGGAAGAACGAAAGGAGAGTGTATATTGAAAAGGTTGGAGAAAATCTGTTTGTGTGCCTATTCGACAACTTAAGAGAGAAAAGGAAAATAATGGAAGGAGGGCCATGGATATATGATGGAGCTCTCCTCCTATTTGAAGAAATCAAAGGAGGGAAAAGATATTCAAGGTTGGAGTTTAAATATGCGTCGTTCTGGATCCATTTCTTAGACCTTCCAAGGGTCTGTTTAAACAGAAAATGGGCAGAAGAAACTTTGGGCAATATAGCAGGAGAATACGAACGCGTGGATGTGGACGAGATGGAAAGAGAGGGAGGTGACTCTTTAAGAATTAGAATTAAAATAAATGTCCAAAAGCCATTAAGGAGTGGAACTATGATAAGAATCGGATCGAAAGGGGAGGAGGAATGGAGTGTGATGAAGTATGAAAAACTCCCGGATTTTTGCTTTGGATGTGGAAGAATAGGGCATATGGCCAGAGAATGCGACGACAAGGAAGCCCTTAACAGTGCTAAGCTGCAATATGGTCCAAGGCTGAAAATGGATTTCATACATAAACCCAAGAGTAGTGATAACTGCCCAAAAGGTAGTTATTTAGGCCTCATTTCTATATTAATTTGTGTGTCTTTTGTGCTTAATAGGGTTGGTTTTAGATATATATTACATGCTTTAACCCATTTGGAAGAATGGAAGCTTTGGAAATCATTTTGTGCAGAATCTGTTGCTGGGCGACTTGAGGGAGCAAAATCTGTGCTGCAGCAAAGCTGGGAGCAAAACTGCCACATCACAGCTCGTTAGCCAATTTAATGAACCGAATTCTGTTGAGTTATTTTCGGGATAAAGGAGCAAGGAGAGCCCTACACGTGTCCAGGTTGACCTAAGTCAAGCCTCCTATCCTTCTATAAAAGGGAGTAGCCACCCAAGTCAAAATCATTCCACTTTTGGGAGAAAACATTCCATTCTTGGGAAGTTCCTTCCACCTTTGGGAGCCGAATAGAGGAGAGAGATTGGAGACCACCTAAAAGACCATCATTGCAAGCTGATCGAGGAGATTAGCATTTCCTTTTATTATCTTGTAATTATGGACATGCCTACTCAGATTGTAACGTGCATTTCCATGCATATTATGAACTAAGTAGCTTAGGCGTTGGTTAGGAACTATGTGATTGTTGTGCTTAACTTTAGTAATAAATATTGATTCTATGCATCTTGATTAATTGTTGTGTTCATTTCTATTTTATGCCCGCTTGGCCAGCCGGTATGAATACCTCTCTCTAGTTTCAGGGATGATTTGGAGAGTGTGTGGCGATTAATCACACTACGATCATTGTGTATTGGTGAACGCCAGTGACTGAGCTAGGGATAGCCAGTTGCCTAGTGCTTGATCGGTCGTACTTCATTGGGGTTGAAACACATTCCAAAAAATCCGGAGTTCTGGGAGGAATCCGTTAATAATACTGCGAGAGTTTGCATGATCAATAATATTGCTAGAGCATCTTTTAAAACAATTACTAAAGCCTGACCAGCGCCTGTTTCTAATCTGTCTGTCTATCCGTTTACTTTCTGTTCTGTCATTTCTTTTGCTTCAGCATTATTCTTATAAAAACCAATCATTTTTACCATGTTTGAAACCATTAAAAGAGTTATACAAAACAGATAAAGTGGAAGCTCAGGCCTTGGATTGATAATACTTATTACTTGCTGCGGACTGTGTATACTTGCACAGAGTTCTAGAGTCCTTTTATACCATATTTTTACTCACTCTAGGAGCCCAACAAGTAGCAGCATGAAAGAAATTGAAAGAAAGGACCAAACTAATGGGAAGAAAGGAGGAAGAAAAGGTGAGGAAGGGAGTGTTAGGATGGAATCTGAGAAGGGAAGTACATCCAAGGATCAAGAAAAGAGCTGTCGGCCAACAGTTTAACCAGAAAACTCGCCGGAGGCGATGGTGGAAGACGGACCAACGAGGGAGGATGAAAGGACCAAAAAAACGGCTAGTGCTGAGGAAATACGGAAAGCTGACAGAATGATTATAGAACAGTCCCCAAAAAAGCACAGAACTCAAGGTGATGGACAAAGGGAAGGGCAGTCTGTTCAAAACTGAAAAAGGGATAAAAATAAAAGAATTTCAGGACAATACCAGTCAGACCAAGGGAGAAGCAAAAGATATGGGCCAATCTAAAGGGCCCAAGTCCATTGGGATAGAAAGGAGCTTGGGCCACTTAAACTCAAATTTTAATCCCATTCATTACCCAGACATGGAAAAGGCATTGCAAGCTAATAGCCCAGAAAAAGAAACTCCAATCATAACAAGGTAGCATGAAGGTCTCGATAAGACCGATATCAAGAGCAACAGAGACGATATCGGAAAGATCAGAAAGTCTTGGAAAAGAAGAGCGAGAGAAGAAAAGCAAACCACAATTTCCAGTACAGATAACGAAGCAACAGGTTTAAGTGGTAAACATGAAAGGGAATTTCAAGTGGAAGAAAAAGAGAGAAAAAGAGGTCGCAAGGAATACTTCAGGTCAACCGTTGGGATATCGACGGGAGCTGCGGAGCAGCCCCGCGGACACCATGATCATTCTAAGTTGGAACGTCCGAGGGGTGGGAAATCCTCGGGCGGTCCGTTCATTGCGGCATCTAGTTCGCAAACATAACCCCAGGGTGATTTTCTTATCGGAAACTAAATGCAAAGCTCACATGGCAGACAAACTAAAACGAAAGATGGGTTTCAGTAATTGTCTCAGTGTTAACAGTGAAGGCAAAAGTGGTGGTCTCATTCTGTTATGGCAAAACCAACAAGATATCTCTATCAATTCCTATTCGAAGGGGCACATTGATATCTCTATCAAGTCCCCGGAGCTTTGGTGGCGATTTACGGGATTCTACGGGAACCCAGACCAAGGAAAGCGGAAAGCCCCATGGCAGCTCATAGAGAGGCTCAGCGAAGCGGACAACTTACCTTGGATTATTGGCGGGGATTTCAACGAAGTGATGTACAACAACGAGAAAAAAAGAGGATTCTGATGAAGAGGAAGATGAAGAGAATGAAGAGAAAGAGAGTTCCTCGGACGAGGAATAAGGGAGTTTTCTGATCCCCTTTGACTGAAATTTTTTGTGAATAATATTGTTTTCTGTTTTTGTGCTTGCTGTTTTTTTTAGTTTAGCATGTTTAAATTCTGTTTCAGTTATTTTGTTGTTGTTTAGATTGCTTTGATTGTTAGTTTGTTAATAGTTTGAATCATAGGGTAGTTTAAATAGCTTGTGGATAGTTTAGAGTAAATCAACTTGGGTTTAAAATCTTTTTTTTGAAAAAATCTGCTTGCTGTTTTGAACTTTACCCATGAGCTTTTTGAAGAAAAAATCAACTTTTAAAGAAAAAGTGCCTTAAAATGTTTTTGGAAGAGAAAGCATGTTTCAAAGGAGTTTTCTTTTAAGCCCTTAATGATGAAAACTAGAGTTTTGTTCTATCTCAACAGTGTCACTATCACAACTGAATTGTTTTCTAGTCATAGGCTTTCCATTAGCCTTTTTCTTTACAAAATTTTCTTAGAGTCTAAACTTCCTCGTGTTTAACCTTTCTAACACTCTAGGAGAGTTTAGCCTTGATGTTTTGAAAACAAAAAGTCTCATGTTAAGCCCATGCCTAAAAAACAAGCCAATGAGGACATTGTCGACATTTAAGTTTGGGGGGGGGGGGGTGCTTTATGTTTTACTATGTTTTTGTAAATTTGTACTGCTGGAAAAAATATGTGCTCAACATGATGAAAAAAAATGAAAAAAAGAAAAACCGAGAGTTACTCCTCCTTCCTAGGGTTTACTGAGTAACCAGGGGCATTCATGGCACCCATGGTTTGCCACTGCATGAAAGGTTTACCTAGGGAAGTGAGTATCATTCCGAGCTGGTGAACTTTGCTCGTAGCTAGATATCTTCACCACAAAGTGTTGATAAGCTAGAACGAAGGTAAAGATGATAGCAAGGATGCTCTTGGGGGAAAAAAAGTTGAATAAAAGGAGCACCGGCAGTCAAATAAGTTTGGGGGAGATGGAAAATGTCTAGTAATAGATTGTTTTCTTAAACTAAAAGGACTACACTAGGCTCGATGAGTAGAAGTTAGGTAGTTTAAGCATGTTGGTTAGGATGGATGAGAGAGAGTTTTGCTTTGAAAAAGAACAATAGAAATCTTCATGCCTAGGAAACTCAGACGTTGTGACTGGCACTAGAGTAGAACCCTCTCCTGAAAGGCAAACTTTTGAGAAAACGATTTTGAAAAACATGTTCACTTGATTCCATGTCACTTGAGTTGAAAGGAAAAGTTGATACTAGTACCATGATTTATTACTATGCATGAGCTTTGACATTTTTGATTGGCAATTAGAATAACTTGATCTCTAACATTTTGATTGGCAATTGCTTGAGGACAAGCAATGAGTTAAGTTTGGGGGTATGATAAGGGTAAAAAATATACCTATTTTACCCTTATATTTAGCTCATTTCTTGGTCAAATATTGAGTGTTTAGGTCAATTTACTGTTCTCAAGCTCAAAATATGCTTGAGAATTAAGTTAGGGTGTTGAGAATTAATTTTGTTCAATTTAACTCATTTGTGCTTAAAAAGACTTGATTTTAAGAGAATTTGACTTAGTTTGTTGCTGTGCAGAAAAACAGAGGAAAAGCTGGAATTTCCCAGAAATGCGACCGCATTTCTGGGAAGGCAAAATTGAAATGGGACCGCATTTCTGGAAAAACAGAGGTCGTTTCGAGTCGCACGGGGGGTCGTTGTTGACGAGTCTTCTTCGCACCTAACCGGCTGTTTTGACCCCGAAACTGACTGGACAACCTTCCAGTACTTATTTTGCAGCTCCTCAACCACTTTCTACACTATATAAGCCCGAGATTCGAAATCAAATCTAAGCAGAACTCACTTGGAAGAAAAGGGTGGTGACAGAACCCTGGCTCGACTCCAATGAGTAGGGATGCCCGAGGTCCTTCTTAGATGACCAAATTCTAACCCGAGAGAGAGTTAGACATCAAACCTTGCGGTTTGTAGAGAGCTTCACCCATTCCCATCTTGTAAAAGTGAGAGAGTGGAGTGTCTTAGCGAACTCTAGAAGGATTGTGTAAACAAAAAACCCATAATATTTAGCTATCTCCTTTATTTCCAGCTTGTGATTACTTTTCATTATTCTGTATTCTTTTCATCTTATTTCAATGAAAATGTGTTCATTTGCTTTCTATCCCACTATGAGTAGCTAAATCCCGTTGAGGGGTTCAATGTAGTGAATTCCCTTAGGGTTTAATGGCTTGAAAGTGTTTTATTTGCTTAAGTTGTGTTTAATGCATGTCATTCTTTATTGATTATCACTCCAATCTTGCTGAGTTTAATTTGATCACTTAGACTTTGCATGCTATGTGAGTTTGATCTTGAAAGGGACAAACGATATCGGTTCTCATAAAGGTGATATAGGAGAAAAAGCTTGAAAGAGATTGTTCGGCGGTATAGGGCAAGCTGCCTAAGGCACCCTATATCGACTATAGGGTTATAGGTTGCATTCGTGAATTATCTATGTCGGAGTCGAGTCCTAGAAATGAGCATAACGGTACTCACTTAGCCTTCTTACAGTTTTTGGGAACAAAGGCCAAAAGGAAGTTAAATCTGACTCAATGCATTAAATACACTTAAGTTAGATATTGCATAAGTATGGTTGTTACCTTAGGGATGAATCCATGTTGAATACGTCGTTTTATCTTATTGTTATTCTTTATTATTTACTTGCTTGTTTTGTTTATCTTTTCAAAAACCCAATCATTCAACTTATTTTCTTTGGTTACCTTTTTCAAAAGCAATCATTTGAGCAGTTTCTTATTCAAATCTGCATTTCGAAGTTAGTCCTCGTGGGATCGATACCCTTGGAATACTTTCTGAGGTTTTTTTATTACTACGTGCAACAGTGTATACTTGCACTTAAGTGTTAGCTGAATATTTCTTTATTATTTCACTTATCATCTTGACTGTCTGTTACAAGCTGAGAAGAAGTTAAACAAATTATTGGATGAAAAGGAGGGCTATTGGAGGTTGAGATCGAGAGAGGTCTGGATAAAAAATGGGGATAGAAACAAAAAATGGTTTCATTCTATGGCCTCGCATAGGAAAAAAAGAAACGAGATCAAGGGCCTTTTTGATGAGAACGGTAATTGGAAGGAAAAGGAGGATGAGATAGGCAGTATTGCAACTAGATATTTTTTTGGTATCCTAAGTTCTAAGGGGACTAACAGGGAAGATATTATGGAGGTGATCAGTGCTATTGACACTACTATCTCAGAGGAAGAGAAGACAATTCTCGATTCTCCATTTACAAGAGGCGAAATCAAGCAAGCAATAAAGGCCCTAAACCCTTCGAAAGCCCCAGGCCTGGATGGGGCACACGCAATGCTTTATCAAAAATGTTGGGAAACTCTGGGAGAAGATACTATCAATGTTTGTTTGGGAATCTTGAACAACAAAGATAGCATGGAGTCGATCAACGACACCCATATTGTTCTAATTCCCAAGAGTAAGGACCCGAAGAGAATGAAGGACTTCAGACCCATAAGTCTATGTAATGTTAGCTACAAAGTCATTACAAAAGCCTTGGCGAACAGAATGAAGAAAGTCCTAGGGTCTATTATCTCCCCAACTCAATCGGCCTTTGTCCCGTGAAGGCAAATCTCTGATAATGTGTTAGTGGGCTTTGAATGTATCCATGCCATGAGGAATAGAAGGAAAGGAAAAACAGGGTATGTGGCCATCAAGCTAGACATGAGTAAAGCATACGACAGAGTAAAGTGGGCCTTTTTGGAGCTCTCTGTGGAAGAGCATTTGGAATTTTAGTGTTATCCCTAGAATCAAAACATGCCCTTGGAAGATTATTAATGATATCCTTCCTACAAATGCCAACATTATTCAAAAGGGAGTAGACTTGAACCCTCTATGTTACTTGTGTGGAAAAAAAATCAGAATCTACAGCCCATATTATGTGGGGCTGTAAGGTAGCTAAAAGGGCTTGGAAGTTTTTTATCCCTAAATCCTTTGATTTGTTCATTCGGTGCAGGGAAGATTGGCAACCTAGGGACTACTGGAGTTGGCTGATCAACAATGTGGAGAAAGAAGAAGTGGCTAAAGGGATGATTATAATGTGGAGCTTATGGGATTGCAGAAACAAAATCAAACATAATCAGATCCATCCCCAATACGCAGCAAAGCACATCCAAAGAATTATTGAGCGATTCTTATTAGATTGGTCAGAAGCGTACCTGAGAGAGTCATCCAATAGACCGAGGAGCCACGCGAGTCACGTCCATTGGGAAGCCCCGCCTCAAGGTTGCTAGAAATTGAATTCCGATGCAGCTTGGAAAGAGAAGAATCGTTGCGCCGGCGTTGGGTGGGTGGTGCATGACTCGAATGGATCCATGGTTTGTGCCGGCTCGGAGAAAATTGGAAAAAATCAGAACATCAAAACTCTGGAAGCAGTAGCTATCTTGGATGGAGTTAGGAAGATCGTTCATACCTGCGATCAGCACAATATTCCCCTTGTGGTCGAATCTGATGCTTTGGAAGTTATCAAGTTGCTCAAGGGTGAAAGGGAAGACTTAACAGAGGTGAAGACCATCGCAGACTCCATCGCCAGTATCGTCTCTCGTCTGGATTCGGTTGATTTTCGTCACTGTGGTAGATCCTCCAACTCAATAGCCCACTGTGTTGCGAGGAATGCATGTAATTTGGATTTTGGTTTCATCTAGGAGATCCCTTGGTTGAGGGAAGTTGGGCGGTTTTTTGTAGCCCCTAGATTTGCTTCGATTTTTTGTACAGAGGTTGTTGGGAACGATTTTGTTGGTGGTTAGTCTTTAATGAAGTCTTTTATTTCAAAAAAAAAAAAAAAAAACCGAAGTCAATTTTTTAAAATAATTTTTTTTTAAAAAAAGTAGTTTTAAAAAAGTAGTTTTTGTTTTTGGAATTTTGCTAGGAATTCAAATGTGTCCCTAACAAATATGAAAACCATAGTAAGAATATTGAGAGAAAACAACCCTACTTTTCAAAAATAAAAAACCAACTAAGTTACCAAATTGGACGGTTTTTGGTTTTTTGAAAATTAAGCCTATAAACATTACTACCTCCCATAAGTGTATTTGTTTTATCGTCTACCATTCCTATGTTTTCAAAAACCAAGTCAAGTTTTTAAAACAAAAAAAAAAAAAAATGTTTTCAAAAATGTGTTTTTGTTTTTGGAATTTGGCTCAGAATTCAAAGGTGTGATTAACAAAAATGAAAAAAATTTGGTAAGGAAATTGGGAAAAAAAGAGCCTAATTAAAAATAAAAATAAAAAAAGAAAAAAATAAAAAAACCTAATCGTTATGAAAGTTAAAATGTGGTATTAGGAAACTTGAGAAACAAACTTGTAGAGAGGGGCCACAAGTGCCATTCAAAATTGGCGGTGAAGAGGTAGCATTTCCACGTCAATCAAGATTGGGTTTAATTTTTCTCAAAAATATATATATATATATATTTGATTTAATTCTATTCAACCGCGTTACACTATCCCTCTCTTCCCCCACCAGTGCTTCCGTTAAAAGCACTTGGGTTTGAATTTTCTTTAACATTCAAACTTCTATTGGTTGAAAAATATGGCCACATCGAAAACCTCTTTTCTGGAAGCGCCAAAGACGTGAAGCAATATTCTATTGACTTCCAAAATTCGAATAAACGCTTTTTCTTTAATCTGCTTTTCTTTTCTTTTATTATTATTATTTTTTTTGGCAATATGTGGCGTGGGAGGACTCGAAGCATGATCATCAATACAACTTTATATCAGTTGAACTATGCTCTTGTTGGTTTTCTTTTAGTTATTTTAAAACCTAAAAAAAATTTATATTTTCAAATAGCACTGTGAATAAATTTTTTTAAAAAATATTATTTAGTTAGATTTTTTTTTAAAAAAATGTAAAATACAAACTAGATCATTATCCATGGATTTAAAGTTTTTTTTTTCCCTAATTTAAGCTATTAAAATTACAAATTTATTGAATTATTAGTTAATTATAAAACTATAAAATGTAACAACATTGCCCATTTCATCATCTAGACCCTATTAGTCAGTAAGCTTATATTTTATTTTTAAAATCAAATTTGTTTATCCGCAATATTTTTATTTATTTTTTACTCTATATAAATACTTTTTCAAATCTTAGAAAATTTCAATTTCAATTTTTTTTTAAAAAATTCTCTCTATGTATGTTTCAGCAAAATTGAAAAATGTTTACAAGATTAAATCACAAAGGAAATAAAATCAAAGCATGACTATTTAAGAAGTCATAAGATCAACTAGCCAAAAATATAAAATTAAGAGAGAGAAATAAAATACTTTTCCAACATTCAACAACCATCCATGTTCATACATATACAGTCCCTTTATAAAAGGAAGGCTTGAGAGGCTCCCCTTCTTTCAAAACACAACATTTCCCCAAAACTTCATCATCAAGAGACATGGCTTCCTACAAAGCATTAGCCTATATTCTACTTGCCACCACGCTGATCGTCGTCGGGCCAACAGCGGCGCAGCTGAGCCCGACGTTCTACGACACCACATGCCCCAGTGTGTCCTCCATCGTAGAGGACGTAGTGAGACAAGCTCTCCAAACCGATGCCCGAGCAGGCGCCAAACTCATCCGTTTTCACTTCCACGATTGCTTTGTCAATGTCAGTAACCCCCTCTCTCTCTGTTCTTAGGATTTAAGCTTAAGCTGATAGGTTACGGTATATCTAATTCTTTTATTTATATTCGTAACACGTTTAGGGGTGCGACGGGTCGGTTCTACTAGAAGATTCAGCTGCAGACGGTATAGACAGTGAGCAAAACGCACCGGGAAATGCTGGGATACAAGGCCAAGACATAGTCGCCAACATCAAAACTGCTGTTGAAAATGCTTGTCCAAACCTCGTCTCATGTGCTGACATCTTGGCCATTGCATCTAATGCGGCCGTTGTCTTGGTAAGGACAATTGTCGTCCTTTAATTTGTCGATAAAAAGTTCTGAATCCGACACCAACCGTTATGGTGTGGTCAACAAATATATGATAAATTGTTAGCGTTTTAACTTCGTTGTCGTGGTGCTTTGGGAAGAACTGGTCAACAACGGAGGAATAATTAAAAATTTGTGAAATATTTGCAGGCAGGAGGAAGGGGTTGGGAGGTTCAGTTGGGAAGAAGAGACAGCAGAGTAGCAAATAGATCTGGAGCTGCTAGTAACCTTCCAAGTCCTTTTGAGCCTCTTCAAAATCTTACTGTCAAGTTTGCTAATGTCGGTCTCGATTCCACTGATCTCGTTGCTTTATCTGGTAACTCTAATTTCCAAAATGATAATTTTCGTTATCTTACTTTTAAAAATGTTATTGAATATGATATCACGAATCTCTAACATTTTAGTGGAGGATACATATTAATTACCACTAAACTATACTCACTTTGACTTTAGTTGTCTTTTATTATTATTATGATTATTTTGAAATCGCTTGCAGTTATCTTTCTAAACTCTTAAATATGTGTTGAAATCATGTTTATAAATTCTTTTAGTACATGCATTTAATAAAGTTTAGGTGGTTCAAAATCTAAGCGTGTGACTTTATTTTCTCTCTTTTCTTTTCATTTTTTAAGATCCAAAACGTGTGGCTTAAGTTTTATGTTAAAGGTGATATTAATATTATTTACCAAATTTAACCAACATGAAAAAAAAATGTAAAAATTCTCAAAAAAAAAAAAAAATGTAAAAGAGAGATGAAAAAGAGAATTTAAACCTAAAAATGATTAGATTAAATTAAGTTGTCATGACATAACAGTTCACCTTTATTAAAAAAATTGATAGTTCTGAATCCAATTAAATATTTCATATTAATATTTAATTAATTGAGCTAACAGCAAAACAATTCCTGAAAACCAACATTAACAATAAATAGAAGTAAATAAAAACTTTTTATACTTTTTTACTAGTTTAAATTACAATTTTAGTTTATATTATCTCTTTATAGTTTTAGAAATTTCAATTCGGTTGATTTAGTCAAACCTCACAAATCAAACTTACCATTACCATGCTAACACTTTTTTTTTTCTTACCTAATGAATGATATTTTTTATTTAACTAACTATATTGGTTGATTGTATCAAGGTTTCAGACTAAATAAAAAAATAAAAATATTTGAATATTTTAGATGAATAGAAGATAATGTAGGAACCATTTATATGAGATTAAATCAAACCATAAAAATCAAATTGAAATTAAGTCTACGCATAGAGACTAAATTGAAAATTTTAAAACTATGGTAACCAAACCTAAACTAGCACTCCTATATTAGTTTTAAATTTTTGATTTAGTCTCTATGGTAACTAAACCTAAACTATAAAGTCCATAATCTTAATTTAACCATTTTTTTTTTCTTTTTTGAAGTAATCTTAATTTAACTTTTTTTTTTTTTACAACATCTTAATTTCACCTTAGTACTACTAAATATGTTTTAAAATATAATATTTTTTATGTCATTTAATAAAGTTTTAAATCATATTGTCAAAGTGAACATAATTTAGTAATAATTAGCATATATCCTCAACCAAGAAGTAAATTTGAGTCCCGCCCCAAATGTTATTGAACTCGGGGGAAAAGAAAACTTTAAATCCTATTTATGGTTGTTATAATTTCAAATTATGTTTTTAATTAACAAATTTGTACGGTTGGAATGAACGTGATACAGGAGCGCACACCTTCGGACGTTCAAGGTGCTTGTTCTTCGTTGGGCGACTGAGAAACTTCAACGGAACGGGAATGCCCGACCCGACACTTGACCCAGTCTACAGAGACATCCTTATCGAGGCCTGCCCCGACAACGAGACTCGGGTCGATCTGGATCCGACAACTCCAGACCAATTCGACAACAACTACTTCAGCAATCTCCAAGGCAACCGTGGACTTCTGTCGAGCGACCAGGTGCTTTTCTCCACTCCCGGCGCTCCCACCATCGCCACTGTGAACAGCTTCGCCGCCAGCCCAGACGCGTTCTCCGATGGCTTTGGAGCCTCCATGATCAAGATGGGGAACATCAGCCCTTTGACCGGGACTGATGGCGAGATTCGCTTCACTTGCTCTCGAATTAATCCTCTGCCTGCTGTTGCTGATATGTAAATTTTATTCACCAACTGTGTTGTGTTTTCTTTTGGATTTTTTAATGAAATAATTACTCTCGTTTGTGTGTGAGGACAGTCGTCTCTTATGATCTCATCTTTGTTTAATTGTAATGTGATGTAGGTTTAATTTTGTGAATCATTCTTTCTACTTTTTCTTTGAAATATGTCCTTCCTACCCTCGCTTTGGCTAGTTTTATCTCTTCTTTAGATTACACTCCTCATTCCAAGAAGACTGGAATAGCTTATAGACAAGAAATTGCAAGATCGATCACCTTAATTAATGATGAATCATGTTCATTGTCAAAAGTCCATATGGAGGTCTCAATTTTATGAAAATATCATTGAGACATCAAAAAAATGTCGATGTCAATGGATATTTCTAAAAAAAATATTTAAAACAAAAAATTTCAATAAATATTTAAATAAATAAATAATTTTTTTTTACATTTTTTAAATAAATTATACTAGTTTTTTAGAAGTAAATAAGTTATACTCATTATAAATATTATCTCCACATTAATTATATTTTATTGTTATTTTATTTATATTTTGTCAATTTTTTTAACAATATAATGGAAATGTCGATTCATATTTCTGTCGATGTTGAACCACAAAGTCTGTGGTTCGAAATCCCCTCCCCACATATTGTGAATAAAAATAAAAAAAAAAAATTGAAAATGTCGATGAAAATGTCAAAAATTTAATATATTGGTTGGTCTATAAAGCTCGACATGAGCGGCTTTACTATTTAAACAATCAACAAATCACCCCATCTCTCATCCATCGAAAATCAGTACATCAACTTCTCAGAGTGTTACTGGTGGAAATACAATTGAACTATTACAAACTTGCAGCATATCGAAAATTATTCCATGGTTCAATAATCAAAATTGTTTTAACCAATGTTTGAAAAAGAAAATGTTTCGATCATTCTATAAAACAATTGACTGCTCTATTCCCTCTTGAGGCGAGGGCCCGATATAACTTGATCCTCTTCTCCAGATGTCTAAGACGAAAGAATTTTAAGAGAGCTGACAACTCTAACTACCATCTTCGTCTGATTCATATTGGATTTGACTAACTCTTCATTTTTCCTCTACATTCTCGACAATCCGTTCGTCTCAGCCTTTTAATGGCCTGTTTCAGTCAATTTCTACACTTTAAAAATAATAAAAATATCAATAAGATTTTTCCAAGAAAAAGTACACATTAGCATCAATCACCTTAGCTATAAAGCTGAGGATTCTCAGTCATTTTGTATGGATCATTGAGCTTGGACCAATTGCAGTTCTTATAATCCGAAGGCCACTCTCTGCACATAATCAGGCCGTCTTTTGCTTGGCATTCGAAGCAACCCTGTAATCTGTAGTTCAGTAACAGCAGTGCAAAACCTTGCTCTGTTGAAAAAGGGGTTAAGGATTTTCAAGGATATCTTATAATGGATCCTAGAAATATTAAGCGGATCAATGCTTCATAGAAAAAGGGAAAAAATGCAGTATATATATAATTAAAACTATTTCTGCAAATGCTTTTAGGACAAAACAAGAAACAGGGAACAGTGTCACAGACTCACAGCCATGTGATTTTTTTCCTATTTTTCAATATTCTAGAAGAAAATGTTGAGGATCCCACATTGAAAAGAAAAGTGGAGACCTCACAATTTATATGTTAGAAGGGTCACTCCACTCATTACCAATTGGTTTTGAGATGGAACCCATGTTGTCTAATATGGTATCAAAGCCCATGAAACCCAAACGGGTATTCGGTCCAATAAAAAAAAAATTGGGATCCGATCCAAGAATGGTGAACCCAAAGAGGCACCATCTTGAGGGGGCATGTTGAGGATCCCACATTGAAAAGAAAAGTGAAGACCTCACAATTTATATGTTAGAAGGGTCACTCCACTCATTACCAATTGGTTTTGAGATGGAACCCATGTTGTCTAATAGAAAACACCAAAAATGGAGATGGAGCTATGGCATTAACCTGAAAAAATTGCAGTCATGAAGTACCAAAATTAAGAAACAAACATAATAGAACTCCATTCACGAACCAGTTTTGCAGATCAAATTAGCAGACAACAATTTCACCACATAAGAATGTAAAAGGATACTGAATTGATGCATCGCTTTTGTTTTTAAGGTTAGGTTTATCTTTCCTTTTCTTTGGTGTAGAGCATTGCTTCGCCTTTTGATTCCCTTTAGCATGAGGATGACTAACAACTGTCTTGAACGATTGGAACCAATCATGGAGATTGACGAGATCACCATGCTCTTGTGCTAAATTATACCTACATGAAAGTTCCATCAAAATCTTTGGTCTAACTGAAGAAAGCGACACAGTAGAATTCTAACATACACCAATAATATTAGTTTTTTATCTTCCTGCACACATAAATATATCTCAATGTTTAAACTCCATACAAATGTTACATAAATAAATGCCATAGAACGGGAAGGGATGGTCCCTTGAGTATAAAGACTCGCAGGCTACCTGCTCTCTTTGGAGAGAGGCTACTTGCGATGACCCTTGATAATACATCTCAATACTCATGATGTATTTAGATTTGGATATCTACCAAATCAAATTTGAATTGGAGCAAAGCATGAATTTTCAATTATATTCAAGGAGAAAAGATGGAAGTTACTAATTTGGTTTTACACTAAAAAAGCGAAAAATAAAAATACTAAAAAAACTAATTCAACTGGCTGGTTAGTGATTATAAACTCACCAAGTCACCAACTGGCTGGCTGGTTAGCCAAGTTGTAAACCTAAACTCCATTAGATTACTATAACTTATTGGAATTTTACACCTGGGTAAAGTTTCATTAATTTCTGACCTAAGAGTGAGCTGGTGAGGTAATTAGTTGTGCTTGATGAAAAACCAGAAAGGAAAAAAAGGAAGCACCGAGAGGTAGGGGAGAAATCAATGATGGGAAGGTGTTTAATCGTCCAAGTATGGGATAGATAGGTTTAAATCAAGACTGGTTGGAAAGGGATTCACTCAATCATATGGTGTTCGTTATTGAGAAAAATTTGTCCCTATAGTAAACCATGCTTTCAAAGCACACCCAAGCAATTACCTATGGCGAGGTGAGATGTGAGATGCATGCTCATCGCCTCGGTACTATCCTAAGCGAGCACTTTCAATAATGCACTCAACCATTTGAGCATTTCAATCATCATGAACATATCTTCTAACTTTTAACATGAAGAAAAATGATGAAGAAGAAAAAGGGTTAAGATGAAAACAGAGAAAAAGGAAGAAGAAGAGTTGGGGAGTAGAAGAAGAGTTTGGAGGAAGGAAAAGAAAAGACAAAATAGAAGTATAAAAAAAGTATAAAAAAAAATAAACAGAAAAGATGAAGAAAAGATGGAGAAAAGACGGAGAAAAAGAAAAGATGTTCGAGAAGAAGTCTCTAGTTGCACTAAATAAGTGCTCGTTGCATGAAACTGCAAGAGGACAGTACGCAGTCAAACCACTTTTTGACCATATTAAAAAAAAAAAATCTACCACTATATCTCTTCTTTTTCTAAATTAGTTCAATTATTTTTTAAAAAATATTAAATGGTTTTGTAATTTTTTATGCTTTTAGAATTGAGTATTTAATCTTTTTAATCTATCATTGTTATAGATGATATATATTTTTATTTTAATTGTATTGAGTGTCCTTTGTTCAGCCAAGCAAACACAATTTTGTTGTCTTTCGCCTCAAGGAAATTAAAAGACTTGTCCCCTTAGAGTACGCTTTTAGAAAACACTAGTAGCAAAGTTAAACATGATTCATGTCCTCTCTAGTTATGAATAAATGATTGGGTTCTTTACCAATTAGACATAAAACAATGCTTTCCTCAATGGAGATTTAGAAGTGTTAACATGGATATATCTAGCGGAATGGAAACAAACAAAAACCATGAATTAAGTGTGTAAACTCAAGAAGTCCTTTCATGGTGTAAAACAATTTCCTGGTCTGGTTTGAAAAAATTTCAAAAGTTGTTAAAGATAAAAGATACTTACTATGTCAATATAATCATAATCCATCAAACACTCCGCTCAAGGAAAAATCGTTATTAGCCTTGTCTATGTGGATAATATTATCCTTACGGGTTAAAGAAGAAATAAGAAACATAAAATTACTTGTGGCTAAGGAGTTTGAAGTATCTTAGACATCTCGGATACTTCCTCCTAAGCATGGAAGTAGCTTGCTCAATAAAAGGTTTGTGCATCTTTCAAATAAAATAGGTTCTTGATCTTCTACATGAAACAAGTATGTTTGGATGTAAACCTGCCAGTACCCTAATTGCAACTTAGGAAAAGAAAATATACTTGTTAACAAAGAACAATATCAAAGGCTTGTTGAAAAACTTATATATCTCACTCACACTAGACTTGACATCTATTTTGTAATTAGCTTTATAAGTCACTTTATGAATAATCCCATCAAAGAAAATATGTAGGCAACTTATAGGATCCTAAGATACTTCAAAGGGCCTCCTAGAGAAGGATTGTACTTGAAGAAATCAATCGAAAGATAGGTCGAAATCTTCACTGATGTTGATTGGGCAAGCTAAAAAGTTGATCGAAGATCAACTATTGGGTCTTTGCATGGGGCAAATTAGTAACATAGCAAAGTAAGAAGCAATCACCACGTCAAGAAGCAATGCTGAAGCTAAATTAAAAGTCGTTGCATAAGAGATATATGAAGGAATATGACTCCAAAGAATCTTATCAAAACTAAGAATTCCATCCAAGGAATCAATGGAGGTCAACTGTGAGAAGCATTGTCAAAGATCCTGTTCATCAAATAAAGCATATGGAAATTGATCGTCACTTCATCAAAGAGAAAATTGAAGACAAAAGTATTTTCTTTAACTACATCTTGACTAAGATGCAAATAGCATACGTCCTCACTAAGGATGAGCAAACCAAGCCGATTGTCTGAAACCAACCAAACAGACTTTGGTCGGTTGGTTTTATGGCATTATCGATCAAAGGTCAATCAACAAGTCCAAAATGGGCTCAAATTGATTAAACCGGCCCCAAAAAAAACGTCATATGTAGTTATGCACACTACCATGTAGCACTAGAGCCGCTTCTTGGAAAGACCAGGTGGTCTCCCCAAGGGTTGAATTAATTAAAAAACTATATTATTATTATTTTTTAAATTTAGGGTTTCTATTCTAATTCTCAGACTCTCTCTGTCTCCTCTTCCTTTTCCTTTTCTCTCTTTCTCCTTCTTTCTTCTTCTTTTCTTCTCTTTCATCTTTCTTCTCTACATCGTTTACTTTTCTTCCCCTTTCTTCTCAATAACTAAGTCGGATCCAGTGTATCACAAGGGATTTTCCTTTTCTATTGATTCCTACGGATTGGATCAAAAACAATTCTTGAATGAGGTATTCAACTACAGAGATGAATCGAAAAAGAAATATTTATTCGTTCTACCTCCTATTTTCTATGAAGAGAATGAATCGTTTTATCTAAGGATCAGAAAAAATGGGTTCAAACCTCCCTGGGAATGATTTTCTTTTCTTCTTTCTTTTCTTCCCTCTTTCTTCTTTTCTTCTCCCCTCCTTATTTTTTTCATTTAGTTCATTGAAGTGATGAAACCGACCAAAACCGACTATCCACCAATGTGGTATAAGCATGTAAAGAGTACATGTGTTGTCAACATAACCAACTCTCCAAAATCAGCCAACGGGAACCAACATGTCGATGGTTGGTATCAGTTTGAGTCCTAAACCGACACCGATCAATTGATGATTATTAGAATAATTGTAATGAATTAGTTAGTTGATTATTGTTATTTCAGTTACACTTATCTTGTGTATCATTGGCTATATAAAGCCTTTATATCTGAGTAATAAAGTATGCAAGATTAAGTCTCTTAATCTCAATATGGTATCAGAGGTGTTTTAGTTTTTTTTTTTTTAAAGAGACTATTTCTCTTTCTTGTGTCACTTTTTCTCCTTTCCCATGGCTGACGAAACTGACCTTCCTTCAATTCCCTCAATTCCTTCTCCTACTACCATTCCTACTACTACAAATTTTCAGTCAACCAATCCTTCTGTTGTTGAGCAATATGCTAACCCATATTTTCTCCGTCACTCTGATAGTACCAGTTTGGTTCTTGTCTCTGAGCTTTTAACCGAATCAAACTACACTCTGTGGAATCAGGCGATGCTTCTTGGGTTGACAAGAATAAAGTTGGTTTTGTAGATGGTACGCTTACTTGCCCTAACGATGAATTGAGAAATTCTTGGATCATATGCAACGTGGTTACGACCTGGATCTTGAATGCTCTGTCTAAAAATTTCACTGAGCATCAATTTTTGAGAGACAGCCAGAGATATTTGGCTTGATCTTCAGCAGCGCTATCAACGCAAGAATTGACCATGTATTTTTCAGCTTCGGCGTGAAATCTCGAACTTGGTTCAAGATTAAAGTTCAGTCACCACCTATTTTGCAAAATTGAAAACCCTCTGGAATGAGTTTTCGTCATATCGTCTAAAGTGTTCTTGTGGACGGTGTAATTCTGGAGGAATGAAGCAATTAGTAGAATACTTCTTGGCTGAGTATGTTATGGCGTTCTTTATGGGTCTCAACGAATCTTTTTCTCAAATCCGTACCCAACTTCTTCTCATGGAACTTGAACCTTCTATTCATAAGGCTTTTTCGAAAGGCTTTTTCGTTAGTTGTGTTATGATATATGTTATTTTGTATATATGTCCTTTATCGTAATTGTACATTTCTTAAGTTAGGGTTTTCTTGTACTCCTATATATATGTGTTATTCTCTAATGTGAATGATAGAGTATTTTTCCCTAATACTTTGTACATGGTATTAGAGTCATTAGGGTTTTGAATTCTCTCTTTGGCGGCTAGGGTTTTTCTCTAGGGTTAGGGTTTGTAGTTTGGGTCACCACGTTTGAGTGGCCATTTGTCATCACCACCTACCTAGGAAGGAGCGCCGCCGTCAGTAGAGCAGAAGCGCCGTCGCCAATCGTCGGGAAACACCGCACGTGAGCCACATGCGCCGCCGGAACCTTCTGCCTCTGTGGCCACGCGCCGGCGCGTGAGGGCGCGTGAGCCGCCCGTTTCCGCTTCCGCCGCCTGGGTTTGTCTCACCTTGTTGTTTCCGGCTAGCCTGTGTAGTTACATTTCGGAATATCACCTTTTTTGGTCCCGAGTTGTGTAGGTTTCTTCGGTATCAAGCTATTTTTTTGCGATTCAGTTCTGTTTTTTGTGGTTTATTGAGGTTTTTCAGTGGTTTTAAGCTACCAATGGCTGAGATGAAACCTTGGGTCATATCTAATGGAGTTCTCCTTTCTTCGAAGTTCACGGAACATAAGCTAAATGGCTCCAATTACTATGAATGGAGTCGTACAATTCGGTTTTATCTACGAAGCACTGAGATGGATGACCATATCACTGAGGATCCGCCAGAGGATGACACAAAGAAGAAGGTTTGGCTTAGAGATGATGCTCGGTTGTACTTGGGAATAAAGAATTCTACAGAAAACGAGATAGTTGGTTTGTTTAATCATTGTGATTCGGTGAAAGAACTACTAGCGTTCACAGAGTTTTTATACTCAGGTAAAGAGCAAGTTCACAGAATGTATGATGTTTCCATGGCCTTCTTTCATGCCGCTCAGAAAGAACAATCTGTGACGAATTACTTCATGCAGCTTAAGAAGACGTGTGCAGAGCTTAGTACATTATTCCCATTTACCACTGATATAAAGGTTCAACAAGCTCAGCGAGAAAAGATGGCCGTCATGATATTTTTGAATGGACTTCAACCTGAATTTGGGATGGCGAAAGCACAAATTCTCTCTGGTTCTGAAATTCCTACTTTGGACGAAGTCTTCAGTAGAGTTCTCCGTATTGAAAGTCCTCAAATAAGTTCGTCTGTCCCTCAGTCTAACAGTGCTTTGATTAGTAGAAATAATGACTCTAAGGTTAATAGAGGAACGAACACTAATACTCAGAGAACTGGTTATGATAATCGACGACAGGATTCACAGGAGATTGTATGTAACTATTGTCGGAAGCCTAGTCATATAAAACGTGATTGTCGAAAGTTGTTAAGTAGGGGATATCGAACTCAGCATGCTCATATTGCTTCCACTAGTGATACACCTGAGAAGTCAATTTCCATTTCTGCAGACGAGTTTGCTAAATTCCAGTTGTATCAGGAATCACTACAAGCATCATCTTCCTCGAATCCTATTGCAACTATTGCTGAGTCAAGTAATTCGAATCACTGTCTTCTTACATCCTCTACCAAATGGGTCATAGACTCTGGTGCCACAGCCCATATGACAGGTAATTCTAGCTTATTTTCTACCTCCTTGTCACCTGCACTTTCTCCGAATGTCACTTTGGCAGACGGATCAACATCATCTGTTCTTGGTTATGGCACCATTGATCTCACACCTTCTCTTCATTTGTCTTCTGTTTTACATTTGCCTAAACTTTCGTTTAACTTGATTTCTGTGAGTAAACTCACTCGTGACCTTGATTGTTTTATCTCTTTTTTTCCTGGCTATTGCTTGTTTCAGGATCGTATGACGAAGAAGATTATTGGTAAAGGATATGAGTCTGGAGGTCTTTACATCTTTGATCACCAACTACCGAAAGCTGTGGCCTGTTCTGGAGTTGCCTCCCCATTTGAAATCCATTGTCGTTTGGGTCATCCTTCTTTGTCTGTGTTGAAGAAGCTTTATCTCGCTTTTCAGTCTTTGTCGTCTTTAAATTGTGAGTCTTGTCAGTTTGCTAAATTTCATCGTCTTAGTTCCAGTCCTAGAGTCAATAAACGAGCTAGTGCTCCCTTTGAATTAGTTCATTCTGATGTTTGGGGTCCGTGTCCAGTATTGTCCAAAACTGGATTTCGTTATTTTGTTACTTTTGTTGACGACTATTCTCGTCTAACTTGGTTATATTTAATGAAAAATTGTTCTGAGTTACTTTCTCACTTTTGTGCTTTCCATGCTGAAATCCAAACTCAGTTTAATGTGTCTTTGAAAACTTTGCGCACTGATAATGCTGGTGAATATTTTTCTCACATGCTTGGTTCTTACTTGTGTAAAAATGGAATTGTTCATCAATCTTCATGTGCTGACACTCCATCCCAAAACGGAGTCGCAGAACGAAAAAATAGCCATTTACTTGAAACCGCGAGAGCATTATCCTTTCAAATGCATGTTCCAAAGCCTTATTGGGCCGATGCAGTTTCCACAGCGTGTTTCTTAATTAATAGAATGCCTTCATCTGTCCTTAATGGTGAGATTCCTTATCGTGTACTCTTTCCCACCAAACCTTTGTTTCCCATTGAACCAAAAATCTTTGGTTGCACTTGTTTTGTTCAAGATGTTCATCCTCATCGTACCAAGTTAGATCCTAAATCCTTGAAGTGCATCTTCCTCGGTTACTCTCGTGTTCAAAAAGGATATCGTTGCTATTGTCCTAGTCTTAACAAATATCTTGTTTCTTCGGATGTTACTTTTTTCGAAGATACTCCTTTTAGTCCATCATCGTTGAGCCCGAGTGAGGGGGAGGAGGATGATCTCTTTATCTATGAGATTATCTCTCCATCATCATCCCCTGATCCTTCCCCATCAGTTTATATCCCTCCTCGTCCACCCATTACTCAGGTATACTCCAGGAGGCCACCACAGGAACCTTCAGGCACATGTCCTACGCCACAAGATTCTTCGACATCTGATCTTGGACCAAGTGATGATCTTCCCATTGCCCTTCGTAAAGGTAAGCGCACATGTACTTATCCTATTTCTTCATTTGTGTCTTATAACCAGTTGTCGTCACCCACATATTCGTTTATCACATCCCTTGATTCTGTTTCTATCCCTAACTCTGTTCATGAAGCGTTATCTCATTCTGGTTGGCGCAATGCAATGATTGAGGAGATGAATGCTTTAGATGCTAATGGTACTTGGGATTTAGTATCTCGTCCTGCAGGCAAGAAGGCCATTGGGTGTAAATGGGTGTTTGCCATCAAAGTCAATCCTGACGGATCCGTTGCTCGTTTGAAAGCACGTCTTGTTGCTAAAGGATATGCTCAAGTTTATGGGATCGATTATTCTGATACATTTTCTCCAGTTGCTAAACTAACGTCTATTCGGTTGTTTCTTTCCATGGCTGCTACTCAAGGGTGGCCCTTACATCAGCTAGACATCAAGAACGCTTTTTTACATGGCGATCTTCAGGAGGAAGTTTATATTGAGCAACCACCTGGATTTGTTGCTCAGGGGGAGAGTGATAAAGTTTGTCGCCTTAGAAAATCATTGTATGGATTGAAACAGAGTCCACGTGCATGGTCTGGTAAGTTTAGTCAGGCACTTGAGCAATTTGGAATGAAGAAGAGTACGTCTGATCATTCTGTTTTCTACCGACGATCTGAGAATGGGATTACTTTGCTTGTTGTGTATGTTGATGATATTGTTATCACTGGTAATGATACATCAGGTATAGCCTCTCTCAAAACTTTCCTTCAGGGTCAATTTCATACTAAGGATCTGGGAACACTAAAGTATTTTCTGGGTATTGAAGTGATGAGAAGCAAGAAAGGTATCTTTTTGTCACAACGAAAATATGTACTTGATTTGTTATCTGAGACAGGAAAACTAGGAGTTAAACCATGTAGTACTCCGATGATACCAAATTTGCAACTCATCAAAGAAGGAGAATTATTTAAAGACCCAGAAAGATACAGAAGATTAGTTGGGAAGTTGAATTATCTAACAGTGACACGACCAGACATTGCTTATTCAATGAGTATTGTAAGTCAATATATGTCATCACCTACAGTAGATCATTGGGCTGTAGTAGAACAAATTCTGTGCTACTTGAAAGCTGCCCCAGGGCGTGGAATCTTATATAAAGATCATGGTCATACAAAACGTGAATGCTTTTCGGATGCTGATTGGGCTGGATCTAAAGAAGATAGAAGATCAACTTCTGGATATTGTGTCCTTGTAGGAGGCAATTTGGTTTCATGGAAGAGTAAGAAGCAGAATGTGGTTTCACGTTCGAGTGCTGAATCAGAATATAGAGCTATGGCACAATCTGTATGTGAGATAGTATGGATACATCAACTGTTGACAGAGATAGGGTTCAGTGTCACTATGCCAGCTAAATTGTGGTGTGATAATCAAGTTGCACTTCACATTGCATCTAATCCAGTGTTTCATGAGAGGACTAAACATATTGAAGTGGATTGTCACTTCATTCGTGAGAAAATACAACAAGGGTTGGTGTCCACAGGATATGTGAAGACAGGAGAACAATTGGGAGATATTCTTACCAAAGCATTAAATGGAGCAAGAATTAAATGGAGCAAGATTCTGGTGCTTCAACCCATATATCTTTTTTTTTTTTTCCGAAAAGCCTTTTATTTCTCTTAAGCCTGTTTCGAGAATCATTGTTTCTTTGCCTAACCATGAGCGTATTTTTGTTGGTTTTATTGGTGATGTTCGAGTTTCTAATGGTCTTTTGCTGCAAGATGTGATGTACATTCTGTCATTTCATTTTAACCTCATATCCATTAGTTCTTTAACTACGAATTTGCCGTATAAGGTCTGCTTTGCTGATGATTCTTGTATAATTCAAGACAAGTTTTCTTCGAGGATGATTGGCAAGGCTAGTCTCTGGCATGGTTTGTACTTGCTAAAGCCTGAAAAGTCTGTTTCTTCTCATAATAGTTCTTTTTGTAGCTTCGTTTCTTCTATTGCTTGGCATGATAGACTCGGTCATGCCTCTTTTAAACATTTGAATCCATTGAAAGATTTGTTGTCAGTAGAAACTTTTCCTAATGATAAATCCAAGCCCGGTTTAGTATGTCCTTTAGCTAAACAACATCGCTTATCTTTTGTCTCATAATTCTCTTACTGGTCATTTGTTTGACCTTGTTCATTGCGATATTTGGGGCCTTTACAATTCGGCAACACACACATAAGTATTTTTTAACCATAGTTGATGATTTCTCTCGGTATACTTGGCTTTTCTTAATGAAGAATAAGTCTGATGTTTTAACCATCGTGCCTCAATTTTTTAAGTACGTTGAGACTCAGTATGGTGCTCAAATCAAGAAGTTTAGATCAGATAATGCTCCAGAGTTGTTGTTCACTGATTTTTTTCTTGTCTAAAGGAATTGTCCATCAATTTTCTTGTGTAGAGTCTCCTGAATAGAACTCGGTAGTTGAGAGAAAACATCGACACCTACTGAATGTCGCTCGAGCACTTTTCTTTCAGTCACGACTTTCCATTCAGTTTTAGGGAGATTGTCTTTTGATCACAGCCTTTTTTATTACCAGAACTCCTTCGTCTATCTTGAATTGGCAGACACCTTTTTTCAAATTACATGGCAAGCAAGTTGATTATTCTCTTCTTCGTGTATTTGGTTGTTTGTGTTTTGCTTCAACTTTGTCTTCTCATCAATCAAAGTTTCATCCAAGAGCAGTTTTATCTGTTTTTGTTGGGTATCCTCTAGGATTTAAAGGCTACCAGTTATATGATATAAAGAACAAGAGGTTTTTCATTTCAATGGATGTTGTATTACATGAAACAGACTTCCCTTTTCATAAAATAACTTTGCAAAATGAAATTGTTGATCCATTTCCTATTTAGTTTTACCTAATCATTTGATTTTGTTGGTGTTCCAGAAACATTGCTTACTGTGACAAGTTTACAATCTCAAACTCATAGGAAATTCTCAACAACCTTGTGACAGTAATGTTTTACCAGACAATTTGGTTGATTCTTTGTTCAACGATAATGTTGTTGATTCTCTTCCTATAATCAATGAGCCTCTCACAGTAGAACCATCTATCACAATAGAACCAACTGTACAAGAACAATCTGTTGACCAATCTATTGTTCTATGTCGTTCATCAAGGTCAATCAAGCAGCCTTCTTATCTTCATGATTACCACTGTAATCTTCTCCACAATAGAAATATTGAAGTTCTTCGGACCAAGTTTCCCCTTCAGAAATATGTTTCATATGACAAATTGTCCCTAGTTTTCAAAGCTTTTCCTTTAAATCTTTCAGCTACATATGAACCCCAATTTTATCACCAAGTTGTTCCTTTTTAGCATTGGAGATATGCTATGAAAGTTGAATTGCAGGCAATGGAATCTAATCATACCTAGTCCGTAGTTCCTTTTCCTCCCGGACAGCACTCCATTGGATGTAAGTGGATATACAAGGTGAAACACAAAGCCGATGGGAGTATTGAGCGTTATAAAGCGTGTCTCGTTGCCAAAGGTTATACTCAGCAAGAAGGATTAGACTATGTTGAGACTTTTTCTCCGATAGCAAAGCTAGTGATTGTCAAAGTGTTATTAACTATTGTTGTTTCCAAAGATTGGTCTCTTGTCCAACTCTATGTCTATAACGCTTTCTTGCATGGAGATCTTTTTGAAGAGGTGTATATGGACTTACCTCTTGGGTACAAACTCTCTAATTCTTCTTCTCAGGGGGAGCACTTGGTATGTAAACTTCACAAGTCAATTTATGGCTTCAAACAAGCCTCTAGACAGTGGTTTGACAAATTCTCAAGTGCTTTATTGAAGCTCAGTTTTAAGCAATCTAAGTCAGACTACTCTTTATTTGTCTGTGGTATTGATTCTTCTTTCATTGCTCTCTTAGTGTATGTTGATGACATAATCATCACTGGATCCTCTATTTCTGAAATTGGGAAGCTCAAAAAGCATCTGGATTATGTTTTCAAACAGAAAGATCTTGGTTCTCTCAGATATTTTTTAGGATTGGAGCTTGCTTGATCCTCAAAAGGAATATTTCTTTCTCAAAGAAATTATGCATTGCAGTTAGTTGAGATGCTGGTTTATTGGCATCAAAACCTGCAACATTACCAATGGATCCCAATTTAAAATTACACACTAATGAAGGCTCATTGTTAATAGATCCTACTAAATATAGGCATCTTGTTGGGTGTCTTTTATATCTTGTATCACGACCTGATATCACCTTTGTTGTGCATAAATTGAGCCAATTTGTTGCTCAACCACGACAATCTCATATTTCCACTGCTCACACATTACTGAAATACTTGAAAGGATGTCCTTGAAATGGGGTTTTTCTGCATAAGTCTTCATCTTTTCAGATTTGAGCCTTCACAGATGCTGACTGGGCGTCATGTTTAGATTCTTGAAAGTCAACCACAGGATTTTGCATCTTTTTGGGGAGTCTTTAATCTCCTGGAAGACAAAGAAACAAACAACAGTCTCTTGATCTTCGGCTGAAGCAGAATATCGTGCACTTGCAACCACAACCAGTAAGCTTATTTGGTCGAAACAACTATTAGCTGATTTCTTCATTCAGTTGTCTTCTGCTCTTGCGTTTTGTGATAATACTACTGCAATTCATATTGCTACCAATCCGGTGTTTCACGAGCACACCAAACACATTGAATTAGACTATCATTTTGTACGAGACAGAATTATTAGTGAAGTGAAGCTTCTATCCATCCGGACTCATCTTCAACTAGCCGATATTTTTTCTAAAGCTCTGCCATATTCTTCTTTTTCAGCATTGTTATCCAAGATAGGAGTAATAAACATTCTAAGTCCATCTTGAGGGGAGTATTAGAATAATTGTAATGAATTAGTTAGTTGATTATTGTTATTTCAGTTACAATTATCTTGTGTATCATTAGCTATATAAAGCCTTTATATCTGAGTAATAAAGTATGCAAGATTAAGTCTCTTAATCTCAATAATGATCACCTGTAATCCTCACAATAGCTCTACTCAAGAAAACATTTGAAGACCATAACGCCAAGTTGAATGTTATTGACATATACAATCTAGCTCGAAGGAGAGTGTTAAAGACGTTCATACTTGAAGCCCTCATCTTTTGCCTAAGTACTCAGACCTCGTGGACTCCTCATTATCCTCTTAGGAAAATATTCTTTTAGATTCTTCTTTCCATATTTATTAGGTTTCTTTATCTCACTTAACTAGTAGACTTTTTATCGTTGGTTTTATTTCCATTCTTGTACCAAACAACCCCTTTAATCTAAGGTTGTAGTATTATGTGGAATCCACTCAATTGTTGAATGAAAATTCTTTGCGTGAAGAACAGAATGTATAAAAAGAACGAAATAAGAGTATAAGTTCAAAGACCAAATTATGATTGAAATGAATACTACATTATCATATTATAGTAAAGATAGTTCAAATATATGAAAAAAAATTATGTAAATGTCAGTTTTACTCACATAATTGTTGAATCATGTGCACATGGTAAAAGACTATTTCTGTTCGCATTGCAACAAGTACATTTTATGATTTTCTGGAACTCCAGAAGATCCACTTGAATCCTTCTTCTTGGATCTCCAATCAAAGCCTAGGTAAAATATAAATAAATAAATGGATGGAACCAAGATAACTTGAAGATATAAAGTCAAAGAGTATGAACAGAATTAGGTGTGCTTGACAATAATCAATTCTGTGGAAATAAAGTATGCATGGTTAGTGCAAGCGTACACATACTAGCTTAGCTCATCTGCCAAGGTAAATTTTACAACTTGTTCTAGTCCTACATGTTTGATCTCCTACTACATTTCTTCTATAAACAAAGATGAGATTGCAGAGAAATCAAGAAATTACAACAATAATTGACTGGTTGCCCAATTGACTGATGCAAAGATAAAAGAGAGTTAATTTTGATCCTCTGTCCCTCCTAAGAAGGCTATTTTGTTAATGGCTGTAGGACTCCCCAATGCCGATGGCTGGCGCAACCCACCTAGGGTTCAATTCAACATCGTAAAGCCAACCTCTATGAACATAACACTCACATACTTAGGTTGAAAAACCAATAAAGACCCTGTTTTTGTAGTCTATCCAATGTATTTAGTCCTTCCGAGAATAATATCTAGATAAGAAAATTGACTTTTCAGGACTGTTAGTCTTTCACAACCTTTAGGATTAAAAGGGTGCATCCTAATCCCTATAAGGTAAGTTGGATTGATAAAGGTGGAGAAACTAATGTCACTGAAATTTGTACAATTCCTCTTTCAATTAGCAGTCATTACAAAGATCAGATCGTGTGCGACGTTTTGGACATGGATGCATGCCATATTCTCCTTGGAAGACCGTGGCAAGATGATAACCAAGTCATTCACAAGGGACACAAACACACGAATTCTTCTGGATGGGAAAAAAGGTGGTGTTGCTGCCCATGGAAAAAACAGACAGCAAGAAAAGGGTTTGTCCTGAGTCCTGACCCTAATACAAAGAAACAACTTTTTTTGATTTCACAAGGTAAGGATTTTTTACTTCCAAAACCCATACTTTACTAGCTTTTGTAATCAAGGGAGATAATTTTGACAATACAACAACACCTTTGGATACGTGTGTTTCCCAATTATTAAATGATTTCCCTACTCTTATCGAACCACCAACTTCCTTGCCACCTCTTAGAAATATTCAACACCATATTGATTTAATTCCTGGCAGCACCCTTCCTCGCCTTTCCATTATAGAATGAGCCCTAAGGAGTACCAAACCCTTCATGACCAAATTCAAGAACTTTTAGATAAAGGACATATTCAACCAAGCTTAAGTCCTTGCGCCGTACCAACCCTCCTTTCCCCTAAAAAAGATGGTTCATGGCGTCTTTGTATTGATAGTCGAGCTATTAATAAAATTACAATTAAATATAGGTTCCCTATCCCTCAACTCAATGACCTTTTAGACCAATTAGGAGGAGCTTTGATTTTTTCCAAAATAGATCTTAAAAGTGGTTATCACCAAATCCGAATAAGTCCCGGTGATTAATGGAAAACAGGTTTTAAAACAAATGAAGGTCTTTATAATGGTTGGTAATGTCATTTGGTCTATCCAATGCTCCTAGTACTTTTAGGCGACTCATGAACCAAGTTCTTCTTCCTTACCTAAACAAATTTGTTGTTGTTTACTTTGATGATATACTAATATATAGAAAATCTAATGATGAACACATTGCTCACTTAACTTCGACCTTCTTAAAGAAAATGAACTTTGCATTAACCTGAAAAAATATACTTTTTATCTACTAAAATTTACTTTTTAGGATTTCTAATTAGCAAGAATGGGGTAGCAGTTGATTCTAGGAAGGTTCAAGTAATACTAGATTTGCCACAACCTAAAACCGTGAGAGAGATTCAAAGTTTTCTTGGCCTTGCTTCTTTTTATCGCAAGTTTATAAAGCATTTTAGCACTATAGCTACACCGCTCATTGAATGTTTAAAAAAAGGGAACTTTGGTTGAGGAGATTCTCAAAAAGATAGTTTTTCAAAACTTAAACAAGTTTTAAGCTCCACACCAGTTCTTGGCTTTCCTGATTTTTAAAGTGTGGATGCCTCTGGAGTTGGGATTGGTGTTGTTCTAAGCCAAGAGAATCATCCTATTGAATTTTTTAGTGAAAATTTTAGTGAATGATGCTCTAAGTCGAAAAGGTAACCTTCTTACCCTTCTTCATGGGAAAATTATTACTACTTAATCAATTACCTGAAATGTATGCCACTAACCCAGATTTTAAAGAGATTTGGTAAAATTGTACTAACCATTTGCCTTGCAAAGAATTTCATATCATTGATGGTTTCTTATGCAAAAGTGATGCCCTTTGTATTCCACGAACATCTTTACGAGAATCCCTTTTAAAGGAAGTTCATTAAGGTGGTTTGGCAGGTCATCTTGGCCGAGACAACATTTACATCTCTTTCTTCTAAATTTTTTTGGACTCAAATTAAGAAAGATGTTGCAAATTATGTCAAACGTTGTTTTATATGCCAAACCTCCAAGGGATCAAGTCAAAACCATGGTCTTTATTCTCCTTTATCAATTCCTAGCTCTATTTGGCAGGATCTTTCAATGGATTTTGTACTTGGTTTACCTAGAACTCAATGTGGTTTTGACTCTGTTTTGGTTGTCATTGATCATTTTAGCAAAATGGCACATTTTCTTGGTTGTAAAAAATACTAATTATGCCTTGAATGTCTGGTTTGTTTTTTCGTGAGATTGTTAGGCTCCATGGTATATCTAAGACTATTGTTTCATATAGAGATATGAAATTCATGAGCTATTTTTGGTGTTCCCTTTGGAAAAGATTTGGAACAGATCTCCTATTTAGCACTACCCCCCAAATCGATGGCCAAACAAAGGTGACTAATCAAACTCTTTGTAACTTATTGCATTGTCAGAGTGGTGATAACCCTAGACAATGGGATATCTCTCTTGTCCAAGTTGAATTCGCCTTCAACCATATGATCAATTGTTCTACAGGGAAGTCACCATTTGATATTATATACACTAGTCTTCCTCATTTAACATTTGACCTTACTAATTTGCCTAATTTTGGTGATCTTAGTGCGGAGGCCGAGGTGATGCCTGATCGATTTAGGGAATTGCATCAAGAGCTTCGTCAACATCTTGAGGAAGCAAAAGCTTTTTATAAAGCTAAGGCAGACACTCATAGTCGATTTTAAAGTTGGTGACCTTGTGATGGTGCATTTGAAGAAATCTCACCTACCTTTTGGAGTTCATTCTAAACTAACCAACAAAAAGATTGGTCCTTTCCCTATTTTGGACAAGATTGGACCCAATGCCTACCGTATTGCTCTTCCACCTGCTATGCGCATTAGTAATACTTTCAATGTCTTGGATATCTATCCTTATTTTGCGTGAGTTCCTCTTGGCTATTTAAACTCGAGGACGAGTTTCATTTTGGAGGGGTGGATTTGATGTAGGCTTATATTACTGTGAGGGTTTTTTTTCCAGACTTTTAATTCTCTATAAATGTAAATTTCCAGCCAACTAATTAGTTGGTTACAGTTAGCTTTGTGGCTTAGTTGGTTAGTTTGTGAATGAATATGGCCAAATGGGCCTCCCCTCATTTTACTACTGGAATTGAATAAGAATCTTAGAGAGTTTTACATCAATATAGGCATACATAGGAGCCCTAAACTAATAATAGTGAAATTACAATAAATGACTAAAGACTAATAAGCTACAATATTTACATGTATACTATAACACTCCCCCTCAAGTTGTTAATCATATATGTTAATCATGCCCAACTTGTTACAAAGATAATCTATTCTAACTCCATTTAAAGCTTTCTTGAAAATATCTCCTAATTGCTCTCCAGTCTTCACATATCCATTAGATACCAAACCTTGCCGTATTTTCTCCCAAACAAAATGACAATCAATTTCAATATGTCTAGTCCGCTCATGAAATACTGGGTTGGATGCAATATGAAGGGCAGCTTGGTTATCACACCACAACTTAGTCGGAACTGTAACATTGAAGCCTAATTCAATCAAGAGTTGATGTACCCACATTATTTCACATATTGATTGTGTCATAGGTCTGTATCCTAATTCAACGCTTGATCGTGAAACTGCATTTTGTTTCTTACTTTTCCATGAGACCAAATTGCCTCCAACAAGAACACAATAGCCAGAAGTCGATCTTTTATCTTCTCTTGATCCTACCCAATTGGCGTCTGAAAAACACTCAATCTTCATATGACCATGATCTTTATATAAGATCCCACACGTCCAAGTGCAGCCTTCATATAGCATAGAATTTGTTGTACTGTAAGTCTGTAACCCAATGATCCACTGTGGGTAAAGACATAAATTGATTCACAATGCTTACTGAATAAGCTATGTCTGGTCATGCCACTGTAAGATAATTCAACTTTCCAACCAATCTTCTATATCTCTCAGGATCATCAAATGGTTCTCCATCTTTTGTAAGTTGTAAATTAGGCATCATTTGAGTACTACATGGCTTGGCTCTCAATTTTCCTGTCACATATAGCAAATCAAGCACATATTTCCTTTGTGACATAAAGATTCCCTTCTTGCTTCTCGTTACTTCAATACCCAAGAAGTACTTTAATGTTCCCAAAGTCTTTAGGATGAAATTAACTTTGGAGGAAAGTTTTGAGAGATAAAATGTCTGATGTATTGTTTCCGATAATAACAATATCATCAACATATAGGAGAAGCAGAATAATACCACTTTTAGTTCGTCGGTAGAAGACTAAGTGATCTGACTTGCTTTTCTTCATTCCAAACTGTTCAAGTGTTTGACTAAATTTTCCAAACCATACTCGTGGACTTTGTTTCAACCTAAGATGCATGGACACTTTAGTTTGGCTAGCGTGTCCGTGTCCGTGTCCGACACATGTCGGACATTTGGACACTCCGACACTTGTTGGACACATATCCGACACTTCTTAGCACAATTAATATGTGACAAACACTAGTTGTACAAAGTCAATATAGGTCCATATCGAACACTTGTTAATTATACTAAATAGACATGATACTCGATGAAAAAAATAATAAATATTAAGAGTGAAATACATTAAACTCATTTTTTTAGCATACAAATGCATGAAGTTATTGATTTCAAATTTCACTCTTGTCTAAAAATGATATATATTTTTAAAAATGTATATTTTACTAAACGTGTCCATGTCGTGTCCGTGTCCTAGATTTTTAAAAAATGACGTGTCCCCGTGTCCATGTCGTGTCGTAGACTTCCTCCTGAAGATCACCATGTAAAAAGACATTTTTAATATCAAGTTGATGCAAAAGCCAACATTGAGAAGCAGCCATGGAAATGAATAACCCGACAGAAGTTAATTTAGCAACATGAGAAACTATATTAAAATAATCAAATCCCATATGTCTGAGCATAGCCTTTAGCAACAAAACTTGTTTTTAATCGAGCAACTGAACCATCAGGATTGACCTTAATTGCAAACACTCATTTACACCTGATAGCTTTCTTTTCGACAGGGCGAGATACTAAATCACAGGTATCATTATCATCTAAGGCATTCATCTCTTCTATCATCGCATGGAGCCAACCAAGATGAGAGAAGGCTTCATGAACCGTTTTAGGGATCAAGATGGAGTCAAGAGATGCAACAAAAGAACATGTAGAAATGGTCATAAGAAACAAATGAAGAAATAGGAAAAGTGCAAGAATGTTTACCTTTACGAGAGTAATAGGAAGCTCATCGCTAGGTCCTGAATCTGATGACGAAGAATCTTCTGGTACAAGAGATTCACCTGGATGTTGTTGTCGTCTAGAGTAGACTTGAGTGATAGGCGAACGAGTAGGGACAGACATCGAAGGAGATGGATCAAGAGAAGGTGTAGGAGACACAAGCGAAGATGGATTGGGAGAGGGTGTAGGAGACACGAGTGTGGGATAAAAAGATCATCATCCTCCTCTTGACACGTACTAGGCAAAGATGATTTGAAAGGTGTGTCCTTAAAGAAAGTAATATCACGAGTTACAAGATACCGATTTGAACTAGGACAATAACATCTATAACCTTTCTAAACACGCGAATAGCCTAAGAAAATGCACTTCAAAGATTTGGGGTCTAATTTTGTCAGATTAGGACGAACATCCCTAACAAAACAAGTATAACCAAAAAATTTCGGCGCAATAGGAAACAATGGTTTTGTTGGAAATAGAACATGATAAGGAATCTGACCCTTAAGAATAGATGACAACATGTGATTAATCAAGAAGCAGCCCGTGGAAATCACATCAACCCAAAATTGCTTTGGAACACTCATTTGAAATGATAATGCTCTTGCAGTTTCAAGGAGATGTCTATTCTTTTGTTCAGCAACTCCATTTTGGGAAGGAGTATCGACACAAGATGATTGATGAATAATTCCATGCTTACATAGGTACAACTTAAGTGCTTCAAAAAAGTACTCACCAGCATTATCGCTTCTCATCATTGCCTGCTCTAGCCCTACCCGATTTCAACTTACCTTTTGTCATAGAGATAGACGCATCAGGGACGGGCCTGGGGGCAGTGATATTACAATAAGGGAAGCCCATTGCTTATTTCAGCCCAACTCTATCGGCCCGAGCCCAACTTAAATCAAATGTACGAAAGGGAACTAATGGCCATTGTCTTGGTCATGCAACGAAAGCCATGCTTGTTGGGTAAAAAATTCATTGTTCGGACAAATCAACAAGCACTAGAAAACCTCTTGGACAGTTGGACCAATGGGAATGCCACCCATGTGCACTTAGTCACCTACAACCGCATTAACTATTTTAGATGTGGAAATAGTCCACCATGAAGTTGAGTCAGATCCAAAACTAAAACAAATGGTGAATGAATTAAAGGTTGATCAAAATAGCCACCTTAAGTTTTCTTTTCTTTACTTCAGGGCACATTGATGCATAAGGATCGTTGGGTCCTTCCGAATTCGTCGTCCCTCATCCCTGCGGTGTTGCATCCGTATCATGACTTGATTTTAGGGGGTCATTTTGGGGTTCTTGCATACATATAAGAGATTGACTGGTGAATTCTATTGGTTTGGAATGAAAGTGGTACTAAAGAAGTGTGTGGAGCCTGCCACACATATCAACACAACAAATCTCTGGTTGCCTCTCCATCTAGACTCCTACAACCCCTACCCATTTCGAATCAAATATGGGAAGATGTATTGATGGATTTTGTTGAGGGATTGCCTCGCTCGATGGGAAATGAAAAGGGTTTTGGTTGTGGTAAACCGCCTTAACAAGTATGCCCATATTCTAGCTTTGAGCCATTCCTTCTCATAAAAATCTATGGTCACCCTATTCATCAAAGAGATTGTTTGCCTCCACAGGTTCCCTTGAACTATAGTATTCGACAAGGACAAGGTATTTATCAACCACTTCTGGACTGGCTCCAAGCAACTCATCTTCGACAAAGCACTGCATACGACCCACAAACTAACAAACAAACGAAGATAGCAAACAAATGCTTCGAGACTTATTTAAGATCCTTTTGTAATGAACAGCCCAAGCAATGAATGCAGTGGTTATCGTGGACGAACTACTGGTATAACACCTCACTAAGAAGCACAGACACTGACACGCGACACGGACACGGCGACACGGCAATTTCCAAAAAAGTAGGACACGACACGTTGGGGACACGTTAATTTTTTAAAAAAAAAACATATATGTGTGCATATTTTGACATATTATGAATATCTAATACTTTTAATGTAAATTTCCTCTATATTTAAACATTAAAACAAGTAAACAACATCCATACAATTCATTAAAAAACAAGAGATTAACCAACAACAACATCATCAACAATATCCAAGATCCAATAAGTTTTGCATAAAAGAAATACAAAATCAACAATATCAAAGCTCCAATAAGTTTTACACAAAAGAAATACAAAATAGAATCAAACAAGCTTTCTACATATTTTTCTCATTCTTGTGGAGGTCGAGACTTGGCTGCTTCTATCTTGGAGTCACTCTCAACTCACAGAATGCTGGAGAGATGGAGAAGAAATCGTGAGGAAGACAGGCGTGGGGAAGAAGATGAGAAGACTTAAAAGTTAAAACTGACCTAAGGCAGATTAAAAATTAAAAAAAAAAAAAAAACAAAATGGCTCTTTTTTAAACGGTAAGAGTTTTTTTTACCGTGGGTCAAGGTTGTGAATGAGTGGGCTTGGACTATCTATAAGTGGGTCTAATTTAAACAGTGATTAAAATTTTAAAAAACGCCCATTTTTTTCTAAAACGTGTCGGAGCCGTGTCGGAACTATGTCGGAAAATAAAAAAATAAAAAATATATATAAGACACGCCATGTGGCGTGGCGGACACGTGTCGGAGGTGTGTCGGGGCGTGTCAGTGTCAGACACGTGTCGGACACTGACACTTCATTTTAGAGGTGTCCGTGCTTTATAGCCTCACATCACACTCCCTTAATACTACAACGTTTCATGTGATTTATGGTCAAGCACCATCGTCGTTATTATCATATGGAGAATTGAAAACTTCCAACGTTACTCTTGAGCAGCAATTTGTGGAACGAAATGAAGCCCTGAATGCACTAAAGGAGCAGTTGAATATCGCCCAAGAAAGAATTAAAAAATATGTTGATATCAACTGTCAAAAAGTTGAATTTGTCATCAAAGACTAGGCTTATCTGAAACTATGCCCTTATTGGCAACGCTCACTCGCTTAGAAACGCAATGAAAAACTTCTCCTAAATACCACGATCCTTATCGCATTTTGGCAAATTTTGGCCAAGTCGCCTACAGACCAGAGTCACCACCTCAATCCACGATCCACCCCATTTTCAACGTATTGGAGCTTAAGAAGGTCTCGTGAGATTTTCTAAGACCCGTAACTTCCCTATTTATAACCACCCCTAACTAATTACCATTACGTCCATTGATACTCTCAACATAATCCCTATTAGTACTCTCATAGTGGCTTTCACCCTCTGGGATAATGTTAGACACCAAATAGTCAACACCTATGTCAGTAAGGGCAGAAACAGAAATTTACCCTCCTAATGTAGCACATGTGTGAGGGAGGGAGTGCATGTAGCGTTTTGTATTAAGGGAAGTTAGACTTTACTTATTTATGTTCGACTTAAGTTCAATCAACCAGTGTAATAGGTAACAATTCTATAATAGATCCACTAATAACGACCACTAGAAAACTACAACCAGTTTGAGAGAAAAGATATGGGCACGAAAAACAAGTATCGAACTGTTAAATAAGGATGCAGTGGTAAAATAATGAAACTTAGACAGTTAGACCTCATACTCTGACTTATGGCTGGCTGAAAGTATTTAACAGAACTAAGAGAAATTCAAACTACTTCCTCTCGCTCCACATTTTCAATGTCATGATGAGTAATTTTCAATTCAAAACCAAAAATGCTCCATGATCGTTCTAACTTGATAAACATATTCTAAAATCTGAAAGGCAATTATAATCTTTGATTTTATAAACTATGATATAATAATTGACAAAGAGCCTTGAGAATCTTTGCCACATTATTGACAGGATGCATTATAATAAAAGTAAACAAGAACAATTTCTAAACTAACGTGATTCAGTAAGCTACAACAATGCAGATTACATATCCAATGGATTTCCTTAAAATCATCGAAGTAGCTAGCAGCAACTATTAGTAAAGGAGTACCACTTATACTTTCAAGTAACGATCAGGAATGCTTAGATTCATATTGTAGTGCTGTTGGCATGCTTACCAGCTGAAGTTTTCTAACATCTTTGAAGCAGATAAGTTCATGAAAAGGTACGCATTCAATGGGCCTCATATGTTCACTGGTTTATTTGAAAGAAAAACAACGAAGAGCAATAAGTCACACTGTTTCATGTATCAAATAGAACATCAAAATATCACAAGGTTAGTTGCTCTTCAAAGTTTCTTTAATCTATCCTTTTTCTCTAAATTAGTGAACTTTATTTATCTACTTAGACTGCTATACAGAAAAAGACACCAGTGATATGCCCCTACGCTTCAATATTCATCAATAAACATAAGCAATAATTGCAAAGAAAAAAAATAGTTTACCGCAATTGCTAGTGAAACCTGTATGGCCTAAGTAATTATTTTGCACCCATGTTGTTTGGTAAATAGCGAAATAGATCTCTCTAGCAGTCTAGCTAACATGATACCTAATCAAAAGTACTTTTGTAAGTGTATTGAACTATTTTCGTGCATTTTATTATAGTAGGAAATATGGCCTCTCCAATGAATGTCACATTGGTATCGAAGTAGGAAAGAAGGTTTATATTATTATTTATCATAACTTTTGGAACTTTCTCCAGCAAGCCTTTGGATGGAGCATTGCTAGACCGGGTGACATCCTTACCCTCTTAAAAACTTCTCTTGTTGGGCATCCTTTCAAAAAAGAGAAGAAACTCTTGTGGCACAATTTTATATATGCTTTCTTTTGGAACATTTGGTTGGAGTGAAATGCAAGAATCTTCACCGATAAGTCAAATAATTTTTATGATTTCACGGAGTCTACATCATATCTAGCTCTTTTTTGGAGTAGTCACTCCCCCCCATTTTGTAATTACAGTTTATCCACACTTTTATCTCATTGGAGAAATCTTTTGTAACTATCCATGATAGGTCTTCCTTTTGTATCTATTTCATAAATCAATGAAATGGTTTATGCTTCCTATCAAAAAAAATAAAAAAAATAAAAAAAATACAGGGGCATACAAAAAAACAAGCCCACCAAAAAAGGCTCCCCCTAGATAAAGGGACCCCAATCAAGCAAAATCAAACCAAGCAGATAATTACAAAATAATTTCGAAACCGAGGCCCAAAGAGATACATGGTACTTAGAAAGGTACCAGATATCACTTGGGCTCCTATCCAAGCCCCTAAACACTTTGTTATTCCTCTCACCCTACAAATACCAAATTAACGCATACATCCCGGCCTGCCATAAAAATCTTCCTCTATCATAGAACAGCAGATCGAGGAGGAACTCCTCGATCAACTCTCTAAGCTCCACAAACCTCGCCCCTAAACACTCTGTTATTTATCAAACTACGTGGTTATACCCATAGAGGTCATATTTGCAATTTCATCCGACCATAAGTGCATAATTTACATTTACCCTAAAGATATATGAGTCCTAGATCAAGCTACTGCAATAGCATGGTCAAGTGACAACATCATCAAAATCTCAAAGAATTCAATTACATAGAATATCAAGAGATCCTCATTTCATCAATGTTCACAGTGCGCTAGTGCAAGTCAAACACATTAGATAAAAATAATAAGCATAATACTTTACCAAAAGTGATGTAACACCCTAAGCTTCATAAAAGGAATATAATGCACAAGCAATGTAACCCCACCTCCAGTGGGGGTTGTGATAAGTTTGTAGTCACTTTGTCAAGTATATCCATTCTTTATAAATAAGCCTGAAGAATTAGGTCCAAGTAAACCAAGTGGAAAGATAACCAGGAAAAAGCTTTTTTTTTAATATATTTTATTTTTGATGATAACAAACAATTTTATTGATGTATGAAACTTACAAATGAAGGGAGAAAAGTCAGTCCTATCCAAAGGAATTACAAGTAACTTTTTTAATTGGATAAAAGAGTAGCATAACTATAAGATAGAAAAAAACGGTGATAATTAACACTCTAAAATAGCTAGGTAAACACAGCTGATCGTCTTCAGAAACGTATGTCTCACTTCCATCTTTCTCTTTCTTGGTGCATAATGTGTGCCGCTAGTTTCAAGCATCTTGGACATCTATTTTTTCACTGCTCCTTTGCATCCCGCTATTGGGCAAATATTCTTAATGCTTTTGAGTGGTCCACAGCTTTACCCAACAATATTCAGGATGCTCTTGCTCTTATCTTTGTGGGTCACCCTTTTCATGGAGAAAAGAAGATCTTGTGACTTGCTATCAACAGGGTCTTTCTTTGGTACTTATGGGGAGAAATGAATGGCAGAATATTCAGGATTCTTTTTCTTCCTTTTATATTTATATTTTCATGGATTTAATCCTTTTTCATGCTTTATACAGGTGTAAATGTAAACACCCGTTTTCTGTTTACAATTTGTCATTTTTTATTTCGAATTGGAAAGTTTCTTGTAATTCACCTTTAGGTGTTTAGAGTTTTTCTCCTTTATTTCATTTATCAATGAAATGTGTTTCTCTTCTCTAAAAAAAAAATAGCTAGGTAAACAATATTTATATTTTTTATTAAAAAAGAAAAAACAAACAAACAAACATACCTATTCTAAGCTTGTTCTTTTCAATAAAAAGTCTTGGATTCCTTTCAATCCAAATAGAGCCTTTTGATGATTTGCATCTAAAGGAGCTTCTTCTCATTTTTGAAGGGATAGCCTATGAGTGTATGAGAGAAGACTCTTGGGATCGTTTGGTAAAGTCAGAGCATGACAAAAAAATGTGACTTGAGTTCGCATCTTTCCTACAAAGGAAGCACATAAGGACATGTAAAGCATCAAATGCAACATGTCATAGTTGTTGATGGCCTAGTGGGAAAGCTCCCAAAAAAAAGAATTTAATCTTCTTTGGTTGGTGATCAATCCATACAAGACTCGCATAATAGGGGCTATATGTCTTCTCCTTTGGCGTTTGTATCAAGAAGAATGGATTTGTGGAGAAACTATCTTTGCTACCCTAACTTCCAAACCCAAAAGTTCTCAGGATGTGATAGATGTATGGTTAAGCCGATTCCACAATTTCTTCCTCAAGATTCCTTCAAAGCCTTAAATCCCAAATCCCAAGTTCTACCTTTCAAACTTCTTTTATAAAAGCTTATTTTTTATGGGTATGGAGAAAATAAAGGGAAAACATGAAGTTGGGGGAGTCCAACCGCTCACGATCACTCTAAAAGGATTTGGAGGCACCAGTTTTAATCTAAAGAGTCATTTAGACAAGTAAAGGATTTCGGTGCTTCAAGATATTTTTCCAAGGCGGTTGGGAAGTGTTAATAGAACTTGCCTTTAAGACACCCATCTCGACGATAATCAAGAAAATGATAGAAAAGATACAACCTCTAATCCATTTTCATCGTTCCTTAGCAATAAATATCTCCTCAAGAATGCCCTAATCAACTTTCGCATGCCTTGAAATTTGAAAATCATTAAAATTTTCATCATTTGGTCTAGGGAAATAATTCCATAGCATGTTTGGTGTAGCCGTGGGCTAGTTTTTAAGCAATAAACAATAATGAATCTTATTGATAATCTCTTGCCTTTAAATAGGCAAGGATCATAACTAGTAGTTACAAAACATGTGCTTGGCACATGACTTAATAAAAATAGAAGAATTACAACTATAACATAGATCCGGCTACACCAAACATCCCCTCCCACAAAAAAAAACTCGTCCTCGAGTTAAGCAACTAAGGTGAAATCATCCGGAGGGTGGTAAGTATATAAATCAGCAACATTAAATGTAGGATTTATGTTGTATTCGTCCGGTAGCTTTATCTTGTAGGCATTATCTCCAAATTTTTCAGTTATAGGGAATGGTACAAGCTTCCTCTGCTTGAGTTTGTTATATGTGCCAACAGGGAATCTACTCTTCCGCAAGTGTATCATCACGAGGTCTCCGACATTAAACTCTTTAAATCTTCTCTTCCGATCTGCTGCTTCTTTATACTTTTCATTTTGTTTCTCAATATGTTCGTGAACTTGGCTGTGCAATTCCTTGATTCGAGCTGCCATTTCTTCAGCCTCAGCACTAAGATCAATGGAAGAAGGGATATGAGTTAGATCAAATGTTAGTCTAGGAATTTTAGTATAAACGATTTCAAATGGAGACTTCCCTGTTGTTCTATTCTTCATGTTATTGTAAGCAAATTTTGCTTGGGCCAAGGACATATCCCATTGTTTTGGTTTGTCGCCACTGAGACATCGAATAAGGTTGCCTAGAGTTCGGTTTGTCACTTCTGTTTGCCCGTCAGTCTGTGGATGGCTCGTGGTGCTGTACTTAAGTGTTGTGTCGAATTTTTTCCAAAGTGTCTTCCAAAAATGGCTCAAAAACTTGACATCGCGGTCTGAAACTATTGTTTTTGGTATTCCATGAAGCCATACAATTTCCCGAAAGAATAAGTTGGCGATATAGATAGCATCAGATGTCTTTTTGCAAGGGAGGAAATGGGCCATCTTGCTATATCTATCTACCACAATAAAGACCGAATCATATCCACGCTGAGTTCTTGGAAGACCGAGGATGAAATCCATTGAGAGGTCTTCCCAAATATTCTCAGGGATAGGAAGAGGTATATAGAGGCCTGTATTTTGACCATGCCCCTTAAAACTTTGACAAGTGTAGCAGCGTGCCACATAATTAGTGACATCCTTCTTTAACTGTGGCCAAAAGTACCTCTTTTCCAGAATGGTCAGAGTCTTGTCTCGACCCAAGTGTCCTGCTAGGCCTCCACAATGGGCTTCCCGTATTAAGGCCTCTCTTAAAGATGAAGATGGTATGCATAAGACATCATCTTTAAAGAGGAATCCGTCAAGAATATGGTAGCCACTGGCGGGTTTATGGTTCAGACATTGTCCCCAAACGTGTCCAAAATCCCTATCTTCAGCATATGAATCTGGTAGATGATCCAGGGCAATTATTTCACCCTTTAACATGGTCAAAAGGGTTTCTTTTCCACTCAAGGCGTCTGCCACTTTGTTGGTAACACCAGAAGTATGCTTAATCACAAAATCAAATCGTTGAAGGAATGATAGCCACCTAGCATGCATTCTACTAATTGTTTTCTGAGAATTTAAGAATTTGAGGGAAAAATGATCCGTTAAAAGCACAAATTCCTTACTTAGTAAGTAATGCTCCCATTGTTTTAAAGCCCTTACCAGAGAATATAACTTTTGTTCATAGGTGGACCATTTTTGTCGTGAATGGCTTAATTTTTCACTAAAAAATTCAATTGGATGAGAATTTTGTGATAAAACAGCTCATATTCCTACCCCCGAAGCATCCACAGCCACTTCAAAGGGAATATTGAAATTTGGGAGAGCCAATACAAGACTATTAGTAAGCTTTTCTTTAATTGTATTGAAGCTTTGTGTTTGTTCATTTCCCCAGAAGAATTTTCCCTTTTTTAGGCAATTGGTCAGAGGGGAAACCAAAGTACCAAAGTGCTTGATAAATTTTCTATATAAGGATGCAAGACCTAGGAAGCTTTGTAATTCTTTGATGGTCTTTGGTTCAACCCATTCGTTTATGGCTTTAATCTTATTAGGATCTCTAGATTTTGAGAGTTAAAATCATTCTCATATATTTAATATGTGCAAGATAGGTCCTCTAATATAGGAGAAAGACCTATTACAAATATGGAAAGAAATAAAAACCATAAAGACAAATATTTTACAATAAAGATTTACACAAAAATATTAGAAATTCCAACACTCCCCCTCAAGCTGGTTTAAAGATGTCTTCCATAGCCAGCTTGTCAATCAACTTATCGAATTGCTTCTTTGGAAGGCCTTTAGTTAGTACATCGGCAATTTGTTCTGACGTAGGAAGATAAGGAATACATATTGTATTTGCTTCAATTTTCTCCTTGATAAAATGCTTATCAACCTCAATGTGTTTTGTTCTATCATGTAGCACTGGGTTGTGAGCTATAGAGATGGCAGCTTTATTATCACTATAAATCCGTATAGGTGTGTTCAAAGGAATCTTTAATTCTTCAAGTATCCTTTTGATCCATATACCCTCACAAATTCCATGCGCTAACGCTCTAAATTCAGCTTCAGCACTGCTCCTAGCCACCACATTTTGTTTTTTACTTCTCCAAGTAACCAAGTTCCCTCCAACAAAGGAACAATAACCAGAGGTAGATCTTCTATCTGTAGTACTTCCTGCCCAGTCTGCATCAGTATAAACTTCTATCTGAAAGTGATTATGTCTTCTAAATAGAATGCCTTTTCCAGGAGTCCCTTTTAGATACCTCAAAATTCTGTAAACAGCTTCAAAATGAGTTGGTCCTGGTGCATGCATAAATTGACTTACCATGCTTACCACATATGCAATATCAGGACGCGTATGAGATAGATAAATCAATCTTCCAACAAGTCTCTGATATCGTTCCTTGTCCTTTATTTCTTCTGCTTTTGCTACTTGTAACTTTAAATTGGGTTCAACTGGAGTTTCTGCAATCTTGCAGCCAAGAAGTCCAGTTTCCTCAAGTAAGTCGAGAACATACTTTCTCTGATTAACAAAGATGCCCTTCTTCGATCTTGCAAATTCCATCCCTAGAAAATATTTCAACGGTCCTAGGTCCTTGATTTGAAACTCTCTTGCAAGGTTTTTCTTGAGATCAGCTAGACCAGCTTCATCATCACCTGTGAGAATAATATCATCTACATAGACAATCAAAATTGAGATTTTATTATTCTCAGAGTGTTTATAAAATATAGTATGATCTGCTTGACTCTGAATAAATCCATAGCTGGACACAACATTTCCAAACCGCTCAAACCAAGCTCTTGGTGACTGTTTCAAGCCATAGAGGGATTTTTTTAATTTACAAATTTTACTGCATCCGAGATCTTTTTCAAAACCTGGGGGTAAGTCCATAAAAACCTCTTCCTCGAGATCGCCATTCAGAAATGCATTTTTTACGTCAAGTTGGTGAAGTGACCAATCTGAATTGACTGCAAGAGACAAAAGCACTCGAATAGAGTTAATTTTAGCAACTGGGGCAAACGTTTCCTGATAATCAATCCCATATGTTTGGGTGAACCCTTTAGCTACTAGTCTGGCCTTATATCTCTCAATACTACCATCTGCATTGCATTTTATGGTGAACACCCATTTACAACCCACTGGTTTCTTATCTTTTGGCAACTCTACTATTTCCCAAGTCCCATTTTGTTTTAGAGCATTCATCTCCTCCATAACTGCAACTTTCCAATTTGGATCTTCTAAGGCTTCATGTATATTCTTTGGAACAAACAAGTCATTTATCCTAGATGTGAAGGCTTTATGACTATTTGACAATTTTTGATATGACATGTAGTTTGCAATAGGGTATTTGGTACAACTTCGAGTACCTTTTCTAATGGCTATGGGAATATCAAGATCAGACACAATTGGTAAAGTATTTTGAATAATTGAAGTAGGAATGGAAGAAGAATTACCAGGTTCTCCAGTTTCTAAAAACCATGGGTTTCTCCCCCTGAAGTTAAAATCATTCTCATATATTTAATATGTGCAAGATAGGTCCTCTAATATAGGAGAAAGACCTATTACAAATATGGAAAGAAATAAAAACCATAAAGACAAATATTTTACAATAAAGATTTACACAAAAATATTAGAAATTCCAACAGGATCCATACTCACTGTGTTGTGCCCGATTATATATCCCAGGAATGAAATTTCTTTTGTGGCAAATAAACATTTCTTAAGATTGATAACCAAAGCATGCTTCTGTAGAGTTGAAAATAAGGTTCTCATGTGTTCTAAATGGTCTTCTAAGGTTTGGTTATATACAAGTATGTCATCAAAATATACGACAATAAATTTGTTTATAAACGGAAGTAATACCTGGTCCATTAGCCTCATGAAGGTGCTTGGAGCATTTGATAAACCAAATGGCATTACAAGCCATTCAAAGAGGCCTTCATTGGTTTTGAACGCGGTTTTCCATTCATCACCCAGTCGTATTCTTATTTGATGGTAGCCACTCTTCAAGTCAACCTTTGAAAATATTGTTGCTCCTCCTAATTGATCCAAAAGGTCACTAATCCGTGGAATTGGGAATCGGTATTTGACAGTAATTTTGTTGATTGCCCGACTATCGACGCACATCCGCCAAGTGCCATCTTTTTTAGGAGTAAGGAGTGCTGGAACCGCACATGGACTGAGACTTGGTTGAATATGTCCCTTGTCCAGCAACTCTTGTACTTGATCGTGAAGGATTTGGTACTCGGTTGGGCTCATTTTATAGTGTGGAAGGTTGGGGAGTGTTGCGCCGGGAAGTAAGTCAATAGAGTGCTGAATGTCTCTTAATGGGGGGAGTTCCGTTGGGCTATCCATGATGGCTTTGTGTTCTTGCAGCAGGTGTTGAACCTCATTCGAAATAAAGGTATCAGAAACAGAGTTATCAAAGTGTTTGACAACAAAACCAATAATAGGTTGTTCTTTCTCACAAATAAATGTTTTCCCAGAAGATAAAGTAAAAGGCTGACCTTTTTTGGTTGGATTGTTGTCAATTGTAATCTGTTTTGCCGGATTTAGTGGGAGGAGGACAATTTTCTTGCCCATCCATAGAAATTCATAGGTGTTGTCGCGACCTTTGTGTGTTGCTTGGACGTCATATTGCCATGGTCGGCCTAAAAGTATGTGACAGGCATCCATGTCTAAGACATCACAAATTATTTGGTCCTTGTAGCTTGCCCCAATGGATAAAAGGATAGTGCTAGTGTGTGTTACTTGAGCCTCACCCCCTTTCTTGATCCAACTGACGTTATAAGGTGCTGAATGTGGATGTAAGGGCAGATTTAAAGTGGATACTAGCTTACTTGCAACAATATTTTCTGTACTCTCGCTATCAATAATGACAGTACATATTTTGCCATTGATAGTGCATCTTGTCTTGAAAAGAGCATGTCTTTGATAGCTTGGATCCGTCTTTGGGGCTAGTAGGAGTCTTTGAATGACCAAGGATAGTGGTTCACCTTCATCCGGTTCAAGAAAATCAATGTTTTCTTCGGAATCATCACCATCTCTGTCATCCAAATAGTCCACATTATCCGCAATAGTCAGAGTTCTCCTTTGTGGGCATTCGTTTAAGAGATGGCCAGTTTGATTGCACCTAAAACACTTGCCCAAAGTTGGTCTTGAGTATGTGTTTGTAGGTCTTTTTGTGGTTTCCGAAATCTTGGAATCTTTAGTTGTCCCACTGTCAATTTGTTTACCTTTCAAGATTGCTGAGGAGGTTTGTGGAGGAACTCTTTCGCCCAATGCAGCTTTGTTGGTCATTGATCCTTGCTCATTTGGAATCCGTCTTGAGTATTGGCGCTATAATGATTTGCAATCTGTTCTTCTATAGTTGCGGCGGCGGAAATTGCTTCATTGAGATAGGCGATTGGTTGTAAAGAGATTTGCTCTTTAATATCATTCCTTAGACCGCCCTTATATCGTGCCACAAGATATTGTTGACTTTCTCCCAAGTTTGTACGAGCACCTAACCTATGGAATTCTTCCGTATACTCCATGACAGAACGACTCCCTTGGTGGCAATTTTGGTACTGATCATAAAGAATTTGTTCAAAATTTATTGGCAAGAACCGTTCTTTCATCAACTTCTTCATTCTTTCCCAACTTCTAATCGGTCTTTTCCCATACCTTTGGTGATTTAGCTCTAATTGATCCCACCAAGCTTGAGCTCCACCCTTGAGTTTCAATGCTACTAGTTTAACCTTCTTGTTGTCTGATGTGTTCATATAATTAGAAAAATTTTCGACATGCCTAATCCATTCCAAGAAAGTTTCTATTTCCATTTTCCCGCTGTATGTAGGGATATCCACCTTCATTTTGAAATCACTTTCTTGCTATTGGTATTGGTATCGAAGGCTTCTTTGTCTTTCGACTTGGTCTTCAAATAATTCTTCTTCATCCTCACTTGAACTATCATCAGTCCACTCTTGTCGCCTCCTATACAAAGGGTTATTTTTTAGATCTTGACGCATCATTCGGCGTTCTTGGTAGAATCTTGGAGCTAGTTCCATTTCTTGAGACATCTTCTGCTCCACATTTTGTCTTTCTTGCCACTGTTTTGCTCTAACATCTTCTCTTTGATGATCTTGCTAATATTTTGTCTTGCTACTTTCTCCTTGACGGTTTTGATGGTCTTTTCCCCAGTTTTCTTGTGTTGCCGGATTTGTAGCTAATTACTAGGTGATAATTAGAATGAGAGAATGATCTTTATTAATGAAGTTCCAGCCCTTAAATAGGCAAAGGAACTAACTAAAAGTGGTTACAAGGCACATGCTACTCACATGGCATGTTGAAGAGATAACTAGCTAATAGGCATATAATCGGCTACATCAGTTTCCTCGCCCAACAAAAATAACTTGACCTCGAGTTAGGTAATAAACGGCCAAAAAGATGCAACATTTCTTCCCGAGAAATAAACTTCTGTCTTTTACAACTCCCAATTCTTCCATCTAGCCTATACCAATCTTTACCCTTCTTCCAAAGTTTCCCTCTCTTTTCAATGCTTGGGTTATATCAGCCTTGGTGTTCTTAATTATGTGGGCCTCATCACATACAAGAATATCGTGCAAGGTATGGTAAATTTCTTTAGCCATGTGTCGGTCCTTGACATGTTTACCAAGTGAAGAATTTCCCACAACACTATAGCCAATTAAAAAGACACCACCTGTAGCTCTCCACTTAGCAAGCAACTCCGTCCTTCTCTCCCTTGTTACGTCTTCCAGCATGAAAACATGAAGGGGCTGTAATTCTGAAGGCTTCCACTTGAAGAATTCTTGCTGCCAATTATGTAATGGATTGATGTGGAAGTCTTGATGTTGTTCTTGATACTTTCTTGGAGATAAATATGTTTCTTGAACTATTCTTTGCTCCATTGTTTGTCTTTCTTGCCACTGTCCCATCCTTTCTTCCGATTCCCGAGATGTTTTATCTTGTTCTTGATAAGTTCTCTCCATGGTAGATTGCCCCATTAGGTTACAGCTTGGTTCCCCCTTGTTTCCCATCTTTCCAAGGTCCTTGTTTCTCGAGGAGTCCGTCCCGTTTTGTTGTCTTCTATACAAGGGATTATTGTTGAATTCTTGGAGCGTTGGTCGGCGTTCTTGATGGATTCTTGGAGGAAAATCTGCTTCTTGGACCATTCTTTGTTCCATTCCTAGCTTTTCTTGCAACATCGGGTTTTGTTGATTGTTGATCCGGTTTAATTCCCAACTTCTCGCAGATTATTTCTAAGGTTTTCTTGATCTCACGCACGTCGTTTTCAACTGACAGCAAGCGTGCAGTTGATTCTTGTGGTGAAAGGACGGTGGTTGACTCCGCCTCTTTTCCAACCGAAGATGAATCTCCTCCCACGTTGGTCAAGACTCTCTTGGTCGTCATAGTGGAAGCGCCCAAAAATCGTGCGCTCTGATACCAAGTATGGTGTAGTCGTGGGCTAGTTTTTAAGCAATAAACAATAATGAATCTTATTGATAATCTCTTGCCTTTAAATAGGCAAGGATCATACCTAGAAGTAGTTACAAAACATGTGCTTGGCACATGACTTAATAAAAATAGAAGAATTACAACTATAACATGGATCCGGCTACACCAATGTTTCTTAAAACAATTCATAAAGTATGACCTTCATTTTCATCCAAATACTTTAACTATTGGAGGGAGATGAATTCTAGTCAAGGTCCTTGCTGCAAATGAGGAGACTAGAAACTATAAGGTTCGAGGGGGGTTTATCAACATACTTGTATCCTAGAAGGAATTTTTAGCTCTATCAAGCATACAAGGAATTTGAGGTAGCATTCTACTGATGTTAAGTCTTGATGGGTTCCTTCAGCACTTTCTCTGAGTGTTGGTGTTCTATATCACTTGAGGCTTTGATAACTAAATGAAGGCAAAATGATTATAATAGTTCCCTTTGAAAACTTAAGCTTTGTGGCATAGGATCATTGTGAGCAAGCAAACTCCTCGTCTTAATGAATGGATCTTAAGTCCTAGGGTCAAAGGCACTTTTAGGAACCCAGGAAGGTCCATCACTTCTAGGCATACAAATTTCTCTAGCTTCTTAAGGTTTCCCCACTAGAGTGGGCCTGTCAATTCATTTTTGGGAGGATAGTTGGGTAGGGGATATTAGATAGCCCTCTTTGTCTTTTGTTTCCTCGTCTTCACCATTTGTCCTCTTTGAAGTTCGCTCTTGTTATCTATTATCCTCTTTTTTCTAAGGCTTCCTTATCGTAAAATTTCAATTTTGGACACCCTCTGACTGATAAGGAGTCCTTTGATGTTTCTTTGTTGCACCTTTTGCTAATTAGTCTCTCTCCTCGTCTGAGGTGAAATGTTCATTTGTGGTTCCTAATCTATATGGGGAGTTTTCCTCGAGCTCCTTTCTTTTGAAGGTGAGAATCTCTAAGAATGTCAAATTTTTGGCTTGGTAGGTTTCTCACAGGAGGAACTGATGCAAAGATCATATTATTTTGTTTTTTTATAAGAAACCACGCTTTCACTAATGCAAAATCACATTCTTTTGTTTTTTTTTATAAGAACCACGCTTTTATTGAGAAAAAATGAAAGAATACACAACGGCATGCAAAAAAACAAGCCCGACAAAAACACCCGCAATAACTACACTAACAGGACCCAATCCAAAAGAATACCTAGTCAATAATTACAAAAGAGCCTAGTCCCAGATGTCCACAAAGATGGGACAGTACATCAAATAGTCACAAATATCCACAAAGACAGGACAATACATCAAACTTAGTTTTTTAAGCATATAAATGCATGACGTTGAATTTCTTTCCTTGTAGGCCTCAATGGTCCATTGTTTGCTAAGAAACATGGATACGAATAAGAGACACAGTGCATTGTTTTCAAAAGATCATATTTTTTTTCTTATAGGCCTCAATGGTGCATTGTTTGCTAAGAAACATAGGTACGAGTAAGAGACACAGATACGATACGACACAGACGAATACAATGATAAACCATTTTTAAAAAATTTAGGACATGGATAAGGCAATGACACTTTTATTAAAATATTTATTTTTAAAAAATATATATCCCCTTTTTATACAAGAAATAAATTCAAAGTCAATAAGTTTATGCATTTATATGCTAAAAAAAAATAAGTTTAAGCTCTCAAAATTTATTATTTTTGTCCTATATTATTATTTAGTATGCTTAACTAGTGTTCAATTGCGTTTAAAAATTATTGGACCCATATTGACTTTGTACAACTAGGGTCTAACACATCTATTGCACTAACAAGTGTCTGATACATGTCCAACATGTGTCAAAGTGTCCAAGTGTCTGATACATGTCCGACACGGACACGTTAGCCAAACAAGTGTGTCAGTGCTTCTTAGATTATTTGTAATGGCCTTGGAGGATGTGAAGCATGTTTTCCACAAATGTCAGTTTGCACGCATGATGTGAGATAGTTTTATTGGATGTTTTTGGAGTGTAGGCTTGGATCAAGTCTTCCCGATATAAGATTGAAGAGGTGTTATTTCTTTCTCCTTTTCAAGAAAGGGACCTCTCACTAGTAGGTTGCTAAGAAGCACGAACACTTTAGTTTGGCTAGTGTGTCCGGTCCGACACATGTCAAACACTTGGACATTTCGACACTTAATGTACACAAATTAGACACTTGTTAGCACAATTGATATGCGGCAAACACTAGTTGTAGGTTCATTTCAAACCCTTGTCAAGTATACTAAATAGACACAATGTTTAAATGACAAAATAATAAATTTTAAGAGTAAAATACATTAAATTCATTTTTTCAAGCATACAAATGAATAAACTTATTGATTTTGAATTTCCTTCTTGAATAAAAACGATATATCATATATTTTTCTAAATGTGTTCATGTCATGTCCGTGTCCTAGATTTAAAAAAATGATGTGTCACCGTGTCCGTGTCGTGTCGTATCCGTGTCTCGTGTCCGTATCCGTGCTTCTTAGGTAGGTTGCATTCTTTACAGTCTTATGGAACATTTGGCTTAAGAGAATTAGGAGAATCTTTAGAGGTGCGGTAAGTTCTTGAGAGGAGTTTGATCCAAGGTATAATGCCTCCCTTGGGATTTCTATAACTATGGATTTTAATGCTTTCCATTTGTACAGTTGGAGCCATTTATATAATGTCCTGTAATTAGGTAGTTGTCGTTTTCTAGATCCTATTGTTTTGGCCCTAGCTTTTATGTATTATGCTTATATTATTAGTTTTCTACTAAAGTAACAGGGATGGCAATGCACCTTACAACAAAAAACTTGCCTCGTCTGCTGTAGAGAACTAAAATTGAAATATCAAACAAATATTTCCAGAATAGATTAAGCAAACATATATATGCCCAATTTACAGAGGCCAAACAAGTACAACCCATATATTCATTTCTCAAACTACAAAAAAAAAATTATGGTAATCCTTTCTAATCTACATTGAGATATCATGAATCATAATAACAGCTCAAATGCAAACAAGTTTTGTTACCTAACCAATGAACTGAGAAATGACTCAGCTTTCTCAATCATAGGCTTCGGATTCTTAACAAATAAGTCGTTCCGGGATGCATGCCTTCTGCAAATAAAAAAGCAAAATCCTGATTTATTTAGTTTTCCAACTGATGAAGATGATAAACTGAGTAGGTTTCATATCTCTAACTAAATGCATATTTTCCTTCAAAAATTCAAATGAGAGGGGTCTAAAATATGCGCCATCCCCCTTCACACACAAAGGTAGCTTGGTTCTAAGAAAGAGTAGAAACAAGAACAGATTTCAACCATCTACCGATACTTTTGCAATAACTTTATGTATACTGGTGGTAAAAGTACGTATCCTCCAATTTTCAGCATATAAAAATTACAATAATACAAGCTGTGGTTTTGGGAGAAAAATCATTTCATTTCACTTAATCACCAAAATACAAGAAGATATATACATCATAAAAATACATAAAAGGAAACTATAAAGATAGAATAAAATCTAATCTAAATAAGGAAAAGATAAATTTAAAATTGAAATAATTTACACTCCCCCTCAAGCTGGATTGTATATAGTATACAAGCCAAGCTTGGAGTTGAATCCTTCAAAGCTTGACCTTGGTAATGCTTTGGTGAGAATGTCGGCAACTTGATGACGAGATGGAACATAGTTTAGTTCCACTATTCTACTGTTGACCTTCTCAAATATGAAATGTCGATCTATCTCTATATGTTTTGTTCTGTCATGATGAACAGGATTCTTTGCAATACTGAGGGCTGCTTGACTATCACAAAACAATTTTACTGAGTTCTGAGTATCAATTTTCAACTCTGTCAAAAGTTTCTGAATCCATATTCCTTCACATATTCCCAAAGCAAGCGCTCTGTATTCAACTTCCGCACTGCTTCTTGCTACAACAGCTTGTTTTTTACTTCTCCAAGTGACCAAGTTACCCCAAACATATGAGCAATAGCCCGTCATAGATTTTCGGTCAGTTAATTCTCCAGCCCAACTAGCATCAGTGTAGAGTTCTACAAGTCTGTTTGAAGATTTTTTGAATAATAAATCATGACCTGGAGTGCCTTTCAAGTATTTCAAAATTCTGTTCACAGCTCCAAAATGACGTTCATTTGGATTGTTCATATACTGGCTAACAACGCTAACAGAGTATGCTATGTCTGGTCTGGTATGTGATAGATAAATTAACTTTCCCACAAGTCTTTGATACATGCCCTTGTCAACTGGGACAACATCTTCACTTTGGTGTAAAACTAGATTTGGATCCATGGGTGTTTCTACAGGTCTACACCCAAGATTTCCTGTCTCCTTTAATAAGTCTAGGATGTACTTTCTCTGAGAAATTACAATACCATGATTGGATCGTGCCACTTCCATGCCTAGAAAATATCTCAAGTTTCCCAGATCTTTGATTTCAAACTCAGTTGCAAGCATCTTTTTAAGGTTGAGGATCTCCTCTAGATCATTCCCTGTAATGATGATGTCATCTACATATACAATCAAAATTGCAGTTTTGTATGATCAGCTTGACATTGATAATAGCCACTTTTAATCAGTGTTTTAGTGAATCTGTCAAACCAAGCACGTGGAGATTGTTTTAATCCATATAGAGACTTTTTTAACTTACACACCAAGTTGCTATTAGACTTGTCTTCCATTCCAGGGGGAATTTGCATGTAAACTTCTTCTTCGAGATCACCATTCAAGAATGCATTTTTGACATCAAGTTGGTGAAGGGGCCAATCTTGGTTCACAGCTAGAGACAACAGAACATGTACAGTATTCAATTTCGCAACAGGGGCAAAGGTTTCTTGGTAATCTATACCGTATGACTGAGTAAAACCCTTCGCAACAAGCCTAGCTTTAAACCGTTCCACACTGCCATCACATTTGTATTTGACCGTGAAAATCCATTTGCAACCAACTGGATTCTTTCTATGAGGAAGTTTTGTAAGAGTCCATGTTCCATTGCTTTCAAGAGCTTTGATTTCTTCATCCACTGCCTTTTTCCATTTCGGATCTTTGAGCACATCTTGAATGGTTTGTGGAATGTGAATATTGTCTAACTGAGTCACAAATGCTTTATAAGTAGGAAGCAATTTGCCATATGCAACATATTTTCAATGGGATGACTAGTGCAACTTCTAACACCTTTTCTCTGAGCAATTGGTAGGGTCACATCATCAATTATAGGTGCCATAACGGTGATGTTCTCGTCAGTGGAATTCAGTGATGATGAATCTAGTTCAGGTGGTTGACATTCTTGGTTTTGCATGGTAGCCTCTTTTCTTCTTGTATAAACAATAGGTGTGCGAGTTTGTGGGACTTCGACTTCAGAAATACTAGACTCAGAAATAGGTGGCTCGCTTATGGTAGGGGTTAAGACCTCACTTATGATGGGAATAGTAGGGATGACAGAATAAGGCTCAACATCCAAAAGCTCAAATTCTTGTATATTCTCCCCCTGAATTTGAGACTTGGTAAAGAAAGGATGATTTTCAAAGAAGGTAACATCCATGGACGTGTACGTTTTTCTAGTGATAGGTGAATAACATCTGTACCCCTTTTTATGGGATGCATAACCTAGAAAAATGCACTTGTTGGATTTTGGATCAAGTTTGGACTTGTGAGGAGAATGGTTATGAACGAAGGAAGAACAACCAAACACCCGAAGGGGTAAATTTGAGGAAAGGTTTTGGAATTGAGGGTGAATTTGAAGAAGGACATCTCGAGGGGATTTAAAAGCAAGGACACGACTAGGCAACCGATTGATAAGAAAGGTTGCAGTGAGAATGGCTTCCCCCCAAAAATGGGTAGGAACATTAGTAGAAAACATGAGAGAACGAGCTACCTCAAGAAGATGTCTATTTTTCCGTTCAGCAATCCCATTTTGTTGTGGAGTGTCCACACATGAACTAGTATGAACGATACCATGAGATGAGAGATATGTACCAAGAATCGAATTGAAATAGTCTCGAGCATTGTCTGTTCGGAGAACTTGAATTTTACTTTCAAACTGAGTAGAGATCATAGCATGAAAAGAACGGAAAAGATTTGGTGTTTCAGATTTGTCCTTCATTAGAAATGTCCAAGTCATCCTGGTATGGTCATCAATAAAGGTGAGGAACCATCGTGCTCCTGATATATTTTGCACTCTAGAAGGCCCCCAAATATCACTATGAATAAGTGAAAATGGTTTTGAAGATTTATAGGGCACACTAGGATAAACATTTCTTGTGTGTTTAGATAATTGACAAGTTTCACACTGGAAGAAGCATGGCTTTTGATTGATAAATAAATCAGGAAACAACTTTTCAAGGTACATGAAATTTGGATGACCAAGGCGTAAATGCCATAACATAACTTGACTTTCAATTGACAAGGACTCTGACTTGGAGACAAAACTAACAGACTGAGAAGAAAACTTAGAACTAGAACTGAAGACGGAACTTGAAGGCCACTTTTCTTGAAGAAGATAGAGGCCACCATGTTGCTTAGCACTGCCAATCACCTTCCCCGAATCCACCTCCTGAAATTCACACAAGTTTGAGTAAAAATTAGAAATGCAGTCGAATCACCAGTAAGTTTGCTAACTGAAATCAAATTGAAGTTCAACTTAGGAACATAAAGCACATTAGAGAGAACGAGATCATTTGTCAACTTTATTAACCCTGTCCCTGTAACTTCAGAGAGAGATCCATCAGCTATTCGAACTGACGAATAGCCAGGTTGGAATTTGAACTGGTGGAATAAGGAAATGTCGCCGGTCATATGGTCTGATGCTCCAGAATCCACAATCCAAGGTTTAGACTTGTTATGCTGCACAAAAAAACAAGAAAGACCAGTACCTTGATAAGCAAGATTGCTAGAAGGTTTCTCAACTGAGGTTGTGGGAGTAGATGTCGATAATGAAAGATGGCCAATCATTTGTTGTAACATGTCTAATTGTTCCTTCAAAAACACAGCAAAAGTTGTATGTGGAGAAGGAGAAGTAACAACATGAGCATGATTTTCGATTGTCCCTTTCCTCGTTGGTTTCCAATCCGCTGGTTTGCCATGAATTTTCCAACAAGTATCTCGTACATGTCCCACTCTCTTACAATGATCACACCAAGGACGATTGCCTTTCTTGGATTTGTAATCTTGAGATGAACTATGTGTCAACATGGCCGAAACCTCTGGTCCAGTAGAGGACCCAATCTCAGGCATCATCAAGTGTTTTCTACTTTCCTCACGTCGTACTTCAGCAAAAGCTTCCCTAAGAGAGGGAAGATCTTTTGCTCCCATAATTCTTCCCCTTACATCATCTAGCTCTTTATTAAGCCCTAGAAGGAACCTCAATATTCTCTTTTTCTCAACTATCTTTTTGTAAAGAGTCATGTCTTCTCCACACTTCCATTCGTATGTTTTATACATATCCAAATGTTGCCAGTTTCGAACAAGAAGATTAAAGTACTGAGTAACATTAAGGTCTCCTTGACGTAAATCATACAACCGGGTTTCAATAGCCAATAAAGCAGATGAGTTCTCTAAGCTAGAATAGGTGTCACGGGCTGCATCCCATATCTCTTTTGTTGTTTTGAACAATAGAAAGTTCTCTCCAACCTCTGGAGTCATAGAGTTTAGTAGCCAAGACATGACCAAATGATCATCAGTTTTCCATGATCGAAACTTCGGGTCTTTAGCATCCGGTGCAGGGGTATCACCAGTTAGATGACCATCTTTACCACGGCCACAGATATATATGAAGACTGATTGATTCCATTGAAGAAAATTGTGACCTTGAAGTTTATGATTTGTCACAATTTGAGGAGAGGAATCGTGAGGTTGAGAGGAGTTTTCATAACTAACACTTGCTAACCCGTGTTTCGCCATTTGAAATCGCTGAAAGCCTTGAACAACCAAATAACCAAATCTGAAAAAACAAGCAGACCAAAAAACCGAGCAGACCAGCGAGAAAAAGAAAAAAAAATCCTGATGAGCAGACGAGCGGCGAGTGGCGGCGGCGGCAACTGACGAGAGGCGAGCAAACGTTAACGCGAACTTTGTTGCGGCAACTGTTGCGAACTTCGAACGTGAACGATCGCGAATGGAAGAGAGTTCGCCGGAGAAGAAAGAGAGCTCGTCGGAGAAGAAAAAGAGCTCGCCGGAGGGTTGCCGGAAGGAGAGTTCGCCAGTGAAGATAGTGTCTAACGGCTAGGGTTTTATTTTTAGGGTTAGGGTTTTATTTTTAGGGTTAGGGTTTTATTTTTGGGGCTACTCTGATACCATGTGGTTTTGGGAGAAAAATCATTTCATTTCACTTAATCACCAAAATACAAGAAGATATATACATCATAAAAATACATAAAAGGAAACTATAAAGATAGAATAAAATCTAATCTAAATAAGGAAAAGATAAATTTAAAATTGAAATAATCTACACAAGCAGTCAAGCATTTCCAAAATATCGCCTATAACAACCTTTTCCAAAAATAATGTCTTGTGGTCATCTAGACTCAAAACTTCTTCTAACACAAGAACAAGACTATTAATAGCTTAGAAGATTTCATATTCCTTGTATATAAGCACAAACCATAAGGACTAAAATGATAATTTAACATAAAAAGAAAAGGTGAAGGAAGGAATTTACAGCTACATAAAGTTATGTTAATGATTTTTTTTTTTTTTTTTTGAGAAAAAGGTATGTTGATGATTTTAATAATAATGAGAAAAAAACTTTGCAAGTAAACCAATGTCCAGTTAGGGCTTAAGCTTGAGTGTATGAACTCCTCTCAACAAAACACAGTAGCAAATATTGCTTTTTGATTGCATTTAATATGAGAACGTAGAGCTAAAATATTAAAAATGGCAAGCCAACTCAACCCCCCCCCCCCCCCAATCCTCCAAGAAGGTAGGGCCTTTGGACAAGATGCCTAGTTGGACGGTTAGACAAGCCCAGTCTCCATCCATACTCCATGAACTTTCGACTAGGTTTAAAAAAATACTATATTACAGAGGAAAGATATATGCATTAAGTAGAAATATAGGATATCTCATATTTAAAAAACATCGAACATATGGGGTGGAAGAATAATACTTGGATAGATCTGCAATGTCTTTTTCTGAACTCTTTCCATCCCCAAGCTTGAAAGCTAACAGCAAGTCCTTCACTTTGTCATGGATCTAAGAGAAGCAAATATGTCAAACGTGACTAACGCATAATGGGAAAAAGATCATTCCTGAGAAAACAAGATGAGAAGACAAGCAAACAATAGACTCGGAACAAAATAAAAAATCAAACTAATTACAAACAGCTTTCCTGTCCTTTCTTTATATTCTAGCTAAAAGTCACTTGTAATAATCAAGGATGATTTGGTGTAAATTTTAATATACACGTGCTTCCGCATAAAGCAAAAGCATCAATAATAAAATTAAAAGTAATGTGGAAAAGTTTACTATCTCACAATGCCAATATAAGGCCAAAAAAATATGTTCCACATTACCAGAAAGAAAGTGAAAATACACCATAGTATACAAATGGATAATATTCCAAGTGGATTCCATGGCTTCTAACAGTCTTCTTTAAGTATAACCATACCTCAGGAACACAGCCAGTAATGTTTTCCCAACTCACTAGCACCTGATGAAGAAGCTCGACAGGAAGATCCCTAATAGCTCAAAGTTTAGATTCATAAAAGAGAACAAATACCTAGAGACAGAAAATTATCATTTGAAAAATCAACAACAATAGAGCATGTGTCATAATGCATTTGAAAAAAAATCTCATTTAGATGTATTGACTAACGTGTGATATATGAAAACTCTTACCACGGACATCAGAAAAGTTCAATCGCAAACTGCATATTTTGGAGTGCCTTGGGTCATCTAAAAGAACAAAATCTTATCTCCTATGAGGATAATTTTGGTGGAAAAAGATTAAAAGGAAGATGGTTATTTCAGAAATGTGTTTTCCCAACAATGGTACAAGTTTAATGATTGGAGTGCAAATTATAGCTTATCATCTTTAATTGCCAATTGGGGAAGCTTTTTGTAACCTCCTTAGATTTGGGGCTTTGTATTTCCTTCCCCTCTCTCTTTGATTGGTATCCTGTAAAGGATATCTGTTGGAATTTCTAGTCTATATAATTGTGTAAATGTTATTTGTTAATATCTAGTCATTATTGCCTTTATTCTTTCCTTATATTGTAATGCGTCTTTCTCCTATATAAGAAGACCTAGGTTGTCCATATTTGAATAGGAGACTATTATTCTCCTAAAATTAAGACGGTATCAGAGCCCATTAAACCAAACGAGTATTCAGTCCAAAAAAAAAAGGATCCGATCCAAGAATGGTGAACCCAAAGAGGCACCATCTTGAGGGAGCATGTTGACGATCCCACATTGAAAAGATAAGTGGATAACTCACAATTTATAAGATGTATGGGTTACTCCACTCATTGTCCATACTTGGTTCGATCTACTACTTGGTTTGGTTCGGTTCACTATTGGTCTGGTTTAGTGTTTATGTGGTTTGGTTTATATTTTATTATTTCTCATTCTCTCATTACTTTATCATGTCTAAGGAGCAAGTTCATCATATCTTAAAACTGCTACAAACCAATTTATCATCTAATAATTCTTGTGTTTCATTGGCACAAACAAGTAATTATCCCCGAGCCTTTTCTAGTGGCCCTTCTCCGTGGATTATCGATTCCGGAGCTTCTAACCATATGAATAGTACCTCTCACTCTTTTAACTCATATTCTACTTCTTATTCTAATGAAAAAATTCGAATTGCAGATGGCAGTTTTTCTTCCATTGCAGGAAAATGAACTATTAAATTGACTGAAAATATTTCTTTACAATCTGTCTTACATGTTCCAAAATTAGCCTGTAATCTCTTATCTGTCAGCAAACTTTCTAGAGATTCTAATTGTCGTGTTATATTCTTTGAATCCCATTGTATTCTTCGGATCAAGAATCGGAGAAGATGATTGGGAGTGCTAGGATGCTTGATGGCCTTTACTACTTTGATGATGGTTCTTTTAGTAATAAAGTAACTTAGGGTTTCAGTAGTATTAGTTCTCTTTCTGGTAAAGAACAAATTATGCTTTGGCATCTTAGGTTGGGACATCCTAGTTTTTCTTATCTCAAGCATTTATTTCCAAATTTATTTAAGGGATTTGATTGCTCCTCATTTGCTTGTGAAAGTTGCATTTTAGCAAAAAATCATCGTTCCACCTATTTACCTAAACCTTACAAAGCTTCCAAACCTTTTTATTTAATTCATAGTGATGTTTGGGGTGCTTCTAAAATTAGGACTCATAGTGGGAAAAGATGGTTTGTTACTTTTATTGACGACCATACTCGTCTATCTTGGGTGTACTTAATGGAAAAGAAATCTGAGGTGAAAGACATTTTTAGAAATTTTTACAATATGATAGAAACTCAATTTCAAACCAAAATTTTCATTTTACACTCTGACAATGGAACTGAATATTTTAATGAATCTTTTGGTGAGTTTTTAAAAGATAAAGATATAGTTCACCAATCTACTTGTCGAGATACTCCTCAATAGAATGGTGTTGCTGAAAGAAAAAATAGGCATTTACTTGAAGTAGCTCGTGCTATAATGTTTTCCATGCATGTTCCAAAATATTTATGGGGCGAAGCAATTCTCACAGCTACCTATCTAATAAATAGAATGCCTAGTAAGATCTTGAATTTTAAAACTCTCATTGATTGCTTTAAAAATGTTGATAACTTGCAAAAAGCAAGTTATTTATCCTTTAAACTTAAGCTAAATTTAGGCTAAAAGAAGCAGTGATGCGTTACTGCAGCGCAATAAGAAAGGAAAATGTGATGATTTTATGCGGTAGGCTATATTTATGTATACAGTGAGAAATTATAAAAATATAGGGTGCTAACGCAATTAATTCAGTTGTTTGTTGTCCAAGTTTCTATCAGCGCAGGCACACATCCCAAGATGATCATGAGACAGACAAGATGGATGAAAAGACCATGCTGACACACTGACGCGCAAGTAGGCTGAAAAGGTGCAAGTGGGCTGAAGATGACTGAAGCAAGTCTCTAATTACTTGGAGAAGTTAGTTTCCTTCGCCTATAAATAGAAGTCACCTGCTTAAGGAAACACACACAATAGATACGAGACACGAGAGACGAGAGGGAAGAGACGAAGATCAAGGAGAAAGAGGAATCACAGAAAGTTGTGACTAAGAGTAGACTTGCGTTTGCAATGTATTGCAATATGTATTGTTTTGCTCGCATGAGCTAATTTTCTTCTTCAAGGCTTAGCGCAAGCACCCATGCGGCGATAAGTCTATTTTGTAAGTGCATACTTTGATTTAATGAAACATTATTGCCTTCTACTTAGTTGCGATACTTTTTTCATTACTAACTCCCGCCTGGCCAGCCGGATGAGGTAGCAGTATGCAAAATCCCTGACAGGTAACGCATGCGGACATAGCTAAGTAGAACAAGTTAGCGCATTGCATGTAGTCTTGGTAGCATTAGATAAATACTATCGCTAAAAGATAGTGCATGAATGAGCTTTGATTGCGTTAAGACTAACGCAGTCCCTTGTAAGTTGCTAGGAGAACTAAGTCCACGCATGAACTAGCCAAACAACATTTGATAGTTTTATGTCAAACGCAGAAGTAGTACCGAAAGGGAAACTTGTGATTTTTTCTCACTTAGGCATTAATGGATCAATTAGTCATGGTATGCGCTACAAGGTTCTTATAAACACATGAGGTTGCGACCGCAACAGCCTTGATACTATTCTCCTTAATACTTCACTTTTACTCTCATCGCATGTTTTACTTTCTACAATATTTATTTCTCATAACTCATCAACTCTCTTATTTAGTTTTTCATAATATCATGCGTTTTTTAGTTTAGATCAGCAAAAATTATTAAAACTTTGCAAATAACCTTTCCCTGTGGATTCGACCCTAGACTCACTAGGTATTACTTGATTTTGTCAATTTATAGTTAGATTGATAATATCTGCGACAATTTTTGCATTAATTTTCTAAGCATACTGACAACGGATCAAATGTTTTTCCAAAATCTCACTTATATTCTGATTTACCTCTCAAAATTTTTGGGTGTACTACTTATGTTCACATCCCTAGTCACTTTCAGTCAAAACTTGACCATAGAGCCGTTATATGCATTTTTTTGGGTTATTCTTCAAATCAAAAAGGCTATAAATATTTTGATCCTCAAACAAAAAAAAAATGTTTTGTGAGCATGGATGTGTCTTTTTTAGGAAATCAACCATATTTTACTCAAAGTTCTCTTTAGGAGGAGAAACCAAATTTGGAAGATAACTTTTGGGATGTTTCTACTCCTCTTCCTAACCTTATTTGTCCTGATGATACTAGTCCTTTGGTGCCAAGTATAGAAACTTCTCAATCAGGGGGAGAAATACTACATAATGTTCCTGAGTTTAAGTTTTCAGAGGAACCAAGGCCAAATAGTTGATCCTTCACAGAACCAATCTGAGACTCCGACGATGGAAACTGGAAAATCTAGTAATCCTTCTTCCATTCCTACTTCAACTATTCAAAATACTTTGCCAGTTGTTTCTGATCTTGATATTCCCATAGCAATTAATAAAGGTACTCGAAGTTGTACTAAATATCCTATTGCAAACTACATGTCATATCAAAATCTGTCAAATAGTCATAAAGCCTTCACCTCTGGGATAAATGATTTGTTTGTTCCAAAGAATATACATGAGGCTTTAGAAGATCCAAATTGGACAGTACCAGTTATGAAGGAGATGAATGCTCTAAAACAAAATGGGACTTGGGAAATAGTAGAGTTGCCAAAAAATAAGAAACCAGTGGGTTGTAAATGGGGGTTTACCATAAAATGTAATGCAGATGGTAGTATTGAGAGATATAAGGCCCGATTAGTAGCTAAAGGCTTCACCCAAACATATGGGATTGATTATCAGGAAACGTTTGCCCCAGTTGCTAAAACTAACTCTATTCGAGTACTATTGTCTCTTGCAGCTAATTCAGAGTGGCCTCTCTACCAACTTGATGTGAAAAATGCTTTTCTCAATGGTGACCTTGAGGAAGAAATTTTTAAGGATTTGCCACCAGGTTTTGAAAAGGAACTTGGAAGTAATAAAATTTGCAGGTTAAAGAAATCTTTATATGGCCTTGAACAGTCTCCAAGAGCTTGGTTCGAACGATTTGGAAAAGTTGTGTCTGGTTATGGGTTTCTTCAAAGTCAAGCTGACCATACTATATTTTATAAACACTCTGAGAATAATAAAATCTCTATCTTGATTGTCTATGTTGATGATATTATTCTCACAGGTGATGATGAAGTAGGAACCATCATGGGTTGGCCCCAGTGGTCAACAAGGGCCATAGAAAAAATAAAGGGCTTAGAGGTAGTGGGTTCAATCCATGGTGGCCACCTACCTAGGATTTAATATCCTACGAGTTTCCTTGGCAACCAAATGTAGTAGGGTCAGGCGGTTGTCCCGTGAGATTAGTCAAGGTGCGCGTAAGCTAGCCCAGACACTCACGGATATCAAAAAAAAAAAAAAGATGAAGTAGGTCTAACTGATCTCAAGAAAAACCTTGCAACTGAGTTTCAAATCAAGGACTTGGGAACGTTAAAATATTTCCTTGGGATGGAATTTGCAAGATCAAGGAAAGGTATCTTTGTAAATCAAAGAAAATATGTCCTTGACTTACTTGAAGAAACAAGATCACTTGGATGCAGAGTTGCTGAAACTCCTATTGAGCCTAATTTGAAATTAGAAGCAGCAAAAGAAGAAGAAATAAAGGATAAGGAGAGATACCAAAGACTTGTGGGGAGACTAATTTATTTGTCTCATACTCATCCAGACATTGCTTTTGCTGTAAGCATGATAAGTCAGTTTATGCATGCATCGGGACCAACTCATTTCGAAGCTGCCTATAGGATTTTACGATATTTAAAAGAGCTCCTGGAAAAGGTATTTTATTCAAAAAGAATAATCACTTCCATGTAGAGGTCTATACATATGCAGATTGGGCTGGAAGTACTACTGATCGAAGATCTACCTCAGGTTATTGTTCATTTGTTGGAGGAAATCTAGTCACATGGCGAAGCAAAAAGCAAAATGTAGTGGCCAGAAGTAGCGCTGAAGCAAAGTTTAGAGCCTTAGCCCATGGAATCTGTGAAGGCATATGGATCAAAAGAATACTTGAAGAATTCAAGTTACCTCAGACTAAGCCTATTCAAATTTATTGTGACAATAAGGTTGTCATATCTATAGCTCACAATCCAGTTCTACATGATAGAACAAAACATATTGAGGTTGACAAACACTTTATTAAAGAAAAGATTGATACTGGTGCAATATGTATCCCTTATCTTCCGACGACAGAGCAAATTGCTGATGTACTAACTAAGGGACTTCCAAAGAAGCAATTCGATAAACTAATTGACAAACTGGCTATGGAAGACATCTTTAAACCAGCTTGAGGGGGAGTGTTGGAATTTCTAGTCTATATAATTGTGTAAATATTATTTGTTAATATTTAGTCATTATTGCCTTTATTCTTTCCTTATATTGTAATGTGTCTTTCTCCTGTATAAGAAGACCTAAGTTGTCCATATTTGAATAAGAGACTATTATTCTCCTAAAATTAAGAATATCTTCTATAATATTTCATAAAATCAATGAAATATTTGTTTCCTATTTAAAAAAATAATAAAAAGAAAGATAACTTTAGAATTGCATTATCTTGGCTTAGTTATGTTTGTGGATCAATTGCAATCAAAAGAATTTTGAAGATTCGAACAAAGTGTGGCAATAGTACCATGTTAGTAGCAAGAAATAATGATATTTAGATTAATTGTACCTCATTTTCCATTTCATTTTTTTAATAAAAAATTAAGCTTTCATTAAGAAGTATGAAAGAATATACAAGGATATACAACAAGAAGACCAAACACAAGGAGCCCAAACCTTAGAAAAGGGGCTCTATTCCAAAAGAATAACACCTAACATATAATTACCAAAAGCCTCAGAGGAAACGCCCATAAGGAGGTGTTAAACCTAATGTTTTTTTAACATCACACGGATTTCAATCCCTTTAAGAATCCTACCTGAAACTCGACAACATCAAAAAATAATAATAATAATAATAATAATAAAAAAGAAAAAAAGCATGCCTGAAAAATAACTCTCCCCCCATCCCTAAAGGGAGGGAACAACATGACCTCAATCATTGGCCAACAATTTCTGTTACAAGCAAAAGAAATCCCAAAGGATTTTGAAAATCAACCCCGAATCAACTGCACATACTGACAACTCCAAAATAAATGATCGAGATTTTCCATTTCATTCATTAGCGCATTCCTTTACAAAATGTTGTCTTTAGAGAACTTATTGCAGCTTTTGGCTTTTTGTCACGAAATCATGTTTACAATATTAATGCAAGTCCTGATCATTTCTAAAGCATGGGATCAACTTTTTGATACTATGAGGACTTCAAAAGAGGTACAAATCTTTTTGGATCATTTTCCATTTCTTTTTGGAAGCTGGAAGTTTTATTTGGGGGCCTTCACCTTTTCGATTTTTTAACTCCTGGTTGAGCTTACCAGACTGTGTTAGTGTTATTAAGAAATCTCTTACAAAAGGGTTGGTTTTGTTATTGCTTCAAAACTACGAAATTAGAAAGTATGATATTAAAAAGTGGTTTGCTGATTATGAAGTTCAGAGAAAGAATAAGGAATTATCCTTGATTTCAACAATCTCCAGGCTCGATAATAAAGCAGAAGTGGGGCCTCTTTCTAATCAAAACATAGTGATTCGTGCTACTGCCAAGGGAGATCTTTTGAATCTATATTTGAAGGAAGAAAGAAATATAATTCATAAAAATCATTCTGGGTGAACTGCAGCATCCCCATTAACATCCATTGGTCAATAGATTCTGAAGAGGATAACTCAGCTCTTATTGCACCATTTATTGAAGATGAAATCTGGACAGCACTTAAAGATGACACCTTGCTGTTTTGCAAATATAATGATGCTATGTTTGATGTTTTATCTCAAACTATTGCCTTGTTTGAATGGAGCTCGGGCTTGAAGGTGAATTGGGGAAAATCTGCAATTTGTGGCATAAATATTCAGAATAATGAGGTGGCTCTTATGGCTGAAAAGTTGACTTGTACAGTGGAAAATCTTCCATTTAATTACTGTTGGTCTTTATTGCCAGCTAAAGTCAACAGATTATGTGGACTTGCCACCTGAGTTTATATTGCCACTGTGGACTCTCAAGACTCTTTTTCGCACAGCTGTTTTTAAATGTCAGCAGGTAGACGGGTCAGGCGTATCCTTCTCATCCGGGTCAAGAGAATTCGGGTCATGTGCTGCATAACTAAATTCTGTTATTCCTTGGTGCACGGGAATAAAGGGATAGCTGAGAAAGATGGTCAGTGTGAGAAAATCAGTGAGCGTTTTCTACAGCCAAGAGAGGTGCGATTTCTTCCTCTCTGAGTCTTCATCTTCCTCGATGGTTGTCTGAGTGAAGTGAGCTGAATCTCAATTGGGGAATTCCAGAAGAGCTGAATATCTTCCTTGCAGTGAAGTTGGATTGCTCTGTTTTTCTTCCCAGCTGAATTGAGTGTTGTATTTGAGAGAATTGGTGAGTATATTCTCTGTTTTGAGCTGCTACTTGTATTGACATTACAAGTTTATTGATTACCTAGTAGAGTGCCTAAAAGTGGATGTAGATCCCTCATTGGGATTGAACCACTATAAATTTCTGGTGTTCTTAATCTTTCCCTATCCTTCTTTTATACTTTATAAGTTCTTCGACTGCAACTTAGATTACATTTTCTACTGCATTATTTTGTTCTTGCTGCTGCCGTGAGTCAGTATTTGCTGCTGTGTTGAACTGGAGATAGCTTGGGGTAAGGGAGGTGTTGCAACACTTGGACTATCCCTTGGAGGCCATCCTAAATCGCCAACTTTTTGGCAACCAATTGTAGATAAAAATAAAATCCTTAAGAAATTGGATAGGTAGAAACGTTTTAATCTTTCACATGGAGGAAGGATGACTCTTTGTAATTCGGTGTTGTCCAGTATTCATTTATAAAGGACAATGTGATTCAACTTATCTTAGGTCCTTCATTGCCATTGAAGTCTTATGGGATCAAAGCCCTTTTGTTCGAGTTATGGTTGGAGAGGAATTCAAGAACTTTTATAATAAAAGTCTTCCATGGTTCGAGCGTTTTGAATCAACTAGCTTAAAAATGTCTTTCGGGTGCATACTTTCCAAATCCTTTGCAGCTTATTCTATTCTTGATATTTATCTCCATTGGGATGTATTTATTTCTTTTTCGTTGCTGTATTTTTGTTATTTTGTTGTTCCTTGTTACATTTTCACTCCCATGTGGAGTTAATATCTTTTTGACCATTAGTCTCTTTTCATTTCCTTAATGAAAAGTTGTTTCTTGTAATAAAAAAAAAAAAAAAAAAAAAAAAAAAAAAAAAAAAAAAAAAAAAAAATCCTCGAGAAAAGTATATGGGAATGTTAAAGCTTAAGTCTATAATTATAAAATCCCTAGGATGAACAATAGCAATATATCACACTACAGTAAACTTTATGACTTACCTCATTTTTCGAATTGCTTGATAAATATACCCATCCTTGCGTGATGAAAATTGATATTGTAGCTCACAACTACTTGAAAACAATATCCCCTTTCCTTGCTGCAGTCTACTTGAATTTTCAGAAGTTATTGGTTTGAGAAGTTGTGGATCGAGTGCCTCACAAAGTAAGTCAAGCAATTGAACTTTTCCAAACTTTCCAACTTGATAAAGACACTGCAAAGGATGGATATTGAGAGTCAAATTCCCAAAAAGGGAAAAGTTCCATTACATAAAAAGATCAATGAAGTTATGGGCACCAGGACAACGGCACTCCAGCCCTTCCGCCATCTCTTTAATTCTGACAATATATTACCAAGATCATTACCAGTACCTTCGGCTAATGGGTACCTACGTATGTTGTACCAACAATATACTGTAAGTAAATCGTTCACTAAATTACATGTAGTTGCCGAGTTTTTTCATGAATACCTTGAATATGAAAGAAGATCTGAAGCCTGCTTGGATAGAAGTTCTAGGAAAAATCCATGATTCCCATCCTGAAAACCCTTGGGTAAAAACAAATCAGGTTGCATATACGTAATAAAGAAAAACATGATTGATAACATGTGGGGTAGGAGATTTGAACCACGAAACTCTTGGTCATTAGTATAAGTTTTATATCAGTTGAGTTATGCTCGTGTTGGCAAGAAAACATGATTGCTAAATGCACAAACTGATGCTAGTTTAAGTAGTATGCAAGAAATAGGTCTATGTTGGAAACCGAATTTCTCCATAAGTAACAGCTATTGTTTCTATATTTCATCATAAAAGTGCCTACGATTGCACTAGAACCATGCAGGCTGTGCATCTCCAAAGTAGTTTAGGTCGTTTATGCATTTAATTTGAAATACATTCAATTCAAGTAAGACTACTATCAGGACGAAATAGAAGAAATAGAGGTTAATGATGAATTTTTTATAAAGACCTTGACCCTTGTATAGAGGAGAAATCGTTTCTGGCTTTCTTTAGAATTCTTAAGTACCACAAATTAATTATTGTATTAGTATTAAGTTATTATAAAATGAGAAGTTAATAGAGTAAATAACTTAAAGCTACCTTATTCTCTTCTTCAACAAGCAATCTCGCAAGCATAAAGCTCAAGGGTTCCATGGAGAAGTGTTGGACACACGCAATCTGCAAAATTCTTTGCCAAACTAAACATGAGAAGCCCAATCACAATACAAAAGAAACATGGGAGAGAATGCCACATATAACAAACAACAACTCATTGCCAGTTCATTAACTTCTGAATGAAATTGAAATACCAACCTTCATGGCTCTTATAAAGGATGTTAAAGTGCCATCCTGATTTAAGAAGTACTTCCTCAGAAAGACGGCAACCTTGTGACCAATGCTGAACATACAACAGTGCCTTAGAAGAACGGCCTCAACAACTGCTTCCATCCTCTCAGCCGGTGATCCTAATACGAACTTGCTAGGGCACAACTGCTGTAGTGCATTTGAACGAAGCACGCTTACAGGAGCATCAATTGTTGTAGCAACTCCCATAATTAAAATAATTGGAATCTTGACAACCCATTCGCTGATGTACAAAAACCATGAATGTGCAAAATGATTACTTGAAAATAATATATACATATTGCACAATTAAAAGGCAATAACTTTTTGTCATAACAAGAGAATGAAGCATAAAATCAAACAAATACATCAATCAGCTGGAGACCCTTTTGTAATTCCCAGTTTCATAGGGTTGGGGTGATCCATCTCCCTCCACTAAAGTTGTTGGCTTTTCCTTTAGCTTTCAAGTCATCACCCAGAAAAATTTAAAAGTATTAAACATATTTGCCACAAATACTCAAAGCCTAGAGACAATAGATGGACAAATTGTTGTTTTTGCTAACCTTTTTGCATAAAACGCATATCTAAGGTTAAGGTGACATGAAGGAATCTCCCAGTCCAAGGCATTAGTGTTTTATCCTTTTCACTACTTTCTAAATCTAATTATTCTTTAAGAAAATATGGAAATTTCATTATCATTCCTTTCAATTGATTGTAAATAAGTTTAAATTTCTTATGATTTTAAGAGATAATTAAGATGCACGCTTTCATATATCAAATATAGTGAACATTTCTTTTATAGATGAAAAATAGATAACATAAAAACATCCCATAAGACATGCATAGTATAGTACATAAGTAGATCATAAACATAGTAAGGAGTCACTAGGTAGGTGGCATTTGTAAGTTTTTGACAGAACAGAAGATACAAAGGATAGAATAGGGGAAAATAATGAAAACTCAAATGGAAATTGGCTAGAGGTATGGTTCTTTGAAGTACCTCAACATAATAATGAAATCAGATAAAACTGAACCACAACATCGTTCAATGTCTTCTATAATCACAACTACTGGGTTTTCATAGTATCCTTGTTCTCTGTACCATGATGCTAGGATGAACATCTCAGCTGCCTGCACAAATTCCACAAAAAGAACAAGTTCACAGAGTTGTTGAATAAAATAATCCAACATAGATCTAAAAATAACATGGTACTCACATCAACAGTAACCTTCAACAACTGTCTCAATAAACTTCTGATGCAGCCGCCTACGCTACTCTTGGCAGATAATTCTTGAGAAGAGATACTTGCCACATGGCATCCATGAGATTTTAAATGAAAGCCAAGCTCTTCAAATGTCAGTAAATCATCCACAACTTCCATATTTTCTGCCAATTAATCAAGATTGCTTATTCAACAGGAGAAACATAAGGAAATGTACGAAGAGTTTTCCCATATTTTCCCATATCAAGTGTGCACAGTATAAAGATTATCATCATACAAGAATACACGCTGTGCAATAGTCTCACGTGCACACCAAAATGTTGTCTAATGAAACTTATAATTCAGGGACACTAAGGTACAATAAGGTACAATCTATATAACAGATCACAGTAATGCCATGAAACTAACTCAAATATTATTTAATTGCAAAATGGCTAGAGTTGTAGATGCTATACCATACATCAATTTAGAACTTCGGAATTAGAAACTTACTAGTGAGAACCAACCCAGTGAACAATATTTTACAATCAGCACGAGTTAAGGTAGGGAAAGGCCGAGTAGCTGAAGACGAACTAGGTGTCCCAGAAGATCGAATAGCAGCAAAGGACTCATAAACCCAGCGACATATATCATCAAAAACTTTGACATTAGTATCCCTCAAAACATCCTGCTAGAGAAGACCCAATCATTGTTTTAGACACAATAATTAGGAGCAAGCAGTTAGAAGTCACAATAATTAGTTTAGACACCACTGGAATAAGCAGTTAGAAGACAAATAGCAGCATTTGCTGGCAAACATTAACATGAGGTAAGCGGGCAAAAAGTGAAATAAAAAGGATTGACCTTAATGGTGGTTTCCATTTTCGACCATACAAGCTCCAGAGCCTCCATTCGCAGGTGTTCAAGCGACCCGTCGCGTTCTTCAGTCTCAGGAGTCTCGATTCCATTGGGACCGGATGGAGAGAGTTTAGTTCTCTTCCTTGGTTTTCCACATTGATTTGATTTTCTCGAGTTTTTCCGGGATGATGCTTTATGAAGAACATAGAACGGCTGCAACAGATGAAGCAAAATCAGTTACAATTTCTTCATCTAATTCATACAATTTCTTCATCTAATTCATACAATTTCTGTAAACAAGAAAGAAAATTTGAAGAGGAAACAATCAAACCTGGAAATTGGTTTCGATGTTCTCGACTGTAGATTGAAGTGGGGAGGAAGGCGCCATTTCTTACTCTCTCCGAATGGGCTGAGGGCTATTTGCCAGGCCGTCTTGGCGGGAAAAAAAAGGCTATTTTTCCATAACTTTTGTGCATTTTGGTTCCTTTAATTGAAATTTTGATGAATAACCCTGACGTTTTAAAAGCTTGAAATAAAACTCATTCATAATAAGTGTAACAATTTATTTGGTTAGTTGAAGAAGAAGAAGAAGATTTTGTTAAAAAAAAAAAAGTTGAAGAAGAAGATTAACCATCTTATGATTATCTTTGATTCAAATCTACTCAACTTCTTTCAAAAAACATCAAAGGGCCAAACTAGTTCCTAAAGCCTAGATGACAATAAGAATCAGATCCCATAACCAAATTCTAAGCTTGCAAAACTAAAAATAGGTAGACTATGTGCTCAAATAAGGTAAGGGTGTAAAAAATAAATTCAATCTACCTCGAATCTTGAGTTTGTTCACAACTAAACACATGTAGGTTATCTGTATTCAAAACTACGCATCTTCATAGGTTGTCCTAGTCACATAAGCAAAAACCTCTGACCAAACAACTCATAATAGACATGTCCAACCTAATTAAATTCAAGGGAAAAATACGCTTTTGGTCCTTGAGGTTTGAGTTAGGTTTCATTTTGGTCCCTGAGTTTTCAAACTCGACAATTTAGCTCCTGAGGTTTGGATTTCGTTTCATTTTAGTCCCTACATCCAATTTTCCGTTAATTACTAACGGATTGTTGACGTGGCATAATTCTTTTTATTAAAAATTAAAAAAAAATAATTATAATATTACTATTAATTATAATTTTATTATTTTTATTATTTTCTTCTTTTTCTCCCTCAAGTCGTCTTCTTCAAGCTTCGTGCTTCAAGTCTTTCCAACAACCGCTCCGCCAGCCAATGCTTCCCGCTGGCGGAGATTTTTTTTTCTTCTCCTTTCGCTTGTGTTTTCTTCGTTTCAGTCCATCCTCGCGCCCTCGATCCAGCCCTCGTGTTTTCTTCATCCTCGGTTCCAGTCACTGCACCCAGCCCTCGATCTCCCTCTCTACCCCCTGGGTTTTCTTCCAGCTCCGTCCTTGCGTCGCCATTGCACGCCTCGCCGGCACTGCACGTCCTCGTTCCAGTCGAGATCCTTGTTCCAGTCGAAATCGTTTCTTTAAAAAAAAAAAAAAGGTATGAAGGGCCTTCGAATCGCGACTAGAACGACATATCTGGAACGATCCTTGTGGGTTCGTTCCAAAAAGAATTAGAGAGATCAAGGGGGTAGAGAGAGAAGAACGGAAGAAAACACACGGAAGGTAAAGGGATGAAAGCGTTTTCCCAGCGGAAGAATTCAAATAAACCAAACAATATTTTTAAAAACCGTTTTAAATACCAATACAAAGGCAAAATGATGGGACCAAATTGTCCCCATTTATTTGTTCTTAATCTCGCTAGTTTTACGATAATTATTTTACTTAAAGTGTATATTTTGTAGGTTTTTGGTGACAAGAGCTTCTCGAGAGCCCATATTCCAAATTGACATTAATTCGAGGAAATTAACATGGTTTTGATCCATCTTGAAGTCCAAGGGATGTCGAGACGGTGAAAAGATCAAAGCGGAGCACTCAAGACTCGAAAACAACGTCAAAAGGATCAAGAATTGAAGCAGTCAAACAAGGAAGACCCGAGAGGTGGCATCTCATGGCGTCTCGACGCTTCGGATTTGAAGGATCGCTTGAATCACGGTCGGCTTCTCGACGCCACTTCGTTATTTAAATAGTGCAAATTGCGATTTAGGTCAGAAGTTTTGGGGGAGCCAGCAACCGTTTTTCCTCTTTTTCTCTCGGTTTCTCTCTGATTTCTTCATTCTTTCTCTGTATTTTATAGTTTTTAGCTAGTTTAGGTTGGTTTCTTGAGCCTTGGGCTTGGATTAGGCTTGTCTATGGCCGTCTAAGCACCGTTCACTGTAGTTGGAACCTCAGGATTGTAAGTACATTTGTCTTTTTATGAGATTCTTGGGGTTTTCTGAACTGAATGGCTATTTATCTTGAGTTTTCTGAGCTTTATGCATGATTTATTTGATGTTTGTGGCTTCAGATTCTCGCTTTAATTATTAGCATGTGCAGTAGGTTAGATTGACGCCCTAACTCACAGCTCGTATGTTAATAAACTGCTAAAGAACTAATTCCCAAGTAGCTAATGGGTAGTTAGTTCAATAGTTAGTACATAGATCGATTCGTGGGCACGAGACCCAAGAGCAGTTCTCTGACTTTGTTGTTTGACACGATAGGTCTAGGGTCTAAATCGATATTTGTAATTAATTAGATTTAGCCAACAATTAATTAATTTATTGATCGTGGTCAGGTTAATTAATTAATCAATTGCATGTTGGTTCAACGGGTTCGTTGGGTTAGCGCTATAGGGGTATCTTGATCTTAATGCATTTACTTAATTAATTGACTTTGACGGGTTCATGAGGTAAATTAATTAGTAGCTAGTAATTGAGTCGATAGACGATGGGATCGAGTCAATTGATTTAGAGTACTAATTAGACAAGCATGCATGTAAATCAATATATGCTAATCAATGAATAAAAAGTAAATGTACCGATCCCGAGTGTCTCCAGCTACAGTGAGCGGCCAGGTGAGATTAGCCAACCTCATATTTACTTTTCTGTCATTTAATTTCCTATCCTTTACTTCCTCGTAATTTTATTTTCCCTGTCAATTTCATCATCCTCTTCAACCCCCCTTCTGTTACCCAAACACAAAAGAGATTAGAAGTAAGCCAGTTGTTCCCTGTGTTCGACCCAACCACTACTACTGCAAGTAGTTTAGTGTTCGTGGATTACAAATTCGTTTTGACAACTTGGAGCCTCGACAACTCCGCACCCGTCACAAAATTACAGCAATATTTATCGAATAAAACTACTGTATAGGACTATATACATGCTGGAAATTTTGAATAAAAACTAGATCTCATCATGCTTTTATTCTAGGAATCCAAAGGTCAAGAAAAAATTACTGTCGTGGATGACTTAACTGTAAACACCAACTCCTTTGGATCTCATTTTTTGTGAATTTGCAGCAACACTTTTCGCTGAAAAATCTACCAAAACACAAACATCACCACAAGATTCAGTCGGTATTCTCTAAGGGACTGTAAATGAGGTTGTTTGTGGGAGCTGTTCTCTGAAGGGAAGGGAGGAGAATATTGATTCTGTGATTTTCCAGAATGAGAGCATAGGCGAGACTGAGAGTGAGAGAAGGAAGTCAAATAACCAAAACTCTAACTTCCCTATCTCTCAGGCATGAGGGGAGAAAATACGTGGAATGATCCCACGACTAGGAAAGGCATAACTGAACTCATCAGTTATGTAATTTATTAAATTAATAATAAATATAATATATTAATTAATTTAGTTAATAACTAAATTAATTAAATCAATAATAATATTAATGATTAATTAAATCATATTTAATTAACCAATTCATTTAAATCATATTTAAACGAATATCCCTCGCATAACCTATAGTTTTAATGTAATTTAATTAAATTAAATTAAAATAAATAATCAACTAATTCTTTAATTAATTAATTATTAAATTTAATATCACATATTCAATTATATTTCTCTCATATAAGCTATAGTATTAATGTGCATCTAATGCGCATTAATTTTAACCTATAATTTTAATATGAATCCAATTCATATTATATTTAATATTTGAACTCTTTCAAGTATTTAATTCTCCCATAAATTAATTTTGAATATATATTCAAAATAAATTTATATTATAAAATTTAATGAAAAACAAATGTTGGGTTTTATGCCCTAAAACCCGTAGATAGTGAATGTAACAGTTGACCGAGTATTAATGAAATAATATTATTGATGTATTTTTTCAATTAAGTGTTATTAGTTATATTATGTTTGTCTTTGCCTAAATAACCCTAATCCAATAAACTAGAAATCCTAGGTTGTAGTATGAGTCTTGAACAGTATGTGGAGACATACGAGGATCATTGTTCAAGATACAACATAAAGGGTCTATAGTATAGGGATAAGACTGGGTGCCTTATCCTGGTGACACTATGGATACGACCCACTTTGTATTTGATACAAACGCCATGATCCAACACGTTCGTGTAGGAGACATGCAAGTGGGGGTATCCTATGCAATGAGTTTGCATAAGACCGGACCGCGAAATAGTAACCACTAGTAATAACACCGTTAACTAGTTAGGTTCCTATTTTCACTAGGATGACCTAGACAACTTAGTCTTAATCCTGAGTTGATTATGGACTCCTGCTCATAAGCGATTGTCCTTTGATTTGTATGGGTGAGAGTGGCCAATACGCCGACTCAATAAGCCTATCATTTTGGGGACAAGACCGAGTGGGGAGCTGGGAACATAATCACACAAGATGGAATTCACTCCTTCCCGACTTTAGGGAAGCAGATGAGTGTTCTCTTAAGTGGTGTCTCTAAGTCTCGAACAAAGGACCCTACCCTCTCAATGGCACGGGAGGGTTTTTTGTTTGATGGTTGGACCACAAACAAGTTATTCATTAGAGGAGAACTGGTACTTAAGGATATAGAAGCAACCCAGTGGTAAAATGGTAATTTGACCCAATTGGTGTTACAGACACTCGTGAAGGACTAACTAGTCATTATTGGTTTATATCCGTGGACACAGAAATATGTCTGTAATGAGAAGAGTGCAACTGTGAGTCTATAGTGGAATGAACACCAAGTTAATGAATAATGATTAATTTGGTTAATGAGTTTAACTAATTAATCTCATATCGTTAGAGCTTCTGATCTACAGGTCCATTAGGTTCCACTGTTAGCTCGTAAAGTATTTTGAGGCAACTACGTAATAAATGTAAATTGAAAGTGTTCAATTTACTTAGGGAAATAATATAATGTACGTTGATACATTATTATGAGAGAAATAAATATTTGAAGAAATTCAAATAATAATATGAATTTGATTCATATTAAATTTATAGGATGTAAGAGAATTTGAAGAAGTTCAAATACGAATTAATTAATTTAAGGCCTAAAATCAAATTGGGAAATTAATTAATTCAAGATCGGAAATTAAATATATGATATTTAATTGGTGATTAATTAATTAAAGAATTAATTAATTGGAAATTAATCAATTATGGAAATGATTAATCACTTATGGAAGTAATTAATCATTTATGGAAATGATTTAATCACTTATGGATGTGATCAATCATTTATGGAAAAGATTAATCAATTATGGAATTGATTAATTATGGAAATGATTAAATCAGTTATGGAAATGAATTATTTTAAATGAATATTTTATTCATGGCCTTTCTCCTATAAATAGAACACTAGACCTAAAGGTTTGAGTGCCCCAATTTGCTCATATTCACAATACAAGACTGATTGTGTTCTGATCGCTGGACAGAGGGTCGATTAATTAACACAGAATTTGTCGCAGATATGCGTTAACCCAAGTATAAATTAACACAATCAAGTAGTACCTAGATAGTTCTAGGGTCGAATCCACTGGGAAGGGCGGTTGAAGATTTTTAATAACTTGCTGACTAAACTCTTGGACGCATGGTATCATGAAAATTTAAGAAGATGTTGTTTGAGATGGTTAATAAAATAATGCGGGAAAAATAAAACATGCGATGAGATTTAAAGAAAATATCAGATGATAATGCTATCAAGGCTGTTGCGGCGGCGACCTCATGCGTTTATACGTAACCTTGTAGCGCATACTTTGACTAATTGATCCATTAATGTCTAAGTGAGAAATAATCACAAGATTCCCTTCCGGTACTACTTATGTGTTTGGCGTAGAACTAACAACTGTTTTGTTTAATTAGCTCATGCATTGGTTCAGTTCTCTAATAACTTGCAAGTGACTGCGTTAGTCCTAACATAGTTGAAGCTCATTCATGCATTATCTTATAACGGTAGTATTGAGTCTAATGCTACCAAGGGCACATGCAATGCGCTAGCTTGCTCTACTTAGATATTTCCACATGCGTTACCTGTCAGTGATTTATCATGCTGCTACTGCATCCGGCTGGCCAGACGGGAGTTAGTAATGAAAGCATTATTGCATCTAAGTAGAAGGCATTAACTTCTCATTCAATCAAAGTATACGCATACAAAATAAACTTATCACCGCATGGGTGCCTACGCTAAGCCTTGATAAAAGAAATTTAGTTCATGCTGACAGAGGAATACACAAAGCAATACATTCTAACGCAATACAAGTCTACCCTGTGCTGGGATCTTTTCTTCTAACTTCTCTTTCTCCTTACTCTCTGGTCTCGCCTCTCTCCTCCGTGTCCTTCATATGGGCAGGTGGATGCTTCTTATAGGCTGAGGAGGCTGACTTCTCCAAGAAATTGGCATGCGTGCCCTAGTTATCTTTCGTCAGCTAGTACATCAGTCATACGTTAGCGCGATCCTATCATCCAGCTTTCATTGTACGAGCGCTCTGGGATCTACGCCTGCGCTAAAGAAAACTTGGGCAACAAAACAAATATACTTTTAATGCGTTAGCGCCTTAAAAACATATAATTTCTCACCGCATCTATAAATATAGCCTCCCGCAGAAAACTGTCACAAATCTCTTTTCTTTATGCGCTGGATAGGGGCATCTATGCTTTTTTCAGCCTTATTTAGCTTGAATTTAAGGGAGAAATAACTTACTTATTGCAAGTTATCAAACCCCTAAACTTAAACTATTGCTTGTCCCCAAGCAATGCCTGTTATCAACTCTGCAAGAATTACTTAGCTCAACAGCTTTGGACTCTTACATCCCATCTTCTTTTACTTTTCTTCACGCATCATTTGGCAGGATTTGTCCTTTCGAAGAATTTCCTAATTGGCTAAGGGAAACTCCCTGCGCTCAGATCCTAGCCTGCGACAACTCAACCCTTTATCTTTTTCTTTAGTTTAAGGCGCATTGGAGATTTTTATTTATTTATTTTTTTTAGAAGGCATTAAATATCGACATCAAAACGCATGCTTTCGTTTTGGCTTACCCACATTTGGATGAAGGGTATCCAACTACGGGCATTACATTTTTTTACTGCCCTAAACGCTCATAGACTTTGGATACATCTTCGCGCAGTGGCAAACTATGGGTGACATGAATGCCCATGGCTACAAATGCATCTTATACCAGAGGAACGCATGCTTTATTCTATACTTTCGCTAACTACCGCACCCCCCAACTTAAATTGGACAATGTCCCCATTGCTCCCCAAACTTACTTTGGGGTGCGATGGCTTTATGGAGATGAGGGCTGAGACGCGACGAGGTCTAAACTTACGGAAGTTTTCCTAAGGCAATGAGGAAATAAAAGCAAAGGAAAATCCTACTTAACTATTGCGGCAAAAGAAACTAAGAAAAATGGGGTGCGCGAGGCAAAACAATCGAGCTAAAGCAAAGAATTTTTAATTGAGCAAGGCACTATACTAAGGAAAAAAGGAAATGCGACGAGAGTTCAAGTGAAATCTATATTCATTAATGCGGCTGAAAATTGATTACATATAATAAACATCGCATTACAAAAATTAACTGAAAAGCTAAAAGAACAAGGGAAAGAAGATATATTTCTACTACGGCGGTGGCGGTGGTGGAGGCGGAGCCATGGGCGCTCGGACTTGAGATGAGCCTGCGCCATTAGGTCTAGGCTGCACAGGCTGGGAATGAAAAGCTCCGGCGCAACAGGGAGTCGGCCGAAAGAATTGGTCCAACGCACTAAGAATAGCATCGGTGAATTGATGCGTTGGAACAACTCCTCCTGCTGGCTGCGCAGCAGCTCCATTGCTTCGTTTATCATCTGCCGCAATTCTGAGAAGATGAGCACTGTCTCCACATCAAAGGGTGGAACAGACGCATGATTATTAGCGCTGGCAGATGGGCTTGATTGCGGCTGGGATCTGGGCACAAACGCATTGGTTTGTTGGCGCGGAGGGTCAGGAGATGAAGTCCCGCAGACTTCTACTTGGTGAACGGTCTCCACGCATTGGTTGGATGGGAGGGGGCGATGGTCCGACGATGGTAGCGGCAACTGGGATTCTTGGTTCCCGATGCAGACAGAATTTTCATGCGTCGAAGGGGCTGGATTCTCGCTCCTGGCCGCAGCTTGAGTAGCTGCTTGCACCTCTTTTTCTTTGTTGCTTCAGGCGCATGGGCGAATTCATTGGCTGCGGGAGCAGGGTCTTGGCGTTGAGCCTCTGCCTGCAAGCGCAGATTGTGTGTACGCGTGATGTGCGTCCACCATTGGTCATCAAAGGTCTGCCGCATAGGTCGGATTTCTTCATTGGGAGATGGCAGCAGGCCCCACATGCGGCAGAGGCGCGTCACGAGCCCAGGGCAGAACATTGCACCTTTGGATTTAGCAGCGGTTTGTCGTAAGGACTCTGATAAGCTGCGGCCCAGGTCAAGAGGGGTCCCGTGTTGGGATTGGTGTCCTAAAACTCGTAGATAGTGAATGTTAAACGAATTATATACTTATTCGATAAAGGCGTTATCGAGATTAATTCAGTAAAGTTATTACTGAATAAAGTAAATTGCACATATAATAACCCAAATCCAATAAACTAAGATCCATGGCTATAGGATGAACACTTGAGCTTTATGTAGAGACATAAAAGTGGATCAAGCTTGAGTAATAGCCAAAACGGTCTATAGTATAGGGATAGGGTTGGGTACCTTATTCTGGAGACACTATGAGACGCGGCCCACTTTATAGATGGTATAGACGATGTGATCCTAAATCGTCCATGTAGAGACATGCGAGTGGGGGCGTCCTATGCAATGAGTTTGCATAAGACCAGGACCAAGAAATAAGTCGCTCTCGCTTTATAACACCGTTTACTGACGAGACTGACTATTTCATGTGATGACCTAGGTAACTCGATCTTAATCCTGAGCTAACTATGAACTCCTGTTTATTCGGACTTATCCTTAGATCTGCATAGGTGAGAGTGGCTCAGTATCGCCGACTCAATAAGCCTCCCATTTCAGGGATAGGAACGAGTAGATAGCTGGGGACATAGCCGTGCAAGAAGGAATTCACTCCTACCCGAATTAGGGATAGTAGAGAGGTTGTTCCCTTAAGTGCTGACTCCGGGGCTTGAACAAAGGGATCCCGCCCTCTCATTGGCCCGAGAGGGACTCGGTTTATTGGTTGGACCATAAACCAATTGTTCATTAGAGGATCAGTGGGACTTAAGGAACTAGAAGTACTATAGGGGTAAAACGGGCTTTTGACCTAGCTATAGCTACGAACAACCTGTGAAGGATCAACTTACTAATCATGGTTAAATCAAGTGGACAAAAAAATATGTCTATAGTGAGGGGAGTGCAACTATCGGGCTATAGTGGAGTGTCCCGGTAGTTAACGAATGTTGGCTAGCTTGGATAATGAGATTAGTCGGTTAGCCTCGAATCGTTGGAGCCCATGATCTATAGGTCCATTAGGTCCCCCTACTAGCTCATATCGGAACAAAGCCTAGAACAAAAAGATAGGAAGCTTTGAATCGTTCAAAATCGGGAAAACGGGTATTATCGTAAATTGTGTTTGACACAATAATTTAATTATGAATTAAATTAGAAAATGAGAGATGGAGTATTTAAAAGTGTTTTGAATACCATATATATGTATTAGGAATCATATATAATTCATGGCACTAGGTGATAAAGATTAATTGGATTAATCATGTAAAAATTACTTGGAATTGTACAAATTATTTGCCTAGAATTCAATTTCAATTTTGAATTGAAATAGGAATGAATTGCAAGCTGAAAATTGAGAATTTAGATTCAATTTTAAGTGGATTTAGTGGCATTCCCACTCTTGCATGTTGATGCATAGTGGAAAACAACACAACCATGCACTAGTTGCATGTGTTGTGAATTAAACACCTAGAATCCACTTTGAGTTGCAATTTCACCATGTGTCTAGTGTCATGAGGCTTCTCTTTGCATGGAAGATGTCTATATAAGGAGTATGAATCAGATTCAAAGGAAGGAGAGCCATTTTCCATATTGTTATGCTGCTGGATTTTGGTCTCAAACTCACTCATCTCCATATATCTCTCTAGTGCTTGAACCTTCAAGCATTCCCTTCCCATTCCCTATCTCTATAGACTCCCACAAGTCGTTCTTGGCCCGGAGAATAGTAGGGAAGACACTAGAGGTGGTCCACACACCGTTCGTGATCAAAGGAATCAAAGGGAGTTGTTGAATCGGTCTCCAAAAGGTTGGTAAAAATTCTGCTCTCTCCTTACGGTATTTGGACAGCATGTTTTCATTTTCTAAAATTGATGTAGTTAAGTGCCTCTGATCCTAAAATTGCTTCCGCATGTGTTATATGAACACCTTCAATTGGTATCAGAGCATGATTAAGGCACCTAACATGCATTAATTTTAGCTTGGTGGGTAGCTTTTCATATAATGAAACTGTGTAAAAACTAAAGAAAATTGGTTTTGGGATTGATTTTAATTTTCAGTCAATTCGTTGGAATTAATTGTAATTGCCTACATGTTTATGGGCTTTAATGTGTTCATATGGAGTCTGTAAAATTTGAGAGTCAATAGAGTCCATTTAGGCCGTCAATTTGAAGAAATTCGGAGACTGCTCGCTGCTGGCCGAAAATTCCAGCATGTTGTTTTTTAGTTCCAGCTCAAGTACGTTCTTCTCGTAACGGTAAAATGGTCCGGTTCAAGCAATCCAAAGGTGGTTCGGGTCGGTTCGAATGGTTCGGAAGCGGTCCAATCCCTATTTGAAATTATTATTGTAATAATTTTAGTTTTTATTTTTGCTTGATTAAAAATCCCAAAACCAATTCACTTTAGTAAATTTAATTAATTATGCGGCTAACTCTTCCACAGCCCGATCTTGCGCCTCTTTTTCTGCGCGTTCCTTTTCTCTAACCGCTTCTTCTTCTGCGGCGGCCTTGCGAGCAGCTTCATCTGCCGCAGCTTTTGCTTCTTCTTCTCTCTGGCATAGAGCTTCGCCTTCTGCACCTAACTCCCCCAGTAGGGAGTCCCATGCAGCCGCTTCACGCTCAGAAAACTACAGTGATGGAGGGTTTGTAGTGGATGAGGGTGGAAGAGAGTCAGAAGCAGACGCGGGAGCGGAGGAAGAGGAAAGGGATGGTTCAGAAGCTAGGGTGGCTGAAGAGTCAGGTGGCGGAAGAGGAAGTAGAGAGGGAAAGGGGGAAAGAAATGGGGTTAGGTTTCGTGGAGGGAGAAGGCTTGGCTTTGGAAAAAGGTTTACCGGTTGGATTCGAAAGGTGGAGGTGTCAAGAGGTGCTAGGTCAAGCACCTCCATGGCGTTTGTTCCGGTGGTGGACGACGCGGTGGCTGGGAGGATCGGGTTTCTTTCGACGGGCCGCTCGCCGGCAACTACTTCTGGCTCTTCATCTTCTTGGCTCTCCGCCCTTTCGCCGTGGCCGCGAGCGTCATTCTCCTCATCGGAGGCGATGACAATATCTCTGTTTGGTCCTTCGACTTCCGGCGAAGAGGGTGATGCGTCATCGGCGTAGCCCGCGACTGAGAGATTTTGAGAATCCGACATGGTTGAAGGTTTTTTGAGAGAGAAAGCGAAGGGATTTTGGGGTTTCCTAATCCGGCAAAAGGAAGAAGGAGCAAATAAAGAAATGAAACGCGCTGGCTTGTGGTTTTTATACTGGCGCAATAGAATTTCAAAGAGTTTAGCGTAATGATGTCCTTTCACATCCCACGCATACGAAAAGGTCATGATGAATATGGGAGAATGTGGAAGTTGTCTTGGGCATCGTGCAGTAGTAGTAATCGTGGGGGCTCATTAATTGTGAAATGATACTCTCGCATCCCTCAACGCGGATAACTTGCTTAAGAAATGAGACATGCGCTAGGGTTTCTTTCTTAAGGCTCTATCCTACCAAAATATTAACGCAACAAAAGAAAGATATGCGGAAAGAAAATGACATTAAAACTCTGACCTGCGGTGCTTTCGCTCTGCGCTAGGTCCTGCCGCAACTGAGAGCACTCTCTTTCTGGACCTAACTTTTTTCTTTGTTTCATGGTGGGTCATCTAAAAGGACTATCTCAACAACCTCGTCATATGTCCCATCAATGTATGGTTTTATCCATTGTCCGTTGACCTTGAAAATTCTTTTTCCGTTAGCAGAATATAAGTCCACGGCCCCGTACGGATATATCTTGTGGATAATGTACGGTCCAGACCATCTTGATTTCAGTTTTCCTGGAAAAAGACGTAGACGAGAGTTAAATAATAGTACCTTCATTCCTTCTTTCAGTGTATTTTTGTTGATTTTTCTGTCATGCCAATATTTTTGTTTTTCTCTATTGATTTTGACATTTTCATAGGCACTTCTTCTAAATTCCTCTAATTCTGAAAGCTGGCGCAATCTTGCTTGCCTTGCCACATTTGGGTCAAAATTAAGGCGTTTTAATGCCCATTGCGCTCTGTATTCAAGTTCTAATGGCAAGTGGCAAGCTTTTCCAAACACCAACGCATAGGGTGACATCCCTATAGGTGTTTTGAAAGCCGTGCGGTAAGTCCACGGCACGTCGTCCAAATGTTGCGCCCAATCTTTCCTCCCTGCGCCGACTACTTTTTCAAGAATTCTTTTAATTTCTCTGTTGGATACTTCAGCTTGACCATTGATCTGGGGTGATAAGCTGTTGCGATATGGTGCTTGACATTGTATTTCAGCAAAAGCTTGTTCATGAGTTTGTTCACAAAATGTGTCCCTTCATCGCTGATGAGCCTACGTGGCACCCCATATCTTGTGAAGATATTTCTTTTAAGGAATTTGGCCACGGTTGCCGAATTATTTTTGACGCAGGCAATTGCCTCTACCCATTTGGTGACGTAGTCAACCGCAAGGAGGATATATTGGAAACCTTGCGATGAAGGAAATGGTCCCATGAAATCGATTCCCCAAACATCAAATGGTTTTATTTCCACCATGTAATTCTGAGGCATCTCGTTTCTTGAGCTAATGTTTCCTGTGCGCTGGCACTTGTCACATTTATCCGCGTGTTTCCTTGCGTCTTGAAACAACGTTGGCCACCAATAGCCACTTTGTAGCACTTTGGCTGCAGTGCGTTGTCCTCCAAAATGGCCTCCGTAGGGAGACTCATGGCATGCTTCTAAAATATTCATCGCATCTTGATGTCCAACACATCTTCGAATTATTTGATCTGGTCCTCTGCGATATAGGTAAGGATCGTCCCATAAATAAAACTTTACTTCATGGAAGAATTTCTTACGCTGCTGCGCAGAGTACTCTTCAGGCACGACTTCTGCGGCGAGATAGTTTGCCACATCAGCAAACAAGGCTCTTCTTCCTCAATCTTCAGCAGCTTTTCATCTGGGAATTCTTCTACGATGGGAATATCAGGCGCATCCACCTTTTCAGGGTTGTCAAGCCGCGACAGATGGTCAGCTACTTGGTTTTCACTTCTCTTTTTGTCCTTGATTTCCAAATCGAATTCTTGTAGCAACAGAATCCATCTAATCAGTCTTGGCTTTGCGTCCTTCTTTGCGATGAGGTACTTGATTGCCGCATGATCAGTGTAAACAGTGACTTTGGAGCCAATCAAGTATGCACGAAATTTATTGAACGCATAAACAACAGCTAATAATTCCTTCTCGGTGGTTGTGTAATTACTCTGCGCCTCATTTAATGTCTTGCTAGCGTAATAAATGGGATGAATTGACGTCTCTTACTTTTGCGCTAGCACTGCGCCAATCGCCACATCACTTGCGTCGCACATTAGGACAAACAGTTTCGTCTAATCTGGAGTTATAAGGATGAGCGCAGTTACTAGCGCATGCTTCAGATCACAAAACGCTTTCACGCATTCTTTTGAAAATTCAAATTTTCTATTTGCCTCCAATAATGCGCATAAGGGTTTCGTTATGTGCGAGAAGTTTTTAATGAAACGACGATAAAAACCCGCGTGTCCTAGAAAACTGCAAATTCCCTTGACAGATGTGGGTGGCGGCAGCTTTTCAATCACATCAATCTTTTCCTTATCGACTTCTATTCCTGCTTTTGATATGCGGTGGCCAAACACTATTCCTTCTTCTACCATGAAATGACATTTTTCCCAGTTCAAGACCAAATTAGTTTCTTCGCAACGCGTTAGAACTCGATCCAACTGCGTCGGGCAATCTGCGTAAGAGTTTCCATAGACAGAGAAGTCATCCATGAAGACTTCCACTGACTTTTCTAGCAAATCTGAGAAAATAGCCATCATACATCGTTGAAATGTTCCTGGAGCATTACATAATCCAAAGGGCATTCTTATGAACTCAAATGTTACGTAGGGGCAAGTAAAGGTTGTTTTCTCCTGATCTTCTGGCGCAATAGATATTTGATTATATCCGGAATATCCGTCAAGAAAACAGTAGTAAGCTTGTCCCGCAAGTCTGTCTAGCATCTGATCAATGAAGGGAAGAGGGAAATGATCATTCTTGGTGATTGCATTTAGCTTGCGGTAGTCCATGCATACACGCCAACCAGTGATGGTTCGCGATGGGATTAACTCATTCTTTGCGTTGGTGACTACTGTCATTCCACCCTTCTTTGGGACACATTGCACAGGACTGACCCACCTACTGTCTGCGATGGGATAAATGACTCCTGCATCGAGCCACTTGATGATTTCCTTGCGCACTACCTCCATCATAGCAGGGTTCAATCGTCTCTGTCGCTCAACAAACTCATCAGATTCGTCTAACAAACGTATCTTGTGCATGCAATATGAGGGGCTGATTCCCTTTATGTCTGCAAGGCTACATCCAATAGCACTCTTGTGCCTATCCAACACCTGCATTAATAAGCTTTCTTGCGATAGATTCAACTTTGAAGAAATGATCACTGGTAAAGATTCTCCTTCCCCTACAAATTTGTATTTCAATTGCGCTGGGAGAGGTTTAAGTTCTAGCGCAGGTGGCTGCACAATAGATGGTAAAGTGAACTCTCTGTCTTTGAGATCTAACGCATGGATTACTTCGGTGGCTTGCGCCATGATGCAACAATCATCTGCTTCATATGCGTTCTGATTCTCTTCTCCCTCTTCTTTCGCAACTTTGAGCGCATTTATCTGCAGAATCTCCATTGGGGAACATACATCTATGCGTGCAACCGTATCGCATTCCTTAGGGTCATCTGGATATTTTAATGCGTTGAACACATTAAAAACTACCTTTTGGTCATTCATGCGCATAGTGAGTTCTCCTTTTTGAACATCAATCAGTGTCTGGCCGGTTGCTAGAAATGGTCTTCCCAAAATAATAGGAACCTCCCTATCTGTTTCATAGTCAAGAATAATGAAATCAGCTGGGAAAATAAATTTATCCACCTTAACCAGGACGTCTTCGATCTTTCCTTCGGGATGTACTATCGATCTATCTGCGAGTTGAAGCGTTACAGTGGTCGGGCGCGCTTCTCCAATCCCTAGGCGCTTGTACACAGATAGGGGCATCAAATTGATGCTTGCGCCGATATCGCACAGAGCTCTTCCAACATCAATTCCTCCTATTGAACAAGGGATGGTGAAACTTCAAGGATCCTTCAACTTGGGCGGGAGCTTGTTTGCTAATATTGCGCTGCACTCACTAGTCAGCGCAACTGTCTCAAATTCCTTCCATGGTCTCTTGTTTGTCAAGATATCTTTCAAAAACTTTGCATAACTGGGCATTTTCTCCAATGCTTCCACCAATGGGATTTTAATGTGAAGTTCCCGCAGGACATTCAAGAATTTCTTGAACTGGGTCTCATCATTTCTCTTTCTCAGTCTTTGCGGAAAGGGAATTGCGGGCTTGTATGCGTCAGGTTCTTTTTTAGCTTGCTTTTCTTCCTTCTTGGGTTCTGCTTCAGCTGCGTTCTCTTCCTGCTCCTGAACGTTACTTGATTTGGTCGCAGTTTTAGTTGAATCTTCCTGCGCTGGCGCAGGATCACTTCGCGGCAACTGTTTCCCACTGCAGAGAGTCAATGCGTGGTAATGCTCTTTCCCTTTAGGGGCTTCTATGTTGCTTGGCAGTGCTCCCGCATGTTTGTTCTTAAGTTCTGACGCAAGTTGTCCCACTTGGATTTCCAAATTTCGTAAAGACGCGGCTTGGCTCTAAACCACCGCATCGTTCTTGGCCATGTATTCTTTCTGGCTTGTCATGAAATCTTTCATCATTGTCTCCAGTGAAGTTGAAGAAGATGCGCCTTGGTTACTACTATTTGCGTTGGTGGTGCGTTGAAACTGTCCCTGCGATGGTTGCTCATTGTTAGAATTAAACTGTCTTGACGCAGAAGTTGCATTACCTTGTTGCGGCTGCTTGCTTGCGCCATTATTCCAAGAAAAATTTCGGTGATTCCTCCATCCAGGGTTGTACGTATTTGAGAACGGATTGTTGCGCACGACTCCTTGCGATCCGATATAGAACACTGACTCTGGGTTAGAAGGGCACTGGTCATGCGTGTGTCCTTCTCTGCAGATTCCGCATCCAACTGCATTAAGCTGCGCGATTAAAGGTGCTGTGCTTGTTGTTAGCGCATCCATCTTTGTGGTCAACGCATCAATTTTTGCGTTTACTGAAGTCAATGGGTCAACTTCAAAACTTCCTGAACTGGTCTTTACTGGTATTTTTCTCTTGTCTTCTGCGGTGCTCCATTCATAGTTGTTGCGCGCAATGCGATCGAGGATTGCGTGTGCTTCATCGTACGTTTTTCTAAGGAGCGCACCGTTAGCGGATGAATCCACTAATACTTGTGAATTTTTGTTGAGTTCAACATAGAAGTCTCCAACTGAATACAGTGAGGTAGTCCGTGATGTGGGCATCTTTGTAATAGATTTTTAAAACGTTCCCATGCATCACTGAGTGTCTCATCCTTCATCTGAGCAAAAGTTACGATTTCCTTTCTGAGTCTCGAATTTGCTATCGGTGGGAAGTATTTTTCTAAAATCTTCTCGGCTAGATCATTCCATGTAGCGATGGAATTTGCTGGTTGTTGGTTTAACCAGACTTTGGCAGTGTCTCTTAGTGAATAAGGAAAAAGGATGACTTGTAGTTGTTCCTGCGTTACTCCTAGAATGATGAATTTATTACAGATGTCCAGGAATGATTTTAAATGGGAGTGTGGGTCTTCAGCTACACTTCCTCCAAATTGTCCTACAGCAGTTAGCATCTGGAACATAACTGGTTTGAGCTCGAACCTTTCAGTTTCCAAGGTTGGTTGTACTATTCCAGGGTTAAAATTACAGTTTGCATGAGCTGCATAGTCTCTGATTCTTGTAGCTCTATCATCAGCCATTTGAATGGGATTTACTGGCAGATTTTGTTGGTTGGGTGCTGCCATCTCTCTTGGTTGCTCAATTATTGGTCTTCGAGCACGTCGATTTCTTCTCCTTCTATGATAAGTTCGGTCGATCTCGGGATCAATCTCAATATCGATCCGGCGAGCAGCACGCATACAATCCTGTTTGCCTGGAGAAAATACTCAACAGGAAACAAGGTGAATAATACCAAACAGAGTGCCAGATCAAAAAGAATATTAAAAACTTGGTTGCCTTCCCCGGCAACGGCGTCAAAAACTTGATCGCTGGAGAAATGGTCGATTAATTAACACAGAACTTGTCACAGATATGCGTTAACCCAAGTATAAATTAACACAATCAAGTAGTACCTAGATAGTTCTAGGGTCGAATCCGCTGGGAAGGGCGGTTGAAGATTTTTAATAACTTGTTGACTAAACTCTTGGACGCATGGTATCATGAAAATTTAAGAAGATGTTGTTTGAGATGGTTAATAAAATAATGCGGTAAAAATAAAATATGCGATGAGATTTAAAGAAAATATCAGATGATAATGTTATCAAGGCTGTTGCGGCGGCGACCTCATGCGTTTATACATAACCTTGTAGCGCATACTTTGACTAATTGATCCATTAATGCCTAAGTGAGAAATAATCACAAGATTCCCTTCCGGTACTACTTATGCGTTTGGCGTAGAACTAACAACTGTTTTGTTTAATTAGCTCATGCATTGGTTCAGTTCTCTAATAACTTGCAAGTGACTGCGTTAGTCCTAACATAGTCGAAGCTCATTCATGCACTATCTTATAGCGGTAGTATTGAGTCTAATGCTACCAAGGCTACATGCAATGCGTTAGCTTGCTCTACTTAGATATTTCCACATGCGTTACCTGTCAGGGATTTATCATGCTGCTACCGCATCCGGCTGGCCAGACGGGAGTTAGTAATGAAAGCATTATTGCTTCTAAGTAGAAGGCATTAACTTCTTATTCAATCAAAGTGTACGCATACAAAATAAACTTATCACCGCATGGGTGCCTACGTAAGCCTTGATAAAAGAAATTTAGTTCATGCTGACTGAGGAATACACAAAGCAATACATTCTAACGCAATACAAGTCTACCCTACGCTGGGATCTTTTCTTCTAACTTCTCTTTCTCCTTGCTCTCTGGTCTCGCCTCCGTGTCCTTCATATGGGCAGGTGGATGCTTCTTATAGGCTGAGGAGGCTGACTTCTCCAAGAAATTGGCATGCGTGCCCTAGTTATCTTTCGTCAGCTAGTACATCAGTCATACGTCAGCGTGATCCTATCATCCAGCTTTCATTGTATGAGCGCTCTGGGATCTACGCCTGCGCCGAAGAAAACTTGGGCAACAAAACAAATATACTTTTAATGCGTTAGCGCCTTAAAAACATATAATTTCTCACCGCATCTATAAATATAGCCTCCCGCAGAAAACTGCCGCAAATCTCTTTTCTTTATGCACTGGATAAGCGCATCTATGCTCTTTTCAGCCTTATTTAGCTTGAATTTAAGGGAGAAATAACTTGCAATATTGCAAGTTATCATGTTCTCTCAAGCCTCCCTCTTAGAGAAAGACTTCCACCAGTCCATTGCCTCCTAGACTTAGAGACATACCGGTGTAACCTCATTGGTATTGTGTTTTTGGAGAAGAAAATTCCAGCAAAGGTTCTTTGGAGATTGTTGCGTTTTCTACGTACGAACGGAGCTGGCGAAAATCGTAAAAGTCTACAACGAAGGTTTGTAACGATTACTCTTTTCCTTTAGAAAAACATGAAAAATATGTAGCTTTATTTTTCTATATTTTCAGCATGTTTATGATAGTTTTACAGCAACTTTGATGTATGATTAAAGTAGAGTTTTGACTTTTCGTATTGGTATTTTAATGTTAATTAATATACGGTGTGATAGGGATGTTCATCTTCAGACCGAAAACCGACACGACCGACACGACCGACCGAACCGACGGCGGTCGGTCGGTTAGTCGACCATGTCGGTCGGTTAGTCGACCATGTCGGTCGGCGTTAGTTCTTACATTGGGGAGGTCGGTCGGCCAAACAATTTTACACATAACCGAGCAACCGACCGATATATTTATATATAGAAAAAAAACTATTTTTTTTAAATACACATAACCGACCGCCCGCCCAATATATTTATATATAAAAAAAACCATTTTTTTAAAAAAACACATAACTTACCGACCGACCGACCGATTTTACACATAACCGACCGACCGCCGTTCTTCATCTCAATTCTCATGATCTTAAAAAAAAACCGACCGAACCGACCTTTCGGTCGGTCGGCTGGCAACACCCATCGAAAGTCGTCGGTTTCCAGATTTATGGAAAACCGACCGACCGATCGGTGTCGGTTTTCCCCCAAAACCGACACCGACCGACCGATGAACACCCCTACGGTGTGAGATCCTCTCGATGCGCTTCCGCTGCGCTGGGCCCTTTGTCCCTACAATTGGTATCGGAGCCTCCGCTGTCACTACTAATCGATATTAAAATTTGCGATAGGCTCTAACAGGTGGGATTAATGCATAATGTATGTATGGTTTGCATTGGACTGTTTAGGTTAATTTTATGGCCATAAATTTTAATTTTTATGTGATTTGATCATGTAGGGGCCCTGTGTTTCGGGCATTTAAATGTAAAATCGAGTCCTATGTAAGTCCGGGTCTAGATTAGGTTTTTATGAGATGAAAATTGTTGAAATCACGGCTGGAATCGAAGAAAAAGCTCAAAGAACAGATGCTGTTTTTGCCCAGAAAGTGCTCCAGACGCAATAGCGTCTCGACGCTGTCTCGAATCTGAGGCGGTAAGAAGAAGTCGCAGCGTCTCGACGCTGCTTGCGGCGTCTCGACACTGTCACGAGTGCGGCGTGAATTAGAGCTTCAAGGAGGCGTGGTTCAAGTGGGTTTTTGGCGGTTTGGTTTGACAATTGGCTCGGTTCGGTTGGCTGGGACCTATTTGGTCCAGTTCAACCACTTTTTGACTCGGTTCGTGATTTTGGAGGCCGGTTCGAAGCTGTTCGGGTCAGTTCGTGCTGTCTAGACTAGATTTTGGAGTTGCAGAAGGATTTTAGGATAGCTATAATTATTGTAATTTAATGCTTTATTTTATCCTAGGGGCCAAAATTAACCGGTTCAATTGCTATTTTATATGCTTTGTGGATGTCATATAGAATTATAATCTCACCTTAGGTTATAAGCATGCTCATGCATTTATTTATATATATTATAAATTGTTATAATGTATGTTTTAAATGCATGAATATTTTCATGAGTATTTTAATATAAGTGTATATTTTTTAAAAAGATAATATAAGTGTATATTAAATATATCAAAATAATAAAGCATGAAGCATGTCATAACTTAGATTAAATATAAACAGTTATGTTTAATGTGATGTATGCAGCATACTTGAATGATTTTCTTGATTGGCTTATATATAAATGTGATATTAAAAAGAAAATCAATATTGCATGAAGCATGAAACATCCATAGTAATTAATATAATTGTTATATTATATCTCATGCGATGCAATAACTGTGTTTTAATTATTTAATTTGAATATGATTGTCGAATGAATTAAACCCTAGAATCATGATTATAGGATTAATCATTAAAATTTGAAATAGCTTTAAAATTAATGATTAGAAACCGTCAATCTATAATCAAGAATTGCATGCAAACATAAGATCATAAGATAAATGAATTAATTTTAAATTGTTAAAAATTAATTAGACCTAGATCATTGGATTAGAATTTTTTCCTAACTTAGAATTAAAAATAGTTTTAATTGACTAAGTAGGAAAAACATTACTACGATTATAAGGGAACTCCACCGGTTAAGTTCTGTCTAAGGTTGGGGGTACTTAAGATGACGGTTTACGAAACACCTCCTACCTGAGAGCTGACCCGGAATACCGGAGTTGAATGAATCATAGTCAAATGTTAGCATGCAATGTCACTAGGTTTGTTAAAAGAGTTTAATACACCTAAATCTTTAGAGTAAAGACTTTACATTACTATGGTTATAAGAGAACTCTCTCGGTGAAGTTCTGTCTAAGGCTGGGAGTATTTAAGATGACGGTTTACGGAACACCTCCTACCTGGGAACTAACCCGAATCTCGAGTTGAATTAACCATAGTCATGTTAACATGTAATATTTCTTGGTTTATTAAAAGAGTTTAATTCACCTGGAATGTTGCAGTAAAATCCTCACCAAAAGAGTTATAATAGGATTAGACTTAGATAGATTGACTTAGCCGAATTTATCTAAGTTAAATAATCCTAAATAAACTGTAGGACATTTTAGTGGGAGGAAAATTACAAAACGAGATTTAAATCAAGTTTCGCTCCTACGTCTCTATATTCACAACGTGAGATCCATGCTTGGCTTTGTGTCACCTTAGGCGCGGCCTCCCTTCGGAAAGTGTTTGCGTGGATCAATTACAAGGTGAATGGAGAAAATGTCTATAGTAAGTGGGAGCGGGACACGTGTCAACGCATTCCCTTGGCCTCCGCCCTTAGTTCACACCATGAGAGTCCTATGATCTGCCTGCATGTTGCCCTGGAGCAACCATCCCTTCGGAGGGCCCGATCATAGGATTTAGAACACCGTGAACTCCTGAATAGGATAAGAACTCTTAGGCTAATTACCAACAATTTTCTTACCCTTCGGTAGCCTGTTGGTGCATGCCTCTGAGATCTAAAAGTTGGAGGGTTACACTTACGGGGATGAGTTAAACGTGTTAACAAATCCTTGACCGAACAACGGTGGCTGATGTTTATAGGAATATGAGTTATTCTGGAACTAGAATTAGCTGAGAAAATTTTCATTTCAGAGGAGGAGTAGCTGATCACCCTTCGGTGGCTGATATTCTGAACCTCTGGAACATCGTTGCAAAACTAAATCAATAGTTTTAGGGTTCTGTGATTGCTTGTTTTGCTGAATTAATTGGATTGTGTGCAATTGTTTGCTTGTATGATGGGTTAAGGCAAAGATAACTAATACGGTCATTGTTTGTTTAATTTCAGCAATGTCTTCCTCAATAGTCTCTCTGCTTAAAAATGAGAAATTAACCGACGAAAATTGTGCTACGTGGAAGTCGAACTGGAATACGATTCTTCTTGTCGATGATTTGCGGTTCGTCTTAACGGAGGATTGTCCTCCGGCCCCTGCTCATAATGCATCCCAAGCAATAAAGGATGCTTATGACCGCTGGACAAAGGCCAATGATAAGGCTCGCGTCTGTATCTTAGCTAGCTTATCTGAAGTCTTGGCTAAGAAACATGAAAGCATGGTTACAGCGAGGGAGATTATGAACTCTCTCCAGGAGATGTTTGGACAAACGTCCTGCAAACTCCACTATGATGCTCTCAAATGAATTTATAACTGCCGCATGAAAGAGGGCACATCTGTTAGGGAACACGTCATGGAAATGATGGTCCAATTTAACATGGCAGAAACATATGGGGCTGTCATAGATGAGCGAACTCAGGTTGCATTCATTTTGGAATCTCTTCCGAAGAGTTTCCTACAATTTCGCAGCAATGTGATAGTGAACAAGATGGTGTACAACCTAACTGGTCTCTTAAATGAGTTTCAGCTCTATTAGTTTCTTCGGTAAAACAAGGGTCGGATAGAAAATGAGACAATAATTGTTCATTCCAAGGGTTCATCCTCTGGATCTAAAGCTGCATTTCAAAACTCTTCTTCCAATAAGACTCATGAGAAGAATGGAGACAAGGGGGATGCTCCTGCAGCTGCTGAGAAAAAGAAAAAGGATGATAGTAAATTTGATTTACTTATTTTAGAAACATGTCTGGTAGAGCATGATGAGTTTGCCTGGATACTTGATTCAGGAGCAACTAATCATGTTTGCTTTTCTTTTCAGGAAATAATTCCTTTCGGCAGCTGAAAGATGGTGAAATGACGTTCAGGGTCAGAATAAGAGACGTCGTTTCAGCTAAAGCAGTGGGAGCTGCGAAGTTATTTTTTAGAAATAGATTCTTACTTTTAGAAAGTTTGTTGATTGTTCCTAAGATTAAGAGGAATTTAATTTTTATTTCATGTTTGAATGAACAATCGTATACAATTACTTTTAATATTAATGAAGCGTTCATTTATAAAAAATGGTATACTTATTTGTTCAACCAAATTAGAAAAGAACTTGTATATATTAAGACCAACTGAAACCAAAGCACTTTTAAATCATGAATTGTTTAAAACTGCTGAAACTCAAAGAAAAAGGCAAAGAATTTCTCCAAGTAGTAACAATATTTATCTTTGGCATTTAAGACTCGGTCATATAAACATCGATAGAATCGGTCGTTTCGTAAAGAATGGACTTCTAAATGAGTTAGAAGATGATTCACTACCACCTTGTGAATCTTGTCTCGAGGGCAAAATGACCAAAAGACCTTTTATTGGAAAAGGTTATAGAGCCAAAGAGCCCTGAGAGTTAATACATTCGGATCTCTGTGGTCCAATGAATGTAAAGGCTCGAGGAGGGTACGAATATTTCATCTCATTTATAGATGATTATTCGAGATATGGTTACTTATACCTAATGGGACATAAGTCTAAGACCCTTGAAAAGTTTAAGGAGTTTAAGGCTGAAGTTGAAAACCTGTTAGGTAAAACTATTAAAACACTTCGATCTGATCGAGGAAGAGAGTATATGGATCAAAGATTCCAGGATTATATGCTAGAACATGGAATCCAGTCCCAACTCTCAGCCCCTGGTACACCTCAACAAAATGTGTATCAGAAAGGAGAAATAGAACCTTGTTTGGTATGGTTCGATCAATGATGAGCTATGCTCAATTGCCTAGCTCGTTTCGGGGGTATGCAGTGGAGACTGCAGTACACATCTTGAACAATGTTCCCTCGAAAAGTGTTTCTGAAACACCTTTCGAGTTATGGAGGGGACGTAAACATAGTTTGCGTTACTTTCGAATCTGGGGTTGTCCAGCACACGTGCTTGTGACAAATCCTAAGAAATTGGAACCTCGTTCAAGGTTGTGCCAATTTGTTGGTTACCCTAAAGAAACAAGAGGTGGTCTTTTCTACGATCCACAAGAAAATAAGGTGTTTGTATTAACGAACGCCACTTTCTTGGACGAAGACCACATAAGGGATCATAAACCACGTAGTAAATTAGTATTAGGAGAAACTACTGAAGAGTCACCAAGAGTTGTTGACGAAGCTGGACCTTCAACAAGAGTTGATGGAGGGGCTAGTTCTTTAGATCCGTCTCGTCCTTCTCAAACGTTGAGAATGTCTCGACGCAGTGGGAGGATCGTATTACAACCTGATCGCTACTTGGGTTTAACTGAAACTCAGGATTGAAATTCCGTAATTCCGTAAAGCGGAAGCGTAATTGGGACCGATTCGTAGTTAATTTTGTTTAATCTAAAATACCAATACATTGGCAATAAACTTAGAACTATTCTAGATTTATATTAAGGCCAAGCATACAAAAATATTAGATCTAAATCTAATAGGGAAAAGCGAACATACTGTCGTTGTCGTCTCTGAAATATCAAGAACGCCTTTCTTGATTTTGGACCAAGCGTCAACAATTGGGACACCACCAATTGATCTTTCCCGCTATAACTCTGAGATTAGGAACGTAGTTGTGAGACTACCTAATCTTGAATGGGAAAAACTCTTAGAGAGAAAAATTCTCTCTAGAGTTCTTGAGTTGAGAGAATATGAGAGGGAGGTGAGAATGAGACATTTGGCCTTATGGTGGCCATTTGTTGTAGTCCCTAAACCTTAGATTTAGTGTTTTATTTATAGGAGAAATGCCATGAATAAAATATTCATTTAAAATCAATTATTTCCATAACTTATTTAATCTTTTCCATAATAATCAATTCCATAACCAATTAATTCCATAATTGATTAATCTTTTCCATAAATGATTGATCACTTCCATAAGTGATTAAATCATTTCCATAAATGATTAATTACTTCCATAAGTGATTAATCATTTCCATAATTGATTAATTAATTAATCACCAATTAAATATCATATATTTAATTTCAGACCTTCTATTAGTTAATTAATTAATTACCCAATTAAATATCATATATTTAATTTTAGGCCTTCAATTAATTAATTCTATAATATGAATCAAATTCATATTAAAATTTGAACTCCTTCAAATTCTCTTATATCCTATAAATTTAATATGAATCAAATTCATATTAAAATTTGAACTCCTTCAAATTCTCTTATATCCTATAAATTTAATATGAATCAAATTCATATTAATATTTGAACTTCTTCAAGTATTTATTTCTGTCATAATAATAAAAGTTTAATTTCAAATTAGACTTTACATTTTAATGTATCACTATACATTATATTAATTCATACAAGTAACTTAATTCCCAATATGAATTTGAACTATTCAAATTCTCTCAATATATAATTGTTTCTAATTACTCTTTACGAGCTAGCAGGGGGACCTAATGGACCTACAGATCAGAAGCTCCACTGATATGAGGTTAACTAATTAAACTCATTAATCGGGTTAACCAATATTTATTAACTGTGGGTCATTCCACTAAAGACCCACAGTTGAACTCTTCTCACTGTAGAACATTTTTGTGTCCACGGATATAGACCTATACCGGTAAGTCAATCCTTCCTGAGTGTCAGTAATCACAGCTGGGTCAAATTACCGTTTTACCCCTGTGTTACATTTGTCTCCTTCAGTACCAGTGCTCCTGTAATGAACAACCTATTTATGGGTCAACCAATAAACAGAAAGTCCCTCTCGGGCCAGTGAAAGGGTGGGATCCCTTTGTTCAAGTCATGGAGTCACCACTTAAGGGAACACTCATCTACTTCTCCTAGAAGTGGGAAGGAGTGAATTCATTCTTGTGTTGTCATGTCCCCAGCCTCCCACTCGGTCTTGTCCCCAAAAAGGAAGGCATATTGAGTCGGCGTATTGGCCACTCTCACCCATGCTAATCAAAGGACAATCCCTCATGAGAAGGAGTTCATGACACACTCAGGATTAAGAATGAGTTACCTAGGTCATCCTATTGAAACAGTAACATAACTAGTTAATGGTGTTATATCTAGTGGTTTACTATTTCATGGTCTGGTCTTATGCAAACTCATTGCATAGGATACCCCCGCTTGCATGTCTACTACATGGATGCTTTGGATCAATATGTCTGTATCAAATACAAAGTGGGTCGTATCACATAGTGTTACCAGGATAAGGTACCCAACCTTATCCTTGTACTATAGACCTTTTGAGGTTGTTACTTGAACATCGATCCCCGTATGTCCCCACATACTAGTAGGGGTGTTCATCGAACCCGATGACCCGAAAAACCCGGACAACCCAACCCAAATTATAAGGGTTGGGTTGGGTTAGAATGAATTTTGGGTTGGGTTGTGTTAAAAATTCTGGGAACCGGCCGGTTCGGTTCGGGTCACGGGTTTAAGAATTTTTTTTTCGGTTCAACCCGAACCGAACCGGCAATATTAATATATATATATATATATATATATATATATATATATATATATATATATATATATATATATTTTAGGGCAACTGAAGTCTGAAAAAGCACGCCCCTTCTTCATTTTCTTGAAACGTAAGTTCACGCCGCCCCTTCCTTCGTGTTTCTTCTTCTTCTGCATCCGTTCACTTCACGCCGCCTCCATTTTTATTTTTTCTTCTTCTTCTGCATCCGTTCACGCCGCCCTCCATTTTCAGCAGCTCCCAGCCTCCCACTTCTCGTTCTCGTTTTTCTTCACGTTGCCCTCCTCTCGGCTCTCGTTTTTCTTCTTCGTCATCTTCAACCTTTCCCTCCTAACTCCCTTTGAGATCTGCGGCAGTGCTCTCAAGTCCCACCCACGCTGTGACGTCGGTTCCTCCTTTCACTTCACCGCCGCCGTTTAAAACCCAGGTCAGTTTAGTTTCGTGTTCATCTTTTTTTTTTCGTTTTTGAAACTCTGGTTTTTAGACTCTGATTTTTTAAAATGTCAATCGTTTTGTTGTTTTTTTAGATTTTTGCTCATTTTTAAACTCTGATTTTTAGTTTCAAAACAGATGGAGCTAGGCTTCAGTATAATCTGCAAAATTTGTTTCCTTGTGATGTATCTACTTATATGAAACTCTCATTTGTCTGTGGATGTGAAATTAAAGAAGTAATTTTAAGGTCCTTTTGTTTACCCCAATTTTTTTATGTGAAGTACTCGATCTACCCCAATTTTTTTAAGTTTCTGTCTTGATGCTATGTTTCACTTGATGAGAGAACTGGAACCTGTCTTTCTTCTCTCTTTAAAATTATGGGCACTTTTCGGTTCTTGAATGTATAGCTATAGTGTTGCTTATTTTCTTGCATCATGGTCTTTAAGAACTTGGCTAAGAAATTGGATGTCGGCCATATAAGGTTTTTAAACATTGAATTGAATTTATCGATGGGCTTGTTTAGAGTGTGGAATGAGCATTGCGTTGGTGGTTTGATATTGATATGCAATATCCTTTATTTATTTTTATTTTTTTTAACTCTGGTTTTTGAGTTTCAAAATAGAACTCAAAATACAATTTTACTTTGCAGATAATCACCACGGAGTCAGACACAGAAGAATCACCCCTGTCTAATTTCATTGTGAGTTAAAGTTGTCTAAGTTATATTGATTTTTAAGTTGGAAATATTGTGCATATACTTGACTGAAAGATGTTTGTGTATTTTTTATCTATGGTTGTTTGTTTGTGTATTTTTATTTATGAGATTGTTTGTGTACTGTTAGTTGGTTGTTATTTATTTTAGTTTAATTTATTTTATAGATGGACAACAGTAGTGGAAATGCAAGTGGATGTAATGAATGTAACGACGAAACTCCTGCTCCCGAAATTAGCAAGACTCCTACTCCTAGTCCTAGTCCTAAACCACCATTACCTTTACCTCCAAAGTCTAATAAAAAGAGACCTAGTAAACAAACTTCTTCTGTATGGGATCATTTCACAAAAATTGAAGTGGGTGATAACGATGGAGCTAGGTGTAAATGTAATTATTGTGACAAGGATTATGCATGCGACACTAATAGTTGTGGAACTAGCACTTTATGGAAGCACTTAAGAAATCAATGTAAAAAGTATCCATATAGAGAACAAGAAAAAGGACAAACCACCTTAACACTTGTTCCTTCTAATGATGGAAAAGGAGGTAGTGCTAGTAATTTTGTGACAACATTGTTTAGTCAACAAGTGTGTAGAACAGCATGTGCTAAGATGATAATTATTGATGAGCTGCCTTTCAGATTCGTAGAGAATGAGGGTTTTAGACACTTTTGTAGTATTTCGTGTCCTAAGTTTGACATTCCATCGAGAGTAACAGTAGCTAGAGATGTTTTTCAGCTTTATCTTGAAGAGAAAAAGCAGTTGAGAACATGTTTAGTTAAAAACTCTCAAAGGGTTTGTCTTACAACTGATACTTGGACTTCATTACAAAATGTTAACTACATGGTAATCACTGCACATTTTATTGATTCTGAATGGCGTCTGAATAAGAAGATTTTGAACTTTTGTCAAGTTGCTAATCATAAGGGAGAGACTATTGGTAAGGTGATTGAGACTTGTTTGTTGGAATGGGGGATTGACAAAGTTTTTTCCATCACTGTTGATAATGCAAGTTCTAATGATGTGGCTATTTCTTATATTAAGAGAAGATTGAAAAGTTGGAAATCTGTTGTCCTAGATGGAGAACTATTACACATGAGGTGTTGTGCTCACATAATTAACCTCATAGTGAATGATGGGCTGAAGGACATGCATGAATCTATTGCTAGTGTTCGTAATGCAGTAAGATATGTTCGATCATCACCTAAAAGATTGACAACATTTAAAGCTTGTGTGAAACAAGAGAAAATTGAGTGTAAGGCTCTTGTTTGTTTAGATGTGTCAACTAGGTGGAATTCTACTTATTTAATGCTTGATCATGCAATCAAATTTGAGAAAGCTTTTAAAATTTTGGAGGAAGAGAAAACGGAGTCAGATTTTGTTGATTATTTTGAGGAAGATGACCATGGAAATAAAAGATTGGGGCCACCAACTGCATTTGATTGGGAAAATGTGAAGGTGTTTGTTAAGTTCTTGAAGAAGTTTTATGATGCCACTAATAAAATAAGTGGTTCTTTGTATGTGACTTCTAATGTTGGTTTTCATCAACTTTATGGTATTCAATTTAGTTTAATGAAGTGGAGCAGAAATCCCAACTCTATTCTATGCAATATGGCTTCCAATATGAAGAAAAAGTTTGACAAGTATTGGGGTTCAATTGAAAAGATTAATAAGTTGTTATTTATTGTTGTGGTGCTTGATCCTCGTTACACGTTGGATTATGTGTCGTATTCCTTTTCTACTGTTTATGATGCTAGTGTGGTTAAAGAGATGGTTGAGAATGTCAAGATATATTTATATCGTCTGTATGAATTTTACAAATCTCATGACAAAACCAAACGAGGTAGTAGTAGTACTACTACTTATAGTGGTGGTGGTTCTCAACAATCAAGCGTTGTCACTAGTATAGACACTGCAGATGATGAGGATACTGATATACAGACGGGTTATAAGAGAAGAAGAGAAGAGGAGAGTTCATTAGAAGTGGAGAATGACTTGGATCGATATTTGTCTGACAAGAATGAGGAGCTTAATGATAGTTTTGATGTTTTGTATTGGTGGAAAGTGAATGGTCATAGATACCGCATTTTATCAAAAATTGCCCAAGATGTTTTGGCTGTTCCTGTGTCTACTGTGGCTTCTGAATCTGCATTTAGTACGGGGGGTCGGGTCCTTGATTCCTTTAGAAGTTCTTTGACTCCTAAAACGGTGGAGGCTTTGATATGTACGCAAAATTGGATTCGAGGCAACTCAATGTTATTAGATCTTCCTCCACAGCTTGAAGAGTTAGAGACTTATGATAAGATTGAGTCAGGTAATTAAATTATTTTCTAATTGTTGTGGATCTAAACTCTAAAGTGTACTATGATCGAATAATATATATTTAGTTCTGTTTGGTTTGGTTTATTTTTTCAGATATTACATAGCCAATAATTCTTGTAGTGAAAAATGAAAATTCTTTGTTTGTTGCAGGAATTGCTGTATGGAATGCTACAATATATCATAGCCTTGGACATAGGTGCAACAGATCATTAAATGAGTTGGTCAGTTGCATTGTGCTATTATACGAAAACCACACATTTTTTAACCTTAAGAACAAGGACACTTAGGGAAGAACTTGGGCACCTGAGCTTTGGGCTATTTAAAGGAAATGATGTTGAAATAAAAAATAGACAGAGTGTGGGTGGTAGATAGAAAAAGTGCAGAAACACGAACCTTACAGAGTAGATAGAAAAAGTGCAGAAAGAACAAAAATGGAACGAGGAAGAGACAAAAAGACAATCTAGAAAGCTCTTATTTGTTTGATTTTCTCTTACGTTCTCTCTCTCTTTTGTTCTTGTTTTCTTGCAAATCGGGGGAAAGGTGATGGAGCTCAAATTGAAACTTGGTAGAGAAAAATAAACAACATTTAATGGATGAAATGGAGTTGTGCAATGTACCTGGAGAGAAGGGCGTTTGTAACCCTAAGAATTGCAGAAAGGGGAAATCTATTGGCAATGGGCAGAGGTGAACCAATGACAGTAGCCATCAATGGAGTAAGGCGAATAGGGGAGAACCACCGACGATGGGCTGAGGCAGATAGATGATGGCGAGCAACGAATGACTGAGGCAAATGGTAGACGCAAACTGCAGAGAGATGAGAGTGGCCTTCGAGAGAAAACAAGGGTTTTCGAGGAGAGTTGAGTTATAAAAAAACGGGAGTGAGGGAACACGACGCCTGAAGGGATAATAGCCCTTGCGCAGCGGAAGCATATCAGAGACCTTTTTCCCAAAACAGGCCATGATCGGAATACCGATACGTTGGCAAAAAAATAAATATTTTACAGCAGAAAGAAAACATATACATGCTGTAAAATACATGAAAGCATGCTGGAAAAATAAATAAAAATTCTAGATCTAATCTAGAATTGGATCCTAATGATCCTAGGTCAAGAACCACTTACCCTTGAAGAGATTCTTGATCGTTTTGCCAAATTTTCTCCGAATGGCTCTCAAAAAACAGCAGCAAGAGGTCCTTAATCTCGCTGGAAAATAGCCACGAACACCACCACTTGATGACACCGGTATCCTCGAAAGGGATTGCGCGTTGGGTGCTTGTGGGAGCAAAATCTCTAAGGGAATTAGGGAGATTTTTTGTCTCTAGAGTTGAGAGAAGAAGTTTTTTTTTGTGGGATTCACCAAGAGTGAGTAACTGAATGAATTGAATTGTGCGCAAAGAAACCAATTGCCCCTTAAACGCCTCTCATCCCACGCATAAAAGGAGGAAGACACGTTCCCATCAGTTAGGTTAACTGATGGGAAAAATTAATTAATATTTAATTAATATTAATTAATCTTTTAAATTAAATTAACCCTTAATTTAATATTAATGTGTTTTTGTATAAACATATTTATACAAACCTTCCTTTTATCCTATGGTTTTAATTAAATTTAATTAAACAAAATTTAATTAAATTAAATTAAAACGGAAATATTAATTAATTCACCAATTAACTAATATTATAATTAAATATCATATATTCAATTATACTTCTCTCATATAAACTATAGAATTAATATACATCATATGTGCATTAATTATAACCTATAGTTTTAAATATGAATCACATTCATATTTAAGTTTAATATTCGAACACCTTCGAATATTCAATTTACCCTTAGAATTTTACCTCAACGCCCCTAGGGAGCTACCGGTGGGACCTAATGGACCTACAAATCAGAAGCTCCAACGATATGAGATTAATTGGCTAAACTCATTAACCAAGTTAATCAATATTCGTTAACTGTGGTTCACTCCACTATAGAACCACAACTGCACTCTTCTCACTGCAGATATATTTCTGTGTCCACGGATATCGACCGTCAACAGCAAGTTAGCCCTTCACGTGTGCTCGTACCCCAGCTTGGTCAAATTACCGTTGTACCCCTGGGCTACCTCTTGGTCCTTAAGTACCAGTGCTCCTCTAATGAACAACCTGTTTGAGGTCCAACCAACAAACAGAAATCCCTCTCGTGCCATAGAGAGGGTAGGGCCCATTGTTCAAGACCCGGAGACACCATTTAAGGGAACACACCTCTACTTACCCTAATATCGGGAAGGAGTGAATTCCATCTTGTAAGACTATGTTCCCAGCTCCCCACTCGGTCTTGTCCCCAAAATGGTAGGCTTATTGAGTCGGCGAACAGGCCACTCTCACCCGTACAAATCAAAGGACAATCCCTCATGGACAGGAGTCCATAATCCACTCAGGATTAAGGCCAAGTTGTCTAGGTCATCCTAGTGAAATAGAAACCGAGCTAACTAACGGTGTTACAGTTAGTGGTTAACTATTTCGCGGTCCGGTCTTTGTGCAAACTCATTGCACAGGATACCCTCACTCGCATGTCAGCTACATGAACGCGTTGGATCAATACGTTTGTATCAATATACAAAGGGGGTCGTATCCATAGTGTCACCAGGATAAGGTACCCAACCTTATCCCTATACTACAGACCCTTTAGGCTAAAACTTGAACATTGATCCTCGTATGTCCCTACATACTAGTTCAAGCCTCATTCTATTAGCCTTGGATGTTTAATTTATTGGATTAGGGTTAACAAGACAAGATATAATACAAACATGAAAAAATTCATCAATTTTATTAATGTTCGGTCAAATGTACATTTACTATCTACGAGTTTTAGGGCATAAAACCCAACAACGCCTACTAAAAATGAAGAGGGAAAAGGGGGGAAAACGCCAACCCTACCTTATTTTAGGCTAAATTATAAAAAATACCCCTGAACTATGGGGTTTGTTTCAAAAATGCCCCTGAACTTTAAAAAGTTTCAAAAATACCCCTAAACTTTGAAGAATGTTTCAAAAATACCCTTGCTGTTAATTTTGGATGGAAACCGTTAAAGTTTGAGTTTCAAAAATACCCTTCAACTTTCAAAAAAAACTCAAAAATACCCTTATTGAAAAATGATCCTCTTTTTTCCTCCTCTCTCACCGTAAATTCTTTCTCTATGAAAATTAATGCAAAACTTTGCTTATAAAGGTTGTGTGCAACTCAATACTAGATAAAAACAAACTTTGAAATCGAGTTTTCTCTTTTAAAAAGTGTAAAAAAGATAAGTGTGAGAAAACAACATATATATATATATATATATATATATATATATGTTGTTTCATTTTTTGCTCTCTTTGTTTGTGTATCTTAATGATAAGAAGAAGAAATGTTTATAAGACTGTGGGCTTGGTCCATTTATAAGATTAATCAATCAAAAGTTTTATATATGATTTTGTTCTTATTGATATTTAAGAATTGTTAGAATCCGTATACAACAATAGTTTCATTTATTTTTCGTAAAAGGAATATAGAGAAAGCTAATGGGGTAATAGTTGGTGAGGAAATAATATTGAAAAGACTACCAACAAATGAAGTCAAGCACATGTAGAATTTCAAGAACAAAACAAATGTCATCTTGAAGATTCGATACGAAAATCTAGCCAAGTGCTTTGGATGTGTTGAAAGAGAAAGAAAACTCCTAGATTATGAATACATGACAAATAAGTAAAGTTTCTTATTAATTTTTGGAAGAAGAGTTAATTTACGGTGGGAGAAGGAAATAAAAAAAAGAAGCATTTTTCAATAAGGGTATTTTTGAAATTTTTTTGAAAGTTCAAGGGTATTTTTGAAACTAAAACTTTAACGGTTTCCATCCAAAATTAACGGCAAGGGTATTTTTGAAACATTTTTCAAAGTTCAGGGGTATTTTTGAAACTTTTTAAAGTTCAGGGGCATTTTTGAAACAAACCCCATAGTTCAAGGGTATTTTTTATAATTTAGCCCTTATTTTAATATTCTAATATTTTATTTCAAAAAAAAAAAATCTAATATTTAGTGACATCGAACATAACCTTTAGCAATGTGATAAATATGTTGCTAAAAGGAAAACTTTTTGTGGCGCGAGTTTACGCGTCTCTAAAACTATTACTGACATCTAATTTTATGGCGTCACTGAAAATATGTAATTGCGACATTTGGTTTACGGTGCCGCTAAAAGTCATCTTTAGCGGCTTATTTTTGCTGCGTCACTAAAAACTTGTCACTGAAAACGTATTTTCTTGTAGTGATTATACTTGAAAGAAGTAGTCATTTTAGACTTTTTGGTTGCATTTTCTTTACCTAATTGCAAAGTCTTTCATGTTCTATCAATACCAACATCAAAACACATTATAGCCAGAGAAATCACTTTATTAAATAGTAACATTATGTAAATAATCAACCAAAGTAAAAAATAAAAAATATATATATATCAAATTATTTGTCATTATTTTAATTCAAATAGGTGGGTGGAAATATAAACCCAAGTCATATTAATTCAATATATTTTTTTATGTTAAGACAAGTATCACTCACTAAAAGGTTAGAGATATGAATTTTCACTCTCACATGTGATTAAATTTAAAAAAGAAAAAGAAAAGTTAATTGTTTGTCATTTATAATAAATTAAAAATTGATATTAGTATCTTTTTTTGAAAAATAAAAATTGATATTAGAATCCTAGTCAATAAATAATTTAAATATAGTCGTATATTGCTTGAAAATTATTAAATGATTATTATATTTATGTGGTAATCACTTAATATTGAATCGCATGAGACCCAACGACCACGAACAAATGACCAGAGGCACCGTCAACCATGTTAGCATAAAATTCCCTCATAACAAGCACAACTGTAGCCTCAGATTGTTGGACAAATTCAGTACACCCACGTTGCTCAATATTTTAAAATAGTAAGCGTTGGTGAGTCTCGTCAGGTTAAAGACCTCGCTCGTTGGACTACGTAGTGGTGGAAGCGCTCAACTGCCTCCTCATAGATCAACTTTTGTATAGTTTTGTATCACTAAACTAAGGGTGTGTTTGGTTTAACTTTTCAAGTGTTTAATTTTGAAAATAAATCATTTTGAAAAAAATTATAGTGTTTGGCAACTGCTAAAAATGACTTATTAGAAAATGAGATTGATAAATAAACCATTTTGAGGGAAACACTTGAAACCAACTTCTTAAAAAAGACTTCTTAAGTAAACAAACATATGAGTGTTTAAATTTTAAACAATTTTTATACAAAATGTTTTTTAAAAAATGCATTCTTGAAAAACATTTAAATTAAAATGTATTCTAAACGGACCCTAAGTCTAAATATTATCTAATATGAAGATTAAATTACAAGTTTAATCCTTGAATTTTATAATTTGTGTCTAGTAAGCTCTTAAACTAGTTTTTGAATTTTATAATTTGTGTCTCATAGATTCTTAAACTTTTGATTTTGTGTCTAATAAGTAATTGAATTTTAAAAATATATTTAATAGATCCACAAACTTTCAATTTTGCATCTAATAAATCTTAGATATATTACTTTTTTTAAAATTAATTTTTCTATTAGACGTAAAATTTAATTTTGTATCTTATTAAACTTTAGATTTTCGATTTTAAAACTAATAAATACATTAATTGTAAAAAAAAATTCATATAGATTTAGGACTTATATATAAGACACAAAATTAAATTTTTATGTCCGATGGAACATTTAATTTTTTAAAATTTTGTATATGTCAGAGACATATTGGATACAAGTTTGAAACTTTAGAGATCTATTAGATACAAAATTAAAAATTCAAAGGCCTATTAAACACTTTTTATAGTTCGATATCATATAGACACACAAATTTAAAAGTTTAAGCCTCGTTTAATAACCATTTGGTTTTTGGTTTTTGGTTTTTGAAAATTAAGCTTATAAACATTCATTCCACCTATACATTTACTTGGTTTGCTATCTACATCCTTCTCTTGATTCCAAAAACCAAGTCAAATTTTGAAAAAAAAAAAAAAAAAGTAGTTTTCAAAAACTTGTTTTTGTTTTTGAATTTTGGCTAAGAAATCTAATGTCTCCTTGGCAAAAATGAAAACCATGGTATGAAAATTAAGAAAAAAACAAGTATAAATTTGAAAAACCAAAAACCAGATGGTTATCAAACGGGGCCTTAGGGACTAAATTTGTAATTTAACCTAATATGAATTTGTGCTCCCCTAGTAACAAAGTTCTAGGTTTGCCCCGACATCTAAGAAACCATTATATTATTATAGACAAATACCAACATTGATGTATTTTCAAAAAAAAAAAAAAAAAAAATACCAGCATTTATGTCCTCATGTACAGATGGAATATTATCTTTAAAAAAAGAAAAAACAAAACTTAATAACTTAGGTCGTGTTTGATAATCATTTGGTTTTTGAAAATTAAGTTTGTTTTCTCTCAATTGCCTTATCATAGTTTTCATCTTAACAAATTAAAGGACACACTTGAATTCCTAACTTGACTTGGTTTTTGAAAACATGGGAAGAAAGTTGATAGCAAAACTAAGAAACTTATAGGTGGAAGTAGTGTTTTTATGCTTAATTTTCAAAAACCAAATGATGATCAAAGGGAGTCTTAAGTGTTAAAATGAGAATTTTGACATATTATAAGGGCATGATTTAAATCATTTAGGAATTTTATGTAATTTAGTCCAAAGTAGAAAAGATATAGTTTTTGGGAAAAATACACTTTTAGTCCCTGAGGTTTGGATTTGGTTTCATTTTAGTAACTCCAACTATTTTTCTCTGTTAAAAATTAACAGTTTGCTGACGTGGCATCATTTTTTATTTTAAAAATTATTTTCTTAAATTTTAAAATAAATTAATTATAAAAAATATTTTTTTTTTATTATTTCATTTTTTCTTCTTCTCCATTGCCCTTTCTTCTTCTTCTCCATATCCCTTCTTCAACCCTAACCCTACCGCCCGTTGTCGTCAACCGCTGGCAGCTAATTTTTTTTTCCCTCTTCTTCTCTTCTTTTCTTCTTCTCCTTTCTTCCTTTTCCAAAGTTTTTGTTTTAAAAAAAAATGAAAAAGGAAGGGGGAGGGACCTCCCCCTCCAGTTCGGCGCCAAAAACGAAGGAGGGAGGTCTCTCCCTCTCTTCTGTTGCTAATATGTATACTTTTTATACCACATCGTACCAAATCATCCTTTGTTAGTGTTGGGAGTGCGCCCAAAGTCCCACATCGGCTAGATAAGGGGATGATCATGGGTTTATAAGGGAGGACAAGTTCTCCATTGGTATGAGGCCTTTTGGGGTGAACCAAAAGCAAAGCCATGAGGGCTTATGCCCAAAGTGGACAATATCATACCATTGTGGATATATGTGTGTGTCCGGTAGTCCCTAACAAGTGGTATCATAGCCATGCCCCGGGAGTAGCCGTGTCGGGAGGAATCCTCGGATGCCGAACAAAGAAGTTGTGAGCCTTAAAGTAGTCATGGGGAGATCCGTGGTTGAGCTCTGGGCAGGCGGGTATACTCCGAAGAAGAGGAGTTGTGTCCTGTGGATAAGAGCTAGAACTCTCGGTAAAGCGGTGAAGCCTAGAGAGTTGGACGGATAGATGACTATTTGAGGGGAGGCTCGGTGGTACTTTGTTCGAGGGGAGGATTGTTGGGAGTGCGCCCAAAGTCCCACATCGGCTAGATAAGGGGATGATCATGGGTTTATAAGGGAGGAAAAGTTCTCCATTGGTATGAGGCCTTTTGGGGTGAACCAAAAGCAAAGCCATGAGGGCTTATGCCCAAAGTGGACAATATCATACCATTGTGGAGATATGTGTGTGTCCGGTAGTCCCTAACAAGTGGTATCAGAGCCATGCCCCGGGAGTAGCCGTGTCGGGAGGAATCCTCGGGTGCCGAACAAAGAAGTTGTGAGCCTTAAAGTAGTCATGGGGAGATCCGTGGTTGAGCTCTGGGCAGGTGGGTATACTCCGGAGAAGAGGAGTTGTCCTGTGGATAAGAGCTAGAACTCTCGGTAAAGCGGTGAAGTGGGCCCATCGCCTAGAGAGTTGGACGGACTCTTGGTAAAGGAGAGTTCCGAGTTTGACGGATAGATGACTAGTTGAGGGGATGCTCGGTGGTACTTTGTTCGAGGGGAGGATTGTTGGGAGTGCGACCAAAGTCCCACATTGGCTAGATAAGGGGATGATCATGGGTAGGGGATGCTCGGTGGTACTTTGTTCGAGGGGAGGATTGTTGGGAGTGCGACCAAAGTCCCACATTGGCTAGATAAGGGGATGATCATGGGTATATAAGGGAGGACTAGTATCTCCATTGGTATGAGGCCTTTTGGGGTGGATCCAAAAACAAAGCCATGAGGGCTTATGCCCAAAGTGGACAATATCATACCATTGTGGAGATATGTGTAGTGTCCGGTAGTCCCTTACAGTTAGTTTAATCATCATGCTACATTGATACTTAAATAATTAAATAATTATTATGTTAGTAACATAATATTTTTAAAATTAAAATCAAAAGTTGAAAGTTGTAATTAAAAATTTTTTGAATTGTAATTTGACAAAAAAAACTATAATGGATTTCCTCGTTTTATTCTTCAAAAGTTTTCACCACTTTTTTTAATATGTTACTAAAAAAACATTATTTAAAATTGATCTTTCCTTAATTATCTTTCTAGACTTGAATTTAAATATAATCACGATATTATTAAGTTCAAATAATTAAAAAAAGACTAAAAAAAATATAAAACTAATTTAATAATAGAAAAATAATTATTAATTAATCTGTCACAAAATAAATATAAAATTGATGCAAGTTTGACAAAGAGATACACATAAATTTAGCTTAAATTAAAATTGATAAGAAAAAATCAAAATACACTTCAAATAGAGTGCTTAATTTAAAATTTGTCTTTTTTATTGTCTATTATAAAAAAGTACAATAATCAAATAAAGATGATCCATAATATATTTACAAAATAAAGTTAAAATTTGAGTTGACTAAAAAGCAAGTCTTTGATTGACTTCTTGGTTGCATTTTCTTTACCTAATTGGAAGTTTCATCTCATATCATCTGACACTGCATCTAAGTTGAAGACCATTATACTATTGTAGAGAAATATTGGTGTTGATGTCCTCATGTACGAATGAAATACTATTTCAAAAAAAAAAAAAAAAAAAAAACTTTAATAACTTAAGTGTGAGAATGAGAATTTTGAAATACTATAAGGGCATAATTGAAATTATATAGGAATTTTATGTAATTTAGTCCAAAGTTGAAAACATAGTCCCATTTGGACCATTTAGGCCCCGCTTGATAACCATTCGTTTTTTGTTTTTGAAAATTGTGCTTATTTTCTATCCATCTTCATACCATGGTTTTCATTTTTGTTAAGGAAACACTTGAGTTCCTAGCCAAATTCCAAAAACAAAAACGAGTTTTTGAAAACTATTTTTTTTTTGTTTTAAAAAATTGGCTTGGATTTTGAAAACATATGAAAGAATGTAGATAAAAAACAAAGAAACTTGTGGGTGAAAATAGTGTTTATAAACTTAATTTTCAAAAACCAAAAACCAAAAACGAAATGGTTATCAAACGGGGCCTTAGTTTTTGGTTTTTAGTTTTTGAAAATTAAGTTTGTTTTCTCTCCCTATCCTTACCATGAAATTAAGGTGAAAACAAGCACAATTTTCAAAAACCATGGTTATCAAACAGGATCTAATTTTTTTTAGTTTTCAAAACTCAACTTGGTTTTTGAAAACATGAGAGGAAAATATATAACAAAACCAATAAACTTATTGGTGGATCTAGTGTTTTTAAGTTTAATTTTCAAAAACAAAAAACTAAAAACCAAATAGTTATGAAAAGAGGACATAGTTTTTTTGTTTTTTTTTTTTTTTAATGTTTTTTTAACTGATGAAATAAAGTAGAAAACAGAGTTGCCTCAAAGTCTTTGATGGTCCAACAAAAGGGGACTTCTTGCTCAGTTTTTCTCTCTTTAAAGACTTGTTGACTCCATTTTCCTTACACATGATTACAGTCAGCTCCAATTCCATCTATTCAATCCCCACCTATGTGTAGGGTTGGCTGAAAAAATAATCTCAAGTTTATAAAGTGTTTTGATTTCTTAATTTTCAATTTTGCTCCTCAACATTTTTATTTTAGTCTATAAAATAAAATAAAACTCTTTTTTTTACTAATATTTTTTCTTCAATTATTTGACACCGGATTTGATGTGGTTTTCAACGTATTAAAATGCTTAAATAAATATTTATTGAAGTTTCTTAGGATAGTGGTAGTTACGGTGAGTATTAGGTTGGGTCGAAGTTGATGATGAGATAATTTTTTTAAATTAAAATAAAAATTTAAATGTTATAATTAAAAGTTTTTGAAGTTTTAGGACTAAATTAAAATTTGACCAAAACACTATAATTGATTTCCGTGTTCTATTCTTCAAAAGTTTTACTAGCAAAAAAAATATATTTAAAATTTATCTTTTCTTAATTATCTTTTTAGACTTGAATTTAAATATAATCACATATTATTTTAAGTTAAAATAATGAAAAAAAAAAACGTGAAGCTAATTTAATAATAGAAAATAGTTAATTGTTTCAAAAAAAAAAAAATAATAGAAAATAGTTAATAATCCGAATAAAATAAAATTTTTGTAAGTTTGACAATGAGATACAAATAAATTTAGCTTAACTTAAAAGTTGACAAGAAAAAATAAAAATAAACTTCAAATAAAGTACTCAATTTAAAATTTGTTTATGGAAATAATTTTTCTTTTCGTGTGTCTGTTATAAGAAATAAATTCCATGTTTGAGAAACTTAGTGAAATTAAAAAAGTAGAATAATCAAATAAAGATGATCCAAAATATATTTACAAAATAAAGTTACAACTTGAGTTGACGGAAAAGGAAGTCTTTGATAGACTTCTTAGTTGCATTTCCTTTACTTAATTGGAAGTTTCATATTTGATATGCTTGTCATTGTCATTTTATCTATTTGAAGACTTTGATATGGCTCGTTTAAGTGATCCTATTAATTCAATATATTTTTTGTGTCAATTTAAACATATAACTCTACTGTTAAGACATGTATTACTGACTCAAAGGTCAGAGATAATGACTAATTTAAGCATAACTCAATTGATTAAAACATAATACTTTTTTACTTAAAGGCTTAAGATTCAAGTTTTTTTTTTTTTTTTTTTTTTTTTTTTTTTTTTTTTTGACTCCCTTGGTTTGTGCTGTGAAACAAACCACCAGTGGGAGAAACATATTGGAATAGTCAAATAATAAAAAAGGGAGAAAATCAATTTATACTTCTTAACTTTTCATGTTGTATCAATTTTCACCGTGAACTTTCAATTTCATCAATTGGATCTTAAAATTAGACAAGTGTTTCAGTTTTAGCAAAAAACAATGCACAAATTTCTGCTAATTTGCCCACTAATTTTAACAAAAAAAAACAATGTAAAAATATCTATAAACTCACTAATTTCAATAAAATCAAGTTTTGCACAAAATTATGTTTGATGCACAAATTAATCATTGAATAACCTTGCCAAAATTTAAAAAGAAAAAAAAAAAAACAAGCTCAACTATCTTTTTTTTTTTTTTTAAATAATCTTATCAATTTTAAACCATACATATGTTTTAGAATTAATTTAATGCATTTGAGAATACCATTTTTGATCTTTCAAACGAACACTAATAAGAGGGTTAAAATTGCAACACTTTTTACCATTTAGAGTTAAAATTGTAATACTTATTTAAGTTTGGTATGTAATTTTGTGAATTTGAAAGTTATGGATAAATTGATATAACATGACAAAGTTTAATTATCAATTTTTTTTTTTTTTTTTTAAAAAAAGACCCAAAATATATTCAGAAAATAAAGTTAAAAATTGAGTAGACTTAAAATCAAGTCTTTGATGGGTCCACAAAAGGTCTTCTTTCTTATATTATCTCGAAGAACTTGTCACGCAATTGCAAATCCTTATCAATGTAAATTCATCCATTCAAGATTTAGGATGAAATTGACAAACAATTTTAATAAAGAATAAAGTATTCAAATTAAAGAAATAATTGACTCAGTCAATGTTACTAAATTATTTTTATTGGGAGTGTGACCAAAGTCTCATATTGACTGATAAGGGAATGATCATAGGTATATAAGAAGGACAAATATCTCCATTGGTATGAAGTCTTTTAGGTGGCAAAGCCTTGAGTGTCCAAAGTGGACGATAACATACCATTGTGGAGATATATAAACTCAAACAATTAAACTAGATAATAAAAAATTTAAATACAGTATGTCTATTGCTTGACAATTATTATATAGCTATGAATGAATTAATGAGGTTTAATTTGAACATGATATATTATTGATCAAAGTTTTAAATTTACTATCTCTGTACCCTGTAAAATAGGTCAATTTTTTTTTTTTTAAGAAAAGAAAAAACTACTCATCACGAATTACATTAAATGGTAAAACGGATCTTTTTTTTAATCATGCTTCTGAAATATTTTTTCGAAAAGAAAATATGAAAAATAAAAATTTGATTCCAATTCCACAAAAATTCAATATCTAATTGATTCTTATTCATTTATTTTAATGATATCAGTGGTGTGTGCCAAAACAATAAAATTGATATTTACAATTAAGGGTGGCTAAAATGGAAAAAGAAAAAGAAAAAGAAAAATTCATTTATTTATAAAGTGAACCCCAACTCTATACCCAATTCAGAGTCAGTTGGAGCAAAATGAGAAAAATTGTAATTGGTGTGTTAATTGTGGTGCTACTCCACTTTTGTTTGTCCGAAAGTTCAGCCACAAGTTGCATCCAAAAGGAGTTGGAAGCTCTCCTTCAACTCAAGAAAAGTTTTTATGATCCTTCTCATCGCTTGGCTTCATGGACTGGAACAAATTGCTGTACTTGGGATGGAATCGCTTGTGATCAAATTACTACTCCACATCTTACTCACATTCATCTCCGATACAATGATCAGGTTTATTCATCCCTTGATACACGTTTATATAGCAATTCCATTGACTCTAGTTTGTTTGAGTTCAAGTACTTAAACTACTTGGATTTAAGTGGGAACTACTTCAACTATACTCAAATTCCCAACTTTTTAGGTTCAATGGTTGAATTAAGATATCTTAATCTTTCTTATGCATTTTTTTCTAGAAAAATTCCTCCTCATTTAGGAAACCTTACTAAATTGGTCTTTCTTGATTTATCATCTTATGACTGTAGTGGGAGTGATGTTGAATGGATATCTCAACTTTCTTCCTTACATTATCTTGGCTTGGGTGGGATGAACTTTTCAAAGACTTCGAACATAATGCAAATACTTAGTTCTCTTCCTCTGTTGTCGTCCTTAACATTGAGTTCTTGTAGCCTTCAAAACATCCATCTGTCTTTCGGTTCCTTGAATTCTTCCTTTCTTTCTAGAATTCAACTTCTAGACTTGTCTTTTAATCACTTTAATGGTCCACTTTCTAATAAGGTTTTCCAAAATATGTCTTCCTTGAGATTCCTATACCTTTCGAGCAACAAGTTCACTACCATTGAAGGTGGGCTTTGGTCCTTCATTGGAAACCATTGTGGCCTAAAGGTATTTGATTTATCGTTGAATTATGATGTTGGTGGAAATGCGTTTGGAAGTTATGGAAATGTATCTATGCATTGCAATAGATACGATCTTCAAGTGCTAGACTTAACATATACATTAGTGAAAAACAAAATTCCAGATTGGTTAGGAAAGTTCACGAACTTGCAGTCCCTTAATCTTCAAGGCAGTGACATGTATGGTCCAATTCCTGCTTCACTTGGAAATTTATCAAGTTTGGAATATTTAGATCTTTCATTAAATGCTTTAATTGGAGCAATTCCAACTTCATTTGGAAGATTATTGAATTTGAAAGAATTGTATCTTAGAGAAAACAGATTGGAGGAAGTAGATGATGAATGTTTTATCCAACTTGGAAATTTGGAGGTGTTGGACATATCAAAAAACTCGCTCAAAGGTGTTCTTACAGAAGCTAGTTTTGCAAATCTCTCTCAGTTGAAGGCCTTACGCTTTGGCTATAATGAGCTTGTTTTGTTGGACATGAAATCTGATTGGGTTCCTCCCTTTCAATTAAAATATCTTGATGGAGAGTCATGTATTGGTTGTTTTGGAAGTGAGTTCCCTCATTGGCTTCGAACACAAAAGGCATTGGATTATTTGCAGTTGTCCAATATGAATATCTCAAGTGCTTTACCAAAATGGTTGATAGGACAAAATCTCACCTTTTTGGATCTTTCCCACAACCAAATCGTGGGGCCACTTCCTACGAGCATTACCGATCAATTGCCCAATTTGAAAGAGTTGCATCTCAATGATAATCTTATCAATGATTCTTTACCACCCTCACTTTGCAAATTGAAGAGTTTGAGATATTTGGATCTTTCCAACAATAGGCTATTTGGAATGGTTCAAGGTTGTCTGTTAACTCCAAACTTGAATGTTTTAGATTTGTCATCCAACAAGTTTTCAGGGACCTTTCCATATTCACATGGAAATGATCTTTCAGAGCTTGAAGAGTTGTACTTGGGAAACAATAAATTTGAGGGATCCATGCCAATTGTCTTGAAGAATTCCAAATATTTGAAAATTTTGGATCTTGAAGGAAATAAATTCTCTAGAAACATCCCCACATGGGTTGGTAATAATCTTGAAAATTTGAGAATTTTAAGGCTACGAGGTAATTTGTTTAATGGTACCATTCCTTCAAGTTTGTGCAATCTCACTCACTTACACATTTTGGATCTCGCACATAACCAATTAGAGGGAAGTATCCCATCAAATCTAAGCAATTTTGATGCAATGATAGGAAAAACGATGACATATGTGGAAGTCTCATCATATTGCTTTGGTAGACATGGATTTTATCGATGGTGTAACATTGCTACAAGAAATGTTGGGCAATTTATTAAATCTGGCTACTTCAATTACTCTTTGTTCCAGATAGAATTAATGGTGAATATAGATCTTTCCAAAAACTACTTGGTTGGTTTCATTCCAAGTGAGATAACGATGCTTAAAAGGTTAATTGGATTGAATCTATCCCACAACAATCTCACGGGGACAATTCCTACTAAAATGGGGGCAATTGAGTCGTTGGAATCACTCGACTTATCTTTCAACCAACTTTCTGGGCCAGTTCCAAGGAGCATATCAGAACTAAATTCATTAGGCGTGTTGGACTTATCCCACAACAATCTTTCTGGAGAAATTCCTCGAGAGGGTCATCTCTCCACATTCAACGAGGCTTCTAGTTTTGATGTCAATCCTTATCTTTGTGGGGATCCACTTCCGGTGAAATGTGCAATTGAGACTCCATTTGAGCCACCATTCAAAATGGAGAATCTAGATCAAGAAGAGGATAAATGGGAGAAGCAATTGCTTTACATTATGATAATGCTTGGATATGTGATTGGGTTTTGGATAGTTGTTGGAGCATTAATATTGAAAAGGAGTTGGAGATATGCTTATTTCAAATTTGTGGACGACACTAAATACAAATTTCAAGCGATAATATGGTGGAACATAGACATGCTTAAAGGAATCTGCACTCACAAAGGAGTTGGTAAACGTAAAGGTAATTTTGTTATTCTTCCAGTTTTGATATATTTAGTTAGTTTTTTTAATTATTAAATTCAGCCCTACACAAATGAAAATATAATATTGCAATGGTTGAAAATGTAACAAATTATTCATTGCCATTGGATAGAATTTTCTTTTCCCCTCTCATGGTAAAAGTTGCTGGAAGGTGATCACTTTTAATTTCACCTTTGGGTCTCACATAACATCAATATAATGAGAGGAAAGTTCACATAATTAGATTAGAGTTATATCTTGCTAAGGTTTCAATTTTCGATTAAGTACAAACATTTTAAATTTGTTGCTCGCTAGGATGATTGTACTCTGTTTTTTATTATTCATGCATAATCATCGTAGTTTTACCTTAAATTTAAATTAAATGTGATAACAAATCTATTTTCACATTTTATGCAGGCAATGCTACATAAAAATAATAAAAAAATTCATATGATCAACAACAACGTTCCTTTCCATCCATCTTGAACTCCTTTCAGGAATTTGAAGTATGGTGAAGCTTTCCTATGGTTTTCTTTCGTAATGGTTCATGCTGCTATATGAATACAAAATTACAGTAGTTTTGGTTGTTGAAATAAAGTTTTGTTGAGAATATGTGAAATTGATAATATATCTCTTTTCTTGGATGTAACTTTCTATTTTATTGAACTTTGATACTGATATTGTCCAAAATGTTGTTGAAATTAATGAAGATGAATATGTGTATTTCGTTTTTATTTTGATATTATTTTTAATTAGGTATACAAGTTTTTTTTTTTTTTTTTTGAAAGAATTAGGTATACAAGTTTTAGTGATGGACTAATTTCACATTATACTCAATTTAATAATTGGATTTTTAATTAAATCTCAAATTCATAATTTTGAGAATTTAATTTCTCCTCGCTGATGATTTTTTTGTTTAAGTTTGAAAAATACAAATTTTATCCTTAGGCTTTAAGATTTTACCCCAACGATTTTTTTGGAACGAGTGAGTGACGTCGCCCAGCAACCCGTGTTCTGGTGCGTCTTCCCCACGCGACACCGCAACACACAGACCCAGTTTCGCTGCAGCAAGTCGGCGCGATTCCGGCCAGCAACGAGCGCAATCCTCTCCTTCAGCACCCACGCCGGCAACGTCTGACCCACGACAGCATTCGAACACAACTCACCCACAGCGTCTGACCCGCAAACGGCTTGCTTCAGCATCGATCCACGACATCGCTGACTCTCGACGGCGATTACCCAAGCGGCGACCGTGTTTCTTCAGTGACGGCGCAACGAGACTTTGCGCGATGTCTCCGGCAACGTTCGAACAGCAAGCAACGGCTCTCCAGCAGTAACAGTAGCAATCTTTTGGGGCGTGGCCAGTCCAGTTCAGCGAGACCCACTCCGTTTCGACTTCAGATTCGTAAGGTCCGAACACATTTGACGCATTCCAGCAAGCATTCGAGTCATTTTGGTAAGTTTTGGTGGGTAGTGTTAACTCTAAACTGCTTTCGAATTCTGTTTAAGCTCTTAATTTTTGGAAATTGATTTAGGTTGAGACAGGAACTTTTGTAGACAGAGTTTGGAATCACTATCAAGGTAATGGTAAGAACGTATGAGGCGTACGGGATCGTGTTGATATGTTTAGATTAGTTTTAGTCTTTAGGGTTCATGACTCTTGCTATTACTTTTACCTTTTATTTTATTTGGGATTCCTAAACTGAAAAGCAGTCTGGGTTGTTTTGTTACAGAGAGAGAATGGATGCTCTAAGGGCGTCATATGGAGGAAGCTCGTCGGATGAAGAAGCGGAAATACTCTCCCCTTCCCCTTCATCAGCTTCTGCTTCAGTTTTACCACTGCCTCCACCGCCTCTCTCACTTCTCCATCCTCCAAATTCCATATGTAATGCTCTTCTTCCTCCTTACTTTTATATTCTTCGTTTCTTACTTCATAGCTTCGTTCATCAACTCTTTCACTATTTTCATTTTCTTGTTTAGCCGATTTGGGTGATTCCCCATTCACTCTGCCCAGTAGAGTTCGGAGCTTCCCTCATGTTGAAGGAAACTATGCCCTACACCTCTATATCCCAGGTCATCAATTCCATTCTTAAACCTACTTTACTGTTTTTTAATTTTAGTCTTACTGAAGGGGCTTTTGTTTTTGTTTTGTTGCATTTTCAGAAATTTTGGGTTACTCTTTGTTGGCATATTACTAGTTGGAAGTTTTGGCTATGATTCTATTCCTAGGGAGCTTTTTTTTTTCTTTCCTTTCCTGTTGATCATTGATTTATTTTTCAGGAGGAGGTTGTTTGAGTCCAGATTGGAATCAATGTCTAATCATTAATTGTGGTGTTCTGTTCTCTTGCTGCTATACTTCTCTGAAAAGTTCACTTTTATGGACCTCTTGTTTTTGGCTACTTTTACAGTGTTGTCTTCTTGAAATATATGTTGTTTTCAATTTGATTTACGCCCCTTGACCTTTCCATGGTAAGGTTTAAAACTTCACTGCCTTAGCCTACTTTGTTGCCTTGTAAACGAAGCCCACATGAGTAGTATTACTTATCACTTGCCTGGATTTCAGTACAACTATAATTTTGCTCGTTATTGTAGTTACGAAATCGTGGAATATCAAATAGAACCATGTTAGAAATCCGATATTATCATATATCTTCTTTACGGATGTGTTCATTCTCTTTGGTTGTCTCCTCTTTGGATCACCACGGTTCCTTTTTCAGCCTTTTGTGCAGCCCTTGTTCCCAGAATCCCATCCCTCGGTCTTCTCCACAGTTCCTTTTTCAGTCATCTCCTCATTGTAGAAGGTTAAATTCTTTGCTTGACAGGTTCTTTGTGGGGGTATTAATACTATGGATCGAATTCATAGTCATTCTTGTTATATTGGAACCCTTTCTTGGTTTAGTTTGGATCCTAGCTAGGCTTTTTTTTTTTTTTCCCCTCTTTGTATGAGTGACTTTTTTTTAAAAAAAAATAAAATAATGCCTACAATGTCAGTTAGTGGCTACTTTATTTGTGTGGAATTTTGAATTAAAAATTCTTCTCCAACCTTTCGTCAAGAACAACATTTTCACAAAAAGATGTTACTTATTTCAAAGAAATATTAACATTTCTTTTTGGCATTAGGTAATACTGTAATAGATTTCAGTTTAGTTTATTGATTAATAATCAAAATGTTGAAAGAGATTGTGAACAGCTACAGATTAATAAACATTCTCTAATACATGGATCTGAAATAAGATGACCTTGTAATTCTTGTTTATGCCAATTTCCTTTATATAATTCTGGAAATTAAGCTTGATGCAGTATTCATTGTTTAACATATTTGTTTTTTTGTAAGGGTACTAGTATAGTATATAGGGAGAATAGTAGTAAGGGCATATTAGTAATTAAATAAGTAGTCTTGGTTATAAATAGGGAAGTTAGGGGTCTTAGAGAGGTGTGGAGAATTTTAGTAGTAGTGTCCATTGTGGGACTCTTGGGAGAGAGATAGCCCTCTCGAAAGGCTATTGGTATATTGTAATTTCTTTTGATTTTGCAATATATATTAAGTGTGTTTTTCAGTGTTCGGGTTCCTAACATTTTTCTCAATTGATTTCTATACTATTATGTCAGTTTTAATTTTTGTGATGCCTACTCGTGCACTCAAGTGCAGTAGAATGATCTAATTGGACAGTGAGGCCATGCACAAAGACTCGTTTATCCTCCTTCATAAAAGGAAAAAAATGATTCAATTTGCTTTATTTTCATCTCTGTTGTCAATCTGATCTAATTGTGGACTTTGAGCAACTTTTTCTGGAGAAGTTTTCATTTGTTCCATGTAATACAATGACCTTTCAGCCCTACCATAAATATTTTATTTTTCATGTTTCCAGTTTATATACCAACTACAGCGAGGAAGGAGGTGGCCCTGTTTCTGAAGAAAGTCTCCTCGCTTGTGCCTGCTCTCCATCTTGTCGATATTGACGTTCCCTTGAACTTTTTGTGTAAAGACGACCACAAGCTTGAGCAAGCGTTAGCCAGAGAATTTCACATAAGTTTGTCAAGAACAGTGCCAATCCGGGTACACCAGATGGACTCAATATTATCAATGCTTCGCCAGAAGCTTCAATTTCAAAGACGGTAGGTAAAAACTCTCTGGTTAGTTTGATTAGTAATTTACAATTGTTTTTATTTTTTTTACTTATTTTTTTTTTGTTTTGAGCAGTTATTGGATCGATTTTAGTAGGTGGGAGACTTTTGTTAATGATGATCTCTCCCGCAGCTTTCTGTCCATGGAAATTATTGCTGGAGGGCTAATGGAGGTACATCAGTTGATGGATTACTATTTTCTATCTTGCACTTTTGGTGTAGATTTTTTTTTTCTTTTTTTAACATTCTCCAATTTTAGGCTGATAATAGGGAAGCTTCCACTAATGCTAAAGTTTCTATCAGATCATGTTAGTTTCTATTAGATTATCACAGTACGATTAGTTGAACTCAAAGAATTAGGTTATAGTTAACTCTTTACCTCACTTGTGGGTTTGGTCTTTATATTGATTTATGAGGCTGAGGCATGGACTAGAAGTTTTGAATTCTACACGACAATGGTTTTTATGTCAAGTATTGTGGGATGAGACAATCGTTCTATGGAATTTTTCGAGGTTTGCCTATAATTAGATTAGGACCAATATTCCCTAGGTACTATCATTCTTGATTGGCGACCCTTTAAAGGGGGATCTCTTTCGCGGGCTTGTATTTTTTTTGGATGTCCTTGTATTCTTTCATTTTTTCTCAATGAAAGCTAAGTTTTCCATTAAAACAAAATGTTGCCTAAACAATTGAATATTGGAATAGTGAAAAATTAGGATTAAGTTGCCAACATGTGATGTAACAATATTCTGTTGGAACGCCTATGATATTGTTACTCTTTGACACCCTCTCATGTGATGTTTTGAAATTACAATTTGTATATAATTGTATCTTTCCAACAAGACCATACCTGTTTGTTAGGCATCTTTGTTTAAGAGCTTTTGACATAGATTATTATGATTGATTGCATGAGTTTTACTTGGTTGAAAATTGAGATTGATAAATATAACATGGAAGAAAGAGTGATCCCTTTGTTTTCAATTGGTTGCAGATCAGAAAACAAATCCAAGTTGTTAATGAGGTTTATAAGCTCCACAATCTTCCTGAATTTTACAAGGTTAGTTGCATTCATATATATATATATATTTTTCCCTTTCCATCTTTATCCCTCCTTATTTAAGAGTATGACCTAAACTTCTATTTTGTAGGAAGCAAGACCACATATATCTTTAGCTTGGACATTAGGTGACCTTAGTAAATTATTGAGTCAACCAATTCACGATGAAATGAGGAGGTCCACGGTTAAGGAGACATCGAAGAGATGTATTTTCACCGCCAAATTCAATGGCATTGAATGTAAGATTGGTAAAAAAGTGTATAAAATAGGTAAATTTCACGATGAATAAAAGGATTATCATGAATATGTATTATTAGTTTCCCTATTGTTTTCTTGTGTGCTCATGAGATTGTTTTTAGTTATTTCGACTTTACTAACAAAATCTCTATACTTCCTGGTTTGTAGATATTGCCTCTTTTACTATCTATAATATAATGATCTTTCTTTGTGGAACTTTTTTTCTAGGATCTTTGGGCTGTACATTCTTTCCCTACTAAATTTGATCTGAATATGTAGAACATAGATTGATTATGCTTGAAGGGGCATTCTAGTCCATTCCAGTGAAAATTTTAGTTTAAAAAAAAAGTCTAGGCATTGTACTCCTTTCACCAAAGTGAGTATAGCTCAATGAGAATTGGCATATATCCTCGATCAAGAGGTTTGAGGTTCGAATTTTCTCATCTCTAAATGTTTTGAACTAAACAAAACGACATTATTCTCCTTTCCAACTGCATGAGATGGAGGTTGCAAAATAGAATCACAATATAGACAATGTAATGGAAGAGAGGTCATCAAGCTCTTCTCTGTGCATAGGGCAATATCATTCGATTGTGTTTGCAATAATCAAATCACATCAAAGACTTTGGAATCATGGTAGGAGATGTGCGAATAAAGTTCTTAGCGAGGTGTGAATTTTTTTGTCTTGACACAACACCAATAAATGTGCATTTCATACAAATCTAGATGTCCTAGTGTTTCATTCACAACCTTCTCTCATATGTGATATGCCAGTGAATGGAATTCTTTAGCAAATGCCTTTATGAATGGATTTCTTTTGCTTGAAAAACAATGAGTTTTTTTATCTTTTTTTGGGAAGAAAGCTACAATGATGAGTTAGAGAATAGCACACGTAGACATAACATGTAGATACAACATGTAATCTTGGTAGACAATAAAATGATGAGTGGGAGATCTTCCACTCTACTTTTGGCATAATTAGCTATACATGCTTACATCTCTTAATGCCTCTTGGATAACTGTTCCCTCATTGTAGAATAGCTATCTTCTTTTGTATTTTGTTAGTCTATTTACCTTCTTGTAGAAAGACTGCACCATTGTCTTCCTTTAAAAACAATTGGCATGGGATACATTGATAGGCACTATTATAAGGTCACACTAGGCTGTATACAAAGTGAAGACCATCATTTCTTTGCAATAATGTGTCGCATGTATATAGGCATTTTCAGCTCTAACTCTTCCTTGAGGCAAGAACCTTATTTTAGGTATACCTCTCGTGTTCTTTAAGTTTTCTTTTTAACTTTGCCAAAGGAGAACCTTTCTTTTTAGACAATTGTTACTTCTATGGCTCAGATTTTTGTCTCTAGAGAAAAGGATAATAGAAAAAGAGAAGAGATGGAAAATTGAACCATTAATGTTTATCATTTATAGTTTAAATGTTTAATCTCTATTCTTACATTTCAATTTTCTAACTAATTTCATACTCAATAATTTCATTGCAACAGTATTTTCTAAGCTGATGATTTATTAATGTTCAATCTGATTAGAATAGAATAAATATATAGTATTATAAAATGGTGTTAACTTTAAAGATTTAAAAATGTACAGTCGTAGGTAGACATTTGTCCAAACTGACATCATATGTCCCTCTTATGGCATCCTAATTGAACTCACCACGACTCTATTCAATCTAAGTCTATATTAAATTTCATTTTCTTTTCAAAACTTGAAAAGAAAAAAAAAAAAAAGAAAACCGAAGAAAGTGGGATTAATTTGAGAATTCTTTTAGTCCCAACCATAAGTACAAATGCATATTGTTCAATTATCCAATAACCCACTAATAACAACTCAGAGAGATTTCCTTAGAAGTTAGAAATAACCAGAAAGAAAGAGCCATAACATTCGGATCAAAGTTAACACCGACATGAAAGAGTTTGGATATAGTTATATTGTACAAAAAGGTAACTAAGGACTAATATTTTCCTCTCTTCAAAGGAATGAAGTTCTCTGTATACAAAGTTCTAATATATATATATATATATATATATATATATATATATATATATATATGAATATATACATACATACAAATTCGATTATGGAGGTCTAATCAAAGGGGTCGATTCGCGGGTCATGTTCACTAGCCATCGCCATACCAGTGCAAAGACATGTAGGGCACATAACCTACAACATAAAATTTGGAGTTAAAATGCTAGCTTCTCCTTAACTTTTCCAACATTTTAGTTTAGTCTTTCAACTTTTATAAAAAAACTTAGTTCTATTACTTTTTAAATAAATTATTTAAAAGACTAAAATAGAATTAAGCAGAAAACTTCATGCATCTGGTATTTTAAGATCCAAACTGCTATAACACTTGTACTCGTGTTGTGACTAACCACAAAGAAGGTGAAAGTATTAGTGCTAGCTCAAGAATCATACCTTTCCTGACCCTGAACAATTTTGACATCTTTCAGTTTTTGGTAGCGACAAGGGCTGATTTTCCCCATTTATGGTCGATACTGGCTCGATCAGCACAAGAGCTCCCGTGTTTGAACAGCGAGCACAAGCCAAATATCCTGGTCCAATTAAACATGTACATCACGAAGATTGAAAATAAAATTCAAATCAAGTTAAAAACTCAAATTTCCGATACTAAAACAAGTGCCCGAACCATACCAGTTCCAAGACAGTATTTGCATCTTTTATGCTCTTGTTGCTTTACATTGTTTACTTCAACAACCATTAGTGCTGAAATCACCCCGACTGCTCCTCCCGAGAAAGATGCCACAATCGGATCAACCTGACTGCAGGAAAACAAATAAACATATGAATTTGACTTGCATGAAGAAGAGCAGTTGTGCATTATTACCATTGATCAGAATTCCAAAAGTTGTTGACGAACTGTTTTTTATCGGATGTCCCCGAAGGGACAAAAGTTGACAAGTTGACAAACTCTTGCAACCTAAATATTAAATTTGTGGGTGTGCGCACTGCAGTTTAAGTTTCACTTGCCATTGCCAAGGTTTCTGATTCTTGATCTTGTCAAACAATGCAAATAAACTTTTTCGTCTCATCAATTTCAAGGTCTGTAGTGAAGGAGATCGAACAGAATAACCATATTCCATATGAAAATTGATGCATAATATTTTTTTACCATAAACCGCTAAATGCCCATTACGTTTGTGATTACAATTTCCCTCGACAAGAGGACAAACATAAACAAGTTCTTGCTATCTAAAAAGCCACTTGATACAATTTCCACTCACTTTTGGAATTTCCCTTTTGTTGGAAGGAAAACAAAATCTTAAGGATTTCACAGTTGCAGCTGAACTAAACATTTTTCCATGTCTAAAATTCTCTCACTGATATCAAATTGAATACTGTGTCATAGCTCTATAAATATAATAATCAAGAAAGTTGTAACATATTATGATATTGATTCTCGGATGGGTGGCTCTAAATAATTCAAAATTTAAATGTCTTGGTTGAATCTCAAAAGATTTTATTGGACCTTATATCGAGAATAAATCAACCAACCTAGATTCATTCAAAAAAAAAAAATCAACCAACCTAGGAGAGTATTAACTCACCTCAACTGCATTGGAAGATGCACACTACGGATAAAATCTTCATATGATGTGCCTCCTAGTCCCAGCTTCAGCTCAAGCTTAAATGTGAGAGAAAAGACAAAGGAAACATTAGTTAGTTCTAAATTTGAAAAAAACTAACATGATGTAGACTAAGACTGCCTACTGCCCCTAGCATTGAAGATGACTCATCTAGTGCATAGTATACAAAACGGGTAAGATTGAACAATAGAAAGGCCTAGAGGCTCTGAACGATGCAAACAGAGGACAATAGGTGGTAAATAAATACCGTGGGTGCTAATAGGCCTCCAAATAGTATAATGCCAGCAATAAGAGAATAACATGTAACATAGTACAGCTTCAGGTTCGCTGAACTCTGCAAGTACAGTAGTATGTTTACATGGTGATCAGCAAGCAGCAGAATATGGCAAGTGAAAAAACTGCAGATAGCGTAGTTCTTATTGGCAGAATAAATGTCAAGAATTTGTAAAGAAATCGATAATAATATGGAGGAAAAAACTGCTGGGGAAGAAATCATACCAGCGGGGGTAAGAATGGAATGAACGATGGAAAATTGGGTAGTTCATTTTCTCGCTCTTCCTTTGAAATTCCAAGTTCAGCATTTTTTATTCTCTGTTGTATCCTCAGCCGACGAACCTACAAAGAATGAAGCATTTCCAACAAAATGAAGGGAAAAGGAGAACCAACATATTCTGATTTCAAACATTAGAATGAAAATCGGGAGCATCAAACTTTTGTCCAAAGTTTCTGCCATAGCAGTTTTCTCAGTACTTACCATACTAAATGAATTAGCAATTCAAATAAACAGGATAAAATTTATACCTGGAAGAATTCAAGTGGGCGAAATCTTAAGTTGTCAACTCTACTAAGTACTAGGTACCTTTTATGCTAACAAATTCAGATTATTATCTACATGGAAAGATTTCTGAGATCCCGAGAACAAAAATTACAGGCAGAGAAAATGATGGGTAATTCTATTTAATCTACTACAATGCAATTATAAGAATTCTTTGCTTCACTTGCAAAAGGAATCTAGCTAAAAGATCCCTTCACATGAAAAAGAAGAGTTAAATAAACCCTACTCTTAAAAACTTAAGCTGTTCAGCTGAGGTGAATTTGATCATTTAATTAATTCTTCAAGTTGTACTCGTGTGATTCAAATACTTATCAAGGTTTAACATGTGACCTTTTTTGTATTTTAAATGAAAGTGAAAAAAACAATACAAGAATTTTAATTAGAATCTCCTGCTACTCTCATGACATTGAAAATTTCACAAATCTGAAAAAGCTTAACTAAGAAGCACGGACACTTTAGTTTGGCTAGCGTGTCCGTGTCTGACACGTGTCGGACACTTGGACACTTGGACACTTGTTGAACACGTATCGGACACTTGTTAGCACAATTGATATGCGGCAAACTCTAGTTGTAAGTTCATTTCAAACCCTTGTTAAGTATACTAAATAGACACAATGCTTAAATGACAAAGATAATAAATTTTAAAAGTAAAATACATTATATTCATTTTTTCAAGTATACAAATGCGTAAACTTATCGATTTCGAAATTCCTTCTTGTATAAAAATGATATATCATATATTTTTCTAAACGTGTCCATGTCGTGTCCGTGTCCTAGATTTTAAAAAAATGACGTGTCGCCGTGTCCGTGTCGTATCCGTGTCTCGTGTCCGTATCCATGCTTCTTAGAAGCTTAAGCTATAAGTTCAAGTAGTCCTTAAACAATATATCGAAATTGTAATTTAAGCTTGTCATTAAGGAGTTTGTGTGTGAGTGAGAGAAAATGCGGAGATAGGATATCAACAAAATGTATCATTCAAGTTGTTTTGCCATAATTTCCAAAAGTATAGTTTGCACAATTTAAATCTATCAAGCGGTATATGTTAGTGGGAAACATGAAACTGACTCAAACCCTAACTCATTTCAAAATTTAAATTTATCTTCTTCATAGAAGGCACCTGAATGGCAAGGAACTGGAGGAGTGGGCTGCTCTTATCTACTGAATAGTTTCTCTTCGAGAACTAGAGAAGGATTTCATCTAAGAAGCACGGATACGGACACGAGACACGGATACGACACGACACGGACACGGACACAGAGACACGTCTTTTTTTTAAAATCTAGGACACGGACACGGCACGGAAACGTTTACTAAAATATACATTTTTCAAAATATATATCATTTTTATACTAGAAGGAAATTCAAAATCAATAAGTTTATGCATTTATATCCTTAAAATAATGAATTTAACGTATTTCACTCTTAAAATTTATCAAGGGTTCTATATAGACCTATATTGACATTGTACAACTAGTGTTTGTCACATATCAATTATGCTAACAAGTGTCCAATAAGTGTCGGAGTGTCCAAGTGTCCAACACGTGTCGGACACGGACACGCTAGCCAAACTAAAGTGTCCGTGCTTCTTAGGATTCCATAGTAGGAGCTTGGCAAAAATGTTGCATTTGGAGTTCAAACATGACCCAAGGTGCCTTTAGAGTTGAAAATTGACCAAGAAATTAGAAGCTGATTGAAGGTTTCCCACCACTTAACCAAGATTTGATTAACTAAGATAAAGAGCATTGAGCTAGCAAATAGTTTACATTTTCCATTAGTTTCATACAACACGTGCTTGCAGGCCAAGATATACAAGTACAGGTGTCGTCCGGCGTTTTCAGCCTTGAAGTTCACTTCAAAAGAAGTGCTATAAATAAAAAAGTGAAGAAAATCAGCTTTTATGAAGTCCAACTTCAAAAGCTCTCCCTCTCCATTGTTCTAAAATCCTTCTTATTGCTTTTTTTATTTTTTGAGAGAAAATCCTTCTTATTGAAAATAATCCATAATCCATATTCATCACAAAAGCATGCCATGGAGAGAAACTCAACAAGGAACCTAAATTTTGTTTACCATTAAGAACAATATTTTCTAATTGGACTTGGAAACAATAGACCAATTGACAAGATGATCTTTTCTCTCTTTGTCTACAAACTCCCACGGAAAGCATTTAGATATTTTAGCGGAAAATTATCAGAAAGTTAGTCTAGGAGTAGTTAGATAGAATTAACTACATCAGAGTTCAAGACTCAACATTGATTAATGCAAAATCTGGGCGAGGGTTGAAGTTGAAACTATAAAAGTCATATCAGCACAAGTAATAAATATACTTTTAGCGTTCAATAGATTCAAATTGTCTAGGTTCTACTGAAACTAATTTTTACTTTCAGAACTATGAATGAATCTTTGAACCCAAGCCAACTCAAAAATAAATCAAATACTTAGTACCTACCCCATCCAAATGAATGGCTTTGGTTGGGTTAGGTTTTTTCAAGCTATAGAAATTTTGAACATATCTAGATGTACCTCAAAATTCATATCCATGAATAATCAAATAAAGGTAATCAATCAATCCATGAGAATAAATTATACCACTACTATGCAAAATGTCCACTAATTCTTACCTCTTCCATATGCAAGAAAATTTTGTTTCGACGACTTCGAATGTTCTCTTGAATTTCTTGCAGTTCCATTTTTGCAAAATCTTGTACTGTTTCAGGTCCCTCTATGATACAAAAACTGCATGATAATCATGTTATGTTAACATTTAATGTACATTGTATAGATAAAACATTCCTAAATTTCAACAAGGAAACCAAAGAGATAATACTACGAATACCAGCTTCCTACTTATTAGGGACAACCGAACCTCTAGACATCTCCACAAGGATATGATATTGTCCACTTTGGATATAAGCCTCATGGTTTTATTTTGGTTTCATCCAAAAGGTCTCATACTAATGAAGATATTGTTCCTCACTTATGTATCAATAATCTTCCCTTTATCTAGCCAATGTGGGAGTTTGATCGCAATCCCAACACTACTGCCATGAGATTCTATCTAAAAAATGAAGAAGGGCGTATTTAATTTATAGAAGAACACTTGACAACTCTCTCCAAGGAACTCAGCAAAATAGCTTTGTAACTTTGATAGGGGGGGTGCCTCCTCAAAAAGGGGTCACCCAGTGACTAAGTCCAGGCCACTGTTTACTAATATCATAGGTCTCCAAGAAGTCGTAAGACCATGTATGGGAGTTGATGCCTACTTAGTGCTAGAAGGTCAAGGAAGTTGGTGACATTACGACCGGGGACCACCAAAGCCCTAGTGAACGGTGGTCAAAACTATAACAACCCTAAGATAGCAAAATTCCTTGTCGAGTAAGTTTCAACCCACACGAAAGGTTGGACACTATCTCAAAGAGTGGATCCGTGAAATAGACATGTCTGTGAAGATGCGGACTGCCTAAGAGATAGAGAGCAACATCGTTGAACGGATGACATATAATTAGATAAAAAATTGTAACTTATGAAAGGAAACTTCAAGATAACTAACCTATAAGCATAAAAAAGTTTATAAGAAAGAAAATTTTAAGTGCAGTAAGGATCAAAAACTAAAGTTCAAAGTGTTAAAAGTGATCCTAATCCTCGGGGACGTGGCAATACGTCTAAGAAATAATTCCTTCGACCATGTCCAGCACCACATATTCGTGTACAGTCAAAAGAGATCCAAAGATAACAAAACTCGAGGAAAACTTGTGTAATGCATAAGATAAGAATTTATGGCATTTGCAATACTGAATTGATAACAAGTTCTTCGAATCATGATAGCATAAACAACCAATCAGTCCAGCCCAAGCGTTCACTCATACACGATCATTTTCCTCTTCCTGCTTTGCTAGACAATTATACCACACGCTTCCACGCAGTGAATAGACAGCTTCCGAAAAGAAAAGGACGCGAAATAATCGGGGCATTTTCAAGTAGCAGTGCTCAAAAAGTAAAGGACACAATAAATTATCCAGCCATTTGACAATTTCATCACATCTATCAACATAATAAATAGCACATCAACAATTATTTCAGTTAAAGTTCTTTAACCACAACCAAATACATAGCAACCGCAAGTAAGAATTTACGTACCTGGCTGAAGTTTTATCAGAAGGATCAGATTCTACAGACGGAGCGAAAGATGAAGAAGAAGAGTCAGCGGAATCCGAGGCCATAGATCGCCATCGCCACCTCGAGCTCAATTTCTGTCGTTCTTTGACAGGATTCAACTTGGAAGTGAAACCAGTGCTCCAACAGTAATCGATACGAAAACTGTGAGGTCGAATGAGGTGATTGATTGGATATGAAGCGACCAAAACTCGATCCATTGAAATACAAAAGAAGAAGCAAATCGTTCAAATATTGTTGGGATTCTCGTTGATTCTGTTGTGTCTTTCTGCAACTTCTGATGGAAAAAATTTCTGAGAAACCGAAGCACTGAGTGAGTGTTGTGCGCCACGTAGAAGAATGATATTTTCGCTCTCTTCTGGTTTTTTTTTGTTTTTTTGTATTTTTCTTTTTAAATATTTCAAATGGGAAAAAGAAAAGGATATAATTATATAATTTTTTGTGGTTGCTACAAAAAAAATTATATAATTTCAAGGATAAAATGAAAGCTACTGATTTTTTTTTTTTTTTAATTTCTATTGCAACTTTTTAATTAATGGGTTGTTTGGTTGTCAATTTTTATAAGTTAATTTATATGGTTCATTTGGTAACGTTGTTTTGTTGTTTTTCATACGTTAATTTTGAGTTTTTCTTTTCTTTTTAGGTTCAATAACATCTGAGGGTGAGAGATTCGAACCTCTCATCTCTTAGTTGAGAGTACATATCAATCACCGTTTATGCTCACTTTGGTGTCAATTTTCGAGTTTTGATTGTGTGGAGTTAACGAATGTTTTAAATTTCTCCGCTTCTAATTTTTAGGATTTTTTAAAAGATTGATATGAAACTTTTTCAATTTTTTGTTTCATAATTTAAATAATTTTTAAAATTTAAATAAAAGTATGGTATAAATATCTTTTTAGTATTCGAAGTTTGATTTTTTTTTTTTTTAGAATTGAATTTGATTTTATTTGGTGTATAGACTTCAAAATCTTATGTGTTTTTTTTCCTCTCGAAGTTTCAACAGTGCGTCACTTAAATAATAATAATAATAATAATAAACAAAAAAAAACCTCATGCTAAAGAAGAGAACCTGGAGGGAAAGTTATATAACCAAAGGGAGAAGGAAATCCGACCAAATAATGAATCCCGGTCGGGATTCATGCATTCTCGGCCAAAATTTGGCCAGGAATGCAATGAGCGGCCAAGCTCCATTTTTTTTTTAATGTTAGAAAATCGTTTTTTTAAAAGTAAGCCCAGATTCTGTTTTCTTTTTTTTTAAAAAAAATTTAGCAAATCGTTTTTTTTAAAGTAAGCCCATATTTTGTTTATTTTTTTTTTTATTTTAGAAAATCGTTTTTTTTTTTTTTAAATTACGGCAGATTCTGTTTGTTTTTTTTTTTTTTTTTTTTATGTTTTGAATAATTAAAAGTTTCTTTATTATACTTAAAATTTATTTTTTTTTTAACAAATTTGAAAAAAAATAAATTAAGAATATATTATATGTGGATGAATTGGTGGAAAATTTAATGTGGTTGGTGAGAAAACTAATTTTTCTATTTTGAAAATTGAAGAGAGGCTATAATGGACTTTTTACACATTTGCTGACATCATTAAAGCCAGCAAAGGGTCCAAAAATAAGAGATTTTAAAAACTGGGTCCATTTTTACAAATGAACAATGAAATGGGCCCATAAGTCCCAATTGCCCGCACAAAAAATTCATATGAACTTAAAAATAAGATTAGTTTATGAAGTTTTAGATTTGTATTTATGTGGTCCATGAACTTTAAAAAAATGTCTAAAAGTTATTGAATTTTTTATTTTTGTGTCTAATAGATCTCTGAAGTTTCAATTTTTTATCTAATAGGTCTCTTACATATTTGAAAATTTTTAAAAATAAATGTAAAACATAAAACTTAATTTTATGCCTAACAAGTTCTATTGAACAATTTTTAAAATTAATGTATCTATTTTAAAAATAAAAAATAAATAATACACCTATTAGTTTCAAAATTAAAAGTATGAGGTTCAATTACATATAAAAATCAATTTTATGTCTAATAAAACAATTAATTTTTAAACATTTTGAATATATAAGATTGTTGGGTTTTATGCCCTAAAACTCATAGATAATGAATGTAAACAAATTGTATACTTGTTCAATAAAAGTGGTTATTGAGGTTTATTCAGCATGGTAGTTATTGAATAATAAATTGCACGTTAAATAACCCAAATCCAATAAACTAAGATCCTTGACTATAGTATGTATACTTGAGCTTTATGTGGAGACATAAAAGTGGATTAGACTCGAGTAATAACCAAAACGGTCTATAGTTTAGGGATAGGGCTGGGTACCGTATCCTAGGGACACTATGAGACGCGGCTCACTTTGTATTTAGTATAAACGATGTGATCCTGAATCGTTCATGTGGAGACATGCGAGTAAGGGCGTCATATGCAATGAGTTTGCATAAGACCAGGATCGAGAAACAAGTCACTTTCACTTTATAATGTCGTTTACTATTGAGACTGACTAATTTCATACGATGATCTAGGTAACTTGATCTTAATCCTGAGCTAACTTTGAACTCCTGTTTATTCGAGATTATCCTTTGATTTTCATGAGTGAGAGTGGCTCAGCATCGCTGACTCAATAAGCCTACCATTTTAGGATAAGACCGGGTAGATAGCTGGGGACATAGTTCTGCAAGACGGAATTCACTCCTTCTTGAATTAGGGATAGTAGAGAGGTTGTTCCCTTAAGTGCTGATTTTGGATCTTGAACAAAGGAATCCCGTCCTCTCATTGGCCCTAGAGGGACTCATTTTGATGGTTGAACCACAAACCAATTGGTTATTAGAGGATCAATGGGACTTAAGGAGCAAGGGTAACTTTAGAGGTAAAACGGACATTTGACCCAACTGTAGTTACGAACAACCTGTGAATGGTCAACTTACTAATCATGGTTATTTTTGTCCTCGAATCCTTATCGGTCTTATGCAAACTCATTGCATAGGATACCCCCACTTGCATGTCCCCTACACAAACGCGTTGGATCATTGCGTTTGTATCAAATACAAAGTGGGTCGTATCCATAATGTTACCAGGATAAGGTACCTAGCTTTATCCCTATACTATAGACATTTTAGGTTGTATCTGGAACACTGATTCCCGTATGTCTCCACATACAATTCAAGACTCATACATCAACCTATGATGTTAGTTTATTGGATTTAGGGTTATTTAAGACAAAAATAATACAATAATTCGATAACTCTTTATAGAATAATAATCAATAACACTTTATTAATAACAATCAACAGTTTACATTTACTATCTACGAGTTTTAGGGCATATAAATCCCAACAGGAACAACCTCTCTACTATCCCTAATTCGGGTATGAGTGAATTCTGCCTTGCAAGACCATGTCTCCAGCTATCTACCCAGTCTTATCCCCAAAATGGTAGGCTTATTGAGTCGGCGATGTTGAGTCACTCTCACCCATGCAAATCAAAAGATAATCCCGAATATATAGCAGTTCCTAGGTCATCGTATGAAATTAGTTAGTCTCAACAGTAAATGGTGTTATAAAGTGAAAGTGACTTATTTCTCACTCGCATGTCTCCACGTGAACGATTCAGCATCACATCATTTGTACTAAATACAAAGTGGGTCGTGTCTCATAGTGTCCCTAGGATTAAACAATTGGAATTCCTAAATTCCCAGTGGAAGCGTATATGACCAATTCGTATTTTAATTAAGTTTTCTAAAATACCAGTACATTGGCAAATCACACAGTACAATTCTATGTATAAACTAGGCTAAGCATGCATAAGATCTAAATCTATCAATTAAAAGAACAGAAGTACTTACTTGTTGAAGACTTTCTTCAACGAACTCCTACTAAGAATAGTATGATCACAATAGGGACACTACCACTGAGATCTTCCACTGCCATATCTCTAGGACTAGGAACCAAGTTGTGGGACTTGGTCTTCTTGAATTTGGGAAAAAAAATTCATTAGAATGTTGTGAAAGTTCTTAGAGAGAAATTTTGCTTGAGAGCAAAGTGTTGTATCCAACTGGGAAGACATTTTGTGGTTTATATAGAATATCATATCCCTTTTCCTAGTCATAATAAGATAGGGATTTATTTAATTAATTAACAACAATTAATTAATTTAATTAACAATAATTAATTAAATAAAATTTAATTAATCTCATTTAAATCATATTTAAATGAACATCTCCCATATAACCTATAGTTTTTAATTTTTTTTTTTTTTTAGAAAACCTATAGTTTTTAATTAAATCAAATTTAATTAAATAATTAATTAATTACTAAATTAAATATCTCATATTTAATTTTTTTTTAGTTCAAATATCATATTTAATTTGAGCCTACAATTAAATCGTATTTAATTTCATTTCTCTTAATTAATAAAGTTTAATCTCAAATTAAACTTTAATTTATATTATAATGTATCACATACATTATATTAATTTTATCTCATACAATTAACTTGATTTCTCATAACGGATTTTGAACTATTCAAATTTCTTTCAAGACTAATTGTTCCTAATTACCCTTTATGAGCTAGCATGAGAACCTAATGGACCTACAGATCAGAAGCCCCAATGATATGAGGTTAACTGACTAAACTCATTAATCAGTTTATCCAATATTCATAAATTGTGGGTCACTCCACTAAAGACTCATAGCTGCACTCTTCTCATTGTAGAATATTTATGTGTCCATGGATATAGACCAATAACAGCAAGTTAGTCCTTCACGAGTGTCCGTAACACCAGCTGGGTCAAATTACCGTTTTACCCTTGGGTTACCTTTGTATCCTTAAGTAACAGTGCTCTTCTAATGAACAGCATGTTGGGTTTTATGCCCTAAAACTCGTAGATAGTGAATGTAACCGTTGACCGAATATTAATGAAATAATATTGATGTATTTTCCATTAAGTATTATTAGTTATTTTATTGTTTGTCTTTGCCTAAAATAACCCTAATCCAATAAACTAGACATCCTAGGCTGTAATATGAGTTTTGAACTATATGTAGCGACATATGAGGATCACTGTTCAAGAAATAGCCTAAGGGGCCGTTTGGCCCATGGGTTTGGAATGGGTTGGAATGGATTGGAAAGGGATGCCCATGTTTGGTTGGCCTGGAATGGTGTGGGTTTGGAATGAAATGGTGGGCATGTGGATTCCAATCCATTCCCACATTTTGGTGGGTCCCACTATTTCGCTCTCCATTTTTCTTCATAATTTTGATGGGACCCACCATTTCTTTTTCTATTTTAACCACATTTTGGCGGGTCCCACTATTTCTCTCTCCACTTTTCTTCATAATTTTGATGGGACCCACCATTTTTTTTTTTCTATTTTCCTTATAATTTTGGTGGGTCCCACTATTTCTCTCTCCATTAATTCCAACTCAAATCAAATGCACCAAACACAAGATTGGGAATCATGATTCCAGCAAAATATTCCCATGGTAATCACATTCCATTCCATTCCATTCTATTCCAATCAAATTATGGCGCACCAAACGGCCCCTAAAGGGTCTATAGTATAGGGATAAGACTGGGTGCCTTATCCTGATGACACTATGGATACGACCCACTTTGTATTTGATACAAACGTTATGATCCAACACGTTCGTGTAGGAGACATGCGAGTAGTGGTATCCTATGCAATGAGTTTGCATAAGACCGGACCGCGAAATAGTAACCACTAGTTATAACACCGTTAACTAGTTAGGTTTCTATTTCACTAAGACGACCTAGACAGCTTAGTCTCAATCCTGAGTTTATTATGGACTCTTGCTCATGAGGGATTGTCCTTTGATTTGTATGGGTGAGAGTGGCCAATACGCCGACTCAATAAGCCTACCATTTTGGGGGACAAGACCGAGTGGGGAGCTGGAAACATAATCGTACAAGATGGAATTCGTTTCTTCCCGACTTTAGGGAAGCAGATGAGTGTTCCCTTAAGTGGTGACTCCGAGTCTTGAACAAAGGGCCCTACCCTCTCAATGGCACGAGAGGGTTTTCTGTTTGATGGTTAGACCACAAACAGGTTGTTCATTAGAGGAGAACTAGTACTTAAGGAAATAGAAGTAACCCAGGGGTAAAACGGTAATTTGACCCAGTTGGTGTTACGGACACTCGTGAAGGACTAACTAGCCGTTATTGGTCTATACCCGTGGACACAGAAAATATGTCTGCAGTGAGAAGAGTGCAACTGTGAGTCTATAGTGGAATGTACACACAGTTAACGAATATTGATTAATTTGGTTAATGAGTTTGACCAATTAATCTCACATCGTTGGAGCTTCTGATCTGCAGGTCCATTAGATCCCACTGGTAGCTCATAAAGTAATTTGAGGCAACTAAGTAATAAATGTAAATTGAAAGTGTTCAATTTACTAAGGGAAACAATATAATATATATTGATATATTATTATAAGAGAAATAAAGAAATTTCAAATATAAATATGAATTTGATTCATATTAAATTTATAGGAATTTGAAAGAGTTCAAATATGAATTAATTAATGTAAGGCCTAAAATGAATTTGGGTAATTAATTAATTCAAGGCCGAAAATTAAATATGTGATATTTAATTGGTGACTAATTAATTAAAGAGTTGATTAATTGAAAATTAATCAATTATGAAAATAATTAATCACTTATGGAAGTAATTAGTCATTTGTGGAAAAGATTAATCAATTATGGAATTGATTGATCATGGATTGATTAAATAAGAAATAGATTAAATCATTTATGGAAATAATTGATTTAATGTGAATATTTTATTCATGACCTTTCTTCTATAAATAGAACACTAGACCTAATGGTTTAGTAGCCCTCTTGCTCTTAGACTCACAAGACAAGACCCTAGAATTCTCTCTAGCCTCCTTCTTAGAAAAAGACTCCCACAAGTCTTTTGCCTCCTAGACTTAGAGACATATCGGTGTAACTTCTGTGGTTATTGTGTCTTTGAAGAAGAAAATTCCAGCGAAGAAATCAAAAGGGGGCTGCTGCGTTTTTGTTCATTGAAGCGTCGTTGGCGAAGAACGGTCAAGTTCTACAACGAAGGTTTGTAACGGTTCTTTCCCGTTTCTTTAGAAAAGCATGGAAATAAACGTAGTTTTATTTTCTAGTTGTTTTCAGCATGTTTATAGCGTTTTACAGTGGCTTTAAAGCATGTTTAAAGTTTTATTTTTCCTTTTCGTAACGGTATTTTGATATTAATTAATATACGGCGCAATGTCCAATCGATGTGCTTCCGCTGCGCCGGGGCTTTCATCCCCTTCACAACATGTTGATGGTCCAACTATTAAACAGAAACCTCTCTCGGGCTAGTGAGATGGTAGGGCCCTTTGTTCAAGACTGGGAGACACCACTTAAGGGAACACTCATCTACTTACCCTGAAGTTGAAAATGAGTGAATTTCATCTTTTGTGATTATGTTCCCAGCCACTTACTTAGTCTTGTCCCTAAAATGGTAGGCTTATTAAGTGGATGAACTGGTCACTCTCACCGATACAAATCAAAGGACAATCCCTTGCGAACAGGAGTTCATAATACACTCAAGATTGAGACTAAGTTGCCTAGGTCATCCTAGTGAAATAGAAACATAACAAGTCAACGGTGTTACATCTAATGGTTATTATTTCGCGGTCCGGTCTTATGCAAACTCATTGCATAGGATACCTTTACTCGCATGTCCCCTACACGAACACGTTGGATCATTGTGTTTGACATTTGGAAAAAAATGACAATATAAATTTTCTCCCAAAGCAAGAAGAAAATACTTATGGTTCAACCCGTGAGGAAGTAATTAACCAGAAGCAAATGCATCACATATTCATATCCCCCCGAAAAGTACAACAAGAACCAATTAACTATTAACTATCCCAGGGAAAAGATTACACTTTTTGCATGAGCAATAGCAAACACTTCAATCACATCGAATAAATAATTCACACATGCTTAGCTGCCCAATATTTGTACGGTTCTCTATAGGTTTGTGAGATGGCGGTCCGGGGTAATTAGGGGATAAGCGAATTGGATGAGTATATCTTTGTAATGTCTCAAATGTGATGAAAGCTAAAGCTGAAGGATTAAAATTTCTTTGGCAGCGGAAACAATCTAGACCAAACTCGAATTGAATTTCAATTAAGAAAAACTAATACGTTGGCAAAACAGAAACTATTTCTATGTACTAGATTAAGCATACAGGAAAAGTAATCTAAACAATTTAGATTTGGAGTACTTACACGAATTGAAGACCGAAAATAGCACGATGCTCCAATTCACGTACTTTCTTCTCCCAACGAACACCACCACCACGGACACTCGCTATCCTCTTGGATTGCTGAGATTTTGGCTTGTGGGAACCAAAACAACGTCTTGAAGGAAAGTTGCAGCCAACAATGGCTGTATTTTTGGAGAGAGAATTTGTGAGAGAGAGAGAGATCCTTTTTTTTTTTCTGTAAATCACGTTGGAATGAGAGAGTAACCGGCAACCCATTAGGAAACCACGTATGAATAGGTTGGGAGGTTACAATTAACTTCCCTAACCAATCCTGGCCATTTGATCTAAATCAATTAGATCTGGACCGTTAATTATTATCATATAATAATTAACTATCCATTTAACTATATGTTATGAAACAAATTAATTTAATTACAACAATTTATTATTAAATTAATTTTATCATATAGTTTTAATTCAATCAAATGATATTTAATTGAATTAATTAGGCCAATCAATTAATTCTGAATTAATTGTTTCCCCACATTAATTAAATATCATATACCTAATTAATTTTACAATTGAATCAAATTCAAATGTAACTCTCTCATTTAACCTATAGTTTTAATGTGCATCAAATGTACATTAATTATTAACTATAAAATTAATTTGATTAGATCACATTTAACCAAATTAAATTAAATTAATTAATTTATGAATTAATCAAATATCACATATTTAATTAGATTCATAATTCTCTCATATACTATAGTTTTAATATGAATCCCTATTCATATTATTTTAACCTATAGTTAAATATGAATCCAATTCACATTTAATATTTGAACTCCTTCAAATATATAATTCTCTCGTTAATTAATTTGGAATCACATCCAAAATTAATTTTATTATAAAGTTTAATTCACTAATTAAACTTATACTATAATGTATCTCCATACGTTATATTAATTGCATCAAATACAATTAACTAAAATTCCCTTAATATTCAAGACTATATTATCTCAATACCCGTTACGAGCTAGCAGGTGGAGTGGACCTAATGGACCTACAGATCAGAAGCTCCAACGACATGAGATTAACTGGCTAAACTCATTAACCAAGTTAATCAACATTCGTTAACTGTGGATCGCTCTACTAAAGACCCACAGCTGCACTCTTCTCACTGTAGAATATTTTTGTGTCCACGGATATCGACCAATATAATAAGTCAATCATTCACGAGTGTTTGTAACACCAGCTGGGTCAAATTACCGTTTTACCCTTGGGTTACCTCTAGATCCTTAAGTACCTCTGATCCCTCTAATGAACAACTTATTTAGGGTCCAACCACTACACAGAAATTCCTCTCGGGCCAGGAGAGGACAGCGCGCTTTTGTTCAAGCTCCGAAATCAGCCCTTAAGGGAACACACATCTACTTACCCCAATAGGGGAAGGAGTGAATTCCATCTTTGCCCCTGAAATGATAGGATTATTGAGTCGACGAACAGACCACTCTCACCCATACAAATCTAAGGACAATCCCTCCTGAAAGGAGTTCATAACAGACTCAAGATTGAGATTGAGTTACCTAGGTCATCCTATTGAAATAGAAACTTAAACTAGTTAACAGTGTTACATCTAGTGGTTACTATTTCGTAGTCCGGTCTTATGCAAACTCATTGCATAGAATACCCCAACTTCATGTCCCCTACATGGATGCTTTGGATCAATGCATCTGTATCAAATACATAGTGAGCCGCTAACATGAACCGCGCACGAATTTTTCTTTCAAATTCAGACCGCCCGTCATCTATTCTATAAACCCAGAAAAATTCCAGAAACATGGTGTTCTTTGTGCTCTGTTTTTCTGGCCAACGTACACTTCTTGAATTTCTTCAAATTGATGGCCTTAATGGACTCTAATGACTCTCAAATTTTACAAACTCCATATGAACTCATTAATGCCCATAAACATGTAGGCAATTACAAATTATTTCAACGAATTGAAAGTAAATCGATGCCAAACCGAAATTAAATCCACTTTAGCCCCAAATACACATCATATGCAAAATTCATCCCACCACGCCAAAATTAATGAAAATTGAGGGCCCAAATCTGCTCTAATACCAATTGAAGGAGTGTACAAGACACTAGCGGAAGCAATTTGGGTCTAGAACCTCTCAAGTAAAAGAAAAATGCTGAAAATAAGAACGAAAAACAGAGTTTAATTTTACCAACCTTTTGGAAGCAAATCTGTGAGCTACTTTGTGTAATTCTTAGCACGAACTCAACGTGGACGACCACCGTGATCTTCCCCGCTATCCTCAGGCCTTAGAACGAGTTGTGGGGCTCGAATTTGTGATGAAACCAAAGGGAAAAACTGTGTATCCAAGCTAGAGAAATATGGCTTTTTGAGAGAAATTGAAGAACACAGCAGCAACTCTCAATACCTCACTTTCAGCCTTTTAAACTCCAAAATGACTGAAGATTTATGCCACTCAAACTCTGTAATTTAGACCGCAAGAGAGGATTGTAGATTACTCAAAGGCTAGGTGTCATGGGGTCTTAATTTGCCTCTTGGATTAAGGCAAATTAAAATGAAAATTGAAAAACCATTTTTCCATTTTTCAAAAATTGAATTTCTTAAATTCATTTAATTTTATATTTCAATTATTCTGAATAATTAATATAAAATTAAATTGTGTAATTAAACTTTTTAATTAATTATTATTTATTCAATTTAATACCAAATATTAAATTAAACAAATACAACAATCCCGACACCAATATCGTCCTCTCTCATAATCAAAAGTTTTTTTTAATATGAATTCCTATTCAAATTCAAACCGATATGTGTATCATATACACGTTTATAATATCCAAATTACAATTCTCTCATATAATTTAATTATCATTTAAGTATAACACGTTAATAATATTATATCTATAATCAACGTTAATTCCCTCAACTAAATTTTGAACGATTCAAATTCTTTTATCACAATGTTCTAAGGTTTATTCCGTATGAGCTAGCAGGGGGACCTAATGGACCTACAGATCATGGGCTCCAACGATCCGAGATTAACTGGTTAAACCCTTTTAATCCTAGTTAACCAACATTCGTTAACTATCGGGACACTCCACTATAGCCCAATAGTTGAACTCCCCTCACTGTAGATATATTTTTGTCCACCCGATATAACCATGATTAGTAAGTCGACCCTTCACAGGTTGTTCGTAACTACAGCTGGGTCAAATGTCCGCTTTACCCCTGAAGTTACATCTTGTTCCTTAAGTCGTCACTAAGTCCCTAATGAACAATTGGTTTGTGGTCCCACCACTAAACCTAAAACCTCTTGGGCCAATGAGAGGGCAGGATCCCTTTGTTCACGTCCCGGAGTCAGCACTTAAGGGAACAACCTCTCTACTATCCCTAAATTGGGTAGGAGTGAATTCCGTCTTGCAGAACTATGTCCTCGGCTATCTACCCGGTCTTATCTCCAAAATGGTAGGCTTATTGAGTCGGCGATGATGAGCCACTCTCACCCATGCAGATCAAAGGATAATCCCGAATAAACAAGAGTTCATAGTTAGCTCAGGACTAAGATCAAGTTACCTAGGTCATCGCTTTGAAATAGTCAGTCTTGTCAGAAAACGGCGTTATAAAGCAAGAGTGACTTATTTCTCGGTCCTGGTCTTATGCAAACTCATTTGCATAGGACGCCTTCACTCGCATGTCACTACATGAACGATTCAGGATCACATCGTTTGCACTGTATACAAAGTGGGTCGCGTCACATAGTTTTCCTAGGATTAAGGTACCCAGCCTTATCCCTATACTATAGACCGTTTAGGCTATTCCTTGAACTTGATCCATTTTTATGTCACTACATAAAGTTCAAGTTTTCATAACATAGCCCGGGGTTACTAGTTTATTGGATTTGTGGTTATTTAGGCAATACTAATCATTCAAAATCAATAACACTTTATTGAATGGAAATAACTATTTATTTATAAACATTCGTCAAATGTTACATCTACTATCTACAGATTTTAGGGCATAAAACCCAACATTCAATTGGCAAATGCTGCTTATAGGTGCCCACATTTCTGTGGCGTAGACAGATTGCAACCAAATTGCATTCGCATCTCACTTTGTCCACCTAGCTTTGAGTTAAGTCCAACTTCTATTTAGTTCTGCTTTTGGTGCCTTTAGGAGACTAAACTTAGATAAATCATGCACACAACTTTAAAACTCTAGTAGTTCCAGTACTATTTCTACGATGCAAGAAACAAAGTATTATTTCTAGACTCTTTTCCACTATTGTTTTTGCAAACTCACGTACTTAACTCAAACTTTTCAGCAATCAGCTAAGTACAAACTATGTTAACCTATGTGATCAGTTTAAGCTAACAATGAAACTTAAACTTCAGGAAAAAAAAAACAAACGATGCTAAATGAGAGCAAGGTTGCTTTTGCAAGAGGTGGAGCTTTCTTCTACTCAAGGTATCCACATAGCTTGAATCACCAACTAGAAGCTTAGCTCATATTGGAAACTAAAATGCAAGACAGAAAAGTAAAAACGCAAGAAAGATAAAGGAAACTGAATTCATATTAAAGATAAATGAAGAGTACAATTGCTGGAAATTACAAATGAAAGTAATTACAAAAAGTAAAGAATAAATACAATAAAATATAAACTAAAAATAAACTTATCCGACTCTTTCTCCTCTCTATCTATAACTTGCTATTACCTCTTTCAAGGTGAGAAAAGTCCTTCCCCTCTACTTCTTTCAAATGGAGAGACCAACAAAAGCTAGAAGGAGTCAGGACTCGAAGTGACAGCTATAAGATAAAAAAGAAAAAGGAAAGCATAAAATTCTAAGTCTAATTTCGAGCTCTCTTACTTCTTGGTCTTGTGTCACCTTTTATAGACCTTGGGAGGTAGGTTGGCTATAGAGATCAGTTTGAGGAGTCCTCTACGAGTACATCTCCTTTATCCTAGGAGATTCGTCACAGAATATTTGAGGGAAATTGTCAAAAATAACCCTATTCAGTTTTGTGTTTTCAAAATTGACCCACTGTTTGAAAACTTTTTTTTTAACCTGCTGATGTCACATCTCTTTGTGCAATTACTAACATACCCTTAAATATAAGAGGTTAAAAAAAACCCATTCCTAAACCCATTCGGTCTTTCTCTTCCTTCTCCGTTGCCTTCTCCTTCACCGTTTGGCTTCTTGATCCTCCGAAAATCCTTGCATTTCCAGCGGCTCCGACGACTTCTTCATCTTCGTTCAGAAAACATCCGGCGGGTTTTTCATCTCATTTGAACACACCTAAGATACATTTTTCCATCTTCGGCGAATACCCATCCTCCCTCCGAAATTTCTTTGAACGCTGGTTTCTGTGTAGTTCGTGGGTTTCGTTGAAGTTTTGAGGAAGAACGAGTTTTCGTAGAGGAAGAGGGTTTAGGGTGGGAGAGAGTTTTTTTTTTTTAGAGTTTTCAGAGAGGGAAAGGGGATTTTCGAGCAATTTGTCGTTTAGAATGGTTGCGGAGGTTGGAAGAACCATCGGCGTCGGAGAAGACGAAGTTTCCCGGTCGGGATCGAAACCGAGAAAAAGAGGGTTTCCCGCAAGAGGAAAACTGGGTCTTTCCTTACGGGAATCGATTTTTTTCTTGGTTGATTTCCTGGTCGAAAACTAACCTAGACAAAAACAGTAAGCTTTTTTTTTTTTTTCGGTTCTCCTACTCCACCTTCCATCATGTTTGAATGGGATTCAGAATTGCAGTCATTCTTCTGTTAAAATTATTAGAGGGGTGGTGTTTCTCAAAAGAATAGTGAGGTGGCAGCGAATGGCACACCGGAGAACTGGGTTCATGGGAAGAAAACAGTATGGAGCTGAAAAGAACTTTTCCTCTGCAAAGATGAAGCAAATTTACATGGTCAAGCAACCATCGAGCAGAAATCTCAAAGTATAGAAAGGGAGCTGCCTAGATTTTGGATTTGCATTGAACATATTGTTTTCGGTCCAGAAATCAAAGTTTTGGTTGTGTTTTTTTCTTTTTTGGGTTTTGTTATGTTTATGTTGCATTAGTAAAGTGTGTTGGAATTGGTCCATCTGTAGAGACTCATCCATTATAGATGAATGGCCAATGAATGTTGGTGATGACTGCAACTGCAGTTTGAATGGGAAAGGGATAATTTGGTTTCATTCTATTTTTTTCGTTGTTTGTTTTGTTGTAGGTGTTAGCTTTTGTTTTTAATTTCATATATTTGAATGGAAACGACCTATGTTTTATTTATCAACTTTTTGAAGGTTAAGGCAAAAAAAAACAAAATTTTTGAAGTTGTGTTGTTGTTTCTGAAGTGTTTTGGAGCTTATGGTGATAAATTTGAGAGTGTATTTTTTCTGTTTTTCAGGTAAAAAAATTTTTTTGGGTGACTATACCTATGTCGTTATGCTGCCGAAATTTTCAGGAAATCATAGTTAGCACTCAAGTTAAGTGTTACTAATAAGTAAAGGGAAGAAAAAAAATAAAAGGTAGAGACATAGAGACGTCAATCAAATTTCTACTCAAGTGGGATAAACACAATCACACTTATTACAAGCATATTAATTTTTTTGAAGGTAAGAATTAAAGAGATTCAGGAAGGGAAGGGGCGGAAAAAAAAGGAAAAGGAGAGAGAGAGGGGGAAAGAAAATTAAAAAAAAAACCATTGTGTTTTTACCGGTCTGTTTCCTGGCCATGTAACACACAAAGATTCGAGGCATCATGCAATATATATATATACAAGATTCGTTAGAAAAAACAACTTTGGCAAAAGAAGAAGGAAAGAAAGATCAAAGGAATACAGAAAAAAGAAAAATCTGGAAAATTTCTTGGTTGGTTTCTCGACCAAGAAATCTCGATCGAGATTCATAATTTCCCGGTCGGGATTCATATTTTTCCCAGATTTTCGAATAAAAAATTTATATAACCTCCTTGTAAATATGTAAAATCATCCTCTACATACCTGTTCAAAAAAGGTTTATAATATGAAACTTTTGAAGTGGGTCCACCGAGTTTTGACTTCTTTCATTCTAGAATATTTTGTGGGTCAAATGGTGTTTTGATATTGAAATTAGTTTTTAATGGTTAAAATTAGTTAGTTGGGTGGTTGTTGAGAAATTTGATTTCTATCATCAATCAAAATTGAAGAAGGATAAGAATGACTTTTTACATTGTGGGTCCCACAAAAAAGTAGCAAACTTTATATAAAATAGGTTAAAAAAACAAGTTTTTAGAAAGTGGGTCAATTTTGAAAACAAAAAACTGAATTGGGTTAATTTTGACAATTTCCCAATATTTGATCTTCAAGGATTTTTTGCGAATCCTGTAATTCTCGAAATTCTTTCGGATCTGCCCAGTTGCGACCGCGAACGCGACGCAATTCTTCAGCCATCCTTGCTTTGGTGCATTATGTTGTATTCTGCAAGATTCTTCCTTTTCTAGATGCGGGCGCATTACTCAGATCTTCTAACTATTCTATATTCTGTTAGACCTTTCCTTATCTGAATGCGGGCGTAAATGTTGGCGTAACTGGACTCCTGCACAAAACTATTACACTTTAATATTTTCTTAATAAAATACTCTCTTTTTATATCATCTAAGCAAAATTTTCATATTTTGAGATTTCAAACATGCAGTGCTAGCTTTTGCCTAAATTAACTTCAAATAGTAAGATATTAGGCACTAAGTACTTGCTTTCTAAACAATTAATTAGCTCGATTTTAAAGGTTAAATAACACATAAATGAGCGTTATCATCCATTTTGAACCTTATTCCTAAGATGATTCAGCAAGCAAACGACTTATCACAACAATTAAAATCAGAAAATCACTGTCAGAAACTAATTGAGTGGGAGTGCAACCTATTTTATTCAATGTAATTCAGACTAAGTTTCTAATTGAATTAAGGACTTGGTAATGAAATTTTATACTCCTAAAAGACTTTGCATCTGATTGTGGCCAACAATATAAACAACTAATTAAAAAGAAGAAAAACCAAATGAGATACCTCGAAACCCTAGTTCTCGATTTGATTTATTACGATCAAATCCAAGGAAACAAAATTGAAGGATCGAAATCAAAATTGTAATGACATACTTGTAAGATGTTAAATTTATGGTTAAATTATCAAAAATAAAAAATACCGAGTGCCATTTATAACCTATACTGTATATAAAATCTATACTATCTATATCTAAATATATACGGTAAGAAAAGTGGCTATAAGGGAGAATCTATGTGTCCCTAACAAGTCCTATCTATATCTATATACACTACATATAAAAGTGTCAGTACCAAATTAGTAGGATGTGCAAGTCCTAATTTAAGTTTTTCATGTGAAGAAACAAAACAGAAAACATAGAGAGGAGATTGAGAGAATACCAACAACAACAAGAGAATAGAAGATCGATGCAAAGAAAAATTGTGACACTAAACCAGAGTGAGGGTGCAGCGACATTGAGCTGTGAAGAAGAAGAAGGAGGATGTAGAGCACAACAAACAAAACAAAGTGAGAAGAAGATGAAAGAGTTTAGATTTCCTCTTTCTTTTATTTATGCCTAAATTATAAAAAAATACCTCTGCCCTTTTTTTTTTCAAAGAGTACATCTCTCATAAATGTTTCAAAACTATCTCTAATAGAGAAATTCATTAAAATGTTGGACAAAATGTGGCATAACGTTGTTTTTTCAAACTTAATCCAATCCAAACAAGCATCCGTCAGACCATCACTACCACCCACAAATTTTGAGTTCTTTTTTTTTTTTTTGAAAAATAAATGCTTCATTAAAGGGAAATAAAAGAATCAGAACAAGACCCATTTAACACCCCAACTAACCAAGAGGGGGGAGGGCCAAACCAACAACCATGATCTTCTTCTGAAATAGTAGAGATCTCAAAACCAGACAAATAACGAGATACAGGGGAAACAGAGGAAGAAAGGCGCGCCAAACAGTGGGCAACCTCGTTACTCTCTCTTGGGCAAAAAACGAAAGAAACCTCCCCCAAAGACTCCTTGAGGCGTAAAATCTCCTCCACCAGATGGGAGATTTCAGAAAAATCTTCTTCTTCCCCATTAAGGAGGCGGACGACTCCAATAACATTAGACTCAACCACGATAGGGGGAATAGTCATCACAATGGAGCGCTCGATCAAAGAAGGTACGATTCTGAGCCCTTCTTCTATTGCTTTCATTTCAAGCAGCTTTATGGACCAGCTTTTACTGATCGATTTGAATCCCATGCATAACGAAGAACCCGCAGAGTCACGAAGGATCCACCCTATGCCGCCTTTACCCAGATTTTCACTCCAAGTAGCGTCTACATTGAGTTTCCAACAAGGATATGGCGGGGACTTCCACCTGAACTGACTCGGATGGCTCTTCGCTCCCTTTGAAGGCTTCCCTCTTTGCCGCGACCGGTGAGATTGTTCTGTTTCTCTTTCCTCAAACATATTGCTTTCAATAAATTTTGATAATTTGAACACAACTGGACTGGATGATTTTTGGAGAATTTCGTTCCTGTGCTGCCATATGCTCCATATAATAATAATCGACTTTTCCATCTCCTCTTCGCTCGACTTGTCCAAAATCCACGACCAAAAGTCTTCCGTTCTCCAATAATCCCTGCAAATGGCAAACAAATCTTTTGTCATTGGAAGGTATTTTCTCCAAATTTTCTTTGATAGTTTACAGTTCCAAAAAAGGTACGAGCTGGTTTCTAATTGGTTCTTGCAAAAAAGACAATTGGGGTTAGAATCAATCCCTTTCTTTATAATGTTTATCCTTGTGGGGAGAGAGTCTTTTATGATTCTCCACACACAAATTTTAGCTTTAGGGAGAGCTTTAGCGCTCCAGAATCTTTTCCAGCTTTTCTCCGACTTAGCACCGCTTGATGATGAGGCTGATTCTGCATTGGCCAAATTGTATGCTAGGTGATAGGCGCTTTTGACCGAAAACTTCCCTTTCTTATCTTGGTTCCAGATGACTTCGTCTTGGCTATCATTTCTACCTCTAGGGATGTTTAGAATAACTCTAGCATCGGAAGCAACAAAGTTTTCCATGATTTCCTTATCCTTCCAATCTCCATGCTCGTTAATAATCTTAGAGACTAGATTCCCTTCAGGTTTTCTTTTATAAGAATTGGGGTTTCATTCCCTTGATTAGGAATCCAAGGGTCTTGGTCGATGATAACGCGCATTCCGTTCCCAATTTTCCACCTGTAGCCTTTACAAAATAGGTCCCGCCCCCAAATGATGCTTCTCCAGGTTAGGGAAGGGGAAGGATTGTTTCCCAACGGAGCTGAGAGAAAATCTACAGATTTGAAATATTTCCCTCTGAGGGCTTGACCCATCAGGCTTTGAGGGTCTTTGAGCAGTCTCCAACTAGATTTTGCAAGCATAGCTTGGTTGAATAAAGATAAATCTTTAAAACCCAAACCTCCTTTTTCTTTTCTGGCGCATAATTTTTTCCAACTAACCCAATGAGCTTTATTTTTTCCTTTGAATTCACCCCACCAAAACTTAGCACATATCTTGTTTATCTCTGCACACATGGTTGTGGGAATTTTGAAGCAACTCATGGTATAAGTTGGGATAGCCTGAATTACAGCTTTGATTAGGATCTCTTTTCCTCCAGCCGAAAACAACTTTTCTTTCCATTGTTGCAAAGCCTTCCAAATCCTATCTTTGATTTTTTTGAAGACCTTTTGTTTGTTCCTGTCTGTTTGAGAAGGCATTCCTAAGTATTCTCCCAAATCTTTAGATGCTTCAATGCCCAGGATTTGACTGAGCCTACTAGCTTTGTCCTGATCCACATTTCTACTAAACATGATGGAGGATTTCTGAAGGTTGACTATCTGTCCCGAAGCCTCCGCAAAGAGATTCAGAACTTTTTTGATGGTTTCGCAATCCCCTTCCTCGGCTCTGCACATGATAATGCTGTCATCTGCGAAAAAAAGATGGGTTAGAGAAGGACAATGGTTATTAATTTTTAATCCTTTTAAAGAGTTTAGAGATTCTTCCCTGAAAAGCATAGCCGATAAGCCTTCCGCACACAAAAGAAAGAGATAAGGAGATAGGGGATCTCCTTGTCTGAGACCTCTTGAAGGATGAAATTCCTCCTTAGGAATGCCATTGATCAGGACTCTGAAGTTAACCGATTTAACGCAATTTAGAATCTTGTCGATCCAAGCTTCCGCAAACCCCTTCTTTTCCATCACCTTTTTTATAAATGCCCACTCCACTCTGTCATAGGCTTTGTTCATGTCCATCTTCATGGCCATAAACCCTTTTTTGCCTTTTCTCCTATTGTTTAAATGGTGAATGCACTCGAAGCCTACTATGACATTGTCGGAAATCAATCTGTTTGGGACAAAAGTCGCCTGGGTTGGAGAAATAATTTTGTCAAGTATCCTTTTCATTCTGTTTGCTACAGATTTAGCAATCAGCTTATAAATCACTTGACATAAACTGATGGGCCTGAATTGAGTCATGTCTCTGGGAGAATTTGTTTTTGGGATGAGAGCTATAATGGTGTTGTTGATGCTCTTTGCGTCCTTCCCTTCATTTAGAATGTCGAGGAAAATCTTTGTGGTGTCATCTCCAACCATGTCCCAATAAGTTTGGAAAAAGATGGCATGCATCCCGTCGGGGCCAGGTGCTTTTGTCGGATTCATACCCTTTAAGGCCATTTCAATCTCCTGCTTCGAAAAAGGCTTAGTGAGAAAAGCATTATCTTCCTGAGAAACAACTTTTTTAATCCCTTCTGATGCTAATTCCAACTTTTGCATGGATGGATTCGAGGATGTAAATAGATTCTTAAAATAGGAAGTAGCTACTGTTCCTATTTCGTCTTTGTTTTCCACCCAACTACCTTTATCATCCATGATCCTTCTTATCTCGTTTCTTTCTTTCCTTTGAGAAGCTTTTTTGTGAAACCATTTTGTATTCCGGTCTTCCCATTTGAGCCAGTCCTCTCGCGATCTCATCTTCCAATATTGTTCCTCTTCAAGAAGCAAATTTTCCAGCTTCTTTTCAGCTTTGATTAGATTAAAAGATGGACATCCCGACTCCTCCCTTTCCAACATTTTAATCTCATTGGTCTTTCTGTCAATAGCCTTTGAAATGGAGCCCTCTAACCTGATTTTGTTCCAGTTTGTAAGCTTCTCCAAACATAAATTTATTTTTGTTTTGTAGGCTTCTGCATCACCCCCCTGAACAGACTTCCAGGTTTCCTCGACTATGGCCTTGCTTTCCGGAAAAGAAATCCAAGCTTCTTCGAATCTTTTAACTCTGACAGCTTTTTTCCTTTTGAAATTGCAGCCTTGCGCACAAATTGCCATTATAGGCCTGTGGTCCGAGTCGTGGTATCTGAGATGATGCACTGTGATGAAGTTGTAAATCTTATCCATATCCGGGTTCACAAAAAATCTGTCCAATCTTTCCAAAGGCCCAACTCTAGAGTCTTTTCTTCTCCTCCATGTGAATTTGTCTCCCTCGAAACCAGAATCTCGGAGATTGCACACATTTATGTTGTCCCTGAATTTTTCCATTTGGCTTTCCTCTTTCTGGTTACCTCCCTTTTTTTCCGAGTGGAAAAGGATTTCGTTGAAGTCTCCCCCTATAAACCAAGGGAGATTAATAACTTCATTAAGCCTTTCCAAAAGCATCCAAGATTCATGCCTTTTACTAGTTTCGGGATGACCGTAGAACCCTGTAAATCTCCACTTCTTCTTTCCTTCCTCCACTATCGAGTCTATATGACCTTTGGAAAAAGATACGATCGAGAGCTTTATCTCATCCTTCCAGAATAGGATAAGTCCGCCGCTTCTTCCTTCACATTCTACAGCAAAACAGTTTTCAAATCCCAGAGAATTCTTCACCCTATCAACTCTGGAAGGGTCACATTTTGATTCAGAAATAAAAACAATATTGGGGGAATTTTTTCCAACTTCGAACTTTAGGCTATGGATCGTTCGAGGGTTCTCCATCCCCCGAACGTTCCAGCATAGAATTTTCATGGCTTCCGGCGGGGCTGTTGAGCAGCCTCCGCCGATATCCCTTCGATGTTGTCGAAGTAAAGAATGTTTGGTTTTTTCCACTCTCTGCTTTCCTCATCTTGCTCACTTTGAAATTTTCTTTTTTCCATTCTGAAAAGCTCTTCTCTGTTTCCTTCTGTTTTTCCTTGCCTGGCTCTCCTTTTCCATTTCCTTATTTGATGTGATTCTTCTCCTGTTACTTCAGACCTCAATAATTCGTTTGGGCTGGAAAGTTCCTTTTGCTCACTGTCCACCTCCATGGCCTTCTCCATTTCTTTTTCAGGCCCTGTGATCCTTTCAGATCCAAAGGCCCATTTAGCTCTGGGAGCCATTTCCACTTCTTTTTCCGTTTTTGTACTTCCAATATCAAGACTTTTTTTCTTAGGTTTCTTTTTTTCCAAATCCCCTCTTATGTTCAGATGTCCCTTGTCTGACTACTTAGTATTTGCTTCCCTTTATCCTTAGTCTTCTCTTGCCTCTGTTCTTCTGACATTCCTGCCTTTTCTTTTCCTTTTGTCTTGTCGTCTGACACTTTATTAGCCGTTGGAACAGTACTGCTATGGGATTCGAGCTTCTTCCCTGTCTCATCTGTTCTACTTTTGCTCCGATCGTCCCTGATGTCTCCAGCCTGTTTTCCGGCAGTCTCTCCGGCAGTAGACCTATGATATTCATTTTTCTGATTTCTATAGTTCAGTTTAGTTTGCCGCCAATCATAGGATCTCATGCCTCGGCCCCTGCCTCTTCCTTTGTTCCATCCATAATTTGCTCTGTAAGTTGGGCTTCTGTAGACATGTGGGCTTGTCGGGGTCGTCATATTCCTCATCCAATCTCCATATTCATGTTCTTCCTCTGGGTCGACCTGATTTTCACATTCGTCTTTGACATGTCCGATGATACCACATTTATAACAAAAATCTGGCATTCTTTCATACGTTATTTTCACCCATGCTTCTTCGGCTTTTGTACCCACTCTGATCATCAACCCTCTTTTCAGCGGCTTTGTGATATCTAACTTTACTTGTAATCTCAGAGTGTTTTCTCCCCTTCTGTCATCTTCATCCCAGTCAACGTCTTCGAAGCTGCCTATCAGATTCCCCAGAGCCTCTGCTCGTTTCCTGCTCATGCACACCATAGGTAAGTCGTGAATATGAATCCAGAATTTAACATACCTGAACTCTGCATTTGATATTCTGCTCTCTCCCTTTGGTTCCTCTATGATGATTAAAGCCTTGTCAAAGTTCCAAGGTCCTCCTTTAACCACCCATTCTTTGTCTCTGTTGTTTCTAAATTTGCAAAGGAAAGTGTTTCTTCCCATGGTTTTGAAACTAATTCTCCCTTCTCTATTCCATATCTTTGGGATGAATGTTTTGAACATATCCGGATTTATCAGTGTTGGGGTTTGAATTTTGCAAAAAATTGAATCTTTCAGGTCTTCTGTTGATTCGTCGAGCTCGTCGTTATTAGAGAATATTCAGAGAATATTTTCCCATTAATATTGCCTTGATTTTTGCCTGTAAATTTGGTGTATAGTTTCTTTCCTTTTGTATCTCCTCTAAAGTGTATAAAGCATCCATATCTCAGTATTGCAAATAGTGAATAATACATTCATTCTGAGTATTCTCCATAGTCGTCTTCTATTGCGAAGACATTTGCACGTTCATCTGCTCTGATTTTTAAGTTCTCCATTTGTTTTAACACTTTCCCTGCTTCATTTAGTTTTTCGCTGTGTTCCTTAGACGATCCTTCTTGTGTGGAAGTTCTACTTTCGCTGATCTTTATGACTCGGTCTGTTTGCTCGCCCTTTGAGTTGTTGGCTCTTTTTTCTTCTGTTCCAATGTTTTTCTCTTGTAAATACTCCATTTGGTTAATTGCTTCTTCTTCCTCTCCAGTCATCGCACCGCTTAGCCCACCGTCAATCCTCCAGCATGAAGCTGCCGTTTTACTCACAGGTGTCCTTGAGAGAAAAGCTCCCAAGAAAGCGCCTGGAGCACCTCCAATAGTGCTATCCAATTGGGAAAGGATTTTACAAATTTTGAGTTCTAAAGATAGATGGTTTTTAGACTCAAATATGTGATTGTGACCAGTATAGTAAAACCAATCCGTTTCATTTGATGAAGACTAAAAATAATGTATTTTAACATTTGATTTTGGGGCACTTGTAGATTTAACAAAATCTTAATATTCATCCAAAAAACAAAATAAATCTAACATTCGTCACTTGTATATTTGTAAATATGGAAAAAAAAAATCTCCATCTCCATCCTATACAAGTTCATGAAATATTCATGATTTAAATACTATTTTGCCTCTTGAATTTTGAGCTTTAATCCACTTTGATCCCTAAACTTTTACGACTTCTATTTTGATCTCTAAACTTCATAATATAAATCAGTTTAGTCTTTGTTGTTAATAAACTAACAAAATGATGATGTGTACTCCATGTTTAAATGAATGTAACTATAACCAAAATTTAATCTTAAAATTAATTATATCTTTTCATTTTTGTTGGGGGTGGAATATGGTCGTTATTGCCATTCACGTTCGAAGTTCGAAGCAACAGTATCAAGGATAACGACATTGAAGAGGAAGATGGTAATGGGTATATTACGAGTACGCATTGATTGCTAATTTGTTAATATTCTGTTTTAGTTAGTAAGCTTTTGTTAAGATTTTTGTTTTAGGTAGTTAATTTTTTTTTTTTTGTGTTAATATCTATCTCTTGTATTTCAAGAGGAACTCGTTTGTACAGAGTAAATTAGAGTTTTTCCTTCATATTAATAAAAACTCCTCTCCTTTCCTCTTACCATGTGTTCTGAATTATGATATTAGAGTGAAAAAATATTTTCCATATCCAAAGTACAACAAGAAGCAATAAACTAGAAAAAGATTACACTTTTTGCATGAACAAATAGCAAACAATTCGATCACACCCACTTAGCAGCATTCATTAGCTTATGATATTTGCATTGACCTCTCGTGGAACGACAGTTCAGGGTAATTGGGGAATAAGTGAACTAGAGGAACATTTCTTTGTAATGTCCAAATGTGTTCGAAAGCTAAAGCAAGTAAGCAACAATGGTGTTAACTTGTTCCTATAGTTGGGAAATTATGTCCATCTTGAACCTCATTCCATTAAAATCAGCAAATCACTTTTACAAAATGACAAGAATGCAACATATTTCATTCAATGTAATCTAGACTAAGTCTGTAATTGCATCAAGGACTTGTAAGGAAACTTTATACTCTTAAAAGACTTTACATCCGACTGTAGCAAACAACATAAACAACCAATTAAAAAGAAGAAAAATCGAATGAGGTACCTCAAAACCCAAGTTCTCAATTCGATTTATAACTTTAACAATTTAAGAGACTAGGAGATGAAGAAATAGTTTTGCTGATTCTAATTTGGATCATGTCTGCATCGTCAAGTAGATGATGAAAAGACATCAAATCCAAGGAAACAAAATTGAACAATCGAAATCAAAATTGTAATGACGTACTTGTAAGATATTAAAATTATGGTTAAATTATCAAAAATACCCATAGTGGGTTGGTTTCAATTATACCGCTGGACATTCACAAGTTTTATTTTAGTCCTTAAAGTTTGAACCTTGTTTCAAAACTATATTTGCAAATGCATAAAACTTTTCTTGGAGTATTCGAACCACAAACCTTTTCGTCATTAATACTATTACTAACTTGTTATATTTGCAATCAATTGGACCTGTTCGACCATATAAGCATGTGCCCATACATACATATACACATATATATAACCTCTATCAAGTTACGCTATGAAGAGATAAGAAAATGGACAAAGAAGGTGCCAGACAGAAAATGAAGGCATACGTTGCATTACAATACAGGAGAGGAATCCATTTGAGCTAACTTTAACCTACAAACTTTCAATCTGCTTTCTTCAAGTTCAAGCAATTATCTGCAACTTGGCTGAAAAGCTCCTGAACCTGTGTTAATTCTTTCTCTGCAACAAACAGTTCCATTAAGATTGTTAGTTGTGTAGTTGTGGCTAAATATCAGTAGCATATTCAATAGAATGGAGAGAACATGAAAAATTTAGGGCTTAAATTCTTAAATAAAATTAATTAAACCGTTGTAAGACACAAGCCAGACAATGATTTAGTGAACTTATGCTGGTCCAAAACTACGGTAACAATCTCCAATAGGAAATAATCTATTTTAGTATGCTTTTAAAGTCACGGTTGGCCAATAATTTAGAATTAGGCATGTTGTAAATATAAAGGCTAACAATAAGTCAAGATAACACCTGCTGCTTCTAGCTGCTTTTGAAGTTCTTGACCTACAGCATCGTTCTCAGCCTGGACAAATGGTTTCCAACGTATTAAGGAGAGAACTAAATGATACAAGAATTCTTGGGTCTTATATCAACATCAGAATATGAGAAGATTTATACCTGTAGTTCTGCAATCCTTTTCAACTGCTCTTCTTCACCCCCATCAGATAAAGGCAATGCTGCAACCAATACATCAAACTGCGCCAAAAAGTAATAACGATAATAATTTTTAAAAAGGTACATATGTTCAATTGGATTGCATATAAATGAAGCAAGGTCCCAGCCCTTTCTTTTGTTCAGAAAGCTAATAATATGCCAGTTGGAGAGGAGAGAGTAAAAAGCGACAGGAAATGAGAAAAGATATGGAACAAATCTGGCTCCTTGTAGAATCACATCTAGAAAACATTAAAAGTGCAACAGAACTGGAAAACTTTGAAACATTTCTAGTACCCTACTACCTGCTACATTGGGATTTTCCCAAAAGTAATGTGGACGGACTCAGTCAATTTTATAAATTCCATATATTCTATGGAAATTTTGTTTCAAGAGAACAAACCTTAATCCATTGCTACTTTCAACTCCATCGCTGGAAATTTATGAAAATAAAAAATCTCTCAGCAAAATTTCTAAATAAAAGAAAATCCAAATTTTAGTCAAATACAGGGTTGAATAGCAGATTCCAAATATCAACACAAATAATATAGCTCTTAAAAGTGGGGCCAAACATAACAGGCAGTTATAAACAAAGAATGATTTAAAATTTTTCCATAACACTTTGGTTTATTGGATCCAACATGCCATAGTTGCCCAAGTAGTATCCAAGGTTGGGAGGAAAAAATAAATTGAAGTTTCCAACTTTCCAATACCAAATTTGGTTCATTTGATGGGTTTATCATAAATCATGGCATTAGAACGTGTATGCATCTCAAACAAGTACAGGAAATCTGTTGCATTGATATTTTACTCACCCATCAAGAATCTAGTAAAAATTATGAGAGAGCTGAAAAGCAGAAAATGATAGTCCCGTTTCATCCTCAGAAAACACAAGTTGTTTAGGTTTGGCATTAACTTGATCCAACAAACGAGCATTCAATGATGAATGAAATGTGTCTCTTCCAACCTCAACACAAGGGTGATTCTTGGTTACTTATCCAGTAGATAAAATGCATATAAAGTTAATCTAGGATACTGACATTTGAAAAAAAAAATAGCAATATAAATTTTCCCCCAAAACAAGAAGCAAATACTTTTCTTGATGGCTCAACCCGTGAAGAAGTAATTAACAAGAAGCAAATGCATCACATATTCATATTTTCCACCCCGAAAGTACAACAAGAACCAATAAACTATTAAGTATCACAGGGAAAGGACGACACTTTTTGCATGAGCAATAGCAAACACTTCAATCACACCGAATAAATAATTCACACCTGCTTAGCAGCTTTCACCAAAGCAGCACTCATTAGTTTGGGTTGCTCTGCGATATTTGCATTGTCCTCTGTAGGTTCGTGAGGCGGCGGTTCGGGATAATTAGGGGATAAACGAACTGGAGGAGCATCTCTTTGTAATGTCCCAAATGTGTTGAAAGCTAAAGCAGCAATGGTGTTGACTTGTTCCTGTAGTTGGGAAATTATGTCCATCTTGAACCTTATTCCTATGATGATTCAGCAAGCAAACGACTTAACACAGCAATTAAAATCAGCAAATCACTTTTAGAAACTGACTGAGTGGGAGTGCGACCTATTTCATTCAATGTAATCCAGACTAAGTATGCAATTGCATCAAGGACTTGGCAAGGAAAATTTATACTCCTAAAAGACTTCGCTTCTGACATGCTACAACATAAACAACTAATTAAAAAGAAGAAAAACCGAATGAGATACATCGAAATGCCAGTTCTCGATTCGATTTGTTACAATTTAAGAGACTAGGAGATGAAGAAATAGGTTTGATGGTTTTGATCCAGTTCTTGTGTCTGGGTTGTCAAGTAGATGATGAAATCGCATCAAATCCAAGGAAACAAAATTGAAGGACCGAAATCAAAATTGTAATGGTGTACTTGTAAGATGTTAAATTTATGGTTAAATTATCAAAAATACCCATAGTGGGTTGGTTTCAATTATACCCCTAAATTTTCAAAAGCTTCATTTTAACCCTTGAAGTTTGAACATTGTTTCAAAACGACCCTGTGAGGCATTTTTCATTAAATTTATTGACAAAAAATGATGTGGTTGCATATGTTTTTATTGTTTTTTCCGTGCATGTGCTCAAATCTATTCACACAAGTAACAATTCATATGCAAACACGTCATTTTCCGTCCATGAATGGAATGGAAAAAAAAAAAGAAGAAAACCTTGAAAGGTCATTTTGAAACAAATTTCAAACTTCAAGGGCTAAAATGAAACTCTTGAAAGTTCGAGAGTGTAATTAAAATCAACCCCATAGTTCAAGGTATTTTTGATAATTTAGTCCAAATTTATTTATCGTTAACGGATAAACCAATTTTTGTTTTCACAAAACTGAGCGGCATAACGCAACGAAAAAAGTGTCAATACTACACCAGTGCCATTTATAATCTATATTTTATATAAAATCTATACTATCTATATCTATATATATATATATTGCAATAAAAGTGGCTATAAGGGAGAATCTATGTGTCACTTACAAGTCTTATCTATATCTATATACACTACATATAAAAGTGTCTTTACCACATCAATTAATGGGCATTGGGCAAGTCCTAATTTAAGTTTTTTCATGTGAAAAAACAAAATAGAAAATATAGATGCACATGGAGATTAAGAGAATACCAATAGCAACAAGAGAATGGAAGATCGATGCAAATCACTAGGAGGAGGTTGCGGTGGCACGAGCAGAAGAAATCTGGGGGCGGTTGTGACACTAAACCGAAGTGACAATGCGGCGACACTGAACTGCTGAAAGGGAGGAGAAACTGGCGTGAAGAAGAATAAGGTAGAGCACAACAAATGAGAGTGAGATTTGAGAAGAAGATGAAAGGGTTCAGATTTCCTCTTTCTTTTATTTATGCTTAAATCTATACTATATATAAAAGTGGCTATAGAGAAAAACTTTATCTTTCCATTTTGTCCTTCAAATTTTAAACATATGCCTAGTTTAACCTAATTCTATTGAATATATTGGAATTAGGACAAAATGCAAGATGAAAAAGAAAATGGATTGGGTCAAGATAGTTTCCCCACAACCCACCAAGTTAACGTTTCAAGCACCATTCATTAGAGAATTTCAAGGGACGACTTCAATTTTCAAAAAACAACTCATTGGCTTCCAACAAAATAATCAACATCTATTATAATCTTATTTTTACAACACAAAAACCTATAGACTCATCTCATTTCAAGCACCATTCATTAGAGAAATTCAAGAGATAGCTTCAATTTTCAAAAAACGACTCATTCGCTTCCTACAAAATAGTCAACATCTATTATAATCTTATTTTTATTACACCAAAATCTATGGACTCTTCTCATTCCAAGCACCATTCATTAGAGAATTTCAAGAGACGACTTCAATTTTCAAAAAATTGGCTTCCTAAAAAATCATCCACATCTATTATAATCTTATTTTTATTACACAAAAACAAACTCTTCTCATTCCAAGCACCATTATTAGAGAAGTTCAAGGGACAACTTCAATTTAAAAAAAAAAAAAGACTCATTGGCTCCCTACAAAATATTTTAATTCAATAACTCATCAACATCTATTACAATCTTATTTTTATTATACAAAAACCTATGGACTCTTCTCATTTCAAGCACCATTCATTAGAGAATTTCAAGAGACGACTTCATTTTCAAACAACAACCCATTGGTTTCCTACAAAATAATCAACATCAATTATAATCTTATTTTTATTACACGACAACCTATGGACTCTTCTCATTCCAAACACCATTCATTAGAAAATTCTAAGAGACTTCAATTTTCATAAAAACGAACCAACATCTATTACAATCTACCATGAAACTAAGTCCTAATTTGAGTTGAGGAAGGGAGAACAATTCATAAGAAAATGCAATACCTTCGATCTGGTTTGGTTTTTTTTTTCAATCCAATTCCTTTTTTCTCCGCCAAGAATGCAGTGTCTCATGTTATCCAAAAAAAAAAAAAAAGAATGCAGTGTATCAAAACCATCTTTCCATCGTCTATGTACTAATTGTGCCCTCGATAACAGTCTCTCGTTTTTGTTCCCGTTTTTTTTTTTTGTTACTATTCCGCTATTGATATTATAAAAAGAAAATCAAACAGCTACTCTATTCTTTCATTAGACAATTTTTTGGGTTTTTCAAGTAAGCAGGAAGACAGAGATGGAGATCGGGAAAATACCAGTAACAGCAAGGAAGCAGAAAATCGAGGGAGGCTACGGCGGCAAGAACGGAAGAAAGACGACGGTGGCGGCGGCACTAGCGGAAGAAAGACGACGGTGGCGGCGGCAGTGAACGGAAGAGACGGAGCGGCGACACTGAGCTGCTGAAACGGAGAAACAGCGTGAAGAAGAAGAAGTGGCGTGAGCCCTGGTTTCCATCTTTTATTCATTTTTATGAGCATTTTTTTAAAAAATTATATATATATATATATATATATATATATATATATATATATATATATATATATTTGACAATTAAAAAAAATTATATATACATATTTAAAAATAAAAATAATAAAATAATAAAAAAACAAAAACAAAAACAAAAACAAAAAAAAGCAGATGTTTTATTGGCGGTTGAATAGATTTTTGTTGTTTGTTCCTTTTAACTTTTTTGATTTAGGTTAATTTTCAATAATATTTATGAATTTAATCATCTTTCAAAATTTTGCAAACATGAGTCTAACTCAATTGGTATAAAGCGTGTATTATTGACAAAAAGATCTGTGGTTCGAATCTTCGAATCTTCACCTCTAAAATTTATTTATACGAGAAAAACTTGGCCTATTTTGTCCAACTTTTTAAATTTGTTTGAAATTTTTTTCTTTTTTCTTTTTTGTTTTTTATTTTTTAAATTAAATAAATATTAAAGTTAAATAAAAAAAATTATATTTTCATTTTGTACCTCAACTTAATTTGATATATATTTTTTTCTTAAAAAAAAATCACAACTTTTTCCCTATTAAAAAAACAATAAGGAAAAACTTTTTGTGCAAGGTTTATCCCTTCATTCTAAATTGTATATCATTTTGTCTTAATTTCTAAAATTACATTAAATTGAATTTTCTATTATCCAAGAAAAATAATATGCATTCATAGAACACAATGATTGCTTTTGTTATTATTTATCTATTCAAAATATAAATCTAATTAAATCCATTTTTTCTATATTTTTTTAAAATAAAATCCATTTTTCTTTTAAATAATGCCAAATTTTTTAGACGAAGAGAAAGATTTACAAAACCAAATAATAGGCATGAAGATTGCAAAAAAGAGAAATTGATGATTTGCAAAAACAAAGAGAGAAAAAATCATAACAATTTATGTTGGAGATATGTAAATGATTAAATAGAAAATCAACCGTTTGACCTTCACAGGTCAGGAGGAGTTAATACTAAATCTAGAGAAATAGTCTCATTGAAATGAAGTTATTGCAATAGAGTAATTATTATAGACGACTGACAAAGGAGGATTTTTTTTGTGATGCAATAGAAATGGCGATGCCTAAGAGTGGCCAGTACGGTGGTCAGCAGCAAAAGCAAACATAGTTTGTGAAAAAAAGTAAATTAGAAACATGTGTCTCAAAAAAAAATAAAGAAACATAAGATAAGATAGGTGGTGGCTGACGGCTAGAATGAATGAAAAAAAAACATGTGATTTAAGGTATCGAGGAAACATTAAAATTAATTATCATTTCATTTTAATTATAATTTAAAATGAAATGATAATTGCAAGCAAATAGGATATTGTGATATTAATTGAGTCTCAAATAATTGCAAGCAAACGGGATATTGTGATAATTATCCATGGTTATTTTCAACAAACAAACAAAAAAAAAAAAAAAAACTGAATACATTTTAGTTTAAGTGTTTTTAAGAATGTATTTTTTTTAAAATCATTTTGTATAAAAATTGTTTAGAATTTAAGCACTCATATGTTTGGTTATATTTTCTCATAATTGTTATTATATACTAAAAAACTTTAAAAAAAAAAAAAAAAAAAAAAACTACTTTTAAGTGTTCCCTTAAAATGATTTATTTTTCAGTCTCATTTTTATGCCCCATTTAGTAACCATTTGGTTTTTGAAAATTAAACTTATTAATTTTCTCTCAATTTCATAAGAATGGTTTACATATTTGTTAAGGACACGTTTGCATTCCTAGCCAAATTCCAAAAATAAAAGCAAGTTTTTGAAAACTTTTTTTTTTTCGTTTTCAAAACTTGGTAGATAACAACACAAAAAAAAAAAAAAAAAAAAAAAAAAAACTGATAGGTGGAAGTTGTGTTTATAAGCTTCATTTTCAAAAACAAAAAAACAAAAAACCAAATGGCTATCAAATGAGATCTTAACAAGTCATTTTAGTGTTGCCAAATACTATAATTTTTTTTAAATGATTTTTTCTTTCAAAATTAAATACTTAAAAAGTAAAACCAAACATACCCTCGGGATCTTTTGGAATACCTTTTAGTTTAAGGGTCCGTTTGGAGTACATTTTAATTTAAATGTTCTTCAAGAATGTATTTTTTAAAAAAGATTTTGTATAAAAATTGTTTAGAATTTAAACACTCATATGTTTGGTTGTATTTCCTCATAAGTGTTTTTATACACAAGTTATTGTATAGTTAAAAAGTTTTTTTTTTTAAAAAAGTTGGTTTCAAGTGTTTCTCTCAAAATGATTTGGTCCGTTTGGAATACATTTTAATTTAAATGTTTTTCAATAATGCATTTTTTTAAAAACATTTTGTATAAAAATTGTTTAGAATTTAAACACTCATATGTTTGGTTTCATTTCCTCACAAATGTTTTTATACACAAGTTATTGTTTACTTAAGAAGTTTTTTTTAAAAAGTTGGTTTCAAGTGTTTATCTCATAATGATTTATTTGTCAATCTCATTTTCTAATAAGTCATTTTTAGTTATTGCCAAACACTAGAAATTTTTTCAAAATGATTTATTTTCAAAACTAAACACTTGAAAAGTTAAACCAAACACACCCTTATTTTCAAAATTAAACACTTGAAAAGTTAAACCAAACACACCCAAACACTATAAATTTTTTCAAAATGATTTTTTTTTTCAAAAGTAAACACTTTAAAAGTTAACCAAACAAATCCGAAGTGTTTTTCAAGAATACATTTTTTAAAAAACATTTCGTATAAAAATTGTTTAGAATCTAAACACTATATGTTTGTTTACATTTTATAATCTAAGTGTTTTTATACACAAGTTATTATATGCTTAAAACATCTCTTAAGAAAATTTTGTTTTCAAGTGTTTCTCTCAAAATGATTTATTTCTCAATCTCATTTTTTAATAAGTCATTTTTAGTGATTGTCAAACACTATAATTTTTTTTTCAAAATGATTTTTTCTCAAAATTAAACATTTGAAAAGTTAAACCAAACACACCATTCTTTTGTACATAAAAACACTTTTTTAAACACTTAGAAAGTCATTCCGAAAGATACAAATATCTTTTATATATTTGAAATTAATTTTTACATACATGAATGAGAAGATGTTGTAATGAATATCTTTTCTTTTAGAATATTAAATTATATTATAATTTCTAACTATTTTTTTCCTGTATTTTTATACTTTAAATTTAAATTAGAACTAAAGTTTTTCACTTGCATCACATGTGTTTCTTACTAGTTATAAAAAATACTTCTACCATTATTTTTTTTTTTTAAATACACCTCTAATAAACGTTTCAAAACTATCTCTAACGGGGGAATTCATATTTAGGGTGTGTTTGGTTTAACTTTTCAAGTGTTTAATTTTGAAAATAAATCATTTTGAAAAAATTTATAGTGTTTGGCAACCACTAAAAATGATTTATTAGAAAATGAGATTGATAAATAAATCATTTTGAGAGAAACACTTGAAACCAACTTTTTAAAAAAGACTTCTTAAGTAAACAATAACTCGTGTATAAAAACATTTGTGAGGAAATGCAACCAAACACATGAGTGTTTAAATTATAAACAATTTTTATACAAAATGTTTTTAAAAAAAATGCATTCTTGAAAAACATTTAAATTAAAATGTATTCCAAACGGACCCTAAATCATTTTGGAAAATTTTCTAGTGTTTGGCAACTTATAAAAATGGCTTATTAGAAAATGAGATTGATAATAAACCATTTTGAGAGAAACACTTGAAACCAACTTTTTTAAAAAGATTTCTTAAGTAAACAATAGCTTGGGTAGAAAAACATTTGTGAGGAAATGCAACCAAACATATGAGTGTTTAAATTATAAACAATTTTTATACAAAATGTTTTTAAAAAAAAATGCATTATTGAAAAACATTTAAATTAGAATGTATTCCAAATCGATCCTTTGACAACCACTGAAAATGACTTTTTAGAAAATGAGATTGATAAATATTAATCCAATGTTGGACAAAATGTGGCATAATGTTGTTTTTTCGAATTTAATCCAAACAAGCATCCGTCAAACCGTCACCAAATTTTGAGTTTAAAAACAATCTATCTTTAGAACTCAAAATTATCTTAGGACTAAAGATAGATTGTTTTTAAACTCAAATATGTGATTGTGACGAGTAAAGTAAAAGCAATCTGTTTCATTTGATGAAGACTAAAAATAATGTATTTTAACATTTGATTTTTAGGCACTTGCAGATTTAACAAAATTGTAGTATTCATTAAAAATAAAAAACAAAATCTTAATATGGTATTGCAAATTTAACATTCACTTTTATAGTTGTAAATATGGCAAAAAATGGTAATCCATCCTATATAAGTTCATGAAAAATCCATGGTTTAAATATTATTTTGGTTCTTAAATTTTGAGCCTCAATCCATTTTCACTATTACAAAAGTGAGAATCTATGACACCAAAGGAAAAAAAATAAAATTAAGGAAGGAAAAAAATGTCATAAGATGTAAGAGACGCGTTTTTTCAGAAGAAAAAAAATGGAGATTTTTCGTATTTTAAAAAATTGATCACATTTTTCAACATCATAAATTTATGACTTTAATTAACAGCAAAAGGAATTGATGTGAACCCTTTGTGGGATTGCAAGATTCAGAGAAGGGTTTGGATGGAATTTATTCCTAAATTTCTAAAAACTCCTTTTCTAATGTGTAGGGAGGAGCGAGACCCGAAGGAAATCTGGAGCTGATGACGGACTCTCTGGACAAGGAGGAGATTGCGAAGGGAGTCATAATCATGTGGTGCATTTGGTATTACAGGAATCACATTACTCATTCCAACACAAAACCATCAGCAGAGTACATTCACAATCTAGTTGATTCAAAGATTAAAGAACGGGAGTTCACTCACCAAATTCGTCAACATCCGAGAAGATCAAGGAGCCAATTGAGTCATAGTACATGGGAGAAGCCGCAGAGGATTAGGTTGGATTGTTCGTGACTCGGATGGATCCACAATCTGTCTTGGAATGAAATGAATTAGGAAAGCTTGACCTGTCAAAATGTTGTAGGCAGAAGCCATCTTAGAAGGGTTGAGGAATGTAATCGATACCTGTATAAGAAAGGGTATCCATCTGGAGATTGAGTCGGATGCGCGGGAAGTAGTGAGTGTGCCGACCGAAACCTCTGTAGACCTCTCGGACCTAAAATAGATCACGAGCGCTATCTCTACCATGGCCTCGAAGCTTCCGAGGGTCTCAGTTCGACATTGTAGTAGGTTTTTGAACACAGTAGCACACTGTGTTGCCAATTTGACATGTACTTGCAATTTTGGGATCGATTTTGATCATAGGTTTTTGGTCGAAAGGGAAAAAGGGTGCGTTTTATGGGCCCCTAATATCCCCAATTGTCTCTCCCTCCATTTATTGAGGGTGGTTGTTGTTCTGGGTTGCTTCAATGATATTATTATTATTTCAAAAAAAAAAAAAAAAGTAAAATCAATTTTTTGAAAACCCTCAAATTCTTTTCACGTTCCCTCTCCCCTCACAATCTCCCTCTATCCCGTCGCCTGCTCCCTCTCGGTCACGAACGGGAAGCGCCGCCACCGCCCTCTCCTCTCCAATCACGTCACAGCCGCTGCCTGCAACCTCCGCCTCCGACCCAGTCGACGAGCACCGCCGCCTCTCTCCTTCCGCAGCTGGTCAGTCTCTCTCTCCCTCTCGGTTCGATTCCTCGTCTTGATTCTCTGGGTTTTTTGTTTCTTTGATTGATGATGACTATTATATCGTAGTTTTTGTTTGTATCTATGTGATATCTTGTCTGGGTTTATTGAAAAAGCTTGTTTCCTCAAGAAAATTTGTGTTTGTGGTTACGGGAGGAGGATTTTTCAATGGGATTGAAGCCTATGTTTCCATGTATATCCATCTTTTGATTTGAGTAAAATGGGTAAACAACATTGTAATTTTCTTGCTGGCCCATGCTCATGATTGACAAATGCTCCCTTCATAGTTGGATACTTTACTCTCCTTTATGCTCCTTACAGAAATCCTGTGATTTTAGCATACTCTAAAAAATAAAATCATAAATTTTTGCAAAATTTCTAGAGTTGAAAAAAATTAGGTTGTGTAGGTGGTTTATTAGTTACAGGTTGAATTTGAACTTACTTGAAAGTCATGTTATGTACAAAATAAATTGGCATGACTTCAAGGTTGAGCTTCAGTATTTTTATTGCATTTTACATTGCCATAAAGAGTTGCATACATGCTGGAAAATGGAAATTGGGTGAAATCTGGGACATAGCTTGAAATTGCCATTTATATAAGCTATCACCTAAACTTGCTCTAGGAATTTGAATGGACCATAGTATTGAGCAAATTGTCCTTCGGATTGTATAAACATTTTCTTATCGACAAATTTATTTGGCTTCTTGAACTTTGTTATTTGTTTCCTTAAGTATAGAAAAAAGTGAGAACTCAAGACTAATTCTAATGCATCTCTCATAGCAAACAAGATTATAAATGACTGGAACCGTAGAAAGAAAAAGGGACTGATCATCAAGCTAGACATTGAAAAAGCTTTTGACAAAATTGACTGGACTTTTCTTGACCATATTCTCTTTGCCAAAAGGATTTGGTAACAAATGGAGATCATGGATTAAGGGTTGTGTGTTATATGTTAACTACTTGATCCTCATAAATGGGAGGCCTAGGGGAAAAATTCGAGCTACAAGGGGTCTTAGACAAGGCGACCCGATATCTCCTTTCCTCTTTATCATGATTATGGATTGTTTTAGCCGACTACTTACCAAAGCAGAAACAAATGGCATCATCAACCGTTTTAGATCCGATTATGACAACATCAGCATCAACCACATTCAATTTGCAAACGATACCATTTTATTCTCAGAATTTGAGGATGAATCTTCGGCTAGGAGCATGTTTAAAGTGATTGAGAATTTTGAACATATATCTGGGCATAACATCAATCTGCAAAAAACGGAAGTCTTGGGTATAAATGTGGACACTATTGATTTGGAGGTTTTTGCTCTACAAATAGGATGCATGCAAATTGGGGGCGTGGCCTAACACTTACTTGGGTTTGCCTCTAAATGGAGCTCCTAGTTCGAGAAACTTTTGGATGCCTATTATTGAAAAGATTGAACGAAGGCTGACGAATTGGGGGGCATCCTTTATATCAAAAGGGAGAAGACTAACCCTCCTTCAGGCTACATTATCAAACCTCCCTACATACTATTTATCCGTTTTCCAATTTCCAAAAAAGATTGGTCTAGAGATTGAAAGTGTACAAGATTTTTCTTTGGAAAGGTGGGACTCAAACTCATAATCATGTGCATCATCTTGTCAAGTGGGAAAAGCTCCTACACCCCATTCATCAAGGAGGCCTCGATCTTCACTCTATGATGGACAACAACAAAGCCTTATTGGCAAAGTGGACTTGGAGATTCAATCAGGAAAGGAATGCTCTTTGGAGAAAGCTCATTAAAGCTATCTATGGATCCCCCACCAACTTGAAAAGGTCTTCCCAAGCTAAATCCAAAGGACCATGGAGAAATATTGTCAAGCATCACAGCCTCATTACCAGTCGAATAGTCCACCAACTTGGAAATGGTGAGGACACTTGCTTCTGGACAGATCCTTGGATAAACAACTCCCCGCTGGCTATTAGATATCCCCTTCTTTTCAAACTTTCCCAATGCAAAACAACAACTGTCAAAGTTGTTTGGAATGCCCCCGAATCTCTTTTTTTTTTTTTTTTGATATCCGTGAGTGTCCGGGCCAGCTTACGCGCACCTTGACTAATCTCACGGGACAACCGCCTGACCCTACTACATTTGGTTGCCAAGGAAACTCGTAGGATATTAAATATCCTAGGTAGGTGGCCACCTCGACGAATCTCTTTTGGGACCTAAAATTGGGTAGGAATTTGAAAGACTCCGAGGCTGCAGAATGGGCTGATCTTAGCTTGAATCTCGACCCCATTCATTTATCCCAAACGGCAGACTCCTGAAACCCCTCAATCCAAATGGAAGCTTCTCCACTAAATCCCTCATCACTGACATGGCTGGAATCTCTAGCCTCATGGATCCATCATTGGCAAAGGCAATCTAGAAAGAAAACTATCCCAAGAAAGTCAAATTCTTCTTATGGGAGCAAGCTCATAAAGCCATCAACACCAAAGACATTTTGCAGAAGTGTATGCCTTATATGCCTCTTTCCCCCGGGAGGTGTTCTTTATGCAAAGCGGATGACGAATCTCAGATACATATCTTTGCCTTATGCCCTTTTGCGAGCAATTTTTGGTCTAGAATTATGAAACCTTTTGGTTATTCCTTTATTATCCCAGGTCGGGTGGAGGATCTCCTTGCATCTTCTTTGATGGGCCACCCTTTCAAGGATATTCAAGCACTGCTATGGTTGAATATCATCGGAGCCTTCTTTTGGATCTTATGGAGAGAAAGAAATAAAAGATTTTTTCAAGGAATGGAGTCCTCTTTTGAAGCCTTTTTTGATTCGGTTATATTCTTGGCTATTTCTTGGTGTAAACTCTCCCCCTTACTTACATCATACTCTTATGCTTCCCTCATCAATAGTTGGGAAAACCTTTTGTAATTCCTATGGATCTTGTATCCCTTTTGTAAATTTCATACATCAATGAAATTGTTTCATATCAAAAAAAAAAAAAAAAAGACTAATTCTAAATGTGGTAGAAGGTGATAGCTCAAAAGTCTAATGCAATCCTTAACCGCATTGTCTTCTTTTGATGTTATCTTATCACTGATGCTGCATTGTCTTCTCTCTTGACTCCTCAATCCAAAATTAGGCATGCATGCCTATTTCTTGCCTACATTTTATCATCACAATCGTGTCCTAAAGGTAATATCCTTTTCTTTTTATGATGATTTTGTTATATCGAAAATTTTCTCTCTAGTGTGTGTTTTCATATCTTTGTATTCTTAAATTTCTTCTCCTCTCAACTATCCAAGGGGTGTTGATGTAAGGTGGAAAATATTTTCTCCTCTTAATTGTCCAATGAGTGTTCGGTTGATTTGTTGTGAGAACTCTCTTTTCTTGGATGATTTTTGAATGGTTGGTGGGAGAGTATTTGTTGGAGGATTTGTGTATTTTGATGGTTTGATTTTGGGTGGTGGATTATTGAGAAGTATTGAAATTGTTGTGGTTGGATTTTTAAAGGAGCACTGAATGCTTTTTGTTTTTGTTTTTTTGTTTTTTTTTTTTTTTTGCATACTTATCAATAAATTTTATACAAGTTGTATCAATACCAATGTGATACAATTGATCTTTTCATCCTATCATTAATAGGAAAGATCTTGAATTTACTAAAGATATTTCAGAGTTTTTACTTCCCTCTGTGAAAGATCAATTGGGTATATCGTTATTTGGAGAGTGGCCTTTCCATTGGTTAAATTATCATACCATATATGCACTATGTATGTTCGGATGTTCTATTTTAGTAATTAGTATTACCCATTAAGTGAGATTTTGATAATTTCTTTCCTGCTTCAATTGCCTTGCATCTATTTTCATTTCTTAATGCTCCTTTGTTTAACAATGTTGGCTTGTTTTGTTGGACCATGGTTTGTTTTCAATGACCATTTCTATTGCATCTTCTTGCAACATAAAGTTTTATCCCTTGTTATCCTTTTATCATTGCAGCTAATCATCAACTTTGTTGATAATTCCTTTCTTGCTTTAATTGCCTTGCTTATATTTTCATTTCTTAATGCTCCTTTGTCTACCAATGCTCGCTGGTTAGGCCAAGAATTGATTTCAAGGATCGTTTTCTTTGCATTTTCTTGCAACATTAAGTTTCATCCCTTAATATCATTTTATGTCAGCACCTAGTAGTCAACTATGTCTATATTCCTCGTATGCTTAGATTGCCTAGCATACATTTTCATTTCTTAATGCTATGCTCCTTTGTTTAAGGATGCTAGCTAGTTAGACCATAATTTGTTTTTTAGAATCTTTTCTTATTTCATCTTCTTGCAACATAAAGTTTCACCCTTAACATCCTTTTATGATAGTAGCATAAAGTTCCACCTAATAGTCAACTAGAAAAGCTAGAAAAAACACTAACCTCCAAAGCCTTTCTATAATATGGTGGGAGTGTGAGTGTGTGTTCAATTCACATGTTGCTTGATTATCTTTTAGGCTTGGAAGGAAAAATATTTGTTTGTGTTCAATTCACATGCTTTGAAATTGCTTGTGTTAGTTTATGTTTTAGTTGAGTTTAGTGGTAAGTTGATAAATACTTGAGTTATGTTTTGAAATTGTGTTTTGGGTTGAGAATATATGTTTTAGTTTGTTGTTGTGGTAAATTTTTTTAGTTATTGTGCTAAAAGAAAAATGTATTTGAGGAGTATTTGTCAATCTTCTTGAAGCACATAATAATAATGAGAATCTACTTGAAAGAGCATTTTTAAATGATAATTACATTCTGGTTGTGGCTGAACTTGTAAATATTACTTTGTTTTCAATAAAAAACCATATTTGAAGGATCGACCAATCTTGTTATGCTTTTTAGCATTTGCTACGACCATTGGGGATAGTCAAGAGAGGAATAGATTTTGTTTGAGGTTGTTTGAGCTTGTTTTATCCATGTGTATTTATACCTACAATGATGCATGATTTAGTGAAGGAAATATTTTACTACACTCTCACATTCTGATATGGTATTAGATTATTTAAAATGATCTCCATCTCAAAGTTCGGTAATCAGTAACATGGTTTCATGTGCTACTTTGTGTGAAGATATCATGACATCTGTAATTTCAGCATCTCGATTCACACTCTCCATTCCCAATTCCACCAGGCTCTGTCTGAGGGCTAGGGTTTGGTCATCTTCTTCACTCAGTCTTCGGTCTACGAATCGAAATTCCAATCCATTTAGCTCAGCTTCGATGAGTGAATCCACTGAAAGTAATTCCATTCTTCCATTGGACGACGGCGGAGCGAAGGCGGAGGAGACCGTCGATGTTTTGGTTCAGTACGTGGTGCTCCGGAGAGATTTGATCGATTCGTGGCCGCTCGGAAGTGTCGTAACTCAGGGATGCCATGCTTCAGTTTCCGCCATTTGGTTGAACAAAGACGATCCCCACACTTCAGAGTACTGTAGTCCCAGAAACATCGATTCTATGCACAAGGTAAGTCGAAGTTTGAACTCCATTGTTACTTTTTATTTTCGAGCGAAGTGCCTCGAACTCGAACAATGTAGTGTGCATCTGTAGCCTTGATCCTTTTTTGTTGATATGCTGAAAATTTGCTTTGTTGGTGCTCTATCAAGTCGGTCTAACAGTTGACAAATGAAACATTTTTTTAGCAATTTGGAACTTCCGTTTTGTGGTTGTGGTCACTGGTTGATTTATTTAATTTTAGGAAGAACATTTTGTATGTCGAGCTAATCTTCATCGTTCTTCCGTTGAGTTCTAGCGTTTTGGAAAAACAATGGTTGATTGGAAGTCTATTTTTTATTTCGGCTGTTGTTTTCCTTGTGTATATTTTTGTTATTCCGAAGTTTGAATACTCCTTGCTCGTGTTGAGCTGAATCTTTTGAATTTTCCTCCTAATAATATCATATGGTTGTATCTATTTAGAATCTCTGCTATAATCGGATGTCTAAGAGAGCTCATTACTTTCAAAACTCAGCCAGTACATTTTCTTTTATTTTTATGTAGCTTTCAAGCATTTTTCATGGCTATCAACCATTTCGCATCGCTGTCTGTATACTAGCTCCATGGTTAATGCAAACCCACTTCATTTCGCACTTGCAAAACGATTGAACTGTTGATTGGAATTTTCAAATTATTATCTTGTGCAACTTAATTTATTGAAATTACAGGTGTTCTATATTTCATAGAACACGCCTTATGTCGTTCTGGACTTTTTGATCCCTGAACTGGGTATTGTCATACTGACTTTATTTCACCTTTTCTTTATTTAGGTTACTCTTGAGGTGAAGGGAGAAACCCAGATCGTTAACTTATCAGAAAAACTTAAAGCAAATTCAATCGTCCATAAACTCTGGATAGAACAACCAGAGAACATTCCAACATGTCTTGCCACAAAGCCCTACCCCAAATCTGTTGTATCAATATTTTTTAAAAAGCTGAAACTCTCTAAGTGATGGAATATTGAATTTTAAAGAGTCGAATAATTTCCTTTACAACCCCTCCCCGACCCAAAAAAGTGAGAGAGAAGAACAGTTGTCTTGAACTCGACGTTAAAAGGGTTGCTGATTCTTTATTTTTTTAACATTCTAAAGCAGCTTTTTCTCCAGAATTGAATCATTCAATCGGGACCCACTCTCCAATGTGATCATCATTCTTGCTTTTCTTATTCAATTTTTATGAATCTATCTGTGGTGTTTGATTTTGATTCATTTTTCTTCTCATTTGGGTTTCTTGAATTCGCAAAGTTCTAGCCGTCATCTTCAACTCCAAATTCTATTTCATTTGGGTTTCTTGTCTTCAACTACAAATTTCATTTCATTTGGGTTTCTTGAATTCGCAAAGTTCCAGTCGTCATCTTCAACTCCAAATTCTATTTCATTTGGGTTTCTTGTCTTCAACTACAAATTTAATTTCATTTGGGTTTCTTGAATTTGGGTTTATTGGTTAAATCTTTATGGCATGGAGTAGGGGTGTGCAGCGGTCGGTCGGAGTCGGTTTTTGGCCAAAACCGACGCCGAAAACCGACCATTCGGTTTTAATCGGTCGGAGGTCGTCGGTTTTTATGAGTTGGAGACGTCGACCGACCGACTACACCAACGGTCGGTCGGTTTTGGTCGGTTTTATGATTCCGGCGAACTTAATAACGGAGAAGAAAAGAAACAAAGAAGAGAAGAAAAAACGTCGTCGATCTTTATCACTATTCAGCCGCAATCGATTAAAAGAGAAGAGAAGAGAAGAGTAGAGAACGGAGAGGAGGCTGACCGGTGAACAGAGAGAAAAAGAAAGAGACGAAGAAAATAAAAATGAAGAGGAAGAGAAAGGGAGAAGAAGAATAGAGAAGAAGAGAGAAACGTGAGAGAGATAAGAAATTTAAAATAAATGTGAGAGAAAAAATAAAAATAAAGTTTTTTTTTTAAAATTTGTCTTTGGGAAGGGAAGACCATCAGGCATTAAATGCTGCAGATGGTCTTCCCTAGGCGTGGCTGCATGCATGCATTAAATGCTGCTGCAGCCACACGTCTTTTCTGCTTTTACTTTTTTTTTTTTTTTTTTTTTTAATTCAAAGTGCTTGTCGGTCGGTGTAGTCGGTTTGAGTTCTTATTGGGCTCGCCGACCGACCGACGAATCGGTTTTTCTTTTAGAAAAACCGATTCCGACCGATTTTCTTAAAAAACCGACCGACCGACGTCGGTTCGGTCGGTTCCGGTCTGTCGGATCGGTTTTTCGGAATATTTTGCTCACCCCTAGCATGGAGACTAATTTGATTGACAATCTTAACTAATATTCTACGAGTGAAATACACAGTTTAAATCAAAATTCAAATACTCTATTTTAAAATTTCTTCAATTTGTTTGTTATGTGTTTACAGGGATAAAAAATTCAAGCAGTGATGTTCAACGAAGTTATAGAAGCCATTGGAAATGGTATTCTAAGGAATAAATATTATTTTATTGAAAATGGAAATGTGAAAACTGTGAATTCCAAATATACAAATTTAAATGAAGAAATTTAAATTACTCTGTCTTCATCGACGACGATGATCGAAGAAATTGAAGAACCATTTCCTCTTTCCTCTTCATAATTTAAAGTATAATTTCATCCAATTTTCTTAGATGAAATCCTTTATTATGACAGGAAAAACGATAGGTAACATTTTTTTTTTTCAGAAAAAGGTTACAGTTAATTTAGATATTATACAATTTTTTTCATGTTAATTCTCTACCTATTTGTGCAGATTTTGTTGGATAATTTTTTTTCATGAAGTATAATTTCATCCAATTTTTTCATGTTAATCCACATGTAATGTTAACTATCATATTTTGACTTTGCTACTTTTAGTTTTTCTGTAGTTTTCTTATTTTAGTGGCATAATCATAAATGATTTTTAGTGGGCATGAAAGGAAAAAACTTGCCTGCATACCAGAATGTAGGGATCTCCCTGCATACCACCATTAAAACGTTGACAACTAAGAGAGATAACAAAAAATTATCATTTTCTCCCTTCCTCTTTCTTACTTGTCAAGATTTTAATGAGGTATGTAGGGAGATCCCTACATACCGGTATGCAGACAAGTTTTGTTCGGCATGAAATGCCCAATTATATTGTAAATTTCTTAATGTTCTTAATATTATAAGTATTCGTTTGTAACATATTATAGTATATTATAATATCATATATTATATTTCTTTCAATATTATGAGTTTTTGGTTAATCAACTCTCATGATATTAACCGTATTTCATAATTTTCTAATTTTAGTTGTACGATCATAAACAAAAAATGTAATGATGATAATAATAATAATAATCAATATATTAAAACATTATGATATATATTAAATGAAAAATAAAGAACTACTGGCTATAAAAAATGACAAATCCTAAAAAATCGTCAACAAAATCTCAAAAACAAATCTTTGTTGTAAATTTCGTTTTTTTTTTTTTTTTTTTTTTTTTTTTTTTTTTTTTTTTTTTTTTTTTTTTGGTTTTGTTTTGTTTTGTTTTGTTGACAACTATTGTAGATTTAGTTAGACATTATATGTATAAGAAAAAATATTTGGTTATTATATATTTTTTTTAAAAAGAAAAAAAATGGTTTGGGTGATTAGATCCTAATATAATAATAATGAGAAAACAATGTAATTATCAAATTTGAGAAAAAAAATTACAAACTGTGTAAATACTTCAAAAACTAAATTTAAATTTAAATATAGAACCACTTGGAAAACATTAAATAAACTATATTATTAGAAAAAACACTGACGGGACCAGAGTTGTCGTGGCTCCGAGTCAAATAAATTTATTTTCCACGAACACAAACTACTTTTCAGCAGTAGTGGTCGGGGTTGAACACAGAGAGTGCGTTTATAATTTGCTTAACTTAGATTTATTGAGACGACCAGACTAATGGGGGTTTGAGATGCGAGTGATAAATGCGAGGGGGATTAAAATGCGGGAATTTAAATGACAGAAAAAAAAATAAATGCATAAAATAAAAGGATGGGCAGGTTAATCTTACCACAAGGATCATTGTAATCGGAGACGTTCGGGTTTCAGTATGATTTATTTCATTCATCGATTATCAAGAAAATTAATTTACCAATTGAAAGCCTAATCGACTAAACTGGAAAAACCAGTAAGCCATAATATCCCTAAATTACTAAGTCTGACCAATGCATCGAGACTAGCTAATCGTGCATATTAACTACTAATTGATTGCATTAAGCTAAGGATGATTAGAATGTTCTAGATTAATTAGGAAAAGCCTAAATTAATTTCAAACACATATTTAGACTCTAGATCTTTCATGCCATTTGCTAAACTTGGGATAACACGCCAAATCGCTACATGCTTAGACCTATTCGCTACTTTAATTAGCATATTAATTTAACAAGTTGTGGCGAGGTTTTCAATCTCTACAAACATTGCTAAATTGATAAATATCGAATCTAAACAACATTAAAACAGTAAATCATGCAAGAAGGAAGAAAAATCTCATGAAATAGAAATCATACTTACTACGGAGGTCCCGATTACAACGATCCGAGCTTAGATGGCCATGGACAAGCCAAATCCAAGCTCAAGGCTTGATTAACCGACCCTAGCTAAGCCTAAACTAAGTATTACAGAGAAAGAGGAAAGAAATTGAGAGAGAATGGAAGAAAAATGGCTGGAATTGGAGCATGAATGACCTAAATCCCAAAAGGGGGTATTTATAAAACGTGGCGACGTCGAGACACCGTGGCTAGTGTCTCGACGCCGCCCCTTCAAATATGGAAAAATTCTCTTTTGGAATGGCGTCTCGACCCTACACAGTGGCGTCTCGACCCTAATCTGCGTTGCCTTTTGTTGACCAAGGGTATTTTCGTCATTTTGCTTCGGTTTAGCTTGTTTTAGCCCCAAATTGGCTCCAAACCTCCATCGAGGACCTATACACATATTATACTCATTTTAAATCATTTTACACAAGGAATTCAATTAAAATAAGCAAATTGGGAGATTCTAAATGTATAACAAATTAGACCGATCAAACACTCAACTAATCAAAGAAATATACATATGTTATAAAACGTGAAGAACAATAAGACAATTAAGAGAGAAATGGAGAGAGCAAAGGTAGGGAGAAAAGATAGCAAATGAATTGCATTCAATTGATGATGTTGTTGTTTAACCCTTCATACACATCCCTATTTATACTATTACAATAGGGATGGTTACAACCTTAAAAGACCTAAAATAGGAGGGAGGGAGAGTCTTGAGCCTAAAGTTAAGGAGTGTCATGGGGAGTGCCCAAAAATGGTGGGGTTGAATGCCCTAAAAATAGATATCTATAAATACATTTACAGTGTATTTGTAACACTCCCCCTTAGATATCCATTGTATATGAAATATATGCCTCATTAAAACCTTACTAGGAAAAATCCAATGGGAAAAACCCTAGTAAAGGAAAAAGAGTACATTATATTTATATACATTAACAACTGTCTCATTAAAAACCTTGCTAGGAAAACCCAGTAGGAAAAAACCATAGCGAAGGGAAAATGAGTGCAATATATTTACTCCCCCTCATGAAAACATCATTTGAGATCTCTGAGTCGTCGCATTCCAATGTTGTGCACCAACTTCTCAAATGTTGCAGTAGGTAATGCCTTTGTAAATAAGTCTGTCAAGTTGTCTTTTGAAGAGATTTAATTTGTTGAACAGTGATATCGCCATTTTCTTCAAGATCGTGAGTGTAGAAGAGCTTTGGTGAGATATGCTTCGTTCTATCTCCTTTAATGTATCCTCCTTTGATTTGGGCTATACATGTTGTATTATCTTCGTATAATGTTGTTGGACAATCTTTGTTAGAGGACAATCCACATGTTTCACAAATGTGTTGAGTCATTGATCTTAGCCACACATTCTCGACTAGCCTCATGAATCGCCAGGATCTCAGCATGGTTTGAGGAAGTAGCTGTTATTGTCTGCTTCATAGACCGCCATGATAAAACAGTTCCTCCATATGTAAATAAATAATCTATTTGAAATCTAGCTTTATGTGGGTCAGATAAATAACATGCATCTGCATGACCAACTAGATCAAAGTTTGATTTATTAGAATAAAATAAACCCATATCAATTGTCCCTCGAAGATAACAGAGGATATGCTTAACTCCATTCCAATGTCTTTTTGTTGGAGAAGAACTATATCTAGCTAATAAATTTACTGAAAATGTTATATCGAGTCGTGTATTATTAGCAAGATACATAAGTGCACCAATTGCACTAAGATATGGTACTTCTGGACCAAGAACTTCTTCATTATCTTCTCGAGGTCGGAAGATGTCTTTCTTTACATCGAGTGAACGAACTACCATTGGAATGTTCAATGGACGTTCTTTGTGTTGGGTTTTATGTCCTAAAACTCGTAGATAGTGAATGTTAACGAATTGTATACTTGTGTCAATAAACTATTATTGAGGTATCTTATACAATAAAGTGTTATTGTTAATTTTAAGTCTATAATTGCACTATATATAACCCAAATCCAATAAACTAAGATCCAAGGTTGTTGATATGTAACTTGAACTAGTATGTTGGGACATACGGGGATCAGTGTTCAAGTAACAACCTAAAAGGTCTATAGTACAGGGATAAGGCTGGGTACCTTATCCTGGTAACACTGTGTGATACGGCCCGCTTTGTATTCGATACAGACGTATTGATCCAGAGCGTCCATGTAGGAGACATGCGAGCGGGGGTATCCTATGCAATGAGTTTGCATAAGACCAGACCACGAAATAGTAAACCACTAGATGTAACACCGTTAACTAGTTAGGTTCCTATTTCAATAGGATGACCTAGGTAACTCAGTCTTAATCCTGAGTGTGTCATGAACTCCTTCTCACGGGAGATTGTCCTTTGATTAGTACGGGTGAGAGTGGCCTGCATGCCGACTCAATAAGCCTACCTTCTTGGGGACAAGATCGAGTGGGGGGCTGGGGACATGACAACACAAGATGGAATTCACTCCTTCCCACTTCTAGGAGAAGTAGATGAGTGTTCCCTTAAGTGGTGACTCCGGGTCTTGAACAAAGGGATCCCGCCCTCTCACTGGCCCGAGAGGGACTTTCTGTTTATTGGTTGGACCATAAACAGGTTGTTCATTAGAGAAGCACTGGTACTTAAGGAGCCAGAGGTAACTCAGGGGTAAAACGGTAATTTGACCCAGCTGTAGTTACGAACACTCGTGAAGGATTGACTTACCGTTATTGGTCAATATCCGTGGACACAGAAATATTCTACAGTGAGAAGAGTGCAACTGTGGGTCTTTAGTGGAGTGACCCACAGTTAATGAATATTGGTTAACTTGATTAATGAGTTTAGTCAGTTAACCTCATATCATTGGAGCTTCTGCTCTGTAGGTCCATTAGGTCCCCCTGCTAGCTCGTAAAGAGTAATTGGGAACAATTTATCTTGAAAGAATTTGAATAGTTCAAATTCATCTTGGGAATCAAGTTAATTGTATGAGATACAATTAATATAATGTATTGTGATACATTATAATATAAAGTTTAATTTGAGATTAAACTTTATTAATTGAGAGAATAATATATTTGAAAGAGTTCAAATATATAGCTAATTAAGTATATGATATTTAATTAGTAAATTAATTAATTAATTATGAATTAGTTAATTAAAGTTTAATTAAATGTGATTTAATTAAACTATATCATATGAGAGATATATATTAGAATATAATTCTCATATGTAATTAATTAAATATGGTAGATGTTTAATTAATTATAAAATTAATTAATTTTGAATTAATTAATTGTTCAATTTAATTTAGTTAAATGTGATTTAATTAAATTAAAACTATAGATTAATTTTAATGTGAATATGATTCATATTAAAACTATAGGTTATAAGAGAGATGCACATCTGAATATGATTTGAATGTTTGATTAATTAAATATATGTGATGTTTAATTGATCGAAGAATTAATTAATTGTGTGGTTTAATTAATTTAGTAAATGTGATTTAATTAAGTTTAATTAAAACTATATATTATGTGAGGGCATTGCATTTAAATATGACTTAAATGTAAATATGCTTAATTAATTAATATGATTAATTGGTTAGCATATAGTTAATTAATTTTAATTAATTAATTAATAACCTTATGATGAGGTGGACGGTTGAGATTAGATCTCATCCCTCACATGAATAACACACGCATGAGGGGTCATAATCTACACTCACATTTCTACAGAAGACCATCTCTCTGAACTCCCTCTCTCAATTCTCTCTCAACAAGAAACACAGAGAAGTTCTTCTCTGTAAAATATTCCCTCTCAAGATCGTGGTCCCACAACCAAGTTCCCAATCTCAGAGGATAGCGGGGAAGCCCTTGTGGTGGTGTTCAAATGGTAGATTCACACATTTGGTCCCTGCACAATCCAGAAGCATTCTTGAATTCAGAGTCGCCCACGATAGTAAGTTTGCTTAACCTTAAATTGTAGAATTATGAATTCTGAAAAATTGCCAATGTATTGGTATTTTGCCAAACAAAATTAAAATGCGATTCGGTCCAATTGCTTCCGCTGTAACGGAATTGGGAATTCCAATCCTTTCTGTATAAGTTGATTGATGAATAAATATTTCATCTGCTAGATGCTCAATTTGTAAGCCAAGACAACACTTTGTTTTTCCAAGATCTTTCATCTCAAATTCTTTCTTATGATATTCTATTGCCTTTGGAAGCTCTTCAGGAGTTCCAATTATATTCAAATCATCAACATATACAGTAATAATAAAAAATCCTGACTGTGATTTCTTTATAAAAACACATGGACAAATTGGATTATTTTGATACCCTTGTTTCAATAAATATTCACTCAGGCGATTATACTACATTCCTCCTGATTGTTTTAACCCATATAACGATCTCTGTAATTTGATCAAGTATAATTCTCTAGGATTTGAATTATACGACTCTGGTATTTTTAATCCTTCAGGGGTTTTCATATAAATATCATTATCAAGAGATCCATATAAATATGCTGTAACTACATCCATAAGATGCATGTCAAGCTTTTTATACACAGTCAGGCCAATCAAATATCTCAATGTTATTGCATCCACCACAGGAGAATATGTCTCCTCATAATCAATACCAAGCATTTGCGAGAATCCTTGTGCAACAAGTCTCACTTTATATCTTGTGACCTCATTCTTTTCATTTTTTTTTTCTTACAAAATACCCATTTGTATCCCACATGCTTGACATCTTCTGGTGTATGGACTATTGGTCCAAAAACCTCACGTTTTGAGAGTGAGTTTAATTCTGTTTAGATTGCTTCTTTCCACTTAAGCCAATCCTTTCTATATTGACATTCTTCGACAGATTTTGGTTCATAATCATCATTTTCAGAAATGACGTCATAAGCAACATTATACGCAAAAATGTTATCAACAACTATATTGTTCCGGTTCCATCTTTTTCCATTCATTACATAAGTTATCGAAATTTCATTATTATCCTCAGGTATTTCACCTTCTTCTATATTCTTATGAGTAGTCACATTTGGGATTTCCTTTGGAATACCCACATTATCAATTAAGTCATTTTGATTATGGACTACTTTTCTTTTTCGAGGATTTTTATCTTTGGAACCCGTTGGTCTACCACGCTTCTGGCGTGTCGCAGACTCATTAGTTATGATAACTTGCTGCGTCGGGATATCAATTTTCGATGGTGTATTTGGAGCTGGTATATGTGACTTGATCACTTTCTTAGCATCTGTAAATGCATCTGGCATTTGATTTGCAATATTTTGCAAATGAATTATCTTTTGAACTTCTAGTTCACATTGATCTGTACGGGGATCTAAATGAGACAATGACGATGCATTCCATGTAATTTCATTTTCCAACTTCTTAATCTCTCCCCCTAATGTTGGAAAATTTGTCTCATTAAAATGACAATCAGCAAATCGTGCAGTAAATACATCACTCGCCAGGGGTTCAAGATATCTAATAATTGATAGGGAATCAAATCCAACATATATTTCTAGCCTCCTTTGAGGACCCATCTTAGTACGTTTTGGTGGAGCAATTGGAACATATACTGCACTTCCAAAACTTCGTAAGTGAGATATATATGGCGGCTGGCCATAAGCTAATTGTATAGGAGAGTACTTTTGATAGGTTGCTGGCCTAATGCATATAAGCGATGCAACTGAAGGATTGGAATTCCGTAATTCCGTAAAGCGGAAGCGTGATTGGGACCGATTCGTAATTAATTTCGTTTAATCTAAAATACCAATACATTGGCAATAAATTTAGAACTATTCTAGATTTATATTAAGGCTAAGCATACAAAAATATTAGATCTAAATCTAATTTATATAGTAAAAAATTACTTACTCTCGTTGACGACTCAGATTAAATTCACCAACTGCTTGTGAATTAATCACGAACTAGTGCGAACACCACCACTATGGCTACACCGGTATGACTCTGAGACTTCTAGAGGCAGAAGACTGGTGGGAGTCTAGAGGAAGCCTTGAGGGGAATTCTCTGAGAGTAGGAGAATGAATGAGATGCCTTTCACCTCACCCCAGGAGTCCTATTTATAGGTAAAGACCAAAACATTTTTCCTAATAGGAAAAGGTCTCTAATTTTAATAAATAATTAATTAATTCCATAATTAATTAAATATCATATATTTAATCTTAGGGATTTTATTAAAATTAAACTTAATATGAATCCAATTCATATTAAATTTATTTGAACTCTTTCAAATATTTTCTTTCCTAATAGGAAAAGGTCTCTAATTTTAATAAATAAATAATTAATTCCATAATTAATTAATTTACCCAATTAAATATCATATATTTAATCTTATGGATTTTATTAAAATTAAAATTAATTTGAATCCAATTCATATTAAATTTATTTGAGCTCTTTCAAATATTTTCTCTCAAGAATTAATTTTTGAAATTAATTCAAAAATTATATTTAAAGTTTCATAAACTTTATATTATAGTGCATCAATATACATTATACGATTCCCCAAATAAATTGAACACTTTCAATTTACAATTTATACTTAATTGCCTCAAGTCTCTCTACGAGCTACCAGTGGGACCTAATGGACCTACAGATCAGAAGCTCCAACGATACGAGACTAATTGACCAAACTCATTAACCAAGTTTAGTCAACATTCGTTAACTGTGGGTCACTCCACTAAAGACCAGCAACTGTACTCTTCTCACTGTAGAATATTTTTGTGTCCACGGATATCGACCAAGCAGTAAGTCAATCCTTCACGTGTGTTCGTAACACCAGTTGGGTCAAATTACCGTTTTACCCCTGGGTTACCTCTGGTTCCTTAAGTACCACTGATTCCTCTAATGAACAAGTTGTTTAGGGTCCAACCACTAAACAGGAGTTCCTCTCAGGCCAGGAGAGGACGACGCGCCTTTGTTCAAGCCCTAGAATCATCCCTTAAGGGAACACACATCTATTTACCCCAATAGGGGAAGTAGTGAATTCTATCTTGTACTGTTATGTTCCCAGCCCCCATTCGGTCTTGCCCCTGAAATGGTAGGATTATTGAGTCGGCGAACTGGCCACTCTCACCCATACAAATCTAAGGACAATCCCTCCTAAAAGGAGTTCATATCAGACTCAGGATTGAGATTGAGTTACCTAGGTCATCCTATTGAAATAGAAACCTAAACTAGTTAACGACGTTACATCTAGTGGTTACTATTTTGCGGTCCGGTCTTATGCGAACTCATTGCATAGGATACCTCCACCCACATGTCTCCTACATGGATGCTTTGGATCATTGCATCTGTATCGAATACAAGGTGGGCCGTATCACATAGTGTCACTAGGATAAGGTACCCAACCTTATCCCTATACTATAGACCTTTTAGGTTGTTACTTGGACACTGATTCCCGTATGTCCCCACATACTAGTCCAAGTTTCATTTAAACAACCTTGGATCTTAGTTTATTGGATTTAGGGTTTATTAATGCAAACTTGATTATTCAATAACCAAATTACTGAATTACTCAAATAACGCTTTATTGAGATCGATTAATTTGTTTCATTTACTATCTACGAGTTTTAGGGCATAAAACCCAACAGCAACATGTAAAATTGCATGACCCCATACAGTTATTGGAAGCCTTGCTCTCATAAACACTGGTCTAACAATTAATTGTAGACGTTTTTATAAATGATTCAACTAGACCATTTTGTGTATGAACATGAGCTACATGATGTTCAACACTTATCCCAATTGACATACAATAATTATTAAACGATTGAGATGTAAACTCACCAGCATTATCAAGACGAATGTTCTTGATTACATAATCAGGAAATTGTGCTCTTAATTTGATTATTTGAGCGAGTAATCTTGCAAATGCAAGGTTTTGACTTGATAATAAACACACATGTGACCATCTACTGGATGCTGTTGGCTTTTTGGCCCTTAATATCAAATTAATTAATTTTAATTAATTAATTAATCATCGTTTTGATGATAACAAACCCAATTTTTAATTACTGAAAATTTTAGTATTTTAATGTGCTCATAGTGTAGAGCTCAGAACAACGATTCCAACTCCTCTTGAATCACTCAAATCGGAGCTAAAACGAAGAAGTTATAGCTGAAACAAGTTTTAACGAAAAATACTCGTGCTGATGACGTGGCGGCTGAGTCAGCTTCTTGGACTAATCCTAAGCTAACACGTGGAAGGCTGAGAGTGCAACACATGGACATTTTTGGTTATTTGTATATATATATATTATATATATAATTTCATGTGTGTCAAACGGTTATAATATTAAAAAAAAAATCAAATCAGCATTAAATGCATAACTGTTGGAAAGTTTAAAAGTTTATATATATATATATATATATATATATGATTTCAAATTTCTTTTACCGTTTACTCTCACATATATTTATTATTTTATTAATATTATTATTATTATTATTATTATTATGTTTTTAATTTTTACCGTTGGAAGGTTTTTAAAATTAAAAAGATTTTTTTATTTTATTATTATTAATATTACTTTTAAATTTCTTTTTACTTTTAATCTCCACCCTTTATTTTTCTTTAACTTCAATCCAATGGTTCAAATTTAGTTCAATTTCAAATTTCTTTCAACTCCATCTTCTTCCTATTTATACCCTCATTCTTTCACAAAATCAAATAACAACAATTCCCCTCTCTAAATTCTCTCCAATTTCTACATGTTTGTTCTCTCCAATTCTTCAATGTTGCTTTTAAATTTGTTGTGCGAGTTTTATTTTGAGAGATTCTCGAGCTATTCAATTTTATTTTTCTTAGCCATTTGAGGGCATTAATTTGTAAGATTTTTTCTTACAAATTTGTGAGTGAAAACTTGTATATCCACTCTTTGAGAGTTTGTAATATTGTTCTTAAAATTTCCAAATCTTGTAAGGGTTGCTATTGAGCTCGAAAAAGAGCGGTTGTAACGGTTTGATCCTAAACCGTGGAAAGGATCGGGTTTGTTCTTGCTCCTGGAAAAAGAACATTGTACCGGTTGGACTCTAAGTCGTGGAAAGAGTCGTGTTCTTCAATCGAATACCGAAGAGGAGCTTGGGGAGTGGAGTAGGCCGTTTGCCGAACCACTATAAATTTCCGGTGTTAATTTTTCTAACCCTCTACTATTTAATTTTTGCAATTAATTTTCTTTATTGTTATTTGCATGAAATTAATTCCTATAATTTATTTTTAATGTTCCAATATTTACATTGGAATTATTTATGGTGTTTGAAACATATTTCTAATTTGTTGATCAATTTGTGTTAAAATTAATTATTTGTAAGAAGTTCACTTATTTGTTTAAATTGGGCCCACCGTAGTAAAAAGTTTATAAAACTTCATTAAACCCTATTCACCCCCTCTAGGGTTGTCATACCGATCCAACAGTTGCGTCAATTAGAACCATAAAATATCTAAATGGTCCACTTGGTATCCTATAGGTCCACATATATCACCATGAGTTCGTTCTAAAAATGCGGGAGATTTAATCCCAATTTTAGCTGGTGAGGGTCTAATAATTAATTTTCCTTGAGAGCAAGCAGCACATGATAATTCATTAGATTGAAGAATCTTCTGGTTCTTCAATGGATGTCCATGTGAGTTTTCAATAATCTTTCTCATCATTATTGACCCAGGATGACCCAATCGATCATACCAAACAGAAAATATATCTGGATCATTGAACTTCAGGTTCATTGTTGCATATGTTTCAATAACACGAATATGTGTGTAATATAATCCAGAAGAAAAAGCAGGCAACATTTCTAATACACGTTTTTCATGTGAGACAGTAGATATAATATAAAGATACTCTATATTATTCTTCTTATCAGTCTCTATATGATAATCGTTAGCCTGAATATCTTTAAAACTCAGTAGGTTTCTTTTTTATTTATTAGAGAACAAAGCACTATCAATGGTAAATTTCGTTCCTCTAGACAAAATAATATTTTCTTTTCCAAAACCTTCAATCAAGTCTGCAGGACCTGATATTGTATTGATTTTTGCTTCTAGCATTGTCAATTCTGAAAAATATTTCCTACTTTTAAGGATAGTGTGTGTTGTTGTGCTATTTGTCAAGCATAAATCTTCATTGTTCATCTTGGAGTCAACCAAAATATGTGAAATATTCATGTTTCTTCATGAAAATAAAATAACACATAGTGAGCCCAGAAAAAGAAATTGAATATAAAATCGAACTTAATAAATAAACATAAATTAAACATTAAATACAACGATATTCACATAATCTAATATAACATTTGTTGCTCATTTAATGATGTTCATTTTCTCTGTAGGAGATTTAATGAGATTTGCAACATCTATTTCATATTTCCAAGATTAATCATCTCTTCAGGAGATCGCAAAGTTTGCTTTCACACATGGTTCTCATTTGAAACTTTTCTTTCAGTAACCACCATTAGATGAGTAATTGCTTCTTCCTTTATTATTAATCATGATCTCGACATTGACAACAATTATTCGATATTACAATATTCACTTCAGGGAATGATATTAAAACGATTGGTTGAGATTCATGATTTTTCATCAAATGCTCATTTGATTGATTTAATATAATCTCAATAAGACATGATGTTTGTTCATCACATATTTAAAATTTTCTTTCTCAATATTGCTACTACAGGAGCATAATCTATAATTAAGAAGAAAGAAACATTATTCTTTTTTTTTTTAAACATAGAAAGAAACATTATTCTTAACATATGCTCACTTGTTTAAAATCATTTATTGATTAAAATTATGCAACTACAAGTGCATTGAATTAAAGTGAACATTAAACTTGTGCAACTATATGTGCATTTAATCATGAGCAATTCTTGATTTGAAAACGATGCAACTTCAGGTGCGTTAAATCAAAAGGAGCATCTTTATGCAACTTCTTGTGTATAACATCAAAATTAACTTTAGGAAGAGCAACTAACTACTATACAAGTCTTGCAAACTTTGTCATAGAAAAATTTGAACTAATGCATGTATTATGAATTTCAAATGTTAATCAACACAAATAAAAATATTGAAACATACGTATGGAACCCAAATAAAAAAATTGTTAGTAAACAATATGTTCCAATATTTGTATAAGATATATAACAGTATATATAACATGTTGTGTATATAAACATGTGACAGTATATCAAATACTCTGTATATATATTAAATGCACATGATATAAGATATACAGAGGATCATGTGAAAATTATACCGAACAAAAAATACATAAACTAATGAGATCGATATACAGTAGCAAAGTGAGAAAGTTTAGAAGATGCACATGATTTAAAATTGAGATATATACAATGTATATATGTGCATCATGTTCATTGAATATGCATTAAACATTCTAGATTATTAAATAACTAATGAGGTTATAACATACTCTTCAACATCTCAATTATTTGGACAATATAATTAACATAGATATCATTGACAATTATAGAATCATGAACAAGAAAAATGATTCAAATGTTAATATCATCAATACATAAATATGATACTTCACTAATCACATATAGTATGCATAATAACAAATAATACGATAATCTTGCATAAAACATATGTTGTCAATGTTCAATACACAATGTATATACGAGGTATTTATAATACATGTATACTGTGTATGTGAAACGTACAGAAGACAAGTGCAACCAATAATGGAAAGTAAAATGAACCCTACCTTCAACTGAACAAAAATGGAAGAGAATCGTGCTGATAACGTGTTATAAAACGTGAAGAACAATAAGACAATTAAGAGAGAAATGAAGAGAGCAAAGGTATGGAGAAAAGATAACAAATGAATTGCATTCAATTGATGTTGTTGTTTAACCCTTCATACACATCCCTATTTATACTATTACAATAGGGATGATTACAACCTTAAAAGACCTAAAATAGGAGGGAGGGAGAGTTTTGAGCCTAAAGTTAAGAAGAGTCATGGGTAGTGCCCTAAAATGGTGGGGTTGAATGCCCTAAAAATGGATATCTATAAATACATTTACAGTGTATTTGTAACAAAATATATATATATATATATATATATTCACAATTATAGATACACAATAAAGTAATAAAAATAATTCACAATTATAGATAAAAAATAATAATAAAATACGTAATAGATTACAAAAAATAATAGAAAAAATGTAATCCAGATTTTTTTTATTAAATATAAATATATATATAGGTGGCACCTTTTAATGAAATCACGATTTGAGTGGGCAATTGAAAGTTGCGACGTTGTGACCATAGCGTTTCGACGCTCTCGGATTTTTCCTTTACAGAATGCTTGGTATAGTGACAGCGTCACGACGCTGTGCCTATAGCGTCTCGACGCTGTCGACTTTTTTCCTATAAATAGAATACGATTAGGGCTGAAAAAGGGGACTTCTTTTGATGCAATTTTGGCCTAAATTCGGACTAAAAACTTTCTGTGGAAGCTGAAGCAAGTGGAGAGGAGCGGAAGGCTTTGTTCATGGAGATCGTGACGGGGACGTGCGGTCTCGGCTACTTAGTGTTTAATCTTCTTTCCCTCTTACTTTAGTTAGTTTTAATGGATGTTTTGGACTTTTGCTATATCGTAACGCGTTGTATGAATAGGTAAGTTTTTAATCTTAGGGATTGATGTAGCCGTTGGGCAATTTTGGATTGATTTTATGGATGTTTGTTATGATTTCATTTATGCATAATGTGTTCTTAAGGCTTTCAATTTACCGACCATGAATTGAATGATGTTTGTGCATAAGTCTAACTCGGGAGAGAGGATTTAGCTTAGAAATCGTTATGCATGACTAGGATTAATCTTGAGATCGGGAGATAATAGATAATTCTAGAAATCGTTAAAAAGGATAACCTTAATGCCTTGCATGTTAAATGAATTTAGTTAGGGATATGAGATTCATTGCATGTGAGAGAATCATGTATGCTCGGGAGAGATATGTGTGAGTTTAGTATTCCAAGATTTATGAGTCATAGCATGTCAACCTTCCATTAATTAATCCATAATCCCAATTGGTGAAATCAACTCCCTAAGAATTTTGCCATCAATTGTTTGTCACACTTTTTGCTTTTGTTAATTTTGCATTCTTTGCCACTAAGTTTAATTCCCAAGATAAAATTGGATTAGAGTATTTACGGTAGTTAAATTGATTAGAAACCCAATCCAGAGGACGACATTCGAATTAAGTTTCACTATATTATAACTTGGCTCGTACACTTGTGGTAGCAAATCGTGCATCAACTAGACTTTCTCTATTATGTAAGTGAAGTCTTTGAAGCTTTAGGGAAGGATTTGATTGGACAAATTTCTTGGTTTCACTTGGATAAGTAAGTCATTAAGCCTACAATTTATCTTGCCAGGAAGAATATTTATTTTTAGAAAATTATTGTTGTAGGTTGAATAAGGAGTCTGTTGGAAGAGGATTAAGTGGTTGGGTTATTTTAACTCATAAGCCAGGTAAGTGGCTTTACTGTTGTACTTTTTAAATGGGTGTGCGTGTTTGATTTTCCAAAATTCCTGTGTTTTTATGAGTTGTTTGATTATGTTTCCGTTTATGAAAATTTTTGAAAGCATGAAAATTTATTATTAATGCTTGTAATTGTTGATGTTTGAAATATTCGAGTTGGTGGTCTCTCAAAATTTCATCATATGTATGAGTTTTAATGATTTATGAATTTTCTTAAATTTTATAAGTGTACATAAAATTGATGTACATTCAGAGATGTCTATACACAGGACTTAGGGACATGAAATTGATGTACCTAAGTCGAGGTTCGTGAAATTGACGACCTCCGTAGGAGACACATAAATTGATGTGTCTAGGACATGCATGAAATTGATGTATATTAATAAGTTTAAAATAAAGTTTAGAGCCACCAAAAAGATATTTGTTATTGATTTTTAAAACGTGTTTAAGCGTGACCCAACCTCAACAGTAGGGTCACTTACGGAGTATTTTAAATACTCATTCTTTTCCAAAATATTTTTTTTTCAGGTATAGGCAAGGGCAGGTGAAATGCGATTGATGAGAATCCGATAGGCAGCCATGAGGGAACTATTTGGACTTCATATTTTATTTTCATCCTCTTTAAGTACTCTGTTTTACTTATTTAATTTGTAAATTTGTTTGAGGAATTTTCTTAGAGGCCATGTACATTTATATTTTTTGAAATTATTTAAGAATATTTAAAACCTTTAAAATTAGGGATCCCGAATAAAAGTTTTGTTTTGAGGTTTTTACTTAAATTAATGTTTATGTTTTAAAATGTTTTTATTTAAAAAAAAGCCTCCAAAGCATGCATTGTCGTAACGGTCCCGAAAAGACTATTTAAGAAGCCGGGTCGTTACAATTCATGAAATGGAACAAATACAAAAGATAGACTAGAGGAAAACCTTCCAGCGTGTTAACGAGGACCAAATGTCAAAAGTAAACAAAAAATTGGATTTATAATATATTAATGGGGGTGTGAAGGACGGTGGTGGTGAAAGGTTGAAGAAGAAGAAAGAAAAAAGAATTTAAAATATATTAAAAGCTAATAATTTTAATATTTTCTATTTTAAAAAATGAAAAAAAAAAATAATTTTTTAATAAAAAAATAGGTGCCACATCAGCAGTCTGTTTAAATCTAACGGAAAAATAGATGGAGGGACTAAATGAAACGAAATCCAAACCTCAGGGACTGAATTGTCGAGTTTGAAAACTCAAGGACCAAAATGAAACCTATCTCAAACCTCAGGGACTAAAAGTGTATTTTTCCCTTTTTTTTTAAATTGAAGAATATAATTTTGAAAATCTTATTTTATTTTTAAGTTAAAGATTTCAAGTTTATATCTTCGAATTAAAAAAAGAATATATATATATATATATATATATATATATATATATATATATATATATATATATATTTTCTAAAAATATAAAACCAAAACAATATCATCACTGTAACACTATCCTTGAGGATGCTTATATACATTTTGAAAATAAATTAGTTAAAGAAGAAGAAGAAGAAGAAGAAGAAGAAGAAGAAGAAGAAGAAGAAGAAGAAGAAGAAGAAGAAGAAGAAGAAGAAGAAGAAGAAGAAGAAGAAGAAGAAGAAGAAGAAGAAGAAGAAGAAGAAGAAGAAGAAGAAGAAGAAGAAGAAGAAGAAGAAGAAGAAGAATTACAAGTGAAACAGTGAAACAGATTTAGGGAGTTTAATTTTTATTTTGATTTATAAAAATTCGTACTTTTTTTTTTCATTTTAGCTGAGAAGATTTCAACCATTTTGTTTCAATTTTCCAATTTTGAAATTTATTTCGTATTCACTAAAATTTGTCTCAAGAAACTACTTCATTCCTCTTTTTTTTTTTTTATTTTTTTTTTGAAACAACTACTTCAGTCTTGAACATTATCATCTATGTTTTTATATTTATTATTTAGCAAAAATTCAAATCTATTTTTGAAATGTAGCATTTAATCTAGTTCATGTGGTTTCAAGCAATTATTCACATGAAAATACCGTAAATACACAAAGGTCATGTAGTTCATGTATAAATAATTTATTAAAAATTGAATGAGAATTGCTAGAATAATGATTTTTATAGAAAATTTAAAGAACCAAACAAAATATTTAAAATTTTAAAAACACAAAAATATAATACAAAATTTTGGTTAAATTACAAATTTAGCTTTTAGAATGGATGATATTGTGTCCATTTAATTCTTAATTTTTTTTAATTATTATTTATTATATATTTGCATTAACTTGAAAAATTGTGGTCTAATCCGATGAACGTTTAACAAAGGTTGTGGTCTAAAGCAACTAAATTCAATTTTAAGTTATCTCAAAAAAATAATAATAATAGTAATAATTTGAATGTTAATGATTTTATATTATTTTTCTAGCTGATGATGTCCATCATCAGGCGACCGCACGTCCTTTCTAGGTTTCCAACATTCTTTAAAAAAAAAAAGAAAAAAAATGGAAGTCCTTTCTGATTTCGTTGTTTTCACAGGAAAAAAGGAAATCGTTTCTGACATTTTCAAATCGGTTTTGTTCTCTCCTTCTTATCATTTAAGAAACAATAGACGTAGTGGCAGTGCAGGAGAAGAGAGAAAAAAACACATGCAACTGTGAATTTGGACACAAAACAGAGGAGGGATGAGGACAGGGTTATGTAGGGGAGAGGGATAGGAATTTTATGGGTGTAGCCTTTTTGATAAACAACCCATCTAGGGATGTATCTATATTTGATACTGTGGTCTATCAACATTACAAATCGTAAAAGGATAGAAGGAGAAAATCCCAAAGTGTTTACCAAAAACTTCAAAACTCCATTGATTTTTAAAGTTGAGGACAACATAATCACTGGATGTTTCTTAAAAGCTTGATAAACTTCTTCCCTTGAAAGTCCCCACTCCTGGTAAGTTTCAAATTTCTTTTCCCATTGACTTTCTTCCACTTGAGAGACACAATAAATGGAATATGAAAACATCCACTCTTCGCGGTCCAACAACCCCATTTTCTCAACTTTAAAAACCATTTATTTAAAATCATTGAGGTTTTTTTAAAAGAGAACTAGGATAGAGAGATAAAAGTTGTCCAATATTGTAATGAGGTACCCCATATTTTAAAAGATATTTGATGTTTGGATCTATGTCGCTTTGTTACACCAAAAGCAAAAATCTTTTCATAACGGGTTATGACGGAAATGACTTTCTTTGGATCTTCAAAAAAATGATCAAGGTAATCAAACGTGGGAATGAGTACCTTAGATAAACTTCGGTGTAAAATCGTTGGATATGAAGAAATCATTTTGGTAATTTGTTTGGGGGGAAATCCTTTGTTTTGTAGGAAAGATATTTTGGGCACCAAAGTTTTGGTTAAGTCGGCACAAAGAAGAGTGGGACGTCTATTCACAATATAAAAAATTTGAGATTTGGAAAACCCAACACTCTCAAAATATTGGACAATCAAATCCGGTTTTTCTTGGTTTTCAAAACGAACCTTTTTAGAAGAAAAAATTGCACGGTTAGGTGACATCCTGAATTTGTTGATAAAATAAGAAACCACGAGGGAATGTTCCTCCCTTGCAAAATTTTTGAATGGAAAACATTTTAGAGAAACAACTTTAGTAAGACGTAAAGAAAACATATTGATAAGAAACTAACCCGGGATGTGTGGAGCTAATACTTTGAGGAAGAAAAAAAAGAGAGGCTGAGGAAGAATGTGAGAACATGAGAGAACACAATAAGGAATAATGTGAGAAATGAGAGAACAAGGAAGATGATGAGAAAATGAAGAAGAAGAAGAAGAAGAAGGGAAAATATATAAGCCTTTAGAATGGGTGTAAGGATAGTTTTCAGCTACTGTTCCGCGTCTGCCTTCCCACTTTTTTTTATCTCTCATTTCCCTTTTCTTTTTATGCTGAATATTAGCATAAAATCGTCTCAAGTTTTTTTTTTTTTTTTTTACTAATTCTCAATTTACTCTAATCCTTTATATTATTAAAATTTTCTCTTTAATATATATTCCTGGTGTTTTTTTAGCCTTACATCATGTTTGATCCTTTTTTTTTAATTAAAAAAAAAAAAAGAAAATATTCCGATTTTCGAAAAATAAATGATCAAATATGAACACTGCAGAAATTAAAGGAGAAAACATATACCAAATGGTCTGTAATTTGGAAGTCCTAATATATTATGGGTAAAATTTAAAAAATTAAAGAACTAATTGAGAGTTACCTAATACATTAGGGACCATTTGAAATACTCAGCTAAAATTTTCAAAATTGATATTTATTTTATTTAAAGAAACTAAAATAATAAATAAAAACAACAAATTACAAATGAAATTAAAAAAAAAAAAATGAGAGTGACAAAATGGGGAGACAAAGTTTTTCCCCTCTTACCACATGTAGGTATATATCAACTAGCAAGAAACATGTGGAATACACACCAACTTTTTAATTTTATTTTAAAGTCTAAAAATATGAAACTAATAAAACAATTTAAATTTAATTTTATAAAACAAAACCGGTTAGTTTGAACCAACATATATAATATACATTTTTATTAAATATATTATTTAATTAAGAAAAAAAAATAAATTTTTTTAAATGGAGCATTTAATCAGGTGGTTGATGTGGTTTGAAGCAAATATTTATATGAAAATACCGTAAATGTACAAAGGTCATGTAGAAATAATTTATTAAAAACTGAATGACAATTACAATAGAAAATTTAAAGATCATGGTTTAAATATGCACAAAGGTCATGGTTTTTACAAAAAAAAAAAAAATCACATTAAAATCTGAGGGTGGGGCCCAGCGTATAACAACTTTAAAAATATGTTTCTCCTCTTTCCATTTTGGGAGGTGAATAACTCTCTCCTCACAAGCTCTTGTCCCTTCCACATAACCAATTTTTCATACTTCTTTAAAGGAACAAAAACTAATAATAATAAAAAATCATTTTCATGAGGGACAAAAGTGGGATGTCCACGGGGAGGGGCGAGGACGGGGATGGCTTCCCCATCCCCATCCCCGCCTCCCATTTCAATCCCCATCTCCGCGAAATTTCGCAGGGAATGGGGCGGGGAATTTGCGGGGATCGGGTTCCCCGCGGGGAATTATTCCCCATTTAGTTTTTTTCTTTTTTGTCTTGATTGAATCAAATAATTCTTTTGATAAATTTTCAAATAGTTAACTTGACATGGAAAATATTCATTAATTTTCAATTAGACAATTAATTATTCACATAAAATTTTCATTTAAATAGTTAATTTCATTAAAAAATCTCTTTAAAACTTTAAAGATCAAATTCTTAAATCTCCTAATAAAAACAAAATAATATTTCATATCAAACTATCTTATTATATATGCATATAATTCAAATGTTAAACCATAAATTCAAACATATCCAATTTTCTAAATCATTAACCATAAAACTTTAAATTTATATATATATAGAAAAATAAAAATTAGAATAATAATAATAATACTACTAATAATTAAAAAAAAAAAAAGTAAACGGGGTGGGGAGCGGAGAACGGGGATGGGGAATGCATTCTCCGTCCCCATCCCCGTTTAGCTTGCGGGGAATTTTTTCCCCCACTCCCTCCCCCATTCCCCGTTTAAACGGGGATTTCCCGCCCCAATAGGGGCGGGTCCCCACGGGGCTCCGACCCCGCGGGGCAAATGGACATCCCTAGACAAAAGGGCGATCTGCTTGTACTTTTTTTTTCATCCCTTGCATTTTCCCAAATACAAGAAAATTCCCACAAAAAACAATTCAGAGTTACAACAAAGAATATACTTACTTTTAGGGTTTTTTAGTCTTTGAAATTAATCTTTGGATAACTTTTTTTTTTGAAAGAAAATTTTGAACGGTAAAAATGAAAATTTTCAAAACTTAGGGACGGAATTGAACCTTACTTTAAAGATTAGACATATTTTGTATAATTTTAACCTTTTACTTTTATGATATTGGGAGAGGAATTCAAATCATATTCTTAATGTATGTCTACTTGAACACACATTCGGGTCTAATAATATTTATTGTTGCAATGGTTGACTTAGAATTTGATATCTTGTGATTTATGGTTTAGGATAATTAATATTGATATGCCTTCTCTAGTTCTGGGTAAATTTTGATATTTTCTCCTCTCATGAGAGTAAAATAATTAAAAAAATAAAATTTATTTACACGGTCACAATTATTGACGATTTTTTTGGAAACTAAAATGTATAATACATGAATAGTGGAAATTCTTTCATGTCAATATAAAATAAACCTAAAAATTCAAATATTATAATTAGATTTAAAATTTTATATAGAATTATGTTGGCGTGACTGTATATATATTTAAAATGATCATTCATGAGTTCAATAATTATCATTCAGAAGACTTTCAACTTTGTTTTTCCAAAAAAAGAAAAAAAAAATCACGAGTGTGAACAAATTGAGGATGCTTATATACATTTTGAAAATAAATTAGTTAATTTTAATGAATTCAACTATGAATGATGATGATGATGATGATGATGATGATGATGATGATGATGATCATGATAATAATAATGATAATCATAATAATAATAGTGATAATCATAATAATGATAATCATATAATAATGATAAATAATGATAATAATAATAATAATAATCATAATCATAATCATAATCATTAATAATGATAATAATAATAATAATAATAATAATAATAATGATAATCATAATCATAATCATAATAATGATAATGATAATCATAATAATCATAACAATCATAATCATCACAATAATAATAATCATAATAATACTTCGATCCATTTTTTTTTTCATTTTAGCTGAGAAGATTTCAACCATTTTGTTTCAATTTTCCAATTTTTGAATTTATTTCGTATTCACTAAAATTTGTCTCAAGAAACTACTTCGATCCATTTTTTTTTTTTTTTTTGAAACAACTACTTCAGTCTTGAATATTATCATCTATGTTTTTATATTTATTATTTAGCAAAAATTCAAATCTATTTTTGAAATGTAGCATTTAATCTAGTTCATGTGATTTCAAGCAATTATTCACATGAAAATACCTAAATACACAAAGGTCATGTAGTTCATGTATAAATAATTTATTAAAAATTGAATGGCAATTACTAGAATAATGATTTTTATAGAAAATTTAAAGAACCAAACAAAATATTTAAAATTTTAAAAACACAAAAATATAATACAAAATTTTAGTTAAATTACAAATTTAGCCTGTAGAATGGATGATATTGTGTCCATTTAATTTTTGAAATTTAACCAAATGAATCAATTTTGCACATTTTCTTAGCAATTTATAATTATTTTCGCTCTTTTGTTCAGTTCTAAAGGGTTGTTACTTTCGTCATACAGCTTTTTTATTATTATTATTATTATTTATTATATATTTGCATTATCTTGAAAAACTGTGGTCTAATCCGATGATTATTATTATTATTATTATTTTTAACAAAGTTTGTGGTCTAAAGCAACTAAATTCAATTTTAAGTTATCTCAAAAATAATAATAATAGTAATAATTTGAATGTTAATGATTTTATGTTATTTTTGAAATTTTGATATTTTAAATCTAATTTTGAATAATGACATGTTAATATTTTTTAATTTAATAAAAATTAATTAAGAGTAATTAAAAAGAAACTAATGAATATAAATGTCAACGAAAAAAAAAAACTAATAAATTTGAGTTAAAATACCATGAAATATAAATAGCTAAATAATTTTATTCTAATAAAATAAACAATAATTTAGAAAAATATTTATAGATGAAATATAATTTCAAATTCTAATTTCATTAGATTTTGGATAAAGTCTATAAATTGATAAAATAAATAGATCATAGTATTATTCTAGGTTATCAAACCAAAATGATAATAAAAGATAACAAAATCAAATTTCGTAATTGTTGTAATTAAAAAAATAAATTATAAAAAAAAATCTTATTCTAATTGTTTTTATTAAAAATATGAAAATTTAAAAAAAACAAACAAATTTCGTATTAATCATTTTCATAACTAAAAAAAATAAGAGATTAAAAAAATTTATTCTATTTGTTTTAATTTAAAAGAAAAAAAGAAAAAATTAAGAAAAATCAAATTTCGTATTTATTCTTTGAATTAAAAAAATAAAAGATAAAAAACTAAAAAAGTGTTTGTTTATTAAACGAAAAAGATTTTTTTTAATCTTTTAATTTTTTTAATTATTAAAACGATTAATATGAAAGTTTCTTTTTTTATTTTTACATTTTTTTTAATAATAAAAAAAAATAATATTTTTTTTTTAATTTTTTACCGAATAAGATTTTTTATTTTTTTTTATCTTTTATTATTTTAAGGGAAAAATACACTTTTGGTCCCTGAGGTTTGGGTGAAGTTACACTTTTGTCCCTGAGTTTTCAAACTCAAAAAAAATACCCCTGAAGTTTGAGATAAGGAGCACTTTGGTCCCTGCCGTCTATTTTAGTTGAGTTTGAAAACTCAGGGACCAAAGTGTAACTTAACCCAAACCTCAGGGACCAAAAGTGTATTTTTTCCTTATTTTAATTATTAAAACCATTACTACGAATTTTTTTTGTTTATTTTTATTTTTATTTTTTTGATAAAAACAAATAGGATAATATATTTTTTATTTTTTATTTTTATCTTTTTTTAATTAAGAAAATAACGATATTTAATTTCCAATTTTTGATTTCTTTTTTATTTTTGTATCTTTTATTTTTTTTAATTTAAACAATGAATATGAAATCTAATTTTTTTATTTTAATTTTTTTTTAATCAAAACAACTAAATAAGATTTGTTTTTATTTTTTAATTATTAAAAAAATTAATATGATTTTTAATTTTTTTTAATAAAAACAAATAGGATAAGATTTTTTTTTATTTGTTTATCTTTTATTTTTCTTAATTAAAACCTTTACGAAATTTGATTTTCATTTCTTTATTTTTTTATCTTTTATTTTTTTAACTGAAAGAATTAGATTTTAACAAAAATAGTCATGTTAAATTTATTTTTAATTATTAAAAAAAATTAATGTGAAATTTGTTTGTTTTTTTTATTTTTATTTTTTTTTAAAACATTTAGGATAAGATTTTTTCTTTTTTTATCTTTTATTTTTTTAATTAAAAAAATGACGAAATTTAATTTCCAAATTCTGATTTTTTTATCTTTCATTTTTTTAATTATTAAAAATTAATAAGATTTTTTTATTTTTATAAAAAAACAAATAGGATAATTTTGTTTTTTTTTATTTTTTTAATTAAAAAAATTACGAAATTTGATTTCAACTTCTTGATTTTTTTTATCTTTTATTTTTTTAATTGAAATAATTTGATTTTAACTAAAGTAATTATCTTAAATTTATTTTTAATTATTAAAACAATTAATACAAAATTTGTTTTTTTTTATTTTTTATAAAAACAAATAGGATAAGATTTTTTTGTTCATTTTTTATCTTTTATTTATTAATTAAAACAATCACAAAATTTGATTTCCACTTTTTGATTTCATTATCTTTTATTTTTTTTAATTGCACTTTTTGATTTTTGTATCCTTTATTTTTTTAATTTAAACAATTAATAGGATATCTGTCTTTTTTTTTTTTAAAAAAAATATTTCTTTTTTTCTTAATAAAAACAACCTAATATGATTTTTTGATTTGGGTCAGATATCGATGGGCTGAATGTGCTGAATGGTGGTGTTGGGCCTGTTGTTGGTGGGTTGAGTGGTTCTGATGGGTCGGTTGTGGTTGTGCTGAAAGTGTTGAATGGTAGCGTTGGATCAATTGTTGATGGGCTGAGTGGTACTGTTGAGCTTTAACCGAAGAAGGTTAGTGGGGTTGATGGGTCGAGTGGCACTGGGGAGGCAAAATCTGTGTCAACTGATGGGCCTTTTCCGATTTGTATGAACTTAACGGTTGGGGGATTTGGGCTGGTTAGTCCTAAGGGTGCCTCGAAGACTAAATGAAAGCGAAAGGCACGAATGTGTGTTGGGCCTGGAACCGAGACTGGTGTTGCTCTTAAGCGTAATGTCGTTGATGCTCCTGCTTTGCATGGTGGGAAGAAGGCGAGGTTGCTTAGTGATGATGTTGAGATTGCTGTTGTTTCTGTTTCTAATTCTCCTTCTGTATCGACGAAGGCTGGTGTTCAGCCCCACCGGGAATTATGAAAATAATATGTTGGAATGTTCGGGGGATGGGGACCCCTAGAACATTCCGTGCTGTGTGTGACGCTCTTCGTCACTTAAGCCCCCCTTTGCTGTTTTTATGTGAAACAAAAGCTAATGAAAGATCTATAGATCAGTTGAAAAATCTTTTCAATTATTATGGGTGTTTTACTGTTAATAGTTGTGGTGCCAGTGGCGGTTTATGTTTGTTGTGGAAATCAGATGTGGATGTTACTATCCGTTCTTTTTCGGCCTATCATATTGATTGTTTTGTTGTGTGGAATGGTCTGGCTTGGCGTTTTCGGGTATTTATGGTCAACCTCAGGATCATTTACGGGTTCAAACGTGGGAACTGTTACGTCGTTTGCATAATTTTGACGATTTTGCATGGGTGATTGGTGGTGATTTGAATGAGATTTTGTGGGATTCTGAAAAACAAGGAGGAGTGGCGCGATCTTTTGATCTAATGTCAAATTTCCGTCTTGTGTTAAATGACTGTGGTCTTCGGGATCTTGGTTTTAAGGGTGATGTATTTACGTGGTGTAACTGTCGTGGCATGGGAGATTGTATCTACGAGCGTTTGGACCAGTTTGCTGGGAATGAGGCATTCTGTAATTTGTTTGCTCATTTTCAGGTACTGAACTTGGACTGGGAGTGTTCTGACCACAGGCCGGTGGCGTTGGTGTTGGACGTTTCTCGTGGCTGGTCGGGTGTACGTCACCGTGTGGTGGTTTTAAATTCAACGCTCAGTGGATCCACAATACGGAATGCCGAAAAATTATTACTGAGTGTGGTGACTAGTCTGGCCGCGAGGGGTCTACAGTTGGGCTTCATCGCAACTTGACTACTTGTTCCTACCCGCTGAGGCATTGGGGTTGTGGGGCTAATAGGTACCTTATGGCTGAAATTCATAGGAAACGACAGGCGATTAAAGATGCCTATGCTCATATGAATCCGGTTGATTTCACGATCTTCCACAAGTTAGAGGGTGAGTTGGCTTAGTTGCTGGAAGATGAAGAAATATATTGGCACCAACGGGCTAGGGAGAATTGGCTAAAATGGGGTGACAGAAACACGAAATGGTTTCACCATAGGGCTTCTGAGCGAAAACGACGGAATACTATTCGAGGTATTATGGGTGCTGATGGTTCTTGGGTGGATTCAGATTCTGGGTTGGAAGCGCTGTTCATTGATTACTTCTCGAATATATTTAGTTCCTCGGGCCATTCTTTTGCGCAGCAGGATGTAATATTAGATCATGTTCAGGCTATTATTTCTGAGGAGATGAATGCTCGATTGGCGGCTCCTTTTTGTAGGGAGGAGATAGTGAGGGCTCTTAAGCAAATGTTTCCAACAACGGCTCCTGAACCAGATGGGTTTCCTGCTTTATTTTACCAATCCTATTGGGATATTGTTGGTGATAAAACTGTGGCAAGTTGTCTGGCAGTTCTCAATAATGGCCAATCTGTAAAGGGTTGGAACAGAACTAATATTGCTCTTATTCCAAAGAATAATAACCCGTCTTCAGTGGGTGATTTTCGGCCAATTAGTTTTTGCAATGTGTCGTATAAACTTGTGACGAAGGTATTAGCCAACAGACTAAAAAGTGTTATTTCCTCCGTTTCTGAGGCTCAATCGACTTTTATTCCTGGACGGTTGATTACTGATAATGTCATTATTGGGCATGAGTGCCTGCCTTATATCAAACGTCGCAGGAAGAGTAGGGATGGCTTTGCTGCTTTAAAACTGGATATGAGCAAAGCATATGATCGTGTTGAATGGTCGTTCCTAGAACGATTAATGGAGCGGATGGGACTTGCTCAAAGATGGATTGATTTGATTATGGACTGTATTTCTATAGTTGAATTTGCGGTACTTATTAATGGTGTGGCGTGTGGGCAAATTGTTTTGAGTCGCGGGCTTCGTCAGGGTGATCCACTGTCGCCTTACTTATTTGTGCTTTGTGCCGAAGGGTTGTCTCATGCGTTGAGTTTTGCCCATTCATCCAGACACATTTTCGGGTGTTCAAATTGGTAAGTTCTGTCCCTCGATCTCCCATTTATTTTTTGCTGATGATAGTCTGGTATTTTTTTAAAGCTAATGTGGTTGAGGGCTGACATATTAAACGTATCCTGAATGAGTATGAAAGAGCGTCAGGCCAATCTGTTAATTTTTTGAAATCGACTTTACTTATTTCACCGAATGTCTCTATGGATGGTAAAGCTTTGTTGGGCTCTGTATTGGGTGTTCCGCTTGTGGATGATTTAGGGACGTATTTGGGCTTGCCTTCACGTTTTCCATGTTCAAAGAAGATTTGTTTCCGGACGGTGGTTGAGCGTGTCAAAAAGGCGGTTCAAGGTTGGAAGCGTTCTTTCTTCTCTGTTGGGGGAAAGGAAACATTGATTATGAGTGTGGCTCAGGTGATCCCGACTTATGCTATGAGTTGTTTTCGGCTCCCTAAGACCGTTTGTCAGGAAATTACCAAAGAAATTTCCAAGTTTTGGTGGGGTTCATCGGATACGTGTATGAAAATGCACTGGAAATCATGAGATAAAATGTGCATGCCGAAGGTTGATGGGGGTTTAAGTTTCCATGATATTAAGGGCTTTAATAAGGCTCTTTTGGCTAAACAAGTCTGGTGGGTCCTTAAGTCTCCAAACTTGCTAGTATCTCGAGTCTTGAAAGGGCGTTATTTTCCTGATTCTTCTGTTTTGTTGGCAACCCGATCCCTCTCTGGTTCGTTCTTTTGGCATGGGTTTTTGTGGGGAAGGGACCTGCTTAATTTGGGGCTTCGTAAGCATATAGGGGATGGTTCTACTATGTATTTTTATCGTGATCCATGGCTTCCCCGTGGGGCTACTTTTAAGCCGATCATGGGTCCTGTGCAGGCGGTGTCTACTGATATTTCTATGGTTAGTGAGTTCATTTCATGCTCCAGGGAATGGGACATAGATAAATTATCTATGCTTCTCACTTTTGAGGAGTTACAGCTTGTTTAATGTTTACCGATTGGCAGAGTTGGGGCTCCTGATGTGTGGCTTTGGCATTACGATCGACAAGGTTTTTACTCGGTAAAGAGTGGATATAAGTTGTATATGTCCCAGGTTTGTGAGGCTCGATCGTCCTCGGTGTCGGGGAATTCATCGTGGTGATCTCGATTGTGGGCACAAAAGCTCCCGTCCAAGATTAAAATTTTTATGTGGTGCGCTTTTCAGTTTGTTCTTTCGATGATGGTTAATCTGGTGCGGCGTGGTATTGAGGCGAATCCCATGTGTGCTGAAACCACGGATCATGCCTTGATCTCGTGTAAACGTTCGAAGTCTTTTTGGAAGGTCTTGTTGCCTAGAATTAATTGGTCGACTGGGATCGGTGGTAATTTTCAAGACCGGTGTGTTGCTTTGCATGATCTGCTTTCGGATGCTGAATTTGCTCTGTGGTGTGTTGGTTGTTGGGCTCTTTGGAATGATAGGAATGTTGTTCAGCTGGGCAATGTTGTCCCATATATCTCTGTCAAGTGTTTGTGGGTTAAAAATTATCTGGAAGCTTTTACATCTATGCAGGTTGACAACAGACTCAGTTTGCTTGCGTCTTCGGGCTGTCGTCAGAATTTGGATTTGCAATGGGTTCGTCCTTCTCTGGGTTGGGTTAAATTGAATGTTGATGCTTCCTGCTCTTCTTAGTTGCGAATGACTGGTGTGGGTGTTGTTATTCGTTCTGCTTCAGGGCGATTACACTTTATTTTGTTAGTATTTAACGACAAATTGGACGACATGGACCAAATTGCTCCTTATCTCAAACCTTAGGGATATTTTTGTTGAGTTTGAAAACTCAGGGACCAAAGTGTAACTTAACCCAAACCTCAGGGACCAAAAGTGTATTTCTCCTTCTCTGTTGTTTGTATTTTTTTGTTGAATTCAGGCTTGCATCGTCCCTATGGATACTAGTATCCACACTTTCAACATATACAAGAAGGAAACAATTATGGTACATCCCGTTATATACCCCAGCGAACATCCAGGCAACATCTTCGTTCTAAGAAAAGCTTATAATCTGAAACTTGTCTTCACCATTAGTAGATCTGTGAAATAATCTTTCGAGCATCTAGTCTAATAAGGTATGTGATGGAATCAGTGCCTAAACGCTATCGTATAGGATTGAAACTCGATGGGAAGCCATTATTGAAAAAAATCTAGTGGTGCAAAGACAGTGGAGATGAAATTTGAATTTTGGATTTCAAGCAAATATTGGAACGTTGATTGTGAAGAGATGAGTGAAAGTATAGAAAAAAACTTTGTTGGGACTGAGAAAATATATGACAAAATTAGTTTTTTTTTCTTTTTAACAAATATTTAGGAAAATCCACGTGACTTAAGATTTTTTGGTTGAGAAAAATCTTACGTTGAATTTTTTTTTTTTTTTTTAAAAAAATGAATATTGGTAATTGAGTTGGGCAGAACTGTAAATAACAGTATACACCAGGGTAAAATGGAAAAAAATAGATCGGTTGACAATTACTAAAATCATGGTAGCCATCCCTTAAATACTAAACTACTTTAGCCATAAAACAAAAGAGGTTTTTTTTTCCTAGCCATTTACCACAATTTCCCAAATTATTATTAACCTGACCACAAAATATTTAAATTAAAGTTAAATGATAGGACCGTCTCAATTAACATAAAGATCTTAAAAAATTAATGAATGAACAATAATCACATTTCTTGATTACAATTTTCAAGTATATATATTAATTTAACAAGGAAAAAACAAAAACAAAAAGGTAAGAAAAATTCCCTTCTTAATTCAACCATAATTGTTGTAAAAAAAAAAAAATCAACCATAATTCTCAAAAATCATTTTCTCTTAGCTAGGGTCCAACAACAACAAAGCATACAAAAAAAAAAAAAAAAAAGAAACACGTGTCAGACGTTAATTTTTTTTTGACACACGTGTCAAACGTTAATTAATCTCTTAATTTGTTCACACTCGTGATTTTTTTTTCTTTTTTTGGAAAAACAAAGTTGAAAGTCTTCTGAATGATAATTATTGAACTCATGAATGATCATTTTAAATATATATACAGTCACACCAACACAATTCTATATAAAATTTTAAATCTAATTATGGTATTTGAATTTTTAGGTTTATTTTATATTGACATGAAAGAATTTCCACCATTCATGTATTATACATTTTAGTTTCTAATAAAATCGTCAATAATTGTGACCGTATGAATAAATTTTATTTTTTAATTATTTTACTCTCATGATATGGTAAATGAGAGGAGAAAATATCAAAATTTACCCAGAACTAGGGAAGACATATCAATATTAATTATCCTAAACCATAAATCACAAGATATCAAATTCTAAGTCAACCGTTGCAACAATAAATATTATTAGACCCGAAGGTGTGTTCAAGTAGACATACATTAAGAATATGATTCGAATTCCTCTTCCAATATCATAAAATTAAAAGGTTAAATTATACAAAATATGTCTAATCTTTAAAGTAAGGTTCAATTCTGTCCCTAAGTTTTGAAAATTTTCATTTTTACCGTTGAAAATTTTCGTTTAAAAGTAAGTATATTCTTTATTGTAACTTTGAGTTGTTTTTTGTGGGAATTTTCTTGTATTTGGGAAAAAGCAAGGGATGAAAAAAAAAGTACAAGCAGGCTGCCCTTTTTGTCTAGGGATGTCCATTTGCCCCGCGGGGCCGGGGCCCCGTGGGGACCCTGTTGGGTTTTATGCCCTAACACTCGTAGATAGTGAATGTAAACAAATTGTATACTTATTTCAATATAGTGTTATTGAGTTTCTACAATAAAGTGCTATTGTTAAATATTGCACAATTTGACCCAAATCATATAAACTAAGATCCATGGTTGTTTGTATGTAACTTGAACTAGTATGTGGGGACATACGGGGATCGATGTTCAAGTAACAACCTAAAAGGTCTATAGTACAAGGATAAGGTTCGGTACCTTATCCTGGTAACACTATGTGATACAATCTGCTTTGTATTTGATACATACGTATTGATCCAAAGCGTCCATGTAGTAGACATGCGAGCGGGGTATACTATGCAATGAGTTTGCATAAGACCGGACCATGAAATGGTAAACCACTAGATATAACACCGTTAACTAGTTAGGTTACTGTTTCAATAGGATGACCTAGGTAACTCAGTCTTAATCCTGAATGTGTCATGAACTCCTTCTCATGAGGGATTGTCCTTTGATTAGCATGTGTGAGAGTGGCCAATACGCCGACTCAATATGTCTTCCTTTTTGGGGAGAATACCAAGTGGGAGGCTGGGGACATGACAACACAAGAAGGAATTCACTCATTCCCACTTCTAGGAGAAGAGGATGAGTGTTCCCTTAAGTGGTGACTCCGGGACTTGAACAAAGGGATCCCACCCTCTCACTGGCCTGAGAGGGACTTTCTGTTTATTGGTTGGACCATAAACATGTTGTTCATTAGAGGAGCACTGGTACTTAAGGAGACAAATGTAACACAGGGGTAAAACGATAATTTGACCCAGTTGTGATTACGGACACTCGTGAAGGATTGACTTACCGTTATAGGTCTATATCCGTGGACACAGAAATGTTCTATAGTGAGAAGAATTCAGTTGTGGGTCTTTAGTGGAATGACCCACAGTTAATGAATATTGGTTAACCTGATTAATGAGTTTAATCATTTAATTTCATATCATTGGAGCTTCTGATCTGTAGGTCCATTAGGTCCCCCTGCTAGCTCGTAAAGAGTAATTAGGAACAATTATATCTTGAGAGAATTTGAATAGTTCAAATTCATATTGGGAATTAAGTTAATTGTATGAGATACAAATTAATATAATGTATAGTGATACATTAAAATATAAAGTCTAATTTGAAATTAAACTTTATTATTATGAGAGAAATAAATATTTGAAGAAGTTCAAATATTAATATGAATTTGATTCATATCAAATTTATAGGATATACGAGAATTTGAAGGAGTTGAAATTTTAATATGAATTTGATTCATATTATAGAATTAATTAATTGAAGGCCTGAAATTAAATATACGATATTTGATTGGATAATTAATTAATTAACTAATAAAATGTCTGAAATTAAATATATGATATTTAATTGGTGATTAATTAATTAAAGAATTAATTAATTGGAAATTAATCAATTATGGAAATGATTAATCACTTATGGAAGTAATTAATCATTTATGTAAATGATTTAATCACTTATGGAAGTGGTCAATCATTTATGGAAAAGATTAATCAATTATGAAATTGATTGGTTATGGAATTGGTTAATTATAGAAAAGATTAAATCAATTATGAAAATAATTGATTTTAAATTAATATTTTATTCATGACATTTCTCTTATAAATAGAACACTAAACCTTGGGTTTAGAAGAGACAACATAAGGCCATGAGAATGCACTCTTACATTCTCTCTACCCTCCCTCTCATATTCTCTCAACCCAAGAACTCTAGGGAGAATTTTCTCTCTAGAGTTTTTCCGATTCAAGATTAGGTAGTCCCACAACTACGTTCCTAATCTCAAAGTCATAGCGGGGAAGATCAATTGGTGGTGTCCCAATTGTTGACGCTTGGTCCTTATGAAATCAAGAAAGGTGCTTCTGATATTTCAGAGACGACAATGACGCTATGTTTGCTTCTCCCCTTTAGAATTAGTTCTAAGATTGTATGCTTAGCCTTAATAAGTTTCTATAGAATTTGTTCTATGAATTTTTGTCAATGTAATGATATTTTTGGATAAACAAAGTTAACTACGAATCGGTCCCAATTACGCTTCCGCTTTACGGAATTCGGGAATTCCAAAATCCTTCAATTGGTATCAGAGCCGATTGTAGATTTAATTTCGTTTCTCTAAAATTAGCATTGGTTCAATGGTGGGTATTTTAATTTCATATATGTGATATTGTTTTGATTTACAAAATTGATTATTTAGGCATATTTGTTGGCATTAGATTTATACTTTTGATTAGATCAATTGTAAATGCCAAAAAGGAAAATATTTGAAGACCAAGTTATGTCTTGGATTTAAATTATTGTAATTTAAATTGCTTTCAATTTCCTAGGATATGCCAAACATGCCGGTCAATTTTGGTAGTTTTAATTTAATTATGCATGTGATGTATGTATTAAATTAATTGATTGTTGCATAAAGTATGTCATTTAGCTTAAAATCCCACCATAGGTTAAGCATATTCATGCATATTTATTATTATTATAAATGTTATAATGTATCAAATATGTATGAATTTTATTTTCATGAGTATTTACTATAAATTGTTATTATTAAATGGATGAAAATTGAGAAGCATTGAGCATGAAATTACTTTAGTAAAGAATATAAAGAGTTATATTTATGGAAGTAATTTATATGCTTATTTATTTTCATGAGCAATTAATATAAAGTGTTATGTTAATGTATGAAAATGTGAATGCTTATTTTAATTTTCTTGGGTAATTAATTTAAGAGTTAGATTAATTGAAGAAAATTAATTTGCATTCAACATGAAATTACTTTAGTTTAAAAATATAAGAGTTATATTTATATTAGTAATTAACATGCTTATTTTTCATGAGCTATTAATATAAATGTCATTTTAATGTATGAAAATGGTAATGCTTAATTTTAATTTTCTTGGGTGATTAATTTAAGAGTTAGGTTAATTAAAAGGAAATTAAATTGCATTGAGCATGACATTACCTTAGATTAATATAATTGTTATATTTTTGGTATGCCATGTATGCTAATGTATGGTTTTATAAATTAATTAGAATTTGATTGTTAATTTATTCACCATAGTAGCATGTTATAGGGTTAATTCATTAAAATTTATAAGTGTTATAAAATTAATGAATAGAAATCGTTAACCTATAACAAAGAATTGCATGCAAACATAGGATCTTAGGATAAATGGATTAATTTTAAAATGTTTAAAATTAATTAGACCTAAGATCACGTTTCTAATAGGATTAGAATTATTCTTACTTAGAATTAAAAATAGTTTTAATTTTCTAAGTAGGAAAAACATTACTATGATTATAAGGGAACTCCACCGGTTAAGTTCTGTCTAAGGCTGGGGGTACTTAAGATGACGGTTTACGGAACACCTCCTACCTGGGAACTGACCCAGAATATCGGAGTTGAATTAATCATGGTTAAATGTTAGCATGCAATGTCACTAAGTTTATTAAAAGAGTTTAATACACCTAGATCTTTAGGGTAAAGACTTTACATTCCTATGGTTATAAGGGAACTCTCTCGGTGAAGTTCTGTCTAAGGCTGAAGGTATTTAAGATGACGGTTTACGGAACACCTCCTACCTGGGAACTAACCCGAAACTTGAGTTGAATTAACCATAGTCATGTTAACTTGCAATATTTCTGGGTTTATTAAAAGAGTTTAATTCACCTAGAACGTTGCAGTTAAATCCTCACCATAAATGTTATAATAGGATTAGACTTAGATAGATTGACTTAGCCGAATTTATCTAAGTTAAATAACCCTAAAATATGGTAGGACATTTAAGTGGGAGTGAGATACGTGTTGACGTATCCCTCGATCTTGGCCCTTAGTTCACACTGTGAGAGTTCTATGGTCCGCCTGTGTGTTGCCCTGGCGTAACCATCCCTTCAGAGGGTCCGACCATAGAATTCGGAACACCGTGAACTTCTGAAAGAGGATAAGGGCGAAGATCAGTGGATTAAAGCCATGCACCTGGAAATGGAATCTACGCGTTTCAATTCCATCTGGGATGTTGTAGATCTATCTAATGGGGTAACGCCTATGGATTGCAAATGAATCTACAAGAAGAAATGAGCACTAGAAGAAAATAGGTTTATTGCGGCGGTTTTTTTTGCAGCGGTTTGGAAAATGCTGCAAGGGTTTATAAACTTGAAACAGTTTCTAACAACGCATAACAAAACCGCTGCTATTGATACACATTGCAGCAATTTGTTCACAACGTTTTTTAAATTGTTGCAATATATACTCAATTGCAACGGTTTGTTTACGACGTATATAAAACTGTTGCAAATATGTCTATTGCAACGGTTAAATTGCAACAATTTTAGAAACTGTTGTAATAGAGTCAATTGCAACAGTTAAAACATTGTCGCAATAGGCTAAAGCAACTGAAACATTTTAGTAGCAACGCAAAGAAAATCCTTGCAAATATTGAGATTGCAGCAATTTTATGGTAGCATTTTTTAAACTATTGCTAATCAATATAGTTGTAGTTAGTAGTTAATTCAAAATTTTTGTTAAGGGATTTCACTTAAAATTTTGTAAAAAAAAATTACGAGGAAGTAATTAAAATACTTGAAAATAAATATACCATAAAGGAAATGGAACTTAAAATTTTCATTATTTACCAAAAATTCGAAAATGTTTTTATTCTTTTTTTTTTTTTTTTTGACAATATGTGGGGGTGGGGTGATTTGAACCTCAATACAACTTTATGCCAGTTGAGCTATGCTCTTGTTGGCATGAAAATGTTTTTATTCATTTTCATTTATATCAAAATTTTCATTACTTACCGACAATTTGAAAATGTTTCTATTCGTTTTCATTTATATTGATATAAAATAAAATTTAAAAGACAAACTAAAGTAAAATTTAAAATATTTACTTAAATGTAAAAATGACGATTAGTTCAATAATATAGTTTTTTTTGTGTCTTAGTTTGAGATCACTTTACTTTAAAATGTTTCTAATATGTCCTTCAACTTTCATTTTGTGTCTAATAATTCTTTCAACTTTCTATTTTGTGTTTAATAAGTCCTTGACCCATTCAATATTTTTTAAACTTAACAGGCGTACAAGATACATAATTGGAAGTTTTTTAGGGTCCCAATAGACATAAAATTAAATTTTATATCTAATAGATTGGTTAATTTGTAAAAATCACAAATGTGCTAAGGACCTATTAGACATAAAATTGAAAGTTTAAGGACCTACTAGGCATTTTTAAAATTCAGGGGCTTATCAGATATAAAATTGAAAGTTCAAGAACATATTAGATACTTTTTAAAGTTGAGCGACTTAATTAATACTGAAAGGATTGGAATTCCCAATTCCATTACAGCGGAAGCAATTGGACCGTTCGTAAATTAATTTCGTTCTACAAAATACCAATACATTGGCAAAAGGTTAAGCGGTGAAAAACATACCTCCGTTGACGACTCTGAATACTTCAAGAATGATTCTTGATTGCTCTGCAACAACGAAGAACACCACCATTTGATCTTCCCCGCTATAACTCTGAGATTAGGAACGTAGTTGTGGGACTACCTAATCTTTAATGGGAAAAACTCTAGAGAGAAAATTCTCCCTAGAGTTCTTGAGTTGAGAGAATATGAGAGGGCCTTATGGTGGCCATATGTTGTAGCACATAAACCCTAGGGTTAGTGTTCTATTTATAGGAGAAAGACCATGAATAAAATATTCATTTAAAATCAATTATTTCCATAATTGATTTAATCTTTTCCATAATTAATCAATTCCATAACCAATCAATTCCATAATTGATTAATCTTTTCCATAAATGATTGATCACCTCCATAAGTGATTAAATCATTTCCATAAATGATTAATTACTTCCATAAGTAATTAATCATTTTCATAATTGATTAATTTCCAATTAATTAATTCTTTAAATTAATTAATCACCAATTAAATATCATATATTTAATTTCAGACCTTCTATTAGTTAATTAATTAATTATCCAATTAAATATCATATATTTAATTTCAGGCCTTCAATTAATTAATTCTATAATATGAATCAAATTCATATTAAAATTGGAACTCCTTCCAATTCTCTTATATCCTATAAATTTAATATGAATCAAATTCATATTGATATTTGAACTTCTTCAAATATTTATTTCTCTCATTATAATAAAGTTTAATTTCAAATTAGACTTTATATTTTAATGTATCATTATACATTATATTAATTTGTATCTCATACAATTAACTTAATTCCCATTATGATTTTGAACTATTCAAATCCTCTCAAGATATAATTGTTCCTAATTACTCTTTACGAGCTAGCAGGGGGACCTAATGGACCTACAGATCAGAAGCTCCAATGATATGAGGTTAATAGATTAAACTCATTAATCAGGTTAACCAATATTCATTAACTGTGGGTCATTCCACTAAAGACCCACAGTTGAACTCTTCTCACTGTAGAACATTTCTGTGTCCACGGATATAGACCTATACCAGTAAGTCAATCCTTCACAAGTGTTCGTAACTACAGTTGGGTCAAATTACCGTTTTACCCCTGTGTTACATCTGTCGCCTTAAGTACCAGTGCTCCTCTAATGAACAACCTGTTTATGGTCCAACCAATAAACAGAAAGTTCCTCTCGGGCCAGTGAGAGGGCGGGATCCCTTTGTTCAAGTCCCGGAGTCACCACTTAAGGGAACACTCATCTACTTCTCCTAGAAGTGGGAAGGAGTGAATTCCTTCTTGTGTTGTCATGTCCCCAGCCTCCCACTCGGTCTTGTCCCCAAAAAGGAAGGCATATTGAGTCGGCGTATTGGCCACTCTCACCCATGCTAATCAAAGGACAATCCCTCATGAGAAGGAGTTCATGACACACTCAGGATTAAGACTGAGTTACCTAGGTCATCCTATTGAAACAGTAACCTAACTAGTTAACGGTGTTATAACTAATGGTTGACTATTTCGTGGTCCGGTCTTATGCAAACTCATTGCATAGGATACCCCCGCTCGCATGTCTCCTCCATGGATGCCTTGGATTAATACGTCTGTATCGAATACAAAGCGGGCCGTATCACATAGTGTTACCAGGATAAGGTACCCAGCCTTATCCTTGTACTATAGACCTTTTAGGTTGTTACTTGAACACCAATCCCCGTATGTCCCCACATACTAGTTCAAGTCACATGTAAACAACCTTGGATCTTAGTTTATTGGATTTGGGTCAAATTGTGCAATATTTAACAATAACACTTTATTGTAGAAACTCAATAACACTTTATTGAAACAAGTATACAATTTGTTTACATTCACTATCTACGAGTTTTAGGGCATAAAACCCAACAAATACAACCTTGAAAGTTTTGGAACTAAACTTATAATAAAACCATATAAAGAAGTAATGTTATAGATTGTAACGCACCGAGTTTCAAAATCAAGCTATTTTGGGATTAATTGGGCATTCTTATTTTAATTTGAAAAATTAGAATTAAGTTTAGCCTTGAGTCGGGAAATTAAATTTCTATAATTTAGGGAAAAAATAGTTTTAATTAAATTTTTAATTTCCTAAAGTTTGAAGGGTTAATAGTTGATTTTTTATCTCAAATTTCAAAAGACCCAAATCCCAAATTAATTATTCTCTTTTCCAAATATTTTTGGAGTTAAGCTTGGGTTTAAAATTTGGACGGGAGATTTAAAATAAAATCCTATATATGTTTTACGTTTACCTTCCTTTATTAATTGGGTTTTTCTTTATTAGGATGTATTTAAAAGAAAAGGAAAATAAAAGGAAAAAAAAAAAAGAGAAAAACCCTAATCTCATCTCTTCCTCTCCTTTTTGGCTTCTCCTTGCGTGCCGCCAAACCACCCCTGCGAATTCAAACAACCCCTCTCTCGTTTTCGTTTCGCCGGCCAACCACCACAAACTCTCTTTCTCGTGTTTCTCCCTCTTCCAGCAGCAAGCCAGGCGACACCTTCGGCAGCGGTCATCTCTCGGCGTCGCAGGTTGGATGGTAATCTTCAGTTTCTTTGTTTATGCTAACTCTGATTTTTGATTGATAATGGGGTCAACTGGTTTCGGATTCATGATTGAATGCTGAAATTAATCCTTGTTCAGGATACTGACTTTGTAATGCACTTTGAGTACTATTGACTAGATGTTGTAACTCTTGTTCAGGATACTGACTTTGTATGACAGGTTATTAGGAATCATCCCTCATCTCTTGAGATCTACAAAAAGAAACTTTTAGAATTGGAGCAAGTGACTGAAGAAGACATTGAGAAGATACAATCCAAAGTAAATACAATACTTAATGAAGAATTTATCGCCAGCAAAGATTATGTTCCTAGAAGAAGGGATTGGCTTTCAACATATTGGGCTGGATTCAAGTCCCCTGAACAACTGTCACGTTTTCGGAACACAGGGTATGTGGAATAATATTTTCTTTTTACTGCCTTTCATTTCTAATTTGTACTAATATTTGCAAGCTACTTTGTAGGGTTAAACCAGAAATCTTGAAGAATGTAGGAAAAGTTATTACATCTCTTCCAGATAACTTCAAGCCTCATAGGTCAGTCAAAAAGGTGTATGAACAGCGTGCCCAAATGATTGAAACTGGGGAAGGCATTGACTAGGCCCTTGGAGAAGCACTTGCTTTTGCCACATTGTTAGTGATTGTTGAAATATGTAGTTGCTTCATTTCAACTTCCAACTCACCCACCTCAAGTTTAATTGTTTACCGATTTATTCTTATTCTTTCTAGGCTTGCAGATGCTTTTGAGAAGCAGGAATTTGATTATTCGCTAGTTGAAGAGTTTTGAGCCTACAAAAGAGGTTGGTTTTTATTATTTGTTTTTCTAACAATTAGTTACTTCTTTGAGTTGTAATTAGGAAGTCATATTGCCTGCTCGTAATGTAATCATATGTCTTTACACTGTCCATGTTTGGAGCATTTCAATCTTCACTATTTGCCATAGGTAAAGTAGAAAATATCATAGTAGTGTCTCCTTTTTCAGATTTTGTTTCAATCTTAGATGAGGTTATCTTATGGATAAATTTTTTCTTTAACGTGCTTAAGAGATCCTTTAATACTAATAAATTGGTTTATGGGTTGATGTATACATGTATTTTCATTTATTTCATATCTTTGATAGATTTATTTATTTTTTATTTGTTTTAATATTTTATTTATTTTGTTAATAGGATCAAGGTGCCTATCCATCAAGGAATACCTATCCAGATCAAGTTTGCACGAATTTCTTAGATGACATGTTACAAGCTTCAAGGCGACTAGATGAGGTCTTCACTGCGATTGGAAGGACCTTTCTTAAATGACATGTTACAAGCTTCAAGGCGACTAGATGAGGTTTTGACTGCGATTGGAAGGATCTTTCGTTTTTCATAGGATGAAGTTTTTTTTTTAAATATTTGTAAAGGATAGAAAGCCTTTATTCAAATTTTGTAAGGTCATGTCTAGATATTCTTTTTTGTTCTCTGTGAACGCTTCAGTTTTGATATCTTTTATTCTCATTTGTAATTTTTCTTGACATCAATAAATTTTTTTTGTTTCATTATTGTTAAAATTTCGATTCAAATATTTAACCTCAAATGTTGTGTATTTTAATTTAATTTAAAAATATTTGCTTATACTGCAGCGGATTACATTTTTATTTCCAACAATTTTTCGAACTGTTAGTCTTGGACTTTCTAACGATGCATTTTATAGAGGTTATGTAAATGCTGCTAAAACTTTGCAGCGGTTGGAAAACTGTTGTGACTGGTATTTTAAAAACGTTGCAATATCTTGCAACAACTTTTAAAACTGTTGCAATAGGTAGTCCTTGACCGCTGCTATTGAAGGTGATATTGCAACATTTTTTACTTTTAATTCTAGCGTTTTAAAAAACCGTTGCAATTGACCTCTCAACACCGCCTTTCCAAGCGGTTTTAAAACTGTTGCTATATCCTTTGCAACGGTTTCAAACCACTGCAAAATGCCAAAAAACTGTTGCTATAGATGACTTTTTTTTTTGTAGTGGAGACGTAATCTTATGGTTAGACTTGTGGCAAAGGGTTATACCCAGAGACAAGGGAATGTAAGAAATTCTTATCTCCTGACGTCATGTTGAAGTCTATTAGAACTCTTATCCATTTTGAATGGATGTCAAGACTACCCTTTTGAATGGTAATCTTGAGAAGAGTATCTACATGTCTCAACCAGAAGAGTTCATACAACAAGATCAAGAGCAAAAGGTTTGTGAGCTTAATCGGTCCATTCATGGATTGATTGAAGCATTTTGATCTTGGAATAGAAGATTTTGATACTGCGATTAAATCTTTTGGCCTTTAATCAGAACATTGATGAATCTTGTTTCTACAAGAAGATCGTCAATAGTTCAGTAGTTTACTTAGTGTTGTATATGATTGATATCTTAGTCATTGAGAATGATGTAGGCTATCTTACTGACTAGTAAAAGGAGCTAGCAGCTCATTTCCAAATGAAAATTTGGGAGAAGCCGAGTTTGTTCTTGGGATCCAAATTGTTAGGAACCGTAAGAACAAAAAGCTAGCCTTGTCTCAAGTGTCTTATATCTACAAGATGTTAGTTAGATATAAGATGCAGAATTCCGAGAAAGGTTCACTACCTTTCAGACATGGAATTCTTTTGTCTAAGAAACTGTTTCCTAAGACACCTCAAGAAGTTGAGGACATGAGACGAATGCCCTATGCAGTAGGGGCTGCCAGTAAGTATCAATCTAATCCAAGATTCTATCACTAGAAAACCGTTAAGAATATCCTCAAGAATCTTAGGAGAACGAGGAACTATATGCTCGTGTATGGGACTAAGGATTTGATCCTTACAGGATACACTGACACGGATTTTAAGACTGCTAAGGATTTGAGGAAATCTACATCAGCATCTATGGTCAATCTTTACGAAGGAGCTATAGTATGACATAGTTATAGTCTTGACCATATAGGCCGAAAATATAGTTGCTTGTGAAGCAACGATAGATACTGTATGACTTAAGAAGTTCTTGACTGATTTGCCCATCACACTTTATAGTGATACAGTGGTGTTGTGGAAAATTCAAAAGAACCTCGCAACCCAAGACAAGCAGGCACATTGAATTGAATGGAATATTGCTGATTCATTCACGAAGGCTCTCTCGGCTAAAGTGTATGAGGGTCATATAGAAGGTCTAGGTCTACGAGTTATGTACAAAGATGAAATCTAGGGCAAGTGAGAGAAATGTAATGGGTATAGTGATGCCCTAGTTTATTGTATTTGTACATTGTATATGTTTTATACATGTACTTATACACCCACTCCTGTATAGATTATTGTACATCCCACTAAACTAGAGTTTTAGTTCAAGTGGGAGTTTGTTGGGTTTTATGCCCTAACACTTGTAGATAGTGAATGTAAACAAATTGTATACTTATTTCAATAAAGTGTTATTGAGTTTCTACAATAAAGTGCTATTGTTAAATATTGCACAATTTGACCCAAATCCAATAAACTAAGATTCAAGGTTGTTTGTATGTAACTTGAACTAGTATGTGGGGACATACGAGGATCAATGTTCAAGTAACAACCTAAAAAGTCTATAGTACAAGGATAAGGTTCGGTACCTTATCCTGGTAACACTATGTGATACGACCCGCTTTGTATTTAATACAGACGTATTGATCCAAAGCATCCATGTAGTAGACATGTGAGCGAGGGTATACTATGCAATGAGTTTGCATAAGACCAGACCATGAAATGGTAAACCACTAGATATAACACCGTTAACTAGTTAGGTTACTGTTTCAATAGGATGACCTAGGTAACTCAGTCTTAATCCTGAATGTGTCATGAACTCCTTCTCATGAGGGATTGTCCTTTGATTAGCATGGGTGAGAGTGGCCAATACGTCGACTCAATATGTCTTCCTTTTTGGGGACAATACCAAGTGGGAGGCTAGGGACATGACAACACAAGAAGGAATTCACTCATTCCCACTTTTAGGAGAAGTAGATGAGTGTTCTCTTAAGTGGTGACTCCGGGACTTGAACAAAGGGATCCCACCCTCTCGTTGGCCTGAGAGGGACTTTCTGTTTATTGGTTGGACCATAAACATGTTGTTCATTAGAGGAGCACTGGTACTTAAGGAGAAAGATGTAACACAGGGGTAAAACGGTAATTTGACCCAGCTGTGATTACAGTGAGAAGAGTTTAGCTCTGGGTCTTTAGTGGAATGACCCACAGTTAATGAATATTGGTTAACCTGATTAATGAGTTTAATCATTTAACCTCATATCATTGGAGTTTCTGATCTGTAGGTCCATTAGGTCCCCTACTAGCTCGTAAAGAGTAATTAGGAACAATTATATCCTGAGAGAATTTGAATAGTTCAAATTCATATTGGGAATTAAGTTAATTGTATGATATACAAATTAATATAATGTATAGTGATACATTAAAATATAAAGTCTAATTTGAAATTAAACTTTATTATTATGAGAGAAATAAATATTTGAAGAAGTTCAAATATTCATATGAATTTGATTCATATTAAATTTATAGGATATAAGAGAATTTAAAGGAGTTGAAATTTTAATATGAATTTGATTCATATTATAGAATTAATTAATTGAAGGCCTGAAATTAAATATATGATATTTAATTGGGTAATTAATTAATTAATTAATAGAAGGTCTGAAATTAAATATATGATATTTAATTAGTGATTAATTAATTGGAAATTAATTAATTATGGAAATGAATTATCACTTATGGAAGTAATTAATCATTTATGGAAATGATTTAATCACTTATTGAAGTGGTCAATCATTTATGGAAAAGATTAATCAATTATGGAATTGATTGGTTATGGAATTGGTTAATTATAGAAAAGATTTAATCAGTTATGAAAATAAATTGTTTTAAATGAATATTTTATTCATGGTCTTTCTCATATAAATAGAACACTAAACCTAGGGTTTAGAAGAGACAACATAAGACCACAAGAATGCACTCTTGCATTCTCTCTAGTTTCCCTCCCTCTCATATTCTCTCAACCCAAGAACTCTAGGGAGAATTTTCTCTCTAGAGTTTTTCTCATTCAAGATTAGGTAGTCCCACAACTACGTTCCTAATCTCAGAGTCATAGCGGGGAAGATCAATTGGTGGTATCCCAATTGTTGACGCTTGGTCCTTATGAAATCAAGAAAGGTGTTTCTGATATTTCAGAGACGACAACGACGGTATGTTTGCTTCTCCCCTTTTGAATTAGTTCTAAAATTATATGCTTAGCCTTAATAAGTTCCTATAGAATTTTTGTCAATGTAATGATATTTTTGGATAAACAAAGTTAACTACGAATTGGTCCCAATTACGCTTCCGCTCTACGGAATTCGAGAATTTAAAAATCCTTCACACCTGCCCCTATTGGGGTGGGAAATCCCCGTTTCAGCGGGGAATGGGGGAGGGAGTGGGGGAAAAAAATTCCCCGTGAGTTAAACGGGGATGGGGACGGGGAATGCATTCCCCATCCCCGTTCCCCGCTCCCCACCTCGTTTACTTTTTTTTTAATCATTAGTATTATTATTATTATTCTAATTTTTATTTTTCTATATATATATAAATTTAAAGTTTTATGGTTAATGATTTAGAAAATTGGATATGTTTGAATTTATGGTTTAACATTTGAATTATATGTATATATAATTAGATAGTTTGATATGAAATATTATTTTGTTTTTATTAGGAGATTTAAGAATTTGATCTTTAAAGTTTAAAAAGAGATTTTTTTTTAATGAAATTAACTATTTAAATGAAAATTTTATGTGAATAATTAATTGTCTAATTGAAAATTAATGAATATTTTCCATGTCAAGTTAACTATTTGAAAATTTATCAAAAGAATTATTTGATTAAATCAAGACAAAAAAGAAAAAAGAAAAAACTAAATGGGGAATAATTCCCCGCGGGAAATCCCTGCCCCATTACCTGCGAAATTTAATGGGAAATTTCCTGGGATGGGGATTGAAATGGGAGGCGGGGATGGGGACGGGGTCATCCCCGTCCCCGCCCCACCCCTTGGACATCCCTACTTTTGTCCCTCATGAAAATGATTTTTTATTATTATTATTTTTTTTCCTTTAAAGAAGTATGAAAAATTGGTTATGTGGGAGGGACAAGAGCTTGTGAGGAGAGAGTTATTCACCTCCCAAAATGGAATGAGGAAAAACAAATTTTTAAAGTTGTTATACGCTGGGCCCCACTCTCAGATTTTAATGTGTTTTTTTTTTTTTTTTTTGTAAAAACCATGACCTTTGTGCATTTTTAAACCATGATCTTTAAATTTTCTATAAAAATCATACATTCTTGTAATTGTCATTCAGTTTTTAATAAATTATTTATACATGACCTTTGTGCATTTACGGTATCTTCATATAAATATTTGCTTCAAACCACATCAACCACCCGATTAAATGCTCCATTTAAAAAATTTATTTTATTTTTTTTCTTATATAAATAATATATTTAATAAAAATGCATATTATATATGTTGGTTCAAACTAACTGGTTTTGTTTTATAAAATTAAATTTAAACTGTTTTATTAGTTTCATATTTTTAGACTTTAAAATAAAATTAAAAAGTTGGTGTCACATGTTTCTTGCTAGTTGATATATACCTAAATGTGGTAAGAGGGGAAAAACTTTATCTCCCCATTTTGTCACTCTCATTTTTTTAAAAAAAATTTCATTTGTAATTTGTTGTTTTTATTTATTATTTTAATTTCTTTAAATAAAATAAATATCAATTTTGAAAATTTTAGCTGAGTATTTCAAATGGTCCCTAATGTATTAGGTAACTCTCAATTAGTTCTTTAATTTTTTTTAATTTTACCCATAATATATTAGGACTTCCAAATTACAGACCATTTGGTATATGTTTTCTCCTTAAATTTCTACAGTGTTCATATTTGATCATTTATTTTTCGAAAATCGGAATATTATCTTTTTTTTTTTTTTAATTTTAAAAAAAGGATCAAACATGATGTAAGGCTAAAAAAACACCAGGAATATATATTAAAGAGAATTTTAAAAATATAAAGGATTATAGTAAATTGAGAATTAGTAAAAAAAAAAAAAAACTTGAGACGATTTTATGATAATATTTAGCATAAAAAGAAAAGGGAAATGAGAGATAAAAAAAAGTGGGAAGGCAGCCGCGGAACAGTAGCTGAAAACTATTGTTCACATGTAACTTCGAAGATGGAGACACGTGGAATAAACAATATATTTGTATTGATGTAATATGCGTGTGGGTGTACAATCTCTAACTTTAATCCTCTGATTCTCTCTCTTGTGTGTGATTGTGTTTCACTCGAGGGCTGTAGCGCTTGTTCTCGAGTTTGAAGCTTCAATTGATTCTTTGAGCTTTTGAAGTCTTGGAGTCTTGATGAGTCTTTGGTCTTCAAGGATTGTCGAAGTCTTCTAGTTTTGAAGGGTCTTCAGTCTTCAAGAAGTCTTGGGGTCTTGAAGTCTTGAAGAATCTTCGGTCTTCAAAGATTGTTGAAGTCTTCTAGTCTTGAAGGGTCTTCAATTTTCAAGAAGTCTTGAAGTCTTGAAGAAATTTTGGTCTTCAAGGATTGCTGAAGTCTTCTAGTCTTGAAGGGTCTTCAGTCTTTAAGAAGTCTTGGTGGAGTTTCTCTGAATTCTCTGACTCTGGCTGAGAGCTTCCAAATTCTCCTCCTCCTTTCTTTCTGCTCCCCTCTCAAATGAGCCAAGACCTCTTATTTATAGAGTTTTCCAAAGGCCTTTGCGGGCTTGGGCTTAAATTGGGTTTGACTATTTAGTCTTGAGTCTGGTTCATATTTGACCTAAAACCATATGACCCAAATATTTAAAAGACCCAAATTTGATCCAAATAATTATTTTTTTTTAAAATTAATTGGTCAAATTAATTAATTTGATCAAAATAATTTAATTTTAATTAATTGATCAAATAAAAATTTGGCTCTTTAAATTTATAATTAGCCAACTTCGTCTTTAAATTAAATTTGGGACACATGTCAATTTATAATTGGTCCCAAATTTAATTAATTATAATTTCGTCATTAATTTCATGTAATGACGTGGCAATTTGTGATTGGTCAAAATTTCTCCAACAACTATCCTTACATCCATTCTAAAGGCTTATATATTCTCCCTTCTTCCTCTTCTTCATTTTCTCATCATCTTCCTTGTTCTCTCATTTCTCACATTATTCCTTATTGTGTTCTCTCATTTTCTCACATTCTTCCTCAGCCTCTCTTCTTTTTCTTCCTCAAAGTATTAGCTCCACACATCCCGGGTTAGTTTCCTATCAATATGTTTTCTTTACGGCTTACTAAAGTTGTTTCTCTAAAATGTTTCCATTCAAAATTTTTGCAAGGGAGGAACATTCTCTTGTGGTTTCTTATTTTATCAACAAACTCGGGATGTCACGGCCTCTACAAGAAAAAATCTTTTTAATAGCTTTTTGTTATAAAACGTGAAGAACAATAACAAGAACACTGTTATTATGCCCAAGACTTATCCCGAGTTTATTTACAATTTATTAGCAAGAACTATCCAAGTTTTAGAGCATTTTGTCACCAAAAACAGTGCTGGACAGTTTATTAAAATAAGCAGAAAAAGCGTTTAGAGAGATCGAACACAAGAATTTATAGTGGTTCGGTCAATAGACCTACTCCACTTGCAAAGGGCTTATAGGCCTTTGCTAGACAATATTATTAGAGATCGAAATGATGCATAAATCAGTACAATGAAGAAGAAAAAATAGAGCCAAAAAAGAGATTAAACAAGAAAGCAACACAAAGACTAAAGAAGAACAATACAACCTTGAGGATTTGGATCTTTGAAGAAAGAATACCCAAAATGACTCTTTCGTTCTCCTCTCAACCACGACGCCGACGACGGCACCACCTCACGCAGCGGCGCACGAACTGCAGCGGCGTCGATCTTCTCCTCTCTCTCCGGACGACGCCAATGGAAAGGTCCTTCTCCCTCTTTCTCTCCCTTTCTCACGATTTGGAGTAACAAAAAAAAGAGGGAATGGGGGAAGAAAGAATGGGGAAATATCTTCACTTACTTTTGCTTTCTTAAAACCCTAATCTCTCTTCTTGGAAATAAATGAATGGTTATAGTACATCACTCATCACACCCATCTATCACACATCATACATCACCCATCCATCATAAGTATATATAGGCTTATGGGTAATGGTAAATGAATGGGTAAAAGAGTTTTAACTAAGAGATAAAACCAATTGGGTTTCTTTTATCTTTGGACCCAATTAAAAAATATCATTAAAGCATAAATAAAAATATGGAAGCAAGTTAAATAAAATACCTAAATCATCAATATTCTAAATTGAATTTAATTAAGCAAATAGTAGAAATTGATAAATTGAAAACAATTCTAACAAACACTAAGACTAAAAGAGAAATAAAGAGAGCAAAGGTCGGGAGAAGAGAGCAAATGAATTGCATTCAATTGAGTTGTTGTTGTGTTTAACCCTTCATAAACCTCCCTATTTATACTAATACAACAGGGATGGTTACAACTTAAAAGACCTAAAATAGGAGAGGGAGGGAGAGTCTTGTGCCTAAAGTTAAGGAGAGTCATGGAGAGAGCCCTAAAAAAGTGGGGTTGAATGCCCTATAAATGGATATCTATAAATACATATACAGTGTATTTGTAACACTCCACCTTAGATATCCATTGTATATGAAATATATGCCTCGTTAAAACCTTACTAGGAAAAACCCAATGGGAAAAACCCTAGTGAAGAAAAAAGAGTACATTATATTTATATACATTAGCAACTGCCTCATTAAAAACCTTGCTAGGAAAACCCAGTGGGAAAAACCATAGCGAAGGGAAAAATAGTGTAGTGTATTTACTCCCCCTCATGAAAACATCATTTGAGATCTCTGAGTCGTCGCATTCCAATGTTGTGCACCGACTTCTCAAAGGTTGCAGTAGGTAATGCCTTCGTAAATAAGTCTGCCAAGTTGTCTTTTGAAGAAATTTGTTGAACGGTGATATCACCATTTTCTTCAAGATCGTGAGTGTAGAAGAGCTTTGGTGAGATGTGCTTCGTTCTATCTCCTTTAATGTATCCTCCTTTGATTTGGGCTATACATGTTGTATTGTCTTCATATAATGTTGTTGGACAATCTTTGCTAGAGGACAATCCGCATGTTTCACAAATGTGTTGAGTCATTGATCTCAGCCATACACATTCTCGACTAGCCTCATGAATCGCCAGGATCTCAGCATGGCTTGAGGAAGTAGCTGTTATTGTCTGCTTCATAGATCGCCATGATATAGCAGTTCCTCCATATGTAAATAAATAACCTGTTTGAGATCTAGCTTTATGTGGGTCAGATAAATAACCTGCATCTGCATAACCAACTAGATCAAAGTTTGATTTATTAGAATAAAATAAACCCATATCAATTGTCCCTCGAAGATAACGGAGGATATGCTTAACTCCATTCCAATGTCTTTTTGTTGGAGAAGAACTATATCTAGCTAATAAATTTACTGAAAATGTTATATCGGGTCGTGTATTATTAGCAAGATACATAAGTGCACCAATTGCTGTAACGTCAACGTATTCGGTAAGTCTTAATTTCTTTAATTTGAGTTTAATTTCATGAGAGTTAGGGAGAAGTAAGTTTTATTTTAATGGTCTTGATGGTCTTTCTTAAAGGAAAAAGGATGATAAGGGCATTTTTGTAAATACTTTGAAGTAAGAGTTAGCCCTAAGTCCCTCCTTAGTTTTTTCTTTGAGCCTTACGCAACTTCTCCCTTTTCCTCACGCTAGTTCAGCTGCCGGCCTCCACGTTCAGCAAGTAAGATACCTTCTTCTCGTTCATTCAAGCCGTGAGTCGTTCCCCCTGCAACGTTTCAGCCGTGAGTCTTCCCCAGCAGCGTCGCGCGTCTCCCTTCTCCAGTCAGTCATCTCCGGCGACGTGAACAGCAAGGGCGGCGTGGTGGTGGGTTTTTCGATCAGCAGCAACAAGTTCGTTTTCTTCTTTTCTCCTCTTTGTGGCTTGCGTTTAAACACTCATCACCCCCGATCTCTCACTCCCGACCTTTCTCTCCTCTGTTTTGCGTGTTGTAGTAGCGTGGGTGGCCGTAATTAGCATCATTTTTCAGGCAGCAGTACCATAGACGCGACCAGCATTGTTCGGGATCGTTTTCTCTGTTTTTTCGGCTTTTCGTTCTGTGGGTAAGTGCTTAGAAGTTGTTTCGTGATTGATTTTTGAGTTTAGTCGAATGCCCATTCGTTATTCTTTCAGTTCGAGCAATAGTGTTTCAATTTCGGTATCCTTGGGCGTTTCACCTTTGGGTAAGTGAGTTTAGTCAAGTTATGGGTGTTTTGCTTATGTTAGAAGGATACCCATTGGTTTTAGCTTTTGTTCTTGAGGTACCCATAGCTTTTGGTGTTCTAATTGTCGTCTTGGATCGTGATAGAGAGCTTGGACAGCAAGCGCGACTGCTATTTGGGTAAGTTCTTGGGAGTTAAATCTCTTCCAAGTTTAAGTGTCTCTTATGCCCTCTCGATTTTTAAAGGTCTATGAGTTTGAGTTGGTTTTTCTCTTTATGATTTGCTGTATAGGGGCTTGGAAGCAAAAGAGTTAGGTTGTTTGGTTAAGCGAATTAACTAGCTAGGTAAGTAGCTTTTGGACATGACATAATTTCCTTGGAACCGTTGTATGCTTATTGGTAGTGAAATGAAGTCTTGGATAAGTTTTCATGCTTTGGTCAAATTTTCCTTGGAATGTCGTATGCTTACTTGAATATGGTTTAAGTGTTGCTTGCTTGGACATGACTTAAGTGTTGCTATGCTTGTAGGATTAAGTAAGTATGTTTGGAATGTTTGATTCATGACTGTTCTGGATTGTGTTCATGTTATTGGAGGATGGGTTAAATGTTCATTGGAGTTGTGATTGGAGTTTGGATGCGATTCTGACTCATTTGTGTTTATAGAAGTGCATTGTTCTTGTTTCCAGGTGTAGAGAAAATTTTGGGTTCCCTATATGTATGTCGTTATGCTGCCGAATTTTCGGTAGCATCATAGTGGTTTAGGGACCATAATTGTCTTCGAGGGAAGACTTAGAATAGGGATCTCAACTACGTTTTAGGGCCTCAGGTAGACTTACTAAATTCCTTAAGTCTTCCGTAGCTAGGGTGTGTTCCTCCCCCATCTCAAGACTGATATAACCTAGTTGTCAGGCACGTTTGCGTGTGTTCTATCAGTTGACTGTTAGAACTTAGTTTCAGGCACACTGGTGTGCGCTCTCTCAGTTCAGGACGGTGTTGAGTTATGATCAGGCACATTGTCTGTGCGCCAGTTGGCACCAGGCATGTTTACATGCATCAGTTACTCCACCGAATTCTATGTTTATATTTCAGGGGTGTTGTGTTGGGATAGGTGTAGTTCTGCTAGAGGTTGCCAGCTAGTCTCTAGTATACTTGCCTTACCCGACTGACCCACACAACACTCTAGTTGGCACAGGTTGGGGATAGGTAATCACCCTAGACAGAGCATATTTATGTGATCAGTTGTGGCCCTAGGGTTAGAAACCCGAATGTTTATTCCAGTTAGGTCCCTATGTCGCTAAAACCCAGAAATTCAGAAATTCAGTTTCAAGTGTGACTGATAAGGACTGAACCTAGTGTTGGGACCTTAGTCTCGATTAGGGCCTCAGATGGACTTAAAAGATCCTTAAGTCTTATGTTAACTAGAGTGTTTTCCTTCCCCATCTCAGGGCTGATAGAACCCAGCTGTCAGGCACGCTATCGTGCGTTCTATTAGTTGACTGTTAGAGCCCAGTTACAGGCACGTTATCGTGCGCTCTATCAGTTCAGGACGGTGTTAAGCCCATGTTCAGGCACGTTTTCATGCACCAGTCGCTCCATTGAGTTTTTGACGTTGAGTTCATATTCAGGCACGTTTTTGTGCACCAGCCACTCCATCGAGTTTTCGATGTTGAGCTTATGCTTAAGCATGTTTTCATCCACCAGATTGTTCCACCGTATTTTCATGATTCAGGGATGTTGTGTTGGGATAGGTGTAGTTCTGCTAGAGATTGCTAGCTAGTCTCTAGTATACTTGCCTTACCCGACTGACCCACACAACACTTTAGTTGGCACAGGTTGGGGATAGGTAATCACCCTAGACAGAACATTTCATGAACCCAGTTATGGCCCTAGGGTTAGAAACCCGAATGACTGTTCTAGTTGGGTCCCTGTGATGTTAAAACTCAAACTCAAGTTTCATGCTATTAGATTTCATGTTATTAGATCTCATGTTATTAGTTTCAACCCTTAAGTTGGCTACTTACTGAGTATATTCTTATATACTCACCCATGCTACATGACTTTCCTTTTCAGGTGGTACTTGGTGATATCAGGCGAGTGGCGATGGCAGTGACTTGGCTAGGCTATGGGATGCAGCTGCAAATCATGTCTTTAGAAGTCTAGGAACGAGTTTCCTAGTCTCACGCTTTCAAATGTTTTAATGTTCAACTTTATGAAAGTTGTCTATCATGTTTTGACTATTATGATACTGTAAAATGACTTATGCTTTTGGACCCAATTTATTAAATAAAAGATTTTTATTTATAGTCTCTTCCGCTTTAAAAATTCAAAAATTTTATGTTTTCATGCATGTAGTAGCTACCCCATTTGTATATTTTTATTCCCTTTTTAGTCGGGTCGTTACAATTGCACTAAGTATGGTACTTCTGGACCAAGAAGTTCTTCATTATCTTCTCGAGGTCTGAAGATGTCTTTCTTTACAACGAGTGAACGAACTACCATTGGAATGTTCAATGGATGTGTTTTGTCCATGTAAAATCTCTTTAAGATATTTTCTGTATAAGTTGATTGATGAATAAATATTTCATCTGCTAGATGCTCAATTTGTAAGCTAAGGCAAAACTTCGTTTTTCCAAGATCTTTCATCTCAAATTCTTTCTTAAGATATTCTATTGCCTTTGGAAGCTCTTCAAGAGTTCCAATTATATTCAAATCATCAACATATACAGTAATAATAACAAATCCTGACTGTGATAAAAAAACATGGACAAATTGGGTTATTTTGATACCCTTCTTTCAATAAATATTCACTCAGGCGATTATACCACATTCGTTCTGATTGTTTTAATCCATATAAAGATCTCTGTAATTTGATCGAATATAATTCTCTAGGATTTGAATTATATGACTCTGGTATTTTTAATCCTTCAGGGATTTTCATATAAATATCATTATCAAGAGATCCATATAAATATGTTGTAACTACATCCATAAGATGCATGTCAAGCTTTTTATACACAAGTCAGACCAATTAAATATCTCAATGTTATTGCAACCACCACAGGAGAATATGTCTCCTCATAATCAATACTAGGCATCTGCGAGAATCCTTGTGCAACAAGTCTCGCTTTATATCTTGTGACCTCATTCTTTTCATTTTTTTTTCTTATAAATACCCATTTGTATCTAACAGGCTTGGCATCTTCTGGTGCCTGAACTACTGGTCCAAAACCTCACGTTTTGAAAGTGAGTTTAATTCTATTTGGATTGCTTCTTTCCACTTGAGTCAATCCTTTCTATGTCGACATTCTTCGACAGATTTTGGTTCATAATCATCATTTTCAGAAATGATTTCGTAAGCAACATTATACGCAAAAATGTTATCAACAACTATATTGTTCCGGTTCCATCTTTTTCCATTCATTACATAATTTATCAAAATTTCATTATTCTCCTCAGGTATTTCACCTTCTTCGATATTATTATGAGTAGTCACATTCGGGATTTCTTCTGGAATATCCACATTATCAATTACGTCATTTTGATTATTGACTACTTTTCTTTTTCGAGGATTTTTATCTTTGGAACCCATTGGTCTACCACGCTTCTGGCGTGTCGCAGAATCATTAGTCATGATAACTTGTTGCGTTGGGATATCAATTTTTGATGTTGTATTTGCAGCTGGTATATGTGACTTGGTCACTTTCTTAGCATTTGTAAATGCATCTGACATTGCAATATTTTGCAAATGAGTTATCTTTTGAACTTCTAGTTCACATTGATCGTACAGGGATCTAAATGAGACAATGACGATGCATTCCATGTAATTTCATTTTCCAACTTCTTAATCTCTCCCCTTAATGTTGGAAAATTTCTCTCATTAAAATGACAATCAACAAATCGTGCAGTAAATACATCACCCGTCAGGGGTTCAAGATATCTAATAATTGATGGGGAATCAAATCCAACATATATTCCTAGCCTTCTCCTTTGAGGACCAATCTTAGTACGATTTGGTGGAGCAATTGGAACATATATTGCACTTCCAAAAGTTCGTAAGTGAGATATATTTGGTTGCTGGCCATAAGCTAATTGTATTTGAGAGTATTTATGATAGGCTACTGGCCTAATGCGTATAAGTGATGCAGTATGTAGAATTGCATGACCCCATACAGATATTGGAAGCCTTGCTCTCATAAGCATCGGTCTAGCAATTAATTTCAGACGTTTTATAAATGATTCAACTAGACCATTTTGTGTATGAACATGAGCTATAGGATGTTCAACACTTATCCCAATTGACGTACAATAATTATTAAACGATTGGGATGTAAACTCACCAACATTATCAAGACGAATTTTCTTAATTACATAATCAGAAAATTGTGCTCTTAACTTAATTATTCAAGCAAGTAATCTTGCAAATGCAAGGTTTCGACTTGATAATAAACACACATGTGACCATCTATTGGATGCATCAATTAGAACAATAAAATATCTAAATGGTTCACTTGGTGGATTTATAGGTCCGCATATATCACCCTGAATTCGTTCTAAAAATGCGGGGGATTCAATCCCAATTTTAGCTGGTGATGATCTAATAATTAATTTTCCTTGAGAGCAAGCAACACATGACAATTCATTAGATGAAGAATCTTTTGGTTCTTCAATGGATGTCTATGTGAGTTTTCAATAATCTTTCTCATCATTATTGACTTAGGATGACCCAATCGATCATGCCAAACCGAAAATATATCTCGATCATTGAACTTCAGGTTCATTGTTGCATACATTTCAATAACACGAATATGTGTGTAATATAATCCAGAAGAAAAAGCAGGCAACTTTTCTAATATACGTTTTTCATGTGAGACAGTAGATATAATATAAAGATACTCTATATTATTCTTCTTATCAGTCTCTATATGATAACCATTAGCACGTATATCTTTAAAACTCAGTAGGTTTCTTTTTTATTTACTAGAGAACAAAGCATTATCAATTGTAAATTTTGTTCCTCTAGGCAAAATAATATTTGCTTTTCCAAAACCTTCAATTAAGTCTGCAGGACCTGATATTGTATTGACTTTTGCTTCTAGCATTGTCAATTCTAAAAAATATTTTCTACTTTTCAGGATAGTGTGTGTTGTTACGCTATCTGCCAAGCATAAATCTTCATTATTCATCTTGGAGTCAACCAAAATATGTGAAATATTCATGTTTTTTCAGTAAAATAAAAACAACACATAGTGAGCCCCATAATAAGAAATTGAATATAAAAATGGAACTTAATAAATAAACATAAATTAAACATTAAATAAAAGAATATTCACATAATCTAATATAACATTGTTGCTCATTTAATGATATTCATTTTCTCTTCAGGAGATTTAATGAGAATTACAACATTTATTTCATATATCCAAGATTAATCATCTCTTCAGGAGATTGCAAAGTTTGCTTTAACACATGGTTCTCATTTTCGTACAACAGGTACAAAACTAATGCATCTTTTATATCATATCTAAAATATGAAACTTTTCTTTTAATAACCATCACTAGATGAGTAATTGTTTCTTCCTTTATTATTGATCATGATCTCGACATTGACAACAATTATTCGATATTATAGTATTCACTTCAAGGAATGATATTCAAACGATTGGTTGAGATTCATAATTTTTCATCAAATGCTCATTTGATTAATTTAATCTCAATAAGACATGATGTTTGCTCATCACATATTTAAAATTTTATTTCTCAATAATGCTACTACAGGAGCATATTCTATAATTAAAAAGAAAAATAACATTATTCTTAACATATGCTCACTTGTTTAAAATCACTCATTGATTAAAATTATGCAACTACAAGTGCATTTAATTAAAGTGAGCATTAAAGTTGTGCAACTACAGATGCATTTAATCATAAGCAATTCTTGGTTTGAAAAAGATGCAACTTCAGGTGCATTAAATCAAAATGAGCATTTGTATGCAACTTTGTGCGCATAACATCAAAATTAACTTTAGGAAGAGCATGTGTCTATTATGAATTTCAAAAGTTAATCAACATAAACAAAAATATTCAAACATACGCATGGAACCCAAATAAAAAATTGTTGGTGAATGATAACTGCCCAAAAGGTAGTTATTTAGGCCTCATTTCTATATTGATTTGTGTGTCTTTTGTGCTTAATAGGGTTGGTTTTAGATGTAAATTATATGTTTTAACCCATTTGGAAGAATGGAAGCTTTGGAAATCATTTTGTGCAGAATCTGTTGCTGGGCGACTTGAGGGAGCAAATTCTGTGCTGCAGCAAAACTGGGAGCAGAACTGCCACGTCACAGCTCGTTAGCCAACTTCATGAACCGACTTCTGTTGAATTATTTTCGGGATAAAGGAGCAAGGAGAGCCCTACACGTGTCCATGTTGACCTAATTCAAGCCTCCTACCACCTCTATAAAAGGAGATAGCCGCCCAAGTCAAAGGCATTCCAACTTCCCTTGGAAGCCGAGTAGTATAGAGAGATTGGAGATTATCAAGAACACCATCATCCGCAAGCTGATTAAGGAGATTATTATTTTCTTTATTATCTTGTGATAATGGACATGCCTACTCAGATTGTAATTCATGTTTCCATGCTTATTATGAACTAAGTAGCCTTAGGCGTTGGTTAGGGAAGATGTAGTTGCCGTGCTTAAACTCTAATAATATTTATTGATTATTGCATCTTGGTTAATTGTTGTGCTTGTTTCTATTTTATGCCCGCTTGGCCAGCCGGTGTGAATACCTCTCTCTAGTTTCAGGGATGATTTAGAGAGTGTGTGGCAATTATCCACACTACGATCATTGTGTATTGGTGAACGCCAGTGACTGAGCTAAGGATAGCCAGTTGCCTAGTGCTTGATCGGTCGCACTTCATTGGGGTTGAAACACATTCCAAAAGATCCGAAGTTCCGGGAGGAATCCGCTAATAATACTGCGAGAGTTTGCATGATCAATAATATTGCTAGAGCATCTTTTAAAACAATTACAAAACTTAACCAGCGCCTGTCTTTAATCTATCTGCCTATTTGTTTACTCGTTGTTCTGTCATTTATTTTGCTTCAGCATAATTCTTATAAAACCCAATCATTTTTATTACTTTGAAACCATTAAAAGAATTATACAAAATAGATAAAGTGGAAGCTGATTCAGGCCTCGGATTGATAATACTTATTACTTGCTGCGGACTGTGTATACTTGCACAGGAATTCTAGAGTCTTTTTACACCATATTTTTACTCACTCTAGGAGCCCAACAGTGAACAACATGTTGCAATATTTGTATAAGATATATAACAATATATATAACATGTTCTGTATATAAAGCTGTGACAGTATATCAAATACTATGTATATATATTGAATGCACATGATATAAAATATACAGAGGATCATGTGAAAATTATACCAAACAAAGAATACATAAACTAACGAGATCAATCTACAGTAGCAAAGTGGGAAAGTTTAGAAGATGCACATGATTTAAAATTGAGATATATACAGGGTATATATATCAATCATGTTCATTGAATATGTATTAAACATTCTAGATTATTACAAAAATAATTAGGATATAACATACTCTCAATATCTCAATTATTTGGACAATATAATTAACATATATATCATTGACAAACATAGAACCATGAATAAGAAAAATGATTCAAATGTTAATATCATCAATACATAAATATGATACTTTACTAATCACATATAGTATGCATAATAATAAATAATACGATAATCTTGCATAAAACATATGTTGTCAACGTTCAATACACAGTGTATATACGAGGTATTTATAATACATATACACTGTATATGTGAAACGTACAGAAGACAAGTGCAACCAATAATGGAAAGTAAAATGAACCCTACCTTCAACTGGACAAAAATGGAAGAGAATCGTTCTGATAACGTGTTATAAAACGTGAAGAACAATAACAAGAACACTAAGACTAAAAGAGAAATAAAGAGAGCAAAGGTAGGGAGAAAGAACAAATGAATTGCATTCAATTGAGTTGTTGTTGTGTTTAACCCTTCATAAACCTCCCTATTTATACTAATACAGCAGGGATGGTTACAACTTAAAAGACCTAAAATAGGAGAGGGAGTGAGAGTCTTGTGCCTAAAGTTAAAGAGAGTCATGGGGAGAGCCCTAAAAAAGTGGGGTTGAATGCCCTATAAATGGATATCTATAAATACATATACAGTGTATTTGTAACACTTTTTAATATATCTTTTTTAAAATAGGCTATGAAAGAAAAAAATTAAAAAATTAAAAAATTCAAAGAAAAAAGCCCGCGTGACCCAAAATTAAAAGAGGGAAAGCATCACGTATTTTTCCCTCTTCTCTTTCCTTCTCTTTTCCCAACCCACATCTCTCCTTCCTCTCTTTCCCTCGACTGAACACCCGTTTCTTCCGTCTGCTTGGGCTGCCACATCGCCGGCACTACTGTAGGGAAGTCGCCGCCTCCATCGCCGGTAAGTTCGCATCCACTCTTTTCCCTCGAAACCCATTTTTCTTTTCATCGTTGTTTTCTTTCCTTCATCTCTTTTATCTTGACATTCATCTTAATATTACACACACGCGACTCTTCCCCTCTCGCAGTCGTCGTTGCCGCTTGTGCTGCTAAAAATTTGCCGTTGTCGTCCCAAATACCTCTTTCCGTCCTCTGTTCTCTCTTGAAGAGGTAGGTACTCCATCTCTCTCTAGGTTTTTCATTCTCTTTGGATTTTTTTTTCAGCATACTAGTTGATTTTAGTTTCATTCTCATCGCGTAGTTTTTTGGCAAGAAGTCCTTTGTGAAATTGATCTCACCTTTTCACCTATTTTAATGAGACTTTCTAGAATACTGCTTTATATTCTTCTTATCACTTATAACTTACAAGTTAGATGTTGGCAATATATCTATTCCCTATAAAAGAAAGGTTGATGAGAAGAATGAAGTGGATTTTTCTATAAATAGCCTCTTTTGCGAGCAGATTTAATTTAGGTTTATTTGTTGATACTGCTTGTTCATAGCTTATAATTGTTAGAAAGTCCCTGTTTTTCTTTCTAGGGGTGGGTGTATGGACTTGGGTATTTTTGGTAGCAGCAAAACATTACTTCTCTTTCTTTCTTTCTCTCTTTCTTTTTGTTTGTTTGACTTTGTGTGTGTGAAAATTAGAAGCTGTCCAACTTAAGGAGAATTTATTCTCCTCTTCTAAATCACCATCTAAGACATTTGTAGATGATTTTAGGGAGGCAATGTTTGCTGCGTATTTTACTAAGTAAATTTGAAGCAGAGGTTTTGTTCTGAAATTAAAGACATCATGCTTGGATTGGACTGGATGGATGCATGCCTTCTTGCCGAAATTGTGAGTTCTGATAGCTCAATTTGCTTTACCTTGTTCCAATTGTACCAGCTTGGCAAAGGTGTTGTATTCCCTCCAAAATGCAGAAGGATCTGGACTGGCTCCATTTGACTGTTGGGTTTGTTTAAGAGGAATCAAGACAATGGCCTTAAAAGTTGAAAAAGAGAAGGTGCCTATTCTGACCTCCATTTTATACTTTTGTCCCTTTTTCTAAAACTCCATAAAAGCCAGTCTCAAACTCATGTTGCTTTCTCAACACGATTGACAATTTTTGTTTTAATAATATGTTATTTCTTGCGTACTGGTTTGTCTTTTGATACTAATTTGTGGTATGCTTTGACTCAAATTATTGCAGTTACCGTGGTGGAGTTGATAGTGAGGGTCACCCTATTATGGTTGTTGTGGGAGCACATTTTCTACTGTGTTGTCTTGACCTTGAGCGATTTGTACTCTATGTTGTAAAGGTAATTTAATTCTAATCTTGAATACTATGTGTTTGTTTCTCATATTAGTAATTAGATTTTTATATCTTAAGACTCCTAAGAAGCATGAGTATAGATATGGGTACAGAACACAATGAATCAACAATTTTTCAAACATTGATACGGAACTGGTAGGATGATATTGATGAACTTCAATTCCTATATTGTAGACTGTTCCAAAGGTTCCATACATGATGAAGATGTATATATGAATTTTTGTTCTCAATCATGCTTTGTTAAATAATTATGCAGTGTTGTGCTCAATGTTCTTAAATCATTTGACGCGTAAGCCTTGAGGTGATTAGATTGGTGGAAAATATATGATAATTGAAAGATTTATTTCCTGATCTTTTTGATTATTCATTCTAAGTGTACGTTTTGTTGGTCATCACTGCTTGGACCTTTCATGATAAACTTAGTATAATTTGAAGCAGATGCTTTGGTGGACTTAGATTGGGAAAAAAAAAAAACACTTGGTTGAATGCTATCAAATCCTTTCTATGGGGAACTATAGTTGGAATGGAATAACAAAATCTTTTAAGAGAAATCTCAAGATTGGGAGGAAATTCTGACACCTTCCTTCTTTTCCATTTGGATAAACATTTTTGCAATTATTCAAAACTAGTATTTAATATTTCTTAGAGTAGTTTGTAAGCTATTTGAGTTGGTATCTATGCTATGTCCCTTTTTTGAATTTTTATGAATACAATAAAAAAAAAAAGTTTTTTTTTTGTTGCCAAGAAGAGGAAGGCTACTTTGAAATTAAGATATTCAGTTTGATATAGGTTGTTTAGCTTGAATTCAAGGGGGTGGGATAGATTTCTGCTCTCTTTAGTAGGTAGAAACTATTTTGTTTTTTTTTTTTCCCCTTTTGATGATGCCTTTTCTTCTGTATTTGTTTTGAAATTAATTCAGTGAACATTTGTTTGTTTTCAATTACTATAAATCACATTTCCTTCGGAATATTTGATGAAGACGTTAGCTTTGGTTTTAGTCTGGTTAAGAAAAATACTCGGAATATATGTTACCAAATAAAAGGGAAAAAAAGGGATCCAAGAAATATGAGTCCTATGTTCTTTTTCTTTTTCTATAAGTTCATCAGATAGTTTCTCTCTTCCCCTCTGACTCTCTTAAGCTGTTGGTGCTCCCATCCTTACTCTCCTTCTTTGGCTTCCTCTTCCCCTCTTCTTCCTCAATGTGTAACAATCTCACGACTGTAGCGTTGATAAAAAGTTTACAAGGTGAATTTTGACAAGAAATCAAAAAGGGGTAAGTTTAAGTTTAAGTTTTGAAACCTGGAAAGTACCAACCTTTTAGTATGGATCTTGATGTAGGCTGATATCCCAATATTTTAGTTATTTAGTTTTGTTAGACACCTTTTTCTCTCTTCCTTGAGTCTACTGTTTCTAACAAAAGCCAGCTAGGCTTACCATATTATTTGTGTGGTGAAGCTCTCTTAGAGAATCTACATCTTGAGAATGCTTGCAATCTTGTGCATAGGGATTTTCTTGATGCTATTCTTGAAGAAAAGGGCTTGAGAGTGAGATGGACGATATGGACTAGATGATGTCTCGTCTTTACGAATATATTTGAAGTTTCTTGATACCATATTTAATAGAATAAGACAAGGAAAGATTGACTTATATGTGTGTTTGTGGATGTGTCTTTTGACTCATGTTTGAAATATTTTCTTTTTCCCATGTTTGTCATCTTTAATAAAGCATAATTGCATTGTTTTAACTTTTAAGAACTTGATCCATTATGATTTTTTTTTAAACATTAAGTTTGTATATTCAAAGCTTTCTTTATCTAGGTATTGGTGGGTTTTCAATGTGTTATTTACAGGTTAAGAAGCAGCTGTAAGACTAGGGAAGGAGAAGCATTTGCATTTGGTGGAAATCTTCCATTTCTAAAGCAAATCATATCAGTTCAAGGTATACTACTATCTATTGTCTAAAGCAAATCATATCTTTTTCTAAAAGCCTCGTATCTTGTTAAAAAAAGTACTATTAACAAAAATACTTGGTGACGTACCCCTTTTTACATCACAAACTGCTCCATGGACCAGTCCCTTAGAGTGCAATCTTGTTTATGGTTAATTATGCATTTTATTTTTCTGCATACTTGTGTTTGGGGAACATGTAGCAATAAAGATCATGACAAAGAAAAAGTTCTGAAGCTCAATATGGATGAACAGGTTTCTTTATGATTGTTCACAATTGTAAACTGTTTTGTATTTTCTTTGATGGTCATTCACCAAATTTTCATATAAGAATTAAGTTCCTAACTGTACTTGAAAATTGCTAATGTGAAGTAAGAATATTAAATTTCAGTGAAAGCTTCTAACTTCAGTGGTAGCTTATAACAATATTAAATAGGAGGTGTTGAGCTTGATCTCTCGGTGTCATTTTTTTTTCCTAGTTAATACTGCTAGTTACTTGTTGGCCTTTGTGCTAATCTAAAAGCTCACTAGTGAGGGAAAAACTTATACCTGCTTAAGTTTTTCTGGTTTAGTTGTAGTTTAAGAATTAGTATCCCTGAATCATAGAGTCCTCCACATGCTGATTGGATTGGCCTTTGGATCATAAGCTTCCTTTCTTCTAGATCTTGATTTTAAACATCTTCCTGTTGGGTTTTATGCCCTAAAACTCGTAGATAGTAAATGTAAACAAATTGTATACTTGTTTCAATAAAGTGTTATTGAGTTTCTACAATAAAGTGTTATTGTTAAATATTGCACAATTTGACCCAAATCCAATAAACTAAGATCCAAGGTTGTTTACATGTGACTTGAACTAGTATGTGGGGACATATGGGGATCGGTGTTCAAGTAACAACCTAAAAGGTCTATAGTACAAGGATAAGGCTGGGTACCTTATCCTGGTAACACTATGTGATACAACCCACTTTGTATTCGACACAGACGTATTGATCCAAGGCGTCCATGTAGGAGACATGCGAGCAGGGGTATCCTATGCAATGAATTTGCATAAGACCGGACCACGAAATTGTAAACCACTAGATGTAGCACCGTTAACTAGTTAGGTTACTGTTTCAATAGGATGACCTAGGTAACTCAGTCTTAATCTTGAGTGTGTCATGAACTCCTTCTCACGAGGGATTGTCCTTTGATTAGTATGGGTGAGAGTGGCCTGCACGCCGACTCAATAAGCCTACCTTCTTGGGGATGAAACCGAGTGAGGGGCTAGGGACATGACAACACAAGATGGAATTCACTCATTTCCACTTCTAGGAGAAGTAGATGAATGTTCCCTTAAGTGGTGACTCCAGGTCTTGAACAAAGGGATCCCGCCCTCTCATTGGCCCGAGAGGGACTTTCTGTTTACTGGTTGGACCATAAACAGGTTGTTCATTAGAGGAGCACTGGTACTTAAGGAGCCAGAGGTAACTCAGGGGTAAAATGGTAATTTGACCCAGCTGAAGTTACGAACACTCGTGAAGGATTGACTTACCATTATTGGTCAATATCCATGGACACAGAAACATTCTACAATGAGAAGAGTTCAACTGTGGGTCTTTAGTGGAGTGACTCACAGTTAATGAATATTGGTTAACTCAATTAATGAGTTTAGTCAGTTAACCTCATATCATTGGAGCTTCTGATCTGTAGGTCCATTAGGTGCCCCTGCTAGCTCGTAAAGAGTAATTGGGAACAATTTATCTTGAAAGAATTTGAATAGTTCAAATTCATCTTGGGAATCAAATTAATTATATGAGATACAATTAATATAATGTATAGTGATACATTATAATATAAAGTTTAATTTGTGATTAAACTTTAATGAGAGAATAATATATTTGAAAGAGTTCAAATATATATTCAATAAAATATATGATATTTAATTATTAAATTAATTAATGAATTATGAATTAATTAATTATTCAATTTAGTTTTAAATTAAATGAGATTTAATTAAATTATAGTCTATGAGGGAATTATTAAAATATGATTCTAATGTGTAACTAATTAAATATGGACGATATTTAATTATGAAATTAATTAATTATTGGAATTAATTAATTGATTAGTTTAATTGAATTAATTAAATGCGATTTAATTAAGTTTAATTAAACTATATATTATGTGAGGGAATTACATTTAAATAAGATTTAAATGTGCATGGGATTAATTAATTAATTAACATTTAATTAATTGATTTAATCAATTAATTAATTGATCTTAATCTAACAGTCAAGATTGTTTTCTAACCTCACATTAGGGTTTCCTCTCTTATAAAAGGAAAGGTTATGAGAACCTTAACCCTAAGGTCTCATTCTAGCCTCCCTCTCATATTCTCTCAACCCAAGAACTCTAGAGAGAATTTTTCTCTCTAAGAGTTTTTCCCATTCAAGATTAGGTAGTCCCACAACTACGTTCCTAATCTCAGAGTTATAGTGGGGAAGCCCTTGTGGTGGTGTCCGTTGAAGAATTCAGAGTCGTCAAACGGAGGTATGTTTCTCATCGCTTAACTTTTTGCCAATGTATTGGTATTTTGTAGAACAAAATTAATTTACGAACGGTCCAATTGCTTCTGCTGTAACGAAATTGGGAATTCCAATCCTTCACTTCCGCCACACCCCAACCTACTCTCTTCCAATAAAAGGAAAAACCCATGTCTGAAAAGGGAAAGAAAGGAAGGATAATTTTTTTTTTTGTTGCACATAATTGTTTTTTTTTTTTTTACAACACACATAATTGTTTGTTTAGGTTAAACGTTGAAAAGTATGGAAGTTCATTCATTTGTTTAGGTTGACTTGGTATGAGTACTATGACTATCCTGCAGTTATGGCAGTCATAGTTTTGTTATGATTTGTGTTGGTAAGTTTGTTTTCCATTGAGTTGTTATGTTTGCGTTCTGATCTTTTAATAAGTTGTTACATTCTCGTGTTTATGAGGATCGCTACCTTGACGCACTTAGTTGTTTGAACAAGTTTAGCAATTTTGGTCGATAAGTTTAGTTGTTTCATTGAAAATGTTTTGATGATTTGAGATACGTTTAGTCTCATTTGTTTTCCGTTAAGTTGCGTTTATGAGAATCGCTACATTGTTGCACTTAGTTATATTAGCAAGTTTAGTAGTTTTGGTTGATAAGTTTAGTTGTTTCATTGTTGCACTTTGGCACCTGGCCAAGCCACTAAAAAAAGATGTCCTGATTTGTTTACTGTTTATATGTAAGTTGCCTATTGTTGGATGTGTATTAATTAATTCATGTGGCGCTGCTTTGGTGTAGATTTGTTTGTTTTTCTCTCTGTTGGTTGATTGAATGAAATGTAGTTGTGATTCTTAGACAAACCTTTTTTTACCATACCTAGTTGTGAATGAAATACACCTTCCATTTTGCTGATAGTTTTTTTGTTCTCTTTTTGGTCATTTGGAAAAATGTAATAGTTTCAAATGTGGACAAATCCTTCCGGTCATCTTCCATGTGGTTTTGGTTGGATTTTAAGTGTATTTTTTCCTTTTCTAGTTTACCTTTCTTGTTTCTTGGTATTTGTTGTAAAGTGTTCATAATGTTGGTTTTAAATGACTTTTCATGCATATGCAAAAACAAACTTGTCCAAGATGATTTTGAAGTATAGGATCAGCAATATCTTAGAAGTAATCATGCTATCAAGGTGACTAGCACACTTAAAATAAAGGTAACACTTGGCTAGTACTCCTGTATATAGTTTAATTTTAATACCTTTGTTGTTGTGTTCTATTTGTTAAGGCAAACTTCAATGACAAGTATAGGAAGTTGTGGGGTGGTGGAATCATGGGTTCTAAGTCATAGGCCAAAACCAAAGCAAAGGAGAAGCTCCTTGCTAAGGAAGTTGCTCAAAGGATGTAGTGAAGGTGAACTTTTAGAATCCTCGCCCATCAAGAATTCAAAGAGAGGAAGGAGAACTCTAATATGCAGGTTGCTGACTATGGACTCGTTGGCGATCTTTTTGAGGTCTTCACTGGCTTATGGACTCGTTGGCAATCATTTTGTATTTTATGAACTAGTATATGTTGTTGGAAATTATATCCAATTAATACTTCATCTTGTATCATTTGGATAACTTCTTTATTCTGGGAAAATATTGAATGTCTTATTTTGTAATGTAAATAGATGATGAAATTTCAATTATGAATGGAAATCATGGTATTTAACGTGTTATGAATTATTTCTTGTGTGTGGATTTAGCTAAAAATGAGCACTTGAAGTAAATTTTATCAAAATTTAATTAATTTAAATGAAATTAATATTTTAAAATGAATGCTACCAAATGGTTATTACAATAATTATAAGCAATTAGAAAACATTAAAAACTTTGTTATAACATAATATTAAAGCTTAAATGCTATTATATGTTAAAGATAGCACAATATTTTAGCTATGTAAACAAATTATAGCTTTAATACAAAACGCGATAAAAAGTTTTCATAGCAATGTATATAAGCTATACCTCCATACTCTATTATAGCATCCATTATAGCTCTACAAAAATGCTATAAAAAGTCTCAGACTTTTAATAACATGGGTTGTCAGGACCTTCGAAAAAGGCTATAATAGGTCTTTTATAGCTTTTTTTGTTAGCTATCGTATCTGTTATTTCTTGTAGGGCCTAATCGTGCAATTTTTTCTTCTAAAAAGGTTTGTTTTGAAAACCAAGAAAAACCGGATTTGATTGTCCAATATTTTGAGAGTGTTGGGTTTTCCAAATCTCAAATTTTTTATATTGTGAATAGACGTCCCACTCTTCTTTGTGCCGACTTAACCAAAACTTTGGTGCCCAAAATATCTTTCCTACAAAACAAAGGATTTTCCCCCAAACAAATTACCAAAATGATTTCTTCATATCCAACGATTTTACACCGAAGTTTATCTAAGGTACTCATTCCCACGTTTGATTACCTTGATCATTTTTTTGAAGATCCAAAGAAAGCCATTTCCGTCATAACCCGTTATGAAATGATTTTTGCTTCCGGTGCAACAAGCGACATAGATCCAAACATCCAATATCTTTTAAAATATTGGGTACCTCATTACAATATTGGACAACTTTTATCTCTCTATCCTAGTTCTCTTTTAAAAAGCCCCAATGATTTTTAAAAAATGGTTTTTAGAGTTTAGAAAATGGGATTGTTCGACCGTGAAGAGTGGAGGTTTTCATTTTCCATTTATTGTGTCTCTCAAGTGGAAGAAAGTCAATGGGAAAAGAAATTTGAAACTTACCAGAAGTGGGGTCTTTCCAAGGAAGAAGTTTATCAAGCTTTTAAGAAACATCCAGTGATTATGTTGTCCTCAACTTTAAAAATCAATGGAGTTTTGAAGTTTTTGGTAAACACTTTGGGTCTTTCTCCTTCTATCCTTTTACGATTTGTACGTTTGATAGACCACAGTATCAAATATAGATACATCCCTAGATGTGTGTTTATCAAAAATTGATATCTAGTGGTTTGATAAAAGGATAACACTTGGACCATATTTGAGCTTTCTGAAAAAAAAAAAAATCTACAAACAGTTCATCGACCCATTTGATGAACAAATGAACTTGTCCAAGTTCTACAAAGAGAAGAGGCGGAAGAGGGGAAGACCACAACCACCAGAGTGAAAAAGAAGTAGTTTCTGTGTTGTCTTTGTTTTTTCAGTTTTGTAATGCATTTTTTGTTATGTTTTTTCAGTTCTATTATCATCATTTTGCTCATGTACTACAAGCAGTAATGTTGGAAGTCTCTGTAATGCATTTTTTTGTTATGTTTTTCAGTTATGTTATCATCATTTTGTTCATGTATTAGCTTTATATATAATAAGCGGTATTATTGTTGGAAGTCTCTGTTTTTTATTCTATATACTGAATTTTTATAACTATCAATATCACATTTGTTCACATGGTATTATTCTGTAATTTTTTCACAGCTAGTATTATAAAGAAAGAAAACAGAAAAATATGCAACTTAAAAGAAAGAAGACAAAAAAACATGTCACTTAAAAGAAAGTATTATAAACAAATAAGACAGAAAAGTCATGCAACTTAAAGAAATGCAGCATGAAGTGGAGAAGAATTGTTGACAACCAAAAAAAAAAGTAAAAGTTATTATTATAAACAAAAAGTACAAAAAATTATTATTATTTTTTTAACAAAATACATCAGAGACAAATTAGCTAAAGTTTGACGTGCATCAATTGTTGAACATTCATCTGAATAGAAAGCCGCCAAAAGAATGAAGATGCAAATACAAACTTGCTTTTGTGGCTATATCAACATCTTAAAATAAAATCATCACATTTTCAAATAAAAACTAGCAGAAATATGACTGTTCACACGTAACTTCGAAGATGGAGACACGTGGAATAAACAATATATTTGTATTGATATAATATGCGTGTGGGTGTACAATCTCTAACTTTAATCCTCTGATTCTCTCTCTTGTGTGTGATTGTGTTTCACTCGAGGGTTGCAGCGCTTATTCTCGAGTCTGAAGTTTCAATTGATTCTTTGAGCTTTTGAAGTCTTGGAGTCTTTGGTCTTCAAGGATTGTTGAAGTCTTAGGGTCTTCAGTCTTCAAGAAGTCTTGGGGTCTTGAAGTCTTAAAATCTTGAAGAGTCTTTGGTCTTCAAGGATTGTTGAAGTCTTCTAATCTTGAAGGGTCTTCAGTCTTCAAGAAGTCTTGAGGTCTTGAAGTCTTGAAGAGTTTTTGGTCTTCAAGGATTGTTGAAGACTTCTAGTCTTGAAGGGTCTTCAGTCGTCAAGAAGTCTTGGGGTCTTGAAGTCTTGAAATCTTGAAGAATCTATGGTCTTCAAGGATTGTTGAAGTCTTCTAGTCTTGAAGGGTCTTTAGTCTTTGAGAAGTCTTTGGGTCTTGAAGTCTTGAAGAGTCTTTGGTCTTCAAGGATTGTTAAAGCCTTCTAGTCTTGAAGGGTATTCAGTCTTCAAGAAGTCTTGGGGTCTTGAAGAGTCTTTGGTCTTCAAGGATTGTTGAAGTCTTCTAGTCTTGAAGGGTCTTCAGTCTTCAAGAAGTCTTTGGTCTTCAATGATTGTTGAAGTCTTCTAGTCTTGAAGGGTCTTCAGTCCTCAAGAAGTCTTGGTGGAGTTTCTTTGAATTCTCTGACTCTGGGGGAGAGCTTCCAACTTCTCCTCCCCTAAAATGGAAGAGAACCCCTCTATTTATAGAGTTCTCGCTAGATGGGCCCTAGTGACTTTTAGGCCAACAACTTGGGCTTGGGCTTTATTGGTCTTGGGCTTTATTGGTCTTAGGCTCAACTATTTAGTTTTGGGTCTGGTTCATATTTGACCCAAAACCATATGACCCAAATTTTTAAAAGACCCAAATTTGATCCAAATAATTATTATTTTTTAATTAATTGGTCAAATTAATTAATTTGATCAAAATAATTTAATTTTAATTAATTGATCAAATAGAAATTTGGCTCTATAAACTTATAATTTGCCAACTTTGTCTTCAAATTAAATTTGGGACACATGTCAATTTATAATTGATCCTAAATTTAATTATTTGTAATTTCGTCATTAATTTTAAATAATGATATGGCAATTTGTGATTGGTCAAAATTTCTCCTTCAACAATGACACTTCTAGCTTTCCATTCTTCAAATTTCTACCGTACTTTAAACAATAAATAATTGATTGATTATAAAAAGAGGTAGCACCAAAAAAAAAAAGGCCAAGTACTTCTAGTGATATGTGATAGTACAATAATTTTAATACAAATCTAAAAGTGTCAATTCAATCTATAAATCGTTAAATCTTCCATAAACTTGCTATCTCTTTCTCTAATCAAACATATGAAAACAGGAATGCACTGACCACCCAACCAAAATAAAGCTGCTTTAAATTTTGGCTTTTGGATATGTGGGCTTTGGGTATTGTTAAGTATTTGGTGGTGGGCTGGAATCGTGGGTTTCGTTAAAGTTAAAGGAAAAATACACTTTTGGTCCCTGAGTTTTCAAACTAAATATTTTTATCCCTTGAGATTTGGATTTCGATACACTTTTGATCCCTTCAATTTTTCCGTTAAACACTAACAGATTGCTCATGTGACAATAATTTTTTATAAAAAAACTATTTTTAATTTTTAAAAATAAAATAATATATTAAATATTTTTTTTTCATTTTTCTTCTTCCTAATCTCCTTCTCCACCACTCTCAAACCCTAATTTAAACTCATTTGCAGCCACCACTACGTCCAGCTGCCGGTCGCCGTCGTCGGAGTTTTCTTTTAATCTTTTTCTTTCTCTTCCTTTCTTCTTCTCATTTTCTTTTTTCTTCCTCTTCCCACCTCCATCTTTCCCTTCCTCTCTCTCTCCCTGCATGCGTACACAGTCGTAAACTTTCTCTCCCTTGCACCGCCCAGTCAACCTCTGATCTCTCCTTCACGCCCTTCACCGTCAGCTCCCTTCTGTTGGGTTTTATGCCCTAAAACTCGTAGATAGTGAATGTAACTGTTGATCGGATATTAATGAAATAATATTGATATATTTTTCCACTAATGTTATTAGTTATTTTATATTTGTCTTTGCCTAAAATAACCCTAATCCAATAAACTAGACATCCTAGGCTGTAATATGAGTCTTGAACTATATGTAGCGACATATGGGGATCATTGTTCAAGAAACAGCCTAAAGGGTCTATAGTATAGGGATAAGACTGGGTGTCTTATCCTGGTGACACTATGGATACGGCCCACTTTGTATTTGATACAAACGCTATGATCAAACGCGTTCGTGTAGGAGACATGCGAGTGAGGGTATCCTATGCAATGAGTTTGCATAAGACCGAACCGCGAAATAGTAACCACTTGTTATAATACCGTTAACTAGTTGGTTTTCTATTTCACTAGGACGACCTAGATAACTTGGTCTTAATCCTGAGTTGATTATGGACTCCTGCTCATGAGGGATTGTCCTTTGATTTGTATGGGTGAGAGTGGCCAATACGCCGACTCAATAAGCCTACCATTTTAGGGACAAGACCGAGTGGGGAGCTGGGAACATAATCGTACAAGATGGAATTCACTCCTTCCCGACTTTAGGGAAGCAGATGAGTGTTCCCTTAAGTGGTCACTCCGAGTCTTGAACAAAGAGCCCTACCCTCTCAATGGCACGAGAGGGTTTTCTGTTTGATGGTTGGACCACAAACAGGTTGTTCATTAGAGGAGAACTGGTACTTAAGGAAATAGAAGTAACCCAGGGGTAAAACGGTAATTTGACTCAGCTGGTGTTACGGACACTCATGAAGGACTAACTAGTCGATATTGGTTTATATCCGTAGACACAGAAAATATGTCTGCAGTGAGAAGAGTACAACTGTGAGTCTATAGTGGAATGTACACACAGTTAACGAATGTTGGTTAATTTGGTTAATGAGTTTGACCAATTAATCTCACATCGTTGGAGCTTCTGATCTGCAGGTCCATTAGGTCCCACTGGTAGCTCATAAAGTAATTTGAGGCAACTAAGTAATAAATGTAAATTGAAAGTGTTCAATTTACCAAGGGAAACAATATAATATATATTGATATATTATTATGAGAGAAATTAATATTTGAAGAAATTCAAATATTAATATAAATTTGAGTCACAATAAATTTATGGAAGTTTGAAAGAGTTCAAATATAAATTAATTAATTTTAAGGCCTAAAATCTATTTGGGCAAAATTAATTAATTCAAGGCCGAAAATTAAATATGTGATATTTAATTGGTGGTTAATTAATTAAAGAATTCATTAGTCGGGAATTAATCAATTATGGAAATAATTAATCACTTAAGGAAGTGATTAATCATTTATGGAAATAATCTAATCACTTATGGAAGTAATTAGTCATTTGTGGAAAAGATTAATCAATTATGGAATTGATTGATCTTGGATTGATTAAAAAGGAATAAAGATTGAATCAATTTTGGAAAAGATTGATTTAATTTAATATTTTATTCATGGCCTCTCTTCTATAAATAGAACACTAGACCTAATTGGTTTAGTACACTCTTCTCTTGCTCTTAGACTCACAAGACAAGACCATAGAATTCTTTCTAGCCTCCCTCTTAGAGAAAGACTCCCACAAGTCTTTTGCCTCATAGACTTAGAGACATACCGGTGTAACCTCTGTGGTTATTGTGTCTTTGAAGAAGAAATTTCCAGCAAAGAAATCAAGAGGGAGTTGCTGCGTTTTCGATCGTTGGAGCATCGTTGGCGAAGAACGGTCAAGTCTACAACGAAGGTTTGTAACGGTTCTTTCCCGTTTCTCTAGAAAAGCATGAAAATAAATTTAGATTTATTTTTCAGCATGTTTATAGCTATTTTCCAGCAACTTTAAAGCATGTTTAAAGTTTATTTTGCCTTTTCGTAACGGTATTTTAATGTTAATTAATATACGGCGTAAGGTCCTTTCGATGCGCTTCCGCTGCGTGGGGACTTTTATTCCCTTCAATCGGCATCAGAGACATCGTTGTCCCTATTAATTAATATTAAAATTTGTGATAGGCTCTAATAGGTGGGATTTATGCATAATGTATGTTCGGTTTGCGTTGAACTGTTTAGGTTAATTTTATGGCCATAGATTTTATTTTTATGTGATTTTGATCATGTAAGGCCCGGTGTTTCGGGTATTTTATTTAAAATCGAGTCCTATGTAAGTCCGGGTCTAGAATAGGTTTTTATGAGATGAAAATCGATGAAATTGCCGTTGAAATCGAGGCCAAAACCGAGAACGAGCTGCTTTTTCTGCCCAGAATACGCTCCCAGACGTAACAGCATTGGGACGTTGTTAGCAAAGCGTCTCGACGCTGTCCCGATTCCGCAGGCGCTCAGGTAAGGAAATCACACAGTGTCGGGACGCTGCGTTGCAAGCGTCTCGACGCTGTCCCGATTGCGGCGCGCATTAGGGTTTCGTGAGGACAAGATGAGGCCGGTTCAAGGAATTGGACAGTCCGGTTCGGCTGAGCTGGGACCTATTTGGTCCGGTTCAGTTGAATTTTGGCATGGTTCATGATTTTGGAGGCCGGTTCGAGGTTGTTCGGGGCGGTTCGTGCTGTCTAGACCAGATTTTGGAGCTGCAGAAGGATTTTAGGATAGAATTTAGCTAAAATTAATGTAATTTAATGCTTTATTTTATCCTAGGGGCCAAAATTAACCGGTTCAATTGCTATTTATATGCTTTATAGATGTCATATAGAATTATTAATCCCACCTTAGGTTATAAACATGCTCATGCATTTATTTATATATTATAAATTGTTATAATGTATGTTTTAAATGCATGAAATTGTTTTCATATTTTTTAATATAAGTGTATATTAATTATATGAAAAATTGGAAAGCATGAAGCATGTCATTACTTAAATTAAATATAAACAGTTATGTTTAATGTGATGAATGAAACATGCTTGATTGATTTTCTTAATTGGCTTATAATTGTTATATTAAAAGAAAATCAATATTGCATGAAGCATGAAACATCCATAGTTAATAATATAATTGTTATATTATTCATGCGATGCAATTAGTATGGTTTAATTTTTTAATTTGAATGAGATTGTTGAATGAATTAAACCCTAGATTCTTGATTATAGGATTAATCATTAAAATTTGAAACAAGTTCTTTAATATTAATGATTAGAAACCGTCAATCTATAATCAAGAATAGCATGCAAACATAAGATCATAGGATAAATTGTATTAATTTTAAATTTTTTAAAATTAATTAGACCTAGATCAGTTTCTAATAGGATTAGAATTATTTTTTACCTAGAATTAAAAATAGTTTTAATTGACTAAGTAGGAAAAACATTGCTATGATTATAAGGGAACTCCACCAGTAATGTTCTGTCTAAGGCTGGGGGTATTTAAGTTGACGGTTTACGGAACACTTCCTACCTGGGAACTGACCCGGAATACCGGAGTTGAATTAATCATAGTTAAATGTTAGCATGCAATGTCACTAGGTTTGTTAAAAGTGTTTAATGCACCTAGATCTTTAGAGTAAAGACCGTACATTACTGTGGTTATAAGGGAACTCTCACGGTAAAGTTCTGTCTAAGGTTGGGGGTATTTAAGTTGACGGTTTACGGAACACCTCCTACCTGGGAACTGACCCGAACCTTGAGTTGAATTAACCATAGTAATGTTGACTTGCAATGTTGGGTATATTAAAAGAAGTTTAATTCACCTAAAACATTGCGGTTGAATCCTTTCCATAATTGTTATAATAGGATCAGACTTAGATAGATTGACTTAGCCAAATTTTATCTAAGTTAAACAACCCTAAATTAACCTTAGGACATTTTCAGTGGGAGGAAAATTTCAAAACGAGATTTAAATCAAGTTTTGCTCCTACGTCCCTATATTCACAACGTGAGGTTCATGCTTGGCTTCGAGTCGCCCTAGGAGCGGCCTCCCTCTGGAAAGTGTTTGCATGAATCAATAACAAGGTGAATGGGAAAAATGTCTAGAGTAAGTGGGAGCGGGACACGTGTCAACGTATCCCTCGATCTCCGCCCCTAGTTCACACCGTGAGAGTCCTATGATCCGCCTGCAGGTTGTCCTGGCGCAACCATCCCTTTGGAGGGCCTGATCATAGGATTCGGAACATCGTGAACTCCTGAAAAGGATAGGAACTCTTAGGCTAATTACCAACAGTTGTCTTTCCCTTCGGTAGCCTGTTGGTGCGTGCCTCTAAGATCTGAAAGTGGGAGGGTTACACTTACGAGGATGAGTTAAAAATGTTAACAAATCCTTGGCCGAACAACGGTGGCTAATGTCTATAGGAATATGAGTTATTCTGGAATTAGAATTAGCTGAGAAATGTCTCATTTCAGAGGAGGAGTACCTGATCACCCTTCGGTGGCTGATATTCTAAACCTCTGAAACATCGTTGCAAAACTAAATCAATAGTTTTAGGGTTCTGTGATTACTTGTTTTGCTAAATTAATTGGGTTGTGTGCAATTTTTTGTTTGTATGATGAGTTAAGGCAAAGATAACTAATACGGTCATTGTTTGTTTAAATTTCAGCAATGTCTTCCTCAATAGTCTCTCTGCTTAAAAATGAGAAATTAACCGGCGAAAATTACGCTACGTGGAAGTCGAACCTGAATACGATTCTTGTTGTCGATGATCTACGGTTCATCTTAACGGAGGATTGTCCTCCAGCCCCTGCTCGTAATGCATCCCAAGCAATTAAGGATGCTTATGACCGCTGGACAAAGGCCAATGATAAGGCTCGCGTCTATATCCTAGCCAGCTTATCTGAAGTTTTGGCTAAAAGGCATGAGGGCATGGTAACAGCGAGGGAAATTATGAACTCTCTCCAGGAGATGTTTGGACAACCGTCCTACCAACTCCACCATGACGCTCTTAAATACGTTTATAGCTGCCGCATGAAAGAGGGCACGTTTGTTCGGGAACATGTCCTGGATATGATGGTCCAATTCAACGTGGCAGAAGCAAACGGGGAGGTCATAGATGAGCGTAGTCAGGTTGCATTCATCTTAGAATCTCTTCCGAAGAGTTTTCTACAGTTTCGAAGCAATGCAATGATGAATAAAATAGTATTCAACCTGACTAGCCTCCTGAATGAGCTACAACTCTATCAGTCTCTTCTTAAGAACAAGGGACAAGTAGAAGGAGAGGCAAACGTTGTTCACTCTAAAAGAAAGTTCGAGAAGGGTTCATCCTCTGGAACTAAATCTGTAGCCACTTCTTCGAAGAAGATTCAGAAGAAGAAAGGAAACAAGGGGAAGGCTCCCGCGACTGCTGCTAAAAGCAAGGGAAAAGCCAAAGTTGTGGCAGACAAGGCAAGTGTTTCCATTGCAATGTAGATGGACACTGGAAGAGAAACTGCCCAAAGTACCTTGCTGAGAAAAAGAAGGAAAAGGAAGGTAAATTTGATTTACTAGTTTTAGAAACATGCCTAGTAGAACATGATGAGTTTCCCTGGATACTTGATTCAGGAGCAACTAATCATGTTTGCTCTTCTTTTCAGGAAAATAATTCCTTTCGGCAGTTGAACGATGGGGAAATGACACTCAGGGTCGGAACTGGAGAAGTCATTTCAGCTAAAGCAGTGAGAGCTGCGAAGTTATTTTTTAGAAATAGATTTTTACTTTTAGAAAGTTTGTTAATTGTTCCCAAGATTAAGAGGAACTTAATTTCTATTTCATGTTTGATTGAACAATCGTATACAGTTACTTTTGATATGAATGAAGCGTTCATTTATAAGAATGGTGTACTTATTTGTTCAGCCAAATTAGAAAATAACTTGTATGTATTAAGACCAACCGAAAACAAAGCACTTTTAAATCACGAATTGTTTAAAACTGCTAAAACTCAAAGAAAAAGGCAAAGGATTTCTCCAACAAGTAACAATACTCATCTTTGGCATCTTAGACTTGGTCATATAAACATCGATAGAATCGGTCGTTTGGTAAAGAATGGACTTCTAAGCAAGTTAGAAGATGATTCACTGTCACCTTGTGAATCTTGTCTCGAGGGCAAAATGACCAAAAGACCCTTTACTGGAAAAGGTTACAGAGCCAAAGAACCCTTAGAGTTAATACATTCAGACCTCTGTGGTCCAATGAATGTAAAAGCTCGAGGAGGGTACGAATATTTCATCTCATTTATAGATGATTATTCAAGATATGGTTACTTGTACCTAATGGGACATAAGTCTGAAGCCCTTGAAAAGTTTAAGGAGTTTAAGGCTGAAGTTGAAAACCTATTAGGTAAATCAATTAAAGTACTTCGATCTGATCGAGGAGGGGAGTATATGGATCAAAGATTCCAGGATTATATGATAGAACATGGAATCTAATCCCAACTCTCAGCCCCTAGTACACCTCAACAAAATGGTGTATCAGAAAGGAGAAATAGAACCTTGTTAGACATGGTTCGATCAATGATGAGCTATGCTCAATTGCCTAGCTCGTTTTGGGGATATGCAGTAGAGACTGCAGTACACATCTTGAACAATGTTCCCTCAAAAAGTGTTTCTGAAACACCTTTCGAATTATGGAAGGGGCGTAAACCTAGTTTGCATCACTTTCGCATATGGGGTTGTCCAGAACACGTGCTTGTGACAAATCCTAAGAAACTGGAACCTCGTTCAAAACTGTGCCAATTTGTTGGTTACCCTAAAGAAACGAGAGGTGGTTATTTCTACGACCCACAAGAAAATAAGGTGATTGTATCGACAAACGCCACCTTCTTGGAGGAAGACCACATGAGGGATCATAAACCACGAAGCAAAATAATATTAGGAGAAGCTACTGAAGAATCACCAAGAGTTGTTGACGAAGCTGGACCTTCAACAAGGGTTGATGAAGGAACTAGTTCTTCAGATCCATCCCGTCCTTCTCAAACGTTGAGAATGCCTCGACGCAGTGGGAGGGTTGTATTACAACCTGATCGCTACTTGGGTTTAACTGAAACTCAGGCTGTCATACCTAATGATGGCATTGAGGATCCATTGTCCTATCGACAGGCAATGAATGACGAAGATAAGGATGAATGGGTTAAAGCCATGAACCTGGAAATGGAGTCAATGCACTCCAATTCTGTATGGGAACTCGTAGATCTACCAGATGGGGTAAAACCCATAGGATGTAAATGGATCTATAAGAGAAAAAGAGATGCAGCTGGGAAGGTACAGACCTTCAAAGCTAGACTAGTGGCAAAGGGTTATACCCAAAAGGAAGGGGTTGACTATGAGGAAACCTTTTCTCCTGTAGCCATGTTAAAGTCCATAAGAATTCTCTTGTCCATAGCCACATATTATGACTATGAAATATGGCAAATGGACGTCAAGACTGCCTTTCTAAATGGTAATCTTGAAGAGAATATCTTCATGTCTCAACCCGAAGGGTTCATAGCCCAAGGTCAGGAGCAAAAGGTTTGTAAGCTCAATCAATCCATTTATGGATTTAAACAAGAGTCCAGATCATGGAACATTAGATTTGATACTGTGATCAAATCTTTTGGTTTTGACCAAAACGTTGATGAGCCTTGTGTGTACAAGAAAATCAACAAAAAGAAAGTAGCTTTTCTAATACTTTATGTAGACGATATCCTACTCATTGGGAATGATGTAGGGTACCTCACTGACATTAAGAAATGGCTAGCAGCCCAATTCCAAATGAAAGATCTGGGAGAGGCTCAATATGTTCTTGGAATCCAAATCATTAGGGATCGTAAGAACAAAACGCTAGCACTGTCTCAAGCAACGTATATTGACAAAATGTTGTCTCGATATTCGATGCAAAACTCCAAAAAGGGATTATTACCCTTCAGACATGGGGTACACCTGTCTAAGGAACAGTCTCCTAAGACACCTCAAGAAATTGAGAACATGAGACACATTCCCTACGCCTCAGCTGTGGGCAGCTTAATGTATGTTATGCTCTGCACTAGGCCTGACATATGTTATGCAGTGGGAGTAGTCAGTAGGTATCAGTCTAATCCAGGGTTGGACCACTGGGGAGCAGTTAAGAATATCCTCAAGTATCTTCGGAGAACGAGGGACTACATGCTTGTGTATAGAGCTAAGGATTTGATTCTTACTGGATACACTGACTCTGACTTTCAAGCTGATAAGGATTCAAGAAAATCCACATCAGGGTCGGTATTCATCCTCAATGGAGGAGCAGTAGTTTGGAAAAGCATCAAACAAGGATGCATAGCAGACTCAACCATGGAGGCTGAGTATGTAGCAGCTTGCGAAGCAGCTAAGGAGGCAGCCTGGCTTAGAAAGTTCTTGACTGATTTGGAAGTTGTTCCGAATATGAACGTGCCCATAACACTATACTATGACAACAGTGGGGCTGTAGCCAACTCAAAAGAACCTCGAAGCCACAAACGAGGTAAACACATCGAGAGGAAGTATCACCTGATATGGGAGATTGTGCAACGAGGAGATGTGATCGTCACTAAGATCGCTTCAGAGCACAACATCGCTGATCCATTTACGAAGGCTCTCACGGCTAAAGTGTTTGAGGGTCATCTAGAGGGTCTAGGTCTACGAGATATGTATGCCGTCTAATCTAGAGCAAGTAGGAGAAATGTATAATGGGTATAAGGATGCCCTAGTTCATTGTATTATTTTAGTATACATGACATTTCCAGATTTAGATTATTGCATTTACATCCCACTAACTAGTGTTTTAGTTCAAGTGGGAGTTTGTTGGGTTTTATGCCCTAAAACTCGTAGATAGTGAATGTAACCGTTGACCGGATATTAATGAAATAATATTGATATATTTTTCTATTAAATGTTATTAGTTATTTTATATTTGTCTTTGCCTAAAATAACCCTAATCCAATAAACTAGACATCCTAGGCTGTAATGAGTCTTGAACTATATGTAGCGACATATGGGGATCATTGTTCAAGAAACAACCGAAAGGGTCTATAGTATAGGGATAAGACTGGGTGCCTTATCCTGGTGACACTATGGATACGACCCACTTTGTATTTGATACAAACGCTATGATCCAACGCGTTCATGTAGGAGACATGCGAGTGAGGGTATCCTATGCAATGAGTTTGCATAAGACCGGACCGCGAAATAGTAACCACTTGTTATAACATCGTTAACTAGTTGGTTTTCTATTTCACTAGGACGACCTAGACAACTTGGTCTTAATCCTGAGTTGATTATGGACTCCTGCTCATGAGGGATTGTCCTTTGATTTGTATGGGTGAGAGTGACCAATACGCCGACTCAATAAGCCTACCATTTTAGGGACAAGACCGAGTGGGGAGCTGGGAACATAATCGTACAAAATGGAATTCACTCATTCCCGACTTTAGGGAAGCAGATGAGTGTTCCCTTAAGTGGTCACTCCGAGTCTTGAACAAAGGGCCATACCCTCTCAATGGCACGAGAGGGTTTTCTGTTTGATGGTTGGACCACAAACAGGTTGTTCATTAAAGGAGAACTGGTACTTAAGGAAATAGAAGTAACCTAGGGGTAAAACGGTAATTTGACCCAGCTGGTGTTATGGACACTCGTGAAGGACTAACTAGTCGGTATTGGTCAATATCCGTGGACACAGAAAATATGTCTGCAATGAGAAGAGTGCAACTGTGAGTCTATAGTGGAATGTACACACAGTTAACGAATATTGATTAATTTGGTTAATGAGTTTGACCAATTAATCTCACATCGTTGGAGCTTCTGATCTACAGGTCCATTAGGTCCCACTGGTAGCTCATAAAGTAATTTGAGGCAACTAAGTAATAAATGTAAATTGAAAGTGTTCAATTTACTAAGGGAAACAATATAATATATATTGATATATTATTATGAGAGAAATTAATATTTGAAGAAATTCAAATATTAATATAAATTTGAGTCACAATAAATTTATGGAAGTTTGAAAGAGTTCAAATATGAATTAATTAATTTTAAGGCCTAAAATCTATTTGGGCAAAATTAATTAATGATGCGCAATTTGCTTACCGCAAGTGTACGGGTCAAGTAATAATATAGTGTTTTCGTGTAAAACGGGTGTCGTCCTCTGGATTGGTTTTCTAGCAAATTAAGTATCGTGAATACTTTTGTCCAATTTTATTTAGGGAGCAAAACTCAATGATAAAGATAAAAGTAAAGACTAAAAGCATAAAAATAAAAGTGGAGACTCAAATGGAAAGACTCTTAGGGAATTGATTTCATTGATTAAGATTGAGGATTGATTAATAGGAATGAATTGACCGTGCAATTATTCTACAAGCCAAGGAAACTTTTATCATGATTACCTCTCCCGAGTATAATTGATTCTCATGCATATAAACTAACTTGATATCCCTATCTAAGTTCATTAACATGCAAGGCATTATTCGGTTCGGTCCTTGTTATACTTCTAGAGATATTCTAAATCCCGTCACAAACTTAGAATTTCTACTCTAGTCATGCAATTGAACAAAGCAAGTCTTAGGCCAAATCCTCTCTCCCGAGTTAGATTCAACACTTAAATCATTCAATTAGTGATCAAGTAATTGAAAGCATTGCACATAAAATTGCATGCATAGAATAAGAACACATTCATACCCAAAATTCAATCCAACAATTTAAGCAACTACATCAAACCCTAAGACAAACAATTAGCAATTCATAGTCTTTAAACCACAAACACTAATTGAAAGAAAAGCCATCAAAACTACAAGAGTAAAGGGAAAGAGAAAGGAAAACTCGAATCCGCCGACACCGCACGTCCCCGTCACGATCTCCACGTCTTCTCGCTTGATTCCCGCTCCTTGGCCTTGCCCTTTAGCTCCCACAAAAGGTCTCTAGTCGAAATTAGGGCTAAAATCCCACCAATTGGACTCCCCTTGGCCGTAGCATGAAAAGATGAATTTATAGAAAATCTGGCGACAGCGTCGCGACGCTGTCGCGATACCGCATTTTTGGAAAATTTGCCTATAGCGTCGCGACGCTATTTTTTTTTTTTTTTTTTTTTTTTTTTTTTTTTTTTTTTTTTTAGATTGAAGACTCCATTTGACTCCAATTGCTGAATTAAGCTTCAAACACATACTTCCTACAAATAAAACATAAAAATGCATAAATTTGGGCAAATAATTGTAAAAGACTAGCTTAATTAATCAGAGAAAAATAGCTAGCTGTGCTCGCTATCAAATACCCCCAAACTTAAGCTTTTGCTAGTCCTCGAGCAAACTAAAAATCAAGCATACAGTGGAAGAATGGATGCAACAAACATGACTCAATCCTCAAGGCTCAAAAGTCAATAGTCAAGCAATCAAGAGTCATGCACATAAAGACCAATGAGGGAGACAAATCAAAAGTTTTCCAAAATTAACTTGCACAAGCGAGATCTAACTCAACTAGATCAGACTCTACTAGCCCGGGATTGGATTATTAAACTCTCAACTCATCTTCCCTCTACACTGGCACTAAGGATTCACTAACGAGTCAATGGAACAAATTAGTTTGTTTTCATCCATACTTAGGTGCTTATAATTGAAAATTTAATCAAGCATTTATATGTGGCACTAGCTTTCACACACCTATTGCAGGGACCCTTAACCTGAGTTTTCTCTGGTTGGCCTAACTGATCACAACAGGGGTAGCTCTTTTTGCCTAAATCTTTATTACTCATTGCAAACTGTGCACAGGCCATGACTTTTTTTTTTTTCTTTCAAATTGTGACAACAAGAATGATTTTTCTTTAAGAGCATGATAAGCATATATTCTTTTCTTTCCTCCTAAGCAAGATCAAACATGCTAATTTGCAAAAAATTAACTCTTTAGCTCTTCCCTACACCTATCGAGGTGACAACAAGCATATGAACCTAATAATTCGCTCCTAAGCATTCAAATCCAAATCTAGCCAAGACAAATACTCTACTCATGCACGACATCTCCTAGAAAAAGTTTAAAAAGTCTCCCTTTTTGGGCACTCATGCTTACAACTCATCGAAAACTTGAAAATTGACAAGAAAGCCTATCCTAGGAAATCATAGTCATGCAAAAATAGCATCCAGAAAACAACCATATGCTCAATTCAAAGAAAGCTCAAAACTAGCATCCAGAAAACAACCATATGTTCAATTCAAAGAAAGCTCAAAACTATAGCCCGAACTCAGATGCTCAAGGGCTCCACAAACATGCTATTCCACCCCCAAACTTAAAGCATGCATTGTCCTCAATGTATAACGAAAATAAGGCATAATCAAGCATGAGAACAAATAAAGAATGGAAGGGGTGAACAATACTGCCCTGGAATGATGACCTTTTCATGAAAGCTTGCAAGCAAAGACGAAACTGGAACCAAGACCATAAGCGCTTGTTTAACGTCATTAGCTCGACGTGCTCGTGCAGTCTCTGTCAAGGCACATAAAAATTCTCGTATTTCTTTGGACCCTTCTTTCTTGAATCAATAAAACTCACTATCGCTAGCAAGCTTACTAGTTTCTCATGGGCCCCTGAAACAGAATTATTTTTAGTATTTTTGTATAAAATAAACATAAAATGAGAAAGATCAAAATAAAGAGACTCTGACTCAAAAATAAGCATTAATCTTACCTAGGAGGAGAGAAAATAAATTAGGAAAGAAACTAGAAAAGGAAAATGCTAAATCTAAATAAGGAAAAAAAATCTACAAAAGGAAAAAGATAAACAAATAAGGAATGCAAAAACAAATATGGCAAAAACAAATAAGAAAACTAGCAAATAAGGAAAAACTATACTAAAAAGGAAAAAACTAAAAAGAAAAATTCTATCTATGGAAAACTCAAACAAATATGGAAAAATCTAAATATGGAAAACAAACCAACAAAGGAAAAAAAATGCAATCTACCTAAAAAACAAACTAACAAAAATAACAAAAAATAAAATAAACCCTAAACTAAGACCGAACAATTTTTCCACAATATTAATTTAACTAAATATACCAATCCCCGGCAACGGCGCCAAAAACTTGATGCGCAATTTGCTTACCGCAAGTGTACGGGTCAAGTAATAATATAGTGTTTTCGTGTAAAACGAGTGTCGTCCTCTGGATTGGTTTTCTAGCAAATTAAGTATCGTGAATACTTTTGTCCAATTTTATTTAGGGAGCAAAACTCAATGATAAAGATAAAAGTAAAGACTAAAAGCATAAAAATAAAAGTGGAGACTCAAATGGAAAGACTCTTAGGGAATTGATTTCATTGATTAAGATTGAGGATTGATTAATAGGAATGAATTGACCGTGCAATTATTCTACAAGCCAAGGAAACTTTTATCACGATTACCTCTCCCGAGTATAATTGATTCTCATGCATATAAACTAACTTGATATCCCTATCTAAGTTCATTAACATGCAAGGCATTATTCGGTTCGGTCCTTGTTATACTTCTAGAGATATTCTAAATCCCGTCACAAACTTAGAATTTCTACTCTAGTCATGCAATTGAACAAAGCAAGTCTTAGGCCAAATCCTCTCTCCCGAGTTAGATTCAACACTTAAATCATTCAATTAGTGATCAAGTAATTGAAAGCATTACACATAAAATTGCATGCATAGAATAAGAACACATTCATACCCAAAATTCAATCCAACAATTTAAGCAACTACATCAAACCCTAAGACAAACAATTAGCAATTCATAGTCTTTAAACGACAAACACTAATTGAAAGAAAAGTCATAAAAACTACAAGAGTAAAGGGAAAGAGAAAGGAAAACTCGAATCCGCCGACACCGCACGTCCCCGTCACGATCTCCACTTCTTCTCGCTTGATTCCCGCTCCTTGGCCTTGCCCTTTAGCTCCCACAAAAGGTCTCTAGTCGAAATTAGGGCTAAAATCCCACCAATTGGACTCCCCTTGGCCGTAGCATGAAAAGATGAATTTATAGAAAATCTGGCGACAGCGTCGAGATGCTATGGACAGCGTCGCGACGCTGTCGCGATACCGCATTTTTGAAAATTTTGCCATTTTTTTTTTTTTTTTTTTTTTAGATTGAAGACTCCATTTGACTCCAATTGCTGAATTAAGCTTCAAACACATACTTCCTACAAATAAAACATAAAAATGCATAAATTTGGGCAAATAATTGTAAAAGACTAGCTTAATTAATCAGAGAAAAATAGCTAGCTATGCTCGCTATCAATTAATTCAAGGCCGGAAATTAAATATGTGATATTTAATTGGTGGTTAATTAATTAAAGAATTAATTAGCCGAGAATTAATCAATTATGGAAATAATTAATCACTTAAGGAAATGATTAATCATTTATGGAAATGATCTAATAACTTATGGAAGTAATTAGTCATTTGTGGAAAAGATTAATCAATTATGGAATTGATTGATCTTGGATTGATTAAAAATGAATAAAGATTGAATCAATTTTGGAAAAGATTGATTTAATTGAATATTTTATTCATGGCCTCTCTTCTATAAATAGAACACTAGACCTAATTGGTTTAGTACACTCTTCTCTTGCTCTTAGACTCACAAGACAAGACCATAGAATTCTCTCTAGCCTCCCTCTTAGAGAAAGACTCCCACAAGTCTTTTGCCTCCTAGACTTAGAGACATACCGGTGTAACCTCTGTGGTTATTGTGTCTTTGAAGAAGAAATTTCCAGCAAAGAAATCAAGAGGGAGTTGATACGTTTTCGGTCGTTGGAGCATCGTTGGCGAAGAATGGTCAAGTCTACAAAGAAGGTTTGTAACGGTTCTTTCCCGTTTCTCTAGAAAAGCATGAAAATAAATTTAGATTTATTTTTCAGCATGTTTATAGCTATTTTCCAGCAACTTTAAAGCATGTTTAAAGTTTATTTTGCCTTTTTGTAACGGTATTTTAATGTTAATTAATATACGGCGTAAGGTCCTTTCGATGCGCTTCCGCTGCGTGGGGACTTTTATTCCCTTCACCTTCACCGTTTCAAGCCTAGTCGCCCAACCACCACTGCACCGTCAGCTTCAATCGCTCTTTGTTTCAAGCTGAATCGGTCTGAAATGAAGGGGAAAGAGAGGCGCGATGGCTAGATATGAAATGCGAGGAAGGAGCGACAGCGGCATGGAGATGAGGTCGTTCCAGATTTGAAAAGTTCTTCAATTTTTTAAAAATAAAAAACATAAAGAAATGGAAAAGGGAACAAGAAGAAAAGAAGGGGAAAAAAAGTTCACCGGTGGTGGTCGCCGGCGGCATGTGGGTTTGAAGAAGAGGCAGGTTGAAGAAAAAGAAGAAAGAAGAGAAGGAGAGAGAAAGAAATAAAAATGAAAAAATAATAATATTTTTATTATTTTAATATATTTTAATTTTAAAAAATAAAAATAAATAAATAAAAAACACTATTTTTTATAATAAAAAAAATATTGCCACGTCAGCAATCCGTTAACTATTAACAGAAAATTGGATGGAGTGACCAAAATGAAACTAAAACCAAACCTTAGGAACTAAAAGTGTATTTTTCCTAAAGTTAATTTGGTCTGGTTTGGTTTCTTTGATTTTCAAAGGGGTTAACCGTGGACCGAACCGAAAATCTCGATTTTTATATGGTTAAAATGAGAGAGCCAATTTTTTTTTTTAGAAAAAAAACTGGACCGAACCAGTTAATAGAACAGGGATTTAAAAAAACATAAACAAAAAATGTCCAAATTAGCAAATTATTAAAAAAAATTAAAAAATTATGGGGATAACTAATTAATAATCCATTTAAATTATGACAACTAGCAAAAAAAAAAGGTGCATAGATAAAATTAATTTAGCAATCAATTAAAAAATAAGTCGCTACAGTGTAAAACAATTGCATCTCAATTGTATTTAGTAACATGAATGGGTGACGAAAAAGATATAGAAAATATAGCAAATAGAAGAGATGAGCGAGCTACTCCTAACTGATTTAGGTGTTTTAGATTTATTAGCTCGGCGCCATTGGTTGAGAGATAATCGACCGTTTTCGGAATATAAGATTTGAGAGTTGCAGCATATTCTTAGGAAATAGGAAAGAGCACAAGTGAATTAGTTTATATATGAACGTTGACATTTGAAATGACTAATGATAATTATACCTCTCTCTTTTTTTTTTTCCATGTTCATTTTGGAGATTTATAAATTCTGCAGGCCACTGTTGTGGCGATTAGAGAAGACAACAGTGGCAACTGGAGAAAAGGACGACGACGATTTGCGTAGATGCGATTGCGAGTGGAGATGGCTCAACACATTTATACATAGTAAGGGCACGACTGGAAATAAAATGTGTGAAATGAGAAGGGGATTAGGGTTTCTTTAAGGGTGTATATATACCCTCGGCTTGGGTCGGTTTTTTGTTGGTTTGTTCAATAGAAAATCGAACCAACTCGAAATTAAATGTTTGTTTTTTTTAAAAACAAATCGAGATGTTCAATATAATGCCAAAAAAAAACGAACCAAACCACTGGATCAACTCGTTTGGTTTGGTTTTTCGGTTTTGAGTTGCACCCCATCGTGCGCTAAATGCACCCAGCCCCACCCCACCGTGTATGTTTCACAGTCGTGCCGCCCACTCTCTCCAAGCCTTCAAGCAGATGCTTGAGGATGACAAGCAACACCACAACATCCCATGTCCGACGAGATTCATGTCGTGCACCCAAAGGCACTCAGTCCCACCTGACCATGCACGTTGAGCAAACTAAATTCTTCCTAGATTTATGGTGACCATTTTTCAATAAAATTTTGTTTTAGCTGTTGTTGAGAATGAGAGTTAAGTGTAAAGTTTCGTTTCAATTTTCATTATTTTATATTTTAAAAAACAAGAAAAGTGAAAAAATAATAATAATAAAATGGTTGTCATCCCTCCCCAGATTAATTTCCCAAAACCATTCAATCCTCCTTGAAATCACTATCCATTTTTCCCCCAAAACAGGTCTCCATATTTTGCCAAAATCTCTCATACCTTTACTTTCCCTCATTCACTCTCCAAAAAATAATCATTCATATTCCGTATATATCAAAACTTGTGATTCGCCCTTGAAAATGAAATAATCTATAAATATATTCCACAGACAATTGCATTTCAATTGTATAAGTAACATGAATGACAATAACTATTTGGAGCATAGTTTAGTGGATAAAGACGTCAATGTTTGTAGAGAAAAAAAATACAAGAAATAAAAGAAAAACCCTTAAGAGAGGGATTGGTAGTACATTTTGAGAAACTAAGTGAACTACTTGTCTAGCCAATTTAGATGGTCAAGATTTAGTTTTAACTCGAGGCCATTTATGGAGAGATAATCGACCATCTTAGGAATACAAGATTTGAGAGTTGCAGCATATTCCTATAGAATAAAACAAAGCAGAAGAAGATAATTAATTAGGTTTTGAGAATGTTGAAATTAATAAAATAAACGAGGCATAAACAATGATGAATTATTTAATTATAAATTATATACCCGTTTTTTTAACATTTTTTGGAGATTTATAAGTTCTGCAGACCACTCTTGCACGAGCCTTTGGATCAAAATCATAAGTTCCTCCGGCCACTCCATGCCAATGTCTTGGTGTTGTATCACAACCCGACCGTTACTTGGGTTTAACTGAAACTCAAGTCGTCATACCTGATGATGGTGTTGAGGATCCATTGTCTTATCGTCAAGCAATGAATGACGTGGATAAAGATCAATGGATCAAAGTAATGGACCTTGAGATGGAGTCTATGTACTTCAATCAAGTTTGGGAACTTGTAGATCCACCTGAAGGGGTAAAACCCATAGGGTGTAAATGGATCTATAAAAGAAAGAGAGATGCAGTTGGGAAAGTACAGACTTTCAAAGCTAGACTTGTAGCAAAGGGTTACACCCAAAGAGAAGGGGTTGACTATGAGGAAACCTTTTCTCCTGTTGCTATGTTAAAGTCTATAAGAATTCTCTTATCCATAGCCACATATTATGACTATGAAATATGGTAAATGGATGTCAAGACTACCTTTTTGAATGGTAATCTTGAAGAGAATATCTTTATGTCTTAGCCCGAAGGGTTCATAACCCAAGGTTAGGAGCAAAAAGTTTGTAAACTGAATCAATCCATTTATGGGTTGAAACAAGCCTCCAGATCTTGGAACATTAGATTTGACACTGCGATCAAATCTTTTGGCTTTGATCAAAATGTTGATGAACCTTGTGTTTACAAGAAAATCAACAAAAATAAGGTAGCTTTCCTGGTGCTATATGTTGATGACATCCTACTCATTTGGAAATGATGTAGGGTATCTGTCTGACGTCAAAGAATGGCTAGCGGCCCAATTCCAAATGAAGGATTTAGGAGAGGCCCAATATGTTCTTGGGATCCAAATTATTTGGGATCGTAAGAACAAAACGCTAGCCTTGTCTCAAGCAACGTATATCGACAAGATGTTGTCTCGATATTCGATGCAGAACTCCAAGAAGGGTTTATTGCCTTTCAGGCACGGGGTTCACTTGTCTAAGGAGCAATGTCATGAGACACCTCAAGAAATTGAGGATATGAGACGCATTCCCTACGCCTCAGCTGTGGGCAGCTTAATGTATGTTATGCTCTGCACTAGGCCTGACATTTGTTATGCAGTAGGGATAGTCAACAGATATCAATCAAATCCAGGGTTAGACCACTGGACTGCCGTAAAAGGAATCCTCAAGTATATTCGGAGAACGAGGGACTACATGCTGGTGTTTGGGGCTAAGGAGTTAGTTCTTACAGGATACACCGATTCTGACTTCCAGTCTGACAAGGATTCAAGGAAATCCACGTCAGGGTCAGTATTTACCCTTAACGGGGGAGCTGTAGTATGGAGAAACATCAAACAAGGATGCGTAGCATACTCCACAATGGAGGCAGAGTATGTAGCTGCTTGTGAAGCAGCTAAGGAAGCTGTTTGGCTAAGAAAGTTCTTGACAGATTTGGAGGTCGTTCCAAATATGAACTTGCTCGTTACATTATACTGTGACAACACTGGGACTGTAGCCAATTCTAAAGAACCTCGCAGCCACAAACGAGGAAAGCACATCGAGAGGAAGTATCACCTGTTACGGGAGATTGTGCAACGAGGAGATGTGATCGTTACCAAGATCGCTTCGGAGCACAACATTGCTGATCCATTTACGAAGGCTCTCTCGGCTAAAGTGTTCGAGGGTCATCTAGAGAGTCTAGGTCTGCGAGACATGTATATAGTATAATCTAGGACAAGTGGGAGATGTGTAATGGGTATGAAGGATGCCCTAGTTTATTGTATTTTGTATATTTACTTTTCATGTAATGTACAGTATACATGTACCATTTCCAGCTTTGGATTATTTTTTAATATACATCCCATTATCTTGAGTTTTAGTTCAAGTGGGAGTTTGTTGGGTTTTATGCCCTAAAACTCATGGATAGTAAATGTAAACATTTGACCGAACATTAATAAAATAATATTTCATGTATTATTCATTATTGTTTGTATTGTATCTTGCCTAAGTAACCCTAATCCAATAAACTGAACATCCTAGGCTGTTAGTATGAGACTTGAACTAATATGTGGGGACATACGGAGATCGTTGTTCAAGTTACAGCCTAAAGGGTCTATAGTATAGGGATAAGGCTGGGTACCTTATCCTGGCGACACTATGGATACGGCCCGCTTTGTATTATGATACAAACGCAATGATCCAACGCATTCGTGTAGAGGACATGCGAATGGGGGTATCCTGTGCAATGAGTTTGCATAAGACCGAACCGCGAAATAGTTAACCATTAGCTGTAACACCGTTGACTAGATAGGTTTCTATTTCACTAGGATGACCTAGGCAACTTAGTCTCAATCCTGAGTGGATTATGGACTCCTGTTCACGAGGGATTGTCCTTTGATTTGTATGGGTGAGAGTGGCCTACACGCCGACTCAATAAGTCTATCATTTTGGGGACAAGACCGAGTGGGGAGCTGGAAACATAATCACACAAGATGGAATTCACTCCTACCCGATACTAGGGTAAGTAGAGGTGTGTTCCCTTAAGTGGTGTGTTCCCTTAAGTGGTGTCTCCGGGACTTAAACAAATGGCTCTGCCCTCTCTATGGCACGAAAGAGACTTCTGTTAGTAGGTTGGACCTCAAACAGATTGTTCATTAGAGGAGCACTAGGACTTAAAGATGTAGAGGTAAAACGGTAATTTGACATAGCTGAGGTTACGAACACACGTGAAGGACTGACTTGCTGTTATTGGTCAATATCCATGGACACAGAAATATATCTACAGTCAGAAGAGTGCAATTGTGGTTCTTTAGTGGAGTGAGCCACAGCTAACGAATATTGGTTAATTGATTAATGAGTTTAGTCAATTAATCTCATATCGTTGGAGCTTCTGAACTGTAGGTCCATAAGGTCCCACCGGTAGCTCATATAAGGTGTTGAGGTAAATTTACTAAGGAAAATTTAGTATGAATTTGATTCATATTAAAACTATAGGTTAAAATTAATGCACATTGAATGCACATTAATACTATAGTATATGTGAGAGAAAAATAATTGAATATGTGATATTCAATTTTATGATTAATTAATTATTGAATTAATTAATTAATAAGTTTTAATTTAGTTTAATTAAATTTGATTTAATTAAATGATATTAAAACTATAGGGTAAAAGAGGGAAGTTCATTTAATAATCATTAAATGCATAATCTAATTAAACATGATTTAAATTAGATTATATTAATTTAATTAATTAAATTAAAATTGTTTTTAATTTTAATTAAATTTAAAATTAAAATATCAGGTAACTGAGTTACCTGATCGTGCGTTCAGTTCCTGAAAAGGCTCCCTCTCCCTATCGAAAAGGAAAAAATCGTTTTGGCCTCACTCTCACGCTCTCTCTTTTGATTTGTGTGCTGAAAAAAATCCCAGAGAGAATTCTAGAGTTCCTCTTCCTTAGAAAAATTCTTCTCCCACAAGAAAGCTCAACCAAGCCCTTTTTGAGAATACCGGTGGTTCAAGCGTGGTAGTGTTCGTGATATTTTCAGCAAAGGAATCTTCCTTTGGTTGCTGTTTTTCAGATCAAAAAGCGAGATTTGGTGAAATCGATCAAGTTCTTCAACGGTAGTAAGTTTTTTTTAAACCTTTGATCACTAGGATCAATTCTTTAGATCAGATCTAAGTTTCTTTTACAAAATTTGCATGTTTACTACCTGTATTTACAGCTTTGAATATAAGTTTTATTGCTGTATTTTATTTGTCGTCGTACCGGTATTCAAATCATAAATTTAATTGGGTTTGGATCTCTGACCGTTTCCGCTGCGTAAGGGATTTTAACCCTACACTTGGAACAGACTCAAAAGATCATCTGGCCATTCCAGGGCGGCCTTCGCTGGAAGGAGAATCGTAAAGCGATCATTGTCTACCATCTGCAAGAACTGCCACCAAACAAATACAAATCGAAATTAAACCACAACTTTATTAATATCATTTCATTTTCACATGACTTTAATTAAAACAGACTAAACTACTTCTGATATTTGGTTCAAGTCACTGTTAAAATTTTAACCAAATGCAACTTTATTTTTTAAAAACCCAAAGGTCGATAGGTCAATCATCTGACGCAAGATTTCTATGATGACTTTAGCAGCTTCTTCAGGCTTATCTTCTAATAGAAGACCCTGAATTTAGTTGAGTAAAGAAATGAAGATTAAATCCCTAATCCCTAGGCGGATAATATAGTAATTGATGGGGAATCAGTTTGTGGTAATTGATTGTCACCTTCCAAGATTCAATTGGAATCATTCTTTAACAACAAATTGGAAATTCACACACACATATATATATGCCATGAATTTCATTACCTTAGCATATGAAAATCCACTCCTACAAGTATGTTCCTTCATTATTATTTCAGATCTGGCCTTTTCAAATGTTCGTAGACAGTCGACATCTCCTATATGTATGAAAAGTTGGTTAGAAACTATTATTCAATATGGCGAATTTGTACATAATTTAAGAGACAATCCAACATAACTCAAATTATTTTAATTTCAATGCAATAATAATAAGGAGAAGAAACAGGAGAAAGAAGAAAGAAAGAAATGGGAAAAAAAATGGAGCCTAAAGCAAGTATAACACGTCAAGTTAAGTAATACAACAAATTAAAGCTACCTATTTTAGCAGCAAATTCCATCAATATTTCATAAGATGATTGGTGAAGTTTCACTCCAGCTGAGATAAATTTTGTTGAGTACTTGGAAAACAACTCCCAATTATCCACATTATGACAAATTCTGCAAATTAATTACAGACTTTGAATCATATAATTAAGGGAAAAATACACTTTTAGTCCCTGAGGTTTGGGTTAGGTTTCATTTTGGTCTCTGAGTTTTCAAACTCAACAATTTAGTCCCTGAGGTTTGGTTTTAGTTTCATTTTAGTCCCTCCATCCATTTTTCCGTTAAAAACTAACGGTTTGCTGACGTGGCACCCTTTTTTTTATTAAAAAAATTCTTTTTTTTAATTTTTAAAAATAAAACATCAATAAATTAATTAAAAAAATATTTTTTTTTATTATTTTTTCTCTTCTTCTTCCTTTCCTTTCCCATAACCCTTATCTTCTTCTTCCTAAACTTTTTTCTTCAACCCGGCTGCTGGCCGCCGGCGACCACCACTCGCCAGCGACCGACCGTCGCCTCCGGCAACCACCACTCGCCGATGGCGGCGATTTTTTTTTCCTTCCTCCCTTCTTCTTCTTCTTCACCTTTCTTTTCATTTTCTTTTTTTTTAAAGAAAAGGGACAACAACAACCCAGATCTGAAACGCAAGACCCACATAGCCACTTCCCCTGTTCTTCATCTTCTCTAGACAGCAACAACGACGACGTCTCAACAACACAAGACCCACGGCGAAGAGCGACAGAATCGCAGGACCGACCCAGATCTGAAACTCAATCGATGAAATCGATTTTTCTCTCGCGATTTTTGAAGCATTCCCGTGGGTTAGATCTATTTCGCGTGGGTTTTTTTTTCCCATGGGTTAGATCTATTTTGCGTGGGTTTCTTGTTACCGGCAAAGAGCAATAGAGAGGAAGAGAATCGGCGGTGAGGGGCGACGCGAGGAGCGGCGATGGCTGGGTTTCTGGCGAAAACGAAGAGACTGCGGTGGAAGGGGTCTTGAGATGAAACCGAGCAAGAGGGAGGGAGAGAACCGACGGCTGTGGGCTGAGACGGTAGTGGTGCGGTGGGCGGGGGATTCCGTTGATGGGGTTTCAGATCCGTTCGTGAAACGATTGGAACGAAACAGTCCGTTCATTCGTGGTCCTCGGCGTCCTTCCATCCATTCGTGCGAGTCTTCTTCCATGGGTATGGTGGTGGTGGTCAAGAAAAAAGAAAGGAGTAGATGATATGAAAAAAAAAAGAAGAAAGATGACAGTGGAGTTGAGAAGTGAAAGAAGAAAGAAAGAGAAAAAAAAATCGCCAGCGGCCGACCGCCAGCGATCACCGTCTCCGGCAGCCGCCACTGCCAACTAGTGTTGACAGTCGTCGGAGATAGGTTTAGGGTTTAGGAGGTGGATGGAAGAAAGAAGAAGAAGGGGATGAGTGGAAGAAGGAAGAAGAAGAAGGAGGAAGAAGAGGGGGGAAGAAATAAAAAAAAGTATAAAATAATAATATTTTTATTATTTTATTATATTTATATTTTAAAAAACTTAAAAAATAATTTTTTTAATAAAAAAATTTTGCCACGTCAGCAATCCGTTAACTATTAATGGAAAATTGGATGGAGGGACCAAAATGAAACTAAAACCAAACCTCATGGACTAAATTGTTGAGTTTGAAAACTCAGGGACCAAAATGAAACCTAACCCAAACCTCAGGGACTACAAGTGTATTTTTCCCTATTTTTTTTTCAATTTCTTCAATTGAAATTCAAATAAATAACCTGCAAGTAACATCAAATTGTGAAAAAAGAAAATTGTAATAATCAACACTTAATTAAATTTTAATTTTTTTTAACAAAAGATAATAAATCGCAATATAGTATTTAATGTGTTTAAAACATTAAAAAGAAAATGTAACTAATTTATTTGATTTAAAAATAGAGGAATTATTTTATTTGATTTTAAAAAAATAAAAGAGAAAAAAAAAAGAGTAGGTTATTTCATTTTTTTTGAAAAGCAAATGAAAGGAAAAGAAAAAAAAAAGATAAAAAAAGTGATAGGAAAAAGGAGAAAAAAAAAGATAAAGAAAATAATACACGTTGGACAAGGATTTAACCCACACTCTCCTAGTTGTCAAAGGGGTCCCTTGCCATAGAGCCAAATACAAATTCGCATTATATTTGTGCACAAGAGATCACCTACTTTGCCTTTTTTTTAAAAAAAAAAAAAAAATCTGTTTGTAGGTCGTCTCTTCCTACCAATTTTTTTTTTTTTTAAGAAACGAGCAAAAAGCTGACACACGTCTCTAAGGGACGACCTATCCAACTGGAATAAAAACTACAATATTGAAATAAAAAGTTTTGGAAACCATTTATTATTCTAATAAGTTTTAAAAATGGCAATTTTAATAAAAAAAAAAAAAAACTCCTCCAATAGCCCAAAACTATTCTCTCTTTCACTTACGTCAGAGAAAAACCCTAACCCCTTCTTCCAAGCTTCCCGCAACCTCACAGGGTTTGGCCTAATTTCTTTGATTTTGCAAAATCCTCTCTTTGCATTCGTCTCTCTCTCTGATTGAAGTTTCTGCTTTTATGTGCATGACATCCAACATCTCTCGCACTTCCGTTCGCTCATAATTCATTCTTTCTGGTAAGATTTATCGTTTTGTTTCAATTTCTTTTGTTCACAATCCAACCGATTCATTTGATTTTTACTTTCTTCGGATGCTTGCTTTCATTCTGCTTTCTAGTCGATTCCTTGTATTTTCGATTTGCTAAATGGGCAGTGGGCTTTTTAATGACAATTCAAAGATTCAGCACATTATTTATCGTTAGAACTTGATGTTATTTTGGGTGTTTGCACGAGTATGGAGTTGCTGAATTTTTGTTGAAATATGTTTTAGCTTGTTAATTTAGAACTATTTGCAGATTGCCAAGTCCTAAATGAATGGAAAAATGGATGTTGTTGCATTTGAGAACCTTCTATGGCTTTCTTTAGTTGTATATTTTTCTCATTTTTAGACTTGCTTTTGTGGTCTACATTTTCTTGCTGCAGTAAGGTGAGGAGGATCTGGCTTTTTCAGTCGAAGCATGGCGGAGCCTAATTATATGAGTTTAACTAAGACTTTCCCTGTCAAACCGAAGCTCAAATCCAAGCCCAGGACACCTAAACAAACTTTAGAAACTAAATATTGGTCCTCCTTCAAACGTCATGAGATCCCGAACCTTGTTTCATCCATATCTTCCTTTGACTTTTGTCCAACGAATCCTTCCGTATTCTCTACTACACACTCGACCTCTCTCTCTCTTTAGCAATCAAACCATGGCCCCCACCTCTACCATCTCATCTTTTCGGGATGTTGTAACTTGTGCTTCGTTTCGCTGTGATGGGCTCCTTATTGCGGCCTCTGACCTATCAGGGCTTATCCAAGTCTTTGATGTTAAAACCCGAACTCCACTTTGAAAGCTTCGTTCTCACTCTCGTCCAGTTCAATTTATTCAGTACCCTGTCCTTGATAAGCTCTACCTAGTATCTGGTGGGGATGATGCAATTGTTAAATACTGGGATGTGGCGAGTCAGACTCCGATTTCAGATTTTTTGGGCCATAAGGACTATGTGAGATGTGGTGCTTGCTCCCCAGCTAGCATGGACATGTTTATGACTGGGTCATATGATCATACCGTGAAGCTCTGGGATGCCAGAACGAACTCGGAATCGGTTTTGGAAGTGAATCATGGGAAACCGGTGGAGGATGTGATTTTCTTACCATCAGGTGGGTTAGTTGCAACTGCTGGGGGTAACTCTGTGAAAATTTGGGATGTGATTGGAGGTGGGAAGATGGTTTGCTCTATGGAGAGTCATAATAAGACTGTTACTGCACTATGTGTTGGGAAAATGGGCAAGGATAGCGGAGAAGAGTCGGATCAATTTAGAATCTTGAGTGTAGCACTGGATGGTTATATGAAGGTGTTTGATTATTCAAAAATGAAAGTTACTCATTCAATGAGATTCCCAACACCCCTTATGTCAATTGGGTTTTCTCCTGATTGTAGTACTAGAGTTATAGGAACTTCGAATGGGATCTTGTATGCTGGCAAGAGGAAGACTAAGGAAACTACAATGAGTAATTTGTTGAACCCTTGGAGCCTAGGATCTGTAGGGGAACCTCAAAGCCGAGCTTTGAGGCCTTCTCACTTTCGATACTTCCATCGAGGTCAAGGGGAGAAGCCAACTGAAGGAGATTACCTAGTTATGAAACCAAAAAAAGTGAAGTTGGCAGAGCACGATAAACTCTTGAAGAAGTTCAGGCACAAGGATGCTTTAGTATCTGTGTTAGCGAGTAAGAATCCTGAAAATGTGGTGGTTGTAATGGAGGAACTGGTTGCAAGAAAGAAGCTATTGAACTGCGTTTCAAATTTGGATAGGGAGGAGCTCGGTTTGTTATTAGTTTTCATACAAAAGCATTCGACATTTCCAAGATACTTGAGCTTGTTGATGGGTTTGACAAGAAAGGTTCTCGAGCTACGGACCGAAGATATTAGAGCCTCAAGTGCCTTGAAAGATCAAGTTAGAAACTTAAAGCGATCTGTAGATGAAGAGATCCGGATACAACAGTCGTTACTGGAAATACAAGGTATTATTTCACCTTTACTCAGAATTGCTGGAAGATGATGAGATTCAATTTTGCAATGAATTGTTTGTAACGTACATTTTCAGTTTCTAATATTTAAGATTAGAAGAGCAAGGCTCCAATTTTGTCTCTGTGGTGTTTAAAATGCAGTCATAAGTAGAGCGTGAAATATTTATTGTTGGAATTCATGACTTGTTATTTTGGTGCAGAGAGTAAAGAAAGTTTCTCAGTTACCAAAAACAGTGCCTTTTAAACACGATCAAGAATGGTGAAGGGCCTACATGTGAAGGTTATATTAATGGCATTAAATTATGTTTGTCTGCTGATATTATTCTTTTTTCTCAGCTCTCAAGTCTTGCCTTAAAATAAAAGACTAGACGAGTTAATTTGAACTTTGAAGGGCGGAAAATTCTCTCAGTTTTCTGGGTGAAAATTGAAATTACAATGAGAGGCAAAAATACAGTTAACACCCTTGATCGGCTATTTAGAAAAAATTCCTTGCTTAAATGGGCCCTTTTGTTGCATTCTCTACCGGATGGTGGAGGAAGACCTTGATCATATTTTGTGGCAGTGCGACTTTGCTGCGGCTGTTTGGGACGAGTTCTTCGGTCTTTTCGGCTTGCAGTTTGCCAGACATAGAGGTCTTAGTGAGATGATTGAGGAGTTCCTTCCCCATCCTCCATTTCGGGATTAGGAAAAGTTCTTGTGGCAAGCAGGGATTTGTGCTATTATTTGGGGGCTTTGGGGCAAGAGAAACAACAGGACTTTTAGAGGGTTAGAGAGGGACTCAGTTGAGGTTTGGTCCCTTGTTAAATATAATGTTTCCCTTTGGACGTCGGTGACGCGTTTGTTTTATAATTATTCCGTAGGTCTCATCATTTTGGATTAGAGGCCCTTCTTATAAAGGGGCCTCCTCCCTTTCTTTTTTGTGGGCTGGTTCTTTTTGTTCGCCCTTGTATTCTTTCATTTTTTCTCAATGAAAGCATGGTTCTTTATCCAAAAAAAAAAATACAGTTTCTCGCTGTTTTTTTTTTTTTAGGCTGGCAAAAATACAGCAGGTGGGAGGGAAAGAATGTCTGAATTTTATTTTTTTATTTTATTATATGATTTGAAAGATAGATAGGAGCCAGGGCAGGTCTATTTGAAATTTTCGCTCAAATTTCTATCTTGATGAATGAACTTCCTGTAGTTATTTCGTTTTTTTTTTTTTTCTTTTAGTATCCAGTTTAGTCTTTTAACAATAAAAATTGTTTTTAAAAACAAAAATATGCTTTATTTTTTGGTATTTTTCTTTAACAAAAATTAAGTTTCCAAATTCAGTTTAGATTTTGTAAATTTTTTACAAAGTAGTAGATAAAGAAACACAGGTAAGTCGTTTAGAAATTAACTTTCAAAGGCAAAACTAAAAATAAAATAGTTATTAAAAGTTTTTAGATTTTTATCAATTCAGTTCTTGAGCTTCTAAAAATTATCTTCTTCAAAGTTTTAAACTTAACATTTTTTAAATTTTAAAGATGAAAGAAATCAACCATTAGGACATTTTCTCTAAGAGATAGTAGGGTCGAATATTCGTCCCATGTTTTTTTTAGTTCAGCAATATTTGTAGTGGGGTTTCAAACCGAGAGTACATGCTTAATTATTATGTTATGCTCACTTTGGCTCGTTCCATGTTTTGTTTTTTTAGTACTTTCACCCATTTTTGTGATGATATACAATATGTGAATTATAAGATAAGATTTATAATTTAACTTAAATTCTAACACTTATTTGACTAAAAATTGTGATCGGCTAAGTTTTTAAAACTCAACATTTAAAATTTGTCACAATTATGTTTATTTAGTCTCTAAAATTTTAAAAATATGAATTATATTTTTGAACTTTGTATTTATATAACGTTTTTGTTATCAACAACGTTAATTCAATGATGATTTAATGTCTTCTAGACAAATATTGGTTCATCAAAGAAAGTGGACAAATTTTTCTTTGAGTTCACAACATAAGGTGAATATTCAAACTTAACATTTACATCGAAAATACAATATCTTAATAAGTTGAATTATGTTAGGTCGTCATGAAAGTGGATAATTGAACAAATAAAGTTGATTTCTAAATTTCATAAAATAAATCAGATTAGTCTTTGTTGTTAAGAAACTAACAAAATGATGAAGTGTCCTCCATGTCTAGATGAAGCCATGTAACTATATAACCAAAAATTTAATCTTAAAATTAATTATATCTTTTCATTTTTTGTTGGGAGAGAAATATGGTCTTTATTACCATCCGCGTTCAAAGTTCGAACGGACAGTATCAAGGATACTGACATTGAAGAGGAAGATGATAATGGGTATATTACGAGTACTGTTACTAAAATGAATTGATTGTTAATTTGTTAAGATTCGTAATCGCTTCCGCACGAGTGTTATTCACTCATTCAGTGAAATTGTGTATATTTGTGTGAAGTTCTGAGGCAGAAGATAATTAAAGTAGTTTGCAAGAGTAATTTGGTAGCAGCAGTTGGTTCAAGGAGCTATGAGCTTAAGTGATTACATGGGGCTTCACACGTGAGAAGCTCATTAATTGAGCTAGCAATCCTCAGGTTGAATAAGAAGATTCCAGCCAATGGGAGAGGTCCTAGTTGAAGGAGTGTACGGTACACTAGCGGAAGCGATTTGGATCGAAACACTCAAAGTTCTTTTAATTTTAGTTAAGAAAACATGCACTCATGAGAGTCGAAAACAGAGTATTGTGTAAACCAACCTTTTGTAGCCGAATTCAAGCTGTTTGTTGGATGAATTTGAACACGAACACGTCTAGGACAACCACCGTGGTCTTCCCTATTATTCTCCGGCCTTAGAACGAGCTTGTGGGAGCTGTTTATGATGAAATTAGGGAGAGAAAATATTATCTCTTGAGGGTTTGAGCTTGTAGCTTTTGAGAGAGAAAAAAACATCTTCATCCTCTTTCCCTCCACGTTTTTCTTCTTCTTTTATAGAAGAATCACATGCAGATTACTCTCACTAAACTAAGACAACTCATTGTCTTTTCATGTAGTGTATTGAGAGGTGTCTTAGATCAAAGAAGAGAAAATGGGTTCGGTGTCGAGCTTGGTGATTTTGCCTCTTGGATTAATAATTTTCAAAAATGAAATTAAAACCAACAAAATCCACTAACTCAATTTTGAGTAAAATTAATTCATCAAATTAATTTTAAGTAAAATTAATACTATTTATTAATTAAACATTTTAATTAATAATTATTATTTTAATATAATATCAAATATTAAATTAAATATTTGCACCAAATCCCATTTTCTTTCAATCTCGGTTTCTAATATGAATCCCTATCTATATCCAAACCGAAATATTGTATCGAATACATAATCCTAATATTTAAATCTCATTTAAATTTTCTCAACTCTCTCTATAGTTCAATCCGTAAAAGAACTATTGATATCACAAATAATGATAATTCCCTAAATCGTGTTTGAACTATTCAAACTCTTTCATCGTGCAATTCTAAGGTTTATTCCATACGAGCTAGCAGGGAGACCTAATGGACCTACAGATCATGGGCTCCAACGATTTGAGATTAACTGGTTAAACTCTTTTAACCTAGTTAACCAACATTCGTTAACTACCGGGACACTCCATTATAGCCCGATAGTTGAACTCTTCTCACCGTAGATATATTTTTGTCCACCCGATATAACCATGATTAGTAAGTTGACCCTTCATAGGTTGTTCGTAACTAAAGTTGGACCAAATGTCCGTTTTATCCCAAAGTTACGTCTTGTTCCTTAAGTCCCCACTTAGTCCTTAATGAACAATTGGTTTGTGGTCCTACCACTAAACCTAAAACCTCTCGGTCCAATGAGAGGACGGGATCCCTTTGTTCACGTCCCGGAGTCAGCACTTAAGGGAACAACCTCTCTATTATCCCTATTTTGGGTAGGAGTGAATTCCGTCTTGCAGGACTTTGTCCCCAGCTATCTACCCGGTCTTATCCCCAAAATGGTAGGCTTATTGAGTCGGCGATGTTGAGCCACTCTCACCCATACAAATCAAAGGATAATCCCGAATAAACAGGAGTTCATAGTTAGCTCAGGATTAAGATCGAGTTACCTAGGTCATCGCATGAAATAGTCAGTCTTGTCAGTAAACGACATTATAAAGCAAGAGTGACTTATTTCTCGGTCCTGGTCTTATACAAACTCTTTTGCATAGAACACCCCTACTCGCATGTCTCTACATGAATGATTCAGAATCACATCGTTTGTACCATATATACAAAGTGGGTCGCGTCACATAGTTTTCCTAGGATTAAGGTACCCAGCCTTATCTCTATACTATAGACCGTTTAGGCTATTACTTGAACTTGATCCATCTTTATGTCACTACATAAAGTTCAAGCATTCATATCACATAGCCATGGATGTTAGTTTATTGGATTTGGGTTATGTAACATGCAATTCACTTATTTAATAACTTTAAGTGAATAGAAACTCAATAATGACTTTATCGAACAAGTATATAACTATTTGTTTCATTCACTATCTACGAGTTTTAGGACACCAACCCCAACACTAGGTGGGCTCAAACATCCAATCAGTCTTAAAATCAATGAAAAATTAAAGTAAAGGCAGTACAGTAGAGAGAATATGCAAAAAGGGAATGCTCAGCTCAGCAAATACTGAGCCCCAATCATTGAATAAATAACCACAAGAGAGACAGGTGGCAACAACTTACAGGAGGAAACCAAAACAGAAAACTATGGAAAATAACCACAAGATAACAATGCTAATCAAAATATAAACTAGCAGAGAGAATAATAATAAACATGCTAACATCCCCCCTCCCCCCAAGCAAACAAGGTTTAGAAACCACAGTGAGCTTGGTCCTTAGATTTATAAAACGAGGAGAGTGCAAACTCTTTGTGAAGATGTCAGCAAGCTGGTCCTCCGATGTAACAAAGCGAACAATCAACTGCTTTCGAGCGACACGTTCTCGGATGAAATGATGATCAACCTCGATGTGCTTAGTTCGATTATGCATGACTGGATTTGCTGCAACAATGTAGGTTGCACTAATATTGTCGCATAACAACAAAGGAGGAGAGGTTGGAACGTTAAGCTCACCGAGAATGGACTGGACCCAAGCAATCTCTGCCGCTGCGTTTGACATACCTCTATACTCGGATTCGGCACTGGATCGAGAGACAACCTTTTGTTTTGATGAGTGCCAAGAAACAAGGTTGGAACCGAGAAAGAGACAGAACCCGCTGGTGCTCCTACGGTCATCCGGGCAACTCGCCCAATCTGCATCAGTATAACATGTAATAGATGAAGTTGGAGAAGGAGAGAGTAGAATACCCAGATGACTAGTACCCTTCAAGTATCTCAATAACCTCTTTACTGCCTACAAATGTACTGTTGTTGGAGCATGGAGAAATTGGCAAAGTTTATTAACAGAAAAACTGATATCCGGCCTTGTGAGAGTACAGTATTGAAGCGCCCCAACCAAACTGCGATACTCAGAAGCATTATCCAACAAAATTCCATCAGATAGAGATAGAGGTGTGCCAACAATCATGGGAGAAGGAAGAGGTTTGCAGGAAGACATATTAGCCCGTGAGAGAATATCAGAAATATATTGATGCTGTGATAAATGCAGACCTGCAGTTCCTCTAACAATTTGGATGCCCAAAAAATAAGACAAATCCCCCATGTCCTTTAGAGAGAACCGAACATTTAAGGCTGAAATGTAATACTGAATGAGCGAAATGCATGACCCAGTAACTAAGATATCATCAACATATATTAAGAAAATAATAGTGTGCAAACCAGCCTTGTAAACAAACATTGAAGAATCCGCCTTAGAAGCTACAAAACCCCAATTCAGAAGACACGAGCTAAGCTTAGAAAACCATGCACGGGGACTTTGCTTGAGGCCATACAATGCTTTATGAAGTTTTAGAACATGAGTAGGATGAGAGGAATCCTCAAAACCACCAGGTTGTTTCATGTAAACTTCCTCCTTGAGATCACCGTGAAGGAAAGCATTGTGAACATCAAGCTGTCGGATAGACCATTTTGAGGAGACTGCCAAAGATAAGACTAAACGAATGGTTGCCGGCTTAACGACTGGACTGAACGTCTCAAAATAGTCTATACCAAAAGCTTGAGTATATCCTTGTGCCACCAATCTTGCATTGTATCTATCAATATCACCATTAGGCTTCAATTTGAGTCTAAACACCCATTTGCAGCCAACTAATTTTCTATCAGGAGGCAAGGGAACAAGTGACCACGTACCATTTCGAATCAAGGCCTCATATTCGGCATCCATAGCAGATTTCCATTTTTTGTTCAGCAGAGCTACTTTATAGTTCTTAGGCTCAGAGGGAACTGAATTGGAGAGAGCTAACCACGCCTTAGGTTTAAATATCCCATCTTTTGATCGGGTAACCATTGGATGAACGTTAAGGGTGGAGGGTGGCTGGGAAACAAGGACTGAAGAGGCAGGGGAGGGAGACGGATTAGTGGATACAGAAGGTGAGACAGGAGATGGGGATGGAGTAGGGCTGGAAGGTATAGGCTCGGGTAATGGTTGAGAGACAAAGGAATTTGGATTAATGGGAGATGAAATGGCCGAGATAGAGGGATGAGGAGATACGGGAAGGCAAGATGAGGCTTGTGGGAATGGACTTGAAGAAACAATTTCCTTAGAAAGATGAGAGACAGGTGAAATTGGCAATGGCATAGAAGGAGATGAGTATGAGGGAAAAGAGAACACAGAACTGAGAAAAGAATTGAGGGGATAGAAAGAGTCCGAATGGACTTGCTTGAAAGACTCAGGAATGGAAAAGGAAGAATGAAAAAAGGGAAAGGATGACTCATTGAACACAACATGACGCCATACATATAAACGACCCGAGGAATCAAGACATAAATAACTCTTATGGGATGTGCTGTACCCAAGAAAAACACATTCACGAGAGCGGAATTGAAGCTTATTTGCATTGTATGGGCGTAAGAATGGAAAACAAGAACATCCAAAAGACTTTAGTAATCGATAATCTGGAGGTTTGCCAAACAAGACAGCATAAGGGGAATCATAATTTAGCACTGGTGTGGGGAGTCTATTGATTAAAAACACGGTAGTTTGGAAAGCATAAGACCAAAAAACTTGAGGAAGAGATGAATGGGCAAGCAAGGATAGGCCAACTTCAACAACATAGCGATTTTTTCTTTCCACACTTCCATTTTGTTGAGGTGTGTAAGGGCAAGAAATGCGATGTTGAATGCCATTTTTCATTAAGAGGGGAACAAGAGGACGAAATTCCGTACCACCATCGGTTTGCAAGGCTATTATTTTAGAATTGAATTGGTTTTTAACCATAGCTTTGAAAAGTTGGAAAATGGAGAGAACATCACTTTTAGACTGTAACAAATAAAGCCAAGAATATCGAGTATGATCATCCACAAAAAGAAGGAAATACCGAGCACCATTTATAGACTTTATAGGGGAAGGACCCCAAACATCCGAAAATACAAGATCAAAAGGAGCAACAGACTTAGACAAAGATATATCAAAAGGAAGCCTATGATTTTTAGCCATTTGACAGGCATTACAAAATTGCTCAGACAAAGAGCTAGCTCGGTAATTGCAGCTGGACAGAACTCGACGAACAACTTGAAAGGAGGGGTGACCAAGGCGGCGATGCCACAGAGAAGCATCTTGTAGAGTAGTGAGAAACGCAGAGGGCTTTTGAAGATGGGTGCTGGAAATGGGAGACGACACAGATAATTTGTATAAGTCGCCTTTAAGATGTCCCTTGAGAAGAGTTGTCTTGGTTAGAAGATCCTTCACAAGAAAATAAGAGGAATGAAACTCAACGAAGGCACGGTTATCATAGCACAATTTTGCAATGCTAATTAAGTTGTGAGATAGGTGAGGAGAATGAAGAACAGACTTGAGTTTAATGGGAGTAGAAGACAAAGAAGAAATAACAGAAGAGCCAATATTAAGAACGGGAAGAGACGTATCATTGCCAATAACGACTTGTTCACCACCAAAATAAGGAGAAGATTGTTGTAAATTTGATATATCCGGGGTCATGTGATGCATGGCACCGGAGTCCATGAACCAAGCCTCATCCGAGTGGGAAGATTGAGAGGAAACAGGGTCAGGCGAAACAGAGTTGACAGAAGGGGACGGTTGGGCTAAGTGATGCGCAATTTGTTAACCGCAAGTGTACGGGTCAAGTAATAATATAGTGTTTTCGTGTAAAACGAGTGTCGCCCTCTGGATTGGTTTTCTAGCAAATTAAGTATCGTGAATACTTTTGTCCAATTTTATTTAGGGAGCAAAACTCAATGATAAAGATAAAAGTAAAGACTAAAAGCATAAAAATAAAAGTGGAGACTCAAATGGAAAGACTCTTAGGGAATTGATTTCATTGATTAAGATTGAGGATTGATTAATAGGAATGAATTGACCGTGCAATTATTCTACAAGCCAAGGAAACTTTTATCACGATTACCTCTCCCGAGTATAATTGATTCTCATGCATATAAACTAACTTGATATCCCTATCTAAGTTCATTAACATGCAAGGCATTATTCGGTTCGGTCCTTGTTACGCTTCTAAAGATATTCCAAATCCCGTCACAAACTTAGAATTTCTACTCTAGTCATGCAATTAAACAAAGTAAGTCTTAGGCCAAATCCTCCCTCCCGAGTTAGATTCAACACTTAAATCATTCAATTAGTGATCAAGTAATTGAAAGCATTAAACAAAATTGCATGCATAAAATAAAAACACATTCATACCTAAAATCAATCCAAAAACTAAAACAATTACATCAATCCCTAAGACAAACAACTAGCAATTCATAGTCTTTAAACCATAAACACTAATTGAAAGAAAAGCCATAAAAACTACAAGAGGTAAGGGAAAGAGAAAGGAAAACTCGAATCCGTCGAAACCGACACGTCCCCGTCACGATCTCCACGTCTTCTCGCTTGATTCCCGCTCCTTGGCCTTGCTTTAGCTCCCACCAAAGGTCTCTAGTCGAAATTAGGGCTAAAATCTAACCAATTGGACTCCCCAAATCCGTAGCACAAAATGATGAATTTATAGAAAATCTGTCGACAGCGTCGCGACGCTGTCGCGATACTGCGGATTTGGAAAATTTGCCGAGAGCGTCGCGACGCTATGAATTTTTTTTTTTTTTTTTTTTTTTTTAAATCAGCTGGGCTGAATTTGACTTCTTCCAACTTGATCCTTTTTCGATCTTTTAGCTATTTTTCATGTCCCGAACACGCAATTAGCTCAAATATTTATTTCCTACAAAAACAACACAAAAACGTATCATTTTGGCCAATAAATTATAAAAGACTAGCTAAATTAATTAGGGAAAACTAGCTAGCTATGCTCGCTATCACTAAGTGATTGAAGAAGGCTTGGGGAGGATTTGTTTGAGCAGGGGCTGAATATAAAGGATTGTGGTGATTATAGCAGACAAGAGCTATATGGCCAAGTTTTCCACAGATTTGACATTGCGGGCGAGAATTTTGGTTAGAGATGGGCCATTTTGGAGGGCGAGGAGAAAAGTGAGGACGCCCAAGGACACTTTGCCCAGGAAAGTTTGATTGAGGAAAGGGAAAGGATGGAACAGGGGAAGCTGGTCTGGGAGAAGAGTACTGCCTGAGATTGAAGGGAGGATGAGGAGAACGTTTGGTTGTATGGGATAGGGAGAGATTTGCAATATTGGCTTGAACTAAGTTGAGGTTATCAACGGCAGATTGCTTTTCAAGGCAAGCTTCATACGCAAGGAGCAAGCTACGGACATCGGCAAGCGATGGACGGTCAGAACGGTTCTGGATGGATGTAACGAATGGATTATATTCAGTCCCAAGCCCTTCGAGAATATAGCCTAAGTGGTCACGGTAAGGTAGAGGTTCACCAATGGCTGAAAATTTGTCGGCTACATCCTTTATCTGCGCAAGATACTGAGACACAGACAAACCATCTTTCCGAATTTTTTGCAACTGAGACCGAAGACCCATGACACGAGCAGTAGAAGAAGACTCATATACAACACGCAAATGTTCCCAAATTTCATATGCAGTAGAGCAACCTATAATTTCTCCTAACTTATCTTCATTGAGAGATGAATAGATCCAACTCATGAGGGTGCGATTAAACTTCTGCCAAATAAGGTACTGAGGACTAACCTGGGTTTGAGCAACATCCAAATACCTTGGCGGAGCTGGTGTCCCGTTGATAAAACATTCCATATCAAAGGCAATGATATGATTTAGCAGCTGATTTTTCCACAATAGATAATTCGAGTCAGTGAGCTTGATATTAAAAGGAGGTGTGAGGGTTGGAAAAGGCGATGGTGTTGTCGGAGCAGGAGGAAAGAACGGGTTCGAGGGATTATAAGACGAGAAAGGTAAATTAGAGGTAGATGCTGGTGGGTATTGGAATTCGGCGGGAGCAGAAGGGTAAAACTGAGGGAAGGATGGCTGAGAGAAGGTAGATTGAAAAGCTGGAAGATGAGGGTTAAGAGGTCTGGTTTGTGCATTTGAAACAGGGGTAGAGGAAAGGGGCTGGGAACGTTGAAGAGAGCTAGGTGTTGCAACAGGGGTGGTCACAGTAGAGGTGGTGGTGGAGACAACGGGAAAAGCCGGTAGCCGGTCACTATCAGAAGAAGAGTTGCTCGAGGTGGATGCCATAAAGGAAAAAAAAAATTTACCAGGTCTCTGATACCATAAAGGCAGTACAGTAGAGAGAATATGCAAAAAGGGAATGCTCAGCTCAGCAAATACTGAGCCCCAATCATTGAATAAATAACCACAAGAGAGACAGGTGGCAACAACTTACAGGAGGAAACCAAAACAGAAAACTATGGAAAATAACCACAAGATAACAATGCTAATCAAAATATAAACTAGCAAAGAGAATAATAATAAACATGCTAACATAAAGATATAAAAGAAATATGATGCATTTTACAAAGGGAATCGACTGAAAAAGGAAAATACAAACCTGAGAGTTGTGGAAGCTTGCAAAAAAGAGGAAAGACAACAAGGAAGCAACTAGAATTTGGATATTCAGCTTGGGAACACTGGATCATCCATTAGAATTCTCTCCTTTAGTTTTCTCTCCTCGTTTTACTTCATCTCCCTTGTATTTAGTTTGTATTTAAGGTTGTGAAAGATGGTTTGTATGACTTTTTTTTGTTGTCTTGACTTTGTTTCTTCCTTAATCATGAGCTAATCCTCTTTAAGTGTGGATTAGGGAGCTTTGTACTTAAACCAAATGTAGAGTTGAAGTGAACTCTATAATTTCCAACTTAAAGTAAAGTGTGCTTCATGTTGAATGCTAGATTTTCGTTTGGCCAACCATTATTTAGCAATAATGTTGACATTATTTTGGGAAAAAGATTGATAACCAATTGCTTTACTTTACATTAGTGACGGGCCGAAGTTGTCGAGGCTTCGGGTAAAATAAACTTATAATCACCGAACACTAAACTACTTTGCAGTAGTAGCGGCAGAGGTTGAACACAAGAAGCGCAATTATAATTTGCTCAACTTAGGTTTATTTCGACGACCGGACTAATGGGGGGTTTGAGATGCGAGAGATCGAAATGCGAGAGAAATTAAAATGCGGGAATTTAAATGACAGAAAATAAAAGTACAAGAATTAAATGACGAAAAAGTAAAGGGGAGTGGTTGATCAAATCTCGGACTCATGCAATCGGTTCATTCGGGTTCGGTTTGGATGGATCTTAATCACAGATTATCTAATATATTGGAATTTACATTTTAAGCCTAACGTACTCCTAAAAAAGCCAGAGAGCCATAATATCCCTAATTTATTAACCCGACCAATGCATCGAAGCTAATCTAATTGAATACTAATTAACCTGGCCAAATTAACTAGCAACAATTGTATTACGATTAGGATAGTTACATAGCCAATTTTATAACTAGGAAAAGCCTAAATTATAAATTAACTAAGTGTCAAATTCTAGGCTAACATGCAATTTGCTACAAGATTAGGGATAACACGTCTAAAATAGAGCTACATGCTTCACCTATTGCTACCAATAGCTAATATGATTAAAAATGACAGACAATCGGGGTTGTCAATTCCTCCTATCAAATCAAATCATGATTAAATAAAATTCAACACACAATAAACAGTAAACTCATAAATTAAAATGCTCAAAATCTTTTTTTTAAAAAAAATGCTCAAAATCTCACAAGAATCCAACAAACTTACAACTGAGTTCCCGATTACATGAAATTCACCTAGCCGAACGTCAAGCAAGGCGTCGGGGCTCAATCAACCACCCAATCTAATCTAATCCTAAGCTAGCCTAAGCTAAATACAAAGAAGAAGGGAAGAATTGGGAGAAAATAAAAGAAAAACGAAGAAAAACGGCTGAAGAATGATAGATGGAACCCTAAATGCAGAAAAGAAATATATATAGCATATGCCGATAACGTCTCGACGCTTCGGACTTGAATGATGGAAAACAGGCGCGCACTTCACTAGCGTCGAGACGCTATAAGCACAACGTCTCAATGTTAGGCCTTCTGGATTACAACGTTGAGCAGTTCCAGCCTTAACGTCGAGCAAGCTTTGGTTGCAGCGTTGAGACGCTCTTCGCTTGACCTTCGGCGTGCGTTAACTTTCGTTGGCTAAGGGAATTTTTGTCATTTTGCTTCACTTTAGCTCGTTTTCAACCCGAATCAGTCCCGAATTCATGTTTTAGACCTATAACAATTAAAGCATTTTTCGCACTGAATACAACGAAGATAAGCAAATTAAGAGGAAATAAATGTATAATAAATTTGCTCTATCAATTAGTTTGTTTTAAGTAGTGGTTAGCTAGTGAGGAGTTTAGAAATAAACACTCGCCTAATGCACAAGTTAGTAGAGTTTAAAATGAGGTGACTAAATGGGAGTTTAATCACTAACCTAAGGAGAATTGAAAATTTTCCATACAAAAATGCTTAGTGATCTGGAAATTGCATGAGAATTACTACAACAAAACATTTGGTGATAGTATAAAGTCCCTAATCTGAGCCTATCCTTTTCTGTCTATTCAACCCTTTTCCTGCCGTTTTCTTTATTTTTTAGCAACTTTCAGCTTCTGTTTATCTTTAGTTCTTCTTGCATTTAGTTAATAAACAAATTTTCCTCTGGTTACTGTTGGATTTCATTAAAACAGACTTAGAAATAGTGAATGTCGTAAAGCTGTTAGATGTGTACACTTGCACGTTTGTGAACTGTTTATTGCATATTTTAAACTCACATTATACAAGGCAACAGTTGGTTATGATCCGGATCTTGAGTTTGGGTCGCCAAGTAGATGATGAAATCACATCAAATCCAAAGAAACAAAATTGAAGGATCGAAACCATAATTGTAATGACATACTTGTAAGATGTTAAATTTGTGGTTAAATTATCAAAAATACCCATAGTGGGTTGATTTCAATTATACCCAAACTTTCAAAAGTTTCATTTTAGCCCTAGAAGTTTGAACATTGTTTCAGAATTATATTTGCAAATGTAGAAAACTTTTTTTTGGGGTATTCGAACCACAAACCTTTTATTCATTAGTACTATTACTAGTTGTATTTGCAATCGATTGGACCTGTTTGACCATATAGGCATGTGTCCATACATATACATACACATATATAACCTCTGTCGAGTTGTACTATGAAGCGGTGCATTTGAGCTACTTTAACCTACAATCTTTCAATCTTCTTTCTTCAAGGTCAGGCAATTATCTGCAACTTGCTTGAAAAGCTCTTGAACCTGTTTTAGTTCTTTCTCTGCAACAAACATTTCAATTACAATTGTTAGTTGTGTAGCTATGGCTAAATATCAATAGCACATCAAATAGAATGAAGGGAGCATGAAAAATTTAGGGCTTAAATTCTTAAACAAAATTAGTTAAATCGACACAAGCCATGTTGAGGATCTCACATTGAAAAGATAAATGGAGATCTCACAATTTATAAGATAGATGAGTTACTCTACTCATTGCCAAATGGTTTTGAGATGGAACCCCATGTTTCTAATATGGTATCAGAGTCCATGAAACCCAAACGGATCCGATCCAAGAATGATGAACCCAAAGAAGTACAATCTTGAATGGGCATGTTGAGGATCCGACGTTGGATAATTTGCAATTTGGCATGTTGTAAATATAAAGGCTAACAAGAAGTCGAGATAACACTTGCTGCTTTTGAAGTTCTTGACCTACAACATCGCTCTCAGCCTGGATAAATGGTTTCCAAATTGTTCCAAGAGAACAAACCTTAATTCATTGCTACTTTCAACTCCATCGCTGGAAATTTATGAAAATCAAAATTCTCTTAGCAAAATTTCTAAATAAAAGAAGATCTAAATTTTAGACAAATACAGGGTTGAATAGTAGATTCCAAATATCAACACAAATAATATAGCTCTTAAAAGTGGGGCTAAATATAACAGGCAGTTAAAAACAAAGAATTATTTAAAATGTTTCCATAATACTTTGGTTTATTGCCAATCCAAAATGCCATAGTTGCCCAAGTAGTATCTAAGGTTGGAAGGAAAAAATAAATTGAAGTTTCATTCATCTCCGTCCTTCAAATAAGAGTAGAAATAATACAAACAAGCTCAATAGGAACCTATAAAAACCAAGAAAATTATAAAATTCGGATTCCTTACTTTCTACCTATATCTCACTCTCGTTTCTAGCCGCAGACTCTCGGTACTTGCTCCCGTTTCTCGCTCTTTTCCCTACAATCTTGCTCTCGCCTTTTTCTTTATTTTCTTACACCCTCTTATAAGACTTCTCCTTCACTTGCTTCATCTTCTCCCTGGTTATTCTAAAACTCCTACGACTATTAATATAATGTAACTCAGAAAACTCCTTCAACAACACAACAGAAAAACAATGTTTCAGACCCATTCCACGAGCTTTTCCGACTCATTCTACCAATACTATTACAAAAAGTTGCATGCATCTTCATCTACATACCTGGTTCAATCTTTATCTACGTCCCAACTGATTGAATCTTTCTAAATGCCAGACAAAGTTGAAGTGAGATTGAAAAAACGCATAACATTGTTCAAACTAAAAAAATAAAAATCATGTTCATCTATTTGCTTTGCTTAAATAGTTGGAGTTTATAATTAAATGGATTTGATTGTTGACATTGACTAACCAAAAATTGTTGGGCTTTGATGCTTCATTTACGACAAACGTACCTGATATGCAATCATCGTATGCAGAATATATATATATATATATATATATATATATATATATAACAAAGCGAGAAGTGAGAGCTGGCAATGTGAGCGAGAGGCAAGAGTGCTAAAAATATAACAAGGTGAGAAACGAGAGCGAGAGACAAGAGTGTTGGTCTGGAAGGGTCGCGCGATCCTAAAAATTGCACGATAACATCAGCAAAAGGTAAGACATTTTCCATTTGTGCCTCCCAAAAAGATTATCCGTACAATTTTTCCAAGAATCCATTAGACACAAATTGAAAGTTTAGGCCCCGTTTGATAACCATTTCGTTTTTTGTTTTTTGTTTTTGAAAATTATGTTTGTTTTCCCTCAATTGTCTTACCATATTTTTCATTTTGTTAAGGACATTTGAATTCCTAGCTAAATTCCAAAAACAAAAACAAGTTTTTGAAAACTATTTTTTTTAGTTTTCAAAAATTGACTTGGTTTTTGAAAACATAGGAAGAAGGTAAGATAAGCAAATAAACTTATAGATAAAAGTAATGTTTATAAACTTAATTTTCAGAAACCAAAATAAAAAAACCAAATAGTTATCAAATAGGACCTTAGAAATCTAGCAGCACCTTTTAAAGTTCATAAACATATTAGACATAAATCTAAAAGTTTAGGCATTTTTAACCCCGTAACAATCACTTTTTTTTTTTCTTCCTTTAGTTAGAAATTCTTCTTGGCATTGTGGTGCATCGTCGTTTCATAAACATTTGCATTTCTTCAACAAATCAACAGTAATCATACGATAGCAAACATCTTAATTGAACCAATTCACAACTTGCAGCTCTTGCTGGGCAATAATAATATATCATCATGAACCATTAGAAAATTGAAACACCAAAAACATTTCACTGTCTCAGTGACAGCTTTAGCAACATTCATTACAACATTGAAATAAAGAAATCCCAAAGAAAAGACCATTTCTATAGCTCGAAAATAAGTGACAATATATTTCAAATACCTTTACAATCCAACACCTATGGAATTCCCATTTATGCACCATATCTGCATTGATACTACAAACAAATGCTGCCAAACTACATTAGTAACTATCCAAGGGAGGAGAATACGAACAATGTTGTAATAGAACAAGGAATCTCGACAACTTCAATCTATGGGTCCTTGGTAACTCTTTCTTCACTTTGGTCTTGGCGTGCACTATCGATAAAGGTCGAGCAAAATCACCATCCCTTTCATCCTCGTCATTTCTCCTCAAACTCGACATCAATGACATTGGGTTGTGACTTAGAACCAGAACTACCTTTTCTTGAATTGTATTCCCCTTGCCCTTTAGGCTGCCACACTATGTTTCCACAGCCCGTGCAAGAAATAATTTGGTTCTTGTACCCGGCGAACTCCCTATTACAGGCCGGACAAGTACCCTGTACAAATTATTTAAACATCATTTAAGTAAAATATTCCTACGAGATTACAAGTTTAGTCCTTAAACTTTTAAGTTCCTATTTAATAGGACTTCAAACTCTAAAAAGTGTTTAATATGTCCTGTTTTTTAAATTTTTATTTTGTATCTAATAGGTCCTTGGCTTGTTGACATTTTAAAAAATTCATACACAAAATTCAATTTTATGTCTACATAATCCGTAAGTTTTTAAAAATATTGAATATATCGAGAAGCTATTTGACACATAATTGAAAGTCAAGGAATCTATTAGACATTCTTTTAATGTTTAAGGGACCAATTACTCACAAACTTGAAAGTTTAAGGACGAGTAATTTAACAAAAAATAATAGTAATAATAAATAAATATAACAATTAAAAGTTCAATGACTGAGGGAGGAACAGTATTTACAAGTCAACCAAGGTGTTCTTGGTCCAGCACACTCGACCCAAAGGCAATGCTCATGTTGACTCATTGGGAAGACTAAATAGATAGGCAAAATCCATTTCTGAATGACCACATACAATCCTAATCAGTGTTCAAGTAAATTTGTTGATGACATTCCAAATTCCATCGTACAAAGATTCTCTAATGCCCACATAACTATAACAAGGTTGATTAACACAGAAGAATATAAAAAGGTTGGTTTAAATTTAAATATTTATGCTCTCTCTAAAATTACAGTCCCCTCTATGCTGCCTTTCCAAATATTTATGATACCTCTATCTATTACATTAGAGAGACCTTGATATGGAGGTGCGGAATGAGAAGTCACAAGTTGGGATGTCAGATTCAGGAAAAGCTTCTTTGACACAGAAATACAAGAATGGCATCAATTTTTCTTTGAAGCTTAATCCTAATAGGATGGCAGCGAGAGGACCGAGCAGTTTGGAACCTTTCTTGCAAATCAGTGACGCTCAATAGGTTAGAGAGATGGAGATTCGTATTGTTTGGAAGAGCCACCTCCCATTTAAAAATGGACAGCGTGTAATTCCGATACTTTGTTGCATAGGGGAGTTTACGAATATGTGGGCTTGGGTCTCCAAACTTTTCTTGCACATGACACACAAATATTGGAGAGTGAACTAGCGTTCTTATCTTTTGGGTTGATGCTATCGCGACTTAGCTCCCATTAAAAGAACTTGACTATTTCAGGATATTTACCTCACCAAATATCATTGTATAAATGGTTCACAAAATTGGTATTGCCTCTTGAATAAATCTTTGTTGAGTGAGATGACGAGAGTCGAGAAGTATTTTGATGGATCTTTGGACCATATCCATTTGTTCTCTTTCATTGGGGATCACGAGAGTAAGGGCTACCAAAAGAATGTTCCATTAAACTAGTTCATCATCACAAAAATTTCTGCAGATTATCAAGTCTCGAAATAAACAGGAATTGCTCCAAGACTCGCTAATGAAAGCTGAAACATTGGTAGAAAAGGAAAACGAAAGCCATCAAGACTTCTCAAAGGAGAAATTGACCATTAAAGGGTATGTTAGGTGGCTTCTTTTTTTCTTTTTTTTTTTTTTTTGAAAAGAAACATCAAGAGGAATAAATATTCATTAGGTGGCTTCTTTAACAAGATTAATTTTAAGTGTTTACACAATTTTGAACTATAACCAGCGAAATCATCACAGAAAGTTGATAGGATATTTAGTAATTAAACAAATGCATAATCTCACGCATACAACAGAAAAGAATGAGCAAGGTGCAATACCTTTATTACAAGGCTATTGGCAAAAGTCCCGATGAGTAGTGGACCAGCAAACGGTAGTATCCATGTTGCAAAGATTAAGAATCGGAAAAGCCATCCAGACAATGCAAACCAAAGGAAGAATATTGTCTACAAGAAAAATAGAAAGGTGAATTGACGATGTGACACAGGAAAAAGGGAAGAAAAGAATAAATTAGGTGCAGAAAATTCATTTAGTGTCTTTATTCATAGTTTAATCCGGAGTGTATTTAGGAGTTTTATTTTTAAAGCTAGTTTTAGTTATAGTAGAAAACTTCAATATCTTGAAATCCAATTTCTAATTAGAATTTCCAATTCTAATAGGATTTCTATGCCCTGGTATAAGTCTAATAAGTTTCTTAGATCAATTATGTTTGTTCATCTTTAGATACAGATGCTGTAAATTTGTCTAGCAATTATTATGTATACATAACTACAGTTTTAATTAGTTTCCACCAGGCGTCGGCGGTGGCAAGAAAATTCAACCCTAAAAGTCCAGGTGGGTTTCTAAGATGTTGTAGTGGATTCGGCAGTATTCCCCTAATTTTCTGCTCTTTTTTCTAACAAATAATAACTAAGAATCTGATTTCAGATTGTGACAGTTGCAATTTGCAAAAGCCCTCTCAAAAGTCACAAACCCTCGTATTGAACCTAAAATTAATTCTGATTGACTTCCTTTGACGTACTCATCACAGTATCCACCACAACTATCAACTCCCAGAATAAATAGATTTAAAAATATATATATATAAAACTTATATTCTAAATATACAATTTAAATTTTGTAACAATGGTATCCAAATCAAATTACAACATTTAAAATCGAGAAACTCCAATGATGTAGGTCATTTATGTACTATTTTGTAGTGTCGTTGGATTTTACCACAGTAACAATTATAATAACAGTGAGAATAGCTATTTCTTTCGGTTATCAGGTTTGTTGGTGGACTAGAAGTAGGGTTGAACATCAATTTGGTTTAATCGGTTTCGGGCCCAACCAAGAACCAAACTGATTGGCTCAGTTTTTTCGCAAAGGGAGAATCAAACTGATGTCCAATTCGGCATAGAATTGATTATTCGATTATGCTCGATTCAGTCATCCAATTCTGGGCCTACCGATGTGACAGCAAGGGACGACAAAGATGAGGAACGCCCATGGATATGTGAGACGGCTACAACGTGGAGACAAAGACGTTTGCAGAGTGGCAACAAAGACGTTTGTAATGTGGCAACGACTGGTGAAGCTGAAAAGAACTAAACCCATAAAGAAAGAGAGATACGAAGAGCGAGAGAGATGAAGGGGCAGCCAACTGATAAAAGTCTATGTGGAGATGGCGATGAAGACAAGATTTGAAACCTAGAGAGAGAGAGAGATGAAGAAAGGCTGGGAGGGGCAGTCTGCAGCTAAGAAAAAGTGATGATGTTTTAGGGTTTCTTTTTTATGGGGTATATATATACCCGCAATTTGGTTTGGTTTTCTCGGTTTTTTGAATCAAAACAAAAAATATTCAGTTTCTTGAAAACTAAAATTGAGATGTCCAATATAATATGAATAATCAAACCAAACTAGTCTGGTTTGGTTGGCCAGTGTTTTGGTTTTTCTATGCACCCCAAGGCAAAATTAAGCCTTTAAGCCCCAAAAGAATGGCCAAACCAAACTAATCATTCATTTCTTATGATTTCTACGTCAAAGTAGTATAAGAGCTGCACTCATCCAACCTAGGAAGGCATCAGCAAGATTCCACAGGAATGGGAGGGCAATTCTGTGACCTACAGAAAAGTTACAGGCTGCCAATCTTGAACTTCAAAAGTGCATCCTTCCTCTAGAAGGATTGGACAGAAGAAAAACTAATCTCAAGCTCAACTCAAATAGTTCGAAGCTTCATTCATCTTTGACCAACCTCATTGGAGGAGGTAAGTTAACTCAAACAGTTAAGTTTCCCTTATGGTACATGGCTTCTCAATATAGAATGAAGGGGGGGAAAAAGAAGAAAAAAAACCCTTCCCTTTCTGTTTCTCTTCAAACCCCAAAAAATGATTTCATAAAGACTGGGAAAACTAGCATCTCCACAATGCACTAGAGAAACCCCAAGAACTCGACTTAGAAGGATCACAATTTATGCCAATGATCAAACTTTTTCCTCTATTAATCTTAAGGCCAGAAATAGACTTAAAAGAAAAGATCTTTCAGATGAACAAAAGAACATTCCTCATCAGCAATTTGAAGGTGTGAAAGATGAGTTCTATCTCTATTCTCTCCCCACTAGAACTTCACAATAACGCCCTTCTCCACTCTTGTTGAGACCACCATGTTAAGAATATCTACCACCGTTATGGAAAGGAAAGAGGAGAGAGATCATCTTACCTAAGACCTCTTAAAGCAAAAAATCTTACCTTGAAAATTTATGAACCTAATACAACTAAATCCAAAATTTCCATTTAAATCCAAAGCCCTTCTTCCAGAGGAACTTATTTAGGAAATCCCAATCAACATGATCCTTAAGAATCTATTTTCAAGATCACACTTTCCTATCTCCTCTTTCTGTAGTCCTCAATAGCCTCATTACCAATTAGCACCTTATCCCGACTTTGTATTCCTGCAATAAAGGCTTCTTGAGAGTTAGAAATAGTACTAGGGAGGACTTTTCTCAATCTACCTACCAAAGTTTTAGCAAATAAACTTTGGCTTATAAATCAAGTTTTTTATGACTACAAGATCATATGAATACAAACTCAAAATTTTTTCCAAAAAAAAAAAAAAGAATACAAACTCAAAAATAAGTTCAAAGATTCAACCTTGTTAGAAATTTGAAGATCACAACAGAAGTATCTCAAATGCTCCAATTTCCAATTCTTTAGTCTTCCTATAAGCATTTCCTTGGATAGCTAACTCTAAGTTTTTGTAATTATCCTATATTCTTTTTATTATAGTCAATTGGAGAGCTTTTTGTACTATCCTCGATTGTTCTATGGATAGATACTTAGTCTTCCCTCCTTTGTATGTCTTTCCAAGTTATACTGCATATATATATTGATAAGAGTAGATTACAAGTAAATACCAAAACCAAAACAACATATACAACACAGCTTGGCATATTGTAGAAGGAATGGACACCCACCTGTCCAACCAGTAATCTTGAAGAATACCACGAAAGTACTTACTCTGGGATGGACAATCTACACTTCAGCTAACATAAAACCACAAAGGTTTTCTTTGAATTGAATGCAAGCCTTTCAAACAATCAAACATACTCACGATTCTTTCAGCATATTGAATGAAGGTCCCATAATTTCCGCCTATTGCTCCCAAATTCTCCTTTCTCCAAAACATCAAAGGTAATCCACAAAGCTTTATCCAACCCCCATAACATGGATTTCCATCTTAATGAAACCCCCACTAAATTTCATCCTCTCTTCTAACAAAGTTCCTTTGAGTCCTTGACAATCCCTTAAAGGCAAATCTCTAAAAATGGATTGAGCATACAATCTTCATGAATTATCTTCCTCGCCCCTCGGGGCTTCCATGTAGGCAAACCAATCACAGTGGAAATGAAGTCTTATCACGACTATGGCATGTTCCCAATCAATTTGAGCACACTCAAATTTCTTCTTCACAATGCATTCTTTTTTCTCCAACTCCCCTTCCTTTACTTTGTATTCTTCCTTTCCCCATTGAATTTTCCTCCCTCCCAAATGAAATTCTCCCCCTTCAAATCCATTCTTCCCCTGCTGAAATTAACCTCATTCTCATATTAGCTTCAGCCTTATGATAATGAATAATTGCGGGAGAGAATTCTCCACCTTATTTAACCCCCTTGCACCCAAGAAAAAAAAAAATCTAATAACTACAGAACCATGTGTCCACAAACTCAAAAACAAAGTTAAAAATTTAACCTTGATTAAAAATTTGAAGAGAGCCACAAAAAAACCTATCTTAAATGCTCCAACTTCTGAAATCTTTAATCTTGATTCTTAATAAGGAGAAATTATCCATCATCTTAAAGAATTATTAATAATAGAATTAGGATGCCAAAAGCATTTTGAGTAGGAGAATTTTGAAGATTCTTTTTTGGGCATCATAAACTAGGAATTTCAATGCACTCATTTCGCATCTTCAAGAACATGGCTACAGGGGCCATCGTTCTTATCTTAAAAATAAAGTGAAGTGATGCCATACTATTGCCACTCTAAGAACTAACTAAACAGAGATCACCAGTGACACCAAGAATCTTAAAAACAAGAACGCATATCTAAAATAAAACCTTATACCACGTACCACAAAACTTTTTCCTAATGGCGTGTCCATAAATTCATTGAGTTGCCTCCTATACTGCACAGACCAAGAGAAATAAGAGTGAGTGATAAGGGACGGCACTGATACTAGCGAACAAAACAGATAACAAAGCAACAAAATTCAATAGACATCTTAAAGATAAGACCACCTAATATTACAGACAACCAAGGAAAAAAAAACTATGATCTTCATTCTACTTCAGTGGAAACTAGTAAATTATAAATCTTAAGACATCGAGCATTGACACTCAGACTGACTGCTAATCTCATAGAGGATTAAATTAAGAACGTATCCTTCATACAATTTCAGAAAAATACCAAAACCTCAATTCCACAATCAATATTAATTGAGCAGGCCCTATCTACACAAATTCATTTCACAAGCACGAATACCAATCAATCCGCAGTACAAACCATTGGCCAATTTCTGCTAAAATCCAATGTAAAATTACGCCAACGCAGTCCAATTCCAAACTCCCTATCAATCTCGCGCGCCCGGTCGGCTGCCGATTGAGCAACAGAACTAACACGGCGCGATACAGAGTAGCGCCGATCAAGGCGCTCCGCAGTTTTCCTCGCCTCGAAGACGAATTTCTCGAAGCCATCGTTGGCGCCTCGCCATACTTTGTTCCAGGCCTCGCCAAAAGCATCGCCGTTGTTGCCACCGCGGCGGTATGCCTGAACGAAGCCAACACTCCTCCGGAAAGGGATAATTAAGGGTCTCATCCTCCTCGGTCGCAATGGAGCTTGCAGCGGTGGCTGCCATGGCGGCAGAGCTGTAGAAGCTATCATCCCAAGTTGTATTACTGTTGCTTGGATTTTCGCTTCTTCTACTTCAAGTTATAGCTTTTGCGTGTACACTCGCTGGAAGAAGGTCTCTATCGCTGGGGCAGGCTTGCGTCTGCGGTCAGAATGCTTTTTCGTTTAAAAATTAATTTAGATCATTTTTTTCTTCTGAAATGATAATTTAAATAAATTATATAATATATGTTAAACTTTTTAATTAGGGAAAAAATACATTTTTGGTCCCCGAGTTTGAGTTAGATTTCATTTTGGTCTCTAAGTTTTCAAACTCGACAATAGTGTCTGATATTTGGATTTTGTTGCATTCTAGTCTCTCCATCTATTTTTCCCTTAGACATTAACGAATTTGGGGCCTATTTTTATTTAAAAAATTATTATTTTTTATTATTTTTCTTTTTCTATTTTTCTATTTTTTAATTTTATTCCATCTTTCTTCTCCTTCTTTCTTCCTTTCTTCTTCTTCACCACCACCACCCTACCTCGCCGTCGACCGTTCTTTTTTTTTTCTTTTCATTTTCTTTCTTTCTTCTTCCTCTTTCTCTCCTTCTCCTTCCACTTTTTTCATTTTCCCTCTTTGTTTATTCTTCTCTTTTTCATTTATATATAAATTAAAAAAAGAAGTCGATCGCTAAAAGGCTCGTTCCATATCTGTCGTTCCGATAGTGCAACGAGGCCGCAACGGCAGCCCAGATCGTGTGAGTCTCAGCTCAACGACAATCTAGATCGCGTGGGTCTTAGCTCAACGGAAGTCCAGATTTTGTGGGTATCGGCTCAACGACAGTCCAGATTGCGTGGGTCTCGACTCAACGGTGGCATCCTCGTGCGAACAGACCCTGTTAAGCAAATTGTCAACTGCAAGTGTATGGGCCCAAGTTATAATATAATGATTAAAAATCGAATGTCGTCCTCTAGATTGGTTTTCTAGCTCACCTAATTACTAAAGGTATATTTGCCCAATTTTATTTAGAGAAAAGATTCGAGTATGATGCAAATTAATTCAAAATTACTCAAAGAAATTAAAAGTGTGAAAACTTAATGGAGAAAAGCCTTAGGGAATTGATTTCACCTATTAGATGCATGAATTAATTTAGTGATTAAATGTGATTATTGAACATGTAATGATTTCATAAACCAAGGATTACTAATTATTAAATATCTCTCCCGAGCACGATTAATTCTTTATGCAAAATTAAGAAATTGATATCCTTATCTAATTTCTACAACTAGCATAAGCCTTAGAGTTCAATCCTTTTAACGGTTTCCCAAGCAATCCTAAATCTCCCGATTATAGAATCACCTAAGTCATGCAATTGATAAATCCAATCTAAACTACCCTCTCCCGAGCAATTAGTCTAGATAAAATAACAAATAATCAGTGATCAAGAGATTACAAGCATTAAGCATTCAATTGCATAAATAAAAGGCGTTACAAACAGTCACAAAAATCCCTAAATCAATCCATACAATCTAATGGCTACATCAAGTCCCTAAGATACGAGAATTAGCTACACATGGTCTCGATAACACAAGCAAAATATGCCATAAATCTCATAATAACAGTACAAGAAACAAAGGGAGGAAGAATAAACTCGCTAGCTGTGATAACCGCATGTTCCCATCACGATCCCCACGATCTAAGCTCCGAAAATCAGCTCTCCTCAGTCTCCTCCGTGTTCTGGTCAAGTTTCCCTCTCTTTAGTCGTATTTTTCTCTCCAAAAGGCCTCCCCCAACTGAGCTGCCTTGTATTCTATTTATAAGACAGATTTTGTCGCGACAGCGTCTCGACGCTGTCGCGTTGTACGCCCTAGTAAATCAGGAAAGTGTTGCAACGTCGAGACGCTATGGTCAATTGCACGCCTACTGCCTTATGCAGCAGCGTTGAGACGCCCAAGGATAGCGTCTCAACGCTACCCTCTCGGATTGGGCCCTTGAACCTTGCTTTCTTTTATCTCATTTCTTCACTTGATTTTATTCTTTTTGCATCCAAATCACCGGTATTCATCAAAACATCAATCTCCATCCAAAAGCTTGATTCCTACAAAATTAAACCAAATGTACATAAAATTGGCCAAATAATCCTCAAGACTAACACTAAAAATACTATAAAATATAGCTCAATCATTGGACCACAAAGATCCGAATGTATCAGTTCAAGTGGTTCTTTGGCCCTATAACCTTTTCCAGTAAAAGGCCTCTTGGTCATTTTACCCTCGAGACACGATTCACAGGATGGTAAAGATGTATCTTCTATATCAGTTAGAAGTCCATTTTTAACCAAACGATCGATCCGATCGATGTTAATATGACCAAGACGAAGGTGCCAAAGATACGTATTGTTACTTAGAGGAGAAATCTTTTGCCTTTTATTTTGCGTTTCGGCCGTTTTAAACATTTCATGACTTAAAATAGCCTTAGCATCAGTAGGTCTTAACACAAATAAATTATTCTCACGCTTAGCTGAACAAACATAAATTCCATTCCGAGAAATCAAAGCTTCATTAAGCAAGAATGAAATATTGTAACCTTGTTCAAGTAAAGCAGAAACAGAAATAAGGTTCCTTTTAATTCTAGGAACCAAAAACAAGTTCTCTAAAATCAAAAACTTATTTCTAAAAAATAATTTTGCAGCTCCCACTGCACAAGCTGAAACGACTTCTCCTGTTCCAACCTTGAGAGTCATTTCACCATCTGCCAGCTGCTGGAAATCATTTCCCTGAAAAGAAGAGCAAACATGATTAGTGGCTCCCGAATCCAATATCCAGGCAAACTCATCATGTTCTACGAGACAAGTCTCTAATACCAGTAAATCGAATTTACCTTCTTTTTCTCTCTTCTTCTCTGCGAGGTAACGAGGACAGTTGCGCTTCCAATGACCATCTGCATTGCAGTGGAAGCATCTGCCTTTGTCGGCCATGACCTTGGCCTTACCCTTACCTTGCACAGCTTGTGCAGGAGCCTTCCCCTTGTCTCCCTTCCTCTTCTGGATTTGCTTCGATGAAGAAGCTTGAGGTACAGATTTAGTCCCTGAGGATGAACCCTTCAGGAACTTCTTTTTGGAATGGGCCACATTGGCCTCTCCTTTTACCACATTTTTGCCCTTGCTTTTCTGCAAGGACTCATAAATCTGTAACTCCGAGAGGAGGGTAGTCAGGTTGAACTGAATCTTATTCATGCTCGCGTTCGTCCTGAAAGACAGATAGCTCGCTGGAAGCGAGTGAAAGATGAACGCAACCTGACTGCGCTCGCAGACTACCCCGCCATTTGCCTCAGCAATATTGAATTGGTTAACCATGTCCAGGACATGTTCCCGAACAGATTGACCTTCCTGCATCTTGGCATTGAAGACGTTCTTCAAGGCATCGTGGTGGAGCTGGTAGGACGGGAGTCCAAACATCTCCTGCAGGGGATTCATAATTTCCCTGGCTGTTTCCACGTTCTCGTAACGCTTGGCCAATACTTCAGATAAGCTGACCAGTATGTAGACTTTGACCTTTTCATTGGCCTTAGTCCAGCGTTCGTAGGTGTCTTTTACTGCCTGAGCGGCAGTGCGAGGGGGAACGGGAGGACACTCCTCCGTTAAGACGAACCTTAAATCCTCAACCACGAGTATGGTATTTAAGTTCGATTTCCATTATGGAAAGTTTTCGCCAGTAAGTTGTTCGTTTTTAAGCAAGGAAATTATGGAGGAAGACATTGCTGAAAAACAAACAATTGACCGTATTAGTTATCTTTGCCTTAATCCATCACACAAGCAATACAAACAATTGCATACATCCAATCAATTTTGCAAACAAACAATCAAAGAACCCTAATAAAACTATGATTGTGTTTCGCAACGATGCTTTAGAGGTTTAGAAGAACAGCCACCGAAGGGTGATCAGTTGTTCCTCCTCTAAAATGAGACTCTTCTCAGTCAATTTCTAATACCAGAATAACTCATATTCCATTAGATATTAACCACCGTTGTTCGGTCAAGGATTTGTTAACAATTAACTCCTCCCCGTAAGTGTAACCCTCCCACTTTCAGATCTCAGAGGCACGGACCAACAGGCTACCGTTAGGAAAGACAACTGTTGGTAATTAGCCTAAGCGACCCTATCCTATTCAGGAGTTCACGGTGTTCCGAATCCTATGGTCAGGCCCTCCGAAGGGGTGGTTGCTCCAGGGCAACACGCAGGCGGATCATAGGAATCTCACGTTGTGACCTAGGGTGGAGACCGAAGGATACGTTGACACGCGTCCCGCTCCCACTTACTATAGTTACTTTCCCCATTCACCTTGGTATTGACCCATGCAAACACTCTCCGAAGGGAGGCCGCTCTACGACGACACGAAGCCGAGCATGGATCTCACGGTGTGAACTATATAGGGACGTAGGAGCAAAACTCGATTTAAATCAAGTTTTGTAATTTTCCTCCCACTAAAGTAACCTATCAGGTATTTTAGGGTTTGATTAAACCTAGATAAATCCGGCTAAGTCATTTATCTAAGTCTAGTCCTATTATAACTATTATAATAAGACCTAATGTCTAGGTGTATTAAACAAATTTAATTTACCTAGCGACATTATTTTAACATTAACCTGTGATTAATTCAACTCCGGTGTTCCAGATCAGTTCCCAGGTAGGAGGTGTTCCGTATACCGTCAACTTAAATACCTTCAATCCTTAGACAGAACTTCACTGGTAGAGTTCCCTTATAATCTCAGGAATGTTTGTCCTACTTAGTTCATTAAAACTATTTTAAAACTAAGTAAGAATTTCTAATCCTATTAGAAAATGATCTTAGGTCTAATTAATTTTAACTCATCAAAATTAATTCATTTTAACCTAAGATCCTATGTGAGCATGCATATCTTGATTATAGATTGACGGTTTCTAATCATAAATTTTAAACTATTTCAAAATTTTAATGATTAGCCCTATAATCATGCATACTATAGTTTAAATCAATTAACAATCATATTCAAATTAATCAAATTTAAACTATATAACTTTGCATTGCATGAAAATTAATATAACCCTTATATTAACCTATGGATGTTTCATGCTCAATGCAACTTGATTTCCATTTTTAATAAATAAACAATTTAATTATTGCCAAAAATGGTAAATCAAAGTAGCATGCTGCAAACAATTCATTTTAATATAACTCTTATATTAAATCTATGTAATTGCATGCATCATACTTTTCCATTTTCATGAATTTAATATAACTCAAATATATATTAAAACAATCATGAAAATCCATGCATTATCATCCAAATATTATAATCACATTATAACATACATAATGCATGAGCATGCTTTATATCCTAAGGTGGGATTAAAATTTAAATGACATCCACAAAGCATTTAAATAGCGAATAAACCGGTTTAATTGGCCCCTAGGATAATTAAAGCAAAAATTACACTAATTAAAGCTTTAAAACTATCCTATTACATAAAGTACAGCTCCAAAACTGGTCCAGAATCCACGAACCGAGCCGAACCACTTCGAACCGGACTTGAAAAACTCGAACCGCGCCCAAACCGGGTTGAACCGGACCAAACCGGTCCCAACTCAACCATTTCACACGAACCGAACCGGCCAGTTAGGGTTTCAACCCACGTCTGCACGAAAATCCCAACTACCGCACGAAATCGCGACAGCGTCGAGACGCTGTAGCGATAGCGTCCCGACGCTGGCGCGATTTCAACAATCCGTAGCGTGAAATCGCGACAGCGTCGAGACGCACAACGCCTAGCGTCCTGACGCTGTTGCGTCGGGAGCTGTTTTCTGGGCAAAACCGCGGCTGTGCTTCACCGAATTGATGCAATCCCGCTGCGATTTTCATCGATCTTCAAGCGAAACCTAGACCCGGACTTTACAGACTCGATTTACAGAATTTTTGCCCAAAACGCAGGGGCCTTTACATGATCAAATCATTTAAAAAACTGTAAATCTAAGGCCAAATCAAACCAAGACAGTTTATCGCAAACCATACATTCAAAATGCAATTAATCCCACCTAACAAAGCCAATCGCAAATCTCAAAACAACGTTTAAAATTCCATAGGGCTCTGATACCAATTGTAGGGATAAACAACCCTAGGCAGCGGAAGACGTCAAAGACTTTTTCGAATAAAAACGCCGATTGGGATACCAATACGACGGCAAAACAAATTTACAGCAGAAAATAAATATAACATGTTGTATTACTGATATAAAACATGCTATAAACCGAAAACATAAACTAGATCTCATCTAAAATGGATCCTATCGATCCTAGATCAAGAAACACTTACCCTTGAAGAGTTCTTTGATCGTTTCGCCAAGATTTTCCCCGGAATGCTCAGAAAAACAGCAGCGAAAGGACTTTGATTTCGCTGTAAAAGCCTCACGAACACCACCACCAAGGATTCACCGGTATTCTCTTGAAGGTTACACGTAAGGGGCTTGTGGGAGCACAATCTCTAAGGATTTCTCTGGAAAAATTTTCTGTGTTCACAGAGAGAGAGCAAAAACGAGAGAGGGCGAGAGAGAGGGAGAGATTGCGTGAGACTGGGATGATCAAAACTGAAAGTGTCCCCTTTCTCTTTTACCTAACGATGAGGAGAGGAAAACCAGGGCCACTTCACGCAAATCATCAGGTAACTGATCAAATCAGTTACCTGATATTTTAATTAATTATAAATTAAAATCCAAAATTCTAATTATAATTAATTATATTTAATTAATCAATATTAATTAAATCAACATTAATTTAAATCCTATTTAAATTAATATCCCTCTTTAACCTATAGTTTAATTAAATCAAATTTAACTAAACTAAATTAATTAATTAATTCAAAAATTAATTAATTAAAAATTAATAAAATTGAATATCATATATTCAATTATTATTCTCTCTCATAAAACTATAGTATTAATGTACATCCAATGCACATTAATTATAACCTATAGTTTGAATATGAATCGAATTCATATTTTAGCTTAATATTCGAACACCTTCGAATATTCAATCCTTCCTTAGAAATTTACCTCAACGCCCTTATAGAGCTACCGATGGGACCTGATGGACCTACAGATCAGAAGCTCCAACGATATGAGATTAGTTGGCTAAACTCATTAACCAAGTTAATCAATATTCGTTAACTGTGGTTCACTCCACTAAAGAACCACAGCTGCACTCTTCTCACTGCAGATATATTTCTGTGTCCACGGATATCGACCGTCAACAGCAAGTTAGCCCTTCACGTGTGTTCGTATCCCAGCTAAGTCAAATTATCGTTTTACCCCTGGGGTACCTCTTGATCCTTAAGTACCAGTGCTCCTCTAATGAACAACCAGTTTGAGGTCCAACCAACAAACAGAAATCCCTCTCGTGCCATACAGAGGGTAGGGCCCATTGTTCAAGACCCGGAGACACCACTTAAGGGAACACACCTCTACTTACCCTAATATCGGGAAGGAGTGAATTCCATCTTGTAAGACTATGTTCCCAGCTCCCCACTCGGTCTTGTCCCCAAAATGGTAGGCTTATTGAGTCGGCGAACAGGTCACTCTCACCCGTACAAATCAAAGGACAATCCCTCATGGACAGGAGTCCATAATCCACTCAGGATTAAGGCCAAGTTGCCTAGGTCATCCTAGTGAAATAGAAACCGAGCTAACTAACAGTGTTACAGTTAGTGGTTAACTATTTCGCGGTCCGGTCTTTGTGCAAACTCATTGCACAAGATACCCCCACTCGCATGTCAACTACATGAACGCGTTGGATCACTACGTTTGTATCAATATACAAAGCGGGCCGTATCCATAGTGTCACCAGGACAAGGTACCCAGCCTTATCCCTATACTACAGACCCTTTAGGCTAAAACTTGAACATTGATCCCCGTATGTCCCTACATACTAGTTCAAGCCTCATTCTATTAGCCTTGGATGTTTAGTTTATTGGATTAGGGTTAATAAGACAAGATATAATACAAACATTGAATAATACATTACTTTTATTAATGTTCGGTCAAATGAACATTTACTATCTACGAGTTTTAGGGCATAAAACCCAACAGGTGGAACTAGTGGTGCTGGAGGTATTCTCCCACCATTTTGGTCAATTCCACGATTTTGTTGGTCAACAGGAGGATCGACTCCATGCTGGTTCATTGGAAGTTCTTGAATATAAGCAGCTTCTTCAAGATGTTCCCATGCGCTTAACTCCCGTGGTTCCATTTTCTTTTGCATTTGCTCTATACGACGACGACAAAAGGTTCTTTCTATCTCATGATCTAGCTCGAAGAGTTGATACCCTTTGCTCATGCACCAACTTCAACCTGCAAAATAAACTGCAAATCAAAGTTAGATTCTCTTAAGATAGAAATACGGTTGCAATCAAATCGCAATTTCAACAAACAAAAACTAGTTTCACTTTTAGTCCTCGGCAACGGCGCCAAAAACTTGATGCGATTTGTAGACTGAAGGTGGATGTTGGAAAATATGGAAAATAGAAATTAAAGATGAATTCAACCAACCAAGTGCAAGTATATACTATCGCATGTAGTAATAAAAACTCTGGAAATATTCCAAAGGTATCGATCCCACAGAGACTAAGTTTAGACACAGATTTGAAGAAGAAACTGCTCTTAAATTGCTTAAAAAGGTAACCAAGGAAAATAATTGATGTTGGGGTTTTTGGAAAGTAAAAAGTAAACAAGTAAAAAAGAAATAACAACAATAATAAAAGCGAGGTGTTCAGTAAAGCTTCAACCTTAAGGCAAATAACTCTAGTAATGGCTTATTCAACCTAAGTCTAAATATGCATTGGGTCAGGTTTAATTCCTATTTAGCTTTGTGATAACTCTTAGAAATAAGAGTTATTGGCCATTCTTTTGGGGCTTAAAGGCTTAATTTTGCCTTAGGAAATTGCTATTTGAGTTGGGTATTGATGAATTTTTGGTGCTTAATGAAAGTGCTTATTGATGGCTTTAAGTGTTTAATTTCCCGTTAATTTCGGATTTAAACTAACTTGGAGCTCCAGTTTCTTTGCAGACTATGCTGTAGCATGAGCTGGACAAGGCAATCAGCTGGAGCTGATTTACACGTGGAAAGCTTCACTTAATGAGGTGTCAAGTCCAGCTGTTGTAAAAGGGTATTCTTACCTTTTTATGGGTATTCCATGTGGGCTTGGAGTGTCTAATCAGCCCTCACTCCCACATTTGTGGCTGGGTATATAAGGAAAGAGGACCAAATTTGGAAAGGAGCTGAAAAAGAGGGGAGACTGACCATTGGGAGCCGAAATTGGAGCAAAAACAGAGGAAGAGAAGAGGAGGACTGCCGTGGAGCTTCTATTCAGCTTGGGAAAGCTGGATTTTATCTTGGGCACTTCTTCCTTAGCCTTTTCTTCTCATCTTTTATCTCCCTATTGATATTAGTTGTGGTAGAGGCTGAAAACATGTTGTGTATGAGCATTTTCTGCCATATTGAACTTGTTTCTTCTTTGATCATGAGCTAATCCTCTTTAGGTGAGGATTAGGGAGCTTGTATTGTAACGAAGGGGTGTTGTAGTCGAACCATGCTAATTTCATCTTAAAGTAGAGTGTGTTTCATTGTTAAAGCTGGAATTTCGTTTGGCCAACCATTTTCTAGCATTGTTATTGATTGTTTGGGAAAACATTTAGTAACCGAATACTTTGCTTTACCTTAGTCTTTAACGATCATGAAAATGAGTGGGTATTTAGGAATAAATCACCACCTAGGGCACTAATCAGATTGAGCTAATAATAAGGGGTTAAATGGGAGTTTAATCGCCTTAATCTTTGGAGAATTGGAAAATTCCCGTTGAAAAATCTGGGTGAGATGAATTAGCACAGTTTTTGCTATAGCAATCCCTGGAACAATACAGAGTATCCCTAATCCGAGCCTTACCTCTTCTCTGTTTTCAGCCGTTTTTCTTGCATCATTTGCTTTCAATACTCTTTAATTTCATCTAAATTAGTTTACAATTGTGTGCTTTAGTTGGTAAATGATATTTTTGTCCTTGGTTACTTGAATTTCGCCGAAAAATCACGCTTATGAGTAGTAAATTTAATTAACTTAATCCTTGTGGAGACGATCTTGAATTACTTATCACTTGCTGCCATGATGTGTATACTTGCACGTTTTTGAGCTATTTGTGAAAATTTCTTACATAATTATAATCACATTGCACAAGGCAACAAGTTTTTGGCGCCGTTGCCGGGGATTGAGTAGATTTTCGCTATTTTTAAGCTAAATTTCGATGAGATTGGTGCTAAAACAGAATCTAAACTTTGTTGTTTAATTTTGCAGGTGTTGGTAGCTGTTTATGAACGAATTCCCTGATTTGGAATTCAATTTTGATCCCGAAATTGAAAGGACTTTTCACAGGAGAAGAAGGGAGCAAAGAGAAAGGAACAACAGGATGGATCCGCCGCCTCTTTTACCTCCGGGAGTTCAAGGAAATCAGCCACTTAATCCTGAGATAAATCAGCAACAAGGGATGGATATTCAAGCCGAGAATCCTGTTCTTATAGCTAATGACAGGAGAAGGGCTATCAGAGCTTATGCAGTCCCTACTTTCAATCAGTTGCATCCGGGGATAGCAAGACCAGAGATTCAGGCTCAGAATTTTGAGATGAAGCCTGTGATGTTTCAGATGCTGCAAACAGTGGGTCAGTTTCATGGGTTACCTTCAGAAGACCCGCATTTGCACCTTAAATCTTTCTTGGGAGTAAGCGACTCATTCAGAATTCAAGGAGTTTCCCAAGACGCGTTGAGGCTAACTTTATTCCCTTATTCTTTGAGGGATGGAGCTAAGGCTTGGTTGAACAACTTTGCCCCCGGCTCTATCACTACTTGGAATGAGCTAGCCGAGAAGTTCCTGATCAAGTATTTCCCTCCCACAAGGAATGCCAAGCTTAGAGCGGATATATTGTCTTTCAGGCAGTTTGACGATGAATCATTCAGTGAAGCTTGGGAGAGATTCAAGGAATTGTTGAGAAAATGTCCTCACCATGGTCTTCCCCATTGCATTCAGATGGAGACTTTTTATAATGGGTTGAACATGGCCACTCAGAACATGGTAGATGCCTCTGCCAATGGAGCTTTGTTGTCCAAGACCTATGACGAAGCTTATGCTATTTTGGAGAGAGTTGCTACAAATAGTTGCCAATGGTCGGATTCAAGAAGCATGGGTGGAAAGAAAAACAAAGGTATCCTTGAAGTGGATACAGTGACATCTTTCAATGCAAGATTTGATTCAATGGAGAGCATGATGAAGAAATTGAATTCGGGATTTGAAAGTTTACAATTAGCAAATTCTGGTGCAGTCCAGAATGCTGCAGCAGTTAACATAAGTCAAAATGCAGCAGATTCTTGTGTGTATTGTGGGGAGAACCATACCTTCGAGTTTTGTCCAGGGAATCCCGCCTCAGTATGCTATGTGGGAAATCAGAATGCCCCAAGGAGTAACCCCTATTCTAACACCTACAATCCCGGGTGGAGGAATCACCCCAATTTTGCTTGGGGAGGTCAAGGGAGTAGCGCCAACAATCAACAAGTGCAGCAGAAAATGGCAAGTGGATTTGGTAATCAAAATCAGCATGGAAGATCTGGAATATTTATGTGTTCAGCCGAAAACAGGGGATTTACAGGAAATTTCAGAGTTTAACCGAGCCTTTGAATCACTAGAATTGGCGGACAGAGCAGTTAAACCGATGCAACCATCGATTGTGGACCCTCCTAGGTTGGAACTCAAGCCACTGCCTTCCCATTTGAAATATGCATACTTGGGGGAGCAAGAGACATTACCCATTATTATCTCTTCAAATTTACTCCCTGAAGATGAAAAGGCATTACTGGAATTATTGGGAAAATATAAAAGAGCTATTGGGTGGACTCTAGCCGACATCCAAGGTATAAGTCCTTCCTTTTGCATGCACAAGATTAATTTAGAGGAGGGAAATTTTAAATCCATTGAGCATCAAAGAAGATTAAATCCGGCAATGAAAGATGTGGTGAAGAAAGAAATAATCAAGTGGTTAGATGCCGGAATTATTTACCCCATATCCGATAGCAATTGGGTTAGTCCAGTTCAGTGTGTACCGAAAAAAGGAGGCATGACAGTGGTGAAGAATGAAGCCAATGAATTGGTCCCTACTAGAACAGTGACGGGATGGAGAGTGTGCATGGACTATAGGCGTTTGAATAAGGCCACGAAGAAAGACCATTTTCCACTATCTTTCATTGACCAAATGTTAGACAAGTTGGCGGGTCAAGATTATTATTGCTTCTTAGATGGCTATTCGGGTTATAATCAAATCACCATAGCACCTCAAGATCAAGAGAAGACTACGTTTACTTGTCCGTACGACACATTTGCATTTAGAAGGATGCCGTTTGGTCTTTGCAACGCACCGGCGACATTTCAAAGGTGTATGATGGCGATCTTTTCTGACTTAGTTGAGACGATTATGGAGGTATTTATGGATGACTTCTCGGTTTTTGGAGAATCATTCCAAGCTTGGCTCACCAATTTGGGAAAAGTTCTACAAAGCTGTGAAGAAACCAACTTGGTACTCAATTGGGAAAAGTGCCACTTTATGGTAAGGGAAGGAATTGTTCTCGGGCATAAAATTTCTAAGCAAGGCATTGAAGTGGACAGAGCAAAAGTTGAGTTAATTGAGAAGCTTGAGCCACCTACAACAGTGAAGGGAGTGAGGAGTTTTCTTGGCCACGCAGGGTTCTATAGGAGATTCATCAAAGATTTCTCTAAAATTTCAAAGCCCCTTTGCTTATTGTTGGAGGCTAACCGACCCTTTGAGTTTGGGGAAGATTGCTTGGCGGCGTTCAGCACTTTAAAGGAAGCATTAGTCACTGCACCTATTATATTAAGCCCGAATTGGAAGCTTCCATTTGAATTAATGTGCGATGCAAGCGATTATGCAGTGGGTGCAGTACTTGGGCAAAGGTACGAAAAAATCATTCATCCTATTTACTATGCTAGTAGGACACTTAATGGCGCACAATTAAATTACACCACTACAGAAAAGGAATTGTTGGCCATAGTTTTTGCATTTGAAAAATTTCGGCCATACTTAGTGGGGTCTAAAGTGATTGTGTTTACTGATCATGCTGCTATTAAGTATCTATTAGCTAAAAAGGATGCAAAGCCAAGACTAATAAGGTGGGTGTTGCTTCTCCAAGAATTTGACCTAGAAATTAAAGATAAGAAAGGATCCGAAAATTCGGTTGCTGACCATCTTTCAAGGCTGGAAAATACAGAGAAATTGCTGCAGCAGAGTGAAATCAGAGATGCATTTCCAGATGAGCAGTTACTCACAGTGGCTCATGTAAAGGCAGTGGGTATTCCTTGGTTTGCAGATTTTGCTAATTATTTAGCATGTGGAATTTTACCTCCAGATTTAACTAAGCAACAGTTAAAGAAATTCTACTATGAGGTGAAATTTTACTTTTGGGATGACCCATTTCTTTATAGGCAATGTGCTGACGGTATCTTTCGAAGGTGTGTGGCCGAAAGTGAGATCCAATCCATCCTCACTCACTGTCATTCATCCCCTTACGGCGGGCATTTTGGAGGTCAACGGACAGCAGCAAAGGTATTTCAGTCGGGATATTTTTGGCCTTCAATGTTCAAGGATGCACATTTGTTCAGTAAAGTTTGTGATCGGTGTCAGCGGAAAGGAAATTTGGGAAGAAAAGATGAAATGCCACTCACATTTATCCTAGAGGTTGAGCTCTTTGATGTATGGGGTTTAGACTTCATGGGTCCTTTTCCACCATCTTTCGGGAATTTATATATTCTTGTGGCCGTGGACTACGTTTCAAAATGGGTCGAAGCCATAGCATGTCCGTTGAATGACGCCAAGACAGTTCTGAAATTTTTGCATAAGCACATATTTACTCGCTTTGGCACCCCTAGAGCCTTGATAAGTGATGAGGGGACTCATTTTGTGAACAAATTGATGAAAAACATGTTGAATAAATATAATGTTAAACACAAAGTGTCCACCCCCTACCATCCACAAGCCAACGGACAAGCGGAGATCTCAAATAGAGAAATCAAAAATATTTTGGAAAAAATGGTTGGGCCGAGCAGAAAAGATTGGTCCATTCGGCTAGAGGATGCATTGTGGGCTTATAGAACTGCATACAAAACTCCGTTGGGCATGTCCCCATTTCGGTTGGTTTTTGGAAAATCTTGTCACTTACCAATGGAGTTGGAGCATAAAGCTTACTGGGCCATCAAGAAGCTCAACTTTAATGAAGAGGCAGCTGGTGATTTGAGGAAGCTACAGCTTTTGGAATTGGAAGAGTTCAGACATTTTTCTTATGACAATGCTAAGATGTACAAGGAGAAAACTAAAGCATGGCATGACAGAAAAATAGCATCAAAGAGATTTGAAAAAGGTCAGAGAGTGTTGTTGTTTAATTCCCGGCTCAAGCTATTTCCGGGGAAGCTTAAGTCACGGTGGTCCGGGCCATTCACAGTGTTGGAAACATTTGACCACGGGGCCGTGTTGCTGAAGGATGATGAAGACGGAAGAGAATTTAAGGTAAACGGGCAGAGGCTCAAGCATTATTGGGGTGAAGAATTCCAAAGATGCTATGCCTCTTGCAATTTATTGGAAATCTAAAAGCATGAAGGGAAAACAGAGACAATGTATAATGTTGAATAATTAATCATTTATGAATCCCTGAAGTGGTATGGTAGTTTTAATTTGCACTTTTTAATTTGAATGCTAGTAATTAATCCTTGCGTTTTCATTTTAGTAAGTGGGTTATTTTTATGGCTTTTATTAGTGTAGTGTTAATTAAGTTGCATGGTGCTATTTTCAACCCCATTATGGCAGACCTTTAACCTTCTTATGAGTTCTTGCATGCAAATAGGAATTGATGATCAGGTTGACATGACCAAAGGATGACAAAAATCTGCACAAAAGATCTTGGGAAGAGGCCTTCTCGGTTTTAGAGGGATTTCTACACCAATTGATGGGATGTTGGAAGATTCTTGAAAAGAAAGCATCTTGGGAAGAAGAAAAAATAGAATAGGAAATCAGCCTTCACGTGGTTCGAAGGAGAGTGAGTGGGATTTGCTTGTGGGGAGTTGAAAAGATAGTTGAGAAAATAAGAGAAATGGACAAGTGGTTCACATGCTGCAGCTGGCAGCATTGAAGGCTTTTGGAATTCCCCTTGTATAAAAAAACCGACAGCCCCATGAAGGAGAAGAGCAGCTCTCGGCTTTTGGCCATCCTCCCAGCTGCTATCATTAGATTTTAGCTTCCTTTCATCCCATTTCCATTCCAAGTTCAGTTGATTAAAAGAAAAATGGGTCCTCGATCAATTGCAAGGAAGATATTCAAGCCGAAGGCAATAGAGGAAGGACGTTCAGCTACCCAAAACAGGGGCAAACAGCAGATGATTGAAGATTGCAGCGTGTTGCAGCCTATTCCTCAGGCGCCAAAAAGAAGACAAAAGGGGAAAGGAAAGGCCCCAATGGAGGCCATGAGGGATGAGCCAAGAAAATTTGTAGATGAGGCTGCAGCTGCGCGTTATGAAGAACTGAAGAACAGAGAGATAATGTTAGAAAAAGGCTTTGATGAAAATCTCGACAGCTTACCGCATATGCTTGCGGTTACAATTAGAAATCAGAATTGGCAAAACTTATGCCATCACCCCGAGCCCACTGTCCCTAGCATTGTCCAAGAATTTTATGCAAATTTTCAGGATAACGGCGTTTGGAAAACAATGGTGCGAGGAAAAATTGTGGAGTGGAGTCCGTCTTCTATTAATCAATTCTATGATATACCCGATTTTCCCTTTGCCATCTGCAATGCCATGATGATAGCGCCCTCAGACGAGCAGCTCAAGGCAACTTTGCAATATTGTGCTATAGAGGGTGCGAGTTGGAAGCAAAGTAAAAATGGAAGCCGTTCTCTGCTGTCGGCCTATGTGACTCCCGAAGCTAATGTGTGGCTTTGGTTTGTTAGGAATCGCCTTCTACCCACCACGCACGACACAACGGTCTCAAAAGAGAGAATGATCTTGGTTTTCTCTATCATGAGCCTAATTAGCATAGATGTGGGGAGAATAATAGCAAAAGAAATCACCTCGTGTGCCCGGAAGAAAACGGGGAAGCTATTCTTCCCTAACCTCATTACGGCTTTATGCTTAAGGGCAGGGGTGCAATTGGAAGACGAAGATGATCTCGCAGTCGACAAGGGAATTATAGATGAGGCAGCTATCAAGCGATTAATGGGCGATGGTAAATCAAGGAAAACGTCAACCGTAGCCAGCGGAATAGAAGAAATCCTTAGACAGCAAAGAGAATTGCTGCAGCAGGTGCAGCACCAAGGAGAGCAGCAGAGAGTTTATTGGGAATACGCATGGAAAAGAGATGAAATGGTTGAAAAGGCTTTTAACTCTGATCCAGAAGAGGCTCTACCACCTTTTCCTCCATTCCCTCATGGCGTTTTAAGCCCTTGGTGTCCTCCCTCCGAAGAAGATGTCGAAGAAGATGAAGAGTGAAAAGGGAGTTTGCTGTCTTTAGCTCTATTCGTGGCTGTTGGTGTTCTTTTTGCTTTGTGATGTGTTTGTTTTAACTTCCTGCGTGATTTAGATGTCGGTTTGTTCATTTCCTGTGTTGTTTGGCTGAATGAATGTGGTCAAAGAAAGAAATGTGAAAGAAAAGTAAGAAAAGAAAAAAAAAATCTGCTGCATGTTGTATGTTTGCGAAAGTTATGCAATGAAAATTCTATCCCTTTATCTTTCATGTGTAGTAGATTCTTGCTGTAATGTTTGGGCTTGTATGGTGCAATTTAGAGGCTGGAATTTAAACTTGATCAATGGGATATGAGTATGGTTTGCCCTTTGTGCATGCTTTTGGATTGATGCATGATTTGGATTAATTAGTGATTTCAATTTTGAAGGCAGTAGCTAGCTTTTCCATGCAAGCAAATTGGGCTTTGTGCATAATTTAAATCCTAAATTCTACATGTTTTAGCCTTAGTTTGAAAGCCCAAGTTAGTCTTGTATGAGAGCCTTTTTGGATGTTTCACAGCTATGCTTTTGCCTAACTTACCCTTAATAAATGCTACATAGACGAATGCTTGGTTAAAGCTAAATTCTGTTTTTATGTGAAATAGCATTATGTCTTTTGATCCTTAGCATCTTAGCCTCTTGCTTAGTTAGATTATCCTATTGTGTTGTAATTCCTTAGGCTGATAATAAGCTTCCTAATTTCCTTTCGTTAGCTTAGCTCAAAAATTTAGGAAAGCTTGTGCCTAGTTCTTTGCCCAAAGTTATAATCTCCCTAAGCGATAGGCCCTAGCTTCTCTTGCAAAAGAAAATAATTTTGGGGGGTCTTACCTTACTTTTTCATTCATTGGGGACAATGAATAGTTTAAGTTTCGGGGTGAGGTGCCCTTTCGAAAAAAAAAATAAATAAATAAATAAAAAAAAAAAAAAACATCTTAGAAAGCATTCCTCTTTGTCCTAGTTTTGCCTAAGGTGTACTCCTCTCCCTTTTCGGAATTTATTCTTTTCCTGAGCTTGCCTAGTAACCAGGGGGATTCATGATACCCATAGTTTCCCCTTGCGTCAAAAAGTAGCTCTTGAAGGGTATGAGTTCCTATGAAAAAAAAAAAAAGAAAAAGAAAAATCAAAAGGAATGATTAAGGGATGAGTGCTAGCTTGAAAGTGCAAGTTTCCCCAAAGCTTAGGTGAGCTTCACCAAAAAGTGTCGCCACTCTGAGAAGCAAGGAAAAGTTGCTAGATAGCTATCTTAGACAAATTTAGGGGATATGAATGCAATGCTCGCTAGGTGATGAGCTTGGAGGCTTGGGTGAGCTTCACCAAAAAGTGTTGCCATTCTGGGACCAAAAAGGCTATGACCTAAGAGATTTTCTAAGATGGCAAAAGTCAAAAAGAGTCGAGAGAAGTTTTGGGTTGAGCTTAGAGTTTTTATAATTTGGGCATTAGGATTGTAGGCTTGCTTAACAAGCTTAATGACTAAATTTTGAGCTAAGGGAGAAAGAAAGTTAGTGGCTTGTTTGATGCCTATAGGTTGGCTCAATTGGATTTGATAGCTAATCCAGATGGGCTAAGAGCGTGGATCAAAAGCACAATGTTGATTTGGAGATGCCAAGTGTTGCTGCCTAAGTTGTTTTTAAATGTTGAATTCTTCTTGAGCTATGAGCATTTGTTAAGGGAAGTTCTGAGCAAGAAATAGCCGTGTGGCTTATGAGAGGCTCTAGTGAAAGGCTAGCTGATCTTTTCCTGTAGAGTTAAGCTTTTGGCCTAGCATTGCTCGGGGACGAGCAATGAGCTAAGTTTGGGAGTGTGATAACTCTTAGAAATAAGAGTTATTGGCCATTCTTTTGGGGCTTAAAGGCTTAATTTTGCCTTAGGAAATTGCTATTTGAGTTGGGTATTGATGAATTTTTGGTGCTTAATGAAAGTGCTTATTGATGGCTTTAAGTGTTTAATTTCCCGTTAATTTCGGATTTAAACTAACTTGGAGCTCCAGTTTCTTTGCAGACTATGCTGTAGCATGAGCTGGACAAGGCAATCAGCTGGAGCTGATTTACACGTGGAAAGCTTCACTTAATGAGGTGTCAAGTCCAGCTGTTGTAAAAGGGTATTCTTACCTTTTTATGGGTATTCCATGTGGGCTTGGAGTGTCTAATCAGCCCTCACTCCCACATTTGTGGCTGGGTATATAAGGAAAGAGGACCAAATTTGGAAAGGAGCTGAAAAAGAGGGGAGACTGACCATTGGGAGCCGAAATTGGAGCAAAAACAGAGGAAGAGAAGAGGAGGACTGCCGTGGAGCTTCTATTCAGCTTGGGAAAGCTGGATTTTATCTTGGGCACTTCTTCCTTAGCCTTTTCTTCTCATCTTTTATCTCCCTATTGATATTAGTTGTGGTAGAGGCTGAAAACATGTTGTGTATGAGCATTTTCTGCCATATTGAACTTGTTTCTTCTTTGATCATGAGCTAATCCTCTTTAGGTGAGGATTAGGGAGCTTGTATTGTAACGAAGGGGTGTTGTAGTCGAACCATGCTAATTTCATCTTAAAGTAGAGTGTGTTTCATTGTTAAAGCTGGAATTTCGTTTGGCCAACCATTTTCTAGCATTGTTATTGATTGTTTGGGAAAACATTTAGTAACCGAATACTTTGCTTTACCTTAGTCTTTAACGATCATGAAAATGAGTGGGTATTTAGGAATAAATCACCACCTAGGGCACTAATCAGATTGAGCTAATAATAAGGGGTTAAATGGGAGTTTAATCGCCTTAATCTTTGGAGAATTGGAAAATTCCCGTTGAAAAATCTGGGTGAGATGAATTAGCACAGTTTTTGCTATAGCAATCCCTGGAACAATACAGAGTATCCCTAATCCGAGCCTTACCTCTTCTCTGTTTTCAGCCGTTTTTCTTGCATCATTTGCTTTCAATACTCTTTAATTTCATCTAAATTAGTTTACAATTGTGTGCTTTAGTTGGTAAATGATATTTTTGTCCTTGGTTACTTGAATTTCGCCGAAAAATCACGCTTATGAGTAGTAAATTTAATTAACTTAATCCCTGTGGAGACGATCTTGAATTACTTATCACTTGCTGCCATGATGTGTATACTTGCACGTTTTTGAGCTATTTGTGAAAATTTCTTACATAATTATAATCACATTGCACAAGGCAACACCTTGCTCCCAAGAACCGTTAGAAGACTAAGCGAGTACCGTTATGCACATTTCTGTGACTCGACTCCGACATAGATTATTCATGCATGCAACCTATAACCCTATAGTTGTTATAAGCAACCATCCCCTATAACACTGAATACACTCTCTCGAGCCCTTTCTCCTATATCACTTTTATGAGAATCGATATTGTTTGACCCTTTCAGTACCAAACTCACATAGCATGCAAAGTTTAAGTGATCAAGTTAAACTCGGCAAGATTAGAATGATAATCAATAAAGGATGACATGCATAAAATAGAATTTAGGCAAATAAACAACTTTCAGGCCATTTAATCCATAAGGGAATTCATTATACCGAACCCCTCAATGGAATTTAGCTACGCATGATGGAATATAATGCAAACAAATTACTTTCCATTGGAATAATGAATAAGAAGTACAAAACAATGAAAAGAAACATGTGTTGGGAAATATAGTGCAGTAGCTAAAACTAGGGTTTTTCAATTTATCCAATCCCTCTAGAGTTCTCACGACACTTTACTCTCCTTTTACAAGGTGAAAATAAGGTGAAATCTCTACAAACACTAAGGTTTGATGTCTAACTAAGGTTAGAATTTCGTCTTCTAACAAGGACCTCGGGCATCCCTACTCATGGGTATCTACTAGGGTTCTGTCACCACCATCTTCTTCTCAGTGAGTTCTGCTTAAATTTGCCTTCGAATCATGACCTTTTATAGCGTGGGGAGTGGTTGAGAAGTCACGAAAATAGTGCTTGCAGGTAGCCTAGGTTGTTTCAGAGTCAAATCAGCTGGTTAGGTGCGCAAAACACTCGTTCAAAACGACCCACGATGGACTCGGAACTGTCTGCTTCTGCTCAGAAATGCGGTCACATTTCTGGAAAATTGCATGTTTCCTCTGTTTTCTGCAAAACACCAAAACTAAGTCAAATTCACAGCAAAATGAGTTATTTTAAGCACAAATATGTATAATTTGACACACATGACTCTCAACATCCTAACTCATTAACTTTAACACTTTTTAAGCTCGGGAATAGTGATTTTGATCTAAAACATACTAGTTTCACAAGAAAATGAGCTAAATATAAGGGCAAAATAGGTATATTTATGACACTTATCACCCTCGCAAATCGAAGATATTTAGTTTTAAAAACTTCAAATGGGGTAGGTCCTAATCTCATTCCACAAACACATCCTGAATGTTCTCTACCCATGACTTGTTCAAACACTTCCATCTGAGAAGACATAACTTTTAAGCTATCTACATTTTGATTCATAAATTCTTGAAATTTTTTCTATCAAAGAATAAATTTGAAATTAGTGAACTATAAAGTTGTAAAAAAATTTAAAATTAACTTTGAACTTACAATAATTTTAGCAGATTCCTCATCCATGTAACTTTCGTCTTTTCTCTTATGTGCGGCTAAAAATGCTTCTACTCTGGTGGGGTCTCTTCCCAATTCTTCTTTCTATCATTAAAAAAACTAATTAATATGTGAACTACTGATGCGTGTGTGAATTGAATGGATGGATGTGAGATAAGATGATAAGTGAAATAATAAAGAAATATTCAGCCAACACTTAAGTGCAAGTATACACTGTCGCACGTAGTAATAAAAAAAACCTCAGAAGTATTCCAAGGGTATCGATCCCACGAGGACTAAATTGGAAATTCAGATTTGATGAAAAAACTGCTCAAATGATTGCTTTTGAAAAGGTAACCAAAGAAAATAAGTTGATTGATTGGGTTTTTGAAAAGATAAATAAAACATGCAAATAACTAATAGAGAATAACAATAATAAACAAACGAGGTATTCAACATGGATTCATCCCTAGGGTAACAACCATACTTATGCAATATCTAACTTAAGAGTATTTAATGCATTGGGTCAGATTTAACTTCCTTTTGGTCCTTGTTCCCAAAAACCGTAAGAAGGCTAAGCGAGTACTGTTATGCCCATTTCTGGGACTCGACTCCGACATAGATAATTCACGAATGCAACCTAGGGACTCGACTCCGACATAGATAATTCACGAATGCAACCTATAACCCTATAGTCGATATAGGGTGCCTTAGACAGCTTGCCCTATACCACCGAACAATCTCTTTCGAGCTTTTTCTCCTATATCACCTTTATGAGAACCGATATCGTTTGTCCCTTTCGAGATCAAACTCACATAGCATGCAAAGTCTAAGTGATCAAATTAAACTCAGCAAGATCAGAATGATATTCAATAAAGAATGACATGCATTAAACCCTACTTAAGCAAATAAAACACTTTCAAGCCATTAAACCCTAAGGGAATTCACCATATTGAACCCCTCAACGGGATTTAGCTACTCATGATGGGATAAAAAGCAAATGAACACATTTTCATTGAAATGATAATGTAAAGAATACAGAATAATGAAAAGTAATCACAAACTGGAAATAAAGGAGATAACTAAATATTATGGGTTTTTTGTTTACACAATCCTTCTAGAGTTCGCTAAGACACTCCACTCTCTCACTTTTACAAGATGGGAATGGGTGAAACTCTCTACAAACCACAAGGTTTGATGTCTAACTCTCTCTCGGGTTAGAATTTGGTCATCTAAGAAGGACCTCGGGCATCCCTACTCATTGGCGTCGAGCCAGGGTTCTGTCACCACCCTTTTCTTCCAAGTGAGTTCTGCTTAGATTTGACTTCGAATCCCGAGCTTATATAATGTAGAAATTGGTTGAGGAGCTGTGAAATAGGTGCTGGAAGGTTGCCCAGTCAGTTTTGGGGTCAAAACAACCGATTAGGTGCGAAGAAGACTCGTCAACAACGACCCGCGCACGACTCGAAACGACCTCTGTTTTTCCAAAAATACGATCGCATTTCATTTTTGCCTTCCCAGAAATGCGGTCGCATTTCTGGGGAATTCCACCTTTTCCTCTATTTTTCTGCATAGCAACAAACTAAGTCAAATTTGCTTCAAATCAAGTCTTTTTAAGCACAAATAAGCATAATTCAACAAAAGTGACTCTCAACACCCTAACTTATCAAATTAACATATTTTGAGCTCGGAAATAGTAAAATTGACCTAAACACTCAATATTTGACCAAGGAATGAGCTAAATATAAAGGTAAAATAGATATATTTTTTACCCTTATCAACTACAACCTGCTAAACAATACAAATATATAAAGAAAATTGTCATCTCATTTGTTTTTCGTGCTAGGCTTTTTCTTCCATACAAATGAGTAAATTTTTGTTTATGTATCTGTGTATTTCTTGCACTCCGTTTCTAAGATACAAATAAATATATAAATGTAAAATCACATAAAAAATAAATAATTTGTTATTTAATAATAGTAAACAATAAAAAGAAGATTACCATTCCTTCTGATGAATGCCAAAAAGAGACTATACCAGCACATTGATCTTTAGGTATATTATCCGGTTTATGATTCAAACATTCATCTTCCTTTTCATATTTTGAAACATATTGTCCTCGTAGACTACATTTATAGCCACCCCCACTTTCTAGATAATGAGGACAAACCCCATTTTTTTATGCTTTTCTTGAATAGTGAATTTTGACTGAAAAATAATGAAGCAAATGAGTATACCAAAAACATAATATAGATATAAGTAAAAACATAACATATAATTTGGTTTACATACCTTAATGGTCCCCCAAACTTTATCCTTATATACATTTGGTACCTTTCTCCAATCATCATAATTTAAGGGACAAAGGTTGTAAGTTCTTCCACTGGTCCCTAAGCAATTACCCAAAACATTCGCACCAGCTTTTATAGGTTGATTCAAACTATTGAACTCAACCACTATCTTCTTACCTTCTCTTAAATTCCAAATGTCAGAAATACGTGTTTGACCATGTATCTTACGTGTCCCAAATGAATCTATTTTTAAAGAAAAAAGTTAACAACTAAATTATAAGGCTTTAATATCAATTCTAAAATAAATTCAAACATACCTTTTACATGAACATCATCATCAACTGTTAAATTGATTTCTATATCAACATTAGCTTCCTCCGAATTGCTAGAATTTCCTTCTAAAGGATTAGACTCCGTGAGCACAATAGGACGACGTTTTCTAGTTGAAGGCATATGCACCTGAATAAAATAATTAGTAACAAAAATTTCAAATTAAAAATGCAAAATTTACAAAAGCTAAATTGTTAAAATGAAAAATATAACCTACAATTTTAAGTTTATTTGGATGCCTAAGAATCATAGTTCATATAATTATTCATACTTTAAATTTCACCAACATCTAATGAATGATTGATAGTGATTCCATCGGCATTATTTTTTACTAAATCTAAATTGGCTAAAGACATTTTACCTAAAAGTACAAGGTAAAAGAAAAAGTAAAAAAGATAGATATTGTTGTCGGCCAATTTCTTTGGAGAAGACAAGATGATGCAACTTCTTTCTTTTGATTTGATTTCTTGTCGACTAAATTATTGATTCCTCCTATTATTCGTTTGCACTAGACTGATTACAAGCTGACCAATGGACTCGCTACCTTCTTGGGACTTACTGCCAGGACCACCAAACTAGACGTTGTCGAACGAACACAAGGATTTACCAATAATCTTCGTCTTCAAAATCTCATAATCTTTTGCTTTGGTTGCCCTGCTGTTTCAAAATATTTTCTTCAAGTTGTTGACAGGCAAAAATGTATTTACAGTGTAAACTAGAATATTTACAAAGTTTACACATATTAAGTCTGGAGATGAGAATATACATATTATTTTTTAGATTTTTTATTTTTTTAATGATGGGAGCTCACATAGGTTGTGAGTCGAGAAAAGGGTCGTCCAGATCGTACTCTGGTTCATCTTCTTCTTCTTGGACGGAAGATGATGAAGAGTTGCTTCGTGATGAAGTTGAAGCGGCCATTTGAATAATTCTTTGGAAGTCTGCATCTGATGCAGTCTGTGCTAGAGCTGCCAGAAGATTTGATTTGTCATTCAAGAACTCTGCATTCTTTTTGAGATCAAGATCTTGAAGGTAGTCGTTCTCTTCGAACCACTCCTTAATGTTCTTGATGGTGGCGTGCTGAAAATTGTATTTATCTCACCATTTAATTTTTAGAATTTTTGTAATTGTTTTATATTAGGGATATGAGCTGGTTGAGAAGTTCCAACAAAATATCCATGGAATTTGAAAATATAAATAAAATCTCATTAAGTTATGAAATGTTGTTTTTTGAATTGTCCTTGCAAAGTAGAAATATGATTCTTGCAAGGGTGTTGATAAAATATTGTCCGACATTCCAAACATATTCCACCATTGAATGAACCACAATGGAAAATTGATTTTGTAGGCATTTTGACAAAAAGAAATAAACCATGAATGGTTATAATTTGAGTACCACATAACGTTGTACTAGACTCTTATGTAGTCCCAATAAGAATAAGTTTATAGCACGAAGGGTTTGGAAAAAGATTTGTCGATGTAGAAACCTTGATTCCAATGGGTTGGATTCAAGGTTTTGAAAATTTTAAGTTTGGAATAAGCAATCCTTGAGGGATCATTTTTGTCTGGAATATGAGTTATTTCGACTGATTTTGTATCAACGAGAATAAACTCATAAAAGGTTATGGTTTTATTGATATCTTCAGGGATAAAATTAAATCCTAAAGGATACATATTTGAAATGGTTTCCTCTAGTTTGAGGCCTTGAAATTCTGGTTCAATCCTGGGTTCATTGATAATCAAGCATTTTTTAAAGTATGTCTTAATCTCAGGTCGAGGTATGGACCTCTTTTTTGGAGTGACTGCATGAGAATAAGTTGAAGGAGATGGGATAGATGATCCCGGTTTTGAGGATGGTGAGACAAGAGGTCTCATTTGAACAACTCCGCCTAAAGGATAAATTAAGTTGGTTGAAGGCCTTGGAGATGGAGTAGATGACTCCATGGTTGATCCGAGTCGTATACCGACGGATCTTATTCTGGAACGGGTTACCAGAGTAAACCCTAATTCCATGGCATATTGATCAGTACTCATTGGAGAGGGTGTTATGCTTGAAGAAGATGGGCTTTTGCCCTTTGAAGAAGAAGTTTTTTCCTTCCTATCACTCATTCACTCTTTTCTTTTGTAGAGATGGAGAGAGAGAGGAGTGTAACGACCCGACAACGTACTTTTTTACTGGGTGGCTGATGACTCGATGATACTTGCAATAATTGGGATCATTGACTTTCTCCATCTGTTTTGGTCATTTACACTTAGAAATCTCTAACAAATGCGCTTCCAGTAGCTATTCCAACATTACAGGGATGTCAGAATCAGGGAAAGAATATATTTTTTTGTCTTTTCTTTAAAGTTAAGTGACACATTTCATTTCCTTGTCGTTTTTCTGTTTTCTTGTGTTTTTCTTTTGAAGACGACTTGAGAGGGGTTGCGTTTTACAACCATAGATTCTTCTATAGTCGCTTTAATGGTCTTTCCTTTTTTCCTCATGTTGGGAAGTAAAAGGTCTTGGTTTCCTCGACTAGCAATACTTAGCTCCATATTGTAGGCACAAGTTTCTAGTTCTTCAAAGGTGCGAGACTTTATACCTTGGAGGATGTAGAGGAATCCCTAGTGCATGTCTTGAATGCACATCTCAACGCCAGAGAGTTCAGTGAGGCGACCCTTGCAATCAAGACTCATGACTCTCCAACGATTTATGTAGTCAACAACGAGTTCACATTTTTGTTGTTTGGTATTTGTGAGCTCAAACATGCTGACTGTTCGCTTGATGCTATAGAAGCGATTTAAGAACTCTCTTTCAAATTACTCCCAACTGTTTATTGACTCAGGTTCTTGATCAGTGTACCAGTTGAAGGTATTTCCTTTAAGTGTTTGAATGAACTTCTTGACTAGTAGGTCTCCTCAAGTACCAGTGTTTTCACGTGTCTCAATGAAGTGAGCAATATGTTGTTTAGGATTGCTCTTCTCGTCAAAATGTTGAAATTTCGATTGATACACAAATAAGCATTCTCAAGTTATCATTTCTCTTAGTATAAGGCTTGGAATACAAGAGGGATTCTTGAGTAGATCTACCATATTGAGCTTTGATGCTGTTTATAATCATATCTTGGAGTTGTTGGATGGATAATGAAACAATTGAAGCGGAACATTGTGGCTAATCGTCTTGCACAATAGTTTTCCCTTTGTCGCAAATTTTACGACCTGAGTTTGACTTGATTCAGCGACATTTTGATTCTCAATCTGGCTCTTTAGGTGCTCAATTTAAGAATCTCTTTCTTCAGCCTTCATCAAGGCGTTCATGTGCTCTTGCATCTCAATCATTCTTTCTTCTATAATCTTTGTCTCAGTCATCATGAGAACCATTATGTTAGAATCAAACAAAGGGTTATACTTAACAAGCAACCTGTCGTTGGTACATGCCCTTTGCAACATTGTTTCTTCGCTTATAATGGTAGGGTTTTATCTTCTTGCAACTTCAGTTCATTGAAGTAACAATGGTGGTAACATAACTCGTGTAAGAGTTGCTCATGACAGCGGTCATTGAAGAAGACTTGAACGACATGATTTCACTTATGTTTTCTTTTATATGGGAGAAAGAAATGAGAGGTATAGATTGTCCCACCAGGCGTACCAATTTGTTCACACGTAATCTCAAAGAGATAAAACACGTGAAATGAACTTTGTGTTTATATTAATATTGTAGGTGTATAATCTCTAACTTTGATCCTCTGATCCTCTCTCTTATGTTTGAGTGTGTTTCATTCAAGGGCTGAAAACATTTGTTCTCGAGTTTAAAGCTTCAATTGATTCATTGGAGCCTTGAAATCTTCGAGTCTTAGAGTCTTTAAGTCTTGAAGTTTTCAAATCTTGAAGGGTCTTTGGTATTCTAAGAATGTTTAGCACTCAAACACTTATGGATTTCAAAGAGTCTTTTGTATTCTATTTTGGTAGAGTTTCTCTGAATTCTTTAGTCTTGGTAAGAGTGTATAATTTCTTAACCTTTTAAATGGAAGAGAACCTCTATATTCATAGAATTCTCCATGGATGAGTTTTGATAACTTTTGGGCCTAACAATTTGGATTTGAGCTTTATTGGCTTTGGGCCTAGCCATTTGGGTTTGGGTTTGGTTGAAACTTACCCAAATACCATATGACCCAATTTTGACCAAATTAAATTTTTATTATTTGATCAAATGATCAATTTTGCCTTAAAATTTTATAGTTGGCCAACATTGTCTTCAAATTAAATTTGAGACATATGTCAATTTTTGTGATTGACCCAAATTCAACAATGACGTTACAAAACTCTGGGCAAGTTTCTCTCATGCTCACCTCTCCTTATAGTTTGGCTCTTTTTAGGAACTTCCATATTCGTTGAGATCTATCTTTATTTAGTAATAGAGGACCCAACCCGACCCGATCCAAAAATTTGAGGATTGGGTTAGGTGTTTCGTTCAGTTCTTTCGAGTAAGTGAACCGATCAACCCCGAAAATTAAGGTTGGTTATAAAATGGACATAAACCGACCCACCCAACTCAATGACTCATGTATACTACTCCTGTCAATCAAGGAGGTAGGCATTAAAAAAAGGGGAAAAATAAAGATATGAAAATTTTCCGTAGGGAAATTGACAATTACGGACCCTTCAAGTTTTCTTTTTAGAAAATAGGCCCATTTAGAAAATTGTTTTTGAGGACCCTTTGCTGATTAAAGTGATGTCATCCTGAAGTTGAAATTACAATTATACCCCTACAATAAAAAGTGAAATTTTGAATGGAGATTCTCTCTATTCCTCTCTCTCTACTTTTCTTTTTCCTTTCATTTCTCAAGAGAAATAAATGGCAAAAATCACTCCGTACTTAACAATATTCTTTTCTCTCAACTTTTTTCTTTTACCTTTGATTTCTCAAGAGAAATAAAAGGCAAAAATCACTCTGTACTTAACAATATTCCTCTCTCTCTCTACGTTTTCCTTTTTCCTTTCACTTCTCAAGAGAAAATAAAAGACAAAAATCCCAAAAATGGTTCCATGGGATTGTCATGGATTGGAGAAACTTTGCAACTCTATTCTCAAGAACCCAACATATTCTTCTCAGAAAAACAGAGAAGGTTCCTTCAAAAAAAAAAAACACAAAATTCTTTAAATTTCATCCATCAGAAGAAAATAAAAAATTGAAGCTGTCTCTAATTGGGTTTGAAACACTCATGTTTTTTCAAATTTTCTTTTTAAAATGTAATTTTCATCTAATTTACCCAGTTTTTTGGCAGAGGCGATGTTGTTATACAATAAAATGTCCAAAATCTCGGTTGAAATCTCGATCAAAATTGTCTTTTGGTTCAAAACTTGGTCTAAAACTCGGTTGAAATCTCGATCAAAACCATCTTCGGTTCAAAACTTGGTCTAAAACTTGGTTGAAATCGTGGTCGATTCAAAACTTGGTCTAAAACTCGGTCCCTAAAATCTTCCTCGAGTTCTCCCTATACATGAATCTCGACCAAGATTCTTCGTGCTGATCGTTTTCCTTCTTTTTTTTTTTCTTCCAACCACGATTACAAAAATATTCAAAATGCAAAAACACACATAGAAGGTTGAATGTCGAAACAATACATAAAAAAACCCTTCCCACTGCAAATTATTAATCTGAATAGATGACTTGCAGGAAGCTAAAAAACCCATTCCCATTTTCGAGCCCTAAAGTTGTGCGATGTAACCCTACAAAACCCATTGGTTCGAGAGGGCGACTATTTCTGTTTGTTCGTCCAACTAGTAGAAATCTCACCATTGACGAAAGGCGCAGCTTCAAATCCGAAGGCCATGGGAATTCTGATCCACAGTTGTTGAAATCTGGTGGTGAGCTCAATTTTCCATCTTTGAGAAGCTTAATTGTTTGGAAGTTTTTGCTTGCTTTTCTTTCTGAGGTTCGAAACTTTTCTTGAATGCAATTCTGATTTGTTGAGAGAAGAACTGCAGAGGGAGACTTCAACGATTTCAACCGAGAGGGAAGAGTATTCTACCGAGAGGGAGATTTCAACGATTTCAACCGAGAGGGAAAACGAAAGATACGGTAAAAAAGGGGAAAGGTTGTGAGGGTAATATGGACATTTTACATGTGGTTGGGGTTCCTAAAAACAATCTTTTAAAAAAGGGCCCAACTTTCTAAAACAAAAACTCCAAGGGCCTAACTTTGTCAATTTCCCTTTTCCGTACTACTGCTAGAAATTTCGGGGAAATTGACAATAATGGGCCGTTTAAGTTTTCTGTTAAGAAAATTGGGCCCATTTTTGTAAAAAATGTTTCTAAGGACACCAGGCCATTTGAAATGTCAATAATACCCCTCATATAACATTCAAACGTTGCCCCCTTTATTATTTTACCGTTTCTTCAGTTCCCTCTCGATAGAAAACTCGATGCAAATCTCCCTCTCTTTCATTTGGCTTCGTCTCTGGTAAAGAACTCGAGCAAAATTTCCCTGTCGTTTCGTTTCGTCTCTGGTAAAGAATTCGAGCAAAATCTCAACCAACAAGGTATGATTTATTTCAGTTGTTTTTTTAGGGTTTTTGAACATTAGATTTCGTCCAAGAGGCGTTTTTATCTTCCTCTATTTCGATTAATCTACAGTGGGAAGGGGTGTTCTTTATCTTTTGTTTCTTCTTTGTGTGTGTGGGGGGTTGCATTTTGAAACTTTTTTTCATCGTGTTTGGAGGAAAAAACCCTGGTTTTTTTCCAAGTTTTTAATCTAATTTTGTTGTTTTTTCAAGTCCGATTTCTACCGAGATTTGAACCGAGTTTTACACCAGAATTGTGAGTTTTGTACAACGTTTTGGCCAAATCTCCCTCTCTTTCGTTTCTGTTTCGATTCTCTCGGTAGAATACTCAATTCTGCGATCTCTTCCTCTGCTCCACAGTTTAGGTTCTTCTTCTTCTTTTTCTTCGTTTTATTCTTTGTTTGAATATTCATATCGCAATCTGCTTTGAAGTTCAGGTGCTGTTTCTTCGTGTTTTTTTTGTTCTCTGGTAGATGTAATTATTGCATTCTTGTTGCGGAATTTTCTCTGAAAAGTCGTTCTGATTGTTGTTGCATTACGTGAGTTTTAGGTCTCTCTTCCTTCGCTCTCTGCTTTTGATCATATGTGAATGGAAGTCTTGCCCTCGTAAGATTGTTGTTGATTTGTTTGCTTGTTTTTTTTTTTTTTTGGTTATGCAGCTTTGCTGAGTTCTTAGCTGGTTCTCTATTGAAATTAATTGAGTTTGGTTATAATAATTCTGCACTATGCCATTTTAATGGGAATATTTCGCTTTTGCAGTGTGTGATCAGTTGTTCTTTTCGGAGTTAATGAGGGAAGCCTCGGATATTGCGGGATGATACAAGAAGGCCGCATGTTGATTGAATATGTTACAATGAATGTTATTGCCATCAGAAAAAATTCTCAAGAAATATGATAAAGTGAGTTTCAACCCAAATAAATATTCTGAAAATTTTTCGATTTGAGTTTGTTTGTTTCAAGTTAAGGACGTAATTTTTGTGTGTTTAAACAATCGTCTGTAGGTACATAACTCTATAAACGGGAAGAACTTTAAGTTGAAAATGCGAGCTGAACATATGGAGCTTTTGCAATCCCCTTGGCTTATAGAATTGGGTGCTTTTTGTTTGAATTTTAAAGGATCCGATGGTGGAGATTATCCCTCAGAATTCTCCACTCAGTTGTCTGACGATGTCGATGTGGCTCCAACAATGACATTGAAATTACAAATGCCCTCTGAAGAAAAGATGTGTAAATTTGCCAATGCTATGTTAATCTATGTAAAAAGTTTACAAGAATTTGAGTAAAGTTTGTGCCTTTTTTAACAGCACTCAGCTTTCATCTTTCACTCTTTGTGCGCGGTGGGACTTTGTCAACTCCCCACCTTCATATTCCTTTTCACTCTCATCCCATATCCTACCAAAACAGACTCACACACGAGGCATTATCTGCAAAAAATTAAAAAGAGACATAAGAAAGCACGTAAGGAAATCTTTTTGCATGAGAATGGATTGAAATCTACGTGCATGGGCAAATCTTGGCCAGGATCTCGACTAGGATTTCGACCAGGATCTCGACCAAGATCTCGACCAGGATCGATACCAAGATTTTGGGCAGAACGTTGGAAATCATAATTTGGACCAAGTTTTATACATTTCAACCGAGTTTTATACATTTAAACCAAGTTTTAGACCGAAAATAACCAGATAAGCCCAGAAAACTAACAAAAAAACGTGGATTAACTCAAACGCTCATTTTGCCAACAAAATATATTTACAAAATCAAATGACATACCTCAAGTGTTCTTGGTTGGAAAGAAAAAACTTAGTGGGAAAGACGAAGAGAATGGAAATATTGTTGAGTTAATGAATGTTGGTGTAAAAATTCAAATTTTCAACTGGTTTTTAATGAAGGGGTATAATTGTGACATCACTTTCATCAGCAAGGGGCCTCAAAAACAATTTTCTACAAAAGTGCCCTATTTTCTATAAGGAAAACTTAGAGGATCCATAATTGTCAATTTCCCAAAATTTCGCAAATTATATGTATATTTTGAACTACGTCGTGTGCAAAAACCTAGAGTGAAATAAGGGTTAAGGTGGAGCACTCTGGAATTCAATCGAGCGAATTTTCCCGCGCTTCATTGTTACGTTACGTTACACCAGATCGATTTGGGACATCGTCACTATCTTATTCCAGTTCCAGTTACCAGAGAATTCTCCTAATCCGCTATCGCTTTTTGGCCATCGGTGCCTGGTTCTCATTTCTCAACCCTTGAACTTCATTTTCCAGCATTCTTTTGTGGGTTTCTTTTTTCAGTCATGGATTCCTCCAAAGAAGAAGATGCTCCTGTTTTTCTTGATCGTTCTTCTCGGTTGACTAGAGGAAAGAGGTACTGGACTACTTGACTATCTTTTCTTTTCTTTTCTTGGGGATGGATTTGATTGTAAATTGGCAACAGACTGATTTAAGATGTTTTCAAATTGTATGTATTTATGAATGGGGTAATTTTATTGTTTATAGGATGACCAAGTTGCTGGATGAGGAAATTGAAGAAGACGAACTGTTTTGGAATCAGGATGCTCTTCAAGAGGTATTTTTTAAGTTTTTTTTTTTTTTTCCCTCTAAGAACGATATGAGATTTTAATACTTTTTCTTTGCTTTCGGTGTTTGATGATTTTAAACACTACAATTATGCAATGTTTTTCCGTTTCTCCCTCATTTTTTATATACGCAATTGTCTTTAGGTATGTAAGTGTTTGATTTCAAAGATTTCACTGAAATTGACACTATACAACCACTTAGATTTGGTTTTACATTTGGATTTGCGTCCTTACAGTCCCATGGTTTGGATGATGGGACTTGGGTTTTGACTGAATCAAATCTCTTCTGAATTTGTCCATCTTCGAAATACATTGCAGGATGAGGTTGATGATGAATACGAGGAAGAACCTGAGGTTGCTGATGAATTTGATAGTGATTTCAATGAAGATGTGAGTTCTGTTTCAGTTCCTTTTCTCAACGTATTTCTGGTTCATCATAAATAAATAATAATAATAATAATAATAATAATAAAATCACGGCATGGCTATTTTTATGGACAGGAGTCTGAACCAGAGGAAGAAGCTGAGAATGAAGCAGAGGACAGGTTTTCTCTTTTTCGCTGAAATGCTTGGATGTTGGATTAGATATATTTCTGTTTTCTATTTTAAAATTGAGTTTTCTTCTAGAACACAAACAAAGAAGCGATTGATATTTCCTGGAAAGACTTCTTCTAAGAACAAGAACAAAAAGAGGGTTGTTTCCAAAATTGAGAAACCTTCCAAAGATGAAGCATCAACTGATCATTCTACGCCTCCTGAGCATCATGATACACCAGATGATACTGAAGTTGAGAGGACGGTGAGGAAATCCACTAGAACTTCAGTTATTGTTAGGCAAGCTGAGAGGGATGCTATTCGTGCAGCTCTGCAAGCCACAATGAAGGTGAGTCCTGAATATTTGAGACATTTGATTTGTAGGATGAAGACCAAATCATTGTCCGTTAGTAGTTTGAGTTTTTCTTGAAGGCAGTTTCTTGATTGAATAGGGTAATGCTATTTTGAAGTGGAAACTTCTATTTTGGTTCATATATCCTTCAATTCAACTACTTGAAATTGTTATATCATCCCATGGATTTTGTATTCATTTATTGTGCCATGTCAATGACCATTCATTTCAATCTTTAGATCCATTCTGTGTTTAATAGATGAGATGAAATGAAAAAAAAAAACCTGCAGAAAGGAAAAACGAAAAATATAAGACAGATTCTTTTGAGTTCTAATAAGTTTGTTTTTGGAGCAACTAAAGTTTATTGCTCCCAAAAATTGGTTCTAGTGGTGTTTGAATATATAAAACTGTGTATGTTGGAAGACTAATATTTGAACCTTATTTATCTTTTATTTATTTTTCTTGGTTAAAAACTTCATTACTTGCCATGAAAGTGTTTTATATACATGTATATATTTTTGTAAATTTTTTTTCTATATAGTGTGCCTTACATAATGAAGCCCGCGCCTTTTTGTCCGCTTTGCGCCTAGGCCCCAAGAGGCCATTGCGCCTTAGTGCGCCTTGAGCCTTTTAAAACACTGCTCCTAAAAGAGTTATTGGACTAGTTTACTATTTCTATTGTATGCATTTCCAGACCCTAAGGTCCAGAACTGCTGCCCTTCATGCCAAGTGAATATTTTTTTAAGGTAAAACAACTGTACGAGGAGAGTAAGAAGTTAGTACGGTAGATGAATCATCCACTTTAAGCCAAAGGAGCTTACAAAAATGTCCCCAATTTCGCTAATAAAAAAAAACTTCACAATTCAATAAGTATTAAAGAGAGTGCACCATATAGAAGTGAGAAATCTAGTATCTAACTTCCAGATGTCTTCTACATGTTTAGCCTTTTCCTTGGAGATGCTTTCCTTTCCTCTAATCCAAGTTTTCTACATAGGAGCTTTAACAGTTAACAGCCATACCAAATGAATTCAGTGTCCTATTTATGTGGTTCTAATTATTAATCGCACATTTTATTCTATTTAAAAAGTTCCTATCCTGCTTCTGTTCTTGCGATGTTTAATATTATTCTAGTGTTCACCATCAATAAATTTTCTCAAAAGGATTGTTTTATTGGATATGAGTGAGATTGTATCCTTTCTTGTCCACCAGCCAATGAAGAGGAAAAATCCAGGTGAGGAGAAGAAGATGAGTCAGGAAGACATGCTTCTTGAAGCTGCTCAAACAGGTGAAACTGATGGTTAATGTATGTTGTACGTTGCAACACTGGGTGGATACTTGAAGGAGTCTTCTCATTTTTCTCTTAAATTAATATTTCAAACTTCCATATCTAAGAAATCATGAACTTGAGGAATTTGGAGCGTGTTTTGGCAAGGGAAGAAGAAGTAAAAAAGAGAGCAATTGTGCATAAAGCTGTGTACAATGGTCCACGGATACGATACTTGTCAACAAATGGTACCATCTGAAGTGTGATTGAAAATTGTGTTCTTTCAGAAAAGAACTTGTCCATGTTTAGAATAAGTTATATTGGTGTATTTTGTTGCAGGTTGCTCATATCTAGAGTTTAGTAAAGGATCATCATTTCAGGCAGAGCTTTCAACCACATCAGTTCCATGTAATTAATTACTTTTTACATGATCATCTATCCAATATTTTTTTATAAACAAGAAACAAAACTTTTCATTGAAATAAATAATGAAAAGGGACTAGTGCTCAAAGATACAAACTCCAAAAATATAAAAAGAAAATTAAAAGCAGGATCAATGAAAGAGAGGAAGACCTTCCAATTCACACAAATAACTCGCAAAGATAAATCAGAAAATTATTTAGAAACAGAACACCATTGAGAAGCTTTAAATCTAGCTGCCTTAATATGATCGTATCAACGCGTCTAAACATTCTGGAAACTTTTTGGTTGCAGTCTAACCAAATTTCAGAATTAATAGCCTTCACTGCATATTTTCGTTACAATAAATCCTTGAGCATTGTCAGCTTGGCGAAGTTTGTTTGGCATCATTCTGCTTCCTTGTGTTTACAGAGTCTTTTTCATTTATTTTTTTTTTCTATCCAAAAAAAAGAAAAAGAGGTTCTTGTTTTGACCAGTACTTTGCCCCCTGAATTGGATTGCCCTCTTTTAAGCTCCTTTGGTTTCTCTTGTTCGGTAACTTCTCAAATTTTCAATGAAGAGTAAGATTTGTTCTTTCCCCTTTTCTAAAATCTAAACATGGTGTGTTAAAATCAATGGATCGGATTTAGTTCTGAGAGCTAATGTCCCTGGGAATGTGCCTATAAGGTGTCAAATTCATTCCCATTTAGTTTTTTGTTCCTCTCTTCCTATTCCTTTGTACTCGAAGGACATACAGGTTCTGATGTTGCCTTGATCTGTATCATCGCCCCCCCTTCTCCCCTCCCCCCCCCCCCCCCCCCCCCACCAAAAAAAAAAAAAAAAAAAAGAAACAAACAAACCAACAAAACAAAAACCTCGAGAGAATGCAGTATACTACTTTGTCCTGTAAGTTTCTTTAAAAGTTCAGCACCTAAGTATATTTCTTTTTCCTTTTTTCTTTCTAGATCCAGAGAAAGCTGTATGTGTGATTACTGGTTTGCCTGCGAGGTAAGATTTCATTGTCATTTGTTGCTTCTTATATTTTGTTATTATTCTCCTGAGCCCGAGAAAAGGTTTAAGTGATTGTTCTGATATTCTTTTAATCTGAAAAAATAAAGATTCAAATTCTTCATGAATCACGATGAAATTAACCTGCAACTAAAGAAGCTTTTAATTCTGCAAGGTATTGCCCCTAAGAACAGTAATTAAGTAGGGTATTAAGAACTTGACAATTCTATTGTGTATTGCTCTCTTGTAATTACTGCTTTTTATGCTGCAGGTATCGTGACCCAAAAACAGGGTTACCTTATGCAACTAAAGAAGCTTTTAAGACAATCCGTGAGCGGTATGGTTTTTACTGCCTATTTTTGGGTTTTGATTTCTTCATTATATTATAGCTGAGTTTGTATACACTTCGTTTTTTTCAAGTTTGTTTAATTCTGCATAAAAATAATTTCTTCACTGTATTATATGTCAATATTATTGCATATAACCCAACATGGAAATATTGGGTGGAGGGTGACTGATGATAAAAGTTCAGGGAAAAAAATCAACTAATTCATATTTGCCTGCGACACCTTAACTTTCCAATTCTCTATTCTGTTGTGACTGGAATGGACAAAAAAGTACTTTATTAATTTCCCAAAGTTTATGTACATCCAGGGTCCAGGAAGCCTAGCCTTCAATAATAGGCTTTCGCTTTGGGAATAAGATTAGATTACAAGAATAACTACTAAACTCCATAAACCGTCAGCTCACTAACTTACAATTCTTAAATAAGAAACTAACTAATAAAACCAACATTTTTTTAATTATAAAACCAAATTGTCTGATGATCAAACCAAATTACAAGTAATTTAACTGTACCCTTAATGAGCCTACATCAACTTGCTCTTAAGAAGAAAACTCAGAGTTGCCAATGAGGCTCATCAAGAGGGTAATATGCGGCCAAAGTAAAAACACAGTATGGACATTTGTGATATTGAGATTAGTTCAATGACAAGCATAAAGTTTCATGCTTTTATCATTTAGGGCTTGGTTTTTTTTTTTTTATCAGAAAAAGAAATAATAAATAAAGTTCCACACTTTTGAGTATTCAAAACCCGCCCAATCATCCTGTTCTTAAGTTTATTATAAGAGCATGGAACCTATTTGTTGTAGATGGTAATTCAGAGGTCTTGGTAAGTAGGAACCTGTTTCTTCTAAAGTTATCTCTGTGATCTAGGGAGCTCAGACTCTCTTTTTGACAGACATGAGTTAGACATAGATAGGTTTGGACATGCTATGGACATGTGTCCGACGGTGAAAAAAAGTATCCTATTTTATTTTTTCATGTTAAATTTACACCTCTTATCTATTTTGAAGTATCAAATCTGTTAGTATATATACACATTTTTTTCGAAGAATGTATCCTGAACTTGTTTGCCTCCTATACTTTTAAAAATTGATATGTCATCGTATCCGCGTCGTGTTATATCCATGTCCTGTCTGTATTTAATGCTTCTTAGTTTGTGATAATGGTAATTCAGAGGTTAATATTATGAAAGAAACCTGAAAGAGTAGCTTGACTCTTCAATTATCTGCATTGATTTGTAAAGTTAATGTTCTTTTAAGGCTCCTGCTTTACTTGATTCCGTCAAATTGATCATTTTATTATATCCTTTCATGAGTCTGGTATCTCACTAATTTCTGAAGCAGTTTTGCGGAAGATGGTACGGGAGCCAAGGAAATGGATATGGGATATTTATATGCTTCGCTTTCCGGTAAAGGGTTCTCAGCAAGGCGAAAGAGATCAACGCCGCAAAACAAAAATGAAATGTCCTACTTTCGACACTTTTCTCGCTTTCGCCAAATTCCAGCATTTGATTCTGAACTTTCTGATTAGTTTTTCAAGGTAAAATAGTGAATTTTCTTACGGCCAAACCCAAACTTTTGAATGCTTATTCTGCCATTCCATGTTCATGAATATTTATCATCAATATTTTTAATACCATAGTTTCAGTTCGGAGACGGGATGGGAGGGGATGCAGCATATTTTGATTTCCAGAGTGGAACAGGTGAGTTGATGAAGACATTGGACGTTCATTTTGTGGTGTTAGTTGACCCTTGTTCTGCTACCATTGCGAGGCAGGTTCTTCTTACATACTTTTGGCCATCTCTTGGACAACTGTTCTTGACGTAGCTTTCAGGTGCGTTCTCGATGATCAATATTTTCGGGGCAAATCGCTGTTCCACTGCCATTCTTGAGGAGTGACTTTGTCAAATATTGTTCTTATACTGTATTTGCATTTGTGGTTGGATTATGTATCCAACTCTCTGTAATCTTGTTAAGGTGTAATTGTCATATGGATTCTGATATTTTGAAAATGAGATTAGGAAGAATCCCTCCCAAGTAAATTGTTGGAAGAGGCTTTATTAAATGTGTGTTTTAATCGTTTCATGGCGGTAGGATGGATTGATTAAAATTATTTAATGTGGCTGTTATTTGCTAATCATTTGATTAGATGCATGTTTACCTTAGATGTTGAACTTGTAGTTTTTAGTCTCTTTCATACTTTTAACCATATAAAATAACTTAAACCCGATGGAGTTAGAGAAATATGGAATTGAAAAGAGAAACAAATGTATCTAAGCAAGCTATGATGTAGTTAGTTGATTCTAATAATATATGTATATATATATATATATATTTTAAAGAATGTAAAATGATAAATATTTTTGTGTTCCTTTAACATGTTTCTTTTTTGTTGGTCATGTTGAACCATGTTCCTTTTTATTAGCATCACTATTTTTATTAACAAAATGATTTGAAGAATTATTTTAAATTGTAGAGATTGTTTTTTCAAGTTCCAGGAGTTGAGTGTTGATTTAAAAACTTTATAAAAAGTAAAATAAATTTAAATCCTCAATGGTCAAAAGCTAAAAAATAATACTCCTTTAAGATACCAATTTAAACTGGTAAGTTGGAACACCCAAAGTTTAGGATTCAAAATTTGGATTTGGTTCTTAAAGACCCTAACATTCTCTTCAAACCAATTCATGTCCTTTCAACATACTTTGCCTTCATTCTTTCAAAAAAAAAAAATTAAAAATAAAATAAAATAAGATAATAAAATAAAAAAAAATAAAAAAAACTTTGTCTTCATTCATCATATGTTTAGCAAAACTCTCAAGAAGTCATCCAACATAAGATTGCTCCAAGTCAAATATATTTAATTTTGGAGTTTCTATGATTGAACTTTAAAAAACAAAAAATGTGCACATTTTGGTATAGATAATAACTTTCTCAACCATACTTGCATATACCTAGAATTCCTTCCATTTGAATGTAGTCTCTTATTTAGAATCAATTCATTATTGTACCCCTTCTCTACTCATGTGTAACATAACTTTTTTTAAGCAAGATTTAGATATATTCTTGTAAAACAATTAACCATTAAAATTAGGGTATCAAATATTAGTGAGTGGCTCTAACAAAAAGAAACAGTGGAAGTTGTTCAAGAGCATAACTCAACTGGCATAAAGTTGTACTGATAATCACGAAGTCTGTAGTTCGAATCCCTATTCCCATATATTGTCAAAAAAAAAAAAAAAAAAACAATGGAAGTTGTTAACACGTCCAATTGACACCATCACTTGTCTTAAAGCTTTGGTACCTGACTTCAGTATGAAGTTTAATAAATATTTTTAATAGAGTTAACAAAATACCACACTTACGAAGAAGTATTTATTTATTGATTTCTTGAATCCATGTGTTTTTTTTTTCAAGTATCAATCAAAATCAACATCTTATCCATGTTTCTCTTGATATTTTCTCAACATCGAGACCAATTGAGGAAATTCTGTTGAATTGAGATCGACATTTTTGTAAAATTGATACCTCAAAATTTCCATTCATTACACATTTTAATCTAGCAATTATGAATCTAGTTATTAGTCATTGTAACTTTGACACAGCTGAATTCTCAGCACTAGAAAAATTCACTATAATCCATCATATATTAAAATTTAGATTAATTCAGAATTAAAATACTTGTAAATTTCACCCATTTACCTTGTTACCGGATCACATTCTTAATAAAAATTTAGACTGAAGACACGTTACATTCCTACAAGTAGAAACTAAATAGTTACAAAAAAAATAAAACGGACCCGAAATGTAGAAACTAATATTATATTTCAATTATTTAAGATGCATGTATAAGTCACAAAATAACCATATAAAAAAATGTATGAAACCATAGGAGGCAACATTTACGAAAACTGCGTATGTTCGATATGCATAAAAAAAATCTCTAATCATTTCAAAATTGAACTCATAACTCAGGTTTGCACATATAAAGCATGGAAAAAAGATACTAAATTTAAATGCCGAACACTATAGCAAACTTGAATTTTCATTCAAAACATATGGGCGCACAGTTAAAACCTTGGAACCATTTACTTCTTATCTTCCTTCTCTGCCTCAGCAGCCTTCTTCAACCGAGCACCGACATGGCGGGCATTCGCTCGCTCAACACGAAGTTTGTCATAGGCCTTGAAAGATTTCATATCTTCTGTGATCTTCACAAGCTCAACTGATGGCTTCTCTAGTCCAATAGACATGTAAGAGCCCTGGACCTGGGTGGCAGTTGCTAGTTCCTCAGGAGTAGAATCACCAGCCTACATCAACAGATATGTAAATGATCAGAGATCAAGGCAGTCCCACAAATAGAAAAGATGGCATAGTAACTAATGAATTGTATTGCTTTGGCAGTTGGAACTAGGAAGAGTTACCTTGAACTTGCGGGCACGTCGTGGGAAGACGACCACCTTGGCCTTGTAAGTCTTCAACCTCTGCACATTAGCTTGAAGACTCTCCAAGGAGCGGTTTCTACGGCGATGATCAACTGCAATGCCAATTGTTGGTGCATATTTCTTTGGAATGCCAGCTGCCTGATTTATGAAAAAAATTGTCTATCATCATGAAAAGTATCAACGGAGGAATGATTATGTCCAAATATGTTCTTGAATTCACTACTCAACTCTAGTGCACTCTAGAAGAACTATGCGTTAATCAGCATTCACAACTGTGCAGATATTTCAGATGTTTAACTTTACAACTCCATGTCATGCTCGCAGGACTTCCAAAGAAACAATTTTACCAAGTACAGAACCAGAGCACACCTCATATAAAAAAACGAAGGTTTATATAAATAAAGCTTCTGTTCATTCACATTTGAAAAAAAAATGACGATGCAGTTCCAATATTTCATTTATCGAAATGAAAACACGAAACACAGAATCAACTGAGTTATATATGCATATATCATCCAAAAAACTCAAAAGCCAAAAAATAATCCCACCTTCAACTCTTCCAAAGAGAAGCCTCTACCAGCCCTCACTTTCATGTTATACTTCAATGTTTGTCCATGAACAATAGGACGAAGTGGTCCAGCAGTAGGGCGAGGGAAATTTTTCACAGCCTTTTCTTGACGAGCTGGTGATGATCCACAAGAAAAAACAGTTAGAACAATACAAAACAACATATAACCAACGATGAAATGGCAGAAGAGAAAACCCAGAAACAGAAATTGAGAACTGGCACTCACCATTCCTTCTCCTTGTTTTCCTGGCAGGTTGGTTGAACCAAGTTCTAACATAATTTTGCCAGTGCTTCCTAAAGTGCCCACTAGGAATAACATTGTTGTGCTTCATGGCTTACCTGCTAAAGCATTTGAGTTAGCAAATTACAACCTAAGAAAGGAACTTTGTTCATGTTCTACATATCATGAAATTGGTCGATCCAGATAAATCTCGTTGACACACTAGCAAACAAATACACCAACATTTTCTTTTCCAAAGAAGACAAGGTTAATTCGAACACAAAACTGCCAACAACAATAGCAAATAAAACCCTAAGTGAAGATTGGAAAAAGAAAGCCAAATCCCTAGAAGAAAAACCACAAGCGGAACCGACATCGCAACCATTTGTAGGATACCAAGAAAATGCAGAGAGGCAAAAAAAAATAAAACCGAACGATCCCTCTAAACAGCTTGAGCAGGACTGGTTGAGAAGGAACTAAGAACCCTAATTTAACGATGTATAGATTTCGAAAAACGAAGATCAAATTAAATTCAGCAGAGGAAAGCAACACACTGAATTGAAATTGAAGAGAACCTTTTTCCTCTCTGCGCCCCCTTCTGCAATTCCAGTCTCCTCGTTCCTTCTGTGTTCATTTGGGTACTAAAATTTCATATATAGCGGCTATCGACAAAACCCTAGGGTTTGTCCTTCCGGTTCTGTTGGACCGGGTGTTATTATTTTTTTTTGTTGCACATTTCTAGATTTATTGGGCCGGCTTAACTTGAGTTTTTTTCTACACATAGACTTTTTTTTTTTTTTTTTAGAATTTGGGGTGGGTGGCAAATAAGAATGATATAATTGCAAATATAGCACAATGTAAAAAAATTACAAATATAACAAAATCTATCCTAATATATTAATGATAGACACTGATAGTCTTTGGTTAATTAGAATCTATCTGATAGACTTCGATTATCAGAGTTTATTAGCGATAGGCTCTGATCAATCAGAATTTATCAGTCTAACTCCAATTATTCAGAGTTTATCCGTGTCTATCGCTGATAGACTCCGGTTAATCGAAATCTATCAGTGGCTATCATTGATAGACTTTGATTAATCAAATTCTATCAATGATAGTCACTGATAGATTTTGATTAATCGGAGTCTATCAGTGATAGATACGGATAGACTTTGAATAATCAGAGTCTATATGTGATAAGCACGGATAGAATCTGACGATAACTTTTTGGTCTTGTACAATAAATTTTGCTATATATGCAATTAGTTTGCAATGCTATATTTGCTATTAATTTGGTCCAATTTTCCATCTATTCAACTGTCCTTTTTTTTTTCCTTTTTGAAACTCTCTACAAAGACCAAGGTTAAAATGTCGATTTCGACGGAAATGTTGAATTCTCAATTTTATGGAAATTTCGATAGAAATATCAATAAAATATTGATATCGATGGTTTTTCAAAAAAAAAAAAATCAATGTCGATGGTTTGGGGAAATCTTTAAAGAAAAAAAAATAAAAAAAATATTTAAATTCATAATTAAGAGTTTACATTCTTAAAATAAGCCAAAATATTTATTACTAATATTATCTTTACATTAGTTACATTTCGTTGTTATTTTGTTCATAGTTTATCGATGTTGATGTCAAATCCATAGACATGATAAAATGTTGATGAAAATTTAATACATTGTTTAATATATAAATAATTACAAACATGTTGAAAGATAAGAGAAAAATATTTTTTTAAAAAAAAAAAATTATAGTACAATGAATGTGAGGGATATGAACTTGGAAAAAGAGTGGTTGATTGATTTGGTTCTCACTCGTATGAGAACTATAACATCAAAACATCTTAGAAGGAGTCCTAAAAAGTGGGGTAGGAATTATTGAACCACTATAAAAATTTTAGTGTCATTTCTCTTTTGTTTACTTTAATATTTTTACAACTTAATTATTTATGTTAGTTAAATTGCATGTTATTTTATTAAATTGGATGAACCTGTTATAGGTTTTCTATTTAATTTTAGGTTGTTCATTCAGTTGGTCTAGATGAATTTAATATAGTTTAAATTTCTCGAAAAAATTGTAATTTTATTAAGCATTCTTATCCATCTCTCTAGTGTGTATATAGACAACATGTGGGTGGAAGATTTGAACCTCCAACCCCTTGATCGAGAGTGTATCACATATTTTCTATTTACATGGCTCTAAGTTTTCTACTTGATTAACTCTATTAAGGTTGAGTAAAATATAGAGAAAATAAAAATTTCAAGTTAGTAAGAAATGATTTAGTATTCTAAGTCCGAGAATGGCTTATGAGGTTCAAAGCAGCCCAAAAGATCTGTTAAGAGCCCAAAACCCCCGAGAATAGTTAGCGAGGCCAAGAGGTTAATCGTCTAAAGGCCCCAAGGTCGACCCCCATGGGTCAGCCATGGCCTCAAGGGGGGTTGCCCACGACCCATGAGCCCGACCCCTATGGGGGTCAATCAAGGGCTCTCTAAGGGCGATCCCAGGACTATGAGGTCGATTCTCACATAGGTCGACCAAGCTTCACACAGTTGACCCCCTAAGGGATTGACCATGATTTAAGAGTTATTCTTCAAAAGGACTGGACGAACCACGACCATCAAAGGGTCAGGGGTTTAGACGTTTAAGGGTACTACGGATAAGCTAAAGGTCAAGGCCAACGACAGTTACAACTGACCAAGTCCAATGATGGTTACGGATTCGTAACCATCAATTAAAGAGATTTGAGAATCAAGACAAGATTCTCAGAAAGATAAATGTCAATCGTTTCACTATCTTACCTCGATATTATAGAATACTCAAAAAGAGGGAAGGGTACGTAAAAAATACTCACTTGTTTACTATGGTTAAAGCTCTCTAAGCACTCTTTGAACTCTATTCTAACTTGAATGTCGGAGTGTGTATGGCTTAGCACCGCACCGATGCTCACTTCCCTTTGTTGCAAACACACGATTTTCTTCATCTATTACAAATTTAACCTTGACCTGATGATATGAATTCTAGTATCAACAGGTTACTAAATGCGAGAGTGAAGATATGAACCTACAATCTCAAGGGAAGGAGAGATGTCTAATTTTTTAGCCAGGCATTTGGAGAAGATGTTTAAGTTTATATTTTTTTCACAAACTTTTAGAGTTAGAATTTAGGATTAACTATATAGATAGGCCATTTTGAACGCAAGTTACATAAATGTCAAGTTTCAGGAAAATTTTCAATTTTGTCTCCAATTTTGTCTCCAGTCATAACTGTTTATAGATTTCAAAATATCTCCAAAATCACTCTTCAAATAACTTCCTTCCACCCTCCAAAATATATGAAAAAAAAGAGAGCCATAATTTTTTTTCCATCTTTTTTTTTCCTCCCTCTTCTCCTTTTGTGATTTTTCCTCAATTTTTAGTGTCGTCTTCGAAAAATCCACATGATTTCCTCCTCTAAGCACCAATTGATTTGAGTGTCTTCTCTATCTCTAGCTGATTGCAACGCCATTCTCCCTCCCTCATGTTCGGTGACTCCTTCCATCGGCGGTTCAATCCTCAATGGATGTTTTGATAGTCGACCACAATACTCAAGACCCAATCAACTATGAATTTAGGTTGAAAGAATATCCACACATCTATTGAACACAGATCTGAACACTTTCTCTGTTTCAACTTCAGATTATCCTTGAAGTTAGGACCTTGTCGAACACTAAACAACAACCAACGACCTTCCAATTCAGAATTGCGACCAATGGGTTCATATTTCATTCATACGATGGTATATTTCTTTCAAACGATATTATATTTTCTTCAATTGTCAGTACATTTCCTTCAAACGATGAATGAAGGTTTTGTTTCCAGCAAACGAGCTTCTTTATCTGGCAAATGACTGTCAAAATATATACATGTTTATATTTTGTATTTTTTTAGTTGTTTCATACAGTATTTATATTTTCTAAATGTTGGGTACATTTAATAATATGTAGTATATATTATTTATACATTTTTTTAAAAAGAGATATATATGCAAAGTATATATTTGCTAATGACATAATGGTAGTGACATGACAAACAAATATATTGAATATATATTTGAAAATGACATAACGATCGTGATAAATAAATATACTATCAAATGATAAGAAATCAAAGCAGCTCTGATACCAAATGTTATGAAACCCCTAAGGGGCCGTTTGGTGCAGAGTTTTGGAGATGGGAATGGGCAAGGGTTTCTGATACCCTTGTTTATTTCAAGGTTTCTGTGGTGGGTCTTGGGAATAAAGCATTTACCCCGCAGGGGCGGGGAATCCTCGTTTGCAAGAGAATCGGGAGAAATTTTTCCTCATTCTCTAAACGGGGGTAGGGACGGGGATTATATTCCCTGTCCCCGACCCTGGCCTCGCCCCGCTCTTTTTATAATAATATATATATATATAATTTAATTTAATCTATATCATTATAATATTATAGTGTAATTTGTAAGTATAAATAGTAAAACCTTAGCTTTGTTGTTATTGTTGTAATTTTTAATTTTAGACTTGTTATTTTATTGTTGTTATTATTTTAAAATTTGTTATATTTGAGACTGACGGGACCGCCAGGAGGGTGTCGAATTCTCCTTTAGTCGTCAAATAAAATTTATAATCCACGACACTACTACTAATTTTTGTAGCAATAGTGGTCGGGGTCGAACACAGGGAAGGGGGATCCAATAAGTGTAGGACTTTATGCTTATGAAGACAGGGGGATTTTTAGTGATGAGTGACAAGCAAGAAAATAAAATAAAATAACTGAATGCTGAATTTTAAATGGCACGAAAACGAAATATGCAAAGAATAAATAAGACGAAATCAAATGCATAAAAAGGGATCGTTGGATTAGGATTTATTATGCTTGATTCTAATTCATTAGCTTCCTAGTTTTCTCTAATGGTTGTTCTAAACTGATTTCATTAGTCAGGTTGGCTTCTGGGTTACTCGGAAGACCTCCCTACACTAACCTGTGCTAATTAACTCGCTAATCGTGAATTCGACAATTAACAAGATTAATTAATATAGACTCTATCGCTCGCCACCCCTTATGCATAATGTAGTAACCATCCGAGACCTCTGCAACGATTACTACTTATATCTAACTAGATTATTAACAATCAATTTTACAACTACTTATTAAAACTAGTAACTTTGGGATCGTGGGTCCGGAATTATAGGAACTAAATTCAAATTCAATTTAAATCTAAATTCCTACAACCTTTAACTTGCATCCTAGGCCTATCAAGGGTCGTCTCATGTAGAGAGTGACTTGCCTCAACCTAGTAGCTATCTCAAATAATTGATTGAATACACAAGCTATAATCGCATAGGCATCAATCCTAATTGACTAACGGTCATGTATTGGTTTAAACGGGATTGCATGCAAAACTCAATGAAAATACAACAAGAACATAGGTTATAAATCAGAAAACTCAGCCAATATCATTAGAAATCAAAGCATAAATTCAATCCAACGATCTAAGGAAGTTTAGCTATGCATAGATGAAGTAAAAGTGATAAATAACATGAAAGAATCCATAGTAAATGACCAATAATGGTCTACAAACGTGCTGGAAAGTAAAAGAGGCAAAGAAATCATAAAAGAGACCCAAAATCTAACCTAATGGCGGACTAAACCGAGACCTATTATATATAGAAAACACGTCGGTGTCGAGACACTGCGAACTTTTGTCTTAGGCTCGAAATCGCGTCGGCGGTCAGACGCCAAGATCGACGTCTCGACTCCAGCCTCTAATCTCGACTTCCTGCACCTTTTCTCGGTCTTGTCTCGCTTCTTCTCGGTTTGGGGCTTCAATCTTTGGCTTTCGGTGTCATAATCTAGGCTCGCTTCAGCACAATTGGGTCTCTTCACCTCCTCTCCGTCCAAGACATCGAAATGGCTCCAAAAACTTCGTAATTGGCCCAAATTAACACCAATTAGCGTGATCGACTCCCGACACAACCTAAGCTCAATTAACCTGTAAATAGGACAAGTAAAGCATAAAATAACTCTAACAAGCTTAGATTAGAGACGATAAAATAGGACTATTTAGGTCCTATCAGAGACTATGTTGTAATTGTGATTTGTTTAAGTTGAAAACCATATTGTAATATTGAAATTTAAACTTTTAGAAATGATGTTTGAAGATTTTAAACTACATCATGAAATATATTCATTAGAATATTTCATAGATTTTTTAAAAATAATTGCAATTGATTGACATTTAATAAAAAATAATAATAATAAAAGAAACGGGAAATAGTTCCCTGCGGGGAACCCGATCCCCGCAAATTTCCTGTAGGGAACCTGTCCCGATCCCTGCAAAATTAAATGGGAAATTTTGCGGGGACGGGGAATGATTTAGGGGCCCCGTCCCCGCCCCGCCCCGTGAACATCCCTAATTCCCAAACATCATTTATGCCCATAAGCAATGGGCTTTCTATGCGCTTGCAAAAGTATGAGTTTTCTCTTTGCCCATCTATTCTTTTTTGTTTTTATATACAATTTTATTTTTAATATAGTTAATTAATTAACTAATTGATACTAAATTAAAAAAAATAATATAATAAATTATTTAATTAGATTAAATAAATAATAATTTGTCAAGAGTTTCAATTTTTTTTTTTAAAAAAAATACTTAGTCCAAAATTATTAAATGGATGCAATTACATATTTACTGAAATTTTAATTAATTAGTTAACATTATCGAAAATATATTTAATTATTGAATTAAAATTATTTAAATAAATTTAGAGTAAAAATTCATTTTTCAATAATTATAATTAATTACTTATTGATTATCCATAATCAATTAATTATTTTTTGGATTTCTTTATAATAAATGAATAATCATATTATTAAAATATTTATCTAATTAATTTTTATGTATAAAAATATATTAAATTATTGTAATTAAGGATACTTATTAAAAAGATTAATTGAATAATTTGAATTAGTTAAATTAACCTAGTTTATTCAATTAAAATTATTTCATGATTATTAATTCATTATTTTTTATTAATACTTTGAATTAATTTTGACTATTTTATTGATTAATTTATTAAAATTACATAAAGTTTACATGATTAATTCTAAAAAATAAATACATACATAATTGGTTCTCATACAATTCCGATGACATTCTCATGCACAACCAAACACAGTTATCTTTGATTCCCAACAATCTTATTCCTAGACATAGTATTCTCAAGCATCTATAAAACCTTAAACCAAATAGCCCCTCAATGTTTTTAAGTTGCTCATTTAGTTGGTTTAGATCAATTTAATATAGTTTAAATTTCTCGAAAAAGTCAGTAACTTTATTAAGCACCTCTATTCACCCTTCTAGTGTTGTCATACCATCCTATAATTTTGCACAATATTGAATGTAACACACACACACACATATATATATATTGACAATAAGTGGGTAAGAGATTTGAACCTCCAATGTCTTCTCAATTAATGTCGGCAAGGCGCGTTGTTTCCTTCAACGATAGTTTGATTCCTTTAAGGGTTGTGCAGTTCCGTTCATGGTGGTGCAAATCATTCAATGATAGGACGTTTCTTTTACGATGGTACATTTTTTTTTTTTCCGTCTAACCAAGGAATCTATCTTTTAGCGAACCACAATAAATTGGAAAAAAGGAGGTAAAATACACCGAGTTTGTTTTCAATTTTTGTGGTTTATTTAAAATAATCTAAGAATACATGTTTGTTTAACGATAATGTGTATTATGTGGGTACATATTATATTGTCTATGTTGCCTTTGACTATATGAGTTTTATATGAGTATATATTGTAAACGAGGGTATATATTTCATTGTGTTGATCAAATATATTTATTTTTCATAGTTATAAACATGTATATATTGTATAATGAGAGTATATATGTCATTAGAGAATTACTTGTTTTGCTAAAATGGAGCAAGGATGGGGATGAGGAAGTCATTCATATTCTGTGGACATCCCTACCTACTAGACACATTTTAAAGTTCAAAGATGTAATAGACATAATATTGAAAGGTTAAACTTACACGCAATAACTCTGAAAGGTCAAAGTTCAAATTTATAATTTTATAAACTTAGTTTCAGAAAACAAAAAAAGAAAAAAAAAATCATTATAGTAGAAGACCTAGAAATATAATTAAAAAAAAAGTTAATCTATTAAACATACTTTAAAAATACTTCACTAAGTGCATGAACAAAGAATCTCAAACAGAATTAGATATGAGATCAGATACAAGTTTATTGCAATCCAATCCATTCCAAACCAATTGAATCTGGCATACTCTATTCATTATTGATGCTACATAATAAATTACTACCCTTGCAGCTACCGCATGTTCATCTTCATCCATACAACAGCTTAAATTCATCCGGGACCATAAATAATAGTTGCTGCCAGAAGGTTTAAGCTTGTTAAGTTGATGAATTACCTGTAAAAATGGCAGACTTAAGCAAATGATCACCATATCTTCAATGGCTTCCAAAGAGCACAAACTTGTAGTAAAATGTGTTAAGGGAGAATTAAGTTTACAGGGAAACAGAACAAGAAATCTCAGAGATGAAGTGAATGAATCTCTGCACCTGAGCAAATCCAATACAGAACGGACAGATCAACAAGCGAACCTGCCCAGACTCTGATTCGTCGTTTGTTTGAATAATTTCATCACTATGGATGTACTTTTACTAATTTTTTGCTTCATGATCAGTTTGAAGTACCTTAATGGAAAAAAATGGCATATAAGAGAATCGCTAGGTGGGGGAAAAAATCAATATTACACAAAAATAGTGATAGATGAGAATGATGCAGATTCTATAAAATTTAACCAAGTTGGAGGGGAACCTCAATAAAAGTTAAGATAATTCTATCCTAACTTTAAAGAGAGAGTTCCACGATAAGCTGTTTCTGCTGATTTTTTAGGACATCTGCTCCATGCTTAGAACTTAGACAACTATAATACAAAATCTCATACTACAAGAAAAGTTGTTTATGCCTGCAACTTTCTGGCAGTCATCAAGAAACCATTGAGATTCATCCACAGAAGAAAATACCCAAAAAATTGAAAACATCAAACGCCAGACTAAATGGGAATCAAATAAAATAGATGAGGCAACTGAAGCTTCACTAGAAAAGATTCCAGTTGGAAGAGGAGATGATAGTTCTATACCAACTAGTGCCAAAATACCATAAATAAATGAGAATCCAGTTAGAGCACAGACAAACATATATTTAAAGGGACTACCTCATTGTAGAAAAAGCACCGACAAACTACATATGGAGTTGAAGTCTAAACTCCAAGTTGTCGCTTTCGCAAGGGTTATCGAATTCTTGCCAATATTCTTCCTTGAGGAGAATCTCACTCCAGATATTTGACAGGAAAAATGATAGTCGAGCATTGTTCTACCTTAATTCAACCAAGGAAAAATGTGAAGTTATCTTCTGCTTGAGATAATGGTTACTCTATTAATTTAAAATACAAGAAATAAAGAAAATTCAGACCTTTTTGTTTTTCCAACTCTCGGCCCTGCAAGTGGATCAATTGTATGCGAAGAGGGGTATAGAACAAGTCTTACATGAATGCCAAGCTGTAGAGAGTGAACAAACATTGTTCGAATTTCAAAGTTACGGTTGAAACCGCCTTCATGGCCAAAGGTGATAAGGGGCCAAAAGAGGAATAACTTGATTACCATAAGCTATACCATCCAAAATTTTCTAATTTTTCTTCATAGCATCGAGGCTACGATAGTATGTCCTCCTTTTTATCTTAGTTATCCTCCTCACCTTCCCAGACTTGATCATTTTTTTCACTTTTTCAAGCTTCTCTTTCCTACCTTCTAAATCAGCTTTAATGACCTTGTCCCTCTTTTCATCAGGAAGCAAAGCCAACCTAGAGAATTTCTTGGGCCTCACAAATCCCAGTCTTTCAGTTATGTCCTTGAATGCAGAAACAAGACCTCGTCTTATAAAACATCCATCAATTAGCTTCATTGAATTTAGTTCTGGGAGAGCTGGGGCATCTTTCAACTCAAGGTCCAAACAGAAAGAGGAATCCTTTAGCCACATCCTTAGAGAATGAGCTTTTGCTATAAGGAGACCGCTTCGTGTTCTACAAGGCAGGAAAGGAGAACCCATCTCCCAAAGGCATACTTTTAGTGTGCTATTGAGTGAAACCATGTTATACTCTGCCATTCCAGTGATCAGAACAACTGATTTTGGAGATTCTGGGAAACCTTGCAAGGATGCATCCTGCAACAATATACCAGACATTATAGATATATATATATTTCTTGAGTTCAGAAGATATTATAGATTGATAAAGGAGTAAGACATGTAATCCAGCTTCAAAGTTTGACCGCTGTCCAAACATAGTGGTTAAAAAAAGGTTAACAGATAAATTTAGTCGTGTACTTTGAGTATCACCATCAATTCTCTTTCATAAATGAGTGTAAGGTGGGAAAAATGTGATGGAGCTTTGTATAAAGTGGGATATTAGGCACTGAGACTGCATTAAAATGACTCCACCCTAGTGGCAGAACAGAAGCAACCACGTCTATGGTGAATGGCAAGTAAAATCAGCCAATGCTCAGACTTGAATGTCCCCATGGTCATTTTAGTTGTTGGCAATGTTTTAAAAGGCTAAAGGCGGTCTTGAGGCTTTTCCTCTTGAAGAGGCGAGGCACAAGTCTCGAGGCGGTATGAGGCGTAAGCCTCAATTTTAATTTAAAACATTATGCAAATCCTAAATTTGTGTGAACAAGTAATGCTAAACATAATACTTATATAAAAGTATAAAAAAAAAAAAAAAGTCTCCCACTTGAATTGCTACTTGAACAAACATCCTACAAGTATATCTTTACCATCAATACTATTATCACTTATAGGATTTACCTATTCTATAAATTTTTATTTTCAATGTTTTTAAAGCCTAAGTGGTAAAAGTAGTAATATTTCAAATTGTTACAGCTTAAACCTTTATATTTTTAAAGAATGGAGAAATTAATACTATTCTTCTAACCATTATATGAGGTGTAGAGACTTTAAGCCTCAATGCGTTTTTATAAAGGCGTAAGCCTCTTATGCTCCAAAGAAGGCGCAAGTCTCAAGGCTAAAAGTTAGAGCTTTGACTCGAGGCTCGCCTCGAGGCGTAAGCCTCTTGCCCTTTAAAACATTGGTTGTTGGAACGCCTCCAATGCTGCCTCATTCAAATAGAGAAAGTCCACTTAAGTTGTTGAGTGAGAGGCCAAGAATAGAGCCAAAAATTTGCTAGGGAACAGCAATGATAAATTAATAACCCTTGTGCCCTAGAAAACATCATAATACACAATAGAAGGAATGGGCCAATGAGTCATTGCTTGAATTTTCTGGGCAAAAGTAGCCACCCCTTTCTAACTTGTGGACGAGATGTTTCTCTGCCTAGGGGGTAATGATAGACCATCATCAGTTTTGCACGCTAATAAGAGCTACAAGGAAGGGCAAACTCGGAAATTTCAAGGAACAGTTTGCATGGGAGAGAGTGAGAAATAAATGTGGGGGGGGGGGGGGGGGATATGAGGTAATAAGGATACAGTAGAAAGGAAGTTAGTTCTCTCAAAAGGCTAACATCATTCTTCAGGTTTGTAGCTTTCCCTGGACTTCTGAACTTCTCTACTTATTCTATTTTACCTTCTTAGATTTGACTTTGTACAATAAATAGGACAAGGCCATGGGTAGATGTGGAGACTTAGATGGGTTCATACTGTTACACTAACCATAATCTATCTATACTACATTAATATATCGTAAAACATATGCACAATTGTAATTCAGCTAACACTTTCAATCAGCGTAGAGGTAGCTTCATGTGGAAAATATTTGGCACAACGTAGGAAAAGAACTAGCCTGCATATGGTCAAGCCATAAAGTCAGAGCAACAAGAGCTGAACCAGCAGACAGCTTTCTAAAATCAGCACCCCAGTCCTTGTCAGCTACCCTGCGTTATTAGACTAGGGCATGAGAAAGTAATTGAACAATTTAATATAAGTAACAAACAAATTGTCTCCAATCTCATAATATGGCTACAATAAGGCTAAAAAACATAATATAAAGTATGGGTTCCAATCCGCTCATCTATTCAACAAGGTCAGCCACGATTTGGGTCAATGCCCCTAAAGTCACCACATGCCACCATAACTCCATCCTTGGAAGAGGCATTGATTCTCAGTGCAAAATCCAACAAAAGTGCAAAAGTTTTAATCGATTGACATAATGACACTTTTCCATATCCCGGAGCAATTTAACAAGTAGTACATTATCGAAAAAGGCATTAGTAGTAATACAAATTCCTAGAATCCATCCATCATTTGCAGGGGAGCCACCACAAACCACCAACAATAGCATGCTGACTCCAATCATTTGGCCCACTTGGCTTGACCATAATAGGGTCATGCAGTTACATAAGAACCGCTAGTTGAAGAGGTTGTAACAACTTTTCACAAGTTATTAAAGTGTGAATCTCATTCAGAAACTTTTTGATGATGAATACACCCCGAGGCGTTATATTTGTTTATAAATCAATGATCTTTCTCAGTCGTGAAGTTTAAGCACGCAAGGACAGAGTAAAAGTTGGGACAAAATATAAAAATATCCTTTCTGTCCCATAATTACTTGTGGGCGCAACCTTTTTCAAGTTATTTACCCTGTTTCTCCCTATTTTCCTCCAAGCATAAGTAAAAAGTACAGGTTGAGATAATTTATAAATCATTAGATCTTCTCATACACGAAAATTTATGGGTTTATTTTCCTACACAGTGATATACAGGGAAATTCAAACTTCAGTAGCTTGGATGGTGATAACTTGGCAGATTTGAAGTAAAAGCCAAATTTCCCACAACTTAGTAATGGCATAATAAATTTGATAGAAAAAGTAGAACAAATTAGCATTTACCTGAATATATCCTGTCGGAATATATTTCTCTTGATTGCCAATTGGAAAATCCATGATGCAGTGGCTCGAAGTTCAAATGCCCACAGCAGATCCTCTAAAGCATTGACGAAGTTAAATGCTGCATCATCATCTTCCATGGCTACAAGTTTCTCTAGATATTGGTCAACCTCCAGAACCAGTGAACCTGATTTTTCTGTTAAAAGCCTACAAGAGAAGCTGTGTCTTGAAATGGCAATTTTCGGAAATTACTTGACAGCAACATATTACAAGAGAACTGAAACATTGTCTCGCTTTAACATTAGAAAAATTAGTAGGTACCTGATTGGAAGATCAAATCCCGTATCTCGCAATGCATTTAAAATGATAATGGCTTCAGTTGTACTTTCAGACAAACTTGCAGCCCTTATAAAGCACGTCCATATTCTATAGTCTGGCTCTATACCATCTGCCTTCATTCCCATCAGTTTCTGGATTCCACCATTGTAATCTCCGTTTCTAAGATAGGCATCAATTACTGAGCTATATGGTAATGTATCAAGGTTCATACCAGTTGCTTTCAGATCATTAAGAACCTTTTCAGCTTCCTTAGGGTGACCAGAACTGCCATAGGAAACCATTAACAGGTGCATTGTTGCAACAGTAGGATCTATTCCTGTCTCTTTCATCATGACAAGTAAGCGCTCTGCTTTCAAATGATTTCCTGAATTTCTATACATTTTCATCATTACATGATAAAAAAACCGGTCTAATTTACATCCAGTGGATCTCAACTCTTCAAAAAGCTCCTCTGCTTCTTCAACTAGCTGCCTTTTAGATAGAGCTGAAATCAAACTTTTATAGGTGTCCAACACAGGCTCCATACCCCGCCTTTTCATTTCATGCATCAGTGACAACCCCTCTTCTGGTCTACAATCTCTACAATACATTATAATTAAAGAATTATAAGTATCCTGATCTGGTGTAAGTCCAGTTTCTTGGATTAGCTGGTATGTTCTAGAAGCATTTCTGAAATCCTCAACTCCTACATACAACCTGATTACGGAATTTAATATGGACAAATCAGGTTTAAATCCAGCCTCCTCCATTTCTGATAGCATGGCCTCAACATCCCTAACTCGTTTTCCTGTGCATAATAATTCAATCATACTCCTATAAAGATGCATTGTTGGAAGATAACCTGCAGCTTTCATTCCATGGTAAATTTTCTTCACCTCAAATATGTTTCCATCTCGAGCAAATGCATCAAGCATCAAAAGAACAGAACTTTTGCTTATCTTAAAGCCCATATCTTGCAACTCCTGAACTACAACATAAAGTTCCTTCAATCGATTATCAACAATTAATGCCTGCAATAAACCATTAATGGAATTCACGGTGGGAGAAGGACCATCACGCATCATGGTATTAAAAACAGCCCTTGCTCTTTCGTAGCAACCGCTTTTGGCATAAGCTTGTATTAATGCATTCCAAATCTTCCTATCAATGGTAGCTAGTTTTAGCCTCAGGTTTCCAACCAAACTTTCAGCTTTCTGCCATAGCTTGAGTTCCCCATATGCTTCAATAATTTTTACATAAGTAGAGACATCATCTATTACAACCCCTTCAAGCTCTGCACGTTCAAGCAAATAATGGGCAATTTCAGGATAGCCTGTTTTACAGTACATAAGCATCATGACTTGGTACAGGTTTTCTGAAATTTTGACACCATAGAACATCATGTCAGAAAAAATGTGAGATGCGATATCAAAGAGTTCCTTTTCCTGGCATCCTTGAATCAAACATTCATACACTAGGGAATTTGTGCCATATGAACTAAACCCTCTAGTAGTATTACCATATTCCACTAGAGCAGCATCTATTTGCTTGGCCTTACAAAGTACAACTATCAGTGATTCAGTTACCAGCTGATTGGAATTAGAAGTCCTCTCTTTCAAAAATTCTAGTAATTCACAAGCTTCCAAGTGCCTGCCCGACAAACTATATGTACTTAAAATAGATAATAAGTTCTCATGGTCTAGGTCATAACCAGTGTCAAGGGCCAATCTCAACATTTTAGCAGCATGATCATAGCATTCACCCTTTATAAGAATCGAAGAAAGAACTTGAGGATTCAAACCACATTGTTCTTGCATATCTCTTATTACTTTATCAATGTCATCCAATTTTTTTTCTTTCACAAGGTTCCGAAGCATAACCTCATAGAGGGCACCATCTGGTGTTAGACCATCACGCACCATTTCCTTGTACAACAACATTGCTTTCTTTGTCTCATTGAACCTAAGAAAGAGATCAATCATAACCGAGTATGCCAAATAATCAGGTCTAATCCCCGACCTAAGCATACAATCAAATGTCTTTTCAGCTTCTACTGGTTTCCCAGCCTTGCCATACCCACATATTAAAGCACTATATGTCCTTAAAGTGGGTTTGACTCCAGAATCCAACATCTCGGTCATTATGTTTGCAGCTTCTTCCATTTTACTTGATTTTCCAAGTGAATCAATAAGAACAGTGTATGTAACTTCGTCGGGGATTCGGCCTGACAATTTCATATCCCTGTAAAGCTGGAAAGCCAGGTCATGCTGCTCCTGTTTCCCATACATGTGGATAATTGTATTATATGTCATCTCATCTTTACCAAATCCATTATTTACCATTTCTTCACAAATTTCCTTTACCTTCTCTACATTCCCTTCTCTAGCAAAAGCATATAATAGTGAATTATATGTCACTGCATCTGGAAAGAACCCTTTGGACTCCAATTCCTTAAAGAGCTGATCAGCTCTGCTGGCCAGCCCACATCTCCCATAAACTGATATCATAGCATTGTAAGTCCATAAATCAGGTTGACAATTATGTCTCTCCATATCATTATATACCTTCATTGCTTCCTCAAGATTCGATTCACGGGAACAAGCACTAATTAAAGTATTATACGTTATTATATCGGGTCTAATGCCCGATTTCCTAACCTCATTTAGAAATTGAAGGGATAAATTTGGTGTCATGGGTCCCGACTTCATCCGGGCATTTATTAAAGTGTTGAAACTCACAAGGTCAGGCTCACACCCTCTTGTCCTCATCAAATCAAGCAACTCTTGAACCTGAACAAACCGACCATTCCGAGCATATACGCCCATCATAGCATTGTATACTTGAACAGTATTGCCAATAGCAGGCTCAGACCTGGTAAAAATTTCTACAGCCAACGCTTCTTGATTGGCCTTTCCAAGCACGGCCAAGATGGTAGCCAACATTCGAGCATTGGGTGAATACCAATGCCTCAAATTCAACCACTCATACACCTCCAAAGCCCTGTGCCAATTCGAACGCCCCACCCACTTCACTACAAAACAAAAGTCAGTGGGTGTCATTTGAACCTTCCTATCATCCAACACATCAGCTACAAATTCATCCTGTTTCAATGCTAAAATTCTATCAGTCAAAAATTGCACTCTCTCCCTCCAATCTTTGGCTCTCTTCAGTGCTAACTTGTTCATCTTTTTCACTCTCGTTTTGCTAGGCCTCCCTAAAACCTCTCGAGTTTCATCACTCGCCATTCCCACAGATTCTAACTCATCTTCAATCTCAGAATTTTGGGTTCTCACAGAAGCCTCCGATTCATCGACCACATGGGTCTGCCAAGGAGAAGGAACAGTGAAATGGGTTTGAGACGGCAACTGAAAACTCTCGGTTAATTTCAGGTTGGGCCATCTAACAGAAGGAGAAGCTCTACTATAGCGAAATTTCTGAGTCGTATTTGTATTGATTTCACTCTGTTGCTCAATAGAAGAAGATGAAGCAGAAGTGGGTCTACATACCTTGGAAGATGAAGCGAAGGCCAATGGAAGCACTGCTGAACATGCCATGGCAATGGAAACCTCAGGGAAACTAATGGGAATTGCTATAACTTTACTACAAATTACAGTTTCATGATAAGAAATTTGTGGATTGATTCAAAGAAAGAGGGAAGTGAAGGAAGTGGAACCTGAAAGCTTTACTGGGTTTAGTTTAATTCTTGGGAAGGGAGGATAGGAATAGCAATAGCGATAGCAATCACAATTCACAATTGGCTTGAATGCGTGGATTTTCTTTGTTTAATATATAGGTTCGTTTCGAATTGCAATTTTGGCGTTTCCGCCTGGTTATAAGAACCCATTGCAATCCAATTATTATTTTTTCTTTGATTTTGTTTTGCTTTCTTATAGTTGTTTGTAATGTTTGTCTATGAATTGGTGGAGTGCTTGCTTGACTAAATTTCTCGCATTGTCTTGCAAGTACGAGATATTGGAAGAAAAAAAAAACATTATGCTCAAAATCTATAACTAGGACAAATTTTGTATATGTCGGAATTTTTGTCACACTTTCAAATTATATAGCTTATCTCGCACTTTCTTGCTGCGAGATATTGGAAGACAAAAAACATAATGTTTAAAATCGTTAACGAGGACAAATTTTCTTCTTCTTGGGTTTTGTTTCACCTTTTTTATTGTTGTTTGGGATTGTTTGAGATGCTTATAAATGAAATTTTCGTTGGTTGATTGCTTGACTAAATTATTTCTCGCATTGTCTTGCAAGTGCAAGACATTGGAAGACAAAAAACATAATGCTTAAAATCGTTAATGAGGACAAATTTTATTCTTCTTGGGTTTTGTTTAACCTTTCTTATTGTTGTTTGGGATTGTTTGGGATATGCTTATCTATGAAATGTTCGTTGGTTGATTGCTTGACTAAATTATTTCTCGCATTGTCTTGCAAGTGCAAGACGTTGGAAGACAAAAAACACAATGCTCAAAATCTTTCACTATAGGACAAATTTTCTTCTTCTTTGGTTTTGTTTCACCTTTCTTATTGTTGTTTGGAAGTTTTATCTATGAATTTTTGGTTGGTCGGTTGCTTGACTACATAATTTCTCGCATTGTCTTGCAAGTGCGAGACATTGGAAGACAATAATGCTTAAACATGGCTAATGTTGTTCATTTTTCAAGTCATTGTGTCGTTTATAATTGAGTAGGAATTAATGTTGTTCAATTGTCAAGTTGCATTGCAAATTGCTTTGAGGGATACATCCCATTATGCAAAATACTTAAACATGGCTATTGAAACTTCAACAAATTCGGAGTCCTAAGAGTGACAAGAGTTCCATGAATTCTCCATTACTTTTTATTATATATTCTTCGTTCTCTCGTGTTGATCTTAATTTACTTTCAAACATTTGCAGGGATAACTCATGACAAGAGTTCCATGAATTCTCCATGCTTCAATTTAGGATTGCGGTGTATTTATCAATAAATACTTCAAATAATTCATGACAGAAAAACATGTCATACTTTAGTAAAAAGTTGGCCTTCCTATTTTACACTAATTAATACTCCAATGTATTAAAGGAGTTAGATTGTAATTTCGTGTACATATATATAATATTTTGTGTACAATTTGAATTTGCGAAAAATTTGTATATGTTGAATTTTTTGTCATACTTTCAAATTATAGGAACCAATCTCGCAACAAGAAAGTGTAAGATAAAGCTATATGAATGGTTCTTTGAAGTACTTGATTTCAAGAAAATGCAAAATAAACTCAAGAAATGGTTCTTTTGAAGTGCTTGAATTTTTCTCGCAATTTCTTGCAGTAAGAAAATGCAAGATAAACTCAATAAATGATTCTTTTGAAGTACTAGAATTTTTCTCGCAATATATTGCAGCAAGAAAGTGCGAGATAAACTCAAAAAATGGTTCTTTTGAAGTGCTGGAATTTTTCTCGAGATAAACTCAAGAAATGTCTCTTTTAAAGTGCTGGATTTTTTCTCGCAACATCTCGCAACAAAAAAGTGCGAGATAAACTCAAAAAATGGTTCTTTCGAAGTGCTGGAATTTTTCTCGCAATATCTTGCAGCAAGAAAATGCGAGATAAACTCAAGAAATGTCTCTTTTAAAGTGCTGGAATTTTTCTCGCAATATCTTGCAGCAAGAAAGTGCGAGATAAACTCAAAAAATGGTTCTTTTGAAGTGCCGAAATTTTTCTCGCAATATCTTGTAGCAAGAAAATGCAAGATAAACTCAAGAAATGATTCTTTTAAAGTGCTGGATTTTTTCTTCAATATCTTGCAGCAAGAAAGTGCAAGATAAACTACTTACACAATTAACCATAATGAAATTCATTTGGACAAGTTATGGGACATGAATTTGAGTGGCTCAATTTCACTGGTAACAACAATTACATTAAAATAACTAAAATATTAAGTATCTCAAACAACAGTTAAAATAAAATAACTAACGTGTTCATTACAACAAACAAATGTTCCCATTAATCTCGTACAACTAACTTCTCAATGCATGCGATATGATTACGACATGTTAATCTATTATGGCCTACTTTGTCACATCTGCCACATTTATGCATTCTCGAAGTTTCACCAACAGATGAGATTCTCTTTTTTTGGCGTCGACCAGTCATTGCCACTGTTTTAGGAGGTAAGACCTTCATTTCCACATAGTCTATGAGAGTCTTCCACTCTACAACATTACCAACTAGAAAAATAGGTTTTGCATATGCAGACAACAAACATTCTGTTGGGTTTTATGCCCTAAAACTCGTAGATAGTGAATGTAACCGTTAACCGAATATTAATGAAATAATATTGATATATTTTTCCATTAAATGTTATTAGTTATTTTATATTTGTCTTTGCCTAAAATAACCCTAATCCAATAAACTAGACATCCTAGGCTGTAATATGAGTCTTGAACTATATGTAGCGGCATATGGGGATCATTGTTCAAGAAACAGCCTAAAGGGTCTATAGTATAGGGATAAGACTGGGTGCCTTATCCTGGTGACACTATGGATACGGCTTACTTTGTATTTGATACAAACGCTATGATCCAACGCGTTCGTGTAGGAGACATGCGAGTGGGGGTATCCTATGCAATGAGTTTGTATAAGATCGGACCGCGAAATAGTAACCACTTGTTATAACACCGTTAACTAGTTGGTTTTCTATTTCACTAGGACGACCTAGACAACTTGGTCTTAATCCTGAGTTGATTGTGGACTCCTGCTCATGAGGGATTGTCCTTTGATTTGTATGGGTGAGAGTGGCCAATACGCCGACTCAATAAGTCTACCATTTTGGGGACAAGACCGAGTGGGGAGCTGGGAACATAATCGTACAAGATGAAATTCACTCCTTCCCGACTTTAGGGAAGCAGATGAGTGTTCCCTTAAGTGGTCACTCCGAGTCTTGAACAAAGGACCATACCCTCTCAATGGCACGAGAGAGTTTTCTGTTTGATGGTTGGACCACAAACAGGTTGTTCATTAGAGGAGAACTGGTACTTAAGGAAATATAAGTAACCCAGGGGTAAAACGGTAATTTGACCCAGCTGGTGTTACGGACACTCGGGAAGGACTAACTAGTCGATATTGGTCTATATCCGTGGACACAGAAAATATGTCTGCAGTGAGAAGAGTGCAATTGTGAGTCTATAGTGGAATGTACACACAGTTAACGAATATTGATTAATTTGGTTAATGAGTTTGACCAATTAATCTCACATCGTTGGAGCTTCTGATCTGCAGGTCCATTAGGTCCCACTGATAGCTCATAAAGTAATTTGAGGCAACTAAGTAATAAATGTAAATTGAAAGTGTTCAATGTACTAAGGGAAACAATATAATATATATTGATATATAATTATGAGAGAAATTAATATTTGAAGAAATTCAAATATTAATATAAATTCTAGTCACAATAAATTTATGGAAGTTTGAAAGAGTTCAAATATGAATTAATTAATTTTAAGGCCTAAAATCTATTTGGGCAAAATTAATTAATTCAAGGCCGAAAATTAAATATGTGATATTTAATTGGTGGTTAATTAATTAAAGAATTCATTAGCCGGGAATTAATCAATTATGGAAATAATTAATCACTTAAGGAAGTGATTAATCATTTATGGAAATGATCTAATCACTTATGGAAATGATCTAATCACTTATGGAAGTAATTAGTCATTTGTGGAAAAGATTAATCAATTATGAAAGTAATTAGTCATTTGTGGAAAAGATTAATCAATTATGGAACTGATTGATCTTGGATTGATAAAAAAAGGAATAAAGATTGAATCAATTTTGGAAAAGATTGATTTAATTGAATATTTTATTCATGGCTTCTCTTCTATAAATAGAACACTAGACCTAATTGGTTCAGTACTCTTCTCTTGCTCTTAGACTCACAAGACAAGACCATAGAATTCTCTCTAGCCTCCCTCTTAGAGAAAGACTCTCACAAGTCTTTTGCCTCCTAGACTTAGAGACATACCGATGTAACCTCTGTGGTTATTGTGTCTTTGAAGAAGAATTTTCCAGCGAAGAAACTATAAGGAGGCTGCTGCGTTTTCGTTCGTGGAAGTGTCGTTGGCGAACAACGGTCAAGTCTACAACGAAAGTTTGTAACGGTTCTTTCCCGTTTCTTTAGAAAAGCATGAAAATAAATTAGATTTAATTTTCAAGCATGTTTATAGCAATTTCCAGCAACTTTAAAGCATGCTTAAAGTTTATTTTGCCTTTTCGTAACGATATTTTAATGTTAATTAATATACGGCGTAAGGTCCTTTCGATGCGCTTCCGCTGCGTGGGGACTTTTATTCCCTACACATTCATCAGTATAAAAGCAATCACATAAATTGTATACATAAATTGTAATTCTTACAAGAAAAAAAAACCAAATAAGGAGAATGGTTAACCATGCAAGAAATGGTTCATTAGCAACAAGAAACTTACATAAAGAAAAATCCAACGTGTTAAAAATTAGTTGTAATATTTCTTGCAGCGAGAAGGTACAAGAAAAATTTCAACTCCAAAATTAATACTTCGTAATTTTTTTCTCATACCTTCTTGCAAATAGAAAGTGCGAGTAAAATTCTAACTCTTTGAAAATTAAGTTGTTGCAACATTTCTTCGCGCTTTCTTGCAGCAAGAAAAGATGCGATAAAAATTCTAACGCCTCCAAAATTAATGTTTCATAATTTTTCTCGCACCTTCTTGCAGCGAGAAGATGCGAGAAAAATTCTAACCCTTTGAAAATTAAGGTATTACAACATTTCTTGCACTTTCTTGCAGAGAAAAATTCTAACACCTCAAAAATCAATGCTTCATAATTTTTTCTCGCACCTTCTTGCAGCAAGAAGGTGCGAGAAATATTCTAACCCTTTGAAAATTAAGGTATTGTAACATTTCTCGCACTTTCTTGCAACAAGAAGATGTGAGAAAAATTCTAAAACCAACGCTTTGTAATAAAACAAAGATGTATTGGAAAAAAAACGTTGCAACAATTTTTAAAAAGAAAAAAAAATGCCCAACAAATGTAAGATTTGTTGAGGAAGATATATATAATCTATTACAAAAATGCCCAAGAGAGTGAGGTTGAAAAAAATACTTCAAAAGAAAAATAAGCATAAGAACCAAAATGTAAAATCTTACCCATGAGAGAAAAAGAGAGAATGAGGTTGAGAGAAACTTGAAGATGCTGTTATAGGTAATTTTGGACCACACTGACGCATAAGGAGCTGACGAGGACAATCGGGCAGAGGTGGGACCAGAAAGCCGACCCAGAGGAAGATCGGACCAAAGGGTCGGGCCAATTTGGCCCGCGGGCGCGGGCCGAGCTTGGCGACCTCCCTTCGGTCCCTGATGTCCCTGACCGCCCCGGTTTCGCCTGGTTCGTCTCGAAACACCTCCGAATTCCTAAAAACCCTAGGAGGATGAGGTCGGCCTCGGCCCATTGCCAAGGTCGACCAGGGCCAAAGGCCCGGAGATCATTTGAAGTCCTGCGTCGACGAAAACCCTAAGGGGAAATCTATAAAACGGGAGACCGCACACACATTCAGGCATGCAAACATCAGTCCCTAAACACACTATACGTGTTTTTCGACCAAAGCTAACTTAAGCATCGGAGTGTGTGTGGTCTACACCACACCAGTGTGCAGCGTTTGTTCGTCTTGTAGTTCACGTCTTTCCCGCTTTCTTACAAATTCACCGTTGATCGTCACATGGAGCGAAGGGTAAATTCCTAAGCGAAATTTGACCATCAACAGTTGGCGCCGTCTGTGGGGAGGACGCTGACAAGCAAACGTTGTGTGCAACAAGTAAGCGCAGCGGCGATGGAGCACGAAAATCAACCGATCACGAACGAGCCGAATCCCCTAGTTCGACTCCAAGCCCAGGAAATCGAGATTGCATCGATTAAGGGGAGGATGAATGAGATGGGGCAGAACTTGACTGAAATCCTCAATCTGTTGAAGAAACCCGAGTCTGTAAGGCACGAGGAAGAGCGTTTGCTCCAAGATCCTCAGAAGGGTAAAGGAATAGCAGACGAGGAGGTAGGGGATTCGGAGAGTGTAACTAGCTGAATGCACCATCCAGGGTATGACCAGACCCAGAAGGAAGCTGGACCAAGTCGCAAAAAGGCCCGTAGAAATTCGCCTCCGAAGCCAGCGCTAGGTATGTATACAGAGAATAATGGCAGGAAAAAGTTGGAGGCTCGAGCAGGGCCAAAAGAGGCGAGAGCAGGAGCTATCCAAATGGTTGAAAGAGGAAGACAGCCATCACGACTCCCAAAGGAGGACTGAGAATGAAGACATAGAAGGGCTGATTGGGCAGATGGAACCACCCTTCACTGACGAGATAATGGGAGGGGAGGTGTCGCATAAGTTTAAGATACCAAACTTCCCGCAGTATGACGGAAAGAAAGACCCGAAGCAACATTTAGACGCATACCTGACCTGGATGGATTTTCATGGGGCGAATGAAGCAACAAGGTGTCGAGCGTTCGCGTTAACACTTACAGGTTTGGCAAAACAATGGTTTAGTAAGATACTGCAGAAATCAATCGGGTCGTTTAAGGAGCTAGCACGAGCGTTTGTTACGCAATTCTTAGGGGCACGGAGCCGACAGAAACCTCAGATCAACCTACTGACAGTAAAACAGGGGCCCCGGGAAAGTCTAAAAGATTATATTAACAGATTTAGTAACCAAGTTTTGCAGGTAGAAGGCTATGACGATGGAGTTGCCTTGACCGTCGTGATTTCAGGTCTATAGGATGAAAGATTGCTCAACTCGATCGGTGAAAGCCAGCCGCGAACATATGTGGAATTCATGACCCGAGCACAAAGGTACATAAGTGCCGAGGAGCTGTTGAAATCCAAACAGGAAGAGAGAGAGAGCCGGGGAGTTTCTATATCTGACCGGCATCGAGAAGACAGAGGAAAAGGGCGTTGGGTAGAAGATGGAGGCCGGAGCCGACATGAGCACTCCTCGACCAATGGCCGAGGCCGAGCAGAGGCCAAGGAGCCGCGGGGCCGCGCAGAGCCAGAAGCCAAGTATAACAGGTATACATCGCTAACAGCTCCACTTGAACAGGTTTTGGCCGCAATACAAGATACAAATCTGTTGAAGCGTCTGGAAAAGTTGAGGTCAGACCCAGACAGGAGAAACAGGAATAAATATTGCATGTTCCACGGAGACCACGACCCGGGAATGCATACAACTAAGGGATGAAATAGAAACCCTAATCCGAGAGGGCTACCTCAAGGAATTCGTGGGACAAGATAAAGGGAAAAGACCACTACCGACAGGTCAAGGTAAAGGAGGCAACAACCCACCACTCGAGATACGAACAATCCTGGGAGGACCATTGGGTGGAGAATCGAGTAGAAAACGAAAAGCAGAAGTTCGAGAAGCACAGTTAGAGCCAAGAGAGCAAGGTATGTACTCACTCCTGCTCCATGAAAACTCACTAAACTTAGAGTTTACAGAGAGAGAGGCTGCAGGGATACACCACCCGCACAATGACGCGCTGGTAGTAGCCCTAACAGTCGCCAATGTCAAAGTACATCGAATTTTAATTGATGGAGGAAGCTCGGCTGATGTCCTCTCAACTGCCGCGTTCAAGGACATGAAGCTGGGAAGCGATCATCTGAGGTCGAGCCTTACACCGTTGGTGGGGTTTGGCGGAGAAAAAGTGAGCCCAAGGGGAAGCATCGAACTGCCAGTAACGTTTGGGGAAGGACCGCAGACAGTTACAAGATTGGTCAACTTTCTAGTGGTGGATTGCGTCCCAGCATATAATGCCATTCTGGGGCGACCAACCTTGCACGGGCTAAAGCAGTAGCCTCAACGTACCACCAAGTCCTGAAATTCCCAACTGAAGAAGGTGTAGGAGAGGTGCGCGGAGAGCAGAAGATGTCTAGAGAGTGTTACTTTATGGCGCTCAGGAATATGGACAAGAAGACCCAAACAATGCTCGCCTCGGGAAATTGCAGAGGCCGAGCATTTGAGGGATCAGATCATCCTCTTCCAATGGAGCACTGATTTTCCTCTGTTATGTTTCCTGACAAAAGTTTGTTAAAGTTTTAGGTTTCTTTTATTTTCAGCAGCAAATTAGTAAGATGTAATCAAATCCATTTACTTGAAATAGAATGTCTTGGATTTCATTTGAAACAGCTTGCACTTGAAGAGAGGCAAGGGAATTTCCTCGACCTCCCCAAGTTTCCCCAGAAGAGTGTACGCACCCCTGGGATGGACACAACACTTGAAGAGAGGCTCGAGAATTTCCTCAGCCTCCCTAAGCTTTTCCCCAGAAGAGTGTACGCACCCTTGGGATGACCACAGTGCTTGAAGAGAGGCCCGGGAACTTCCTCAGCCTCCCCAAGCTTTTCCCCAGAAGAGTGTACGCACCCCTGGGATGACCACAGTGCTTGAAGAGAGGCCCGGGAACTTCCTCAGCCTCTCCAAGCTTTTCCCCAGAAGAGTGTACGCACCCCTGGGATGACCGCAGTGCTTGAAGAGAGGCCCGGGAACTTCCTCAGCCTCCCCTCGGGAATTTCCTCGACCTCCCCAAGTTTTTCCCCAGAAGAGTGTACGCACCCCTGGGATGGACACATCGCTTGAAGAGAGGCTCGAGAATTTCCTCGACCTCCCCAAGCTTTTCCCCAGACGAGTGTACGCACCCCTGGGATGAACACAACACTTGAAGAGAGGCTCGGGAATTTCCTCGGCCTCCCCAAGTTTTTCCCCAGAAGAGTGTACGCACCCCTGGGATGAACACAACACTTGAAGGGAGGCTCGGGAATTTCCTCGGCCTCCTCAAGTTTCCCCGACTGAGTGTACGCACCGTCGGGAAGAATACAACACTTGAAGAGAGGTTGGGGTATTTCCTCGGCCTCCCCAAGTCCAAGTTTCCCCAGCAGAGTGTACGCACCCCTAGGATGAATGCAGCAAAGCAGATTAGCAAGCAACGCAGAAGAAACGCTCCGCCTCATGCCAAGGTCGAGGCCGACCCTTGCCTTCAGGCAGGCGGTGGAGTTTGACTAGTTCGGGTTCTTAGTCGCTTCGCTTTTTGGCACAACCAAAACATTCAAAACAACAAGAAGATGATCAACCATGGAGCAAATTTGCACATAAGTTCAACCATTATGCGAACGAGTAGGCGATGTAAAAGTATGGTTCGGTCTCACGCCAAGGCCAAGACCGATCACCACAACTCCGAGGTCGAGCTTTGTCCTCAAAATGCCAAGTATGAGGTTAGTCCTTCTTACTCAAAGGAAATGCAACTCCTGAAGTAGTAAATGCACATTTTTTTAGTGGGGGCTGGGAATAGGGATAGGTTAAGGCCATTCCATTCCTAAGCTATAAAGGGAAAATGCTGTGCTCGGCCTCTTCCCGAGGCCGAGGCCGACCAGAGAGGCCCTCCAGCCACTTTTGTAATCTCTCATTTTTCTCATTCCCATTTCACCTAACCCCTATTTAGGGAGTTTCTACTTTGTCTAGTTCGTCCTATCTTGCAGGATAACAAAGAAGTCATACATAAGTCGGCACGAGACAAGAGTCGTACTCTTAAATCGGGCTTAAGGAGCTCAGCCTATAGCAGTAAGTAGCACCTGAATCCCGATTCAAGAGTGAGGGCTTAATGTTATAGGTAATTTTGGACCACACTGACGCACAAGGAGTTGACGAGGACAATCGGGCAGAGGTGGGACCAGAAAGCCGACCCAGAGGAAGACCGGACCAAAGGGTCGGGCCAATTTGGCCCGCGGGCGCGGGCCGAGCTTGGCCACCTCCCTTCGGTCCCTGATGTCCCTGACCGCCCCGGTTTCGCCTGGTTCGTCCCGAAACACCTCCGAATTCCTAAAAAACCCTAGGAGGATGAGGTCGGCCTCGGCCCATTGCCGAGGCCGACCACGGTTAAAGGCCCGGAGATCATTTGAAGTCCGGCGTCGACGAAAACCCTAACGGGAAATCTATAAAAAGGGAGACTGCACACCCATTCAGGTATGCAAACATCAGTCCCTAAACACACTCTACGTGTTTTCCGGCCAAAGCTAACTTAAGCATCGGAGTGTGTGTGGTCTACACCACACCGGTGTGCAGCGTTTGTTCGTCTTGCAGGTCACGTATTTCCCGCTCTCTTACAAATTCACTGTTGATCGTCACGTGGAGCGAAGGGTAAATTCCTAAGCGAAATTTGACCATCAACAGATGCTATAAATCTTGAATAAATGGAGATGAGATGCTTGGAGAGGTTGAGAGAATCTAGAGAGAGTGAGAGAAACTAGAGAGATGTAAGGGATGGTGAAATAAAAGAAATGGGTATTGATATAAATGAGAGTTTTAACTTTAAAGGATAAAATAGACTTTTCACACCTCCAAAAGTCTTATTTGTCTATAAAATTGAAAACTATCCTAAATGTCTTTTTGGCCCAAAAATTTGTCCTATTTTAGTAAATCACCCAAGATATTTTTGCTTTGATAAATGATTTCTTTCTCTTTTATTTTTTCTAAGTTGAACAACATGGTGTGTAATCGTGTTGAGGCAGAACTTTGAAGCTATTGACGTTCTGATAGAGGATATATGCTTTTATTAGTTGAATAAAATTATTCTTAGATTGGCGGATAAATGAATTACAAGAAGGACTAGTTTTGGATTAAATAGATTGGGAGATAGGAATACAGAGATAGGAATACAGATTTCAAGTTTTGATTGAACTTTTTTGTTATTGTTATTATTATTATTTATTATTTTGAGTTCAGCTTGAACCTCGTTATAGGTACACTGTTTTTTTTTTTTTTTGAAAATCGTTATAGGTACACTGTTCCAATTAGAGGAGATAGATTAATAAATGTGGGAGTGAAAATATGAACCTCCAATCTCCAGGGAAGGAGAGATGTCTAATTTCTTGACTAGGCATTTGGAGAAGATGTTTAAGTTTATATTTGTTTCACAAATTTTTACCATTAGAATTTAGGATTAACTATGTAGATAGGTCGTTTTGAACGTCAAGTTACATAAATGTCAAGTTTCAAGAAAATTTTCAATTTTGTCTCGAGCGTTGCCAATTTAAAGTAGATTTCAAAATATCTTCAAAACCACTCTTTCCATAACTTCCCTCCATCCTCCAAAATATATGAAGAAAAAAAAGAGCCATAATTTTTTTTCCTCCCTCTTCTCCTTTGTGATTTTCTCCTCAATTTTTAGTGTCGTATCTTCAAAAAAACCCACGTGATTTCCTCCTCTAAGTGTCAATTGATCTAAGCGTCTTCTCTATCTCTAGCAGACTGCTACGCCATTTTCCCTCCCTCATGTTTGGCGACTCCTTCCACTGGCGGTTCATTCCTCAATGGATGTTTTGACAGTCACCACAATATTCAAGATCCAATCGACTTTGAATTTGGGTTGAGAATACCCACACATCTATTGGACGCAAATCTAAACACTTTCTCCATATCAACTTCAAATTATCCTTGAAGTTAGAACATTTTCGAACACTAAACAACAACCAACGATGTTCTAATTCAGAATAGCGACCAATGGGTTCATATTTCATTTATATGATGATACATTTCTTTCAAATGACAATATATTTTCTTCAACCGTCGGTACATTTCCTTCAAACGATGAACACAGGTTCTGTTTTCAGTGAACGAGCTCCTTTTTCTGGAAAATGATTATCAAAATATATACCCCATATTTTGCATTTTTTTTAGTTATTTCATACAATGTTTATATTTTCTAAATGTTTGCGAACATTTAATAATATGGGGTTATATTTATTTGTACATTTTTTTAAAAAGATATATATATATATATAGAGTGTGTTTGTATATATTTTCAAATGACATAATGGTAGTGACATGACAAACAAATATACTTAATATATATTTGAAAATGACATAACGGTCATGATAAATTAATACACTACCAAATGATAAGAAATCAAAGTAGCTCAGATACCAAATATTATGAAACCCTTGATGATTAGATTTAAAAACCTTGTTAACAAACAAGACCAATAGAACTCAATCTCAAGAACTCCAAAATAGATTTGAAAATCAATCCAAGGAAAGGAAAAAGTCGGAGTATGTACCTTGTTGATCAAATATCTCAAGCAAAGAAAACTTATTTGAGATTCGAACTAGACCAAAACTCATCAAGCTAGACCAAAACCACTCCAATGGAACAAAACCGAATCGCCCGAACCAAAGTCTCGGTCAAATTTTTGGTCAAAGACTCACTGCGCATTGGAATGTAGGAGACACTATAGAAGCAGGGTCAAGACGCTACGATTCATTTGGCCAGCGTCGAGCTAGTGTCGACTCGCTGTGGAATGCTGGTTTGGAACTCATCAGCGTCGAGACGCTCTGAGGGTAGTGTCGAGACGCTGACCTCTCGGGTCTGCAACTCTGCTTGATTTCTTTAACGATTTTGGCCCTGATTCTTCCAGTTCTTCATAAAATTGATCCCGAACACTAGACACGGTCTTGACTCGATTTACATGCATTTTTGCCTAAAAAACACGGATTCTTACATTGATCTCATCAATTTAAATCAGTAAATCTAAATGTCAAATATCAAAACCATCTACTAGCAAAACTTTAACATCCACAATGCAAAGCTACGCCCACTGAAACAAAATGAAATTCCTTTAAAAACAAATTGAATGACGATGGGCTCTGATACCAATTGAAGGGATTGAATCCCACAACAGAAGCGAGTGATCACCTTGTAATTCAATTGATAATTAAAGGAAATCATTACATTGTGCAAATACAAAATTACATAACTATTTTCTATAATTAAGTCTAAGATCAAACATGCTTTCACTGCTGGGTTTAGTAACACTTACTTGTTTGTAGACCGAGACTACAATACAACTACCAAGAGGCCTATGTGATTTTTCCCAGATTGTGTGAGAGATGAATTGGTGGGGAGTTACGCATGACAACTCCCACCAATTGTTGGAAGTTATTTGAATTAATATCAATTTATAATAAATAAATGAATTGTAATTCAATTAATTACCTGAATTAATTAAATAATTAATTAAAGAAAAATACATTTTTGGTCCCTAAGATTTGGGTTAGGTTTCATTTTAGTCCCCGAGTTTTCAAACTCAACATTTTTTACCTCTGAGGTTTGGATTGGTTACGTTCTTAGCGTTGGATTTTATGCCCTAAAATTCGTAGATAGTAAATGTAAACTATTGTCTGTTATCAATAAAGCGTTATTAATTATTATTCTATAAATAATTATCGAATTATTGTATTAGTTTTTGTCTTAAATAACCCTAAGTCCAATAAACTAACATCCTAGGTTGTTGTATGAATCTTGAACTATATGTGGAGACATATATGAGGATCAGTGTTCAAGATACAACCTAAAGGGTCTATAGTATAGAGATAAGGCTAGGTATTTTATCCTGGTAACACTATGGATACGACCCACTTTGTATTTGATACAAACACAATGATCCAACGCGTTCGTGTAGATGACACGCGAGTGAGGGTATTCTATGCAATGAGTTTGCATAAGACCAGACCGCAGAATAGTAATCGCTAGATGTAACTGTTGGGTTTTATGCCCTAAAACTCGTAGATAGTAAATGTACATTTGACGTAATGTATTATTCAATGTTTGTATTATATCTTGTCTTATCAACCCTAATCCAATAAACTAAACATCCAAGGCTAATAGAATGAGGCTTGAACTAGTATGTAGGGACATACGGGGATCAATGTTCAAGTTTTAGCCTAAAGGGTCTGTAGTATAGGGATGAGGCTGGGTACCTTATCCTGGTGACACTATGGATACGACCCGCTTTGTATATTGATACAAATGCAATGATCCAACGCGTTCATGTGGTTGACATGCGAGTGGGGGTATCCTGTGCAATGAGTTTGCACAAAGACCGGACCGCGAAATAGTTAACCACTAACTGTAACACCGTTAGTTAGCTCGATTTCTATTTCACTAGGATGACCTAGGCAACTTGGCCTTAATCCTGAGTGGATTATGGACTCCTGTCCATGAGGGATTGTCCTTTGATTTGTACGGGTGAGAGTGACCTGTTCGCCGACTCAATAAGCCTACCATTTTGGGGACAAGACCGAGTGGGGAGCTGGGAACATAGTCTTACAAGATGGAATTCACTTCTTCCCGATATTAGGGTAAGTAGAGGTGTGTTCCCTTAAGTGGTGTCTCCGAGTCTTAAACAATGGGCCCTACCCTCTTTATGGCACGAGAGGGATTTCTGTTTGTTGGTTGGACCTCAAACAGGTTGTTCATTAGAGGAGTACTGGTACTTAAGGACCAAGAGGTATCCTAGGGGTAAAACGGTAATTTGACCTAGCAGGGGTACGAACACACGTGAAGGGCTAACTTGCTGTTAACGGTCGATATCCATGGACACAGAAATATATCTGCAGTGAGAAGAGTGCAGCTGTGGTTCTTTAGTGGAGTGAATCACAGTTAACAAACATTGATTAACTTGGTTAATGAGTTTAGCCAATTAATCTCATATCGTTGGAGCTTCTGATCTGTAGGTCCATTAGGTCCCACCGATGACTCAATTAAGGTGTTGAGGTTAATTTCTAGGGAAAGTTGAGTATTCGAAAGGGTTCGAATAAAAAGGTAAAATATGAATTTGATTCATGTTGAAACTATAGGTTATAATTAATGTGCATTAGATGTGCGTTAATACTATAGTTTTTATGAGAGAATTATGATTAAATATGAGATATTTAATTATAATATTAATTAATTATAGAATTAATTAATTGCTGTTTTAATTTAATTAAATTTAGATTTAATTAGATTAAAACTATAGGTTATGTGAGGGATAATCATTTAAATATAGTTTAAATGAATTTTTTATTTAATTATGAATTGAATAACTTAATTTTAATTTAATTTAATTAATTTTCTAATTAATTAAATTGATTTTAAAATTAATTCAACTGATATTTTATCAGTTATTAGGTCGTGGGTGTATGGCCTATTTTCTCTCCCTCACACGCCTAATAAGGAGAGGAGTTACGGATTTTTGGAAACACGGTTCATTTGTTTTTGTGGCTCTCTGGTTTTACAGAAGACTTCTCTCCAGAAAAATCCTAAGCTCTCGCTCAGACTCTCTCAGCATTTTTCCTTAGGAAAATAGATCCCACAATCTCCCTCACTGATATCCTTTAGAGTCCATTGGTGAATCCTTGTGGTGGTGTTCGTGCGGGATTTGTGGCAAAAACAAGAGTTGCTTGCTACTGGAATTTTCTGCAATCCAAAGGAATTTAGGCGAATCGATCAAGAACTTCATCTACGGTAGGTAATTCTTGATCTAGGATCAATAGGATCCATTATAGTTTAGATCTAAAGTGTTTAGAGTCTATTAAAGCATGTTTTATACAGTTTTGCAGCATGATTTAGGTGTGTTTTCTTGCCGCAAAATCCTTTGCAAATTGTATTGGTATTTTGATCTCGAGTAAAACATAGTATGGTTATTGATCGTTTCCGCTGCGCTAGGGCTTTAATCCCTGCAATAACTCCGTTGACTAGTTAGGTTTTTATTTCACTAGGAAGACCTAGGCAACTTAGTCTCAATCTTGAGTGTATTATGAACTCTTGTTCACGAGGGATTGTCCTTTGTTATGTATGGGTGAGAGTGGCCAGTTTTTCGACTCAATAAGCCGACCATTTTGGGGACAAGACCAAGTGGGGAGCTGGGAACATAATCACACAAGATGGATTCACTCCTTCCCGACTTTAGGGTAAGTAGATGAGTGTTCCCTTAAGTGGTGTCTCCGGGACTTGAACAAAAGGCCCTACCCTCTCGCTGGCCCAAGAGGGGTTTCTGTTTAATAGTTGGACCATAAACAGGTTGTTCTTTAGAGGGGCACTGGTACTTAAGGACATAGAGGTAATTCAGGGGTAAAACGGTAATTTGACCCAACTGGTGTTACGAACATTCGTGAAGGACTAACTTGTTGTTAGTGGTCTATATCCGTGGACACAGAAACATTCTGCAGTGAGAAGAGTGCAACTGTGGGTCTATGGTGAAGTGTACTCACAATCAACGAATATTGATTAATTGGTTAATGAGTTTAACCGATTGATCTCACATCGTTGAAGCTTCTGATCTGTAGGTCCATTAAGTCCTACTGGTAGCTCGTAAAAGGTATTGAGGCAAATTAAGTCTTGATTATACCAAGGGAAATAATATAATGTGTGATGATACATTATTTAATTTTGGATATGATTCAAAATTAATTAAGTATTTGAAGGAGTTCAAATATTAAATTTTAATATGATTTGGATTCATATTAAAACTATAGGTTATGAGTGAGATACAATTTAATATGATTTAATTGTAATCTTAAATTAAATATAAGATATTTAATTTAAAATTAATTAATTAGTGAATTATCTACTAATTTGGTTCAAATTAATTAGATTTTATCTATAAGGAAATTTGAACTCATCACTCACACCTATAAATAGGCTTCCACGCCTATGGCTTTTGAATCCCAAGAGTTCTCTCTGAATTTTCCCTTAAAATAGAGAAGAAGGTTCCACTGCCTTGGCCTCAAGTTCCCAAAAGAATACCAATGTTTCCTTGTGGTAGTGTTCCAAGACAGAGGAGTTGATGTGATCGTGATTCTTCCTAGGAGTTGGTGAAATCAATCAGAGTCTACAACAAAAGTAAGTACCTTGTTCTTTTAGGATTAGATTCTAAAAGTTTACATCATGCTTAATGTATGTGATTGCTAGTGTATTGGTATTTCTTAATTGCATTGTGGATGTAATTTTGCGAACGAATGTTTATGGTAATTTTAGCCTTAGAATTTATTGCTTTGATATGATCAAAATTGCAAGGGCCCTTGTGTTTTTGGGCAATTTTAGTAAATTCGAGTCTTATGTAAGTCCGGGTCTAGATTAAGCTCAAAATTCGATGAACATCAAAACCAAATTTGGCCAAAGTCGCATGAAAAGTCGCGAATTTGCCCAGAGATTGCCTTTAGATGCAACAGTGTCATTAGCATCGAGACGCTATGTTGATTCCTGGCCACACGTGGAAAACCAACAGCGTCTCGATGCTGTGTCGATTTTTTAGCAATGGTGGCTAGGGTTTCAACAGCTCTGGTTCGTGATGTAGATGGTTCGGTTCGGTCGGTTCAACCCCGATTTGTAGCGGATTGGCTTGGTTCAAGGTTTTGGAGGTCGGTTCGAGCTGGTTCGTGTCGTTTTGGTCTGGTTCTAGAGCAGAAAAGACTTATTAGGATAAAATTATGCTGATTAATGTAATTTAGAGATTAATTTAGGATAAAATACACTATAAAATAGGAAGAGAATCTATGATTTAGAGATTAATTTTAGCCAAATTAAATCAATGAATTTCAAAATAAAAAAGATAAGAGTGATACTAATCTATCTTAACAGAATAATTTGAAAAAAAAAATTAATTAAAAAAATCTTATACTAAATTAAAATACGATTTATGGAGGAAAAATAAGGGTACATAAAAAAAATACAGTATTTTGAGAAAGAAAAATCATCTTTTTTTTTTGAGTACATCAACATTTGGGGGTGGGGGGATTCGAACCTCTGACCTCATGGTCGAGGGTACATGCCAATTACCGCTGAGCTAAGCTCGCTTTGGCAAAGAAAAATCATCATGCAAATACAGAGACTTCTCAGAATTTACTTGCATACACACTGTATTTGAAGCATTTACAATCTCATAATATAGGAATCTAATTTTGCAAAGAGTAGGTAAAATTACTTTCAGGAATAAAAGAATGAATAGGAATAAAAAAAAGAATAGAAATATGAGGCAACTTTGGAAAGAAGTGAAGACCAAAAAATCGATCAAACTTGAGAACAGGTGGAAGATGATTTGTTGATTGAAAAAATCTACACAAAAACTGAAATGAAAACCTAAATTTTGGGTAATCTAATAGATTCCAACCGAAGATAAAAAAGATATATATGTTGTAACTACTGATTGCTAGATTCATGAGATAAACAACTTTTTTTTTTTTAATTAAATCATATAGGGGCTTCCTCAAATATAGGATGACACGTGAAAATTGACTTGAGCGTATAATCGAGTCAATTTAAACAGAATAATTTGAAAATGAAAATTTAAATTAAGAAATCTTATACTAAATTAAAATCAGGATTTATGTTGGACAAGTACATAAAAGAAATACGAGAAAAAAAAATCATACTGGTTGAGGCAACAATTTCATCATATAAATTGAGGATCTCAAAATTCACCAAAAGCACATCAAATCAATTTAACTTTTTCAACTAAAGAAATTGAAATAAATAATAAAAAGGAGAACTTTCGCATGCTCCTCTTCTACATGGACTTCTTAGAATTTACTTACATACACACTGTATTTGAAGCATTTACAGTCTCAGAATACAAGGTTCTAATTTTGCAAAGAGTAGGTAAAATTACTTTCAAGAATAAAAGAATGAATATGAATAAAACAAATAATACGAATATGTGGCAACACATATACCTATGATCAATAACCTTTTTAGTGTTGAAAAGGACCAAGAAACCAGTTGAGAACGCATGGAAAAGATGATGAAGATGATTTGTTGATTAAAAAATAAAAATCTAAATAGATAAAGAGAGAGAAGATATAAACTATAACTACTAATCCCATGATTCATGAGATAAACAATTTTGTTATTGTTTTTTTTTTTTTCAAATTAAATCAAATAGAGCTTTCTCAAATACAGGATGAGACGTGAAGATTGACTTGAGGGTATCATTGAAAGAATAATTCACGTGAAAATATGTTAAAAAAAACGATTTAGCCAATTTTTCATAGAAAAAACTGTTTAGCCATTTTTAAAAAATACACTATGTATCTAGTAATTTATAAGGATTCCAAACAAAAAAAAACCACTTTCAGAACTAATATGTATTTTGCCCATAGAAAAAGCTTTCCTAAGTTTTATGATTTAACCGTTCAACGATACAACGATTATTATTCCTTCGGGCGACAATGTGAGAAAAAAATGGAGAAATATAAATACCGTGTTTTTATTACGAAATATAGTCATTTTGTTGGGGGTTCTCCCCATCCATACAAAATACCTTGTACTCTAGATTGATAGACAAAGTACAAAATCGTAAAGATGGATGGAGCAACTGACCTTAAACGGCAAGGAAAAAAACCCACCTCGAAGAGTCGTGGAGAATATCAAAACATAGAAAGTGACGCTATGAGCTACGTGCTTAGTTATTGAAATGCTTGAGTAGGCCGAGAGTATTGAAGATCAAAAGCCGTTCTATTTAGTTTTTGTCATTAATACCACTAATAAAACATTGACGACATGTCAAGTCATGACAATAACATTAATGACATAAACAAAATAAAAGCAAATTTCACCATTTAGGGACTACATTGAAATTAAACACCACAATCAAACATACTAAATTGATAATTTAACCATAATTTATTCTTACAACCCTAAAAATCAGAAAAAAGAAAGAAAAAGAAAAACTAAGGCCTAAAGGCCCCTTATTTATCATTAATTTCTTTTAATATATACTTCCATAGAGAAAATGAAAGGATACAATGGAGCCGAACCGAAAAACTGAAGGAAAGGGCTCCAGCTGTTAAATTTCCTGCATAATATTTCCCTTTATCATATTTTTCTGGTAATGTCCAGCACTAATCGACAGTATGCCAAGATAGCACAAAATTAAATGTCACTATTTTGTATATGAGGGAAATTAAATGTTGACTCAGTTAATTTTTCAATCAACCAACTCAATGGAATTTTATTAAAAAGAAAATTGAAGCATGTATCCCATCACCTTGCATTTTATTGCTCCTGTTCTATAAGCCCGGAATTGATTCAAGGTTATACTTAGATTGAGCAGCTTCGACTTCCCTGCCATCTTCCAAGTTTGGTTTCTTCATGGCATCGAGCGTGTTTAAATAAGAGTGTGAAACATCTCGACTGGAAGATGTGCCTGAATTGCTGATTCTGCTTGCAAGGAAGCGACGAATCAAACCCCGGAGGAATGGAGCCATAGTATCTGGTTCATATTCCAAGTAATACATGATTCCTCCCATACAAATTGAGAATAGGAAGACCTGTTCATATTACCAAACAGAAAATTTTATTTGCGAATTTAACAGAAGATCAGATATCAGGTTTACCGAGACTAGTATATTTTACGAGCTTAATCTTTTCCAAGGACATTTTGAAAGTGATTACGGAGTGGCTAGTGGTTTTTGGATATGAAAAAGTGATTTTGGCCATTCCAAGGTCACTCCCTATCCTGTCCTAATAAACTAACAGAGATTTGGCAGATTTCCACACAAATATTTAACTCTTTTGCAAACAAGCCACTAGATCCAAGCTGAAACACTGCTAATCTCTCGAGAGGATTGACATACCTTGGCGATTAAGTACATTTCAGACATGACATTGCTAGTTATTCAAGGCAATTAACATATGAGGAAGTATGTTGCTGGATGGTTTAATTCTTTAGATAAGTGTGGAGAACTGATCCCCACTCCAAAGCATTAACTTTAAAATTTTAACAATCTTATTTGGTTTTAATGTAATCTGAAATAAAATACCTCAGCATTTTTTACGTTTGGAAGCAGGTGGCGATTGACCAAGATATACCACCAAGAATCTACTGCACGTGGAAGAACGTAGAGAGCTAGCTCAGATCGTCTTCCCTTCTTCTCTAAAAGAACTGAAAGGGCAGATATTCCACCGGCAACCCAATATACGAGTTTGTGGTCCTTGGTTGCAACTTTCCTATGCAAACAAATGACCGCCTAGCATCATCCCAAATACTTCAGAACGTTATCTTACAGATTTCAACTGAAATTGATGAGAATAAGATCGGTAAAACAACGACCTGAAAAATGCCAACAAAGGCAGACAAAAAACTTGTTGAGCGAACTGCACCTTTGACAGCGAGCCAACAGGTACGACCGGGAGCATCCATGAACTGCAAAAGCATGAATTATGATAACCAGCAGCATAACTAATTGAAAAACAACCTCAGCAAAAATACAGGGGATGACAACTATCTAACCATTTTAGTAAAAGATGTGAAAATTCTCAAAAATTATAATTAAAAAATAAATACACATCAAATAATAAGAGGCTTTTTGTAACTATTGATTTTCAAATTTGTTGACCAATTGGAGAGCCTTTTTCTTACTCCTTAGTTTTTGTACATGCTTCTCGTGTATTTTTCATAGTCTGAGTTTCCTGGTGAGAAAAAGGAAGGGAAAAAAAGGAAAAAAAGGGAACCACCAACTCTAAATAATGGCAAACATAATTTTGGTGGGCCAACCGTGGTAGTGGAAAATAGTAAAGTAAATTTTAGGGAAAACTTACTTTCTGTAGGTGCAGAACAACGAATGGTACGAATGTCAAAGAGAAGTAAAGAGGAAATGTCTTCTTGAATGTGGCTGATGCTGCCTTACCATTGTGTGCCATACACGAATTCGTGTCTGGATGGATTATATTACATGGAATAATGGAGGGAAATTCATCTAGATTTTCATAGCCAGATTTTTGCCTATCTGACAAGTAAGAAGAAAGTGAAGCAACATCAACGGGATAGCCTCTACAACTATCTCGTACAGCCTTGTAGACAGGTTCGGCAACTGGCCCTGTCTTTTGAATGAAGTCCCGATATGATTTTGGCAAGCTCTCAGGACGCATTACAAAGGCATACATAACCTGAAACATATATTTAATATGAATATAAAACGGGGTATTACTATTAAAGAAATTAATGATTAGTAATGCCAGATGACATCACAAAGGCAGAGATGAATCCCATAATTTTTCTAGTCAAGAAAAAACAATCCAATAATTCTGGCTAAAAAGACGAAATCACCAAACTTTAAAAAATGAAATAACTTATCAGGGCCATAAAATTATTTGACATCTGACATCTGTTTCAATATGTTTTATGAAAACTATTGTTGATTGTGATTCCATTTTCTGATTACTCTGTTCTTTTGATCCCAGTTATTTTTCATTAAAAGGGGAAGGTCCAAGAAACTATTCCATCAACGAGCCACACCCAAATTTATAAAGCCAAGAGATCTCAAAATCTATTTCACACCCGAGCCAAGAAAAAAGCAAAGAATCCATATGGCTACCTGTGCACATGCCATGGCAAACAGCAGAGAATCACCATGTCTCCAATGACTTCCCCAGAGGTGAAACTTGTTCTTGGATTTCGCAGAATTATAGGCACACTAATTTTAAAAAGAAAAATATGAAAAGAAAGTAAGAAGAAAAATCCAATTAGATAGTATTCATATAAAGATATAGATAAGGAGACAAAGAAACGGGAGAAAGAAAAACTACTCAACAGTAAACTTATGTTCTTTGTACCTGAGCAAGTCTAGCCATAAGATATAAAGCAAGAGTACGCCTCCGATTTGAGTCATCCAATGCTAAAACAGACAGACCAGCCACTGAACCTGCTAAAATTCTGCTCATCATCCCTTAAACAATGTCATAAATACGGAATGTGCTTATTCCCAATCTATTGCATTAAAAATGGGAAAATGAAACACCAACACAACCATGAAGATGGGAAAATTGATGCTCTAATGGATTGTAAACTTACACATTAAACGGGGTCTCTCTCTTTCTCCACTTTCTAAGCAAGCATCTAAGGGCATGGTAAGACCCAGTAAAACCACCAAAAAGCAAACCAATTCGACATGCTTCTTCCCTCACTATCAAGTCTTTCTCTGAGACAAGTTGCTACAAAAGAATATTCAGGAGGACAAAATTAATCAAGCACATAGAAGAAATGGAGGAAACTGTATATCCTCGAAGAATTAGATTATTAAATACATGTGAGAGGCAACAGATAGTTTTAATGCAACACAAAATAAGAATAGTATCATTTGTTGGCACAGCAATCATTAATTTTATTTTATCTGTTTAACAAAACCATATTGATCCCTTGCAATAAGCCGTGTCTATTAGAAATGAGAATGAGAAATGAAGGTGATTCTTCCTTATTCTCATTTCAAGTGTTTGCTAAATTATTCTCAATTGATGGGCCTCACACCAAAACTAGAGAAATTCTCATTGATTGATTTATTTTCTGGGATGGTGGAGAATGTACTTCTCACTACACTACTTATGCATCCCACCAACTCTTTATTTACCTTCTGTATGGATTTCGCCCCAGCTTCCTTATTCTAAAGACTAACATATAATATCAATGATAATCCTTTAGTTGAGTGGCATTGTCATGATCCATTGAGATTCAGCCCTTCGTCACTCTGATTAAAAAAATATCAATGATAATCCTTTTACCTTTTCTCTCTTTTGATGCTTATGGTAGGAGGATGAATGTTATAGAAGTGTTTTGGAGAAGAGTTCCAAGAGAAGCAACAAAAGAAACGCTTTCCCAAAGGTCTAAGAGCTCATAATAAACATCTTAGAATATATTCTCCTATTTCTCTCTAGCCAAAACTCCCACAAAATCACTTCAATAGTGTTAGACCATAACTACAGTTTTCCTTTTAACATGGGTTCCACATAATAAAGAAGACAGAACTGTCTTGCATTGATAGGGGCATGGACCAACTTATACCAAAAATATTAAATAATCTCCACCTTAAAGAACTAGAACCTAGCAAAAGAAGATTAAGTGTCCAGCTTCTCCATTATTTGATTCTTGCCAAGGAAATAACAATCTGGAAAAAGAGAGCCTCATGTTTTCACTGTATCAGTAATTCTCAATCCTCCGAGGAAACTTGTACAAGGGAAAACAACTTTAACCTTCTTAGGACTTTGTTTTCATAGAGTTTTAAGGAGTATAATACGAAGAGACTTAGCTGCAATGAATTTTCCAAAGGAGTGACATATGAATAAAGGATCGTGAAGGATCAAATATTAGACTAATATGTTCCACAAACTACAGACAGTTTGTCAGCTCTATTTCAACCTCGTCAAAGTCCCTAAGCAATCTATAGTGTTTGTTCCAACACCATCTACCTAAAAAGCTTGCTTCTTACCAAGATATACAACTCAGGGAAGATGAAAACCAAGGTGCTATCTTTCATCCACATGTCCTCTCAAAAACTGCGAATGGGCTGCAACTACTTGTTATAGTCTAATTATCTGTAAGCAAACTGCAACCTTCCATGCCATCTTTGTTGGATAAAACTTCATGCATAAGGAATCAAGCTGCAATGAAATACAGCTCAGGGAAGAAGTATTGAGTTCCAAGTTGCCAATGCCCAAACCTCTTACCTCCAAAGAGTTGGAAACAATGCTCCATTGGATAAGATATCATCCCCTATTATGCTCCATCCCTTCCCAGTATATGGTTTGTCAGCTCTATTTCAACCTTATCAAAGTCCCTTTGCAATCCGTAGTGTTTGTCCCAGCACCTTCTACCTAAAAAGCTTTGCTTCTTAACAAGATATACAGCTCAGAGAAGATGAAAATGAAGGTGTTATTTTCCTCCCAAAAACTGCTACAGGGCTGCAACTACTTGTTATAGTCTAATTATTCCTAAGCAAACTGCAAAGAACGTGAAGGTTTTTCTTTGGTCTTTGGCGTACAGTAGCCTTATGCTAATGATAGATTGCAAAGAAAATTCAAGACTTGGTCTCTCTCCTTCTGGCTGTATACTTTGCTTAAAAGAGGGGGAGAATCTCGATCATATCTTCCTCCATTGTGATTTTGCTTTTAAGGCTTGGAGCTTTGTAGCTGGTTCACTAGGAATCTCTTTCTGTATTCCAAGAAGGGTGGAAGATTGGTTTACAGAGGGATTAAATGCTTGGAATTTGAAGAGGAAAGCTAAGGTGGTGGCTAGTTGTGCGTTCAGGGCGATTTTGTGGCTCTTATGGAAGGAGAGAAATGCAAGAACGTTCGAAGATAAGCCTTCTCGTTTTGACTATTTTTGTAACTAGGTACAAAATACGGCCTCTTGGTGAATTACTTTACACAAAAAGTTCATCTGTAAATTGTAATCATAGTCCATTGATTATCATTAACGATTGGCAGCCTCTTTTCTCCACCCCTGGCCCCTAGGCTGTTGTTGTCTTCCTTTTTTGTTGGAATATATTCCCTTTGATGTTTCTTATTAAAATAAAATTCCCAAGCAAATTGCAACCTTCCATGCCATCTTTGTTGGATAAAACTTCTCGTGATAAGGAATCAAGCTGCACTGAAATACAGCTCAGGGAAGAAAAAGTCTTGAATTTCAAATTTCCAATGCCCAAACCTAAACAACATTGGACAAGGTGACATCCCCTGTTAGGCTCCATCTTTCCCAATAGAAAGTTGCTAGTTGCTAGTTGCTAGTTAGAAGATTGTAAGTACTTCAGTAACTTTATTCTAAGTATAAGCAGAGGTGAAAAGATTGAGATCTAGATCTGAGCCTTCATTTTCAGTAAAGCATTTTTTCGCCCAATGTAAGGAAAGTTTTAATCACCATTTCTTCTTCAAAGGTAACAAATTTTCCTTCAAGAGCTGGGTAATGGATAAGTCTAGTTTTGGGTTTACGAATGCCAGACAAGCCCAAAAGAGTTAGCTCCTTACTTTCCAAGCCTTTAGGATCCATTTCACCCTCCTGCTCATGTCAGCCCCCTCTTCCATCAAACTCGCCATCATCTAAGCACTTATTTCTAGGCTTTTCAAAATCTATACAAAATTTTCTACGCAATAACCCCACACCCCCTTTACAGTTATACTCATAGTCAAATCTGTACAACGAACGAACAACATTTCCAACTCAATTGCGAAAAGAATTTCATTTCTAACTTCATTTACTTCATGTCTTTGTTCTACTTGGTCATTCAACTCCCCTGCTAATTCTATAGAAAAAGAACATTGATCTCAGTAACTCACCCTGTCCGCTATTTTGCATTTACATACAGGTACCATTAAAGAAGGTATGAAATAGATATAGTCTTCTCGGTCTTGATTCAAACTTCCATGAGATCCTCCAAACTTAAGGTTTTCCTATCATAAGCAATAAAACCTCTGAAACCATTCCAATGTACTCCATAGTTTCCTTATTCCACTGTCTCAAAGGTAAGTTCATGTTTCTATCCACCCTCCATAAGAGAGTTTAATGGCTGCCATCAAGATTTTTTTTTTGTTAATATCAGAAACCAAACTTTAATCGAGAAAAAATGGAAGAATAAGGGACATACAAAAAAATCAAGCCCCTAAAAGGAAACCCCATTAGAGAAAGGGGCTATCCACTAAAATAAGGCCTATAGGATAATTACAAAACAAACATGTCAACGACACCCAAAGAGAAACAAAATATCTAACCAGAGACTAACATCTCTATGATCCCTCTCAAGCCCTCTAAATGTCCTATTGTTTCTCTCGTCTCATAACCTCCATAAGAAAGTGCAAATCCCAGCATGCCACAAAAACTTCCCCTACTTCTAAAATGGCGGATGGGGAAGGAACTCCTCGATCATCTCCCTAAGAACTCTGTGTCTGGAAAGCTGCAAACCAAACACCTTAAATAAAGAGTTCCAAATAGAACGAGAAAATTAATAACTCCAAGGAATATGGTAGAGGTGTTCCTCCGCCATCTGACAAAGAATGCAACAAAATAAACCGATCAGGAAAGGCATCTTTCTCGAGAGCCAATCAAGAGTATTAATCCTTCCATGGATGACCTACCAAACAAAAAACTGAACCTTTTTTGGGACTTTCACCTTCCATAATGAAGAAAAAATCGACTCGCCAACAGACGACTGCTATTAGAAGTAATAAAACCCCACAAATGTTTCCAATAAACTTCAAAGTCTCCCTATTCCACCTTTTCAAAGTTAATTTCATGCTTTGATCGATGGCTATCACAAGCAATAAAACTTGTGCAAGCATTTCCGTTGATCTCCAAAGTCTCCATACTCCACCATTTCAAAGGTAACTTCATGTTTTCATCCACCCTCCTAAGAGGATTAATGGATACTTTAAAGATTTATCCCAAGTTTCAAATCTCCATTCCTTATCTCCCACTATCAACCAACCTTTTTGAACACAAAGCAATACCACTTGATCACTATCCTAGCATCTTAATAAATCTTAACTGAGAGAGAGGGATCAATAATGCCAAAGCGAGCATAGCTCAATAGTAATTGACATGTACCCTCGACCATGAGATCAGAGGTTCGAATTCTCAACCCCCATATGTTGTTGAACTCAGATGGAGGGAGGGATCAATGACACACAAGGCAGAGGTGTTCTACAGCAAGACTTGGACGATCTTGAACTAGTCTTGGAGAAAACTTTCTATCCAATAACACAATTATGTCCCAATTAATGTCACAACCCACATTATCAGTTAATAGCGTTAAAAAGATTACAACCATTAAGTCACACGTGAGAGTTTTCACCAACCTCCATTTAACCTTTATTAAGAGCTTTTAAGGAAATCTAAATAACTTCCTTATCAACCATAACTTCTTAGTTCTCACATGGAAGCAGTTCTGTAAAGTTTTCCGAAGTAGAAATGTTAAGAAATTAAAGTTCGTACCAGGAAACCATCAACCAAACCGAAAAAGCTTCTCCAACCCAACCACACCCAAGAAGCTTCTCCAATCTCAGAATGCGGCTCACATAAAGGGAAGCTGTATGAGATTAAAAATTACCCTTATCAACCATACCGTCTTAGCCATCACATGGAACCGATTCTGTGAAGTTTTCCAAAGTAAAAAGCTTCAAGGAATTAAAGGTCGTACCAAGAAACCATCAACCAAGCCCAAAGCTTCACCAATCGCATTAAGCGAATCACATAAAAGGGGAGCCCTAGGAGATGAAAACTACCCCAATGATTTTGTCTCAATCCTCTTAGTAAAAGATTAATCTTCCAAGTTTCAGCCCTTTAGTATACAAGTGCTACCTTTCTTTCAACTTTGGAAACTTCCACCACCTTTCCTCTCTTGTCATACTCATCTATCAAACAAGCATAATTGTCCCACCTAGTTTCTCTAAGGAATTTTGTACTTCTTGATAGCTTGAGCAAACTTATAAAGCTGTCACCAACAACGAGACAAATTGCACAGACAATAAAAATTTATTGTCCCTTTCATATTAAAAAAACCCACAGCACTGCTTGCATTCTATTGAACGGAAACAAAAAGGGAGCAAGGAATAACTCATCACTAATCAACCTAGCCGGAGAATTCATTGAAGGGAGAACCATTATCGTGAGATGCTCTTTCATTTTAGAAAAATGAACCAGTTGAAATATAATTACTCATTCAGACATAAATTATTTATAAGATTTAAAATTAAAGTTAAAAAAAAAAAAGAAAAAAAAAAAGTTAAATTCTAAAATCGAAAGAAAAATCTAAGGAAACACACTATTCGAAATATTACTTTTAATTCCTGCAAAATTCAACCCATTGCATTTTAATTCGTCTCCAATATAAACTCATTTCCAATATGTATGGTGAAGAATACATTTCAACAAAAAAATAATAATCAACATCAATTGCATTAACCTTTCCTCAAAAAAAAAAAAACATCAATTGCATTAACCTAAACAAACAGTCACATAGCAGCAATAAGAATCAACTTTAGTGATAGTAACAACAATGATAAAGGAAGAAAACTAAATGGTGAAGTGAATCGAACAATCTTTTCGAACCCTAATTCAAAGTTTCAATCGACGAACACACAACAACAAGGAATACCAAAATCAACAATCTAAAAATACGAATGAAGTCAAACAAAACAAACCTTGAGATCGAGGATAGAGGAATAGGACTGTCCCCGCGCAAGCTTGAAAGCGCGGAGAAGTATGCCAATGCCAACTCTAACACCATAGGAAAGGAGGAAGGTCTGGCAGAGGTTACCAATGGCATTAGCCACACAAGAGGACTCGTAAGCGGCATGATCACACGGCGGGGGCTGGTCGCGGCTGTGATGATGATGAGATCCACACGCCGCTACTTTCCGCTGCCGCCGCTGAAGCTCCTCAATAGCTTCCCGGAGCCGTTCCTCCGCCTCATGGAGACGGCGCTCAGCGTCCAGATTCTGGGTGGTGCTGGCGGTGGTCCTCTGGGGAGAGGGCGATGGAGGAGAGGACAGAGAGGGGAAAGAGGAAGAGGAAGAAGAAGAAGAGGATGACATTTTGCGATGTGGAGAAGGGAAATGGGAGCATCAGAGGAAGAGAGAATGAGGAATGAAAGGAGTATTGAGTTGGAAGGAAGATGAGAGAGAGCACAGTGGAAATGGCGAAAACTGAAGCATTTGGGGTTCAGGAAGAAGAAGAAGAAGAAGTTGAAGAAGAAGAAGAGGAAGGCTCCGTTTGGCAGTTGGGGGAAAAGGCTTGAAGAGATGGCTCAGACGGGGTTATATTTTATCTAATAGGACACTTCACAAGGCACGTTTTACGAGTCCTTGACGCCGTTCCGTAAGAAAACGATGGCTGAAGGAACAGATCATTTGTAGTTTAAAACCACTTTTCGTCGCTGGACTTTTGTGAGAGTAGCAAGTTTCTAATGATAAAGTTAGTGTATTTTTAATTTGGTAATAATTTAATCTCAAATAGCAATTTAGTTTCTGTATTCTCAAATTTGTAACAATTTAATCATTGTCACACAAAAAATTATCAAATTAAATATTTTTTTTATTTTTTGACAATATGTGGGGAAGGGGATTCAAACCACAGACCTTATAGTTACCAGTGAACTAAACTTTTGTTGGCTATTGATTTTTATTGTTTAATGATTATACTTTGTAACTTATAAACATATAGGGTCTCAAATTAGTTTATTAACTATAAGAAATTTAATTAAACGTAAACGTAAATTTTCATGATAGGGACTAAATCATTACAATTTTAAAGTACAGAAGCTAAATTGTTACTTATTAAAGTTTAGGGACTAAATTGTTACAAAATTGAAAGTAGATGGACTAAATCGTTACAAATCAAAGTTCATAGATTAAATTGTTACTTTCATCAATATTCAGGAACCAAATGTGATTTTTAACCATTCCTTTTTTTATAGATTAATTGATTTTTAACCATTCCTTTTTTTACAGATTAATTTCTTGTGTCAAAGTTAGCATATCTCGACGATAATTGGCGTGTCGATCAACAGATTAGAGGTTTGAATCTCTAACCTTTAAATGCTTGTTGAACTCAAAGAAAAAAATAATAATTTCTTATTTAAAATTGCTCAAAATCATACTTTTTTAATTAAAATTTTGTTTTAAAATTGTTAATTCAGGATTTTCACATGTATCACTAAAAAAAAAAATCACATGTAATTAGATATAGATTTTTCCTCTATTTTTTTTTTTTATAAAAATATATATCAATTAAAATCCCGATGGTATAATTTAAAGAACAATACTTGTGCATACTGATGTGGAGGAACTCTACCACACCCACCTTGACAACTAAGAAGGAGCGATATTAACCAGAAAAGAGCTTCAATCATGATTCATATTTTTATTATTTAAGAGTTTTGGTTGTTTTTCATTTTTACTCTAAACACGTTTAAGTAAAAGTATTTATTAAATTTGAGGTTTCATTTCTAGCCACCGTTGTTAGGGTTAGTCGAGCCATAAAATTGGCTATTTAAAGCATAAGTCATTTCAATGTAAGCATGTTGAGTTTTAATCAAATGGTATTGATTCTACCATTGAGAGTCACGAGCCTCGTCACTTTGCAATTCTTGTTGTAGGGTTGCATATCTTGAACATTCAAGTAAGTCTGATCAATTTGCTTGTGGAGTGTTCAAACCTTGAGCAAGGAACTAGTTCTCCTTACCTCTTGGTCTTTGATCATCAAGGTAATCTTTATCTAATCCTTCCCTTGAGACTGAAATCAGTTGATTTGAGGGTTTTAGGGATTGAAAATTAGGGGTTCACATACCCGAAGGGTTCCTAAATTTCAAATTACTAAGGTTTCATATCATTTGGTATCAAAGCTCTAGCTCTAGATTGAACCTATCGTTCTTCTATTTCTATTTTATTCTCATCTACTATTCTGAATTTACTTGCTTCCAAAATTCCTATCTCTTTTATTGGAAAAAAAAAATACTTACCATTAGCTTTATTTGTGTGCTTAAACTCATATATTTACAACATTTTTGCAATTTTACTGAAGTTGATTGCATTGATAAGAGATGATATGAATTCTACCATGATACTCAAGACTAAAGAAAAGCTTCAAAAGGAGATACATTAAATGCACTCAAGCTTTATTTATGACAAACCAAAGTCAAACTCAAGTTACATTAAATGAAATCGAGTCACACATAAATTTGAAGTTAAGTTGTATTTAATGACCTCAAGTTCAATGCATACTTCCATAGGTTTTTTCATCTTTTTGTTTTACGTGATATTTTGGATCAAGATCTAAGCTACAACTTTGTCTTCTATGATATTTTTGAATTCATCTTTTGAAAAGAGTGTGCATTTTTGTAATCTATTCTGGAAAACTACTATACCCGAGAGCATGTGTTCTAAATTTGTCCTTGTTGTTTTTGCTTCCCAAACATGCTAAATCCAAATTTTTTCCTTTTTGATATGATCTTGATGCTTTATTCTGACCTTAGGCATCCAACCTCAGTTGTTACACTTTGAAATTTGCAAAAGTTGGTTGTTAAATAATTAATTTCGATAGTTACATTTCTGCATATTAAATTTTTAGCCATTGGAAGTTATAGCTATTTTATGTTTGACTTTTGTAACTCGTGTATATTGTGAAGGCTGATTTAACTCCATAATATCACAAATAACCATTGGACTTCATTGTTTTAAGAGTTATCGTTCTTGTCTCTTAAACTCCATTAATCAATAGCATTGAATGCATCCATGGTCATTCATTCCTCAATATATTCAAAATTTTGGAGTTATTTGAATCTATGAAGGATTATCCTTTATATGTTCCTGCTATGTTTTATAGAGTACAATCCCATGAAGGCATCTAAGTATTCTATTCAAGTCCAATCCTATAGAATTGGGATAGAGAGTTATCTTCTTCCTTACTTGTGCCATAATTTTTTTTTTTTTTTAAACTTTTTTCCATCTCATCTAGGATTCCTATATTAAAGTTAATTTGAAAACAACTCAACTGACTAAAACATATACTCTCGACCAATAAGTTAACGATTCAAATTCACTCTGTTGGGTTTTGTAAACTCGTGGTTTGTAATGTAAACAAGTTATTTATTCAATAAAGATAATGATTATTTTATTTCGACTTTTAGACTTGCATAACTCAAATCCAATAAACGAACATTCAAGGTTATTTAATGTAACTTGAACAGTATGAGGTTGACATACACGTGGATCATGTTCAAGTAATAACCTAAAGAGTCTATAGTATATGGATAAGGTTGGGTACCTTATCCCGGTAATGCTATGGATGCAACCCACTTTGTATTAGATACAAACGAATTCATCCAAATCGTTCATGTGGAGACATGCGAGTGTGGATATCCTATATAATGACTTTGTATAAGACTGGACTGCGAAATAATAAATCTTTCTTTGTAACACTGTTAACTGAAAAGTTTAGTAATACATAGAAGGACCATATGTAACTCGATCTCAATCCTGATGGAGTTATGGACTCCTGCCTATGAGACATTGTCCTTTGATTTGTATGGGTGAGAGTGGCCCGAGTTGCCGACTCAATAAGCCTACTATTTTAGGGATGAAATCGAGTGGGGATTTGGAAACATAACTGCACAAGATGGAATTCACTCATTCCCGACTTTAGGGTAAGTAGATGAGTTGTTCCCTTAAGTGCTGACTCCAGATCTTGAACAATGGACCTCACCCTCTCACTGGTCCGAGAGGGACTTGGTTTATGGTAGGACCATAAACAGATTGTTCATTAGAGGATCAATAGTACTTAAGGAGTGTAAGGTAATTACAGAGGCAAAACGGTAATTTGACCCAGTTGTAATCACGAACGACTCATGAAGGATCGACTTACTTATAATGGTTATATCCATGGATGCAACTGATGTGATCGAATCTCACAGCGGAAGCGTGTGAACGCATGTGTTTCGATTAGACTTAGCATTGTACAACAATACAGTATTGAAAACATAGAACATACAAAACAATTCATATAGTCTAAAGGCTAAGCATACTTTTCTACAGGGATTGCAAAATTAACTTACCCTTGTAGACTTTTGTTCACCAACAATTGTAGCAAGCTTCCCCTCAACAAACAACTGAAGGGATTTAATCCCACAGCGGAAGCGATTGATCGCCTTGTAATTTAATAAGTTTTACAGAGAAACCAATACATCGTGCAACAGATAAATTAAGAACAATTCCTGTGAATTTATCTACATTAAGCATGCCACATCTAAACAATTTAGAAGACTTAGTGAACCTACTTGTTGAAGAACAATCGAACCTACTTGTTGAAGACCAATTTACAACAAGTTCTTTCACCCGAGCAAGAGATCACGATCTTAGCAATTCAATTTGGAACACCACCAAAAGTGAGCCCTTGCTATCCTCTGAGTTACTGAGTTTGGGGTTTGTGGGAACCCAAATTTCTTGAATTGGGAACTTAATTACAAAATGAATGTATCTGTAGTTTTTTTCTTTGGAAAATTGAGAGGGAATGAGAGGTTCTCCTTAGGTGAATTGTGCAGAGAGAATTACCAAAGAACACCAACCATTTGTGTTCTTCCCTATTGCTGTTATGAGAGAGTGGTGAGAGATAAAGGGGGAGTTACACGTAGTAAGTCCCCACCAGAGTTCAACTCCCAGTAACTAGGAGTTATTTTTAAATTAAATTAAATTAAATTGATTTTAATTTAATTTAATTAATTAAGTTAATAATTAAATCAAATTTTATTATTTATTTTATTTAAATCATATTTAAATGAATATCTCTCACATAATCTATAGTATTAATTCAATTTAATTAAATCACATTAAATTAAATTAAATTAACCAATTAATTAATTCACTAATTAATCAATTGCTAAATTAAATATTTTATATTTAATTAAGCTCACATTTGAATCATAATCAAATGTACATTTCTCTCGTAATTTATAGTATTAATTTAATTAATTCAATTAAATCACATTTAATTTACTTTAATTTAATTAATCAATTAATTCCTTAATTTAATTAGGCCCCGTTTGATAACCATTTTGTTTTTGGTTTTTGGTTTTTGAAAATTAAGCCTATAAATACTACTCCCACTAATGAGTTTCTTTGTTTTGTTCTCTACCATCTTCCCATATTTTCAAAAACCAACTCAAGTTTTGAAAACTAAAAAATGTAGTTTCCAAAAACTTGTTTTTGTTTTTGGAATTTGGCTAGGAATTCAAATGTGTCATTGACAAGGATGAAAACAATGGTAAGAAATTTAGAAGAAAACAAGCTTAATTTTCAAAAACCAAAAACCAAAAACCAAATGGTCATCAAACGGGGCCTTAAATATCACATATGTAATTAATCTTACATTTTAATATGATTCAAATGTATATTTCTCTCATAACCTATAGTTTTAATATAAATTTCATTCTCATTAAATTTAACATATAGTTTTAATATGAATTCAATTCACATTAAATTAATTTTTGAAGTCCTACAAATATTTAATTCTCTCATAAATTAATTTTGAATCATATCCAAAATTAATTATAAATTTTAATTCAATAATTAAACTTACATTATAATGTATCATCATACATTATATTAATTGTATCATATACAATTAACTAAAATTCCCTTAATGAATTTAAACATTTCAAATTCTATTCAAGACTACTTAACCTCAATACCATTTACGAGCTAGCAGGGGGACCTAATGGACCTACAGATCAGAAGCTCCAAACGATATGAGATTAATTGGCTAAACTCATTAACCAAATTAAGCAATATTCGTTAACTAATATAAACACTAAGCATATAATAATTACCAAATAACAAAATAACAATAATAGTCTAATCCAAAATACCAAATTGAAAGTTTAAACATCAAATTCAAATATATAAAATTAAAGTACTCTTAGTCTTAATATTCTGTCATTCTGATACAAAAGCAAATACTAAAATTTGAGATAGCCAAAGCGAGCTTAGCTCAGCGGTAATTGGCATGTACCCTCGGCCATGAGGTCTGAGGTTCGAATTCCCTCACCCCCAAATGTTGATGTACTAAAAAAAAATACTAAAATTTGAGATACATAACATTCAAAGATCTTAAAAAAGTACAAAAATCAAATCTGCAACCATGAAAACTTTTCCACGTGATCCATGTTCTTTTTTTCATCCACAATTGATCTGAATCCTACAAAATTAGAAGAAGAGGGAGGAAAAAAAAAAGAAATACAACATTATTAAGATTTAAAAGTAAAAGTATACATAAAAAAACAAAAAGTAATTGATTTACCATCTTCAAACATCGAAGCTTCCACAATGTCTACCCAATCATCAAGATCTAATGATATTGGTTTAGAGTTTAGCCAATTTTTAGAGCATATAAGAGCCTCCACTGTCTTTGGAGTCAAAGAACAACGAGATGGGTTAACTACACGTCCTCCAGTAGTGAAAGCCGACTCAGATGCTACAATAGACACTAGAATTGTCAATATATCTCTACTCATACGACTGAAAACCTCAAACCGATGACCATTCTGCTTCCACCAATGAAGTATGTCAAAAGAACTACTATCTTGAGCAAGAGTTTCCAACAAATATACATCAATCTTTGACTCCTTATCAAAACTTGTGGTCTCGACACTTTTGAACTGAGGTATTATATCATAGTTGAAGTTCTCATCCTCATCCAGGTCCATTATTTCATTATCAAATCTCAAATCAACATTAGTAGTAATGATATTTGAAGCACTAGCACTACTACTACCACTCCCACTACTAATACTAACAGATCCAACTCCAGTACTATATTCATGAAAGAGACATCTCAAAGCATTCTCTACTGAAGTTGTCATTCTTTTAGAAAATTCTGGACCAAAGAAGTTGTCATTCTTTTAGAAAATTCTGGACCAAAGAAGTTGTCAAAACAATATGATAACAACTTCAACTTAAATCGAAGATCCAACACAATCCAACACAACAACAACATACAACAAAATATTGTTCTTCCTCTCATCAAATCCTCAATATTTTTCAAATTTGGCCTTCATCCCATTAGCCATACTAGAAAGCATTTTATTTGCACCCCTCGAATTCAGGAGTATACAATTCTGAAATGTAGAAATCTGATGAAACAACAAATTAGAAGCAGTGTACAAAGAGCCTAAAAGTTTTAACGTGACATTATAAAAAACTTTAAAAAATCAACATCTTAGCATTTGCCCAATCATCTTCAGTAGGTGGTGAATCATTCTTATAAATAGGGTCTTCATCCTCTAACCTGTCAAAAGCTTTTTCAAACTTACTAGCCGCCTCAAGCATCATATAAGTTGAGTTCCATCTAGTAGTAACATCAAGACATATAGAACTCTTGCAAGAAATCTTTTCAATTTCAACACACTTCTTAAATTTCAAGAGACGTGCAGGAGAAGACCTTATAAATCTTACAACATTCCGAATCCTATTAATGCACTCATGATGTTCTTTCAAAGCATCACATACAATAAGATGTAGTATATATGCACAACATCGAACATGCAAAAATTCACAATCAAGGTTATCAACAATCAAGGTCATAACATTTTCAATACCCCATTTCTTTAAACTACTCTGAACAGTCTTACCAATGGTATCCCCTCTATGATTCCCAATTTGACAAAAGCTAAGAATCCGTTTATGTAATTTCCAATAAGAATCAATGAAATGCGCAGTCAGTACCATATAACCCATGTTCTGTCCCGACGTCCAACAATCATTAGTGAGAGAAACTTTACATTTCGTTTTTCCAAACATTTCTTTCAAACGATCTTTCTCCCCTAGCATAGACCTCAAGAACATCTCTACCCACAGTAAATCGAGATGGAACAACAAACTTAGGCTCTTGCGCACATGTCAATGTATCAACAAATTTGAGAAAACCTTCATTCTCTACTAACTTAAAAGGCAATTCATCTCTAATTATCATTTCAGCCAAAGTTGTTCGACATCTCTCCAAACTATATGAATCACATACAAGACTACATTCCCCAACATTTTCTTCTTTACGTTTGAAAGCTAATGTTTTTTGCGATGCATCTCTTTTCTTTTGGTAAGGATACTTTTTACAATTTTCTAGATGATTTTTCATTGTTCCAGTACCATTACGCTTAGAGTGACATGCATAAACAACTCCACAATATTTACACTTAGCATAAGTGTCTTTAGGATCACCTTTCAACCTCTCAAAATGATCCCAAACCATTGATTATTTCACATTCGTATGCACTTTTTTTTTTTGGAATCGTAGAATTCTCTTCTTTTGGATCTGGATCAAGATCAATGGTAATGCTAATTTTGCTCTTCGTAGTAGTATCTGTTTCTGTAGCATTTTCATTCTTTGAATTGTTTGTTTCCACCGTATCCATATTTACTCTACAAAATCAAAAGTAAAAATGTAAAATTAGTGATTACATTATTCAAATTTCAAAATGTATACAAAAAATTAGATTATAATTACAATATGTATCCACCATATTTACTCACTTGTAAAAATTTTCCAGTGTGACAATCTGGTCTGAGAAAGGGACAATAATCCCAAGTGACAAATGGTGATCTGAACAAACAAAAAATCAATGGTGAGTCAAATTTAACAACAAATTAAACAATATTTTCAGTTTATTTTATGAGTTTTGTGAGTCAAATTTAACAACAAATTTAACATTTTCAACAGAAAATTGAAAACACATTTAACAACATATTTTAAACACATTAAGGCTTAGTTTGGGGTTGCTGTAGCTTTCAAAATAATTGCTGTCAGTTGTGCTTTTAAGAAAATCAGCTTCCATTAGAAGTAAATTAGTGTTTGGTAAATTTCATATTTAAACATGGAAAGTCAAGTTACAGTGTTTGGTAAATTAATATTAAATTGTTGTGAAATAGGTATAATGACCAAAATAGACATATTTCAATTTAGCGTAAGATTGCATTAATATTTACCTTGAAAACTTTCCTAAGATAATTAGGTAAATTTATATCATTTATTTTTCCTAAGATAATTAGGTAAATTTATATCATTTATTTTATAAATTATATTTTGTTTACTTTAAGTAAATTGAAAAAAAAAATCAATTATAGAAAAAAAAATGTGTCAAACAAAATCTAATTTTAGTTTAAATACAAAAAAAAAAAGGCAAGAAAAATAAATTAGAAGCAACCAATTAAATTTAAAAATAAAAAGAATGGAATGAGATAAGATAATATAAGTTGTGAATAATAATATTTGAAAACCTAAAATATGGAAGGATAAAAAAAGAATTTTAAAAATTGGTTAGTTACACCAGATTTTCCTAAAATCTAAATCCTAAAGCTACTCTCAACAGCTTTTGCAAACCAACGTGATTCAAAAATTGATTTTCTCTAGATTATTAAAGAATCAGTTTAACCAAACACAAATTGATCTACAATCACTTTTTACGTCTTTAAAATCAACCCCAAACGGGGCCGAAACCAAGGATGAAAATATCGATATCGGTACCAATATCGGTAACTCAAATTTACAGATAAATCGACGGATATTCCGGAAAAAATCACGGATATTATGGAAATTTATAAAAATATTGTGATTTTTTTTAAAACTTTAAAACAAACTTTTTTTTAGTCATATACTACTACTTTAAGCAAATATATCAAGAATTAAAAGTCAAATATATGCATTAATATAATAATAGATAGTATTGAAAGCGGTAAAATAAATATAAACTTGAATAATTTATATATAAAACAATTTTGGCCAACAAATACATGATTCATAACTCAATAATAAGATACAATATTTAATAAATTAAAAAGTAGATTCTAATACAAGAGAATAAATTAAATTTCTTGAAAATTAAAAAGAAGAATAAATACAAGAGAATAAAGAAAAAAGAAAAAAAAATATGAATAAAAAAATAAAAAATAATAGTAGGAGAAACGAAAAAAATAAAAAATAAAAAGTTGAATAAAAAATAATTGTTGGGAAAACGAAAAAGAAAAAAACATAAAATAAAATATATTAAAAGAGTGCATGACCTTAGATTTGAACCCACACTCACAATTTTTTTCAAAAAAAAAGAACCCACACTCACAACCACCGTAACTACTGCGTACTACCAGCCGCGCCAAACATAAAATGTGTAGTTGAGCTGCAACAAATAATATTTATTTAATATAATATGAAGTAAAATGAATCAAAATATCGTCGAAATATCGGCGATATCGCCGATATTTTCGATATTTCGGCGATAAGGGGGTAAAAAAGACTTTACCCCCTCATATCTGTGTCGGTATCTCCAAAAATCTGATATATCGACCGATATCTCCAATTTTTTCATCCTTGCATTAAAGACATTTAATACAAAAATGGGGGGGGGGGGGTTACGGTGTGTGAGTCACCTCACCTCAACAAATCGAAGTCGAATGGCATAGAGACACGTCGGCGAGTTTCAGACGAAGCACGATGGCGACCAACGAGTTTTAGACAACGAAGAAGAAAAAGAAATCGAGGGAGAGGACAACGATTTCAAATTAGGAAAAAGAAAAAGATGTCGAGGACTCGAGGCTGGTCACTACTCTACTCAGACGAGGAAGAAGAAAAAGGATTCGAGTGTCGAGGGTTTCTTTTCTTTCAGCCGAAAAAGAAAAAAAAGAAATGGTGGGTTGTCGAGGGTTTCAGGCGACTAACGAGGAGAGAAAGATGAAAATTAAAATTGAATTGATTTTTTTTAAAAAAAAATGGAGGAAGATTGGGTTGGACGCTGGAGTCGCTGGGCTAGTGGGCTGAGAAATGGGATGGGCTAATGAAAATAATCAAGAGAAGGGGATATAGCCAGTTAGGGGGGGGGGGGGGGCGAAACTGAAACACAGCCAAAAGAAAAAAACAAATGAAATATGGCCACATGTGAGGAAGGCGTGACCACGATTAATATGATATTCCACCTTTACCCCTGCTGCAATTTCAAACACCAGAGAGGGTCCTACAATTGCGTACGATGTATCCAAACTCCCTCCCAACAGAATCTCCATTCTTTTCGGTTAAAATTAATTTGGTAGATTTTTCAGATCGTTTTCAAATTTAAACTAACAAACTTTCGAATATTAAATTAATATTAAGATAATTAAGCACTCTTTCCTCGAGTTTATCTATTGCTCTGGAATTTCGTTTCTTCTTGCAAAGCTTTGTCATCTGAATCTTTATGTGATGCGAGCTCCTAGCCTTGCTCTGATATGATCTTGTTGCATCGGTCAGATCTTCATTCCCTATGAAGTTAGTGGGAGCTAGTAAGTTGGTTTCCAGAACCTTCCAAGTGTCGCCTAAATCCTAAGAAATCGAGAGATTTCCTTGTAATAGGTGAGGTTGGGTGAAACTCTTTGTTTAGGCTTCAAGTCAAAAAGATCTTCCTCGGAATAGTTTTGTGATCTAGCTTCTTAAAGTTGAGGGTCATGGGATTATCGTTCCAAGGATGTTTCCAAAACCAAGTTGAGGTTGCAAACTTGTTGTGATGTCTTCGGGTTGAATAGTGTTTTGTAACTATCATGTATTCCGTGAAACAAGTCTCAAGGTCTTTTTGGACTTGCTCGTGATAATGCTCTTGGCGGTGTGTTGGTTTATTCTTAGACCAAGAGTCAAAGCATTTCCCTCACGTTGTGAGATCTCAATCCAAGACAAAGAGATGTTGAGAATCGTGATTTCAACATCAGTTGTCATAACGTTAAAGTTACCTTGGTATGTTGTTAGTAAGACAGTTCCCAGGGTGGCGTTATTGTCATTCCGTAGCCATTCTAGGAAGGATGGTTGGTTTGGTAAGGTGAGTTGGCAGCGGAAGCAGTTTCAAAGTTGTCGCTTCTTCTTTAACAATGCCTAATGGAAGTTGGTGGTTGCAACTTACCAACAAAGTGGGATTAAAGTAGTGAGGTTTGCTGATGAAGCTTCTCGTAGGATCGGGATGATAATATAAGTTGTCATTGATTGTGGGTTGTGAAGGTGTCAAGCTCAAAGGATTAAGCTGACATTGGCAACCTATGTTCCTGTATGTAGCATCAGCGTGTAGAAGATTCCTGTAGGTCGTGCAAGATCAAAGTTCGGATTCGATTTTGATAGACCTTTTGAGTTCTTGATGCACTTGCTCAAGTTGCCCGTAGGCGAGCTCTGCTTCAAGTGTTGTATGTCCAACCCAACTTGTTTCAGGAGTTGTTGTTATGGATATACATGAACTATTTTTCTTCTGCCTTAGTTTAAACTTTGGGATTCCAGAGAAAAGTAGCTTGTTGAGCAAAAGGCCAATGATATTGAGTGCCTTGAGGAGTAAGAGTTGGAGTCAAGGCCAGTCATCCAAGTGGTTAGGCGAGCAACTTTCGAGGACGAAAGTTCTTAAGGTGGGGAGATTGTAACACCCCGCATTTCAAAATTGTGCACTTTTGAGATTACTTGTGCGTTCTTATTCTAATTTTAAAAATTAGAATTTAAGTTTAGCCTTGGGTCGTTAAATTAAATTTCTATAATTTAGGGAAAATCGATTTTTAATTAAATCTTTAATTCCTAAGTTTGGAGGTTTAATATTTGATATTTATTTTAAATATCAAAATACCCAAATTCTTAATCAACTGGTTTATTTTCTTTCCCAAATCTTTTAAGAGTTAAGTTTGAAATTTTAAGATAAAATCCTACATAAAATCTAATTTCTTTTTTTTTTTAATTGGGATTTTCATTCTTAAGTTATATTTAATCTAAGAAAACAAAGGAAAGGGGGAAAAAAAAAAAAGAAGCCCTAAACCTTTCTCTTTGGCCACCAACCCCCCCCTCCGTGACTCGCTCCCTCTCGTCGCCGGCCAACCCAGTCCTTACCACTTCTCACCATGTCGTCGTTGGAGAAGCCCAGTCGACAAAACCTCCCTCCCCTGCGTTTTCCTTCACGCCGCCAGACATTTGGAGTCGTCTTCTTCTCGCGTGCTAAGCAGACCTACGAAACCCATCCCTCGCGCCAACGCCATCTCTCTCTCTCTCTCGTGAGCCATCGTCGCCAGCAGCAGACCCACGTCGCGCTGCAGTTCGTCCCATCCTTGCGTGCGTCGGCCAACACCGTGATTTCGGGTCTTTTCCTCCAACTCGCGACGTAAGGTTCTTTTTCCTCTTGTGTTCGTTCGATTTCAATAGCTCGACCTTAATCGATCTCTCTTCTTCCTCTTGTTTTTGGCCAGACTCATGGGTAGAAGGTTGATCTTTTCTCTCCTTCGCATTTTGTGCGTGATTAGGCTGGTTTAAGGTTCGTTTCGGCATGTTTGGACTCTCTTGGTAAGTTTTCATCATTACCCATGCTTTATTAAACTCAAATTCAGTTTACCCATTCTTGTTCAGCCTTAGAATTGAGTTTTAGGAGTGATTTCTTGATTTTCCAGCGCTGTACAGTGTCGTCTTAGGCTTGAAATCATCCGTGCCTCATGACCCATCATCCGTTTGGCCTTAAACTCAAACACCCACTGTCTAGGGACTCTAAACAAGTGGTTTTAAGTCTCTTTGGTTGCTGGACAGCCCGTGTTCGAGGTTATTCACCCGCTGAACGGTAAATTCCAGCCCCTTCGTTCCTTTATTAAGTCTTTTAAGTGTGTTAAATTCATTTCCGACCTTTGGTGAGTCGTTGCTTGTAGTTCGGACTCCTTAGGCTCTTCCGATTGGTTTTGTTCATCTTATAGGATCGCTTAGGAGCGCTATAGGTAAGTAGTTTCTATCTGATGAAGTCTGTTTGATTGCATGATGCACACTGTTTGTTTACTCGTTTTATACTTGTTTCTTGCTTCTTGCTTCTATGTTGTTAGATACATGTAATTTTGAAATATATGAATTGTTGCTTGATGATGGTTTGCAAAGCATGCTGGTTTTGTTGTGAGTACATGAGTTTGGAAGCATGTGGCAGGACATTATGCATTAATGAGTTAAACATTGGTCGAAAGCATGTGTTGCATGTATATGCTTGGTGCGCATAGTACATGAGTCTAGAAGCATGTTGCAGGACATATGCATCCTAGGTAGTTTGGGTGTGGTATGTATATGTTTGGTGGGCATAGTACATGAGTCTATCGTATATGCTTGATGGGCATAATACATGAGTCTAGAAGCATGTTGCAGGGCATATGCATTCTAGATAGTTGTGAGAAAGAGGTTAGGGACCTAAATGTGAAAGAAAGGAAACTTGGGTGAATGTCAGTGCACCTCGGGTACAAATGGTCGAGGGGTGGCATGTCACTATTGGGTTAAGAGGAGCATCGAGGCCTTGGGTAAAAATGATCAAGGGTCGATGTGATGAGTCTAGAAAGCAAGTATTGGGCACCTGGGAAAGGGTCAATACGTTGATAAGTCATCGGTGCACCTTGGGTACAAATGGCCAAGGGACGATGCACAATTCGAGGCCTTTGGTACAAATGGTCAAGGGCCAAACACCGAGCTTCGTAGAGAGCATTGTGGCCCTGGGTACAAATGGTCAGGGGACCGTGCGGCTCGAAGGGTCAGTCTTGGAGAGCTTTGTGAGGGCTACGAGAGTTGGAAGTCATCGGGTGCCTTGGGTACAAATGGGGCAAGGGGCGATGCATAGTTCGAGGCCTTGAGTACAAATGGTCAAGGGTCGAACGTCGAGCTCCGTAGAGAGCATTGTGGCCTTGGGTACAAATGGTCAGGGGACTGTGTGGCTCGAAGGGTTAGTCTTGGAGAGCCAAGTGAGGGCTAAACATGATTGTTGAGTAAAGCTTGTGGAGCATGAGTGGTTGTGAGTTGCATAGAGAGATGCATGAGTTATGGCTTAGGAGAGTCATTCAGTTTACTAGCTTTGGAGCATGTCGCTATGTTCATTGTTTATGAAGCATGTTGTTTGTGCATGAAAAACATATAGTTGCTTGTTTGTTGTTTGATGGTTTCTCAGGTAGGGGTTGCTTACCAGTACTGTGGTTGTACTGACCCCTCCCCTTTCTCCCCCCCAACATTTTAGATTGTGCAGGTTTTGAGGACTACCCTGACCATGGTGATGCAGAGGAGGCGCATGAGGAAGGACCATAGCTAGTTTGCGTTGTTTCCCTTTGTATTTCTTTTGGATAGGATAGTATTTGTTTATTATGTTGGACAACTGTTTGTCCGTTTGATTTAGTCTTGAAATTATTCTTGTTGAATTCTAGGCTTTATAGTTGGTTGGTGTTAATGAACTCTACCTCTTTATTCAATTAATAATAATTAGGTTGTTTAGAATAAACTAAAGTTGTTGTTAGTTGTGCTTGGTTGAGTTTTAGTTGTTAATTCTCTGTCTATTTGGTTATGATATCGCGAGACCTGACTCGCTTCATTGTGGAAGTTCTGTTGTGTTTTAGTAAGACGTTGTGGTGTGTAGTTGTGAGAAGTTCGATTTATAGAAGTGTTATTCTTGTTCAACAGGTTTAGAAAATTTTTGGATTAGTTCGATGTATGTCGTTATGCTGCCGAAATTTTCGGAGCACTCGGTTAGTTTTAGTAATGTCGCTAGGTTAGTAGTTTATAAAAACCTGGGGCGTTACAGTATCGTTCTTTCATCCAGATCATGCAAGGAAGAATATATGATGATGACAGAAGCGAACATACCAAATTACAAAATTAGTTCTCAAAACAACTTCGCTCACACACAAATCAGATTACAATAACCTCTTCGTATATTAAATATTAGTTCTCAAATGAACATCAAACGCGATAACAAATCGGATTACAATAACATATTCATATATTAACTTTTACTTCAAAGAACAACATGATAACAAATCAGATTACAATATATTAACCAAACAACATCCTCCTTCAGTGCGAGATGCAATCGTTTGCTAGAGTTCTGATATCTTCAAAAATCAATCGATGGACTGGACAACGTTTCATTGGTGACATAATTTCCCTCCTGGTATGTTCTCAATTGCTCATGTAATATTGGATGACTGTTTACAGAAGTTGATAGAGACTCCCATATTCTCTGATGAAACTCTCCGGTCAGAAACAATCGTGGATGCGAAGGATAAACTCCAAGCAAAGGAATGATATGTTCTTACTAAGACCTTTAGATGAAACATATCCTCCCGTTGCATGGAGTATAGCCTTCACATACGCGACTGTTTCTGACCGGAGAGTTTCATCAGTGAATATGGGAAGTATCTGTCAACTTCTGTAAACAGCCACGATATTACACGAGCAATGGAAAACATTTTGGTGGTGATTGGGAGGGAAATTGCGTCACCGACGAAATGTCATCCAGTCCATCATTCTCCTACCGTATCGGTACGCCATTCCTTTGAGGTTGTTCTTGCTCGCACTCTCAACAGACAGTCCAAGGCGACATAGAAGTTTCAGAACGTCAATTGTCGGAAGGGGAGAAAGAGAATCGTCGGTGTAGAGGGAGAAGTGAGAGACGCAACCTAGAAGTTTCAGTGATGAGAGGTATGTGAAGGGGTCGTTTAAGTAACCACGGATTTAAATTGAAGAGAGAGAAGTCATAGCGTCATTCAAGTAACCGAGGAAGCCAAAGTCGTTTAAGTTACCGAGGTGGTCCGAGAAGCGAGAGCGAGAATCGAGATCGCATACCGAGAACGGGAACTTAAAGTACACTGGGCCAGAGGGGCAAGGCGATCATAAAGTGTGCATGGTGACATCAACAAAGGAGCATTCTCCATTATCCTGAAAAGGTAGGGCAAATTTCATTAGGGCCCCCAAAAATAGGTCATCCGTACAAATTTCCCAAATTGAAATTAATTATGAATTAATTTTGTTTTAAGAAAATTGAAAAATCACCTAAATTTTGGAGGTGGTGGGTTTCTTGTCATCTCATGCACATTCCCATCTTTAACCACCTAAAATCATCCTCAAATTGTTGTCTTCTCGTGCTTGCACATGGTTGGTCCAAACTTCTCTCAAGCTCTTTTCTTCCTAAAATTGACATCACAAAAAAGTTCCACAACTCGTTCTAAGGTCGGAGAATAGCGGGAAAGGCTTCGGTGGTCGTCCACAAGTTGTTCGTGCTGAGAATTACACCAAGAAGCTCTCAGATTTTGCACCAAAAGGTTGGTACAAAACACTATCTGTTTTCGATTTAAGTTTATGCATGTTTTCAATTGTAAAATTAATGAAATCGAGTGGCTCTCGATCCAAATCGCTTCCGCTAGTGTCTAGTACACTCCTTCAGTTTATTGGATTTAGGGTTAATTAATGCAAAACTAATATAACAAATTTAATAACATCTTATTGATATTAATTAATTTGTTACATTTACTATCCACGAGTTTTAGGACATAAAACCCAACACAAAATCACTTTTGTGATGCTCCTTTTTAGTGATATTAAGCATGACAAAAGTGATTTGAGTCATTCTAAAATTGCATCCGAATATGTCCTAAATCTACAAATAAAAGTTCAAAGTCTAAATCATCCTCGTTATCATCTATGAAAGTACATAGACAAAAGTGTTTTTTGAACCTTTTCATTGTTGCCATTCATTTTCATCAAATACTAAACATAAGGCCCGTTTGGAATACATTTTAGTTCTAGTGTTTTTCAAAAATGCATTTTCTTTTGAACATTTTGTATAAAAATTATTTAGAATTTAAACACTCATATGTTTGGTTACATTTTCTTATAAGTGTTTTTATACCTAAGTTATTATAGACTTAAAAAAAAAACTCTTTTTAAAAAATTTATTTCCAAGTGTTTCTCTCAAAAGTCAAAATGGTTTATTTCTCAAACCTCATTTTTTTAATGAGTCATTTTTAGTGGTTGCCAAACACTAGATTTTTTTTTCAAAATTAAACACCTGAAAAGTTAAGCCAAACATACCCTTAATTTATGAAGAGGTACGAAATCTTTCAAACAAGGTAAAGAAACTCAAGAAAACACGTACAAATAAAGGCCAATGAAAATGAAGAACCAAACAAGAGAAGAGTGGGAAATCAACTAACAACATATTTAAGAAAATTTTCCTCAAGCTAACTGTTGATAAATTTTACTTAATTTTGTGAATAATGTTAATGAATTTATTCAACAGTAATTTCAGCATGCAAGTGCTGATAATCTAAGCACCTTTTTAGAACAGTGAGTGAAATGAGACAGAAAGTGAAAGTAACCCTAGAGAATACTGATGGTGGTGGTAATCATCTATCTAGGCCTCCCAACCTCTCAAGAGGGTGGCACGTGCCACACGGTTGACAGCCAATGTGAAAGCACCCATACGAAGATTACAATCATGTGACTTGCACATGCTCTTGATATTATAAAAAGCTCTTGTCATGTACCTTTGAAGCTCCTTGTTCACCTTCTCTTCATCCCACATGAAGCCCTGAATGTTCTGCAAAGTTTCATGAACTTCACCTTTTAGCTTCAATTATTCTCCACTTACCTAAATTTTCTCCTTCTTAAGCTCAAGGATAAATTGACAAAGTTATCAAAGAGTTGAACCAAAGTAATTGGACACATATTGTGAATTATCTTGACCTGCATTATATTGACGCTACACTATTTCGAGACTCTTATTAGAATTAGTCGTAAAAAAGATACTTCAGAAATCTCTACAAAATTTGAAATAAAAAGGTTATGATGACAAAACCATTGTTTTCTTTTTCACCAACATATCATATATTTTAGGTTTAAATCTCATTCTATCTACCTAAACTTTCATGCATATTCCATTTTGGTACTTATTCTTTTGAATATTTTGATTTAATCTCTTCTAAAAAATAGAATATGTTGATTTAATCTTTAAATTTTGCATAAAATTAAAAACCATTTTAGTCCTTATCAATAATTTTTTAATAAATTGTTTAATAAAAATTTACATAAAGCATATATATTCTTCAGTTATTTGATAAATACTATACATAGCCACAAGTATCCGAAGCCACATTATTAAGGCCCCGTTTGATAACAATATGGTTTTTGAAAATTATGTTTGTTTTCTCTAAATTTTGGTTACTATAGTTTCCATCTTTGTTAAGGATACATTTGAGTTCATAGTCAAATTCCAACAACAAAAAAACAAGTTTTTGAAAACTTATATATATATATATATATATATTCGAAATTTGACTTGATTTTTGAAAACATGTAGACAACGAAATAAAGAAACTTGTAGGTGAAAGTAACGTTTGTAAGCTTAATTTTCAAAAACCAAAAGACTAAAATGGTTATCAAACGTGGTCTAAGTTATCAATTTCATTTTCAAATGGATATTAACTTGTATTAAATGATTAATTAAAAATAATGACTAAAATAATATTTTATGCATAACTTATAGGATTAAAACTCGTTATTTGAAAGATTGATAGTCTTAAAAAGATGAAAACTTTAGAGAATAAAATAAACTTAATACTTTTTAAGTGGTGAAATTTTTTAATGTTTAGTTAGTTTGTTACCTGAACCCACTCAAAATAGCTAACCGTGACTCCTCCAGAATTCGCATAGATGTCAGGGAGTATTATGATTCCTTTCTTAGATAGAATCTGTAGAGATATAAAATTAGAACTGTCACAAATTTAAGCAAATGTATGGATCCAAGATTAATTATAAACATTACCTCATCTGCTTCTGGATCAGTAGGGTGGTTAGCTGCTTCTACTATAAACTTTGCTCTCACACCAGCAGCATTTTCCCTTCAGTTGGAAAGACAAAAATGGAATTAGATAGGAAAAATGAGTGGCGAAATTCACCAAAACTCCGGAGTCTAGGATGACTTTTTGAAAAAAGTGCTTTTAAATAAAACTATTCCTACTCCAAGTATTTTTGGAGAGACACCCTACTCCCAGTTCTTTAGTGTCTTTGGAACTTCTAAAATCACTTTCCATTATCTAACCAAACACTATTCCTTAGTGCTTCTAATGAGCTACAAGCACTTTTTTAACCTCTCAAAAGTTATCCCAAACTAACTCTTCGCACGGCTATGTGTGTGTTAGAATTAAAATTCAAATATGCAAAGCATATATATCTATATGATATATCTATATACATACTTTCAATGTACAAAAAGTATTTGACAGCAAAGGAAGAGTTATGGATTAGAAAGATGGATAGACCTGTTCAAGACTCCACCTAAAGCACATGGGATAAGAACATCACATTCATGAACTAGAAGTTGGTTCGGATTCAAGCCATCTGCACCTTGGAAGTTTACCAGGCTACTGGTCTTTTCTTTATGCTCAAGCAGATCAGGTATATTAATCCCATTTGGATTCGTCACGGCACCAGTGATATCACTCACTGCAACAACCTTTCCTCCTCTTTCATGGATGAGCTTTGCTGCCCAAGATCCAACGTTACCAAATCCCTGTTAAATTTGCAGTTCATAGAGGTTTCTTCAATTGAGATGCTGAATCATTAAAAAGAGATCAACACAAAACATTGTCAACAAGACAATTAAGTTTGCAAGTTTGAATTTTAATGTACCTGAATAACAAATGTTAAATCTTTGATTTTCTTTCCATGCTCGGCAAGCAAAGCTTCTGTAGCAAAAACAACACCGCGCCCGGTTGCGGCATCTCTACCAAGGGAACCACCAAGGTCCTAAAATTGAAAATACAAGAGAAGGGGGTCTAAACAATTCAATGATATTCATCAAACACAGCAGTTTCTTGCGTTATCAGGTCTTGATTACTTACTATGGGCTTCCCCGTCACTACAGCTGGTGAGTGACCATGAAACTTAGAGTACTCGTCCAAAATCCAGGCCATAGTCTGCACAAATCTTTAAACTATCTGAACTAAGCATAATCGTCCTGCCGAAAATATTTGAAGCACACCTATAAATTAAGGATACAATTGAACCTTTAAACTATTTGAACTAAACCTGTGCATTTGTGCCCATATCTGGTGCTGGAATGTCAGTATGTATACCAATGAGGTCATGGATCTTCTGAGTAAATACACGAGTCAGGCGTTCCAACTCGCTCTTACTTAATTCTCGTGGAGTGCATCCAATCCCACCCTTTGCACCTCCATAAGGGATATCTGCTACAGCAGTCTTCCATGTCATTAGTTGAGCCAGAGCATTGACTTCATCAGGGTCGACCTTTAGAAACAGAGTTAAGCAATTCAGTAGTCCATAAGGAGAAAACTCAAATGAAAACATCTTAACCGTCTTATATAACAGTACTTTTTAGAAAAGTACTTGTAAAACAGAAGAGTCAACCTTTACGTAACAGATTTTGACAGTCCACTTTGTATAGTAACAGTACTTAGTGAAGTACTTGGATGGAAAGAGGTGTTCGAGAGTAGAGCTTGCATATAAGCACATGCAAAGGCCTTGCACGTCTCACATTAAGATACTTTTTGACAGTGAAACTTTTACGTGAAGCACTTTCTCGATAAAAACTAAAATGCTTGAGAGTGTTTTTAAAATAAACGATTTTAACAAGAATACTTTAATTGTAACTGTTTTAGTAAAAGTTATTTAAAAACAAATCACATAGATGCTTGTTTCATGAAGTGCTTGGACCACAAGCACTCTACAAATGTTTCCTCACAAAGTACTTCAATTTCTAAAAGCACTTATATATTACTTTCAAACCTAAAATGAAAAACTTTTTTAGTAGGGAGTAGCTTGATCATGACAAAAGTGCTTCCAACCATGCCAAAACGTTCTCAAACATAACTTAATGAACTCCATCCAAAAGCACTTATATTTTGATGATGTTACCAAATATTGTGAAAATTTTGTAAAAATTTTTAATTAGATGCAAGAAAGGACTAATGGAAAACCAAACGGCATGTTTCGCCTGCCTTTTGAAAAAAAAAATGTTTTAAAGAAAATTAGTTTAATGCTTCCTCTAAAAGCACTATAAGTACCCTTTTTTATTATTAAAATTGTTTCAATGCTTGTAATCTGTAAAAGAACACTTTTCACCGTTCTTTGAAATAAAAAGAAACTTTAGTCATCTCATAAATAAATACTTTAAAAGCCATGCCAATCACACAACTAAATTCCCAAATTTGAGAGTGGCCGACACAGTAAGATCAATCAATAAGAGCCATTCGTTTGTCTGATAGAAACTAAAAATCTTTTGATGGGAAGTATTTAAAATGTCAAAAACTCTCATCCAGAAACCAAAACAGCCTAAAGAACATCTTCACTTACAAAGCAAATAGGACAAAAAAGAAAACAAAGCGTACATAAAAAAGATCAAAACGTTAAAAAAAATGGTTAAATTATTAAAAATACCCCTATACTGTGGTTGGTTTCAATTATACTCTTAATTTTCAAAAGTTTCATTTTAACTCTTGAAGATTGAAGTTTATTTCAAAACAGCCCTTAAAGGATTTTTTTTAAAAAACTGACGTGTTTGCATATGTATTGTTGCTTATATGAATAAATTTGAACATATATGCAGAAAAAACAATAAAGACATTAAACACATCATTTTTCGTCCATAAATTTTATGGAAAATGTCTAAAGGTCGTTTTGAAAGTTTAGATGTATAATTGAAACCAACACCTAGGTTTCGGGGTATTTGTAATAATTTAGCCAATAAAAAAAGAAAAAAAAAACCTATTAGATCAATCAGCATCACAACCCCACAAAAAGCGATCACATCAATTCAACAGAAGAACAAACAAGAAAAAGTTCAGCCACCTCAGGATGGTATCTGATTCCTCCTTTCATAGGACCACGGGCATTGTCATGTTGAACCCTAAACCCCACATACGAGACCAAACTCCCATCGTCCTTCGGAATCGTGCACTCAACCTGGTCGATCATCACAACACATTCACCACAAGCAAGCAATCAGAGCCAGCTCTAAAATAAAAATCAACAAACGAAATCAAAACAAGAACAGAAGAACAACAACCTTGATTTCTCTGAAGGGGATCAGAAGGCTCTTCTCGATCTTGGAGTCCAGACCTAGAATCCGCGCCGCATGACGGAAATTGCGATTGGTAGCGGCTAGGGCGTTCATGATCGCGAAGAGATTGAAAAACCTGGAAGAATGAAATGGAAAAGAGAAAAGAGGGGGCGATCGGGAAAGGGAAAGAGAGTGATGAATTGAGAGAAAGGTGTAGGAGTGAAATGGAGATATTGTGATGAGGTTTAGTTGGAGCTGAAAGCGGGGCGAGTACCACTAAATTTCTCCTTGAATTTCGATGTCAACGTTGCCCAGTTCCGCCATGCGAGTACACTTGGAAGTTCGGTAACGAACAGTTTGCGACTTCAGGACGTTTTTTTTTGTTTTTTTGTGGGAGTCGGAAATAGATATTTTCTTTATCCAAAACTAATAAGGATTAGACAATATTATCCTTTAAAAAAAAAAAAAACAATATTTATCATCTTCATTGTATTTTCAAAATGTCTATTTTCATTCAAATATTTTTTTGTTTTGGTTCATTTTGGTCTTTATACCTTACAAACTAGGAGTGCAAGCAAAAACCGGAAAACGACAAACCGAACCGAACCAAACCGATCCAATGGTTTGGTTCGGTTATTTTGAAAAAATATGGACATCTCGGTTTCGTTTTTGGGAAAACCGAAAATTGTCGGTTTGGTTCGGTTTTTCATTCAAAAAACCAATAAAAAACCGAACCGAACCGACTATATATATACCACTTAAAAAAACTCCTAACCTTTTGCATCTTGCCTCTCTCCACATCTCACTTTTTTCCTAACTTGGCTAGAAATCTCTTTTTTCTATGTAATTTAAAGTATAAATTATGATATTATTTGTATGTTTATCTTTATTATGTATATTTATTTAAAATCAAATATTTTAAAATTGTTATTTACGGATTAGTTTGAGAAAATTAAGTAATTGTATTGAATAAATTAATTAATTGAAGTTTGTATTGAAAAAATGGGTACAATGGGTCATTGGGCCAAAAATTAAAACAAAAAAAAAAAAAACAAATGGGTTGAAATTAGAAGAGAAAATGGGTCATTTAAAAAAATAAAATAAAAAAGCCCACATTGGGCCTAAAACCGAAAACCGATCCATTGGACAAACTGAACTGAAAGAAAACCGAACCATTGGACGTGTCCTATATTGGACATTGGTTCGGTTCAGAGTTTTGTAAAACTGATTGGATCGGTTCGGTTCGCGGTTTGGTCAAAAACCGACAAAACCGAACCGAGTATCACCCCTATTACAAACTGACCAATTTTGTCATTGTTCATTAAATTTAGACATAAATTTTATACACAATGAAAATTCTTTAATACAATTCTATGACTACATTTCAAGAAATTTAGTAAGTGAAGTGTCATGTTAGAATTATTTGGTCCATTCTTAAAAGTTTAGGAATGAAAATGAACATTTTGAAGGCATAGGGACTAAAATGAATCAAAGCCAAAAGTACAGAGACCAAAATGAATCAAAGCTAAAAGTATAGGGACCAAAATAGTATTTAAACCTAAAAATATAGATATCAAGATAGGTGTATGTGTTCTTTAAAGTTTAAAAATAACTTTTGTTGATGACAAGATCCGGCCAAGCAATGCACCTAACTTTCATGTGACACCAACAGTGAATTTGTAAAAGATGGGGAAGACGTGACCTGCAAGACGAGCAAACGCTGCACACAGGTGTGGTGTTTACTACACACACTCTGATGCTTAAGTCAGTTTCACGGGAAGAGGAACAACAAGTGTAACCAGAGAGTCAAAGAGAAGAACCTATTTTTTTTTCTGGATCCCTTCCTAGGTTGCTTCGATGTGCCTTTATACTTTTTCCTCTTGTTAGGGTTTGTTCCAGAGGACTAAAGGACGAAATTGGGCTGCCTCAAAATGGGCCCAACTCCAGGCACATGGTCGGCCTCAACAATGGGCCGAGGTCGACCACCTCCTCAGCCTCGACGTGGGGCCGAGGCTGAGGAGGACCGCGGGTGGGTCGTGGGCCTCTCCTTTCTACCACCCATGGTGGGCCGCCTTACAATAGTCGAGTTTGTTACTTTCGGGTATTTGGTGTAATCGGACTGATGATAATTTTCACCTATAACATTAAGACCCCACTCTCTAATGGAAACTTAAACACGACTCAATTGATCTGGCTGGAGATAGCCTTGGTTTCTATTCTCCGCTATTCTCCGGCCTTAGAACGGGCTTGTGGGAACCCGAGCATGATGAATTTGAGGGAGAAGGAAATGAGTTTTCATGCTTGAGTTAAGCCATGAAATTTGTTGTTTTTGAGAGAATATGTGTTGTTTCAAAATTCAAAGACTTCCAGCCAATAGCACTAATTATAATAATCTTCACTGGCAAGCAACACACATATATATATAGAGGTGAGATTTTGGATTTGTCATCTCTTTAGGTGTCATGGTCAAAATTCATGCAAGATGAAACAACCCATGTATTTTGCCACAAAAGATTCAATTAATTTTAGATAAAATTAATTTACATAATTAATCTTAAATAAAATTAATCTAATTTAAATAATTAATAAAAAATTTTAATTAAATATTATTATTTAATCTAATATCAAATACAAAGATTAAATAATTGCTCTAACCCCGATATCTTTCAATCTTCATCGATCTTTCGAATGTGAATCTCTATTCACATGTGTAATATTTAAATCATATTTACATAATTACAATTCTCTCAAAATATAGTTTAATATAAAATTAAACCAAACGTTAAATTATATCAAATATAATTAACGATATCTCCCTAAATTGAATTTGAACATTTTCAAATTCTTTCATCACTTTGTTCTAAGGTTAATCCGTTTAAGCTAGCAGGGGGACCTAATGGACCTACAGATCATGGGCTCCAACGATCCGAGATTAACCGGTTGAACTCTTTTAATCCTAGTTAACCAACATTCGTTAACTAATGGGACACTCCACTATAGACCGTAGCTGCACTCCCCTCACTGTAGATATATTTTTGTCCACCCGATATAACCATGATTAATAAGTCGACCCTTCACAGGTTGTTCGTAACTATAGCACTTCTTGTTCCTTAAGCCTCCACTGAGTCCCTAATGAACAATTGGTTTGTGGTCCCATGATAACTGCCCAAAAGGTAGTTATTTAGGCCTCATTTCTATATTGATTTGTGTGTCTTTTGTGCTTAATGGGGTTGGTTTTAGATATATATTATATGTTTTAACCCATTTGGAAGAATGGAAGCTTTGGAAATCATCTTGTGCAGAATCTGTTGCTGGGCGACTTGAGGGAGCAAATTCTGTGCTGCAGCAAAACTGGGAGCAAAGCTGCCACGTCACAACTCGTTAGCCAACTTCATGAACCGACTTCTGTTGAGTTATTTTCGGGATAAAGGAGCAAGGATAGCCATACACGTGTCTAGGTTGACCTAATTCAAGCCTCCTACCACCTCTATAAAAGGAGAAAGCCGCCCAAGTCAAATTCATTCCAACTTTCCTTGGAAGCCGAGTAGTATAGAGAGATTGGAGATTACCAAGAACACCATCATCCGCAAGCTGATTAAGGAGATTATTATTTTCTTTATTATCTTGTGTTAATGGACATGCCTACTCAGTTTGTAATTTGTGTTTTCATGCTTATTATGAACTAAGTAGCTTTAGGCGTTGGTTAAGGAATATGTAGTTGCCGTGCTTAAACTCTAATAATATTTATTGATCATTGCATCTTGGTTAATTGTTGTGCTTGTTTCTATTTTATGCCCGCTTGGCCAGCCGGTATGAATACCTCTCTCTAGTTTCAGGGATGATTTAGGGAGTGTGTGGCAATTAACCACACTACGATCATTGTGTATTGGTGAACGCCAGTGACTGAGCTAGGGATAGCCAGTTGCCTAGTGCTTGATCGGTCGCACTTCATTGGGGTTGAAACACATTCCAAAAGATCCGGAGTTCCGGGAGGAATCTGCTCATAATACTGCGAGAGTTTGCATGATCAATAATATTGCTAGAGCATCTTTTAAAACAATTACTGAACCTAACCAGCGCCTGCCTCTAATCTGTCTGCCTATTTGTTTACTTGTTGTTCTGTCATTTACTTTGCTTCAGCATAATTCTTATAAAACCCAATCATTTTTATTACCTTGAAACCATTAAAAGATTCATACAAAATAGATAGAGTGGAAGCTAGTTCAGACCTTGGATTGACAAATACTTATTACTTGCTGCAGACTGTGTATACTTGCACAGGAATTCTAGAGTCTTTTCAAATCATAATTTTACTTACTCTGGGAACCCAACAAGTTTTTGGCGCCGTTGCCGGGGACTTGAATAAGTTTTTATCTGATCTGTTTTGTGTATGTGTTTTAGTGGTTTGGTGCTAGAACTTTTTGATTGTTTCTTTTGTTTTTGCAGGTGTGAGTTTGGTGCATGAGCGATCCGCCTGGGGTGAGGTTCGAGCTTGATCCAGAAATTGAGAGGACATTCAGGATAAGAAGGAGAGAGCAGCGTAGACAACAGAATCAAATGGCTGACATACCGCATCTACCGCAGGGTCCTGAAGGTCTAGCGAACCCCCAGCAGAATCGTGTGCTGCAGCAAAACCCGCCGCTGGAGCAAAATGAGCAGCAAAATAATCAGGCTGAGAATCCTATCTTGGTAGCGAACGATAGGACCAGAGCCATTCGAGCTTATGCTTTTCCGATGTTTGATGAGTTGAATCCAGGGATTGCACGTCCTCAAATTCAAGCGACGAATTTTGAAATGAAACCGGTAATGTTTCAGATGTTGCAAACCGTGGGGCAATTCCATGGTTTGTCATCTGAAGACCCTCATTTACATCTTAAGTCTTTTCTAGGAGTTAGTGATTCTTTTGTAATTCAAGGAGTGCCTAGAGATGCTCTTAGATTAACTTTGTTCCCGTATTCTCTTAGGGATGGAGCGAAGGCGTGGTTAAATTCTTTTGCTCCAGGGTCAATTAGGACATGGGATGAGTTAGCTGAAAAAGTTTTGAGTAAATATTTCCCACCTAATAGAAATGCTAAGTTAAGGAGTGAAATAGTAGGGTTTAGGCAACTTGAGGATGAGACTTTTAGTGAGGCTTGGGAGAGGTTTAAGGAGCTTTTGCGAAAGTGTCCCCACCATGGCTTACCACATTGTATTCAAATGGAAACATTTTACAATGGATTGAATGCAGTAACTCAAGGCATGGTTGATGCTTCGGCTGGAGGGGCCCTTTTGGCAAAAACTTTTAATGAAGCCTATGAAATTTTGGAAAGAATATCTACTAATAGTTGTCAGTGGTCGGATGTTAGAGGCTCAAATAAAAAGGTTAAGAGTGTGTTAGAGGTTGATGGTGTGTCCACCATTAGGGCTGATCTTGCTATGATTGCTAACGCTCTTAAGAATGTGACAGTGATTAGTCATCAGCAGCCGCCAGTTGTGGAGCCTGCTGCAGTGGTAAACCAAGTTGCAGAGGAAGCTTGTGTCTATTGTGGTGAAAACCACAACTTCGAGTTTTGCCCCAGCAATCCAGCTTCTGTGTTTTTTGTAGGTAATCAGAGGAACAACCCGTATTCTAACTTTTATAATCCAGGTTGGCGCAACCACCCCAACTTCTCTTGGGGAGGACAAGGAAGTAATGTGCAAGCACAGCAAAAGGTGAACCAGCCGGGATTTGCTAAAACGCAGGTATTGCCCCAGCAAAATAAGCAGGCTTTGCCCCAGCAAAGTTCGGAGAATTCTCTCGAAGCAATGATGAAAGAATTTATGGCTCGTACAGACACCACAATTCAAAGTAATCAAGCTTCAATGAGAGCCCTGGAATTGCAAGTGGGTCAGCTAGCTAATGAGCTGAAGGCCAGGCCTCAAGGGAAACTTCCTTCAGATACTGAACACCCTAGAAGGGAAGGTAAGGAGCAGGTAAAGGCAGTGACTCTTAGGAGTGGTAAACCCCTAGAAGAAAGAAAAGAGCCTAGTAAAACCCAGGATATAGATAATAATGGTGATAGAAATGTTGTTGTCGAGAAAGAGTTGGAGTCTGGTCAGGGTGCTGGAGGCAGCAATAAAGATGCTGGAGCATCTGGTTCTGTTCCAGATGTGGAACCACCTTATGTGCCGCCCCCACCTTATGTACCACCTCTACCTTTTCCACAAAGGCAAAGGCCTAAGAATCAGGATGGTCAATTTAAAAAGTTTTTAGAGATTCTTAAGCAATTGCATATAAATATCCCTTTAGTAGAAGCTATAGAGCAAATGCCTAATTATGCTAAATTTCTTAAGGATATTTTAACTAAAAAGAAGAGGTTAGGTGAGTTTGAGACTGTATCACTTACTGAGGAATGTAGTGCTATTCTTAAGAATGGGTTACCAACCAAGGCTAAGGATCCAGGATCATTTACTATACCTGTGTCTATAGGTGGAAAAGAGTTAGGTAGAGCACTCTGTGATTTAGGTGCAAGCATTAACCTTATGCCTCTTTCGGTCTATCGAAAGTTAGGTATTGGTGAAGCTAGACCTACCACAATTACACTCCAACTAGCTGATAGGTCTATCACATATCCAGAGGGTAAGATTGAGGATGTCTTAGTAAAAGTAGATAAATTCATATTTCCTGTTGATTTCATTATTTTAGACTATGAGGCTGATATCCCAATTATTCTAGGACGTCCATTTTTGGCTACTGGTAGGGCGTTAATAGATGTTCAAAAAGGGGAATTAACAATGAGAGTCTGTAACGAGGAAGTAAAATTTAATGTGTTTAAGGCCATGAAGTATCCAGACGAGATGGAAGATTGTTCTTTCATTAGGATTCTGGAGAGCACAATTGTTGAGACAGCAATTCGGGATTCGGCTAATAAGCATTTGGAAAATCATGGAAAGGTTAGTGTAGAGGATTTAGAAGTTTGTTCTTTAGGAAGAAAAAATGAAAAAGAATTGTTTAGGTGTGAGGATGTTTTTGAGTCTTTAGATTTAGATCAAAGGAAGGCTCCTCCGATTAAGCCATCCCTGATTGAGGCACCTACTTTAGATTTGAAGCCCTTGCCGGATCATCTAAAGTATGTGTATCTTGGGGAAGGTGAAACGTTGCCCATTATTGTTGCATCAGATTTAATGCCAGAGCATGAAGAGGCCTTAATAAAGTTGCTGCAGCAATACCGCAAGGCTATTGGTTGGACATTGGCTGACATTCAGGGGATTATCCCATCTTTTTGTATGCATAAAATCACTCTAGAGGAGGGATCCTTTAGGAGTATTGAGCAACAAAGAAGGCTTAACCCTGCAATGAAAGAAGTGGTTAAAAAGGAGGTGATTAAATGGTTGGATGCTGGCATCATTTATCCAATTACAGACAGCAATTGGGTAAGCCCTGTCCAATGTGTTCCTAAGAAAGGAGGTGTCACTGTGGTAAGCAATAAAGACAATGAGTTGATCCCAACTAGGACAGTGACTGGTTGGAGGGTTTGCATGGATTACAGGAGGCTTAACAAAGCCACCCGTAAGGACCACTTCCCTCTGCCATTTATTGACCAGATGTTGGATCGATTGGCTGGTCAGGCCTACTACTGTTTCTTAGATGGTTATTCTGGGTATAACCAGATTACTATTGCTCCTGAGGATCAGGAGAAAACCACCTTCACCTGCCCTTATGGGACGTTTGCTTTCAGGCGGATGCCTTTTGGCCTTTGCAATGCTCCAGCAACATTTCAGCGGTGTATGTTAGCAATTTTTTCTGATATGATTGAGTCCACTGTTGAGGTCTTTATGGACGATTTTTCAGTTTTTGGAGGGTCTTTTCAGAGTTGTTTGGATAATTTAGGTCAGGTATTAAAAAGATGTGAGGATACCCATCTAGTTCTCAATTGGGAGAAATGCCACTTCATGGTGAAGGAGGGCATAGTGTTAGGTCATAGGATTTCTAAGAATGGTCTAGAAGTTGATAGAGCAAAAGTTGAGGTTATTGAAAGATTAGAACCACCGAATTCAGTGAAGGGGATTCGGAGTTTTTTAGGACATGCTGGATTTTATAGAAGGTTCATAAAGGATTTTTCCAAAATCAGTAAACCTCTTTGTAACTTATTGTGCACTGATCATGTTTTTGACTTTGATGCAGAGTGTAGGAAGGCTTTTGAGACATTGAAGGCTGCTTTAATCTCAGCACCCATTCTTTGTGCACCTAATTGGAATTTACCGTTTGAGGTAATGTGCGATGCGAGTGATGCTGCAGTAGGTGCTATGCTAGGGCAAAAGCAGGGCAAATTTATCCATCCTATATATTATGCAAGCAGGATTTTAAATGAGGCACAGGTCAACTACACAACTACTGAAAAGGAGTTGTTAGCTGTTGTGTTTGCCTTTGAGAAATTCCGGCCATATTTGGTTGGATCCAAAGTCACGGTGTTCACGGATCATGCAGCAATAAGGTATTTAATGTCAAAGAAAGATGCAAAGCCTAGACTAATTCGTTGGATTTTATTATTGCAGGAGTTCGACTTGGAGATAAAGGATAAGAAGGGATCAGAGAATGTCATTGCAGATCATTTGTCTCGCCTTGATCCATCATCATCTTTGCTGGAGCAATCTGCCATTTTCGATTATTTTCCAGATGAACAGCTTTTCGCTGTTCAGGTAAAGGTAGTTAGGGAAGTCCCTTGGTATGCTGATATTGCCAACTTTTTAGTGAAGGGAGTTACCCCTATTGACATGGATTGGAGGCAGAAGAGAAAGTTTAAGCATGATGCGAAATTTTTCTATTGGGATGAGCCGTTTATGTATAAGCAATGCTCTGATGGTATCATTCGTAGGTGTGTTTCAGGTGATGAAGCAAAGGAAATCCTGGAGCAATGTCACTCTTCGCCGTATGGAGGCCATTTCAGCGGTCAGAGGACAGCTATGAGGATTTTGCATTGCGGATTCTTTTGGCCTACCTTGTTTAAAGATGCCCACTGGTTCTACAAGCAATGTGATGCTTGCCAAAGGAGAGGAAACTTGGGGCCTAGAGATGAAATGCCTCTTACTTACATTTTAGAAGTTGAATTATTCGATGTATGGGGTATTGATTTTATGGGGTCATTTCCCCCTTCTAATGGCAATGTTTTTATCTTATTGGCAGTAGATTACGTGTCCAAGTGGGTGGAGGCCATTGCATGCCATCAGAGTGATGCCAAGACAGTTTCAAAATTTCTCCAATCGCACATTTTTGCGCGGTTTGGGACACCTAGAGCTCTAATAAGTGATGAGGGTACACATTTTGTTAATAATATCTTAACTAAGCTTTTAGCTAAGTATGGAATCAAGCATAGGATAGCTACCCCCTATCACCCACAGGCTAATGGTCAAGCTGAAATAAGTAATAGGGAAATTAAATCAATTCTAGAAAAAGTAGTCCATCCATCTAGAAAGGATTGGTCTTTTAGGTTGGATGAGGCTCTTTGGGCTTATAGGACAGCCTATAAGACTCCTCTAGGTATGTCTCCCTATCGGTTAGTATATGGGAAAGCTTGTCATTTACCATTAGAGCTGGAGCATAAAACGTTTTGGGCTTTGAAAAAGTTGAATTTTGATCTGAGTAGTGCAGGAGCAATGCGAATGCTGCAGCTTAACGAATTGGTGGAATTTCGCCAATTTTCTTATGAGAATGCGAAAATTTATAAAGAAAAGACTAAGTTGTGGCATGACAAGAAAATTAGGCCTAAAGAATTTGTCAAAGGTCAAAAAGTTTTGCTTTATAATTCTAGATTAAAATTGTTTCCTGGGAAACTAAAGTCCAAGTGGTCAGGTCTGTTACTGGTGATTGAGGTTTTCCCCCATGGAGCAGTTACTTTGCAAGATGAAAAGGATGGGAGAGTGTTCAAAGTGAATGGACAGCGTGTCAAACATTATTGGGGAGAGGAGTTCCAGATGAAATATCCTTCCCTAAAGTTGGTTGATGATTGAGAGAGCAGGATTTTTACGGGAGCATTTCACAGAGCAAAATTTTGAGCTCCCAGAGTTTGTATTAATTTTATTTTTCGCTGATTTATTTTTATTTCGATTAGGTTAGATTTAGTGTTGCATGGTTTACTAGATTTTATCTTTTAGTATTCTTATCATTTTTGGTAGTTTAGATTTTATTTATTTCATTTTTGATTTTATTTTATTTTCGGGTTATTTATTTGAATTATCTTTGAATTATCTTTGAATTAGTTAGATTAGATTTTATCTAGATTCTATGTTCAGTTATTTGAATTCTAGTTTAAATTAATAAAGATTTTCTCTAATTTATTCGGCCTTGCTTGAAAAGAATTAGATTAGATTTGATTGGTTAATTCAAATTTGAATTTGAAAGATTTGATTTTCCTATTTTGAAATTTAAAATTCCGTATGTAAGATTCTTCAGGGTCAGAAGGTTGATGCGACAAAGTTAGGGCTGAAGCAAATCTTTCGTCCGAATAGGAAGGGGTTTTGTTGAAGATTAATTTCTTTTTACCGTTTGAATTTTAAATTTCCGTGTGCAGGAAATTGCATGAGGAATTATGATGAGGCCACGTGTCGAATAGTGATCATCCAAGGGCGTTGATGGTGGACAGCACATGATTATTTACCATAGGCGGATTTTATTTTGCTCAAGCCTTATTTATTGGCAACCCACGGTACGTTTCTCTTACTTCATCTTTCTTGCTTCGATCTTTTGCTTTCTTTTTCGTTTTCATTCTCTGTAAATCCCTTGAGTCTTCCATGGCGAAAACAAGAGCGCGAAAAGAAAGGGAGAATGAGGAAGAAGAGGTACCTGTTACCCCTGAAGTGCAGAAAGTTAAAGCAAAGAAGAAAAGAACCCCGGAGGAGAAAGAAGCCAAAAGACGAAGACGACAACAGAGAGCTGAGGAACAAGAAAAGGCAACAGAGGTTGTTGCTGCAACAGTTGAAGAAGGAGACCCGCAAGAACCTGATGTACAGAACCCAGAGGAGGCTGAGCAGAGAGTCGCGGATACGGAAGAAGGGGGCGAATAGAAGAAGTTCAAGAGGAGCAAACCGAGGAAGTTCAAGAAGAAATTACAGAGGAAGTTCAAGAACAGCAGGCCGGGGATGTTCAAATGCAACGGGCAGAAGAGGTTCAGGTATCGGATAATGAGCCAGTGCAGGACGCTCAAGTAGAGGTGATCATGCCGGAGGTTCCAAAGCGTCGCCGCGTTAAGAGGAAAGCAGGCCGCGCTAGGGTTGTCCGAACTGATACTCCTTCGCCTCTAACCACGGATTCTGAAAGAGAGAATGCAGAGAGAGTAGAGCGTGAGAAGAAGGAAGCCGAGGAAAGAGCAAGAGAAGAGGAAGAGAAAAAGGCTGAGGAAGAGCGGTTGCTCAAGCGAAGGGCGGAAAAGGGCAAAAATGTTGCTGGAGCATCAGAAGAGCACGATGAAATAGAAGAGCAACAGTTACTGGATGATCGCTTCGTCAACAATTTTGCTAGAGCAAGATACGCTGAGCTTCTGAAAAGGGACTTCCTGTTTGAGAGTGGAAGCTAGTTCAGACCTTGGATTGACAAATACTTATTACTTGCTGCAGACTGTGTATACTTGCACAGGAATTCTAGAGTCTTTTCAAATCATAATTTTACTTACTCTGGGAACCCAACAAGTTTTTGGCGCCGTTGCCGGGGATTTAGTGGTGAGCTTCCGCATTTTCTGAGGACTGGTATTGCGAATCATGGATGGGAACGATTCTGTTCAAAACCCGAATCTGTAAACGCGCAGTTAGTGCACGAATTCTATGCAAATATCGACCGATAAGAAGGTTTCCTAGCAGTTGTTCGAGGTATTGAGGTCGACTGGAGTCCTAGTGCTATCAACGCACTGTATAACCTTCAGAACTTCCCCCATGCGGCATATAATGAGATGGCTGTCGCGCCATCTAATGAGCAGTTAAGTGATGCTGTGCGGGAGGTAGGTATTGAAGGGGCACAATGGCAGCTATCCAAGACTCAGAAGAGGACATTCCAATCGGCTTATTTGAAAAGGGAAGCAAACACGTGGATGGGATTTATCAGACAAAGGATCCTTCCAACGACTCATGACTCGACAGTTTCTAGGGAACGAGTGCTTTTGGCTTTCGCTATTTTGAGGTCTCTCAGTATTGATGTGGGAAAAATTATTGCTGATGAAATATTTGGTTGTTGGAAGAAGAAAGTGGGGAAACTGTTCTTTCCAAACACAATCACAATGCTTTGTAGAGGAGCAGGGGTTCCGGAAGATGAAGGGGATGTGATTCTGTTTGACAAGGGAATCATTGACACGCCTAACTTGGCACGGCTCCAGCATATGCAGGAGGTACGTCAGGGTGGGCTGGTCCACGGCATCAACACGATTTTAGAACAACTCGCACTTTCGGCCAGCAGGCAGGAGTTTGCTGAACGGCAAGCTTTGACTTTCTGGAGCTATGTTAAAAATCGTGATGCCAATCTGAAGAAGGCGCTGCAAGAGAATTTTTCGAAACCATATCCAGCCCTTCCAGCATTCCCTGAAGATTTATTCAACCCCTGGATTCCACCCCCACCGATGGAAGGAGGAGAAGAGGAAGATGACAATGAACCGGGCCAAGAGGACTGAAGGATGAAGTGGCCCTGAGCGAGCATGATTTTTGTTCTGACTTTTCTGTTGATGTTTTGTTTGTTTCTTTTTAATATTTCTGCTTCTAAAAAAATATATCTGCTGATGTAATTTCTTTTTCTATATTTTTAATGAAATTTCCAGATGTTTCTGTTCTGTAGCACTGAGAATTCTAACTTAACTAATTTTCTTCTGAATTTTTGAAGCTTGGACTGGTTAAGCTTAATTAGATCACGGTATTCTGATCTCCAGAAACTTTTTGCTTGAGCATTTCTTCTGGCCTCGACTGTTGCTGCGGCGAAGAAAAATTCTGGAGGTAGTGTTGATTTATATGATCCACTTTAAGCTTAGTTCTAGTCCCACGCTTAGGTTAAAAATGCAGATAGAAAAATTTAAGTTTAGGGGTGTCATTTAAAATTTTTTAATGATTCATTGGGGACAATGAATAATTCAAGTTTGGGGGACTTTTTGCTACTCCAATTGTTTTGCTCGAGCATTCCTCTCCTTCATTAAATAATTTGTTAGGTTATTGAGTAACCGGGGACATTTGTGATACCCACAGTTTGTCTTCGAGTCAAAAGGTAACCTAGGAAATGTGAAAAAATTATTATGAAAAATTATTTGCTGAAAAAAATGATTGTTGAAAATTTTGCTGAGAAAATTCATGGAGCAAAAGTTTTGAAGGATGAATGATGATCTAGCAGTTTTTCTGTCTCACAGAACTTAGGTGAGCTTCATCATAAAATGTTGCCATTCTGAGGGGCAAGAGATGGAAAAACTAAGGATTTTTGAGCTTTACAAAGAGTATTTAGCCTAGTGGGTGATGAGTTTGAGGCAAGGGTATACTGCACCATAAAGTGGGTTATCCCATGCTTAAAAGCTTATGACTGTAAGGCTGCTTTAAGTCTGAAAAACAAAAATATAAACCCCTTGAAAATGTGTTTTGATATGTCTGATAATAGAGCTAAGCTGTGGCAAGTTCTTAGAATTGAGTTAAAAGTGGTGATTATTTGTCCATGCCGGAGGAATTAATTTGCTGCAGCAGAGCTTGGTTTTGCAGAGTGCTCAGGTAAAGGTTGAAGGTAGTGTTGGATTGTCTGGTTTGATTAAGCTATTCTTTGTCTAATGTTTTGAATTCTTAAGGGGAGGTTGGTTAGTATTACTCGGGACGCGCAATAGTTCAAGTTTGGGGGTGTGATAACTGCCCAAAAGGTAGTTATTTAGGCCTCATTTCTATATTGATTTGTGTGTCTTTTGTGCTTAATGGGGTTGATTTTAGATATATATTATATGTTTTAACCCATTTGGAAGAATGAAAGCTTTGGAAATCATCTTGTGCAGAATCTGTTGCTGGGCGACTTGAGGGAGCAAATTCTGTGCTGCAGCAAAACTGGGAGCAAAGCTGCCACGTCACAACTCGTTAGCCAACTTCATGAACCGACTTCTGTTGAGTTATTTTCGGGATAAAGGAGCAAGGATAGCCATACACGTGTCTAGGTTGACCTAATTCAAGCCTCCTACCACCTCTATAAAAGGAGAAAGCCGCCCAAGTCAAATTCATTCCAACTTTCCTTGGAAGCCGAGTAGTATAGAGAGATTGGAGATTACCAAGAACACCATCATCCGCAAGCTGATTAAGGAGATTATTATTTTCTTTATTATCTTGTGTTAATGGACATGCCTACTCAGTTTGTAATTTGTGTTTTCATGCTTATTATGAACTAAGTAGCTTTAGGCGTTGGTTAAGGAATATGTAGTTGCCGTGCTTAAACTCTAATAATATTTATTGATCATTGCATCTTGGTTAATTGTTGTGCTTGTTTCTATTTTATGCCCGCTTGGCCAGCCGGTATGAATACCTCTCTCTAGTTTCAGGGATGATTTAGGGAGTGTGTGGCAATTAACCACACTACGATCATTGTGTATTGGTGAACGCCAGTAACTGAGCTAGGGATAGCCAGTTGCCTAGTGCTTGATCGGTCGCACTTCATTGGGGTTGAAACACATTCCAAAAGATCCGGAGTTCCGGGAGGAATCCGCTCATAATACTGCGAGAGTTTGCATGATCAATAATATTGCTAGAGCATCTTTTAAAACAATTACTGAACCTAACCAGCGCCTGCCTCTAATCTGTCTGCCTATTTGTTTACTTGTTGTTCTGTCATTTACTTTGCTTCAGCATAATTCTTATAAAACCCAATCATTTTTATTACCTTGAAACCATTAAAAGATTCATACAAAATAGATAGAGTGGAAGCTAGTTCAGACCTTGGATTGACAAATACTTATTACTTGCTGCAGACTGCGTATACTTGCACAGGAATTCTAGAGTCTTTTCAAATCATAATTTTACTTACTATGGGAACCCAACATCCCACCACTAAACCTAAAACCTCTCGGGCCAATGAGAGGGCGGTGCACCTTTGTTCACGTCCCGGAGTCAGCACTTAAGGGAACAACCTCTCTACTATCCCTATGAGTAGGATATCATTCACGTACAAAACTAAGAAAAGCTACTGAACTATTGATAATCCTTCCGTCGACACAAGACTCATTAATATTCTGGTCAAAACTATAAGATTTAATCGTGCATTAAACCTTATATTCCAGGATCGAACTTTCAGTTCAATCTATAAATGGATCGACAAAGTTCGCCCACCTTTTATTCTAGATCCTGGACTATGACCTCTTATGGTCAATACCAGATGGAATTGAAGTACACATACTCCATTTCAAGGTTCATAGCTTTGACTTAATTGTCTTTATTCACGTCATTCATTACCTGATTAAAAGTCAGTGGATCCTCGATATTGACATCATATATGACAATAAGAGTTTCAGTTAAACTCATACAATATTCATTAGGTTGATTAACAACCCTCCCACTACATTGAGGCTCTCTCAACAATTGAGAAGGACGTGACTTGCTTAATGTGAGTCAGTTTTATCAACAACTCTTGTTGAAATACTAACTTTATCAACAACTCTTTGTTGATACATTTGTTGCTTCACTTGATAACTTTCTTAACACTATCTAACTGCGTGATTTGTGATCTCTAATGTGACCTTCTTTTAAGAAAGCAACATTTGTCAATACAAATACTTTCTCCTGAACAATGAAGCATCCACAACTCGTTTCTATGGAGAACCTATGAATAGGTACATTTAAGAATAAGGTTCTAGTTCCTTCGAGTTTGTCTCAGGCATATAGGCAGGACATCCCTAAGTTCTGAAACAACATAAACACACTTTATGCTCTTTTCAGAATTCAACCAATGTTTCATGAACATACTTTTAAAAGAACCATATTCGTATTTTAAAAATCAATCTTTACTGCACAACCCAAAACGAGTTTAGACAACTCATTGTCGAACAAACCATGTCAAACAAGGTTTTGTTTCTCCTTACCGATACATCACTCTACTATGATGTATTAGGTGTTGAGAGTTAGGACGTAATTCCATGTTTTATCAAATAGACTTGGAATCTCGAGTCCATATACTCTCTACCTCGATCGAATCAAGGTATCCTTATCGTTCTTCCTAATTTGGTTCTTAACCTCGACCTTATACTTCTTGAATATTTCAAGAGTTTGGACTTACGATGCATTAGGTATAGATAAGCATACCTTGAATAATTATCAGTGAACCTGATGAAATAATCACACCTTGTTAGAACTTTAGTATTCATTTGACCTCGAAGATCAGAATGCATTAGCTCTAAAGGTTCTTTTGGCACGATAATCTTTTTCTAGTAAAAGGTTATCTAAGTCATCTTACTCTTAAGACATGACTTTTAGGTAATGAGTTATCTTCTAATATGTTTAGAAGTTCATTTTGGATCAATCTTCAATCCTATTGAAATTTAATATGCCCTAACCTCAATTCCCAAAGATAGGTGCTTTGAGAAACTCGTTGCCTTTTGGTTGAGTCTTTGCGGTTTAAATATCTCATAACTTAAAATCGCTCTAGACTCTTTCGGTCTTAAAACATATATGTTATTCTTCATGTTTGCAGAACAAATATTGGCATCCTTTTGAAATGAACGGTTCATCTTTTGAAAGGTAACAAAAATAGCCTTGTTCTAGCAAACAAGACATAGAAATCAAAATTTCTTTTAATCTTAGGAACTATATATATTAAACAATATGTAATGTTCTTGAGAGAAGAATAACTTTATGTCTCCCACTGTCTTAGCCGAGATAAACTCTTCTATTTCAACTCTAAGAGTTATCTTAACTAGTTCACAACTAGTGCCAGGAACTCATTCCTTGAAAAGAACATACGTGTTTAGTAAATCATATTTAGAGTCTTTGGGTCATGTTCTTATTGACTAAGCAGTTTTCTAAGTCATATTTATTACGAACATTTCAAGGATGAAATAAATATAATATTTTGAAGACATTTCACATTTTAAAACTGTTTTAAATCACTGATCTAGTGTTTTAAGTTTGTTTAGTTGTATGTTTTATACCAATAACATATTTAACGTATATAAGAGGCATTTATAGAACCTATACTCATGGTTGAAAATAAACAAATAAACTTAAACTGGGTGTCTAATTTTTAACCCTTTTACCTAATCCAATTAATTTGGCAAAAGCAATTAAGCACCCTATGAATCATAATTCTTTTGCAACGATACTTCAGAGGTTTAGAGCAACAATCACCAAATGGGTGATCAACTACTCCTCCTCTGAATTGAGACTTATCTCAGCCAATCCTTAATATCAAAACATCTCACATGCCTATATTACATTAGCTACCGTTCGTTTGGTCAAGGATCTCAATCCTGTAAGTGTAACCTGTTGGGATTGGTGCCTTAAAACTCGTAGATAGTGAATGTTAAACAAAATTATATACTCATTCGATAAAGGCGTTATCGAGATTAATTCAGTGAAGTCATTACTGAATAAGTAAATTGCACATTAGATAACCCAAATCCAATAAACTAAGATCCATGGCTATAGGATGAACACTTGAGCTTTATGTAGAGACATAAAAGTGGATCAAGCTCGAGTAATAGCCTAAATGGTCTATAGTATAGGGACAGGGCTGGGTACCTTATTCTGGGGACACTCTAAACGATGTGATCCTAAATCGTCCATGTAGAGACATACGAGTGGGAGCGTCCTATGCAATGAGTTTGCATAAGACCAGGACCGAGAAATAAGTCGCTCTCGCTTTATAACATCGTTTACTGACGAGACTGACTATTTCATGTGTTGACCTAGGTAACTCGATCGTAATCCTGAGCTAACTATGAACTCCTGTTTATTCGGGCTTATCCTTAGATCTGCATAGGTGAGAGTGGCTCAGTATCGCCGACTCAATAAGCCTCCCATTTTAGGGATAGGAACAGGTAGATAGCTGATAACTCTCCAAAAGGGAGTTATTTAGGCGTTATTTCTATATTGATTTGCGTGTCTTTTGTGCTTAATAGGGGTGCTTTTAGATAGATATTATATGTTTTAACCCATTTGGAAGAATGGAAGCTTTGGAGATTATTTTGTGCAGAATATGTTGCTGGGCGACTTGAGGGAGCAAACTCTGTGCTGGAGCAAAGCTGGGAGCGAAAACTGCCACGTCACAGCTTGTTAGCCAATTTACCAAACTGAATTCTGTTAAGCTAATCTCGGGATAAAGGAGCAAGGAGAGCCATCCACATGTCTAGGTCAACCTAATTCAAGCTTTCCTCAACTCTATAAAAGGAGATAGCCGCCCAAGTCAAATTCATTCCATCCTTGGGAGAAAACATTCCATTCTTGGAAAGTTACTTCCACCTTTGGGAGCCGAATAGAGGAGAGAGATTGGAGACCATCAAGAAAACCATCATTCGCAAGCTGATCAAGGAGATTAATATTTTCTTTTATTATCTTGTGATTATGGATGTGCTTACTCAGATTGTAATGTGCGTTTCCATGCATTTTATGAACTAAGTAGCTTAGGCGTTGGTTAGGAAACAATGTGATTGCCGTGCTTAATTTCTAGTAATAAATATTGATTAATGCATCTTGATTAATTGTTGTGCTCATTTACATTTTGTGCCCGCCTGGCCAGCCGGTATGAATACCTCTCTCTAGTTTCAGGGATGATTTAGGGAGTGTGTGGCATTTAATCACACTAGATCATTGTGTATCGGTGAACGCCAGTGACTGAGCTAGGGATAGCCAGTTGCCTAGTGCTTGATCTGTAGTACTTCATTGGAGTTGAAACACATTCCAAAAGATCCGGAGTTCCGGGAGGAATCTGCTAATAAGACTGCGAGAGTTTTGCATGATCAATAATATTGCTAGAGCATCGTTTAAAGCAATTACTAAAACCTGACCAGCGCCTGTTTCTAATCTGTCTGTCTATCCGTTTACTTTCTGTTCTGTCATTTCTTTTGCTTCAGCATTATTCTTATAAAAACCAATCATTTTTACCATCTTTGAAACCATTAAAGAGTTATACAAAATAGATAAAGTGGAAGCTAGTTCAGGCCTTGGATTGATAATACTTATTACTTGCTGCGGACTGTGTATACTTGCACAGAGCCTAGAGTCAATTTACATCTTATTTTCACTCACTCTAGGAACCCAACAAGTTTTTGGCTCCGTTGCCGGGGACTTGAATAAGTTTTTATCTGATCTGTTTTGTGTATGTGTTTTAGTGGTTTGGTGCTAGAACTTTTTGATTGTTTCTTTTGTTTTTGCAGGCGTGAGTTTGGTGCATGAACGATCCGCCTGGGGTGAGGTTCGAGCTTGATCCAGAAATCGAGAGAACATTCAGGATAAGAAGGAGAGAGCAGTGTAGACAGCAAAATCAAATGGCTGACGTGTCGCATCTCCCGCAGGTTCCAGAAGATCCAGTTGATCTCCAGCAGAATCGTGTGCTGCAGCAAAACCAGTCGCTGGAGCAAAATAGACAGCAAAATAATCAGGCTGAGAATCCTATCTTGGTAGCAAACGATAGGGCCAGAGCCATTCGAGCGTATGCTTTTCCAATGTTTGATGAGTTAAATCCAGGGATTGCACGTCTTCACATTGAGGCAGCAAATTTTGAAATGAAACCGGTAATGTTTCAGATGTTGCAAACCGTGGGTCAGTTCCATGGTTTGTCATCTGAAGACCCTCATTTACATCTTAAGTCTTTTCTAGGAGTTAGTGATTGTTTTGTAATTCAAGGAGTGCCTAGAGATGCCCTTAGATTAACTTTGTTCCCGTATTCTCTTAGAGATGGGGCGAAGGCATGGTTAAACTCTTTTGCTCCAGGATCAATTAGGACATGGAATGAGTTAGCAGAAGAATTTTTGAGTAAATATTTCCCACCCAATAGAAATGCTAAATTGAGGAGTGAAATAGTAGGGTTTAGGCAACTTGAAGATGAGACTTTTAGTGAGGCTTAGGAGAGGTTTAAGGAGCTTTTGCGAAAGTGTTCCCACCATGGTCTACCACATTGTATCCAAATGGAAACATTTTACAATGGGTTAAATGGAGCAACCCAAGGAATGGTTGATGCTTCGGCTGGAGGGGCCCTTTTGGCAAAAACTTTTAATGAAGCCCATGAAATTTTAGAAAGAATATCAACTAATAGTTGTCAGTGGTCAGATGTTAGAGGCACAAATAAAAAGGTCAAGAGTGTGTTAGAGGTTGATGGTGTGTCTACCATTAGGGCTGATATTGCAATGTTAGCTAACACTCTTAAAAATATGACAGTGGTTAGTCATCAACAGCCACTAGCTGTGGAGCCTGCTGCAGTGGTGAACCAAGTTGCAGCGGAGGCATGTGTCTATTGTGGTGAAGATCACAACTACGAGTTTTGCCCCAGCAATCCAGCTTCTGTGTTTTTTGTAGGTAATCAGAGGAACAACCCTTATTCTAACTTTTATAATCCAGGTTCGCGCAACCACCCCAACTTCGCATGGGGAGGACAAGGAAGCAATGTGCAAGCATAGCAAAAGGTGAACCAGTCAGGATTTGCTAAAGCACAGGTATTGCCCCAGCAAAATTCAGAGAGTTCTCTTGAGACGATGATGAAAGAATATATGGCTCGCACAGATGCAGCTATTCAAAGTAATCAAGCTTCAATGAGAGCCCTGGAATTGCAAATGGGCCAGCTAGCTAATGAGCTGAAGGCAAGGCCTCAAGGGAAACTTCCTTTAGATACTAAACACCCTAAAAGGGAAGGTAAGGAGCAGGTAAAGGCAGTAACTCTAAGGAGTGGTAAGCCACTAGAAGAGAGAAAAGAACCTAGTAAACATCAGGATTTAGAGGAGAATTGTGATAAAAATGTTGTTGTTGAAAAAGAGTTGGAGTCTGGTCAGGGTGCTGGAGGCAGCAATAATAATGCTGGAGCATCTGGTTCTAGTCCAGATGTGGAACCACCTTATGTGCCACCCCCACCTTATGTACCACCTCTACCTTTTCCACAAAGGCAAAGGCCTAAGAATCAGGATGGTCAATTTAAAAGGTTTTTAGAGATTCTTAAGCAATTGCATATAAATATCCCTTTAGTAGAAGCTATTGAGCAAATGCCTAATTATGCTAAATTTCTTAAGGATATTTTAACTAAAAAGAAGAGGTTAGGTGAGTTTGAAACTGTATCTCTCACTGAGGAATGTAGCGCTATTCTTAAGAATGGGCTACCAACCAAGGCTAAGGATCCAGGGTCATTCACTAAACCTGTGTCAATAGGTGGAAAAGAGTTAGGTAGAGCACTCTGTGATTTAGGTGCAAGCATTAACCTTATGCCTCTTTCGGTCTATCGAAAGCTAGGTATTGGTGAAGCTAGGCCTACCACAGTCACACTCCAATTAGCTGATAGGTCTATCACATATCCTGAGGGGAAAATTGAGGATGTCTTAGTAAATGTAGATAAGTTCATATTTCCTGTTGATTTTATTATCTTAGACTATGAGGCTGATAAAGATGTCCCAATTATTCTAGGTCGTCCATTGTTGGCAACTGGTAGGGCATTGATAGATGTTCAAAAAGGGGAATTAACAATGAGGGTTTGTAATGAGGAAGAAAAATTTAATGTGTTTAAAGCCATGAAGTATCCAGACGAAATGGAAGATTGCTCTTTCATTAGGATTATGGAGAACACAATTGTTGAGACAGCAATGCAGGATTCGGCTAGCAAACATTTGGAAGATCATGGAGAGGTTAGTGTAGAGGATTTAAAAGTTTGTTCTTTAGAAATGAAAAATGAAAAAAAAGTGTTTAGGTGTGAGGAAGTTTTTGAGTCTTTAGATTTAGGTCAAAGAAAAGCTCCTCCTATTAAGCCATCCCTAATTGAGGCACCTACTCTAGATTTGAAGCCCTTGTCGGATCATCTAAAGTATGTGTATCTTGGGGAAGGTGAGACGTTGCCCATTATTGTTGCATCAGATTTAATGCCAGAGCATGAAGAGACCTTAATAAAGTTGCCTTTGTGTATTCTTCTCAAATCAGTGTTCCAAGTGTGCTTCATTGATGAGCGGTTATTTACAGTAACTCATATTAAGGCAGTGAAAACACCTTGGTATGATGACTTTTCCAATTACCTTGATTTTGGAAATTTGCCTCCTGGTTTATCAAAAGAACAAATGAAAGAATTTTTCCATGGGGTGAACTTTTATTTATCAAATGATGCATCTATGGTTAGACAATGTGTTGATTATGGCCGAGTGTTCAAGGTGAATGGACAGCGTATGAAGCATTATTGGGGAGAGGAGTTTCAGTCGAAATATCCTTCCTTAGAGCTGATTGATGATTGAGTAAGCATGATTTTTGCGGGAGCAGTTCGCAGAGCAAAATTTTGAGCTCCCAGAATTTGTTGTGATTTTATTTTCGTTGTTATGATTTGGTTTAATTTTAATTTTAATTGTAGTGGATTTGATTGCTTTAAATTCTGCAAGATTTATCTCTATTTGTAGTTATTTTTAATTCCGTAGATTTTATTTTATTTTCGCTAGATATTTTATTTGTTTTGATTAGTTTAGATTCGAGTTGGTTGAGTTTTATTTTCTAATTAGATTTAATTATATTTTAAATTCTGTATTTATTTTCAGTTATTTGAATTTCTGTTCAGGTTTAGATTTAATAAAGATTTTCTTGATTTATTTGGCTTCGAATAAAAATAAAAGATAAGATTTCATTTGAGCGGTTAAATTTGAATTTCCTGATTTGATTTTGTATCCGAGATTTTTCTGGAAAATAATCTTGTGTTTAGAAGGTTGTTGCGGCAAAGTTATGGCTGAAGCAAATCTTCCATCCGGATGGAAAGGGTTTGTTGTGAATTAATTACTTTTACCATTTGATTTTGAATTTTCTGTGGGCAGGTAAATTGCATGGATGTTGCCACGTGTCGCGCAGGGATAATCCAACGGTTTAGCCGTTGACAGCATGCAGTTATTTACCATGGGCGATTGAAATTCAAGTTTTTACCGTTAGTGGATTTGATTTGCAAATTAAATGTGAACGGTAAATCCATTTAATACGGGGCAAAATCTTTCGGTTACGATTTGATTTGCTGCAGCCCTATTTATTCCTAAGCCTTCGGTAAGTTCTTCTTCAATTTCTTGTCGTCCCTTGCTATTTGCATTCTTCTTTCTTTCTCTGTGTGCGATAGAAATTACTTTGAGTCTTCCATGGCCAAAACGAGAGCAAGAAAAGAGAGAGATAATGAGGAAGAGGAGGTACCCGTGACCCCCGAAGCACCGAAAGTAAAGGCAAAGAAGAAGAAGACACCAGAAGAAAAAGAAGCTAAAAGAAGAAGAAAACAGCAGAGGACTGAAGATCAAGAAGTTGCTCAGAAAGCGGCGGAGGATGTTATTGCGGAAGAAGATCCGAAAGAACCAGAAGGACGAAATCAAGAGTAGTCTGAGCCAGGAGTTGCGGATACAGAGGAGGTTCGAGAAGAAAATACAGAGGAAGTTCAAGAAAAACAGGCAGAGGATGTGCAAGAAGAACAGGCAGAGGTTGCAACTGAAGAAGTTAATGAGCAAGAACAAGAGGCTCATGTGGAGGTGATCATGCCGGAAGTGCTCAAACGCCGCCGTATAAAGCGAAAAAGCGGGCCGTGTTAAGGTAGTCCGAGCTGATACCCCCTCGCCTCGAACTATTGATTCTGAAAGAGAGAATGCTGAGAAAGAAGAGCATGAGAAGAAGGAGGCTGAGGATAAAGCAAGAGATGAAGCAGAGAAAAAGGCTGAAGAAGAAAGATTGCGCAAGCAAAGGGCAGACAGGGGCAAGAGTGTTGCTGCGGCATTGGAGGAACCTGATGAAATAGAAGAGTCACAATTGCCGTATGATCGCTTTGTCAACAATCTTGCCAGAGCAAAATATGCAGAGTTGCTGAAAAGAGACTTCCTGTTTGAAAGGGGATTTAGTGGTGATCTTCCACATTTTCTGAGGATCGGTATTGCAGACCACGGTTGGGAACGGTTTTGTTCAAAGCCTGAATATGTGAACGCGCAGTTAGTGCGTGAATTCTATGCAAATATTGACAAAGAAGAAGGGTTCCTGGTGATTGTTCGAGGTATTGAGGTCGACTGGAGTCCTGGTGCTATTAACGCACTGTATAACCTTCGAACTTTCCCCCACGCAGCATATAATGAGATGGCTGTAGCGCCATCCAATGAGCAGCTGAGTGACGCTGTGAGGGAAGTTGGTATTGAAGGGGCGCAGTGGCGGCTTTCGAAAACAGATAAAAGGACGTTCCAGTCAGTCTATTTAAAGAGGGAAGCAAATGCTTGGATGGGATTTATCAAACAAAGGTTGCTTCCAACGACTCATGACTCGACGGTTTCTAGGGAACGAGTGCTTTTGGCTTTCGCTATTTTGAGGTCTCTCAGTATTGATGTGGGAAAAATTATTGCTGATGAAATATCTGGATGTTGGAAGAAGAAAGTGGGGAAACTGTTTTTCCCGAATACCATTACCATGTTTTGCAAGCGAGCAGGGGTTCCAGAGAATGAAGGAGATGTGATATTATTTGACAAGGGAATCATTGACACGCCTAACTTGGCGCGGCTTCAGCGTACGCAAGAGGCACGTCAGGGTGGGCTTGTCTACGGCATCAACACGATTTTAGAACAACTCGCACTTTCGGCCAGCAGGCAGGAGTTTGCCGAGAGGCAAGCTTTAACCTTCTGGAACTATGTTAGAACTCGTGATGCCAATCTGAAGAAGACGCTACAGGAGAGTTTTTCCAAACCATTTCCAGCCCTTCTAGCATTCCCTGAAGATTTATTGAACCCCTGGATTCCGCCACCGCCTGTCGAGAGAGAAGGAGATCGAGAAGAAGATCCTGGTCAGGAGGATTGAAGAAGGGAATTTTGGGCGAGCAAACTTTTTGATGAATTAATTTTGTTGCTCGAGCATTTCTGACCACATCTTTTTCTATGTTTGCTTGTTTTGTTCTGTTTTTTTTTTTTTTAATTTTTCTGATGCTAAAAAATATATCTGCTTATGTAATTCTATGTTTTTAATGAAATTTCCGAAGTCATTTCTGTTCTATGAGCACTGAGTATTTCTAACTTAATTAATTTTCTTATGAATTTTGAAGCTTGGACTGGTTAAGCTTAATTAGATCAAGGTATTTTGATCTCCAGAAACCTTTTGCTTGAGCAATTCTTCTAGCCTGGTCGATGCTGCGGCAAGAAAATTCTGGAGGTAGTGTTGACTCATTTGATCCACTTTAAGCTTAGGTCTAGTCCCACGCTTAGTTTTAAAATTCCGATAGAAATATTTAAGTTTGGGGGTATAATTTGAAATTTTAATGATTCATTGGGGACAATGAATAATTCAAGTTTGGGGGACTTTTTGCTACTCCAATTGTTTTGCTCGAGCATTCCTCTCCTTCATTAAAAAAAAAAAATTGTTAGGTTATTGAGTAACCGGGGACATTTGTGATACCCATAGTTTGTCTTCGCGCCAAAAGGTGACCTAGGAAATGTGAAAAATTATGAAAAATTATTTGCTGAAAAAGTGATTGTTGAAAATTTTGCTGAGAAAATTCATGGAGCAAAAGTTTTGAAGGATGAATGATGATCCAACAATTTTTCTGTCTCCCGGAACTTATGTGAGCTTCATCATAAAATGTCGCCATTCTGAGGAGCAAGAGATAGAATAACTAAGGATTTTTGAGCTCTACTATGAGTATTTAGCCTAATTGGTGATGAGTTTGAGGCATGGGTATACTGCACCATAAAGTGGGTCATCGCATGCTTAAGAGCTTATGACTGTAGGGCTGCTTTAAGTCTGAAAAAAAAAATATATAAACCCCTTAAAAATGTGTTTTAATATATTTGATAATAAGAGCTAGGCTGTGGCAAGTTCTTAGAATTGAGTTAAAAGTGGTGATTATTTGTCCATGCCGGAAGAATTATTTCGCTGCAGCAGAGCTTGGTTTTGCAGAATGCTCAGGTAGAGGTTGAAGGTAGTGTTGGATTATCTGTTGTGATTAAGCTATACTTTGTCTAATGTTTTGAATTCTTGAAGGGAAGGTTGGTTAGTATTGCTCGGGATGCGCAATAGTTCAAGTTTGGGGGTGTGATAACTCTCCAAAAGGGAGTTATTTAGGCCTTATTTCTATATTGGTTTGCGTGTCTTTTGTGCTTAATAGGGGTGCTTTTAGATAGATATTATATGTTTTAACCCATTTGGAAGAATGGAAGCTTTGGAGATTATTTTGTGCAGAATATGTTGCTGGGCGACTTGAGGGAGCAAACTCTGTGCTGGAGCAAAGCTGGGAGCGAAAACTGCCACGTCACAGCTTGTTAGCCAATTTACCAAACTGAATTCTGTTAAGCTAATCTCGGGATAAAGGAGCAAGGAGAGCCATCCACATGTCTAGGTCAACCTAATTCAAGCTTTCCTCAACTCTATAAAAGGAGATAGCCGCCCAAGTCAAATTCATTCCATCCTTGGGAGAAAACATTCCATTCTTGGAAAGTTACTTCCACCTTTGGGAGCCGAATAGAGGAGAGAGATTGGAGACCATCAAGAAAACCATCATTCGCAAGCTGATCAAGGAGATTAATATTTTCTTTTATTATCTTGTGATTATGGATGTGCTTACTCAGATTGTAACGTGCGTTTCCATGCATTTTATGAACTAAGTAGCTTAGGCGTTGGTTAGGAAACAATGTGATTGCCGTGCTTAATTTCTAGTAATAAATATTGATTAATGCATCTTGATTAATTGTTGTGCTCATTTACATTTTGTGCCCGCCTGGCCAGCCGGTATGAATACCTCTCTCTAGTTTCAGGGATGATTTAGGGAGTGTGTGACATTTAATCACACTAGATCATTGTGTATCGGTGAACGCCAGAGACTGAGCTAGGAATAGCCAGTTGCCTAATGCTTGATCGGTAGTACTTCATTGGAGTTGAAACACATTCCAAAAGATCCGGAGTTCCGGGAGGAATCTGCTAATAAGACTGCGAGAGTTTTGCATGATCAATAATATTGCTAGAGCATCTTTTAAAGCAATTACTAAAACCTGACCAACGCTTGTTTCTAATTTGTCTGTCTATCCGTTTACTTTCTGTACTGTCATTTCTTTTGCTTCAGCATTATTCTTATAAAAACCAATCATTTTTACCATCTTTGAAACCATTAAAGAGTTATACAAAATAGATAAAGTGGAAGCTAGTTCAGGCCTTGGATTGATAATACTTATTACTTGCTGCGGACTGTGTATACTTGCACAGAGCCTAGAGTCAATTTACATCTTATTTTCACTCACTCTAGGAACCCAACAATAGCTGGGGACATAGTCGTGCGAGAAGGAATTCGCTCCTACCCGAATTAGGGATAGTAGAGAGGTTGTTCCCTTAAGTGCTGACTCCGGGGCTTGAAAAAAGGGATCCCGCCCTCTCATTGGCCCGAGAGGGACTCGGTTTATTGGTTGGACCGTAAACCAATTGTTCATTAGAGGATTAGTGGGACTTAAGGAACTAGAAGTACTATAGGGGTAAAACGAGATTTTGACCTAGCTATAGCTACGAACAACCTGTGATGGATCGACTTACTGAGCATGATTAAATCAAGTGGACAGGAAATATATCTATAGTGAGGGGAGTGCAACTATCGGGCTATAGTGGAGTGTCCCAGTAGTTAACGAATGTTGGCTAGCTTAGATAATGAGATTAGTCGGTTAGCCTCGAATCGTTGGAGCCCATGATCTATAGGTCCATTAGGTCCCCCTACTAGCTTATATCGGATTAAAGCCTAGAACATATTGATAGGATTCTTTGAATCGTTCAAAATCGGGAAAAAAGGGTATTATCGTAAATTGTGTTTGACACAATTATTTAATTATGAATTAAATTAGAAAATGAGAGATAAAGTGTTTAAAAGTGTTTTGAATACTATATATATGTATTAGGAATCATATATATTGAATTGCACAAGGTAACAAAGATTAATTAGATTAATTAGATTAATCATATCATATTAATTTGAAATGTTTCAAATTAATTACCAAGCAATTAATTTCAATTTAGAGTTGAAATTGGGGTAAATTTGCAAGCTTGAAATCAGATTTCAAAGTTGAAGTTAGTGGAATAAGTTGGATTCCCACTCTTGCATGAAGATACAAAGTGGAAAACAACTCACCTCATGCATTGTTGCATGGATTGTTACTTGAACACCTAGAATCCACTATAGCTTGCATCTTGAACATGTGTCTTGCTAATTAAGGCTTCTCCTTGCATGGATTCACTCTATAAGTAGAGAAGGAATCAGATTGAGGAGTTTTACAGCAAATACCATATTGTTATGTTGCTGAATTTGTGCCTCATACTCTCTCTTTTCACATATCTCTCTAGAGCTTGAATCTTCAAGCATTCCCTTCCCATTCCCTATCTTTATAGACTCACACAAGTCATTCTTGGACCGGAGAATAGTAGAGAAGACACTAAGGGTTGTCCTAAGAAGATTGGAGAAGAAAAGAATCCAAGAAGGTCCACCAATTGAGCTTCAAAAAGGTTGGTTCTTCTTAACTCTCTGTTCTGGAATTTTTACACAAGCATGCTTTAGGAGTAAAATTGATGTAGTTAGGTGCTTCCGATCTTCAATTGCTTCTGCATGTGTTATATGAACACCTTCAATTGGTATCAGAGCATGATTAGAGCACTTAACTTGCATTAATTTTGCTGTGGTGGGTACCAATCTGAAAATGATTTTTTCTGGGTGCTAAAGTGGAGTTTTCTGGTTTGGCAAATTTTTGAGCTTTCATTTCTTCATGAAATTGTAATTGCTCGGAAATGTAAGAGCATTAATGTGTGTTCTAGGTCTGTAATTTTTATAGAGTCATTAGAGTTCATATAGGCTGTAAAATCGAAGAAATCTGGAGAAGATGCAAGCAAAAAACAGCAACCAGCAGCTGCTGGTCGCGAGAGCGTCGGGACGCTCTTCATGAAGCGTCCCGACGCTGTAGAACATTTTTCCCAGCGTGCAAATTTTCCAATAGCGGTTCGGTTCAGCAGCTTCTTTTGGGGTACGGTTCGGTTTGGAGCAAGCCGGTTCAGCCCACTTTCACACATTTCAAGCCCGGTTCAATCCTTGGAGGGTCGGTTCAGGGTGGTTCGAGTTGCTCGGGATCATTACAAGCTTTTGTTAATAATTATTATTGTAATAATTTGTTAATTGCTTGTTTAAAATTGCCAAACCAATCCACTTTAGGTTGTTTTTAATTTATTTATGCATTGTGAATGTATGATTAAATTGAATTGATTATATGTGCATTATGAGCATGACATATAGTTTTAAAATCCCACCATAGGAAAGCATGATCATGCATTTATAGAATTTTAATAAGAGTTATTAATAATTAGAAATGCATGATGAAAATTTCATGTTTTAATTAATATAAATGTTGTATTAATTAGGGAGATTCATGCTTGAATGGTTAATTTCCAAAATTGATTAAATGATATAATTGTTATATTTATTAAAAAGGATAAAATTAACCAAGCATGAAGCATGAAATTTCTTTAGTTTGATTATAAATGTTATATTCAAATTAGGCTTGTTATGGATTGATTTTATAATTGTTATAAATGAGATAGAAATCTAAAATCTATAACAAGATAAAGTGCATGCTCACTTAGGTTAATGAACCTCCAAATCGATCAACTTGCATAGTTTAGGTCGATATCTTGTAAAACAACGGTTACAAGAGAACTCACCCGACAAGATGCTGTCTAAGGCTGGAGGTATTTAAGTTGACGGTTTACGGAACACCTCCTACCTGGGCATTGAGTCGGTTCTTGAGTTAAGTTAACTCGAGTTTTATGAGCATGCGCGAGCTTCACCTAGACATCGTAGTATAAAGGGTTATACACACCTAGACATAGGTTGTTTCTCAATGGTGCTTTTCTTATAACTTGAATGATTGATTGTTATATGCTTTAAAACACCATTAGAAAGCATGTTATAGGGTTAATTCATTAAAAATTATAAGTGTTATAAGTGTTAATGAATAGAAACCGTCAAACCTATAACAAAGAGTTGCATGCTAACATAGGATCTTAGGATCTTGTCATTCTTTAAATGGTTTAAAATGAAATAGACCTAAGATCGCCTTTTCTAATAGGATTAGAAATATGTCTTACTTAGATTTTTTAAATAGTTTTAAAATTCGAGTAAGTAGGACATAAGACCTTGGTTATAAGGGAACTCTCCCGGCAAATGGTCCGGAACCTGAGTTAAATTAACCATAGTCTTACTAGCATGCAATGTCACTAGGTTATTAAAAGTGTTTAATTCACCTAGACATTTAGTGTAAAGACCTTGTTTAATAAGGCATAGACTTAGATAGATTCATTTAGCCAGAATTTACCTAAGTAATAGACCCTAAAACCTTAGGACACTTTAGTGGGAGGAAAAGTATAGAAACGAAATGTTCATATTAAGTTTCTACTCTCACGTCCCCCTGAGTTCACACCGTGAGATCCATGCTTGGCCTCGAGTCGCCCTGGGAGCGATCACCCTACGAAGGGCTTGCCCATGGGATTCGGAACAACGCAAACTCCAGAAATGGATAGGGTTTCCTAGGGCCATTCCCAACATTAGCTCTTCCCTACGGTGGCATTGTTGGGGTCGTCCTCTACGATCTGAAAATGATGGGTAACACTTACAAGATGATCTTGACCAAATTAACGTTAGCTAATAACTATTGGAGTAAGAGTTATTCTGGTAATAGTATTTGGTCGAGATTGTCTCGATTCAGAAGAGGAGTAGCTGACTGCCCTACGGTAGCGGTTATTCTAAACCCCTGAAGTACCGTTGCAAATAAATCAATTGTATATATGGGTCGATGATTGCTTTTGATAAAGTCTGATTGGATAATATGAATAAAGGGTTTAGTGCAAGTTTTTTCTAATAGAGATTAATTTGTTTGTTTCAGCAATATGTCGAAAAACGTATGTGCTTTGTCAAATGCCAAATTAAACGATTTAGTACATACGACTAAGAATACTTAAACGCTAAACACGTGGCAAACAATTTAGGTTTGGTCTCAACTGAGGATTGTCCTCAAACTAACTGCTTAGCCAAGAAAAACATGATCCACGACTCTAAATACGATTTATTAGTCTTGGAAGCGTGTTTAGTGGAGAACAACGATTCTGCCTGGATACTTGATTCAGGTGCCACTAATCACGTATGTTCTTCATTTCAAGGAATGAGTTCCTAGCAACAGCTAAGAGCTGGAGAGATGACTCTTAAAGTCGGAACAGGAGAAGTCATCTCGGCTATTGCAGTGGGAGACATAAAATTATTCTTCACCAAGGAACGTTACATGATATTAGATAATGTGTACATAGTTCCGAAAATTAAAAGAAATTTGATTTCTTTATCTTGTTTAATTGAACAAGGTTATTCAATTTCTTTTTCTGTTAATGAAGCGTTCATAACTAAAAGAGGTATTGAAGTTTGCTCTGCAAACATGAAGAATAAATTGTATGTTTTGAGACCAATTGAGTCTAAAGCTATTTTAAATCATGAGATGTTTAAAACTGCTGAGACTCAACCGAAAAAGCGAAGAGTTTCTCAAGATACCTATCTCTGGCACTTGAGGTTAGGCCATATCAACCTCAATAGGATTGGGAGATTGGTCAAAAGTGGACTTCTAAACAAGTTAGAAGACGACTCGTTACCTCCTTGTGAGTCATGCCTTGAGGGCAAGATGACAAAACGACCTTTTACCGGAAAAGGTTATCGTGCCAAAGAGCCCCTAGAGCTCATTAATTCGGACCTCTGTGGACCAATGAACATTAGAGCTCGAGGAGGGTACGAATATTTCATCAGTTTCATTGATGATTATTCGAGGTATGGCTATCTCTACCTAATGCATCATAAGTCCGAAGCCTTTGAAAAGTTCAAGGAGTACAAGGCCGAGGTTGATAACCTATTAGGTAAGACGATTAAAACACTTCGATCCGATCAAGGTGGAGAGTATATGGACTCGATTTTTCAAGACTATTTGATAGAGCATGGAATTACGTCCCAACTCTCAGCCCCTGGTACACCTCAGCAAAACGGTGTATCGGAAAGGAGAAACAGAACCTTGTTAGACATTTCGTTCGATGAAACCTAACATGCATTCCTTTTATTATAACCCTTATAATTAATTACTAATGCATGAAACATGCTTTCCTCTATGGTGGGATTTTAAATCTATATGACATACATTAGGCATATTCAATTCTAATTTAATTAAAACATACATTCCTAATACATAAATAATTAAACACACTAAAGTGGACCGGTTTTGGCATCCAAACAAACTAAACTAGGCTAAATTATTACATTAATAATTCAATCAATTTGTAAACCACCTTGGACAACTCCCGAACCGGCCCCGAACACCTCGAACCAGCTTGAACCATCCATAAAAGGCTTGAATCGGACCAATAGGCTTGAGAAATAGGTTGAACCGGCCAAATCTAGGTTGAACCAGTCCGGGAAACGATGGACCGGATCGGAATTTTGAACCATCGTTTGAATGAAACACGCGCCTTTGAATATTCATCAGCGTCGAGACGCTGATGAACAACGTTGAGACGCTGTTCATACAGCAACCCAGAAATTGACGCTCTGTTTTCTTCGGCCAGCGAGCATCTCGGCTTCTCTCTTCGATTACAGTCTATTGACTCCCAAATTTTTACAAACTCTCAAGCACACATTATAGCCCATAAACATGTAGGCAATTACAATTTAAACCAACGAATTGAAGGAGAAATTGATGCCAAAAACGAGTTCATCCACTTTAGCAACCATACACATTCAAAAATTGAAATTCACCCACCAAACTCGAAATTAATGGAAATCAAGTGCCCAAACCACGCTCTGATACCAATTGAAGGAGTGTACGAGACACTAGCGGAAGCAATTACAGATCTTAGGCACTTAATTTCATTAATTTCATTAAGGAAAATCATGCTCCAAAAACACGAAAAATAGAGGCTCGGTTATACTAACCTTTTGGAGCTCGATTCAAGCGATTCGTTGGATGATTCTCAGCACAATCGAGTCATGGACGACCACCGAGATCTTCCCCGCTATTCTTCGGCCTTAGAACGGGCTTGTGGGAACCCGAGCATGATGAATTTGAGGGAGAAAGAAATGGGTTTTCATGCTTGAGTTAAGCCATGGAATGTGCTGTTTTTTGAGAGAATATGTGTTGTTTCAAAATTCAAAGACTTCCAGCCAATAGCACTAATTATCATCATCTTCACTTGCAAGCAACACACATATATCTATATATATGGAGGTGAGATTCTGGATTTGTCATTTCTTTAGGTGTCATGGTGGTGCGTCGTCAGCTGAATGATGGATGTGAGATAAGATGAATAATAATACATATAAAGAATAATTCAGCTAACCCTTAGTGCAAGTATACACTATCGCACGTAGTAATAAAAAACCTTAGAAGTATTCCAAGGGTATCGATCCCACGAGGACTAAATTGGAAATTCCGATTTGATGAAGAAACTGCTCAAATGATTGCTTTTGAAAAAGGTAACCAAAGAAAATAAGTTGATTGATTGGGTTTTTGAAACGATAAATAAAACATGCAAATAACTAAAAGAATAACAATAAGATAAAATGAGGTATTCAACATGGATTCATCCCTAAGGTAATAACTGTAGTCATGCAATATCTAACTTAAGTGTATTCAATGCATTGGGTCAGATTTAACTCCTATTTGGCCCTTGTTCCCAAAAACTGTTAGAAGGCTAAGCGAGTACCGTTATGCACATTTCTGTGACTCGACTCCGACATAGATAATTCACGAATGCAACCTATAACCCTATAGTCGATATAGGGTGCCTTAGGCAGCTTGCCCTATACTGCCGAACAATCTCTTTCGAGCTTTTTCTCCTATATCACCTTTATGAGAACCGATATTGTTTGTCCCTTTCGAGATCAAACTCACATAGCATGCAAAGTCTAAGTGATCAAATTAAACTCAGCAATTTGATTAGAGTGATAATGAATAAAAAATGACATGCATTGAACACAACTTAAGCAAATAAAGCACTTTCAAGCCATTAAACCCTAAGGGAATTCACCACATAGAACCCCTCAACGGGACTTAGCTACTCATGATGGGATAAAAAGCAAATGAACACATTTTCATTGAAATAAGAATGTAAATAATACAAAATAATGAAAAGATTCAAGAGCTGGAAATAAAGGAGATAGCTAAATATTATGGGTTTTTCTGTTTACTCAATCCTTCTAGAGTTCGCTAAGACACTCTCTCTCACTTTTACAAGGTGGGAATGGGTGAAACTCTCTACAAACCACAAGGTTTGATGTCTAACTCAGATTAGAACCCAGTCATCTAAGAAGGACCTCGGGCATCCCTACTCATTGGCGTCGAGCCAGGGTTCTGTCACCACTCTTTTCTTCCAAGTGAGTTCTGCTTGGATTTGACTTCGAATCTCGAGCTTATATAGTGTAGAAAGTGGTTGAGGAGCTGCGAAAAAGGTGCTGGAAGGTTGCCCAGTCAGTTTCGGGGTCAAAACAGCTAGTTAGGTGCGAAGAAGACTCGTTAACAACGACTCGCGGACGACTCGGAACGACTTCAGTTTTTCCAGAAATGCGGTCACATTTCATTTTTGTTCGCATTTCTGGAAAATTCCAGCTTTTCCTCTGTTTTTCTGCACAACAACAAACGAAGTCAAATTCTCTTAAAGTCAAGTCTTTTTAGGCACAAATGAGTACAATTTGACAAAAGTAAATCTCAACACCCTACATTATCAATTTAAGCATATTTTGAGCTCGGGAACAGTAAATTGATCACAACATACAACATTTGGCCAAGAAATGAGCTAAATATAAGGGTAAAATAGGTATATTTTTTACCCTTATCACATGGTCAAAACTCATGCAAGATGAAACAACCCATGTATTTTGCCACGTAAGATTCAATTAATTTTAGATAAAATTAATTTAAATAATTAATCTTAAATAAAATTAATCTAATTTAAATAATTAATAAAATATTTTAATTAATTATTATTATTTAATCTAATATCAAATACTAAGATTAAATAATTGCTCTAACCCCGATATCTCTCAATCCTCATCGATCTTTCGAATGTTAATCCCTATTCACGTGTGTAATATTTAAATCATATTTAAATAATTACAATTCTCTCAAAATATAGTTTAATATACCATTAAGCCAAACGTTAAATTATATCGAATATAATTAACGATATCTCCCTAAATTGAATTTGAACGTTTTCAAATTCTTTCATCACTTTGTTCTAAGGTTAATCCGTTTGAGCTAGCAGGGGGACCTAATGGACCTACAGATCATGGGCTCCAACGATCCGAGATTAACCAGTTGAACTCTTTCAATCCTAGTTAACCAACATTCGTTAACTAACGGGACACTCCACTATAGCCCGTAGCTGCACTCCCCTCGCTGTAGATATATTTCTGTCCACCCGATATAACCATGATTAGTAAGTCGACCCTTCACAGGTTGTTCATAACTACAGTCAGGTCAAAAGTCCGTTTTACCCCTATAGCACTTCTTATTCCTTAAGCCTCCACTGAGTCTCTAATGAACAATTGGTTTGTGATCCCACCACTAAACCTAAAACCTCTCTGGCCAATGAGAGGGTGGTGCACCTTTGTTCACGTCCCGGAGTCAGCAGTTAAGGAAACAATCTCTCTACTATCTCTAAAGTCGGGTAGGAGTGAATTCCATCTGGCAAGACTATGTCCCCAGCTATCTACCTAGCGTATCCCCAAAATGGTAGAAACTTATTGAGTCGGCGATGATGAGCCACTCTCATCTATGCAAATCAAAGGATAATCCCGAATAAATAGGAGTTCATAGTTAGCTCAGGATTAAGATCGAGTTACCTAGGTCATTGCTTTGAAATAGTCAGTTTCACAGTAAACGACATTATAAAGTGAAAGTGACTTATTTCGTGGTCCGGTCTTTATACAAACTCTTTTGTATAGGACGCCCCCACTCGCATGTCTCTACATGAACGACTTAGGATCACATCGTTTGTATTAAAACAAAATGGGCCGCGTCACATAGTTTTTCCTATGATAAGTTACCCAGTCTTATCCTTGTACTATAGACCGTTTAGGCTATTACTTGAACTTGATCCACTCTTATGTCACTACATAAAGTTCAAGTGTTCATATCATAGCCAAGGATTCTAGTTTATTGGATTTGGGTTAATTAATACATAATTAAAAGCAACTATTTTACAACTAGAAATCGAATAACCTCGATAACGCTTTATCGATTATAATTGACTTTGTTACATTTACTATCCACAAGTTTTAGGACATAAAACCCAACATAAATGCCACCTTATTTAATGAATCACGTGCAACTCACGTGGCTAGTTTTGCTCGCATCTTTGCTGAATCAATGGACTTTGCTCTCTCAATCTGATCAACATTTATTTCTCTGTAAAAGAACTTAAAGGCATCAATCCTTATAATTAGGTTAAAACACATTATATTCACCTAATGACACATCCATATGGCACAAATAACATATAAATCATCATAGAATAAAGTATAAATAACTCCCTTTTGAAGAGTTATCAGCCATCCAGTGATCTAATCCTGGATTGGATTGATACCTATTAATAATCTCTACTGCATAACATATGTCTAGCCTTGTACACAACATAACATACGTAAGGCTGCCCCCTGCGGAGGCATAGGAAATAAGTCTCATGTCCTCACTTTCTTGAGGTGTCTTAGGACATTGTTCCTTAGACAAATGAATTTCATGCCTGAAAGGTAATAAACCATTCTTGGAATTCTGCATCTTATATCTAACCAACAACTTGTCGATATAAGAAGCTTAAGACAATGCTAGCATCTCGTTCTTACGATTCCGAACAATTTGGATTCCTAGAACGTATTGAGCCTCACCCAAATCTTTCATTTTGAATTGAGTTGCTAGTCAATTTTTAATGTCAGTAAAATAACCTACATCATTCTTGATGAGTATGATATCATCCACATACAAAACTAAGAAAGCTACTGAACAATTGACGATCTTCTTGTAGACACAAGGCTCTTCAATGTTCTGGTCAAAGTCATAAGTTTTGATCGCGGTATCAAACCTTATATTCCAAGATTGAGACGCTTATTTCAACCCATAGATGGATCGATTAAGCTTGTAAACTTTTTGCTCTTGACCTTGAGCAATGAACCCCTCTGGTTGAGACATATAAATACTCTCTTCAAGATTGTCATTCAGAAAGGCAGTATTGACATTCATTTTCCATATTTCATAATCATAAAATGTGGCAATGGATAGAAGTATCCTAATTGACTTCAGCATGGCAACAGGGAAGAAGGTTTTCTCATAGTCAATCTCCTCCCGATGGGTAAAACCCTTTGCCACAAGTCATGCTTTAAAGGTCTGTACCTTTCCAGTTGCGTCTCGTTTCCTCTTGTTGATCCATTTACACCCTATGGGTCTTACCCCTTCAGGTTGATTTACAAGATCCCAGACTGAATTGAAGTACATGACTCCATTTCCAGGTCCATAGCTTTGACCCAACGGTCCTTGTCAACATCATTCATTGCATGTCTAGAGGTCAATGGATCCTCGATTCCGTCATCAAGTATGACAATTGGAGTTTCAGCTAAACCCAAATGGCGGTCAGATTGAGTGATAACTCTCCCACTAGGTCGAGACACTCTCAACTCTTGAGAAGAAAGTGAAGGACCAAAGGTGTCTAATCCATCAATAACTATTGTGGATGGACTAGCCTAATCAACAACTCTTGTTGAAGTTTCTGTAGCTTCTTTAGATAATTCACTTAAAACGATCTTACTTCGTGGTTTGTGATCTCTAACGTGGTCTTCTTCTAAGAAAGTTGCATTTGTCGATACAAATACTTTATTCTCTTCTAGATCGAAGAAGTATCCACCTCTCGTTTCTTTGGGATAGCCTACAAATAGGCAAAATCTAGAACGAGGTTCCAATTTCTTGGGATTTGATTCCAGCACGTATGCAGGGCATCCCCAAATTCTGAAATGACATAAACTTGCTTTACTTCCACTCCAGAGCTCAAATGGTGTTTCAGAAACACCCTTTAAGCGAACGACGTTTAAAATATACACTGTAGTCTCTATTGCATAACTCCAAAAAACGTTAGGTAACTAAGCATAGCTCATCATCGATCAAACCATGCCCAACAAGGTTCTGTTTCTCCTTTCCGATACACCATTCTGTTGAGGTGTACCAGGGGATGAGAGTTTGGACGTAATTCCATGCTCTATCAAATAGTCTTGAAATCTCGAGTCCATATACTCTCCACCTCGATCGGATCGAAGTGTTTTTATTGTCTTACCTAATAGGTTCTCAACCTCGGCCTTGTACTCTTTGAACTTTTCAAGGGCTTCGGACTTATGATACATTAGGTATAGATAGTCATACCTCGAATAATCATCAATGAAACTGATGAAATATTTCTACCCTCCTCAAGCTTTAACGTTCATCGATCCATAGAGGTCTGAATGTATGAGTTCTAGGGGCTCTTTGGCACGATAACCTTTTCCGATAAAAGATCGTTTAGTCATCTTGCCATGAAGGCATGACTCACAAGGAGGTAAGGAGTTATCTTCTAACTTGTTTAGAAGTCCACTCTTAACCAACCTCTCAATCCTATTGAGATTTATATGGTCTAACCTCAAGTGCCAGAGATAGGTATCTTGAGAAACTCTTCGCCTTTTAGGTTGAGTCTCAGTAGTTTTAAACATATCGTGATCTAAAAGAGCTCTAGATTCAATTGGTCTTAAAACATATAAGTTATTCTCCATGTTTGTAGAGCAAGCATCAATACCTCTTTTCGTTATGAACGCTTCATTAACTGAAAAGGTGATTGAATAACCTTGTTTACTTAAACAAGATAGATAAATCAAATTTCTTTTAATCTTTGGAACTATGTACACATTATCTAATATCATGTAACGTTCCTTAGTAAAGAATAACTTTGTGTCTCCCACTGCAATAGCCGAGATGACTTCTCTTGTTCCAACCTTAAGGGTCATCTCACCAGCTTTTAGCAGTGTCCAGGAACTCATTCCTTGAAACGAAGAACATACGTGATTAGTGGCACCTGAATCGAGTATCCAGGCAAAACTATCATTTTCCACTAAACACGTTTCCAAGACTAATAAATCAGATTTAGGGTCGTTGATTATGTTCCTCTTGGCTAAGCAGTTAGCCTGAGGATGTTCCTCAGCTAAGACCATACCTAAATCATTTTTCATGAGTTTAACATTTAAGTTTGTTTTCTTAGTCATATGTTCTAAACCGTTTAATTTGGTGTTTGACAAAGCACATATTGTTTCTGACATATTGCTGAAAATAAAAAATAATTTGTATTAGAAACTTGCACTAAACCCATTATCCATAATATTCAATCCAATTTAGCAAAAGTAATCATCGACTCAAATATATTATTGATTCATTTTGCAACGATACTTCAGGGGTTTAGAGCAACAGCTACCATAGGAAAATATGCTACTCCCCCCTGAATCGAGACAATCTCGGCTAATCACTATTACCAGGATAAATCTTATTTCAATAGTTCCTAGCTACTGTTTGTTCGGTCAAGAAATCCTTAACAACTTAATAATTTCTCGTAAGTGTGACCCGCCATTTTCAGATCCCAGAGGACAACCCCAACAATGCTACCTTAGAGAAGAGCTAATGTTGGGAATGACCCTAACAAACCCTATCCATTTTTGGAGTTTGAATTGTTCCGAATCCCTTGCGCAAGCCCTCCGTAGGATGATCGTTCCCAGGGCAACTCGCAGGCGACACATGGGAATCTCACGGTGCAACCTAATGGAAGAGACTGCAAGATACGTTGACACGTTTCCTTCACCCACTTACTATGAACACTTTCCACATTTACCTTGATATTGACCCATGCAAACACCATCCGTAGAGGGACGTGAGAGTAAAAAATTGATACGAATATCTTGTTTTTATACCTTTCCTCCCACTGAAGTGTCCTAAAGTTTTAGGGTCTATTACTTAGGTAAATTCCAGCTAAATGAATCTATCTAAGTTTATGTCTTATATAACTCTTATAAGGTCTTTACACTAATGTCTAGGTGAATTAAATCCTTTTAATTACCTAGTGACATTGCATGCTAATAATGTTAGATGAATGCTTAAGCTTTGTGTGGAGACATACGAGTGGGTCAGGCTTGAGTAAATAGCCTAAACGGTCTATAGTATAGGGATAAGGCTGGGTACCTTATCCTGGGGACACTATGTGACGCGACCCACTATGTAGTTAGTACAAACGATGTGATCCTGAATCGTTCATGTAAAGACGTGCGAGTGAGGGCGTCCTATGCAATGAGTTTGCATAAGACCAGGACCGAGAAATAAGTCACTTTCACTTTATAACGTCGTTTACTGTTGAGACTGACTATTTCATGCGATGACCTAGTTGACTCGATCTTAATCCTGAGCTAACTATGAACTCCTGTTTATTCGAGCTTATCCTTAGATCTATGATAGCGAGCATAACAAGCTATTTTTCCCTATCTATTTTAGTTAGTCTTTGAGATTAAATTGGCCAAAATTATGCATATTAATGTTTTATTTGTAGGAATCAATTATTGGATCTAAGTTGAGAAAATGGAGTTGATCGGGTGTTCGAGATGCTAAAATAGGCCAAGGAAACGGAAATAAATCAAAGTTGGAGGCTTACAAAAGAGGCTAATCCGAGAGCTAGCATCTCGATGCTGCTTTCTAGGCGTCTCGACGCTAGTAGTTTCCATATCTGATTCAGGCGGCAAAGGTCACAGCGTCAAGACGCTGTGACTATAACGTCTCGACGATCTCGATTTTTCCTTAAACAGAATGGGCGGCAATGGGACAGCGTCGCGACACTGTCGATGGATTCCTATAAATACAATGCGATTGTGGCCAGCCAAGGGGAGTCCAATTTGAGAGATTTTAGCCCTAATTTCGACTAGAGACCTTCTGTGGGAGTTGAAGCAAGGCCAAAGAGCGGGAATCAAGCTTGAAGATGTGGAGATCATGATGGGTACTATAAGGACATGCTTGTAAATTTGGTATTTCTTTAAAAAGAAAAGTGAAAAAAAAAGGAATTTGGGGGAAGAAGAAGCCCAACCCATTGTTTTTTTTAGCTAATATTTAAAAAAAAAAAAAAAAAGGAAACTTAAGCGGCTGAAACAAATAGGCTGCTTGAGTGTGTTGTGGGTTATAACATGTGACAGCTGGACATGGGTGTTTAAAAAAAACAAAAGAAAACAAAGAAAGAAGAAAGAAAGAGAGGATCGTCGAGGAGAGAGAAAGATAGAGGGAGAAAGGCAGCTTGTGAAGGAGGAGATCGGTCCCATGGAGCAATTTATGTTAAGTTTTCTTCTTGAAATTGGGTGAAGAACGGATTGATGGGCTCCTCAAACAATTTGAGAAAACTCGGTAAGTTCTTAGGAAACCAAGAGAATTTCATGGGTTTTATCTCTTTACTTGTGTACTGTGAAATTGATGCTTTTTAAAAAAAAAAAAAGGAAAGAAGAGCTAGCTTAAGGGGTTGTTTATGGTATAAATGGGTTGATAGGAAGGGAGGATTGTAAGTTTGTTTTTGTTTTTTGTTAAAGGGTTGAGGGGGATGGAAATGCATAAATGGAATAAGAAGGAAAAGAAGAAGAAGAATGGTGGGCGAATTCCATGGGTTTTTGAAGAAAAACAGAGTTGGAGAGGAGAAGATGATGGGTTGTAGAGAGAGAAAATGAATTAAGTAAAAGAAATTAAAAAAAAAAAAGAGAGACCATGGTACATTGTTAGTTAAATGAAGAGAGAGAAGTGCTTGGAGTGGTTTGTTCACATGAGAATTGTTGTTGAAGGAAAAAACAATAGTATTTTACTTTACTGTGGAGGAAATGGTATGTGAGGAAAGAGAAGGAAATACTATTTGAATAGGAGAAAAGACAAAAGGAGTGCTTGATAATATTGGGATGGAATTTTGATTAAGATAAGTAAATGGAAATTGTTTAAATTGAACAATGTGAAGCTTATGCTTATTTCCATGTTGGGGATAAATCATAATTTATGTTATGGATATTGAAATTTCAGGACAGGAATTGAAACAGCTTATGATCTGAAACGACAACTTCAATGGTTCGGTGAGTGGTTATTTTACAAATGTTTCATTGTTATTTAATTATTATTATGAGTTTTCAAGAGCTTTAGAACTATGTTGGGGTTTTAAAGGAACTACTATGAGATTTCCAAAGAGTTGCTATGAACTTCCAATAAAGTTATGAGTTTGCTGAAATTATCATTTACAAATATTAGAGATATTTTCAAGTCACACTCGAGAATTCAAAAGATTGTTATCTGAGCCAGTATTTTATGAGTTTAGTCAGAAGTATTATTTAGGATTATGTGAGATATTTTATGGTTATTTGAGTAATTGGAAATATTTGTGTTATTTGAGAAATCTCTCTAGTATATGAAATGTTGTTTTAGAAAAGAGAATGGTTTTAGCGCTATTGATGATGTTGAGTTTTTGTGTTAAAAGTGGTTTGAAATCCACTAGTATTATGTACCCAAGGTGATTACCCGTATACTATGTGAATGTGTTTCCGTAGTATAGAGACAGAGGTCTTGGGACCCGCTCTAGCACACGCTTAGGCTTTGGGCTGGATGTTGGAGTGTTTAGCCCTTTGTGGGTTGCTCTACGTGCACGTATGACAGAGATAGCTCTGCTATGCATTTTGGGATTACTCAATGCATAGTATGACAGAGATTGCTCTGCTGAGCATATTGAGTTTACTCCACGCCAGTATGACTAGAGTTTTCGGTACAGGTTTGGTGATAATTTTTCTGACTTATGTTATTGTTTCCAAGAGTTACCCCTGTAAATATTTCTTTATGTTTTAGTTATCTTGAGAATTATTAAACATCTCCTGTTTTACATTGTTTTTTTCCAGAGTTATAAAACTATGCTTATAGAGGGGATCAGTTTTATGGAATTATTTTATTTATAAACTTACCACTCACTGGGCTTTTCAGCTCATTCTTTTATTTTTATTTTTCCACCAGGTTGCTCTTGAGTTTCAACCAGAGTTGACTAACCAGAGTAAGCTAGTCAGGGTCTGCCACCAGTATCTACAATTCGATGCATATCACTTTACTATAGATAAAGTTTGGTAACAAAGTGTCGAGTTGAGTATTGTGGTTTGAGACTCCTGTGTCTCTAGCCTTGTTCCAGGATGTGACATAGTATCTTTATTTCTAGGGAGTTTATTTGCGTATATATCGCCATTTTCCAGGTGTGTTTTTATTAGGTTTCAGGGGAAACTCTGCCCAAATTTCTAGTTATTTAAGTTATTGTTGGATTTACAATAATCCTAAGAGAGGTTGGAACATGCTAGGTGACTATGGGGTCCTATGGTCGGTTAGGATACATTGTCGGCACGCCACTCACTAGTTGTCAGGAGTAGCTTGGGGCGGGGTGTGTCAGGTACGTACCGGTTTCAACGGATTCAGGAGTTTTCCTTTATTTTCCTTATCTTTAGTTAGATTTTATGGCTTTATCGTGCTTAGTTTATATCGTAACGCCATGTATGAGTAGCTAAGCGTGTTTTTTAGGGATTGATGTAGTCGTTTATGTATATGGATTAATTTATGGGATGTTTTGTGCAATTGTTTTATGTATGCAATCATGTTTGAATGCTTTCAATTAATTGGCCACTAGTTGAATGATCTAAGTGTTGAATCTTGCTCGAGAGTGGGGGTTTAGCGTAGACTTATTTAAGATTGCATAATTAAAGTAGAAATTCTAAGCTCGTGACGGAATTTAGAATAGCTTTAGAAAATTATCAAAAGAACTAAAAGCCTTGCATGTAATGAACTTAGATAGGGATATCAAGTTAATTATGTGCATGAGAATCAATTATGCTCGGGAGAGATAGTTGTGATTAAAGGTTCTTAGACTCATAAAATAGTTGCACATTACAATTCATTCCATCTAATTAATCCTAAACTAAACTGACGAAATCAATTCCCTAAGAATTCTTTCAATTGAATCTCAAATCTTTAATTTGCATCACCTTTGTTTTCTAAATCCCACTACTTTTTGGTCCCTAAATAAAATTAGCAAGAGTATTCACGGTACTTAGTTTAACTTAAAATCCAATCCAGAGGATGACATTCAATTTTATAAATCACTATATTATTACTTGACTCGCACGCTTGCGGTAGGAAAAGTCCACATCAATCTGCATAGGTGAAAGTGACTCAACATCACCGACTCAATAAATCCCCCATTTTAGGGATAGGAACGGGTAGATAGTTGGGGACATAGTCTTGCAAGATGAAATTCTCTCCTACCCGTTATAGGGATAGTAGAGATGTTGTTGGGTTTTATGCCCTAAAACTCGTAGATAGTGAATGTAACCGTTGACCGAATATTAATGAAATAATATTGATGTATTTTTCCATTAAATGTTATTAGTTATTTTATGTTTGTCTTTGCCTAAAATAACCCTAATCCAATAAACTAGACATCCTAGGCTGTAATATGAGTCTTGAACTATAGGTAGTGACATATGGGGATCACTGTTCAAGAAACAACCTAAAGGGTCTATAGTATAGGGATAAAACTGGGTGCCTTATCCTAGTGACACTATGGATACGACCCACTTTGTATTTGATACAAACGCTATGATCCAACGCGTTCGTGTAGGAGACATGCGAGTGGGGGTATTGATAACTCTCCAAAAAGGAGTTATTTAGACCTTGTTTCTATAGGGATTTGTGTGTCTTTTGTACTAATTAGGGTTGCTTTTAGATGAATATTACATGTTTTAACCCATTTGGAAGAATGGAAGCTTTGGAAGTTATTTTATGCAGAATATATCGCTGAGCGACTTGAGGGAGCAACGACTATGCTAGAGAAAAGCTAGGAGCAAAACTGCCACGTCACAGTTCGTTAGCCAATTTAATGAACTGAATTCTGTTAAGTTATTCTCGGGATAAAGGGCCAAGGAGAGCCATCCACGTGTCTAGGTCAACCTAATTAGAACTTTCCTCCACTCTATAAAAGGAGATAGCCGCCCAAGTCAAATGCATTCCTTTTTGGGAAGGAAATTCCATCCTTGGGAGGAACATTCCACTCTTGGAAGGGGATCATTTCTCATTTCCATCTTGGGAGCCGAATAGAGAAGAGAGATTGGAGACCTACAAGAAGACCATCAATTGCAAGCTGATCAAGGGAATTAATATTTTCTTGTATTACTTTGTAGTTATGGATGCATTTACTTATATTGTAATGTGTGTCTCTATGCACTTTATGAACTAAGTAACTTTAGGTGTTGGTTAGGAAATATGTAATTTCCGTACTTAATCTCTATGCAATAAATGTTGATTGATGCATCTTGATTATTTGCTGTGCTCATTTATATTTTGTGCCCGCCTGGCCAGCCGGTATGAATATCACTTTCTAGTTTTAGGGATGATTTAGGGAGTGTGTGGCATTTAATCACACTAGATCATTGTGTATTGGTAAACGCCAGTGACTGAGCTAGGGATAGCCAGTTGCCTAGTGCTTGATCGGTAGTGCTTCATTGGAGTTGAAACATATTCTAAAAAATCTAGAGTTCCGAGAGGAATCCACTAATAAGACTGCGAGAGTTTTGCATGATCAATAATATTGCTAGAGCATCTTTTAAAACAATTACTAAATCCTGACCAACGCCTATTTCTAATCTGTTTGCTTTATTTGTTTACTTTCTGTTCTGTCATTTCTTTTGCTTCAACATTATATTAAAACCAATCATTTTAACCACCTTTGAAACCATTGAAAAGTTATATGAAATAGATAAAGTGAGAGCTAATTCAGACCTTGGATTCGATAAATACTTATCACTTGCTGCGGACTGTGTATACTTGCACAGAGTTCTAGAGTCTATTTCTTACTACATTTTTACCCACTCTGGAAACCCAACAGGTATCCTGTGCAATGAGTTTGCATAAGACCGGACCGCGAAATAGTAACCACTAGTTATAACACCATCAACTAGTTAGGTTTCTATTTCACTAGGACGACCTAGACAACTTAGTCCTAATCCTGAGTTGATTATGGACTCCTGCTCATGAGGGATTGTCCTTTGATTTGAATGGGTGAGAGTGACCAATACGCCGACTCAATAAGCCTACCATTTTGGGGACAAGACCGAGTGAGGAGCTGGGAACATAATCGTACAAGATGGAATTCACTCCTTCCCGACTTTAGGGAAGTAGATGAGTGTTCCCTTAAGTGGTGACTCTGAGTCTTGAACAAAGGGCCTTACCCTCTCAATGGCACGAAAGGGTTTTCTGTTTGATGGTTGGACCACAAACAGGTTGTTCATTAGAGGAGAACTGGTACTTAAGGAAATAGAAGTAACCCAGGGGTAAAACGGTAATTTGACCCAGCTGGTGTTACGGACACTCGTGAAAGACTAACTAGTCGTTATTGGTCTATATCCGTGGACACAGAAAATATGTCTGCAATGAGAAGAGTGCAACTATGAGTCTATAGTGGAATGTACACACAGTTAACGAATATTGATTAATTTGGTTAATGAGTTTGACCTATTAATCTCACATCGTTGGAGCTTCTGATCTGCAGGTCCATTAGGTCCCATTGGTAGCTCATAAAGTAATTTGAGGCAACTAAGTAATAAATGTAAATTGAAAGTGTTCAATTTACTAACGGAAACAATATAATATATATTGATATATTATTATGAGAGAAATAAATAGTTGAAGAAATTTCAAATATAAATAGAAATTTCAAACAGGTTGTTCATTAGAGGAGAACTGGTACTTAAGGAAATAGAAGTAACCCAGGGGTAAAACGGTAATTTGACCCAGCTGGTGTTACGGACACTCGTGAAAGACTAACTAGTCGTTATTGGTCTATATCCGTGGACACAGAAAATATGTCTGCAATGAGAAGAGTGCAACTATGAGTCTATAGTGGAATGTACACACAGTTAACGAATATTGATTAATTTGGTTAATGAGTTTGACCTATTAATCTCACACCGTTGGAGCTTCTGATCTGCAGGTCCATTAGGTCCCATTGGTAGCTCATAAAGTAATTTGAGGCAACTAAGTAATAAATGTAAATTGAAAGTGTTCAATTTACTAACGGAAACAATATAATATATATTGATATATTATTATGAGAGAAATAAATAGTTGAAGAAATTTCAAATATAAATGTGAATTTGATTCATAGTAAATTTATAGGAATTTGAAAGAGTTCAAATATGAATTAATTAATTTAAGGCCAAAATTAATTTGGGCAATTAATTAATTCAATGCCGAAAATTAAATATGAGATATTTAATTGGTGACTAATTAATTAAAGAGTTAATTAATTGAAAATTAATCAATTATGGAAATAATTAATCGCTTATGGAAGTGATTAATCATTTATGGAAATGATCTAATCACTTATGGAAGTAATTAGTCATTTGTGGAAAGGATTCATCAATTATGGAATTGATTGATCATGGATTGATTAAATACGGAATAGATTAAATCATTTATGGAAATAATTGATTTAATGTGAATATTTTATTCATGGCCTTTCTCCTATAAATAGAACACTAGACCTAATGGTTTGGTAGCCCTCTTGCTCTTAGACTCACAAGACAAGACCCCAGAATTCTCTCTAACCTCCCTCTTAAAGAAAGACTCCCACAAGTCTTTTGCCTCCTAGACTTAGAGACATACCGGTGTAACCGCTATGGTTATTGTGTCTTTGAAGAAGAAAATTCCAACGAAGAAATCAAAAAGGGGCTGCTGCGTTTTTGTTCGTTGAAGCGTCGTTGCCGAAGAACGGTCAAGTCTACAACGAAGGTTTATAATTGTTCTTTCCCGTTTCTTTAGAAAAGCATGAAAATAAAAGTAGTTTTATTTTCTAGTTGTTTTCAGCATGTTTATAGCATTTTACAGTGGCTTTAAAGCATGTTTAAAGTTTGGTTTTGCCTTTTCTTAACGGTATTTTGATATTAATTAATATACAACGCAAGGTCCTATCGATGCGCTTCCGCTGCGCCGGGGCTTTCATCCCCTTCAATCGGCATCAGAGCCTTCGCTGTCCCTATTAATCGATATGAAAATTTGTGATAGGCTCTAATTGGTGGGATTTATGCATAATGTATGTTCGGTTTGCATTGAACTGTTTAGGTTAATTTTATGGCCATAGATTTTATTTTTATGTGATTTTGATCATGTAAGGGCCCGGTGTTTCGGGTATTTTATGTAAAATCGAGTCCTATGTAAGTCCGGGTCTAGAATAGATTTTTATGAGATGAAAATCAGAATAATCACGGCTGAAATCGGAGAGAAAATCGAAGAAAAGATGTTGTTTCTGCCCAGACGTAACAGCGTCGGGACGCTGTTCACAAAGTGTCTCGACGCTGTCTCAATACCGCAGGCGTTAAGATCAAACAAACCCGCAGCGTCAGGACGCTGCGTTGCAAGCGTCTCGACGTTGTCACAATGGCGGCGTGAATTAGGGCTTCAACAAGACGCGGTTCAACAGGTGGGCAGTCCGATTCGCTCGGTTCGGCTGGGCTAGGACCAATTTGGTCAGGTTAAGCTAGATTTTGACTTGATTCGTGATTTTGGAGACCGATTCGAGGCGGTTCGGGCCAGTTCGTGCTATCTAGACCAATTTTTGGAGCTGCAAAAGGATTTTAGGATAGAATTTAGCAATAATTATTGTAATTTAATACTTTATTTTATCCTAGGGGCTAAAATTAACCGGTTCAATTGCTATTTATATGCTTTATGGATGTCATATAGAATATTTCATCCCACCTTAGGTTATATACATGCTCATGCATTTATATATTATAAGTAGTTATAATGTATGTTTTAAATGCATGGAATTATTTTCATATTTTTTTTATATAAGTGTATATTAATTATATGAAAATAATAAAGCATGAAGCAAGTCATTACTTAGATTAAATATAAATAGTTATGTTTAATGTGATGAATGCAACATGCTTAATTGATTTTCTTGATTGACTTATAATTGTTATATTAAAAGAAAATCAATATTGCATGAAGCATGAAACATCCATAGTTATTAATATAATTGTTATATTATTTTTCATGCGATGCAAATAAGTATGGTTTAATTATTTAATTTGAATGAGATTGTTGAATGGATTAAACCCTAGATTCTTGATTATAGGATTAATCATTAAAAATTGAAATAGTTTTAATATTAATGATTAGAAACCGTCAATCTATAATCAAGAATTGCATGCAAACATAAGATCATAGGATAAATTGGATTAATTTTAAATTGTTTAAAAATTTATTAGACCTAGATCAGTTTCTAGTAGGATTAGAATTATTTCTTACTTAGAATTAAAAATAGTTTTAATTGACTAAGTAGGAAAAACATTGTTATGATTATAAGGGAACTCCACCGATTAAGTTCTGTCTAAGGCTGGGGGTATTTAAGTTGACGGTTTACGAAACACCTCCTACCTAGAAACTGACCCGGAATACCGGAGTTGAATTAATCGTAGTCAAATGTTAGCATGCAATGACACTAGGTTTGTTAAAAGAGTTTAATGCACCTAGGTTTGTTAAAAGAGTGCAATGACACTAGGTTTGTTAAAAGAGTTTAATGCACCTAGATCTATAGAGTAAAAACTTTACATTACTATGGTTATAAGGGAACTCTCTCAGTAAAGTTCTGTCTAAGGCTGGGGGTATGTAACGCCCCGACTTTTTGAAACCTAAAAAGACTGCCTAGGGACGTTACTATATGCATGAATGACGAAGTAGAACTACGAAGTAAAATTTTTCCTAGAAATTTAGAATGCATAAAATAGGTAAATAATTTTAGTAAAACAATTGTTTGGGATCCCAAGAAAACTTGTAAAAACATAAAATGTCTGAACGCCTCAAAATGCCCCAAAATAAATAAGGCTATGAATATTTACATAGAAAATTCAAATAACGAGGACTAAAATGCGGAAGTAAAAATATGCTGACACCGTCCACCATGGCACCACCAGCAAGTGCTCTTGATCAGTCGTAAAAAAATTTAAAATAAATAAAGAATGAGTATTAAAAATACTCAGTAAGTAACCCCTCTACCGGGGTTGGTTATGCAAACACAAACATTTATGAGAGGACCTAAACTTTGCTTTATAACAACTTTACATCTTGGCCATAACGCCTAACGTGACCCTACCACCACGAACTATATTGTGACCTTATCGCCACTAAAACTTTATCGTGACCATATCGCCACTTGTCACCATGGCCATATAGCCAAGTTTTGAAAATAGGTACTAAAATCATTATCTTGACCGTATCGCCAAATTTCCAGAAAAATTAATAAAAACATGTCTTGACCATATCGCCAAGTTTTCAAGAAAAATTATTTTAATTAATGTCTTGACCATATCACCAAGTTTTCAGTGATAAAATATTTAAGAACATTCGAACCATGAGTCACACATATGCAATGTAAGGTCCCCAACTAGCTTTATGATAATACAACATATGGAAATTCGCATTTCATTCGTATAACAATCCACAACAAATACGAAATTCCTAATTTACATGCTTAACATTCCACATACAAAACATACAAATTCTAGCAAATTCCACATAATCAATATCAACACAAGCGCCACAACTAAAACAGATCAACGCCCAACAATTTCACAATTAATCATGGCGTCTAACCATTTTTCAACTAAGCAAATAAAGTTCCAACGTGCAAATAGAGGAGCCACTTACCTTTACGCCGCCCTAACAAAGTGGTTCCTTTCTTTTCTGCCTAACCCTTGGTCCAACCCAAGTTGTTTATACTAAAAGCTACTTTTAGGCCTTAATAGGGCAATTGGAACCTAACATAAAGAAATTTCCAAAGGTTAGACTTGAACTATGGCATTTAAACTGAGTTTGAACAAGGTTTTTCGAACAATGATATCCACTGGAATTCACTCGAACAACCCAAAACATTGTTGGACAGTCCACCAAACCGCTCTAATCTTGCAGATCTAACGTCAAAACAGAGTGGGTATTTGAAACGGGCCAAGATTCAAGGGTTAGACCTAACAACAACCAAAAATATCAATACAAAATGTGAAAAATGAAACCAAAAACTCACGTTTCGGCTGAACGGCGGCTCAAAGAGGTTGGGTTCAGAGCGTGGTCGGCAACAGCGGCCGTTGGTTTGAAGCGGCGGCGACAGATCAGAGTAGCGACGGCAGATCGGGGGGGCGACGACAGATCGGAGCAGCGGTGGCAGCGCGACGAATCTGATCGGCGGCGGCTTGCTTCGTAACGAATCTGAGCAGCGGCGGTGGCTTGCTTCGTGGCAGCGGCGGATTTGGGCGTCACGACTAGCGGCGGCGTGGAGGTTACCGGAGAAGAAAGGGAGAGTTGGGCGGCAGTTGTGGCTGCGCAGACAAGAGAGAAAGAGTGAAGGATGAGAGAGAGAGCATGAGGTTAAGAGATACGGGGATGGGTCTTTCATTTTTTTTAAAGCCAACTAATCCTGATTCAGGGGGAGATTGGCGTGACTTTCTCCCCCCACCATTGTTGGGTTTTATGCCCTAAAACTCGTAGATAGTGAATGTAAGCAAATTGTATACTTGTTTTCAATAAAGTGTTATTGAGTTTCTACAATAAAGTGTTATTGTTAAATATTGCACAATTTGACCCAAATCCAATAAACTAAGATCCAAGGTTGTTTACATGTGACTTGAACTAGTATGTGGGGACATACGGGGATCGGTGTTCAAGTAACAACCTAAAAGGTCTATAGTACAGGGATAAGGCTTGGTATCTTATCCTGGTAACACTATGAGATACGACTCGCTTTGTATTCGATACAGACGTATTGATCCAAGGCGTCCATGTAGGAGACATGCGAGCGGGGGTATCCTATGCAATGAGTTTGCATAAGACCGGACCACGAAATAGTCAACCATTAGTTATAACACCGTTAACTAGTTAGGTTACTATTTCAATAGGATGACCTAGGTAACTCAGTCTTAATCCTGAGTGTGTCATGAACTCCTTCTCATGAGGGATTGTCCTTTGATTAGCATGGGTGAGAGTGGCCAATACGCCGACTCAATATGCCTTCCTTTTTGGGGACAAGACCGAGTGGGAGACTGGGGACATGACAACACAAGAAGGAATTCACTCCTTCCGGCTTCTAGGAGAAGTAGATGAGTGTTCCCTTAAGTGGTGACTCCGGGACTTGAACAAAGGGATCCCGTCCTCTCACTAGCCCGAGAGGGCTTTCTGTTTAATGGTTGGACCATAAACAGGTTGTTCATTAGAGGAGCGCTGGTACTTAAGGAGACAGATGTAACACAGGGGTAAAACGGTAATTTGACCCAGCTGTGATTACGGACACTCGTGAAGGATTGACTTACCGGCATAGGTCTACATCCATGGACACAGAAATATTCTACAGTGACAAGAGTTTAGTTGTGGGTCTTTAGTGGAATGACCCACAGTTAATGAATATTAGTTAACTTGATTAATGAGTTTAATCAGTCAACCTCATATCATTGGAGCTTCTGATCTGTAGGTCCATTAGGTCCCCCTTCTAGCTCGTAAAGAGTAATTAGGAACAAATATATCTTGAGAGAATTTGAATAGTTCAAATTCATATTGGGAATTAAGTTAATTGTATGAGATACAAATTAATATAATGTATAGTGATGCATTAAAATATAAAGTCTAATTTGAAATTAAACTTTATTATATTGAGAGATTGATATATTTGAAAGAGTTCAAATATATGTCTAATTAAATATATGGTATTTAATTAGAAGATGAATTAATTAATTATTCAATTTAGTTTAAATTAAATGAGATTTAATTAAACTATAGTCTGTGAGGGAATTATTAGAATATGATTCTAATATGATTTTAATATGTAATTAATAGAATATGGGAGATATTTAATTAATTGTAAAATTAATTAATTAATTGATTAGTTTAATTGAATTAATTAAATGTGATTTAATTAAGTTTAATTAAAATATATTATGTGAGGAAATTACATTTAAATAAGATTTAAATGTGCATGAGATTAATTAATTAATTAACATTTAATTAATTAATATGATTAGTTAATTATCATTTAATTAATTTATTTAATCAATTAATTAATTGATCTTGATCTAACGGTCAAGATTGTTTTCTAACCTCACATTAGGGTTTCCTCTCTTATAAAAGGAAAGGTTATGAGAACCCTAGTCCTAAGGTCTCATTCTAGCCTCCCTTTTATTCTCTCAACAAAAGAGTTCTATTTTTCTCTCTAAAGAGTTTTTCCCATTCAAGATTAGGTAGTCCCACAACTATGTTCCTAATCTCAGAGTTATAGCGGGGAAGATCAAATGGGGGTGTTCTTCGTTGTTGCAGAGCAATCAAGAATCATCCGTTGAAGTATTCAGAGTCGTCAACGGAGGTATGTTTTTTAACCGCTTAACCTTTTGCCAATGTATTGGTATTTTGTAGAACAAAATTAATTTACGAACGGTCCAATTGCTTCCGCTGTAACGGAATTGGGAATTCCAATCTTTGAATCACCCAGTTTTGACTTCTTTTTTTTTTTTTTGTTGCTACAGGGTATTTAAGTTGACGGTTTACGGAACACCTCCTACCTGGGAACTGACCCGAACCTTGAGTTGAATTAACCATAGTCATGTCGACTTGCAATATTGTTGGGTTTATTAAAGGAGTTTAATTCACCTAAAACATTGCGGTTGAATCCTTTCCATAATTGTTATAATAGGATTAGAATGACTTAGCCGAATTTTATCTAAGTTAAATAACCCTAAATAAACCTTAGGACATTTTCAGTGGGAGGAAAATTACAAAACGAGATTTAAATCAAGTTTTGCTCCTACGTCTCTATATTCACAACATGAGGTTCATGCTCGGCTTCATGTCGCCTTAGGAGCGGCCTCCCTACGGAAAGTGTTTGCATGGATCAATAACAAGGTGAATGGGAAAAATGTCTAAAGTAAGTGGGAGCGGGACACGTGTCAACGTATCCCTCGATCTTCGCTCCTAGTTCACACCATGAGAGTCCTATGATCCGCATGCGTGTTGTCCTGGCGCAACCATCCCTTCAGAGAGCCTGAACATAGGATTTGGAACACCGTGAACTCCTAAATAGGATGGGGACTCTTAGGCTAATTACCAACAGTTGTCTTACCCTTCGGTAGCCTGTTGGTGCGTGCCTCTGAGATCTGAAAGTGGGAGGGTTACAGTTACGAGAGGATGAGTTAAATGTGTTAACAAATCTTTGACCGAACAACGGTGGCTAATGTCTATAAGAATATGAGTTATTCTGGAATTAGAATTAGCTGAGAAATGTCTCATTTCAGAGGAGGAGTAGTTGACCACCCTTCGGTGGTTGATATTCTAAACCTCTAAAACATCGTTGCAAAACTAAATCAATAGTTTTAGGGTTTTGTGATTGGTTGTTTTGCTAAATTGATTGGATTGTGTGCAATTGTTTGCTTGTATGATGGGTCAAGGCAAAGATAACTAATACGATCATTGTTTGTTTAATTTCAGCAATGTCTTCCTCAATAGTCTCTCTGCTTAAAAATGAGAAATTAACCGACAAAAATTACGCTACGTGGAAATTAAACCTGAATACGATTCTTGTTGTCGATGATCTGCGGTTCGTCTTAACGGAGGATTGATAAAGCTCGCGTGGAAATCCCAAGCAATTAAGGATGCTTATGACCGCTGGACAAAGGCCAATGATAAAGCTCGCGTCTATATCCTAGCCAGCTTATCTGAAGTTTTGGCTAAGAGACATGAAGACATGGTCACAGCGAGGGAGATTATGAACTCTCTCCAGGAGATGTTTGGACAACCGTCCTACCAACTCCACCATGACGCTCTCAAGTACGTTTATACCTGCCGCAGGAAAGAGGGCACATCTGTTCGAGAACATGTCCTGGATATGATGTCCAATTCAACGTGGCAGAAGCAAACGGGGCGGTCATAGATGAGCGAAGTAAGGTTGCATTCATCTTAGAATCTCTTCCGAAGAGTTTTCTACAATTTTGAAGCAATGCTGATAACTGCCCAAAAGGTAGTTATTTGGGCCTCATTTCTATCATGATTTGTGTGTCTTTTGTGCTTAATAGGGTTGCTTTTAGAGAGATATTATATGTTTTAACCCATTTGGAAGAATGGAAGCTTTGGAGATTATTTTGTGCAGAATATGTTGCTGGGCGACCTGAAGGAGCAAACTCTGTGCTGGAGCAAAGCTGGGAGTAAAAACTGCCACGTCACAGCTCGTTAGCCAATTTAATGAACCGAATTCTGTTGAGTTATTTTCGGGATAAAGGAGCAAGGAGAGCCATCCACGTGTCTAAGTCAACCTAATTCAAGCCTTCCTCAACTCTATAAAAGGAAGTAGCCGCCCAAGTCAAAGTCATTCCATTTTTGGGAGAAAACATTCCATTCTCGGGACGTTCCTTCCACCTTTGGGAGCCGAATAGAGGAGAGAGATTGGAGACCACCTAGAAGACCATCATTGCAAGCTGACCGAGGAGATTAGTATTTCCTTTTATTATATTGTAATTATGGACATGCCTACTCAGATTGTAGCGTGCGTCTCCATGCATATTATGAACTAAGTAGCTTAGGCGTTGGTTAGGATCATTGTGATTGTCGTGCTTAACTTTAGTAATATAAATTGATTACTACATCTTGATTAATTGTTGTGTTCATTTCTATTTTATGCTCGCTTGGCCAGCCGGTATGAATACCTCTCTCTAGTTTCAGGGATGATTTAGAGAGTGTGTGGCGATTAATCACACTACGATCATTGTGTATTGGTGAACGCCAGTGACTGAGCTAGGGATAGCCAGTTGCCTAGTGCTTGATCGGTCGTACTTCATTGGGGTTGAAACACATTCCAAAAAATCCGGAGTTCCGGGAGGAATCCGCTAATAATACTGCGAGAGTTTGCATGATCAATAATATTGCTAGAGCATCTTTTAAAACAATTACTAAATCCTGACCAGCGCCTGTTTCTAATCTGTCTGCCTATTTGTTTATTCTTTGTTCTGGCATTTCTTTTGCTTCAGCATTATTCTTATAAAAACCAATCATTTTTACCATCTTTGAAACCATTAAAGAATTATACAAAATAGATAAAGTGGAAGCTAGTTCAGGCCTTGGATTGATAATACTTATTACTTGCTGCGGACTGTGTATACTTGCACAGAGTTCTAGAGTCCTTTTATACCATATTTTTACTCACTCTAGGAGCCCAACAAGTTTTTGGCGCCGTTGTAGGGGAATTGAATAAGTTTTTATCTGATCTGTTTTGTGTATGTGTTTTAGTGGTTTGGTGCTAGAACTTTTTTATTGTTTCTTTTGTTTTTACAAGCGTGAGTTTGGTGCATGAGTGATCCGTCTGGGGTGAGGTTCGAGCTTGATCCAGAAATCGAGAGAACATTCAGGATAAGAAGGAGAGAGCAGCGTAGACAGCAAAATCAAATGGCTGACGTGCCGCGTCCCCCGCAGGGTCCAGAAGATCCAGCTGATCCCCAGCAGAATCGTGTGCTGCAGCAAAACCCGCCGCTGGAGCAAAATGAGCAGCAAAATAATCAGGCTGAGAATCCTATCTTGGTAGCGAACGATAGGACTAGAGCCATTCGAGCATATGCTTTTCCAATGTTTGATGAGTTGAATCCATGGATTGCACGTCCTCAAATTCAAGCAGCAAATTTTGAAATGAAACCGGTAATGTTTCAGATGTTGCAAACCGTGGGTCAATTCCATGGTTTGTCATCTGAAGACCCTCATTTACATCTTAAGTCTTTTCTAGGAGTTAGTGATTCTTTTGTAATTCAAGGAGTGCCTAGAGATGCTCTTAGATTAACTTTGTTCCCGTATTCTCTTAGGGATGGAGCGAAGGCGTGGTTAAATTCTTTTGCTCCAGGATCAATTAGGACATGGGATGAGTTAGCTGAAAAATTTTTGAGTAAATATTTCCCACCTAGAAATGCTAAATTAAGGAGTGAAATAGTAGGGTTTAGGCAACTTGAAGATGAGACTTTTAGTGAGGCTTGGGAGAGGTTTAAGAAGCTTTTGCGAAAGTGTCCCCACCATGGCTTACCACATTGTATCCAAATGTAAACATTTTACAATGGATTGAACGCAATAACTCAAGGTATGGTCGATGCTTCGGCTGGAGGGGCCCTTTTGGCAAAAACTTTTAACGAAGCCTATGAAATTTTAGAAAGAATATCTACTAATAGTTGTCAGTGGTCGGATGTTAGAGGCACAAATAAAAATGTTAAAAGTGTATTAGAAGTTGATGGTGTGTCCACCATTAGGGCTGATCTTGCAATGATTGCTAACGCTCTTAAGAATGTGACAGTGATTAGTCATCAGCAGCCGCCAGTTGTGGAGCCTGCTGCAGTGGTGAACCAAGTTGCAGAGGAAGCTTGTGTCTATTGTGGTGAAGATCACAACTACGAGTTTTGCCCCAGCAATCCAGCTTCCGTGTTTTTTGTAGGTAATCAGAGGAATAACCCTTATTCTAACTTTTATAATCCAGGTTGGCGCAACCACCCCAACTTCGCGTGGGGAGGACAAGGGAGTAATGTGCAAACACAGCAAAAGGTGAACCAGCCGGGATCTGTTAAAACACAAGTATTGCCCCAGCAAAATAAGCAGGCTTTGCCCCAGCAAAATTCGAGAAATTCTCTCGAGGCAATGATGAAAGAATTTATGGCTCGTACAGACGCCGTAATTCAAAGTAATCAAGCTTCAATGAGAGCCCTTGAATTGCAAGTGGGTCAGCTAGCCAATGAGCTGAAGGCAAGGCCTCAAGGGAAACTTCCTTCAGATACGGAACACCTTAGAAGGGAAGGTAAGGAGGATGTAAAGGCAGTGACTCTTAGGAGTGGTAAGCCACTGGAAGAAAGAATAGAGCCTAGTAAAACCCAAGCTGTAGAAAAAAATGGTGATAAAAATGTTGTTGAGAAAGAGTTGGAGACTGGTCAGGGTGCTGGAGGCACCAATAAAGATGCTGGAGCATCTGGTTCTGTTCCAGATGTGGAACCACCTTATGTGCCGCCCCCACCTTATGTACCACCTCTACGTTTTCCACAAAGGCAAAAGCCTAGGAATCAGGATGGTCAATTTAAAAAGTTTTTAGAGATTCTTAAGCAATTGCATATAAATATCCCCTTAGTAGAAGCTATAGAGCAAATGCCTAATTATGCTAAATTTCTTAAGGATATTTTAACTAAAAAGAAAAGGTTAGGTGAGTTTGAAACTGTATCTCTTACTGAGGAATGTAGTGCTAGTCTTCAAAATGGGCTACCACCCAAGGCTAAGGATCCAGGATCATTCACTATACCTGTGTCTATAGGTGGAAAAGAGTTAGGTAGAGCACTCTGTGATTTAGGTGCAAGCATTAACCTTATGCCTCTTTCGGTCTATCGGAAGCTAGGTATTGGTGAAGCTAGACCTACCACAGTCACACTCCAACTGGCTGATAGGTCTATCACATATCCAGAGGGTAAAATTGAGGATGTCTTAGTGAAAGTGGATAAATTCATATTTCCTGTTGATTTCATTATTTTAGACTATGAGGCTGACAAAGATGTCCCAATTATTCTAGGACGTCCATTTTTGGCTACTGGTAGGGCGTTAATAGATGTTCAAAAAGGGGAATTAACAATGAGAGTCTATAATGAGGAAGTAAAATTTAATGTGTTTAAGGCCATTAAGTATCCAGACGAGATGGAAGATTGCTCTTTCATTAAGATTCTGGAGAGCACAATTTTTGAGACAGCAATTCGGGATTCGGCAAATAAGCATTTGGAAAATCATGGAGAGGTTAGTGTAGAAGATTTAGAGGTTTGTGCTTTAGAAAGAAAAAATGAAAAAGAATTGTTTAGGTGTGAGGATGTTTTTGAGTCTTTAGATTTAGATCAAAGAAAGGCTCCCCCGATTAAGCCATCCCTGATTGAGGCACCTACTTTAGATTTGAAGCTCTTGCCGGATCATCTAAAGTATGTGTATCTTGGGGAAGGTGAGATGTTGCCTATTATTGTTGCATCAGATTTAATGCCGGAGCATGAGGAGGCCTTAATAAAATTGCTGCAGCAATACCGCAAGGCTATTGGTTGGACATTGGCTGACATTCAGGGGATTAGCCCATCTTTTTGTATGCACAAGATCACTCTAGAGGAGGGATCCTTTAGGAGTATTGAGCAATAAAGAAGGCTTAACTCTGCAATGAAAGAAGTGGTTAAAAATGAGGTGATTAAATGGTTGGATGCTGGCATCATTTATCCAATTGCAGACAGCAATTGGGTAAGCCCTGTCCAATGTGTTCCTAAGAAAGGAGGTGTCACTGTGGTGAGCAATAAAGACAATGAGTTGATCCCAACTAGGACAGTAACTGGCTGGAGGGTTTGCATGGATTACAGGAGGCTTAATAAAGCCACCCGTAAGGACCACTTCCCTCCGCCATTTATTGACCAGATGTTGGATAGATTGGCTGGTCAGGCCTACTACTGTTTCTTGGATGGTTATTCTGGATATAACCAGATCACTATTGCTCTTGAGGATCAGGAAAAAACCACTTTCACCTGCCCTTATGGGACGTTTGCTTTCAGGCGAATGCCTTTTGGCCTTTGCAATGCTCCAACAACATTTCAGCGGTGTATGTTAGCAATTTTTTCTGATATGATTGAGTCCACTGTTGAGGTATTCATGGACGATTTTTCAGTTTTTGGAGGGTCTTTTCAGAGTTGTTTAGATAATTTAGGTCAGGTGTTAAAAAGATGTGAGGATACCCATCTAGTTCTCAATTGGGAGAAATGCCACTTCATGGTGAAGGAGGGCATAGTGTTAGGTCATAGGATTTCTAAGAATGGTCTAGAAGTTGATAGAGCAAAAGTTGAGGTTATTGAAAGATTAGAACCACCGAATTCAGTGAAGGGGATTCGGAGTTTTTTAGGTCATGCTGGATTTTATAGAAGGTTCATAAAGGATTTTTCAAAAATCAGTAAACCTCTTTGTAACTTATTGTGTACTGATCATGTTTTTGACTTTGATGCAGATTGTAGGAAGGCTTTTGAAGCATTGAAGGCTGCTTTAATCTCAGCACCCATTCTTTGTGCACCTAATTGGAATTTACCATTTGAGGTAATGTGCGATGCGAGTGATGCTGCAGTAGGTGCTATGCTGGGGCAAAAGCAGGGCAAATTTATTCATCCTATATATTATGCAAGCAAGGTTTTAGATGAGGCACAAGTCAACTACACAACTACTGAAAAGGAGTTGTTAGCTGTGGTGTTTGCCTTCGAGAAATTCCGGCCATATTTGGTTGGATCCAAAGTCACGGTGTTCACAGATCATGCAGCAATAAGGTATTTAATGACTAAGAAAGATGCAAAGCCTAGACTAATTCGTTGGGTTTTATTATTGCAGGAGTTCGACTTGGAGATAAAGGATAAGAAGGGATCAGAGAATGTCATTGCAGATCATTTGTCTCGTCTTGATCCATCATCATCTTTGCTGAAGCAATCTGCCATTTTAGATGATTTTCCGGATGAACAGCTCTTTGCTGTTCAAGTAAAGGTAGTCAGGGATCTCCCTTGGTATGCTGATATTGCTAACTTTTTGGTGAAGGGAGTCACTCCTATTGACATGGATTGGAGGCAGAAGAAAAAGTTTAAGCATGATGCAAAATTTTTCTATTGGGATGAGCCATTTATGTATAAGCAATGCTCTGATGGTATTATTCGTAGGTGTGTTTCAGGTGATGAAGCAAAGGAAATCCTGGAGTAATGTCACTCTTCGCCGTATGGAGGCCATTTTAGCGGTCAGAGGACAGCTATGAGGATTTTGCATTGTGGATTCTTCTGGCCTACCTTGTTTAAGGACGCCCATTGGTTCTACAAGCAATGTGATGCTTGCCAAAGGAGAGGAAACTTAGGGCCTAGAGATGAAATGCCTCTTACTTACATTTTAGAAGTTGAATTATTCGATGTATGGGGTATTGATTTTATGGGGCCATTTCCCCCTTCTAATGGCAATGTTTTTATCTTATTGGCAGTAGATTATTTGTCCAAGTGGGTGAAGGCCATTGCATGCCATCAGAGTGATGCCAAGACGGTTTCAAGGTTTCTCCAATCGCACATCTTTGCGCGGTTTGGGACACTTAGAGCTCTAATAAGTGATGAGGGTACACATTTTGTTAATAATATCTTAACTAAGCTTTTAGCTAAGTATGGAATCAAGCATAGGATAGCTACCCCTATCACCCACAGGCTAATGGTTAGGCTGAAATAAGTAATAGGGAAATTAAATCAATTCTAGAAAAAGTAGTCCATCCATCTAGGAAGGATTGGTCTTTTAGGTTGGATGAGGCTCTTTGGGCTTATAGGACAGCCTATAAGACTCCTCTAGGTATGTATCCCTATCGGTTAGTATATGGAAAAGCTTGTCATTTACCATTAGAGCTAGAGCATAAAACGTTTTGGGCTTTGAAAAAATTAAATTTTGATCTGAGTCGTGCGGGAGCAATAAGAATGCTGTAGCTTAACGAATTGGAGGAATTTCGCCAATTTTCTTATGAGAATGCGAAAATGTATAAAGAAAAGACTAAGTTGTGGCATGACAAGAAAATTAAGCCTAAAGAGTTTGTCAAAGGTCAAAAAGTTTTGCTTTATAATTCTAGATTGAAATTGTTTCTTGGGAAACTAAAGTCCAAATGGTCAGGTCCGTTTGTGGTGATTGAGGTTTACCCCCATGGAGCGATTACTTTGCAAGATGAAAAAGATGGAAGAGTATTCAAGGTGAATGGACAGCGTGTCAAGCATTATTGGGGAGAGGAGTTTCAGTCGAAATATCCTTCCTTAGAGCTGGTTGATGATTGAGTGAGCATGATTTTTGCGGGAGCAGTTCGCAGAGCAAAATTTTGAGCTCCCAGAATTTGTTATGATTTTATTTTCGTTGTTATGATTTGGTTTAATTTTAATTTTAATTGTAGTAGATTTGATTGCTTTAAATTCTGCAAGATTTATCTCTATTTGTAGTTATTTTTAATTCCGTAGATTTTAATTTATTTTCGCTAGATAGTTTATTTAATTTGATTAGTTTAGATTCGAGTTGGTTGAGTTTTATTTTCTGATTAGATTTAATTATATTCTAAATTCTGTATTTATTATTTGAATTTCTGTTTAGGTTTAGATTTAATAAAGATTTTCTTGATTTATTTGGCTTCGAATAAAAATAAAAGATAAGATTTGATTTGAGCGGTTAAATTTGAATTTCTTGATTTGATTTTGTATCCGAGATTTTTCTGGAAAATAATCTTGTGTTCAGAAGGATGTTGCGGCAAAGTTATGGCTGAAGGAAATCTTCCGTCCGGATGGAAAAGGTTGTTGTGAATTAATTACTTTTATCGTTTGATTTTGAATTTTCTGTGGGCAGGTAAATTGCATGGATGCTGCCACGTGTCGCGCAGGGATAATCCAACGGTTTAGCCGTTGACAGCACACAATTATTTACCATGGGCGATTGGAATTCAAGATTTTACCGTTGATGGATTTAATTTTCAGATTTGCATGAGATTTAAACGGTAATTCCATTTAATGAGGGCAAAATCTTTCAGTTATGATTTGATTTGCTGAAGCCCTACTTAGCCTTCGGTAAGTTCTTCTCATTTCATCTTCTTGTTCGTCCCTTGCCATTTGTATTCTTTTTCTTTTTTTGTGTGCTGTAAAAATTCCTTTGAGTCTTCAATGGCTAAAACGAGAGCAAGAAAAGAGAGAGATAATGAGGAAGAGGAGGTACCCGTGACCCCCGAAGCACCGAAAGTAAAGGCAAAGAAGAAGAAGACACCAGAAGAAAAAGAAGCTAAAAGAAGAAGAAAACAACAGAGGACTGAAGATCAAGAAGTTGCTCAGAAAGCGGTGGAGGATGTTATTGCGGAAGAAGATCCGAAAGAACCAGAAGGACGGAATCAAGAGCAGTCTGAGCCAGGAGTTGCGGATACAGAGGGAGTTCGAGAAGAAAATGCAGAGGAAGTTCGAAAAGAAAATACAGAGGAAGTTCAAGAAAAGCAGGCCGAGGATGTGCAAGAAGAACAGACAGAGGTTGCGCCTGAAGAAGTTACTGAGCAAGAACAGGAGGCTCGTGTGGAGGTGATTATGTCGGAAGTGCCCAAACGCCGCCGTATAAAGCAAAAAGCGGGCCGTGTTAAGGTAGTCCGAGCGGATACCCCCTCACCTCCAGCTACTGATTCTGAAAGAGAGAATGCTGAGAAAGAAGAGCTTGAGAAGAAGGAGGCTGAGGATAAAGCAAGAGAGGAAGCAGAGAAAAAGGCTGAAGAAGAAAGATTGCGCAAGCAAAGGGCAGACAGGGGCAAGAGTGTTGCTGCGGCATCGGAGGAACCTGATGAAATAGAAGAGTCACAATTGCCGTATGATCGCTTTGTCAACAATCTTGCCAGAGCAAAATATGCAGAGTTGCTGAAAAGAGACTTCCTGTTTGAGAGGGGATTTAGTGGTGATCTTCCACATTTTCTGAGGACCGGTATTGCAAACCACGGTTGGGAACGGTTTTGTTCAAAGCCTGAATCTGTGAACGCGCAGTTAGTGCGTGAATTCTATGCAAATATTGACAAAGAAGAGGGTTTCCTAGCGATTGTTCGAGGTATTGAGGTCGACTGGAGTCCTGGTGCTATTAATGCACTGTATAACCTTCAAAATTTCCCCCACGCAGCATATAATGAGATGGCTGTAGCGCCATCCAATGAGCAGCTGAGTGACGCTGTGAGGGAAGTTGGTATTGAAGGGGCGCAGTGGCGGCTTTCGAAAACAGAGAAGAGGACGTTCCAGTCAGCCTATTTGAAGAGGGAAGCAAATACTTGGATGGGATTTATCAAACAAAGGCTGCTTCCAACGACTCATGACTCGACGATTTCTAGGGAACGAGTGCTTCTGGCTTTCGCTATTTTGAGGTCTCTCAGTATTGATGTGGGAAAAATTATTGCTGATGAAATATCTGGTTGTTGGAAGAAGAAAGTGGGAAAGCTGTTTTTCCCGAATACCATTACCATGCTCTGCAAGCGAGCAGGGGTTCCAGAGAATGAAGGAGATGTGATATTATTTGACAAGGGAATCATTGACACGCCCAACTTGGTGCGGCTTCAGCGTACGCAAGAGGCACGTCAGGGTGGGCTGGTCTACGACATCAACACGATTTTAGAACAACTCGCACTTTCGGCCAGCAGGCAGGAGTTTGCCGAGAGGCAAGCTTTAACCTTTTGGAACTATGTTAGAACTCGTGATGCCAATCTGAAGAAGGCGCTGCAGGAGAATTTTTCCAAACCATTTCTTGCCCTTCCAGCATTCCCTGAAGATTTATTGAATCCCTGGATTCCGCCACCGCCTGTCGAGAGAGAAGGAGATGGAGAAGAAGATCCTGGTCAGGAGGATTGAAGAAGGGAAATTTGGGCGAGCAAACTTTTTGATGAATTAATTTTGTTGCTCGAGCATTTCTGACCACATCTTTTTCTATGTTTTCTTGAATTGTTCTGTTTTTTTTTTTAATTTTTCTGATGCTAAAAAAATATATCTGCTTATGTAATTTCTTTTTCTATGCTTTTAATGAAATTTCCGAAGTTATTTCTGTTCCATAAGCGTTGAGTAACTCTAACTTAACTAATTCTCTTTCTGAATTTTTGAAGCTTGGACTGGCTAAGCTTAATTAGATCAAGGTATTCTGATCTCCAGAAACCTTTTGCTTGAGCATTTTCTCTGGCCTGGTCGTTGCTGCGACAAAGAAAATTCTGGAGGTCGTGTTGACTTATGTGATCCACTTTAAGCTTAGGTCTAGTCCCACGCTTAGTTTTAAAATTCAGATAGAAAAATTTAAGTTTGGGGGTATAATTGCAAAACTGATAATTCATTGGGGACAATGAATAATTCAAGTTTGGGGGACTTTTTGCTACTCCAATTGTTTTGCTCGAGCATTCCTCTCCTTCATTAAATAATTTGTTAGGTTATTGAGTAACCGGGGACATTTGTGATACCCACAGTTTGTCTTCGCGTCAAAAAGTAACCTAGGAAATGTGAAAAATGATGAAAACTTATTTGCTGGAAAAAGTGATTGTTGAAAATTTTGCTGAGAAAATTCATGGAGCAAAAGTTTTGAAGGATGATTGATAGTCCAGCAGGTTTTCTGTCTCCCAGAACTTAGGTGAGCTTCATCATAAAATGTTGCCATTCTGAGGGGCAAAAGATGGAATAACTAAGGATTTTTTAGCTTAGCAAAGAGTATTTAGCCTAATTGGTGATGAGTTGAGGCAAGGGTATACTGCACCATAAAGTGGGTCATCTCGTGCTTAAGAGCTTATGACTGTAGGACTGCTTTAAGTCTGAAAAATGAAAATATAAACCCCTGAAATATGTGTTCAAATATGTCTGATATTAGAGCTAGGTTGTGGCAAGTTCTTACAATTGAGTTAAAAGTGGTGATTATTTGTCCATGCCGGAAGAATTATTTTGCTAAAGCCGAGCTTGGTTTTGCAGAATGCTCAGGTAAAGGTTGAAGGTGGTGATGGATTATCTGTTTTGATTAAGCTATGCTTTGTCTAACGTTTTGAATTCTTGAAGGGAAGGTTGGTTAGTATTGCTCGGAACGCGCAATAGTTCAAGTTTGGGGGTGTGATAACTGCCCAAAAGGTAGTTATTTAGGCCTCATTTCTATCATGATTTGTGTGTCTTTTGTGCTTAATAGGGTTGCTTTTAGAGAGATATTATATGTTTTAACCCATTTGGAAGAATGGAAGCTTTGGAGATTATTTTGTGCAGAATATGTTGCTGGGCGACCTGAGGGAGCAAACTCTGTGCTAGAGCAAAGCTGGGAGTGAAAACTGCCACGTCACAGCTCGTTAGCCAATTTAATGAACCGAATTCTGTTGAGTTATTTTCGGGATAAAGGAGCAAGGAGAGCCATCCACGTGTCTAAGTCAACCTAATTCAAGTCTTCCTCAACTCTATAAAAGGAAGTAGCCGCCCAAGTCAAAGTCATTCCATTTTTGGGAGAAAACATTCCATTCTCGGGACGTTCCTTCCACCTTTGGGAGCCGAATAGAGGAGAGAGATTGGAGACCACCTAGAAGACCATCATTGCAAGCTGATCGAGGAGATTAGTATTTCCTTTTATTATCTTGTAATTATGGACATGCCTACTCAGATTGTAGCGTGTGTCTCCATGCATATTATGAACTAAGTAGCTTAGGCGTTGGTTAGGATCAATGTGATTGTCGTGCTTAACTTTAGTAATATAAATTGATTACTGCATCTTGATTAATTGTTGTGTTCATTTCTATTTTATGCCCGCTTGGCCAGCCGGTATGAATACCTCTCTCTAGTTTCAGGGATGATTTAGAGAGTGTGTGGCGATTAATCACACTACGATCATTGTGTATTGGTGAACGCCAGTGACTGAGCTAGGGATAGCCAGTTGCCTAGTGCTTGATCGGTCGTACTTCATTGGGGTTGAAACACATTCCAAAAAATCCGGAGTTCCGGGAGGAATTCGCTAATAATACTGCGAGAGTTTGCATGATCAATAATATTGCTAGAGTATCTTTTAAAACAATTACTAAATCCTGACCAGCGCCTGTTTCTAATCTGTCTGCCTATTTGTTTATTCTTTGTTCTGGCATTTCTTTTGCTTCAGCATTATTCTTATAAAAACCAATCATTTTTACCATCTTTGAAACCATTAAAGAATTATACAAAATAGATAAAGTGGAAGCTAGTTCAGGCCTTGGATTGATAATACTTGCTGCGGACTGTGTATACTTACACAGAGTTCTAGAGTCCTTTTATACCATATTTTTACTCACTCTAGGAGCCCAACATAGCTCGTAAAGAGACTTGAGGCAATTAAGTATAAATTGTAAATTGAAAGTGTTCAATTTATTTAGGGGAATCATATAATGTATATTGATACATTATAATATAAAGTTTATGAAACTTTATAATATAATTTTTGAATTAGTTTCAAAATTATTTCTTGAGAGAAAATATTTGAAAGAGTTCAAATAATTAATATGAATTGGATTCATATTAATTTAAATAATTTAATAAAATCCCTTAGATTAAATATGTGATATTTAATTGGGTAATTAATTAATTATGGAATTAATTAATTATTTATTAAAATTTGATATGAATAAGATAATAGATTTGATCTTATTAGGAAAAGGTCTTGGCCTTTACCTATAAATAGGACCCCTGGGGTGGGGTGAAAGGCATCACATTCATTCTACGTCTCTGAGAGATCTCTCCTAAAAGACTCCCACCAGTCTCCTGCCTCCAATAGTCTCAAAGATATACCGGTGTAACCAATTGGTGGTGTTCGCACAACAAGGTTGCTGAGTTTTCGATCTCACAAGCAAGAAAAGGCGAATCGATCAAGGCTTCCTACGAAAGTGAGTTTCCTTGAAAACCTTGATCACTAGGATCATCTAGATTAGATATCGGTAATTATTAAGCATGTTTATAGCCGCTTTACAGCAAGTTAAATATGTTTTTATTGTTGTATACTTTTGCAAATTGTATTGGTATTTCAATTAGAATCAAAGACTCTGAGTAGGTTCTTTCCACGCGTCCTCTTCTTCTGCTGCTCCAAGGGCTCTCATCTCTTCAATTGGTATCAGAGTCAACTCTGTTGTTCTTGATTTTAAATTGAAATTTGCAATTTGTTTATTGTGGGATTTATGCATTTGTGAATGTTATGGTTTGCGTATAAATGGTTTCGATTAAATTGGCCATAGATTTACGTTTCTTGAATGGTTCAATGTAAAGGCCCCTGCATTTTTTGGCATAATTTGTAAACTAATTATCCTCTGTAAGTCCGGGTCTAGAATAGGGTATTTTATGATGAAGATCGAAGAAAAACACGTCCAAAATAGAGGCCAAACGTGAAGAACAGCCACTAGAATTCCCAGATTTTGTCTTCAGACGCAACAGCGTCGTGACCCTGTTCATCGCGCATCTCGCCGCTATCACGATTTCGCGAAGCGGAGATCTACGATCGCATAAGCGTCACGACTCTATCTTCACAACGTCTCGACGCTGACGCGATTTCATGCGGCGTACGGTTAGGGTTTCATGAGGAACGGCTGATGGATTTTTGCGGTCCGGTTCGCTGGTCTGGGGTCGGTTTAGCCTGGTCCACCCGGTTCAAGCTTGGTTTTGCGTTTTGGGGTCCAGTTCGAGGCGGTTCGGGTCGGTTCGTGCGGTCTAGCCCGATTCTGAAGCTGAAGTAGGATATTTTTAGGATAAAATAACTTAAATTATTGTAATGTATGTGTTTATGTATGTTATAATTAGATTATAATATATGATTGAAATGCATGGTTTATTTTCATGAGATGTTTAATATATAGTTGAGCTATATTAAAATCATGAAAAATGGAATAGCATGATGCATGAAATTACTTAGTTAAATATTCAAACAAAAAAAAAATTACTTAGTTAAATATAAAGAGTTATATTTGATAAGTTGTTTGCAGCATGCTACTTTGATTTACCTTGATTGGCAATAATATAATCGTTATAATTATTTAATAAGGAAATCAAAGTTGCTTTGAGCATGAAACATCCATAGCTTAATATAATTGTTATATTAAATTCATGCAATGCAATCCAATATATATAGTTTTATTATATTAACTTGAATATGATTGTTAGTATGCATGATTATAGGGCTAATCATTAAAATTTGAATAGTTTAAAATTAATGATTAGAAACCGTCAATCTATAATCAAGATATGCATGCAAACATAGGACTATATGTATATATTAATTAATTTTAATGAGTTAAAATTAATTAGACCTAAGGTCATATTCTAATAGGATTAGAATTCCTTACATAGCTTAAAATAGTTTTAACCAACTAAGTAGGACAAGCATTACTATGATTATAAGGGAACTCTACCGGTAAGATTCTGGCTAAGGTTGGGGGTACTTAAGTTGACGGTTTACGAAAGACCTCCTACCTGGGAACTAACCCGGAATACCAGAGTTGAATTAATCGTAGCTTAATGTTAGAAGATGGTCACTAGGTTAATTAAATCTATTTAATACACCTAGAAACTAGATCTTATTATAATAGTTATAATAGGATTAGACTTAGATAAATTGAATTAGCCGGATTTATCTAGGTTAACAAACCCTAAAACATACAGTAGGTCACTTTAGTGGGAGGAAAAATCAAGACTTGATTTAAATCGTGTTTTTATTCCTACGTCCCTATATTCACAACGTGAGATTCATGCTCGGCTTTATGTCGTTTAAGCGCGGCCTCCCTTCAGAAAGTGTTTGCATGGGTCAATAACAAGGTGAATGGGGAAAGTTCCCATAGTAAGTGGGAGCGGGACACGTGTCAACGTATCCCTCGCTCTCCACCCATAGGTCACACCGTGAGAGTCTTATGATCCACCTGCGTGTTCTCCTGGAGCAACCATCCCTTTGGTGGGCCCGATCATAGGATTCATAACACCGTGAACTCCTAAAAAGGATAGAGTCACTTAGGCTAATTACGAACATTTGTCTTTCCTCATGGTAGCCTGTTGGTGCGTGCCTCTGAGATCTGAAAGTGGGAGGGTTACACTTACGGGGATAAGTTAATTCGTTAACGAATCCTTGACCAAACAACGGTGGTTAACGTCTATAGGAATATGAGTAATTCTGGAAATAGAGTTAACTAAGAAGTGCCTTATTTTAGAGGAGGAGTAGTTGATCACCCTTCGGTGGCTGTTTCTCTAAACCTCTAAAGCATCGTTGCTAAACACAATCAATAGTTTGTTAGGGTTCTTTGATTGATTATTTGCAAAATTGATTGGATTTGTGCAATTGTTTGTATTGCATGTTTGATGGGTTAAGGCAAAGATAACTAATACGATAAATGTTTATTTTTTCCGGCAATTTCTTCCTCAATCATCGCTTTATTAAAAAACGAAAAATTAACCAGCGAGAACTTTCCTACGTGGAAATCCAACCTTAATACGATTCTGGTTGTTGAAGATCTCTGGTTCGTCTTAACGGAGGACTGTCCTCCAGTTCCCCCTCGCAATGCATCCCAAGCAATAAAGGATGCACACGACCGCTGGACTAAGGCCAACGAAAAGGCCCGTGTCTATATCTTGGCCAGCTTAACTGAAGTTTTAGCCAAGAAATACGAGAACGTGGTAAATGCAAGGTAAATCATGAATTCCCTTCAGGAGATGTTTGGATTACCATCCTACCAGCTCCACCACGAGGCTCTACAAAATGTCCATAGCTCCCGCATGGAAGAGGGACAATCTGTTCGAGAACACATTCTCGACATGATAAACCAATTCAACATTGCGGAAGCTAATGGCGGGGTCGTCTGCGAAAGGAGTCAGGTTGCATTTATATTGCAATCACTTCCACAAAGCTTTATGCAGTTTTCGAACAAACGCTAGCTTGAATAAGATTCAATTCAACCTGACTACCCTTCTAAACGAGCTACAGGTTTATGAGTCCATGCTAAAAAGCAAGGGCAAAAATGTGGTTAAAGGAGAGGCCAATGTGGCCCATTCCAAAAAGTTCCTGAAGGGTTCATCCTCAGGAACTAAACCTGTACCTCAAGCTTCTTCTTCAAAGAAAATATAGAAAAAGAAGGGTGACAAGGGGAAGGCTCCTAATAAAGCTGCTCGAGGCAAAGGAAAGGCCAAGGTTGTGGCTGATAAGGGCAAGTGCTTCCACTGCAATGTGGATGGTCACTGGAAAAGGAACTGCCCTCGATACCTTGTTGAGAAAAAGAAGGACAAGGAAGGTAAATTTGATTTACTTATTTTAGAAACATATCTTGTTGAACATGATGAGTATGCCTGGATATTAGATTCCGGAGCAACTAATCATGTTTGTTCTTCTTTTCAGGGAAATGATTTCCAGCAGCTTCAAGATGGTTAGATGACACTCAAGGTTGGAACGGGAGTTGTCATTTCAGCAAGTGCAGTGAGAGTTGCAAAGTTGTTTTTCAGAAATAAGTTTTTATTTTTAGAAAACTTGTATGTTGTTCCTAAAATTAAAAGGAACCTTATTTTTGTCTCTAGATTATTGGAACACAATTATTCTCTTTCTTTTGAGTTAAATGAAGCGTTCATTTGCCGAAATGGAGTACTTATATGTTCTGCTAAACTAGAAAACAACTTATATGTGTTAAGACCAACCAACACAAAAGCTCTTTTAAATCATGAGATGTTTAAAATGGCTGAAACACAAAATAAAAGGCAAAAGATTTCTCCAATAAGTAACAACACATATCTTTGGCACTTACGTCTTGGTCATATTAACATCGATCAGATCGGTCGTTTGGTAAAGAATGGACTTCTAACCGATTTAGAAGATGATTCTTTACCACCCTGTGAATCGTGTCTCGAGGGTAAAATGACCAAGAGACCTTTTACTGGAAAAGGTTATCGTGCCAAAGAACCTCTAGAGTTGATACATTCGGATCTTTGTGGTCCAATGAATGTAAAAGCTCGAGGAGGTTATGAATATTTCATCTCTTTCATAGATGATTATTCTCAATATGGTTACTTATACTGTGACAACAGTGGGGCTGTAGCCAATTCTAGAGAACCTCGAAGCCACAAACGAGGAAAACACATCGAGAGGAAGTATCACCTAATACGGGAGATTGTGCAACGAGGAGAGGTGATCGTCACTAACATCGCTTCGAAGCACAACATTGCTGATCCTTTTACAAAGGCTCTCATGGCTAAAGTATTTGAGGGTCATCTAGAGTGTCTAGGTCTGCGAGATATGTACATTGTGTAATCTAGGGCTAGTGGGAGATGTGTAATGGGTATAAGGATGCCCTGGTTTATTGTATTTACCATTTCCAGCTTTAGATTATTTGTACATGTTTTTCCCACTATCTTGAGTTTTAGTTCAAGTGGGAGTTTGTTGGGTTTTATGCCCTAAAACTCGTAAATAGTAAATGTAACATTTGACCGAACATTAATAAAATGATTTATCTTGTTTGTATTGAGTAAATCTTGTCTTATTAACCCTAATCCAATAAACTAAACATCCTAGACCGTTAGTATGATGCTTGAACTAGTATGTAGGGACATACAGGGATCAATGTTCAAGCTACAACCTAAAGGGTCTATAGTATAGGGATAAGGCTGGGTACCTTATCCTAGTAACACTATGGATACAGCCCGCTTTGTATTATGATACAAACGCAATGATCCAACGAGTTCATGTAGTGGACATGCGAGTGGGGGTATCCTGTGCAATGAGTTTGCACAAGACCGAACCGCGAGATAGTTAACCACTAGCTGTAACACCGTTAGCTAGTTAGGTTTCTATTTCACTACGATGACCTAGGAAACTTGGTCTCAATCCTGAGTGGATTATGGACTCCTGTTCACGAGGGATTGTCCTTTGATTTGTATGGGTGAGAGTGGCCTGCACGCCGACTCACTAAGCCTACCATTATGGGAACAATACTGAGTGGGGAGTTGGAAACATAATCACACAAGATGGAATTCACTCCTTCCCGACTCTAGGGTAAGTAGATGTGTGTTCCCTTCAGTGGTGTCTCTGGGTCTGGAACAATGGGCCCTACCCTCTCTATGGCACGAGAAGGACTTCTGTTTGTTGGTTGGACCTCAAACAGGTTGTTCATTAGAGGAGCACTGGGGACTTAAGGACAAAGATGTAACCCAGGGGTAAAACGATAATTTGACCCAGCTGGGTACGAACACACATGAAGGACTGACTTGCCGTTATTGGTCGATATCTGTGGACACAGAAATATTCTGTAGTGAGAAGAGTGCAGTTGTGGGTCTTTAGTGGAGTGACCCACAGTTAACGAATGTTGACTAACTTGGTTAATGAGTTTAGCCAATTAGTCTCGTATCATTGGAGCTTCTGATCTGTAGGTCCATTAGGTCCCACTGGTAGCTCGTAAAGAGACTTGAGGCAATTAAGTATAAATTGTAAATTGAAAGTGTTCAATTTAGTTAGGGGAATCATATAATGTATATTGATACATTATAATATAAAGTTTATGAAACTTTATAATATAATTTTGAATTAATTTCAAAATTAATTATTGAGAGAAAATATTTGAAAGAGTCCAAATAATTCATATGAATTGGATTCATATTAACATAAATAATTTCATAAAATCTCTAAGATTACATATGTGATATTTAATTGGGTAATTAATTAATTGTGGAATTAATTATTTATTTATTAAAATTAGATATGAATAAGATAATAGATTTGATCTTGTTCATGACCTTTTCCTATTAGGAAAAGGTCTTGGCCTTATCTATAAATAGGACCCCTGGAGTGGGGTGAAAGGCATCTCATTCATTCTCCTACTCTCAGAGATCTCTCCTAAAAGACTCCCACCAGTCTTCTGGCTCCAATAGTCTCAGAGATATACCGGTGTAACCAATTGGTGGTGTTCACATAAGAAGATTGCTGCATTTTCGATTTCACAAGCAAGAAAAGGCGAATCGATCAAGGCTTCCTATGAAAGTGAGTTTCCTTGAAAACCTTGATCACTAGGATCATCTAGATTAGATCTAGGTAATTATTAAGCATGTTGATAGCTGCTTTACAACATGTTAAATATGGTTTTATTGTTGTATACTTTTGCAAATTGTATTGGTATTTCAATTTGAATCAAAGATTCTGAGTAGGTTCTGTCCACGCGTCATCTTCTTCTGCTGCGCCAAGGGCTCTCATCCCTTCAGATAGAGTTTCAGGCTGAGGAGTCTGAGTCTGTTCTTTCCCTTGGTCCTCTTTTATTTGATTCATCGCCTTGTTTATCTCATGAGTCTGTGTCTTTATCTTTTGAATCTTTTTGTTTTGATTTTTCTTCTTTATTTCCTTATATTAAAAATAAAAAAAATATTAATGCATCCTCTGGGTCCCATGAGAAACGATCGAGCCTGCTTCTGTTGGTAGGTTTTGTAGATTCTAGAGGGTCCGAAGAAATACGAGAATTTTTATGTGCCCTAATAGGAAGAGACAGAATTCCGTAGAGCATGGTGACGTTAAAAACTTGCACCCGAATAATTTCTATCCCTTCTCCTCCCCTTTAGTTGTTTGCTTTTTAGTTTTTCCTTATGTTTGTTTGCTTTCTTTTTGTTTTGAAGGAGTTTGTGACCTAAGCCTATGGAAGAACATTCTTTTTGATGCGTTGTGGATCATCCCTTCCAACTCTTGTGTCAAAATTCAAGGGAGGTTTTCTGTTCCCTTTATTTTGTCCTCTCATTATTCATATTTAGTATTACATTGAGGACAACGTAAGAATTAGGTTGGGGGTAGGGTACGCTTTGTTTTTTTGTCTGTTGGGCCCTGTTGGGTTCCTAGAGCGAGTAAAAATATGACATAAAAGACTCTAGAACTTTGTGCAAGTATACACAGTCCGAAGCAAGTAATAAGTATTGTCAATCCAAGGCCTGAACTAGCTTCCACTTTATCTATTTTGTATAACTCTTTAATGGTTTCAAAAGATGGTAAAAATGATTGGTTTTTATAAGAATAATGCTGAAGCAAAATAAATGACAGAACAGAAAGTAAACAAATAGGCAGACAGATTAGAAACAGGCGCTGGTCAGGATTTAGTAATTGTTTTAAAAGATGCTCTAGCAATATTATTGATCATGCAAACTCTCGCAGTATTATTAGCGGATTCCTCCCGGAACTCCGGATTTTTTGGAATGTGTTTCAACCCCAATGAAGTACGACCGATCAAGCACTAGGCAACTGGCTATCCCTAGCTCAGTCACTGGCGTTCACCAATACACAATGATCGTAGTGTGATTAATCGCCACACACTCTCTAAATCATCCCTGAAACTAGAGAGAGGTATTCATACCGGCTGGCCAAGCGGGCATAAAATAGAAATGAACACAACAATTAACCAAGATGCGATAATCAATATATATTACTAAAGTTAAGCACGGCAACTACATATTCCTAACCAACGCCTAAAGCTACTTAGTTCATAATACGCATGGAAACACACGTTACAATCTGAGTAGACATGTCCATAATTACAAGATAATAAAAGGAAATACTAATATCCTTGATCAGCTTGCAATGATGGTCTTCTAGATGGTCTCCAATCTTTCTTCTCTACTCGGCTCCCAAAGGTGGAAGGAACTTCCCAAGAATGGAATGTTTTCTCCCAAAATGGAATGATCTTGACTTGGGCGGCTACTTCCTTTTATAGAAGGAAAGGAGGCTTGAATTAGGTCAACATAGACACGTGTAGGGCTCTCCTTGCTCCATTATCCCGAAAATAATTCAACAGAAGTCGGTTCATGAAGTTGGCTAACGAGCCGTGACGTGGCAGTTCTGCTCCCAGTTTTGCTGCAGCACAGAATTTGCTCCCTCAAGTCGCCCAGCAACAGATTCTGCACAAAATGATTTCCAAAGCTTCCATTCTTCCAAATGGGTTAAAACATGTAATATATATCTAAAACCAACCCTATTAAGCACAAAAGACACACAAATCAATATAGAAATGAGACCTAAATAACTACCTTTTGGGCAGTTATCAGGCCCTAAGCATCTGTGCGTCGGGCCAGTTGTGTGCTTTTATTGATTAACTTGAATGATTGGATGCTTTTAGATATTTTTTGTAATGGTAATGATTTCCTAGGATTAGCTTTTGCATCAATATGTTTTCTTTCGATGAGTTGTAATCGCGAGTGCCCTAAAAGGGAGCCTTTTTAAAATTTTTCTATGAAATATCTTGCATTGGTTGAGTTTCTTTCCTACTTTAGAATAGGAGTTGAACGCTTAGGAGAGGTTTATTAGGCTTATACTTCCGTTGTCACCTCGATAGGTGTAGGAAGGAGTTAAAGAATAGAAAGTTTTTTGTAATTTAGCATGTGAACATTGCCTAGGAAAAAGAAAAGAATATGTGCCTGTTAAAAGAAAATGAGTGGAAAAATGAATGAGTGAGCTTGAACCTAAAGAAAAATTATATGCTCATATTTTTTTTTTTTTCATTAGAAAAAAAAGCATGCTTGCAATAATCATGAGTGATAAGGGGCAAAAAGGACTGCATGCAGTGTGTTCAGTTAGACCAACCAAGGGTTAAACTCGGGTTATGGGTCCCTACATTGTAGTGTGAAAGCTAGTGTCTCGCCTTAAAAGAATGCAAAAGTGAGGAGCTTCCTTAATTTAGGACGCCAAGGTAAAAAGTAGCAGTTTAACTTGTTTCATTTTCTCTCTTTAGCGAGTCCTTAGCGCCAATGTAGGGGAAAGATAGAATGAAAACTTGATAAGTCAATCCCTGGTTAATAGAGTCCGTTCTAGGTGGGTTAGAAGTCTCCAGTGCAAGATGTTCTTTGAAAAATTTTGATTTGTCTCTCAGTTGGGTCTCACATGCATGTCTCTTGATTGCATTCTTATTGATTCTTTGGCTATGAGGATTAAATCATGAAACTATATCTATTTGCATCCATATTCTTGTTTATTAGTCTTGCTCGAGGACTAGCAAGATTCAAGTTGGGGGTATTTGATAGCACCTAAAATGTGCTATTTTATTACCTTTAATTTAATCTTGTTAGTTTGCATTTTACGGTTTTATTGTTTGTTTTATAGGAATTCGAGCATAAGAGGACAATTAGGTCATTATGTCAAATCGACGTTAATTCAGGAGTTTAAGGACATTTTCGAGCTATCTTGGAGCCCCCGAGATGATGAGGGAGCAAAAATATGTGACCAGAGCATTCGAGCCTCGAGATTGGAGTCAAAAGGATCAAAAGACACTGCTGAATTTTGTCTACCCGAGAGTTAGCATCGACACGCTACAATGCCAGCGTCTCGACGCTACCACAATTCCAGCCCGCGGATAGAGGACCCAGCGTTGAGATGCTGGCCTCAGTGTCTCAACGTTGCGATTAGTATTTAAATGTGTTTTCCGATATTTAGGTGATTCGTCAGCCGCTTTCCGTCGTTCTTCTTCGATTTCTCTCTGTTTTCTCTCTATTTTCTCACTAGTTCTTAGTTTAGGCTAGTTTTAGGTCGGTTAATCAAGCCTTGGGGCTTAGATTTGACTCGTCTATGGTCGTCTAAGTGTGGATTGTTGTAATTGGAACCTCGGTTGTAAGTTTATTTAATTTTCATGAGATTTCTGTTTTGTATTGAGATTTTTTCTGAATGTTTTATGTTGTATCCTATGATTCTCGTTTAAAAAACCTTGTTTGCATATTAGTTTAAGAATTGAAGCCTCTTAGATTAGTTGCAAGCATTGTTTATCAGTTATGTTTAGATAGTCACTTGGTTGAGGCGGATCCATCGCTAGTTTAACGATAGCCTAGCGTAGAGTTCCAATAGGCCTAAGAACATAGGAGAAATTGATTTAATATAATTAGAGAATTTTAATTCCTAATTCAATTAGACAATTCTAGACCTTGTGCGATAATGCGATTAGCTTATTAGTATTTTGGAGGACTGTTGCCTTCTGAAGTGGTTAAAAATATAAGATCAATTAACTCCAAAACACTATGCAAGCATGCACAATTTGCAGCAAGTAATAAGTATTTATCGTATCCACGAGGTCTCGAATAGTCTCACTCTACCTATTTTGATTAGTTCTTTAGTGATTTCAAGGTTGGTTAAATTGATTGGGTTTTTAATATGCTGGAACAAAAGAAATGATAAAGCAAAAATGTAAACGAATAAAGGAAACAGATTGGAAACAGGCACTGGTTATGACTTCTGTAATTGTTATAAAGATGATCTACCAATTCTTTTGATCAGACAATCTCTTACAGTCTTATCAGCAGGATCCTCTCGAAACTCTGGATCTTTTGGAATGTGTTTCAACTCCAATGAAGTTCTACTGATCAAGCGTTAGGCAATTAGCTATCCCTAGCTCAACTGTTGGTGTCCACCAACTATCAACAGTCTAACGTGATTACAAGCCACACAACTCTTAAATCATCCCTGAAACTAAGAGAAGCTATACATACCGGCTGGTCAGGCGGGACAAGTAATCAAGATGCACAAGATCAACAAGAATCGCTAGATTAATAAGAAATGACAATTACCTTATTCTTAACCCGTGCCTAAAGTAAATTAGTTCATAGAAATAGACATAACACGTATTACAATCTAAATAAGCACATCCATCACTACAAATTCTACAAGAAAGTACTATCCTCCTTGAGAGAATCCGTAGAGTGGTCTCCTTAAGTCTCCAATTGGTCTTGAACTCTACTCGGCCTCCAAAAGATGGAATGAATTGACTCTAAACGACTACTCTCATTTATAGGGTGAAGTCCAACCTAATTAGGTCAAACATGACATGTGGAGCTCTTTCCAAGCCTCCTAAATCCGAGATCAAAGCTGGAAACGCCACCTCATTTAATGAATCACGTGGTCAGTTTTGCTAACATTTTTTTGGATCAATGGACTTTGCTCTCTCAATCTGATCAACATTTATTTCTCTGTAAAAGAACTCCAAAGCATCAATTCTTACAATTAGGTTAAAACATAATATATTCATTTAATAACACACCCATATGGCACAATTAATATATAAATCATCATAGAATAAGGTATAAATAACTACCTTTTGGAGAGTTATCAAGGCCTCATCGGAATATTAATTTAGTTAATCAGATCTAGTCTGAGGAATCATCGGGCTAAGCATGAAGGATAGCAGGCGCAATTAAAAAACTAATTGGTTAATGAATTCGTGGAGTATCGGGTAAGTTAATTAATTAAACACATACTTAGGTGGACTATCTAAAAAGTCAAGAAGCACTTTGGGCTCATAATTATTAATTAAAATCAATATTTAGATAATTGATGAATGAAACTAAATAAACTGAATACCGAGTACTTCCGATTGCAGCAGTCGCCAAGGTACGATTAACCTACCCACCAATTATTTTCCTGCATTTACTTTTCTGCAATTTAATTTCAGCATTTACCTTTCCTCGCTTTCAATTTACCCAAACCCAACCCCCCCATTAGTCTCGTCGTCACAATAAACATTAACAATCGTGCTCCCTGTGTTCGACCCCGTCCACTACTGCTACAAGTTAGTTTTAGGGGTTGGTGATAATAAATTTATTTGACACGGACGTTGGAGAATTCGACACCCTCCGAACGGTCCCGTTAAACTCTCATCTTATAAATGGAGTAGTCGTATGAAGGCAATTGATTCCATCCTTGGAGGCCAATTAGAGGCCAAAAACCGATTGGAGACCAGACCATTTTGTGAATTCTCTCAAGGAAGACAAAGTCTTTCCATACTCTTGATGCTTTGGAGCAGCCGTTTCAGCCACCATTGCTAGAAGGATTAGTACTTTCTTGTTAGATTTACCTTATGGATGCCTTTAATCAGATTGTAACGTGCTTTATAATTTATATTATGAACTAATTTGATTGTAGGCACAGGTTGAGAACTATGTAATTGTCATCTTTATAAAATCTGGAAATTCTTTATGATTTTGATCATCTTGACTATTTGTTGTGTGTAATTTCATTGTATGCCCGCCTGACCAGTCGATATGTATACCTTCTCTTAGTTTCAGGGATGATTTAAGAGTTGTGTGGCAAATAATCACACTAGATTGTAGATAATTGGTGAACGCCAGTAGTTGAGTTAGGGATAACCAATTACCTAGTGCATGATCGGTAGTGCTTCATTGGAGTTGAAACATATTCCAAAAAAATTGGAGTTCCGAGAGGATCCCACTGATAAGACTGCATGAGATTGATTGATCAAAAGAATTGTTGGATCATTTCTATCACAATTACAGAAGTCTTATCATGTGCTTGTTTCCATTTTGTTTCTCTAGTCCTTAACGTTTTTTTTTTTTCCTCATTTCTTTTGCTTGAGCATTTTAAAACCCCAATCAACTTAACCAACTTTTGAAATCACTAAAAGGCAAATTACAATCAATAGAGTGAGACTATTCAAGACCCTGTGGATACGATAAATACTTATCACTTACTGTTGATTGTGTATGCGTGCACAGTATTTTGGAGTAAATTTTATCAATATTTTTAACCACTCCAGAAGGCAACAAGTTACCTCTTGTTCCTTAAGTCCCATTGATCCTCTAATGAACAATTGGTTTGTGGTCCAACCAACAAATGAAGTCCCTCTCAGTCAAATGAGAGGGTGGGGGCCCCTGTTCAAGACTTGAAGTCAGCAGTTAAGGGAACAACCTCTCTATTATCCCTAATAGTGGGTAGAAGTGAATTGTATCTTGCAAGACTATGTCCCCAGCTATCTACCCGGTTTTATCCCCAAAATGGGGGGTTTATTGAGTCGCCGAACTCGGGCCACTCTCACCCATGTAGACCTAAGGATAAGCCCTAATAAACAGAACTTCATAGTTAGCTCAGGATTAAGATCAAGTTACTTAGGTCATCGCATGAAATAGTCAGTCTCAACAGTAAACGATGTTATGAAGTGAGAGTAACTTATTTCTCAGTTCTGGTCTTATGCAAACTCATTGCATAGGATGCCCCCACTTGCTTATCTCCACATGAATGATTTAGGATCACATCATTTGTACTCACTACAAAGTGGGTTGCGTCTCATAGTGTCCCCGGGATAAGGTACCTAACTCTATCCCTATGCTATAGATCGTTTTGGCTATTTACTCGAGTCTGATCCAGTTTTATGTCTCTACATAAAGCTCTAGTATACATATCATAGCCAAGAATCTTAGTTTATTGGATTTGGGTCATTTAACATGTGATTCACTATTTAAATAACAACTATAGTGAATAAACCTCAATAACGACTTTATTGAACAAGTATATATCTAATTTTTTACATTTACTATCTACGAGTTTTAAGGCATAAAACCCAACACCTTGAAGATTGAAAAGACAATATGCAGTGTACTTTGTGGGTTGGGTTGTGTCATATACAGTTTTTTTTTTTAAATTGATTGATTATCAGTCGATCGGTAAGTTTTCTCTCCTTTTTTTAAACTGACCGACCGATATTGGTTCGATTGGTTTCAGTCGATTGGATCGATTTTTGGTCTACTTTTTAACACCCCTACTTGTGGATTTTCTTTCAAAAGGCTCCCACAAGCCTTGGTCCTATGTTCGAGTCATAGTAAGAAAGACTTTGTGGAAACATTAGAGATTCAACTTCGTTGGAGTTGGAGCAATACGATTAAAGATCCGTCAAAAATTTCTCCTTATTATTTTGAGGTGTTTATTTACTTATCATGTATTTTAGTTTACTTTTGATTAAATGAATGACGACTTAATACTTCCATTGTAGGGTGAAGTTTTCATTCCTATCATGTGAAAGATTTTCTACCGGAAGGAGTTAATGAGGAAAAGGGTTTTCATGTTGTGAAGTGGGAAGTGGTAACTAAGCCTTTGAATCTGAAGGGTTTTGGTATCAGTACCATATGGAAGGTGCATAACAAGATCTTGTTACTAAATGGTTGTGATACTTTTCCTAAGAGAACCTTGTGGCATAAGGCCCTTCCTAATTGGACCCTAGTGTTGCATCCTTTCTAGGAGGGTGTCATAGGACTTTGGTCACATTCTTTAGAGTTGGTAGTATGTCTCGTCGATTTGGAATTGTTTTTTTCCAAATGTTTGATGCAGTTTGGGCTCGATGTAAAGAGTGTTCTTCAACGATTGAGATGTTGCTTCTTCACTCGCCCCCCTTCGCGATAAGGATTTTTTTTCTTTTCTTTTTTGTCACTGGCAGATGTTTGAAACGAGGTTAGGTTACCCAAAAGATGGTTCAAGGACACAAGGTGCCCCTGCCTCTTACGGTTCCATACTTCACTTTGGATTTTGGTTCGTATGAACTTTTGTAATTATCCTTTAGGCCTTATTTTGTTAGATTGAAACCTCTTTTCTTAGTTTGACTCCTTTTGTTTGGTTTTATTATGTCTCTTGTGTTCTTTCATTCTTTCTCAATGAATTGTTTTGGCATATATGAATAAGGGTTTTCTACTTTCGTTTAATTAAATAGTAGTTATTTATTCATATAAATCAATAATTAACTTAGACCTTGTTTAAATATGATCATAAAAAGTAGGGCAAAATACATTTTTGGTCCCTAAAATTTGAGTTTAATGTCTATTTGATCCCTGAAGTTTCAAAAGTGGCACTTTAGTCTCCAAAGTTTGAAAAATAGTTCTAAATGGTCCCTAAGTTAATTTGACTGTTAGTTGACTAACGGAAAAATGATATAGCACGCTGAGGTGGCAAATTTTAATTGAGATGGCTAATTTAATAATTTTATATTATTATTTTTAGAGTACGTCATTTTCCTTTTTTTTCCCTCTTTCCCTTTCTCTCTCTTCCCTTATCTTCCTTCTCCGATGGGTTCTCCTTCCCTTTCCCCTCTCCTCTATTCCCCTCTTACAGCTTACAGTCGTCAACAAATTCAGAAACAAAAACGGACCTAGAGAGAGAAATTCGGGCACAACAAATATGCAACATGAAAATGGAGTAAAACTGAAAATGTAGACAGAGGGAGAGGAAAAGAAAACTTAAAGAAGTGTATTTGCAAATATGTCAAAAGTCATATAGCAACACAGTTTTGTTTTACAGATTGAATAATTGTCACCCAAATATCCCTCCAATGTTAAAAAGGAATATTAAGGAGAGAAGTTGTTGGGCAACACCATGAAAGCTTCGCCCCTCCTATTACTTTAGATATGATATGCTACAAATCTGATAAATGTTTAATAGTTTTCAAACTTACAAATAAAGCCAACTAATTTGAACAAAACCATTTTTCACAAAATGCCAAAAAGAAAATCCTCCAATCAACTACTTATCTATCAAATATTATAAAATATACAAGTTACAAACTTAAAAACCTGTCCCTATAATAAATTATGGGGTTAAAAATAAAATTTTACATTTGAAAATTTTAAAATTTTAATAATAAGATTACTTACATTACATAAAACAAACCAGGAGCCTGAAGACAAAAATGCAAAATCAATAGCCTATCCCCTTCTTCGAGTTCCACTGTAGTCGAAATATACAAACTACAATCAAAGGCCTGCAATCACAAAATAAAAATGAATAAATAAAAACATACATTACATTCTACTAATCAACTTCAAGATTGTTATTATCTAATTTCATTAATGGTTGAATTACAAATTTCATCCCTGAACTTTCAGAGTTGTGTCAATTTGATCTCTTAACTTTAAAAAGTTTCAAATAAGTCCTCTAACTTTCAATTTTGTATCTAGTAGGTCATTGAGTATCCAATTAGTCCTTAAACTTTCACCTATGTCCAATACGACCCTCAACTTTCACTTTTGTGTCTGATAAGTCCTTGACCTATTCAAGATTTCTTAAAATTCACAAGCCTACTAGATATAAAATTGAAAGTTTAAAGTCCTAATAGACAAAATTCAATTTTATATCTAGTAGATTTTTTAATTTCTAAGAATCTCGAATATGTTAGAGACTTGTTAGGCACAAAATTGAAAATTCAAGGATCCTATTAAATATTTTTAAAGTTCAAACATCTATTAGACACAAAATTGAAAGTCCAGGGACCTACGATTAAACACTTTTTAAAGTTCATGGGCCAAACAGACATAGCCTTAAAGGTTTAGGGACTAAACTTGTAATTTAACCTTTATTAATTAATGGGAAAAATACAATTTTGGTCCCTGAAGTTTGGATTAGGTTTCATTTTGGTCCCTAAGTTTTCAAACTCGACAATTTAGTCCCCGAGGTTTGGATTTCGTTTCATTTTAGTCCCTCCATCCATTTTTCCGTTAAAAACTAACGGACTTGCTGACGTGGCGATATTTTTTAATTAAAAGAAATTATTTTAAAAATTTTAAATAAAAATATACTAAAATAAAAATATATTATTATTTTTTAACTTTTATTTCTCTCTCTCCTCATTCTTCTTCTTCAACCTTCAACCCACCCCTTCTTCAACCCACCAACCAACACACCGCTGACGATGGTCGATTGCCGGCGGCCGATTGTCACCACCGGCGACACTTTTTTTTTTTAATCTTCTTTCCTCTCTTCTTCTCCTCCATCTTCATTTTCCTTTTTATTTTAACAGAAAAGAGGAGGGACGAGGAGCTCCCTCCTCTCTATTCTCGGCGCCAGAACGCGTGGGTTTTCGGTGTCGAGGAGGAGGGCCTCGCCTGAAAAACCCACGCATTCTAAAAAGTTTTGTCCCCATTTCGATCTCACCTGAAACCCGTTTCAGATCTGAACGCCAAAAAACTCACGTATTTCAGATTTGAAACGGTCTCGCCTGAAAACCCACGTGTTCATACAGATCTGAAACAGTCTCGCCTGAAATAAAAAGAGAAGAAACGGTCTCGCTGGAAAACCCATGGCGTCGAGGAGGAGGGTCTCACCGAAAAACCCACGTTTTGCATATCTGAAATGGTCTCGCCTGAAAACACACGCATTGTTCAGATCTGGAACGAAACAAAATCGAAAGCGACGATATGGTAGGTTTTCAACGAGAGGCGTGGGTTTTCAGCAAGGTGCGACGGCAGGCATTCGATCGTTGGCAGTGAAACGACATCGACGGCGAGTGAAGTTGGTGTTCGACGACGGGGAGAGATTGCACACAGAGAGTGACGGGTGTGTGAGAGAGAGATGAGGGATGATGGGTGAGCGACGGAGTCCGACGACGGCTGCGGCGGTGGAGTCCGGCGACGGCTGCAGTGGTGGAGTCCGACGACTCTCTGGTGATGACAATGGAGAAGTAGAAGAAACGAAAGAAAGAAGAAAAAGAAGAGAGAAAGAAGAAAAAAAATAATTTATATTAATAATATTTTTATTTTAAAACATTAAATAATATTTTTTTAATAAAAATGATAATGCCACATCAGCCCTCCGTTAGTTTTTAACGGAAAAATGGATGAGGGACCAAAATAAAACTAAAACCAAACCTAGACTAAATTGTCGAGTTTGAAAACTCAAGGACCAAAATGAAACCTAATCCAAACTTCAGGGACCAAAAGTGTATTTTTCCCTTAATTAATATAAGGTGAGAGAACGTGCCATATGGTATAAATAGGTTGATTTTAACAAAAAAAAAAAATGATTTCTACACCAATAGGATTACAAATGATGTTCCTCAAAAAAAAAAAAAAAAAAAGGATTACAAATGATGTCAAGGAATTTTTATCATCTTGAAAATGAGAAGAATAAATGACAGAATATAGTAAAACTCGGTTGAAATTATCAGAGCAAAAAATGACTAAGCTCAAACAGTCATACAACTTTCATATTAGCAAATGGTAGGTACATACATGATAATGGTTCATTACCTGTGGGCATTTTTCTAGAGAGTAGTTATAGTGATTTGTATTGCTCGATCAAGGACGACGCATGGAGACGCGATGTTGGAGTAATAGTACATCCCAAATTACGCAAATACGAAATCTGTTAATTGGATATATTAGATAAATATGTGTCAAGAAGAAAAAGAGGGAATGGTAAACACGTATGTCAAAATTGAAATTCCATCCTAATACCAATTACACTACACAAAACACATGTATCTCAGTCGTAAGGACTTGAGATTTGGACGATATTTGTGAAGTAGAGATTTGAACTTCTAACTTCTTGATTGATAGTACAAATTTTACGTCAGTTGAGCTATGCTCGTGTTGGCCGTTCAAGCCTCTATTTTAGAAAATAACTCAAAATTCTTGTTATCTCTAAAGATAGCCTTGGTGTAGGTGAAACCACTCAGTAGGAGGTGAGCCATGAGCACGAGGCAAGAAATGGCCTTCAGTACCCAATTAAAAAAAAAATACATAAGAATCTTGAAGGTCTGATGTCTATTGAACCAAGAATGGACGAACTTGACAGAATATGGAGCAAACTTTCAAAATATAAAATCAAGAAAATGAATAGTGAAAGTGAAGGGGAACTAAACTCAAAAGGAAATACAGTGAACATGATTGACAAAAGCATCAGAAGCCCTAAAACATGTGTATATCGATCAAATGTAAAAAAATTTAAATAAAAAATATAATAAAATGTAACTGTTCTTATTTTTTATAATGATAAAAACAAACTTCACAGAAACTTTCGCAACTTGAGGTTTAGGGTTTAGGGTTTATAATAAGTTGAGGTTAGAAACTCCATATCACTAATTTTACCATTTCAATGATATTCAGATCCAAGTACTAAGCTCATTTTAAATAACAATAATATTTCAGAAATAGCATATAAATCATAGCTACCTGTTTTGCTGTAGGTGCCGAGGAGCCCATTGCATTTTCAATCCTTAATTTCTGGAAATGCTCCTGAAACAACTCACTGATTAGAATTGAGGTATTACACAGAGGAAGACATTATCATTTATCAGGTTAAAAGAAAAAAGTTGTAAAACCACTGCCATCCACTCAGCCAATATTATGTATAATTGTTTTCAATGTTTTAATGGAAACTGAAGATTATCAAGATTAAGATTGTAAATCCAATATACATATAGACATTAAACTGTTAGATTATATTATTCAATTATTCAAACTCTGAACTGCTCATATATGCAATAGAACCCAATTATGTTGCAATATGAAACATCACAGAATTACAATATAACTCCCCCAACTATTCAAGGAACTTGGAAACTCCCCTCTTGAGATATCACTCAAGTCCTAATCCAACTAAACAATTGCCTAACTCTCTCCTTTCTCTTATTTTTTTTTATTTGGATAAAGAACCAAACTTTCATCGAAAAAAAAACATAAAGAATACAAGAGAATGCAAAAAACCAAGTGCACAAAAGGAAGTCCAACTAAGGGAGGAGCTTTAGTCAAGTAATATAAGACCTAAAAGGGCTCCCCTCCCTCTAAATATAACCAAATACCATAACAACCTCCGTAGTTAATTACTAACATACCCTTAATATCTTACTAATACTCTAATAGCATTCCCAACAATATGAGTTTAAACTTTACTTCGGTCCAACTTATGAGATTTGAAACCTAAAATAGAAGGGTATAGATTTTACGTTGTCCAACAAATGAGATTTGCTCAATTGAAGGGGATCAAGTCTGGTTTTCGAGTATTAGAAAGGATCTTCCCATCCGCCAAAGGATGTGAGTGATGAGAATATAGAATTTTTAGAGATATTCTCCAAGATGTTGATTCAAGCCTTTGAAATGAACACAGTAATTCAAAATATTTTTGTCTCTAAGCGCTAGCTTTGAAGTAGGCAAAACCTCTTGGAGAAAAGTGGCCATAAGCCACGAGCATGACACAAGGAATAGGACCCAATACCTTCGTTATGAAAACAAAAAAGAAGAAAAACCTTCACTGATACATATGAAACTTCCACCAAACTAGCAACCAAAAAATGCAAGTTTGATCGTTTCAGTCCAGGATATATTAGAACTTACAAAAATGTTTATCAGTGTGCAAAGAATTGCAGCCAGAATTTCTATATGGTATCAACCTATAGTGTGCAGGCAGATAGGGTGAAAAATAAATAGTTGCTCTGGAATTTGAAGCAGACAAAAAGTGGTGAGACTGGAACACGGCAGTTGAAGGAAAACATGCTGATATCCACCACGATTGGAGACTGTTGGAGATTGAGAAAACAAAATCTAGAGCAGTGAAACTAAGGTACCAAAGTGATGAAGACTAGTAATGAATACCTAATTCTGAAACTCCAGTCACCCAATTTGATGAATTGACTTACAGAGGAAAAGGGAATTAGAAAGCGGAAATAGAAGTCATTTTGCTCCACTGGCACTCAAAATCAAACTCGTTAAAAAATTAAAGGGAAAAAATTAATTTCGACCCTACACTTGTTAGGTTGTATCAATTTGGACCCTAAACTTTCCATTTCATCAAATTGAACCCTAAACTTAAATAAGTGTTGCAATTTTTACCCTCGTTTCAATTTCTGCTTTTACCAACTAATTTTAACAAAAGAAAGTGGGGAAGTGGCAACCCTTCTTTCACTCTCAAGAGACTATCACACTTATTTGGGGTGGAGAGATATTCTTTTTTCCTCTTTTATGTATTCATTCTTTTCCCGGGTGCCTCTGCATTCTCCTCTCTTTGGAATATTAAGATCTACAAGAAGGTCAAATTCTACAAAGTCTCCAGTTAAGCGTTATTGCCTTCCTAAATTTTTTTCTTGTTCTCTCCCAATGACCTCCCTCTCTCTCCCTTTCCTGTACCAACCCTCCCAACCCCACTGGAAAATATGACCGACACCCACCGTCGCCATCCTCACCTTACCCACCTCCAACCACACCACACCCCTCACCGAACATGCCGACAAACACAACACTAAAGAAGAAAACAGTCACCATTGAAAAGAAAAGAGACTCGGTCGAGATTGATAATAGATACAGAGGGAATCGAGTGAAGATTTCAAAATATACTCAAGATAGGGCCTTCTTTATAGCTCTTCACTGGGAACCACTGAAATGGCTTGAAAAAACCATCCTCTCCCTATTATCAGCACCATTAAACAAAAACTTCTTCAAGGAAGAAAGATTTGCAGAACAAGCCATATGGGTTGAGAAAAGCATCAACAAGAAAGATACTCCAGCAGAAATTGCTCTCCTTCATAATAATGGTGGAATAAACAAAATCCTCATACCAGTCGGGGCTGAACGGAAAGGCTGGGATGCTTTTTATAAGCTAATTGCCAACTACCCATCCGACCCACCATTAAAAGCGGCCAACCACCCCAAAATCAAACCTCATGGAACCATTAATAAACCCACCTACCTTCCAAAAATCCCCCCTCCTCCTCCTGTTCTCCATAAAGGCTCCCTCTTACCCACGAACCAAGTCACCGCCTCATTCAAAGATGTATTGATAGCAAAGGATACATCGACTGTGGAACCCACGGCTGCTCAAGTTCCAGGACGGGCCCTTAGTGATTGTTACGAGAAGAAATTTTCATGACGATTGGACAAAATCACTCGGTGCATACAGGAGACCCTCAACGACTTTTGTCATTTAAATCCCTTTCGAGCTGATAGGGCCCTTTTGAGTTGTGACCTCCATGATTCTATAGCAAGTCTATGCTCCTCTCCCGAATGGAAACTCATTGGCTCTTTCCAGCTAAACTTCGAAAAATAGAACCCAGATGCCCAGCTCAAAAACCCAGTGGTTCCATCATATGGGGGATGGATCAAAATCATCAACCTACCTCTCGATCGCTGGGATCCAGTTACCTTGAACTTTGTGGGAGACACCTGTGGAGGTTTTATGGAAACAACTAGGAAGCCACCAACTCGTCTTGACCTTCTAGAAGCGAGCATTCGGGTCAGAGAAAACCCCACCGGTTTCATTCCCGCCGAAGTAGCTCTCCCATCGTCTTCATCGAACAAGATAATCGTTCAGATCGACCCATTCTTCAATGCAGAACTCCACTTGGGCAGAAACGAGGCTACCCATGACATATTACAGTCAACGAAGACTAAACAGACAATCGGAAAAATTATCGGAGCCACATCCAAAGGCATTCTAGGACCGTACCCTCGGGATAGGCGTAATCTATCTGACATTTCTGATAAAACCTATCATCCCCCTCTGCCACCTTTGACCATATCACCGTACCCTTCACCAACCCCCTCTACAAACCGACAAACCCCTAAAAGGGCCACTGTGAAAAGCCCAAATCCCCCAATTTGCCCACTTTCCCCCATATCAAAAGGCCCAATCCCCATCAAAGGGCATGACCCCATTGCCGGACATACCTATCAACCCAAATCCAACCCATCTCTTACCTGACCCAAAGACGGTGAAAACCTCCCCCAAAAAGCTCGCCATCTCTATCAATCACCATAACACCTACCTCGTACCTGGGCAAAAACACACCACTTCTTATCCTACCATAGATACTGACGACGAATACGCATCTAGTCCTCTCCCACTATCCACCGCCCCTCCTTCCCCTTCGGCCACTCACCCTCCTTCACTAAGCTCCATTGCCCTCGCAGATACAGTGATTGGAAATATTCTCTTAGATGAACAAGAATCCCAAGAGATGAACTTCGATCAAAAGACATCCCCCGAGATGGCTCTTCGTGTTATAGTACCTTGGCTGGAAAAGTTCCGTATGTGTATCATGCCTATTCCATCAATCAGCAAGAAAAACAAAACAGCCCAAAAACAGAACAAGCTTGCACAGGAGCTAGCAGGCTTAGTATCCACTGTTAACTACAGTAAATCTTCATCATCGAACTCTAGGGGGAGAATGATACCTCATGATTATTATTTCTTGGAATATCAGAGGCAATGGCGATTGGCAAAAGAGGGCTCTCATCAAATCCTTCCTCCCGAAATTCAACCCAACTCTCATCATTCTTCAAGAAACTAAGCTTGAGTTTGTGGACTGTCATATTATTAAGTCCCTTTAGAGTGGCAGAAATATTTGTTGGACTTTCTTGGAGGCCTCGAGATCCTCGGGTGGTATCATCATTATGTGGAACGACCCATCCATCGACACATCGGATATCACGAAAGGTATGTACACTCTCACTCTTCATCTTTCTCTCGCTGATGGATTCAAATTCTGGATCACAGGAGTATATGGCCCGAATAGATACCAGGAGAGATCTTCCTTTTGGCAAGAGCTATATGATCTATCCTCTCTGTGTGCCAACCATTGGCTTATAACAGGGGATTTTAATGTATCTCGATGGTCCCACGAGAAATCAAATGGTCAAGTCACCAAAAGTATGCACATATTCAACCAGTTTATCAGGGATGCAGATCTGATTGATATCCCATTACAAGAAGAAGGGTATGGTCATTAAACTGGACATTGAAAAAGCTTTTGGTTGATTGGAATTTCTTAGACCACATCCTCCTTGCCAAAGGTTTTGGAAACAAATGGAGATCTTGGATTAGAGGTTGTGTATCATCTGTAAATTACTCCATTCTTATAAATGGCCGACCTGGGGGGAAAATCCGTGCTTCAAGGGGTCTTAGACAAGGGACCCATTATCCCCTTTTCTCTTTATTATGATTATGGATTGCTTCAGCCGTCACTCCTCACCAAAGCCGAAAACGAAGGCCATACCAAAGGGTACATAACCGACCATGACAGAATGAGTATTAACCATATTCAATTTGCGAACGACACCATTTTATTCTTGGATTTTGAAGATGAAACATCAGCCTACAATATGTTTAATGTGGTGAAGTCTTTTGAACATATCTCCAAGCAAAACATTAACCTACAGAAAACAGAAATCATTGGCCTTAATGTGAATACTATTACACTGGAGTCTTTTACCCACCAGATAGGTTGCAAAATGGGTTCCTGGCCTAACTCATATCTGGGCCTGCCTTTATCCGGTGTATCCAGCTCTAGAGAATTTTGGATTCCTATTATAGAGAAGATTGAACGGAGGCTAGCTAATTGGGGATCAACCTTTATTTCTAAAGGTGGTAGGCTTACCCTCCTCCAAGCCACTCTATCAAACCTTCCTACTTATTACCTATCTTTATTCCAATTACCTAAAAAAGTTGGAATAGAGATAGAGTGGATATACAAGGCTTTCCTTTGGAGAGGAAGTATAATCAAAAATGGGCAGCATCTTGTTAAATGGGATAAGCTTCTTCAACCCATTGATAAAGGAGGTCTCGGTCTCCAATCCTTGAATGACAAAAACAAAGCTCTATTGGCTAAATGGACATGGAGATTCAACCATGGAAAGAATGCTTTGTGGAGAAAGGTTATCCTAGCCAAATATGGGTCCCCAACAAACAGGAAAAAGGCTACACCAGCCAATTTCAAAGGCCCATGGAGGAATATTGCTAAGCAACACATCCTCATTACCAGTCGCATTGAACATCAACTAGGAAACGGAGGTGATACCTTCTTTTGGACCGACTCATGGATTAACAGTACCCCACTGGCCACCAGGTTCCCCCTACTTTATCAACTCTCCCATTGTAAAAATGCAACGGTCAAAGAGGTTTGGAACTCATCTAACAATTTTTGGGACCTCAAATTGGGAAGGAATTTAAAAGACACTGAGGCTTCAGAATGGGCTGAGCTTAGTGTAGATTTGGATGCCATCACTTTATCTCACACAGAAGACACGTGGAAATGGCCCCTTAACCCAAGCAGATCCTTCTCAACAAGATCTCTCATCAATGACATGGCTGGTACAAGCAGCCTCTTAGAGCCATCCTTGGCAAAGACAATCTAGAAAGAAAATTACCCAAAGAAAATAAAATTTTTCTTATGGGAATTAGCTCACAAAGCCTGAATACCAATGATGTTTTGCAAAGACGCATTCCTTTTATGTCTCTTTCGCCTGGAAGATGCCTATTATGCAAAGGTGACAACGAAACTCAAGGTCACATCTTCGCCCTTTGCCCCTTTGCTCAGAGATTTTGGTCTAGAATTATAAAGACTTTTGGATGGCCCCTTATTATCTCGAGTAGTATGGATGTTCTCCTTGCATCGGTTCTGACAGGCCACCCCTTCAAGAATATTAAAGCTCTCCTATGGATGAATATCAACATAGCCTTTTTTTGGAATTTATGGAAAGAAAGAAACAAAAGGATCTTCCAGGATAAAGATCTCACTTTTGAAGCTTTTTTCGATTATGTTATTTACTATGCTATATCTTGGTGTAAACTTTCTCCTATGTTAGCTTCATACTCATACGCCTCCCTCATTAATAGTTGGGAGAGTCCTTTGTAACCTCTATGGATCTCGTATCCCTTTTGTAAAATTCATACATCAATAAAATTGTTTCTTATCATAAAAAAAGAAACAAAAGAAAGTTTAAAAATCTTCCTAAACTCATTAATGTCAATAAAATAAAGTTTTACACAAAGATAAGTTTATAACCAATACACAAATTAACCATTGAATAACTTTGCCAAAATTCATAAATTCCACATACAAATCTACCTCTAATGTCGTTTTTTCTCCAAAATTTTATCAATTTCATATTATTCATATGGTTTATAATTCATTGAATCCATAAGAGAAAACTTTTTTATTAAGATATTTAGAGCAAGAACTTATTACAGGGTTAAATTGCAACACTTTTTAAAGTTTAGGGCTAAGCTTGCAACACTTATTAAGTTTGAGGTGTAATTAGATGAAATTGAAAGTTTATGGTGAAAATTGATACAACCTGACAAGTTTAAGGGTCAAAATTGATTTTTTTTTCTAAGATTAAATTACGGACTCCATAAGCCTATATATTGGCAAGATAGCCCCAAATTAAAATATCCAAAAATCAACCTCATAACACCACAACAATCAAAAAGGTGGTTCATAACGTATAAAATCAAATAAAACCTTTAGAAAACAAAAGAAAACAGAAATCTGTTATGTTTATCATCAGCTCATAAGCTGAAGAGAGCAAACCTGCTTTTCCTGCATTAGGAGAGCACGCTTATCAGCAGGAATCTGTTCCCATCTCAAAACCTATGAAAAACAGGTGTTCTGGTCAATAGAGGACTAGGGCAGCAAAATCTTTAAAATCAAAATTCCAAGTAAAATTATACAAAGTAACAGACTAAGCATACATCATTAGTTCATTGCTGTATCTGTACCATTTAAAGAATAAATTAACTTTTTAGATGATGAGGTGAAGGCTGAAACCAAACATACTTACATATTCAGCATACTGAAGTGCTTCATCGCCAGTCAATGATGACTTCAGGGTACGCAAGACTTCCTGTGTACACAAAACTCAACAACATAAATATTCAAACTGCATAGTTGATCTCAAACAATGAAAACTAAATCAGGTTAGAAAAATGATATGGTGAAGAACATATAAAGAGTCCAGTATGTAGAACTATGGAATCGATAGATCGAAGCACCAATAAAATAAAGAAAACTAAAATTTGAAAAGTTCAAATAAATTTATCATTCATTATATTTGATTTCAGTAAACATACATTTTCTAGGATAATTGAACAATCGAAATATATTTATAAGTCATTTCTCTATAATAATAAGTTTTTATGGCTTGATTGTACAATTTTCATATGTTTTTTTTTAAAAGGAAACAATCTTTTCATTGAAGAAATGAAAAGAGACTAATGCTCAAAATACAATGAAACAAAAGAAATAAACTAAAAACAGCCAACAAAAGAACAACAATAAAAAAAAAAACAAGATAATGATAAGAATAGCCAATAAAGCTTTGAGGCGATCTTTAATGGTGGCTGTAACTTTTTCTGATGAAGAAACATCCAGAAGCTTGAGCAACAAAACTAAACTCTCCAATCTGAAGAGCTAAACTATCTCCACTTGGCATGAACGACTGGACTTTATGAGGGCCTTTTCATGCAATGAAGCACCTTTTGGAGAGCCCAACGCCTCATTAAATTGATCTCTCTCACTAGAAATCTGCTGAAAATCATTAATTAAATTACAACTAACATAATTAATGCCCTTATCATGCAATGAAGCACCTTTTGGAAAGCCCAACGCCTCATTAAATTGATCTCTCTCACTAAAAATCTGCTGTACATCAATAATCAAATTACAACTATCATCATTAATTATCTTAGGTGGAGGAACATTACAGCCAACGCAATAACTTCTTTTTTCATGCATCGAGGCGACCTTTGAGATAACCAACTCCCCATTAACTTCCTCCTGATAACTAGAATTAAATGGCAGCTCACTCATCCTTAAATCAAACTTACTTGTGCTATATCATCCTCTCCAACAGCACCAAACGGTACAATTGTGGCCCCAAAACGGGCAGCCATCCTCACAAATTCCGGTTGATTTGGCAAGAACAACTTATATTCTTCACTGGTGAAAAGCCTCGCCTGCACCCCCAGAATAGAGGAGAACATGTGCCTTTTCTGATAACAATTTGTAGTAACAGGTACTGCACCAAATACTTTCATCCAGTCAATCATAGAAATTTCAGGAGATTCAGCCTCAAGTTTTCCAAGAACAATTCTGGATGTGCTATTCCACGAACCACAATATTCTTTTTTCTTATGAATCTTTCAGGATCATTTCTGTCTTCAATTTTGATGGCAGTGAAACTCACAAGTAACTCAGCAAACATTGTTTCCACAATCAATTCTAAAAGTGCCTATCTAACATCTAGGTTTTGCTCGTCAAACAAGGACTTAACAGCTTCAGTTTCCATGCCAAGTCTCGGTAATTACTTGCTAATTACTTTTAATAACAGGGGTAAAAAGGGCTGAATTTCCTTCAACTGAATATCACAATTTGCTTGGAACAGAAACTAAGGGTGTTGCCAAAATATCACAAGCATTCAACTGACCTTCAGAAACTTTTTCATCATTCTGGAAAATTCGATTAAAAGCCAGTGCAAAAGAGTCTTCCTCCAATAACTCATTGCTTTCATCATTCAAATACTGCTTTTCAGCCTCGACACTACTTATACTCACCACTGAATCATCATCAGAATCAATAGGAGATGAATATGATTGATCAACTTTGCTTTCAACTTTGGATGAAGGAATAAAAACTCCCTTTGATAAAGAAGGGTTAGATTGAATATTTGAGAGAATGTACTGATTGGATGATGTGGAATTTGAAGACTCTTTAAGATTAGATTGACAGCACCTAGGTTGATTCAAAGCAGGGGCAAAAATGAACAAGATTCTTCAATAACATCAGGGTTATAATTGGAATTAATGGGTATTGAGTCCAATATTTCTGACTTATTGTATTTCCTTCGAGAATAATGAAGAGGAAAAAAATCAAAATTCTTTCTTAAAGCCTTAGAAACAATCTGTTCATTATTTTCCATCCCAACTACATTACTTTTCTTCAAAACCGAGGGAGGGTCATGAAGAGGTGTGAATAATAAATCCTGGGACTCATGCAAATCTCCTTCATTTAGTGCTTCACTAATATCTGAAACAATGGCATTAATAACTTTACCATTGGCATTAAACTCCTTTTCTTGTAACGAAGCACTCTTCTCCTTTGAAAAATCAACCGGCCCAATTAAATTGTAGTTTACATCTTCATTTAATGCTTCCTTGGAACGTGAAACCAAGTCATTAAAAGCATTTTCTTGTAATAACTCAGCCTTTTCCCTAGATAATTCAACCGGCTTTTCTAAATTAGAACCTCCTTCATTTAATATTTCCATTGAATCAACCATATTGCCGTTGGGAACTTTAGAAGATGAAACGTTTTCTTGATTTACCCGATTTTGCAAGGTTGGAAGTTTTAATCCTTGATCATTGAAGGAATTAAAATCTTCTTGTGATGAGGAAAAACCTTCATCCATCAAAACCTGAGAAACCCTTTTTAAATCAATTTCATTATCAAAATCACTCAATGATAAGTCCATAGGAATAAAACGTGAAGGGTCCAAAGAAGATATATCACCAAAACGAAGAGCAAAGTTTCCATGAATCTTGTCCGTAACCACAATTTCAGCTGGTATAAATCCACAAAAAATCCTTTTCACCTCTATACGAGCTTCTGAACAATCCAAAAGATTCAATGTTTGAGAAGAAATGTTGACCAATCCCCCAAACTGATGTCCAATGATTTCAAAAATGTAACGATTCCAAAATGGCAAAGGTAAGTTCTTCAAAGCTATCCAACCTCCATATCCTTCAATCACCTCGGGATGAAAATGCTTGTGACACGACCAATTTTCAATTTTCAAATGAAATTTTCCAATAAGTTTCCACTTGCCATCAAACTTCTTCTCAGAAAATTTATCTTTCAATTTAACCAAAGCTTTATCTGCCATAAAAGGGTTGAGAATAACATCAGAATGAAAATAATCTTCCAAAACTTGCTTTACTTCCTTCCAAGCATTATGTGCAAACATTCTAGAAACCACACAAAATTCATCTAGATTTAAATCCACCACTTCTTTTTCTTTTCTAACCCAGAATGAAGACATTACTGGCAACTTCTTAGAATGAGAACCAAGAAGAGGTTCCCCAAATTTAAACTTCACTACATCATCAAAACTTCCATCCAAATTCTTATTAGCTTAAAAACCAGCTTGGATGATTCTTCAAAAATGGACTTCTTAGAAATATTCTCAACAAACTTTGTTTCCCCAAATTTCAAAAGGTCTCTTATCATTTCCCAAAATATTGACCAACCAATCTTTGCGTAACCAACTGGAACTTGCACAATTTTCTTTCCACCCGAGGGGGGCCAAATAGAGCACTCAAGGAACCAACCTTGCTGGGAATTGAACTTTGATAACTGAATTGTTCCATCTGAATCTCTTAACTTCTTGCGAAAGAACAAATGAACCGGGCATTGCAATAAATCAACTAAAGCTAGCTCAAGCCAATTCAAATGAGAACTAGAAAGATAAATCTTCGGCTTATACTTAAGATCTTCAATGACAAATAAATCATTCTCATGCCAAATACAAAAATATGAATTTTGTATGCAGCAACTTTGGACTTCCATAATAAACCAATTGCAAAATCTGAAATCTTAATAAAAATGGAAGATAGAAAAAGGACCAAAACTAACTGGACTTGAAGATACTAGGAGAAATGCTGGAGAATACTACCAAAGATTAGCTGGAAGATGAAGAACTTGACGGATGGGGGCTAGAAACAGGAAGGATGGGAGGAGAGAGGGGAGAGCATTTGGGGGGGGGGGGGGGGGGGGGGGATTATATATTACAATTTTCATATGTTACAATTCAAATTAGCCAAACAATGGGATTCGTGAAAGTCAGCTGAGCTGTGGCTTAGAACATTTAAAAGCTGGTGGTAGCTTAATTACATATTAAAATTAAAAAGAAGAAACGAGCCCAATTAATGAAAAAGTTATTAAAAATAAAAAATAAGAAGAATAACAATAATAATAAAAGAAAAATATAACCTTGGATTTGCATTTCTTCACTCTCAGCCGTTCATCAATTACAAAGCCTACCTGTAAAGTTATGAAAAAAGTATTTAACTTTCCATAGTCCCATTTATCTCAATCATCAGAGCACAGAAGTTCAAATGCAGCAAGGCAATGGACATACATAGTCCCATTTATTTCGTCGCTAATTATTTATTTTCTTTCCTTATCCCTTTGACACTTGCTCTGTTTTCAATGCTAATATAATTATACGAGATTGGGCTAGTGGACATACGTATTGTTAGAATACAGTTTATCATACTATTATGGTCAATCACAAACTCTTCATCTCAGAGCCTACTTTGATCTTCTATTCATGCATCGACATCTGTTAACACCTACAATTGCACTTCACAATGATTACAACTTCTAGACTTGGTTGCTGGAGATGATAACCTACCTTTTTTTTCCTGATAACCTACTTATTCAGAAAGAAGAAAAAAAGGAACAAGAAAATAAAATTCTTTACTGTAGATGCTAAAAACTCTAACCATCACCACTCATAAGTTAATATTTCCTATCTTACTCACACTTCTGTTGATAGAATGTTTCTACACTAACTCTGAGATAAATTATTGTTGGTTTATGTTTGATATTTTCCTTAATTAGTCTTATTAATTGTAATTATATTGTATTTATTTGTGTGATTCTTTCCTTCTTTGTATTAGGCTTCTTCTTCTTCTTAAGGAGGATTCTCTTGTATCTAATATATATCTCTATGATGATTGAATAGAAAAATATTCTATTCCAGTGAAATTATTTTTGCACATGGTATCAGAGAAAAAATAGAAAGAAAAAATAAAACCCTATTTTTCTTAAACCCTAGCCCCTTACTGCCGCCGCTTCCACAGCAGTCGCCGGCGCCACCGTTCCCTGCTTAAGCCTCCGCCGCCGTCGTCCGACCACATCTTCCAGCTCCGAGCAGCGTGTTTCCGTTCGTAGCCAAGGAGTCGCGCGCCCTCTTCGCACGTTCGACAGCGTGTTTGCGTTTGCTCCTTCGCGCGAACTTTTCTCTTCGCACGCTCGTAGGTTACTCGTTCGCCGGCTGTCTGTTTCGCGCCTCAGGTTGCTCGTCTTCGCTCGTCCGTCAGGTTGCTCGCCGGCTGTCGCAGGTTGCTCGTCCGACCATCTCGCCGTCAGTCTGAGTTGCGTTTTTTTTTCTCAGTTGGCGCCGTCTGTTTGTTAGGGCATTTTTTTTACTTCCTTGCTGCTGTTCCAGCAATTGTTAGACTCTTTCGGATCAGTCCTTTACAAAGGTAGCAATATGTCAGAAGAAAAAACATCGATGACTAAGGTTTCTGACCCACGCCACCATCCTATTGTTCAGATTACCACCATCCGACTTAATGGGGATAATTTTCTGTTGTGGTCCCAAAGTGTTCGGATGTATATACGTGGACAAGGGAAGATTGGCTATATTACTGGGGAGAAAACAATACCTAAAAAGGATGATCCTTCGTTGGCTACTTGGGATGCTGAGAACTCCATGGTCATGACGTGGTTGGTCAACTCTATGGTTGAGAGAATAAGTCGCAATTATATGTGTTACACGACTGCAAAGGAATTATGGGACAGTGTAACTGAGATGTATTCCGACTTGGGAAATCAATCTCAATTGTTTGAATTGAATCTCAAACTGAGAGATATACGTCAAGGAGGAGATACAATCACAGAGTACATCCACACTCTAAAAACAATCTGGCAAGACCTAGATCTTTTTGACACTTACGAATGGGAGTCAACTACAGACCAAACTCATTACAAGAAAGTTGTAGAGGATGGTCGCATTTACAAATTTCTTGCTGGTCTTAACGATGAATTTGATGAGGTTCGCAGTAGAGTTATTGGTAAGAATCCACTTCCTTCCATTAATGAAGTTTTTTCTGAAGTTCGCAGGGAAGAGAGTCGTCGCAATGTTATGCTTGGCAAGAAACCCATCAGTGTAGTTGAAACCTCTGCTATGGTAGTTGAAACTACAGCAAATAAGGCTTCTGCACAACCCACCAAACCTCGGGTATGGTGTGACTACTGTAACCGACCCCGACACACCCGTGAGACGTGTTGGAAAATCCATGGAAAGCCTGCAAATTGGAAAAGTACCAAGCAAGGTGACAAAAGTAACAATCCGTCTAATTCCGCTGCCAATGTTGTTGATTCTCATCCCTTCAATCAAGAGCAAATTGATCAACTCCTGAAACTACTAAAGGTCACTTCATCATCTGGTACTCCTAGTGTTTCCTTGGCACAAACAGGTAATTATCCTCTAGCCTTGTCTTGCCTAAATTCATCTCCGTGGGTTATAGATTCCGGAGCGTCTGATCATATGACTAGTTCCTCTTGTTTCTTTACCTCATACTCTCCCTTGTATAACCATGAACAAATTCGAATAGCCGATGGTAGTTTCACTTCCATTGCAGGAAAAGGAACTATCTGTTTGACTAAACAAATTACCTTACAATCTGTTCTCCATGTCCCTAAATTGGCTTGTAATTTGTTATCTGTCAGTAAAATTTCTAAAGATGCTAACTGTCGTGTTACTTTCTTTGAAACTCACTGTATCTTTCAGGATCAGGACTCGGGGGAGATGATTGGGCGTGCTAGGATGCTTGATGGCCTCTATTATTTTGATGAATCCCCAACTAGTGATAAAAAAGCTCAGGGCTTTAGTAGTATTTGTTCTTCCTCTGTTAAAGAAAAAATAATGCTTTGGCATCGTAGACTAGGACATCCCAGTTTTTTCTATTTGAAGTATTTGTTTCCAAACTTATTTAAAGGAATCGATTGTTCTTCTTTTTATTGTGAAAGTTGTATCTTTGCCAAGAATCATCGTGGCACGTATTTGCCAAAACCTTACAAGGCTTCAAACCCTTTTTATTTAATTCATAGTGATGTTTGGGGTCCATCTAAAGTTTTGACTAATAGTGGTAAACGTTGGTTTGTTACGTTTATTGATGATCATACTCGTTTAACTTGGGTTTATTTGTTAACAAACAAGTCTGAAGTCAAAGATGTTTTTATTCGGTTTTACAATATGATTGAGAATCAATTTCGAACTAGAATCAGTATTTTACATTCTGATAATGGAACAGAATACTTTAATGCATCTTTCGATGATTTTTTGAAGGATAAAGGGATTTCTCATCAGTCTTCTTGTCGCAATACTCCACAACAGAACGGAATTGCTGAACGAAAAAATAGACACTTGCTTGATGTTGCTCGTGCTATTATGTTCTATATGCATGTTCCTAACTATCTGTGGGGAGATGCAGTTCTTACGGCTGCCTATCTCATAAATCGAATGCCTTCTAAGATTTTAGACTTTAAGACTCCCCTTGATCATTTTAAGAATTTTTTTCCCACTGTTCGCTTGTATTCTGATTTATCGATCAAAATATTTGGATGTATTGCATATGTTCATATTCCTAGTTTTTCTAGGTCCAAGCTTGATCCTCGTGCTGTTAAATGCATTTTTTTAGGATATGCTTCAAACAAAAAGGGCTATCGGTGTTTTGATCCCCTAACCAAAAAATACTTTGACAGTATGGATGTATTGTTTGTGGAGAACCAATCTTTTTTCAACAAAAATTCTCTTCAGGGGGAGATATCTAACTTGGAAGAAAATTTTTGGGATACTTCTCCTCTCCCTAAAATTATTTGTCCTGAGAGTACTAGTCCTTCTATGCCAAACTTGGAAAATTCTATTTCAGGGGGAGAAATACTACAAAATGATCTCACTGATCGAAATCCTGAACTTCAGGTTTATACTAGAAGGACATATCAAAAAAACCGGGATCAGATAGCGGACTTGTCACCAAACCAATCTAACACTCCGATGAATGATACTGAAGATTCAGGTAACCAATCTTTATCTGATATATCTGATCTTGATATTCCAATAGCCCATAGGAAAGGTGTCCGTAACTGTACCAAATATCCTATTGCAAATTACCTTTCATATCATAGATTGTCTGATAATCATAAAGCCTTCACCTCTAGGATAACCAACCTATTTATTCCAAGGAATATACAGGAGGCCCAAAATGATCCGAATTGGAATTTAGCAGTTATGGAAGAGATGAATGCTCTAGAAAAGAATGGTACATGGGATATAGTAGAACTACCAAAAAATAAGAAAACGGTAGGGTGTAAATGGGTATTCACTATAAAGTGCAAAGCTGATGGTGACATTGAACGATACAAGGCCAGATTAGTTGCTAAAGGCTTCACGCAGACTCATGGAATTGATTATCAAGAAACGTTTGCTCCTGTTGCTAAGATTAATTCTATTAGAGTGCTCTTGTCTGTTGCTGTTAATTCAGATTGGCCTCTTTATCAGCTTGATGTTAAAAATGCTTTCCTCAATGGTGATCTTGAAGAGGAGGTATTTATGGACTTACCACCAGGTTTTGAAGTGGATCTTGGAGTTAACAAGGTATGTAGGTTAAAGAAATCTTTGTATGGCCTTAAGCAGTCTCCTAGAGCGTGGTTTGAGCGGTTTGGGAATGCTGTTACTAGCTATGGCTTTCTTCAAAGTCAAGCAGATCATACCATTTTTTATAGGCACACTGGAAATGATAAAATTGTTGTTTTAATAGTGTACGTTGATGACATCATTCTTACAGGAAATGATGAGGCTGGATTAAATAATCTGAAGAAAAAGCTAGCAAATGAATTCCAGATCAAAGACTTGGGAATTTTGAAGTATTTCTTAGGAATGGAATTTGCTAGATCAAAACAGGGTATCCTTGTTAATCAAAGGAAATATATTATTGACTTACTCGAAGAGACAGGCTTAAGTGGTTGTAGAACAGCTGAAACTCCTGTTGAACCGAATTTAAAATTGCAAGCAGCAACAGATGAAGAGGTAAAAGATAAGGGAAAATACCAAAGACTTGTGGGAAGACTTATCTACTTATCTCACACTCGTCCTGATATTGCTTTTGCAGTTAGTATGGTAAGTCAATTCATGCATTCCCCAGGGCCAACTCACTTTGAGGCTGTTTACAGGATCCTAAGATATTTGAAAGGAACTCCAGGAAAAGGTATACTCTTTAAGAAACATGATCACTTACATGTTGAGATTTACACTGATGCTGACTGGGCTGGTAGCACCACTGACAGAAGATCTACATCTGGTTACTGCTCTTTTGTTGGAGGGAATCTAGTTACTTGGCGAAGTAAAAAACAAAGTGTGGTAGCCAGAAGTAGTGCTGAAGCAGAATTTAGAGCTTTAGCTCATGGCATTTGTGAAGGTATTTGGATAAAAAGACTATTGGAAGAATTGAAATTTATCCAAATGAAGCCTATGCGTGTTTACTGTGACAATAAAGCAGCTATCTCCATAGCTCACAATCCAGTCCTTCATGATAGGACAAAACATATTGAAGTTGATAAGCACTTTATAAAGGAGAAGATTGATACCGGAGTAATATGCATTCCTTATCTTCCTACATCAGAGCAAATTGCTGATGTGCTAACCAAGGGACTTCCAAAGCTACGATTTGACAAGTTGATTGACAAGCTGACAATGGAAGACATCTTCAAGCCAGCTTGAGGGGGAGTGTTGGTTTATGTTTGATATTTTCCTTAATTAGTCTTATTAATTGTAATTATATTGTATTTATTTGTGTGATTCTTTCCTTCTTTGTATTAGGCTTCTTCTTCTTCTTAAGGAGGATTCTCTTGTATCTAATATATATCTCTATGATGATTGAATAGAAAAATATTCTATTCCAGTGAAATTATTTTTGCACAATTATTAATGTGATATACATATTCAAATTTCAAACTAGAGCAATTATTCATGTGATAAACATGACCCAAAATTTTAACTATAATCTATCTCCAAACAATCAAACTTGAGATTACATGCTCTTAAAATTCATCACCTTATCAATTAACCTCTTAGGATCTTGAAATGCCTTCTTCTTGGCCCATTGATGAAATAAATGGGAAATAACTGCTCTGTTATCCACATTAAATCTGCAATTGGAATAGAAGAGACTTGTCACTTCAAAGAAAAAGGACTATACCAAAGAACAAAATGTTTTTTTTTTTTTGGTATAGATACGTGCACAAAACAATGGAATTGGAAGGGAAAAAAACCTTTTTAGGAAATTATTCCCATTAGTAATCTCTATTGGTTCTTCGAAGTCTCTAAGGTCGATTTGATTGTTAGCAGGATCATTTAACGCCACATCCAAATCAGCTGATATAGGTTTTTCAAGAGGTATGTGCATATTCTGTTTTATAATATCATGGTGCTTTTTTTGCAAGTATTGGATACTAACTTCAGCCTACAAGAAAAGATTATACCATCAACAAAAAGTTCAAAATAGAGGAACGGCTTAACAATAAGCAAATAGAAAGCCCTATAAAGAGATGAGGTAAAATATCACGTTTGGCATTAGAACCCCTCCATCTTTTTTTTTAACAAGAAACAAAGTTTTTCATTCATTGATATAATGAAAGAGACTAATACTCAAAAATACAATCACCACCAAAGAAAGAAGATACAACTCAAAGAGAAAGAAGAATTAAAAAAAAAAGACCATTAGAGAACTAAGAGAACCACATAAAAAACTCCAGAAGAAAAGCTACAACTGAAAAACCAACAAAAAAACAACCAGCAAATCGATCAAAAACAGAAAAATATCAAAACCACCAAACGGCTGAAGAGATGAACTGAAAATGAATATTCGAAAAAAACTCCACCACCAAAGGAAACTGCATCAAAGGAATCTGACGAAAGCCCAACTTGAAAAGACTAAACCCTGAGAGAAGAATAAAACTGAGCTAACGAGAAAGCCATTAATGAGCTTTAACTGTTGGAGACAAAATAGAAATTTCCTGCATCTGTAACCCACAAAGCTCAATCAGAGAAGAAAATTTGGCTAGGATTTGAGGAGAAACCACTGAAGATACCACTCCCTCTAAATTATCGACACCTTGAACATTAACTTCAAAAAGATTTTCAAAAGCTTCAGCAAATGAATCATCTTCAACTTGATCTACCAACTCAAATTCTGGAACATGAAAAATTAACTCCTCACTACTCATACTAACAGCTGATTCTCCATCAGAATCAAAACAAGGAGAAATCTTTTTAGGAGAAGAAAGACTTGCTACCCCTTTGGTGAATAGTGCGTCTGAACCAGGAAGAGAAACTTGAGATTGAACAAACTTCTTGACAGGGTATAAAGTCTCTTGCATCTTAGAACCTTTTGAGGGAGACTCCAAATGATTCGTGGAAAGAGTCAAAAAACGAACACAAGATTCCTCAACATAATCTGAATTAGACTCTGAATGATCCATGATGGAGGAAAACTCTTTTCTTCTAGAATAATGAAGAGGAAAGGATTTAATTAAACTTTGCTTCGATTGCAGAGGAGACACCAACTCAAGGGAATTAACATTTGCATGCCCATCCAAAGAAATACCTTTTAAAAAATCAGGACCATTTGAATTAAGATTCTTATCATACAACGAAGGGACCTTTGAACACTCGATAGCCATCACCAAATCATCTTCGTTTGATAAAAAGAGACTTTCATCTTCCATAACCTGATTAACCCTCTTTAAATCCACTGAATTAGTAAAATCTTGTGAGGCTAAAATTTCTAAATTCAAACGACACTCACCTGAAAGGTCAAGAGGGACTATGTCACCAAAACGAAGAGAGAAATTTCTGATATTCGCACCTTTAACATCAATCTCAGTTGGAATGAAGCCACAAATGTTTTCCTCCACTTCAATTACTGCTGCTGAACAATCAATTAAGTTAAGTGTTTGAGAGGAAATATTAATCAATCCACCAAAATGTTGCCGAATAGCTTCAAAAAATGGTCGCTTCCAATAAATCAAAGGCAAATTCTTTATAGATATCCGACCTCCATAGCTCTTAATGAATTCCGGGTGAGAATGCTTTTCATCGGACCAACGCTCAATTTTCAGATGAAGGTCACCAACGAGACCCCACTTTCCATCAAAATTCAAATCAGAAAGACCCACATCAAACTTGATCAACATTTTATCATCCATAAAAAGATTAATTGAAAGGGAAATTGCAATGGGTAGCAAAAAATATTAGGATATTTGCAAATCTAGCTATGATTTTTTCGATTTGCAAACATAGCAAAATTTTAAAAATCTGATTTCCGTTTTTCTTATTATTCCAGTTTTACCCTTGTTGGTATATCAACAGGTATATTAGTAATATATCTGTGACGCCCCGTGCTTTTCTATGTAATTAATTTCATGAGTATAGTCGAGTAAGTGTAATTTGGTTTGGCTTGTACTATGGAATTATTTAATTGCAATAAGGCACTTGGGATTTTGATTTTTCAGTTTGATAATGGTGTTAAATTGATTTCTCCCTAAAAGGCATAATAATTTATCAGTTGGCAGTTAAGGCCTGATCAAGGCGTTGATTTTCCACGTTACTGAGTAAATTAGTTAGAGGTTGGCTAACTTTAGTAACTCTATTTTGGGAGTTTTATGGGTTTAAGAAAAAAAGGATGATTAAAGGAAAAAAAAAAGAGAGAAGAAGCCCTAAATCCTTTCCCCTCTCTCTCCCTCTCATCTCACGCGTGAACCCCCCCCTTGCGTTTTTCAACTCCAGCCAGCCGCCGCCTCCCTTGCCCAGCCGCCGCCGTCCGTTCAGCTGCGCCGTCACTCCTGTTTTGCAGTCTAGCCGTCGCACGCCCAGCCACCGCTCCCGTTTCGCCATCCAGCCGCCGCACGCTCAGCCGCCGCTGTGGGTTTTCCCTCTTCCCCTCTCTCCGCGAGCGCTTCTCTCTCTCTCGGCGGTCTCTCCCTCTCTTCCTCGTGTGAGACGTGAGCCCAGCCGCCGCCGCCAGCCAGCCAGTCGCCGCGCCGCCGCCCAGCTCTCTTCGCGCCGATCTCCCTCTCTCTCGGTGCTGCGTGGAAACCGTCGCCCGAATCTCTCTTCCTCTCGTGTGCGGGTGTGTTCTGTTCAGCCGTCGCCAGGAGGTGTGTCGCCGCCGCTTGGTTCGCCGTCCAGCCGTCCAGCCGTTGCCGGTCCGCGCCGCCTCTCTGTTTTGTGTGTGGTTCAGCAAGGTAAACTCCGTGGGTAAGCTTATCTTCCTTCGTTTTAAGTGGTTTAGAGCTCGATCTAACCTCCCTTCGCTCATTTCGTTCAGTTCGTGCGCGTTCAGCAGCTTGGATTCCATTTTCCGCGTGTTGTCGCTTCTGTCCAGCGGGTAGTTTGGTCTCGGACTCTTTTGTTCGGTAAGTTTAAGCCTTACCCATTCTTGGTTAAAGCTTAAATTTAAATACCCATTCGTTTTAGGTGCTGGAAATTTAAGATTGAGTTGATTTTCTAATCTGCAGCGCCGCCTAAGTGTTCGATTGGGTTCGATACACTTCAAACTCGAATACCCACTGCCCAAGGAGCGTTCTAACACGCTGTTCGAGGTTAGACTAACCCGTCTAGCGTGGAAACGAGTCCGCTTGGTAAGTTTCTTCGCTGCCCCTAGCTTGTTAGTCTCAAGTTAATTGACCGTTAGATGATCTAGCTTTAGGAAAGCATGTTTAGATCAAGCCCATTAATTGTTTAGGCCTTGTTAGCATTGCCCGACCTCTTTGGAGTCCTTAGTATGGAAATAAAGAGGTTCTGCTTGCTGGTCGTGGTTTAAAAAGCATGCTAAAATATCACCTATCGATTTTCTAGACTCGAGTAGCATTGCCAAATCTCTAGGAGTCCTTAGAATCCCTAAATGCACCTTTGTACTTGCTGTCCAGCGGCTGAAAAGCCTTAGTTATGGTCATTCGGCGTATACCCATGGCCCGTTGTGCCTTAGACATGGTTGTCCATGGACTAAAGCTTTTGGGTTTTCATTTTGGGGAATGTTTGAAGACTGTTTAACAAGGAAATGGGCCTAGTAAGTGGGATTTGGCTTTTCAAGCTTATCTTAAGGTCTTTAGGTAAGTTCTAACCCCTTTTAGCTACCTTTGTAATTTAGGAGTTCATCTTGGCTGCTTTAGGCTTGTTGAGGTTGCCTTGGAAGCGCTATAGGTAAGTAGTTTCTACTTACTAAGCCTGTTTGACTGCCTGAAGCATGTTGTTTGTTATCTGCTTTAATTTTTGTTGTGTTAATTATGAGTTGCTATGATTACACCATTGTACTATGAACATTGAAATGGTTGTGTTAATCTGGAATCGCATTTATTGCATTGCTTGAGATGAGTACGTTTAAGGAGTGTGAGCATGTTAGGTACTTGTCTTAAGTATGGTTATTGATGAGTCAAGCATGTTGGGTCTGGCTTGCATGTTGCGTGGGGAAAATGTAGCATGAGTCGGGTGTGAGGCACAGCACATGGTGCATTGATTCATGTGTAGCGGAGCGTGACGCGGAAATCACGTGGGTGTGAGTGCGGAGCGTTACGCGGAAATCACGTATGAGTGGCACAACACATGGCGCGAAATACATGTGGGGTAGGTGCGAAGCATGACGGGGAAATCATGCAGTTAGCGTAGCACATGGCGCGGAATTCATGTAATAGCGGAGCATGACGCGGAAATCATGTGGGGTCTAGTGCGTGCGTTGCATAGCGTGAGGTGCATTTGCATGGGTGGTTGTTTTTAAGCATGTGGTTAGCTTGTAGCTTAAAAGCACGTTGATAGTTTGTAGCATGTTGTTTGTTTTGGTTCCATAACCTGTTGGATGTGTGTGCCGAGCATGTTGCCTGTATTGGTTGCTTGTTTGTGGGTTGGTAAGTGTGAGCTGCTTACCAGTACCACGGTTGTACTGATACCCCCTTCCCCACCTTTCTCCCAACATTTTAGATGTTGCAGGTTTCGTTGACGAGCTGGATCCTGGTGAGGAAGAGGAGAACTACGAGGAGGAGCCTTAGGAAGCTCGAGTTTCTTTTTCTTGTTCTGTTGGATTAGGTTGTAGATGGTTAGGTTGTTTTTGCTTCGCTTGAGTAGTAGCTTAGTTGTTTATTGTTGATCTGTTAAGGTCAGGTTGGGTTGTGATGTTATTGATTATCAACTGGGGATTTAGTTCCATTGTTTTTCACTTATGCAATAAAATTGTTAGTTAGCATTCTTTAGATTAAGTTGTTGGTGTAATTTGAAGTTTAGTGTTTGTTGTGTTCTGTTGCATGATTTGAGTTAATGTCTGTTGCTACGAGATCTTACTCTTATAGAGAAGTAGGCTGTGTCTCTGAAATGAAGTTGGTGGAGTTGAGTTGGTTGTTTGAAGTGTTCTATTTGTCTATCAGGTGTTCGAAAAATTTTGGTTCAGACCATTTTACGCCGTTATGCTGCCGAAATTTTCGGTACATCCGGTTCAAAGTGGTTCAGATCCATAGTTAAGGGCTAAGGGTTGTAGTAGCATCTCTAGGCTAAGGGTTGGAAAAACCTGGGGCGTTACAATATCTTATATACTTTATATTTACTGATATACGAAATATAAAGTATATCAGTTAACTGATATACCAAATTTGATATACTCGAATGAATACAATGATATACCTAATATACTAATGGTATACCTAATATATACTTGATTTGATAAGCATAACATTTGATATACCTGATTAAATATTGATATACCAATGATATACTTGATATTTTACTTTCTTTACTTATATTTGTTATGTTTTCTTTTCTCTTTATTGAATTATGTTGTGTTATTTACATATTTTAAATGAAATGTTTGTCTTTTATATCATAAATGTTTGTCTTCTATACCTGTTATGAATGTTGATATACCATCGATATACCTCATTTGTTTTTTTTTTTTTTGAACTTACCTCGTTTTTTATACTACTCAAATAATTAATAACATTGATATACTTGATTATGAGTAGCTAAATACATCAATGATAGACTTGTTATTAAAAAAAATCACTAATATATATTTTTAACTGTTGGTGTATTATGAAGGTCGTGTAATGCAAAATTTGTTATAAGTATATCAATAAGATGCAATTTTAAGTATATCATTAGTGTATTAGTACTCACTAAAAATGTAATTTCAAGTATATCATTAGTGTATCAGTAGTATATTATTAAGATGATGTATAGTATATTGATGACATATTTGCCAACATGAGCATAGCTCAACTAGCATAAGATATACACATTCAACCAAGAGGTTAAAGGTTTAAATCCCCTACCACACATATTTTCCCAAAATAAAGCTAATATATCTATTTTTTTATTGATGAAGTATATCAAAGATATCTAAACTAATAAAAGCTCACGTGTATACTTCATAAATGAAATATATTATATTCACGAAATATACATCTGATATATTATATATTTAGTATATCAGTTGATTGATATACCAAATATCTAGTATATCAGTACACTAAATAAATGAATGATGTACCTGATATACAGTATATCAATAACACCATTGATATACTTTTTAAACTTCCAACTTCCAGCGTGTTTTAGGGGTTTTTTTTACTTTTCAACTTTAATGTTTAGGCGGGCCCACGTTTTTTTGCTATATTTGCAACATTAAAAACTGATGACATTGTTGCAAATTCCATTTTATTTTTTGTTAATCTTGCAACTGCCCCAACGTCGGTCGATTGGTTTTTTGCCATTTTCGGTCGGAGTTGACAAAACCGACTGTCGGTCAGTCGGTCCACCCAAAAATGGAAAAAACCAACTGACCGACCGATATTACTATATTAATAAAAAAAAATGTGTTGTGTCTAGCATCCATGCATGCACGCTGCCCAATATGCACACTGCCCTACAGAGTCTTTTCATGTCTTTTAACTCCTTTCAATAGTTTCTTTTTCCAAGAGGTAATCATGACTTTTTCAAATTATATTATTTTTTATTTCATTCTCTCTATTCCTTTATACCCTCTTTCTCTCTCTCTCTTTCTCTTCATCTGTATCCTCTACCTCTCTATCTCTTTTCTCTTCTCTTTCTTTCTTCACCTTTTTCTTCCCTCTTTTCTCTTCTCTTTCTTTCTTCTTCACCATTTCTTTCTCTCTTTTCTCTTTCCCATTCTTTCTCAGACATGCATTCTCTTTCGCCATTAACTGACGCCAGCATCACTTTCCTTCTTCCCTCATACGGATCTCTCTTTTTCTCTTCTCTTTTCTTCCTTTTTTTTTTGTTTAGCTTGTGAGAATCAAAAAACCGACTAAACCGACCGACCGTTTGGTGTGGTCGATCGGTCGGCGTGTCCATCTTCCTCTAAACCGATTACAACCGACCGACTCAAACCGACCTGTCGGTGGTCGGTGTCGGTTTGAGCCCAAAACCGACACCGACCGACCGATGAACACCCCTACTCGCAGGAACATGAACATTCTTCCTTCCTCCATAAAAAGGCCATACTGCGCATTCCAAATACCAACCCTCGACAGATCTAAATTTAGACAGACGAATGGTCCCAAAATCATCCTTAAATTTCTTGTTAAAAAATGAGTGAACTGGAAATTGCAAAAGTTCAACCAGCGAGTTTTCAAGCCAACCTAAAAGGGATAAAGAAAGGTGAATTTTTTGATCCTTATACATACCTTCCATAAAACATTCATCTTTTTCCCCCCATATACGAAAGTAAATATTTCGGATACAACAACTCATCTCTTCCAGCACTTCCATAGAACCATATACCAAAACTCAACCACAAACCAAAGGGATCCACGAAACCACAATCCAAAGAAACCCACGAATAACAAGCAGCTGTCGACTGACGAAAAGACCGGACCAGCAGATGAATGACGGCGAACTAACCAGACTGACGACGGATGAAAACACAACAACACCGGACTAGCAACTCCAAGAGTAACGGACGGGCGGCGGACAATTGACGGCGAACAAAACGGCAGATGAAAACGGACCAAAATGACGGTGAATGAAAAAAGCAGATGAAAACGGCGAAGAAAAACCCTAAACTAAACGGACGGCAGGCGGCAGAAGAAAAACGACGGAGAATGGCGACCGGACGGACGAACAACGAGGGAGGTGAGCCACGATGACGACAACGACGGAAGAAAACGGCGGCTGGAGGCTAGGGTTAGGGAATTTTTCGGGGAGAGAGAAGGGAGGCTAGGGATTTTAGGGAGGGAGAAGAAACGACTGATGAAGAAAGGCAACCGGATAGCAGATGACTGACCAAGCGGACGAACGGTGGGGGCGACGAGCCACGACGGCCACGACGGCTGAAGAAAACGACGGCTGAAGGCTAGGGTTAGGGTAGGGTTTTTTTGACTCGAGTGATGATATGATATCGAAAGGAAAGTAGGTGAGATAGGTGAGATTTATCAAATGACAGAAGGTATTGCCTTAGAACACCTCCATCTTCATCAATATTAATTTTTCTTTTCAAAATAAACAGTTCAAACATTCATTGAGGAATGAATGGTTTAGTTGTCTATTGTATATTTTGATATTAAATAACCGAAATAGAACAAATAATTATTAAGCACAAAATTATAGTGGCATGAGCTTAAAACAATTTCCAAACGATTATTTAAAAGGATATCACACCAAGGTTCTGAAGGATTCTAAAAATTGATGTGCCAAGGGTATAAAAAACAAAACTGAACTGTAAATTGACACACCAACATGAAAGGATTTAGTCTATTTGTATTCAGTTTGAAACTAATCTACCATGGTTAAATTGATTCATGATGTTCAATCATATTTTGATTGAATTAAACCAAATTGATCTGATATTTAACAATAACTTTTAATTAATTATTTATTCTATTATCACCAATATTTAGAAAAACATTTAAATATTTTTCTTGTTCCATTGTCTATTCGTACGCAACTATAAACATTTTATTTTAATCCTCTCTTCCTACTAGTACAGCCATCATCGTCATCACATTGGTCATGCTGGCAATCTGTTTACTCCTAGCAATGGTTTTTTATTAAATAAAAAACTGAGCTTTCATCATTGAGAAGAAATGAAAGAATACAAAAGGGTATAAAAAAAACAATCCGACAAAAGAAGCCAAAAGAAAGCCTAGAAAAACTATAAGGGGCTCTAATCTAAAATAATTTAACAATGACCCTCCAATATGTCCTTCCTTCCCTTTCCAACTCTGTCCTACCTCACCCTAACTTTGGTTGTTTCCTCTCCTCCACCAATTCCCCCTTTAATTCTTCTATTCCTCCCGTTTGTCTTTCCAACCGTTTTCCCAATTTCTTCTCCCTGCTCAAAGTTTGTTCTTCCCCACACATCCCAAATTGTCATCAAAGACCTCTCAATCCAATAGAAAACTTGTTTATTCTTCTGTACCTATAGGCTATAGCTCCTACAAAACTAATCTAATCGCATTATGCATTAAGCAAGTGAAAAAATGACAGAAGTATACAAGATCATTTTCCTATGTATCATACAAACAGTATGTTTTTCTATCTTGGTAAGCAAGACAAATCGTCTAATCTGAAAATTAGAGATGACATTATCAAGCTTTGCAAGAGTAAATAGTGTAAAAAACGAAGTAGAAAATTGGCCTGAATAAATATGTTATCTTTCTTTCAAAAGCATTAGCCCAAGTGTAGATAAGGGACCGACTATTTAGTTATTATGCCTATTTATAAATAATGAACGGTGCATTACTGCATTCTAATAAAACTTAATGAAAAATACCTGGATCTCTCTAACATGATCTGGAATTTCTTTGAGAAATCTTGAAGGTTGGAGTATCTAAAAGAAATGCTTGAGTCCATTAAACTTGTCCACCTTTATATGATAGTAAATATTCAACTCAAACAAACCTGCCAATCAGAATCCATCAAGACATACAATAGAAAAAGTTTCTCTCGAGCACGAGTCATTGCAACATATAATAAACGTCGTTCTTCCTGTTAATTTCAAATGAGAATCAGTATGGCACCAATGGAGGCATTCAATAGAACTAAGTGCAACAATGACACATGGAAAAACTTACCTCAATTGAGTTTCCATCTTCCATTGTAATGCCCCTGGATTCATGCAAGAGAGGAATCTCTGATTCATTGGCCTAGTAAACATCAAAGTTGAAAGTACTAAAAGTATCGTCAGCTCAGAGGCAAAAAATGAAAAAATATAGCACATCATTGAAATACTATTACTGACACAAAATCAAACACGAACACCTAGAAAACACATTTTCCAATGCAGCCTGGCATCTAAGACTACTCCAAGAATAACCAAGGAAAATTTTTATTCCATTAAAAGAAGTCTTGAAAATACAAGAGATTGTCCCTCTATTTACATAGGTTTCCACTAACCAACCCAAAAACTTCCCAAAGAAATCAACCAGCCAAAACTAAATAACAAAGTACAACTAAAACATATATATATATAATAAAATCCAATTAATCCACTACATCACTTTCCTTTGATAATTGTACAGGTGTCATACACAACACTCAATCACTTAACAAGAAATCAAAACAAGAACCACAGTAACCATGACTACAACAGAGTAAGGTGCTAAAGAGACGCCCTTCTATATAGCTTTTAATTACCTTAATTATGAAGACAACATCCCACTCCAAGCCTTTTGACTGCATATGGAAGACAAGAAGGAACTTTACAAAGAAAACAGAAAAATGGTATAGCAATATCCATTTATTAATAGTATATTGTTTCCAAACTAAGACAATCCTAAAAGTTATCCAAGAAAGAAGAACCTGGTGAATGGTAGTTAAAGTGACAGAGTTCTTATTGTCAAGACGACGAGTGCAGAAATTTGCTTTTTCCCTCTCAGATATATGGTCAACAAAAGCTTTTAGAGCATTAAGACACCCTGGCTCACTTTCTACAGTCTCCCTCTTCCCTTCTTCCACAGTAAAATGACTTGACAAAAAATTGGAGACATCATCCAGTAAATACTGAAGAACCTTCAAGAACAAGAAATGCAACGGCAAAGAACAATTCTTTAGAACTCACAGATCCTGCTCAAGTAAGGTCATCAACGGCATAGAACAAATCAAGGCTAAGAAAAAAAATTACGGGAAAGGATTGCAACTGGCAAAACTTGTTTGTATCTTTTCCCATCTAAAGTGTGAATCTTTTCCCTACTTGAAATTAGCCACAAATATGTCCTAAAACCAAAGTTGGAATATTATATTTCATCTAATTGTTCTGTTAATATAAAAATTATGAATCAAGCATTGCTCTTCTGGACTGAATTGCTTCTTAAACTCTACTTGTGTTCTTATTTTCACAATTCACTTAATCTATTGGACCTAGGTTAATTAATTTTAAATGCCCATAGGTTGACTGATTTTAGATCTAGAAACCTTACACTCAAAAAGGTAATTTTGGGTCGGATAAGAACGCAACCAAAAGGAAGTTAGAGTTTTTTGAGAAGAAACAATAACTTTCATTCACAAAAGAGCCACAAAAACAACCTAAGGACAAAGGGATAAGGCATCCCTTCTCCAAAAGGAACTACAAAAAAGTCTTCCAATGAAAGTTGATCATGGCAGAAGAATAATTTGAAAAAACACTATCTTGGGCACTCCAATTGGAGGCCGAGAGCTGTACAACATCACAGAAAATATTGAAAGGCAGATACTTATCAGCAAAAACTCTTGAATTTCTTTCCTTCCAAAGATGCCTTTTTGAAGTTTAAGTATCTAGGTTTCAAGACCTTTTTGATTTATTGAAATTAAATAGGGATATCTACTTCATAATTAACGAATGGAACTTAGTTAGCATTCTGAGGCCTCTTTTTTTCTTTTTAATGAAATACCAACCTTTCATTGAGGAAAAACTGAAAGAATACAAGAGCATCCAAAAAAAAAAATATCAAGCCCATAAAAGGGAGCCAAACTACAAATCAATCAAAATAAGGCCTATAGAGTAATTACAAAAAGCGCACGTCACCGATGCCCAAAGAGAAACATGGAATCTAGCCATAGACTAAACCTCACAAGAGCTTTTCTCCCACCCACTAAAGGTCCTATTATTTATCTCCCCCCACAAATCCCACAAGACAGTCTAGATCCCATTTTACCATAGAACCTCCCTCCCTCTCAGAAGAACTACTCAAGCATCTGACAAAGACCTTTGTGCCTAGCAAACTGCAAGCCAAACACCTCAAAAAAGGAACTGCAAACCGAATAAGCAAAGTCACAGCTAAAAAGCAAATGGTCAATGTCTTCCTTCGCCATTCGATAAAGAATGCAACAAAACGGACGGTCAAAGAAGGCATCTTTCTCGAGAGCCAATCTTAAGTGATAACTTTTCTATGGATGATCTGCCAAAAGAAAAATTGAACTTTCTTTGGAACTTTCACCTTCCATAAGGCAAAAAAGATGGATTCACCAATTGAAGGAGAATTTAATAAACACCGACAGAGCAAACGATAGGAGAAACCGACAGAGGGGGAGGGGTTCCAGAAACAAATATCCCTCTTCCCTAGTCTAAGAATGACCCCACCTAATAAAGATAAGAGAGTCAGCATGTTTGTGGTCTCCCTATCGAATAACAGATGAATGAAGCCAAAAGAAAAGGGAGAGCTTCAGGAAGAGGCAGTTGAGAAGCTTGTGTTCTTGATCTATAAAATTGAAACTTTTCAATATGGGTTATATCTCACAAAGGTATCAGTGTTTCTCAAAGGAAATCTTGATCTTTCAAAAGAAACCAGTACGATACGTAGCAAACCCCCAAACGCCTTTATTATATAAACCCATAACATGGAATTCTATCAATCGGTAGGTCTGATTTCATTGTGTTCATTGAACGATTTTCCCTCATCTACATCAAATTATAGTATAATGTTGTGTTCATTAGCATGGATATATACTTACAGATCTGATATCATTGTCTTCATTCAGCAATTTCCCCCCATCAACATTAATAACTGCCTGTTGCTCCAGAAGATACTTCTGAAGATATGCCACCGGGAGAAATGATGTTAGAATTTGATAAAATAGCAGCCCTCATAAAAGCTTGGAAATAATTTTTTTTAATAAAAAAAACATGACTCGTCATAAATTCTCTCATGTTTTGGAAGTCATGATGGGGGGAGATCAAAATTATAAACAAAAGCTATATGGTAGCATGTTACACCTTTTTGGTATGTCAGTAACAATCAGGACAAGAAATAACATTACAAATAAACAGAGTGATAAATGAGTTTTGAAAGCTCTTTAGTTATATTCTTCCGAAAATGTGTGGTTCACGAAGCTATCTTCAACTTAAAAACAGTGTTTTCAAGAAAGAAAAAGGATCTCTAAAAACTCTACCAATATGAACTCTTAGTCCAGCCCATCAGAACGAGTAACAAAGTGAATTTTCCACTACGTGATGGCAGAAATGCTCACAGAAATGCTCAGGGTGAAAATAGTTCCAATTTTTTTTAGAGGAACCTGTTGAAACCGATCAAAACTAAAACAAAAACAAGGAATGGCTGGTCCCTGTATTTAAGCCTCTAGAAGCTAATGATAAGACCCTCGGGAGCAAGTGAAAACACACTTGAAATATCCCCCTTCACTGTACAGGTTAAACTTTTTTTAGTAAGAACAGCATCCATACAATGAAATCAAAAAGTTAGAATATGCTTGTCCAGGTGCTTGTATTGACCTGTCTTCCAAACGAATTGCATATGAAAATTCAGAAAAGGATCTATGATTGAACGATGACGAACCTCAGGTAACATGTTAGATACAGAGGTTATAACTGTTGAAATTGATTGTTCCTGCAAAAGTTTACAAATTAGATTGAAATTGAATTATTTGTGATTTGAAAAGTAGTAAAAATAAACCAAAGGGAAGCAAAGGAGCAAATTCAAAAGGCTAAAAGATTGCCAATTCCACATTTCAAATAAGCCAAAATGGAAGTATTGAGATTTTTAAAATTTTAACATAAACCAGTCAGAAGAGGAATGTCCTTGTGAGGCCCCTAATTGTGCACACTTAGTGGGGCAGAGTGATCGTCTATGGCACGGATTAGAGGAGGGTGAGGGTTTTTGTAGGGTTTTGGGAGGACAGTTGTTGGTTATGGAATTTGTGGGCTTTTTGGCTTGGGAGGAGAGGTTCCCAGCACTCTTGGATTTGCTAGTGTTAGCTAGCTTGTTGTTCTCCTTGTTCTTGAACTCTCATTTTGGGTTGTGATCGTGCTGAATATATATCACTGTATATTGAAGAACTATCAATATAACAGTGTTTGTAATATTTCTCTCTGTTTTGTGTGTTTTGAGCGTGAATTTCAGGTGAAATTGGGTTGGATACCTAACAGTCCTGAGTTCGAACCACAGGTGCTTAGAGATCCATTGGTGTCTCCTAAAGGTAGCCTTTGGTTGGACAGGTGTCCCAAGAATTAGAGGGAATAATGCCCCCAATACCCCAGTTACAAAAAATGTAATTAAGTTAAGAAACAAAAAACATTGAAAAAGATAGAGAACTCTGTGATAATTTGAAAAGGCACTAAATAAATACTTCAGCTCAATATTATAGGAAACAAGCCCTGTCATTCATTAGGTTAGGTAAACATACAATTACTGTTGCCATGCTTTCTTTCCACTTTTTTACTGGAAGAGTTCAATAAGTTTTCTGGATGGGATGAAACTGAAATAACTTCTGTAAATATATCACTTTAAATCATCATGTAAATACCCTAGTAGTGTCCCACATGCATTACCCTTAGAACAAGTCTTGATATCATCTCTAATGTTGACAACACCTTACGCCCTTGGTTAAGTTGACTCCTGTAAGATTTGGGCACGGATCAAAACTCAGTAATTTAATGGGAAACTTTATTGGGTCAATCAAGAAGTCAATGAATAAAAAGTTACAAGGATGGGTCAATCAAGAAGTCGTCAAGCTATTATAAGATTTTGGCACTGAATCAAACTGGGATTCATAATTTTACATTTGACAGAACGCAAATAAGTCATGAATCACAACAGATATTGTTTATGAAATGCCAATACACCAAAGCGCATGCAAGATTTTTTTGTGAAGCACATAATAGAAAATAAAAATAGGTTACAATATATTTTTGGTTCCTTAGTTTGAGGAAAGGTTTCTTTTTGATCCCTAAGTTCTAAAAAATGACAATTTAGTCCTTGGCCTTTAAGACATGATTCTAAAAGGTCTCTAGACCGCTGGTTAACTAACAAAAGGATGATTTAGCAGTTAAGTTGTTGATTAAATTTTTTTTTGGATAATTGTAATGGGTGGCAAAATTAGGGTAAATAATGGCAAATTTAGCAATTTTTTAAAATATTTGCAAATATGGCAAAATTTTTGAATTAATTTTTTATATCCCTATTTTGCCCTTGAATTGCGCGCACAGTGGATTTCTCTCCTCTCTTTTTGTTTTGGTAGGTTTCTATCTGATAGAAAATTTTTCTATCACTGATAGATTCTATCAGTGATAGGAAAACTTTCTATCTGATAGAAAATTTTTCAACTTTCTATCTGATAGAAAATTTTTCTATCACTGATAGATTCTATCAGTGATAGAAAAACTTTCTATCAGTTATCACTGATAGAATTAACTTTCTATCAGTGATAGAAGTTTTCTATCACTGATAGAAAGTTAATTCTATCAATTTTCTATCACTGATAGAAAACTTTCTATCAGTGATAGAATTTTATCACTGATAGAATTAATTTTCTATCACTAATAGAAGTCTTCTATCACTGATAGAAAGTTTTTCTATCACTGATAGATTCTATCAGTGATAGAAAAACTTTCTATCACTGATAGAAGTCTTCTATCAGTAGATAGAAAACTGCGCGCACAGTGGATTTCTCTCATCTCTTTTTGTTTTGGTAGGTTTCTATCTGATAGAAAATTTTTCTATCACTGATAGATTCTATCAGTGATAGGAAAACTTTCTATCTGATAGAAAATTTTTCAACTTTCTATCTAATAGAAAATTTTTCTATCACTGATAGATTTATCAGTGATAGAAAAACTAGATTCTATCAGTGATAGAAAAACTTTCTATCAGTTATCACTGATAGAATTAACTTTCTATCAGTGATAGAAGTTTTCTATCACTATCACTGATAGAATCTATCAGTGATAGAGAAAGTTTTCTATCAGTGATAGAAAACTTCTATCACTGATAGAAAGTTAATTCTATCGATTTTCTATCACTGATAGAAAACTTTCTATCGGTGATAGAAGAATTCTATCACTGATAGAATTAATTTTCTATCACTGATAGAAGTCTTCTATCACTGATAGAAAACTTTCTCTGATAAAAGAAAAAACAAAAGCAAGTTAGCAAAGTAAATAATTAAAGGGGTTCACGTTTCTCTGATAAAAGAGTTTAAAAAAAATTGAAAAAAGAAAAAAGAAAGGAAACTTTGAAAAAATGTTCTTCTTCCAGGCTCTCTTTTTCACACTTTCCCTCTGCCGTCCCTTTCTCTCTCATCCTCACAATCTCTCTCTATCCCTCTATTTTTCTCTCTCGCTCCTCTTCACGTCGATCACCGCCCGCCTCCCTCACTCTCTCGCTGTCGCTGCCGTAACTCGAAGATGGTTGCGCCACCGCCCTGTTTTCTACCAGCCACGGCCCGATTTAAAAAAAGCACTCTTTCGATCTCAGCGCCGCCACGCTTCGCCTCAGCCACCGATATCGATCTCTGCGGGCGGAAATGAGTGCGAGCTCCGGCGAAGCATGGCCGCGGAGCAAATGAGTGCGAGCTCCGGCGAAGCATGGCCGCGGAGTCTGTCCGACGGCGTACAGACTTCAATCGACGTCAATTTCTGGGAGAGGAGCCTTCGTGGAGGAGTGAAGTTCATTTTAATGGCAGGGTCGAAGGTGGAGAGAGTGAAGAGAAGAAGAGAAACAAACATGGGTTAGGAAGGGCATTTTCGTAAATTCTACGTTCAGACTACAACTTTTTGCTATTTTTGCAAATTCTTTTGCGGGCTGCTATATGTGCAAATATTTTGGCCCAAATTGGTAAATTTGCAACCGGCCCTTTTTTTTTAAGCTTATGTGGCATTTCTCTCTCTTTCTTCCCTTACCCTTCTTTCCTTATTATCATTCATAAGAATGGAGGTGTCACAAAATCTCAAATTTATAAGAATTGAGGTGCATACAGCCTTCTATCTCCGCCTCTTTTAGTCCTATTAACTTCCATCAACAATTTGACGTCCCTCATTTCATACAATCAATCCTTCAATCCCATCTCTCAAATTCCTGGTTTTGAAGCCCATGAGCATTCTGTTGAGAAATTTTTCAACCCCAATTGTCAATCCTTGACTTGACTAAACCAAATACTCCCCTTCAGAATTGGACCAAATCCACACTAGCTTCAAAGAACCAAATCCCTCTCATTAAACAACTTCTTTTCACCCTCCTCTCGAGTGCCTTTATCTAATAAATCTGCGAAGGAAGTAACCCAAAAGTTGCTAGAATCAGATACAGCAGATCCAAGAAAGAAGATTCCAGTACTCAAGAGTTCTAAAATTCAATCAAAGGTGAAATCCAAGGAGAATGGAGAACTAGTGTGAGATCACCAACTTCAGATTCGACTTCATCTTTGATTCATGGAGTGTTTTCGAATTCTAGGTTGGGTGCGAAAGTGCCAAATCATGAGGTCATGATGAGAAGAGGAATGAATTTGCTCTACAGACACTAGTGCTCTACAGCAGAATGGAGAGCGATAGCAGCCAGGTGTGCAATGTAGTCAACAAGTTAACTATCCAATCACCTTTCTATTAGTCAATTAACGGTCCAAGAATCTTTTAGAACCACTTTCTAAAAGTCAAAGATTAAATTGTCGGTGTTTGAAACTTAGGGATCAAATAGAAACTTATCTTCAAACTCGAGGACTAAATGTGTATTTTACCAATAAAAATATCGATGTCCTATGCAAAATAAAATATAGCATCAAATTTTCTTATATTCATGAGTGTTTGGGCCAACTTATGACATACCTCAACAGATCACATAGAACAGTTGCTACCATGGCTTTTAACTCATCTCCTTCCTCTAAGCCTTTTCAGTTATTTAAATGTGCAAAAATATAGAGATAATAAAAAATTAAAGCTAAAGGTTCTTTTTTGAACCAGAGACAACTTTTCATTGATAAATGAAAAGAGACTAATGCTCAAGGATACAAACTCCACAAGGTTCTTTAATATATTGTTTAAACATAATGCTTTTAAGCAACACATTTCTAATTCCTTTAAAAAAAACTATTTTTTAAAAAAATACACTGAAGTGTGTCTCAAGGTCCTCGCACCTAAGCAAGCCTTTCAAAATAGAGCAATAAATGACAAATCGATAAAACAAAGTAGAGCAGTGAAGATTTTAGACAGATTCGAAATTTACAGGTGAATCTCTAAAACTTGACCTCTTTAAGGTGCCAGAAATCTTGGAACTGAAGATGTCCCTGGCAGCAGTAATAAATCTACATTTTCTTACTGTTGAAATTTTGTCAATGTGATTAATTATCTGCAAAAATAAAAAGAAAGGATGAAGTACTGCGACTGCCTTCTAGTAAGAAAAACCGAGTTTCAATAGAAAAGCAAAATGCTACTATCTCAAATAACAAAGTAGAGGGAAAAAAAAGAGAGAAAAGAGAAAGAAGGAAAAGTTACCCTCTTCTTTTCCTCTTTCTCAAAAGGAATTAAAGCCTTGAAAGCTTGACGATAAGCACCATCATCACAATCAGGAAATGTTGTTTTAAGTAGAGCCATAATGGTTTTGACAACCTAAATAAAAGAGAATTTAATAAGTTTCAAGAAGTAAAGACGTTGTAGCCATAGTTGCAATGATAATCAATTAGTTGCAAGATAGAAAATTGAAGGTTAAAATACAATTTTGATCCCTGTATTTTGGGTTTTGTTCCATTTTAGTCTCAGTACTTCAAAATTCAAATATCCAATTCCAATCTCTGTACTTTCAATAAAGCTTAAAAGTGTCCCCTACGATGAGTTTATTAATAATTTTTCTTTAAAAAATAATCTTTATTAGCATTCCTTCAATGAATTTTAGAAATATGTTCACATTTTGTTTTTTCTTGTATGAAAATTATTATTATTATTTAACCAATTTCAATAAAAATTAACTTTAAACTTATGACCAGAACAATTTTAAGCTTTATTGAAAGTACAAGTACTAAAATTGGACATTTGAGAGTGCAGGGACCAAAATGGTATTTGGACCAAAATTGAATTAGTTCTTTGCAAAATTTCAAACAAAATGACCAACCACATGTAGTTCCAAAACACCCATATATAACATTAGTTATGGACAAGCACTAATAACTTGCCTAATATATGAAAACACAATTTGGGCAGAAGAAATCTTGCTTAATAGTTAATACACATCAATAACATTAAATTTTAACTTCATATCATACTTGATTATAAGAATCATTTCACATAAACTGTGTTTGTAGGACAATCAACCTGTACGAAAGTCATAAAGCAGTCATACTATAGGTGGAATGAGAATATACCTTTTTCCGGTAGAAGGCCACACCATGAACATTAAATGGTATTTTTCTTTCACGGAAAGCTGTTTGAAAGATTTTTCCTGATATCTACAGAAATAAAGATAACGCTGGTTTTGTCAGAACAAGCAGTAAACTTTCCGTGTTTCTCTTTATTGATATATTGGCAGCTAAGTTTGACCTGCCTCCGGTAAAGAACTGCAAAGCTCCCAAAGCCTTTGGATGCTGAACACTTTGAAGTGCTTTCTATGATCTTGTCAATAACAAATGCACATTGAGCATCCTCATTATTGCATTCTTTAATTGTAATCTGGGGATAGTAAGGGCATCCATTTAATATTCTTATCGAGGAAGACAATTGAAATATGAATTTAAAAAATGATAATATAAATTTTGCTCAACATAAGAATACGGCTAAAATAGATATACCTTAGATCCAGTTAAATTATCAGTTTGGACATCTTTAAGTGGGCATCTTTTTTTATTATTCCGTATCAGAGAAGATGCAGCGTCAATAATACAGCCTGTTGATCGATAGTTTTTATTGAGTCTGATCTACAAAATAAAAATAAACCAAATTAAAGGACTCATCATCGTTGTATTGAAATCTGGAATGATACTTTACACAAAGAAGCTCAAAGAATATAAACGAAATAACAAGATTCAAGCCTAAAGAGAATGCAAACCTCTTTATGGGTTGGAAAGTCTTTACGAAAAGAGTCAAATCCAGAGACATCGGCTCCATTGAAACTGAATATAGACTACATTACAACATTGAAAACGACACTTAAGAATAACAGATATACTAAACATTGAAAAGTTAGGGGGAAAAGGAAATTATAATACAAGTAATCCAGCTTTTTACCGTTATAATATAATAGAACAAGAAAATTATAAATAGAATAACAAATATACTCATGATTTGAAGTTAGTTCTTTGTATTACACCTGAACACTCGGTTATTTCACAAGACCGATGGTTACACTTAGAAAGCATTGCTTTCAACAAAATGGATCAACACAGGAATAGAGAAAATAAGATGATTATGTTTTATCTAAGAATAGAAGATAAGTCATCCAATGAAGAATCCAGACACCAAGAGAAATTTGTGGAAAATTAAAAAATCTCAACTACAAATTTGTCAACGCAAATATTACATTTTGATAATATAAGAGGAAGTTCAAAAAAACCATGTGGAATGCAAATTGTGTAGGGACAAACTAAAAGCCTAACCTGATCATCATCGCCAACTATAGTTATCTGCCTATGGGATGCAAGAATCCGAAGAAGCTTGTACTGCATGGAACTTGTATCTTGAAACTCATCAATAATAATGGCTTTCCATGAATCCAGACACTCCTTGTATACTATAAACAGAAAAAAACAAATGGATCAAACCATAACTAACCCTTAAATTAATATTTAAAACTGATAAGCTAGTATTGAACCTTCAGGAAAATCAGTAAGCAGCTTCAATGAACAGCATATTAAGTCGTGGTAGTCCAGAGCATTACAAGATTTCAAAATTTCACTGTAGTTGTCGAGAACTGCAGCCTGATTCAAACACAGAACTTTAAATAAAAATGGCAAGCAAAGCTGTTGACAGAAACCTTGTTAACCATAAAATTGGAAGCTTACTCCTGTCTCATCACCCTTTGTAAGTAGTTCTGCAGAAGTCGTTCCACAAGCTTTAGCCTGGAATGGAGTGAAATCAATTCCTTAAATGTCATAAAAAAAATTACATTTGAGATTGACAAAGAAGAGATACAATAAAGCTAAAACAAATTAGGAACAAAAAGTATCATTTAGGAGGGCCTTCCCCCTCCATTTTTTCAAATAGCTGAGTGTATCATGGAGGAACTATATATACAAGAGACAAAAAGATTAAATGTCAATCCGAATTTTACGTAACAAAGGTTACAAAAAAACCTCTCCAACTAACTAAAATTAGAAAAAAGGTTTTTTTTCTTTAGAGAAGAGATACAAGACTTCATTCCAAAAAAATAGCGGGAGGAATATTACAAATATGTTTGGTGTTAGAACAATGGAGTTAAATGTCGAGCAACATATCAAAATGTTGCTCGACATGTTGGCAAGTCGACAGGGTTGACATGTCGTAAGAGGGGAAAGTCGTTTTGAATACTTTTGGGAAAAATACCTTTTTGGTCCTTGAGTTTTGAGAAATTTGTGCATTTGGTCCCTGAGTTCTCAAAATAGACCTTTTTAGTCCCTGAGTTTTGAGAAATAGATTTAAAAGGTCCCTAAGTTTTTCAAAATAGACCTTTTTAGTCCCTAAGTTTTGAGAAATAGGTTTAAAAGGTCCCTAATATTATTTTTTCAATTTTTTAAATTAATACTTTTTAATTTCTTTAATTTAAAAAACCATTCACAATATTAAAAAATAATACAAAAATATTAATTTTAAAAAGTTGAAAAAATAATATTAGAGACCTTTTAAACCTATTTCTCAAAACTCAAGGACTAAAAAGGTCTATTTTGAAAACTCAGAGACCAAACGCACATATTCCTCAAAACTCAGGGACCAAAAAGGTAATTACCCAATTTTTTTTAATTAGTCAAAGTTGACTGGTTAAATGCCAGTTAGTCGATTGACACGCCTACGACAGGCCAAGCGGCTTTTCTTCTATTTTTTCATTTTTTATATATTTTGTTTTTTTAATTTTAGTTTCTTTTATTTTATTTTTTTTTTTACATTTTTTCTTTTTTTAATTTCTTTTTTTATTTACTTTTGATGTATAATAGATTTCATAATACAATTGCTTTAATTGTTTTAATCGATAAAATGAGTATATAATATTAATAATGTTCTACATTTTATTTTTAATTAAAAAAAATTATGATTGTTGTACATTTATTGATGTGTTTGTACTTCATATTATTTATTTAAAATTAAAATATTCTTTTTATTTCCAATTGATCTAAATTTAATGTTTTGGATGTCTATTCAAGTATAGTTCTAATTGTTAAATATCAATTAATTATAATTTAATTAAGTCATCATAATTAAAGTTTCATTCATTTAATAATTCAAACAATTTCTATCAATTGCTATAATTTTTGAAAATTTTCACCAACATCAACATTTCAATATAGCTATGTAATTTAGAAATGATGGTTAAAAATGATTAATTATAGTATAATTAAACTACAATTAAAGTTTGATTTAATAATTCAAACAATTTTCAACAATTTCTATATTTTTCAAAAATTTATGCGTGCATAAATATGTCCATTGACATTTACATCTAAATATTGTCTTAGTTTTTAGATATCATGATTAAAAATGGTCAATTATAACTTAATAATCAAGCCATAATTAAAGTTTCATTAACTAATTCAAACAATTTCTATCTGTTTCCACGATTTTCATAAATTTTTCTGAAATGTTCATCAACATTTCCATTTTGATCAACATTTTCATAAGACCTGGACCTCGATATTTCCATCAACATCGACATTTCCAAAGTTGATCTTAAAAGTAGATACCACCAAATTCGCATAAAACCGGGTGATGAATGAAAAACGGCATTTAAAACTAACGAGGGTCTTTTTGAATGGCAAGTTATGCCCTTTGGATTGTCAAATGCTCCTAGTACTTTTATGCGTCTTATGAATCAAGTCTTACAAATACAACCATATTTGAACAAATTTGTTGTTGTCTATTTCGATGATATCCTTACAGTTACTTATAGTCATTCTCATGATGAGCATATGACCCACATATCTCTCAATTTTTCTCTCTTGCTTGAAAATAAGCTTTTTATAAATCTTAAAAAGTGCAGTTTTTTACAACCTAAAATCTCATTTTTAGGTTTCCTCACTAGCAAAGATGGTATCTCAGTTGATCCTAGAAAAATTGAAGCAATCAAGGATTGGCCTACTCCTAACCATGTTTGGGTTGTCCAACGCTTCCTTGGTTTGGCCTCTACAGAAAATTCATTTGAAACTTCAACTCCATTTCTGCCCCTAACTAATTGCCTTAAAAAGGGAGTTTTGCTTGAGAAACTGAGCAAATACACGGTTTTCAAGAGCTGAAACAGCACCTAGCTTCAGCTCCCGATCTTGCCCTCCCAGATTTTTCCTAACCATTTGAGGTAACGGTGGATGATTCGATATAGGTACTGGGGCTATTTTATCCCAAGATGGCCATCTAATTGAGTTCTTTAGTGAGAAACTAAGTTGTGCACGCCAAAAATGGTTAACTTATGAGCAAGAATTGTATTCTCCTATTCAAGCGTTAAAAACTTGGGAACATGATCTAATTGGTAAAGAGTTTATTCTACTTACTGACCATTTTTCTTTGAAATTTTTACAATCCCAAAAGCACATTAGCCGCATGCATGCTGAATGGTTGCCGTTTTTGCAAAGGTTTGATTTCCTTATTCGTCATACAACGGGTAAAAGCAGCAAAGTAGCTGATGCCTTAAGTTGAAAAAGTTCTCTTCTAACTCTTTTACAATCTGAAATTATTGCTTTTGACCATCTAAAAGACTTGTATGAGTTAAATGTTGATTTTGGTGATATTTGGTACAAATGCACCCACCATATTCCTTGCAATGATTTTCATATACTTGATGGCTTTCTTTTTAAGGGTAATAATTTTTGTATACCTCATACTTCACTACGAGAATCTTTAATTAGGGAAACACGTGGTGGTAGGCTTGCTGGTCATTTTGGTCGTGATAAAACTCTTACTTTGCTAAATGAACGATTCTTTTGGCCTCAATTATAAAAGGATGTTTTTAATTTTGTTAAACAATGTTATGTTCGTCAAACCTCAAAGGGATCTTCTAGCCAAAACACAGGATTTTGTACCCCTTTACCCATACCTAGTTCAATTTGGCCTAGTTCAATTTGGGAGGACCTTTCTATGGAATTTGTGTTCGGGCTTCCACGAACACAAGGAGGTAATGATTCTGTGTTGGTTGTTGTTGATCGCTTTAGTAAAATGGCACATTTTTTGGCTTGTAAAAAGACGGTTGATGCTTTTAATGTATCTAATTTGTTTTTTAAGGAAATTATTCGCCCCCATGGAATTCCAAAAACTATTGTTTATGATAGAGATTTTATGAGTTTCTTTTGGAAGTCTTTGTGGAAAAGGTTTGGCATAGGTTTACTTTATAACTCTTCAAGTCATCCTCAAACTGACGGCCAAACGGAGGTCATCAACCACACTTTGGGAACTTACTACATTGTCTTAGTGGTGATAAACCACATCAATGGGATCTTGTTTTGGCTCAAGTGGAGTTTGCCTTTAATCATATGGCCAATAGATCAACAAGGAAGTCACCATTTGAAATAGTTTACACTAAACTTCCTACGCTAACTATAGATCTTTCTAGTATCCCTTCTAATGTTGATTTTAGTGCAGAGGCAATTGTCATGGCTTACTCGGATTCAGCAACTCCATGAAGAAGTTTGCCGCCATCTTGAGGAGTCTAACGCCAAGTACAAGCACCATGCGGATTTGCATTGTCGGTCTCAATCTTTTGAAATTGGAGACTTAGTTATGGTCCTTGCGCAAGAGTCGCCTTCCTCGTGGCCTTCATACCAAGCTCACCAACAAGAAGATTGGACATTTTCCTATTTTGGAGAAGTATGGTGATGACGCATACAAGATTTACTTGCCCCCATCTATGTGCATCAGTTCCACTTTTAATGTCTCGGACATCTATGCCTACTGTCACAGTCGCGGTCTTTAGGGTCTCGTAAAGCGACTGTGCGGCACTTACTTTCACTCGCAAGTAAGTCAGCCAACTCGAAAACAGATCGCCGATGGCACAACGGGCGAATATCGCAACCTCTACCCCCGTTCTTGGAAAACGGTTTTAGAAAACGGGGTTAGAGGAAAAGCTTTTGAAAACAGTTGAAAACATTTTGAATGAATATTAGTTGCACGGACTATCAAGTAAGAAAGGGACAACGACAGCTTGATAGCGAACAACTCTCGGGTAGGAAGGTTTGACAACTAGTCGTACCCCCCTATAGTATATTATTAAGCATTTTAGCCTTGGCAGGCTTAAACATGAAAATCACGAGGAGTCATACACTTGAGAAATGCAAGGAAAAATAAACAAGCGATACAAAGGAAATACATATAATGAAAGCATGAGGGGAAAGGGTTGACATGGGCATGCGGCCATGGGCAACACGCCTTGGACAAGCATGACCGTGACACCTACCATGCCCCGGATCAGTTTTCTTTGACTGATTAAACTCGCAGTTGAGTTTTTTTTGGGTGGAGGGGTTTGATGTAGGAACATGTCATTCTTGGACCATTCTTGCTTTCTTGGTCCGTTCTTGGATTCTAATTTTGAATCTTGGTTATTGCTTTGTATGGGTAGTTTATTAAGATTGTAAAGTCTTTTATATTTGGCTTTATATGTTCTAGAGTTTAGTTCCTCTTTTGGTTAGCCATAACTTGCTAAGCCAGTTGTAGGTAACCCTTTTAGTTCCCTCTCCAATCTAAATAGAGAGGTCTTGTACTCTTTGAATGAATTGAATAAGACTTGAGATATTTTCTTACTTTGTGTGCATTACAATGCCTCGTTATGGAGTCTCAAATTACAAATATCCAAACCCCTCCCAGATGATGGAAAGAAATATACTATGTTCCAACTTTTCTTTTGTTGGTTATTTGACTATTGTTTTCTTTTTAACCTTCATTTGTTCCTTTTTTTTATATATTCCTTCATTTGTTATTTGCTTTTTCCTTCATTTGATTTTTTAATATAATTTGAGACACATTTTTTGGTTGATGCTTCACATTTGCACTCTTACCATCTCCTTCTTAATGACTTAATGCTTGTGAAACTAATAGAACTTGAATGTTGTACGTTTTTTACATTTTAAATATTAAATATTACACTTTTAAGGCTTTGGTACTTTTCGACTATGTTTACTCTTTTTTTTTTTAATAATAAACCGAGCTTTCATTGAGAAAAAAAATGAAAGAATACACGGGCATACAAAAAAGAAAGCAGAGCCACACTTGGGACTCCAATCAAGCAAGATCATGCTTAAAGTATAATTACAAAAGGGCTTAGACACCGAGGCCCAAAGAGAAACATAGAATCTAACAAGGGACCAAACATTGCTCCAAGAACTCTCACGCCCTTCGAAGATTTTATTGTGTCCTGCTTAACTTAGGTAACACCTTTTCATCACCTTCGCCTTAAGGCAACAATGTCTAAATTTATTGCTTCTAGCCTTGAGGCGATTAGAAAACTTGTCTCGTTGGAGTATGCCTTTGAGAACACTGGTTTCATGATTGGGAGGTCAAGTTTGATCTATCCTATCAACAAATAACCTCCTCGTAGGATTGGAAACCAATTGTTGGTGACTCTAGATATCTTCATTAGAAAGCCATCAGGATCTAGTGCCTTTGAACCTCCCACATTCCAAATGTCATAAATAATTTTCAATGTCTCAAAAGAACTCTCCAACCAGCTAATATTAGTATTACTTACTAATTGAGGTCTCCATTCTATGCCCCCTCTCCCAAATTAACTCCCCTCCTCAATTCTCTCTAAAATGAAGGCCTTTTCATTTCGCTACTAAGAATCTCTTAAAAGAATCAAAACATCTTGAGTACTCACTACTTTGATTTAAATTTATTCAAAAATTAAATTGTATTACTTCATAAAATTAGTAAAAGATCGTAAATCAACCAATTCATACCCTTCTTTAGACTATTTGTTTCTAGATTGCGCATCACATCATTTAAACTCTGCAAGTTATTCAAGCCTAGCAATTAGTATCCAATCATATGAATTTAAATTGTCAAGAAATTAAATTATACAGAAAGCATTTGGACAACCCTAAGAAGGGAAAGAACACACAAGACCCTAAGCTAAAGTTGACAAAGTAAAGTACTAACCTTAGGGACAAATGTTTGCCATTTCTTTGATTTATCCTTAAAATGCAGCGGAGTAATATCCTTAGAAGCATCACCAAGTATGCTGGAGTCCAATTTTTGTTTATTTTTTTCATTTTCCAATAGACGCACAGCCTCAATTATTGCCCTCCTTTGTTGCCCATGTCCATATATTGAAAAATCCGGAGTGCGCTCTAACCTGTAATATAAGATAACAATCTAACAGCAAGATAATAACTAGGATCAAAGGTTAATAAAAAGGAAGACCATTGAGCAAGTGCACTTTGATAGGAAATGCTTCAACTTGGGATTTAGCAAGACTAATGACTATATAGATAAACAAGATACAGATTACATATCCTACAGCATATAGCTGTTACAAACTTACAAACTTACGCCTCTATAACAAAAGTACATAAATGGAGGGGTAGAAAAGAGAAAGAGAATGTAGAGGACAGTTAGTTATGTGGGAGTGTGTGCTGAGTACAATTGGGGACCACTGTGGTCCCGAGAGTGTGCCTGGAGAGTTTGTTGTTGGGGTAGGGAGTAAATATATGCTGTTTCTATCTTTGAGGGTTTCTTATGTTGATTTTCTGCTCAATGTAGTGAGAGAGAGAGGAGAGTAACCAGCACTCTTGAATTGTTGGAAGTTTTGTATTGCCTTAGGACTGTTTTTCTCCTATGAATATCAATTTATTGTAATGGATTTCCTTACAATAGCATAGGTCGTACATCTGTGTCCTTGAGTTCTAGAGGTCCTATAGCATATAGTGTGGTTTTTTAGGAGAAAATTGATTATTATTCACTAGCCTCCAAAAACAAATAGATATAGAGTACAAAAATACATAAAAGGAAAAAACATCAAGATGGAATAGAATCTAATCTAAATAAGGGAAAAATAAAATTGAATGAAATAATCTACACTCCCCCTCAAGCTGGATTGTATATAGTATACAAGCCAAGCTTGGAGTTGAATTCTTCAAAGCTTGTCCTTGGTAATGCTTTGGTGAGAATGTCAGCAACTTGATGACGAGAAGGAACATAGTTTAGTTCCACTATTCTATTGTTGACCTTCTCAAATATGAAATGTCGATCTATCTCTATGTGCTTTGTTCTGTCATGATGAACAGGATTCTTTGCAATACTAATGGCTGATTGACTATCACAAAACATTTTAACTGTGTTCTGAGTATCAATTTTCAGTTCTGTCAAAAGTTTCTGAATCCATATCCCTTCACATATTCCCAAAGCAAGAGCTCTGTATTCCGCTTCTGCACTGCTTCTTGCAACAACGGCTTGTTTTTTACTTCTCCAAGTAACCAAGTTACCCCAAACATAGGAACAATAGCCTGTCGTAGATTTTCGGTCAGTTAATTCTCCAGCCCAACTAGCATCAGTATAGAGTTCTACCATTCTGTTTGAAGATTTTCTGAATAATAAACCATGACCTGGGGTGCCTTTCAAGTATTTCAAAATTCTGTTCACAGCTCCCAGATGACGTTCATTTGGATTGTTCATATATTGGCTAACAATGCTAACAGAGTATGCAATGTCTGGTCTGGTATGCGACAAATAAATTAACTTTCCCACAAGTCTTTGATACATGCCTTTATCAACTGGAATAACTTCTTCACTTTGGTGTAAAGTTAGATTTGGATCCATGGGTGTTTCTGCAGGTCTACACCCAAGATTTCCTGTCTCCTTTAATAGATCTAGGATATACTTTCTCTGGGAAATTATAATACCATTATTGGATCGTGCCACTTCCATGCCTAGAAAATATCTCAAACTTCCTAGATCTTTGATTTCAAACTCAGTTGCAAGCATCCTTTTGAGGTTGAGAATCTCTTCTATATTATTCCCTGTAATGATGATGTCATCCACATATACAATCAAAATTGCAGTTTTGTTATTTGAGGATTTCACAAACAAGGTGTGATCAGCTTGGCATTGATAATAGCCGCTTTTAATCAGAGTTTTAGTAAATCTATCAAACCAAGCACGTGGAGATTGTTTCAATCCATATAGAGACTTTCTCAACTTACACACCAAGTTACTATTAGACTTGTCTTCCATTCCAGGGGGAATTGTCATATAAACTTCTTCTTCGAGATCACCATTCAAGAATGCATTTTTAACATCAAGTTGGTGAAGTGGCCAATCCTGGTTCACAGCTAGAGACAGTAGAACACGCACAGTATTTAATTTTGCAACAGGGGCAAAAGTTTCTTGGTAATCTACACCGTATGACTGAGTGAAGCCCTTCGCAACAAGTCTGGCTTTAAATCGTTCCACATTGCCATCAGATTTGTATTTGACCGTGAAAACCCATTTGCAACCAACTGGATTCTTTCCATGAGGAAGTTGGGTAAGAGTCCACGTTCCATTGCTTTCAAGAGCTCTGATTTCTTCATCCACTGCCTTTTTCCATTTCGGATCTTTGAGTGCATCATGAATGGTTTGTGGAATGTGAATATTGTCCAGCTGAGTGATAAATGCTTTATAAGTAGGAAGCAATTTTCCATATGCAACATATTTTTCAATGGGATGGCTAGTGCAACTTCTAACACCTTTTCTCTGAGCAATTGGTAGGGTTAGATCATCGATCACAGGTGCCGTAAATGTGATGTTCTCATCCGTGGAATTCAGCGATGATGAATTTGGTTCAGGTGGTTGACATTCTTGGTTTTGCAAGGTAGCCTCTTTCCTTCTTGTATAAACAATAGGTGTGCGATTTTGTGGTACTTCAGGAATATTAGACTCAGAAATAGGGGGTACAGCTATGGTAGGGGCTAAGGTCTCGGTCTCATTAGTGATAGGAATAGTAGGAATGACAGAAATAGGCTCGACATCTAGAGGCTCAAATTCCCTCATATTCTCCCCCTGAATTTGGGACTTGATAAAGAAAGGATGATTTTCAAAGAATGTGACATCCATGGATGTATACATTTTTCTAGTGATAGGTGAATAACATTTGTATCCCTTTTTGTGGGATGCATAACCTAGAAAAATGCATTTGATGGATTTTGGATCAAGTTTAGACAGGTGAGGAGAATGGTTATGAACAAAGGAAGAACAACCAAACACCCGAAGAGGTATGTTTGAAGAAAGATTTTGGAATTGGGGATGAATTTGGAGGAGGACATCTCGGGGGGATTTGAAGGTGAGAACCCGACTAGGCAGTCGGTTGATAAGAAAGGTCGCAGTAAGGATGGCTTCCCCCCAAAAATGTTTAGGAACATTAGTAGAAAACATGAGAGAACGGGCTACCTCAAGAAGGTGTCTATTTTTCCGTTCAGCAATCCCATTTTGTTGAGGAGTGTCCACACACGAACTAGTATGGACGATACCATGAGACGATAGATATGGACCAAGAGTCGAATTGAAATAGTCTCGAGCATTGTCTGTTCTAAGAACTTGAATTTTACTTCCAAATTGAGTAGAGATCATTGCATGAAAAGAACGAAAAAGATTGGAAGTTTCAGATTTGTCCTTCATTAGGAAGGTCCAAGTCATCCTAGTATGGTCATCAATAAAGGTTAGAAACCATCGTGCTCCTGATATATTGTTTACTCTAGAAGGTCCCCAAATATCACTATGAATAAGTGAAAACTGTTTTGAAGATTTATAAGGCACACTAGGATAAACATTTCTGGTGTGTTTAGAGAATTGACAAGTTTCACACTGAAAAAAGTTTGGTTTTTTATTGATAAATAAATCAGGAAACAACTTTTCGAGGTACATGAAATTTGGATGACCAAGGCGAAAATGCCATAACATAACTTGACTTTCAATTGACAAAGACTCTGACTGGGAAACAAAACTAACAAACTGGGAACAAGACTTAGAATTAGGACTGAAAACGGAATGAGAAGGCCACTGTTCTTGAAGAAGATAGAGGCCACCATGTTGCTTAGCACTGCCAATCACCTTCCCCGAATCCACCTCCTGAAATTCACACAGAGTTAAAAAAAATTTAGAAGTGCAGTTTGAATCACCAGTAAGTTTGCTAACTGAAATCAAATTGAAGTTCAACTTAGGAACATAAAACACATTAGAGAGAATGAGATCATTTGTCAATTTTATTGACCCTGTTCCTGTAACTTCAGAGAGAGATCCATCCGCTATTCGAACAGATGAATAGCCAGGTTGAGATTTGAACTGGTGGAATAAAGAAATATCACCGGTCATATGATCTGATGCTCCTGAATCCACAATCCAAGGTTTAGTCTTGTTATGCTGCATTGAAAAACAAGAAAAAACAGTACCTTGATAAGCAAGATTGCTAGAAGGTTTTTCAACCGAAGCTGATGGTGTGGATGTTGAGAAAGAGAGATGGCCAATCATTTGCTGCAACACTTCCAATTGTTCCTTCGAAAAAACAGCAGAAGTTGTTGGTTGTGGAGAAGGAGAAGTAACAACATGAGCATGATTATCTACTGTCACTTTCTTTGTTGGTTTCCAATCTGCTGGTTTGCCATGAATTTTCCAACAAGTATCTCGTACATGTCCCACTCTCTTGCAATGATCACACCAAGGACGATTGCCTTTCTTGGATTGCCTATCTTGAGATGAACTGTGAGTCAACATGGCTGAAACCTCTGGTCCCGTAGATGATCCGATCTCGGGCATCATTAAGTGTTTTCTACTCTCCTCACGTCGTACTTCAGCAAATGCTTCTCTAAGAGAGGGTAGATCTCTTGATCCCATTATCCTTCCTCGTACGTCATCTAGCTCTTTGTTAAGCCCTAGAAGGAACCTCAATATTCTCTTTTTCTCAACTATCTTCTTGTAAAGGGCCATGTCTTCTCCACACTTCCATTCATAAGTTTCGTACATATCCAACTGTTGCCAATTGCGAACAAGAAGATTAAAATACTGAGTGACATTAAGGTCGCCTTGACGTAAATCATACAACCGAGTTTCAATGGCCAGTAGAGCAGACGAATTCTCAGAGCTAGAGTAGGTGTCACGGGCAGCATCCCATATCTCTTTTGCCGTTTTGAACAATAGAAAATTCTCTCCAACATCTGTAGTCATAGAATTTAGTAGCCAAGACATGACTAAATGATCATCCGTTTTCCATGATCGAAATTTCGGATCTTTAGCATCTGGTGCACGAGTATCGCCAGTTAGATGACCATCTTTGCCTCGGCCACATATATATATGAAAACTGATTGATTCCATTGAAGAAAATTGTGACCTTGAAGTTTATGATTAGTCACAATTTGATGAGAGGAATCGTGAGGTTGAGATGAGTTTTCATAACTAACACTCGCCAATCCATGTTTTGCCATTTGCCTCAGCTATGATTTTCAGATCCACAAATAACACAGGCAGAGGACCGGCGGCGGCGGCTGAACGGCGGTAGAGCGGCGGCTGAACGGCAGTAGGGCGGCGGCGGCAGACAACTAAACCACGACCCACAAACCAAAGACACCCACAGACGGTGATGAACGAAGGCAGACGCGCATTGATGAGCAGTCGCGGTGGAGAATGGTAGGCTGGAGCTGACGGACGAAGAACCGACGGTGGGAGAACTCGCGAACGAACGAACCAGAAAACGACGGTCGCGAACGCTGGAGCAATCGCAAACTTTCGCGAACGATGGAATCGTGGAAGACTCCGAAATGGCGTGGGAGAGGTCGCCGGTGAATGGGTCGTCGGGAGATGGGCTCGCCGGAGAATGGGTCGTCGGGAGGTGGGCTCGCCGGAGGAATTAGGGTTTTGACGGCTAGGGTTTTATTTTAGGGTTTTGCTCTGATACCATGTGGTTTTTTAGGAGAAAATTGATTATTATTCACTAGCCTCCAAAAACAAATAGATATAGAGTACAAAAATACATAAAAGGAAAAAACATCAAGATGGAATAGAATCTAATCTAAATAAGGGAAAAATAAAATTGAATGAAATAATCTACATATAGCATTTTTTTTTTTGATATCCGTGAGTGTCCGGGCCAGCTTACGCGCATCTCGACTAATCTCACGGGACAACCGCCTGACCCTACTACATTTGGTTGCCAAGGAAACTCGTAAGATATTAAATCCTAGGTAGGTGGCCACCATGGATTGAACCCATTCCCTCTAAGCCCTTTATTTTTTCTATGGTCCTTATTTACCATTAGGGTCATTTTGAAACATTGTAATATTAGAATCAGATCTGATCCTACATGGATGAGTTTAGAAATTTACCTTTGACTTATGACTAAGCAAGAAGATATCTTTTATCAATAATTCTATATTAGTCAAAGGTTTTTCTCACTCCAGTTTAATCTCCTTACACTTCTATTCTATTAGTTGTCCCTACTACTTATAGTATACAGTAAAGTTTTCCTTTTCCATACATATCATTTCGTTGTTGGTATATATATGGCAATTGAAATATATAAAGCAGTGAAATTGAACTATCGATGTGCTCCATCCATAGTAAGGCTACAAAAAGAATGATAAACCCAGATAGAAACACATATCTAGGCAAGGTAAAAAGAAAAGTTTGAGCGTACTTTTCTGCATGTAAACGACAAAGTTGCAATGAAAATGAATGAAATGTGCTAATCACAAGTTCTTTTGCCATTTTCTTCCCAGCCACTGCACCAACACGATCTCTCATTTCAGAAGCAGCTGCAGTAGTGAAAGTCATTGCCAAAATATTTGACGGGCTTATACCCTACACAACCAAAAAGGAGGAGTAACTAAACAGATAATGTCCTAAAATTATGAGTAGGAATGAAATAAAAGGAGTCGTTACAAATATCAGAGTAAAATAAATTTGTGAATAAACAAAAAAAAACAATACAAAACAAAATTAGAAAGAAACATTAATGCCACGAGGTGGAAATACCTCATTAAGCAGCATCAGAACTCGACCAACCATTGTGGAAGTCTGCATAAAACAGAAATTTCAGCTCTTGAGGGCAAAAAAGCCTTTAACTCAGACTGGTCTTAAGGAAGATTTAGAATTGGAGACACGTACTCATGTATTTCTTAAGCAATTCTTATAAAATACAGCATAGATGAGATTACTATTCAGCACGAATTAAAAAAATATTCTTTAAAGCAAAAACATTTATTAAAGCCGAAACAATATTGTTTTTCTCAATTTAAAAACAAGAGAACAACAATGAGACCTTTCCACTTCCCGGACCAGCGAGAATCATTAAAGGGATTGAAATATCACTGCAAGCTGCTTCTCGTTGTCTGTCGTTAAGAGACAACAAATATTTTGAATACTCTTCTGGCATGGTCCCGATCTTCTTAGTTGCAGAGTCAGAGTTGATCCACTCTGCTCTTAATTCCGAGGCATCCGATGAACGTGATGAGTCTTTGGTTTCTATACTCTCGCTACCAATTACAGACTCCAAATCTATACTAAGATCACCATTATAACTATCATTATCTTGATTTGCCGCGTGGAAGATGGAATGTGAACCTTGCCTTTCTGCTCTCGCAGATGAGTTCTGCTCGCACAGAGCATCAATTTCCTCTAAAGTGGACTCATCAAAATCATCATCCAGAATACTTGGAGCTAAGAAAGAATTTTTTGTACTAGAACATTCTGAACTTTTAACAGGAGTCTTGAGACAATCTAACCCCAGCCCATTTGAACTAGCGTCAGTTGCAATTGCAAATGACTTCGATAACGGAGTGTTTCCCGAAATCTCTGCCAAGGGAACCCTTTTTGCACCATTATCACAAACTGGGGCCTCATTTGCATTAAAATCCGCAACTCTGGAATTAAAAAATGGCAAAAAAACAAATGGGAAATCTCAAAATCTTGAACTAGTGTTTCTTTGATTCCATAAAGAGGGAAAATGCACAAACCAGCATGCTATGAAATTTTTATCTAATTAATCCAAATCAGAGCAAACACAATAGCTCGAAGAACACGAACCTGTAAGGAAGTGAGTTAGCTGAATGGTTATGAATAGAACACTGAGAAATGGGCTGATGGGAGTGAAAAAGGCGAGGGCGTTTACGAGCAAGTAGAGCTTTGGCAGCTCTGAAATTGCGGGAGATTCGAGCCCTTTCTTCGTCGGTGATGGCAGAATTTTCATCATCGAACATTGCTTCAGCTGAAACTAAACTGAATGCTAAAACCCACCAGTTGAAGAATCGGAGAGTCGAGACATACGGATTTCCAAACTGCGCATGTTTGTCTAAAGGCTTGCGTCTCTTCAGTCTTCACTTCATTTTCCCCCCAAAAGGCTAAAACTAGAAAATGTTCAAACGTGGGAAAAGAACATTATTCTACAAGGAAATTGGGCATATTTTAGGAAATAACCAGAATTTTTCTCATTCCCTTTTCTTTGAATTGATTATATTTTTTAATTTTTATTTTTATTTAGGTTAAATTAAAAGTTTAGTCCCGAAACTTTCACAATTGTGTCAATTTGGTTCCCAAACTTTAAAAAGTATTAAATTAGTTCTCGAACTTTCAATTTTGTGTCCAATAACTCCCTGAACTTTAAAAAATATCTCATAGGTCCTTAAACTTTCATTTTTGTGTCCAATAGGTCTTTCAACTTTCAACCTTGTGTCAATTCCTTGACCTATTCAATAACATTTTTAAAATTCATAGACTTACTAGATATAAATTTGAAAGTATAGGGTCCCAATAGACATAAAATTCAATTTTATATCTAATAGATTGGTTAATTTTTAAAAATCTTGAATGTGTTAGGGACCTATTAGATACAAAATTAAAAGTTCAAAAACCTATTAGATATTTTTAAAGTTCAAGACCTATTAGACACAAAATTGAAAGTTCAAAGACCTATTAGACAAAGTTCAAGAACCTAATTGATACAGCTCTGGAAGTTCAGGGACTAAACTTGTAATAAAACTTTTTATTTAAGTAACAAGTTTGGCTCCTTTTAACTTTGATTTTGTATCTTAAAGGCTCATCAGCTTTCAATTTTGTAAAGTTTTTTAACTTTAAAAGATGTAAAAAAAAAAAAAAGTAAATTACACAAACATGAGTTTGAGGACAAGTTTTTGAACAAATTTCTTTTTTTTTTTTTTAGTACATCAACATTTAGGGTGAAGAGATTCGAACCTCTAACCTCATGGTCGAGGATACATGTCAATTACTATTGAGCTATGCTCACTTTGGCACAGGTTTTTTTAACAATATTTTTGTATAACGATGTGTATAGGGATATCCCTACACACCATTAAAATCTTGACAACTAAGAGAAAAAGGTATTAAATTAAAAATTATGTTTTTTCTCCTAGTTGTCAAGATTTTATGGTGGTGTATAGGAAGATTCCTACTAATTGTTAGGTAGCTAAATAAGGTCTTAAGTTTCTATCTCGTGTAAAAGAGTTGACAACTTAGTCCTTGACTTTTAGGAAATTATTCTAAATTAAAAGGTCTGTAGACGTAGTAGTTGAATTGCTTATTAGTTCTATTTACAAGATTTTTTAAATAGTTGAAAATGTTATAAAACGTGAAGAACAATAACAAGAACACTAACCCTAAAAGAGAAATAGAGAGAAAAGGTAGAGAGAAAAGAGAGCAAATGAATTGCATTCAATTCTTGTTGTCTTTAACCCTTCATACACCTCCCTATTTATACTAATACAATAGGGATGGTTACAATCTTAAAAGACCTAAAATAGGAGGGAGGGAGAGTCTTGTGCCTAAAGTTAAAGAGAGTCATGGGGAAAGCCCTAAAATAGTGGGGTCCTATAAATGGATATCTATAAATAGTATTTCTAACACTCCCCCTTAAATATCCATTGTATATGAAATATATGTCTCATTAAAACCTTACTAGGAAAAACCCAATGGGAAAAACCCTAGTGAAGGAAAAATAGTACATTATATTTATATACATTAGCAACTGCCTCATTAAAAACCTTGCTAGGAAAACCCAGTGGGGAAAACCATAGTAAAGGGAAAAAGAGTGCAGTATATTTGCGCCCCCTCATGAAAACATCATTTGAGATCTCTGAGTCGTTGCATTCCAATGTTGTGCACCAACTTCTCAAATGTTGTAGTAGGTAATGCCTTTGTAAATAAGTCTGTCAAGTTGTCTTTTGAAGAAATTTGTTGAACAGTGATATCGCCATTTTCTTCAAGATCGTGAGTGTAGAAGAGCTTTGGTGAGATATGCTTCGTTCTATCTCCTTTAATGTATCCTCCTTTGATTTGGGTTATACATGTTGTATTGTCTTCATATAGGGGTTGTTTGGGGCACTGAATAGGTTATAATAACCCCCTTTATTATAACCTATTCAGTGTTTGGGGCATCAACAAAAATAAATGGTGAGGTGGGTTATTTTTATCCCCAATTATTTTATCCATTCTCTACAGTAACCATCATTCAACCCACCCGATTATTCTATCCATTTTCTACAGTAACTCTCCCCTCTCTTCTTCCATGCGACTCCTTGACTTTTCCACCGGTCGCCGGTCGCCGTCGGCCGGCGAAGTTTCCGGCGACTTTTACGACGGGAGCCGACCAATTTTCCGATGACTTTTCCGGCGATCGCCGACGACTTTTTCGGCAACTTTTTTTTTCCTTTTTTTTCATATTTCTTCTCTTTTTCATTTTGAAAAATATAAAAAATGAAAATAAAGAAAAAAAAAGAAGAAGAAAAGAAAGAAAACGAGGAAAAATTTTTGGTCGTAAAAAATTTTGTCGGCAACCACCGGAAAAGTTGTTGAAAACGTCCGACGACTTTTCCGACGATTTTTTCGGCAATCTTTTTTTTTTTCATATTTCTTCTCATTTTCATTTTGAAAAATATAAAAAATGAAAATAAAGAAAAAAAAAGAAGAAAAAGAAAGAAAACGAGGAAAAAATATTCGGTTGTCGAAAATTTTGTCGGCAACCGTCGGAAAAGTCGTTGAAAATGTCGCCGGCATTAGGGTTAGAGGAAGAAGGAAATGATGAAGATGGAGTTTGAGGTTGAGGAAGAAGATGGAGATGATGATGGAAATGGAGGAAGAAGATGATGAAGATGAAGATTGAAATGAAAATGGAGGAATAAGATGAAGATGATGGAGATTGAGGAAGAAAATGAAAAAGAAGGAAAAAATATCTTTGCTTTCAAGAATTTTCTATCTATCTTTTGTACTCATATATTTCTAGGAAAAAATATTTTTGTGCCACCATGGTCGTGGCCCATAGAAGGCAACATTACCTCCCATATGTATTTTTTTTGTGCAACTTTAGGGAATTAAATACTAGGTTGTCTTTCTTCATATATAAATATGGAGTTTTATTACATAATTTCTTTGTACGTAAGCATTTACCATTTTTACGTTGAAAATACAGAAATGAAACAAATATGGTTTTCCAATACGAAATCATAAAATGACTTCTTTTGTGAAAAAATCATGACCCTAAAACAAAGAAAATCAACTCTTACCTTAGGTTATTTTTGTTTTTTTCTTTAAGTTAAACACATCATTTAACCCGTATACCAAATACTTTATTTTTTTTACAACTGAATCCAAACAATTTTTTATTGATATTTGCAAAATATAATATTTGACATACAAAGTTGTATGAGGGAAAAAAAATCAGGAAAAAAAACAGTCAACTTGAACCTTTGATTCAGAATCTCATGTTAAACAGATCAGGACTCCAAACACGGACTATTTTAACCCAGACTAAAATAATCTGCATCCCAAACACAGATTATTTTATCCCAGACTATAATAATCTGCACCCCAAACACAGATTATTATAATCTCCAGACTATTATAATCCCCAGATTATTATAACCACCAGATATTATAACCAATTCAGCGCCCCAAACAGCCCCATAATGTTGTTGGACAATCTTTGTTAGAGGACAATCCACATGTTTCACATATGTGTTGAGTCATTGATCTTAGCCATACATATTCTCGACTAGCCTCATGAATTGCCAGGATCTCAGCATGGTTTGAGGAAGTAGCTGTTATTGTCTACTTCATAGATCGCCATGATATAGCAATTTCTCCATATGTAAATAAATAACCTGTTTGAGATCTAGTTTTATGTGGGTCAGATAAATAACCTGCATCTGCATAACCAACTAGATCAAAATTTGATTTATTAGAATAAAATAAACCCATATCATTTGTTCCTCGAAGATAACGGAGGATGTGCTTAACTCCATTCCAATGTCTTTTTGTTGAAGAAGAACTATATCTAGCTAATAAATTTACTGAAAATGTTATATCAGGTCGTGCATTATTAGCAAGATACATAAGTGCACCAATTGCACTAAGATATGGTACTTCTGGACCAAGAAGTCCTTCATTATCTTTTCGAGGGCGAAAGATATCTTTCTTTACATCAAGTGAACAAACTACCATTAGAATGTTCAATGAATGTGCTTTGTCCACGTAAAATCTCTTTAAGATCTTTTCTGTATAAGTTGATTGATGAATAAATATTCCATCTGCTAGATGCTCAATTTGTAAGCCAAGACAAAACTTTGTTTTTCCGAGATCTTTCATCTCAAATTCCTTCTTAAGATATTCTATTGCCTTTGGAAGCTCTTCAGTTTCAATTATATTCAAATCATCAACGTATACAGTAATAATAACAAATTCTGACTGTTATTTCTTTATAAAAACACATGGACAAATTGAGTTATTTTGATACCCTTCTTTCAATAAATATTCACTCACGCGATTATACCACATTCGTCATAATTGTTTTAATCCATATAAAGATCTCTGTAATTTGATCGAATATAATTCTCTACTATTTGAATTATATGACTCTGGTATCTTTAATCCTTCAGGGATTTTCATATAAATATCATTATCAAGAGATCCATACAAATATGCTTTAACTACATCCATAAGATGCATGTCAAGCTTTTTATACACAGTCATGCCAATTAAATATCTCAATGTTATTGCATCCACCACGGGAGAATATGTCTCCTCATAATCAATATCAGGCTTTTTCTAGAATCCTTGTGCAACAAGTTTTGCTTTATATCTTGTGACCTCATTCTTTTTATTTCTTTTTCTTACAAATACCCAGATGTATCCCAAAGGCTTGACATCTTCCGGTGTCTGGACTACTGGTCCAAAAATCTCACGTTTTGAAAGTGAGTTTAATTCTGTCGATTGCTTCTTTCCCCTTAAGCCAATCCTTTCTATGTCGACATTCTTCGACAGATTTTGATTCATAATCATCATTTTCAGAAATTATGTCATAAGCAACATTTGTTGGGTTTTATGCCCTAAAACTCGTAGATAGTGAATATAAACAAATTGTATACTCGATTCAATAAACTGTTATTGAGTTTCTACAATAAACTGTTATTGTTAAATATTGCACAATTTGACCCAAATCCAATAAACTAAGATCCAAGGTTGTGTATATGTAACTTGAACTAGTATGTGGGGACATACGGGGATCGATGTTCAAGTAACAACCTAAAAGGTCTATAGTACAAGGATAAGGTTGGGTATCTTGTCCTGGTAACATTATGAGATACGACCCGCTTTGTATTTGATACAGACGCATTGATTCAAAGCATCCATGTAGTAGACATGCAAGCGGGGGTATCCTGTGCAATGAGTTTGCATAAGACCGGACCATGAAATAATAAACCACAAGATATAACATCGTTAACTAGTTAGGTTACTGTTTCAATAGGATGACGTAAGTAACTCAATCTTAATCCTGAGTGTGTCATGAACTCCTTCTCATGAGGGATTGTCCTTTGATTAGCATGGGTGAGGGTGGCCAATACGCTGACTCAATATGCCTTCCTTTTTGGGGACAAGACCGAGTGGGAGGCTGGGGACATGACAACACAAGAAGGAATTCACTCCTTCCCACTTCTAGGAGAAGTAGATGAGTGTTCCCTTAAGTGGTGACTCTGGGACTTGAACAAAGGGATCCTGCCCTCTCACTGGCTCGAGAGGGATTTTCTGTTTATTGGTTGGACCATAAACAGGTTGTTCATTAGAGGATCACTGGTACTTAAGGAGACAGATGTAACACAGGGGTAAAACGGTAATTTGACCCAACTATGATTACGAACACTCGTGAAGGATTGACTTACCGGTATAGGTATATATCCGTGGACACAGAAACGTTCTACAGTGAAAAGAGTTCAGCTGTGGGTCTTTAGTGGAATGACCCACAGTTAATGAATATTGGTTAACCTGATTAATGAGTTTAATCGATTAACCTCATATCATTGGAGCTTCTGATCTGTAGGTCCATTAGGTCCCCCTGCTAGCTCGTAAAGAGTAATTAGGAACAATTATATCTTGAGAGAATTTGAATAGTTCAAATTCATATTGGGAATTAAGTTAATTGTATGAGATAAAAATTAATATAATGTATAGTGATACATTAAAATATAAAGTCTAATTTGAAATTAAACTTTATTATTATGAGAGAAATAAATATTTGAAGAAGTTCAAATATTAATATGAATTTGATTCATATTAAATTTATAGGATATAAGAGAATTTAAAGGAATTCAAATTTTAATATGAATTTGATTCATATTATAGAATTAATTAATTGAAGGCCTGAAATTAAATATATGATATTTAATTGGGTAATTAATTAATTAACTAATAAAAAGTCTAAAATTAAATATATGATATTTAATTGGTGTTTAATTAATTAAAGAATTAATTAATTAAAAATTAATCAATTATGGAAATGATTAATCACTTATGGAAGTAATTAATCATTTATGGAAATGATTTAATCACTTATGGAAATGATTTAATCACTTATGGAAAAGATTAATCAATTATGAAATTGATTGATTATGGAATTGATTAATGGAAATAATTGATTTTAAATGAATATTTTATTCATGACATTTCTCCTATAAATAGAACACTAACCCTAGGGTTTACCTACTACAACAGATGGTCACCATAAGGCCCTCTCATATTCTCTCAACCCAAGAACTCTAGAGAGAATTTTTCTCTCTAAGAGTTTTTCCCATTCAAGATTAGGTAGTCTCACAACTACGTTCCTAATCTCAAGGTCATAGCGGGGAAGATCAATTGGTGGTGTCCCAATTGTTGACGTTTGGTCCCTACGAAATCAAGAAAGACGTTCTTGATATTTCAGAGACGACAACGACGATATGTTTGTTTCTCCCCTTTAGAATTAGTTCTAAGGTTGTATGCTTAGCCTTAATAATTGATTTAGAATAGTTTTCTAAATTTTGTCAATGTATTGGTATTTTGGTGGAAACAAAATTAACTACGAACGGTCCCAATTACGCTTTCGCTAACGGAATTAGGGAATTCCAATCCTTCAACATTATACGCAAAAATGTTATCAACAACTATATTGTTTCGGTTCAATCTTTTTTCATTCATTACATAATTTATCGAAATTTCATTATTATCTTCAGGTATTTCACCTTCTTCGATATTCTTATGAGTAGTCACATTCGGGATTTCTTCTGAAATATCCACATTATCAATTAAGTCATTTTGATTATTGACTACTTTTCTTTTCCGAGGATTTTTATCTTTGGAACCCATTGGTCTACCACGCTTCTGGCTGGTCGCAGAATCATTGGTTATGATAACTTGCTGCGTCGGGATATCAATTTTCGATGGTGTATTTGCAGTTGGTATATGTGACTTGGTCACTTTCTTAGCATCTGTAAATGCATCTGGCTTTGATTTGCAATATTTTGCAAATGAATTATCTTTTGAACTTCCAGTTCACATTGATCTATACAGGGATCTAAATGAGACAATGACGCTGCATTTCATGTAATTTCGTTTTCCAACTTCTTAATCTCTCCCCCTAATGTTGGAAAATTTGTCTCATTAAAATGACAATAAGCAAATCGTGCAGTCAATACATCACCCGTCAGGGGTTCAAGATATCTAATAATTGATGGGGAATCAAATCCAACATATATTCCTAGCCTCTTTTGAAGGCCCATCTTAGTACGTTTTGGTGGAGCAATTGGAACATATATTACACTTCCAAAAGTTCGTAAGTGAGATATATTTGGCTGCTAGCCGTAAGCTAATTGTATTGGAGAATATTTATGATAGGCTGCTGGCCTCATGCGTATAAGCGATGCAACATGTAAAATTGCATGACCCCATACAAATATTGGAAGCCTTGCTCTCATAAGCATCGGTCTAGCAATTAATTGCAGACGTTTTATAAATGATTCAACTAGACCATTTTGTGTATGAACATGAGCTACAAGATGTTCAAAACTTATCCCAATTGACATACGATAATTATTAAATGATAGAGATGTAAACTCACCAGCATTATCAAGACGAATTTTCTTGATTACATAATCAGGAAATTGTGCTCTTAGTTTGATTATTTGAGCGAGTAATCTTGCAAATGCAAGGTTTCGACTTGACAATAAATAACACACATGTGACCATCTACTGGATGCATCAATTAGAATCATAAAATATCTAAATGGTCCACTCGGTGGATTTATAGGTCCGCATATATCACCATGAATTCGTTCTAAAAATGCAGGGGATTCAATCCCAATTTTAGCTGGTGAGGGTCTAATAATTAATTTTCCTTGAGAGCAAGCAACACCTACTGGATGCATCAATTAGAATCATAAAATATCTAAATGGTCCACTTGGTGGATTTATAGGTCCGCATATATCACCATGAATTCGTTCTAAAAATGCGGGGGATTCAATCCCAATTTTATCTGGTTCTTCAATGGATGTCCATGTGAGTTTTCAATAATCTTTCTCATCCCTATTGACCCAGGATGACCCAATCGATCATGCCAAACAGAAAATATATCTGGATCATTGAACTTCAGGTTCATTGTTGCATATATTTCAATAACACGAATATGTGTGTAATATAATCCAGAAGAAAAAACAGACAATTTTTCTAATATACGTTTTTCATGTGAGACAGTAGATATAATATAAAGATACTCTATATTATTCTTCTTATCAGTCTCTATATGATAATCGTTAGCACGCATATTTTTTAAACTCAGTAGGTTTCTTTTTTATTTACTAGAGAACAAAGCATTATCAATTGTAAATTTTGTTCCTCTAGGCAAAATAATATTTGCTTTTCCAAAACCTTCAATCAAGTCTACAAGACATGATATTGTATTGACTTTTGCTTCTAGCACTGTCAATTCTGAAAAATATTTTATACTTTTCAGGATAGTGTGTGTTGTTGCACTATCTGCCAAGCATAAATCTTCATTGTTCATCTTGGAGTCATCCAAAATATGTGAAATATTCATGTTTCTTCAGTAAAATAAAAACAACACATAGTGAGCCCCAGAATAAGAAATTGAATATAAAAGTGGAACTTAATAAATAAACATAAATTAAACATTAAATACAAGGATATTCACATAATCTAATATAACATTTGTTGCTCATTTAATGATGTTCATTTTCTCTTCATGAGATTTAATGAGATTTGCAACATCTATTTCATATTTCCAAGATTAATCATCTCTTCAGGAGATCGCAAAATTTGCTTTCACACATGGTTCTCATTTTTGTACAACGGGTACAAAACTAATGCATCTTTTATATCATATCTAAAATATGAAACTTTTCTTTTAGTAACCACTACTAGATGAGTAATTGTTTCTTCCTTTATTATTGATATTGATCATGATCTCGACATTGACAACAATTATTCGATATTACAATATTCACTTCAGGGAATGATATTGAAACGATTGGTTGAGATTCATAATTTTTCATCAAATGCTCATTTGATTGCTTTAATCTCAAGAAGATATGGTGTTTGCTCATCACAATATTTTAAACTTTCTTTCTCAATATTGCTACTACAGGAGCATATTCTATAATTTAAAAGAAAGATAAACAATATTATGTTGGATTTTATGCCCTAAAACTCGTAGATAGTGAATGTAACCGTTGACCGAATATTAATGAAATAATATTGATGTATTTTTCAATCAAGTGTTATTAGTTATATTATGTTTGTCTTTGCCTGAAATAACCCTAATCCAATAAACTAGACATCCGAGGTTGTAGTATGAATCTTGAACTATATGTAGCGACATATGGGGATCACTGTTCAAGAAACAACCTAAAAGGTCTATGGTATAGGGATAAGACTGGGTGCCTTATCCTGGTGACACTATGGATACGACCTACTTTGTATTTGATACAAACGCCATGATCCAACGGGTTCGTGTAGGAGACATGCGAGTGGGGGTATCCTATGCAATGAGTTTGCATAAGATCGGACCGCGAAATAGTAACCATTGGCTATAACACAGTTAACTAGTTGAGTTTCTATTTCACTAGGACAACCTAGACAACTTAGTCTTAATCCTGAGTTGATTATGGACTCCTGCTCATGAGGGATTGTCCTTTGATTTGTATGGGTGAGAGTGGCCAATACGCCGACTCAATAAGCCTACCATTTTGGGGACAAGACCGAGTGAAGAGCTGGAAACATAATCGTACAACATGAAATTCACTCCTTCCTCGCTTTAGGGAAGCAAATGAGTGTTCCCTTAAGTGGTGACTCCGAGTCTTGAACAAAGGGCCCTACCCTCTCAATGGCACGAGAGGGGTTTCTGTTTGATGGTAGGACCACAAACAGGTTGTTCATTAGAGGAGAACTGGTACTTAAGGAAATAGAAGTAACCCAGGGGTAAAACGGTAATTTGACCCAGCTGGTGTTACGGACACTTGTGAAGGACTAACTAGTTGTTAATGGTCTATATCCGTGGACACAGAAAATATGTCTGTAGTGAGAAGAGTGCAACTGTGAGTCTATAGTGGAATGTACACACAATTAACGAATATTGATTAATTTTGTTAATGAGTTTGACCAATTAATCTCACATCGTCGGAGCTTCTGATCTGCAGGTTCATTAGGTCCCACTAGTAGTTCATAAAGTAATTTGAGGGAACTAAGTAATAAATGTAAATTGAAAGTGTTCAATTTACTATAATATATATTGATATATTATTATGAGAGAAATAAATATTTGAAGAAATTTCAAATATTAATGTGAATTTGATTCATATTAAATTTGTAGGAATTTGAAAGAGTTCAAATATGAAATAATTAATTTAAGGCTTGAAATTAATTTGGGCAATTAATTAATTCAAGGCTGAAAATTAAATATGTTATATTTAATTGGTGATTAATTAATTGAAAATTAATCAATTATGGAAATAATTAATCACTTATGGAAGTGATTAATCACTTATGGAAATGATCTAATCACTTATGGAAGTAATTAGTCATTTGTGGAAAGGATTAATCAATTATATAATTGATTGATCATGGATTGATTAAATATGAAATAGATTAAATCAGTTATGGAAATAATTGATTTAATGTGAATATTTTATTCATGACATTTCTCTTATAAATAGAACACTAGACCTAATGGTTTAGTAGCCCTCTTGCTCTTAGACTCACAAGACAAGACTCTAGCATTCTCTCTAGCCTCTCTCTTAGAGAAAGACTCCCACCAGTCCATTGCCTCCTAGACTTAGAGACATACCAGTGTAACCTCTTTGGTGATTGTGTTCTTGAGAAGAAATTTCCAGCGAAGAATAACAAGGAGGCTGCGACGTTTTTTATCGTTGAAGCATCGTTGGCGAAAAAGGTCAAGTCTACAACGAAGGTTTGTAACGGTTACCCTTTTCTTTAGAAAAGCATGAAAGTAAAAGTAGTTTTATTTTTCTTGTTTTTCAGCATGTTTATAGAGTTTTTACGGCGACTTTAAAGCATGTTTAAAGTTTCGTTTTGTCTATTCGTATTAGTATTTTGATATTAATTAATATACGACGCAAGGTCCTATCGATGCGCTTCTGCTGCGCCGGGGCTTTCATCCCCTTCACATTATTCTTAACATATGCTCACTTGTTTAAAATCACTTATTGATTAAAATTATGCAACTACAAGTGCATTTAATTAAAGTGAGCATTTCCTGATTTAAACTTGTGCAACTACAGGTGGATTTAATTATGAGCAATTCTTGATTTAAAATGATGCAACTTCAGGTGCATTAATTCAAAATGATCACTTTTTATGCAACTTCATGTGCATAACATCAAAATTTACTTTAGGAAGAACAACTAACTGCTATTCAAGTCTTGCAAACTTTGTCATAGGAAAATTTGAACTAATGCATGTGTCTATTATGAATTTCAGGAGTTGATCAACACAAACAAAAAATATTCGAACATACGTATGGAACCCAAATAAGAAAAAAATTGTTTGTAAACAACATGTTGCAATATTTGTATAAGATATATAACAATATATATAACATGTTCTGTATATAAAGTTGTGACAGTATAGCAAATACTCTGTATATATATTAAATGCACATGATATAAAATATACAGAGGATCGTGTGAAAATTATATCGAACAAAGAATACATAAGCTAACGAGATCAATATACTGTAGCAAAGTGAGAAAGTTTAGAAGATGCACATAATTTAAAATTGAGATATATATAGTGTATATATGTGCATCATGTTCATCAAATATGCATTAAATATTCTATATTATTACAGAAATAATAAGGATATAAGCTTACTATCGACATCTCAATTATTTGGATAATGTAATTAACATAAATATCATTGTTAAATATAGAATCATGAACAAGAAAAATGATAAAAATGTTAATATCATCATAAATAAATATGATACTTACTAATCTCATATAGCATGCACAATAATAAAGAACATACTAATCTTGCATAAAACATATGTTGTCAACGTTCAATATATAGTGTATATACGAGGTATATATAATACATATACATTGTATATATGAAACGTACAGAAGACATTTGCAAAGTAAAATGAACCCTACCTTCAAGAACAAAAATGGAAGAGAATCGTACTGATAACGTGTTATAAAACGTGAAGAACAATAACATGAACACTATTTTTTAAAACAAAAACAAGTTTTTGAAAACTATTTTTTCTAGTTTTCAAAATTTGACTTGGTTTTTGAAAACATGGGAAAGAGGTAGATAACAAAACAAAGAAACTTGTAAGTGCATGTAGTGTTTTTAAGCTTAATTTTCAAAAACCAAAAACAAAAAAAAATGGTTATCAAACGGGGCCTAAAAGTTTTTAAAATGATTTTAATATCCTTTTTTGAAAATAATTAAAACCCTTCTTATTAAAGTAATTAAATTGTTTAGGGTGTTTGAAAATAATTTTAATCACTGTTTTTTAAAAGTAATTGAGTCTCTTTTTCCATGAATGATTAAATTGGTAAAAATGTTGAAAATAATTTTAACCTCATATTTTGAAAATAATTAAGACCCTTCTTTTTAAAGTAATTAAGTTGTTTGGGGTGTTTGAAAATAATTTTAATCACCTTTTTTTAAAAGTAATTGAGTCTCTGTTTTTTTAAAATGATTAAATTGGTAAACATTTTGAAAATAATTTTAATCTCCTTCTTTGAAAATAATTGAAACCCTTTTTTTAAACCAATAATTTTAGTATCCTTTTTGCTTAAAAATTGGATCTCTTTTTTTCAAAGTAATTAAAATGGTAATAAACTTGAAAATAATTTTAATCTCTCTATTTAAAAATAATTAAAACATTTTTTTAAGTAATTAAATTGTTCAGCTGTTTGAAGATAATTAAATCACCTTTGTTGTAAAGGTTAATCGTTAAGATTTATAAAATAATTTAATCTCTTTCTATTTTAGGGTTTAGGTAATTTGTTTGGAAACTAGGTCGTCTTATCATGTGGTTGATGTTTAATCGGATGTATGCATTTGGAACTTCATTATGAATTATACTAATCGCTCTCGTATTCTTATACATTCCAATGTGTTCAATTATTGTATGCATTGATTAAAAATTTATGCACACATTGCTATATCGAATAAACCTTTTCAAATGGGGGAAAATATATATGAGTATTAGGGGTGTAAACTTTTCGGGTCGGGTCGGTTGTACGGACAACCCGACCCGACCCGACCCGACCCGATTCGGGTCAATTTTTTTTTTCCTCACATTCTTCTTCTTCACACTCTTCGTCTCTTCGAAGCTTTCAACTCTCCTTCATTTCATCCTCAGCAAGATAGAAAAATAAAAAAGCCCCAACCAGAAAACACAAAAAAAAAAAATCATCTGCAAGAAATCTAGTCTGGACAATGAAACACAAGGGGGGAACACAAAAAAAAAAAATCAAACACAACTTAGCTTGTGAAATCATCGGCACAGTTTCGGCGGCTCTTAAACAGCTGCGGCGGCGACGACAACCATGGCACGAGGAGAGACTCTTGAAGACGAAGACGATTGAAATTGAAACCCTAGATCTGAGATTCGAAGACGAAGACGAGGAGGCGAGAGACGAACCCTAGATCTGAGATTTGAAGATGAAGACGAGGAGGCGCAGACAAACCCTAGATCTGAGATTCGAAGACGAAGACGAAGACGAGGAGGCGCAGACAAACCCTAGATCTGAGATTCGAAGACAGAAAACGAAGAGGCGAGAGACGAAGACGAGGAGGCGACTGCGAGACGTTTGAAACCCTAACCGACGGAAAATGAGGAGGCAACTTCCGTATATATTGTTTTTCGGTTCGAGCAATGAAGAGGCAGGACCGAATCGAACCGAACCGATTAGGATTAAAGCTGAAACCCAAACCGAACTGGTTCGGGTCGGTTCAGTTCACCGGTTCGGGTCGGTTTTTTTCACCCCTAATGAGTATAGGAAAGGAAAAAAAAAGAGCTTAAAAAACAACAAAATACGATTCCAGCCCAAATCCAACCCTGCAATCCAAACACAGGCATCAGACCAAATCCAAACCAAATACAGTGCACCAAACACAGGCATTATTAGGATTCCCAGTAATCCAAATTACAGTCAAGGATTCCCAGTAATCTAGATTTCATTCCCTTCCTCCAAACACCCCCTTAATGTCCATCAACATATATCAATGTCATAAGTTTGTCATTGATGGACATATCAACAACTAGGTCTATCAGTGATAGGTCTCTATCATTATTGACATATCATCTCCACTGAAGATAAAGGGTATATAAGCAATGCTTGACTTCATTTATTATCGGTGATTATTTGCTCGTTCATTTTTCTTTAGACTTATTATCGATATATATATTGTATCGATAGTATTTAACTTTTGTTTTCTATCTATGACTATTTGCATGCTCATTTGCTATTAAGTCTATCACTAATAAACCATATCAGTAGAATTAAAAATGGTATATAAGTTATAAATATCTATCATTGGTATATCATATATCAATAAATAAAAATCTATCGATAATCGTTTGCATGCTCATTTAGTATTAGATATATTGTTAATAACTATGTCAATAGCATAAAAAAAAATACATGGTATATAAGTAATATTTCACTTAGTTTTCTAGTTGTATTCATGCTTATTACTGATATACTTTATCAATAGAAAACAAAGTGATAAATCAGTGACATTTAACTCTTATTTTCAATATGTGATAGTTAACATGCTTCTTTGCCATTAATTTTATCTCTAATATACCATATCAATAGGATTATAAATGATATATAAGTGATATTTGGTCTATTATCGGTATATGCTATTAAAAATAGTAAATCAATGATAACTTAATTTAAAAAAAAAAAGAGATAACAAATAATAGTACTGAATTACTAACAATAGTCATTCTTGACTAATATGCTATTGTTTTTCTTATATCTATCAATCATAGATGTATATCACTAATAGACATATATCATTGATAAACATATAAATGGTATTGATAGACTTAAATGATAATAATCTATCAAGCACATAGAAATTATTGTAATAAACGTAAAAACAGCCTAACAATAATATAAATCCAATATTAATAGACTTATTAATGGTCTATTGATAAAAAATATATATATTGTTTATCAACACTAAACATAAAAATGATCTATTAATGGTGATTATCAAAAAAAAAAAAATGGTCTATTAATGATAGACATCTATCAATGATAAAAGTAAAAATGGTCTATCAACGATTGACCCAAAAAAAAGTTCATAACGATATAGATCTATCATATCATTGATAGACCATAAAAATAGTATGTATCAATGATAGATAATGGTAAAAATGGATTATGTAAAAATATTTAAGTACATGTGCAAAAAATTTTAAAGAATTGTCTATTTGCAAATTATTTATCTGTGTGGCATATTTAAAAATAGGGGAAAAAATACACTTTTGGTCCCTGAGGTTTGAGTTAGGTTTCATTTTGGTCGCTGAGTTTTCAAACTCGACAATTTAGTCCTTGAGGTTTGGATTTCGTTTCATTTTAGTCCCTTCATCCAATTTTCCATTAACATTTAACGGTTTGTTGACGTGGCATTGATTTTTTATTAAAAAATTATTTTTTAATTTGTTAAAATATAAATATATTAAATAATAAAAATATTATTATTTAAATCATTTTTATATTTTTATTTCTTCTTCTTTCTTCTTCACCACCAACACCACCCCACCTCTGCTACTGTCGCCGGCGACAACAACAATTTTTTTCTTCTCTTCTTCTCTTTCTTTCTTCCTTTTCTTCTCCTTCCTTTTTACTTCTTCATTCTCTTCACCATCTCCATCTTCCTCCTTCCTCATTCACCTCCACCACAGCTACCGACGTCAACCACCACTTGCCGCTGTCCGCCACTCGTCCTCAATTGTCTCCGCCCGTCGCCGCTTCTCTTCTTCTTCCTCTTCATCTTCACATTCCTTCTATTTTTCATTTACAAAGAGAAGAAGAAAAAAGACAGAACTGAAAAATAAGAAGATTTCCGGCCACACCCAGACCATCGCCGGCCGTCGTTCACACTCACACCCACACCTAGACCAGTGTCGTCCGTCGCTCACACTCACGCCCACACCCAGACCAACAACGGTCGTTTCTCACACTCACGCCCACACCTAGACCCGCGCCAGCCGTCACTCACACCTGCCGCGCGTTCACCGGTGCTACTAGATCTGGAACGAGTCTGCCCCATCGAAAAAGAGCCGAGATCTACTTTTCGTGGGTTCGCTGCTACCAGATTTGGAGTGAACGGTAGTTGTGTCTACCGACACGAGGTGGCAACGTTGATCAACGCGAGTGGCTCGTTCTAAAGACGGGATGCTGATTCTAGTCTGGGTGTGGGAGACGGGACGGGATGGGAGGGAGAGAGGTGAAAGGAAGAAAGGAAGGAAGAGAGAAAAAGAAAAGACAATGAAGAGAGAAAAAAAAAAAGAAGAATGGAAGAAAAAAAAACAGTTGTCGCCGACAAGCGGCGGCCGGTGAACAGTGGTTATCGACGACGGTGGCTTTAATAGTTGGTGGTGGCTGGTGGTGAACCGAGGAAGAAGAAGAAGGTGGCTGGTGGTGAAGTGAGGAAGAAGAAGATGATGAGGAGGAGAGAGAAAGAAATAAATTTATTAAAAATATATTTTTATTATTTTAATTTACTTTTATTTTAAAAATTTTTAAAAATAATTTTTTTAATAAAAAAAGTAGTGACACGTCAGCCCTACGTTAGTTTTTAACAGAGAAAATGGATGGAGGGACTAAAATGAAACTAAAACCAATCCTCAGGGGCTAAATTGTTGAGTTTGAAAACTCAGGGACCAAAATGAAACCTAACCCAAACCTTAGGGATTAAAAGTGTATTTTTCCCTTAAAAATATGACATCCCAATTTTGCCACCCATTATATATTTTTTTTTTTAGTTCCCACCCATTATAATTTATCGTGACCTTTGCAAACAAAAACTAGCATTTTAGTCTTTGGCATTTAAGAAATTGTTCCAAATTAAAAGGTCCCTAGACCATTAGTTGATGACGAAAAAACGACTTGGTAGTTAACTTGTTGATTGGATTAATTTTTCAAAGAGGTGGAAACAATATTAGATAACATGCCCCTATCCTCAATAATGTTATAAATTGTGAGGTCTCTAGATCCTCAACAGGGTGTCTCTTTGGGTTTATCATTCTTGGATCAGATCACATTTTTTTCTAGAACTGAATATCCGTTTGAGTTTTATGGGTTATGATATTTTATTAGATAATATGTGGTTCCATCACAAAACTAATTGACAATGAATGAAGTAGTCCCATTTATATTATAAATTGTGAGGTCTCCAAATTATCCTTTCAATGCAGGATCCTTAGCAAACAATTTAGATTGGATGTTCAACCTAAGTTGTTTTGTAACTATACTCAATATAGATTAGAAGGCCTTTTTGTAACCCTTTCTTGGGAAGAACATAATGACTTATCCCTTCGTTCCTGGTTTTTTTTTTTTGGGGGGGGGGGGGGGGGTGTTCAGCATTTAAATGCTATTATAATTGTTTCTCATGAGAAAAGACAAGAAAAAACAAACTAATGTAGATTATATTTTTGTTAGTCAAATTAATAGTCTAAAGAACCATTTTCTAAAGAGTTAGAAATGAAAATGGTAAGTTTTTTAAACTTAGAGATCAAATATAAACGTATCTTCAAATTCAGAGACAAAAAATGTGTATGGTACCTTTTAAAAATATATTTAATAGGTCATTAAACTTGTAATTTTTTTAAATTTGTTTCTCATATTTATTAAGAGGGTTGGGATTGTTTTTTTTTAGTACATCAACATTTGGGGATGGAGAGATTCGAACATCTGACCTTATGGTCGAAGGTAAATGTCAATTACCGCTCTATACTCGCTTTGGCAAGAGGGTTGGGATTGATATTTATGAAAAGTTAATTAATGATTTTTTTCAAGTAAATTGTCCTGCACGAGGAATTATATATAATACTAGCTCTCTGAAGATAATTTTCCACTTAGTTGCCTATGTGAAACTTGTGCGTGGAACTAGCTACAATTATAGGCAAATGTGTATGGAAATTTTAAAGAGAAGGGCAAAATTTTATCTCCTAATTTGTAATATGCACATAAACAATCCTTCGCTTTTGAAAATTTAGGAGAACAAATTATAGAGAAAATTTTAAAATTTTAGTTTTTTAATATAATTTTTAATCTAAGACAAGTTAGGAGGAGGGCTTACTTCCATTCTTCGCTTCTTCGCTCTATCCCAATTAGTAAGTGATTGAAGTAGGTTAAAGTGTACAGTGTCAGTGAAACACTATAATGTCAGTGAAATTGTTAAATGCATGGATTGTTCCATAGTGCACTTATGAATATAGTTGTTCCATATTAAGAAGACTTGTTCTGTACGAACCTTTTGCTCTAATACCATATTAAAAATCAGCACTTAATAAGTTATCTTCTATCAAATAATACCTCAAAAATAATTAAAGGAAGTTTATTTTTTGGAAAAAATACACTTTTAGTCCCTGAGGTTTGGGTTAGGTTTCATTTTAGTCCCTAAGTTTTCAAACTCAACAATTTAGCCCTTGAGGTTTGGTTTTAGTTTCATTTTAGTCCCTCCATCTAATTTTCCGTTAATAATTTACGGAATGCTGACGTGACACTAATATTTTATTTAAAAAAATATTTTATTTTATTTTTTTAAAAATACATTAAAATAATAAAAATATTATTATTTTTATATATTTTTATTTCCATCTCTCTCTTCTTCTTCTCCAACCCCTTTCTTCATCTTCTTCAACCACACTACTTCTTCAAAAACCCCACCACCACCCAACGCCGCCGCCGACGACTTTTTTTTTTTCCTCTACTTTTCTCGTCTTTTCTTTTCTTCTCTTTCTTCTTCTTTTCTTTCTTCTCATTTTCTCTTGTTTTTTTTCTTTTCTTTTTGTTTTACTCTCCCTCCGTTTCTGACGTTGCCGGCCAGCCCCCCCATCTCCGGTTGTCTCTTTCGACAAGCAGAGGCGGTGCAACAGCGACAGTTTGCAAGAAGAACCTCTAAGATCTGGCGCAGACAGAGCTCGTGTCGTCCGATTCGAAGAAGAGCCTCTTAGATCTAGTGTTGCGGACCACCGTCTCGAGCGAGTCTGGTCGAGGATCTCGCAGCCGTCAGACTCTGTCGCCATGGAGTTTTCTTTCTTCTTCGAGCTGCACTCCCTCTGTTTTCCCTTTCTTCTCCGGTGATAGCAGTCCTTAGTGGCGTTTTCCGGCGAGCGACGACACGGACAACTCGATTTTGGGTCGTTTTTAGGCGTTTCCAGCGAGGTTCATTAGTGGGTTTTCTTTTTTCTTCGATTTCCAGTAGTTTTTGGCATTGGAATTGGGGGAAGGAGACCTCCTTGTAACAGATCTGTAACATTCCGGTCGTTTTTTTTAAAAAAAAAAAACAGAAGAAGGAAGGAGGAAAAAGAAGAGAAGAGAAGAGAAAGAAAAGAAAAAAAAATATGTCGTCGGCGACCGGTGGTCACTGGCGCCTGGTTGTTGCCGATAATGTTGGGTGGTGGTGGGGTAGGGGTGTTTATCGGTCGGTCGGTGTCGGTTTTGGGGGAAAATCGACACCGACAGGTCGGTTGATTTTCTAGAAATCTGGAAACCGACGACTTCCGATGGGTGCTGCTTGTCGACCGACCGAACGGTCGGTTTTTTTTTTAAGATCATGAGAATTGAGATGAAGAACGGTGGTCGGTCGGTCGGTAAGTTATGTGTTTTTTTTTAAAAAATGGTTTTTTATATATAAATATATTGGGCGGTCGGTCGGTTATGTGTAAAATCGGTCGGTCGGTCGGTCAGTTATGTGTTCTTTTTTTAAAAAATGGTTTTTTTTATATATATAAATATATCGGTCGATCGGTCGGTTATGTGTAAAATTGTTTGGCCAACCGACCGACCGATCTCTCCAATGTAAGAACCGACGCCGACCGACTTGGTCGGCTAACTGACCGACCGCCGTCGGTTTCGGTCGGTTTCGGTCAGTCGTGTCGGTTTTCGGTTTGAAGATGAACACCCCTATGGTGGGGTTTTTGAAGAAGTAGTGTGGTTGTTGGAGGAGATGAAGAAGAATTGGAGTTGTTGGAGAAGAAGAAGAAAGAGAGAGATGAGAATAAAAATATATAAAAATAATAATATTTTTTATTATTTTAATGTATTTTTTTAAAAAAATTAAAAATTAGTATCACGTTAGCATTCCATTAATTATTAACGGAAAATTTGATGGAGGGACCAAAATGAAACTAAAATCAAATCTCGGGGGCTAAATTGTTGAGTTTGAAAACTCAGGGACCAAAATGAAACCTGACCCAAACTTCAGGGACTAAAAGTGTATTTTTTTCCTTATTTTTTTATCCATATTTGAACAAATTTAAATAACTAAATCATTATTCTTTTTTATCCATATCTTAGAGAGAACTCCAAAACCATATCTTTTACTTCATCCTAAAAGTCAAGGACAAGATAGAGAGAGAGACGACTATTATAACGAAATTTAGCACATATATTACTATATTTCTGTAATTCAGAACACAGCTTGGAATTAGAAGCATAACCCTGTTTACACGAGATTTCGACAAAGGAAATTTAATTCGTGGAAATGAACTTGATTTTATTGAATTTGTATGTAGAAGTGTTACAATCTCTAATATTTATCCTCTGATGCTTTCTCTCAAAATGTAGAGTCTGATCTGAGGGTTGGCGAGCTTGATCTCAGACGGAGGAAGGTTGAATCTTCAACTTGTATCTTGATGAAGAAACGGTTGATTCTTTGGAGTCTTCCAGTCGTTGGATCTTCTGAGTCTTGAGATGGTCGAATTCTGAATCTTGGGTCTTCTGAATTCTCTGGACTCTCTGACTTCTGAAGACTCTGGACTTTGGGAGAATGCTCTGGGCTCTGGCTCCTCTGACTCTGTCTGAATGCCCAAAATGAATGGTGGCCTCCTCTATTTATAGAGTTTGATGGACCTCATATGGGCTTGGGCTTGGGCCCAACCTTTGGGCTTAGGCTATATTTGGGCTTTAATCCAACTCATTTTTAATAAAATTTGATTATTTTAATTTAGCCCAATTTCTTCAATGATCTCGGGTCACATTAGTCTCGGGTCCAATTGCCACGTGGCATAATTTGATTGGACTCGGCTTATGTCATCTGATAGATCAATAATAGACAAGTGGCATTGTTTGATTTGCCGAATTTTAATGTCTATTAATTTAATTTAGAGACACATGTAAATTTGTAATTGGTCCCAAATTTATTTCACCATTAATTCAAATTAATGACGTGACAATTTGTGATTGGCCGAAATTTCTCACTCAACAAATGCCCCCTTTTCGAAATTTATGCACCTATATGCGTGCATGGATTTTGAAAAGCATGGTTTGTGAGGAAAATTATATGATGTTTAGTCATAACTTTAATTTGTGTCGATAGGCGAAATTAATCAGAATATTAACTTATAACTCCAAATAATTTCGTTTTTGCTACCAACATTAATTTTGGCCAAATTTTAAATTGGGCCGGTTGCAAAAGTAGCAAAATGGCCCAAACTAATTGCAAAAGTAGCAGTCCGCAGAAATATTTGCAAAAATGGCAAAATCTCACCATCAGAAAAGTAAAATTACTAAAACGCCCATCACTGATATAAAACTTTCTATCACTGATAGAAAACTTTTCTATCACTGATAGAAAATTTTTCTACCACTGATAGAATCTATCAGTGATAGAAAGACTTTCTATCATAGAAGATTTCTATCAATATATATATATAAATTGACGAGGAAGAAGAAGATGCGCGCGCCAATCAGTTTTCTATTACTGATAGATTCTATCCGTGACAGAAAAAGTTTCTACCAGTGATAGAAATCTCCTATCACTGATAGAAACTTTATTCTATTAGTGATAGAAAGTTTCTATCACTGATAGAAAATGTTTCTACCACTGATATAATCTATCAGTGATAGAAATATCAGTGATAAAAATTTTATTCTATCAGTGATAGAAACTTTCTATCACTGATAGAAAATTTTTCTACCACTGATAGAATCTATCAGTGATAGAAAGACTTTCTATCAGTGATAGAAGATTTCTATCAATATTAAAAAAAAAAAAAAAAAAAAAAACTGACGAGGAAGAAGAAAATGCGCCAATTAGGGGAGGGGCAATTTAGGAATATAAAAAATTAATTCAAAATTTTTTCCATATTTGCAAATATTTTTAAAAATTGCTATATTTGCCATTATTTACCCTCATGTTGCCACCCATTACAATTATCCTTTTAAATTTTGATTTCCAATATTTTTTTTTTTAAATTGGAAAATTAATTTTAGCCCAAAATTGTGACATTTTTTTTTCTACCTTGGACATGGATTTGGAGGTAGATAGGTACTTTGAACGAGAATTGGAGGTCTCTTGGATTGTCAATTTTATTAGGCCAAAATTTCTCTTTTGATTCATGTAATTTGGAGGCAAATTTTTTTTTACCTAAATAGTAGTTGTAGGAAATTCATTGCCATATTTGATTAGGCTAAAATTTCCATAGCCACTACCAAGACTTTTCCTTATGTGTTTGACCTAATTTCTCCCTTATAAATTGGAGAAGTTGCATAAGCCAAGACACAAAGCCATTCAAGCTAGAAGCCTGGGTAAGAAAAATTCTCCTCTTTAATTTCTCTTTTCTTTCTTTCATTTGTCTTCAAACTTTCATGTATTTTCTCCTTTGTGTAGGCCTTGAATTCGAGCAATAACCTTCCTTTGTGCCTCTTTGTCGCGTCGTCGGTAAGTAAAAAGAATCTCTTGAAATCCCTTTTCTTCCATGTGTTACTACCGTAAGCTTCAAATGTTTTTTTTTTTTTTTTTTTCATAATGTTGTGTCGCCGCTCAAAGCACATATATTTCCCTCACTTTGTTTTTTTTTTTTTTTTTTAAGAAAAACTCAATTTTAGTTTGCCCCACACACGTATGAGATTGTAATTATAGTTTATGCTCACATATGCTCACATGTATAAGCAAGAGAACTTTTTTTTTTTTTTTTTAATTTTATTCTTACCAATTGCCGCCAATTCCCTCTTCTTAGTTTCCATGGTACAGGTGTGTGTGTTTTAGGCTAGCTGCAAGTCTTGACTTTTTTTTTTTTAATTTTTATATTAATGAAATTACAATTTGCTTTATCTTTTTTTAATTCTGTTTTTTTTGCATGTTTTTTTTTTATTTTTGTAAAACACTTTGGTCTTTTTTTTTTTTTTTTTTTTTTTTTTTTTTTTTTTTATATATATATATATATATATAAATTTCGCTTGCTTTTTTTTGTTTTTTTTAATCAATCTCAAATGGTCTGCCGCAAACGCAATACATAGTTTTCCCTTTTTTTAATAAACGCAAACTTGGTGGGAATTTCCATTTTTTTGAACAGACTATTTTTTTTAACATCCCAGCCGCAACTTCTTTTTTTTTTTTTTTTAATTCTTTTCCTTTCTTTTTTTTTCTTTTAAACTTTGCCATAAACCTCTCCTTCTTATTTCTTTCTTTCTTTTTTTTTTTTTCCTTTTTTTTTTTCCTTTTTTTTTTTTTTAAATTTTACTTTCGACCGATTGCTTTCCTTTCTTTTTTGGTTATTCTTGATTTTTTTTTCTTTTTTTTTCATTGTATGCCCTTTTTTTTTTACACTTTTTTTTTTTGCTAATTATATTCCTTTCTTTCAAAGGAATTGGAATTAACAAATTTCCTTGGAGATCTCCTTAGACACAACATCAATCTTTGTCCACCATTTGAAAGGTATATACATATTCAAACTTTTTTTTTAATATGCATATATTCCATTGGTGTCTTATTGAATATTACACATATGAACTATTTTGATTGTGCCATAGATTTTCTCTTGTCTTGTACTTTTTTTTTTTTGCACATATATTATTGCAATTTGTTTCTTTCTTGCTTGAATGTGTAAGCATCGTGCAACAGTCGTTTCCAGATTCACTTACAGTGATTTCACTTCTGCTAGACCAATCCCCTATTTTATTGGGTGATCTGAGTAGCCTGCAGGGGTAGTCACCAAACTTGCCTTAAGTGGTTCACTCCTGCTAGACCGATCCCCATTTTATTGGGTGATATGAGTAGCTTGCAGGGGTAGTCACCAGATTTGCCTTCAGTGATGCACTCCTGCTAAACCGGTCCCAATTTTATTGGGTGATCTGAGTAGCCTGCAGGGGTAGTCACCAAACTTGCCTACAGTGATGCACTCCTGCTAGACCGGTCCCAATTTTATTGGGTGATCTGAGTAGCCTGCAGGGGTAGTCACCAGATTTGCCTACAGTGATGCACTCCTGCTAGACCAGTCCCCATTTTATTGGGTGATTTGAGTAGCCTGCAGGGGTAGTCACCAGATTTGCCTACAATGATGCACTCCTGCTAGACCAGTCCCCATTTTATTGGGTGATCTGAGTAGCCTGCAGGGGTAGTCACCAAATTTGCCTACAGTGATGCACTCCTGCTAGACCAGTCCCCATTTTATTGGGTGATCTGAGTAGCCTGCAGGGGTAGTCACCAGACTTGCCTATAGTGATGCGCTCCTGCTAGACTAGTCCCCATTTTATTGGGTGATCTGAGTAGCCTGCAGGGGTAGTCACCAGACTTGCCTACAGTGATGCGCTCCTGCTAGACCAGTCCCCATTTTATTGGGTGGTCTGAGTAGCCTGCAGGAGTAGTCACCAGATTTGCCTACAGTGATGCACTCCTGCTAGACCAGTCCCCATTTTATTGGGTGATCTGTGTAGCCTGCGGGAGTAGTCACCAGACTTGCCTTCAGTGGTCAACAGATTCATTTGTAGTGACTTATCTCCTGTCTAGACTAGTCACTTTGATGACTGTAGTTTCCTGCAGGGTTGATTACCTTTTTTTTTTTTTTTTTTTTTTATGATTGATTATTCATGAATCACTTTCTTGCCTTCATAACTTCTTGGAAAAGATTGACATCAAATCTCTTTTTTTTTTTTTGTGTAGAGAAACTTATCTCCATCATGGTGTATTTTACCGAGCATCCTGATCCTAAGAAACACTGCTTGGTCATCTTGAAGGATAGAGATCAACCTGTTGAAAATGGCGTTATTCTTCCGGTAGGAGAGACAATATGTGGTAATTTTAGGGGATCACAACCTTGTCTAGATAATTCAACCTTTTTGTCTAGATGGTCGGAAGAAAGACTTTTGAGTCACGACTCTTCATTGAAGGAGTGGTTTTTAGAGTCTCCAGTGCATAATAAGGCCCCGAGTGAAAATCCAGAATCAACTTTAGGTCGTCGAATTATTGGAGATGAACAGGTTCGTTGGGGTAGTTCATTAAAAATTCATGGAGAATTCTTTTATATCCCTGATTATTGGGAATGGTTAGAGGTCGTAGTTTCTTTAAATACGCCGATACTGAAGAAGGCTCGTTTGTTTGATGCTGTGATGGCTAAAACTCTGATGATACTTCGTGGGATGTTGGAAGATGCACAAGAAGAGCTGAAGAACTACAAGTGGATGCTGTGATCAGACTTCAATTTCTTTTGTAGCAACTTTTCTTTTCATTTTTTTTTTTTGATATCGAAGATGTATCTTTTTTTTTTTTGTAATAGGCAAACTTTGTCATTCAATATCAGATTTGTTTCTCATCATGATTCACTTACAATTTTTTTGTATTATTTAAGAATGAATTTCATTTTTTACCAACATGAGATAATGATTTTTTTTTATTTTTTTTATTTTATGGACTGAGCTTAAAGTTTCCTTTAAGTTGCCTACGTACCCATTAATATACGGGATCAAGTCATAACGTAGTTCAGGGTACAAATTTGATTTTTTTTTTGGGCCGTTCACCTTTTTAACTCATGCGGGCCAGGAGTATCATGTAGTTTATACTCTTACGATAAGGAGTATTACATTTTAAGCATAATATTTCTTGAGAAACTTTCCGTTTACTGGGCCAATTTTGAGCCCGTCTTTGTCAACTATCTTGTATGCTCCATTTGTGTAGACTTCTTTCACAACGTAGGGTCCGTCCCATTTAGGTGTAAACTTGTGTCCTGTATGCCGAGTTGTGATGATAGGTCTTCGAACTACAAGTACGAGCTCACCAACTTGAAATGAACGAGGTCGTACCTTTTTGTTGAAAGCTTTAGACATGCGCGCTTGATAGCATTCCAAAGCTTGTTGAGCATCCAATCTTTTCTCATCTAATGCTTCTAACTCTTGAAGACGTAGCTTAGCATTGTCTTCTACAGTCAAACCTTCTTGCACCGCCATTCGCAACGATGGGATCTCTCTTTCTAGGGGGAGAACAGCTTCTACTCCATAGACAAGAGAGTAAGGCGTAGCTCCTGTTGGAGTACGATAAGTGGTCCGGTACGCCCATAACGCTTCACCAATTCTTTCTTGCCAGTCTCTCTTCGTCTTGGAGACTACTTTCTTCAACAAGTTGCATAATGTCTTGTTGAATGCTTCAGCCAACCCATTTGCAGCAGCATTGTACATAGACGAATTATATTGTTTGAAGCCAAACTTTTCACATAACTTGTCCATCAAACTGTTAGAGAATTGTCTTCCATTATCTGTCACGATGCGATGAGGAATGCCATATCGATAAATTATGAGATGATTACGAACAAAATCTGCTACATTTTCTTTCTTTGCTTCTTTTAATGCAACAACTTCAGCCCATCTTGAGAAATAATCAGTTCCTGCAAGGATATAAGAGTGTCCTGCCGATGATTTGGGTGTTATAGGACCAACAAGGTCAAGTCCCCAAGCCTCAAATGGCCATGAAGCTACAGTTGGGTGAAGCGGCTCTGGCGACTGATGTATGAAGTTGGCGTGAAATTGACAAGCTTCACATCTCTTTGCATACTGCATCGAATCTTGAACCATCGTAGGCCAGTAGTATCCCATTCTCTTTAGTTGAAAATGAAGCTTTGGCCCGGATTGATGAGCTCCACAAACACCTGAATGCGCTTCCTCTAATGCTTGCACTGATTCTTCTTTTCCCAAACATCGAAGATAAAGGCCTTCATATGAGCGACGATATAGGGTATCTTTGTAGTAGATAAATCGAGATGCTCTTCTTCGTATCTCAGTCTTATGACGCGTCTCGACAGGAAGCTTTCCATGTTGTAGGTAATCTATAATCGGTTGTCGCCAATCTTCTTCTTCAATCACATAGACAGATATTGCATTCGCTTCTTGACTTTCTTTTTCAATTGGGGGAACAACCCATCTTTGGCAGAGTGGAACGTTTAGAACTTCACCTTCTGAAATCGTCAGAGCAGTGGCTAAATTTGCCAATGCGTCAGCCTTTGTATTTTCAGATCTTGGAACATGTTCTATCGTCACACTCTCGAAGTTTTCCAATAATTGTCTGGCGTAATTGAAGTAAGGTATCAAATCTTCATGTTTTGCCTCATATTGGAGCAACAATTGATTAACTATCAATTTTGAATCTCCAAAAATTTCAATGTACGTCACTCCAATTTCTATGGCTATTTGAAGACCAATGATACGTGCTTGATATTCAGCGACATTGTTCGAGCACACTTCTCCAAATGTGAAGCTATATGGCAACATGTGTTTTTCAGGCGAAATGAATACTACTCCTGCCCCTGCGCCATTCCTTCGAGCTGCTCCGTCAAAATACATAGTCCAAGGCTCAGCTAATTCAATGTAGAATATCTCTTCGTCAGGCAAGGCTTCAGATAATTTCCAGTCCGACGGTACCGGATGGTCGGCTAAGAAGTCTGCTAAGGCTTGCCCCTTCACCGCCTTTTGCGGAACGTAGACAATGTCATATTGCTGAAGTAAGATTGCCCATTTAGCCAACCTCCCTGAGATAATTGGTCTAGACAAGACATACTTGATTGGATCAGCCCTTGCCACCAAGTGCACCGTGAAGGCTTGCATGTAATGTCTCAGTTTGTCAATGGCAAAGAAAAGTGAAAGACACATCTTCTCGATGGGTGAATAATTTAGCTCTGCCCCATTCAAAGTTCTACTTAGATAATACAGAGCACATTCTTTGCCTTTCTCTCCCTCTTGAGCGAGTAATGCCCCAAGTGATCTTTCTTGTGCAGCAATGTACAATATCAACGGTTTTCCTGCAATTGGAGCGCTTAAGACAGGAGGATTAAGCAAATACTTTTTAATGCTATCAAAAGCATTTTGACAAGCTTTATCCCATTCAAAGATTGTGTCTTTTCTCATCAGTCTTTGAAATGACTGACATCGACCTGCTAGATTGGAGATGAACCTTCTGATGTAGGCCAGACGCCCTTGGAGACTTCTTAATTCTCGCAAGTTTCGTGGTTCTGGCATTTTCTGAATGGCGTCAATCTTTGATTGGTCGATTTCAATTCCTCGATGCCTTACTACGAAGCCAAGAAACTTTCCCGATGTCACACCAAACGCACATTTAAGAGGATTCATTTTCAACTGGTACTTTCTTAAACGCTCAAAAACTATCTTCAAATCTTGCAAGTGGTATCCTCGTTTCTTGGATTTGACCACGAGATCATCAACATAGCACTCAACACGTTTGTGGAGCATATCATCAAAGATCTTCTGCATGGCTTGTTGGTAAGTTGCCCCGGCGTTCTTTAATCCAAAAGGCATCACCTTGTAACAGTATATTCCTTTTGGAGTTCGAAATGCTGTCATCTCTTCATCTTCAAGGGCCATTCGAATTTGATTATACCCTGACGATCCATCCATGAAAGATAAGGCTTCATGTCCTGTAGTGGCATCGACCATAAGTTCAGTGATGGGCAATGGAAAGTCATCTTTGGGACAAGCATTATTCAAGTCACGGAAGTCCACGCATACCCGCAGTTGTCCATTCTTCTTTTTGACTGGCACAATGTTTGCTATCCATGTTGGATATTTCACTTCCCGAATGAATCCTGCTTCTATCAACTTGTTGACTTCAATTTCAATTTGAGGCACGAGCTCCGGTCGGAAACGTCTTTGGGCCTGCTTGATAGGTCGATATCCTTGTTTAATCGCAAGATGGTGGACTGCTATTTTTGGATCGAGTCCTGGCATCTCTTTGTACGACCAAGCAAAGACATCTTTATATGTAACGAGCAAATTCAAGTATTCATGTTCCTCTTCAGCACTAAGTGACGCACTGATGAATGTCGGGCGTGGTTCTTCTGTCGTACCCAGGTTTACCTCTTTGAGTTCATCAATTGTTGATTGACTGCCATCTTCTAACGATGCGGGTGCTTCTTCAGCATCTTCTTCAGAAATTTCAGTATCTGGCATTTCTTCGAAAGAAATATGGCAACAATTGATATGTTCTTCTTCAAGCTCTTGGTTCACCTTCGAAGGGTTAGTTAGAATGACTAACTGTCGCTTTACTTTTAAAGCACCTTCTGTATTTATGAGAACAAAAGGTTTTCTCTTCATCCGTGAAGGAACAGTACTGGAAAATCCGTTGTTGTCATTCATCTCATCGGATTCTTCTGTTTCAAGACTTTTCAACTTTCCCTTGCATTGGCCATATGTTGCTTGAAGGCGATCAAACACGGATCTCGAAGGTTCATCTATTTTCTTCGATGTAGACACACTCAAACGATGAAACACTGAACGTCGGGCAGGAGCAGAAGTTTTGCTCTGACCTTCCTTTTCCGAAGATGAATATTTCAGCCGCTGATGAACTGAAAGACGAGTAGTCGGCGCTTTAATGCGATCGAAGACAGAGATTTTCTGGCTATCATCGTTCTTTTTATCTTCTGGATCGCTCATCTCTTCTATCGTTATGTGATGTGCATCTGCAACTTTCCATTTTCTGGTTATACGAACTGGCTTTGGGGGATTGTACCCTAGTCTGGCTCTCGAGGATGGTATGGCATAACCTTCTTTTTGGAGCTTCTTCTGTGTCGGAGAAAGCTCAGATCTCCCATCAAAGATTTTTAGACTTTTAAACTTAGTATGAGTTGTAAAGTCGTATCCTGCCTTTTCTAGGAGTTTGTATGCATTTGGGTCAAATCCAGCCTTCGTTCGTCTTTCCGGCAAAGTCACTTTGGTACGATCAGTCTTTGATTCCTGAATCTCTTTCTTGGTAATTGCTGTCAGAGGTGTGGTGAAATTTTCTTTTAGAATCTCCACATCACCAACCTTCAAAATTTCTGAACATTCTGTGAATGGTGATTCCCCTTTCTTGCGTCGAGATAAAGGAACGTAGCGCAATATAGGGACGTTCGACGATGCCTCTTCCTTTGGAGCTTTCGATTTTGCAGGGTGAGCGGATGCTTCCTTTGATTGAACTTCACAAGCATCTACTTCTTCGATCGATTCCTTCTTCGCATTCTTTGGATGCTCTACTTTCTGACTTTCAATCAGAGGAATCTCACCTGGGATGATCTCTCCTGCTTTATCATTCTGCATATAAAACTTTGCATCTGCAAAGTGAGATTCTGCCTCTGAGAATGGATTAGTGTCGGCTTCAACTTTCTTGACACCGTCTTGATAGAACTTGAAACACTGATGAAGTGTAGAAGATATTACTCCATTTCCATGAATCCAAGGACGACCTAACAATAACTTGTAAGTGGTCTTGGAATCTATGATATGGAATAAAGTGTTGGCCTTCAAATCTCCAATAACAAGCTCCAAACGGATCATACTGATTGCTTGTTGGCCGCCTTGGTTGAAGCCTTGAATAACCAACCTACTATTTGATAGTTCATTTATTGAAATTCCTATCTGTGTCATGGTTGACTTAGGCATTATATTCACCGCAGATCCATCGTCGATGAGAATTCGACCAACTTTTTGCTCTCGAATATATCCCGAGACGAACAATGGCCTATTATGAGGCTTCGATCCCAACATCAAGTCTTCATCTGTGAAGCTAATGGACGTACAACATGAGGCACATCTGTGTTCTTGCAAGTCTAGAACGTCTGAAACGTTAGAACCTTTCAATGTTTCAACAATAGCATATTTGGTTGCTTGAGGAAGCGACAACAAATCATCTATTGTAAATGAAGGTGAATCTTTTGGCCCTGTCATCACCTGAGATGGACTTGAGGAAGAATCGCCTTCTTCAAGTGTATTGACATCATGACATGCGACTATCTCAGGGATGTCCTCATGATCGTCATTAAGAAAGTTCTTTGGGAAGAAATCTTTAAGGGTTACCGGATGTCGAGACAGAACAAAATCTTGATTCTCTTTGACAACTAGTTTAGGCTTTCTTGAACCTTTGATCTTTCTCTTCTGCTTTTGTGACATGTTCTTTCTTCTGTAGTTACGGAACATGTGAGGCTCTCTTTGAACGGAATGTTTCTTTTGCTTCTTTCGACGAGTTACCAAAGTCCATCCTTCGTCTTCATTTTCAACAGACTCAAGTTGGTCTTGGAAGATGTCTCTTGCAGATTCTTGCTGAAGCCAAATAACAATCGGCTCTAATGTCCCGAATTGGATCAAACTTGCTATTGAATCATGAACCGGGCTTGGAGCTACTCGGTTGTTCAGATTTGTTTCTATCGTCGCATGATTTGATTGAGCTACCTCATCAAGATCTAACTCAATCTTCTTTTCTTTAGCTAACTTCAAAATTAGCTCCTTCAGAACGAAGCACTTTTCCACCGGGTGGCTGATGACTCGGTGATATTTACAGTAGTTGGGATCATTAACTCTCCCCATCTCTTCTGGTCGCTTGCATTCTGGTAGTTCAATAAGTTGTTTTTCCAGAAGTTGTTCTAACATATCTGAAATGTCAGAATCTGGAAAAGGGTAAACTTTCTCTTGCCTTTCTTTCAAGGTCAGACGACGCCTCTCACCTCCCTCTTGTTGTTTCTCTATCTTCTTTTCTTTTCCTGTCGAAGAAAACTTGAAAGGAGCTGCATTGACTACCATTGACTCTTTCGTAGTGCTTTTGGTAGTTTTCTCAGTATTCTTAACTTCTTTCTTTTCTTTCCTGCCATCGGGGACAATAGAATCTTTGTTCCCTCTAGTAGCAATGCTCAATTCCATGTCATGAGCGCGGGTTGCCAACTCCTCGAAAGTGCGGGGCTTTATTCCTTGCAGGATATAAAGGAGACCCCAATGCATGCCTTGGGTGCACATTTCAACAACAGACAATTCGGTGAGTCGGTCCTTGCAATCTAAGCTCAAAGCTCTCCAACGGTTGATGTAGTCAACAACTGGTTCACCTTTCCGTTGTTTAGCGCTGATGAGCTCCGTCATACTAACGGTTCGTCTTGTGCTGTAGAAGCGGTTGAGGAACTCCTTCTCAAGTTGTTCCCAACTATCGATAGTCTCAGGCTCAAGGTCGGTATACCAGTCGAAAACATTCCCCTTCAATGTTCGTACGAACTGCCTGACTAGTAGGTCTCCTCTAGTACCAGCGTTTTCACATGTCTCGACGAAATGAGCAACGTGCTGTTTGGGATTGCCCTTCCCGTCAAATTGTTGAAACTTCGGTGGCTGGTATCCATGAGGCATTCTCAGATTGTCGATTCTCTTGGTATATGGCTTGGAATACAAGAGAGAGTTCTGAGTCGGTCCACCATATTGAGCTCTGATGGAATTCATGATCATATCCTGGAGCTGCTGGACGGACAGTGAAGCAATAGAAGCGGAATGTTGTGACTGATCTTGTGCAATAATCTTTCCTTTATCTTTGATGGCAGGGGTCTGACTCGATTCAGCAACATCCCGACTTTCCATCTGGTTCCTGAGAGAGGCGATTTCTTGGTCTTTCTCTTCGACCATCTTCAGTAACATGCTGATTTTCTTCTCAACTTCAGCCATTCGTTCTTCACTAGTTCCAGCATCAGTCATCATAACAGACATCACATCAGGACTGGATGTTTCGTTTGGTTGCTGAGAAGAAGAGATGAATTTGCCAAGCATCAGATCTTCTGCAGTGGCGATTTCAAGTTGAGCAGATTCTGTCATGCGTCTCAGCATCTTGTTTGCAATGACAGGAGTTTGGCTGTCTTCATGTTGGGTTTCCTTGGAGCGACTGCGAGTCATTGGCCCCACATAGGAGTTGCTTGAAGCAGCGATCTTTGAAGAAGCTTCTTCGGAAGTCATGATTTCTTTGCGAGAAAAAGAGATGAGAGGTAGAGACTGTCCCACTGGGCGTGCCAATTTGTTCACACGAGATTTCGACAAAGGAAATTTAATTCGTGGAAATGAACTTGATTTTATTGAATTTGTATGTAGAAGTGTTACAATCTCTAATATTTATCCTCTGATGCTTTTTCTCAAAATGTAAAGTCTGATCTGAGGGCTGGCGAGCTTGATCTCAGACGGAGGAAGGTTGAATCTTCAACTTGTATCTTGATGAAGAAACGGTTGATTCTTTGGAGTCTTCCAGTCGTTGGATCTTCTGAGTCTTGAGATGGTCGAATTCTGAATCTTGGGTCTTCTGAATTCTCTGGACTGTCTGACTTCTGAAGACTCTGGACTTTGGGAGAATGCTCTGGGCTCTGGCTCCTCTGACTCTGTCTGAATGCCCAAAATGAATGGTGGCCTCCTCTATTTATAGATTTTGATGGACCTCATATGGGCTTGGGATTGGGCCCAACCTTTGGGCTTAGGCTATATTTGGGCTTTAATCCAACTCATTTTTAATAAAATTTGATTATTTTAATTTAGCCCAATTTCTTCAATGATCTCGGGTCACATTAGTCTCGGGTCCAATTGCCACGTGGCATAATTTGATTGGACTCGGCTTATGTCATCTGATAGATCAATAATAGACAAGTGGCATTGTTTGATTTGCCGAATTTTAATGTCTATTAATTTAATTTAGGGACACATGTAAATTTGTAATTGGTCCCAAATTTATTTCATCATTAATTCAAATTAATGACGTGACAATTTGTGATTGGCCGAAATTTCTCACTCAACAAACCCTCAATTCAAATACACAATATTAACATATTCATAATATAAGATAGATATTAAGTTCTTAGTGCAGTGCATGCATGTAAGCTTATTATTAATTTATATATATATATCTATTTATATTATTTATAATAGGCAATATATGCATCGAGATTATTACAGAAAATGTGGCTTCTCAGAGTCCTCGAGGCCGTTGTGTCGGAACCAAGCCTTGAGTTCCAGAACCGAGCCCTCTTTATGGCCGCCCCCACCAGCCGACGTGTCGTTTGGAACAGAACTGTGGTGGGTTGTTTGTGGCCCAAAAACTCCAGTTTCAGGATGTGGGACCCAGTAGTTTTCAGATAGAGAGTGGATCACATGGTCTGGTACTACTGTTGGGCAGATTTGCTCCTCAGGGTTCTTCTCATATGCTGACCAATGACCTGCCCTAAAAACAAGAAAAACGAAAAGGATTGATTGAATGAATATGATATAAGGTCAAATAAGAAATTTAGTCATGAAACTTTGATGATGATTATGTCTAGTCAGTGCTTTTTTTAGTTTTAAAAGGTTTCGGTTCTAATCATGTTTCAACTTTGCACTTTCGAGTTTGATTCTTAAAACGTGTGTATGTTGTTAATATATGTTTTAAAGAACAACAGACCTCTTCATATTTTTACTATTGTATGATGTTATGTCCACTTTGAATATATTCTCTCATGACTACTTTTGGTTTTACCCAAAATGTTTCATACTAATGAAGTTGTGTGTGTTATTCCTTACATACTCACGATCTTTTCTTTTTGTCTAGTTGATGTGAGACTTTGATTGTACTTTCCAAACCATTCTCCCCCCATAAACAAAGGACCTTTGGGCCTCTTTTCAAGTATGCATCCATTTATTTAGGTTTTATTTAGGCCAAATCATTTGCTTTATAGCACACCATCAATTCAAAAGAGAGATCAACACAGATCCTCATGTGATTATGCCAATGAGACTCACAATTTCTTTGTTCGACATTTAAGGATTCCAGTGATTTCATCAATAAAAAAAAGTTGGTCAACGAGCCTAACTCTTAATAGCACTTGTTAGGAAAGGAGAAGATTTATGGTATATAATTGAGGACAATTATTTTCATTGATATGAGGTTGTTGGGGTGAAACCAAATACAAAGACATGAGAGCTTCATTCATATCACTATAGAGTCACTTATAAAGTCATCGTTTTAGGAACCAATTACTAAAAGAAGAAAAAGAAGAGAAAGCTAGAAAGGAGAAGAAGCTATGGATACAAGTTTTCTTACATGTTCTTTTAAAATAGGAATGGGGAGATTTATAAACTATTGACTCTTGACAAAGGTTAGTAATGTCTTAACTTTTATGAGAATGGGCTATGCACATAGCTACAAGTTTTCTTAATTAATTAAATATGCAATTAGTGAGTTTGACTTCTAATGAACTGATCAAATAAAAATATAAAAGCCACGGTGATTATAATAAGGTCCTATTACCGACCCTAACACAAAAAGATAATGTATTTTTTTTTTCTTAAAAGACAAAAAGAAAAGATAACATTAAAGATCAGAAAAGAAAAAAAAAAACTTATTTTAATCTAATGATGAATTGAGTCGGTATTATACTATGAACGAGTGGAAAATAATTATTAGGTGCTTCCGGTGCAATGCTCTAGATAATTTTACATTGTTGGATGTATATCTTCAAATTTGGTCTACCTCTAGTAACCGTTAGATATAAAATTGAGGTGCTTTTACAATTTCTCTCTCTTACATCCAACGGTGTAAAACTACGCAGAGCATTGCATTGGGAGCACCTAATAAATTCTCCAACAAGTGACATTCCTTTTCTTTTTGTTTTTTTTTTCCTTCTTTTTGAAATTAACAAGTGGCCTTTCTACGTGATACATCAATTCATGCATTCATTTGTGCCGCCGTCGCTCCCAACCACAAACAACCGCATCGCCATATTTGGGTTTTGTCACCGTCGTCAGCATGATGTACTGAAAGACGGGGCCGCACTCGCTGCTGTTGCGCGAGGATCAAGAAGATTGTGAAAAACGCTAATGAGGATGTGAAGATGATTTCTTGGTTCAGTTTAAACCAACCCAGATCTAGGTTTCGTTCCAGATTTAGGCGCATTCCAGATTGTCTCATCACAATCTGAGTTTTTTTTTTTGTTTTTTGTTTTTCCTTAAAAGATAGAAAAGAAGGAAGAAAGAAGGGGGAAAAGGAAGAAGAAAGAAAGGAGAGTGGAGAAAGAGAACCTTTTCCATTTTTGTGAAAAAAAATAAGAAAGGAAGAAGAAGAAGAGAAAGAAAAAGGAAGAGAAGAAAGAAGAAAAAATAAGAGAAAAGATTTTTCCAGCAATGGTGGCGACAGGCGGCGGCGGTGAAGGTAGGCTGAAATTAGGTTTAGAGGAAAAAGATAGGGAAGGGGGAGAAGATGATGAAACGGAAAAAGAAAACGAAAAATTTTAAAAATCTATTTAAATTAAAAAAATGGAGATTTTTTTTAATATAAAAAAATGTCACATTAGCTACAGTTAGCAAAGATGGATGGAGGGACTAAAATGTAATGAAATCCAAACTTCAGAGACTAAAATGTCGAGTTTGAAAATTCAAAGACCAAAATGAAACTTAACCAAAACCTAAAGTGTATTTTTCTAAAAAATAATTTACAAATATGATAAAATTTCCTTGATTACATGTGGGTTGATGCATTTTGATTGATTGATTTATTTACTTAAACTTTTTTTTTTAACTAATTGGGATGAATTTTTTCATATTTGATTTTTTTTAATCTTGTGTTGGATTTGTTATTATTTTGGGTTAGATTATTATATATTTTCAAGTATTTTTTATTTTATTTTATTTTATTCAGTTTTTGAAAAGTAGTTTAAATTCTAGGACATTTTTTATTAATATTATATTTTTTAAAACTTTTTATTAAAATATAGTTGTTTTGAAACTTATTATGAAAATATTGTTGTTTTCAAACGCTGTCTGCAAATCGTCTCTTCAAAAGACGACGTGCAGACGTGGTTATGATTTTAAAAAAAAAAATCGTGAAGGTCGCGACCTCCACACAAAGATAAACAAAATTTGATGTTAGCAATTTTGTGAGCTCGCGCCTTGCTAACCTTCACTTCAAGGGTTCGAGTCTCACCGATAACTTTGTGCAGTTTTTTTTTCTTTTTCGTTTTTGGTGCAGATTTTTGTTTTCTTTTTCTTTTTTTCACTTTTCTTTCAAATTTGAAATTTAAATAGATAAATACGAATAATTTAATTTAAGGTGTTTCTAAAAAAAAATAATAAATAATTTAATTTAAGATATAAAATACACATATTCTTTATATTTTTTTATTTTGAATTATAAAATTATTATAATCAAAATTTTAATTTAGGCCACACATTTTTTAAAAAAATATTTTAAAATCTTTATCTTACAATATTTTAAAAAAAAATGTGTGAACTAAATTTAAATTTTGATTACAATAATTTTATAATTCAAAATAAAAAAATATAAAGAATATGTGTATTTTATAACTTAAATTAAATTATTGGTATTTATCTATTTAAATTTCAAATTTAAAAGAACAGTTGAAAAAGAAAAAGAAAACAAAAATCTGCACCAAAAACGAAAAAGAAAAATTAAACTGCACAAACGTTACTGGTGAGACTCAAACCCATGAAGTGTACGAAAGTAAGGCGCACGCTCACCATATTGCCAACATCAGATTTTATTCATTTTTGTGTGGAGGTCGTCTCTTAAAGAGACGACCTTCATGATTTTTTTTTTTTTTAAATGATTGCCACGTCTGCACGTCGTCTTTTGAAGAGACGACTTGCAGACACGCGTTTGAAGGTCGTCTCTTCAAGAGATGACCTTTGACTGAAAAATTAAAACAACAATATCTTAATAATAAGTTTCAAAATAACTATATTTTAATAAAAAGTTTTAAAAAATACAATATTAATAAAAAATGTCCTAAATTCTACCTTAATCTTTAACGTCTCACATTCCTTCTGCTCTAGACTTTTAGTATTTATATTTTAAAATACTTCGTATTGATTTTTTCTTTTTCTTACAAATCCATGTTGATCCTGGTTAATTAATCTTCATATTACATATTACCATAAAGTTTGGGGATACGCCCATTTAAAACAACTAGCCAGTTTGAACTAAATTTCATATGAAAATTTCATTAAATAATTTAAATTAAGTAGAATATAAACCAATATTTTATTCTTATTACTTTTTTCACCTCATAATTCGGTGATCAAAGCATTTCTACCTCGTTTAAAAAGTTTTAGATAGTGTATGTTTAGTTTGACATGAATTATACCAACATCAAAACAAAAAAAAGAAAGAAAAAAGTTAAGGCCCGTTTGATAACCATTTGGTTTTTGAAAATTATGCTTGTTTTCTCTCAATTTTCTTGTGGTTTTAATTTTTGTTAAGTAGACATTTGAGATCTTAGCAAAATTCCAAAAATAAAAACAAGTTTTTGAAAACTACTTTTTTTTTCTTTTTTTTTTCAAATTTTGATTTGGTTTTTGAAAACATGGGAATGTTGTAGATAACAAAACAAAGAAAGTGGAAGTAGTATTTATAAGTTTAATTTTCAAAAACTAAAAACCAAAAACGAAATAGTTATCAAACATGACCTAAATGTTCTCTTTGGACACATAACATATATATTAAACAGAAACAATTTTACTCATGAGCATGAAAATAAGTTTGAAATCAATTTCAGAAGTAGTTCAAAAAAAGTGAAGTACCAATAGAAATTCTTATTTATATATATAAAGTAGATTTTGAAAATTTAATCAACAGACTGTTTTGGCTTGGGTTTCCAAAAATTTAGGACTGGGATTATGAGAAGTGTTCATAATTCCAAACAAACTTTTAGTGACTACAAAGAACATGAAGATCAAAGATCACAAAACTCCACAAATTGATCACAAATTCCAATCATGAATTTTAACGAATCATTTTCGTCAAAATCACTATTTTTAAGTCACTCCAAAGCATACTCTAAAACCGATGAAACGAAAACAAAAACGAAAAGAGAAAAAAGCATACCGGATGCCGAAAACAGAGGGAAAGAGACTGCGTAAAAGAGGAGGGCTGAGAACTGATGGCTTTGGGAAATTGGCAATAAACAATCCTCCAGCAACAATCTTCGATCTGGCGGCCATGCAATGAACAACGGAAACCAAAAAACACACAAAACGAAATGGGCAATTTAGCAAAGAGAAAACAAAAGATGCTCTCTTACTTTATTATTTTAATTTGAATTACAACTTTAATCCTTTTCATAATCATTTGGTTTTTAGTTTTTGAAAATTAAACTTCTTTTCTCCAATTTTCTTACTTGGTTTTCAAAAACCAAATGATTATCAAATAGAGCCCAGAGATTAAACTTCTAATTTAACTTAAACCAAAAACCAAATGGTTATGACAATAGCTTAGCTCAACTGGCATAAAGGTGTACCGATAACCACAAGATCTGTGGTTCGAATCCCCCTCTCCACATATTATCAAAAAAAAAAAAAGTGTAATACATCTATGGACATTCGAACTTTTTAAAAATTAATTGATCTATTAAATTAAATATGAATTACCATTCTTTGATTATATTCTTTATGGTAGATTTCGTTGGATATTCGTAGCATTTTATTTTATTATTCTCTCAAAAGGAATTTCACTAGAGACACTTCTTTCCTTTTTTCTCTCACCGCACGTAATGCGCCATTGTCCTATGCTATTATTCCATCCTTACTAATACCGCAGGGTATTGAATTTTCGATATTTCTATCCATATTTTTATATATTGATGGATTGAAGAGTTTATTGATTCTTTCAATAATTATGCCACTAAATAATTGATGAGTTATAAAAATAATATCAATAAAATAACGGTATTAAATTTTCATTCCAACATGTCACACGAATTTGACATTGGCACAAGGGATGATCAATATTCTCATTGTTTGTACCAATAAATATAGACAAATATAAAATAATTTTCAACAAAATAACATTAATTATTAATTATAGTAAGAATTATTTATAATAAATTCAGAGAGTAAATAATATCTTGCTCATTTTATTTATCGAGTCAAGAGCTATAAATAGCCAAAATGTACAGATGTCAAGAAGTTGAGTAAATAACAGAATGTAGAACTAACTCAACTAAGTACAACTTCTATAACTAATACTCCCCCTCATGATGGAAGCATAAAATTCAATAAGTCCATCTTGGATAACAGAGGTGAAGACAGAGAAGTTGGTAGTGCTTTGGTGAGGACATCCGCTAGTTGGCAACTCGATCGAACTGGAAGTAATTTGATAGCTCCATTGAGAACCTTCTCTCGAACGAAATGGCAATCCAGCTCGATGTGTTTAGTTCTTTCGTGAAAAATGGGGTTGGAGCGATGTGAATGACAACATTATTATCACAGAAGAGTAAGGCAGGAGAAGGTGAGTCGATTTGCAATTCCCTTAACAGTTGTTGTAGCCAGACAATCTCACAAGAAGTGGCTGCTAAGGCCCTATATTCAGCCTCTGCTGATGACCGTGAAACCGTGTTTTGCTTCTTAGCTTTCCAAGATACAAGAGCTTCACCAAGGAAGATGCAATACCCAGTGGTAGATTTGCGAGAATCCGAGCATGATGTCCAGTCGGCATCAGAGAAACCACGTAGTTGGAAAGATCGAGAGGCTGAGAGGAAAATTCCTTTACCAGCAGATCCCTTCAAGTATCTGAGGAGCGTGTTTGCAGCATGTAGGTGGGATGTGCGTGGTTTAGCCACATATTGGCTAAGTCGATGGACAACAAAGGTCACATCAGGTCGTGAGATGGTTAGATAAAACAGACGACCGATTAGGCGTCGATACACAGTAGGGTCAGAAAGTATTTCACCATTATCAGCGGTAAGCTTGATGTTAGCATCCATAGGCAGTGATGAGGGCTTTGCATTAATAAGACCAACATCCTCAATCAGTTCAAGGGCATACTTTCTTCGAGAAAGGAAAATTCCTTTAGTAGAACGTGCAATTTCTAGCACTAAAAAGTACCTCAACAATCCTAGGTCTTTAAGCTTAAAAGCCTTGTTGAGATGAGCTTTAAGTGTATCAAAATTCGTAGAGGAAGCTCCCGTTATGATGATATCATCAACATAAACGAGGAGAGCAACGAAGGAAGAGCCACTCCCTTTTGTGAATAAGAAATAGTTAGACTTGGATTGTTTAAACTCGAGTGATAATAATTAACAGGAGAACTTGTCAAACCATTGCCTCGATGCTTACTTCAGCCCATATATCGACTTATGCAACTTACAGACTAATCGCTCCCCTGAGGTTTATCAATGCCATGTTTATAGCCCAAAGGAAGGTCCATGTATACTTGCTCGAACAAATCACCATGTAGAAAGGCGTTGTTCACATCTCTAGTTGCACAAGAGGCCAGTGAAGAGAAACAACCATGGTAAGTAAAACTCTAATTGTAACCAATTTTGCTACAGGCGAGAAGGTTTCAATGTAACCAAGTCCTTCTTTCTGGGTGTAGCCTTTGGCTACTAGACGAGCCTTGAAGCGCTCAATGGAACCATTGGCCTTATGCTTTATTTTATAAACCCACTTACATCCAATTGAGTATTTTCCTTTGGGTAAAGGCATAATAGACCAAATGTTGTTTGTCTTAATAGCAGATAGCTTGTTATCCATGGCATCTCTCCAGTGTTTATAAGGGACAATCTCATGGTAAAATTGAGGCTCATGGGTAGAGGAAACATTGAGGACAAAACTCCTATAATCAGGAGATAATCGATCATAAGAAAGGTAGCTTTGTAGGGGAAATTTTGTTGTTGTTGAAGAGTAAGAACCAGTTTTCAACAAACCACAGTGAAAGTCCTTCAGAAACGAAGGCTGTTTCTTTTCCCTGGTAGACCTCCTGGGGTTTAAAAGAACATTGGGTGGGGCTGAGCAGGAATTGCCATTGCTTGTGGAAGGTTGATCAGGGCAAGTCTCTTCCACTTCATGGTCAACAACACTGTCAGTCACCACATTGTTCGTAGGAGTAATAGGGGCAGTGGTCGGGGGATTCTGATTAGTAGCAGTAGGTTCCTTGAACGAAAGCCATCATAATTGAAGGACTTAGGTAGGACTAAGTCTGGAAAAGGGTCAAGAATATCATCATGGACCGTCACTTGATGAAAGGGGAATATGTTTTCATGAAAAACAACATTTCGAGACACAAAGAAGCGCTTGTTCTTGATGTCATACAGCTTAAACCCTTTTACACCTTGAGGATACCCAATGAAAACTGAGGGAATTACTCGAGGTTGAAACTTCAGTCTTTGGGAGGAAAGGATAGAGGCAAAACACAATGAACCGAAAACTCGGAGCTGTGTGTAATCAACATCCTTTTTATATAACCGAGAAAAGGGAGTTTGCCATTCAATGGCTGAGAATGGTGTTCGGTTGATTAAAAAGGAAGCAGTCAGTATGCAGTCTCCCCAAAACTTCAATGGTATTCTAGACTGATACATAAGGGCACGAGCTATGTTTAGTAGATGCTGGTGTTTTCTTTCTACAACAGAATTCTACTCAGGGCATTCTACGCAAGAGAATTGATGGAGAACACCTTTTGAGCTAAATAATTTGGTAAAGGACAAACTTAGGGGCATTGTCGGAGTGGAAGCATTTAATGGGGGTGCCAAACTGAGTGTCAACATAGGCAAAGAAACGAGGAACCACTGTGAGAGCGTCAGGTTTATTTTTCATCAAGAAGGTCTAGGTATAACGGGTGTAGTCATCGACGATGGTTAGGAAATACCGGTATCCTGAGTATGTTGGTGTCTGGTAAGGACCCCAAGTGTCGCAGTGTACTAACTCAAAAGGTCCAGAGGCAATTTGTTTGCTAGAAGGAAAAAACAACCGATGCTGTTTGGCCAAGGGGCAGATAAAACCGGTTGAGATGAATCATCTTTATTTGATCCAATGGACAATACACTTGTTAATGCTTTTAAATGTTTAAACGATGGGTGACCAAGGCGATCATGCTAAATTGAATGACTACAATGAAAAAAAGCATTACAAACAACAGTGCTAAGGACAGACATATTAGTACTATTATCTTTCTCAGTCAGTAAAAATTCAGAACAAAGTAAGTATAAGCCTTGCCACACCTCAGCTTTGCCAATCGTCTTCAATGAGGACTTGTCCTAGAGGATACAAGAATTGCCAAGAAAGGAGACAATAATTGGAGAACTTGTAGTTAGTGCACTCACAGATATTAGATTGAACCAGAAAGTAGGCACAAACAACACATTCTTTAATATGAGCAAAGGAGAAAGCTGTATATCTCCAATATATTCAACAGAAATACGATCCTGATTCGGAAAACTAACAGAGAATCCAGAAACAGGCTTTAAAGATGAAAATAAGTCCTTGGAGTAACAAATATGGGTTGAGGCTCCAGAATCAATGACCCAACGATTAGAAACAGGAATAAATTTGGAACAAGTACCTGCTATGTGGCTATTGTTGCCTGAGGAAGACGACTCAGGTTCAGTCTTTGAAGAAGCGAGATGAGACTGAAGTACAGCCAATATGCCTTGACACTGCTCCAGAGTCAAGGTGGATAAAGAATTGGAAGGGGAGAAGCAAGCGGGGGAGCGGAGAATTGAAGAATTTGTTCGTGGAGATCGTAACGGGGACGTGCGGTCTCGGCCTCCATAGTGTTTAATCTTCTTTCCCTCTTACTTTAGTTAGATTTAATGGCTTTTTCATGCTTAGTCTATCTTGTAACGCCATGTATGAGTAGCTAAGCTTGTTACTTAGGAATTGATTTCTCCAATTTAGTCTAGGACTGATTTTAGGGAATGAATTATCATGCACAATGGAATTATGAGCCTAAGAACCTTTAATCACAACTACCTCTCCCGAGTATAATTGATTCTCATGCAAATTAACCAACTTGATATCCCTATCTAAGTTCATTAACATGCAAGGCAATTAGTTCTTTTTGACCAATTCTAAAGTTAATCTAAAATCCGTCACGAGCTTAGAATATGAACTTTAGTCATGCAATCTTAATAGAGTTTACGTTAAATCCCCTCTCCCGAGCAAGACTCAACACTTAGATCATTCAACTAATGGCCAATTAATTGAAAGCATTAAATTAAGAATGCAAACATAAAACAATTGCACAATTCAACCCATAAATCAATCCATGAACTAAAAAGACTACATCAATCCCTAAGTAACAAGCTTAGCTACTCATACATGGTGTTACAAGATAGACTAAGCATGAAAAAGCCATTAAATCTAACTAAAGTAAGAGGGAAAGAAGATTAAACACTATGGAGGCCGAGACCGCACGTCCCCGTTACGATCTCCACGAACAAATTCTTCAATTCTCCGCTCCCCCGCTTGCTTCAGCTTCAAAATATGGTTTTTCTCTCTGTTTTACGGCTAAAAATCTCCCAAAAGAAGTCCCCCCAAAAAGCCCTAATCGCAATCTTTAAATAAGGCAAAAATTGGTCGTAGCGTCGCGACGCTACCGCGAAATCACGGATTCTGGAAGTTCATCGAGAGCGTCGCGACGCTATGATTTTTTTTTTTTGTTTTTTTTTTTTAGCGCGTGAACTCCATTTGACTCCAATTTCTCCATTAAGCTTCAAACACATACTTCCTACAAATAAAACATATAAATGCATAAATTTGGCCAAATAATTGTAAAAGACTAGCTTAATTAATTAGAGAAAAATAGCTAGCTATGCTCGCTATCAAGGGCTCTGTTTTAACAAGAGGCTGTGGATTGGAAGTCGTCTTCTGATTTCGATATCCAGGGGGATATCCGTGGACCTTGTAACACCTATCCACTGTATGTCCAAGGATGTTACAATGGGTACACAGAGGGCGTTCTTTCTTCTTGTTCGACTAGTTTTACGCGGAGGAATTCGACTCATTAGAAACCTTGGTCAGAAGTGCCGTGGCATCTGTAGTGACTGGAAAATGGTGCTTGCAGGTAGCCCAGATAGTTTTAGAGTCAAATCAGCTGGTTAGGTGCGTAGAAAGCTCGTTGGAAACGACCCGCGACGGACTCGGACCTGTCTATTTCTGCCTAGAAATGCGGTCGCATTTCATTTGGCCTTGGCAGAAATGCGATCACATTTTTTGCTGTCTTGCCCCGTTTCCTCTATTTTTCTGCAACACATAAAAATCAGTCAAATTCTTATCAAAATAAGTCCAATTAAGCAAAAATATGTATAATTTGACACACATGACTCTCAAAGACCTAACTCACCAACTTTTACACTTTTTAAGCTCGGGAATAGTGAATTTGATCTAAAACATACAAGTTTCACAAGGAATAAGCTAAGAATAAGGGGCAAAATGGGTATATTTTGGCACTTATCAATAACACGCCAAAATTGCTATAAGTAAATCTCCTAACCCAAGGGTGGCATGCAATACTCCATTTGAGGTCTCTCCTGCTCATTTGGGGCCTTACCTTTCTACATAGTGTTTACAACACTTACCAACTGTCCCAGCCGAGTCTCGATGTTTTTTATGGTTGCACTGTGGCCAGTCACTATGATGTTGATGGCGATCACTGCCTCCTCTAGCTTGTTGGTCCTATTACCTGATTCTACAATAAAAGCTCCAATAAGATCCTCTAGAGATTGCTTATTTTCTTGCTTGTGAGGGGCCAAACCAGGGGAATTTAAAACATTCTTATTGTTAGCATAAGAAAGGTTTTCCTGGTTCCTAATGTTAGGGTGATAATGTGTAGGTGTAGAATTATTATATCCCCTAAAATTAGAATTTGAAACATATGGAACCTGTTTCAAGGTCTCCTTCTGAGACTGGGATGCAATAGCAGCGCTGACTCAATAGATTATGCACTCCCTGTACCTGAAAATTTCAAGAAGGCATTAGCAAGGGAAGACATCTGAGCTTGTAAGGCACTTGCGTTATCAATCTAAAACACTCCAACTGCAACCTTCTTTGGTGTAGATCGCTTAGATGGCCACTGATAGTTGTTGGTGGCCATATCCTCCAATAAAGTTTGTGCGTTCTCCACGGTCTTGGACAACAGAGTCCCACCTGCAGCTGCATCAACAATAGTCTTATTACTAGGAAACCATTATAAAAGATTTGAATTTGCAACCAATCAGGATAGCCATGCTGAGGACACTTCCTCAGTAGCTCTTTGTAACGCTCCCATGCCTTGAATAGCTGCTCATCAAATTGCTGCTGGAACGTTCCAATCTCGGTCCTCAGCTTGATCGTCTTAGCAGGAGGGAGAAATTTCTTTAGGAAGACCTGGACCAAATCATCCCAAGTGGTGATGCTCCCAGGTGGAATTGTAACGCCCCCAAAATTTAACCTAACCTAAGGAAACGTTACTAAATATTTACTCTCATGTCAACCTAATGCTCCGAAAATTTCGGAAGCATAATAACGTAACTATAGCTAACCAAAAATTTATTTACTGCCTGAAAACAATGTTTACACATTTATATAATTCTAAATAACCAACCAGCAACTCCATTTCACATCAGCACAACATAACACTCGTAAACTCTCAATTATACAAAATTTGACAACTACCAGGTAAAAGTAGAAATCCTGAGAACAAATTCACAACTTTCAACCAACATTAAATTCAGTTATCACCAACCTCAGCTCATTCACATCCCAAAGGAAAACAACAACTAGAATACAACTCAGCTCAAATCAAGTAATATAGAATAGGAGAATACAAGTCCATAAGAAAACAAAGCCCAACTACAAAGTACTAAGTTTATATAATATTATATTCTTTCTCAGGCCTGCTCCTCAGCATCACCAGGCTCGTAGCATTCCTCATCACCTGCAAAATCTGGTGGTGGATCAGTACAAAACAACGGTACTGAGTAAGTGGCTCACACCTGAAGAGCCATCAAACAATGAGCAACATACAAGGCAAACATCATGCTTTTCAATCACAATAACATGTCTTATATACAAGGTGAGCAATCAACACGTAGAACATACTCAACTAATGCAACCGTGCAACAACCATGCACCTAACACATGAATTCCGCACCATGCAATGCAACTCAAAACACATGAATTCCGCACCATGCCATGCCTACTCAAAACACATGAATTCCGCATCATGTCATGCAAACTCAGTTTTCTCTCAAGCTCCACAAGCTCGCTTAACACTCATGGCCCTCACAAAGCCCTCTGAGACTGACTCCTTCGAGTCACGCCGACCCCTGACCATATTACCCAGGGCCTCGACGTTTCTCTACGGTGTTCAGCGTTCGACCCTTGACCATATTACCCAAGGCCTCGAACTGTGCATCGCCCCTTGGCCATATTACCCAAGGCACCCGATGCTCCTCTTAATCCATTGGTGACATACCACCCCTCGACCATTTTTACTCGAGGCACCTGGTATTCGCCTAACTTTCCTTTATTAATTGCACAAGGTCCTCTGACCTCACAATCACATCAGAATGCATGAATCCTACACATCATGCCACTAGACTATGCTTTATGCCCGAAAATCATGACAACTATGCAGCACGCTCACAACATAAATAACATGCTCATTTAAGCAATCATAACGAAACCTCAAGATAATCAGCCAAAGTCAATCACAACGTCTCAACAGACCAACATATCGCAACAACCAACTAACATCTCACATAACATGTAATTCAGAAAACGATATATATAGCTCATGAAAATATAGCATGGACAAGGCATACAACATGCTAGCACTCAACAAACAGACTCAACATGTAGAAATCCACTTACTATTCTTTTTAAAGCGCTTCTAAATTACCATGGCAAGCTCTCAAACACAGCTTAAGAGCTAGATTGAACACTTTGAATCAATTTAAAACTACAAACAAAGAGTTGCAAAGAGTTAGGGACCGATCTAAAGCACTTTAAGAACTTTGAAACGGCTTAAACAAAGCTCAAACTAACTAAACCTTACCAAACGAGAGTGAACACTTGCATGGAAGGAGTTCAAATCTACAAACGATGAATACCCAAGGATTAGAGGCTTGCCTAAACTAATATAAATGAGGTCTAAAGAATTTAAACTACTTTAAAACACTTTAAATGAGCGTGAGAGGGTTGAAGTGCATGGTTACCTATGAACGCCTCCAAACGGCCTCGAGACCTTGCTAGTCGGTGACCAAAGGTGTTCGACAATGCCCAAACGAAGCTACCGAACTATGGGTAAACTGATTTAAGGCCGTTCAGATGGTGGGTAATCGTCGTAAACCAACTTTGAGCCCCAACGCTTGCTGTTTGGAACCCAAGAAGCCTAAACCTATGAAATCGAAGTTGTTAAGGAATGGGTATTGTAAGACTAAAGTCGAATGATGATGGGTAACTGTCGAATCTCACCGAGAGAAAGAAATGCTGCTGAAACGCGAACAGAACGCATGCGTTTGACTCGATTTGTGAGTTGTGGACTAGCATTGCCGAAGATGGACCTGGAGGAGACCGCCGCCGGTAGCACGTTGCTCGCGTGAGGAAGAGATTGCTCGAAGACCCGACCTTGTGGGCTGCGTGATCGCCGAAGTCGTCGCAAAGCTACTGACGCTCGCGCGGGTAGGTTTCGCGCTGCAACTTGTGGTCGTGAAGGAGGATTTGTGGGTTTCTTCTTTTATTTCTTTTTCTCTTCAATAAGACTCATTTTTCCTTCTAAATTCCAAATTTTAAAACCTTAATTTCCCTCTAAGATGAGGAAATTTGTGGGTAACTTTAATTTCCATAATCATGAAATTTGATTCCTTAAACAAAAAATCTTAACACTGAAATACTTTGCTTCCGCCAACTTAATTCCAATTTAAACTGATACTTGATCTAGGATATCCTAATTTTCAAACGAGGGGCGTCACAGGAATAGACTGCAACCAATCACGAGCTTTGTCCTGCAATGAGAAAAGTAAAAGACGTAAGCGAATAGCATCCTCAGTCACTCCATTTATCTTTACCGTCCCACAAATGTCTAAAAAGGATTTTAGGTGAGAGTTTGGGTCCTCGGTGGGCAATCCTCTATATGCACAATCACGAGCCATCTGAATGAGACCGGTTTTTAGCTCAAAGTTGTTGGCATTGATCGGGGCATAGACTATCCCTGATTGTTGCCCCTGAAATACGGGCTAAAAATAGTCACGAATAGGCTTAGGCTCCTCAGGTGGATTTGGATTGACCATTTGGATAAGTTCTCCAATCTCCCTTCGAAGCCTACTAATCTTTCTTTCAATTTCGGGGTCCAAATGTACTAAGACCAAATCCCTATCCTTTCGCATACACAATCTAACCTAACCTAAAAAAGAAATAAAAGAAAAGGAAAGAAAACAAATAAGGAAAGAAACTAGAAAAGGAAACAACTAAAATAAATAAGGAAAAGATCTTCTAGAAAAGGAAAACAACAAAAATAAGGAAAATAATCAAGGAAAATAAATCTAACTAAAAAGGAAAGAAAAATCAAAGATAAATAAGGAGACTAACAAATAAGGAAAGCACTAAAATAGGGAATAACAAATATGGAAAGAAAAAATAAAGCAACTACCTAAAAGAATTAAAAATACACCCTAAATTAAGACCAAACAATTTTTCCACAATATTAATCTAACTAAATATGCCAATCTCCGGCAGCGACGCCAAAAACTTGATGCACAAATTGCTTACCGCAAGTGTACGGGTCAAGTAATAATATAGTGATTGATTAAATCGAATGTCGTCCTCTAGATTGGGTTTCTAGTTAAATTAATTATCATGAATAATCTTAACCAATTTTATTTGAGGATAAAAAAGGAATGAAAGATTGAAATTAAAGGTAATTCAAATTAAAGCTTGGAAATTCAATAGAAAGAATTCTTAGGGAATTAATTTCATCAATTTAGATTAGGATTGATTAAGGGAATGTATTTTTAACGTTCAATTAATTTACAAGTCTAGGAACCGTAAATCACAACTATCTCTCCCGAGCATAATTGATTCTCATGTATACAACAAACTTGATATCCCTATCTAAGTTCATTAACATGCAAGACTTTGAGTTTAGTTCTTCCAACAACTTCTAAAGTAATCCTAAATCTCCCGATCTTAGAATTTCTACTTTAGTCATGCAATTAGTAAAGTCTAAGCTAAATCACCTCTCTCGAGCAAGATTCAACACTTAAATCATTCAACTAGTGATCAAGTAATTGAAAGCATTTAAACATAATTGCATAGATAAATTAAAAGCACAATACATCCCAATAATCAATCCATAATCATAAACGACTACATCAATCCCTAAGAAACACGTCTAGCTACTCATACAGGGCGTTACGAAATAAGCTAAACATGAAAAAACCATAAAAACTAACTAGAGGTAAGGAAAAGATAAAGACAAACTCAATTCTGCCGAAACCGCACGTCCCCATCACGATCTCCACACGTTCTTGAGTGATTTCCACTCCTTGGCCTTGCTTCAGCTCCTACAAAAGGTCTCCAATCGGTTTTAAGTCTAGAATCTCTCCATTTGAACTCCCCTTGGCCATAGAACAAAATGATGTATTTATAGGAATATGTCGATAGCATCGAGACGCTATGCTGTCCCTTTGCCGCCCATTCTGTTTTGAAAATTTCTTGGCAGCGTCTCGACGCTGTCATCTTTACCGTCATTCTCAGATTTGGAAACTTTGTAGCGTCGAGACGCCAAGGAGGCAGCGTCGAGACACTACCTCTCGGGTTTGCACACTTTGTAAGCCTCTAATTTCTTTCTTTTTCGCTTCTTTTGCTTTTCTTTAGATCCCGAGCACTCGAACAATTCCATATTCTTGATTTTATCTAAAACTTCAATTTCCTACAAAACAAACATTAAAATGCATAAATCGGCCAAATAGTACTCAAAGACTAACTAAAATGAACAGGGAAAATTAGGTCATTATGCACGCTATGAGACATGCACTTGCTACTAATTCAGGGATAACATGCCTAAATAGTGTAAACATGCTTCAACCTATTTGCTACTAAATTAGCTAATATGATTAGAACACCTGCAGTCGGGGTTGTCAATCTCTTCTATCAAAACAAACCATGATAATGCAGGATTAAGATCACGATGCTAATAAAATCATGCAATAAAATATGGAAATCTCATAAAACAAACCGACTGTTTTAAAAAAGTTAAAAAAAAAAAACAAGAAATTTAAAAAAGTAATAATTGCTTCTTTTTAAAAAAACACCTAGAAAAGACTAATCATGACAGTGTACAGTGTGTTTTCTTTTCTATGTCCAGTATACATTTTTTTAATTAATAAAGATAGAGTCTGCACGTTTTTTTAATTAATAAATTAAAATCGGTCGGTCGGTCGATTTTTTCTATTTTTCGGTAGATCGATCGCTCGACGGTCGGTTTTGCCAACTTTGACTGAAAGTGGTAGAAAACCAACTGACTGACGTCGGTTCGGTCGGCCGGATCAATTTTCGGTCTATATATAATAATAAAAAAAATTAATTTTTAAAAATTTTGAGTATATAAGAGTCTGATTATTTGATTCAAAATATTGCAAGCTTGTAGAGCTATTAAACATTTTTAAATGACTTACTATACACGAAATTAAAAGTTTAGGACCTATTTAACATAAATTTAAGAAGTTAAAGGACGGAATTTCTAGTTTAATTTTTGTATAATTTTAAATGCATTGATATTTAGAAAGCGAAAGAAATTTCTAAAATAACCTCCACTAAATACACGAGTAAATAATGAAATTTGAAATATTTATCAAAATTATTTAAAATGGAAATAAGTTTTTCTTATGCAATCAAATTGTCTAATTACTAAGGATTGAAAAAGAAATATATATTTTGAATAAGGATTGAAAAATATTTGTATATACATACATATATTCGTGAGATACGTTAAAGTAGTGATAATATATATATATATATATATATATATATATAACAAAATAAAAATAAAATTTGAGGCGCCCCTCTCACCAACAAACTGAAGAGTATTTTTTGAAATTTGAGTGAAAAATTTAATACATACATATAAACAAAAATTTGAAGTCCAACGTGGATCCCCCCTGCGAATGTTCTTTAAATTATATTAAATCTCATTAAACCAAAAAACTTAAGTTGATGACGGGTGAAATTAATCTTTTATCAAATACTTTAACAATTAAGGTAAATTAGAGTGCGTTTGGAATATATTTTAATTTAAATGTTTTTCAAGAATGCATTTTTTAAAAAACATTTTGTATAAAAATTGTTTAAAATTTAAACACCCATATGTTTGGTTACACTTCTTCATAAGTGTTTTTATGCTCAAATTCTTGTATACTTAAAAACCCTTTTTAGAAAAGTTGGTTTCAAGTGTTTATTATTTCTCAATCTCATTCTCTAATAAATTATTTTTAGTGGTTGTCAAACACTATAAATTTTTTCAAAATGAATTTTTTTCAAAGTTAAACCAAACACACCCTTAAATCTTTTACTAATTATACTCAAACAAATCCAAACAACTCGAACTTGGGGATAGATTAAAACCATATCTTATTACCAAGTTTCTCTGTAGCACACACATGCATTCAGAATAATACAGCTTGAAAATAAGCATAACGCTCAATCCAAAATACACAATATTAAGATATTCATAATATAAGATAGATAGTAAGTTCTTAACTAGTGCAGTGCATATAAGCTTAACAGCTTATTATTAATCGGTATATATGTATATTATTTCAGTGATCTTATATTATCGTATTATCTTATCATAGACGTTGAGATATTATTATTACAGAAAATGTGGCTTCTCAGAATCCTCGAGGCCGTTGTGTCGGAACCAAGCCTGGAGTTCTAGAACCGAGCCCTCTTTCCGGCCGCCACAACCAGTCGACGTGTCGTTTGGAATAGAATTGTGGTGGGTTGTTTGTGGCCCAAAAACTCCGGTTTCAGGATGTGGGACCCAGTAGCTCTCAGAAAGAGGGGAGATCACATGGTCTGGTACCACTGTTGGGCAGATTTGCTCCTCTGGATTCTTCTCATATGCTGACCAATGACCTGTCCTGAAAAAAAAATAGGAAAATAGAAATTTTGTTGCATCAAATAAGATATTGTTGATGATTGTGTTTAATTGCTTCTAAACATTAAGGTCCGTTCATAATTATTTGGTTTTGAAAATTATGCTTGTTTTTTTCTAAATTCTCTACCATGACTTTCATCATTTTTAAGGATCCATTTGAATTCCTAGTCAAATTCTAAAAACAAAAACAAGTTTTTGAAAACTATTTTTTTTTTTTTTTTCAAAATTGGACTTGGTTTTTGAAAACAAGGAAGAAGATTATACTAAAACAAAGAAACTTATAGGTGTGTACAGGGCCTAAAATTTTTATCAATGTTTATGATATGATGAATTTTTTAATTTTGATTCTTCTACCATAAATTATCAATTGTTAAATATATTCTTCAACTTTCAAGTTTATGTATAATAGGTTTTTGAACTTTAAAAAATGTCTAAATACATTTATAAATTTTAAAAAGCGAACGCGTAATAGGTCATTAAGTTTTTAATTTTGTGTCTAATAGTTTTCATAAACTTTTAATTTTGATCTATTTGTTATCTTTTAAAGTTTGATCCATCTATTAGACAAAAATTTTGTATTCTTTTTAAGTTCAAGATAAAACAAATGGAATTAAAATTTTTCTTAATTAAATATACAATAAGTGAGTTTGACTTGTATTGTATAATTTATCAATTCATAGATTATAATAAAAATTAAAAAGAAAAAAAAAAAAAAAAAGAGAAAAAAGAAAAAGAAAAACGCATGAGGCAGGCAGCAATATCGGATAAGAATATAGAAGATGCGTATCAAAAACCATGCCACTCCAACGTCAAACCTAAGCGATTGCAGTTGAAAACGTATGGTTATCAAAACATTTGATTTTCTTTTTTCCCCCTTTATCATTCCTCAACTTTGAATGAAAATAAAATAGACCTAAAGTACAAAGATCCTGTCCTTGTCCAAGGAAATCATAACATTTTGTAAGATAATTAACTTTTTTTTACCCCAAATTTAAAAGAGAAACTAAAGAAAAGCATATGCAAAGAACAAGACTGTCCTTAATTAAATAATAATGATTTAAGTAATGAAATATTAAACTATGTGATATCCATTCAAATCATTCACAATTATAAATTTGAATCTTAAGGTATTATATTAGATTTCCTGAAAATAATTATACTAGAAAATTACTTCGTAAAATATTAACTTTGTAGTCGTTAATTGGTTTTTAATATTATCATTACAAATTATTTTTGTCAAATATAATTAAATTATTTCTTATCGATGTGGGAGTGGGAGATTTGATTTTCTAACTTCTTGGTAGTTGAACTATGTTTTTGTTGATAAAAAAATCATTTTTGTTATTGAAATAAGAAATGTATTATATTATCTTAGGTTCTTTACCAGACTTAAAAGTAATCATCAGCATGTTCCATACCATAAAAGAAACCAATTAACTTTTTTTTTTTTTTTAAAGTATCTTTTAGTATTTTGAAGTTGTTAACAAAAAATTCTTTTTTTACTTATCTAGACAACCAAAAAGAAAAGGAAAGGAAAAAAAAAAACTTCCAATGTTTCACTCATCAATGTTTTTTACCCTAGTGCTAATAAATGGCTAAAAATATTTTATTTTTAAAAAATTGGTAGCATTCAGTTGAAAATTAAAAGAAATAGTAAAATGAGCCTTTTGCTAGCGAAAAAAAAGGAGCATTTTGAAATTTTAGATATTAAAATATTATTTAAGAAATTCTTAAATTATATAAATTAAATTACAAGTGTAGTCTTAAAATTGATACACTTTGACACTTTCATCTTACGTCAAATTGATCCTGAACTTTAAAAAATATTGTATAGATTAGAAACTTATTCGATACAAAAATAAAAGTTTAAAAATCCATAAAGTATAAAATACAAGATTAAAAGTTATAAACTTATTTAACCCAAAATTAAAAATTTGATACCCATTAAACATTTTTTAAATTGTAGTAGACACAACCAGAATGGACTAAATGGTTTCTAAAAGGTACTTATATAATAAATATTTTGCCAAGAATTACCTGGGGTGCCTATTACTTTTTCAAGATTCTTTTAATAAAAATACTTTTAATTCTTCCGTTTTTAAAAAGTTCTTTTAACAACAAACTTATTTCGCTACACAATATTAAAAAGTGGTTCTATTCTTCTATAGATAGTTTTTTTTCTTGTTATGCAAAGAGTTTAAAAAATAATCTATTTTTTTTATTTTTATTTTTTATTTATTAAGATTTTTAAAAATAATTTTATTTTTTTCATTTCAAAATCATTTAAAAACTATACTAACACACTTTTAATTACTAATTCTTTTAAAGGCGTTCAAAGGAATTATGATTTTTATTTAAAAACATTGTTTCCCCAAAAACCATTTCAAACACTCTATTAACTAAAAAAAAATCTTTTATTTCAAAAATTATTCCAATATTGTCTCAATCCATCGGACTATTTTGTATCATCCCGACTCGAAAATTTTGATGAACATAATGTTTCGGTTTCTTCTTAGTAAACTTTTCCAGAGCAATATCAATACGACATCCAAAATTAAATTTCCCACATCAAAACAAATCAAAGGAAATGTTCGATCACAAAATCCCAATTCGAGTAACAAAACTAGGTTCCAATAAAATTAAAAAAAAAAAAAAAAAACTAGGTTAAGTTAAGTTTACTTCCAAAACTTTCAAGATTTGAGTCTATTTAATCTCTGAACTCTTAGAAGTTGTCTAATACATCGTTAAACTTTCATATTTGTGTTATTTTATCCATAAAAAAGTGTTTCATAGATCCTTAAACTTTCAATTTTTTATCCTAAATTTCTGAATTTTCAATTTTACGTTCAATAGTTTAATGACTTATTAGACACAAAAGTAAAAATTTAGGCCCCGTTTGATAACCATTTCGTTTTTTGTTTTTGGTTTTTGAAAATTAAGCTTATACACGCCTAATTTCACTTACAAGTTTTTTTTTTGTTTTAGTATCAACTTTCTTCCTTGTTTTCAAAAACCAAGTCCAATTTGAAAAAAAAAAAGTAGTTTTCAAAAACTTGTTTTTGTTTTTAGAATTTGGCTAGGAATTCAAATGGATCACTAACAAGGATGAAAGTCATGATAGACAATTTAGGAGAAAACAAGCATAATTTTCAAAAACCCAAAACAAAAAACGAAGTGGTTATCAAACGGGGCCTTATGAAATAACCATTTGGTTTTTGGTTTTTGATTTTTTAAAATTAAGCTTATAATCACTACTCTCACTTATAAGTTTCTTTGTTTTTTCATCTACCTTGTTTTCATGTTTTAAAAAGCCAAGCCAATATTTGAAAACTAAAAAAAAATGTAGTTTTCAAAAAAGTTGTTTTTGTTTTTGGAATTTGGCTAGGAATTCAAATATGTCCTTAACATAAACATGGAAAATTGGAAGAAAACAAGCATATTTTCAAAAACAAAAAACCAAAAAATCAAGGCCCCATTTGATAACCATTTGGTTTTTGGTTTTTGAAAATTAAGCTTACACACACATACTTCTTCCACCTATAAGTTTCTTGGTTTAAGTATCAATCTTCTACCTTAGTTTTCAAAACCAAGTCCAATTTTGGAAACAAAAAAAAAAAAAAGTTTTCAAAAACTTGTTTTTGTTTTTGAAATTTGACTAGGAATTCAAATACAATCTTAACTAGGATGAAAGCCATGGTACAAAATTTAGGAGAAAATAAGCATAATTTTCAAAAACCAAATATAGTTATCAAACGAGACCTAAATGGTTATCAAACGGAGTCTTAGTAACTTATTATGACTTTTTAAAATTCAAAGACTAAATGAACACAAATATGGTGAAGTTGTAACTTAAAAAAAAGTACAAAAATACAAAAAAAAAACAAAAAGGGAAGAAGAAAAAGCGTAGGCGTACCGGAGGGTGAAAACCGAAGAAAAAGGGACTGGCTTCCGCAAATGAGCGAGTGGTCGAGCAATAATAATAAGCTTCGAAGTGGCGGCCATGCAATTGCAATGGAAAGAGGAAGATTTCAAAATAATATTAATGTGGTTTTGTAATGGGTGAAGTGAGTGAGCAGTTAATCTATTCTTTACAAAGGATTTATATTTGGGGAGTCCTGACTTTATTCGCTGCCAAGATGCTCATCATGTTCTTATTTTATTATATTCTCTCATTGTCTAACAGTGGAAGATGCATTTAGCATTATATATAAATAATAATAATAATAATAATAATAATAGTTAAATCACCCCTAATTCAAAAGTTTATTGACCTAATGTGTTACCACAAATTTAATATTGTATCAATGCTCTGATATCATGTTAAATCATTACGGAAACCAAAAACTTAAGTTGATGGATTATGATAAATCTAATCATATCAATGCTTTAACACTCTCTCTCATTACTTGTGTGAGCTTGAAAATTTGTAGAAGGTCAAAGTGGAAATCAATATTAATTGTTACCGGAGTTTGAACACAAAACCTTCTACTATGATACCATATTAAATCACCGAAGAATTCAAAATATATTTGAACTCCTTGGTAGACCCTGTGTTTGGATTCATCAATAATATTAAATGTTGTTTTGATGTAGATCCATGGTCACAAATTTTAAACTATAAAATAATCCTTATATGCTAAAATTATATAAGTAATAAATGTTACCAATTTTAAAATATATATAGGGAGTAAATTAGAAAAGAAAAGAAAAGGTGATATTGGTTCCTGAGTGATAGATTTCCTCGGTTCCCACCGGTCCCGTACCGCTCTTACGTACATTGGTTTGATAAGCATTATTCTTTTTCTTCCCAAAAGCAATTTCACTATAAAAAAAGTAGTCACTCTTTTTCTCTCTCCGCCTGTAATTCGCCCTTAACCATATTCCTTCCCCACTCATTGTGCCTCTTTTTTTAGTCCTATTCACCATCCGCCCATTTCCACACCACCTCTTTTTCATCCAATCACATCTTATCATCCACTTTTAAAATGGTAATAAATACAACCAACTATATTCACATTTGTTCTCTTGTACCTATAATATTATAGGTTAAATTATAAAAAGCCAACAAGAGCATAACTGGTATAAAGTTATACGGATGACTACGAGTTCTGTGGTTCGAACCCCCCACTCCACATATTGTCAAAAAAAAAAAAAGTTAAATTTTGGATGGTAAACGTTAAAACTTCTATTTAAAAATACCCTTACTGAAAAAAGAAGAAAGGTCTTCTGAGGATCAAAGAAGTGGATTCTTTTAAAATAATTTCTATCCCTTCTCTTTGTTTTTAGTTGTTTGTCTTTTTAGTTTTTATTTATCTTTGTTTGCTTTCTTTTGTTTTATAGGAGTCTATGACCTATTCTTGTGGAAAAGCACTCTTTTGAGGTGTTGAAGATCGTTCCCTTCCAACCATCGTACCAAAAAATTTCAGGAGAGGTTTTCTGTTCCCTTTTACTTTGTCCTTTAGTTTTTTAGGTTTTCATACATTGAGGACAATGTAGAATTTTAGGTTGGGCGTGGAGTGCCTTGCATGCATGTGTTTTGTTGAGTCTTGATGCACCTGAGCATTAGACTATTCCTATTTTGCATGTTATATTTTGTTGCTCTGTGTTTATTTGATTGAGGTCGTACATCTGAGCATTGGACCTATATTATGAGAAATTTTAAAATTTTTTAGCATGATTGTTAGGATGATCTAGTTGCTTTTTCTATGATTATGAGAATCAACGATGTGTCATTCTGTCAATTCTATTGCTTTTGGTGAGTTGTAAGCATGTTGCCCAAAATTGAGTCTTTTTAAAAATTTTCTACAAGTTTTATTGCAAGAGTGAACCTTAGTGTGCTTAGGATTAGATTTGAAAGCTTAGGAGCGAATTATAGAACTCATATGCTTGTTGTCACCTCGATAGGTGTAGGGATGAGCTAAAGAGTCAAATGTCTACAAATTAGCATGTTATATCTTACCTAGGAGAAAAGAAAGAAAACATGCCTATTGAAAGAAAAATGAGTGGTAAAATGAGTAAGTGAGCACGAGCTTAAGAGAAAAATTATATGCTCGTCTTCCTTGTTTTATTTTTAAGAAAAAAACATGCTTTGCAATGTTCATGAGTGATAAGGGGTAAAAAGATCTACCTGCAGATTGCTCAGTTAGTCCAACCAAGGGTTAAACTCGAGTTATGGGTCCCTGCATCGTAGTGTGAAAGCTAGTGCCCCACCTAAAAAGAATGCAGAAAGAAAAATTTATTTATTTTTCAGGCACCTAGGTAATGAGAAAAACAGTCTAATTTGTTTTGTTTGCTCCTTGGTTAGTTCCTACTGCCAGTGTAGAGGGAAGATAGGTTGAGGGTTGTATAATCCAATCCCGGGTTAGTAGGAATTAGTTCTAGGTAGGCTAAGTGTGAGTTTTAGCAAGAACTTTCATGAAAAATTTTAAGTTGTCTCTTTATTGGGCTATATGTTCATTGCATGGCTCTTGATTGCAATGTTTTTGGCACTATAGGCATTGAGATTGGAGTTATAAAAATTGCAGATGTTGAATCCTATGCTTTTATTTTATATGCTTGCACGAGGACTAGCAAGGTTTAGGTTGGGGGTATTTGATAGGACCAATTTGGTCCTATATATTTAGTCTAAATCATGCTAGTTTTATAGTGGATTATGTGCTTAATCGTATCATTTTGTAGGTATTTGGTGTTAGAGCTTCCTGGGAGCACTTTGGAGCAAAAAAGACTTAAAAGGAGCAAATTCGACCAAATCCCGAGCATTGGAAGCAAATGGAAAGAAGTGGAGCAAGCTTAACCTGAGAGGTAGCGTCTCGACGCTACCCTCACAGCGTCTCGACACTACGAATACCATGAACCGCACAAAACACCGCCAGCGTCTCGATGCTGCCTCGTTATTTGAATGGCATATTTCCGATTAGGTCACAGTTCAAGCAGTCGTTTTCTGATTTCTTCTTCGTTTTCTCTCATTTTTCTGAGTTCTATCTCTGCAATTCTTAGTTTTAGGTTAGTGAGGTTGGTTTTTCAAGCCTTTGGACTTAGATTAGGCTTGTCTATGGTCGTTTAAGCATCGCTCGCTGTAGTTGGAACCTCAGATTTGTATGTATATTTGGTTTTTATGAGATTTCATGAGTATTCTGTGCTGAATGCATGATTTTCTTGAGTTTTTTTAGCTTCATGTATTATTTACATGTTGTTATGTGATTTAGATTCCCATTTATATTACTTGCATGCACAATAGGTTAGAATGACACCCTAACTCATAGCTTGCATGTTAGTAACTCGCTAAGAAATTGAAATCCATGTAGCTAATGGAACTTTAATTGTAGTTAGCATATAGACCGAGTCATGGGCACGGGTCCCAAGAGCATTTCTCTAACATCGTAGTTTGCATGATAGGTCTAGGGTCTAAATCGGTGTTCATAATTAATTTAGGCTTTTCCTAGTTAATTAGAGCATTCTAGCCTAGAGCAACAATTAGTTAATTTGTTAATCACAATCGGGTTAATTAATTAATCGATTGTATGTTGGTTCGATGGGTTAGTCGGGTTAGCGTTTTAGGGGTATCTTGATCTTAATGCAGTTACTTAATTAGTTAATCTCGACGGGTTAGTAGGGGTTAATTAATTAGTAATTAGTAATTGAATCGATGTATGGTGGGATCGAGTCGATTGATTTAGAATACCAATTAGGCAGCATGCATTTAAATCATTGTTTTATAATCGATGAGTAAAAACGAATGTACCGAAATCTGAGTGTCTCCAGCTACATTGATCGCCAAGGTGAGATTAACCAACTGCATTTATTTTCTGTTATTTAATTTTTTTGTCATTTAGTTTCCCTCACTTTATTTTCCAACATTTAAATTCTCTTCTCTTCAACCTGAAGGATTGGAATTCCCTAATTCCGTAAAAGCGGAAGCGCAATTGGACCGTTTCGTAGTTAATTTTGTTTTCACCAAAATACCAATACATTGGAAAAATTTAGAAAACTATTCTAAATCAATTATTAAGGTTAAGCATACAACCTTATAACTAATTCTAAAGGGGAGAAGCAAACATACCGTCATCGTCGTCTTTGAAATATCAAGAACGCCTTTCTTGATTCTCGTCAACAATTGGGATACCACCAATTTGATCTTCCCCACTATGACTCTGAGATTAGGAACGTAGTTGTGGGACTACCTAATCTTGATTGGGAAAAAACTCTTAGAGAGAAATTCTCTCTAAAGTTCTTGAGAGAATGTGAGAGGGAGGCTAGAATGAGACCTTAGGGTTAGGGTTCTCATAACCTTTCCTTAATTTTATAAGAGAGGAAACCCTAATGTGAGGTTAGGAAACAATCTTGACCGTTAGATCAAGATCAATTAATTAATTGATTAAATCAATTAATTAAAAGTTAATTAATTAATCATATTAATTAATTAATCTCATGCACATTTAAGTCTTATTTAAATGTAATTTCCTCACATAATATATAGTTTAATTAAACTTAATTAAATCACATTTAATTAATTCAATTAAACTAATCAATTAATTAATTTCGTAATTAAATATCGCCCATATTTAATTAATTACACATTAGAATCATATTCTAATAATTCCCTCATAGACTATAGTTTAATTAAATCTAATTTAATTTAAAAACTAAAGTGAATAATTAATTAATTAATAATTAATTAATTTATTAATTAAATATCATATATTTAATTGAATATATATTTGAACTCTTTCAAATATATTATTCTCTCATTAAAGTTTAATCACAAATTAAACTTTATATTATAATGTATCACTATACATTATATTAATTGTATCTCATACAATTAATTTGATTCCCAAGATGAATTTGAACTATTCAAATTCTTTCAAGATAAATTGTTCCCAATTACTCTTTACGAGCTAGCATCGGGACCTAATGGACCTACAAATCAGAAGCTCCAATGATATGAGGTTAACTGACTAAACTCTTTATCAAAAAAAAAAAAAAAAAAAACTGACTAAACTCATTAATCGAGTTAACCAATATTCATTAACTGTGAGTCACTCCACTAAAGACCCACAGTTGTACTTTTCTCACTGTAGAATGTTTCTGTGTCCATGGATATTGACCAATAACAATAAGTCAATCCTTCACGAGTGTTCGTAACTTCAGCTGGGTCAAATTACCGTTTTACCCCTGAGTTACCTCTCGCTCCTTAAGAACCAGTGCTCCTCTAATGAACAACCTGTTTATGGTCCAACCAGTAAACAGAAAGTCCCTCTCGGGCCAATGAGAGGGCGGGATCCCTTTGTTCAAGACCCGGAGTCACCACTTAAGAGAACACTCATCTACTTCTCCTAGAAGTGGGAAGGAGTGAATTCCTTCTTGTGTTGTCATGTCCCCAGCCTCCCAATCGATCTTGTCCCCAAAAAGGAAGGCATATTGATTCGGCGTATTGGCCACTCTCACCCATGCTAATCAAAGGACAATCCCTCGTGAGAAGGAGTTCATGACACACTCAGGATTAAGACTGAGTTACCTAGGTCATCCTATTGAAACAGTAACCTAACTAGTTAACGGTGTTATATCTAGTGGTTTACTATTTCATGGTTCGGTCTTATGCAAACTCATTGCATAGGATACCCCCGCTCACATGTCTACTACATGGACGCTTTGGATCAATACGTCTGTATCAAATACAAAGTGGGCCGTATCTCATAATGTTACCAGGATAAGGTACCCAACCTTATCCTTGTACTATAGACCTTTTAGGTTGTTGCTTGAACATCGATCCCCGTATGTCCCCACATACTAGTTCAAGTTACATACAAACAACCTTGGATCTTAGTTGATTGGATTTGGGTCAAATTGTGCAATATTGATACGCAAATTGCTAACCGCAAGTGTACGGGCCCAAGTTATAATATAGTGATTTAAAATCGAATGTCGTCCTCTGGATTGGTTTTCTAGTTCACCTAATTACTAAAGGTATATTCGTCCAATTTTATTTAGAGAAAATAATCGAGAAAGATGCAGATTAATGAAAACTACTCAAAGCGATAAAAAGTGTGGAAACTTAATGGAGAAAAACCTTAGGGAATTGATTTCACCTATTAGATGCATGAATTAATTCAGAGATTAAATATGAACGAACACGTAACAATTTCATAAACCAAGGATTATTGATTATTAAAAGCCTCTCCCGAGTACAATTAATTCTTTATGCAAAATCAAGAAAATGATATCCCTATCTAATTTCTACAACAAGCATAAGCATTAAAGAACAATCCTTATAACGGTTTCTCAAGCAATCCTAAATCTCCCGATTATAGAATCACCTAAGTCATGCAATTGATAATCTTAACTAAACTACCCTCTCCCAAGCAATTAGTTCAGATAAAACAACATACAATCCGTGATCAAGAGATTATAAGCATTAAGCATTCAATTGCATAAATAAAATGCGTTACGAAACGTCCTAAAAAATCCCTAAATTAATCCATACAACCTAATGGCTACATCAAGCCCCTAAGAAACGAAATTTAGCTACTCATAGTCTCTAAATTACAAGCAAAGTCTGTCCAAAATCTCATAAAATGAGTACAAGAAACAAGGGAGGAAGAATAAACTCGCTAGCCATGATTCCCGCGCGTTCCCGTCACGATCCTCACAAACCAAGCTCCGAAATTCAACTCCCCTCGATCTCCTCTGTGTTCTATCCAGTTTCTGCTATCCAAAGTCATGTTTTTCTCTCCAAAGAAGTTCCCAAATCAGACTGCATCGTTTTCCTTTTATATTGCCCATTCTGCCGTGACAGCGTCGCGATGCTAGCCCTAATTATTTCCGAAAAGCCTGCAACGTCGAGAGGATGTGGAGGTAGCGTCTCGACGCTGCCTCGAATACTGGCCTACTGCCTTACGGGGCAGCGTTGAGACGCTCAAGGGATAGCGTCTCAACGCTACCCTTACAAATGTGGGCCTTGAACCTTGCTTCCTTTGTAAATTTCTTCACTTGGACTAATTCTTTTTCTCCAAAATCATCGGTATTCTTCAAAAACATCAATCTCCATCGAAATGCTTGATTCCTACAAAATTAAACCAAATAGACGTAAAATTGGCCAAATAATCCTCAAGACTAACACTAAATTAACATAAAATATAGCTCAATAAATTGCGCTATCAAATACCCCCACACTTAAGCATTTGCTAGTCCTGAGCAAAGTAAGAATCAAAATAGTCTGTCAATAGAAATAATTGAGGGAATATTGCTAATGACTCTTGCCTAAGGAATTTCAAATCATAGATAAATCACACGAAACATTAATGATCAAACACATTCATCAAGATAAACCTCATTTATTTCTTTCCTCTCTTACGTGTGTGTGTGACTAGTCCTCCCTATCTTAATCTTTTAAACTCGGAACAGTTTTATGCAACCCTTTACTCATTTTCCCCTACTCTGGTCCTAAGTTCCAATCATCAAGCCTCTCAACACTCAAGATGGTAATATGCCACTAGGGTGCCTAGATGGGGTACACAACCCCCAAACTTTGAGCTTTTTCAACAATCATCATTAATGGTGGTCACTAGCTTTCACACACCTATTGTAGGGACCCATAACCCGAGTTTTCTCTTGGTTGGCCTAACTGATCACAACAGGGGCAGCTCTTTTTGACCTTAATTCAATTTCATTTATTCAGCTCATCATCATTTTTTTTCCTCATTCATTCATTTTTTTTATAACATGCAAATTATGACATAATTTTCTCCTAAGTGTAACATTACTCACTATCATGCAAATTAACCATCAAACCAGTCCCTAAAACCTTTCGAGGTGACAACAAGGCCTAGATCACATAACCCTATTCTAAGCTCGCAAAACTAAAGACAGGAGACTACGTGCTCAAGTGGTGCAAGAGAATCATAAAATAAAATCGACAAATCATGAATCCTGTCTTTAATTATTATTGAACAGAATAACTCACCTGCTTTCTGAAATTAGGTATCCTCATTGGCTGTCATAATCATAGCAACAACCCTCACAGAAAAAACAACTCAGACATACATAAAATTCAGCCCAGATCTCAATGGAACTCAGATAATTCAAATTGATATAACAAGATAATCATAATAATGAACCAGATACAACTCAGATATGGTCAAAGAAAAAATTTTAGCAATTAATTACAGACCAAAAACAAATAATCCACCCCCAAACTTAAAAATTACATTGTCCTCAATGTAAAATAAATAAGAAAGACATACAAAAATGAGAACAAATACAGTGAAAATAAGAATGAGGGAGAAAGAAACAACCGTGTGCATAGGAGGACGATAGGGCATCACTCATCGTTGTCCTCGGGTGACTCGTACGGTGACGGAGATGGCGGCCGAGGCTGTCCAGTATGGGTTGCAATCTGATACTGCATGGAATACTGTTACAACCGCGTACTATACAAAAAGTGGTGTCGCTCCCGACGCTGCTGTCGCTGCTGCTCCGCTGCAAGATGCTATATGGTGAGCCGCATCTACTGCATCTACTCCTCAATGGATGGAGGCGGGACCTCCTCCTCATGATGCTCGCGCAGTGCTGGCTGCTTGGGATGCTCTGGCGGCTCAGGAATGGGCAGAGCGGGCTGTGCACCCTGTGGTCCAGGCCCTCGGTATCGGCTGATGAAATTCTTGTCGATAATCGCCCTGGGGTGGACCAACTCCTCCTGGGAGTCCCATACGACACCAGCTGCTCGGCAAAGGGCAGTGATCAATGACGGATGTCCGAGCCCTACTGTCGTGCTACGCCGGCGAATGTGGCGCATGGAGTGATAAATGATCTGACCAACGTTCACGGAGCGACCTGTGGCGGCCCCTGGCCTACATGATGTCTGTATGACCTGAATGACATCTAAATGGTCACTAAGGTACATGTTGTAGCCATCCCTATCAAGGTTGGGTAGGTTATAGAAACGGTTGATGGTTTGGGAGTCAAAAGGGACATAGTGTCCACGAACAAACGAAGAAGTAGAGCCTTCTTCCATATTAGCATATAACTCCTTAACCACTGGTGCCACCCCAGCCTCTGGATGGAGAACAAAGCTACCCCAACCCCGCTCAATGATGTTATGTACTAAATTGGACTGCACCTCAGGGTCGGGGCTTAGGCCTCTTTCAGGGATAATATTCATACCATCTAAATAGGCTTCAAAACGTTGTTCTGCTTCGCTATTAATGAACCTATGAGGATCAAAAGGAGTGGAGGAAGAGGAAGAGGCAGTGTTTCGCCTAGATCTTTTACTCATGGTGTCTAAAGGGAAGGTACTAAAAATCTAGGAATAGAGGATTGCTTAAAACAACCTCCAACAAACAACACAGCCACATAACTACAAGAATAGCCCGTCCGCCACAATTATAATGCAAAATCCAGAAGCAATAGTGCACAAAACAACAACAAAACAACCCCACAAGCTCTAAACAGTGCACAAGAGCGAATTACAACCAACAAAATGATGTACAACAAAAATCCAACCAATGCTACGCTCTAAGACACCAAAAACAGCAGCAAGGACAATGAATAAGGGACCCAATAATGCTAAACCAGAAGCCACAAGTTCTAATTCCAAAAAATAAAGCAACCCCTGTAACAATGAAGGTTGAAAAAGAGAAGGACAATACCCAACCCGTGGCCAAAATTGCTGAACAGCTGGAAAATCTCCAAAGATATCACAACCCGCGGCCAAAATGGGCAAAAACGGACCCAAAAAAAAACCAATAGCCTAACCACAAACTTCCAATCTAAGCAAAAATCGCCTAATCGTGAAGAGTAAAGCCCGAAAATTAGAGAGAATACCGAAACTTGTAAACCCACGGCGAAAAATGCTGATTTACGGCCGAACACGAGCAGAAGCCGCCGGAAAACTGACCAAAACACGAGACCCACGACGAAAACGACGCTTAATTGAAAAATTTGAAGAAAAGAAGAACAAATCCGAGAGTTAATGCACGAAAATAGGAAGAAATCGCTTGAGAATGAAGAAGAACGTGACAGGGAAATGAGGAGGAAGGCTGCGAACGACTACGTTTTTTTTTTAAAAAAGTTTCCCCCTGTTTCGCGATTCTGGAAACTTTAGTTCCAGAATCGCTAAAGCGTCCCGACGCTGTTGCAATTCTGGCCCAAAACGCGCGTTTTCGCTTTTTTTTTTTCTTTCCTTCTTCTTCTTTTCTTCTCTTATCTCCTCTTCAAATAAATCTTCTCCAACACAACCAAGAGAGAGAGCATAAGAAAATATAAAAGAAAGAAATTGAATCTAAAGAAATAAATAAAAATAAAAACAATTGGGTTGCCTCCCAAAAGCGCTTGTTTAACGTCTTTAGCTCGACGTGCTAATGTGTGACTATGTTGGCTCGATGAGCTCGATATTATCAATGTATCGCTCCTCTGAACCAAAATAGTGTTGACGCGCTGCTCGTTCACTTTAAAGGATCGCCCACCATTGGCCTGCAACTCAACTGCTCCGTGTGAAAACACCTCCTTGATGGTAAAAGGACCTGACCAACGAGATTTTAATTTACCTGGAAACAAACGCAAACGAGAATTAAATAAAAGAACTTGCTGTCAAGGTTTTAATGATCTATTCTGAATTTGTTGATCGTGCCATCGAGTGGTTTGCTCCTTGTAGATTTTGGCATTCTTATATGCTTGAGATCGAAATTCCCCCATCTCATTGAGTTGGAGTAGTCTTGTTCCTCTGCCTTGGCCAAGTTGAAATTCAATTTTTTTATGGCCCAATATGCTCTATGCTCTAATTCCACAGGTAAATGACATGCCTTACCAAATACCAAGCGATATGATGACATACCAATTGGAGTTTTAAAAGCAGTGCGATAGGCCCAGAGAGCATCATCTAACTTAAGGGCCCAATCCTTCCTATTAATGTTAACTGTCTTTTTCAAAATTTGTTTAATTTCCCAGTTAGAGACCTCAGCTAAACCATTTGTCTGTGGATGATAGGCTAGAGAAATTTTATGTTTAACACCATACTTAGCAAGCAAAGAATTAAACAATTTATTACAAAAATGTGAGCCTTCGTCACTAATGATCGCTCGTGGTGTGCCAAATCGTGTAAAGATATTTTTATGCAGAAAAGTCAAGAGTACACGAGCATCATTGGTTTTCGTAGCCACAACCTCTACCCACTTAGATACATAATCTACAGCTAACAAGATGTATAAATAACCATGCGAAGAAGGAAAAGGTCCCATAAAATCTATCCCCCAAACATCAAATAATTCAATTTCAACAATAGAGGTCAAAGGTAATTCATGATGCCTAGAAATATTACCTGTACGTTGGCATCGGTCACATGATTTAACAAAGGTATAACAATCCTTAAAAATAGTAGGCCAATAAAAACCAAATTGTAATACCTTAGCAGCAGTACGTGTGGGACCAAAGTGCCCACCATACGGTGAGGAGTGACAATCATGCAAAATTTTAAATACATCCTCTGTAGGAGCGCACCTGCAAATCATCTGATCTGAACAAATTTTAAACAAACAAGGATCATCCCACAAATAAAATCTTACATCATGAAGAAACTTCCTCTTTTGATGGGAATTGAGATCTGGAGGGAGCACACCACCTGCAAGGAAATTCACAAAGTCAGCGAACCAAGGTAAAGTATACTCTACCTTGTAAAGCTTTTCATCTGGAAACTCTTCAGCAATAGGAAGAGCTTTTAAAGTAGTGTCCAGTTCAATTCTAGACAGATGGTCAGCTACTACATTCTCACAACCTCGCCTATCTCTCACATCAAAATCAAATTCCTGCAACAATAGAATCCATCGAATCAAACGAGGTTTGGCATCCTTTTTATCAAACAAATACCGGAGAGTTGCATGGTCAGTATGCACAGTAAGTTTAGTCCCTAACAGATAAGGCCTAAATTTATCAAAAGCAAAAACTACAACAAACATTTCTTTTTCAGTGGTAGTGAAGTTTTGCTGTGCATTATCAAGTGTCCTACTTGCATAATAAATGACCCTGAAAAATTTATCACGTCTCTGGCCTAACACTGCTCCTATAACATAATCACTAGCATCACACATAATTTCAAACGGTTGACTCCAATCAGGTACAACAATAATAGGAGCAGTAGTCAACCTATCTTTCAACAAATTAAATGCTAGTAAACATTCATCAGAGAAAACAAAAGCAGAGTCCTTTTCAAGCAAATTACACAAGGGTTTAACAATTTTTGAAAAATCTTTAATAAAGCGCTTGAAAAACCCTGCATGTCCTAGAAAGCTTCTGACTCCCTTTACATTTGTAGGAGGAAGAAGTTGCTTAATGGCCGCTATCTTAGCTCTATCCACCTCTAGACCTTTTTCAGATACTTTATGCCCTAAAACTATACCTTCAGTTACCATAAAATGACATTTTTCCCAGTTTAAAACAAGGTTAGTTTCTTGACAACGCTGCAAAACAAGAGAAAGATTATGTAAACAAGCATCAAAAGAAGAACCAAACACAGAGAAATCATCCATGAAAACCTCCATAATCTCCTCCACCATGTCAGCAAAAATGGCCATCATACAGCGTTGAAACGTAGCAGGGGCATTACACAACCCAAATGGCATTCGCCTGAAGGCAAAAGTACCATAAGGGCATGTGAATGTCGTTTTCTCTTGATCCTCAGGAGCAATAGCAATTTGATTGTAACTTGAATAACCATAAAAAAAAAAACAATATTAAGGATAACCTGCAAGTTTATCAAGCATCTGATCAATAAAAGGAAGAGGAAAATGATCTTTTCTAGTAGCATTATTCAACTTCCTGTAGTCAATACAAAATTTCCACCCAGTCACAGTCCTAGTGGAGCTGAATTCATTCTTTTCATTCTTAACTACAGTCATCCCTCCCTTTTTTGGTACAACCTGCACAGGACTCACCCAAGAACTATAAGATATGACATAAATTATCCTTGCATTTAAAAGTTTCAATACCTCAGCTTTTACCACATCTTTCATGGCTGGGTTCAAACGTCTCTGAGGTTGAACTGATGGGGTAAAGGTATCCTCCATTAAAATTTTATGGATGACTATGGATGAACTAATACCTTTTATATCAGCTATGGACCAACCTAAAGCAGATTTATGATCACGCAACACTCTCAACAGTTTTTCTTCCTCTACTTTATTTAGAGAAGCAGAGATAATAACAGGAAATGTAGATGACTCACCTAAGAAAGAATACCTAAGATGTGCAGGTAATTGTTTCAATTCAGGTGCAGGAACTTTAATAGGTACATCATCCTTAGCAGTTAATTCCATGACTTTGCATTTCATATTGCGCTCAACAGGTAAATGATTCAAAGCATCACAGAAGAAAGCAGTATCCTGGTCTAAATCACCTAAATGCTCAACAACTAGATCTAACATGCTTATTTTCAGAGGATCAGCAGGCATAACAACATCCCTAATCTCAGCAATAGTAGCATCAACAATATCTATCCTATGACATGTACTAACCTCATCTGGATATTTCATGGATCGATATATGTTGAAAACTACCTCTTCTTCGTTGACCCTTAAGGTTAGCTTACCCTACTGCACATCAATCAAGGCACGTCCCGTGGCAAGGAATGGTCTACCCAAGATAATGGGAATCTCGGCATCCTCCTCCATGTCTAAAACCACAAAATCTGCAGGAAAGATAAACTTGTCAACTTTTATTAAAACATCTTCTAATACACCTCTAGGATATGTCATCGATCTATCAGCCAACTGCAAAGAAATAGTAGTAGGCTGCACCTCTCCAAGACCTAACTTTCTAAAAACAGACAGAGGCATCAAATTAATACTAGCACCAAGATCACACAATGCTTTATTAAAAGAAGAACTACCAATAGTGCAAGGAATAGTAAAACTCCCTAGATCTTTCAGTTTCTGGGGTAACTTTCTTTGTAATATGGCACTACACTCCTCAGTGAGATTCACAGTTTCAGAAGCCTCTAACTTCCTCTTTTTGGTCATTATTTCCTTCATGAACTTAACATAGTTAGGCATCTGTTCTAAAGCATCTGCAAAAGGAATGTTAATATGGAGTTTCTTAAAGATATCTAGAAATTTAGCAAACTAAGCATCAATCTTTTTCTTTTGAAAACGTTGAGGATAAGGAATAGAAATAGAAAGAGTAGGAATAGTAGAACTAGTAGACTTTTCAGCCTTAGAAGTCGATGTTGCTCCCTTTTCGATCTGTGCTTCAATCTTCTTTTCCTCACTGATGATAGGATCCTCAACAGGCTACTTTTCTAGAACCTCAAGCTGCTTTCCACTCCTCAAAGTAATGGCTTTACAGTGCTCTCGTGGATTTACCTCAGTGTCACTAGGGAACTTACCTTTTTGCATGGCATTCAAGGAAGATGCAATTTGACTAATTTGAACTTCCATGTTCTTAATAGCAGTCCCATGACTATCAACAGTGCTACTAACAGTGTCTAACATGTTCTCAAGCTTATTAGTCCTAGACCTAGACTCATTAATAAATTGACCAACTAAGTTCGCTAAGGAAGATTTCTTTTCTTGTGGTGCAGGTGTAGACATAAATCCAGGAGGTGGTTGCAGAACATTCTTATTATTGGCATAGGGAAAATTACCATGATTTCTAAGCCCTGGAAGATAATGAGTGGGTAAAGAATTTTGGTTACTTCTAAAGCCATAATTTTTGTTGTTTACATACTATGCCTGCTCTACGTTTGAATCCTCGAAAAACTGAGATGTCTCAGCTGCTGCAACTGACTCAATGGATTGAGAATTCCCTGTAGCAGAAAATTTCAGAAAAGCATTAGCCAAAGAGTGCATTTGAGCTTGCAAAGCTGTGACATTATCTATCTCATTAATCCCAGCTACAGTTTTAGAAGATAAACGTTCAGATGGCCACTGATAACTGTTCGTGGCCATGTCCTCTAGCAAGGTACGAGCATTCTCCCAAGTTTTGGAAAGTAAAGTGCCTCCTGCAGCTGCATCCAAAATAGTTTTAGTAGTACCATTCAAACCATTATAAAATAATTGAATCTGTAACCAGTCAGGATAGCCTTGCTATGGGCACTTCCTCAATAATTCCTTGTAGCGCTCCCAAGCTTCAAACAGCTGTTCATCATCATTTTGCTTAAAAGTCCCAATCTCAGTCCTAAACTTAGCTGTCTTTGCAGGTGGGAAATATTTGGCAAGGAAAGCCTGAACCAACGCATCCCACGTAGTGATACTTCCAGGTGGAAGTGATTGGAGCCAGTCCCTAGTTTTGTCCTGCAAAGAAAAGGGAAACAATCATAAGCGTATGACATCTTCAGTAACACCATTTAACTTCACAGTTCCACAAATATCCAGAATAGATTTTAAATGAGAGTAAGGATCCTCATAGGGGAATCCTCTGAATGCACTATCTCTAGCCATCCGGATGAGGCCAGTTTTGAGCTCGAAATTGTTTGCATTAATTAGCGCGTAGACTATTCCAGATTGTTGATCAGGGAAAGTAGGCTGGAAATAGTCCCGTATAGGTTTTTGCTCATCTTGTGGATTTGGATTGGCCATTGCTGCAAGTCTTTCCCTTTTCTCCTTCCTGTTCTTTTTGCAAGTCTTTTCAATTTCAAAGTCAAAAGGAACTAACAGAACGTCCTTATCTTTTCGCATACAAAATCACAACCTAAAATAAACCAAAAACAAAACAGAAAATAAAACAAAAACAACAAAAATAAAGAGCAAAAAGGAAAAATAAGAAAAACACAATAAAATACACCCTAAAGTAAGACCAAGCAAATTTCCCAAAATATTAAGTGAAACTAAATAATTGTCAATCCCCGGCAACGACGCCAAAAACTTGATACGCAAATTGCTAACCGCAAGTGTACGGGCCCAAGTTATAATATAGCGATTTAAAATCGAATGTCGTCCTCTGGATTGGTTTTCTAGTTCACCCAATTACTAAAGGTATATTCGCCCAATTTTATTTAGAGAAAATAATCGAGAAAGATGCAGATTAATGAAAACTACTCAAAGAGATAAAAAGTGTGAAAACTTAATGGAGAAAAACCTTAGGGAATTGATTTCACCTATTAGATGCATGAATTAATTCAGAGATTAAATATGAACGAATATGTAATGATTTCATAAACCAAGGATTATTGATTATTAAAAGCCTCTCCCGAGTACAATTAATTCTTTATGCAAAATCAAGAAATTGATATCCCTATCTAATTTCTACAACAAGCATAAGCATTAAAGAACAATCCTTAAAACGGTTTCTCAAGCAATCCTAAATCTCCCGATTCTCCCGATTATAGAACCCACCCTAAGTCATGCAATTGATAATCTAATCTAAACTACCCTCTCCCGAGCAATTAGTTTAGATAAAACAACATACAATCCGTGATCAAGAGATTATAAGCATTAAGCATTCAATTGCATAAATAAAACGCGTTACGAAATGTCCTAAAAAATCCCTAAATTAATCCATACAATCTATTGGCTACATCAAACCCCTAAGAACAGAAATTTAGCTACTCATGGTCTCTAAATTACAAGTAAAATACACCCATACATCGCAAAATCAGTACAAGAAATAAAGGGAAAAAGAATAAACTCGCTAGCCGTGATTCCCGGGCATTCCCGTCACGATCCTCACGATCTAGGCTCCGAAATTTAGCTCCCCTCGATCTCCTCTGTATTCTGGCCAAGTTTTGTTCTCAATAGTCGAAATTTTCTCTCCCAAATAAGCTCCCCAAACAGACTGCATCGTTTTCCTTTTATACTGGCCATTCTGCCGCGACAGCGTCGCGACGCTAAGGACACAGCGTTGCGACGCTGTCGCGATGTGCGCCCTAATAATTCTGGAAAATGCCGCAGCGTTGAGACGCTGTGGAGGTAGCATCTCGACGCTGCCTTGAATAAGCGCCTATTGCCTTATGGGCCAGCGTTGAGACGCTCAAGGGATAGCGTCTCAACGCTACCCTTACGAACGTGGGCCTTGAACCTTCTCTTCCTTCGCTCATTTCTTCACTTGATTAATTCTTTTGCTCCTAATTCATCGGTATTCTTTAGAAACATGAATCTCCATCAAAATGTTTGATTCCTACAAAATTAAACCAAATAGACATAAAATTGGCCAAATCCAGAGGACGACATTCGATTTTAAATCGCTATATTATAACTTGGGCCCGTACACTTGCGATTAGCAATTTGCGTATCAAATATTTAACAATAACACTTTACTGTAGAAACTCAATAACACTTTATTGAAACAAGTATACAATTTGTTTACATTCACTATCTACGAGTTTTAGGGCATAAAACCCAACACAACCCCTTTTCTGTTACCATCAAACATGAAAGAAAATAGAGATAGACCAGTTGTTCCCTGTGATGGACTCTGACCACTACTACTGCAAAGTAGTTTGGTGATCGGTGATTATAAATTTATTTGGCACTCGGAGCCTCGACAACTCCGTTCCATCAAAACCTCAGGGGCTAAAATGTCGAGTTTGAAAACTCAGGGACCAAAATGAAACTTAACCCAAATCTTAGGGACCAAAAGTGTATTTTTCCATATTTCATAGGATGACCATATGTAACTCGATCTCAATCATGAATGAGTTATGGACTCCTGCCTATGAGGGATTGTCCTTTTATTTGTATGGGTGAGAGTGACCCGTGTTCTCAACTCAATAAGCCTACATTTTGGGGACGAAACCGAACAGGGTGCTGGAAACATAACTACACAAGATGGAATTCACTCATTCCCAACTTTAGGGTAAGTAGATGAGTTGTTCTCTTAAGTGATGACTCCATGTCTTGAACAAGGGACCCGACCCTCTCATTGGGCCAAGAGGAACTTGGTTTATGGTAGAACCATAAACATATTGTTCATTAGAGGATAAATGGTAATTAAGGAGTAAGAGGTAAATACAGGAGTGAAATGGTAATTTGACCCAACTGTAATTATGAGCAACTCGTGAAGGATCGACTTACTTGTAATGGTTATATCCATGGACGAAAAAATATTCTACAGTGCTAAGAGTGCACCTATGGGTCTTTAGTGGAGTGCCCCATAATTAATTAATGTTGATTAATTTAATTAATGAGTTTAACTAATTAATCTCGGAACATTATAGTTTATAATATGTAGGTCCATTAGGTCCCCCTGCTAGCTCACAACAAGTAAAAGCAGGATCAATAATTTTGAAAGAATTTGAAGTGTTCAAATTAGCTAATGAAATGTAGGTTAATTGTATAAGATACAATTAATATAATGTATATAGATACATTATAATTTAAAGTTAATTTTGAATTAGATTCAAAATTAAACTATATAGTATGAGAGATATATATTTGAATAAGATTCAAATAATGATTAATATGAATTAGGTTCATATTAAAACTATAGGTTAAAATTAATGTGAATTGGATTCATATTAAAACTATAGGTCATGAGAGAAATGTGCATTTGAATATGATTCAAGTATAGAATTAATTAAATAAATTAATACTAATTGATTAATTAATTAATTAAATTGAATTATTTAATTAAATTAACAAATGTCTCCCCTGCATTGCAGGGAGCGGATAATGGGAGGGAGTTACAATAACTCCTTCCTCCCTCCATTAAATGCAAATGTGTCTGCATTTGGGGAGGTTCTTGAAAAATTATGCTTCTCACCCTCTCAAAGCTCTCTTTCTCAAACTCACATAGGACAAAAAAATACTTTGTATTCCTCCCTTTTCCTTTCAAAAGAGGCTCCACACAGTCGATCATTGCTAGAGAATAGTAGGGAAGACTCTTTTGGTGGTGTCAGGTTACTTGTTCGTGGTGACTACTATAAGTGAAAAGGAAAAAGAAGGCTTGGTGTATTCTGAGTCTTCAAAGGTTGTATTCTTATTGTATCATCCTATACTTATCTACCTATTCACTTTTCTCTATTATTTGTTTGTCACATTATGTAAAATTAACCACCAATTTAGCAATAAATATGCTACGCCACCATTTAGTAATTTCCTTATAACAAATATTCCATATAATATCACAATTCAAAATTCAAGACCAGAATTGAAACTCTTTGAAAGTATTAATGTCGGAATATATATTTATTCTCAAATAAGAAAGAATTATTGTGTAATCTCATGACCACAACTTTTCAGCCACATTGACACACTGTAATTGGCATCTCCATGCTCCCCACAATCCCCTCCCATAAAAAGGGAGAAAACAAAAATGGAAAGAAAGTCTCCAAAATTCAGATATCCACAAACATTCCTCCTAAAATGAACCTTAGACACCCTCTAAAAACAACCTGAGATAATAAACCAAAAGAAAAACCACACTCAACAAATTAAGACATTTTCCTTTTTTGGCAATTCTCTAACAACCTCAAATTTCTCAAACTCCCTCCATTTCCAAAACAACAAATAAAAAAAAAGAAAAGAAACATTATAAAACAAACACACACAAACTTATAATTATACATCCTCAATCCTTCTCCTACACATCAACCATGAAAGCACATCAGTTCATGTTATTGCTCGCGCTCTTGCTTGTTAGCTCCTTCGACATGTCAATGGCTAAAGGCAAGTTTGGAAAAAACAAAAACGCCGACATATATCCCAAGTTCCCGAGTGGGCCACCGCGCGGAACTCTCGTTGCCCTCCGCGATTATACCGTCGAGATTCACAATGAATTGGGAACTTTTGTGTTGACTACCCATTGCCGCTCCAAAGATGATGATTTAAATGTGCATGTCATTAACCCAAATGAGCAACAAGATTGGTCGTTTAAAGGGAATTGGTTGGGCACCACCAGATTTTATTGCAAATTCCAGTGGCAATATGGATTTTTAGAATTTGATGTTTTTTATAACAATGCAGACTTCTTGACTAATTTTTGCAGCGACTCAACATGCGCTTGGAGTGCGAGACAAGATGGGATGTATTTGAGGAACAATAATGGTCAGTTTGAATTTAGAGATTATTGGGAAATGGTTGTATAATGAATGATAACTTATAATTATTCTGTACAAAAGTTGACGACAGTAGTCGGCAATCCATTTTTATGTCCTTACCATATTTAATTTCTTTTTTTTTTTTTTTTTTGTTATTTTTCCTTTTCCCTTTTTTAAAGGAGAAAAGAAGAAAACTTGACTGATTACAGCTCAATTTGAGTTTAGATTCAATCTCTCAATGTACTTGTAATTTAGCGGCCAGACGGAAAATTTTCGTCTCATATGAATGGCCCAAAATTTTCAATTTGCCTTAAGCATGTTGTTAAGTTTAATCTTGGGAAATTGCAATGGGTAGTAAAAAATATTAAGATATTTGTAAATCTAACCATGGTTTTTGAAATTTGCGAATATAGCAAAAAAATTTTAATCTAATTTCTGTTTTTTTTTTATTATTCCAATTTTACCTTTTGTTGGTGTATCAACTGATATATCAGATAGTATATCACTAGTATATCATATATACTTTATATTTGTTAACTGATATACTTAAAATTTTGATATACTTGAAATTAGTCTAACTCATAAGAAAATTTCAAAAAGTATCAATTCATGTCTTTTGATATATTCAAAACACTACTAAAATGATACACTCATATTTTACCTCAAATGAAATTTGATTGATGTATGATACATTGCTAATATATTCAAAATAACAATAATCTATCTAATATATTAATGATATAACTGATATAACCTTTGATATACTTGATACATTTGATATGAATGTTGATACACCAAAATGATTTATCTTCTTTTATCGTGTTTTTTTAATTAAACTATGTCGTGTTATTTACATATTTTAAATAAAATGTCTGTCTTTTATAACCTAAATATTTATTTTCCATACATATTATGAATGTATATATCATAATTCGTTGCTTTCATTCAAAATTCATTTCAAGTATTTGACAACATGTGGAGGTGGGGGGAATTCGACCCACGGACCTGCTGGTTATTAGTACACGACTTATGCCAGTTGAGCTATACTCATCTTGGCAAATTCATTTCAAGATATATCAGTAGTATATTAGTAATATAACAATGTTATAATTGTTGGTGTATCATGAAGGTCATGGAATGCAACATTATTTATAAGTATATCAATAAGATGCATTTTCAAGTATATCATTAGTATATGATCAGTACTCACTAAAAATTCAATTTCAAGTATATCATTAATGACTCAATAGTATATCATTAAGATGATATATAATATATCAATGATATATTTGCCAACATGAGCATAACTCAATTGACATAAGACATGTACATTTGATCAAGAGGTTAGATGTTTGAATCTCCCTCTATAGTACATATTGTCCAAAAAAAATTAATATACCTAATTATTCATTAATGAGTTATATAAAAAATATTCAAACTAATGAAAAACTTGTGTGTATACATCATGAATAAAGTATATTATATTCACGAAATATACATCTAATATACTATACATTTAGTAGATCAATAGATTAATATACAAAATTTAAAGTAGATCGGTTGACTGATATACCAAACTTAAAGTGGATCGGTTGACTAATATATCAAATATATCAAACACACTAAATAAATGAATGATGTACCTGATATACAGTATATCAATAACACTATTGATATACTTCTTAAACTTCCGTGTTTTTAAGGGGTTTTTTCGACCTTTCAACTTTAATGTTTGGGCTAAACCATGTCTTTTTGCTATATTTACAACATATAAAAACTAAAGACACGACTGCAAACTCTCTTTTATTTTTTCCTAATGTTGCAATTCGCCCTTTAATCTTTTTACAAGCTTGATTTGTGGTTGGGTTCTAAAACTTTCATAGTTGGATGTGAGCATTTTCTTGGGGTAAATTAGAATAAAAATAGGTTTTGAAATAAAATTTGAGAAATCAGAGTGTTTTGAAAAAATTTGGCGAAAGTGAGTTGATTTTTGTCGTTATTGAAGATGAAGTCCCGAAAGAAAGAGTTCTCGGCGGAGCCTTGTTGGAACCATCAACAAATCCAAACAACTTGTGCACTCGCAACATCGAGAAAAATTGAAATTTCCATAAAACATAGTTGGAGGAATCCAGGCGAATTGAGATCAAATTGCAAATGTTCGTCAAAAGAAAAATCCAAGAGTGCAAATCCTTGAGAGAAGGAGAAGAAGTGGAAGACATAATCGAAACAGAGAAGAAAAAGATCGAAGAAAAATTGGCGGGACGCGTGGATCAGAGATGACGCGAGTCTTGATGCACTGCTACCATGAAATCTTTCACCAATTTGTGAAAGAGTTATTCTGAATTATTAAGAATACAATACAAGTGGGTATTTATAGTAACCCACAACATACCGAATACAACCAAAAGCAGATAATTAAATAAACCCAAGTATATACATAACAATATCAGTCATTATTGAAAACACATAAACCAACTTGAATCCACCACAGATTCTATCCAACTGGCAAAGAGAGCTTGAATCTGTGGCTTCAAACCATGGATTTAGTTTTTTTTTTTTTTTTTTAATTTAATTTTCAACTTTTTACAAATGATTATGATTTTTTTCAATTTTCTTCTTTTATATATATATATATATATTTAATTTATATCTTTTTAACTTAATGATAATAAAATGATTGTATTGTCATTATTAATAGAAAAAAATACAATCATTTTATTATCATTATTAAAAAGATATAAATTGAAAAATTAAAATATATATATATGCTCATCATGGAAAAAAAGCATGAATTGAAGGAAAAAAAATCATTTGCAGAAAGTTGAAAATTAAAATAAATAAATAAAACTGAATTTGTGGCTAGATTCAAGCTCTCTTGGTTGATTGGTCAAATTGACCAATCAGTTGGGTAGAATCCGTGGCTTTAAGCCACACATTCAAGTTGATTTCTGTGTCTTTCAACACACAGAAACCAATAACAACAAAAAATCAATTCGTTTTTGCCAATGTTTTTCAAAACACTCTAATTTCTCAAATATTTTTTAAAACCTATTTTTATTTTAATTTAACTCATTTTCTTGGCTTCATATATTTGAGCATTTTTCGGTTTCATATCTCAGTATCTGATCTTTTTTAGCTTCATAGTCGAGATGATATCAATTTCAAGACTACTTGAATACAAAAGTGATCAATTTAAGGGTGCAACTGATGCAAATTTTGCAAATAGACTAATAAAGTGAGACATATAATACTTTCTCCTTTTGAAGTTTTTATATAAATCATGCAATCTAGTCAGATTTTGCTCAATGATCCACTTCTCTACTATTTGTTTGTCGTGCCATAAAAATAAAATTCCAATAGCATGCTATATCATCATTTAGTTCCTTGTGTTCATTACACCACTATTTTTTTTTTCTGTTTTTGCTAATTTTAGTTTGTAAAATGAAAAAATATATATATATCAATTTTAAGATTGTTTTAGAACCCCTTCATCTCTCTTTCCTTCACACGTAGAAAAAATTATTAGGTGTTCCTAATGCAATGAGGTCTTCCTTTAAAACCGTCGAAGGTAAATCTTCAAATGTGTCTGTCCCTAATAACCATTGAATACAAAATCGAGGTTCTTTTTCTATTCATGTCTCTTACATCTAACAGTGGAACACTAACGATCTCATTGTCTCTCCTTCTCTCACATCTCCCTCATCCCCACGCTGTATCTACCGCCGCTAAGTGACGCCCAACCATCGCCACCATGCCCTGCTCTTACACTGGGAGTGCTGCTCATGCGCACAGAGCCGCTGCTATTGCCACCGCACATTGTGGTGGTCTAAGCTTTACTGGAGCTGATGTTTGGCGATCAGAGCAACCTTTTCTTACCAATCCCAGTCCGTGTCTTCAGCGATGGCGTGAGGTGACCAACGTTTCTAGCTTACATGGTTACCGATTTTCATGTTTTGAGGGTGACCCACGAATTTTCGGACCTCGATTTAAGACATCCATAACGCTTGGATCTTAGATCTACGAAATTGATCATTTTCGATCCCTGTCCTTAAAGAAATTCGACCTATGGTGAGTTTCCCGATTTTAAATCAATCCCTTTAACTTTGAGACTTTTATGTTTTGTATTGGGTTGTGTTGATATGTCTTGAATCTGTTACGAAGTGCTCCGAATGACCAAGTACGTGTATAGAGATCAGATATGTTATTTCTGTTTTGGGCTTTTATTTTGGGCCTATTCTCTTAGGGTTAAAAATGGTATCATATATAAATCCTTCTAACCTAATCTACTCTAATCTCTGTAATCTGCATATGTTTTTCTCCTCACTAATAAGATCATTCTCTCCCTCTGTCCATGGATGTAGCTAACACACCGTTAGTGAACCACATAAATTCTGTGTTGTTTCTTCTTCCTTTCATTCTTGTTGTGTTGATTTACGAATACTGTCATAATAGGCCGATATCCAATAGATTGGATTGAGTCTTGGAGCAACATTTGCAAGTGTTGCTTAGATGACTCTTCTAATTGTTTTGGATAAAATTTACAGCATCGGATGTCGACCTTACCAAGGATTTGACTGAAAAGAAACTGATTTACTCTACTTAGGACCCGCTCAAAGTAAGTGGCTCTCCTATCAAAATGTTGGAAAGTTGTTCGGTTGTAATAGTTGAAAAATTGTTTAATGTTTAACATATTCTTAATGTATTGAATGTATCAGTTGTGAAATTGTTTGATGCTTGATCTGTTCTTAGCATGTTGAATGTTGAATATGGTAGGGAGGGAATTGATAATTGTTGAGTGTTGTAAGCTGAGTAACTGATATGCTGCTTGTGATGAAAATTGCTATGGGACATCATCCTAATACTAGTGAAGGGACCTCATGCATTCATGTTATTCATTTGATTTAATGTTGGAAAACGTGGCAATATGGTCAAGAGAAAATGTTTTAGCAATGTTTTCCAAAACTAGACAATATGGTCAAGAGAAAATGTTACAATAGTGTTTCAAAACTTGGCGATATAGTTGATAGCGCGCATAGCGAGCTATTTTTAATTCCCCGATTAATTTTAGTTAGTCTTTGAGTATTATTTGACCAAATTATGCACTTTAATGTTTATTTCGTAGGAAATTGAGTTTTAAAGATAAATTAGAGAAATTGGAGTTCAATTTGGGAGTTTTTAGACCTAAAATCGATTAGAGACATTCAATGGGAGCTGAAGCAAGACCAAGGAGCGAGAATCACTTAAGAACGTGTGGAGATCGTGACGGGGACAAAGGCGGTTTTTGGTGGAATTGAGTTTTTCCTTATCTTTTCCTTATCTCTAGTTAGTTTTTATAGTTTTTTCATGTTTAGCTTATATCGTAACGCAATGTATGAGTAGCTAGACGTGTTTCTTAGGGATTGATGTAGTCTTTTAAGATTATGGATTGATTATTGAGATGTTTTGTGCTTTTATTCTATTTATGCAATTATGTTTGAATGTTTTCAATTAATTGGCCACTAGTTGAATGATTTAGTGTTGAATCTTGGTCGGGAGAGAGGATTTAGTTTAGACTTTACTAATTGTATGACTAAGGTAGAATTCTAAGATCGGGAGATATTGAATAACTTTAGAAGTTGTTAAAAGAACTAAACTCAAAGCCTTGCATGTTAATGAACTTATATAGGGATATCAAGTTTATTGTATGCATGACAATCAATTATGCTCGGGAGATATATTTGTGATTTAAGGTTCTAAGACTTATAAAATAATTGCACGTTAAAAATTCATTCCCTTTAATTAATCCTAATCTAAATTGATGAAATACAATCCCTAAAAATTCTTGCAATTGAGTTTCCATCTTTTAATTTGCATTACCTTTTGATTCAATATTTCATTCCTTTTTTATCTCTAAATAAAATTGGGCGAATGTATTCACGGTAATTAGTTTAACCTAGAAAGCCAATCCAGAGGACGACATTCGATTTTCATATCGATCACTATATTATTACTTAACTCGTACGCTTGCGATAGGAAAATTCCACATCAATAGTCATGATGACAGATGAAGATGGGGTCACATTAATAAAAATTTCATAGCATACGATCACGTTTGATGTTATGAGCAAGATGAAGAGTTTTAAAAAGAAAAAGCTTATGTCCCGCCAGTTAAGTTTCATGATGTATATTACATGTGTGCTTGCATGACCAACTCAAGTAGAGGGGTTACACCCAAGGTTTAAAATGTCGATGTCGATGGAAATGTCGAGGTCCAAATTTATGGAAATGTCGATGTCGATGGAAATGTCGAGAGACATTTCGGGAAAATTTACGGAAATCGTGGAAATTGATGGAAATTGTTTGAATTAGTCAATGAAACTTTAATTGTGGCTTAATTAAACTATCATGGACCATTTTTTATAATCATATCTAAAAAGTAAGATAATATTTAGATGGAATTGTCGATTCAAATGTCGATATGTGCAAGAATTTTGAAAAAAAAAGATTGATGAAAATTGTTTGAATTATTAAGTGCAAATTTAATTATAGTTTAATTATATTACAATTAATCATTTTTAACCATCTATTCAAGTTACATATAACATGCATATTGAAATTTCTATAACAATGTTGATACCAATAAAAATTTTGAAAAAATTATGACAATCAATAGAAATTGTTTGAATTATTAATTGAATGAAATTTTAATTATAATGACTTAATTAAACTATAATTAATTGATATTTAACATCTATAATTATATTTGAATGGACGACTAAACATTAAACTTAGATCAATGGGATAATTTTAAACAAATATTATAAAGATACACATCAATAAAATAAAATGTAAAATACTATATTACTAATAGTAATATATATCATTTTATGTATTAAAAAGTTGAAATAATTAAAATAGGTGTAATGGTAAAAAAATCTATAAATAAAAAAGTAAATAAAAAAAAAAAAGAAAAAGAAAAAAAGAAAAAAAAAACGAAAAATGTATGCTAAAAAACACAAAGTTAAAAAAAACTAAAATTGAAAATGTAAAAAAAAAAAAAAAACTAAAGTTAGTGGTGTTAAAATTGTTAAAAAAAAAAAAAAAAAAAAAAAATGAAAGGACCTGCCGGGTGGCTGCACAGGGAGGCGCATCAATCAATTGACGCGCCTCCTGATGGTGAATTAGCACATTTATTAAAAAAAAATTAAAGGAAATTTCATGAAAATCTCGAAATTTCGAGATTTCCCGAAATTTCGTCGAAAAGGGGGGAAAACGAAATTTTCCCCCCCTCGAAATGTCATACGGTCGACATACCGAAATTTCGGTCGACCGAAATTTAATACATTGGTTACACCCTTTGTTTAAAATATTTTTAGATACATGCAAGAACGTGCTAGGTGAGTGACGACAATACTTTCTAGTTGTGTCATGGTGGACCATGTCAGTATTTCTTCTAGATATAGTTTGTCTTTTTTGGCTTTTCTAAGAAAATTTCAAATTAATAGCATGCATGTAGTAATGTCCTAGTTTAAAGTTCAAAACTAAGGGTCGTTACAATACCAGTCCGAATCCAAATTTAAAGTACAAGAATATAATTGAGATATAGTAAAATTGATATTCAATACCCAAGCATCAAATGTAGGAGCTAAAATTATAATTTAACAAAAAAAAGTTATTAACTAACAAATTCAAACACCATTTTGAAAATATAGTATATCCAAATACATATTATATTCTCAAACAACAAATAATTAACAATAATTAACCATTACTTCTTCGACTCATAGACCAGTATAAAGGGGGAAAAAACTCCAAACACCACCTAACAGGTTTTTTTGTACAGATGACCAAAGTTTTTGGATAAAATATGATATATGACCTACTTTATGAAAGTAAAGTTATATAACCTTTTGCTTGCATAAGCATCTTACTAAAATTAACATTTTACTCTCTATGAGAATACACACGTTTTTTTTAATCTTGCTCTGGCTCTCGAATCTCCCTCTCTCTCCAATATCTCATTCCTTTTCTCCCTTGTAAAAACAAAATCTTGCTTTCTCCACTACAAGAAATCTAACTATTTTCGAAGGTCACAACCTTCGAAAAAGTATTAAACAAACCTTCGATAAATCTTTTTTCGAAGGTTATCCAAACCTTCAAAAAGTGTCGAAATAGATCCCGTCGAAAAAGCTTTTTTCGAAGGTACATTAACCTTCAAATTTTATTATTATTTTTCAAAGGTCACATTCCTTCGATAATTTTCAAATTACTTATCACTAATTCTTTATTGTCAAACTACCTTTTTCAAAGGTTTTCATTATTTTTTGAAGGTTTTATAAGGTTATTTTCAACGATTTTAAAGCCTTTGAAAATAGTTTTTTATCAACATTTGTAAATCCTTCGAAAAAGCTCTGCAAAAATCTTTAGCATTTGAATACAATAACATAAAAACCAAACTAAACCAAATATTAGGTAAATGGGCCAAAAAGAATAATGATAACACAAATATTTGGGAAAAAATTATATATACCAAATGATAAACTGATACACAATCCCATTTGGATTACATTAAAAGCTATTGTAAAAGGTAACACAATAATTTCAACCCTTTCTGTTGAAGCACTATCAAAGCCAAAACTATCTCCAACATTTGTAGAAAATAAATCTCAAGGTGTTGACCACAATTCTTTTTGTAACTATCTAGGTAACCATGCAAATTCCTAACTACGAGGGTGGGTATTAACCGTTGTTCTTGAATAATATGATCCTCTTGCAAACATGTCCAACGACCTAGTTTCTTCTTCATTTTCATACACATAAGGCTCTCGAGGACTGAAAAACAACAAAGTTGTGTTAATGCTTTTCTATATGCTATACATAAACATGTTCTAATAGTTCATAAAATAAAGAGAACAAAATGCAGAGCAAAGGTAAACCTTGAGACAAAGGCAAGGCAAAGTCAAATAAACAAACTGTCTAATGGCCACCACATTTGCAAATACTTGCAAAGCATGATGAAAGAAATTCAGCAGTTCAATTAAACTCATCAATAATCCATTTCATTCCTTACATTGTAGTTCCAAGCAATGACCTTCTAAAAGGGAATTTGGTTAGAAAATAGAGTGAAGTTTGAATTTGATTTTAAGTTCATAATATTTGATTAAGTTTGGTCAAGTTCATGATTTATTTATTAGTTTGGTTAGAAAATCAAGCAATGACCTTCTAAACAAATTCCTCGCTGGGTAGAGCTTATTTTCATTTTCAAAAGGACAAAATTCATATCTGCTACAGACCCACATATGCAGAGGTGGCTTTATGCAAATTTGAATCCCATACATGTTTTGTACCAATTTCCAAGGTTCTTTTGTTTTCCACTTATTGCTCATGCATCTTGATAGCAAAACCCAACATGAGAAACCAACGAGAGTTACCTGACTGCCAAAGAAGTTTCTGTGAACAGTACAATCTAGGCCTCCAACAAATTCCTGTCCTCTGGTTTTCTGTCATGAAAATAAATGTATCCATATCAAGTTTAGAACACATTTAAACCATTTTATTGGTGTTTTGGAGGTAGGGTTTGTGAAAGAAAACATTCGAAGTTGAGATGTTGAGAGAAAGCGGAAGGAAATCTACCAGTAGCTTCATTTGCCAAAAGAATAACCCTGCATACAGGTGCCCCAGACAGGCAGACAGGCTTCCCATTCTAACGAACTCTCGCAAAGTAGGAAACTGCAAATATACAAAAATACGACAATATAAATACAACACTCGTTTCTAATTCTAAGTATTATCTAATATGAGCTCATCCAAACTAACACAGACAATTATTTCATACATTTGGTATGTTGGTATGTATAATTCGAGATAATAGCATTAGCAAGATTTCTTTTTATTACACGATTGAATGCAATATCTTTAAACCTTTTTGTGCTTACTCATGCGTTCACTTTTATGTAATTATAGATTATAGACAAGTAGACATGTACGCCTATTGAAGATTGCAAAATCTCATCGCGTGTTCGAACAAAATTTTGGCCAAACCAAAGAAACTCTTTAAAGACAATTACAGATGCAACATTCATTTAGAGGAAAGAGGAACAAACCAAATTATGGAGCTCCACAAGTTTGGCCATGGTGGTGCTTTCCCCGCTAGGAATAATTAAACACGCTACATTAAGAAGTTGCTCGGGCTTCCATATCTCTACGCTCTTCACTCCGAGTCTTCTCAAAGCTACGCGTCACAATCAATTAAGGGCGAAAACTCGTTAACAGTATATGAAAATGCTCTGTTGTATTTTGATAATTATTTGGTATTATTCAGTTGTATTAGTTATTTCAGTAGCTTCATGCTCTGTGCATTTTCTCCCCAAGTCATCTGTATAAATACTCTTTAAATCAATAATACAGTGTGAGGAGAATTTGTTCATTTCTAGAAATCTCTACTCGTCACAATAAAACAAAAAAAATGTATTCATCCATAGAAACGCCAACCACGAAATGAGCTAGCGATAGAGAAGAAGAAGAAAAAAAGATACCTGTGATGTGCTCATTAAAAGATATCTGTTTAGGCCTTCTCCGCTAAATCGCCAGTGAAACGACCAACGCCGACTCCATGTTCCAGCATCGATTTTCCTTCGCACAGCGGAAGCAGAGAAAGCACCTGCAGTAATTATATTGAAAAATCAAAAGGAAATTCCAAATTTCTCGAATCAAATCGAAATTATCTCCCCCATTAAGTCGCAATCGCATCGAAACGACTGTTAAATTCGAGCGAATGAAATTGAAGTTAAACTGTTCGATTATGTTACTTACTAAAGGCCTTTCTTCTTTGTCGAGATCGGAGGCGTTCGAATCGAGCAGCATGGCCTCCACCGTCAGTCCGACGAATGCTCCGTCCAGTACTTCTTTTGAATCAATCGCTCTCAGCTTGCCAAAGAAAATTACAATTAATTTCACTCAATCACCATTAATCTCGGCCTTCCACTTGAGCAAGAGAATCTCGCCGTGATTGGAGCCGAATTCTTCACCAAACGATTGAGAAAAATAGTAGGCATCTCGTGTAGATTAGTCTGGTTGTTGAAGTTCACGCCAAGCCCTAGATCCCTCTCCAATGGATGAAATAACAATTAAACGATAGATATATATCTTTTTAACCTTTTCAAAGATTAATGAGAAGTATTATTTTTCTTTTTAAAAAAAAACAAAACAAAATCTTTTTAACCTTTTTCAAAGGTTTTCCAACCTTCGGTAAAGGGTAATAACTTTCAAAGGTTTTTAATATCTTTGATTAATATATATCATTTTCCAAAGGTTTTCAGTAACCTTCGATAATTTTTTTAAATGTTTTTCTTTTTTATTTTCATAAAAGATAAAATATATTGTTTTTAATAACTTAAGATAAAATGTAAATATTTTTCAAAAGTTTTTTAAATACTTTTGACAAAGGATAATCATTTTTTTGAATTTTTTTTTATTACTTTGATAGAAGATCAAATATTTTTCAAAGGTATTTGATAACCTTCGATAAAAAAATATACATTTTTCAAAGGTTACTAATATTCTTTGATAAATATTATATCTCTTTCAAACGTTTTTCAAATACCTTTGATTAAGGATAATATAATTTATATATTTTTCAAATGTTTTTAAGAACCTTCGATAAAAGGTAGATATTTATCAAAGGTTTTTTAAATGCCTTCGATAAAGGATAATATAATTTTCAAAGGTTTTTAATGTTTTTTTGATAAATATTATATCTTTTTCAAAGATTTTTAAAAACCTAGATATTTATCAAAGGTTTTTTAAATACCTTCGATAAAGGATAATATAATTTTCAAAGGTTTTTAATGTCCTTTGAAAAATATTATATCTTTTTCGAAGGTTTTTAAGAACCTTCCATAAAAGGTAGATATTTATCAAAGGTTTTTTAAATATCTTCGATAAAGGATAATATAATTTTCAAAGGTTTTTAATGTCCTTTGAAAAATATTATATCTTTTTCAAAGGTTTTTAATAATCTCTGATAAATGGTAGATATTTATCAAAGGTTTTTTAAAATCCTTCGATAAAGGATAATATAATTTTCAAAGGTTTGTAATGTCCTTTGTATTATATCTTCTCCAAAGGTTTTTAATAACTTTCGATAAAAGTTGATATTTTTCAAAGGTTATTTAAATACCTTTGATAAATGCATATTTTTTTCAAAGGTTTTTTATAACCTTCGATAAAACATGGTCGAAATAGGCCAACTTTTTTGTAGTGCTCCCTCATCTCTTAATCTCTCGCTTCAGCTCTCCAATCTCATTCTCTCTCCAATCTCTCGCTCCATCCTCTTGCTCAAGATTAATAGGAGGAGGGAGAGAGAAAAGATAGCGAGAAAAATATTAAGATTGAATGTGAGAGAAACAAGATTAGCCAGGGAGAAAAGATAAAGAGAGAGAAACAAGATTAGTAAGAGAGAAGAGAGAGAGGACCAGCAGGAGAGAGAAAACAGCAAGAGAGAAACAAGATGAGAGAAAAGATAGCGAGAGAAAAAAAATTGTTTTTTCAGATAGAGTATAAAATAGTTATTTTATTAGGATGCTGATGCAAGCAAAATGACATGTAACCTTAAATTGAAAGGGCATGACATATCTCATTTGGGTCTCTTTTAATGGGTTAGCAGTACAAATTTCTCCACCCAACATGCTCTTTAGAAATAACTTGCAATAACCAACACAAAAAAAAAAAAAACCCTAATAGACTAAACACTTTAACAATTCTCCAACCATTACAAAAAAAAAAAAAAAAAAAAAAAAAAAAAAAAAAAAAAAAAAAAAAAAGATAAATCTCCAACAACCTCATATTCTCTGAAATACCAAATTTTAAACCCAAAGCTTCCTCCATTTGAACAACCCTCACAAAAAAAATGAGCATACATCTTAAATTACCATACACCAATTATCTTGCATACTAACAATTGCACCACACCAATGTTATAAAGTGATCAGCAGATCGATTATATATTTGGAATCAAACACTCAAACCACGAAAAGTGTTAAAAGAAGAAGAGTAAGAAGAACAACACAGTACTATAGTTCGACTAAGATTAAATCTATACCCGGTGTTGAAGAGCCAACAAGCTCAGTTACATGAATTCACACACAGATCTCACACTTTCTGTTTTTTTCTTTTTTTTGCACTCTTCGCTCATCTCATAGAATACAGAATGGAAGAGGCTAAAGTTGTGAAAACACATCTAGCACAACATTTTAAACTGTTCTCAGCTAATTCTCCTAAGAATGACAAAGATGAACATCAGAATTATATGGCCAACATACCATATTCCGGAAGCTTGATGTACCTAATGATCTCTACTAGATCTGACTTAGCATATGTTGCAAGTTTAGTAAGCAAATATATGGCAAATCCAAGAAAAAGGCACTAGGAAGCTACAAAATGGATACTATGGTATCTTAAAAGTTCACAAGATGCTAACTGATTTATAAACACAGTGAAAACGACTTAAATGAGCTTTATGGCTATGTAGATTTAGATAAAAGAATGTCTCTATCCATATATGTTTTTCCATTTGGAAAAAATCTCCTAAGCTAGAAAGCCTCATTACAATCAGTAGTTTCCCTATCTTCTACTGGAGTAGAGTTTGTTTCCCTATCAAAAGCTATTAAAGAAGGAATGTGGCTAGCGGGCTTGTTAAAAGGGTATGGAATTGTTCAAAAAACAATAAAAACATAGTGTCTGACAATCAAAGTATGATTCATCTTTCAAAAAATCAACAAATCCACAGTAGAATAAAGCACATTGATATAAGATATCATTTTGTAAGAGAACAAATAGAAAATGGTTCAATAGAAGTGTTCAAAGTACATACCTCTGAGAATGCAGTAGACATGTTGACAAAATCTTGTAGCACGATTGAAGCTTGAACACTGCCTACAACGGGTAAGGCTCGATTTACCTGGAAAAGGATGAAGCAACAGTCAATTGGAGCAGTAGATATTTTGCCCTGATTAATTTTCAAATGTGGAGAATTGAAGAGAATCGTTGACTCTAAATAGTTGAAACAAATCAATGAAAATTAGTTAGCTTTGTAACTCTCTTGTAAGAGAATGAAAGGAAAAAAAAAAACAGAGTGATTGTGAGACTTATCTGTGAGATTGTAAAAGGATTCTCTATTCTTTCTTTGAGTAATAAAAGATGTTGCTCCTTCTACAGTGGATGTAGTCATGAAGACTGAACCACTATAAACATTTGTCTCTGTTATAGGTAATTCTGGACCATTCCGAAATTAAACGAGCAAATAAGAACAACACGACACAAAACCGAAGACACGACCAGGAAATGGACTTCAGAGGGGAAATAGGCCATAGGGTTGGGCCACGGCCGAAGGGATTGGGCCTTGACCCAACCCCACGCTCGCCCTCGGCCATAGGCCATGGCTAACCCACGGCCCGCTTGTGCCGGCCGAGTCTCCTCCCCTCCACTCGGTCCCTGAAGTTCTTTGGCTGCCTCGGTTCAACCTAGTTCAGCCCGAATCGTCTTTCCACGCCTAAAAACCCTACTATGCTAACCCAGGTATAAATACCCTTTTTCACGTCTGGAGAAGAGTTCGAAACCTTAATTCTTGTCACTCTTAACTTTCTATTTGGCTGACTTAAGCATCGGAGTAGATCTGGCAAGCACCATACCGGTGTGCAGTTTTTTTGGTTTTGTAGACCACGTCTTCCCCAACTTCTACAAATTCACTGTTGGTGTCACGTGAAGGTCAAGTGAGTCTTCTGTCTGGAAGGGAGCCAATCGTTAAAAAGCTGAGGACGAGGCAATCGACAAGCAAAATGTCCTCGGTAGGAGGGGAGCCAATCGTTAAAGAGCCGAGACCGAGGCCAGCGAATACTAATCGAAGAGATACTTGTGCAATGAAGACCCTGAGGTATGATAACATTGAAGGATTGGAATTCCGTAATTCTGTAAAGCAGAAGCGTGATTGGGATTGATTCGTAATTAATTTTATTTAATCTAAAATACCAATACATGTGTTTGCCTCTTTTGTGACTGCGAGGTTCTTTAGAGTTTGCCACTACACCAGTATTATCACAGTAAAGGGTGATTGTCAAGTTCATATTTGGAACAACTTCCAAATCCATCAAGAATTTTTGTAGCCATACAACCTCCTTAGCTACTTCACAAGCAGCGACATATTCGGCCTCCATGGTGGAGTCTGCAATGCATCCTTGCTTGATGCTACGCCAGACTACAACTCCCCCGTTGAGGGTAAATATGACCCTGATGTGGATTTCCTAAAATCCTTATCAGTCTGAAAGTCAGAGTCTGTGAATCCTGTAAGGATCAAATCCTTAGAGCCATACACAAGCTGATAGTCCCTCGTTCTCCAAAGATACTTGAGGATGTTTTTAACTGCAGTCCAGTGGTCTAACCCTGGATTGGACTGGTACCTGCTGACTATCCCAACTGCATAGCAAATGTCAAGCCTAGTATACAACATGGCATACATAAGACTGCCCACAACTGAAGCATAAGGGATCCGTCTCATATCCTCAATTTCTTGAGGTGTCTTAGGACACTGTTCCTTAGACAAATGAACTCCATGCCTGAAGGGTAGTAAACCCCTCTTGGAATTCTGCATCTTATATCTAGACAACATCTTTTCTATATATGATGCTTGAGACAGGGTTAACGTCCTGTTCTTACGATTCCTGATAATTTGAATCCCTAGAACATACTGAGATTCAGCCAAATCTTTCATTTGGAACTCAGTCGATAGCCATTTTTTAATGTCAACTAGATATTCTACATTATTCCCAATGAGAAGAATATCATCTACATACAACACCAGAAAAACTACTGAACTGCTTTTGTAAACACAGGGTTCATCAACGTTCTGGTCAAAGCCATAAGATTTGACAGCAGTGTCAAACCTTATATTCCAAGATCTAGAAGCTTGCTTCAACCCATAAATGGATCGTCTGAGCTTGCAAACTTTTTGCTCCTGATCTTGAGCAATGAACCCCTTTGGTTGAGACGTAAAGATGTTCTCATCAAGATTTCCATTCAGAAAGGCAGACTTGACGTCCATTTGCCAAATCTCATAATCATAAAACGTGGCAATGGACAAGAGAATCCTTATCGACTTTAACATGGCAACTGGGGAGAAGATTTCCTCATAGTCCACCCCCTCCTTTTGATTGAAGTACATAGACTCCATCTCTAGATCCATAGCTTTGACCCACTGGTCATGGTCCATATCATTCATTGCCTGTCTAAAGGTCAATGGATCCTCAACTCCATCATCAGGTATGACAGCTGGATTTTCTGCTAAACCCAGATTATGTTCAGGTTGTGTAACAACCCTCCCACTACGTCGAGGCATTCTTAACTGTTGAGAAGGATGGGCTTGACTAGATGTACTGGGCTCATCAACAACTCTTGTTGAAGGTCCAGTGTGTGTACTAGACTCATCAACAACCCTTGTTGAAGGTCCAGCCTCATCAACAACTCTTGTTGATTCATTTGTAGCTTCACCAGAAAGTTCACTTAACACCATTTTATTGCGTGGCTTGTGTTCTCGAACGTGGTCTTCTTCTAAGAAAGTAGCATTTGTCGAAAAAAAATACTTTATTTTCTTGTGGATCGAAGAAGTATCCACCTCTTGTTTCTTTTGGGTAGCCTACGAGTAGACATAATTTTGAACGTGAATCCAATTTCTTTGAGTTTGCTACTAGCACATGTGCAAGGCAGCCCCAAATTTTGAAATGACGTAAACTAGCTTTACGCCCTCTCCAGAGCTCAAATGGTGTTTCAGAAACACTCTTTGAGGGATCTACATTCAAAATATAAACTGCAGTCTCTACTGCATAACCCCAAAAAGAACTAAGCAATTGAGCATAGCTCATCATAGATCGAACCATGTCTAACAAGGTTCTGTTTCTCCTTTCAGAACACCATTCTGTTGAGGTGTACCTGGTATTGAGAGTTGAGACGAGATTCCATGTTTTATCTAATAGTTCTGGAATTTTAAGTCCAAATACTCTCCACCTCGATCAAATCGAAGTGTTTTAATGGTCTTACCTAACAAGTTCTCAACTTCAGCCTGTACTCCTTGAACTTTTCAAGGACTTCAGACTTATGACTCATTAGGTATAAATAACCATACCTTGAATAATCATCTATGAAAGAGATGAAATATTCATACCCTCCTCGAGCTCTTACATTCATTGGACCACAAAGATCCGTATGTACGAGTATTAAGGGCTCCTTGGCACAATAACCTTTTGCAATAAAAGGTCATTTGGTCATCTTATCTTCGAGACATGACTCACACGGAGGTAAAGTACCATCTTCTAACTGGCTTAAAAGTCCGTTCTTAACCAATCTTCCAATCCTATTGAGATTTATGTGGCCAAGTCTCAAGTGCCAAAGATAGGTATTTTGAGAAACTTTCTGCCTTTTTGGTTGAGTCTCAGCTGTTTTAAACATTTCATTGTTCAAAATAGACCTAGACTCTATTGGTCTTAAAACATACAAATTGTTCTCCATTTTTGCAAAACAGATATCAGTACCCCTTTTAGTAATGAAAGCTTCATTCACAGATAAGGACACTAAATATCCTTGTTCTAGCAAACAAGAAATAGAAATCAAATTTCTTTTTATTTTGGGAACTATATATACATTATCTAATAACATATAGTGTTCTTATATAGTGTTCCCTGGAGAAGAACATTTTAATATCTCCCACTGCTTTAGCTGAAATGAGCTCCCCAATCCCAACTCTGAGAGTCATTTCCTCAGCATCCAACTGTTGTCAGGAGCTCATTCCCTCAAAGGAAGAGCATACGTGATGAGTGGCACTTGAATCAAGGATCCAGGCTGTATCATCATTTTCCACTATACACGTCTCAATGACCAATAAATCAAATTTATTTTCATTGAGATTTGCTAAGCAGTCTATGTCATATTCATCATGAACAATTTCAGATGAATTAGACATGTGGGCTTGAAGACCGTCCTCAATTAAGACCAACTCCACGCCATTAATGTTTAAGTTCATTTTCTTAGTTGTATTAGAAATACCAGTTTTGTAATTGGCGTTATTCGAGGCATACAAAGAACGTTTCATGCTGAGAACAAACAAATTAACTTAATAAGTGATGTTGCATTAACCCATTACACAAAATAATAGTGTTATTTTGATCCAATCAATTTAGCAAAAGTAATGATCGACCCATAGAGTAAACATTCATTTTGCAACGATACTTCAGAGGTTTAGAATAACAGCTATTGTAGGGCAGTTAGCTACTCCTCCTCTGAATTGAGACAATCTCAGCCAATCCCTATTCCCAGAATAACTCATATTCCAATAGTTCTTAGCTACCGTTTTTTTCGGTCAGGAACACATTAACAATTTCCCATAAGTGTGACCCTCCATTTTTCAGATCTCAGAGGTCGGCCTCAACAATTCTACCGTAGGGAAAGTCAAAGTTGGAAATGGACCTAAGAAACCCTATCCATTTCTGGAGCTTGGCGTTGTTCCGACTCCCATGATCAAGCCCTCCGTAGGGTGATCGCTCCCAGGGCGACTCACAGGCAGATCATGGGGATCTCACGGTGCAACCTAATGGAGGAGACTGTAGGACACGTTGACACGTGTCCTGCTGCTACTTACTATAAAATACTCCCTCATTCACCTTGGTATTGATCCATGCAAACACCATTCGTATGGGGTCACTCCCAGGGTGACTCGAGGCCTAGCATGGACCTCACGTTGTGAACTTTTTGAGGACGTGAGAGCAAAACTTGATTTATGAAAATCTTGTTTTGATATATTACCTCCCACTAAGTATTTTTATAATTATAGGGTCTATTACTTACGTAAATTCTGGCTAAATGAATCTATCTAAGTCTATGCCTTATATAACTCTTATATGGAGGTCTTTAATCTAATGTCCTAGGTGAATTAAACTCTTTTAATTAACCTAGCAACATTGCATGCTAACATAACTATGGTTAATTCAACTCAAGTTCTGGGTCAGTTCCCAGGTTGCAGGTGTTCCGTAAACCGTCATCTTAAGTACCTCCAGCCTTAGACAGAACTTCATCGGGAGAGTTCCCTTATAACCATAGTAATGTAAACTCTTTACTCTAAAGATCTAGGTGAATTAAACTCTTTAAAAAACCTAGTGACATTGCATGCTAACATTTAACTATGATTAATTCAACTCCGGTATTCCGGGTTAGTTCCCAGGTAGGAGTTGTTCCGTAAACCGTCATCTTAAGTACCCCCAGCCTTAGTCAGAACTTAACCGGTTGAGTTCCCTTATAATCATAGTAATGTTTTTCCTACTTAGTCAATTAAAACTATTTTTAATTCTAAGTAAGAATAATTCTAATCCTATTAGAAATATGATCTTAGGTCTAATTAATTTTAAACATTTTAAAATTAATCTAATTTTCCTAAGATCCTATGTTTGCATACAATTCTTTGTTATAGGTTAACAGATTCTAAGTTTTATAACACTTGATAAAATTTTAATGAATTAATCCTATAACTTGCTACTATGGTGACATAAATTAACAATCGAATTCTAATTAATTTATAACCATACAATAACATTTATGACATACATTAATATAACAATTATATTAAACTAAGGTAATGTCATGCTCAATGCATTTTAATTTTCATCCATTTAATATAACACTTTATATTAAACATCTATGAAAATAAAATTCATACATATTTCATACATTATAACATTTATAACAATAAATATGCATGAATATGCTTAACCTATGGTGGGATTTTAAGCTATATGACATCCATAAAGCAATTAAATAGCTAAGTAGACGGGTTTTTGGCATCCTAGGACAAAATACATAAGAAAAATTACAATAATTAATCTAAAATTGCTCTATGTAGCCGTGAACCGCCTCGATCTAGCCTAAACGCACGAACAGGCCCCAAATAGTACAAAACCGAGTCAAAACCCCCTCAGACCCGTCAAAATTGGCTAGAACCGGTCAAAAATTGATTGAACCAGTCAAAACCATGTGTGAACCGGTCAAAATTCCAAGGAATCAGTCAAACCCGCCCGAACCAGACAAATCTCGCCCGAAGCACTGAACCGAAGACCAAACTGCGCCAAAACCATGAACCGGAACGCGAGGAAAAATCTCCAAAATAAAATAATGCTCACAACATGTATCGAACTCTTAATCTCCAAATTCTAAAGACGATGTTTCAACAAACGCAGCCACGCACATTATTCACATCCTTTTCCCGCCTTTTATTTTATTTAATTTTTCTGCGGTGTGCGTTCGTCCGTTTTGCGAGTTTTTCCGTCAGCGTCGCGACGTTGGCTCTCGACTTTCCAGTTTTTAACGATTTTAAACCTCGTTTCTTCTCCAATTTGGCTCCAAATTGCACCAATTTCATCCAAATTGATGCAGAAATAAACGACACGGACATACAGACTCGACTGCAATTAAATTGCCCAAAACACTAAGCCCTTACATTGATCAAATCAACGAAAAATTATAAAATCTAATGCCAAAAACCCAAAACATCTACTAGCAAACCATTCATATATCCAATGCAAAATTAAATCCCACCATTAGCTAATGCAAATTTCAGAGAAACAAAATTAGATCTACGATCGGCTTTGATACCAACTGAAGGATTGAAATTTCGTAATTCCGTAAAGCGGAAGCGTGATTGGGACCGATTCGTAATTAATTTTGTTTAATCTAAAATACCAATACATTGGCAATAATCTTAGAACTATTCTAAATTTATATTAAGGCTAAGCATACAAAAATATTAGATCTAAATCTAATTTATATAGTAACAAATTACTTACTCTCATTGACGACTCAGATTAAGTTCACCAACTGCTTGTGAAATAATCATGAACTACTGCAAACACCACCACTATGACTACACCGGTATGACTCTGATACTTCTAGAGGTAGCAGCCCGGTGGGAGTCTAAAGGGAGCAAGGGAGTTCTATAAGAGTAGGAGAATGAATGGGATGCCTTTCACCCCACTCCAAGGGTCCTATTTATAGGAAAAAGACCAAGACCTTTTCCTTATAAGAAAAAGTCATGAATAAGATCTAATCAAATCTATTATCTTATTCATATTTAATTTAATAAATAATTAATTAATTCCATAATTAATTAATTACCCAATTAAATATTATATATTTAATCTTAGGGATTTTATTAAATTATTTATATTAATATGAATCCAATTCATATTAATTATTTGAACTCTTTTAAATATTTTCTCTCAAGAATTAATTCAAAATTATATTATAAAGTTTCATAAACTTTATATTATAATGTATCAATATACATTTTATGATTCCCCTAAATAAATTGAACACTTTCAATTTACAATTTATACTTAATTGCCTCAAGTCTCTTTACGAGCTACCAGTGGGACCTAATGGACCTACAGATCAGAAGCTCCAACAATACGAGACTAATTGGCTAAACTCATTAACCAAGTTAGTCAACATTCGTTAATTGTGGGTCACTCCACTAAAGACCCACAGCTGCACTCTCCTCACTGTAGAATATTTCTATGTCCACGGATATCGACCAATGTAATAAGTCAATCCTTCACGTGTGTTCGTAACACCAGCTGGGTCAAATTACCGTTTTACCCCTGGGTTACCTCTGGTTCCTTAAGTACCACTGATCCCTCTAATGAACAAGTTTTTAGGGTCCAACCACTAAACAGGAGTTTCTCTCGGGCCAAGAGAGGACGACGCGCCTTTGTTCAAGCCCTGGAATCAGCCCTTAAGGGAACACACATCTACTTACCCCAATAGGGGAAGGAGTGAATTTCATCTTGTACTGTTATGTTCCCAGCCCCCATTCGGTCTTGCCCTTGAAATGGTAGGATTATTGAGTCGGCGAACTGGCCACTCTCACCCATACAGATCTAAGGACAATCCCTCCTGAAAGGAGTTCATAACAGACTCAGGATTGAGATTGAGTTACCTAGGTCATCCTATTGAAATAGAAACTTAAACTAGTCAACGACGTTACATCTAGTGGTTACTATTTCGTGGTCTGGTCTTATGCAAACTCATTGCATAGGATACCCCCACCCGCATGTCTCCTACATGGATGCTTTGGATCATTGCATCTGTATCGAATACAAGGTGGGTCGTATCACATAGTGTCACCAGGATAAGGTACCCAGCCTTATCCCTATACTATAGACCTTTTAGGTTGTTACTTGGACACCGATCCCCGTATGTCCCCACATACTAGTCCAAGTTTCATTTAAACAACTTTGGATCTTAGTTTATTGGATTTAGGGTTTATTAATGCAACTCGATTATTCAATAACCAAAGTACTGAATCACTCAAATAACGCTTTATTGAGATTAATTAATTTGTTTCATTTACTATCTACTAGTTTTAGGGCTTAAAACCCTCATTTTTCTTTTGCAAAAACTAATGTATGAGTGTAGGGAGCTAAAATTTGAGCTAAAAGGGGATCGAGGTCGAGGCTGACCCTATCCTCTTCCCTCACTTTTCTTTTGTAGAAACTAATATTTTGATGTAGGAACTCAAGATTTTCAATAACATGGAGAGTGGTCGAGGTCGATCCTATGGTCTTATCACACGTGCCGCATAAATGGTTAAGTGAAAGAAGCACTTACACAGAGGGCTTTAGAACAGAGTAATGGAATGAAGAAATGAGAAGAGGACGTCCAAAAGAAAGGCACAAGGGTTCAGAATCCCGAGGCCGAGGTCGAGGCCGGTGTTGAGACTTGTCCAGCCGTTCATACAATCCCACACTTTTCTCATCTTTATCTTACCTAACCCCTATATAGGGAGCCTCCGTTTTGTCTACTTTTTTTTCCCTCTCTTACAGGATGACGAGAAACCAACGTATGAATCAGCACAAGGGGAAGATCATTACTCTTAAATCGGGTTTAAGGAGCTCAACCTATAGTAATAAGTCACACCTGAATCCCAATTCAAGAGTAGGGGCTTAATGTTATAGGTAATTCTGGACCATTCCATAATTCAAGGAGCAATGAGGACAACACGACATGAAACCGAAGACACGAACAAGAAATGGACCCCGAAGGGGAAATAGGTCATAGGGTTGTGTTGGGTTTTATGCCCTAAAACTCGTAGATAGTGAATGTAAACAAATTTTATACTTGTATTTAATAAAGTGTTATTTAGTTTCTGCAATAAAATGTTATTGTTAAATATTGCACTATTTGACCCAAATCTAATAAACTAAGATCCAAGGTTGTTTGTATGTAACTTGAACTAATATGTGGGGACATACGGGGATCGATATTCAAGTAACAACCTAAAAGGTCTATAGTACAAGGATAAGGCTGGGTACCTTATCCTGGTGACACTATGGATACGACCCGCTTTGTATTATGATACAAACGCAATGATCCAACGCGTACATGTAGTAGACATGCGAGTGGGGGTATCCTATGCAATGAGTTTTCATAAGACTGGACTGCGAAATAGTTAACCACTAACTGTAACACCGTTAGTTGGCTTGGTTTCTATTTCACTAGGATGACCTAGACAACTCAGTCTCAATCCTGAGTGGATTATGGACTCCTGTTCACGAGGGGTTGTCCTTTGATTTGTATGGGTGAGAGTGGCCAACACGCCGACTCAATAAGCCTACCATTTTGGGGACAATACCAAGTGGGGAGCTGGGAAAATAATCACACAAGATGGAACTCACTCATTCCCGACTCTAGGGTAAGTAGAGGTGTGTTCCCTTAAGTGGTGTCTCCGGGACTTGAACAATGGGCCCAACCCTCTCTATGGCACGAGAGGGACTTCTGTTTGTTGGTTGGACCTCAAACAGGTTGTTCATTAGAGGAGCACTTGGGACTTAAGGACAAAGATGTAAACCAGGGGTAAAATGGTAATTTGATCCAGCTAGGATACGAACACACGTGAAGGACTGACTTGTAGTATTGGTCGATATCCGTGGACACAGAAATATTCTGCAGTGAGAAGAGTGCAGTTGTGGGTCTTTAGTGGAGTGACCCACAGTTAACGAATGGAGACTAACTTGGTTAATGAGTTTAAGCCGATTAGTCTCGTATCGTTGGAGCTTCTGATCTGTAGGTCAATTAGGTCCCACTGGTAGCTCGTAAAGAGACTTGAAGCAATTAAATATAAATTGAAAATGTTCAATTTATCTGGGGAATCGAATAATGCATGTTGATGTATTATAATATAAAGTTTATGAAACTTTATAATATAATTTTTGAATTAATTTCAAAAATTAATTCTTGAGAGAAAATATTTGAAAGAGTTCAAATAAATTTTAATATGAATTGGATTCATATTAATTTTAATTTTAATAAAATCCCTAAGATTAAATATATGATATTTAATTGGGTAGTTAATTAATTATGGAATTAATTAATTATTTATTAAAATTAAATATTGTTCAGATAATAGATTTGAACTTATTAATAGACCTTTTCCTATTGGGAAAATGAGACCTGTTCCTATTAGGAAAAGGTCTTGGCCTTTACCTATATATAGGACCCCTGGGGTGGGGTGAAAGGCATCCCATTGTCTCTCCTTCTCTCAGAGATCTAGCCGATTGGTGATGTTCGCACAAGAGGGTTGCTGCGTTTTCAATCTTATTGGCAAGAAAAGGAGAATTGATCAAGGCTTTCTACAAAAGTAAGTTTTCTATGAAATCCTTGATCACTAGGATCAATCTAGTTGATCTTTTAGCATGTTTATAACCTATGTACAGCCCACTAAATATAGATTTATTGCTGAAATATTTTGCGAATTGTATTGGTATTTCAATTAGAATCTAAGACTCTGAGTAGGTCCTGTTGAATTCTTCCGCTGCGTGGGGCTCTTATCCCTTCAGATTGGGCCAAGGTCGAAGGGATTGGGCCTTGGCCCAACCCCACGCTCGCCCTCAGGCATAGGCCGAGGTCGAGGCCTGTGGTCGGCCTCGACCCAAGGCTGAGGCCGACCTAAGCAGGCCGAGTCTCCTCCCCTCCGCTCGGTCCCTGAAGTCCTTTGGCTGCCCCGGTTCAACCTAGTTCAACCCGAATCGTCTTTCCACGTCTAAAAACCTACTATGCTAACCCAGGTATAAATACCCTTCTTCATGTCTGGAGAAGATTTTGAAACCTTAATTCTTGTCACTTTTAACTTCCTATTTGGCTGACTTAAGCATCAGAGTAGGTGTGGCAAGCACCACACCTATGTGCAGTTTTTGCTGGTTTTGCAGGTCACGTCTTCTCCAGCTTCTACAAATTCATTGTTGGTGTCACGTGAAGGTTAGATGAGTCTTTTATTCGGAATTTGGCATCAACAGTCTCTGTATTGCTTCTTCTAATTTCCATCTCTTTTTCTCAAAAGGTTCTTTTTCTTCCATGGGAGTTTTCTTGTTGTTTTGCATTAGATTGAATTTCTGATTTTGATGATTCCTCAATTGCATGTACTTGGGGTGAGTGGGTATTGATACGTGGAGTAATATCTATCACAAAAATCAATAGCCGCGTGTTCTAAACCCAACAAATAGCTCCAATGTCGTGCTAATTATTTAGGCCTACACTAGTTAGTTTTCTTGTTAAATATGTGCTTAATTGGTTTATTTGTAGGTAATTGATGTTCGAGCCGTTTGGGAGTGTTCAAGATCAAAAAGGGGTGTTTTCGGAATATTAAAAGATCGATTTGGTCAACATTCTCAAAAGTTAATCGAAAGTTAAAGAGAGGCCTACAACAAGCTAAAGGACTACATCTAGAGCATCGAGACGCCATGCTCGATGCTACGGATCTGAGGCTAAGGGTTGAGATGATGTCATCATCATCGTCAAAACGACATGAACATGCAAATTGTGCATTTTTGTCTGTTGCATTGAAATACTACCGCCAACGTCTCGATGTTGTATGTGTGCGTGCCTATTTTCCGTCATCCATGTCCAAAGCGTCTTGACGCTCTTGCCTTGAGTATATATGTGTTCTTTTTTGAATTAGGTTGTAGATATGTCCGATTTTAGCTGAAATTTCTTTGTTCTCTCTCAAAGTTCTTGTATTTCCTTGTAATTTCTTAGTTTAGCTTAGTTTAAGATCAGTTAATCAAGCCTTGGGACTTGGATTAGGCTTGTTTATGGTCGTCTAAGCTTGGATCTCTATAATTGGAACATTGGTTGTAAGTATATTTAATTTCATGAGATTTTAGCTATTCTTTGCATAGTTTGTATGCTTGACTGTGATTTAGATTCCGAGTTGAATCCTAATTGCGATTGGTATAGTAACATGACGAACTATTCACAGTCAGTGTGATTAGCTTAACTATGCATGTAATGAAGATTCGTAATTGTCGTGATTACATGCCTAATTTGAGTAGAAAATCAGTCTAGTTATGCGGGCAGTTTGGCGTGTTATCCCAATATATCGTTGTTCTGCATGGCAGATCTAAGATCTAAATCAATGCTTAAAATTAATTTAGGTTTTTCTTAGTTAATAATGGGTATTCTAATCATCCACATGCTTAATGCTTTAATTGGTTAGTTAAATTGACCATTTAGTTAATCGGTTAATGGATTTAATCTCAATGCATTGGTCGGAATAATGAATTTGGGAATATTAGGGCTTGCTAGCTTTTTCAGTTTAATCGATTTGGCGTTCATGCATTAAATCAATCTCTAGATAATCAATGATCGTAATTAAATACGGTGCTTTCGATTGCAGTGATCTCCAAGGTAAGATTAATCTACTTTCTGCCATTTACTTTTCCACCATTATTTTTTTCCTGCAATTTATTTTTCCTCGCCTTTAATCCCTTGCATCCCAATCCACCCATTAGTTCGGTTGTCATAATAAACCTAATTAGGACAAATTAACTATCGCGGTCCCTGCATTCGGCCTTGGCCACTACTGATACAAGTTAGCTTTAAGAACCAGTGATTATAAATTTAACTTGATTTCAGGCCTTCGACAAGCTAGTTATCATGCATACTTTAGTTTGCCCACATCGGTAGTCCACTTCCTGATCGTTCACTTTATCATCGTGCCTCATCGATTGTCTCTTGTATCTCACAGTTACTCAATTAGACATGCAGTATGTTGTGAATGCACTAAGTCAATTTATGCAACATCCTCATTCAACTCATCTAAATTTCATCCATAGAGTGTACTTTGTTATCTTGAAGGTACTAGCATACGCTATTTTTCGGATCTAGTTCCATACCTCTCTTCAAATATGATGATTATGACCGGATGGTTGTCCCATTACTTGACACTCAACCACCATTTATTTCACCATGCTTGGTTCTAGTTGTATCTCTTGGAAATCAAAGAAACAACCAATTGTTTTTTTGTTCCTTTGCAAAAGTTGAATATCTTGCTCTTGCTTCACTCACATTTGAATTACAATGGCTTCACTCTCTCTCTCCTATCTAAACTTGGATTTCTCCCACTCAAACCGATTATTGTTCATTCTGATAATAAAGTTGTCATCCATATTGTTGAAAACCCTATGTTCTATGAGCGCACAAAACATATCGAAATTGATTATCATTTTTTTCGTAAGAAAATCATATCCGAACTTATTTCTCCATCATACTTGTGTGTTCCTCCAATCAACTAGCAAATCTTTATAGCAACATAAAAAAGTAACCTTCGTATTCACATTCAATTGTATTCACATCAAAAAGATTTCTACAAATCAGCTATAATATAACCTTGAGTTGTACATCCAAAAACTACAATATAACTTTCGAATTCTACATTCAAAAAATATTTCATATCAAAATTATCACATGATAACCTGATAATCAAAGCAACATAGAAAAACAACCTTCCTTTTAGATTTCTTTTTTCCTTTGTCCATCTAGATAAGATAAGGTATAGTGAGTATTTGAGATGCTAGGGATATAAATCAATTACTGGAGTTTATCAGTGATAAACACTGATTGATTCCAAAAATGCTCACAAGACATAATCAGAAAAGTAACACAAAAATGCTCACAAAAACAGAGAGAAAACAAAGAAACAAAACAAAATTTTCAATTATCGAAGCTGATAGACACTAATAGAAAAGAAAACAAATACTAAATAAGCAAAAAAGGATCACCTGGATTAATAAGCAAAAAACCACAGATTAAAAATGAACTAAGAAATGAAAAGCCGACAATGAAGTAGAACAGAGAAGCTAAGCTAAAAACAACGCCTCTCATAACCACAGATTCACAATGCTCACAAACACATTGCCTCTCATAACCATAGATTCACACTGCATTAATAAGCAAAAAAATGGGCAATAAATTAGAGTAAAAGAAACTAAGCAAACAATGCATTCATCAGCTCCAGTAACTCCAAAAAGAACGAAAAACTAACAAAAAAAAAACACCGCAAAAAGGTAGTAGCAAGGCGACAAAATACCTTAGGCATGTAATCAATATCAACAAGGAAAGGAGAAACGAAATTAGTAGAGTATGGCAAGAAACGAAATCAGTAGAGAGTATGACGAGAAACAAAATCAGTAGAGAAATCAGAAGAGAAAGGAAAGGAACGAAATCAGTAGCAGAGAATGGAGAAGAAAGCAAGAAGACGAACAAGAGATTAGGGATGATTTTTTGAAAAAAAAAATACTAAAACTGATTTCTCTGGACTGAAATGCGGAAATAATAAGATTAGGGCTTTTTGGATTTGATGGCCGTAAAAAACAAGGCCAAAAAATTTAGGTTGAATGTATGGCCTTTTTGGTCTTTTACAACAAATTGTGCTACATATGCAATTAGTTTGTAAACTTACTATATTTGCTATTAATTTGTCCAGATATGCTATATATGCAACTACCCCTATTTTTTAAGCTATATTTTTTTAACTTGGGGCAACTAAATAAATGACTATTTTTAATTGGGCATTTTGAAAAAGGGTCATATCATTTTTTTCATTTGAAGAATGGCCAATTGCTATTTTTAGTAGTTTTTTTTTACAACGAATTAGACGAAAATGCCCCTAATCGAAATCTAAATCCAGTGAACCGATAAATTCAAATACAACGTAAATCCAGTGAAATATAAATACAAATACAACGTAAATTTAGGAGAGAATCTAGGGTTTACCTTTAATTTAACGACCCGTTGAAAATCAATGAAATTCAAATTTAACAAATATGACAAATAAGATAACAAAAATCAACCAATTAACATGAATCAAGGGAGAGAGTTGTAGAATTTAAAAAAAAAAATTGTTAACTTTTACCTTAAAAATAGGGAGTGCACGAAAATGGTTGAATTGGTTAGTTTTGTGTGTATTTAAATTACTAAATTCATTACACACAGAACTCTATTTTCATTTCCAAACCCTTACTAGGTATTGTCTTGTTGGGTATTCAATAACCTAACTTCAAAGTGTATTCAGTAAACTTGCAAATAATTTCAATTATCTTGAAAAATGGGAAGAAATCATTACTCACAAATGTTACTAGTACAATAAAAATCATTCAAGTTTATAAAAAGAAAAAATTATGCAAATACAGTGTATTCAGTAAACAAATTATGCAAATACAGTGTATATAGTAAACTAACCTATTAGACAACGTGCAAATAATTCCACTATGGTAAACAACAAATCATCTAAAAAACGAGAAGAAATCATTACTCACTATTTCCCTTAAACCTAATTCGAAAATTGGGATTTAGTATTCACCTTGTTTTCTAAAAAAATTTTGAAACCCTTGCGTTTCTTTCGATTTTCCTCAGTTTGTGTGGCCTCTCTCATTCTCATCTTCTTCGAACCATTACAAACGAAATTTTTGAGAAACTTCCAATTTTTCTTTGGACACTTTTCTCCATTCTAATCTTCCTCAAAAAGCTTTGATTTGGAATCCAGTGAAGACTTTGAAAAAAATGAAAAATACTTTGTGTTGAAAAATAGGATACGATGAGGAAAATAATGATAGATAAATACAAAACACAGCATTTAACATACCTATGATGTTAGATCAATAACCCTTTTAATGGTGATGAGAACGATAGAGCAAAAAATCGATGGACGGCAAAAAAGTTGGGAAAAACGATGAAGATGATGATTAGATAATTAAAATCTAAGAATCTAATCGGAAATTAAAAATGAAAACCTAATTTCTATAATTTTTCACTTTTAATAAAGATAAAACTGAATTTGAATTTTGAGAGATAGGAGAGAAAAGATAGATATTGTAATTCCTTGATTTATAGGATAAACTATTTTGTTTTTTAAAAATTAAATCAAATAGCGGCTTTCTAAAAATAGGGTGTGAACGTGAAAGTTGACTCAAGGGTATAGTTAGAAAGAAGATTCTTTAAAAAACCGATTTACCCATATTTCAAAAAATCTGTTTGGCCATTTTTCGAAAATACAGTGTATATCTGGTCATTTATAAGGATTTGCCTTTAAAAAAAGATAATGGAAAGGATTAAAATCATTAGATTAAATTACAAGTTTAATCTTTGAATATTGAAGTTTGTGCAACTAGTGATTAAACTCCTGAAAATGTTTAATAGGCTTCAAAAGTTTTAATTTTTGTTGTCTAAAGGATTTCAAACATTCAATTTTGTATCTAATAAGTCTTTGACCTATTTTATATCTTTCAAAATGCATGCACGGACTTATTAGACGAAAAAAACAAAACAAAAGAAAAAAGTTATTTAAGATCTTACTAGACACAAAATTAAAATTTATGTCTAATGGATCCATTAATTTCAAAAGCTTTGAAACATATCAAGAACTTACTCGACACAAATTTTAAAGTTGAATCACCTAATTGAAAATTGAGTAAAAAAAATTGAAGAATTGTAATTTAACAAAATTAATCACTACACAAAAATGAAAAGGCGAAAGATAAAATAAGATATAAAAATGTAAAATAAAAATAAAAAGTCAAATTCCCCCGAAAATCGAAAAGTAAGAAGAGTTGAGGAATTAATTAAAGAGGGAAGTAATTCCTTCTCCTAAAGAAAGTTGGTTTATGTTTGCTGTCTCTATATATCAAAGCAAAGCATGGTTCCAATTCACAATAATCGCAATAACCCTCCAATATCAAAGCACTCACAATTAATATAATAATCTCTTCAACGATGGGTTTCTTCGAAGTTCCTTTGTGGGGTCCGATCATGGGGCCGCCGGCGACACTGCAGCCAATGGAGGATCTTCCGTGCAGCACAATGTGGCCGTCGGACGACGAAGGATTAACAGTGGGAAATTATGACCAAATCCCGGACTTCATGTCCATTGATGAGTATTATGTCCTCCAACAAACCACCAACAAAACCTGTTTCTATAAGCTCGCCAATTTCTTTCTGGCCTTCAGGCGCTTCTTTGCCTGTTCTTCTTGACTTTTTTGTCATTTTTTTTTCTTTCTTTTTGGTGGGATTTTTGTTTTGCATTTGATGGCCATGGATAGTTTGTAAAGATATTATTGGTAGGGCAAGTTACCCTTTTTCTTAATAAAACTTTTATGACTTTTTAGTTCAAAGTTGTGATTCAAATCTCGTTGGCTGATTTAACTAGTTGAATTAAGCTGTGATTTTGAATTAACCATTTAATTGGGTTTCTTTCAAGAATGTTTTTAAAATATCAAAACAGTATGTAAGTTATATTTTTGTTTTGCTTCCTATCAATAATTGTTTGCCTTTACCTATTTAATATTTTTATATTTATCATTCATTTACATCTATAACTTATTAGTTTACCACTTTATCAGTGATAGACAAATATCATTAATAACCGTAAATTTCAAAAAAAAAAAATCGTCAAAACGAACATAGAACAATGATAATTGGCATGTACGACCCTCGACCAAGGGGTCAAAAGTTTGAATCCCTCTATCCTAAATATTGGTGAACTAAAAAATAATAACAATAATAATAAATGTAAAAAAAAAAAAAATCAATACTATTACTAATAAACTTCATTCTTTTCTTCATAAATTCATTCACAACAGTCATATCATTTAAATGGATTTGGGTCAACAAAAAAAATGACTAATTTTAAATAGTACAACAAAAAAAAAAAATGGCTAAATGTATTAGATTTTGTAAATATGGCTCAATGTAATTTTTATTAGAATTCTCAAATTGTGCTAGGACGAAAATGCCTTCAATTAAGATTTACATTTTTAATCCACCTAAATGAATGGCTAAAAATGGAGAGAGTATCAAGGAAGAGAAATAGGTGGAGTGGGAAAAAAATAATATTAACAAAGAAAGTGAAGAAAATATTAAAGATGAGGAATACATGGAAAAAACAATTCTAATAATCAAGAATGGCAAAATAGTGTTAGGAAAGAGAGAAATATGTGGGGAGAAATGCGAGTCGAAAAAAACAATCTTAACAAATCAGAATAAATTGAAATATGTGACATTAATTCAAGTGAATTGTTAGTATAATGGTTTGCATATTCAACCACTAAAACGTATAGAGACTGTAACAGCCGAAACTTTTTTTTTTTAAAAAAAAAGATTAATTTATTTTAATTTAATTTTAATGATTTTCAAGAAAATCTTTGATTTGAATTATTTCCTTTTAGGAGATAAATTTGAATTATCTTTTTCCTTTTTAAAAAAGGAAATAGTCTTTTAGGATTTTAATTAGGTTCTCTTAAAAGGTCTTTTCCTTAGCCCTAATTCTTTATACCCTCTAAATCAAAAAAAGAGAGAAGAAGAACGCATTCTACACTTTCTTTCCCAGGGAAAAAGTAGTAAGTTTTTCTTCCCTTCTATGCTTTTCTTTTGTTTTCTTTTCTTTTTAAAAAGTTTTAGTATGAAGTTTTATTTGCCCTATTTGAAATGAAATTTGTTTTCAAACCTTTTGCCCTAAAAAGTTTTAGGTTCTTGTTTTGGCCTAAATCTTTTATCAAAGTTTTTCCTCTTAGAGTTTTTGTTTGAAAATCAAAGATTCAATGAAAAGAAAAATTTCCAGAATTTTTCAGCCTTGAATTTCTTTGATTTTGGGGCTGTTTTTTTGTATAAAAAGTTTGCCTAAATTGAAGTATGATTTATGGCTTTGATTTCTTCATGAAAATGAAATGTTTTTACTGATTTTACAGTAGTTTTTATTGGGTTTTTCAAATCTGGTTTTTGTATTAAAAAGTATCCATTATTGATTTGTTTTAGTGTGAAAAGCTTGGAAAATCTTTATTTTGTTTGCAGAAAATTTTCTGGGTTATTTATCCCAATTTTAAGGTAGTTTTGAAGGTTTTAAAGATTGAGGAATTGAAATCTTGTTTTGTATTTAAATGGTATTGAAAGGTATTTGTTTTATGATTTTTGGTATGAAAAAGTTGGATTTTAAAGGGAAATTTTCCAGAATTTCAATGCTGTTTTTGGCACCCAATAAGTCAATTTTCCCAACTTTTTATGAAAAGAATTTGTTTTAAGTGGGAAAATTTGGAGGTTAAGTTTGATTGTCATTTGGATTGGTCATTAGACCTTTAAGATGGATTTGTTGGTTTCTAATTAGAGAAGTATTGGATATGTTTAGGAAATTGTTGAATTGAAGGAACTGAATTTTGATTTGCTTTGGGCGTAAGATTTGTAGGTTCTGATCGAGGTAAGTAATTTCCACATCCCTTCCAAAATAGAAATTTTGGTTAAAATTGTTTGTTTTAAATTGAAAGTGATTTGATCGAAATTGATTCGGTTTCAATTGTTTTGTTAAATGAAAGCATGTTTATTGTTTTGTATGTTTTGGAAAGAATTTTGAATTGAATCGATAGTGCTATCCGGATATGCCAATTTTTGTTTTGGGGATTGTATGCTTTGTAGTAGCCATATTGGAATTGACGGATATATGTTCTGAATGAAACTTATTTGTGAGAAAGCACTTATGTGGTTTGACGTTCCTTTGGAATGTAGATTCATGTGTGTGTTGTTGTAACGCTCGTAATTTGAGATCAATTTCAAAATTTCCTATGTTGGAATTAATCTTGAATTTAGAGGGAAATTTTCAAAAGAATAAAGATTTGAAAACCAGTGGAAAAATAGGATTCATCTAGATCTTTTTGTTTCCTTCAAGGAAAATGATGAAAGGTGGCAATTTCGTAAATATTTTGGAGTTTAAGCCAAACCTAAGTCTTTTAAAAGCCACGCACGGAGCCCTAGGAAGCCATCTTCCCATCTTCCTTCCTCTTTCCTTGCCGTGAACAGCAGTTCCTCCCCCTAGGGGTGAGCATCGGTCGGTCGGGGTCGGTTTTGGCCTCAAACCGACGCCGAACCGACCAATATCGATTTCCGGAAGCTGGAAACCGATTTTTAAAAAACAAGATTTTCGCCGACCGACCGGTCGGTTCGATCGGTTTGGTCGGTTTTAACCGACAGCTAAATTTTTTTAGCAGATCTGTTACCTCAACTCGAACGGCACGGGGATTGACGGGGCTCAAGCACGGCAGCACTTGGTGCTGATGCTGAAGCACGGCGGGGGGCGCGACGGAGAGGGCTAAGAAAAGAAAGAAGACGACGGCAAGAGTGATGGAGACGACGGTGGCTGAGGCTGCGACGGGCTGCGATTTTGCACCAACACCGTGTGACTTTGTGTTGTGAGGGAGGAAAAATGGAGGGTGGACTGTGGAGTGGAGTCCTCGCCTGCCGTTGTGGTCTGTGGATGGAGTCGAAGGTGGAGTCGAGGGTTTGAGGAGAGATTGACGAGGAAGAAGAAACAAGAAAGAAATGGGCTGGGATTAAAAAAAAGAAAGAAATCGAAGGAGAATGGGCTGGGATGGGTTGGCTGGATGAAAGAAATGGGCTGGGCTGGGGCAACTGCATGGAGGTTTTTTTTTTTTTTAATTAATCGATCGGTTTGGTCGGTTCTCGACACCCTGAGAGAACCGACTGACCGAAATGTCGGTTTTGCTTCCTGAAAAACCGACACCGACCGAAAGGAATATATAACCGACCGACCGACGTCGGTTTGGTCGGTTTCGGTCGGTCGGCTCGGTTTTTTGGATTTTCTTGCTCACCCCTACCTCCCCTCATTCCCGATTTTCTTCTTCTTCCTCTTGTTCGGCGGCAGCTCGCGGCGGTAGCGGTGGTTCCAGCAGCGACTCCGGCGATGCTTCTTCTTCTCTGGCGGCGTGGTTCTTCTTCCGACGAGCTACTCAGCGGCGTAGCGTCAATTTCAGGCGGCATAGGACGTGGATCTCGCGGTGCAGCAGCCTTGTTGACTGCGCGTGGCGGTTCTGCATCAGTGCAACGACGTCCTCTCTGGCAAGCTTCGCAGTCCGGCGGCGGCAGCGTGTAGGTGGGTATTGCGGCGGTGCAAAGCGTTTTTCGGCGAAGCAATGTTGAAGGCGCGATTTTTTCCAAATTTCTACTCGTTTCATTGGGTTTTAGCTACTTCCAGCATTTGGTAAGAATTTTATGGTGGTTTTGAGGTTTTTTATTGAGTAAAATTAAATACCCATTGATTTTGTCATGTGGTTTCAAGGCCGTTAGCGCATTGGTGATTCAATTGGAGGATTGGAGCGGATTTGAGACCCGAACAACAAGCAATATTTCGTTTTGAGTGGTTAAGGACCTAGGAATTAAAGAATTAATTTAGTTTTGTTCAGAATATTTAAGCCGAGGTTAGTGAACTTACTATTGAACTTTTTATTTGGGTGCGCATGTTTGATTTTCCAAAGTTCATGTATGAATTGTTTGATCATGTTTATGTGTTAAAATATATATATATTGGAAGCATGAAATTTATTATTAATGCTTGCAATTGTCGATATTTTGAAATAATTGAGTTGGTGGTCTCTCAAAATTCCATTAAAGGAATTAGTTTAAATTATTTATGAGTTTTATAAGTGTATATGAAATTGATGTACATTCAGAGATAGGACTTAGAGACATGAAATTGATGTACCTAAGTCGAGGTTCGTGAAATTGACGACCTCGAGGTTTCGTGAAATTGACGGCCTCCATAGGAGACACATGAAATTGATGTGTCTAGGATATGCATGAAATTGATGTATATCCTTAGTAAGTTTAAAAAATAAAGTTTAGAGCCACCAAAATTAAATTTGTTGTTGATTTTTTTTAAAAAATGGTTTTAAAGCGTGACTCAACTTCAATAGTAGGGTCACTTACTAAGTATTTAAAATACTCATTCTTTTCAAAACATTTTTTTCAGGTAAAGGCAAGGGCAGATGAAAGGCGATTGATGAGAATCCGATAGACAGCCATGAGAGGACTTGAGTTTCATTTTTTTCTTATGCTTTAAGAACTCTGCTTTACTTTATTGATTTGTAAATCTGTTTGAGAAATTTTCAAGAGACCATGTATATTTATATTTTAGCAATTGTTTAAGAATATTTAAAAACCTTTAAAATTTAGGGATCCCGAATAAAAGTTTTGTTTTAAAGTTTTTGTTTAAACTAGTGTTTATGTTTCAAATTATTTTTATTTAAAAAGGCCTCCAAAGTATGCATGGTCGTAACGGTCCCTTAAAGGCTTATTAAAAAGTCGGGTCGTTACAGTTGCACTCACGTGGCCTCACTCTTAAGTATTTGTATGAAATGTTCTGACTGTAGCTTATTTGTGGGAAGGCACTTATGTGGTTTGATGTTCCTTTGGAATGTAGATTCATGTGTGTGTTTCACTCACATGGCCTCACACTTGAGTATTTGTATGAATTGTTTTGAAACTTATTTGTGGGAAGGCACTTATGTGGTTTGACATTCCTTTGGAATGTAGATTCATGTGTGTGTTTCACTCACATGGCCTCACACTTAAGTATTTGATTTGAAATGTTCTGGTCGGTTTTAACTGACAATTATGTATGTATGTCTGACTGGTGTTACCGACGGGTAACCACTTCTGTTCTGGGCTACTCCATTGATGCATTTTTCCCAATATGTTCTGAAAGTATTGTTTGACTGAAAGTTTGTTTGACTAAAAGAATGATTTTGTTTGGAATATTGAAATGTTTTATTTCCTGAAATCTTATGTTTTGTTTTGAACGAAAAATGAATTGTGAACTTGATGTGGAAGTTGCTTATTGAGTATTTTTGTACTCATTTTGTTTTTAAAATGTTTTCAGATGATGGAGCAAGTGATAGTTCTGACAGCAATTAGGCTAGCGTTCTGGCATGACCGATGAGGACTTATGTTCTGTAGGATTTAGTAGGCTTCTGTAGGATTTGATGTTTTTGGTATTGTTTAGTTCTTTAATTGTTTTGAAGGTTGGAGTTGGTTTTGGTTGTAAGCCTTGTTTTCTGAATAATAGGTTGTGTTTTTAGTTTTGGTAAATCGCTTCTGCAATATTTGAAAGTTTGATCGTATTGAAAAATACGGGCTGTTATAGAGACTTATTAAAATAGTTCATGGGGAAAATGATCGCTTCTATTAAAAATAATATCCTGGATAGCTTCTATTGTGCGTATATAATCGTAATTAGACCTATGATTACATTATGATAGGTTTAAATATGAATATATTGAAATATATATATCATATCAACTAATAAATGGACAAAGACTTATAAAAACATTTTATGGGATCAATAATGGTAATTACAGATTTAAATATATGAGTATATTGGAATATATGCATCATTTGTTGTATACAAAAATGAGTAACCCTACCAAGTAAAATGAACAACATTGAAAGATTTAAAAAAAAAAAAAAAAAAAAACACCGAATTGCGGCACATGCTATTACAACTAAGGCTAAATAAACTTGTCTTGAGATTTTATTGATTGAAGGTTGTATAAATAGCCAGAGAAAAGTACAAGTGGCTAATACCATAAAAACTAATTTGTTATAGTAGAAATGATAGCGGAATAACTATCTATATTCTTTAATAGTCCCCCTCAATATGGAAAGTGAATGTTTATAACTCTCATCTTGGATAGTAAGGAAGAAAAGGCAGACAGAGGCAAAGATTTGGTAAATATATCAGCTAACTGCAGTTGAGATCGAGCAAGAAGCAACTTGATCTCACCGGCAATAACTTTGTCTCTAATAAAATGACAATCCAACTCTATGTGTTTAGTTCATTCATGATAAATAGGATTGGAAGCTATGTGAATAGCAGATGCATTATCACATAATACCAAAATTGGCTTTGGAGGAGAAATAAGCAAGTCAGCTAACAACTGGAATAACCAAAAAAGCTCACTGGCAGTAGGTGCACGGTATTTGGCTTCGACTAATGACGTCAAGACAGTGGTATGCCTTTTAGCTTTCCACGATATTAATGAGTCGCCTAATAAAATAAAAAACCCAGAAGTTGATTTTGGAGTATCAAGACACGACCCCCAATCAGCATATGAAAAGGCCCGGAGCTGAAAATTGGAGGTAGAGGACAGAAAAATTCCTTGTCCTGGAGAACCATTAGATGTAACTCCATTGACTAGTTAGGTTTCTATTTCAATATGATGACCTAGACAACTTAGTTTTAATCCTGAGTGTATTATGGACTTCCGTTCACAAGGGATTGTCCTTTTGATTTGTATGGGTGATAGTGGCCAATTCGCCGACTCAATAAGCCTACCATTTTGGGGACAAGACCAAGTGTGGAGCTGGGAACATAATAACACAAGATGGAATTCACTATTTCCCGACTTTAGGGTAAGTAAATGAGTGTTCCCTTAAGTGGTGTCTCTGGGACTTCAACAAAGGGCCCTACCCTCTCACTGGCCCGAGAGGGGTTTCTGTTTAATGGTTGGACTATAAACAGGTTGTTCCTTAAAGGAGCACTGATACTTAAGGACATAAAGGTAACCCAAGGGTAAAACAGTAATTTGACTCAACTAGTGTTACGAACACTTGTGAAGGACTAACTTGTTGTTATTGGTCTATATCCGTGGACCAGAAATATATCTGTAGTGAGAATTGATAAGGGTAAAAAATATACCTATTTTGCCCTTATATTTAGGTCATTTTCTTATCAAAAGTTGCATGTTTAGATCAATTTTACTGTTCCCGAGCTCAAAACATGTTAAAGTTGATAAATTAGGGAGTTGAGAGTCACATTTGTCAAATTATGCTTATTTGTGCTTAAAAAAACTCAATTTGATAGGAATTTGACTAAGTTTGTTGCTGTGCAGAAAAAGCAAGGGAAGCTGGAAACTGTCCAGAAATGCGACTGCATTTCTAGAAAGGCAAAAATGGAATGCGACCGCATTTCTGGAAAAACAGAGGCAGTTCCGAGTCTGTCGCGGGTCGTTTTGAACGAGACTATTGCGCACCTAACTGGCCGTTTTGACCCCGAAATTGAATGGGCCACCTACCAGCACCATTTTCGTAGCTTTTCAACCACTCCCCACACTATATAAGCTCGTGATTCAAAGTCAAATGCAAGCAGAACTCATTTGGAAGAAGAGGGTGGTGACAGAACCCTAGTTGACGCCTATGAGTAGGGATGCTCGAGGTCCTTCTTAGATGACTAAATTCAAACCTTAGTTAGACATCAAACCTTAGGGTTTGTAGGGATTTTCTCCCATTCCCACTTGTAAAAGCAAGAGAGTGGAGTGTCGAGCGAACTCTAGAAGGATTTGATAAAAGAGAAAAAACCCTAGTATTTAGCTACTGTCATTACTTCCAGCTTTTGTTACTTTTCATTTATCTGTATTCTTTATTCTTTATTTCAATGAAAAGGTATTCATTTGCACTTTATCCCACCATGAGTAGCTAAATTCCGTTGAGGTGTTCAATTTAGTGAATTCCCTTATGGTTCAATAGCTTGAAAGTGTTTATTCGCTTAAGTTTCTATTCAATGCATGTCATTCTTTATTGATTATCATTCTGATCTTGCTGAGTTTAAATTGATCACTTAGACTTTGCATGCTATGTGAGTTTGATCTCGAAAGGGACAGACGATATCGGTTCTCATAAAGGTGATATAGGAGAAAAAGCTTGAAAGAGATTGTTCGGTGGTATAGGCACCCTATATCAACTATAGGGTTATAGATTGCATTCGTGAATTATCTATGTCGGAGTCGAGTCACAGAAATGTGCATAACGGTACTCGCTTAGCCTTCTAACGATTCTTGGGAGCAAGGCCAAATAGAAGTTAAATCTGACCCAATGCATTGATTAGTCTTAAGTTGAATACTCTATGATTAAAGTTATTTGCCTTTGGGATGAAACTATGTTGAATACCTCGTTTTATTTATTGTTGTTATTTCTTTATTTATTTGCTTTCTTTATCTTACAAAAACCAATCAACAATTATTTCTTTGGTTACCTATTTTAAGCAATCATTTGAGCAGTTTCTTATTCAAATCTGAATTTCCAATTTAGTCCTCGTGGGATCGATACCCTTGGAATACTTCTAAGGTCTTTTTATTACTACGTGCGATAGTGTATTCTTGCACTAAGGTTGGCTGAAACTATCATTATTATTATCTATCATTTTATCTCACATCCATCATTCAGCCTCTGCCGCACCAAGTTTTTGGCGCCGTTGTCGGGGACCAAAAGTGAAACTAGTTTTGTTTATTTGAGATTGCGATCAGATTGCAACCGCATTTCTGTCTCAAAGGGAATTTGACTTTGATTTGCAATTGTTTTCTTTTGCAGGTTGAGTTAGTGCATGAACAAGGGGTGTCCAGTCCTTGACATTGATCCTGAGATAGAAATAACCTTTTGTCATCGTAGGAAGGAGCAAAGACGAAAGAGAAGGGAACAACAAGAGTTGAGCGCACAGGAACCTCTAGAAGAAGCTTCTTACATTCAAGAGTTTTCGATGGAACAACTTGGAGTCGATCCTCAAGTTAACCCACAGAACCATGGAAAGGAGCAAAATGGTGGGAGAATTCCTCCAGTTCCTCCAGTTCCACCGGTTCCACAACAAGAAAATCCAATTTATATTGCTGAAGACCGCAATAGAGCAATAGGACTATGCTTTACCTATTTTTCAGACTTTAAATCCAGGAATTTTGGAGCCACCGATAGGTGCTCCACAGTTTGAACTCAAACCAGTGATGTTCCAAATGTAGAATACCATGGGCCAATTCTCTGGACTTCCAAATGAAGATCCACATAAGCACATCAAGCTATTTTTGGGAGTTTGCAATTCTTTTAAAGTTACCGGAGTGCCTGAAGATACTTTGAAGCTAAAGCTTTTTCCATTTTCTTTGCAGGGAGATGCTGAAGCTTGGTTGGACTCATTCCCTCCAAACTCCATCACTTCTTGGAAAGATTTGGCTAAGAAAATTTTAGAGAAGTTTTTTCCTTCTAATAAAAATGTGAAATATAGAGCTGAAATTATTGCATTTAGACAATCTTACAATGAACCTCTGGATGCAGCTTGGGAAAGATTTCAAAGGCTGGTTCAGAAGTGTCCACACCACGGATTGCCTGCTTGCATCATCTTAGAGCATTTTTATAGCGGATTAGATCAAGCTTCGAAGACACTAGTCAATGCATCAACAAACGGATCTTTTCTAAAGAAGTCTGCAAATGAGGCACATGCTATCTTGGACACCATAGCCACAAACAATAGACATTAGAGAGAGACTGAGCCAACAACAATTTTGAAGAATCCAGCTAAAGTAGTAGAGACAGAGGCTAATTCCACCATGCAAGCCCAGATCAAGGCTATCCACAACATGATGATGGGCAGGACTATGAGAAACCAAGCAAACATAGCCCCTGCCAATGCTATTTCTTCTCCCTGTTGTGAAATTTGTGGTGAGAAACATATTGCTGACAACTGTCCACTAAATCCCGTGTCTGTCTTTTATGTAGGTCAATAAGGGAACCAGAACCAGAACAGATGGAATCCATACTCGGCTACATACAACCCAGGTTGGAGGCAGCATCCAAACTTCTCTTGGGGAGGACAAGCCAGCTCGAGTAATTCCAATACAAATCAGTTTGGGAAACCTCTTACACAACAGCAGCTGCAAAATAACTTCCAACCAATCCAAGTGCAGAATCAGGAGTCAAATCTAGAGACTCTTATGAAAGAGTACATGGCAAAGAACGATGTCGCTGTCAGAAATTTGGAAGTACAGATTGGACAGATTGCTCAAGAAATTAAGAATAGACCACAATGGACGTTGTGCAGCAAGACTAAGATCCCTCACAGAGAAGGAAAAGAGCAGTGCAAGGCGACGACCTTGAGAAGTGGACTAGAGTATGATGGCCCAAAGTACCCAGTAAATCAAGAAGTAAAGATCCCAGAAGAAGCTCAAGAAAAGTTTTTTGAAAAAAAATCAGAAGTTACCTCAGAAGTTGTACATAATAAAATCAATGAAGAAAAGAACAAGGAGCATGAAGCCTTGGAAGAAAACAAAGAAAGTCCAAGTTTAGAGAAAAAAAACAGGGGAATGCGACCGCCAAACCTAAAAAGTTTGTTATAGATCCAGAATACAGACCACCTCCTCCATACCCTCAAAGATTTAAACATGTTTCGCAGGATGCACAATTTAAAAAGTTTTTAGATGTCTTGAAGCAGCTACATATCAATATACCATTGGTAGAAGCGCTTGAACAGATGCCTACCTATGTGAAGTTTCTGAAATATATTCTATCAAAGAAACGAAGGTTGGGAGAATATGAAACGGTTACACTCACTGAATGTTCCAGTGCACTGGTCAAGAATGAGATCCCTCCTAAATTCAAAGATCCAGGAAGTTTCACCATTCTATGTTCCATTGGAGGAAGGGATGTAGGCAGAGCTTTATGCAATCTAGGAACGAGTATAAACCTGATGCCATACTCAGTTTTTCAACAGTTGGGGATAGGTGAAGCAAGACCAACAACTGTAACCTTACAATTAGCTAACAGGTCACTAACACAACCCATTGGAAAAATTGAAGATGTGTTAATCAAGGTTGACAAATTTGTATTCCCAGTAGATTTCATCATCCTAGATTGTGAAGCTGATAAGGAAGTGCCAATCATTTTAGGACGACCATTTTTAGCAACTGGCAGGACCTTAATTGATGTGTAGAAAGGAGAGTTGACCATGAGGGTCAACGACCAACAAGTCACTTTCAATGTGATGAATGCAATGAAATATCCAGGATATCTTGAGAAATGCTCTATGATTGAAGAAATTGATGAACTCTCTGTATCTATTTTGCAAGAAACATTAAAGGGAGAGCTACTGAAAAGAAACAAGCTTGAAAAAGAGGAACAAAACGAAAGAGGTGGAAAAAGGATTGAAGGAGTAGAAGAACCAGTCACCAGTGATCCTGCAGTAGCACGGATAGAAGCACTGAGGGATTCATCGAAATTAGACGAAGAAGAAATCAAGTCGCTACAGCCATCTTTTATCAGCCCTCCGGAACTAGAACTCAAACCTCTACCAGAGCATCTTAAATATAGCTTCCTTAGAGAAAACAAGACATTACCAGTTATTATATCAGCCTATCTTACTGACCAGGATGAAATTTCTTTGTTGCAGGTCCTCTCTAAACATAAAAAGCAATAGGATTGACAATTGCAAACATTCAAGGGATCAGCCCCTCATTTTGCATGTGAAAGTGTTCATATAACATATACGGAAGCAATTGAAGATCGAAAGCACTTAACCCTATTAATCTTACTCCTAAAGCATGCTGGTTCTAGAGAAAACAGAACATAGAGTTAGAGAGCACCAACCTTTTTGTAGCTCACTTGAGAGGAACTCCTTGTGTTGTTTTCTTCTCCTATCCTCCTTGGACAACCTCTAGCGTCTTCTCTACTATTCTCCGGGCCAAGAACGACTTGTGGGAGTCTATAGTAATAGGGAATGGAAAGGGAATGCTTGAAGGTACAAGCTCTTGAGAGATCAATGGAGGTGAGTGTATTTGAGAGTAAATTCCAGCAGCATAACAGTAGGTAATTCACTCTCATTTACTTTGAATCTGATTCAAGCTCTTAAATAGACCTCTTCCATGCAAAGACAAGCTTCATGACACTAGACACATGGTGAAAATGCAACTCAAAGTGGATTCTAGGTGTTTAACTCACAACACATGCAACTAGTGCATGGTTGTGTTGTTTTCCACTATGCATCATCATGCAAGAGTGGGAATGCCACTAAATCCACTAAAATTTGAATCTTAATTCTGAATTTTCAGCTTGCAATTCATTCCAATTTCAATTCAAAATTGAAATTGATTTCTAGGCAATTAATTGGGACAATTCCAAGTAATTTTGACATGATTAATCCAATTAATCATTATCACCTAGTGCCATGAATTATATATGATTCCTAATACATATATATGGTATTTAAAACACTTTTAAATATCTTATCTCTCAATTTCTAATTTAATTCATAATTAAATCATTGTGTCAAACACTTTTTACGATAATGCCCTATTTCCCGTTTTTGAACGATTCAAAGATACCTATCATTATGTTCTAAGCTTTAATCCGATATGAGCTAGTAGAGGGACCTAATGGACCTATAGATCATGGGCTCCAACGATTCGAGGCTAACCGACTAATCTCATTATCTAAGCTAGCCAACATTCGTTAACTACCGGGACACTCCACTATAGCCCAATAGTTGCACTCCCCTCACTATAGATATATTTCCGTCCACTTGATTTAACCATGTTCAGTAAGTCGTTCCTTCACAGATTGTTCGTAGCTATAGCTAGGTCAAATAACCGTTTTACCCCTATAGTACTTCTTGTTCCTTAAGTTCCACTAATCCTCTAATGAACAATCGGTTTGCGATCCAACCATCAAACCTAAGTCCCTCTCGACCCAACGAGAGGGTGGGGCCCCATTGTTCAAGTCCTGGAGTTAGTACTTAAGGGAACAACCTCTCTGCTATCCCTGAAATAGGTAGGAGTGAATTCCGTCTTGCGAAACTATGTCCCCAGCTATCTATTCGATCTTATCCCCAAAATGGTAGGCTTATTGAGTCGGCGATGCTGGCCACTCTCACCCATGCAGATCAAAGGATAATCTCGTATAAACAGGAGTTCATAGTTAGCTCAGGATTAGGAACGAGTTACCTAGGTCATCTATGAGAAATAGTCAGTTTCTTCAGTAAACGGCTTTATAAAGAGAAAATGACTTATTTCGTGGTCCTGTCTTATGCAAACTCATTGCATAGGACGCCCCCACTCGCATGTCTCCACATGAACGACTTAGGATCTCATCGTTTGTACTTAATACAAAGTGGGTCGCGTCCATAGTGTTACCAGGATAAGGCACCCAACCGTATCCTTATACTATAGACTATTTTGACTATAAACTTGAACTTGATCCTACGATTTGTCCCTACATATAGTTCGAGTATTCATTTTATAGTCAAGGATCTTAGTTTATTGGATTTAGGTTAATCATTCGCAATTTACATATTCAATAACATCTTTTACTGAATAACTTCAATAACGACTTTATTGGAAATAGAAATATGTTTAACGATTTACAAACTACGAGTTTATAGGACATTAAACCCAACAAACTCCCACTTGGACTAGAAACTCTAGTGGGGTACAAGAAGTTAGGTGTGAGAGAAGTATAAAGACAATAAACTAGGGCATCAACCATACCCTTACAATTCTCCCACTTGCCCTAGTCTAACAAAGCTCGTAATCCTAGATTAACTAGGTGACCCTAAAAAATTTTAGCCGTGAGGGGTTTTGTAAACGGATCAGCCATGTTGTGTTCTGAAGCAATCTGCGTGACGATCACTTCTCCTCGTTGCACGATCTCCCTGATGAGATGGTATTTGCGCTCAATATGCTTTCCTCGCTTATGACTTCGAGGTTCCTTAGAGTTTGCAACTGCTCCACTGTTATCACAATAGAGGGTGATAGGCAGTTGCATATTTGGAACGATTTCCAACTCTGTTAGGAATTTTCTTAGCCATACTGCCTCTTTTGCTGCTTCGCAGACGGCTACGCACTCTGCTTCCATGGTAGAGTCAGCAATGCAACCTTGCTTAATACTCCTCCATACTACTACTCCTCCATTTAGAGTAAACACAGATCCCGATGTTGATTTTCTTGAATCTATATCGGTCTGAAAATCTGAGTCAGTGTATCCTGTAAGGATCAGATCCTTAGCTCCATACACGAGCATATAATCCCTAGTTCTCCTTAGATACTTAAGGATGTTTTTAACGGCAGTCCAATGTGTATGTCCAGGATTGGACTGATATCTGCTGACAATTCCTACGGCATAGCATATGTCGGGTCTGGTACACAGCATGGCATACATCAAACTACCAACTGCTGATGCATAGGGAATACGTCTCATTTCCTCAACCTCTTGAGGTGTCTTAGGACTTTGTTCCTTTGACAGGTGAACCCCGTGCCTAAAAGGTAATAACCCTTTCTTGGAGTTCTGCATCGAATATCGTACTAACATTTTGTCAATATATGATGCTTGAGACAATGCTAGCGTTTTGTTCTTTCTATTTCTTATGATTTGAATGCCCAGAACAAATTGAGCCTCACCCAAATCTTTCATTTGGAATTGAGTCGCTAGCCATTGTTTTATGTCAGTCAAGAATCCTACATTATTCCCAATAAGTACGATATCATCTACGTATAGAACAAGAAAAGCTACAGTGGATTTGACCATTTTCTTCTAAACACAAGGTTCGTCAACATTCTGTTCAAAGCCATACGTTTTGATCGCAATGTCAAAACGTATATTCCAGGATCTTGATGCTTGTTTTAATCCATAAATGGATCGTTTAAGTTTGCAAACCTTTTGCTCATCACCCTGGACTATGAATCCCTCTGGTTGAGCCATATAGATAGTCTCTTCAAGATTGCCGTTCAAAAAGGCTGTCTTGACATCCATTTGCCATATTTCATAATCATAATATGTGGCAATGGATAAGAGTATTCTAATCGACTTAAGCATGGCAACAGGGGAAAAAGTTTCTTCAAAATCCACTCCTTCCCGCTGGGTAAAACCCTTTGCCACAAGTTGAGCCTTAAAGGTTTGAACCTTACCGGCTTGGTCTCGTTTTCGTTTGTAGATCCATTTGCAACCAATAGGTTTTACCCCATCCGGCTGCTCTACAAGATCCCAGACCGAATTGAAGTACATTGACTCCATTTCGAGATCCATGGCTTTGATCCACTGGTCCTTATCAACATCATTCATTGCCTGATTAAAGGACAATGGATCCTCTATACCATCATCAGATATGATGGTTTGAGTTTCTGTTAAACCCATGTAGCGGTCAAGTTGTATTATAACCCTCCCACTACGTCGAGGCTCTCTCACTATTTGAGATGGATGTGTTTGATCAACAACTTTTGATGGACCAGCTTGATCTACAACTTTTGTAGATTCTTTTGTAGTTTTTATTGAAATCTCATCTAATACTAGTTTACTGCGAGGTCGATGATCTTTTATGTGATCTTCCTCAAGGAAAGTAGCGTTTGTCGATACAATCACTTTATTATCCTGAGGGTCGTAAAATAGACCACCTTTCGTTTCTTTAGGATATCCTACAAACAGGCACAGTTTTGAACGTCGTTCCAATTTCTTTGGGTTTTGCACCAACACGTGTGTCGGGCATCCCCAAATTCTGAAGTGACGTAAACTACCTTTACGCCCTTTCCATAGCTCATAAGGTGTTTCAGAAACACTTTTAGAGGGAACCATGTTCAAAATGTATACGGCAGTCTCAACTGCATATCCCCAAAACGAATCAGGCAACTGAGCATAGCTCATCATTGATCGAACCATGTCTAACAAGGTTCGGTTTCTCCTCTCTGATACACCATTTTGTTGTGGTGTAGCAGGGGCTGAGAGTTGGGACGTGATTCCATGTTCTATCAAATAGTCTTGGAATTGTAGGTCCATATATTCTCCACCTCGATCTGATCGTAGTGTTTTAATTGTTTTACCTAATTGGTTCTCAACCTCGGTCTTGTACTGTTTGAACTTTTCAAGGGCTTTAGACTTGTGATGCATTAGGTAAAGGTAGCCATACCTAGAATAATCATCAATGAAGCTGACGAAATATTCATACCCTCCTCGTGCTTTGACATTCATAGGACCACAGAGATCCGAATGCACGAGTTCTAAAGGTTCTTTGGCCCTATAACCTTTTTCCGAAAAAGGTCGTTTGGTCATTTTTCCCTCGAGGCAAGACTCACATGGTGGTAATGAGTCATCTTCTAACTGGTTTAGTAGTCCACTCTTTACCAACCTTTCATTCCTATTGCGATTTATGTGGCCTAATCTCAAGTGCCAAAGATAGGTATTAGGAGAAACTTTTCGCCTTTTGTTTTGAGTTTCCGCTACTTTAAACATTTCCGTATTAAAAATAGCTTTAACTTGAATTGGCCTTAATACGTATAAGTTGCTTTCAAGTTTTGCAGAACATATATGCATACCTCTTTTGTTAACAAACACTTCATTAATATCAAAAGATACTTGGTATTCATGTTCAATCAAACAAGAGATAGAAATTAAGTTCCTTTTTATATCGGGAACGTACAAGACATTTTCAAGTATTAAAAATCTATCTCCAAAAGACAACTTGAGTGTTCCTAAAGCTCTGGCTGAGACGACCTCTCCAGTTCCAACTCTGAGAGTTACTTCGCCATCTGCCAGCATATGCCAGGAACCAATTTCCTGTAAAGAAGAGCATACATGGTTAGTTGCTTCTGAATCTAATATCCAGGCAGAGCTATCTTGCTCAACTAAACATGTTTCGATAACGAGCAAATCAAATTTACCTTGTTTTTCCTTTTCAGCCTTCTTTTCCGCAAGGTACTTGGGACAATTGCGTTTCCAATGTTCGTCTACATTACAATGGAAACATTTTCCTTTATCTGCAGCTTTCGTTTTTGCCTTGCTTCCCATTGGAGCTTTTCCTTTCCCTTTATCCTTCTTTTTCTTCATCTGAATACTCTTATTCTTTGAAGTGGAAGGTCCAGACTTGGTTCCTGAGAACGATCCCTTTTGGAACCTTTTGGTTTTGGCAACGTTTGCTTCCCCTTCATGTCCCCTCTTAGTGAGACTTTGGTAAGTCTGGAGCTCGTTTAGCAAGGTAGTCAGGTTAAAGTCTATTTTGTTCATGACAGCGTTTGTCCTGAACTGAATGAAGCTCTTCGGAAGAGACTCCATTATGAAACTTACTTGACTACCTTCGTCAATGGTAGCACCGTTTACTTCAGCAATGTTAAACTGAACCATCATGTTCAAAACATGTTCCCTAACTGAAGCACCTTCCTTCATTCGGGAATTGTAAACATTCTTGAGAGCTTCGTGCCTGATTTGCGAGGACGGTTGTCCAAACATACCTTGCAACGAAGTCATGATCTCCCTTGCGGTGACCATCCTCTCGTGCTTTTTAGACAAGACATCCGAAATGCTTGCTAAAATATAGACTCTTGCTTTATCATTTGCTCGAGTCCATTTCTCATATGTTTCCCGAACAATTCGGTTTGTTGACGAGCCAGGGTTAGGTGGACACTCTTCGGTAAGGACAAATCTAAGATCCTCAATTACTAGTATTGTATTCAAATTAGACTTCCAAGTTCCATAATTATCTCTGTTAAGCTTATTCGAAGCGAGTAATTGTACTAGTGAGCTAGACATGCTGAAAAAATTAAACAAAGCTATTAGAAATTTGCTTATTAACCATTTTTGACAAAATCCAATCAGGTTTTAGCAAAAGTAATAATGTACCCAGGATTATTATTTTGCAACGACACTTTAGTGAGTTAGAGCAACCGCTACCGAGGGGCAGTCAATTACTCCTTCACTAAACCAAGACGTTTCTTGACTAAATACTAATCCCAGAATAACTCTTATTCCTATAGTGGTTTAGTTATCGTTACATTTGGTCAGGAATATACTAACACTTAGTAACCCTTGTAAGTGTGACCCGCCGTTTCAAGATTACAGAGAACGGCCCCAACAATGCTACCGAATGGAAAAGCTAATGTTGGAAATGGTCCTAAGTAATCCTATCCATTTCTGGAGTTTTCGTTGTTCCGATCTCCATGTTACAACCCTCCGAATGGTTAGTAGCTCTAGGGCATACAAGCAGGCGTAACATGGAAATCTCACGATGCAACCCTCCGAATGGTTAGTAGCTCCAGGTCCTCTAATCATGCTCTGATACCAATTGAAGGTGTTCATATAACACATGCGGAAGCAATTGAAGATCGAAAGCACTTAACCCTATTAATCTTACTCCTAAAGCATGCTGGTTCTAGAGAAAACAGAACATAGAGTTAGAGAGCACCAACCTTTTTGTAGCTCACTTGAGAGGAACTCCTTGTGTTGTTTTCTTCTCCTATCCTCCTTGGACAACCTCTAGCGTCTTCTCTACTATTCTCCGGGCCAAGAACAACTTGTGGGAGTCTATAGTAATAGGGAATGGGAAGGGAATGCTTGAAGGTACAAGCTCTTGAGAGATCAATGGAGGTGAGTGTATTTGAGAGTAAATTCCAGCAGCATAACAGTAGGTAATTCACTCTCATTTACTTTGAATCTGATTCAAGCTCTTAAATAGACCTCTTCCATGCAAAGACAAGCTTCATGACACTAGACACATGGTGAAAATGCAACTCAAAGTGGATTCTAGGTGTTTAACTCACAACACATGCAACTAGTGCATGGTTGTGTTGTTTTCCACTATGCATCATCATGCAAGAGTGGGAATGCCACTAAATCCACTAAAATTTGAATCTTAATTCTGAATTTTCAGCTTGCAATTCATTCCAATTTCAATTCAAAATTGAAATTGATTTCTAGGCAATTAATTGGGACAATTCCAAGTAATTTTGACATGATTAATCCAATTAATCATTATCACCTAGTGCCATGAATTATATATGATTCCTAATACATATATATGGTATTTAAAACACTTTTAAATATCTTATCTCTCAATTTCTAATTTAATTCATAATTAAATCATTGTGTCAAACACTTTTTACGATAATGCCCTATTTCCCGTTTTTGAACGATTCAAAGATACCTATCATTATGTTCTAAGCTTTAATCCGATATGAGCTAGTAGAGGGACCTAATGGACCTATAGATCATGGGCTCCAATGATTCGAGGCTAACCGACTAATCTCATTATCTAAGCTAGCCAACATTCGTTAACTACCGGGACACTCCACTATAGCCCAATAGTTGCACTCCCCTCACTATAGATATATTTCCGTCCACTTGATTTAACCATGTTCAGTAAGTCGTTCCTTCACAGATTGTTCGTAGCTATAGCTAGGTCAAATAACCGTTTTACCCCTATAGTACTTCTTGTTCCTTAAGTTCCACTAATCCTCTAATGAACAATCGGTTTGCGATCCAACCATCAAACCTAAGTCCCTCTCGACCCAACGAGAGGGTGGGGCCCCATTGTTCAAGTCCTGGAGTTAGTACTTAAGGGAACAACCTCTCTGCTATCCCTGAAATGGGTAGGAGTGAATTCCGTCTTGCGAAACTATGTCCCCAGCTATCTATTCGATCTTATCCCCAAAATGGTAGGCTTATTGAGTCGGCGATGCTGGCCACTCTCACCCATGCAGATCAAAGGATAATCTCGTATAAACAGGAGTTCATAGTTAGCTCAGGATTAGGAACGAGTTACCTAGGTCATCTATGAGAAATAGTCAGTTTCTTCAGTAAACGGCGTTATAAAGAGAAAATGACTTATTTCGTGGTCCTGTCTTATGCAAACTCATTGCATAGGACGCCCCCACTCGCATGTCTCCACATGAACGACTTAGGATCTCATCGTTTGTACTTAATACAAAGTGGGTCGCGTCCATAGTGTTACCAGGATAAGGCACCCAACCGTATCCTTATACTATAGACTATTTTGACTATAAACTTGAACTTGATCCTACGATATGTCCCTACATATAGTTCGAGTATTCATTTTATAGTCAAGGATCTTAGTTTATTGGATTTAGGTTAATCATTCGCAATTTACATATTCAATAACATCTTTTACTGAATAACTTCAATAACGACTTTATTGGAAATAGAAATATGTTTAACTATTTACAAACTACGAGTTTGTAGGACATTAAACCCAACAGCATGCACAGAATCAACCTTGAAGAAGGAGCTAAGAATTCCATTGAAAGTCAGCGGATATTAAATCCCATCATGAAAGAAGTTGTTAGGAAAGAAATCTTAAAATGGCTGGACGTAGGAGTCATCTACCCAATTTCAGACAGTAGCTGGGTCAGCCCAGTACAATGCGTCCTGAAAAAGGGTGGGATAACTTTAGTGGAGAATGAGAAAAACGAGTTGATCCCGACAAGGACAGTTACAGGATGGCGAGTCTGCATAGACTATCGCCGCCTCAATAAAGTAACCAGGAAAGACCATTTCCCGTTGCCCTTTATAGATCAAATGCTGGACAGACTTGCAGAAAGGATTATTACTGCTTTTTAGACGGTTACTCAGGTTATAATCAAATAACAATAGCCCCAGAGACTAGGAGAAGACTACGTTCACATGTCCATACTGGACATTTGCCTTTCAAAGAATGTCATTCGGTTTATGCAATGCACTAGCCACCTTTCAAAGGTGTATGATGACTATATTCTTCGATATGGTAGAACGAACAGTGGAAGTATTTATGGATGACTTCTCTGTCTTTGGTGAATCATTTGCAGCATGTTTACAGAATTTAGACCAGGTACTAGAAAGATGTGAAGAAACCAACTTGGTACTGAACTGGGAAAAGTGCCATTTTATGGTACGCGGAGGCATAGTCCTTGGACATCGCATTTCTAGGAAGGGAATTGAGGTAGACAAGGCAAAAATTGAGATCATATCCAAGTTGCCTTTCCCAAAAACAATTCGAGATATCAGAAGCTTTCTAGGTCATGCAGGTTTTTATAGAAGATTCATTAAAGATTTCTCTAAAATTTCCGACTTCAATGAAGATTGCAAGCAAGCGTTCGAAACTTTAAAGAATGCACTCAGCACATCACCGATCATAATTGAACCAGATTGGACCCAACCATTCGAGTTGATGTGCGACGCTAGCGACTTTGCAGTTGGTGCAGTCCTATGTCAGAACAGAGGAAAAATAGTGCAACCTATTTACTTTGCAAGCAAAACACTCAATGAGCCTCAGTTGAACTATATTGTCACAGAGAAGGAACTACTTGAAGTAGTATTTGGCTTTGACAAATTTAGATCCTACCTCGTGGGAACTAAAGTCATAGTTCATACGGATCATTCAGCACTCAAACATTTGCTTACTAAAAAAGATGCCAAACCTCGATTAATTCGATGGATTTTGCTTTTGCAGGAGTTTGACATTGAGATCCAAGACAGAAAAGGAACTGAGAATCAGGTAACAGACCACCTATCAAGACTTGGAGAGGAAGCACATATAGAAAAAGGGTTGGATATTCAAGAGTCATTTGCGGATGAGCAAATTCTGGCGATCAGGACTGTTGAACTTCCATGGTTTGCAGATATTGTAAATTACCTAGTCAGTGGGCTAAAACCACCAGAAGCAACTGTTCAATAGCTCAAGAAGTTTTTGAAGGACGTGAAGGACTACTACTGGGATGAACCATACTTGTATAAGTTAGGGCCTGATCAAATACTAAGACGGTGCGTATCAGAAGAAGAGATACCTCTCATATTAGGAGCCTATCATGCAGCTCCATAGGAGGACATTTCGTGGGATTAAAGACAATAGCCAAGGTCCTCCAATCAGGCTATTTTTTGCCAAGCCTCTTCAAAGATGCACACCTCTTCACAAAGAACTGTGATCAGTGTCAAATGGCCAGGGAACCTGACAGTTAAAGCGAAATGCCTCTACACTTCATACTTGAAGTGGAAATCTTCGATGTATGGGGGATAGACTTTATGGGACTATTCCCGCCATCCTTCGGGAACATTTACATCTTGCTCGCAGTCGATTATGTATCAAAGTGGATTGAGGCCATAGCTACCTCAACAAATGACGCAAAGGCATAGAGTAACCACTGCTTACCATCCTCCAACGAATGGATAAGCAGAGCTCTCTAAAAGGGAGATCAAAGCTATTTTGGAAAAGACAGTGGACCCCTCCCGCAAGGATTGGTCATTACGGCTTGACGAGGCACTATGGGCCCACAGAACTGCATATAAAGCACCCTTAGGGATGTCTCCGTATCGACTCATATTTGAAAAAGCCTGCCACTTGCCACTCGAGTTAGAACACAAGGCTTATTGGGCATTAAAAAAGTTTAACTTCAACATGGATAAAGCCGGGATCAAGAGGAAATTACAACTTAATGAGCTGGAAGAACTTCGATATTTCTCCTATGAAAATGCAAAATTATACAAGGAGAAGGTCAAACGATGGCACGATAGAAGAATTCATCCAAAGGAGTTCTACAAAGGTCAGAAAGTATTACTCTTTAACTCCAGACTCAAGTTGTTTCCAGGAAAACTAAAATCAAGATGCTCGAGGCCATTGAAGATCGTGAAAATCTTCGACTATGGAACTGTGGTACTGACAGATAATCAGGGCTTGCATTTCAAAGTAAATGGACAAAGAATCAAACCTTATTGGGGGAAGGGCTTTGAAGATGAAGAAGCCCATATTTCTGTGATTGACCTGGTTTGATTCTACCCTTGAAGATTTATTTTTGTATATTATGTGGATCTATAATAAATTGATCAAATAAAATAATATAGATAGGAACTCTAAAATATATGGACAAGAGTAAAAACTCTGTCTAGGAAAAGGTACTTAAGTTGACCGTAGGGAACACCTTTTCCTGCGGATTTACCTGGGAGTTTGAAAAGTCCAAATTGTTTTGTATCCATCTAAAGAAGAAAAAAAAAAAGGAAAATAAATCATGTTTAAGCATGTGAACTTTCTAACATGTTTGTGATTGTTTCAATGAATAAAAGAAAGAAAAGAAAATGAAAAAGTTAGGAAAAAAAATAAAGAAGGCAGAATACTGAGAAAAATACGATCGCATTTCTCCCCAGTACATTTGGAAATGCGATCGCATTCTCCAAAAGAAAGAGGGCAGTCACGAAATTTTTTTATCAGCACGTGACCTAATTGAGAAACCTATAAATAGCTAACTTTAGTCTTTCCCTCTTCACCAACCATTCAAACCTTTTGCATTTAAGTCAAACTCAAAAACTCTCCATCTTCTCTCATCTTGAAACTGAAACCCACAAGCAAGATCAATGAAGAACACGCCCAAGTCATCATCATCACGCAAGATTACTCGGTCTCAGAGTAATCTACCTGCCCAAGAAGCTGAAGCAAACGTTCGACGGTAAGAAGAGCAACCCGACGCCCCCATGCACGGCACAAGAAGGACGAGACCTTCGGGTTTCTCGCCAGCGATCATGGACCAAGGTACCAATGTCCAAACTCCTTCTTCCTCAATAATGTCAGCCAACTCGAGGGAGAATCTGAGTTTATCTCAACCTCGGAGGTCCAAGCGCACCGAATCTCTCCATAAAACCCAAAAACCTACGAGCCAACAGTTCAGAAAATGCTCAAGGGAATGGTTTAGGATGATTGAGAGATGGGAGCCCAAAGACGTGAGGCTCTTGAACAAGAAGCAAGAAGGTGTGATGCTGAAGAAGCCGCTAAGGCAAGAGAGAGCTCTCGATAGGGAGAGGCTCTAACGGGTAAAACCTCCGAACCTTCAACTAACTGTTCTTCTTCTTGCAGGAACAAACCATTCGTTTCGTACAGTGCAAGAAAGAAGAGTCCCAAGAAAGTTGCACCCGAACAGCCACTTGTCATCGAGCCCCTCAAAACCGCAAGAATTCCCTCGGATGTGTTCGAGGACATAATCTGCCAAGCCGTGGCAAAGGCTCTCGTGATTGCTGAAGGTTATAAGGCTGAACAAGAAGCCTTGAGGGAGATTAAGGCTGAAAGGGAGCTTGAAAACGAAAGCATGAGGGAAGAGGATGAATTTGCGAGAAAAAAAGACCTTGAAGAAGAAAGAAAGAAGGAAGAGGAAAGGCAAGAGGCCGAGAGGGCCTTAGAAGCTGAAAAAGAAAGGAAACAAGATGAAGAACTCAAGAGAGCAGCAGCTGAATTGCAGCTCCTTGAAGAAGAAAAACAAAGAAGAGAAAATTTGAAAGAAGATGAGGAAAGAAGAAAGAAGGTTGAAGACTTCATTGCAGCCTTTGTGCCACTGCACAAGGCTCAAAGTGAGGCTGAGTTGCTGCAAGGAAGAGAAGAAGAGGCCTTTGAGGGGCCAAGAGAAGAAAATCCAGAAAAAGAGGAAGAAAAAGAAGAAAAGGCTGAAGGCCAGAATGCGACAGCATCTGGGCCACATTCTGATAAAGGCCAAGAAGAGGCCACCAACGAACAACCAACAGATGAGGTTCTTGAACCTCTATTCAAATATGATCCACCAACAGCTGATAGAACCTCTTCAGGAGAGAAGAGGGATGAAGAAGAGATTGAAAATAAGGAGGTCGAGACCTCCAGTGACTCGGAAATAGAATCAGATTCAGAGATCAAGGAATTGGATGATGACCAAGTTCCTATCTTTGTAGCATTGAGAAAGAAGAGAAGAAGAGAGATTAAGGCCGAAAGGAAGACCAAAAATAAGAATGACCCTATATTTGCCAAGAGGCCAAGGACAAGGTCCATGGACGCCTCTCCTGTAGCTCCTCCTACCGTCTCACCTGCCAAACCGAAAGCCAAATCACCGAAGGCTCCATCTCCTAAAAATCCATTCCCCGAAGTCTTCAAAGATGTAAATTTTCAGGAAATGATAGAGATCATGAGAAAAAGAGATTTCCTCAACGAGAAGGGATTCTCTAATAGAGCGGAGACACTACCAGAGTTCGTAACAAGAGTTATCTCACAGTACAAGTGGCAGGTGTTCTGTGCTCACCCTCAGGAGGCTGTAGTGCCTTTAGTTCGAGAATTTTATGCCGGACTGAGGGAGGAAAGCATGAGTATGGCAGTGGTGAGAGGCAAGATGGTCAGCTTCTCTTCAATCGACATCAACCGGGTGTACAGAATCAAGGCACCCTTGCATCCAAGAGGGAACGATGCCATTAAGAACCCCTTGGCCAAACAAATGAAAAAAACGCTAAAATTGGTGGCCAACAAGGGAGTTCAGTGGAAAGAGTCCCAGACAAAGGTGAAGACATTAGTGTCAAGTGATCTAAAGCCAAAATTGGCAGTGTGGCTTCACTTTCTGAAGAATAGGTTGATGCCAACAACCCATTGTTGGGTTTTATGCCCTAAAACTCGTAGATAGTAAATGAAACAAATTAATCGATCTCAATAAAGCGTTATTTGAGTGATTCAGTAATTTGGTTATTGAATAATCGGGTTTGCATTAATAAACCCTAAATCCAATAAACTAAAATCCAAGGTTGTTTAAATGAAACTAGGACTAGTATGTGGGGACATACGGGGATCGGTGTCCAAGTAACAACCTAAAAGGTCTATAGTATAGGGATAAGGCTGGGTACCTTATCCTGGTGACACTATGTGATACGGCCCACCTTGTATTCGATACAGATGCAATGATCCAAAGCATCCATGTAGGAGACATGCGGGTGGGGGTATCCTATGCAATGAGTTTGCATAAGATCGGACCGAGAAAAAGTAACCACTAGATGTAACGCCGTTAACTAGCTTAGGTTTCTATTTCAATAGGATGGCCTAGGTAACTCAATCTCAATCCTAAGTCTGCTATGAACTCTTTTTCAGGAGGGATTGTCCTTAGATTTGTATGGGTGAGAGTGGCCAGTTCGCCAACTCAATAATCCTACCATTTCAGGGGCAAGACCGAATGGGGGCTGGGAACATAACAGTACAGGATGAAATTCACTTATTCCCCTATTGGGGTAAGAAGATGTGTGTTCCCTTAAGGGCTGATTCCGGGGCTTGAACAAAGGCGCGCCGTCCTCTCCTGGCCCGAAAGGAACTCCTGTTTAGTGGTTGGACCCTAAACAACCTTTTCATTAGAGGGATCAGTGGTACTTAAGGAACCAGAGGTAACCCAGGGGTAAAACGGTAACTTTGTCCCAGCTGGTGTTACGAACACACGTGAAGGATTGACTAACTGCATTGGTCAATATCCGTGGACACAGAAATATTCTACAGTGAAAGGAGTGCAGCTGTGGGTCTTCAGTGGAGTGACCCATAGTTAACGAATGTTGACTAACTTGGTTAATGAGTTTAGCCAATTAGTCTCGTATTGTTGGAGCTTTTGATCTGTAGATCCATTAGGTCCCACTGGTAGCTCATAATAAAACTTGAGGCAATTAAGTATAAATTGTAAATTGAAAGTGTTCAATTTATTTAGGGGAATCATATAATGTATATTGATACATTATAATATAAAGTTTATGAAACTTTATAATATAATTTTGAATTAATTTCAAAATTAATTCTTGAGAGAAAATATTTGAAAAAGTTCAAACAATTATTATGAATTGGATTCATATTAATATAAATAATTTAATAAAATCCCTAAGATTAAATATATGATATTTAATTGGGTAATTAATTAATTATGGAATTAATTATTTATTTATTAAAATTAGATATGAATAAGATAATAGATTTGATCTTATTCATGACCTTTTCTTATTAGGAAAAAGTCTTGGCCTTTTCCTATAAATAGGACCCCTGGGGTGGGGTGAAAGGCATCCCATTCATTCGCCTACTCTCAGAGAATTCCCCTGAAGGCTCCCTCTAGACTCCCACCAGTCTCCTGCCTCTAGAAGTCTCAGAGTCATACCGGTGTAGCCATAGTGGTGGTGTTCGCGGTAGTTCGTGATTATTTCACAAGCAGTTGGTGAATTTAATCTAAGTCGTCAACGAGAGTAAGTAATTTGTTACTATATAAATTAGATTTAGATATAATATTTTTGTATGCTTAACCTTAATATAAATTTAGAATAGTTCTAAGATTATTGGCAATGTATTGGTATTTTAGATTAAAAAAAATTAATTACGAATCGGTCCCAATCACGCTTCCGCTTTACGGAATTACGGAATTCCAATCCTTCACCCATGACAGCACCATCTCAGTGGAGAGAGTTATGCTCCTCTACTGTATTATGAAGGGTTTAGAAATCAACATCGGGAGCATTATCAGGGAGGAGATTCTTGCCTGTGGAAGGAAAAAAGCAGGAAAGCTTTTCTTTGGATCATTGATCACCCAGCTTTGTCAGAGGGTGAAGATAGTCCCTGGTAAGGATGAAGAGCGTCACTTCTTCAAGCCTACCATCGACCTATCCTTGATCGGGAAGCTTAAACAGAATAACATCCAAAGGAAAGACAAAGCCTCCACATCTCAAGCCACTCCACCATCAGGACTGAACACGGCTTCTCCATCTCAACACACTCCTTTTTCAGGGCCCTCATCGTCATCTGAAGCCCTGGTAATTGCCTACCAACAACTGGATCAAATCAGGGACAACTTGAGGACTTATTGGGCATATGCCAAGGAGAGAGATGAAACCATTAGAGAGTTCTACCTCTCTATCGCCCCGAGTATTGCTCATGTTTTTCCCAATTTCCCTCAATCGCTGCTGCCTCAAGAAGATAAGGATTCTAATGATGAAGAAGATGAGAATGATGATGAAGAAGAAGAGAAAGAGAGTTCCTCGGACGAGGACTAGGGGAGTTTTCTGATCCCCTTTTACATGCTGTTTTTGTGAATAAAACTGTTTTCTGTGTTTAGTTGCTTGCTGTTTTTTTAGTTTTTGCATGTTTAGATTCTGTTTTTGCTTATCTAGTTGTTGTTTTATTGCTTGAATTGATGTATAGTTGTTAATTGAAGTTTCTAGGTTAGTTTAAAGGTAGTTGTTTTTTGAATAATTGCATTCTACTTGGGTTTTTGTTATTTTAAGGAAAAAATATGCTGCTGTCTTTTAATGAACCAAGGAAACTTTTGAGAAAAAAAAATCAACTTTTAGACTTGCTTGAAAAAAAATGTTTTCGGAAAAGAGCATGTTTTCAAAGGTGTTTTATTTAGGCCCTTGATGATGATAACTAGAGCTTTGTTCTATCTCAAAAGTGCCACCGTCACAATCGAATTGTTTTCTAGTCATAGGCTTTCCATTAGTCCTTTTCTTTACAGAATTTTCTTAAGTCTAAACTTCCTCGTGTTTAACCTTTCTAGCACACTAGGAGAGTTTAGCCTTAAAGTTTTGAAAAACAAAAAGCCTTATGCAAAGTCCATGCCTCAAAAACAAAGCCAATGAGGACATTGTCTAATTTTAAGTTTGGGGGGGGGGGGGTGCTTTACGTTGTAAATATTTATGTTATGCTTTTTGTAAATTTGTACTACTGGAAAAGAATATGTGCTCAATATATATCTTGCTAAAAAAATTGAAAACCGAGAGTTACTCCTCCTTCCTAGAGTTTACTGAGTAACCAGGGGCATTCATGACACCCATGGTTTGCCACTACATGAAATGTTTACTTAGGGAAGTGAGTACTATTCCAAGCTTTTGAACTTTGCTCGTAGCTAGATATCTTCACCACAAAGTGTCGATAAGCTAGAACGAAGGTAAAGATGACAGCAAGGATACTCTTGGGAGAAAAAGAAGTTAAATAAAAAGAGCACCAGCAGTCAAATAAGTTTGGGGAGGTAGAAAAAGGTCTAGTAACTCATGTATGCTCAAGGAACCTCAAAAGTCTTGTTTTTCTTAACTAAAAGGACTACACTAGGCTCAATGAAAAGAAGTTAGGTAGTTTAAGCACATTGGTTAGGATGGGCTAGGGAGAGTTTTGCTTTGAAAAAGAACAATAGAAATCTTCATGCCTAGGAAACTCAGACATTGTGACTGGGACTAGAGTAGAACCCTCTCCTTAAACTTTTTAGAAAACGATCTTGAGAAACATGTTTACTTAATTCCATGTCACTTGATTTGCAATTAAAAGTTGATGCTAGTACCATGATTGACAATTACATATGATCCATAACGTTTTGGATTGCAATTAATATTGAGCTCTTACATTCTGATTGGCAATTAAAAAGTTTATCTCTAACATTTTGATTTGCTATTGCTTGAGGACAAGCAATGAGTTAAGTTTGGGGGTGTGATAAGGGTAAAAAAATATACCTATTTTGCCCTTATATTTAGCTCATTTTCTTATCAAAAGTTGCATGTTTAGATCAATTTTACTGTTCCCGAGCTCAAAACATGTTAAAGTTGATAAATTAGGGAGTTGAGAGTCACATTTGTCAAATTATGCTTATTTGTGCTTAAAAAAACTCAATTTGATAGGAATTTGACTAAGTTTGTTGCTGTGCAGAAAAAGCAAGGGAAGCTGGAAACTGCCCAGAAATGCGACGCATTTCTGGAAAGGCAAAAATGGAATGCGACTGCATTTCTGGAAAAACGGAGGAAGTTCCGAGTTTGTCGCGGGTCGTTTTGAACGAGACTATTGTGCACCTAACTGGCCGTTTTGACCCCAAAATCGAATGGGCCACCTACCAGCACCATTTTCGTAGCTTCTCAACCACTCCCCACACTATATAAGCTCGTGATTTGAAGTCAAATGCAAGCAGAACTCATTTGGAAGAAGAGGGTGGTGACAGAACCCTAGTTGACGCCTATGAGTAGGGATGCTCGAGGTCCTTCTTAGATGACTAAATTCTAACCTTAGTAAGACATCAAATCTTAGGGTTTGTAGGGATTTTCACCCATTCCCACTTGTAAAAGCGAGAGAGTGGAGTGTCGAGCGAACTCTAGAAGGATTTGATAAAAGAGAAAAAACCCTAGTATTTAGCTACTGTCATTACTTCCAACTTTTGTTACTTTTCATTTATCTGTATTCTTTATTCTTTGTTTCAATGAAAAGATATTCATTTGCACTTTATCCCACCATGAGTAGCTAAATTCCGTTGAGGGGTTCAATTTAGTGAATTCCCTTATGGTTCAATAGCTTGAAAGTGTTTATTCGCTTAAGTTTCTATTCAATGCATGTCATTTTTTATTGATTATCATTCTGATCTTGCTGAGTTTAAATTGATCACTTAGACTTTGCATGCTATGTGAGTTTGATCTCGAAAGGGACAGACGATATCGGTTCTCATAAAGGTGATATAGGAGAAAAAGCTTGAAAGAGATTGTTCGGTGGTATAGGCACCCTATATCAACTATAGGGTTATAGATTGCATTCGTGAATTATCTATGTCGGAGTCGAGTCACAGAAATGTGCATAACGGTACTCGCTTAGCCTTCTAACGATTCTTGGGAGCAAGGCCAAATAGAAGTTAAATCTGACCCAATGCATTGATTAGTCTTAAGTTGAATACTCTATGATTAAAGTTATTTGCCTTTGGGATGAAACTATGTTGAATACCTCGTTTTATTTATTGTTGTTATTTCTTTATTTATTTGTTTTCTTTATCTTACAAAAACCAATCAACAATTATTTCTTTGGTTACCTATTTTAAGCAATCATTTGAGCATTTTCTTATTCAAATCTGAATTTCCAATTTAGTCCTCGTGGGATCGATACCCTTGGAATACTTCTAAGGTTTTTTTTTATTACTATGTGCGATAGTGTATACTTGCACTAAGGTTGGCTGAATCTATCATTATTATTATCTATCATTTTATCTCACATCCATCATTTAGCCTCTGCCGCACCAAGAATAGTGCAGTTGTGGGTCTTTAGTGGAATGTACCAGCAATTAACGAATATTGATTGATTTGGTTGATGAGTTTAGCCAATTAATCTCATATCGTTGGAGGTTCTGATATGCAAGTCTATTAGGTCCCATACCTAGCTCGTAAAGGATATTGAGGTAATCAAGTCTTGAATGTAATTTGAAATGTTCAAATTTACTAAGGGAAATAATATAATGTATAGAGATACATTATAATATAAAATTTATATTTTAATTAAACTTTATAATATAAAATTAATTTTGGATTCAATTCAAAATTAATTCATGAGAGAATTAAATATTTTTGAAGTTCAAATATTAATTTAATATGAATTGGATTCATTTTGAAACTATAGGTTAAATTTAATGTGCATTAGATGCACATTAAAACTATATGTTATGAGAGAAATACAATTAAATGTGATTTAATTGTAGGCTTGAATTAAATATATGATATTTAATTTGGTAATTAATGAATTGGATAATTAATGAATTAATTTAATTTAGTTAAATTGGATTTAATTAAATTAATTGAATTAAAACTATAGGTTATGTGAGAGATGTTCATTTAAATATGATTTAAATGAAATAAATAATTAAATTTGATTAATTAAATTAATTAATTAATAATTATTAATCAATTAAATTAATTTGAATTTAATTTAATTTAATATTTAATTAAATTAATTTAAGTAACTGATATTGAGTACATGGGTAGTTCCACATAACCACTCTCTCTCATGAATGGCCTACACGCCTGAAGCAAGATAGATTGAGAAGGTGATTCTGGCAATTCACTCTCTATACAAAACGCTAAGGCAACCTCTCTCTTTTAGAAAATTCTCCCAAATCACATAAGTGCAATTCTTTTCTTCTGGTGAAAAAAAAAAATCTTCCTTAGTCTTAAGAATTGGTCCCACAACCTTGGCCTTGGATACTCAGAGGATAGGGAGACAATCTGTTGGTGGTGTTCACTGTGTTTTCGGTCCCTACACAAAACAATACGTGATCTTCAGAGAGTTTGTGATCCTTCCCAAAGGAGTTGGTGATTTAATCCAGAGTCGGCAACGAGAGTAAGTCTTGAATCTTTATTTTGTAGAATTAGTTCTTTGTATTACTGTGTTTTTTTTGCCAATGCATGGTTTTTCAATTTGAAATTAAATTACGAGTTGATTCTTGGTTGCTTCCGCTGAGGGATTTCATCCATACATAAGTAACATCACAACATTACTTAATGAAAATCCCAAGATGATCCCCTCATCAATGTCATTCTCTTGCAGTATGTCTTAGCATTGTATCCTTTAGTTGATACATTAACCAACGAATGGACTTTTACCTCTCATGGCAGGAGTTAGTATAAACAGATTGATTTTATATTAAAAAAAAAACAGATAATTGATAGAAAAGTACCTGATATTTTTCGTACCATATTTTTTTCCTACCAGAATAATTTTTATATATTTTTTTTTCATATAATCATGATTTATTATTATTGATCGGTTGTCGGTATGCTAATAACTTAATACAAAATTATCGCAGATATATATCAATCCAAGTATAAATTGACACAATCAAGTAATACCTAGTGAGTCTAGGGTCGAATCCAAAGGGAAAGGTTATTTGCAAAACTTTAATAATTTTTACTGATCTGAACTAAAAAACGTGTGATATTATGAAAAACTAAATAAGAGAGTTGATGGGTATGAAGAATAAATATTGCAGGAAAGTAAAACATGCGCTGAGAATAAAAAGGGACGTCTTAAGGAGAATATTATCAAGGTTGTTGTGGTCGCAACCTCATGCGTTTATAAGAACCTTGTAGCGCATACCATGACTAATTGATCCATTAATGCCTAAGTGAGAAAAATCACAAGTTTCCCTATTAACAACTTTGTGAGGGTGACTTAGCTCTTCAACGCCTTTGATCCTAACATCCTTTTTTCTCTTTTTCTTTTGCGCATTACTAAACAGGATTAGACTTCTGCCAAATTCCCTTCATTGCTTAAGGAAAGTTCCTTGCGATTAGATTCTACCTTGCGCTAACTCAGCCAATCTTCTCCTTATGTCCTGGGCGCATAAAATTTTATTATTATTATTAATATTATATATTTTTTTTAAAGTAATTGTCATCAAAACGTATGCTTTCGTTTTGGCTTACTCACATTTGTGATGAAAGGTATCCAACTACGAGTATTACATTTTTTTACTGTCCTATACGCTCATGGGATGCGGATGCGTCTTCGCGCAGTGGCAAAACTATGGGTGTCATAAATGCCCTTGACTACAAACACATTGCATACCAGAGGAACGCATGCGTAATTTATTTATGCGCTGACTATCGCACTCCCCCAAACTTAAAATGGACAATGTCCCTATTGTCCCCCAAACTTAAACTGGAGTGCATAGACTTAAGAAGATCAAGGCTGAGGTGCGACAGGGTCGAAAATGGGAAGGGATTTTCCTTAAGGTCTGAGGAAATGAAAACAGAGGTAAAATCCTTCAAACTAATGCGGTCAAGAAAACTAAGAATTTCAGATGCGCGGAGTAAAACGAAAGAGCTAACGTAAAGAATTTTTAGATTAAAGGAAATTGCGATGAGAAAAACGGAAAATTATATTGATGAATGCGGGACAAAAGTACAAAAATGGGCGCAATCATCCAAAGTAAACAAAAGAAAACAAGTCAAAAAGAGAAGTATTTCTTTACTCCTGCGGGGGCGGTGGTGGTGGTGGTCGGAATTGTCTCGGCGCAGGAGGAGCCATAGGGGCGTGCACTTGAGATGTTCTTGCGCCATCAGGTCTTTGTTGCGTAGGTGGCCGCATGAATAGATTTGGCGTGACGGGTAGACGGCCAAAAGACTCAGTCCAACGCAACAGAAAGAGGACAAAGGCGTTTACGCGTTGCGACAGTTCCTATTGCTGCTTCCGCAACAGTTCTTGCTGTTGGCACGTCCTTTCCTGTTGCTGGCGCAGGGGCTCCGCGACTTCTTGGATCATTTGCCGCAACTCTGAAAAGATGAGGGTTGTTTCCGCATCAAGTTGTGGAACAGGCGTAGCATTAGATGTGCTGGCAGAGGGTGTGGCTTGCAGTGATGAGCTGGGCGCAGGGATTTCTTCTTCGCGAGGAGGGCTAGGCAATGGAGCCTCATTGATCTCTTCTAGACACATGGCTTCCTCAGGCTAGATGGAAGGATGACAGGCGGCGACGGCGGTGGCGGTGGTGGTGGCGGCAAGGATTCTTGATTTGGGCGCAGACAGGGTTTTCCTACGCCAGTGGATTTGGCTGATTGGTCCTTGCGGCCAGTGGAGGGTTGCGCCCCGCAGTTTGTTTGTGCCTCTTCTTCTTTGGTGCTACATGCGCAGGGGCATTTTCAGTTGCGGGAGATGCTGCCTGCAGTCGCACGTTGTGGGTGCGCGTTATGCGCGCCCACCAATGTTCATCAAAATCCTTTCGCATGGGTCGGATTTCTTCGTCTGGTTGCGGCAGCAACCCGGATGCGCAGCAGAGTCGGGTAACGAGGTCAGGGCAGAACATTGCACCTTTTGGTTTTGCGGCAGTCTGGCGTAGGGTTTCGACGAGGATTCTGCCCAAGTCGAGTGGGATCCCCTTCATTATACAATAAACGAGGACCACCCGTGAGATGCTCAATGTGGCATCATGCATTGTGGGCATGATGCGATTCTTTATCCAGTGCATCCAAGCTGAGGCTTCGAAGTCCAACAGCTGCGACTTCAGGGTCCTCGCAGCACCATGGCCATCCCACTTATCACCTGGCCGTGCCACCGCAAGCAGTACTGCGTTGAGAAAGTCGTCGTCCAGGCAGTTTAGCAATGCATTGCCTTCTACATCTGGAATGTCCGGAAGCTCGAACACGGAGTTGATGCACCCAAGGGCAAATGTGACTGGGTGGCCTCGCACCAATACTTCGTTTATGTCTTCCTACCACTGCGCTCTGTAGAAATCATGTACCAGCGCAGGAGCATAGTTGGGGAAGTTTTCGCAGACTAACTCCCATCTGCGGTGGGAGATTTGGTCAGTCATGGTCTGCGGAAGCGTGCAGCTAAACCCCCGTTCTTCTGCAAATTTTCCCTTATCTTCGCCCACTTTCTCTTTGCCTTTTGATGCGGCAGGGGCCCCTTTCCTCTTTTTGCTTGGGGCTACCTCAGGTCTCTCTGATGGCTCTTGGATGGTTATCCCAGTTGTCTGGATGTTGGGGCGATGGGTCAAGGGTAGGCCATCTTCTCAATCTGTGGACTCTGACCCTTGCGTTGGTGAGTCCAGAGTTACCGCAATCACAGCCAGATTTGCTGCGGCAACTTCTGCTGCAGCTCGATCTTGCGCCAACTTGCTGGCGTGTTCTCTTTCTCTAGCCGCTTCTTCTTCTGCGGCTGTCTTGCGAGCAGTTTCTTCTGCCGCAGCTCTTTCTCTGTCTTCTCTTTGGCCAATTGCTTCGCCTTCTTCGCCTAACTCCCCCAGCAGGGAGTCTCATGCGGCCACTTCCGGCTCAGATAACTGCGGTGAAGTGGGGTTTGTGGAGGTGGATGGTGGTTGGGAAATGTTTGCTGGAGTGGAGTAAGATGAAGGGGTGGTGTTTGAGGCGAGGGTAGCTGAAGAGTCGGGAGGTGGAAGAAGGAGTACAGACGGGAAAGGGGAGGGAAATGGGGTTAGGTTACGTGGGGTGAGGATATTTCGGGTTGGCTGGAGGATTACTGTTTGGATGCTGAAGGAGGATGTGTCCAATGGTGCTATGTCGAGCACTTCTATGGTATCGGCTCCAGAGGTGGACGGTGTGGCTGCTGGTTGCTCATCGTTAACGACTTCGGGTTCCTCTACCTCCATGAGGTCACTTTGGCTTTGATTTCCATTTTCCTTGTTAGAGGATGTGACGATATCGTTGTTAGGTCCTTCAACCTCCGGCGATGAGGGTGGTGTGTCGTTTGCGTAGCCGGTGATTGAGAGGTTCTGAGAGTCAGACATGGTGGCATTCGGTGAAGGTGAAGTTTCGCGTTAGAGAGAGAAAGAAAGGGTTTAGGGTTTTTCTCGCACGAAGAAGATGAAGAAGATGAAGAAATGAAATCCATGCATCAAGGCCCTTTATAGTTGTCGCAAGTGTTGTTGCTTTTAGGGTAATGATGCCCTTTCGCATCCACGCAGGTAGATAGGCCATGATCACTATGGGGGAATGTGGGCGGTTGCTTCGGGTAGTGTGCAATAGCAGAGAGTAGTGTGGCTCATTAAATGTGAAATGATGTGGCTGCGCCTCCAATGCGAGTAGCCTATTGACGAATGTTATTGCAACAAATTACTATCGCAACAAATCCAATGCGAGTAGGACATGCGCTAGGGTTTTCTTCCTAAGGCTCTAACCTACCAAAATACTAACGCAACAAAATAAAACATGCGGAAAGAAAGAAAATAACTACAACTTCTGACCTGCTGTGATCTTGCTTTGCGTTAGGTCCTGCCGCAGTTGAGAGCACTCTTTTTCTGGACCTATCTTTTCCTTGTTACTTCATGGTGGATCTTCTAGAAGGACAATCTCAACTACCTCGTCATAGGTCCCATCAATGTATGGTTTTATTCGTTGGCCGTTGACCTTAAAAATTCTTTTTCCGTCAGCAGAATGTAGGTCCACAACCCCATATGGATATATTTTGTGGATAATGTATGGGCCCGACCATCTTGATTTCAGCTTACCTAGAAAAAGACGTAAACGAGAGTTGAATAATAATACCTTTATACCTTAAGATTCTTTTTTCATATTCTCCTACCATGCCACTGTTTTTGTTTTTCTTTGTTGATTTTGGCATTTTCATAAGCACATCTTCTAAATTCTTCTAATTCTAAGAGCTAGCGCAATCTTTCCTGACCTGCCGCATCTGGATCAAAGTGAAGGCGTTTTAATGCCCAATGCGCTCTGTATTCCAACTCTAAAGGCATGTGACAAGCTTTCCCAAACACTAACGCATAAGGAGACATCCCTATGGGTGTTTTGAAAGCTGTGCGATACGCCCATAACGCATCGTCCAGATGTTGCGCCCAGTCCTTCCTATTTATGTTGACCACTTTTTCAAGAATTCTTTTTATTTCCCTGTTTGATACCTCTGCTTGACCATTGCTCTGAGGGTGATAAGTTGTTGCGATATAATGCTTGACATTGTATTTTTGCAAGAGCTTAGTCATTACCTTGTTCACGAAATGTGTTCCTTCATCACTAATGAGTCTTCGTGGCACTCCAAATCTTGTGAAAATATTTTTCTTAAGGAACTTGGCCACGGTTGCCGCATCACTTTTAACGCAGGCAATTGCCTCCACCCACTTAGTGACATAGTCGGCTGCGAGGAGGATGTACTGGTACCCTTGCGATGACGGAAATGGTCCCATAAAATCGATTCCCCAAACATCAAATGGTTCAATTTCCACTATATAATTCTGCGGCATCTTGTTTCTTGGGCTGATGTTACCTGTGCGTTGGCACTTGTCGCATCTATCGACGTGCTTCTTTGCTTCTTGGAACAACGTTGGCCACCAATAGCCACTTTGTAACACCTTCGCCGCAGTGCGTTAGCCTCCAAAATGTCCTCCATATGGAGCTTCATGGCATGCTTCTAAAATTTTCGACGCATCTGCACATCCAACGCATCTTCGAACTATCTGGTCTGGTCCTCTGCGATAAAGGTAAGGGTCATCCCATAAATAAAATTTAAGCTCATGGAAGAATTTCTTACTCTGCTGCGGGGAGTATTCTTCAGGTAAGACTCCTGCGGCGAGATAGTTTGCTATGTCGGCAAACCATGGTTCTTCTTCTTCAATCATTAGCAGCTTTTCCTCAGGGAATTCTTCTGCGATGGGGATATCAGACGCATCTGCCTTTTCAGGATTTTCCAGCTGCGATAGATGATCTGCCACTTGGTTTTCACTCCCATTTTTGTCCTTTATTTCCAAATCAAATTCTTGCAGCAAGAGAATCCACCTAATCAGCCTTGGTTTTGTGTCCTTTTTAGTGATTAGGTATTTGATTGTCGCATGATCAGTGTAAACAGTGACTTTGGAGCCAATCAAATAAGCACGAAATTTTTCAAAAGCATAAACAACCGCCAATAATTCCTTCTGGTTGTTGTGTAATTATTCTGTGCTTCATTCAATGTCTTATTGGCATAATAAATGGGGTGAAGTGACTTCTCCTTTTTCTGTGCCAGAACTGCTCCTACTGCCACGTCACTCGCGACACACATCAGGACAAATGGTTCTTTCCAGTCAGGGGTTGTGAGAATGGGCGCAGTGACTAACACATGCTTCAGATCATTAAACGCCTTGGCACATTCTTCAGAAAATTCAAATCTTCTATTTGCCTCCAACAATGCGCATAATGGTTTGGTGATATGCGAGAAGTTTTTTATGAATCTGCGGTAGAAACCTGCGTGACCTAAGAAACTTCGAATTCCTTTCACAAAAGTGGGTGGTGGCAGCTTTTCTATCACATCTATTTTTTCCTTGTCTACCTCGATACCTGCGTTTGATATGCGGTGGCCCAGGACTATTCCTTCCTCTACCATAAAATGGCATTTCTCTCAATTCAACACTAGGTTAGTCTCTTCGCATCGCTCCAAAACACGTTCCAGTTGCGTTAGGCAATCTACGAAAGATTTTCCATAAACTGAGAAGTCGTCCATGAAAACTTCTACTGATTTTTCCAACAATTCAGAGAAAATGGCCATCATGCATCTTTGGAATGTCCCTGGCGCATTGCATAACCCAAAAGGCATTCTTCTAAACGCAAAGGTTCCATATGGGCAAGTGAAGTTTGTCTTCTCCTGATCTTCTAGCACAATGGATATTTGATTATATCCTAAATATCCGTCAAGAAAACAGTAGTATGCATGTCCCGCAAGTCTATCTAGCATTTGATCAATGAAGGGAAGAGGGAAATGATCCTTCTTCGTGATTGCGTTGAGTTTGCGGTAGTCCATACATATGCGCCACCCAGTAGTGGTGCGTGATGGGATTAATTCGTTGTTTGCGTTGGCTACCACCGTCATTCCTCCTTTCTTTGGTACGCATTGCACCGGACTTACCCATCTACTGTCTACGATAGGGTAAATTACTCCTGCGTCGAGCCATTTGATGATCTCTTTTCGCACAACTTCCATCATGGCAGGGTTCAGCCTTCTCTGTCGCTCAATAAATTTTTCAGATTCATCTTGCAAACGAATTTTGTGCATGCAATATGAGGGGCTAATTCCCTTGATGTCTGCAAGACTCCATCCAATAGCATTCTTGTGCCTTGCTAATACCTGCATTAGAAGGCTTTCTTGCGGCTGATCTAGCTTTGATGAAATGATTACAGGCAAAGATTCTTCTTATCCCAAAAACTTATACTTCAGATGTGCTAAGAGTTATTTGAGCTCTAGCGCAGGTGGTTGCACCATGGAAGGTAAGGTGGGAATTCTTTCTTTGAGATCTAGCGCATGAATTACTTCTGTGGGTTGCGCCAGGATGCAATTATCATCTATCTCTCCTGCGACTTGTTCTTTCTTTCTCTTCTCTCGCGCAGCTCTGAGCGCATTTAATTGCAGCATTTCAAGTGGGGAACATACATCTATGCGTGCCACCATGTCGCATTCCTTGGTGTCATCTGGGTATTTTAATGAGGTGAGCACATTAAAAACCACTTTTTGATCATTCATGCGCATGGTGAGCTCTCCTTTTTGCACATCAATTAATGTCTGGCCAGTCGCTAGGAATGGTCTTCCCAAAATAATGGGAACTTCCCTATCAGCTGCGTAGTCGAGTATAATGAAATCAGCTGGAAAAATAAATTTGTCAACTTTTACCAGAACATCTTCGATTTTTCCTTCAGGATGTACCACCAATCTATCTGCCAGTTGAAGCGTGACAGTGGTTGGGCGTGCTTCTCCAATCCCTAGGCGTTTGTATACTGACAAGGGCATTAAATTGATGCTTGTGTTGAGGTCACATAGAGCTCTGCCAACATCAATCCCTCCTATTGAACAGGGGATAGTAAAACTTCCAGGATCTTTTAGTTTAGGTGGGAGCTTGTTGGCGAGTATTGCGCTGCATTCACTTGTCAACGCAACTGTCTCAAATTCTTTCCATGGTCTTTTATTCTACAAGATGTCCTTCAAGAACTTTGCGTAGCTGGGCATTTTTTCCAAAGCTTCCACAAGTGGAATGTTGATGTGAAGTTCTCGCAAGACATTTAAGAATTTCTTGAACTGGGCCTCGTCATTCTTCTTTCTTAATCTTTGCGGAAAAGGGATCGTGGGCTTGTATGCGTCAGGTTCTTTCTCTGCTTGTGCCTCTTTCTTTTTGGGCTCTTCTTTAGCTGCGTTCTCTTCATGCTCTTGGTTGCTGCCTGTTGCGGTTGCAGTTTTAGTCAAATTTTCCTGCGCTGTTGCAGGGTCATTTGACTGCAACTGTCTTCCACTACGGAGAGTTAGTGCGTGGCAGTGCTCCTTTCCTTTCGGATCTTCTGTATTGTTTGGTAATGCTCCTGTAGGTCTATTTTTAAGTTCTGACGCAAGCTGTCCTACCTGAATCTCCAGATTTCGCAAGGATGCGACTTGGCTTTGAACCACCGCATCGTTCTTCGCCATATATTCCTTCTGGCTTGCCATAAATTCTTTCATCATTGTTTCCAGTGCATTTGAAGATGATGCTCTTTGGTTTCCGCCTTCTGCGTTTATATTGCGCTGAAATTGGTCCTGCGATGATTGCTCACTATTAGAGTTAAATAACCTTGGCGCAAAGTTTGCATTACCTTGCTGCGGCTGTTTGTTTGCGCCACCATTCCATGAGAAATTTGGGTGATTCCTCCATCCAGGGTTGTATGTATTCGAGAATGGGTTGTTGCGCACAGCTCCTTGCGGTCCCACATAGAATACAGATTCTGGATTCGAAGGATACTGGTCATGCATGTGTCCCTCTCCGCAGATTCCGCATCCAACTGTGTTGAGTTGCGCGATCAATGGTGCTGTGCTTGCTGTCAGCGCATCCATCTTGGTAGTCAACGCATCAATCTTTGCGTTTACTGAAGTTAATGGGTCAACCTCAAAACTTCCAGAACTGGTCTTTATAGGTCTTCTTCTTTTGTCTTCCGTGGTGCCCCACTCATAATTGTTGCGCGTAATACAATCGAGGATTGCGTGAGCTTCATCATAAGTTTTTATGAGGAGCGCACCATTAGCAGATGAATCCATTAATACTTGTGAATTTTTGTTGAGACCCACGTAGAAGGTCTCTAACTGAATGCAGAGTGGTAGTCCGTGATGCGGACACCTTTGCAATAGGGTTTTAAAACGTTCCCACGCCTCACTGAGTGTTTCGTCTTCCATTTGAGCAAAAGTCATGATTTCCTTCCTTAGTCTTGAGTTTGCGGTGGGTGGAAAGTATTTTTCTAGAAACTTCTCGGCTAAATCATTCCATGTAGCAATGGAATTTGCTGGTTGCTGATTTAGCCATACTTTCACAGCATCTCTTAATGAATAGGGAAAAATGATGACTTGCAGCTGCTCTTGCGTTACTCCTGGGATGATGAATTTATTACAGATATCCAGGAATGATTTTAGATGAGAGTGTGGATCTTCAGTTGGACTTCCTCCAAATGGTCCTGCAGCAGTCAGCATTTGAAACATAACAGGTTTTAGCTCAAACCTTTCTGTTTCCAAGGTGGGTTGTACTATCCCTGGGTTGAAATTACAGTTTGTAGGGGCTGCATAATCTCTGATCCCTCTGGTTCTATCATCAGCCATTTGGATGTGATTTACTGGTCTATTTGGTTGGTTGGGTGCTGCCAACTCTCCTGGTTGTCTTCGGGCTCGTCGATTTCTTCTCCTTCTATGATAAGTTCGGTCAATTTCAGGATCAACTTCGAAATCGATCTGGCGAGCAGCACGCATGCAATCTACGATTGGCTGGAGAAAAATTACTCAACAGGAAACACGGTAAATAATATCAAACAGAGTGTCAGATCAAAAAAAATTATTAAAAACTTGGTTGCCTTTCCCCGGCAACGACGCCAAAAACTTAATCGGTTGTCAGTATGCTAATAACTTAATACAAAATTATCGCAGATATATATCAATCCAAGTATAAATTGACACAATCAAGTAATACCTAGTGAGTTTAGGGTCGAATCCACAGGGAAATGTTATTTGCAAAGCTTTAATAATTTTTACTGATCTGAACTAAAAACGCGTGATATTATGAAAAACTAAATGAGAGTTGATGGGTATGAAGAATAAATATTGCAGGAAAGTAAAACATGCTCTGAGAGTAAAAAGGGAAGTCTTAAGGAGAATATTATCAAGGCTGTTGCGGTCGCAACCTCATGTGTTTATAAGAACCTTGTAGCGCATACCATGACTAATTGATCCATTAATGCCTAAGTGAGAAAAATCACAAGTTTCCCTTCTGGTACTACTTTTGCTTTTGGCATAAAACTATCAAATGTTTGTTTGGCTAGTTCATGCATGGGCTTAGTTCTCTAACAACTTACAAGGGACTGCGTTAGTCTTAACGCAATCAAAGCTCATTCATGCACTATCTTATAGCGGTAGTATTTATCTAATGCTACCAAGACTACATGAAATGCGCTAACTTGTTCTACTTAGATATGTCTGCATGCATTACCTGTCAGGGATTTATCATGCTACTACCGCATCCGGCTGGCCAAGCGGGAGTTAGTAATGAAAATAGTATCGCAACTAAGTAGAAGGTAATAATGTTTCATTAAATCAAAGTATGCGCTTACAAAGTAAAACTTATCACCGCATGGGTGCTTGCGCTAAGCCTTGATGAAGAAAATTAGCTCATGCGAGCAAAACAATACATTACGCAATACATTGCAAATGCAAGTCTACCCTTAATCATAGCTTTCTGTGATTTCTCTTTCTCCTTGCTTCCTTGATCTTCGTCTCTTCCCTCTCGTCTCCCTTTCCTTTGAGCAGATGACTTCTATTTATAGACGAAGGAAACTGACTTCTCCAAGGAATTAGAAAAATTGCTTCAGTCATCTTCAACCCACTTGCGTGTCAGTGTGTCAGCACGGTCTTTTCATCCATCTTGTCTGTTCCTGATCGTCTTGGGATGTGTGCCTGCGCTGAGAGAAACTTGGGCAACAAACAACTAAATTAATTGCGTTAGCACCTTATTTTTATAATTTCGTACCGCATCCATAAATATAGCCTACCGCAGAAAACCATCGCATTTTCTTTCCTTATTGCGTTGAAGTAACGCATCAATGTATCTTTTGGTCTTGTTTTAGCTTAAGTTTAAAGGATAAATAACTTGCTTTTTGCAAGTTATCAATTATAAATATATAAATGTTATTAATATTCATCAATTCTAGTAGGAAAAAAATATGGTACGAAGAATATCATGTACTTTTCCATCAGTTATTTGTTTCTTTTTACAAAATCAATATGTTTATACCAACTCCTGCCATGAGAGGTCAAAGTCCATTCGTTGGTTAATGTATCAACTAAAGGATACAATGCTGAGACGTTCTGCAAGAGAACAACATTGATGAGGGGATCATCTTGAGATTTTCATTAAATAATGTTGTGATGTTACTTAATGTGCCACTACCCTAGTATAAGAGATTAGCATCCACAAAACAAGCAGAAATAAACTAAATAGAATTTTAGAATTATATACCTAAAACAAAAACATCTGATTGGGTTTTACCCTACAAAAGACATGGGAAATAATAAATAGAACAGAATACGGTCAATCTGGAACAAGAAAGAGAACTGAAGACGGTAAATGTGGAACAAAAAAATAGGTAAAGGGGGGGTTCGAGTATACCTCTTTTGTGTATATAGAAATAACAATATACACTAAAGTGGGTAATGCTAATCTTTTATCCATACCCAAAAAATATTTCAGAGACCCAAGATCCTTGAGCTTGAAAACAACATTTAAATGATTCGTTAAAGCAGTAATATCAGTTAAGGATGCTCCAGTAATGATGATATCATCTACATAAACCAATAAAGCCACAAAATTCTGCCCTTGAGCACGGGTGAATAAAGAATAATCAGATTTCGACTGATTAAAACCAAGAAGCAATAGGGCGTGTGAAAATTTATCAAACCATTGACGAGACGCTTGTTTAAGACCATATATGGACTTATGAAGTTTACACACTCGACGCTCCCTCAGGATTAACGACACTATGTTTATATCCAAGTGGTAAATCCATATAAACTTCCTCATGCAAGTCACCATGCAAGAATGCATTATTTACATCAAGCTGAATTAAGGTCCAATTTAGAGAAATAACAATGGTAAGAAGTACCTTAACAGCAACCAACTTTGCCACAGGTGAGAAAGTTTTGATGTAGTCAAGACCTTCTCATTGCGTATATCCTTTGGCTACTAAACGCGCTTTATAGCGCTCGACAGAACCGTCAGATTTGTTCTTGACTTTGTAAATCCATTTTGAAACCAATGGAATGATGCCCGGAGGGAAGAGGTACAACAAACCATTTTTTGTTATTTTCCATTGCTTGAAGTTCTGCATCCATAGCTTCACGTCAATGAGGAAAAGAAACAACTTGGTGAAAGAATTGAGGCTCATATACAGAAGAAACATTAAGAATAAAACTTCTGTAATTCGGAGACAATATAATTTATCATATGGCAATGCGTGAGATATAGGATATTTAGCCTGTGATAAATCATTCAATGGTAGAGGGATAGAATGTAAAAGATTGCAATGGTAGTCACGCAGGTAGGAAGGCAATTTTGTTGATCGAGAAAATTGCCTAGGCTGTAAATTTGAACAACCAGCAGAAGTTACAATAGTATCATTAGAAGACTGATCATTAATACCAATAGGAGACTGATTTATGGGAGCATCACGTGGTAAAACACAGTTAGTATCTTCACAAAATTCATCATGAGAACCTTTTTCAGTAGAATGATTGTTCTGTGACTGAGAAACACCAACATCAACACTAGTCACATAAGTATTTTGAGGAGAATATCTAGGAAAATCAAAAGAAGTTGGCAACACCATGTTTGGAAAAGAATTAACCACTTCATTCGAAGAAGTAACAGTGTGAAAAGGAAATATATTCTCATGGAAAACCACATCTCGAGACACAAAAAACTTTTTCATCTGAATATCATAAAGACGATACCCCTTTATTCCTGTAGGATATCCTAGAAAAACTGTTGATGTAGCTCGTGGGTGAAACTTTTACCTTTGATGAGGAATAGTCGAGGCAAAACAAAGCGAACCAAACACAGGAATGTTAGTATAATCAACATGTTTTCCATTCAAGAGATAAAATGGAATGGACCACTTCAACAAAGGAGAAGGCGTTCGATTAATCAAAAAATAGGTTGTCAATACGCATTCACCCCAAAAGTGGATAGGCACCCGAGACTAAAATAATAGAGACCTAGCGACATTAAATAAATGTTGGTGCTTGCGCTCGATAATAGAGTTTTGCTCAGGCCAAGAAACACAAGAGAGCTGGTGAATGACTCCTTTGGATTAGAAAAACTCTGTGAAAATGAGCTCAAGGTCATTGTCAAATCTGAATTATTTTATACAAGCACCATATTAGGTCTCTACTAACTTAAAAAAATGGGGAACGAAAACCCAAGCCAGAGGGGAAGCTCGGGTGATGTGACTAAAACCTGCATTGCTCCAATGACTTGAAAAAAAATATATAAAAAGGTTTTCGGTGAAGTGTAAGTGCACACTGTCACATGTAGTAATAAAACTTGGAAGTACTTCAAGGTATTGATCCCACAGAGACTGTTTGAAAATTAGATTTGAAGAAGAAATTTTTTTTTAGCACAACAAAGTAACCAAGTGTTTAAAATAAGTTTTGAGTAATTGATTTTTAAGGAAAACAACAATGATAAAATAGGGATCCAATTTTAGTTTTAACCCAAGCTAAATCAACTTTAATAACTAGCTTACTTAACAACCTAAACGAGTAGGACACACATGTCTGATTACAAAAGAATAAGTCATGATTACAAAAGAATTCAAATGAATACAATGCTAGAAAATAATAACAGTGCAGAAAGTAAAATGGAAAATCTAGGGTTTTGCTCTCAAGAGCTTTCTCTCCACTCAACTCCTTCTCTTTCAAGGGAAATTGGTGATTTACAGGCCAAATTCTCTGGTTTGGGTCTAATGTCGATTTAAGGGTTGGCTTCTTGAGAGAAAATGAGGCTTCACGACTCCTTGGGTTGAACAAGGGTCTGCCACAATACCTAAATCATCTCACGGGTTCAGCTTGCTTTCTTGGTTGTTTGTAAGCCCTTTTGTAGAGTGCATATGGTTGGGTTGTTGTCAAAATCCATGCTTTCAAGTAGACTAGGAAGAGTCAGAGTCAAAGATGGTGGTTTGGTGCATGAAAAGCTTGGTGACTCTAAAAAATCTGGGAAAGTAGTTTCTGCCTAGAATTGTGGCCACAATTCATTTTAGCCTTAGGCAGATTGCGACCGCAATATGTCTTTTCCCCTGTTTTATACAAAACACCAAAATATTCTCTTCACAAAAATGACTCTTTTAACCTCAAATATGCTTAAGTTGAATACTTAGACTCTTCAAGACTCGAATCACATACTATTGCATTTTTATGCTCGGAAATCACAAATATGATCAAAATATGTTCAAATTAACAAGAAATAAGCTAAGTTTAAGGGGCAAATATATGACATATTTGGCATTTATCTTCGGGCCTAAGCCAAAAATGAGGCCCAAGCCAGAATGAAGCCCAAGTCTGCAAAACTGAATGTCCATGCGCAAGCAAAAGGTCGAACCCAAGCTTGAAAGGAAACCCAAGGCGGCCCAAATGCTTAGGTTGGAGCCCAAGCCCAAGTAGAAGGTATAGCCCAAGTCGGTAAAGGTAGCTTAGGTTTAGCCAAAACTAAAAGCGCAAGCCTCAAGGAGAAGGTCAGGCCCAAGCCTGCACAAAAGCACAAGTCGGAGTGGAAGCTCAGGCCCGAGTTGAAAATGAAATAAGCCCAAGATGAAATTGAAGCTCGAGGTGTACATTGAGCCCAACCCAAGCCAAAATGCAATTCCAACCCAATCCCAAACTGAAGTGAAAACCAGAGCCCAAGCTCAAATAAGCAAATTTTCAGTTTTTTTAAAACCCGGTCTCTAGAACGGATGACCCGTACCCGATATATATATATTTTTTTAATGGAAATTCGGAGGGCGGAGATTGGTGGAGTCCAGATTTTGCCAAGTATTTCACTGGCGAATTCATTTTGGCATTAATCAGTTTGCCAAATATTCGATAATCTCACTGCTTAATCTCTAAATCGGATCGATATTCTTCAGGTAAGCTCTCAATTTCGCTTTGCACATCTAAATTATCTACAACAAAACTAGCATGAATCAGTGACTTGGATGGTTTGAGAATCTTTGCTGAATTCCCGGTTTCTTGAGCATTTTCTTGATTACCAAACAGATTTTGCTTTTTCTAATTTCAATTTCCAAGTTGTAATGATTCGTTTCAATATGATTGTAAAGTCCCGCATTATAAAATTAGGCTAATTCTAGATCATTTGGGTCTATTCCCTAAAGTTTGAATCTAGAATTTAATGCTACTCGTTAAGTTGCTAAATTAAATTTCTTGAATTTAGGGAAGAGAGACTTTATTAAATCGTTAATTGTCTAATTTTGAGATTTTAATTTTAGACCTTATCCCCTAAGTTCAAAAGGGAACCCAAATTCTTTTTAATTACTTAATCCCCCAATTTTTTTAGGATTCTTATTTGGGGTTCCAAATTTGAAAGTTTATGGTCTGTTTAGCATTGAGAAATTGAAGGGAATGATTTTGAATTCCTAAATTAAAAAAATGGAAATGCTTTGAAATTCTTAATTTTTTTTGGAACCCAATAAATTTTAATGGAATTTAAATCAATGAAAAGTGCATTTTTTTTTAAAGTTCAAATGAAAGAAAAAGAAAACAAGTATTTTACCATTGTACCCTTGTATTGTTACATATAACTCTTTTTAAAAAAACTCAGTAAAAATTACGTGCTTTGCAAGTGAAAAATTTTAGTTCTAATTTAAAGTACAAAAATACAAATAAAAAAAATAAAATAGTTAGAAATTATAATATCATTTAATTTTATAGAAGAGAAGATATTCATTACAACATCTTCTTATTCATGTATGTAAAAAAACAATTTCAAATATATAAAAGATATTCGTATATTAAGATGTGTTTGAAATGACTTTCTAAGTGTTTAAAAAGCGTTTTTATGTGCAAAAAAAAATATGTTTTTAAGCACTTAAAAAGTTATTCCAAACAAACATTTTTTTTTTTTTGTTGAAAATAACCATTGATAAATATCACAATATCCTATTTGCTTGCAATTATTTGAGATCTAATTTTTATTTCAATTATAATTTAAAATGAAATGATAATTAATTTTAATTTTTCCTCGAAACCTTAAATGATATGTTTTTCTTCATTCCTTCTAGCCGCCACCCACCAACTATTTGAGATCCAATTTTTATTTCAATTATAATTAAAAATGAAATGATAATTAATTTTAATTTTTTTCTCAAAACCTTAAATCACATGTTTTTCTTCATTCCTTTTAGCCGTCACCCACCAACCAGTCTTTTTTTATATATTCTCTTGTGTTTTTTTAGACACATGTTTCTAATTATCTTTTCCTCAAACTATGTTCGCTTCCATTGTTGACCACCCCATATTGGCCACTCTTTGGCATTACCATTGTCCTCGCACCACGAAAAGATTGCTCCTTGGTCAGCTGCCTACAATAATTACTCCACCGCAATACCTTCCCTTCAATCATTTACTTATCTCCAACGTAAATTGATATGAATTTTTCTCTCTCTCTCCTTTTTTTTTTTTTTTTGCAAATTATCAATTTCTCTTTTTTGCAATCCTTGCAACTATTATTTAGTTTTGTAAATCTTTTTCTTCACTTAAGAAATCTCTAATATCATTTAAAAGAAAAATGGTTATGATAACCAATTAAGACAAAATCAATCACTATGTTTTACCAATGTAGATTGTTTTTTTCGATAATGAAAAATTGAACTTAATGTAATTTTAGAAATTAAGACAAAAAATACACAATTCATAGTGAAGGAATAAACTTTGCTCCTTATTTTTTTTAATAGAAAAAAAGTTGTGGCTTTTTAAGGGAAAAAATTTTATCAAATTAATTTGAGGTACAAAATGAAAATATAAAATTTATATTTAACTTTAATATTTATTTAATTTGAAAAACAAAAATAATAAATAAAAAAGAAAACGATTTCAAATGAATTAAAAAATCTAGACAAAATAGGCCGAGTTTTCTCTTATAACGAAATTAAACTTTCAATGATTAAATTTATATATATTATTGAAAATTAACATAAATAAAAAAAAAAGGTTAAAGGAAAAAAAGAAACAAAGAAAAATCTATTCCGACCCCAAGAAATTTCACGTCTTTTATTTATTTATTTTTTTCATGTAAAAAAGCTCACTTTTTAGCCCACTCTGTACAATAGAATAAAAATGACGCCACTCCTTCTTCGCACTGTTTACTCCGTTTCAGCAGCTCATTGTCGCCGCCGCCTCTCTCCCTTTAACTGCTGCCGCAGCCGTCGTCTTTCTTCCGATCGTGCCGCCACCTCTGTCGTCTTTCTTCCGCTCGTGCCGCCGTAGCCTCCCTCGATTTTCGACTCCCTTGCTTTTACTGGTATTTTCCCAATCTCCATCTATATCTTTCTGCTTACTTAAAAAACACAAATTAGAACTTTTCTAATGAAAGAATAGAGTTGTTTGATTTTCTTTTTTTATAATAGCAATAGGCGAATAGTAACAAAAAAAACGGGAACAAAAACGGGAGACCGTTCTCGAGGGCACAATTGGTACATATACGATGGAAAGATGGTTTTGAGACACTGCATTTTTTTTTTCTTTTGACAACATGAGACACTGCATTCTTGGCAGAGAGAAAAGGAATTGGATTGAAAAAAACCAAACCAGATCTAAGGTATTGCATTTGTTTGTGAATTGTTCTCCCTTCCATTAGGCAACTCAAATTAGGACTTAGTTTGATGGTAGATTGTAATAGATATTGATGTGTTATTGGATTAAAGTATTTTGTAGAGAGCCAATGAGTTGTTTTTTGAAAATTGAAGTGGTCTCTTGAAATTCTCTAATGAATGGTGCTTGGGACGAGAAGAGTCTATAGGTTTTTGTGTAATAAAACTAAGATTATAATAGATGTTGATTATTTTGTAAGAAGTCAATGATTCGTTTTTTGAAAATTGAAGTTGTCTCAAAATTCTCTAATGAATGGTGTTTGGAATGAGAAGAGTCCATAGGTTTTTGTGTAATAAAAATAAGATTGTAATAGATGTTGATGAGTTATGGAGTTAAAATATTTTGTAGGACTAGGGAGCCAATGAGTTGTTTTTTGAAATTTGAAGTCTGCTCTTGAACTTCTCTAATGAATGGTACTTAGAATGAGAAGAGTCCATAGGTTTTTGTGTAATAAAAATAAGATTATAATAGATGTTGATTATTTTATAGGAAGCTAATGAGTCATTTTTTAAAAATTGAAGTCGTCTCTTGAAATTCTCTGATGCATGGTGCTTGGAATTAGGATTTTGTGTAATAAAAATAAGATTGTAATAGTTGTTAATGTGTTATTGAATTTAAATATTTTGTAGGAAGCCAATGAGTCAGTTTTTGAAAATTGAAGTTGTCTCTTGAAATTCTCGAATGAATGGTGCTTGGAATGAGAAGTGTCCATAGGCCTGACTCGTGTTACTTTTACTTGAGTTTTGGAGTTAGTTTTTATTGTATTGACTATTGAGTATGTTGAGTTGTTGTCAAGTGAAGTGAAAGTTGTGTGCTGATTTTAGAAGGGTGTATTTCTGTTTTTTAGGTGTCTCAAATTTTGGTTAGTTATAGTTATGTCGTTATACTGTCGAAATTTTTGGAGCATTAAATTGGTCACTGGGTAAAGTTATGGGTTGAATTTTGGAGATGTTACAATGGTGCTTTTGCATTTATTGTGAATATGATTTAGCAGTGAGCTACATAAAATGGTGATCGTTGTAGCTGCATTGGTTCTCAGTGTTTTGTTGGGAGCTCTATTTTTGATTCCACGCAACAGTAAGTTTGATGAAGTATAATTTGTTTCATTTCTTCATTCCTCTTATGCATCCATTAATTCACATAGATTTGAACAGACAATGCTGTTATTTTCTGGTGCAGGGAATACAGAAAAGGTCCAATTAAATTCTATCAACAAGGTACTTTGGATACATAGTTTTTCTTTTTACTACTTTTACTGGAAATTTGAAGACTTAGTTGTCTTTTAAGTTCAATTTTATAAATGAATTGAGCAACCCTTTGCCTTCTTAGAAGTTGGAACTTCAATGTTATTTAGCTTCAATAGCATTAGTAAATCATCATGGCTTGTGCAATTTTCTATTTCTGGACTCCAACTATGGAGAATGTATTGCTTTTCTATTGGATCATATTAGAAAATAGGATCGGAGTCTTCAAAAGTATCATGTCCAATCCATTCAACCTTCTCTCAAAGGCAAACGAGTGGGAAAAAGGTTGTAGTGCGGATTGGTTGATTTGGTAGTCGTGTTTTAAATGATTGTTCTCTTTTACTACCCATTGCTCATAACTTGGGGTGATGATGCTTTGTGGTTTTGACTATTGATATTGATAAGGATTATAAAAAATAACCTTGCACAGGATATTTTAAGCCTCGGTTCCATTAATTCCTCAAAATTGAGGAACAGTAATGAAAACAGTAGTTTACAAGAGATTTAGTGAAACAATTTGTCTTCATTCAACACTTAATTCTCAAATGCGTGAAGCACCTATAACTATAAATAATTAACTATCTCTATAGGATTCCTTTCCCATTATTGATTGGATTTCTGAGCTATAAAATTGTGATTTCAATTTTCTTGGTTTAACTTATCAGTTAGTGATGCATACATTAGTCATAGGCCTTATTTTTGTTAAATTAAAGGATCTGAGTTGATCTTTCATGCAGGCAGAAGTATTCGTTTTAGTTGTTCATTATATTCTGAATGTTGTTTCTTGCTTTTAGTTGTCTAAAGTATACAGTAAAGACGAGGTCTCGGTTCATAACAAGAGAACTGATTGTTGGATTATTATCAAGAACAAGGTATAATCTTTTCTCTTCTGGTTTGACGTCCAAAGCTTATAGCAAAAGTTGGGGTTTGCTTATATATTGTCATACTTACAATCTATCTTCGATTTTCCTCGAGCATAGGTGTACGATGTTACCTCCTATGTTGAAGAACATCCAGGAGGGGATGCCATCCTAGCACATGCGGGGGATGATTCTACAGAGGGGTTTTATGGGTAAGCCAAACTGACACCACCTAACCTGTAGTATATCATATGAATTTGATCTGTCCAAATAATCTGGATTGGATACTTTAGCATTGTTTTAGTATAAATAGATAGTAATTAAGATCGGTAAAGCATTTTCAAATTTTTGCTTCAGCGATCCTTTTTTCAGTTTTTCAACCTTTACCTGGTTTTGAACTACAAACTACTGGATCATGGTGTAAATGGATGACACTAGGAATGGTCATATTGATTTTAGTCAATTCCCTTTAATGAACAGTCAAATATTTTGTCAAAGATTCCAGATAAAAATCTGTCATAATCTGGCTGCATATGTTGGCTTTATTCTACATTTTACATCTAAGCTATATATTGTTAGAATCCATCATTTCAGCGATCATCCAAACATGTCCATTCCAACCTCAATACTTTTTGTGCAGGCCACAACATGCAACTCGAGTCTTCGACATGATTGAAGATTTCTACATTGGAGATTTGAGGTTGTAATATCCAAGTATCGTTTGGCTTTGTCCAATTGGACAATGTATTTGACGCTCGAGATCTCGAGTTGCCATTCCAGGAAAGATATCTAAAGATCTGAATTATCTAGTTAGCATTCTTGCGAATTCTTACACCTACAGATGTTGTACACGTTCATTTAGATCTTCACTTTTTTAGTTTTATCATTTTAATTTTTGCATTAGCTTTTTTTATCTGATGTAGTCTAGTTTGATGCTTATGTTTGAACTGAAATCTTGAAGTTTCTAATTTGCATTGTCATTGGTGGTTGTGCTTCTACAAAATGCTTCTATGGACTACTTCATTGGTGAAGGGGAATCATTTAGTAAGATCATCTAGTCAAAATATTCTCCTTGAATGGATCAGGTTTGTCCAATTCACCATATAATCATTTTGTGTAATCTGATTTGAACGTTGTTGAGACCCATTTACTTACTGTTTTGAATTTTTTAAATTGAAGTTTACTTTTATTAATAAATTAAGAAAATATTAGTTTTTCTTTTATTACAATAGAAAATAATAGCTATACTCTATTTGATAAAAAAGTTTAATAATTTTTTATATACTTATGCGAACATAATTTTTTAATTTTATGAATAATAATAGAGTTACCTTCGAAAATATCCATGATAACACATAGCATTGATTTTCCGAAAATAGTTATTTTTAGCAAATGATAAACGTAATGTAAACTAGAAGGAAAATATTTTGAAAATTTGGAGGAACATGGCTATGATATCTCTCAATATTCTGATATATGCTTTTATATTTTAAGATTTTTAATTTAATAATGAGTGTTGCTTTAAAAGTTAGTTTTGAAACCTTTAGGGCGTGTTTGGGCCAACGATTTCCCAAGTTCCGATTTCTAAACATTTCTTAAGTCTCTGTTTGGACCATCGATTTTTGAAGCTCAGATTTTCTTGGTTCAAACACTCGACTTCAATAGTGTTTTACTATTGAAGTCGTCTGGTTTCACGCATCTCACCTCTTCAGTATTTGGCCGCCGATGTTTCTCTCCCCCTCTTAGATCTAGGGTTTCCCTGTCGATGTTTCTCTCCTTGCTTTCTCGTCGTCGTCGTCTGCTTACAGGGTTTCGTCTCTCTTCCCTCTATCGTCTGGTATTCTCCCTCGACTTACTCTTCTCTCAATCGAATCGATTCGCCTTCTTCCCTCGTGTGGTTTATTTTCAGTTTTTAGATCGATGTTTTTCATCATATCTAAAACCCTTTTCCTCTACTCTAGCCCTTGCTGCTTCGAATAGGCTCCCCTCTTGCCGCATGCTTCTCATTCCTTCGTGTCTTCGATGGTGCATGTTGCATTTGATGGGTTAATTTGCCTGGTAGGGGTTGAATGGAGTCTGTTCATGAGCCTGGTGGGGGAAGGTAATTCGAAGGTGAGTCTTCTATCCCTATGGTCGGCCGATGATGAACGTTTGCTATGATTTTTTTTTTCATATATACATGTTCTCTAATTTTCAAAGGATTTGTATCTGTTATGTTCTGTGTGGTACCTGTACAAAATTTTTGTTGTGGTATCTGTACTTCCAGTTTGGTGAGTCTCTTCCGTCTATAGTAATGCATTCTATATTTAATCTATCTTCTCTGTAGGTACTTTTTTGTTTGCCAAGGTGAATTCCAAAATGAAATTCTTTTGTTTCTTTCTGGTATTTTGTTCCTGTGTATGTTCCAATCAGAATCTTTGTTCACATTACATGAAATTCAATTTCCATGAATGAATTTCAACTTTCCTGAGGCCGGTCAATTTTTATATATATGTTCTCTGATTTTAAATGCAATGTCCAGTTTCTTTTTACCTATTGTCAGACCTTGAGGCAGCCCTCTACTTCTCTCCTTGTACTTCCAGTTTGGTGAGTCTCCTCGCTATATAGTAATGCATTCTAGATTTAATCATATATGTTTAGCCTTTGCATATGTTGCAGGATCTCGAATAACTGTCGGCTTCAATCATTGAAGGGGAAGTAACCAAATAACTGTATATAAAATATAAATGTATGTATCTATATGTATATATTGTCAATCGACCGAACTACAGTTGTTCAATCGACCCCTTGACATTAAACATCCTACACATAGAGGGATGCTGAATTTCTTAATTTTCCATTGGTTCTAAATAGTTTGTAACAATAAACTTGTGAATTATGCGTATCTATAATGTATAGTATTATTTTAGTTGGATTGCAACTCTTCCTTCTTTGGTTACATGTTACTTTAAATCAGTTTTGAACCACAAACAACTCACTTGAATTACAGATGAACAAAACATAACAAACTCAAATGCAAAATTATTGGGATTTGAAGGCATTAATTTGAGTTTAAGGAAGGTACATGGGAGGGAGCAAGAAATCTTTGATTTAAAGTAGCTAGAAAGTGGGAATTGTCCTTTTGCAGCCTTTGCCATTTGGATATTGTGAAACACAAAACAAGGTTCCCATGCTGCACAATTTCGACCTCCCATGCTGTCAATTGGCTATAAAAAATTGTATCAACTCAAACATAACTCAATTAGTTAAAGAAATTAACACAATTGAAAATTGAATGGATGGTAGACTCACAATCGAATCTAACTTTTTAAAAAAAAAAAATGGAAAAAATACACTTTTAGTCCCTGAAGTTTGGATTAGGTTTCATTTTGGTCCCTGGGTTTTCAAATTCAACAATTTAGTCCCTGAGATTTGGTTTTAGTTTCATTTTGGTCCCTCCATCCATTTTTCTGTTAAATGTTAACGGAATGCTGACGTGGCGATATTTTTTTATTAAAAAAAATATTTTTTCATTTTTAAAATAAGAATTAATAAAAATATTAATTTTTTAATATATTTTTATTTCTTTTTTTTTAATCTTCATCTTCAACACCACCATCATCATCAACCTCCTCCTTCTTCTTCAACATTCCCACCAAACCTCTGGTCACCGTCGCCGACCGCCGCTTCCTGCCGGTCACCATCGTCGCCGGCGGCCGCCCACCGTCACCGACATTTTTTTTCTCTTTTTTTCTTCCTTCTTTCTCTCTCCCTCACCATCTCCTTCTCTCATCATCCCTCTCTTTCTCTCACCGCCGGACTCTCTCACTCTCTCTCTCCCTCTTCTTCTTTGTCGTCGGCGGCCATTCCCCTGTTAAAAAAAAAAGTTTCCCCCTTCAAAACCCAGCTGGAACGAAGGGGAAATCCCCTTCGTTCAGATCTGGAACGAGCACAAATCTGGGCTTCGTCAAGCTCAGCCCCTGAATTCCAAATACCCAAAAAACCACTTGGTTTGTTCGCTAACGCCCTAAAACGCAAGGATAGCTTCATTCAGTTCTTCGCCATGACTGGTATTTTGCTCCTAAGCTTCCGATCTTTGGGTCAGAAGTACCGTATCCACGACCTTCAAGAGGACACTTCGACTCTCAAACAAGAACAGGAATCCCTAATCGATCGTATGAGGAACATCAAGCGCAGCCTCCTTCATGAGGCGTCTCTCGAGTCCACTAGTCTCTTCGCATCCAGGCTTCGTCTTCTCTTCAGCGAAGAAGATTGACTGCTTTTTGTCTTCAATCAGTGAGTTTGTAGTCTTGGTTGTTATTTGCTTCATGCTTGTGTACCCAATTTAATCAATTTTGGGATGTTCCCTGCATTTCTGTTGTTGCGGTTTGTAACCTTCAAGAATGCTTGATGACGCCTTCCATTTTCGTTTTTGAGTAATAAAGAGGCCAATTCAATCTTTGATTAAGTTTTTTTGTTCCATTGATTGTTGGTTATTCTGTATTGGATAGTTGAATTTGGTGATTCAAGCAATACAAAACCCTAGTGATTCAGGGTTTTAGTGATGATTTTGCCTTTTCATAAACTCCATCCCCCACGGGGTTACGGATTTATCGTGTACGGGTGATTTTGCTTCGAGCTCTGTAAAATTACGCTGAAGAAGACAAAGAAATTATGAACGTTTTTGGAAACTTCCGAAGATGATGAGTGAGAGAGCGCCGGCGACAGTTTTGGTTTTTTTTTAAAAGAAGATAGAGAGAGAAGGAAAAAAAAAAGTCACCGGCGGCGCTGGCTGCCGGCGAACGGTGGTCGCCAGCCATGGATGTAAGGTCTTGATTGTTGAAGAAGAAGAAATAGTAGGAGGAAGAGAAGGAAGAAGAAGGTGGAAGAGAGAAGAATAAAAAGAAATAAAATAAATTAAAAATAATAATATTTTTAATATTTTAATATATTTTTATTTTTAAAAATTAAAAATTAATTTTTTAATTAAAATAATAGTGTTACGTCTTAGATTTAACTGCAAAATGGATGACAGAGACCAAATTGCTCCTTATCTCAAACCTCAAGGACTAAATTGTTGAGTTTGAAAACTCAGGGACCAAAATGAAACCTAACCCAAACCTCAGGGGCTAAAAATGTATTTTTCCCAAAAAAAATTATTCATTTTAATCAAAATTGTGACTTAAAAGGAAAATGGTAAAGCATACTTAAAATCTCAATTTTACCATTGATGGGATTTTTTTTTTAATTCAATTTGAAAAAATTGTATAAATTAAAAAAAAAAACAACATAAACTCAGGCTTCACAACTCTGTCCCCCAAACACAGATTCCTAACTCCAGACTTACCAACTCTACACTCCAAACACAGATTTCACAACTCCACCTCATTGCCCCAAACACTCCCTTACAAATTTAGGAAACAAAAAACATTTTTGGGATAACATAAAAAATGGCCATATTCAACGTGCTTATTTTCTTTGAATAAATGGCCAAATGGATTTTATGAATTAATAAATACAAATTATCAATACCTCTAAAAACAAATATAACCGAAAATCCTAAATTATAGAGTACTTAAATTAAATCAAATCTATTATTCAAATAAAATCAAACAATTTCATTTACAATAACGAAAATTACTTTGTATTCTTCAAAAAATGTTGTGATCATGTATTACCTTTAAAAAATTAATTCTATCTTTTAAGGAGGTATCACATATTTTTTTTTTTTTTTTTTAAATATGGTATCACATATTTAAAATTCATATATTTCATATTTTTAAATGTCAAAAGTACTACGGGTATTAGAACCTCTCTTATATTTGCATACATGTTACTGTATTTCTAAATTCGTATTAAAGAAAAAGTTAATATTTTGTGTTTTCTACTTAAAAAGTATTATGCGTAGTTGGTTGTATTGTGTTCAGTATTCAATAAAAATCCAATAAATTCCTATCATATTCAATTTTGTGTCCTATATATGTTTACTTTTAAGTCTAATATATCTAAAAAAAAATATAAAATACATCAACAAAAATCTTAAATTTAAAAACCTATCAACCTACACAAATGACATTTTTTTTTATTAATATTGTAATTTTCAAAACTTATTATTAAAATACAGTAGTTTTGAAAGATATTATTTAAATATTGTTGTTTTAAATTTGGAAGGGTAGGTCGTCTCTTAGATACGACCATGACCCATGTGTGTGATGTGGCAATAATTTTTTTAAAAAAAAAATCGTGGATACGTCCATATGTGTAAGATACAAAATGAAAGGTTGCTAGGATGGTGAAGGAATCATTTTTTTTCCTTGCGATCCAGTGTTTGATCCTCAACAAGTGCATCCTTGCTAATTTTTTCTTTCTTTTTTGCATTTTGAAAAATGCTAGCATTTTTTTTTCTTTTTTTCACATTTCTTTTAAAATCGAAAATTATAAAAATTAATTTATTGTAGAAATTGCACTTTTTTTTTTTTTTGTATATTTTTATTTTGAATTATACAATTTTTAAAATCTAAATATTTTTTCAAGAAAAATGTTGACTTAATTAAAAGGTTTTAATTATAAAATTTTATAATTCAAAATAAAAAAAATACAAAAAAAGTGCAATTTCTACGTTAAATTAAATTTCTGGTATATAAATTTCGATTTTAAAAGAATAGTGAAAAAAGAAAAAAAAATGCTAGCATTTTTCAAAATGAAAAAAACGAAAAAAAAAAAAAGAAAGGAAATAGTAGTGTGTGCACTGGGGTTCAAACAATGGAACGCAAGAGAAAGATTGATTCCCCGCCACCCTACCAACCTTCCATTTTGCGCTATACACACATGGAGGTCGTCTCCAAGTTTTTTTTTTAAAAAAATTATTGCCACATCTGCATGTCGTCTCTTTAGACACGTGGGTCATGGTCGTCTCTTCAAAAGACGACCTACACCTGCAAATTTAACACAACAATATTTAAATAATATGTTTCAAAACTACTATATTTTAATAATAAGTTTTAAAATTCACAATATATGTCCGAATATTGTTATTAGGATTAGGAATAGGTTTCTTGTGTATTAAAAAAAGAAGAAGAAGAAAGAGATTATCACCGATATTAATTTTTAAAATGTGAATTAAAAAACTCAGTTTGGTATAAAATAAAATCGTTTTTTTTTTTTTTCAACAAGAGCTTAGCTCAACTGGCATAAAATTGTACTGATAACCACAAGGTTTGTGGTTCGAATCCCCCTCCCCACATATTGTCAAAACAAAAAAAAAAACGTTTTTTTTTTTTGAAACATAAAATAAAACCGTTTTTATACGTAAATTTTCCTGTCTTCTTTTATAAATCTATTTTCAGGGTATTGTTTTTAGAGTTTTTTTTTTTTTATTATTATTATTCTTTAAAATATATACACATATACAATGGCGGATCTAGAAATTTTGTTCGGGGACTTTACTTAAATTTAGTAAAAATAATTTACAAGTAAAAAATTCTAAAAATTAATCCAAGCTATTATTACTTTTCTTGAATGGAGATGATGACCCAATCGATTTTCTTTTATAATATCTCTCCATTTTCAAATTAAATCTACAATACATTAATAAAAATAAATAAAATAAAGAAACTAAAACCTAAAATAAGAATGATGAAAACTAAAGGTATAAAAATAATGGAAACATGATAACTAAATGTACAAAAGTAATTGAAACATGAAAACTAAATGCACACAAGTAATTTTAATATGAAAACTAAATGTACCTTATAAAATTAATCCTCAAATTCTTGACTTCTTGAAATTGTCAGCAACAATTTAACTTGAGAGGAGTTTCTCTTAGGTTCAAAACAATATGTGGTGGGTGAAGAACAATGTTTGTAATTGTAGATAAAATTAGGGTTTGGACTTTGAATTGAAAATTAGGATATGATTCCAGCCTAAAAGGAAAAAGAAAATTTGAATATATTATATTTAAAGAAACTTAAATCATTTAAATTTGAATATATTATATTTAAAGAAACTTAAATCATTTAGAATAAAAGATTGTCATTCATTTACACTTAAAAAAAGAAATTATGGTATTGAGACGGCCAATTGAACATAAAAAATAAAAGGAAAAATCTTTGTTTCCATTTAAAAAAAAAACAAAAGGGAAATTCTTTGTTTCCATTTTTATAGATTAATGAAAGGATTCCATATTTAAAATTAATAATTTAATTCTATTTTTTTTCGTTTTTGTTAAGAAAAAGTGTGTTGCTTTGCTCATTAAAAAAAAGGGAAAAATACACCTTTGGTCTCTGAGGTTTGGATTAAGTGACACTTTGGTCCTGAGTTTTCAAACTCAACAAAAATACCCTTGAGGTTTGAGATAAGGAGCACTTTGGTCCGTGCCGTCAATTTTTCTGTTAAATGTTAACGGTGGCTGATGTGGCAATATTATTTTAATAAAAAAAAATATATTTTTTTAATTTTTTTAAATAAAAAATATTAAAATAATAAAATAATAAATAAATAAATATATATATTAATTTTACTTTTCTCCCTCCCCTTCCTCTTCTTCTCCCCCCTCCATCTTCTTCTTTCTTCTTCACACCGGCCAGCGACCACCGCTTGCTGGCGGCCGACCGCCGTCGGTAACTTTTATTTTTTATTTTTCTCATCTTTTCATCTTCTCCTCTCTCTTTTTTTTTTTTCAGATTTGGAAAGGACCTCCTCGTTTCAGATCTAGGCCGAAAACGAAACCGTTCTTCATCACGCCGTTCGTTCTACCCCAGTATACCCATGAAAACAGCAGTGAAACGAAACCCAGTGAACCGCGCTGCTGACAAATGAACCCGTGAACCGCGTCCACCGCTGACAAACCGACCAGCACCCTCGAACGCCCACCGCTAACAAACGAACCGGCGCCGGCTTCCCTTTCTTCACTTTTTTTTATAAATAAAGAAGAGGGAGAGGGAGAGGGAGGAGGGCTCCCTCCTCCCGTCGCCGGCGCAAAACGTTCGTGGGGGGGGGGGGGTTCGTCAGATCTGGAAAGAAGCTCGCGTCGTCGTCGGTCACGTTTGCCTGAGGTTCGTGGGGGGGGGGTTTCGTCAGATCTGGAACCAAGCTCGCGCCACTGTCGGTTCGTTCGTGGGGAGGTTTCGCTGCTCATGAGGTTTCGCGTTGCCATCTATTTCGCACCGTCGTCCCTCTCCCCCTTCGCGTACCTTTTTGTTTATAATCTGGAAGATTTCCGGCAGCGGTGTTCGCGGTGGTGGATCTACAGAACAGAGAGAGAGCTTACCGGAAAGCTCGCAGCGGCGTAGGTCTCACGGCGGCCGTTTCTGGGTGAGCGGTGGTGCGACGCAAACGTTATAAAGACGAGAGGGAGAGCGAATGAGTGAGTGAGAGAGGATGAGAGAAGGAGACGAGGGAAAGAGAAAGAAAACGAGATGGTGAGGGAGAGAGAAAGAAAGAAGAAGAAAGAAAGAGGAAAAAAAAAAGAAAAAAAATTCGACGACCAGCGGCTGGAAAGTGGTTACCGGCAGTGGCGGCCGTCGCCGGCGGCGGTGGCCGATGGCTGGTCCTGCCGCCGGTAGGGAAGGTGGGTGATGAAGTTAAAGAATGAGGATGGGAGAGAAAGAAATTAAAAAATTTTAAAATAATAATATTTTATTATTTTAATATATTTTTATTTTCAAAAATTAAAAAATATTTTTTTAAATAAAAAATATGTGCCACGTCAGCAACCGTTAGTATTTAACAGAAAAATAGACGGCAGGGACCAAAGTGCTCCTTATCTCAAACCTCAGGGGTATTTTTGTTGAGTTTGAAAACTTAGGGACCAAAGTGTAACTTAACCCAAACCTCAGGGACCAAAAGTGTATTTTTCCCTTAAAAAAATTAAAAGTGTGATGTTTGGGGAAAGCGGAACCGGAACGTGGGAGATGAATTTGAAAATTGAAAAGGAAAATTCAAAAACACGCCAAATGGGGCTCAAACTTAAGCATGAGGGGGGGCTTGGGAGGGGGCAAAACCACGCTAGCAACACTACACTTTGTTATTTAAAGTATTCAATATAATACTAATATAAAAATAACAAAAAACTGAGGGGGGGCTTAAGCCCCCCGAGCCTTAACTAAATCCGCCGCTGCACATGTATATTGAAATCTTCTCTATTGTTTAAATATTTGAATTATCATACTCTTTAAATATTTGATTATCACACTTTTGTACATTAATTTTTTTTATAATTCACTTATTTGTTTTTAAATTCTTTAAGATTTGTTAAATAATTTAGAGATCACTGGTCAAGAAAATTTATTATTTTAGCAAATAAACACAAATCTATATATGTTTATATATATAAACTAGTGAATAATATTTTGATCCAATTTTCATATTAATTAATTTTATGAATTTGTTCCAATTTTTCAAACAACGAAGACTAAATAAATAAAAATTTGACTACTTTATACATTTTTTTTTAATTTCTCGTACTTACAAAACAAAGCAAGAAATAGGGAGAAAGGCCATGGCCAAAGTTTCAAGCAACAATATATGACAAAACATTCAAAAATAATAATAACAAAAGTAAAATAAATAAAAATTTGCCTACTTTTTTGTATTATGTTTTTTTCTCGTAATTTCTCATAGTTTCCCATACTTACAAAACAAAAAGAAAGAGGGAGAAAGACTATAACCAAAGTTTCAAGCAATAATTTATGGCGAAGCATTCCAAAATACACAATAACAAAAGCAAAAAAAAAAAATAAATAAATAAATAAAAATTCGACTAATTTTTGTATTCTCTTCTTTTTCTCATGCTTTTTTTTTTTTTTTTTTTTGTAGTTCATCATACTTATCAAAGAATGCATTGTTGAAACAAGGAAGAAGAGCATAATCAAAGTTTTAGGCAATAATTTATGGCCAAACATGCCACAATAACCATAACAAAAAGTAGAATACCAAAAAAAGGAGGAAAATAAAAACTACTTTTGCATTCTATTTTTTTTTCTCAAATTCTTGGACTTACAAAAGAAAAAGAGAAAAAAAAAAGAAGGAAAAAGGGTGGAAGACCATAATCAAAGTTTCAAGCAACGTGTTGTGCTTCTTTTCTTGTAGTTTCTCGCAATATACATTGACTACTTTTGCATTATGCTTCTTTTCTCGTAGTACCTCGTAGCTTCTCATACCTAGAAAACAAAACAAAAAGGTGGGTACCTTTGAATCTGTCTTGATCTTGGTTCCCACAAATCTTAATTTATCTGTGAGTCATAGTAAAGAAGATGTTGTGGAACTGGCGTGATTGAATTCTTCAAAGGTATTTTTCAATACTTTGGTTTTCTTTTAATTCTAAATAATTCAAAAAGATTCCAATTGATTTCTAGAATTGTTTTAGAAACCAAAGGCTTCGAGTTGATAAGATCAATTCTATCACCCTAGTTGACCTCAACCTCTGCTGGTTTTGTTGTCTACAACAAACTCTTTCATGAATCCATGGCAAATCAGTGCTTCAATCTTGTCCTTAAGCTGGATACAATTGCGGGTAGAGTGTCTATGGTCTCAATGGAAGAGACATACCTGACTTTGTCTCTTCCTTCTAGACTCGATTTCATCTTCCTAGGATATCTCATGAGATCCATATTTGTAATCTCCATCAATATTTGTTCTAGTGGAATAGAAGTGGCGGTGTATTCCTCGAACTTACCCATGGGGTCTTCTTAGCCTCGGCTAAAGCTAAGGTCAGCTTGGCCTTGACCATTATCGTATGCTCGTCGTTTTTTGTGTCTGTGATCCTCATTTCTTGCTTGATCATACAACGAGTGTTTCTTGAACTCAAGTTCTGTTATTTCTCTCTTCAACTTGAGCAGTTCTTCAACATTCATATATTTTTGTGTCCTAGAAACGAATTCAACATAAAATGGGGTTGACTCTTACCTATGGAATTGAGGAGTCCCTCATCTTGTAATCCGACTACAATGACAATAAGGGCTGCTTCATCACTACATCCTTCGACCTGGAGTGCCTCATCATTGAAACATGCTATGTAATCCCACAAACTCTCGTCTGGTTCCTATCGAACAGTTAGGAGGTGCATTTGAGGTTTGTGTTGGTCTCTCGCTCCCAAAAATTGGATGGTGAATGCTCGAGCTAGTTCTTTGAAAGAAACAATTGATCTTATCTTCATTTTTCCAAACCATAGTTTGGCTGGTCCTATTAAGATGAAGAAGAAAGCACGACACTTGATCACGTCTGAGGCTCCATGAAAGTCCATCCATGATTTGTAAGGTGCTGAACAGGATCCTTCTTACCATCATATTGTTGGAAAGTAGGTACCTTAAACTTTCGAGGTACCTTGACCTTCATGATTTTGTTAGTGAAAGAAGGATTGGCTTGCTCAATAAGGGACTCTAAATCTAGCCCTTCTGTATCCTTAAACTTCTTCATGTTCCCTCCAAGGTCCCAAAGCTCCTTTTTTTTATTTTTTTATTTTTAATCTTCAATAGCTCGACTTTCTAAGGGTGGTTGTCTTCATTAGCCTCAGCCTCAACCTTTGCTCTAGCTTTGGCCTTGGTCTTTGCCAACTTGTGTTTTTCTTTGATTAGATTCCAAAAAGTCTGTCCCTAACATGTGGTCATTGTTCGACATGGTAGAAATTGTGTAATCGTAGCCTCGGCCTGGACTTTGGCTTGATTCAGGGCTCCTAGCACTGTATGAACTGCAGATTTGAGCCCCTAAACCCTACTGGTCACACGCTGTAGTCATCTTCTTTATCCCTTGAACAATCTTCTCTTTAGGTCTTCTTCCCTCTTTTGGTCTCTGACTATTGGGTTCTGACTCTCCCGTGTGCTCTTCCATCGGAGCTTTCCCCTTCCTCAAATATCAAATCATTTGATCCTCATGGACTTTCACACTAGGACCAAGCGTATGCAAGACATGTAGTATCCTAGATAAGTTCTGATCCATGCCGCTCACTTTGTCCTTGAGGGCAGTGATCTCAACATCAGTCTAACTCTCTTAGGAAAGAGGCCGAGGAGATCGAGGCCGAGGACAACTCTCCTTTTGTGACTTCCGTGGGTGGTGTTCGTTCTCTGAGTTTTCAATGTCCATATTCTGGTTCCTTTTACTCATCGTAGGAAATCGATATGCAACCTTCGCAAGCAAGCTTTTCTTCCCCACAGATGATACTGACTGTTGTTGCCAAATTCCAAATAATGAAAACACACATGGTCTTCACGTGATAGAAACTATAAATTTTTTTGAGGGGGGAAGATATGGCTTGCAAAACAAGAGAAAGCTACACATTGATGTGGTATTTGCCACACTGACTTCAATGCTTAAGTCAGCAGGATGTTATGGAGTATGACAAGTAGAAAGCAAAAGGAAGAAGATGGAGGATCAGAGTTTGGAACCTCTTCTCCAAGGTTGAAGAAGAGTTTATATATCTTGTTCGCTTTTAGGGTTTTACCTGTTCGAGGATGGTTTAGGGTTGAAGTGGATCGAACCAGATCGAAAAAGGACCTCACCAGGTTGGGAATATGCAAAACAAGTAAGGAGCGGCTAGGCCAAGGGCCACCTTGACAATGGGTCGAGGTCGAGGAATGGCTAAAGGCCCCTTTTCTCAGCCTAAGGCCCATTTCTTCAGCCTTCTTCTTATTTTGGGTCTGATCCTTTGTGTTTCCTTGGGTTGATGTTGTGCTGGCTCTATCTGTTCTTCGATAACTAAGATGGGCCAAAATTGCCTATAATAATGTTCACACTAAAGAAAAATTAGTATGTCTTTTTTTGTAGTTAGAAGAAAAATGATTTGCAATGGTAAATAATGAGAAAGAGTAAAAATTGCAAACAATTAATAAAAAAAAAATGTTGTGGAAGTCGCTAAAAGATGAGGGAAAATGGTAAAAGTTGAAAAGTAATTAATAAAAAAGCTGCTGTTGGCATAGAAAATTTTCTTCAAGTAATTGTCTAAGTTCGTGAAATTAAAATATGCTAATTTTATGAAGTTCGATTGAATTGGGTTCAATTTAAACCCAAATTCATTAAGGTAACTTGGTCAGAAGCCCAAAGTTTCAAGCCCAAGCCCATGAATGGGCCCAAATGCATTTCAAGCCCAAGCCCATGGATGAGCCCAAATGCAACCAAGCCCAAGCCCACGAAGGCCTTTAGGAAACTCTATAAATAGGAGGCATGGCTTCTCATTTGGAGGACGACAGAAAGAAAGGAAGAAGAGAAAGCTCTCAGAAGAAACCGAAGATTGAAGCTCCTTCTGCAAAACCGAAGATCAAAGCTCAGATCCTCATCAAATCCAGCTGCAGAACTGAAGAACAAGGCTCTAATCATCTTCAAATCCCGACACAGAATTGAAGAACGAAGTTCAGATTCTCTTCAAAACCCACTGCAGAATCGAAGATCGAAGCTCAGATCTTCGTCAGATTCAGCTACAGAACTGAAGAACAAGGTTTCGATCATCCTCAAATCCTGCCGCAAAACTGAAGAACGAAGCTAAGATCCTCTTCAAATCCCGCTGCAAAATTGAAGATCAAAGCTCAGATCCTCTCCAAATCCTGTTGCAAAATTGAAGAACGAGGCTCCGATCATCTTCCAATCTCACTTCAGAACTGAAGATCAAAGTTCAGATCCTCTTCAAGTCCTCCTACCAAATCGAAGACTGAAGCTCAGAACCTCCTGCAGACCTGAAGACTGAAGTCTACCTCGATCCATCCAGAAGAATCCAAATCCTTCTAAAGAACAAACCTTCAAAGCTAAAGTTTCTTGAAGACTCTGTAGATCAAGCTAACTTAAATTTGTGAGAGAAAACATCAAAGGATTGTAACTAGAGATTGTAATCCACTACACATATACAGAAATCAATACATACAAGAAGTTGTTTCACGAATCAAATTTCTCTCCTGAAATCTCGTGTGAACAGTTGCTAAGTCCCCCAAATTCACAAATGACAATGAAGCTAATTAGGTTTGTAGAGAGGAAGGAGTCATAAATGACCAAATTTAATTGTGAGTTTCGTAATATGGTCAAACGATTTTTTTATTGGATAAATCCCCAACCTGTATCAAGAAGCAAAAGTTGTGTTGGCCTTTATTGGCGAAAACTCTACACAACCAGATTTGTAATGTAAAGTGGATTTGCATTTGTCGCTCGAGCACAAACCAGCCGTAGAATCTTGTCGATGAGACCTAAATCTTTACACATTTGAAATCCTTTGTAAAATGTATAGCAATAATTATGAGAAAAACAACAAAGGAAAAAAATAATGGAACTTAAAACACAATTAATAGTGAGATTAAGTATTGAAAACAATCGATAAAAAAAAAGTACTGAAAACAATCGATAAAAAAAAAGTACTGAAAACAAAAATAAATACAACTAACAATAATACCTAAATCTTAGATTTAAAATCTAGTATGATATATTTTAGGAGTTAATATCTAAAAATAAAAATTTCATACGTTTAGGAGATTTGAACGAATGGTCCATTTAAGAAAATAACAAAACTGGAATAATAGAAATTTGCAAAGCTTGTATTGGCATAAAGCTTGTACTAACGACCAACATGAGTATAGTTCGACTGACATAAAGCTTGTACTAACAACCAAGAGGTCTGTTGTTCGATTCCCTAAACCACTAACGGAACGAGTTTTTTGAGTCCTCGTTATCAAATGAAATTTCCCTAAAGAGGGGGTTTTGCAACGAAAAGGGTGAAGGAAATCAGATAAAAATTTAGCCCCTCATGATTGAAAATGAGTGCTTGCGGCTAAAAAGACCTAAAATACGTATTTGTAATTAACAACAGCGTCGAGACGCCAAGGCCAGTGTCTCGACGTTAGCCCTTTTGCCTGCGGGCTGAGAAACGGGGCAACGTCTTGACGCTTGCTCTTAGGTTTGTCCAAAATGTGCAAAATCTTGATCAATCCTTTTGGCTCCAGAGATGGTGTCCAAGCGTTCCGACCGATGCCTTTGACTTCACATCATCTCAGAGACTCAAAAATAGCTCGAAAACACCTTAAAACTCCCGAGTTAGCGCTGAAATGAAATATAGGCCTAATTATCCTATTGTGCTCAAATTCCTGTAAAACAAACACTTAAACCATCAAATGCAAACTAACAAGATCGAATTAGAATTAATAAGATAGCACGTTTTGGGTGCTATCAACCGCACATGTAGTGAAAAAAAAAATTGTCATATTTCGGAATAAAGGTAAAAGGGAAAAATACACTTTTAGTCCCTGAGTTTTGGGTTAAGTTACACTTTGGTCCCTGAGTTTTAAAACTCAACAAAAATACCCCTGAGGTTTGGATTTCGTAACACTTTTGGTCCATCCGTCCATTTTTTTGTTAAACCCTAACAGTTTGCTGACGTGACACCATTATTTTAATAAAAAAAATTATTTTTTAAATTTTCTAAATAAAAATATATTAAAATAATATAAATATTATTATTTTATTCTTTTTTTAATTCTTTCTCCTTCCCTCTTATTCTTCTTCTTCTTCATCCTCTTCCTTCTTCTTCAAATCTCTGGCGGCTGGTCGCCGACGGTCGGCTGCCAGCGACTGTTTTTTCTTTTCTTCTCTTCCTTTCTTCTTCTTTCTCTTTTCCCTTTTTTTTTTCTTCTTCTTCCTCCCCTCTTTTCACTGTTTAAAAAAAAATAGAAAACGAAGGGGAAACCCCCTTCGATTTAGACGCCAGAGAGGGAGGAGGAGGCTCCTCCTCCCCGAATCTCCCCTCTGTTAAAAAAAAAAACAAAAGAAAGAAAAGAAAGGAGAAGAAGAGAAGAAGGGAAGAAGAAGAAAGAAGAAGAAAAAAAAATTTCGCCGACCGCCGCCGCCGTTTGCCGGGAGCAGGCGGCGGCCGGCCACCGGAGTTTAAGAAGAAAGAGATGGGGAAGAAGGAAGAAGGAGATGGAGAAGAGAAAGAAGAAGGAGAAGAAAGAGAGAGAAAGAATTAAAAAAATAATAATATTTTTATTTTGGGAAAAATACACTTTTGGTCTCTGAGGTTTGGGTTAGGTTTCATTTTAGTCCCTGAGTTTTCAAACTCAACATTTTGGTCGCCGAGGTTTGGATTTCGTTACAATATTGGTCCCTCCGTCAAATTTTTCGTTAATATTAACAGATTGATGACATGTCATGCATTTTTTATTAAAAAATATATCTTTTTTTTTTAATTTTTAAATAAAAATAATATATTAAATATTTTTTCCTTTTTTTTTCTTCATATTTTTCCTTTTTTCATCTCCTTCCTTTCTTTCACTTTTTTCTTCAATTGAAGCTTCAACCATAACTGAAGCTCCGTCGTCGGCAGCGTCCACCGTCGTTGTCCGCCGGCCGACCACCGGAACTAATTTCTTTATTTTTTTTTTAAAAAAGAAGAAACAAACCCTCACCCCTTGACCCTTCATCTCTCTCTCACGCTCGTCTCTCTCTCTCTGCAATCTCTCCCCGTTGCCAAACACGCCGCTTGACTTCACTCGCCATCGATTCCATATCGCCACCTCCAATCGAACATCTGCCGCCACACCTCGTTGTCGATCGTCAGCTGAATAGATCTGGAAACCACGACACAAATCGAGAAACCCACGTCACAGTTGAATAGATCTGGAAACCCACGACACAAATCGCGTTGAATCGAAAAACCCACGACTGATACGAGAACCCACGACGTTGACGGCGGGGCTACGACGGTTGGTGAACGAGAGAGGCTGGAGAATGCGAGGGAGGGAGATCAGAATAAGGAGAGATTCGTGGGTTCAGCGTGGGTTTCGCGAGCTTTCTTTTTCATCTCGATTTTTCGTTCTCTCCCCCATCCCTCTCTCTATTTCTCTCTCTCACGTTCTTCTCCCTCTGTTATCTCTCTCCCTCAATCGACGACGGGTTCAATTATTTCTCTCCCTCGATCGACGGAGGCTTCATCGTGGGTTTAGCTTTGGCGTTTCAGATCTGGCGTTTTAGCGTTTAGAATATTCGTCAAAGCTCACGTCGTCGCTCACAGTCGCAACCCACTAAGAATATCCCTGAGAATATCTACGGCGTCGAGATCTGTTCGTCGAGAAAATCCACGCCGCCGATAAGAGTCTTGTTTCACTTCAGGAAAAAAAAAGAAACAAAGAGAGAAAAAGAAGAAGAAAAGAACGAGAAAGAAGGAAAAAGGGGGAAAAAAATTCGGCCGTCGGCCGACGGTGGACGGTGGCCGTCGGCGAAAGACGACTGCTGATGGTGGAGGTTGGATTTTAGGTTGAAGAAGATGGGGTAGAAGGATGGAGAAGAAGAAGATGAAGAAAAAAGATATAGAAAAAGAAAAAGAAATAAAAAAAATTATTTATTATATTATTTTATTTAAAAAATTCAAAAAAATATTTTTTTAATTAAAAAATACATGCCACGTCAACATTCCATGAGTTATAAACGGAAAAGTGGATGGAGGGACCAAAATGAAACAAAATCCAAACCTCAGGGACTAAAATGTTGAGTTTGAAAACTCAGGGACTAAAATGAAACCTAATCCAAACCTTAAGGACCAAAAGTGTATTTTTCCCTTTTATTTTTTAAATTTATTTTTATTTAAAAAAATTAAAAATTAATTTTTTAATTAAAATAATAGTGTCACGTCAGCAGTCCGTTAGTATTTAACGGCAAACTAGACGGCAGGGACCAAAGTGCTCCTTATCTCAAACCTCAAGGGTATTTTTGTTGAGTTTAGGGTTTATGGTTTAGGATTTAGGGTTAAACTGTGATTGCTCAGGCCAGAATAATAATTAAAAAAATTGTACGACAAAACATAAAATAGGACATTAAAACCCCAAATTCGTACGGAAATCTTAAAGTAGCAAGGATGAGGAGTAGTAATTCCTTTCCCAAAGAAACTTGGTATCTTTGGTGTGTCTATATATTAAACACTAAACCATTGTTCCAATTTTCAAATCACAAAAGCCCAAAATCAAAGCACTCACAATCAGCCTCTTTGTTTAGAATGGAAAGCGAAGGAGTTGGTTGCCGAGGTCCGATGACGGGGCCGCCGAAGATACCGCGGCCATTCGCGGCGCTTCCGTACAGAAAAGTGTGGTGGGACAGTTCCTCTTCGGAGGATGAAGGAATAGTGATGCAAGATTATTACCAAATCGGCGACGAAGCTTGCTTCATGTCCCTTGAAGAATATTATGCCCTTCGAGAAGCCGCCAATAGAACTTGTTTCCATAAGCTCACTGATTGCTTCGCCGTCTTCAACCGCTTGATCTTTGGCTACGACTCCTCTTCATCTTAGTTTCACCACAATCGCTGTATACATATATTACTATACCAGATTTTAATGTCATCAAAATGTTGATAGTTAAAATGCATATTTCTCAAAAAATTATAAATATAAAATTTTCATCCAACGAATAAATGTTCCTATTTGCATTATTTCCTAAACTTTTATGAAAGTAACAATTTGGTTCCTGAACTCTGATTTTTAACGATTTAGTCCTTGCACTTTAATTACTAACAATTTAGTCTCTAATACTTTCAATTTTGTAAGAATTTAATCCCTATACTTTCAATTTTGTAACAACTTAATCCTCGTCGCAAAAAAATTCATCAAAATCAAATGTCGATTTTTATTATTTAATGATTAAACTTTGTAGCCTATAAATATATTGGGTCCAAAATTAGTTTATTAATCTATCTAGGTAAGAAATTTCATTAAATCTTTACATTAATTTTTCACGATAGGAACTAAATCATTACACATTTGAAAGTATAGAGACTAAATTGTTACTTATTAAAGTTTTGAGACAAAATTGTTACAAAATTGAAATTGGAGGGGCTAAATCGACAAAATTTAAAGTATGGGGACTAAATTGTTACAAATCAAAGTTTATGGACTAAATTGTTACTTTCATGAAAGTTCAAGGATCAAAAGTGATTTTTAACCATAATTTTATTATAATTGATCGATTTTTCTATGGTATAATGGAAATAATGCCGACTAGGTATGTTACCGTCTACGGATCTTGAAGTTTTAAGGTCTTGTTTGGTTTTTTATTCATTTTCATTTTTTATGTCTTCAATAATAACAAACATGAATGAAGTAGCCAACCAGAATACAATTATTGGTTAAGGCATTATATCATATCCATCAAAATGTCTAGGTTGAAATCTTCTCCGATGTTTCTTAACTTAAAAAAAGGAAAAAGAAATAATAATAAAAACATGTTTGAGAATTGACCCATTGTGTTCAATGAAAATAAAATTTATATATTAATAATTAAACAAAAAATTATATAATTTAGGAAGATTTGAAAAATTAAATAGAGAGTATTCTTTTTTTGAGAATATTAAATAGAGAGTATTCTTGATATCTATCGCCCAAATTCCAATGTCGTTGACATTGTTGATAGGGGTATGCATAAAACCAAGAAAATCGAGGAATCAAGTCAAACGGATTGGTTTGGTCCCATTATTTTGAAAATTTTGATTTCCTCAACTTAAAAATTGTGAAAATAAATAGTTGTCATATTCAATTCAATTCACAAATTATTAAAATGATGTTTTTAGTTTGCTATTTCTTGTTTCCAATTTCTGAGAAACATGGGAATATTTTGATAATTGTCGATATTTCTTTTTTCTCATCTTTCAAAAATATTTTCAAGTTAAAGTTTTGAACAACAAAATCAATTTTTTTGTCTATGTTTCCAATGTTATCCATATAAATAAAAACATTGTGTTATCATTCTTGATTTTTTTTTTTTTTTGACAATATGTGGGGTGGGAGATTCGAACCACAGATCTCATGGTTATCACGACAACTTTATGTCAATTGAGCTATGCTTTTGTTGGCTGATCATTCTTGACTTTAAAATTCATAATAAATATATAAAAGTAAATATAACATAAAAAATTTAGATATTTTATTTTAGGGCAAATGTGTTTTTGGTCCTCGAGGTTTGGAGTTAATGTCTATTTGGTCTCTGAAGTTTCAAAAGATACACTTTAGTCCTCTAAGTTTGTAAAATCATTCTAAATAGTCTCTAACTTAACTTTAACTTAACAGAATGCTGATTAGACCGTTATATGCTAACATGGATGGAATGACGTGACTATTTCATTTGATTACTAGACAAATAAATTGAAAATTTAATTAAGAAAACTAAGAATATATGTTGACATGGTATTTCATATTTTATTACTAGGCAACAGCCTGCCAACAACACCGAGTGTAGTTTTCTTCTTGTTCTTTGCATCTCCAAGCATGGCAAGCTTGGTTGGAGCTCGAACAATGGAGAATTTGATACCTTTTTGAAAATGTTTTTTTTGTTGGGTTTTCTATTTGTTTCCCTCATCTCAAGGCCAATGCTTTTCAGAAAATGCAGTTGTTCATGTTTATCTCTTCTTTTGGCTCTGCTCTATGTTTTGGTGTCTCTGTTTTTGTTGGTCGTTATGGTTTTGAGGACTAATTGTTTGATTCCGATAGGCTTGCCGGAGAGCAACTCTGACAGTAGCAGTGTTGAGCCATGAGGCTTTGAATGTTTGGAAGAAGAATCCATGGATGGAAATTCTTCCATCATATAATTTTATTTGTTGATAATTGTCGGGTCGTTAAATCTTGGATCCGTTCTCGAATTTTTGGCTCGAATCAGAAGTCGGAAATTGACCCTTCTGGTTTAGTATGCAATTACCATTATGATGTTCATCCATGCCTAACTTGAGATGTTGGGTTAAGAATTCGACATCTTCCTTTGGCACTCTGTTGCGTGTTCCCGCAAGCATACAGTTGCCACAAGTAATATAAAACGGTAGAGTACCGAGTATCGATTCCACAGGGAGGAGTGAATTCAGACAGAATAATAAACCAAACACTAAAACTACTAGGAGTTATTATTATTTAGGGACCTAATCATGATAAGAGAATCAAACCAAATTAAAAGCAAGAAATGAAATAAATTGATCAAGCAAAGTGGTAGAGAGGATGTCAAAGTCGAATGAGAGGCGGGGTCTTGAAATCCGGAATATAGCTTATTAGTTATTCTAATCACCTAATCTTGTGTCCGACTAATTATAGACCTAGAATCTTCGTTAATTACATAGGTTCTTTAGTTGGTTTCCCCTAATTATAACTAACTCATTTTAATAACCTAAGTATCCTTAACGCTATTAAACGGGTTAATTAATGAGCCCTGATTCATTGTCGATCTCTAAGCCTAACCAACTACTCTCACTGTCACTACGAGCAGTTAAGCCTAGTTGAGTGGGTTATGACCTGACTTAGTTTCTCTCCGTCGAGTTTCCACTAAGTATCTAATCACTATAAATTTGGCCAGAATCTATATAACATTACGAGCACCCACACAAATAATCAGTAAATGGACACAAAAATAGGCAATCAAAATAACATTTAACTATATTCTTTCATTTAAAACCCGCAAACCAGGATTTAGCTATACATGTATACCAAAATTTCCCGTTTATACATAATGGAAAGCATAAATGAACAAATAAAGGAGTTTAGGAGATGAACCGTAGAGGAACCCCCCTTGCTTGCGCCTTGGATCCTCCTCGTTACAAGCTCCCGAGCACTCCAAGAAATGCCCAATACAAGAATTTTCACTCTCCTCTCAACTTGACCCTCAAAGGTGGCTCAAAGAGCCTTGGAAGGACTAAAAGAATGGAATGGATGATTGCTTGATGATCAAAATGGGGAGAGAGCCGCACTTTATATAGGCCTCAAAGTTGGACAGCGTCGCGACGTTGTGACGTAGTTTGCTTGGGCTCCAAGACATCCCAACATCGAGATGCTAAGGGACAGTGTCTCGACGCTGTCCTTTTTGGGTTTTATGCCCTAAAACTCGTAGATAGTAAATGAAACAAATTAATCGATCTCAATAAAGCGTTATTTGAGTGATTCAGTAATTTGGTTATTGAATAATCGAGTTTGCATTAATAAACCCTAAATCCAATAAACTAAGATCCAAGGTTGTTTAAATGAAACTTGGACTAGTATGTGGGGACATACGGGGATCAATCTCCAAGTAACAACCTAAAAGGTCTATAGTATAAGGATAAGGCTGGGTACCTTATCCTGGTGACACTATGTGATACGACCCACCTTGTATTCGATACAGATGCAATGATCCAAAGCATCCATGTAAGAGACATGCGGGTGGGGGTATCCTATGCAATGAGTTTGTACGAAATAGTAACCACTAGATGTAACGCCGTTAACTAGTTTAGGTTTTTATTTCAATAGGATGACCTAGGAAACTCAATCTCAAATCCTGAGTCTGTTATGAACCCCTTTCAGGAGGGATTGCCCTTAGATTTGTATGGGTGAGAGTGGCCAGTTCGCCGACTCAATAATCGTACCATTTTAGGGGCAAGACCGGATGGGGGCTGGGAACATAACAGTACAAGATGGAATTCACTCATTTCCCTATTAGGGTAAGTAGATGTGTGTTTCCTTAAGGGTTGATTCCGGGACTTGAACAAGGGTGCGCCGTCCTCTCCTGGCCCAAGAGGAACTCCTGTTTAGTGGTTGGACCCTAAACAACTTGTTCATTAGAGGGATCAGTGGTACTTAAGGAACCAGAGGTAACCCAAAGGTAAAACGGTAATTTGACCCAGCTGGTGTTACGAACACACGTGAATGATTGACTTACTGCATTGGTCGATATCCGTGGACATAGAAATATTCTACAGTGAGAAGAGTGCAGCTGTGGGTCTTTTGTGGAGTGACCCACAGTTAACGAATGTTGACTAACTTGGTTAATGAGTTTAGCCAATTAGTCTCGTATCGTTGGAGCTTCTGATCTGTAGGTCCATTAGGTCCCACTGGTAGCTCGTAAAGAGACTTGAGGCAATTAAGTATAAATTGTAAATTGAAAGTATTCAATTTATTTAGGGGAATCATATAATGTATATTGATACATTATAATATAAAGTTTATGAAACTTTAAAATATAATTTTGAATTAATTTCAAAATTAATTCTTGAGAGAAAATATTTGAAAGAGTCAAATAATTAATATGTATTGGATTCATATTAATATATATAATTTAATAAAATCCCCCAAACTTGAATTATTCATTGTCCTCAATGAATCATTAACATGATAAATTATACCCCCAAACTTAAATTTTTCTATATGAATTTTAAACTAAGCGTGGGACTAGAATTAAGCTTAAGGTGGATCAAATAAGTCAACACTACCTCAGAATCTTCTTGCCGCAGCGACGACCAGACTAGAAGAAATGCTCAAGCAAAAGGTTTCTGGAGATCAGAATACCTTGATCTAATTAAGCTAACTAGTCCAAGCTTCAAAAATTCGGAAGAAAATTAGTTAATTTAGGAATGCTCAGTGCTTATGGAACAAAAATGCTTGAAAATTTCATTAAAGACATAGAAAAGATTTACATAATCAGATCATATTTTTGACAGGCCAACAAACGAAAATTAAAAAGACAGCAGACATTTAAAAACAGAAAAACATGGTCAAGAAAATGAGCGAGCAACAAAAATAGTCAGATAAAAGAAAAACTCGCTTGGCAATTGTTTTTCTAGTCCTCCGGACCAGCATCATCATCTTCCTCTTCTCTCTCAATGGGTGGTGGTGGGATCCAGGGGTTCAGCAAATCATCAGGGAATAAGGGGAAGGCTGGATAGGGCTTGGAAAAATTAGCTTGAAGTGCCTTCCTCAATGCAGCATCACGTCTTTTAACATAATTCCAGAAGGTGTGAGCCTGTCTTTCGGTTAACTCTTGCCTGCTGGCTAACAATGCAAGTTTTTCTAAGATCTGATGAATGCTACAGACTAGCCCCCCTGACGTGCTTCCCGTGTCCGCTGAAGCCGTGCCAAGTTAGGCATGTCGATTATCCCCTTATTCAGTAAGAGCACGTCTTCTGCGCTTTCTGGAACCCCTACTCTCTTGCAAAGCATTGTAATTGTGTTTGGAAAGAACAATTTTCCAACCTTCTTTCTCCAACATCCAAAAATTTCACCAGAAATAATTTTACCCACATCGATGCTAAGGGACCGTAGTATTGCAAAAGCCAGAAGAACTCTTTCTCGAGAGACCGTGGAGTCATGGGTCGTTGGAAGCAGAGTCTTATTGATGAACCCCATCCAAGTATTGGCTTCCTTCTTCAAATACACAGCCTGAAAAGTCCTTTTCTCGGTTTTCAATAGTCGCCACTGTGCACCTTCTATTCCAACTTCCATAGCTGCAGCATTCAACTACTCGTTAGATGGCGCTACTGCCATCTCATTATAACCTGCATGCGGGAAATCTTGAAGGTTGTACAGCGAATTGATAGCACCAGGACTCCAGTTGACAGCTACTCCACGAACGATAACTTGGAATCCCTCATTCTCATTAATGTTTGCGTAGAATTCTCGCACCACTTGTGAGTTCACAGGATCTGGATTGGAACAGAATAACTCTCAGCCATGGTTTGTGATGCCAGCCCTCAGAAAATGCGGAAGATCACCACTGAACCCTCTCTCGAACAGGAAATCTCTCTTTAACATGTCAATATATTTTGCCCTAGCAAAATGATTGAGAAAGCGCTCATAAGGCAACCCCCTTTCTTCTGGGCGAGCCACTTCTGTTTCAACCTCGACCCCTACAATACCTTTGCCTTTATCCTTATCATTTCTCGTCTCGTTTTCATCTTCTGCAATCTTCTTCCCAATATCTTCTTGATTTCCAGATTCTTCTTTCTCCGAGTCAGTCGAAGGAGGAGATGGAGTGTTGGTCCGTATCCTTTTTACTCGCCCTGCTTTCTGCTTACGATGGTGGCGTGGCAGATCCTTCACTATCTCTTCCAGAATCTCTTGCTCTACTGTTGTATTAGTACCTGACCCTTGAAAACCTGTTGCTGCCTTTTCTTGATTCTCTTGCCCCGTTCTGTCACTTTTCTCATAATCTTTTTCTTTTTTAGAATCTTTTGGTTCTTCCTCAACGATTACTTCCTCAGCAATGTCCTCTATTACCTTCTCTAATACTGCCGAAACCTTAGCCTCTTGAAGTCTTTTAAGCCGTTTGGCTTCCCTTTCTACTGGCATTCTTTTCCTTTTTGTCTTTTTCTTCAGAACTTCAGGCGTAGTGGGAACATTCTCCTCCACCTCGCTCTCTTTCTTTCCTCTCGTTTTTGCCATCAGAATAGGAAATTTCTTTGCACTCGCAAGAACAGGGAGGGAGCAGAAAGAAAAGTTTGAAAGAAAAAATGAAAAGAGAGGCGTACCAGTTCTTTGATTTAAATGGAGCTCCAACATTAAAAATCCTGGCCGAATTAATTCCTTCATTAATCGAAAAGTTACCGTTTACCTGCATGTAATCATGGTAAAATTAAATGATTAAAACGGTAAAATCTGATTTTAATGATGCGCTGGCTGCCGCTTGATTTCCCAGCGTGACACGTGGGAACACCAGATCTCTCATTCAAGTTACCTGCCCACGGGAAATTCAAATCCAAACGGTAAAATATTCAATTCTTAACCAAATCCCGTAATATTCTGATGATATGGTTGCTCTAACCAAAAGATTGCAAAAACAAACCGAGCAACAAAATCTCCTTCTAGAAGAATCTTTTCACACGGGAAAATTCAAATTCATACCGCCAAAATCAAATCTAATTTTATATTATCTTAGTTGAATAAATCAGGAAATATATTATTAAACCTAATCTAAACAGATACATAAATAATCGAAAATACAAACTAAATTAAAATCTAAACTAACTAATCAGATTAAATTAAACATAAAATAAACTGGAGAAAAATAAAATAAAGATACTAAAAATAAAATCTACGGAATTTAAAAATACCATCGAATTAAACTAAATCAGATAAGATTGAAATAAACCAAATCTAATTTCAAAATAACTCGAATTAAAATCAAACCAAATCAGCGAAAAAAATAAAATCGCAACAAACACTGGGAGCTCAAAATATTGCTATGTGAACTGCTCCTGCAAAACTTTCGCTCTCTTATTCATCAACCAACTTTAGGGAAGGATATTTCGACCGGAACTCCTCACCCCAATAATGTTTCACTCGCTGACCATTAACTTTGAACACCCTCCCATCCTTTTCATCTCTCAAAGTAATTGCTCCATGGGAACACTTCAATCACCACAAACGACCCAGACCATTTAGATTTTAGCTTTCCAGGAAACAATTTTAATCTAGAGTTATAAAGCAAGATTCTCTGACCCTTAACAAACTCTTTAGGTTTTATTTTCTTATCATGCCATTGCTTAGTCTTTTCTTTATATATTTTCGCATTTTCATAAGAAAATTGGCGAAATTCCTCTAATTCATTAAGCTGCAGCATTCTTATCGCCCCTGCACGACTTAGATCAAAATTCAATTTTTTCAAAGCCCAAAACGTTTTATGTTCAAGCTCTAATGGTAGATGACAAGCTTTTCCATATACTAATCTGTAGGGAGACATACCTAGAGGAGTCTTATAGGCTGTTCTATAAGCCCAAAGAGCCTCATCTAACCGAAAAGACCAATCTTTCCTAGATGGATGGACTACTTTCTCTAAAATTGATTTAATTTCCCTATTACTAACTTCAGCTTGACCATTTGCTTGTGGGTGATAAGGGGTAGCTATCCTATGCTTAATTCCATACTTAGCTAAAAGTCTTAGTTAAGGCATTATTAACAAAATGTGTACCCTCATCACTTACTAAAGCTCTAGGTGTCCCAAACCGCGCAAACACGTGCGATTGAAGAAACCTTGATACCGTCTTGACATCATTCTGATTGCAAATGGCCTCCACCCACTTGGACATGTAATCAACTGCCAATAAGATAAAAACATTACCATTAAAAGGGGAAATGGCCCCATAAAATCAATAGCCCACACATCAAATAATTCCAATTCTACAATGTAAGTAAAAGGCATTTCATCTCTAGGTCCTAAATTTCCTCTCCTTTGGCAAGCATCACACTGCTTGTAGAACCAATGGGCATCCTTAAATAAGGAAGGCCAGAAGAATCCACATTGCAAAATCCTCATAGTTGTCCTTTGATCGCTGAAATGGCCTCCATACGGCGAAGAGTGACATTGCTCCAGGATTTCCTTTGCTTCATCACCTGAAACACACCTACGAATAATACCATCAGAGCATTGCTTATACATAAATGGCTCATCCCAATAGAAAAATTTCGCATCATGCTTAAACTTTTTCATCTGCCTTCAATCCATGTCAATATGAGTGACTCCTTTCACCAAAAAGTTGGCAATATCAGCATACCAAGGAATATCCTTGACTACCTTTACCTCAACAACAAAGAGCTGCTCATCTGGAAAAGAATCTGAAATGGCAGATTGCTTCAGCAAAGATGATGTTGGGTCAAGATGAGACAAATGATCTGCAATGACATTTTCTGATCCCTTCTTATCCTTTATCTCCAAGTCAAATTCCTACAATAATAAAACCCAACGAATCAATCTAGGCTTAGCATCTTTCTTAGACATTAAGTACCTTATTGCTGCATGATCTGTGAAAATCGTGATTTTTGATCCAACCAAATATGGCCGAAATTTCTCAAAAGCAAACACAAACGCTAACAACTCCTTTTCAGTGGTTGTATAGTTGATTTGTGCCTCATTCAATACCCTGCTTGCATAATATATAGGATGGATAAATTTGCCCTGCTTTTGTCCCAGCATGGCACCTACTGCAACATCACTCGCATCACACATTACCTGAAATGGTAAACTCCAATTAGGTGCACAAAGATTGGGGGCTGAGACTAAAGCAGACTTTAAAGTCTCAAAAGCCTTCCTACAATCTGCATTAAAGTCAAAAACATGATCAGTACACAATAAGTTACAAAGAGGTTTACTAATTTTGGAAAAATCCTTTATGAACCTCCTATAAAATCCAGCATGACCTAAAAAACTCCGAATCCCTTTTACTGAACTCGGTGGTTCTAATCTCTCAATAACCTCTATTTTTGCTCGATCAACTTCTAGACCTTTCTTTGAAATCTTATGACCTAACACAATGCCCTCCTTCACCATGAAGTGGCATTTCTCCCAATTAAGAACTAGATGGGTATCCTCACATCTTTTTAACACCTTACCTAAATTATCCAAACAACTCTGAAAAGACCCTCCAAAAACTGAAAAATCGTCCATAAATACCTCCACAATGGACTCAATCATATCTGAAAAAATTGCTAACATACACCTCTGAAATGTTGCAGGAGCATTGCAAAGGCCAAAAGGCATTCGCCTAAAAGCAAACGTTCCATAAGGGCAGGTGAAAGTGGTTTTTTCCTGATCCTCAGGAGCAATGGTAATCTGGTTATACCCAAAATAACCATCTAAGAAACAGTAGTAGGCCTGACCAGCCAATCTATCCAACATCTGGTCAATAAATGGTAGAGGAAAATGGTCCTTACGGGTAGCTTTATTAAGCCTCTTGTAATCCATGCAAACCCTCTAGCCAGTTACTGTCCTGGTTGGGATCAATTCATTGTCTTTATTAGTCACTACCGTGACACCTCCTTTCTTAGGAACACATTAGACAGGGCTTACCCAATTGCTATCTACAATTGGATAGATAATCCCAGCATCCAACCATTTAATCACCTCCTTTTTAACAACCTCTTTCATTGCAGGGTTAAGCCTTCTCTGTTGCTCAATACTCCTAAAGGATCCCTCCTCTAGGGTGATTTTGTGCATACAGAAGGACGAACTAATTCCCTGAATGTCAGCCAATGTCCAACCTATTGCTTTGCGATATTGCTGAAGCAACTTTATTAAAGCCTCTTCATCCTTCGACATTAAATCTGATGCAACAATAATGGGCAACGTCTCACCCTCCCCAAGATACACATACTTTAGATGATCCGGCAAGGGCTTCAAATCTAAAGTGGGTGCCTCAATTAGGGATGGGATAATAGGAGGAGCTTTCCTTTCATTCAAATCTAAAGACTCAAAAACATCCTCACACCTAGACACTTTTTCATTTTTTCTCTCTAAAGAATAAACTTCTAAATCCTCTACACTAACCTCTCCATGATCTTCCAAATGCTTGTTTGCCAAATCCTCCATTGTTGTCTCAACAATTGTGTTCTCCAGAATCTTAATGAAAGAACAATCTTCCACTTCGTCTGGATATTTCATGTACTTAAAAACATTAAACTTCACTTCCTCATTATAAACCCTCATTGTTCATTCCCCTTTTTGAACATCTATCAATGCCCTACCAGTAGCCAAAAGTGGACGACCAAGAATAATTGGGACATCTTTATCTGCCTCATAATCTAAGATAATAAAATCAACAGGAAATATGAATGTATCTACTTTCACTAAGACATCCTGAATTTTACCCTCAGGATATGTGATAGACCTATCAGCTAATTGAAGTGTGACTGTGGTAGGCCAAGCTTCACCAATACCTAACTTTCGATAGACCGAAAGAGGCATAAGGTTAATGCTTGCGCCTAAATCACAAAGTGCTCTCCCTAATTCTTTTCCACTGTTGCCTTGTGCAATGTGATTATAAATATGCAAGAAATCTTCACAAATAGCTAAAAAACGTGCAAGTATACACATCATGGCAGCAAGTGATAAGTAATTCGAGATCGTCTCCACAGGGATTAAGTTAATGAAATTTACTACTTCTAAGCGCGATTTTCGGCGAAATTCAAGTAACCAAGGACAAAAATATCATTTACTAACTAAAGTGCACAAATGTAAACTAACTTGGATGAAATTAAAGAGTATTGAAAGCAAATAATGTAAGAAAAACGGCTGAAAGCAGAGGAGAATTAAGGCTCGGATTAGGGATACTCTGTATTGTTTCCAGGGATTGCTATAGCAAAAACTGTGCTAATCCATCTCACCCAGATTTTTCAACGGGAATTTTCCAACTCTCCAAAGATTAAGGCGATTAAACTCCCATTTAACCCCTTATTATTAGCTCAATCTGATTAGCGCCCTAGGTGGTGATTTATCCCTAAATACCCACTCATTTTCATGATCATCAAAGACTAAGGTAAAGTAAAGTAATCGGTTATTAAATGTTTTCCCAAACAATCAATAACAATGCTAGAAAATGGTTGGCCAAACGAAATTCCAGCTTTAACAATGAAACACACTCTACTTTAAGATGAAATTAGCATGGTTCAACTACAACAACCCCTCGTTACAATATAAGCTCCCTAATCCTTACCCAAAGAGGATTAGTTCATGATCAAAGAAGAAACAAGTTCAATATAGCAGAAAATGCTCATACACAACATGTTTTCAGCCTCTACCACAACTAATGTCAATAGGGAGATAAAAGATGAGAAGAAAAGACTAAAGAAGAAGTGCCCAAGATAAAATCCAGCTTTCCCAAGCTGAATAATAGCTCCACGGCAGCCCTCCTCTTCTTTTCCTCTGTTTTTGCTCCAAAAACCAGCTCCCAATGGTCAGTCTCCCCTCTCTTCAGCTTCCTTTCCTAATTAGGGCCTCTTTTCTTTTATACCCAGCCATATTTGTGGGATTCAGGGCTGATTAGACAACCTTGCCCACTTGGAAATCATTCTAATGGCTGAAAATAGCTTCAGCCTCCAGCTGGGAGTGCCACATCAATTAATGAAGCCTTCCACGTGTAAATCAGCTCCAGCTGCTATTCTGCCTTTTCCAGCTCATGCTACAGCATAGTCTGCAAAGAAAACTGGAACTCCAAGTCAGTTTAAATCCGAAATTAACGGGAAATTAAACACTTAAAGCCATCAATAAGCACTTTCATTAAACACCAAAAAATTCATCAATACCCAACTCAAATAGCATCAACTTAAGGTAAAATCAAGCCTAAAAGCCCTAAAAGAATGGCCAATAACTCTTATTTCTAAGAGTTATCATCCACCTATTGAACAGGAATAGTAAATGATCCTTGATCCTTAGCCTTGGTTGGTAGCCCATTCTTAAGAATATCACTACATTCCTCAGTAAGAGATACAGTTTCAAACTCACCTAACCTCTTCTTTTTAGTTAAAATATCCTTAAGAAATTTAGCATAATTAGGCATTTGCTCTATAGCTTCTACTAAAGGGATATTTATATGCAATTGCTTAAGAATCTCTAAAAACTTCTTAAATTGACCATCCAGATTCTTAGGCCTTTTCCTTTGTGAAAAAGGTAGAGGTGGTACATAAGGTGGGGGAGGCACATAAGGTGGTTCCACATCTGGAACAGAACCAGATGCTCCAGCATCATTATTGCTGCCTCCAGCACCTTTACCAGACTCCGACTCTTTCTCAACAACAACATTTTTATCACAATTCTTCTCTACATCCTAGGGTTTACTAGGCTCTTTTCTCTCTTCTAGAGTTACTGCCTGTTCCTGCTACTTACTGTTGGGGACGACGACGCTACTATTCGCCGTTTTACGACTTTCACACCGCAAGCGCTCGGGTCGTCACAAGTAATATAAAATGGTAGGTATACCGAGTATCGAATCCACAGGGAGGCGAAGCGAAATTTAAGCAAGCAAAGATTTCTTGAGCACTAAAAATACTTGGGCAAAATAATATTTAGGGACCAGATCATGCAATCAAAGAAAATTAAAAATCAAAACAATTAAAGAGAAAATGTGATCAATCGATAAAAATAAAATACGGAGAAAGAGTTTTCTAATGGGAAGAGGGGTCTTGAAAATCAATTATTAGCTAAACAATTGCTACAATTGTCCTATCTCGTCGCCCAACTAATTATACTCCTAGAATCTCCGTTAATAACATAGGTTCTCCTGTCGGTCTCCCCTAATTGTAATTAATTCATTTTAACAACCTAAGTGTCCTTAGCGCCATTAAAAATCATTAATTATTACGCTCTGATTCATTTTAGGAATCTAAGTTTAATCAACTAATCCCGTTGTCACGACGGGCAATTAAACTAGTTGCATGGATTATGATCTATCCTAACTTCTCTCCGTCAAGTTTCCATTAAGAATCAGATCAGTACACAATTGGCCAGATTGCATACAACATTAAGCACATCCATACAAATAATTAGGACAAAGGGCTAGAGATAGGCAATTATAACAACATTTGAACTATAATTTCATTTCAAGACCCCAAATTGGGGTTTAGCTATTCATAGCTAAAATATTCACAATAATTACAATGGAAAGCATAATTAAGAACATAATAAAAGGGAAGGAATTGACCGTTGAAGACCCCCTCGCTGACGCTTGGAGTCCCTCCGAACACTCCTTGAGCCTCCTAGAATGCTCCCCAAGATTCCCCAAAAGTTTCCCACTAAAGAAACTCTCAAAAAGGCTTGAAAGCCTTGAGAGAGGCTCCCAAAGGAGCCAAGAAAGCAAGAAAGGAATGAAAGAATATGATGATTGATTGTAAAATGAGGCACCAAGGGGCGCCTTTTATAGGCTCGGAAAGGGGGTAGCATCGCGACGCTATACGACACAGTGTCGCGATGCTGTGACGTCATCGACTTGCCGGCCAAGAAATGGACAGCGTCTCGACGCTGTGCATTTTCCAGAACTTCCAGCTGCGGATTGGGCTTCTTTTCTTGGGCCAACTTCAATTCTTTTTGGGCTTTTTCTTCATAGTTGTCCTCTTTTGACTCCCCTTGACCCAAGCATGGAAATTGGGCTTGAGTGGCTTCATTTTGGGTACTTTTATCACCAAAATCCATAGTTTGCTCCTAAAGACCAAATAACACAATATATGAAATATTTTCAATAAAAACACAATTAAAGCACAAAAAAGCCTAATAAATTGGGGACTAAAATAGCGACATTTCTGTTCGCTATCACACCCCCAAACTTAAACTTTTGCTAGTCCCGAGCAAAATAAATTCTAAAGATGCATGAAATAGAATCGCTCAAGCCTCAATGATTTTGGAATTCTTAAGATAGAATGGAAAACATGCAAGTGGAATAAGCAAGCACCGCATACTCATGAAGAAATCTTAAACTAGTTTGAACTTAAGATTAATGAATAGCATGCTCAAGACTTATCTATTGATTCTTTTACTAACCTAGATTAGTCTTATGGCTTTCTCCATTTGTTTTCCCCCTACACTGGCTAAGAGCCCCTAATAGGTCGGAGTTCTTCTATCATGTAAAAAAAAGAAACTAGGACGCCTGATTTTTTTTCTTTTTCATGGGGGAGCAAAACTCTCAATTGATTTTTCACTTTCTTTTGCTACTCCCCCAAACTTGCATTTTGATATCTAATGGTACTAGCTTTCACACTACGGTGCAGGGACCCTTAACCCGAATTTTATTCTTGGTTGGCCTAACTGATCACACCGCAGGTAGCTCTTTTTACCCCTAGGCTTTTTCTTTTGTGCAAGCAAAAATTTTCTTTTTCAACAGATTTTTCTTTTCTCTCATTTTCTTTTGTTGCTTTTGCTTTTCTCTCAGCAGGCATAGCTTTTTTTTTTTTCTACCTAGCTCTTTAGAACAATCAAACATGAACTTCCTAGTATTAGAAACTAAACCTATCGGGGTGACAACAAACTTTAAAAATCACAATAAGAATCTAGATTTTCAACGACGTCATTAGATAAGACTATTGCATGCTTTAGACATCAAAACTAAGTATCAAAAAATTTTAAAATTTCACAATTTCTGCCGTGCTCCCAGATTCCACAACATATAAACCATTTTCTCCCAAAACTTCTAAAATCACATCCTTGGCTATCATGGCTATCTATTCATGCATCCAACAGAATTCAAATATGCTCAACACAGCGAAAGCCTCCCCCCAAACTTAAACTAAACATTGTCCCCAATGTTTTAAAAATAGTAAAGCAAATAGAGGGATACTGAGATTTCCCTGAGCTAGGAGCGCTTCATCCTCTTCCTTTTGGGATTCAAAAAATGGGATTTTTGGAGCTTTGGGATTTGCTAAGGTGATCCTGCAAAACAAAATTGGATCCCGAAGCAAAGAAAATTATTTACCGCAAAAACAACTACTTAAACTTAAATCCTTGGGTTGCCTCCCAAGCAGCGCTTTCTTTAACGTCTTTAGCTAGACGAGGCTCGGCATGCTTACGGAGGCTCGAAATAAAAGTTTTCATCATCCTCCGGGCCCTGCAAAAAACCGTGCACCGAATTGCACACTACAAACAGGGGAGAAAAAAAACTTTCCCCTGGCCCATCTTCGCTAAAGAGATTATCATAATAACATTTTAGAAAATATGCAACAGCATCAAATCTCTTTTCTAGATCTCTATTCTCAAAACAATTGTTAACAAAGTCATCAAGCGTTATGATATCTACTGGTCTGGGATCTAAAGATGGCCTATTAATCATGCCAGTCCATTCATCATATTCAATATCTATATGCTCAGAAGATTCTTCAGACTTAGAATTAAAAAATGATTCGACTAGGCTATCATATGACTCACTATCAGAATTAAAGAATTCAAGCTCTTCAGGGTCAGATTCTATGCTATATACATCATTAGGACACGAATCAAAGTTATTAACATTGTTAGGTTTCATGCACTCAGGAATATCAAGATCAGACTCAATAGATTCAGCATTATCATGATCAAACTAAAAATTATCTATCAAGTAATCCTTTTTATGCAAAACATGCTCATTCTCAATGTCAGGCAAATCAATATCATCATCAAAATCATCAATCTCAGGCAAATCCAACTCATTTTCAAAAGAAGGTAAATCATCAACTGCAGATATTTCATGCTCATAAGCAGGAAATTCCAATTCATTTTCAAAGTCAGGCAATTCTAAATCATTCAGCTCATTCTCAAACAGAGGGTCATCTAATAAAGCATTATGATCGAAATCCCCATCATCCATAAGCACCTCTCCTAATCCTAGGCCAAGATTATATTCTACCTACTCATCATCGTCAGTCAAGTATTCAGGACCAATAGAAAAATAAGTATGCAGACTACATACAGACTCATCCTGGCCAAAAATACTAAACACGACTTTTTCATCATCAATGTTTAAGGTAAGCTTACCTGTATGCACACTAATTTCGGCCTTACCAGTTGCTAAGAAAGGCCTGCCTAGAATAATGGGTACCTCTCTGTCCTCCTGCATGTCGAGTACCACAAAGTCTACAGGGAAGATAAATTTATTGACCTTCACCAACACGTCCTCCACAACACCCATCGGGTGGATAATTGATCTATCAGCAAGCTGGAGAGTGACGTCGGTGTCCTTCATTTCTGTTAAACCAATCTTCCTGTATACAGAATAGGGCATTAAATTTATACTAGCACCAAGATCACACAAGGCCCTATTGAAAGATACTTCTCCTATGGTGCAGGGAATGGTAAAACTCCCTGGATCTTTTTGTTTAGAAGGCATCTTTCCAGAAACTATGGTACTACTACTTTCAGACAATTTAAAAACTTCTATTTTCAAACTTTTCTTCCTAGAAAGCATTTCTTTCATGAATTTCCCATAATTAGGCATGTTATACAAAGCATCTACCAAGGGAATATTCACAGTCAATTTTGTAAACATTTCAAGGAATTTCTGAAACTGCTCATCTAATTTAACATTTGTAAAGCGCTGAGGAAAAGGTAACTCCCTGTAGTCAAAGGTTGGACATTCGCCCCTCCGCTTGGGCGGGTTGATGTGCGAACCTTTGTCATGGTGGTTGCATGGAACCACTTCTTCCTCGTTCAGTTTCTCCTCTTGCCTTTCTTCTTTTTCTTTTCCTGCAAAAGAGTTAGAAAAACCACAATTCAAATTAACAGAGTTAGGAGGATGTTGGGACTTTTCAGAGGAGGCTTTTTGTGCCTCAGCCCTTTCATCTTCATCCTTGCTCTTTTCTTCTTCCTTCTTCTTTTCTGAACTGATCTCCAACTTCCTACCACTTCTTAGTGTCACCATCTTGCACTGCTCTCTTGGGTTAGGTTCAGTGTCGCTTGGGAACTTCCCCTTCTGAAGGGCATTCACTGTTGAAGCTATCTGACCTATTTGAACTTCCATATTTTTCAAAGCAGTGTCGTGGTTATTGACTGTCGTCTGGAGATTGACATTCAACACTTTTTGTTCTTTGATAAACATAGCCACCATCTCCTCCAGGTTATTCTTTTTTTCAGGCGCACTGGATGATGCAAAACCTGGCGGTGGATGCAAAACATTCTTTGTGTTTGATACGAGAAGTTCTCGTGATTGCGCAGACTAGGGTGGTAGAAGTTCGGTATTTGAGTAAATGGTCTGTTCCCCACGTATTGAACTTCTTCCACATCTTGACCTTCCTTCTTCGAATACCCTTCAACTAAGGTGGAAATGGATTTGACCACCTCAGATGAAGTCAGCTTGTTCAGGGCATTGGTCAGAGATGCCATCTGTGCTTTCAATGAACTCGACTCATCTAATTCATACATTCTAGCCTTCTTAGAAATCACTCCCCTCTCGGTCGGCCACTGATAACTGGTTGCTGCCATTTCCTCTAACAGATCTTTGGCTTCTGTTACTGTCTTGGAAAGAAAACTTCCACCTACTGATGTGTCTAAAACTGTCTTGGTGGAGGAATTCAGACCATTGTAAAATAACTGTACCTGGAGCCAATCCGGATATCCATGTTGTGGGCATCGCCTGAGCATCTCCTTATATCTTTCCCATGCCTCGTACAACTGCTCCTCATCCAACTGCCTAAACGTTCCAATCTCAGTCCGGAGCTTCGTAGTTTTGGCAGGCAAGAAAAATTTAGTTAGGAAAGCCTGGGCAAGCTCATCCCATGTGCTAACACTGCCCGTCTCGACTGATTCGAGCCAATCCTTAGCTTTGTCTTGTAGAGAAAATGGAAATAACCTCAATCTTATAGCGTCTGCCGGAACTCCATTCATCTTTACTGTCTTGCATATTTCCAAGAATGATCGCAGATGTGAGTGTGAATCCTCAGAAGGATGTCCCTTAAAAGAATTATCGCGTGCCATCTGAATCAATCCCGTCTTTAACTCAAAATTTGTAGCTTGTATCTGGGCGTAAACGATTCCTGAATTTTCGGTAGGGAGAACTGGTTGTAAAAAGTCTCTGATTGCCTTGGGAGCTTCTTGTTGGGCCATTGCTTCTGCTAATCTTTTTTCTCTACGAATGGTTCTAAGAGTCCTGTCAATTTCGAGATCTAGCGGAAGCAAATTAACCACCTTGTTGCTTCACATACAATACTCCCAATCAATCAAAAGATCCAAACAAAAAAACAAAAATAAAATGATATTCACAAAATAATAAAAGAAAAATATTTACACCTAAATTACTATTTATCCCTTTCTTTTTGATGTCAAGAAAAATTGGTTTGCTTAAAAATCAAGTGTCCCCGGCAACGAGGCCAAAAACTTGTTGGGGACGACGACGCTACTATTCGCCGTTTTACGACTTTCACACCGCAAGCGCACGGGTCGTCACAAGTAATATAAAACGGTAGGTATACCGAGTATCGAATCCACAGGGAGGCAAAGCAAAATTTAAGCAAGCAAAGATTTCTTGAGCACTAAAAATACTTAGGCTAAATAATATTTAGGGACCAGATCATGCAATCAAAGAAAATTAAAAATCAAAACAATTAAAGAGAAAATGTGATCAATCGATAAAAATAAAATACGGAGAAAGAGTTTTCTAATGGGAAGAGGGGTCTTGAAAATCAATTATTAGCTAAACAATTGCTACAATTGTCCTATCTTGTCGCCAAACTAATTATACTCCTAGAATCTCCGTTAATAACATAGGTTCTCCTGTCGGTCTCCCCTAATTGTAATTAATTCATTTTAACAACCTAAGTGTCCTTAGCGCCATTAAAAATCATTAATTATTACGCTCTGATTCATTTTAGGAATCTAAGTTTAATCAACTAATCCCGTTGTCACGACGGGCAATTAAACTAGTTGCATGGATTATGATCTATCCTAACTTCTCTCCGTCGAGTTTCCATTAAGAATCAGATCAGTACACAATTGGCCAGATTGCATAAATCATTAAGCACATCCATACAAATAATTAGGACAAAGGGCTAGAGATAGGCAATTATAACAACATTTGAACTATAATTTCATTTCAAGACCCCAAATTGGGGTTTAGCTATTCATAGCTAAAATATTCACAATAAGTACAATGGAAAGCATAATTAAGAACATAATAAAAGGGAAGGAATTGACCGTTGAAGACCCCCTCGCTGACGCTTGGAGTCCCTCCGAACACTCCTTGAGCCTCCTAGAATGCTCCCCAAAATTCCCCAAAAGTTTCCCACTGAAGAAACTCTAAAAAAGACTTGAAAGCCTTGAGAGAGGCTCCCAAAGGAGCCAAGAAAGCAAGAAAGGAATGGAAGAATATGATGATTGATGGTAAAATGAGGCACCAAGGGGCGCCTTTTATAGGCTCGGAAAGAGGGTAGCGTCGCGACGCTATACGACACAGCGTCGCGACGCTGTGACGTCATCGACTTGCCGGCCAAGAAATGGACAGCGTTGCGACGCTGTGCATTTTCCAGAACTTCCAGCTGCGGATTGGGCTTCTTTTCTTGGGCCAACTTCAATTCTTTTTGGGCTTTTTCTTCATAGTTGTCCTCTTTTGACTCCCCTTGACCCAAGCATGGAAATTGAGCTTGGATGGCTTCATTTTGGGCACTTTTATCACAAAAATCCATAGTTTGCTCCTAAAGACCAAATAACACAATATATGAAATATTTTCAATAAAAACACAATTAAAGCACAAAAAAGCCTAATAAATTGGGACTAAAATAGCGACATTTCTGCTCGCTATCGCTTACCTTCCCTTTTAGGGTGTTCAGTATCCGAAGGAAGTTTCCCTTAAGGCCTTGCCTTCAACTCATTAGCTGGCTGGCCCACTTGCAATTCCAGGGCTCTCATTGAAGCTTGATTACTTTGAATTGCGGCATCTATACGAGCCATATATTCTTTCATCATGGCCTCAAGAGAACTCTCTGAATTTTGCTGGGGCAAAGCCTGCTTATTTTGCTTAGGCAATACCTGTGATTTAGTAAATCCTGGCTGGTTCACCTTTTGCTGTGCTTGAGGGATTTGAAAATTGCTTCCTTGTCCTCCCTATGCAAGGTTGGGGTGGTTATGCCAACCTGGATTATAAAAGTTAGAATAAGGGTTATTCCTCTGATTACCTACAAAAAACACGATTACTGGGGCAAAACTCGTAGTTGTGCTCTTCACCACAATAAACTTATGATTCCTCTGCAACTTGGTTCACCACTGCAGCAGGCTCCGCAGCTGACGGCTGCTGATGACTAACCACTGTCACATTTTTAAGAGCGTTAGCTAACATTGCAATATCAGCCCTAATGGTAGATACACCATCAACCTCTAACACACTCTTAACTTTTTTATTTAAGTCTCTAACATCCGACCACTAACAACTATTGGTTGATATTCTTTCTAAAATTTCATGGGCTACATTAAAAGTTTTTGCCAAAAGGGCCCCTCAAGCCGAAGCATCAACCATACCTTGGGTTGCTCCATTTAACCCATTGTAAAATGTTTCCATTTGGATACAATGAGGTAAACCATGGTGGGGACACTTTTGCAAAAGCTCCTTAAACCTCTCCCAAGCCTCACTAAAAGTTTCATCCTCAAGTTGCCTAAACCCTACTATCTCACTCCTCAATTTGGCATTCCTAGTTGGTGGAAAATACTTACTAAGAATTTTTTCCGCTAACTCATTTCATGTCCTAATTGATCCTGGAGCAAAAGAATTTAACCACGCCTTTGCTCTGTCTCTAAGAGAATACGGGAACAAAGTTAATCTAAGGGCATCTCTAGACACTCCCTGAATTACAAACGAATCACTAACTCCTAGAAAAGACTTAAGATGTAAATGAGGGTCTTCAGATGACAAACCATGAAACTGACCCATGGTTTGCAACATCTGAAACATTACCGGTTTCATTTCAAAATTTGCTGCCTCAATTTTAGGACGCGCAATTCTTGGATTTAACTCATCAAACATTGGAAAAGCATACGCTTGAATGGCTCTGGCCCTATCGTTCGCTACCAAGATAGGATTCTCAGCCTGATTATTTTGCTGTTCATTTTGCTCCAGCGGTGGATTTTGCTGCAGCACACGATTCTGGGGATCAAGTGGATCTTCTGGAACTTGCGGGAGATGCGACACGTTATCCATTGGATTTTGATTTCTGCGCTGCGTTCTCCTTCTTCTCCTGAATGTCCTTTCAATTTCTGGATCTAGCTCGAACCTTACCCCAGGAGGATCGCTCATGCACCAAACTCACACCTGCAAAAACAAAAGTAACAATCAAAAAGTTCTAGCACCAAGCCACTAAAACACATACAAAACAGATCAGATAAAAACTTATTCAATTCCCCGGCAACGACACCAAAAACTTGTTGGGTTTCCAGAGTGGGTAAAAATAAGGTAAAAATAGACTCTAGAACACTGTGCAAGCATACACAATCCGCAGCAAGTAATAAGTATTTATCGAATCCACGGGGCTGAATAGCTCTCACTTTATCTATTTTGTATAATTCTTTAATGGTTTCAAAAGTGGTTAAAATTATTGATTTTGATAAATGCTGAAGCAAAGAAAATGACAGAACAGAAAGTAAACAAATAAAACAGACAGATTGAAAACAGGCGTTGGTCAGGATGTTGTAATTGTTTTAAAAGATGCTCTAACAATATTATTGATTAGGCAAAACTCTTGCAGTCTTATCAGCAGGATCCTCCCAGAACTCTGATTTTTTGGAATGTGTTTCAACTCCAATGACGTGCTACCGATAAAGCACTAGGCAACTGGCTATCCCTAACTCAGTCGCTGGCATTCACCAATACACAATGATCTAGTGTGATTAAATGCCACACACTTCTCAAATCATCCCTGAAACTAAGAAGTGGTATTCATATCGGCTGTCCAGGCGGGCACAAAATATAAGTATGCACAACAAATAATCAAGATACATCAAATCAACATATATTGCATAGAGAATAAGACACGACAATTACATGACTCCTAACCAACACCTAAGCAAATTTAGTTCATAAAGCTCATGATAACACACGCTACAATCTGAGTATGTGCATCCATAACTACAATAAATTACAAGAAAATACTAATTCCCTTGGTCAAATCCGTAAAATGGGAAGTAAGCCTCCACGAATGGAATAGGACTTCCTTCTCCAAGGATGGAATTCATTTAACTTGAGACGGCTCTTCCTTTTATAGAGTGATAGCAAGCCCTAATTAGGTCAAATTGGACACGTGGCAGGCTTTCCAAACTTCTCAAATTCGAAAATAGCTCAACAAACTTCAGCTCATTAAAATGGATAACGAGCTGTGACGTGGCCGTTTTGCTCCCTACTTTGCTGGATCACAGAATTTGCTCCCTCAAGTCACTCAACATTATATTCTGCATAAAATAACTTCCAAAGCATTCATTCTTCCAAATGGGTTAAAACATATAATATTCATCTATAAGCAACCCTATTTAGCACAAAAGACACACAAAATACTAAAGAACTAAGGCCTAAATAACTCCCTTTTGGAGAGTTATCAATGATTGACAAGGCTGAGGTTTGGCAAGGTTTATATTTGTTTTCTCCTGATTCTTTGATGAGTGGAATGAATCATGATAGTACTAAGCCCGTTGCTTTTGATACTGTTGTTTGTAATACTTTTTCAAGTTGCACTCATTTTGTTTGGCATGTCTGTCTTGGTCATCCGTCTGTTAAGCATCTAAATGCATTGAAGAATGTTTTGCCTATTGTTTCTAATAAGAATGAGTCTTCTCAGCCATGTTTTGTCTGCCCTTTAGCCAAGCAGCGTAGGCTGTCTTATCTTTCTAACAAACAAATCTCTGCTGGTCCTTTTGAATTAATTCATTATGATACTTGGGGGGCCTTATCAAACACCAACATATTCAAGGTATCAGTATTTTTTAACTGTTGTTGATGACTATACCCGTTACATGATGCGATGTCGGGCTGAAAGGTGGAGGTTAGAAAAGATGGTAAATAATGATCAAGATAAATTTATTATGATACACTATCGCACGTAGTAAAAAAACCTTTGAAGTATTCCAAGGGTATCGATCCCATGAGGACTAAATTGGAAACACAGATTTGAAGAAGAAACTGCTCAAAAGATTGTTTGGATAAGGTAACCAAAGAAATGGTTGATGATGATTTTTGGACAATAAACAAAATAAACAAGTAAAGAAAATAATAATAAATAAGCGAGGTGTTCAACATAGTTTCAACCCTAAGGTAAAATAACTCTAATCATTGTTTATTAAACTTAAGTCTATTCATGCCTTGGGTCAGATTTAACTTCTATTTGGTCTTGCTCCCAAGAACTGTTAGAAGGCTAAGCGAGTACCGTTATGCACATATCTGTGACTTGACTCCGACATAGATAATTCACGAATGTAATCTATAACCCTATAGTTGTTATAGGGTGCCTTAGGCAACCTCACCCTATAACACCGAATACACTCTTTCGAGTCATTTCTCCTATATCACCTTTATGAGAACCGATATCGTCCGTCCCTTTCGGGTATCAAACTCACATAGCATGCAAAGTCTAAGTGATCAAGTTAAACTTCAACAAGATTTAGAATGATATTCAATAAAGACTGACATGCAATGAATAGAATTTAAGCAAATAAACACTTTCGAGCTAAGTTAACCATAATGGAATTCACTATATTGAACCCCTCAATGGGATTTAGCTACGCATGATGGGATAAAGTGCAAATGAACAACTTTCCATTGAAATAAAGAATAAAGAATACAAATAAATGAAAAGTAACAAGTGTTGGAAATAAGGTGCAGTAGCTAAAACTAGGGTTTTTTCTTTTATCCAATCCTTCTAGAGTTCGCTCGACACTCTACTCTCCTTTACAAATGGGAATAGGGTGAAAATCCCTACAAACACTCAGGTTTGATGTCTAACTAAAGGTTAGAATTCAGTCTTCTAAGAAGGACCTCGGGCATCCTTACTCATGGGCATCTACTAGGGTTCTGTCACCATCCTCTTCTTCCCAGTGAGTTTTGCTTGAATTTCCCTTTGAATCAAGGCCTTTTATAGTGTGGGAAGTGGTTGAGGAGTCACGAAAATGGTGTTGGTAGGTAGCCCAGTCAGTTTCGGAGTCAAAACAGCCAGTTAGTTGCATGAAAAGCTCGTTTAGAACGACCCGCGACGGACTCAGACTTTTCTGTTTCTGCCCAGAAATGCGGTCGCATTTCATTTTGCCTTGGCAGAAATGCGGTCGCATTTCAATAGTATTTCAACAGCATTTCTCTGTTTTCCTCTATTTTCTGCAGAACACCAAAACTAAGTCAAATTCACACCAAAATGAGTTATTCTAAGCACAAATATGTATAATTTGACACACAAGACTCTCAAAGACCTAACTTACCAACTTTTACACTTTTTAGGCTCGGGAATAGTAATTTTGACCAAAAACATACAAGTTTCACAAGAAATAAGCTAAGAATAAGGGGCAAAATAGGTATATTTTTGGCACTTATCATTACACATGGACTTTCTTAATGATAAAATAGTCAGATGCTCTCACATTAATTCCACATTTCTTTGCATATATTGACACACAATTTGGTATTCCTATTAACTGTTTCCGATTGGATAATGCTCCAGAACTTTCTTTCACTGAATTTTTTGCCTCTAGAGATGTTCTTCATCAATTCTCTTGTGTGCAATGTCTTGAACAAAATTTTGTGGTAGAAAGAAAGCATCAACACCTACTAAATGTGGCTAGAGCCCTTATGTTTCAGTTTCGAATACCGATACAATTTTGGAGAGATTGTGTATTGACTGCTTCCTTTTTTATCAACCAAACTCCGTCTTCTGTTGTTGATTGGCAAATTCCTTATTTTCGTCTATATAAGAAAGATGTTGATTATGCTCAACTGCGACTTTTTCGTTCCTTGTGTTTTGTTTCCAGTTTATCCTCTCACAGGTTAAAATTTCAGCCTATAGCAATTCTGACACACCCCGCCCCAGCTCTCTCTTAACTACCTAGTGACGTGGTGTGCCGACAATGAATCCTAACTAACTATAGGACTCAAGGCCATCCACATGTTCTTAGCCACGCTTAGGCTCTCAAGGGACCAAAAATTTGGGCAGAGTTTCCCCTAAAACTTGGCTTAAACATACCTGAAAAGTAACGACATATATGTTTATTTTATAAACTATATCACAACCAGAAACCAGATTAGAGACACAGGCGTCTCAACCGCAATATTCAGCCCAACACTTCAAGATACGATAATTTACAACCAACTACTCTTACAACATATGGCTTTTACACAACTTCCATCCAAAACATCATATACATACAAAAGGTGTTCTAAACACAGACTCGAGTGGCAAGATCGGCTTCTGTAGGCTTGTCGAAACTCAGTCGCTACCTGGTAGAAAAATTTTAAGGAAAATAATGAGCTAACGCCCAGTGAGTGGTATTTACTTTCTATTACGAAAATAGTTTTCGAAAATATTTAACTCAACTAAACATAATATCGTGAAGAACTCATAGCTCATAAACTCATAAACATATAGCTTGCAAAAGGAACATGCTGTAATAACTCTTTTAACACATAACCCAAAGAATCAACAAGAACTCACTAACCCTGTATCCTTATCTCTAGTCATACCGGCGTAGAGTCTTCTCAATACGCACAGCAGAGCAAACTCTGTCATACTAAGCATAGAATACATTCCACACTTAGTAGAGCAATTCTCTAGTCTTACGTGCACGCAAAACAATCTTTCTCTATGTACTATGGAAACATATTCACACAGCACATGGGTAATCTCTTAGGGTACGTAGAGCTAGCGACGTAAAAACTATTGTCTAGTATGAATTTCTTTATTCAAAACTCATCTAAAATCATTTTCTCTTGTAAAAATAAAATTTCATAAACTCAAGCAACGTTTACAAATATCGAAAACATTCTAAAATTCTCAAATAAGCACACATTGTTTCGAATGCTTTTGAAATGCACATTCCAACTAAGAAATCATAAAGCGGATGAAACTTAAATCATTTCTCTAAAACATGCTTAACTCTAATTTTTCTCAAACACATAAGTATAGTACTTTTACTAGTGAAAAATAATTATTAAAACAACCACTCACAGTACTATTAATGAGAGAAATTCGGGTCGTAGGCCGTCCCAATCTCCGTTTGACCTGAAATATTTATTAAACCAACATATAAGATCCTATCTACTTAAATGACCAATTTAGTCTAAACACACATATATACTTAAATTAATCCATGAGCTACTATTTTTTTTTTCCTTTCTTATCTCATGGTACTCTTTTGTCTTTTCCCCCAATTAAACATCCACCTTTTCCTTTCTTTCTCTCTCTTCATTAACAAAAAGGTACAACTTCCCATTAACTTAATTCGTTCTTTCCTCCATCAACTCCCCATATTCACGTTTTCACACCCTTCCTTCTCCTTTTTTTTTTTTGTTTTAATTTATATATTTCCTTTAAACAAACACAACATCATTTCCCTCTTTCCTCATTAACCACCACCATCTTCTTTCCCATCCTTCACTTCTCGGTTTCTTCATCTTCTTCCCTTCTTTGTTTTTTTTTTTTTTTCCTTCAACAACCAACAATCCATCACCTCCATCTTCCTTATTCTTCTTCTTTCTAAAAAAAAAACCCAAAACATCCAAAACAAATATACCCATAATCAAAGCTTCAAGAAAACCAAGAAAACTTCTAAATCAACTTACCAAATTCGTTGAGGAATGTCGTGGGTGAGCTCAAACACCCCAAAAATCGCACCTCCTCTCCAAACTTCCTCTCGATCTTAATCCTCATTTGCCGCCTCACCTTCCCACGTTATCTTCTTGTTTTTTTTTTTTTGAAATCTTAAATAAAAGATAAAACTAAATGGGCTGGGCATTACAAAATATTACCTCCTTTTAGGAATTTCGTCCTCGAAATTCAGCAACTCCTATCAAGAGAAAAGCTGAGGATATTGAGCTCGCATTTGCTCTTCACTCTCCCAGGTTGCTTCTTCCACTGCATGATTTCCCCATAGAACCTTAACAAGTGGAATGGTCTTGTTTCGTAGCACCTGCTCTTTCCGATCCAGAATCTTCTTTGGTTCCTCCATGTAAGTTAAATTCTCTTTCAGTTGCACGGGCTGCGACTCTAGTATATGCGATGGGTCTGGTACATACTTGCATAACATGGAAACATGAAACGCATCATGAATCCTAGAAAGTTCCATCGGTAATGCCAAACGGTAAGCAACCGGTCCAACACATTCAAGGATCTCGTATGGACCTATATATCGTGGACTTAACTTTCCTTTCCTCCCAAATCTCAATACACCCTTCCAACGTGACAATCGAAGGAAAACTTTTTCACCCACCGAGAAGTTTAGATCTTTTCGACGTTTATCAGCATAACTCTTCTGTCGATCCTGAGCCATTTTTAATCTTTCTCTAATCAGTTTCACCTTTTCTGAAGTGATCTAAACAAGCTCAGGTCCCATCAACTTCCTTTCTCCAACTTCATCCCAACAAACTGGAGTTCTGCACTTTCGACCATACAATGCTTCAAATGGTGCCATTCCAATACTGGAATGGTAACTATTGTTGTACATAAACTCCATCAAAGATAAATGTGAGTCCCAACTTCCTTTGAGCCGCAAGACACAGGCTCGTAACATGTCTTCTAAGGTCTGAATAGTTCTCTCTGACTGACCATCTATTTGAGGGTGAAAAGCTGTACTAAAATGTAATTTAGTACCTAAAGCTTGCTGCAAACTCGGCCAGAATTTAGAAGTAAATCTAGTGTCCCTGTCCGAGATTATAGACACTGGAGCTCCATATAAGCTCACTATCTCATCCACATATAATTTAGCCATCTTGTCAAGTGTATAGGTGATCTTGATTGGTAAGAACCGTGCAGTCTTGGTTAACCTGTCAACTATCACCCAAATTCCATCGTGACCAGCTTGTGTACGAGGAAGTCCAAATAAGAAGTCCATGGTGATATGCTCCCATTTCCATTCTAGAATCGGAAGTGGGTTTAGAAGTCCACTAGCTTTCTGACGTTCTGGTTTTACTTGCTGGCAGATTAAGCATTTGGAAACAAACTCTACAATCTCTCTTTTCATACTTGACCACCAATAATGCTCCCTCAAGGTTCTGTACATTTTCGTGCTCCCTGGATGCATAGCATAAGCTGAACTATGCACTTCTTCCAAGATCTCATTCATTAAATCTAGTTGTTTCGGCACACATAAACGATTACAGTTCATCAAAGCTCCATCTTCTCTCAGTGCATAGTCTGCTCGCTGACTACTCATCACTTCCATCTTTATCTTACTTAAAACTGGATCACCATGCTGAGCTTCTATAACTTTATTAATCAAGGTAGTTGTTGGGTTCCTAGAGTGAGTAAAAATAAGATATAAAAAGACTCTAGAACTCTATGCAAGTATACACAGTCCGCAACAAGTAATAAGTATTTATCGAATCCAAGGTCTGAATTAGCTTTCACTTTATCTATTTTGTTTAGTTTTTCAATGGTTTCAAGAATGGTTAAAATGATTGGTTTTTATAGAAATGCTGAAGCAAAAGAAATGACAAAACAGAAAATAAACAAATAGGCAGACAGATTAGAAACAAGCGCTGGTCAGGTTTTAGCAATTGTTGTAAAAGATGCTCTAGCAATATTATTGATCATGCAAAACTCTCGCAGTCTTATTAGCAGATTCCTCCCGGAACTCCGGATTTTTTAGAATATGTTTCAACTCCAATGAAGTACTACCGATCAAGCACTAGGCAACTGGCTATCCCTAGCTCAGTCACTGGCGTTCACCAATACACAATGATCTAGTGTGATTAACCGCCACACACTCCCTAAATCATCCCTGAAACTAGAGAGAGGTATTCATACCGGCTGGCCAAGCGGGCATAAAATAGAAATGAACACAACAATTAATCAAGATGCATAGAATCAATATTTATTACTAGAAATTAAGCACGACAATCACATGTTCCTAACCAACGCCTAAGCTACTTAGTTCATAAAATGTATGGAAACACACGTTACAATCTGAGACGCATATCCATAATTACAAAATAACGCAAGAAAGTATTAATTCCCTTGATCAGCTTGCAATTGATGGCTTGATGGTCTCCAATCTCTCCTCTATTCGGCTCCCAAAGGTGGAAGTAACCTTTCCAAGAATGGAATGTTTCTCCCAAAGATGGAATGCATTTGACTTGGGCGGCTATCTCCTTTTATAGAAGGATAGGAGGCTTGAATTAGGTTGACCTAGACACGTGGATGGCTCTCCTTGCTCCTTTATCCCGAGAATAACTTAACAGAATTCAGTTTGTTAAATTGGCTAACGAGCTGTGACGTGGCAGTTTTTGCTCCCAGCTTTGCTCCAGCACAGAGTTTGCTCCCTCAAGTCACCCAGCAACATATTCTGCACAAAATAATTTCCAAAGCTTCCATTCTTCCAAATGGGTTAAAACATATAATATCTATCTAAAAGCAACCCTATTAAGCACAAAAGACACGCAAATCAATATAGAAATAAGGTCTAAATAGCTCCCTTTTGGAGAGTTATCACACCCCCAAACTTGAACTATTGCGCGTCCCGAGCAATACTAACCAACCTTCCCTTCAAGAATTCAAAACGTTAGACAAAGCATAGCTTAATCACAACAGATAATCCAACACTACCTTCAACCTTTACTTGAGCATTCTGCAAAACCAAGCTCTGCTGCAACAAAATAATTCTTCCGGCATGGACAAATAATCACCACTTTTAACTCAATTCTAAGAACTTGCCACAACCTAGCTCTATTATCAGATATATTAAAACACATTTTTAAGGGGTTTATATTTTTTTGTTCTTCAGACTTAAAGCAGCCCTACAGTCATAAGCTCTTAAGCATGGGATGACCCACTTTATGGTGCAGTATACCCTTGCCTCAAACTCATCACCAACTAGGCTAAATACTCTTTGTAAAGCTAAAAAATCCTTAGTTATTCTATCTCTTGCCCCTCAGAATGGCGACATTTTATGATGAAGCTCACCTAAGTTCTGGGAGACAGAAAAACTGATGGATTATCATTCATCCTTCAAAACTTTTGCTCCATGAATTTTCTCAGCAAAATTTTCAATAATCACTTTTTTCAGCAAATAATTTTTCATCATTTTCACATTTCCTAGGTCACCTTTTGACGCGAAGACAAACTGTGGGTATCACAAATGTCCCCGGTTACTCAATAACCTAACAAATTATTTAATGAAGGAGAGGAATGCTCGAGCAAAACAATTGGAGTAGCAAAAAGTCCCCCAAACTTGAATTATTCATTGTCCCCAATGAATCATTAAAATTTTAAATTATACCCCCAAACTTAAATATTTCTATCTGAATTTTAAAACTAAGCGCGGGACTAGACCTAAGCTTAAAGTGGATCAAATAAGTCAACACTACCTCCAAAATCTTCTTTGCCGCAGCTGTGACCAGGCTAGAAGAATTGCTCAAGCAAAAGGTTTCTGGAGATCAGAATACCTTGATCTAATTAAGCTAACTAGTCCAAGCTTCAAAAATTCGGAAGAAAATTAGTTAAATAAAGCTCGCATGTGGGAAGTCCTGAAGGTTGAATAACGCGTTGATAGCCCCTGGGCTCCAGTCAACAGGTACTCCTCAAACTATGGCCTGAAATTCCTCTGCATTATCAACATTCGCATAGAATTCTCGAACAATATTCGAATTTACTGGGTCCAGTTTCGCACAGAACTGAATCCAACCAAGATTTGCGATTCCTGCTCTCAAGAAATGTGGTAGATCGTCACCAAACCCTCTTTCGAATAAGAAATCCCTTCTTAGCATCTCTCAGTATTTTGCTCGAGCAAGCTCATTGATGAAGCGGAGGAAAGGTCCTTCTCTTGCTTCCTCTACAGGTTCATCCGATGCTTCAGCAATTCCTTTGCCTCTGTCTGCTCTAAGCTTTCTCAAAGTTTCTTCCGCTGCTTCTTCTCTTTCTCAGAATCCAACGACGGTGGTGATGGGGTATCAGTTCGAATCACCTGAACGTGCCTAGCCTTTCGCTTCACCAGGCGTCATTTCGGTGCTTCTGGCATGATGACCTCAACACGAGCCTCTTGCTCCTGTCCATTACCTTCCTCAAGCGCAACCTTCGCCTGTTCTTCTTGCACCTCGCCAATCTGCTTTTCTTGATTCTCCTCAGTATTTTCTTCTTGAATTCTTTCCGTATCTGTAACTATCGGTTCGTCCTCCTCTGGATTCTGCACCTCAGATTCTTTCGGATTTCCCTCTTCCACTGTAGTAGTAACATCATCTGTCGCCTTCTGGACAGCCTCTTGCTCCTCAGCCCGTTGCTGCCTTCTCCTTCGTTTGGCTTTTTTCTCCTCCGCGCGTCTTCTTCTTCTTCATTTTCACTTTCTGTACCACAGGGGTAACAGACACTTCTTCTTCCTCGTTGTCTCTTTCTTTTCTTGCTCTTGTTTTTGCCATTGGAGACTTAAAGGTTTTTTTTTTTTTTTTTTTTTTTTTTTTTTTTTTTTTTTTTTTTTTTACAGCGAACAGAAGAAGAAGGAGAGATACAAAAAGTAAAGGAATGAAACACGAAGGTGAAGTGAAAAGAGACTTACCGTAGTCTGCGAATAAATAAGGCTTGAGCAAAATCAAATCTCCACTCAAAGGATTTGCGCTGCATTAAATTATATTACCGTTTAATCGCATGCAACCTGAGAAATCAAAAACCATCAAACGGTAAAATCGTGAATTCAAATCGCCCGCAGTAAATAATTATGCATTGTCCATCGCAAAAACCCTTGGATCTTCTCTGTGTGACACGTGGCTCCATCAGACAATACATGCAATTTTACCTGCCCACAGAAAATTCAAAATCCAAACGGCAAAAGTAATTATTTCACCAGAAATCCCTTCCCATTCGGACGAGAGATTTGCTTCAGCCATAATTTTGCCGCAACAACCGTCTGAGCAAAACGAATCTTGGATACGGAATTCAAAAAATTTAAAATAGGAAAAATCAAATCATTAAATTTAAATTTAAATTTAACCGATCAAATTAAATCTTTTATATTTATCAAAAGCCGAATAAATCAGAAAAATCTTTATTAAACCTAATCTAAATAGGAATTAAAATAAATGAAAATAAAATCTAAATATAATCGAATAAAATCTAATTTAAACTTAATCAGATTAATTAAAAGACCGAAAATAGAATCTAACAAAATCAATTAAACTTCTAAGCGGAATAGATAAAATCTAAACTACCAAAACTAAAATCTACTTAAAATAAATCATGCAAAATTCAAACAAACTAAATCTAAAATACTCGAAATTAAAAACAAATCAAATCAAATCAGCGAGAAAAAAAAACAAACACTGGGAGCTCAAAATATTGCTCTGCGAAATGCTCCGGCAAAAATCTCGCTCTCTCATTCATCAACCAGCTTTAGGGAAGGATATTTCGACTGGAACTCCTCTCCCCAATAATGTTTCACACGCTGTCCATTCACTTTGAACACTCTCCCATCTTTTTCATCCTGCAAAGTAATTGCTCCACGGGGAAAAACCTCAATCACAATAAATGGCCCTGACCATTTAGATTTTAGTTTCCCAGGAAACAATTTTAATCTAGAATTGTAAAGCAAAACTCTTTGACCATTGACAAACTCTTTAGGTTTAATTCTCTTGTCATGTCACAGCTTAGTCTTCTCCTTATATATTTTCGCATTTTCATAAGAAAATTGGCGAAATTCTTCCAATTCATTAAGCTGCAGCATCCTAATTGGCCCTGCACGACTCAGATCAAGATTTAATTTTTTCAAAGCCCAAAACGTTTTATGCTCTAGCTCTAATGGTAAATGACAAGCTTTCCCATATACTAACCGATAGGGAGACATACCTAGAGGAGTCTTATAGGCTGTCCTATAAGCCCAAAGAGCCTCATCCAACCTAAAAGACCAATCCTTCCTAGATGGATGGACTACTTTTTCTAGAATAGATTTTATTTCCCTATTACTTATCTCAACTTGACCATTTGCTTGTGGGTGATAAGGGGTAGCTATCCTATGCTTGATCCCATACTTAGCTAAAAGCTTAGTTAAGATATTATTGATGACATGCAAAAATGTCATCATTTTCCTATTAATTTTAGCTAGTTTTATGCTTGAATTGTGTGCTTTAATGCTATTTTCTGTTTAAATTTCAGAAAACCGAGTCAAAGAAGAAAAATCGGAATTTTGAGAGATTTTGGATGATTTTGGAGGCTTTTGGAGCAATTTGGAGAATTACATTGAAGATCCGAGTCCAAAAAGCCAAGAAGAATGAATTAAAAGCCCAAATTCATGAATTTCAAGTCTTAAATTATCAATTTGGGTCAAGATAAGTGCCCAAAATCCATTACAAGAAGCATTTGGGCCAAAAGAAAGTTGGAGGCCCAAAAATGGAGTCAAAATCGGGCCATTATTGAAGATTCAGGGCCTAGCGTCTCGACGCTAAGCCTGGAGCGTCCCGACGCTAGGCAGCCGCGTGGAAAGATCCAGAATCGCAACAGCGTCGCGACGCTGTCCAAATAGCGTCTCGACGCTGCGACGTCTTGGAGCCCAAGAAAAGATGACGTCAGAGCGTCGCGACGCTGTGACGTAGCGTCTCGACGCTACGCCTGCTGGGAGCCTATAAAAGGGGCCTTTTGCATCCATATTTTGTGTGCCAATTTGTGGGTTTTCACCCCATTCTAGAATCCACACTAAAATTGGGGATTTTTGGGAGAGTTTTGGAGCTTTGTTTAAGATCTTTGGAGCTCGGGATCGATGGAGGTCGGCGCGGGATCGAGGAGATCGACACTTTTATGAGCATTTCTCTTCCCTTTTCCTTTATGTTTTAGTTTCTAGAATTGTTGTGATTAGGAATTATTGAATTTTAGTGATTATGAGTAGTAAATTCCTAAATTCTATGAGATTGATTTAGATGTTGAATCTTTGTTGAATTAATGAATTGATGTGGTTTAAATGTCATTATTGTTCATTTGTGCATTTTGTCCGTAATGCTTTTAGTCAACTGATCACTGATTAAATGAATCGTTACTAAGTGGAAACTCGACGGAGAGAAGCTTAGACTAGAACTGAGTGCATGACTAACGGTTATTTACCCGGGTGACACGGGATAGAATAAATAACGTTAGAGGTTGTACTGAAGGGTCGTAATGCCATATTAAGTAAATAAAGATGAGACTGAAAGGAGATTCTTTATTGAAAGGTATGAGATAGGAGGAGACCGACAGGAGAATCCTTGAAATTAGGCTTCTAGACTTATGAATCAAATGATTTGTTAATCCATATTAGTTAATTGATTAAGCATTAAAGGTCCATTTGATAAATTCAACAACTCTAGAATTATCCCATCAAATTGTGTCACCATTTATCTTTTGCTTTCTAGATTAGCTTTTTATTATCCTTTTTAGCATTAGATTTTGTTCTTTAACTAAAGTTAAGCAAGATTATTCGCGGTAATTAATTGAATAAATCCAATCCCTGAGGATTCGATACTCGGAATACTTTCCGTTTTATATTACTTGTGGCCCGTGCACTTTGCGGTCATCAAGTTTTTGGCGCCGTTGCCGGGGATTGGCTAATTTCATTCAATTAAGATTGTGAAGAAATTGCTTGCTTTAGATTAGAGGTTTTATTTTGTTTTGTTTTTATCCTGGTCCATTGTTCTTGTCGTGCATTTAATTGGTGTTTGCATCTGACTGAAAGCCTGATTATTGTTGATTAAATTGTTTTAAATGGCTTTTTATAATTTCGGGTGGCCCTTTAGGGAATCTGAGCCCGAAGAACCAACACCATTGTCCAATTATTCCTTTTCAAATTGTCCCCCCTCTAAAGAAAAATCTCCCCTAGAGCGCCTACTTAAAGAATTTATAGAGGACAATAAAATCACCAAATTAGCTCTAGAATTCAAAGGGTTATTGCACCCAAGAAGGGAGGAGAATGAAGTGCAATCCGCTTCCATAGAAGAAAAATCTTCCTTAGAGAGCTTGCTTGAAAATTTTATTGAGGAGTCTAGAGCCATGAATTTAGAATTAGAAAAATCTATGGAGAGATTCCAGACCCAAAGGGAAGATAGGGAAGTAGGATTTGCTTCCATAGAGTGTCTAGTGAGTCATGTGGCCACTGATTCATTAGCGCCCATTCAAGAGCCTAATTCTTTCGATTTTGCTAGAGATGAGCAGATAGGGGTGAGTTGTATAGATTGTGAGGAAAAATTGGATAGTCTTAGCACCCACCAAGAACAAGTTTGTGAGGAAGAAAAAGAAAATGAGCCTATAGTATTTGAGGAGTTTCAAGAGGTAGAGTTTAAGGTTGAAAGGCCTTTGTCTGTTCTATCCTGTCCATCCTCTCTTGATAATGAGTGTTCTTTTTCTTGTTCTCACGAGTCAGAGTCAGAGTCAGAGTCCATTTATTTTGATCTTTCTCCTTTTATGCTTTTATTATTAAAAAATCCCAAAAATATTTCTACTTCAGGGGCCCATGAAAAGCTAGTGAGCTTGCTAGCAATAGTTGGCTTCATCGATTCAAGGAAGAAGGGCCCGAAGAAATACGAGAATTTTTATGTGCCTTGAAAGCCCGCACAAACTCGTCTAGCTAAGAGACGTTAAAAAAGCGCTTCTTGGGAGGCAACCCAAGTTTAATTTCAGTCAATTTTCTTTTCTTTGTTTTTCAGTTTTTTTTGTAGTTAGAGCATGTTGATCTTTCGTTCCTGTTGATCAATTTTTGAAGGAGCTCGAGACCATAATTTCTTCCAAAAACAACCCCAATGATGTTGAAGGCTAGCATCCATGGTTTCTCTCACATTTCAGGGCAGTACCATTCTCCCTATATCTTTTTAATTGTCCTTATGCATGCTTAATTAGTTGAATAATTAATACATTGAGGACAATGTATGATTTAAGTTTGGGGGGGAGGCTTTGCTGTTCTAATTTGAGCTGATTAAAAATTTTTTTCATGATGATTCTATTGCATCTGTTTTGATGAGGATGATCTATGATATGATCTAGATAATGAATTTTGTACAATTTTTGTGAAATATGAAAGCATGTTCAAGATTCATGTAAATTAAATTTTTTTCTTTGATTTCCTTGCACATGTTGAGCACTTAGCCTACTTATATGGTTTTGAATGCTTAGAACTGGATTATATTATCTAGATGTTTGTTGTCACTCCGATAGGCTTAAGATCTAATTTGAAAGATGAACTACATGAGAGTCTGTAATGTTGTACTTGGGAGAAAAATCATGATTATTAGCCTGCAAAGAAAAGAAAAGAGAAAAAAAATGATGAGAAAAGAAAAGAGAAAAAAAAAATGAAGAGAAAAAAAAAAAAAAAAAGAGTGCTCCACTTTCTTGAGAGTGTTAGTAACCAGGGGCATTCATGACACCCATCGTTTGCCTTTGCATGAAAGCCCTGGAAAGAAATGAGCATGCCTCGGCAACCTGAAAGATGAGGCGCTCGTAGTTGGATGCTTTCATCACCAATGTTGGCAAGCCAGAACGAAGGCGCTACATCTAAAAGGATTAGGTTAAAAAAAAAAAATTGCAAGTTTGGGGGAGGCATACCCCGTTGTTTCAGGCACCTTAGTGGGATATTGCTTTCTTGATTGTTGGGAAGCTGGATAATTAGAGCTTAGGGCCAGTGTAGGGGGAAGATAAACTGAGGATTTTATAAACCTTTTCTAGGCTAGTAAAGACCTAATAAGGAAGCTCGCACACACACACGCAAGGGATGAAGAGTTTAAATTTAAATTTCGTGATGAATGAATGTGTTTTAATATTTCCTTAAATTGTTAGAGTTCATTATTTTGATCATTGAGCTTAGAGTCATGCATTTGCAATATTTGATTCATATATATGGTTTTAGCTTTGCTCGGGACTAGCAAAGGTTTAAGTTTGGGGGTGTGATGACATGCAAAAATGTCATCATTTTCCTATTAATTTTAGCTAGTTTTATGCTTGAATTGTGTGCTTTAATGCTATTTTCTGTTTAAATTTCAGAAAACCGAGTCAAAGAAGAAAAATCGGAATTTTGAGAGATTTTGGATGATTTTGGAGGCTTTTGGAGCAATTTGGAGAATTACATTGAAGATCCGAGTCCAAAAAGCCAAGAAGAATGAATTAAAAGCCCAAATTCATGAATTCAAGTCTTAAATTATCAATTTGGGTCAAGATAAGTGCCCAAAATCCATTACAAGAAGCATTTGGGCCAAAAGAAAGTTGGAGGCCCAAAAATGGAGTCAAAATCGGGCCATTATTGAAGATTCAGGGCCTAGCGTCTCGACGCTAAGCCTGGAGCGTCCCGACGCTAGGCAGCCGCGTGGAAAGATCCAGAATCGCAACAGCGTCGCGACGCTGTCCAAATAGCGTCTCGACGCTGCGACGTCTTGGAGCCCAAGAAAAGATGACGTCAGAGCGTCGCGACGCTGTGACGTAGCGTCTCGACGCTACGCCTGCTGGGAGCCTATAAAAGGGGCCTTTTGCATCCATATTTTGTGTGCCAATTTGTGGGTTTTCACCCCATTCTAGAATCCACACTAAAATTGGGGATTTTTGGGAGAGTTTTGGAGCTTTGTTGAAGATCTTTGGAGCTCGGGATCGATGGAGGTCGGCTCGGGATCGAGGAGATCGACACTTTTATGAGCATTTCTCTTCCCTTTTCCTTTATGTTTTAGTTTCTAGAATTGTTGTGATTAGGAATTATTGAATTTTAGTGATTATGAGTAGTAAATTCCTAAATTCTATGAGATTGATTTAGATGTTGAATCTTTGTTGAATTAATGAATTGATGTGGTTTAAATGTCATTATTGTTCATTTGTGCATTTTGTCCGTAATGCTTTTAGTCAACTGATCACTGATTAAATGAATCGTTACTAAGTGGAAACTCGACGGAGAGAAGCTTAGACTAGAACTGAGTGCATGACTAACGGTTATTTACCCGGGTGACACGGGATAGAATAAATAACGTTAGAGGTTGTACTGAAGGGTCGTAATGCCATATTAAGTAAATAAAGATGAGACTGAAAGGAGATTCTTTATTGAAAGGTATGAGATAGGAGGAGACCGACAGGAGAATCCTTGAAATTAGGCTTCTAGACTTATGAATCAAATGATTTGTTAATCCATATTAGTTAATTGATTAAGCATTAAAGGTCCATTTGATAAATTCAACAACTCTAGAATTATCCCATCAAATTGTGTCACCATTTATCTTTTGCTTTCTAGATTAGCTTTTTATTATCCATTTCAGCATTAGATTTTGTTCTCTAACTAAAGTTAAGCAAGATTATTCGCGGTAATTAATTGAATAAATCCAATCCCTGAGGATTCGATACTCGGAATACTTTCCGTTTTATATTACTTGTGGCCCGTGCACTTTGCGGTCATCAATTATTAACAAAATGTGTACCCTCATCACTTACTAAAGCTCTAGGTGTCCCAAACCGCGCAAAGATGTGCGATTGAAGAAACCTTGCTACTGTCTTGGCATCATTCTGATGGCATGCAATGGCCTCCACCCACTTGGACACATAATCAACTGCCAATAAGATAAAAACATTACCATTAGAAGGGGGAAATGACCCCATAAAATCAATACCCCATACATCGAATAATTCAACTTCCAAAATGTAAGTAAGAGGCATTTCATCTCTAGGCCCTAAGTTTCCTCTCCTTTGGCAGACATCACATTGCTTGTAGAACCAATGGGCATCCTTGAACAAGGAAGGCCAGAAGAATCCACAATGCAAAATCCTCATAGCTGTCCTCTGATCGCTGAAATGGCCTCCATACGGCGAAGAGTGACATTGCTCCAGGATATCCTTTGCTTCATCACCTGAAACACATCTATGAATAATACCATCAGAGCATTGCTTATACATAAATGACTCATCCCAATAAAAATATTTCGCATCATGCTTAAACTTTTTCTTCTACCTCCACTCCTCAATAGGAGTGACTCCCTTGACCAAAAAGTTGGCAATATCAGCATACCAAGGGACATCCTTGACTACCTTTACCTCCACAGCAAAGAGCTGCTCATCTGGAAAAGAATCTGAGATGGCAGATTGCTTTAGCAAAGATGATGATGGATCAAGACGAGACAATTGATCTGCAATGACAGTCTCTGATCCCTTCTTGTCCTTTATCTCTAAGTCGAATTCCTGCAATAATAAAACCCAACGAATTAGTCTAGGCTTTGCATCTTTCTTAGACATTAAACACCTTATTGCTGCATGATCCGTGAACACTGTGACTTTGGATCCAACCAAATATGGCCGGAATTTCTCAAAAGCAAACACCACAGCTAACAACTCCTTTTCAGTAGTTGTATAGTTGACTTGTGCCTCATTTAAAACCCTGCTTGCATAATATATAGGATGGAGAAATTTGCCCTGCTTTTGTCCCAGCATGGCACCTACTGCCATCACTCGCATCACACATTACCTCAAATGGTAAACTCCAATTAGGTGCACAAAGATTGGGGGCTGAGACTAAAGCAGACTTTAAAGTATCAAAAGCCTTCCTACAATCTGCATTAAAGTCAAAAACATGATCAGCGCACAATAAGTTACAAAGAGGTTTACTGATTTTTGAGAAATCATTTATGAACCTTCTATAAAATCCAGCATGACCTAAAAAACTCCGAATCCCCTTCACTGAATTCGGTGGTTCTAGTCTCTCAATAACCTCAATTTTTGCTCTATCAACTTCTAGACCATTCTTAGAAATCCTATGACCTAACACAATGCCCTCCTTCACCATGAAGTGGCATTTCTCCCAATTAAGAACTAGATGGGTATCCTCACATCTCTTTAACACCTTACCTAAATTATCCAAACAATTCTGAAAAGACCCTCCAAAAACTGAAAAATCGTCCATAAATACCTCAACAGTGGACTCAATCATATCAGAAAAAATTGCCAACATACACCGCTGAAATATTGTTGGAGCATTGCAAAGGCCAAAAGGCATTCGCCTAAAAGCAAACGTCCCGAAAGGGCAGGTGAAAGTGGTTTTTTCCTGATCCTCAGCAGCAATAGTAATCTGGTTATACCCAGAATAACCATCTAAGAAACAGTAGTAGGCCTGACCAGCCAATCTATCCAACATCTGGTCAATAAATGGTAGAGGGAAGTGGTCCTTACGGGTGGCTTTATTAAGCCTCTTGTAATCCATGCAAACCCTCCAGCCAGTTACTGTCCTGGTTGGGATCAATTCATTATCTTTATTGCTCACTACCGTGACACCTCCTTTCTTAGGAACACATTGGACATGGCTTACCCAATTACTGTCTGCAATCGGATAAATAATGCCTCCATCCAACCATTTAATCACCTTCTTTTTAACAACCTCTTTCATTGCAGGGTTAAGCCTTCTCTGTTGCTCAATACTTCTAAAGGATCCCTCCTCTAGAGTGATTTTGTGCATACAAAAAGACGGGCTAATACCCTGAATGTCAGCCAATGTCCAACCTATTGCCTTGCGGTATTGCTGCAGCAACTTTATTAAGGCCTCTTCATGCTCCGACATTAAATCTGATGCAACCCTCCCCAAGATACACATACTTTAGATGATCCGGCAAGGGCTTCAAATCTAAAGTGGGTGCCTTAATTAGAGATGGCTTAATAGGAGGAGCTTTTCTTTGATTTAAATCTAAAGACTTAAAAACTTCCTCACACCTAAACACTTCTTTTTCATTTTTTCTCTCTAAAGAACAAACTTCTAAATCCTCTACACTAACCTCTCCATGATCTTCCAAATGTTTGCTAGCCGAATCCTGCATTGCTGTCTCAACAATTGTGTTCTCCAGAATCCTAATGAAAGAGCAATCTTCCATTTCGTCTGGATACTTCATGGCCTTAAACACATTAAATTTTACTTCCTCATTACAAACCCTCATTGTTAATTCCCCTTTTTGAACATCTATCAATGCCCTTCCAGTAGCCAAAAATGGACGACCTAGAATAATTGGGACATCTTTATCCGCCTCATAGTCTAAGATAATAAAATCAACAGGAAATATGAATTTATCTACCTTTACTAAGACATCTTCAATTTTACCCTCTGGATATGTGATAGATCTATCAGCTAATTGAAGTGTAACTGTAGTAGGCCTAGCTTCACCAATACCTAGCTTTCGATAGACCGAAAGAGACATAAGGTTAATGCTTGCACCTAAATCACAGAGTGCTCTACCTAACTCTTTTCCACCTATAGACACAGGTATAGTGAATGATCCTGGATCCTTAGCCTTGGTTGGTAGCCCATTCTTAAGAATAGCACTACATTCCTCAGTAAGAGAAACAGTTTCAAACTCACCTAACCTCTTCTTTTTAGTTAAAATATCCTTAAGAAATTTAGCATAATTAGGCATTTTCTCAATAGCTTCTACTAAAGGGATATTTATATGCAATTGCTTAAGAATCTCTAAAAACTTTTTAAATTGACCATCCTGATTCTTAGGCCTTTGCCTTTGTGGAAAAGGTAGAGGTGGCACATAAGGTGGGGGCGGCACATAAGGTGGGGGTGGCACATAAGGTGGTTCCACATCTGGTACAGAACCAGATGCTCCAGCATCTTTATCACTGCCTCCAGCACCCGGACCAGACTCCAACTCTTTCTCAACAACAACATTTTTATCACATTTTTTCTCTACATTCTGGGTTTTACTAGGTTCTTTTCTCTATTCTAGTGGCTTACCACTCCTTAGAGTCACTGCCTTTACCTGCTCCTTACCTTCCCTTTTGGGGTGTTCAGTATCTGAAGGAAGTTTCCCTTGAGGCCTTACCTTCAGCTCATTAGCCAGCTGTCCCACTTGCAGTTCCAGGGCTCTCATTGAAGCTTGACTACTTTGAATAGTGGCATCTGTACGAGCCATATATTCTTTCATCATCGTCTCAAGAGAACTCTCTGCATTTTGCTGGGGCAAAGCCTGCTTATTTTGCTGGGGCAATACCTGCGCTTTAGCAAATCCTGACTGGTTCACCTTTTGTTGTGCTTGCACATTACTTCCTTGTCCTCCCCATGCGAAGTTGGGGTGGTTGCGCCAACCTGGATTATAAAAGTTAGAATAAGGGTTATTCCTCTGATTACCTACAAAAAAACACAGAAGCTGGATTGCTGGGGCAAAACTCGTAGTTGTGCTCTTCACCACAATAGACACATGCTTCCGCTGCAACTTGGTTCACCACTGCAGCAGACTCCACAGCTGGTGGCTGTTGATGACTAACCACTGTCATATTTTTAAGAGCGTTAGCTAACATTGCAATATCAGCCCTAATGGTGGACACACCATCAACCTCTAACACACTCTTAACCTTTTTATTTGTGCCTCTAACATCTGACCACTGACAACTATTGGTTGATATTCTTTCTAAAATTTCATGGGCTTCATTAAAAGTTTTTGCCAAAAGGGCCCCTCCAGCCGAAGCATCAACCATACCTTGGGTTGCTCCATTTAACCCATTGTAAAATGTTTCCATTTGGATACAATGTGGTAAACCATGGTGGGGACACTTTCGCAAAAGCTCCTTAAACCTCTCCCAAGCCTCACTAAAAGTCTCATCTTCAAGTTGCCTAAACCCTACTATTTCACTCCTCAATTTAGCATTTCTATTTGGTGGGAAATATTTACTCAAAAATTTTTCTGCTAACTCATTCCATGTCCTAATTGATCCTGGAGCAAAATAATTTAACCACGCCTTTGCTCCATCCCTAAGAGAATACTGGAACAAAGTTAATCTAAGGCATCTCTAGGCACTCCTTGAATTACAAAAGAATCACTAACTCCTAGCAAAGACTTAAGATGTAAATGGGGGTCTTCAGATGACAAACCATGGAACTGACCCACGGTTTGCAACATCTGAAACATTACCGGTTTCATTTCAAAATTTGCTGCCTCAATGTGAGGACGTGCAATCCCTGGATTTAACTCATCAAACATTGGAAAAGCATACGCTCGAATGGCTCTGGCCCTATCGTTCGCTACCAAGATAGGACTCTCAGCCTGATTATTTTGCTGTCTATTTTGCTCCAGTGGCTGGTTTTGCTGCAGCACACGATTCTGCTGGGGATAAACTGGATCTTCAGGACCCTGCGGGAGACGCGACACGTCAGCCATTTGATTTTACTGTCTACGCTGCTCTCTCCTTCTTATCCTGAATGTCCTCTCGATTTCTGGATCAAGCTCGAACCTTACCCCAGGCGGATCGTTCATGCACCAAACTCACACCTGCAAAAACAAAAGAAACAATCAAAAAGTTCTAGCACCTAACCACTAAAACGCATACACAAAACATATCAGATAAAAACTTATTCAAATCTCCGGCAACGGCGCCAAAAACTTGTTGGGTTCCCAGAGTGAGTAAAAATAAGATATAAAAAGACTCTAGAACTCTGTGCAAGTATACACAGTCCGCAACAAGTAATAAGTATTTATCGAATCCAAGGTCTGAATTAGCTTTCACTTTATCTATTTTGTTTAGTTTTTCAATGGTTTCAAGAATGGTTAAAATGATTGGTTTTTATAGAAATGCTGAAGCAAAAGAAATGACAGAACAGAAAATAAACAAATAGGCAGACAGATTAGAAACAGGCGCTGGTCAGGTTTTAGCAATTGTTGTAAAAGATGCTCTAGCAATATTATTGATCATGCAAAACTCTCGCAGTCTTATTAGCAGATTCCTCCCGGAACTCTGGATTTTTCAGAATATGTTTCAACTCCAATGAAGTACTACCGATCAAGCACTAGGCAACTGGCTATCCCTAGCTCAGTCACTGGCGTTCACCAATACACAATGATCTAGTGTGATTAACCGCCACACACTCCCTAAATCATCCCTGAAACTAGAGAGAGGTATTCATACCGGCTGGCCAAGCGGGCATAAAATAGAAATGAACACAACAATTAATCAAGATGCATAGAATCAATATTTATTACTAGAAATTAAGCACGACAATCACATGTTCCTAACCAACGCCTAAGCTACTTAGTTCATAAAATGTATGGAAACACACGTTACAATCTGAGTACGCATATCCATAATTACAAAATAACGCGAGAAAGTATTAATTCCCTTGATCAGCTTGCAATTGATGGTCTTCTTGATGGTCTCCAATCTCTCCTCTATTCGGCTCCCAAAGGTGGAAGTAACCTTTCCAAGAATGGAATGTTTCTCCCAAAGATGGAATGCATTTGACTTGGGCGGCTATCTCCTTTTATAGAAGGATAGGAGGCTTGAATTAGGTTGACCTAGACACGTGGATGGCTCTCCTTGCTCCTTTATCCCGAGAATAACTTAACAGAATTCAGTTTGTTAAATTGGCTAACGAGCTGTAACGTGGCAGTTTTTGCTCCCAGCTTTGCTCCAGCACAGAGTTTGCTCCCTCAAGTAACCCAGCAACATATTCTGCACAAAATAATTTCTAAAGCTTCCATTCTTCCAAATGGGTTAAAACATATAATATCTATCTAAAAGCAACCCTATTAAGCACAAAAGACACGCAAATCAATATAAAAATAAGGTCTATATAGCTCCCTTTTGGAGAGTTATCAGTAGGTTTTACTTGAAAGTGAGCAAGTAACCCTCTTGAACTATCCACTGTTACTTCAGCATTAAAGCTTTTTAGCTCGCCCAACAGGGAGAAGCTAATCGCATTTTGCGAAACCTGTGAACAGATAGGCTTCCGACTCAACGCATTAGCTACCACATTAGCTTTCCCTGGATGATATTCAATCGTACAATCATAATCTTTAATCAACTCGAGCCACCTCCTCTGACGTAGATTTAACTCCTTCTGGTCAAGGATATACTTGAGACTCTTATGGTCTGTATAAATATGACATTTCTCACCAAACATGTAATGTCGCCAAACCTTCAATGCCAAAACCACAACAGCTAACTCCAAATCATGAGTTGGATAATTATGCTCATGCTTCTTTAACTGTCTCGATGCATAAGCTATCACCTTGCCCTTCTGCATCAAAACACACCCAAGACCCTGATGAGAAGCATCGCTATACACATCATATTCCTCACCAGGTATGGGAAGTGATAGAATTGGGGCCGAAATCAACCTTTTCTTCAATTCCTGGAAGCTCTGCTCGCACTTCTCTGTCCATACAAACTTTGCATTCTTCTTGGTCTGATTAGTCAATGGAAGTGCTATCTTAGAAAATCCTTCCACAAACCGACGATAATAACCAGCCAGACCAAGGAAACTACGAACTTCTGTCACAGTAGTAGACTGCTCCCACCTAGCCATTGCCTCGGTCTTTTGTGGATCAACGTATATACCCTCTGCAGAAATCACATGACCTAGAAACATCATCTTGTCGAGCCAGAATTCACACTTGCTGAACTTAGAGAACAATTTCTTCTCACACAATGTTTGCAGCACAATCCTAAGATGTTTAACCTGCTCTTCTCGACTACTCGAGTAAATTAGTATGTCATTGATAAACACTATTACAAACTGGTCTAAGAATGGATGAAATATCGTATTCATAAGATCCATAAACGCTGCTGGAGCATTGGTCAACCCAAATGGCATGACCAAAAACTCGTAATGCCCATAACGTGTTCTAAATGCAGTCTTCGGCACATCTGCTTCTTTTATCTTAAGCTGGTGATATCCTGATCGTAAATCGATCTTGGAGAGCACTGCAGCACCTCTCAACTGATCAAACAGGTCGTCAATTCGAGGTAAGGGATACTTGTTTCGTATCGTTACCTTGTTCAATCGCCTATAATCAATGCACAACCTCAAAATACCATCCTTCTTTTTAACGAACAACACCTGTGCACCCCAAGGCGACACACTAGGCCTGATATAGCCTTTTTCAACTAACTCTTGCAACTGCGCCTTCAACTCCTTTAGCTCTGTAGGTGCCATTCTATAGGGAGCTTGTGAGATCGGTGCAGTGCCTGGTATCAGGTCGATGCTGAACTCTACCTCTCTATTAGGTGGTAATCCCGATAGATCATCAGGAAACACATCTGGAAACTCTTGCACGACAGGTATATCTTCAAGTTTTAGCTTCCCAATTCGTGTATCAACTACATGAGCCAAGTAAGTTGCACAACCCTTCCTTAGCAATTTAGTGGCCTTTAGTGACGAGATCATACACGATGGCCAAATCTTTCTTTCACCCTTAAAGGTAACTTCCGCCTCACTAGGTCGTTTAAACACAACCTCCTTATGATAGCAATCAACTGATGCATGATGCATAGCTAAGAAATCCATTCACAAGATAATATCAAACTCTTGGATTCCCAATGGTATTAAGTCAGCAGACAACTGCTTCCCCTCTATTTCAATCCTACAATTTCTATAAACATTACGTGCTACCACTGGTTCCCCCACAGGTGTGGCTATTATTAATTCACCAGATAATAATTCTAGAATCTTATCTACCCCAACAGTGAACACATACGAAACAAATGAATGAGTAGCACCTGGATCAAACAATACATGAGCATCTTTGTTAAAGATAGTTAACGTACCCATCACAACATCAGATGACTCTCGTGCCTCCTACTGTGTCATCACAAAAGCTTTTCCTTGACCACGGGGCCTGCCAACTTGCCCCTTTTGCTTTGACCCGCTCGAACTGCCTTCCTTATTTTGACTATCACCACCTGCTGTAGTAGACTTCACTTGCGCACCAGAGGGTCCCTGATCACTAGGAAAAGACGAGGCACCTTGGGACATGCTGCCTCCTTGCTGCATCTGGGGACACTCTCTCTTCATATGACCTGACTGGCTTCAATTATAACAAACTCGGGTTCCTCATAGACACTGCCCCTGATGATGCTTGCCACAATTTTGACAAGCTATGCCTCTGCTTTGGCTAGATGCTGGTTCCCCTGACTGCGATGCACGCTAACCACCAGAGGACCGCGAAGACCGGCCCGAACCACCACTAGACTGGCTAAAACTAGAATCTGATCTCGCTGAACCCTGATGCCTCGGTTTAAAATTTCCATGTCCCCTGACTCCTGGTACAAAACTCTTGTTGCCACCTCTAAATGATCTGTCCCCTGAACCCCGTGCACTCCTAGAAGCTTCACTTTGAGTTCTCGCATCTATTAGGCTTTTTTCTACTCTCATGGAAGTTTCCACCAATGTTCCAAACTCCTTCCTTTCTGATCTGGCAGTAACATGAGTTCGAATTTCACCTCGAAGACCGTCTTCAAACCGCTTGCATCTATCGATCTCATCCCTGATTACATTTGTAGCGTACTTGGATAACTCAAGATATTTATGCTCATACTCAGCCACTGTCATCGATCCCTGCTCAAGCCTCAGAAATTCATTGCGCTTTGCATCCTGAAAAGATCGTGGGTAGTACTTTTCGAAAAAGACCCTCTTAAACTCTTGCCAAGCCATTCCTTCAGCATCTGTTCGTCTACTCAGGATTGATCTCCACCAATCTCGGGTTGCTCCTTGTAAAAGATATGTAGCTAATGCTACCTTCTTGTCTTCCGGGCACTCCATAACCTTTAATCCAGTTTCAATATTATCCATCCATTGCTCTGCTTCAGCGGGATTGGTTGTACCTAGAAAAGGTTTTGCCCCCAAGGCTATGAGTCGTTCGATTTTAATATTCTTTGCTGGATCTTTCTTGAGCATCGTTATCGCCTCTGCTACACCGTGGGTGATGCTAACAATCAGTTCTTGCTTTTCCTCTGCACTTCTTTTCCCTCGAGACTCCTCTCGGTCGTGACTCGACCCTCCTACATCACCTTCATCCATTGTATCTATTCTACAGGTAGTTCTCTGAGTTTCGATGTCTTGTAGCCTACGAGTCTTGCCACCCTGAGACAACAACAAACTGCATGACATACTATCACAACAAGAACAACACGACTTCTTAGCTTAAACTTGCAGAATCTAACATGCTCTGATACCAAACTAACACACCCCGCCTCAGCTCTCTCTTAACTACCTAGTGACGTGGTGTGCCGGCAATGAATCCTAACTAACTATAGGACTCAAGGCCATCTACATGTTCTTAGCCACGCTTAGGCTCTCAAGGGACCAAAAATTTGGGCAGAGTTTCCCCTAAAACTTGGCTTAAACATACCTGAAAAGTAACGACATATATGTTTATTTTATAAACTATATCACAACCAGAAACCAGATTAGAGACACAGGCGTCTCAACCACAATATTCAGCCCAACACTTCAAGATACGATAATTTACAACCAACTACTCTTACAACATATGGCTTTTACACAACTTCCATCCAAAACATCATATACATACAAAAGGTGTTCTAAACACGGACTCGAGTGGCAAGATCGGCTTCTGTAGGCTTGTCGAAACTCAGTCGCTACCTGGTAGAAAAATTTGAAGGAAAAGAATGAGCTAACGCCCAGTGAGTGGTATTTACTTTCTATTACGAAAATAGTTTTCGAAAATATTTAACTCAACTAAACATAATATCGTGAAGAACTCATAGCTCATAAACTCATAAACATATAGCTTGCAAAAGGAACATGCAGTAATAACTCTTTTAAGGCATAACCCAAAGAATCAACAAGAACTCACTAACCCTGTACCCTTATCTCTAGTCATACCGGCGTAGAGTCTTCTCAATATGCACAGCAAAGCAAACTCTGTCATACTAAGCATAGAATACATTCCACACTTAGTAGAGCAATTCTCTAGTCTTACGTACACGTAGAACAATCTTTCTCTATGTACTATGGAAACATATTCACACAGCACATGGGTAATCTCTTAGGGTACGTAGAGCTAGCAACGTAAAAACTATTGTCTAGTATGAATTTCTTTATTCAAAACTCATCTAAAATCATTTTCTCTTGTAAAAATAACATTTCATAAACTCAAGCAACGTTTACAAATATCGAAAACATTATAAAATTCTCGAATAAGCACACATTGTTTCGAATGCTTTTGAAATGCACATTCCATCTAAGAAATCATAAAGCAGATGGAACTTAAATCATTTCTCTAAAACATGTTTAACTCTAATTTTTCTCAAACACATAAGTATAGTACTTTTACTAGCGAAAAATAATTATTAAAACAACCACTCACAGTACTATTGATGAGAGAAATTCGGGTCGTAGGCCGTCCCGATCTCCGTTTGACCTGAAATATTTATTAAACTAACATATAAGATCCTATCTACTTAAATGACCAATTTAGTCTAAACACACATATACTTAAATTAATCGATGAGCTACCATTTTTTTTTTCCTTTCTTATCTCATGGTACTCTTTTGTCTTTTCCCCCAATTAAACATCAACCTTTTCCTTTCTTTCTCTCCCTTCATTAACAAAAAGGTACAACTTCCCATTAACTTTATCCATTCTTTCCTCCATCAACTCCCCATATTCACGTTTTCACACCCTTCCTACTCCTTTTCTTTTTTTTTTTTTTTGTTTTAATTTATATATTTCCTTTAAACAAACACAACATCATTTCCCTTTTTCCTCATTAACCACCAACATCTTCTTTCCTATCCTTCACTTCTCGGTTTCTTCATCTTCTTCCCTTCTTTGTGTTTTGTTTTTGTTTTTTTTCCTTCAACAACCAACAATCCATCACCTTCATCTTCCTTATTCTTCTTCTTTCTAAAAAAAAAAAACCCAAAACATCCAAAACAAATATACCCATAATCAAAGCTTCAAGAAAACCAAGAAAACTTCTAAATCAACTTACCAAATTCGTTGAGGAATGTCGTGGGTGAGCTCAAACACCCCAAAAATCGCACCTCCTCTCCAAACTTCCTCTCGATCTCTTCGTCTCCCTCTTTTCGGTTCTCTCTCTCGATCTCTCTTTCTCCTTCAGTCAGTTCTTCTTTTTTTTTTTAACTCTTTCTCTCTCTTCGTGGGTTTTTCTCCAGCCCATTCATTTCTTTTTTTTTTTTAATCCTCATTTGCCGCCTCACCTTCCCACGTTATCTTCTTTTTTTTTTTTTTTTTTTTTTGGAAATCTTAAATAAAAGATAAAACTAAATGGGATGGGCCTTTACAAGTTCCTTTGGTATCTGTTGGTTATCCGCAAGGAATTAAGGGCCTTCAAACTGTATGATATAAAACACAAGAGATTTTTGGTTTCTCGAGATGTTTTTCATGAGAGCATCTTCCCTTTTCATCAAGTTACTGTTCTAGGCGACATTTCTAATCGATTTCTAGACATGGTTTTGCCTAAGTCTTTTGATTATGCTGGCTTTCATTCGACCTCTTCAGCTGAGGCTTCGTCTATGCCCAGTTCTAATGAAGAAAACAGGGATATTTTACCCAATATCTCTGATACTGATACTAGAAATATTGCAGTTCCTGATGTTACTACTAATGTTCCAGCTGAGGTTCCAACTAATGTTCCAGCTGAAGTTGAGCAGTCTCTTTGTGATATGAGTCTTGATTCCTCTGAACAGTCTACTTCTTTGTTAATTATTGTCGTGTACCGCAAGTGCACGAATCGTAAGTAATAAAGAGACGATAAGTAAACCGAATATCGTATTCCACGGGGAGTAGCGTGATTCAAGCAAAACAAAAATCTAAACACTAAAAATATTGAGGTTGCTCATTATCTAGGGAATCTAATGCAATGAGAGATGGAACTAAAAATCAAACAAGGCAATAAAACAATCTTTGATCAAGAAAATTAGTCACAAACGAGGGAGATCAAGTCAAGTGAGAGGATGGATCTTGAATTCCAAAATATGGGTTAATAATTATTCTGATTACTAAATACCATGTCCAACTAATTATAGATCTAGAATCTCCTTGTTAACATAGGTTCTCCTGTCGGTTTCCCCTAATTCTAATTAACTCATTTTAACAACCTAAGTGTCTTTAGCACTATTAAATGGCTAATTAATAAGTCTTGATTCATTGTCGATCTCTAAGCCTAATCAACTAATCTCGCTGTCACTATGAGCAATTAAGCTTAGTTGGATGGGTTATGATCTGACTTAGTTTCTCTCTGTCGAGTTTCCACTAAGTATCGATTCACTATAAATTTGGCCAGAATTCATAGAGCATTAAGAATACCCAAACAAATAACTAGTAAAATTGGACACAATATGAGGTAATCAGAATAACATTATAACTTCTATTTCTTCATTCAAGACCCGAATGTTGGGAGTTTAGCTATACATTGTCACTATGAACACCAAAATTTCCAGCATATACATTGTAAAAAGTAGTAAATGGACAAGAATAGGGAATAGGAACTAAACCGACAATGAATCCCTTGGTTACGCCTTTGATCCGCCGAGAACCAAGCTCCCGATCATACCCAAAAATACCCAAAAACACTCTTTAAGAGCTACTCTCACTCACTCTCATCCCAAACCCCAAAAATGGCTCAAAGAGCCTTTAAATGTTGCTAGAGAATGTTGCTTGATGATCTAAAACCGAGGCCAAATCGCGCTTTAAATAGTGCTCCAGGTGCGATAGTGTTGTGTCGCTGACGTCACAGCATAGCGACGCTGTCCCTCGGTTTGAAATTCCAGCTCTCGGTTTTGGGTTGAACTTTGGGCCTTTCTCACCAAATTTTTGGCCTTTGATCTTCAATTTAAAGCCCTTTAATTCTCCATTTGACCCATCATTGATCTCTCATTATCACATCTTCATAAAATGGGCCAATTTTTCTCCTTTTTTCTCCAAAAATTCATCCATAAGCTCCTTGGGAAAAAAATTCTGAAATTAACATAATAAATCATTAAATTCACAATAAAACCCAACAAAAACTCTTAAATCTAATTTTCTTCAAAAAAAAAAAAAAAAAAAAAACTCTTAAATCTAAGGATAAATTGATAAAATTTGTGCATGCTAACATTAATTCCCCGAAAATCTTCTAGGGAAAAGAGGAAACCTTCATACTTGAAGGATTTTAATTGTGCTTTGTTGGGTAATAATACTGTTCTTCCTGAATCAACAAAGTTCCCCTTACAAAAGTATCTTTCTTATGATCCTTTGTCCACTGATTATAAGAATTTTGATCTTAATGTTTCCTCCATCTATGAACCACAATTTTATCACCAAGTTGTCCCATATGAGCATTGGAGAGATCATGAACAATGAATTAGTTGCCATGGAAACTAATCTCACTTGGTCTGTGGTTCCATTACCAAAAGGGAAACATTCAATTGGTTGTATGTGGGTTTACAAGATAAAACACAAAGTCGATGGCTCTATTGAGCGTTTTAAAGCTAGGCTTGTTGCTAAGGGCTATACTCAACAAGAAGGGCTAGATTATATTGAAACCTTTTCACTAGTGGAAAAATTGGTCACAATCAAGGTTTTACTTACCTTATCTGCTTCTTTCAAATGGCCTCTAGTACAGTTGGATGTAAACAATGCCTTTTTAACATGGTGACTTGTTTGAGGAAGTATATGTGGATCTTCCATTGGGATATAAACATGGTGTTGAGTCTCAGGGGGAGCGTTTAGTTTGCAAGCTTCGTAAGTCAATATATGGACTTAAGCAAGCATCTAGACAATGGTTCGATAAATTTTATTATTCATTGTTATCTCTTGGTTTCAAACAATCCAAGTCCGACTACTCGTTGTTTACTAAAGGATGTGGTTCTTCCTTTATTGCTCTCCTAGTTTATGTGGACGATATTATCATTACAGTGGCTTCCTCTACTAGTATTGATGCTTTGAAGATTCATCTTAACAAAGTCTTCAAACTTAAAGACCTTGGTCCCTTGCGATACTTTTTGGGGCTAGAGATTGCTCGATCTACTAAAGGCATTTTTCTTTCTCAAAGATAATATGTTCTTCAATTAGTTGAGGATGCTAGATTATTATCATCAAAGCCATCTCACTTGCCCATGGATCCTAACACTAAAATTACAGTTGAAAGTGGTGTTTTACTTCCTGATCCCACTGTCTATCGACGGTTCATTGGGCGTTTTCTTTACCTCACAATATCACATCCTGACATAACATTTGCTGTTCACAAACTTAGCCAATATGTGGCTAAGCCTCGCACTACTCATTTATAGACTGTAAATATGCTCCTTCGATACTTGAAAGGTTCTGCTGGTCGTGGCATTTTTCTATTGCTTCTTCATCTTTTCAGTTAATAGGCTTTTCTGATGCAGACTGGGCATCATGCTCTGATACGCAGAAGTCCACTACAGGTTATTGTATTTTTCTTGGAGAAGCGATCGTATCCTAGAAAGCCAAAAAGCAAAGTATCATTTCCAGATCTTCAGCAGAGGCTGAATATCGTGCTTTGGCAACGACTTCTTATGAGATTATTTGGATACAACAGCTGTTAAAGGAATTGCAAGTTGTTCCTCATGCTCCTGCTTTGTTGTTTTGCGATAACAATGCTGCTATACATATTGCCCCTAATCTGATTTTTCATGAACGAACTAAACACATCGAGTTGGACTATCATTTTGTTCAAGAGAAGATTTGTAATGGAGTTATCAAGCTTCTTCCAGTTCGATCGGGTTCTCAACTAGCAGATGTCTTCACAAAAGCATTATCGGCTTCTTTGTCTTCGCCATTATTATCCAAGATGGGATTAATAAATTTTATGAGTCCATCTTGAGGGGGAGTATTAAACATAGAAGTTGTATCATTAGTCGAGTTGGTTATTTTCTGTTTTACATTGTTATTTTACTCAACTGATTGACATATGTCATTTGTGGCTATTTAGCTCTTTCATTTATCAATAAAGTATGCAAGATTTATTTACTCTCTTGTCTTGTTAGTTGTGCTGGCCTTTAATGGCGAAAACTCTACACAACCAGATTTGTAATGTAAAGTGGATTTGCATTTGTCGGTTGAGCACAAACCAGCCGTAGAATCTTGTCGATGAGACCTAGATCTTTACACATTTGAAATCCTTTGTAAAATGTATGGCAATAATTATGAGAAAAACAACAATGGGAAAAAAATAATGGAACCTAAAACACAATTAACAGTGAGATTAAGTATCGAAAACAATCGATAAAGAAAAATAAGTAGTGAAAACAGAAATAAATGTTGGATATTTTTACAAATAAATGTGAAAGAAAGTTTAAATTCAATTCTTGAAGAGTTTCAAGATGGATTGAAACATCAAATTCAATTTGATGTTTCAATTACAAATTTAACATATGAAAGTTAAATTTGGTGTTATAACTCAATTGAGTTATATTTTTCATATGTTTCAATTTTATTTAAGTTTGTTCTTTGGAGTTACTAAGTTGCTAGCCTATAAATAGCAACTTGTTTCTTCATTTGAATGATCCCAATTTGAATAATCCCATTCCATTTGGAGCATTCTTCCTTCTTTCTTTGTTTCTTTTGATCTTGAGTCGAGTTGAGAGCAAGTATCCAAGAGTTCTGCCAGATCCGAGTAGTTCGAGGTTGCTATTCTACCGGAATTAGTCGTTGTATCCTGCTGAGACGATCGCTGTAGCCTGCTAGCAACCTGTGCAGAGCGAATAATTGTCTTCAGGACAGCGCTTTGTAAGCGTGCCTCGACTATTTATTTTGTAGCATTTGTCATATATACAGGGTTTGTATTGTTATTTCCACTGTAATTGTTAGTATCCAGTTAAGGTGTAATCAGTTTGCTAGTGTAACTCAGTTCTTATTTGAGCATATCTCCAAAAATCTGAAGACAATTAGTATTGAACTGATGGCTGCAAACTCCTCCACTAATGTTGCTGGATCAACCATCCTCAAAACTCATGCTGAAAAACCAGAGAAATTCAAGGGAGAAAATTTCAAGAGGTGGCAACAAAAGATGATCTTCTACCTCACCACACTAAACCTCGCTCACATCTTGAAGGAAGATTGCCCAGTTACCCCACCAGAAGCTGTCACTCTTGAAACTGAAGCTTCCAAGAAAGCATGGATGCATTCAGACTTTTTGTGTCGGAATTATATCCTGAGTGGTCTTGAAGACACCTTGTATAATGTCTACTGCAATGCCTATACTACTTCAAGGCTCTTGTGGGAGGCATTAGACAAGAAGTATAAGCTGGAAGATGCTGGTACTAAGAAGTTTCTTGTCGGAAAATTCTTAGATTATAAGATGATTGATACCAAGTTGGTAGTCAATCAGATGGAAGAATTGCAAATTATCATTAGTGATTTGCAAAGCGAGGGATTGGACATTAGTGAACCATTCCAAGTTGCTGCTGTGATTGAGAAGCTACCTCCTTCTTGGAAAGACTTCAAATGCTATCTTAAACATAAGCGAAAGGAGCTTTCCATGGAGAATCTTACAGTCAAGCTTCGCATTGAAGAGGATAATAGAAAAGGAGACAAAGCTTCGCTGGAATTTGAAGCTAATGCACATATTGCTGAATCTTCAAAACATGGTCCCAAGAAGCAACAACTCAAGAAGAGGAATGTGAATCCTCGACCGAGGAATGACGCCAACAAGCGCATTCGTGGAGTCTGCTGGGTTTGTGGTAAGAGTGGCCATGTTGCTGCTGATTGTAGACACAAGAAGGGACAAAACTCCCACAATCAGACCAATATTGTGGAGAGTGATGATCTCGTTGCTGTCATTTCTGAGGTAAATATGGCCTCTGACACCAAAGGCTGGTGGATTGATACTGGTGCTACTAGGCACATTTGTAAGGATAAGTCCTTATTCACCACATATGAGAAGCTAGATGGTGGTGAGAAGCTGTACATGGGAAATGCTTCAACTGTCTCTATGGCAGGTAAAGGGAAGGTCCTACTGAAATGGACTTCTGGAAAGATACTTACCCTCAATGATGTGTGGCACGTGCCAGAGATTCGAAAGAATCTAGTGTCAGGAACCCTACTTAATAAAAATGGGTTCAGGCTTGTGTTTGAGTCAGATAAATTTATTCTGACAAAAGGGGGTATGTATGTTGGAAAAGGCTATCTAAATGATGGCATGTTCAAACTGAATGTACTGGCACAAATGCCCAAGAATAATAATAATAACAACTCTTCTGCTTATATTGTTGAGTTGTGTGATGTATGGCATTCTAGGCTGGGGCATGTCAATTATCGTTCTTTACAAAGAATGGTAATTTTAGGACTTCTGCCTAAGTTCAACATTGATGATAGACACAAATGCGAGATTTGTGTTGAATCAAAGTTTGCTAGAAGGTCATTTTCATCTGTGGAAAGAAGTAATGAAGTACTTGATTTAATCCACAGTGATGTATGTGACATGAAAAGTACCCCCACAAGAGGCGGTAAGAAGTATTTTGTCACATTTATTGATGATTGTAGTAAATATTGCTATGTATATTTATTACATAGTAAAGATGAAACCTTAGATGTTTTTAAAACATATAAGGCAGAAGTTGAAAATCAACTTGAGAAGAAAGTAAAGGTGCTTAGATCAGATAGAGGTGGTGAATATGAATCATCATCATTTTATGAATTCTGTGAAGTTAATGGTATAGTCCATCAAACTACAGCACCTTATACACCACAACAAAATGGTGTAGCTGAAAGAAAGAACCGAACTTTAAAAGACATGGTTAATTGCATGTTAAATAGTTCAGGTTTACACCATAATTTGTGGGGGGAGGCTTTGCTTACAGCAAATTTTATACTAAACAGAATTCCACATAAGAAGACTGATAAGTCGCCTTATGAAGTGTGGAATAGAAAGTTACCCTCATATAAAATGTTGAAAGTGTGGGGGTGTTTGGCAAAGGTACAAGTTCCTTTACCAAAAAGGACCAAATTAGGACCTAAGACAATTGATTGTGTCTTTATAGGTTATGTTTTGCATAGGGTTGCGTATAGATTCCTAGTGATTAAATCAGAAATACGTGATATTAATAATAATACCATTATGGAATCTATTGAAGCTGAATTTTTCGAGGATGTATTTCCTTTGAAAGAGGAAAGACACATGAGTAGTGGTGTCAAAAGGAATTATGAGGCTAGCTCTCCGAAAGGTCCAGACGATCAGAATACTGAGTTTGAACCAAGGAGAAGCAAAAGAGCTAAGAAAGCTACTTCCTTTGGACCTGATTTCATAACATATATGATAGATGGTGAGCCTCAAACTTTTCAAGAAGCTGTGACATCTCCAGATGCACCTTATTGGAAGGAAGCTATCAATAGTGAGATAGAATCCATTTTGCAGAACAAAACTTGGGTATTGGTTGATCTACCTCCTGGTAGTAAACCAATTAGTAGTAAATGGATTTTTAAAAGAAAGCTAAAGGCCGACGACACTATTGATAAGTACAAAGCCCACCTTGTTGCTAAAGGCTTTCGTCAAAAAGAGGGGATAGATTTCTTTGATACCTATTCTCCAGTGACGAGGATTACATCTATAAGGATGTTAATTGCGATAGCAGCTTTACAAAATTTGGAAACACACCAAATGGATGTGAAAACTGCATTTTTAAATGGAGAATTAGATGAAGAAATTTATATGGAACAACCTGAAGGGTTTGTTGTAAAAGGACTTGAAGATAAAGTTTGTAAACTTGTCAAGTCTCTTTATGGGTTGAAACAAGCACCCAAACAATGGCATGAAAAGTTTGATCACACTATGTTATCTGATGGATTCAAGATAAATGAGTGTGATAAATGTGTCTATGTTAAAACCATAGATCAAGATTGTGTTATCATTTGTTTGTATGTGGATGATATGTTGATAATGGGCACAAATAGAAGTGTCATTGATTCCACTAAAAGGATGTTGAAATCCAACTTTGATATGAAAGACCTTGATCTTGCTGATGTTATACTTGGAATTCGTATAACAAGAAATCCAAGTGGGTACATACTTTCTCAATCTCACTACATAGAAAAAGTGTTGAGAAAATTTGATCAATTTGAGAGTAAACCTGCAGTTACTCCATTTGATCCAAGTTGTAAGTTAAAGAAGAATAGTGGTGAAAGTGTGTCTCCTCTAGAATACTCTAGAGTTATTGGTAGCTTAATGTACATAATGAACTGTACAAGACCTGATATAGTCTATTCAGTAGGAAGGTTAGCAAGATACACTAGCAATCCTGGGCATGATCATTGGAATGCTTTAGTTAGAGTTCTAAGGTACTTGAAGTACACTCTGAACTATGGATTGCATTATATGAGGGATCCACATGTACTGGAGGGATTTAGTGATGTTAATTGGATTTCTGATAGCATGGAGACTAAATCTACCAGTGGGTATATTTTTACCTTAGGTGGAGCAGCTGTATCATGGAAATCTTCAAAACAGACGTGTATAGCGCGTTCTACTATGGAGTCAGAGTTTATAGCTCTTGACAAAGCTGGAGAAGAAGGTGAATGGCTTCGAAATTTTCTTGAAGATATTCCATTATGGTTGAAGCCTGTAAACACAATATGTATTTATTGTGACAATGTAGCGGCCTCTATGAGGGCCAAGAATAATGTCTATAATGGAAAGTCGCGACATATTAGACGAAGACATAATTCGATAAGGCAATTGCTCTCTAATGGAATAATTTCCATTGATTATGTGAAATCCAAAGAGAATATAGCAGATCCTTTAACGAAAGGATTGTCAAGAGAGCAAGTGATGTATACATCGAGGGAAATGGGACTAAAGCCTATGAAATAAATTATTTGGTGGTAACCTAACCTAGTTGACTGGAGATCCCAAGATCTAGGTTCAATAGGCAAACTGGCTAGATAATTTATAGTTGACACACTAAGAAACTTATAGTTTCTTCCCATTTCTATGATGTTGTAGAGTGTGTGATCTGTTGATGTTAAGCTCATGTTGATATCTTGTTTACAAGAGGAGTAATGGCAGAATACTCTTAATCAATATCACCTATGTGAGAGTAGAAGTGGGTCGCTTCTATGAGAACTTTTTGAATGGCTTATGTTCTCTAAAGCTCTCATGAAATCGGGATCTTGTCCAGGACCAAAATGGACACAAACGTATAGAACTCGAAGATACAGGATGAGTTATGTGTGATGTTTGTTGTCTTAATTCACCAACAAGAAGGATAGTTCCAGAGCTTGGTCTCACTATTTCTTCGGTAAATTCGATAGATATTCACTAAGGAAGGTTCAAGTCCAGAAGACACCTCTCCTGATGCATAGCTTGTCTGTTTGCTCTCAACATTTTGTTTTGATTTTCTCACTTTCTTTCATGTGGGGGATTGTTGGATATTTTTACAAATAAATGTGAAAGAAAGTTTAAATTCAATTTTTGAAGAGTTTCAAGATGGATTGAAACATCAAATTCAATTTGATGTTTCAATTACAAATTTAACATATGAAAGTTAAATTTGGTGTTATAACTCAATTGAGTTATATTTTTCATATGTTTCAATTTTATTTAAGTTTGTTCTTTGGAGTTACTAAGTTGCTAGCCTATAAATAGCAACTTGTTTCTTCATTTGAATGATCCCAATTTGAATAATCCCATTCCATTTGGAGCATTCTTCCTTCTTTCTTTGTTTCTTTTGATCTTGAGTCGAGTTGAGAGCAAGTATCCAAGAGTTCTGCCAGATCCGAGTAGTTCGAGGTTGCTATTCTACCGGAATTAGTCGTTGTATCCTGCTGAGACGATCGCTGTAGCCTGCTAGCAACCTGTGCAGAGCGAATAATTGTCTTCAGGACAGCGCTTTGTAAGCGTGCCTCGACTATTTATTTTGTAGCATTTGTCATATATACAGTGTTTGTATTGTTATTTCCAATGTAATTGTTAGTATCCAGTTAAGGTGTAATCAGTTTGCTAGTGTAACTCAGTTCTTATTTGAGCATATCTCCAACAATAAATACAACTAACAATAATACCTAAATCTTAGATTTAAAATCTAGTATGATATATTTTAGGAGATAATATCTAAAAATAAAAATTTCATACGTTTAGAAGATTTGAATGGATGATCCATTTAAGAAAATAACAAAACTGGAATAAATACAATATAATAGAAATTTCCAAAGGTTGTATTGGCATAAAGCTTGTACTAACGACCAACTGAGTATAGTTTAACTGGCATAAAGCTTGTACTAACGACCAAGATGTCTGTTGTTTGATTCTCTAAACCACACATGTAGTGAAAAAAAAATCGTCATATTTCGGAATAAAGGTAAAAATATGGACATTTGCTCCACAAATAATAATTAAAAAAATTGTACGACAAAACATAAAATAGAACATAAAAACCCCCCAAATTCGTACGGATATCCTAAAGTAGCAAGAATAGTTGTCATATTCAATTCAATTCACAAATTATTAAAATGAGGTTTTTCTTTTCCTATTTCTTGTTTCCAATTACTGAGAAACATGGGAATATTTTGATAATTGTCAATATTTCTTTTTTCTCATTTTTCAAAAATATTTTCAAGTTAAAGTTTTGAACAACAAAATCAATTTTCTTGTTTATGTTTCCAATTTTTTCCATATAAATAAAAGCATTGTGTTATCATTTTTTACTTTAAAATTGAAAATAAATATATAAAACGGAATACGTATCGAAATCAAATTTTAGTGTATCGTATATCGTAAGTTTCAATTTGATAAGAAATATTTAAATATAAATAAATATAGCATAGCTTAAAATAGAGAAATAAATATCCAAACATTAAATAAGTCCAAAATAAATATCGGTTTATTTATTTATTTGTAAAATAAATTCATTTAAAAAATTTTCTAAATTAGAAGCCTTTCAACTACTTCCAGCCCATCAACCAAGATTTAGGTTTTTGTAAGGGATAAGTACATGATTAGCCTATAAATGGATCCTATATTTCGTTTTTGTCCAAACCTACCATTTTTTACACAAATAACCTAAGAGCATAGAGTTTTTACATATAAGTTGTTATTCAATTACATTTATGCCATCTTTCATATTTTTTGTATTTAAAATATAACAAAAAATCATAAAAGGAAAAACCCTATTTTATTATTTCCTATTAAAAAAATTCAACCCATTAATTCACTCTCCAATTTTGGAAGGATCCCTAACATCACTCACATCTTTAAAAAATCTTGATTTTATTTTATGCCTATTTTCCTTCCATTTTATTCAATTACAATAGATTTTTCTTCCATTTTCGTGCTCTGGTATGGTCTAAACGATTTTTTTTTCAAGATTTTTTCATTTTAAAAAAAGTGTCTATATTCGTTTATAATTTCATATATACCTTATATATATCATGTATGTATGTGTGTGTATATATATACAATACGGAGGTTATACTATACGGAGCTCAATGAGAAGTCACATGGTTGTCGGGGAAGAGAGTTTTTTAAAAATAATAAAGTTTTTTTTATATATATATATAATTGTATATTTGTTTCATAACATGGTTTTTTTATATATATAGTTGTATATTCGTTTCATATCATGTATATATTTCCTAATGTAGTAGTATATTTAATATTACGAGGGATATTGTATATAACTTTTTTTTGGAAAAGATATATATATCTGTGTATATATTTATGCAAATAAGTGGTGACGAACAAATATATGGAGTATATATTTGCAAATAACGAAATATACCGAGTGTATTTGATGAAATCCAAAATAGGAGAAGATCTTTTATTATTATTTAAAACAGTAGAGTTTTTATGGTTGTATATTGATTTTTTCAATATTAATGTCGTATATTTTTTTTAAAAAAAAAATATAGGGGTATATATATTAGCAAGTAACTATGTATATTTAATATTATGACAAAAAAAAACTCAAGTATATGTGGCTACAATAATGATTAAAAAAATAAAAACTTAATACATATTATATATAAAATGGTATATATAAATATAAATTGTAACGACCCAACTTCTTAGTAAGCCTTAAAGGGACCGTTACGACAATGCATGCTTTGGAGGCCTTTCTAAATAAAAATAATTTGAAACAGAAACACTAATTTAAACAAAATCTTTAAAACAACACTTTTATTCGGGATCCCAAATTTCAAAGGTTTAAATAAGCTTAATTAATTCCTAAAACATAAATGTACAAGGCCTCTAGAAATTTTCTTAAAACAAATTTACAATTCAAAATAAGGTAAAATAGTGTTCTTAACGCGGAAGAAAATAAAATATGAACTCAAGTCTTCTCATGGCTGTCTATCGGATTCTCATCAATCGCCTTCCATCTGCCCTTGCCTTTACCTGAAAAAAATATTTTTGAAAAGAATGAGTATTTTAAATACTCAGTAAGTGACCCTACTATTGAGGTTGGGTCACGTTTTAAAAACATTTTAAAATCAACAACAAATATAAATTTGGTGGCTCTAAACTTTATTTTAAACTTTCTAATGAAAGTTGATATACATCAATTTCATGCATATCTTATACACATCAATTTCATGTGTCTTTCTATTGAGAGAGAATATACATCAATTTCATGCATATTCTAGACTCATCAATTTCATATGTCTCCTACGGAGGCCGTCAATTTCACGAAACCTCGAGGTCGTCAATTTCACAAACCTCGACTTAGGTACATCAATTTCATGTCCCTAAGCCCTGTGTAGGCATCTCCAAATGTACATCAATTTCATGTACACCAATTTAAATTCATTCCTTTAGCGGAATTTAAAGTCATAAATAATTTAAGTTCAATCCCTTTAATGGGATTTTGAGAGACCACCAACTCAGCTATTTTAAATATCAACAAATACTAGAAAAAATAGTAAATTTCATGCCTTCAACCATCTTCATAAACGCATACGCAATTAAAGTAGTAAATTTTCCATACTCAATTTTTGTGCGTATAACAATCATAATAAAATTCAAGAACAACTCATAAACACGAATATTTTAGAAAATCAATTATTCTAAACACGAGAATTTTAGGAATTCAAATATTCGCACCCAATTAAAAGGTTCAATAGTAAGTTCACTTACCTTGGCCTAAATGCTCTTGAACAGCACTAATCAATTCCTTAACTCCAAGGCCAAAACAGAAATACACTTGCTGTCCGAGGTCTCCAAAAACCCTCCAATCCGACAACTTAACTTCTAACGCCAAAAGAACCTTGAAATCGAAAGCTACAACTTATGGGTAAACTTGATTAAACGATAATCAACTAACACCATTCTAAAACTCACTTAAACACTTTAATATTGCTGAAACTTAAAGACCCATTAGAGTACCTTGCCGGAAAACCACAGATCGGAGTCGCCGCCGGAGCTCGCACCAACACGTCGGAAACCGTGAGACCCACGCTTGGAAACGTTGTTGTACCGTCGAAGCTCGAGACTCACGCTCACTGCTGCCGAAAACTGATCACAGTCCCGCCGTAAGAACGCCCGCAACAAGCCAAGAGGAACGTGATGTGGACTTTTCCTTACCGCAAGCGCACGGGTCAAGTAATAATATAGTGAATGTAATTCGAATGTCGTCCTCTGGATTGGATTTTTTAAGCAAATCAAGTATTGTGAATTATCTCACTCAATTTTATTTAGGGAGCAAAAAGTGATGAATGAATGGTATGAAAACTAAATCGAAGCAAGTAAAAAGGTGTGGAAATTCAATTGGGAAAAACACTTAGGGAATTGATTTCGCCGATTTAGTCTAGGATTGATTTTAAGGAGTAAGTTATTATGCACAATGAAATTATGAGCCAAAGACCCTTTAATCACAACTACCTCTCCCGAGTATAATTGATTCTCATGCAAATTAACCAACTTGATATCCCTATCTAAGTTTATTAATATGCAAGGCAATGAGATCTTTTGACCAATTCTAAAGTTAGTCTAAAACCGTCACGAATTAGAAAATAAACTTTAGTCATGCAATCTTGAGTATGTCTATATCAAATCCCCTCTCCCGAGCTAGATTCAAAACATAAATCATCCAACTAATGGCCAATTAATTGAAAGCATTAAATCAAGATTACAAACATAATAACATTGCACAACTTAAACTATAAATCAATCCATAAACTCAATCAACTACATCAATCCCTAAGCTACAAGTTTAGCTACTCATGATTTGTATTACAAGCTCAACTAAACATAATAAAGCCATAAAGTCTAGCTAAAGAAAAGGAAAGGGAAAAGAAAACTCAATGTAGGCCGAGACCGAACGTCCCCGTCACGATCCCCACGAACGATGGGTTGATTTCCGCTTTTCTCCCTCTTGTTCAGCCTCAATCCTCTGTTTTCTCCTCTGTTTTACGGCTCCAAAAGTATCCCCATAAGTTCCCCCAAAAACCTAGCCGAAAGGAAGCTTTTATTCTGATTTTTCGTCGTAGCGTCGAGACGCTATCCAGACAGCGTCTCGACGCTGCCTCTTAAACACGCGCGTCTGGAATGGAAATAACGGTAGCGTCGAGACACTATTGTCACAGCGTCTCGACGCTGTGACGCTGCCGCCTCTTCTAATTAAGGAAAACCAGCGTCGAGACCCTCCAAGAGTGGCGTCTCGACGCTGATGGGCAGAATGCCCTCTCTTGGCTCCTTGTTGCTTGAACTTTCCGGTTCTTTGGCATATTTTCACGTCCAGAACACCCGATTAACTCCAATTCCACGTTTTAGCTCTAATCATCGCTTTCCTACAAAATAAACAATAAAGCACAATAAAATGGCCCAAAAATCATAAAAGACTAGCTAAATTAAATAAGTAAAAGTAGCTAGCTATGCTCGCTATCAGAACGCCACCGCCGTGACTGGGTCTACTCGCTGGAGATGCCGCCGCTGGACTAGGACGCGTGAAGGAGCTCCTGCCGCCGGTGACTGCTCGTGAGGAAGAACCAGCTGCTGCCGCCGGTGAGACCTTGGAGAAGAAGGAAAATCGAAAAGAAGGCACAAAGGGGAGGGAGGCGGCTGGAAGGTCGTGGAGGAGAAGAGGAAAGATGGAGAAGATTCTCACCTAGGGCTCCACACCCTTTTTTTAAAAAAAAAATGAGGCTTGGGCTTGGCTAAAAGACCAACTATTTACGAAATTGCCATTCCACCTTTAATTTTAACTATTTCACCAATTCTTCCAAATTTTCAAAATTCCCTCTTAACTCAAAATTAACCCAACTTAGGAAATTTGAAATTTATCCCAAAATACGGGCGTTACATAAATGTTTTTCCGAAAAATAAAAAAAAATATATGATAGAAAATCAATGCTAAAATTGTGAGACATTAAAAAAAAACGTATTGTATATATATATATATACACATAGATATATGATATATATAAAAATATATATGATTTATATAAGGTATATATGAAATTACATACTAATATCGACACTTTTTTTTGTAAAATGAAAAAATCTAGAAAAAAAAATCGTTTAGCAAACCAGAGCACGAAAATCTTAAGGAAAATTTTCTGGTAATTGAATAAGATGGGAGGAAAATCAACTTATTCATTATGGCATGAAATAAAATCAGTACAATAATATTTTCCTAAAATTAAGGAATTTGTTTAGATAATATTTTATATAATAATTGATCCTATAATTTTAATTGAAGAGAAATTAAATTTATGAGAACATTCCTAAATTTAGGGAATTTGGTGAAATCGGGTGAAAAATAAAAACAAGGGTATAAAGGTAAGAAAATATAGCTGGAAATCTAATCTTGTAAATATCCAAAATTTTAGACATATGTGAAAATGTCTCCAAAATGGGTTATCTACCAAAATTTCTCTTTTTTTAATTAATTCCAACCACTTCTTTCTCTCTCTCATTAATCTTGTCGGTTGCCGCTTCACCTTCTTCGTCTTATTAGTTCTTTCTTCACATTCCAACAAGGCAACAAATGTGTCAACTCTCGACTCTCACAGACGGAGACGACACAATTCCTTTTTCTTCTCATTATTCTCCTCCTCAGTCCTCCTTTCTTCTTCTTTTTCTTCTTCTGCTTCGTCTTCGTTCGGAATGGTATGAATCTCCACAACCAGTTGAGTAAAAAAGTCCTAGTTTTTTTGTTTCTTTTTGAATCATACTGTTGTGATTCATTCCGTTTTTTCCGATTCAATCATTGGAAACGTACGATACATATATTTTCCGATTCAAAATACGAGCTGAATCGTTTTGCTTTAGTTTCGTTCTGAATCGTACGATACGTACGTTTTTAACAACATTGGGTGTGATAGCTGTAGAAGCCCTCTTTTTCTAGGTTTCATCTTGATTATGAAGTCAAATGGCCATGGGCATATTTGGAGTTTCTTCCTTCAAAGTTGCTTTGGTCATCCCATTTTTATAGGGCTCAAAGTGACTTCCCTATAAAAAATCAATTCCAAGCTCACTGACGAGACCATTCGGAGGGTGTCGAATTCTCCAACATTTGTGCCAAATAAATTTATAATCACCAACCCCTAAAGCTAACTTGTAACAGTAGTGGTCGGGGTCGAACACATGGAGTACGATTGTTAATTCATCTAAATCAGGTTTATTGCAAAGACGAGACAAATGGGGGGTTTGGATTTGGATAGAACAAAAGCGAGGAAAGATAAAATGCTGAAAATTAGATTGCAGGAAAGTAAAGCCTGGAAAACAACAGGCAGGTAGGCTAATCGTACCTTGGTGATTACTGCAATCGGAAGTACTCGGTGTTCAGTTTATTCAAATTCATTCATTGATTATCTAAAGATTAATTTTACTGAATTATTATGAGTCCGGAATGCTTCTTGATTGTTCAGATAGTTCACCTACTAAACCTGTGTCTAACCAATTAAATTACCTGATACTCCACAAATTCTTTAATTGATTAGTTATTTTAATTGCGCTTGCTGCCCCTCATGCTTAGCCTAATGACTCCTCGGACTAAATTAAACTAGTTAAGCTAATAATCATATAACTCCTCAAACTTATTAGTTAACTAACCGCATTATCATGAAAGGCCCGAAATTAATCAATTTAACTAGGAATTGAAATTCTCCAATTAAATTTATCTAATTTCTCCTAGATTCTTAGGCATATCAAAAATCTACGCTAGTCTACCATGGAACCAAAGATGGATTCGCCTCAGACTAGCTAGTGACTATCTAAAAATAACAGATAAATTGCAATTCATACGAATCCTACTAGACGTCAATTCAAAGGAAATTCATACAACTACAATTGTTCAAACAAGAATATTAGGATGCATCATAAAACATTCAGAAAATCCCAATACATAATAGAAATCTCATGAAAATTAAATAAACTTACAACCGAGGTTTCGGTTACAACAATCCACACTTAGACGACCATAGTCAAGCCTAATCTTAGCCCCAATGCTTGATTTGTTGGGTTTTATGTCCTAAAACTCGTAGATAGTGAATGATTAACGAATTATACACTTGTATCAATAAAGTGTTATTGAGGTTTATGCAATAAAGTGTTATTGAGGTTTATGCAATAAAGTGTTATTGTCATATTAAGTCTAGAATTGCACAATATGACCCAAATCCAATAAACTAAGATCCAAGGTTGTTTACATGTAACTTGAACTAGTATGTGGGGACATACGGGGATTGGTGTTCAAGTAACAACCTAAAAGGTCTATAGTACAAGGATAAGGTTGGGTACCTTATCCTGGTAACACTATGTGATACGGCCCGCTTCGTATTTGTTACAGACGTATTGATCCAAGGCGTCCATGTAGGAGACATGCGAGCGGGGGTATCCTATGCAATGAGTTTGCATAAGACCGGACCACGAAATAGTAAACCACTAGATGTAACACCGTTGACTAGTTAGGTTACTGTTTCAATAGGATGACCTAGGTAACTCAGTCTTAATCCTGAGTGTGTCATGAACTCCTTCTCACGAGGGATTGTCCTTTGATTAGTACGGGTGAGAGTGGCCTGTACGCCGACTCAGTAAGCCTATCTTCTTGGGGACAAGACCGAGTGGGGGGCTAGGGACATGACAATACAAGATGGAATTCACTCTTTCCCCTATTGGGGCAAGTAGATGCGTGTTCCCTTAAGGGCTGATTCCGGGGCTTGGACAAAGGCGCGTCGTCCTCTCCTGGCCCGAGAGGAACTCTTGTTTAGAGGTTGGACCCTAAACAACTTGTTCATTAGAGGGATCAGTGGTACTTAAGGAACCAGAGGTAACCCACGGGTAAAACGGTAATTTGACCCAGCTGGTGTTACGAACACACGTGAAGGATTGACTTACTGCATTGGTCGATATCTGTGGACACAAAAATATTCTATAGTGAGAAGAGTGCAGTTGTGGGTCTTTAGTGGAGTGACTCACAGTTAACGAATGTTGATTGACTCGGTTAATGAGTTTAGCTGATCAATCTCGTATCGTTGGAGCTTCTGATCTGTAGGTCCATTAGGTCCACCTGCTAGCTCATAACGGGTTCTGAGATAATATAGTCTTGATTATTAAAAGGAAATAATATAATGTATGGAGATACATTAATTTTGGATATGATTCGAAATTAATTATTGAGAGAATAATGAATTTAATTAAATATGTGATATTTGATTAATTCATGAATTAATTAATTGGGGAATTAATTAATTTAATTTAATTTGGTTAAATGTGATTTAATCAAATTAATACTATAGTTTATATTAATGTACATTTTGATGCACATTAAAACTATAGGTTAAATGAGAGATAAAATTGAATATGATTCAATTATAAAATTAATTAAATATTTGATTAATATGGATTCAATTGATGAGATTAATTGAATGGCCAATTTAATTCAATTGAATATGATTCAAATTGAATTAAATACCTTATGTTATAATTGGTTTAATTAATATTGATTTAATTAAATTAATTATTTAATTAATTAAATGATAATTGATAATTATTATTTAATTAATAGACGGCCAAGATCGTTTGGATTTGATCCAACGATCTAGATTGAGTAGGGTTTTAACTCCCTCCCCACTTATCGTTAAGTGGAGAGGGGGTTACTCAAATCAGTTATCACTCTCTCATTCTTGACGATTACAGAATTGAATTTTCTCTCAATTTTCTCTCTGGCTCTCCAAAAATTACAGCAACTTGTTTGCTGGAATTTTTCCCTTCCAAGACTAGTTTCGGGTTCCCACAAGCCAATCTCGAGTCCCAAGAGTCATAGTGGGTGATCCGACGTGGTGGTGTTCGTTGGGAGGAAGAAGAACGTATATTGGAGCATTGTGCTGTGTTCTTCAAGTCCATGTAACTTTTTCTAGATCTAAATAGGTTTTAGATCTAATTTACAGCATGCTTAATCTAATCTATTCTATTTAGAAATTAGTTTCTGAATTTTGTTGCCAACATACCGGTTTTTCCTATAATTGAAATTAATACGAGATCGTTCTTGATTGCTTCCGCTGCCAAAGGAATTTTAATCCTTCATGATTAACCGACCTAAAACTAACCTAAACTAAGGAAATACAAGAAAATAGAAAGGAATCAGAGAGAAATCGAAGAACGAAAGAAGACGGCTAGAGAATGACTTAAAATCGGAAAGAACGCTATTTATAATATTATGACAGCGTCTCGACGTTGTGTCCTCTGTCCGTTGGGGCAGCGTCGAGACGTTGACCTCTGAAGTTGCCAGATTTGTGCAGCGGCTATTTGTGTCATTTGACTCCAATCTCGAGGCTCAAACGCTCCGTTCACGTCCTTTAGCTTCCTCGTTTTCTCGGGGACTCCAAGATAGCTCAAAAACACTTCTAATTGTCTGAATTAGCATCAAATTAGAAAATTGGCCTAATGATCCTCATGTGCTTGAAATCCTATAAAATAAACAATTAAACCATAAAACGCAAACTAACAAGATTAAATTAAAGGTAATTAAATAGCACATTTTAGGTGTTATCACTCACACAGGCGATGAAATATAATTTTATTTTTCCTAATTAATTCTTCAATTTATTTGCCTAGTAATCAAATGAAATAGCCACGTCATCTCATCCATGTCAGCATATAACGGTCTAGCTAGCATTCCGTTAAGTTAAAGTTAAGTCAGAGACTATTTAGAATGGTTTTACAAACCTGATGGACTAAAGTGTATCTTTTAAAACTTCAGAGACCAAATAGACATGAATCCTAAATCTCGAGGACCAAAAGTGCATTTTACCCTTTATTTTAAAAACTAATTTGCATATAAAACTTTTACATTTTTACTTTAAAATTTCAGACAACAAAAAACAATAAAAGATTATCAAATATGTTTATGTTTATTTTTTCAATACAAAAGAAAGAATACGAAATAAAAAGCAGTAATCATACGCAATGTTGTTTTTTTTCATAAAAAAATAAAAACGAGAAAAAAAAAAAAGACAAGTACATGATTAGCCTATAAATGGATCATATATTTCGTTTTTTGTCCAAATCTACCATTTTTTACGCAAATAGCCTAAGAGCCTAGAGTTTTTACATATAAGTTGTTATTCAATTACATTTATGTCCTCTTTCATATTTTTTGTATTTAAAATACAACAAAAATCATAAAAGGAAAAACCATATTTTATTCTTTCCTATTAAAAAAATATCAACTCATTAATTCACTATCCAATTTTGGAAAGATCCCTAAAATCACTCACCATCTTAAAAAAAAATCCCGATTTTATTTCATGCCTATTTTTCTTCCATTTTATTCAATTTCCAGCATATTTTTCTTCTATTTTCTTGCTCTGGTTTGGTCTAAACTATTTTTTTTCAAGATTTTCTCATTTTACAAAAAAAAAATGTCGATATTCGTTTATAATTTCATATATACCTTATATAATTTCATATATACTTTAGATATATTATGTATGTGTGTATATATATATACAATACGGAGCTTATACCATACGGAGCTCAATGAGAAGTCACATGGTTGTCGGGGAAGAGATTTTTGAAAAATAGTAAAGTTTTATATATATATATATATATAGTTGTATATTTGTTTCGTACCATGATGTTTTTTTATATATATAGTTGTATATTTGTTTCATATCATGTATATATTTCCTAATGTAGTAGTATATTTAATAATATGAGAGATATTGTATATAACTTTTTTCGGAAAAGATATATATATATATATCTGTATATTTATGCAAATAAGTGGTGACGAACAAATATATGGAGTATATATTTGCAAATAACGAAATATACCGAGTGTATTTGATAAAATCCAAAATAGGAGAAGATTTTTTATTATTATTTAAAATAGTAGAGTTTTTATGGTTGTACATTAATTTTTTCAATATTAATGTAGGAGGTATATTTTCTTTTCAACAAAAAATATTGGGGTATATATATTAGCAAGTAACTGTGTATATTTAATACTATAGTTATGACAAAAAAAAAAAAAAAAAAAAAAACCTCAGTATATGTGACTACAATAATGATTAAAAAAATAAAAACTTAGTACATATTATATATAAATTGGTATATATAAATATAAATGTTTTTCCGCAAAATAAAAAAAAATATATGATACAAAATCAATGCTAAGATTGTAAGACATTTAAGAAAAACGTATATATACACATACATATATGATATATATAAAATATATATGAAATTATAAACGAATATCGACACTTTTTTTGTAAAATGAAAAAATCTTGAAAAAAATCGTTTAGACCAAACCACAGCAGGAAAATGGAAGGAAAATTTGCTGGTAATTAAATAAGATGAAAGGAAAATCAACTTATTTATTATGGCATGAAATAAAATTGTTACAATAATATTTTCCTAAAATTAAGGAATTTGTTTAGATAATATTTCCTAAATTTAGGGAATTTGGTGAAAATCGGGTGAAAAATAACCTTGCTAAAATGTAGCATATTCGGTTGGCTAATATGGAATTTAATATTATCATTTTTAATATTAATTGAAAATAGATGATAAAAACAAGGGTATAAAGGTAAGAAAATATAGCTGGAAACCTAATCTTGTAAATATCCAAAATTTTAGACATATGTGAAAATATGTCTCCAAAACGGGCTATCTACCAAAATTTCTCAAAAAAAAAAAAAAAGATAAATGAAAAACAAGAAACGGAAATGTTACCCAAAGAATGCCTTTTTTAACATGTTGTCCAATTGAAGACACGAAAGTGTCACTGCTTTTAGTATAAATTACTATGGAAAACTAAAAAGAAGAAACATTCAAGAATGCATTTATTGGACTGAATTGTATGCATTTGGTTTTTATATATGGGAAAAAAATCATTTTTAACAACTTTCAGGGTTGTATCAATTTTAATCCTGAATTTTCAATTTCATCAAATTGAACCCTATACTTAACAAATTGTATCAATTTTAACCCTGAACTTTCAATTTCATCAAATTGAACCTCAAACTTATTAGATCATATCAATTTTTAACCCCGAATTTGCATAAGTGTAACAATGTATATCTTTGGTTAACTTTCAATTTGAACCATCGTACGTAATTGATTATTTCTTCTTTTTTTTCTTACTTCACATCACACCTGAATTGGTTTCTTATAAATAAAATATTGAAGAAACTTTATTTTATATGATTTTTTTTATTGTTGAAAACTTTGTGAGAGCTTTTTTGCTGCTATCTAAGATTACGAAAGCAAAGAAACTTCTGAAGTTTTTTATCTTCAAATATTTTTGCTGGTTTTTTTCTTGTTGCTAAGAACTTTGTGGGATTTTTTCCCTTCTTTTACTGTTTTTTTTTTCTTAATAATTAGAAGAATGTACAAATGTAGAAAATGGAAATAAAGAAATTTTGAGTTTTTTATTTCTCATATTTGCTAAATTTTTCTTGTTGCCAATGACTTTGTGATTTTTTTTTTGTTTTTCCAACAAATTTCTTACGATACACTAACTCAGGTGCAATGGGAATTAAAAGACAGAAAAGAAAATTGTCGATTACATATTTTAATGGCAATTCAAATGAAAAGTTGACCAAAGGTCTACATTGCAACATTTATGCAAGTTTGAGGCTCAAATTGATACACAATTTGTTATGTTTGGGGTTCAATTTGATAAAATTAAAAGTTTAGGGTTAAAATTGATACAACTTGCTAAGCATAAGGGTCAAATTTGATTTTTGGAATAACTACATAAATAGCCTTTAAATGATACCCAAATTTCATATACGTACAAACTTACCATTTCTTACAAAAATGGCCAACGGACCTACAGATTTTTCACAAAAGTGGTGATTCAATTACTATGTAGCTCTTATATTAATCTCACATTAAAAAAAATAATAAAACCAAATAGTAAATTAAACATATATTTCATAATTCTTCATCATTACTGTTTCCTTCCAAATTAAAACATTCCTTTTGAAACTTCCAGGATAGCAAGTCTCTCCAAGAATGACATATTCATAAGTACTGGCCAACTAATTTTCACATTGTTTTTCATGAAATGTGTTGGGCTTTATATCGGATTATATATTTATGTGTATATTATAAATAATGGCGTATATATAATATATATCAGATTATATATTTATGTGTACAATATACTGCATAGTATTAATTACAAAGATAAAATTTGAAGTATCATAGAAATATAACATAGTTTAGGGGAAAATACACTTTTAGTCCCTGAGGTTTGGGTTAGGTTTCATTTTGGTCCCTAAGTTTTCAAACTCAACAATTTAGTCCCCGAGGTTTGATTTTAGTTGCATTTTAGTCCCTCCATCCATTTTTCTGTTAAAAACTAACGGTTTGCTGATGTGGCAATTATTTTTTTTATTAAAAATTTATTTTTTAATTTTTAAAAATAAAATGATAATAAAATAATTAAAAAAGATATTTAAAAAAAAAATCATTTTCCCTCTCTTTTCCCCCTCCTTTCTTCTTCTTCTCAACCCAACTATCATCATCTTCTTCCTCTCAACCACCATATTTCTTCCTTAACTCCGTCGGTCGCTAGCAGCACTTTTTTTTTTCTTTTTCTCCTCTTCTCTTCTTCTCCCTTCCCCCACTTTCTTCTTTTTTTTTTTTTTTTTTTTTGTAATAAAAAAAAGGAGGGAGGGAGGAGGGACCTCCCTCCTCCTCCCCTCCCCATCCAGATCTGGGCGGGGAGGGAGGAAGAGGGAGGTCCCTCCTCCCCGATTTTCGACGGGAAATCAAGGAGGAGGGAGGTCCCTCCTCCCTCCCTCCTTTGTTTTATTACAAAAAGAAAAGAAGAAGAAGAAGAAGAAGAAAGTGGGAGAAGGGAGAAGAAGAAGAGAAGAGGAGGAGAAAAAAAAGTGTCACCGATGACGTGTTGCCGGCCGGCGGTGGTCTCTGGTCGTCGGTCGCCGGAGTTAAGGAAGAAAGATGGTGGTTGAGAGGAAGAAGATGATGATAGTTGGGTTGAGAAGAAGAAGAAATGAGGGGAAAAAGAGAGGGAAAATGAAAATTTAAAAACAAAATATTTTTTTAATTATTTTATTTTTAAAATTTAAAAAATAAACTTTTAATAAGAAAAATAGGTGTCACGTCAGCAAACCGTTAGTTTTTAACGGAAAAATGGATGGAGGGACTAAAATGCAACTAAAATCAAACCTCAGGGACTAAATTGTTGAGTTTGAAAACTCAGGGACCAAAATGAAACCTAACCCAAACCTCAGGGACTAAAAGTGTATTTTTACCCATAGTTTATTAGATATGTATGATTATATATTATATATCTTATCCTAAATAACAAAAAAAGTATGAAACAAATAAATTAACAAAATGACGTTTGAAAATATATACTCGGTATATTTGTTCATCGTCAACATCATCTCGTTTGGAAATATATATACCTGGTCATATATCTTTTCCAAAAAAAATTGTGTACTGAAAAAAAAAACATACACACAAAATGATTTCTATATGTTTTTCAATAGGCCAGAAAACTTAGAAAATAGGATACATGAACAATATGAATTGAATGACAAAAGCTTGTTGGATATTGCTAACAACCGAATGGAGACCAATGACAAAGTTCAAAACGAAATGAGAGATGGGAATGATGAAGTTTTGGGAGATTGAATGGTGGGTTAGCGAAATGAATACTAGTAGAAATGAAGATATTTGACAAGCTAAAATCAAGAGTAAAACTAGCAAAAAAATATTTTGTAAAATGTAAACAAATAAATAAAAATGGGAGAGAGAGAAACAAACATAATAAATTAATATGGAAATAAAAGAATATAAATGGGGGAGAGAGAATAATGGAAATAACATAATATAAATGGGGGAAAGAAAACTTAAAATTGGAGAGAGAGAATCTTGGAAGATAATAATGGAAATGAGTGTTCTTAAATAAATGAATAAAAAAATGCTAATAATTAATTTATTAAATTGAAGAGAGACTCTTCAAAAAAAAAAAAAAAAATTAAGAGAGATAAACAAAAATATGGACAAACCTGTAACTTGACCATTTTTGAAATATGGACTTTGGATGTGCCATCACGCATAATTTCTGTTGATTTTTTCTCTGACAAAAATTAAATTAGATATCTACGGATCTTTTTAGAATACCTTTTAGGTTAAATGTTTTTCAAGAATGCATTTGATTTTAAACATTTTGTATAAAAAATGTTTAGAATTTAAACACTCATATGTTTGATTACATTTTCTCACAAGTGTTTTTATACAAAGTTATCATATATTAAAAAAATTTTAAAAAAAATTGTTTTCAAGTATTTCTCTCAAAATGATTTATTTCTTAATTTCATTTTTTAAAAAGTCGTTTTTAGTGGTGGCCAAACACTAGAATTTTTTCTCAAAATTGAACACTTCTGAAAAGTTAAACCAAACATACCCTAGGGATAAGAAAAATACTGATTACAAATGACAACAAACTTAGATGACTAAGTTGGATAAAAATTGGCAACAACCTTAGATGACTAAGTGGGATTTTAAGTTCTAAAACAACTATCAACTCCATCTCAAACAATATTAAAATGCAGGTATATCCACTCCCATCTAAGATTCTAAAGAAAAAAAATAACAATTTCAATAAACATAGTGAGATATACATCAAATGCAACTAACTGCTGTCAAGGAGCCTTATAGAAATACAAAGTTTTTCCATGTTACAAATGATAAATTTGAACACAAAATGCAACCAAATACAATTCTGTAAGAACTTCTATGGGTGGAAGTGGAATTGATATGTAGACCAAAAAAGCTAGAATCAGAACACTGACTACAAATAACAATTTGGAGTGAATTGTAAGGATAGCATTACCATTTGGAAGCACTTCATGATCTCCCATCCTCTGATTGACTAACTTTCTTCTCAGCATTACTGCTATCTGAAACGCTTGGCATCTCAAGTAGCTTTTGTTGCTCTTCTTCCACGGTTTTTGGTACTCTCACCTCATTCGTGGCTGCCTTCGGCTTCGAGCTTGTCGATTGTTGATACAAGATTCCACCAAACATACATATCAATAGCCCCACAGTTCCAATGAATGTCGAATGCTTATCCCAGATGACTAAATTAATCACAACTGTCAGGAGTTTATTAACGATCCCGAGTACAGTGAATCCAGTTGCAGAAATCGCCCTTCGACAAGAGAACCCAAAGAAAGAGATCGACAAACCAAATAAGCATGATAAACCAACAGGCAAAACCACCGCAAACGAGTGCCAATCCGATTCGTCTGAGATTTCGTGCTTGATTTTTTTGAGTTCACCCATGATAAGCAGTTCCAATGGAAACAACAGAAGTGCTTCTAAGTTGTTGTACAGCACAAGGCCCCATGTATTCAGCCCTATGGTCATAACGACATGCTTTATGTATACAAAATCTATGGACATGCTTATGAGATAAGCCAGAGCCCAAAAGTAAGCTGTCAATGTGAATTGATAATCTGTCAGTACATAAAGGATGCTGCCACCAAGGATGGTAGCAAGGGAGACCCATGTCTTCATCGACGGCCAGGGCTGGTGCAAGAAAAGAGTCTCACCAACAGCGACAAAAATTGGTACTACTGAGCGAAAAACGATGAATGTATCAACATTGGCATGCAAGAGAAGTTCACTGTTGGTGAATAGGGAGAGATAGAATATAACAGCAGCAGGTAGGAACCGCCACATTGTCAAGAGATCAAGCCGATCATGTTCGATAAATCCAGCCTGACCACAAACAAAAACTCCAGCTGCACTAGTGAAGTATTGTAGAGCAGTCAGTGCACCCGGGTAAGGAAACTTCATGACTGCCCATTTATTGATTATGGAAAGCAGGGACGCAGAAACACAGTACCCAGCGGCAACACCATAAACTGAGACTTGTTGAAGAACAATTGCATACCAGTTTGATGGGCTCTGACCTGATAAACCAGAAGCTCCTGGCCCTAGCTGGACCTTATCAGCATTGGGGTTCTCGATATCATCTTTATTAGACATCTATCAAGAATGAGAAACTTAATTAGTGACAGGGATGGACCAAAAGCCAAAGGAAAAACAGTCCCTTAACCAAATAACTCAAAACGTCATTAAAATAAATTTATAGAGTATATTGCTGTCAGGTTGAGTGTCTCAATACAATACAATGTATTCAGATTTGACCATAAGAGATCTTACAAGTTCAAACAGTTTTCGACAAATGACCACATAGATATAAGATAAGATGAAAAATAAGCGCAATACAATAAGAAGAGTAGCATTATCACAAAGATGAAGGTTTTGAGGTACCTTTATGCAAATGACATGGATATAGCACATTGTCAATTGTTACTTGCGGAAGTTAATACTAGAGAAGAAATGCCTCAATTCTTCCATGGTATAACTAATGGCATGAGCCAATGTTTTACCAAAATACTATAGTTCATTCAGACAGTTCCTAAGATGAATTTTTTTTATGAAAAGAACCAACTTTCATTAAGAAAAAATGAAACAATACAAGGGCACCCAAAAAAAAAAAAAAAACAAGCCCACAAAAGAGACCCCTCCTAAAGGAAGGGCCGCCAATAAAGAATAATAGTGCCTAGAGAATAATTACAAAAAGATTTGGACACTGAAGCCCAGAGAGAAACATAAAACCTAGTAAGGGCCAAAACGTCAGACGGGGTCCTTCCAAGGCTGTGAAGCACTCTATTATTTCTCTCCTCTCATATGCCCCACCTCTCATATGCCCCACAATAATGCACACACTGCAACTAACCATAAAAACCACTGTCACACTCCGTCCCAGATTACCCTACCGAACCTAGGACGTGGCGTGCTAACAATAGATCCCAACTAAACTATGAAATCTATTGTCAAACTTAGCAAAAACAAAACTCATTTTTCTTTAAACCCATCGGTGGCTAGCAAAACTTAACACACCTGAAATTGAAAATACACTCCTAAATGATTTCTTTAAAATCCAACACTACTACAAGTATGTCAAAATCAACAATCAGTTCAAAAACCAACAACTACAGCACAATCGCAAACCAAAACCACTAATGGAAAACATAAATCCACAATTTACAACTCAACATAAACTCAAATGGTACAACAACTTCCTGAATGATGCTAGCCACTCTAGTTAAAACAAAGCATCAATGTTACATTTACATGCAAAATGATGTAATCTAAATAAGACTAATGACAGATCTCAACCTCAATAGGCTTGTCGGAAACTCAAATGCTACCCGATTAAAAAAGTTTAGGAAAAAAGTAAGGTAAAAAGCTCAATGGGTGGTAGAAGTTTATAAGAAAATAGATTTAAGGAGACTAATGATTAATATCATAAACAATCATAAAAAGGTGGTAAATAAGAATTTAAAATAAACATGTGAAAGAAACCTTGAAACACTTGTAACTTCTATTGCAAGTACATAAAGTTAAAACTATTTTAGACCATGAGAATCTTTAGAACATAAACGTTAATACATATTTGGTGGCTAGGAAATCCATCACTAAACATGTACCTAAAACTAGTCATATTGGCGCAGAGTAGTCTCAATCTGCACAGCAGAGAAAAACTGTCAAATATACGGAGGATCTTGACGTATATAGCAAAGCAAACTAGTCATACTAAGCAATGGTTGAATCCCCATACATGGCAGAGCAATTGGTCATAGTATGGATCAAGTAATCCCAAGATACATAACACAGCAAATCCTCGTCATACTATGTATCGAGTAATCTCAAGGTACATAGCAGAGCAACTAGTCATACGCACGCAGAGCAACCCCCAAAGGGCAAAGCACCCGAACACACGGCCCAAAGCCTATGTGTGTGCCAAAGTGGGTCCCAAAGACCTCATATATCATAACTACACTATGGAAACACATTCACGTAAGTGTATCAGGAAATCACCGTGGATACATCATCTAGCGGTTTGAAAAACAATCTCTATCTCATAAAATAAGTTCACAAACCACACAAAAGCCATAACATTTCAAATCAAGTTCTCATCACTGAAAGTCATAACCCAATGATTGTTTTTCGTAATTGAACTTACCATATGCAAGATTTGGCTAACCTAAATCAAAAAATCTACGTATCTAGCTAAAATCATGATTTGAACATCGTCAAGTCACTTTTAAGCTCCCAATATTTGAATTTATCTCATATAATTTGAATTGTTGCCATTAGGCTAAATCAAGAGATTTCTAGAAACATGTCTTTCATAAACTCATATAATAAAGAGTAAATCAATATAGCTTAAATCGTACACAAATACAAATCCTTTACAATTCAATGGTACTAAATGAAAATTTCAATTGAACAAAATAAATCATTTCTCACAATTTCAAATTCATTGCTCTAAATAATAAATCCCTCATGGAATAAGCATAAATTCCTTGAAACCTCCATAATTGTCAAATACCCAAAATTTTTATAGGAACATAAATCACAATTCATTTCAAATTTCACCAATTAGTAAAATAGTAGAAAATTCGGTAAAAGTAACCACTCACAAACATTATTGGTGTGCCTTCCATCTCGTAATTAGTCAACCTAATCTTTACTTGCCCTAGAATTAACTTAAACATAATATGATTAGTTCCTTAATTACCCTCTTAAAACATCATGCTCATTAATTCAAGGATCCAAGCTAAAATTCAATACCCAATAGGATTTTCTCTCCCTTGCTTAACTCTTATGTACCCTCATTGTACTTCTCAACAATAAAATGTTCCAACTTTTCCAACTCTTAACTATTCATCATCTCCATTTTTCCATCCACAAGCTTTCCTCTTTTCCCCTCATCTTCCTTAGTTTCTCTTTCATTCCAACAACTCAATTCCTCATAAAATAGTTTTACACTAACTTCAAGAAAGAACATAGTAAAAATAGACAACCTAATACAAGTCATTAAAGGAGGATATAAGAATTCATGAGACTAAATCTCTTAATTTCCATAATACTCATATTTGTAGCAATGTTAATACAAGTCTAAAATAATGATAAACTAACCCATTTGTGTCAACAACTTCCATTCCTAGGTTCTTCCTTTTTTTTTCCATTTTCTTATTTTTCATTCTCCCAAAAAAATTTGGGTTTTCTAGTTCCTTTTCTTTCTTTAACTTGATTCAACCCCAAACAAGGAATACCCATAAAGATCTATGAAATTTCTTGAACCATAGAAAGAATCCATAAGATTTTTGGACCAAAAGAGAAGAACCCATGAAACTTTCATCTAAGTTTTCCATTTTTCCAAGCTATTCTCAAGAGAAAAATGACTTACCAAGATGAATCCTTGCTTAAGAGCTTCTTTGAACCATTTTTGGCATTAACCCAAGCTTTTCTAGCAAGATTTCGACAAGATTCCAGTGGCTTCCCCTTCAATCTCTTTCTCCTTTTTCTCCCCCCACTTCTCCCTGTTTTTCCCAGACCAAACATGCCATTCCATTCCCTTTTTCTTCTTTTTGTGTGTGGCTCACGTGAAGCCACACTTTTTCCTTTTTCTTTCTTTTTTTTTTTAATTCCTCTTTCTAGCTAGAAGTTGGGCCTTCAGTGTTTTTTTGAATTCAAATAGGGTTGAAGGTGTTGATTTCAGTTACTTTATGTGTAGAAGAGCTTCAAGATGGAACGCAATAAATGCACTCCGGGTTCATGAAATCTGCATTTAATGCAAATCAAGCATCAATTAATGGAACTATACTTTAAGCTACTTCAAAGTGAAGCTTAATTAATTCATGGAATGTTACACACAAAATGAAGGTTGACCAAGACTTCAATTCTCGGATTTATGGAGTCCATTATGTAATTTTTCAGTTTTTTGAGTCTTTTTAATGTTACTTAGGTTACTTTTGTTAGTGGCTCTTTAATACATCAAAGTTAGGAAGGTTACACACTTTAAGGTGACCTAGTGGCTGAATTTAGGTTGTATTTTGGAGGCTATAAAAAGCCATCTTTGATGTAACACAAAATTAGATTGGTTTTGATCATGTTTCAATGAAATTGAGTCTTTTGAGCCTAAAGGCCATGAGCAACTTTCTTTGCATATCTTGTGTTTAGATTTGCATGCTAGGATCATTCAAGTAGCTTTGATCGAACTACTTGTGGAGTGATTCGAATCTCGAGTTTAGAAACGAGTTTTCTCTACTCTTGATCTTGATCATCAAGGTAAATCCGTTTCTATCTTCTTCCTTGGGATGAAATCATCTTGGTTTTGGGGTTTTTGATATTGAGTTCTATGGGTCTTGTTTGCTAGCAAGGTTTTTAGATCCAATCATCAAGGGTTTCTTATCATTGTATTTCATCATATCAAAATTTCTTCTACTTCTATTTTATTCCAAACATTCTTCTTTTTCAAAATTGCAAAAATAGTACAAATCTCCATTTTTTTTTCTTCCTCTTCTTTTAACAATTGGTACTTCACAATTTCCAATTTTCCAATTTTCCAATTTTTCAATTTTCTTTTATTTCTATTTCACTTCAAGCCTTCTCCTCCATCAAAATATTTCAAAATCAAATAACTCGTATATCATAAGTATATTCGAATGCTAGATGACCAAAAATGGGTTTTACAACCTCCCCTTCTCGCAAAACGGCGAATGGAGGAGGAACTCTTGGATCATCTCCCTGTAGTCTCTGAAACTCCTAGCCTGAATCTCAAACGCCTCATGGAACGAACCCCACACCAATCAGGCAACAAAATGGCCCAATCAACGAAGGCATCTTCCTCAAAAGTTTGTCAATCGTATTGACTCTTCTGTGTATAACTTGCTAGATAAAGAACCTAATCTTCTTTGAAATTTTCACCCTCCTCAAAATAGAAAGCACAGACTCAATAGGGGGAGAATGGTTGAACAACCAACGAAAAAGGGATCCACAAGAAAAAGCCTCAGAGGGGCTAAGACTCCAACAACGAACATCCCTTCTTCATGCCCTAAACTGACAATCCCCTATGAAAGACAGGAGATTAGTGACCTCAATCATTTCCCTATTGGTCAGAGAACGATGGAAACACAATGAATAAGTCATAGAGCTCCCATTAGGATTAAGCACATTGATAATCAAACGGTTTTTCATGGACAAGCAATAGAGATTAGTATGACCTGATTGTGACCTAGTATGCCCTTTGAGATACGTTGGTAAGGAGTTGGCAACTTTGTTATAGAGCTAAATATAAATACTGGGGAGATTGGGAATTATACTTCTTTTAATGAATTTAAAAGAGAACTAACCCTCTCAAGTACTTGGAAACCCTTTGTAGTTTTCCGCTATGATACTCTTTTTTTCTCAATTTTCAATCTCAAGATTGAGTAGCTATCAACTCGATATTAAAGCATATCCAATCTTTGGATGGGATCCACAATCTCGAGTATCTCTAGGAATGTGCATTATAGTAGCTATAGGGAGATTTAGCATCAATGGGACTGTAAAAAGAAAAGTGACAAGTTTAGACCCTAATGCTTTTGAAAAGTTGCATAAGCAACTGGAAGTAATTTTAACTTTTTTACAAGACAATCAAATCAGAGAAGTGAAGCATAAAGAGATTACTCACGGATTTGAGGAAGGAAATGAAAAGGAAAGAACTATTAAAACAAATGGACACCACTAACATTGAGCTGAAGAGTTTCAAATTTAACCAACTAGGAAAAAACAACAAGGCTTCACCACCAACTGAATTCGCATAAGGATGAGGATCCTATTCGTAGACCCATGGCAGAGAAGGTGTCACCAAAGGTGAAGCACTACTGATCTACGGAAAAGATAATTGTGAAATTTGATCATTGAAGGCAATGGTGCATGCTCGAGGTCAAATTTGAATGGAAACTATAAGAACTATGCAGATTTAACCAAATACTAAAAATTTTACAGAAGTACGGAAAAACTGATTCAGATGGTTCCTGAAAGGAAGAAAAGAAAAGGAAAGAAAAAAATATCCCACATAAGTAACACAAAGAACTAGTTCCCAAAGCAAACTCCATCTGCTTCCAATCCAAAACTGCAAATCATTCTTCTTTTGATTGGTATTAAGATTGACAAAACCCTTCAACTCCTTGGGACTAAAAATGCATCACGGTTTAACAACAAACATTGAACACCCACATTCAACAAACATTTAAACGAATGAAGTGCATCTTAAACTCCCAGTTCCGACAAACATTCAAGCACAAAAAGCACAAAAAATAAAAAACTAAGACAAATGAGTAATTGAGCGCTAGGAACAAACTTTTCAGTTTCCAGATCATTTCCATTCATCCAAAATGGGAAATAGAGAAAACCCAAAATGCAAAAATCCCCCGCAATCAACAAGATCAGAAATGGGAAATACGAGAAAAGCTCGAACGAGTTACCTGCCACCGACAATGGCTTCTTAAATCCCGAAGCCGGAGGTGAACGGTGGGAGCAAAATGCGTGTTCTAAGAATTGAATTTATAGTGTTAGATGGTTCCAAGGAGCAGCTTCCCAAAAGGCGAAAAAACCTCACTACAACTGTAACAAAATGATTCAACTTAAAAAAGAAAGAGAGAGCAGAACTGGGTTCGTTGTAATTTGGAAGCGGCGGGCAAAGGGTTGAACAAAACCGTGCGGTTCAGGAGGTTCGATGAGCCGTTTTGCTTATGGAGTGGGCTCGGCTGAATGGGTTTGCAATTGCATCGCAACTTTGTTGAATAATTCTTTGTGGTTACCTATGTGGGATTTCTTTTAAAACCCTTCAACTCATCTTCCTCTCACTCTCACGTGCTTCGCAGTTCACGTCACGCTACGTCTTCTATAAAATAATTATATTTACTTTTTGTTGAATCATTTTTAAATCTTACCATCAAATATTATTTAAACATATTAAAAACATGTGCATAATGCTACCTAGTTTATATATAGAATTTCCCTCCCCATTTTTTTTTTAGTTTTTTCATTTGTTTTATATAATTGAAATTTGTAAGATTCTATTAACCTATAATTATATAAAATAGGGAGAAACTTTATCTTCCCATTTTGACCTCCAAATTTTTAATATATGTCTATTTTACCTCTTTAAGTACATCCATTGAATGTATTAGAATATAGGGACAAAATGTTGGAAAAGGAAAGGTGTGTTGGTTCAAGATAGTGAATGTACCTCTCTATTAACGAATGTTGGAATAGTTAGCTTTTCAATTTATAATTTACTGTATGTTATTAATGAATATATCTCTCTATTTTTGTTAAAAAGAAACCTAAGACTCTTCTGATTTCAAGTAATGAGGGGATTTCAATAGACAACTTCTATTCTCAAAAACTCCTAAAAAAAAACTTCAATTCTCAAAAAATGGCTGATCAAGTTCCTATAATTAATTTTAATTCTTTTTTTTTTTTAAGTACATCAAAGCTAAGCTCGCTTTGGCATTAATTTTAATTTAATAACTCATCAAAATCTATTATAATCTACCGTTACGATGAAAGGAGGGGGAGGACAATACCTTCGATCGGTTCTTTTTTATCAATCCAATTCCTTTTCTCTCAGATCAGAATACCGTAGCAATCTTAGTCTGAGTGTTGGATCCTTTCCGTCGTCTCTGCCCTAATTGTATCCTCGAAGACAACAGTCTCTCCTGTTTTTGTCTCCTATCTTCAGTTGCTATTCGTCTAATGTTATTTTAAAAAAGAAAAACAAAAATCAAACTCTTCCACAACAGGTTGTAATTTTTGTTTTTCAATTGAGAAAAAAAGACATAGATGGAAAATGAGAGAATACCTGTAAGGATTAGAAAATCAGTGACAAAATCGCTATGACGAACGCTGCGGCTAGACGAATAGAAGAAATACGTCGGTGGCAGCCGCACGACTGGAGGAAAGATAACGGCAGCAACAAGGATCTGCATCTGCTGGTGAAGAAGTTGAAGAAAAAAAATTGGCGGCAACAAGGACACGGCGTAAAGGAGAAGAAGGAAAAAGAAGTGGCGTGGAAGAGTTAGGTTTGCCTTTTTTTTTTTTTTTTTTAATTTATTCGTCTTTATTTTATTAAAAGTTTTTTTTTTCTTTCTTTAAATTTTGCTCCAACTTTAATCGATTATTAAGATCTAAATTAATTATTGATTATTCATAAATATAATAAACTGGGAATGTTTATCAATGAAATTGGTGGTACTTAAAATTCTTAAATTATATTAATTATTTCTCTTATGACATTAATTTTTAGAAAGAGATATATTCATTTTAGTGGTTCTCTCGTAATATTGTAATTTTATATTTTTAACTTAAAAAAATACATATTAACAATGTATTGTGTTGTCAACCTGAGCATAGTTTTAACTCGTTGAGGTATATGTAACTTCGTCCTACTTAAAATTTTTAAATGGCATTAAGTATTTTCCTCGTGACATTCATTTTTAGAAATTTATAATATATTTGTGACCTTTTATGATATATATTCATTTTAGTGACCTTTTATGATATATATTCATTTTAGTGGTTCTCTTATAATATTGGAATTTTATTTTTTTAATTGAAAAACACATAATAACAATGTATTGTGAACCTGAGCTTAACTCGAAGGGGGTGTTTGGACCACCAACTTGGGAAGCCCGAGTTGCCTTGTCCTCCCAAATCGGTGTTTGGATCTCCAACTTGCAAAACCCGAACTTCAACAGTAACAATGTATTGTGAAGTTGCCTCATGTACCGTGCTTCTCTCTCATTTCTCACAGATATGGTCTTTCCCTTCCTTCCCTTTCTCTTTCCCTGTTTTCCGCCACCTTGTTCCTCATCTTTAATCTTCCTACGTTTTTTTTTTTTCTCAAATTGAAGTGGGTAGGGTTTTTTTTTCCAAATTGAAATGGGGAGAGGAGTTCGAGGAAGATGGGGAGGTTCTTTTTAGATTGAAGAAGATGAAAGGGTGGGATGGGTTTTTTAGTTTGAAGAGAAAATGGTGGGTTTTTTTAGGAAGATGAAGATGGGGGATGAGGGTTTGTACAGATTGAAGAAAAAGATTGGGGGGGGGGGGTTGTTGAGGAAGAAGAAGATGAGGTTGGAGGTGGGTTTTTGTTTGAAGAAAAAAGGAGGGGTGAGTAGCCTTTTTGTTTGAAGAAGAAAAGGGCAAAGGTGGTAGTGACGACGACAAGGGTGGCAGCGGCAACGACAAGGGTGGCGACAACGACAAGGGAAAGGATGGGGAAAGGAAGGGAAAGAAAAGGGAGGGTTTCGTGGGACGGGAGGAGAGAGATTTTTTTTTAAAAAAAAATTATTTATTAATATTTATTTATTATTTCTCAAAAAATATATTTATTTATTATTTATTATTATATATTTTTTAAAAAAATTAATAAATTATTTAGGGAAAAATACACTTTTGGTCTCTGAGATTTGGGTTAAGTGACAGTTTGGTCCCTGAGTTTTAAAACTCAACAAATATACCCCTGAATTTTTAGATAAACAGCCAAATGGTCCCTGCCGTTCAATTTCCGTGAAGTCACTAACGGAGAGGTGATGTGGACTGCAGACATGGCAATGTTTTAGACACTCGGGTGGTTGACGTGGCACTCAGGTATTTTAATTCTGATGTGGCATCATCAAAGGTGAAGATTTGTTTACTTGTTTAGATTTCCACCGTTGGATTAAAAAAAAAAAAAGTCATCCAGCCATCTGTTTACTTGAAATCGAAAATTGGTGATTGAAAAAAAAAAGAAGAAAGAAAAACCCCAACGTTCGACAGAGAAGGCGCGAACGAAGAAGCGAACGAAGAAGGTGAACGAAGAACACGAACTGTGGCGTCTGTCTTCTTGGTTGCTTTGAAGGGTCTGTCGCTTGCTTTGAAGGTAAGAAAAAGTTTGAAACTTTCTTGCTGTCTCCATTTCTAGGTAGCAGAATCGTTCGTTTCTCAAGGAAAAGACAAGGGTTTTTTTAATAGTTGGGGTTTGATTTGTCTTTTGCAAACAGAATGGCGAAATTTAGCCAAGGACAACAACGAAGACGAAGGCAAGGCGAAACCCTAAATACAGAGAAAGAGCCGAAACTTGTTGGTGAAATGTAAGTTCCAAAAAATCGAAACATTTTCCCTTTATTCTCTTCGGTTTCCAGTTTTTCTTTAGATTAAATGTGTTGTCAACTACAACATGCTGGTCTTCGAGGCGTTTCAACATTACATTTCATTACAATGGAAGAATACAGTATGTACTTAGGTTTGAATATTTCGGGGGGAAGGTTTCTGTGGTAGAAGATGTAGAACCTAGTGGGCTAACTATTCTAGAACTATCTGTCCTGACAGCCTACTTAGGTGTATGCAATGTAGCTTGGTTTGGGTATATTGTGCCAGGGAAAACACTATGTAATGGATACAAGACAATTTTGGAGGATGCTAATATTTTAGATATGATTGAGATGCTTCCAGAGGATAGAATGATCCATATGTATGTTGAGCACAACCCAAATAGAGAAATTATAGATGTTACAATACCAATAGCTGAGGTTAGACCAATGTATTTGGAGTGGTATCCTCAGGTAGTGGATTTAGATTCTACTGATGAGGAGGGAAGGGCTGAATTTAGAAATGATGAGCATGGAAGGGCTGAAGTTAGAAATGATAAGGAAGAAAATGATAAGGAACAAAAAGATGTGGAAGGAACCGATCAGAACCAACTTGAAGTTGATATGGAAGATCCATTTGAGTATTGCGATGAAGAATGGGATGGAGATGAGTTAGGAGATGAGTCTAGAGATGAGTTAGGAGATGAGTCTGGAGATGAGATGGATGATAATGGTCGAGAGCTTGATGATCATGTTGATAATGACAAAGATGTTGAGGGTACAAATGAGAATTGTCAAGAGCCTGAAGTTCAATCTCACAATGTGGAAGGTGAGTCAGAAGATGAATATGAAGAGGAAGCATATTCTAGTGAGGATGGCTCTATTGAAGAGGATGTAGATTCTAGTGATGAGGGTTCTATTGCAGGAAATGAACCTTTAGATACACATGTGGATATTGATGCAGATGCAGGATCGGATTATCGATCATCTAGTGACTTGAACTCTCCGGTAAATTCAAGTGGAAGAAGAATGAACGGGGATCCTGAGTTTAGAGAAGACACAGACATGGATAGGATTGAATTTGTCATTGGAATGTTGTTTAGCACTGGCAGTGTATTGAAGGAGGCCATAAAAGGATACTTTTATGCTCAGAATGTGTCAACATGGATCCAAAATTGCATAGGGACCAAAACTGTGAAACCTACATTTTAGTACCATGCTCAGAAAGTGCATAACTTTTACAACAACATACATTTATACATTTTACTATCATGCTCAGAATGTGTCAACAAGCAATGTTTAATCAGGGACCAAAAGTGAACAGTCATGTAATATGGAACAAAAGAGCAAGATTCAATAGGGACCAAAAGTATGTAAGAAATTTAAGGTAAATAACAGAGATGATAAGATGGACAAACGCTGAAGCAAACTCCATCACAATTCCATAACATTAAGAACATAGCTACAACATAGATAATCTTTCCAAGAACACAACAGAAAAAAAAAAAAATCATCACAACCTTCATGTATCCATAATTTTTACAGTTCTTCCCAATCAAAACCCAAATACAATCACTAAAATGCCCACCAATACTATAATTATTACACGATACAGCCACTCCAAACGGCGCAAGTTTTGTGCAATCTTCTTCAACTGACCAACTTCATCTCTTAGTTTGATAATCACTTCTTTGCTGTGTTCTAATACTTCTGGATCACACCAATCAAAAAACCCACATCCCGAACCATTCCCCTACACAACAGAGAAGACGAGCAGTCGAGTATGTAAAACAAATTGCAAACATCCGAAAAATGAATAAACTAGTCATAAACAAAAGAATACATACCTTGTAACCAGGACATCCATAGAATCTTCTTCCAGGGTTCCTCTTTGTCCATGAAGTGATTAATCGAGCTCGTAACCCACAGTGACAGTAGCTAGGGTTCTTAGTTTCACTATTATCGCCTCTTATGGACTCTTCAAAGTTATCCATTGCAATTTTCGAAAGTTTCTGTGGCATTTCTCGTGACATCCAGCTTCAAATTTGGAGTAATTTTAAGAACCCTAATCGATGGATGAAGAAGACGAACGAAAAGGGGAAACACGAAGGAGATTTGTTCGATTTTCTTTTTTTTTTTTTAGGTTTGATTTTTGGGAACACACGTGGACTTTAAAATTGCCATCTCATCCTGTGTAAAACTTGAAAATTGCCACGTCAGTAACCACGTCAGGACGCCATGTCATTTTAATGGGCGCCACATCACCTCTCCGTTAGTGACTTCACGGAAATTGAACGGCAGGGACCATTTGGCTGCTTATCTAAAAACTCAGGGGTATATTTGTTGAGTTTTAAAACTCAAGGACCAAACTGTCACTTAACCCAAACCTCAGGGACCAAAAGTGTATTTTTCCCAATTATTTATTACTATTTATTTATTATTTTGGAGTGGATTTTTTTTTTTAATAGAAAGTGGATTTTGAAACCTTGGGATCTATTAAACACTAACCCCAAATATGAGAGACCAAAAAGGTATTTTATCATAATATTATTATGGACAATTTGGAAGGAGAGAAATATAAATATAACTTAAAATCTCAATTCTAAAATTGATGGAAACAAATATTTATCAATTATTTTCCTACAATGTTTGAATGTTATGAATCTAACTTTTTTTTGTTCATTTTAATCAAAATTGTGTGACTTAAAAGGAAAATGTTAAAATATACTTAAAATCTAAATTTAAAGATTGATGGAAAGAATATTTTTATTAATTCAATTTGGAAAAATTGTATAAAAAAAATTAAAAAAAAAACAGCTAACATAAACTAAGACTTCACAACTCTGCTCTCCAAACACAGACTTCCTAACTTCAGACTTAACAACTCTTCACACCAAAGACAGACTTCACAACTCCCTAAACTTCAAAACTTCAGACTTCACAACTCCACCTCGTTGGCCCAAACACCCCCTAACTAGTTAAAGTATATATAACTCCGTTCAAGATTAGAGGTTTAAATTTCTCCAACACATGTTAAACTAAATGATAATGATAATAATGTGTTATATTTTAAAAAATTAATTATTAGTATGATTTCAAAATTGGGTCTATTTTTATCTTTGAATTCAATTGATTTAAAATCTTACATCCATCCTTCTAAAAAAATCGTAAATTCATCCAAGATTGAATGCTAACTAGGATAGTTTCAGTAAGACAAAAAAATATGTCAATTTCAATTTCACATTTGTAGAAAAATTAATCACCTTTTCATTTTAAATTATAATTAAAATAAAAAGTGAGAGAAAAGAGGATATTGTGATGCAGCATATCTCAGCGGTTCAAATCCCCACTCTCAAATGTTGATGAACTAAAAAAAGATATTGTGATATTTTTCAATCCACTGTATATTTTTAACAAATTAATATATGATTATATTTTTATATATTTGAAATTAATTTCTAAAACATTTAGATACATGAATAAGATGTTGGGATGATGATCTTCTCTTTTATAAAATTAAATTATATTATGATTTCTAACCATTTAATTTGTTTATTTTTACTTTTGTCATTTAAATTAAAACTATAATTTTTCTTGTAGATTGCACATGTTTCTTGCTAGTTAGTTGAAATGTATCATATATTGGATCCTTTTTATATTTTATTTTCACTACTCTATTCTTTTATTTATAATTTTTTTTTTCTGAATAACACAGCTTCCCCATCTCCTTGGAATGAAACGATGATTGTTTTGATACCAAAGAAGAAGTGCCCCAAATGTGTTTCTAAGTATCGACCTATTTCGCTCTGTAATGTGTCATATAAGTTGGTTTCAAACGTTTTAGTGAACCGTTTGAAGGGCGTGCTAAATGAGGTGATCTCCCACAACCAGAGTGTTAAACATTAACGCTCTTACATATCCGAGCAATTACAATTTCATGAAGGTTTGAATGCTCAAAAAATTGCCAAACCAGAACACTTCCATTTTAGCACACAGAAAATTCAATTTCAAAATGGTACCCACCAAAGCAAAATTAAAACGAATTAAGTGCTCTAATCATGCTCTGATACCAAATGAAGGTGTACATATTACACATGCGGAAGCAATTGAAGATCGAAAGCACTTAAGACATTCAGTTTTACTCCTAAAGCATGCATGTTCTAGAAAAGACAGAATAGAGAGTTTAGAAAACACCAACCTTTGTAGCTCACTTATGTTGAACTCCTTGTGGTGTTTGCCTCTCCTATGCTCCTTGGACAACCTCTAGAGTCTTCTCTACTATACTCCGGGCCAAGAACGACTTGTGGGAGTCTATATAAGATAGGGAATGGGAAGGGAATGCTTGAAGCATCAAACAATGGAGAAGAATGAGAGATGAGAGAACTTTGAGTCCAAATTCCAGCAGCATAACATTAAGGAAAATGGCTCTCCTATGTTTGAATCTGATTCAAACTCCTTTTAAAGACATTCTCCATGCAAAGCCAAGCCTCAAGACACAAGACACATGGTGTATTTGCAAGCTCAAGTGGATTCTAGGTGTACATTACACAAGACATGCAACAATGCATGAATGAGTTGTCTTTCCACTTTGAATGATCATGCATTAAATGGACTTCCAACTAAATCCACTAAATTCAAATTGAAATCAAATTTCAAGCTTGCAAATTATCCCCAATTTCAATTCTAAATTGAAATTGATTGCTTGGTAATTAATTTGAAAATTTTTAAATTAATTTTGATATGATTAATCTAATTAATCTTTGTTATCTTGTGCAATTCCATATATATGATTCCTAATGCATATATATAGTATTCAAAACACTTTTAAATACTTCATCTCTCATTTTCTAATTTAATTCATAATTAAATTATTGTGTCAAACACAATTTATGATAATACCCTTTTTTTTCCCGATTTTGAACGATTCAAAGCTTCCTATCTTTTGTTCTAGGCTTAATTCCGATATGAGCTAGTAGGGGGACCTAATGGACCTATAGATCATGGGCTCCAACGATTCGAGGCTAACCGACTAATCTCATTGCCAAGCTAGCCAACATTCGTTAACTATCGGGACACTCCACTATAGCTCGATAGTTGCACTCCCCTCACTATAGATTTATTCCGTCCACTTGATTTAACCATGATTAGTAAGTCGATCCTTCACAGGTTGTTCGTAGCTATAGCTAGGTCAATAAGCCGTTTTACCCCTATAGTACTTCTAGTTCCTTAAGTCCCACCGATCCTCTAATGAACAATTGGTTTATGGTCCAACCAATAAACCGAGTCCCTCTCGGGCCAATGAGAGGGCGGGATCCCTTTGTTCAAGCCCCGGAGTCAGCACTTAAGGGAACAACCTCTCTACTATCCCTAATTCGGGTAGGAGTGAATTCCTTCTTGCACGACTATGTCCCCAGCTATCTACCCGTTCCTATCCCTGAAATGGGAGGCTTATTGAGCCGGCGATACTGAGCCACTCTCACCTATGCAGATCTAAAGATAAGCCCGAATAAACAGGAGTTCATAGTTAGCTCAGGATTAAGATCGAGTTACCTAGGTCATCACATGAAATAGTCAGTCTCGTCAGTAAACGGTGTTATAAAGCGAGAGCGACTTATTTCTCGATCCTGGTCTTATGCAAACTCATTGCATAGGACGCCCCCACTCGCATGTCTCTACATGGACGATTTAGGATCACATCGTCTATATCATCTATAAAGTGGGTCGCGTCTCATAATGTCTCCAGAATAAGGTACCCAACCCTATTCCTATACTATAGACCGTTTTGGCTATTACTCAAGCTTGATCCACTTTTATGTCTCTACATAAAGCTCAAGTGTTCATCCTATAGCCATGGATCTTGGTTTATTGGATTTGGGTTATTATATGTGCAATTTACTTTATTCAGTAATTTTATCGAATAAGTATATAATTCGTTTAACATTCACTATCTACGAGTTTTAGGGCACCAATCCCAACAATCTCCCACTTGAACTAAAACTCTAGTTTAGTGGAATGTACTATAATCTATAACAGCAGTGGGTGAATAAATACTTGTATTAATAACAAAGTAAAAATACAATAAACTAGGGCATCTAAATACCCAGTATACTGAGGTATCGATATACTGGTTACAATTCTCCCACTTGACCTAGATTATTTCTCGTACATATCTCGCAGACCTAGACCTTCTAGATGACTCTCGAACACTTTAGCCGTGAGAGCCTTCGTGAATGGATCAGCAATGTTGTGCTCCGACGCTATCTTCGTGACGATCACGTCTCCTCGGTGCACAATCTCCCTAATGAGATGGTATTTCCTTTCGATGTGCTTGCCTCTCTTATGGCTGCGAGGTTCCTTTGAGATTGCAACTGCGCCGCTATTATCACAATACAAGGTGATAGGCAGATGCATATTTGGAATGACTTCCAGGTCAGTTAGGAACTTCCTGAGCCATACTGCCTCTTTTGCTACTTCGCAAGCGGCTACATATTCGGCCTCCATGGTCGAGTCTGCAATGCATCCTTGCTTGATGCTGTGCCATACTATTGCTCCTCCATTTAGAGTGAATACTGACCCCGATGTAGATTTCCTCGAATCTTTATCAGTTTGAAAGTCAAAATCAGTGTATCCTGTAAGGATCAAATCCTTCGAACCATACACGAGCATATAGTCCCTCGTTCTCCTTAGATATTTGAGGATACTTTTAACGGCTGTCCAGTGATCGAATCCTGGATTGGATTGATATCTACTGACAATCCCTACTGCATAACAAATGTCAGGCCTTGTACACAACATGGCATACATGAGGCTGCCTACTGCAGAGGCATAGGGAAAACGTCTCATGTCCTTAACTTCTTGAGGTGTCTGAGGACACTGTTCCTTAGACAAATTAATTCTGTGCCTGAAAGGTAAAAGTCCTTTCTTGGAATTTTGCATTTTATATCTAACCAACAATTTGTCGATATAAGACGCTTGAGACAGGGCTAGCGTTTTGTTCTTTCGGTTTCGAACAATTTGGATTCCTAGAACAAATTGTGCCTCACCCAAATCTTTCATTTGGAATTGAGTTGCTAGCCATAGTTTAATGTCAGTTAGATAACCTACATCATTCCCGATGAGTAGGATATCATCCACATACAGTACTAAGAAAGCTATAGAGCTGTTGATGATCCTTTTGTAAACACAAGGCTCATCAACGTTTTGTTCAAAGCCATAAGATTTGATCGCAGTATCAAATCTCATATTCCAGGATCTAGATGCTTGTTTTAATCCATAAATGGATCGTTTAAGCTTGCAAACTTTTTGCTCTTGATCCTGAGCTATGAACCCCTCTGGCTGAGACATGTAGATACTTTCTTCAAGATTACCGTTCAGAAAGGCAGTTTTGACATCCATTTGCCATATTTCGTAATCGTAAAACGTGGCAATGGATAAAAGTATCTGGATCGACTTTAACATGTCAACAGGGGAGAAGGTTTCTTCATAGTCAATCCCCTCCCGCTGGGTAAAACCCTTTGCCACAAGTCGTGCCTTAAAGGTCTGTACCTTTCCAGCAGCGTCTCGTTTTCTCTTGTAGATCCATTTGCACCCTATGGGTCTAACCCCTTCAGGTTGATCTACAAGATCCCATACTGAATTAAAATGCATGGACTCGATCTCTAAGTCCATGGCTTTAATCCACTCGTTCTTGTCAACGTCATCCATTGCCTGTTTAAAGGTTAATGGATCCTCGATCCCGTCATCAGGTATGACGACTGGAGTTTCAGTTAAACCCAAATAGCGATCAGGCTGTCTAACAACCCTCCCACTACGTCGAGGTTCTCTTATTTCTTGAGAAGGACACGATTGACTCGAGGTGCCAGCATCATCAACAACTCTTGTTGATGTTTCTGTAGCTTCGTTAGATAGTTCACTTAAAACGACTTTACTACGTGGCTTGTGGTCTCTGAGGTGGTCTTCTTCTAGAAATGTAGCATTTGTCGATACAAGTACTTTATTTTCCCGTGGATCGAAGAAGTATCCACCTCTCGTTTCTTTGGGATAGCCTACAAATAGGCAAAATCTAGAACGAGGCTCCAATTTCTTTGGGTTTGTCTCTAGCACGTATGCAGGACATCCCCAAATTCTGAAATGTCGTAAACTAGCTTTACGTCCTTTCCAGAGCTCAAACGGTGTTTCAGAAACACTCTTTGAGGGAACTACGTTCAAAATATAAACCGCAGTTTCTACTGCATAACCCCAAAATGAGTTAGGCAACTGAGCATAACTCATCATCGAACGAACCATGTCCAACAAGGTTCTGTTTCTCCTTTCCGATACACCATTTTGCTGAGGTGTACCAGGGGCTGAGAGTTGGGACGTAATTCCATGCTCTATCAAATAGTCTTGAAAACTTAAGTCCATATACTCTCCACATCGATCGGATCGAAGTGTTTTTATCGTCTTACCTAATAGGTTCTCAACCTCGGCCTTATACTCCTTGAACTTTTCAAAAGCTTCGGACTTATGATGCATCAGGTAGAGATAGCCATACCTCGAATAATCATCAATGAAACTGATGAAATATTCGTACCCTCCTCGAGCTCTAATGTTCATTGGTCCACAGAGGTCCGAATGAATGAGCTCTAAGGGCCCTTTGGCACGATAACCTTTTCCGGTAAAAGGTCGTTTTGTCATCTTGCCCTCAAGGCATGACTCACAAGGAGGCAACGAGTCGTCTTCTAACTTGTTTAGAAGTCCACTCTTGACCAATCTCCCAATCCTATTGAGGTTGATATGGCCTAACCTCAAGTGCCAGAGATAGGTATCTTGAGAAACTCTTCGCTTTTTAGGTTGAGCCTCAGCGGTTTTAAACATCTCGTGATTTAAAATAGCTTTAGACTCAATTGGTCTCAAAACATACAATTTATTCTTCAAGTTTGCAGAGCAAACATCAATACCTCTTTTAGTTATGAACTCTTCATTAACAGAAAAAGAAATTGAGTAACCTTGTTCTAATAAACAAGATAAAGAAATCAAATTTCTTTTAATTTTCGGAACTATGTACACATTATCTAATATCATGTAACGTTCCTTGGTGAAGAATAATTTTATGTCTCCCACTGCAATAGCCGAGATGACTTCTCTTGTTCCGACTTTAAGAGTCATCTCTCCAGCTCTTAGCTGTTGCCAGGAACTCATTCCTTGAAATGAAGAACATACGTGATTAGTGGCACCTGAATCGAGTATCCAGGCAGAATCGTCGTTTTCCACTAAACACGTTTCCAAGACTAATAAATCGCATTTAGAGTCGTGGAGCATGTTTTTCTTGGCTAAGCAGTTAGTATGACGACATTCCTCAGTTGAGACCAGACCTAAAATGGTTGCCACGTGTTTAGCGTTTAAGGAAGTATTCTTAGTCGTATGTACTAAATCGTTTAATTTGGCGTTCGACAAAACACATTCGTTTTTTGACATATTGCTGAAACAAACAAATTAATCTCTATTAGAAACTTGCACTAAACCCTTTAATCACATTTATCCAATCAGATTTAGCAAAAGCAATCATCGACCCATATATACAATTGATTTATTTGCAACGATACTTCAGGGGTTTAAAATAACCTCTACCGTAGGGCAGTCAGCTACTCCTCCTCTGAATCGAGACAATCTCGGCCAAATACTATTCCCAGAATAACTCTTACTCCAATAGTTATTAGCTAACGTTAATTTGGTCAAGACCATCTTGTAAGTGTTACCCATCATTTTCAGATCGCAGAGGGTGGCCCCAACAATGCCACCGAAGGGAAGAGCTAATGTTGGGAATGGCCCTAGGAAACCCTATCCATTTTTGGAGTTTGCGTTGTTCCGAATCCCATGCGCAAGCCCTCCGTAGGGTGATCGCTCCCAGGGCGACTCGCAGGCAGCGCATAGGAATCTCACGGTGCAACCTAATGATGGAGACCGCAGGATACGTTTGACACGTTTCCTTCTCCCACTTACTATGAACACTTTCCCCATTCACCTTGATATTAACCCATGCAAACACCATCCGTAGGGGGACGCTCCCAGGGCGCCTCGAGGCCAAGCATGGATCTCACGGCGTGAACTCAGGGGGACGTGAGAGTAGAAACTTAATATGAATATTTCGTTTCTATACTTTTCCTCCCACTAAAGTGTCGTAAGGTTTTAGGGTCCATTACTTAGGTAAATTCCGGCTAAATGAATCTATCTAAGTCTATGCCTTATTAAACAAGGTCTTTAAACTAAATGTCTAGGTGAATTAAACTTTTTTTAATAACCTAGTGACATTGCATGCTAGTAAGACTTTGGTTAATTCAACTCAGGTTCCGAACCATTTGCCGGGAGAGTTCCCTTATAACCAAGGTCTCATGCCCTACTTACTCAAATTTTTAAAACTATTTTAAAAACTAAGTAAGACATATTTCTAATCCTATTAGAAAAGGCGATCTTAGGTCTACTTCATTTTAAACCATTTAAAGAATGACAAGATCCTAAGATCCTATGTTACCATGCAACTCTTTGTTATAGGTTTTACAGTTTCTATTCATTAACTATTATAACTCTTATAACTTTTAATGAATTAACCCTATAACATGCTTTCTAATGGTGTTTAAAAGCATATAACAATCAATCATTCAAGTTATAAGAAAAGCACCATTTAGAAACAACCTATGTCTAGGTTTGTATAACACTTTATACTACGATGTCTAGGTGATAACACTTTAAAACCTCACACCGCTCACGCATGCTCATAAAACTCGAGTTAACTTAACTCAAGAACCGACTCGATGCCCAGGTAGGAGGTGTTCCGTAAACCGTCAACTTAAATACCTCCAGCCTTAGACAGCATCTTGTCGGGTGAGTTCTCTCGTAACCATTGTTTTACAAGATATCGACCTAAACTATGCAAATTGATCGAATCGTTGAAGGTTCATTAACCTAAGTGAGCATGCACTTAATCTTGTTATAGATTTTAGATTTCTATCTCTTTTTATAACAATTATAAAAACAATCCATAACAAGCCTAATTTGAGAATAACACTTATAATCAAACTAATGAAATTTCATGCTTCATGCTTGGTTAATTTTATCAATTAATAATTATAACTATTATAAGAATAATCAATTTTAATTAACCATTCAAGCATGAATCTCCCTAAATTAATACAACACTTATATTAATTAAACATGAAATTTCCCTCATGCATTTGAATTAATCAATAACACTTATTAAAATTAAACAAATGCATGAACATGCTATCCTATGGTGGGGTTTTAAAACTATATGGCATGCTCATAATGCACATACATCCATTTAATTAAATCATACATTCACAATGCATAAAGTAATTAAATCAAGCTAAAATGGAATAGTTTGGCAATTTAAAAAAAAACACAAGCAATTTCACTAATTATTACAATAATAATTAATAAATAAACTTGCAACACGCCCGAGCTTCACGAACCATCCCGAACCGCTCATCCAAGCAATGAACAGGTCATGCAATGAGTGAAATGAGGCTGCAACAGACCGAACCGGACCAAAAGGCAGCAGCTGAACCGGACCAAAATTCTGGAATAGAAGAAGAAAAAAAAAACTGCTGCTGGAATTTTCATTTTCTGCTGCGTCTTCTCCGGTTTTTCTTCGATTTTACAGCCTATATGGACTCTAATGACTCTATAAAAATTACAGACTATAGTACACACATTAACGCTCTTACATATCCGAGCAATTACAATTTCATGAAGGTTTGAATGCTCAAAAAATTGCCAAACCAGAACACTTCCATTTTAGCACACAGAAAATTCAATTTCAAAATGGTACCCACCAAAGCAAAATTAAAACGAATTAAGTGCTCTAATCATGCTTTGATACCAAATGAAGGTGTACATATTACACATGCGGAAGCAATTGAAGATCGAAAGCACTTAAGACATTCAGTTTTACTCCTAAAGCATGCATGTTCTAGAAAAGACAGAATAGAGAGTTTAGAAAACACCAACCTTTGTAGCTCACTTATGTTGAACTCCTTGTGGTGTTTGCCTCTCCTATGCTCCTTGGACAACCTCTAGAGGCTTCCCTACTATACTCCGGGCCAAGAACGACTTGTGGGAGTCTATATAAGATAGGGAATGGGAAGGGAATGCTTGAAGCATCAAGCAATGGAGAAGAATGAGAGATGAGAGAACTTTGAGTCCAAATTCCAGCAGCATAACATTAAGGAAAATGGATCTCCTATGTTTGAATCTGATTCAAACTCCTTTTAAAGACATTCTCCATGCAAAGCCAAGCCTCAAGACACAAGACACATGGTGTATTTGCAAGCTCAAGTGGATTCTAGGTGTACATTACACAAGACATGCAACAATGCATGAATGAGTTGTCTTTCCACTTTGAATGATCATGCATTAAATGGACTTCCAACTAAATCCACTAAATTCAAATTGAAATCAAATTTCAAGCTTGCAAATTATCCCCAATTTCAATTCTAAATTGAAATTGATTGCTTGGTAATTAATTTGAAAATTTTTAAATTAATTTTGATATGATTAATCTAATTAATCTTTGTTATCTTGTGCAATTCCATATATATGATTCCTAATGCATATATATAGTATTCAAAACACTTTTAAATACTTCATCTCTCATTTTCTAATTTAATTCATAATTAAATTATTGTGTCAAACACAATTTATGATAATACCCTTTTTTTTCCCGATTTTGAACGATTCAAAGCTTCCTATCTTTTGTTCTAGGCTTAATTCCGATATGAGCTAGTAGGGGGACCTAATGGACCTATAGATCATGGGCTCCAACGATTCGAGGCTAACCGACTAATCTCATTGCCAAGCTAGCCAACATTCGTTAACTATCGGGACACTCCACTATAGCTCGATAGTTGCACTCCCCTCACTATAGATTTATTCCGTCCACTTGATTTAACCATGATTAGTAAGTCGATCCTTCACAGGTTGTTCGTAGCTATAGCTAGGTCAATAAGCCGTTTTACCCCTATAGTACTTCTAGTTCCTTAAGTCCCACTGATCCTCTAATGAACAATTGGTTTATGGTCCAACCAATAAACCGAGTCCCTCTCGGGCCAATGAGAGGGCGGGATCCCTTTGTTCAAGCCCCAGAGTCAGCACTCAAGGGAACAACCTCTCTACTATCCCTAATTCGGGTAGGAGTGAATTCCTTCTTGCACGACTATGTCCCCAGCTATCTACCCGTTCCTATCCCTGAAATGGGAGGCTTATTGAGCCGGCGATACTGAGCCACTCTCACCTATGCAGATCTAAGGATAAGCCCGAATAAACAGGAGTTCATAGTTAGCTCAGGATTAAGATCGAGTTACCTAGGTCATCACATGAAATAGTCAGTCTCGTCAGTAAACGGTGTTATAAAGCGAGAGCGACTTATTTCTCGGTCCTGGTCTTATGCAAACTCATTGCATAGGACGCCCCCACTCGCATGTCTCTACATGGACGATTTAGGATCACATCGTCTATATCATCTATAAAGTGGGCCGCGTCTCATAGTGTCTCCAGAATAAGGTACCCAACCCTATTCCTATACTATAGACCGTTTTGGCTATTACTCAAGCTTGATCCACTTTTATGTCTCTACATAAAGCTCAAGTGTTCATCCTATAGCCATGGATCTTGGTTTATTGGATTTGGGTTATTATATGTGCAATTTACTTTATTCAGTAATTTTATCGAACAAGTATATAATTCGTTTAACATTCACTATCTACGAGTTTTAGGGCACCAATCCCAACAATCTCCCACTTGAACTAAAACTCTAGTTTAGTGGGATGTACTATAATCTATAACAGCAGTGGGTGAATAAATACTTGTATTAATAACAAAGTAAAAATACAATAAACTAGGGCATCTAAATACCCAGTATACTGAGGTATCGATATACCGGTTACAATTAATGTCATTATGGGGTATGAATGCCTGCATGTCTTGAAAGGGAGGCACAAGGGCAGAACGGGGTGGGCTTCGCTAAAGCTGGACATGAGTAAGGCATATGACAGAATTGAATGAGTCTTTTTGGAGAAGGTTTTGTTGAAAATGGGTTTTGCGTCGGATTGGGTGGAGCTGATTTCTCTTTGTATCTGATTTGTTCGATTCTCTTTTAATGTGAATGAAGTCAAGTGCGGGGATGTTGTTCCGAGTAGAGGATTGCGGCAGGGAGATCCATTATCCCCGTATCTGTTTTTATTATGTGCTGAGAGGTTGTCATGTATGCTGAGGGGGCAGAGGAGGCAAAAGCCACTAAGGGTTTGAAGATAGCTCAGTATGGTCCTGCTGTCTCACATTTGTTTTTTGCAGACGATAGTTTGCTATTCTTCCAAGCTAAGGAGAGTGATGCTAGGGCTATTCAGGACATCCTTAACTGCTATGAACGTGTTTCGGGGCAAACTGTAAACCAGGATAAGTCCATTATCTCTTTCAGCCCGAGCACAGGTGTGAGGGATCGAGTTCAGGTTGGGAAAATCCTGCAGGTTCAGGCAACGACATTCCATCGCCAATATATGGGACTCCTGTCTTTTATGCCGCGAAACAGAACGAGGTCGTTGAGTTTCATTAAGGATCGAGTTTGACAGTAGATTCAAGGGGGGAAGGGTAAACTGTTCTCAGTAGGGGGTAGAGAAGTACTCCTAAAATCTATTGTTCAGGCGATCCCTTGCTACTCAATGAATTGCTTTCGATTGCCAAAGAAGTCGATCTTTGATATTAGTAGAGCCATGACCCGGTTCTGGTGGGGGGGGGGGGAGAAGGTAGATCGAGGAATTCATTGGGTGAGTTGGAAGTCTCTATGTAAGCCTAAGTGTTATGGTGGGATGAGCTTCAGGGACCTGGAGCTTTTCAACCAGGCATTGTTGGCAAAACAGTGTTGGAGAATTGTTCAGCATTCGTCCTCCTTTCTAGCGCGTGTGCTGAAGGGCATATATTATCCTTTCAAAGATTTCTTGAGGGCGGAGGTGGGTTTGAGGCCGTTCTTTATTTGGAGGAGCCTGTTGTGGGGGAGAGAGCTTCTAGAGAAGGGATTACGTTGGCGGATAGGTAATGGGGAAGTGGTTCTGGTGTATGAAGCGAATTGGATTCCTGATGATGGTGGTCTTAGAGTGCGGTCGCCTGTGACTCGCCCCTGAGACTCGGGTAGCTGATCTGATTACTGGGTCTGGACAGTGGAACGAACAGCTCATTCGTCTACATTTCAGTCCCCACGAGGTTAGTCTAATTCTATCTATCCCTTTGCGACCTGGAATTGAGGATAAGATATTTTGGCATTATGAGAAGTCGGGTCTATTTTAGGTGAAAAACGGATACCGGTTAGGCCAATCGGATTGGATCGCGCAATTCCCATCATCCTCTTCGGATGAGTCGAAGGGTTGGTCCAAGGGGTGTTGGAGGATGTCGATTCCAAATAAGGTTAAGATATTCTTATGGAGACTCTGTTTAGATCGTTTGCCTACAATTGATAATCTGAGTTTTCGCGGCGTGGATGTGTTGAATGTGTGTGGCCTTTGTGTGCGGCGGGGTGAATCTAGCTTGCATGTCTTTTGGCATTGTAAGTTTGTTAGGAGAGTTTTGAGGGATTCTGAGTTTGGGATCTTGGTACACGACGTGTAGGCAGGGTCTATTTCTAATCTCCTTAGGGAGGTGAGAGATAAGGTGGGATGGGGGAAATTTGAGTTGTTCGTGGTGGTGTTGTGGACTGTGTGGAATTGCCGCAACCAGCAGAGATTTAAAAGGCTTGAACCAGCGATGGGACTAGTGGAGTGAGCAGTAAGTTATTGGTGCGTCGTTAGCTAAATTAATAGATGTGAGATAATAGAAATAAACTCAGCTAACCCTAGTGCAAGTATACACTGTCGCACATAATAATAAAAAAACCTTAGAAGTATTCCAAAGGTATCGATCCCACGAGGGACTAACTTGGAAATTCATATTTGAAGAAGAAACTGCTCAACTTGATTGCTTAAAAATATAGGTAACCAAAGAAATAAGTTGGATGATTGGTTTTTGGAAAAAAGTAAATAACACAAGCAAATGAATAAAAGAATAACAATAAGAAATAAACGAGGTATTCAACATGGATTCATCCCTAAGGCAATAACCTTAATCATGGATTATTGAACTTAAGCCTATTCAATACATTGGGTCAGATTTAACTTCTATTTGACCTTGCTCCCAAAAACGGTTAGAAGGCTAAGCGAGTACCGTTATGCACATTTCTGTGACTCGACTCCGACATAGATAATTCACGAATGCAATCTATAACCCTATAGTTGATATAGAGTGTCTGAGGCAGCTTGCCCTATACCGCCGAACAATCTCTTTCGAGCTTTTTCTCTTATATCACCTTTATGAGAACCGATATCGTTTGTCCCTTTTGAGATCAAACTCACATAGCATGCAAAGTCTAAGTGATCAAGTTAAACTCAGCAAGATTAGAGTGATAATCAATAAAGAATGACATGCATTGAAGAAAACTTAAGCAAATAAAACACTTTCAAGCTATTAAACCATAAGGGAATTCACCACATTGAACCCCTCAACAGAATTTAGCTACTCATGGTGAGATAATGTGCAAATGAACACATTTTCATTGAAATAAGAATGTAAAAAATACAGAATAATGAAAAGTATCAAGAGCTGGAAATAATGGAGATAGCTAAATATTATGGGTTTTCTATTTATTCAATCCTTCTAGAGTTCGCTAAGGCACTCCACTCTCTCGCTTTTACAAGTGGGAATGGGTGAAAATCCCTACAAACCATAAGGTTTGATGTCTAACTAAGGTTAGAATTCAGTCATCTAAGAAGGACCTCGGGCATCCCTACTCATAGGCGTCAACTAGGGTTCTGTCACCACCCTTTTCTTCCAAATGAGTTCTGCTTGAATTTGACTTCGAATCTCGAGCTTATATAGTGTGGAAAATGGTTGAGGAGCTGCGAAATAGGTGCTGAAAGGTAGCCCAGTCGGTTTCGGGGTCAAAACAGTCGGTTAGGTGCAAAGAAGACTCGTCAGCAACGACCCGCGGATGACTCGGAACTGCCTCTGTTTTCTAGAAATGCAGTCACATTTCATTTTGCCTCCCCAGAAATGTGGTCGCATTTCTAGGCAAATTCCAGCTCTTCCTCTGCTTTCCTGCACAACAACAAACTTAGTCAAATTCTCTAATCAAGTCTTTTTAAGCACAAATGAGCACATTTTGACAAAAGTGGATCTCAACACCCTAACTTAACAACTTTAACACATTTTGAGCTCGGGAACAGTAAAATTGACCAAAACATACAACATTTGACAAAGAAATGAGCTAAATATAAGGGTAAAATAGGTATATTTTTTACCTTTATCATACCCCCAAACTTAACTCATTGCTTGTCCTCAAGCAATAGCCAATCAAAATGTTAGATATCAACTTTTTAATTGCAAATCAGAATGTAAGAGCTCAATACTCATTGCAAACCAAAACGTTAAGGTTCATGTATAGTAATCAATCATGGTACTAGTATCAGCTTTAAATTTCAAATCAAGTGACATGGAATCAAGTAAACATGTTTTCCAAGATCGGTTTCTAAAAAGTTTTCCTTTTAGGAGAGGGTTCTACTCTAGTGCCAGTCACAACGTCTGAGTTTCCTAGGCATAAAGATTTCTATTGTTCTTTTTCAAAGCAAAACTCTCTCTAATCCATCCTAACCAATGTGCTTAAACTACCTAACTTCTACTCATCGAGCCTAGTGTAGTCCTTTTAGTTAGGAGAAACAATCTTGAGGAAAAAAATGAGCATACATGAATTACTATACCTTTTCTATCTCCCCCAAACTTATTTGACTGCTGGTGCTCTTTGTATTTAACTTCTTTTTCTCCCGAGAGCATCCTTGCTGTCATCTTTACCTTCGTTCTAGCTTATTGACACTTTGTGGTGAAGATATCTAGCTACGAGCAAAGTTCACAAGCTTGGAATGATACTCACTTCCCTAGGTAAGCCTTTAATGCAGTTGCAAACCATGGGTGTCATGAATGCCCCTGGTTACTCAGTAAGTCCTAGGAAGGAGGAGTAACTCTCGGTTTTTTTTTTAAATATATACTGAGCACATATTCTTTTTCTAGCAGTACAAATTTACAAAGATATTTACATAATAAAGCATAAAGCACCCCCCCAAACTTAAAAGTAGACAATGTCCTCATTGGCTTAGTTTTTGAGGCGTGGGCTTAACATGGGGCTTTTTGTTTTCAAAACATCTAGCAGTACAAGTTTACAAAGATATTTACATAATAAAGCATAAAGCACCCCCCCAAACTTAAAAGTAGACAATGTCCTCATTGGCTTAGTTTTTGAGGCATGGGCTTAACATGGGGCTTTTTGTTTTCAAAACATCAAGGCTAAACTCCCCTAGTGATATGAACCGAGGTGTCTTAATCAAGCTACAAGAACCCAAGATGATTACAAGCTTTAGAGGTTGCTGATTGGAATATGAAATAAGTGATCAACCAGCCCAATCCAATTATTATGGTGAAAAGTTGCATCCTTTCAAGATTCACAAAGGCACCTATTCAACCAAGAGACACAATGAATCTAGAAATTCATATTCATTCACATATTTAATGCATTATGTATCTTGTGAATTCATGAACTTGTATTTATGAAGGTTCATGCATGGATTTGAAAAGTTAGGGGTTGAATTTAGACCACATAGATGAAGGGTTGTGTCCTTTCATGGTGACTTTTCATTTAGTATAAATAGGGATGTAATTTGTCATTTGAAAACAAGTTGAGATTATGAATATTAAAAAGCTTTTGCTTATTCAACCCTTTTGGTGTTGTCTTTTCTTTCAAATCTTGTTTTAGGTTTGATGTTCAACCGATTCATTGGATTAGTTTTGTTCAATCTAATTCTGGAGTGAGTCGTCTTAGGATCTTTGAGTGACCATCATAGATTCTAAGTTTGATCTAAGAGTGATTCATCTTCTAACTAAACTCTTGGTTGGAATCATTCGGTAAGTTAGTCTTATTTGTGTCCGTTTACAAGGATCCTAGAAGGACCGCTAGCTTTGTAAACTCAAGCATATTGGGCGCTTATCACCTAGAGTGTTAGAAAGGTTAAACACGAGGAAGTTTAGACTTAAGAAAATTTTGTAAAGAAAAAGACTAATGGAAAGCCTATGACTAGAAAACAACTCGGTTGTGACGGTGGCACTTCTGAGATAGAACAAAGCTCTAGTTATCATCATCAAGGGCTTAAAAGAAAACTCCTTTGAAAACATGTTTTTCTTCCAAAACATTAAGCAATTCTTCTCTTAAAGTTGATTTTTTTCTTTTAAAAGTTCATAGGTAAAGCTCAAAAATAGCAAGCAGATTTTTTTTTTCAAGAAAGATGTAAAAACCCAAGCTTCTCTAATCTAAGCTATCAACAAGCTATCTAAACTACCCTATGATCAAAACTATTAACAAACTAACATCAAAAGCAATCAAAACAACAACTAAAAAACTAAAACAGAATTAAAATCATGCTAAAACTAAAAAAACAGCAAGCAACAAAAAACAATATTATATACCAAAAACATCAAGTAAAGGGGTCAGAAAACTCCCCTAGTCCCCGTTCGAGGAACTCTCTTTCTCTTCATCATCTTCATCATCATCCTCTTCTTCTTCTTCATCATCATCCTCATCCTCCTTAGGCAGCAGCGACTGAGGGAAAAAGCATGCTTGCATTGGGCTTCAACGCTTAGGGGTAAAAAGAGTTACTTGCAGTGTGATCAGTTAGGCCAACCAAGAGTAAAACTCGGTTTATGGGTCCTTGCACTGTAGTGTGAAGGCTAGTGCCCCATCTAAAAGAAATGCAAAAAGAAAAAAAAAATGGAGAGAAGAAAAATGAATTCCTTGATCAGGCACCTAAGAAAGAGGAAACAACTTAGTTTGTTCCATTTGGGCCTTTTAGCAAGACCTTAGTGCTAATGTAGGGGGAAGATAGGATGAGAGTTGAGTAAACCAATCCCGGGCTAATAAAGTCTTATTTAGGTGGGATGGAGCTCTCTTGTGCAAGATAATCTTTGAAAAATTTTGATTTGTCTCCTCATTTGTCTCTCTTGCGAATGTCTTTTCATTGCTTTAGTTTTTGGAATGTTTGAGTCTTGAGGATTAAATCACTTTTTGATTATATGCACAACGTCTTTCTCTTTGGTCTTTGTGTGCCTTGCTCGAGGACTAGCAAGATTTAGGTTGGGGGTATTTGATAGGACCTAAATAGTCCTATTTTATCGCCTATAATCTAAGCTTGTTAGAATCATTTTATGCTTTACTTGTCTTATTTACAGATTAATTGGGCTTAGGCTATGTCAGGAGTCGATCATGCTAATTGGTGTTAATTCGGGCCAATTACGGAGTTTTAGAGCCATCTCGGTGTCTTGGACAGCGAGGAGGTGAAAAGACCCAATTGAGCTGAAGCGGGCTTGAAGATTGACACCAAAAGCCGAAGATTGAAGCCCCGAACTGAGAAGAAGCGAGACAAGACCGAGAATCAAAGCAACAAGTTGAGATTTGAGGCTGGCGTCGAGATGCCGGCCTTGGCGTCTCGACGCCGACGCGAGATCTGACCAGAGTGAATTGTTCGCAGCGTCGAGACACTGCCCTTGGCGTCTCGACGCCGCCGTATTTTCTATATATATGTAGCCTCGGTTTTAGTCCGCCGTTAGGTTAGAACTTTGGTCCTTTTACAATTTCTTTTGCCTATTTTACATTCTTGCATTGTTGTAGACCATTCTTGGTCATATTTTATGGATTCTTTCATGTTATTGTTGATTTTACTTCATCTATGGGTAACTAATCTCGTTTAGATCGTTGGATTGAGTTTATGTCTTGATTCTTAATAAGATTGGCTGAGTTTTCTGAGTTATACATCTTGTTCTTGCTGTATTTTATTAAGTTTTGCGTGTTATCCCGTTTAAACCAATACATGAGGCTAGTCTATTAGGATTGACTCCCTATGTGATTCCCGCTTGTGTATTCTATCAGTTATTTTTAGATAGCCACTAGGTTGAGGCAAGTCACTCTCTACGCGAGGCGACCCTTGATAGGCCTAGGATGCATGTTAAAGGTTATAGGAATTAGATTTAAATTGCATTGGAATTTGGTTCTTACGATTCCGGACCCATGATCCCAAAGCGGCTAGTTTTAATAGGTAGTTGCGAAATTGCTTGTTAATTAACTAGTTAGATATAATTAGTAACCGTTGCAGATGTCTCGGATGGTTGCTAAATTATGTATAAGGGGTGGCGAGCGACAAAGTCTATATTAATTAATCTTGTTAATTGTAGAATTCACGGTTAGCAAGATAATTAGCACAGGTTAGTGTAGGGGGTCCTCCGAGTAACCCAGAAGCTAACCGGACTAATAAAATTAGTTTAGAATAATTATTAGAGAAAACTAGGAAGCCAATGAATTAGAATCAAGCATAATAAATCCCAATCCAACGATCTCTTTTCATGTTATTGTTTCCATCTAATTTCTCTTTTGCATGTTTATTTTCTGTCTTTTAAAATTCAGGATTCAATTATTTTATTATTTTTTTGCTTGTCCTTCATTCTAAAAATCCCCCTGTTTTCATAAACACGAAATTCTATAGCTGCTAGGTCCCCTTCCCTGTGTTCGACCTCGACCACTATTTCTACAAAATAGTTGTAGTGTCGTGGATTGTAAATTTTATTTGACGACTTCAGGAGAATTCAACACCCTCCTGCGGTCCCATCAAATTGGTTGTTTGGGATTTTGCAGGGCGGGTTATGCTGTCGGCAACGCTGGTGCAACGACATGTGCGGAGTCTGGAGATGGCCGAAGGTTGGGCGACGATGAAGGGCATGAGATTGGCGGAGGAGATGGGTCTGTTCCCACTGGTGCTGGAGATTGATTCCAATCGAGTGGCTGGCGCTTTTCAGGATGAGGTAGTGGATGATTTTTCGGATCTAGGTGCGCTAGTGGTCGGTCTATGGAAGGATATATCGGCGTCTTCCCTTGTCAGGTGTATGTTTAATTGAAGAGAGGGGAATGGTGTGGAGCATCAGCTGGCTTGCTTGGCGTTGAGGGAGGAAGAATCGATTGTGTGGATGCAATATGTACCTCAGTGTGTTAAGGCATTGGTTTTTTCTGATATGGCATTGCTGTAATGTTTTGCAGGTATGTGTTAGAGCTTGAATGTGTCAAGGTCAGGAGGGGCAAAGAGAACCAGGAATTCCTTATGTCAGTAAGGGAGGTCAGTCTGAGCAGTTACAGTCACCACTCCAACCATTGGACTGAAAATCAGGGGAGGTTTTCTGTTCCTCTTTCTTTTGTGACTTTGTTTTGCGTGTTTAGACTATGTTGAAGGTTTTGTATGGTTTTTAGGTTGGGGGGGGGGGTATCTGCATGCTAGTGTTTTCTAGGTTGAGGCTGGATGCACCTGAGCACCAAACTACCTTTATGCATGTTATGTTTTGTTGGTTTTGCTATGTTATGATTAGATTGAGGCCATGCACCTGAGCAGTGGACCTGTTTTGAGTATAATTGAAATTTGTGAGTCTTAATAGCAGAGATTAGGTGTTGGGATTTTCAATCATGATTATGTCTTCATGTGCTTTTATGCTCTTTTTTTTTGTTTTTGTTGAAAGTGAAGTTTGTTAGTTAATTTTGAGCATTTTCAAAATTTTCTTGAGTTTCTTGCATTTTTTGAGCACTTGGTTTGTCCTATAGTTGTCTTGAAAGTTTAGGGCTGCTTTATGAGTCCTATAGATCTATTGTCATCCCGATAGGTGTGTAAGGTTTACCTAGGAAGTCTAAATTTGCAAATTAGCGAGCGAGCCTTGCCTAGGGAAAGAAAGAATACATGCCTGCTAAAAGAATATGTGAGGTAAAATGAGGGAGGGAGTTTGAGCGTGAAAATTAAAGTTATGCTCTCTCTTGTGTTTGCTCATGAGGTAAACATGCTTGTAATAATCATGAGCGTTAGGGGTAAAAAGAGCTGCTTGCAGTGTGATCAGTTAGGCCAACCAAGGGTTAAACTCGGGTTATGGGTCCCTGCTCTGTAGTGTGAAAGCTAGTACCCCGCCTTATAAGAATGCTAAGAGGAAAAGAAAAAGAATTCCTTATTTCAGGCTCCTAGGTTATGTGTTGGCATCCTAATTTGGACTTTTAGCCTTTCATGCGAGGCCTTAGTACCAGTGTAGGGGAAGATAGGTAGAGGGTCTTATAAATCTTTTCTGGGCTTTTAGGGGCTGCTCTAGGAGAGGCTATTCACACACACACGAGAATTTTCTTGGAAAGTTTTGATTGGTTTTCTTAATTTTTTAGCTTACTGCAGCTTCTCTTAGGCAAAAGGCTTAGCATAGGTTTGCGCAGGGACTCGAGCATGACAAATTCCAGCTTTTGAATCTCTGTCAATAATATTACATAGGTCTAGGAAGGCTTGAGGGTTAGCAGGATTTAGGTAGGGGGTTTTGGTGGAACGATTGTGTTTAGGCTTATCTTCTCCTAAATTGCTTACTTGCTCTGAACTCTATAAGCAAAATGTTTTGTTCTGACGGTAATATTTGCAGGCCTAAACTATGAGCTCAGGGGCAAGACGAGGTGAAAATGAACGAGTACAGAGGATACGTGCAGCTAGCTTTGTGTTGAGATGACCGTGGATTTAGTTTCGGGAGGGGGATCAGTGTTTCGGCTCCTAGAGTGCGATTTTGGCTTTGGTTGATGATGATTCACGGGTTGGAACGAGGCTGTCCCTTAGTGTGTGGTGGTTTTTTTGGTTTTGCTGTTTTCAATCCGTTTGTAATGGTGCTCTTGTGTCTTCTTGGTTTTTGAATGAAAGAATGATGTTCTGTTGATAAAAAAAAAAAAAAAATTCTTATAATTGTTTTTTCTCATTGAAAAGGACAATTTTAGCAAACAATAAGTGTATTTTATTTCAAATTTATTTATTAAAACAAGTTGAAAATCCTATTTTTCCTTTGATTTTTCATCTTCGATCGAGTAATTTTTTTTAATTTTTTTCAAACAATGATTAATTTTTAACGTTAAACCACATGCAAAACACATTAGTGCTGACTAGAATAGTACAACATTGATGTGTTAATTAAATACTTTTCAAAAAAATCATAAAAACAATATTAGCATATATATATATATATATATAAACTAATAATCATTTCAAAAATTTTAAATGTTTCATAATATAATACAACCATTGATTAACTCTTTGCATCAATTTTGAATTAAACAAAAATGTAGATATGTCGATTAAATTAAGACGAAACTCAATAGACATAAGATTCAAGAGTATTGAATGTCTTTATGAATAATACACATCTCACCAATTTATAGAAAACTACTTACTAACCAAAGGAGAGCCGAGCCAAATATAGAAAGGAAGAAAGAAGAACGATTCTTTTTTTTCTCTCAAAAAATAAATAATTAGCAAAATTTTAATGTAGCTCAATAGAAACGTTCTAGTGGTGAGTTTTCTCAAAAAAAAAAAAAAAAAAAAAAACGTTCTAGGGATGAGTATCCTTATGGTTACATCAATTTTTACACATGCGACGTGGCAAATATAAAACGAGAGAAACAATGTTCTCAATTATAATACACTTACAAAGGCTCTATTTCCCGTTGGAAATGTGCACTCTAAGTTTGAATTGAAGAGTCAACTTTGCAGCAAACGGCCAATTTATTATTTCCCTCTTAACCGGTTTGCTTTATACGTAAAGAATTCATTAAGGAGGAGACTTCAAACCTAACCTATATAGGGCTCTATTTTTGTGATACCTCACTTTTTTTTTCTTTTTTTAATTCAATAATATGTTTTTTTGACAACATGTGGAGTGAGGGATTTGAATCACAGACCTCTTGGACATTAGTACAAGGTTTATGCTAGGTGAACTAAGTTCATGTTGGCTTTTTTATTCAATAATATGAGAGTGAGAGATTTAAATCTCTAACCTCTTGGTCGAGGACATAGATCTTAACTAGTTGACTTAATTCATGTTGGTCATTAATATCTGGACTAATAGTTAGTCTTTTGTCTCTTTTTTCTTTTTCTTTTTTTTTTTTTCCAAAAATCACTTTTGGTCCCTGAACTTTCATGAAAGTAACAATTTAGTCTGAACTTTGATTTGTAACCATTTAGTCCCTATATATACATACTTTCAATTTTGTAAAAATTTAGTCCCTGAACTTGCATATGTAACGATTAGTCGTTATACTTTAAAATTTGTAAATATTTAGTCCATATAGTGAAAATTAATGTTAAGATTTAATGAAATTTCTTACATAGATAGATTAATAAACTAATTATGTACTAAAAAAAATTAATAAACTAATTTGGGACTCAATATGTTTATAAGCTATAAAGTCTAATAATTAAATAATAAAAATTGACATTTAATTTTGATGAAGTTTTATGGAACAAGAATTAAATGGTTACAAATTTTAAAGTATAGGGACTTATAAATTGTTACTTATTAAAGTTGAAGGACTAAATTGTTATAAAATTGAAAACACATGGACTAAATCGTTACAAATCAAAGTTTAGAGACTAAATTGTTTCTTCCATGAAAGTTCCGGGATCAACGTGATTTTTAACTTTCTTTTAATGGTAATCATATAAAAAGATTTTGTAAATCTTATTGTCCCATAAACTTGCTACTAGTTAAAGCATATATCCTCTATCAAAAGATCAAAAGTTCAAATCTCTTTGCTTCAAATGTTGTTAAACTAAAAAATAAATAGATAAATAAACCTTCAAAAGATAGGACCTCTTAAGTTAATTGGTTCTTCTCTCTAGTCATGGTTACACATGCAAAAATGATATAAATTATAAAGTGGTTCTTCAAAAGATAGGACCTTTTAAGTTAAGATAGGACCTTTAGATGTATGATTAAATTATAAATTTTAGTACTTTCTTTCTCTATGTCTTGTGATATAAAAGTATCAACCACATACTATTAGCCTCCTTGAATGATTTATAAATTGGAGAACTTGTGTAAAACTTTATTAGTTAAGGTCTTAAGGTTTTTGGTTTTTTTTAATAGTTTTTTTTTTTAAAAAAAAAAAGAAGAAAAAAAGAAAAAAGAAATATGTAAAATTTTTTTTTCAATGCCCTAATTTATATATAGGGGATTAAACTACACGTTTAGTGTCAACACTTTTAGTGTTGTGTCTAATAAGTTATTAAATCTTAAAAATGTTTAATAAATTGGTAAACTCTTCTTAAATTTTGTGTTAATAGATTCTTGAATCTTAAAAGGTGTTTAAAATCTTTAACTTTTCAGGTTGATGTGGGATAGGTCAATAAATTTAAAAAATGTTGATATTAATCGACCGTTAGACACAAAACTCAAAGTTTAGAAACCTATTAATCTTAAAAGTTCATAAACTAAACTTGTAATTTAATTTATATATATAAGCCAAAGCAAGCTTAACTTAGCGGTAATTGACATGTACCATCGACCATGAGGTCAGAGGTTCGAATCCCTCCACCCCAAATGTTGATGTACTAAAAAAAAATTAATTTATATATACAAATAATAAGGTTGTAAAATATAAAAATACATCTTTTAAAAAAAAATATATATATATATATATATATATACAGTGGCGGATCCAGGAATTTCATACAGGGGGCACAATATACATAAAAATGTAATAAGAAAATTTATAATGAAAATTTAAAAATTATGCATATCTTCATAAATGAATTAATTCAATACATAACATTATAATTGGCCTCTACGAGTTTTCATGTTCTGAAATCGATTCATGATAACTTCATTATCTAACTTGTCAAGCAAATCTTTCTCAATATATGCTACGAGACAATCATTCATCCATTGATCTCCCATTCGATTACGCAATCGAGTCTTCACAATATTCATGGCAGAAAATGTTCTCTCCACAGTAGCTGTTGCAACAGGTAAAATCAATGCCAAGGTCAACAATCGATAAACTAATGGATAAACCTTATCTCGATTCGTCGTGACCATTTTTACTGCAAGATCACTGATGCTTTTTAGTCCAACAAACTCAACATTTGAGTGGACATCAACAATGTAATTTTGAAGTTGATCTTCAAGTACAGAGAGCTTAATAGCTGAAAAGTCTCTTGGATAAAATTGAGCAAGCCGACTAAGCTTGTGTCTATCAAAAGCAGCAAATGAGTTACTTGGGTTCAAAGATGCCAAACAGAGAAGTAATTCAGTACTTGTTTCCGTAAAACGATTATTCAACTCTTGAAGTTGCATATCAATAACGGCATAAAAAACTTCAACACGATAATGATGCAAATTTGTAATTGGTTGAGATTTTCGTCTTTGTCGTCCTCGAATCAAAAATATATTATCCATCTGAAGAACTTGAATGTCATGGCTATTGCAGAAATTAGAAACTACATCCAACAATGAATCCCAACTAGACTCCCTCATAGTTTGCAGTCTTTCTTTACAAATTTTGACAAAATTCATTGCATTCACAATATCCTGATCTTTTCTTTGTAATGCTTGAGACAACTTATTTGTGATTCCCAAGATAATTTTCATAAAATGTATATGGAAAACAAAATCAAAGAGGTTGCTGCTGGATTTGGAGAAACATTAATTTTTTAATGTAGACTATTTTATACCTAGGCTGCTGAAGAAACATTAAACTTTGACCTAATTTCCTAATTTGCAAGTCTGATGACTGATGGGTGGGCCTTAATGTGCAGCAATTTGGGCTTATGCGCAGGTATGAAATTTTCGGAATTTCGGAAAAAGAATATAATGTGCATTCACCGTGGCTTGATACTAGGACGTCACGCACTCATAGTGCCCCCCAACCAATGATCCAAGCGCTCTTTTTGATACATATTACGATTTTTATATATTAATATTATAAAAGTTGATTTATATTATATTAAAAATATAAAGACGGGATAATTTGAGGGGGGGCACGTGCCCCCCTGGCCCCTTCATAGATCCGCCCCTGATATATATTATAGATGTAGGGTCCATTTGAAATACCTAGTTTAAATCTTTTTCAAGAATGTTTTTTTTTTTATAAATTTTTTTTTGTATAAAAATTGTTTAGAATTTAAACACTCATATGTTTGGTTACATTCCCTCATAAGTGGTTTTATACGCAAGTTATCATATATATAAAATACTCTTTTTAAAAAATTTGCTTTCACGTGTTTTTCTCAAATTAGTTTATTTTTTAATCTCTTTTTTTTAATAAGTCATTTTTAGTTGTTGCCAAACACTAGATTTTTTTTTTTAAAATGATTTTTTTTAAAAAAAACTAAATACTTGAAAAATTAAACGAAACATACCCATATTCTTTTTCCCCAAGAATCAGCCATTCTAACATAGAGTATGGTGCTTGATCGGCACTGTAGGCTCTTCATCCCAAAAATACAGATTAAGTGGTATAATAACAAAGTCTTACAAAATATTATATCCATACACATGACTGTTTTCAACCTTTGACTAATAAATATAATTATATTAGTTTTATAATAGTAAATATAAATAACATGAAAAGTGGAGCGAAAGAAACTGAACAAAAAGCTGCTTGTAACTAACTCAAAGAACTCCCTAATCAAGTTGACCCAATTGGGGATCTGTCCCTAATTATATTTTTTTAGAATTGATACCACTTCACTCTCACATGGGGTAATCTTTTATTTAGGAATAAACTTTTTTTTTTATAGTATTTAGAAATAAACTAGTTAAATAAATTTATTTAACATGACAATCATTTAAAGCATTGCCTTGATTATCTCTTACTTCAAAGGTGTATGGACTATCCGATGTCGATTTTAGTTCCTATCCAACTCGGTATGGTAGCTAAATAACTTTACTTAACATGAGTGAAACCTATATAGATTATTCTCTACTAAAAGTCAAACCTAACTCTCGAACAATAGTTAAATGCTAGCCACCTTGTTGATCTATACAAAATATGTAACAACAAATCGAACAAAATTGAAAAGAAATTCAACAAAGTAACAGAGATCAAGAGAGAAGAAGACGAACACAAAGATTTATAGTGGTTCGACTATGCCTACATCCACTTTTAGAATCAGAGAGAGATCAGTTTTATTAGCTGCTCGAATACGAATACAAGTACATCAATAGCTTGATTTCAGAATCATTTATACAAAGAAATTCATACCCTCAAGGCTGAAGAGCAAACTCTTGATATTTCGCCTCAAGAAAAGCTAAACCCTCACGAAATTTGCCCACATCGATAGTCACATGGGTTTGATTTCAAAATAACCCATGTGTAAATGTGTGACTGATCACATTCAATATTAGCAAAAGTACTAAACTGCCCTTCAACATATGAATCAAATGTTCATTGGCGAATAAAGAGAGTGCAAGCTATGCAAAAAGGGAGGAGGTGTTCATCCCTTAAGTTTCTCATCAAGTGGAGACCTACTGCTACTCCGCATACAAGGCTTTTGGTGTGCCTTCTCCTCTTGGGAGGGTTGAAACCACTAAAGACTGTTAAACTCGTTCTTATGTTGGCTTTACTGTTTATTGCCTTCAACATGGATGCATTGCCCAACTAACTCGGTTGGCTGGTCCAATGGAACCGACACTATCAAAGTAGTGATCTCTTGCCATAGTTGAAATTCGATGTCACACTACAAGACATGCCAATGCGTTTAACAATGTTGGAAAGATTGTTGAAAGAAAACAGTCAGCAAGTTCCCTACGTCAGCAGAGACCTACTGCCGACACGTGTATGTCACGTGTTGGCAAAAAGAACATATGTTGACACCATTTCCCACGACGTCGACAATTAACTCCAAATTGCACTCTATCGATGCTGTGTTTTGGCATCGGTAGATGACGGATCCGAAGTTGTCGAGGCTCCGAGTTGTCAAATAAATTTATAATCCACGACACTATAACTATTTTGTAGAAATAGTGGCTGGGGCGAACACAGGGAATGAGATCTAGCAGATGCAAAGATTTTGTGTTTATGTAACAGGGGGTTTTGGAAAAGTAGGATGCAATGAAATAAATTTTAAATGTAAAGAAAACAGAATAAAGCATGCGATAGAGGAATAAAGCGAAAATCAATATCATAAAAGGGACCGCTGGATTGGGATTTCTTATGCCTAAATGCTATCTCACTTGGCTTCCTAGTTTTCTCTAAAAATCATTTTATGCCGATTTTTATTAGTCCGGTTAGCTTCTCGGTTACTCGAAGGACCCCCTATACTAACCTGTGTTTAATTAACCCGTTAATCCAGAACCCTGCAATTAACATGATTAATTAATTTAAGGGAAAAATGCACTTTTAGTCCCTGAGGTTTGAGTTAGGTTTCATTTTAGTCCCTGAGTTTTCAAACTCAACAATTTAGTCCCTGGGGTTTGGTTTTAGTTTCATTTTAGCCCCTCCATCCATTTTTCCGTTAAAAACTAACGTTTTGCTGAAGTGGTAGTATTTTTTTATTTAAAAAAATATATTTTAAAATTTTTTAAAATAAAATTATACTAAAATAATAAAATATTATTATTCTTTGAATTTTTTTATTTCTTTCTCTCTTTCTCTTTCTTCTTTTCACCTTCTTCACCTTCTTCATCAAAGCACCATCTTCTTCGTCAAAGCACACCGCCGGAGCTGCATCGCCATTCGCCGCCGCCGCCGTTCGCTCCGCCCAGATCTCACCACGGCCGTTCGCTCAGCCCAGATCTCGCCGTCGTTTGCTCCGCCCAGATCTCGCCACAGCCGTTCGCTTCACCCAGATCTCGCCACCATTCGCTTTGCCCTGATCTCGCCGTCGTTCGCTTTGCCCAGATCTCGCCGACGCCCAGATCTCCCAGATCTTCTTCTTCTTCTTCTTCAAAGCACCATGGCCGGACTGTTCACGCCCAAATCTTGCCATTCGTTCGCTCCACCCACTCGCTGGCTGGTCTTCATCTCTTCTCTCCCTCATTTCTTTCTCTTTCACTCTCTCCGTCTCTCAGCTTGCTCAAAAACATCGAGATCCACGCGATCTGCTCCAGATCTGGAAAACACTGAGACCCACGTCGAAACCCACTATTTGCGGAGGTGCCGATCATGCGTGTGTACTGCTACTCGCTGAAGAAGAGCATTGCTGGAGGGCGCTCGCCGGAAACCGCAGGGACGAGGGACGGGCCTCACGCCGGCGATGAGAGAAAGACAGGGAACGGACTAGCAGCTGCTAGAAAGAGGAAAAGCTAGATTAAGGTTTTCTAAAAAAAGAAAAATAATAATAATGAAAGTTGGAGAAAAAGAGAGAAGAGAAGAAGAAGAAAAGACGAGAAGGAGAAAAAAAAAACAAAAGTCGCCGGCGGCGGCTGACCGTCGGCGAACGGTGGTCGCCGGCCGTCGGCCGCTGCCGACCATGTGAAGAAGATGAATAAGATAAGAAGCCATGTGAAGAAGGTGAAAAATGTGAAAAGAAAGAAAGAGAAAGAGAGAAAAGAAATAAAAAAATTTAAAAATAATAATATTTTAATTATATTAATATATTTTTACTGAAAAAAGTTAAAAAATAGCCCCACGTTAGGAAGCCGTTAGTTTTTAACGAAAAAATGGATGGAGGGACCAAAATGAAACTAAAACCAAACCTCAGGGACTAAATTGTTGAGTTTGAAAACTCAGGGACCAAAATGAAACCTAACTCAAACGTCAGGGACTAAAAATGTATTTTTTCCTTAATTTAACATCATCGACCGCCACCCCTCATGCATAAAATAGCAACCATCTGAAACCTCGCAATGACCACTAGATCATGTCTAACTAATCTAGAATAAGTAATCTGAAACCTCGCAATTACCTACTTAAACTAGCCGCTTTAGGATCGTGGGTCCGGAATTGTATTAACTAAACTTAAATTCAATTTAAATTTAATTCATACAACCTTTAGCATGCATCCTAGGCCTATAAAGGGTCGTCACTCTGTAGAGATTGTCTTGCTTCAGCCTAGTGGTAAAAATAACTAATAGAATACACAAGTAGAAATCTCCTAGTGTTGTCAGGCCTAAGAAACTAATCTCATGTATTGGTTTAAACGGGATTACATGCAAAACTTAATGAAAATACAACAAGAACAAAACTGAAATACCAGAAAACTCAGCCAAGATTAATAGCATTCAAAGCATAATCCCAATCCAACGATACAAAAGTGTTTAGCTACTCATAAACAAAGTAAAGCCATAAACAAATACAAAGATTGAATAAAATATGACCAAACAAGGTCTATACAGTAGCTAGAAAGTAAAAGAGACGAAAGAAATCGAAAAAGGACCGAAATTCTAACCTAACGGCGGACTAAACCGAAGCCCTATATTTATAGAAAACGTCGTGGTGTCTCGACGCCACGGACTTTGATCTCCGTGTCGTATTCGCGTCTGCGTCGAGACGCTAGGGACAGCGTCTCGACGCCATCCCTAATCCAAGCATGTTTTTTTTCTCGGTTTTGTCTCGTTAAATCTCGATATGGGGTTTCAATCTTTGGTTCTTGGTTTCGTTCCTCACCATCCAAGACACCGAGATGGCTCCAAAACTCCATAATTGGCCCGAATTAACACCAATTTAGCGTGGTTGGCTCTCGACATTGCCTAAGCTCAAAGAACCTGTAAGTAAGACAAGGAAAGCATAAAATTCTCCTAACAAGCTTAGATTAGAGGTGATAAAATAGGACTATTTTGGTCCTATCAAATACCCACAACCTAAATCTTGCTAGTCCTCGAGCAAGGCACACACAAACCAAAGAAAAAGATGTTGTGCATATAATCGAAAAGTGACTTAATCCTCAAGACTCAAATATTCCAAAAACTAAAGCAATCAAGAGACATTCACAGAAGACACAAATGAGGAGACAAATAAAAATTTTTCAAAGATAACCTTGCACAAGAAAGTTCTATCCCACCTAAAGAAGACTTTACTAGCTCGGGATTGACTTACTCAACTTTCATCCTATCTTCTCCCTACACTGGCACTAAGTGAAGGGTTGAAATCCCTTGGCAGCGGAAACATATCAGACCGTTTCATACACAATTTCGTTTACGAAAAACTGGTACATTGGCAAAATAAAATACAGAAACGATTTCTATAATTTACACAGATTAAGCATGCTGGAAATAAATCTAAAACCATTTTAGATACCGAAAACTTACATGAATTTGGAACAATTCTCCATCCCGGCAAGATCCTAGACACCACCAACAGCGAGCACCCGCTATCCTCTTGGATTACTGAGACTACCGGCTTGTGGGAACCATAAACGATGTCTTGGAAGGAAATTTGCAGCAAACTAGTTTCTGGTTTTTTAGAGAATTTTTTAGAGCACTTTCTCTACTGTGTCTTGTTGGGTTTTATGTCCTAAAACTCGTAGATAGTGAATGTTAACGAATTATACACTTGTATCAATAAAGTGTTATTGAAGTTTATGCAATAAACTGTTATTGTTAATTGAAGTCTAAAATTGCACAATATGACCCAAATCCAATAAACTAAGATCCAAGGTTGTTTACATGTAACTTGAACTAGTATGTGGGGACATACGGGGATCGGTGTTCAAGTAACAACCTAAAAGGTCTATAGTACAGGGATGAGGCTGGGTACCTTATCCTGGTAACACTATGTGATACGACCCGCTTTGTATTCGATACAGACGTATTGATCCAAGGCATCCATGTAGGAGACATGCGAGCGAGGGTATCCTATGCAATGAGTTTGCATAAGACCGGACCACGAAATAGTAAACCACTAGATGTAACACCGTTAACTAGTTAGGTTACTGTTTCAATAAGATGACCTAGGTAACTCAGTCTTAATCCTGACTGTGTCATGAACCCCTTCTCACGAGGGATTGTCCTTTGATTAGTATGGGTGAGAGTGGTCTGCACGCTGACTCAATAAGTCTACCTTCTTGGAGACAAGACCGAGTGGGGGGCTGGGGACATGACAACACAAGAAGGAATTCACTCCTTCCCACTTCTAGGAGAAGTAGATGAGTGTTCCCATAAGTGGTGACTCCGGATCTTGAACAAAGGGATCCCACCCTCTCACTAGCCCGAGAGGGGCTTTATGTTTATTAGTTGGACCATAAACAAGTTGTTCATTAGAGGAGCACTGGTACTTAAGGAGACAGAGGTAACTCAGGGGTAAAACGGTACGTTGACCCAGCTGAAGTTACGAACACTCGTGAAGGATTGACTTACCGTTATTGGTCAATATCCGTGGACACAGAAATATTCTACAGTGAGAAGAGTGCAACTGTGGGTCTTTAGTGGAGTGACCCACATTTAATGAATATTGGTTAACTCGATTAATGAGTTTAGTCAGTTAACCTCACATCATTGGAGCTTCTGATCTGTAGGTCCATTAGGTCCCCCTGCTAGCTCGTAAAGAGTAATTGGGAACAATTTATCTTGAAAGAATTTGAATTGTTCAAATTCAATTTGGGAATCAAGTTAATTGTATGAAGTACAATTAATATAATGTATGTTGATACATTATAATATAAAGTTTAATTTGTGATTAAACTTTATTAAATTGAGAGAATTATATATTTGAAAGAGTTCAAATTTATAACTAATTAAATATGTGATATTTAATTAGTGAATAAATTAATTAATTGTGAATTAATTAATTATTCAATTAGTCTAATTAAATGTGATTTAATTAAACTATAATATATGAGAGATATATTAGAATATGATTCTAATATGTAATTAATTAAATATGGTTGATATTTAATTAATTATAAAATTAGTTAATTTTTAATTAATTGATTATTCAATTTAATTTAGTTAAATGTGATTTAATTAAATTAATAACTATAGATTAATTTTAATGTGAATATGATTGTTCACACGAGATTTCGACAAGGAAATTTGATTCGTGAAAATGAACTTGATTTTATTGATTTTGATGTATAAGTGTTACAATCTCTAGTATTTATCCTCTGATTCTTTCTCACAAACATATAAACTTTGGCCTCTAGCTTGTTGCTCTTCTTGGGCCGGTTTGTTGGTTTGTTGATCTTTTTGGATGATCGGCCTGCTAGCTTGATGATCTCTTGGATCGGCCCATTGGCTTGATGATCTCTTAGATTGGCTTGTTGGCTTGTTGATCTTCTTGGATGATCAGCCTACTAGCTTGATGATCTCATGGACTGGCCTGTTGGCTTGTTGATCTTCTTGGATGATCAGCCTGCTGGCTTGATGATCTTTTGGATCAACCTGTTGGCTTGATGATCTTCTTGGATGATCGACCTGCTGGGTTGATGATCTTTTGGATTGGCCTGTTAGCTTGATGATCTGTTGGATCGGCTTGTTAGCTTGTTGATCCTCTTAGATGATCAGTCTGCTGACTTGTTGATCTTCTTGATCGGTCGGTTGGCTTGTTGATCTGTTGGATTGGCTTGTTAGCTTGTTGATCCTCTTAGATGATCGACCTGCTGATTTGTTGATCTTCTTGATCGGTCGGTTGGCTTGTTGATCTGTTGAATTGGCTTGTTAGCTTGTTGATCCTCTTAGATGATCGACCTGCTGATTTGTTGATCTTCTTGATCGGTCGGTTGGCTTGTTGATCTCTTGTTGGAGTCTTCTAGTGGTTGGATCTTCTAAGTCTTGAGTTGGCCGAATTTCGAATCTTGGATCTTCCGAATTCTTTAGAGTCTCTGACTTCTGATGACTCTAGACTCTGGCAGAATGCTCTGGACTCTGAGTTCTCTGATCTGAACCTGAATGCCCAAAATGAATGGTGGCCTCCTCTATTTATAGAGTTTGATGGACCTCATATGGGCTTGGGCTTGGGTCCAACCTTTGGACTTGGGCTATAATCCAACCCCTTTTTTTAATAAGATTGGATTATTTTAATTTAGCCCAATTTGTTCAATGATCTCGGGTTACATTAGTCTCGGGTCCAATTGCCACGTGGCATAATTTGATTGGACTCGGCTTATGTCATCTGATGGATCAATAATAGACAAATGTCATTGTTTGATTTGCCGAAAATTAATGTCTATTAATTTAATTTAGGGACACGTGTAAATTTGTAATTGGCCCCAAATTTGTTTTATCATTAATTTAAATTAATGACGTGACAGTTTGTGGTTGGCTGAAATTTCTCATTCAACAAATGCTCATTTTCGAGATTTATGCACAAGTATGTGTGAGTGAATCTCGAAAAAGATTTGAAGTTTAAATTTGAATGTTCCTAACTTTTTTTGTATTTGAATTTAAATTAGAATTTATATCTGAATTTTACTCAAATTTTGAAATTTTTTTGAGAAAATTTGGAGTATGTCCAAATTTTAATTTGAGTAGATTTCGACTTTGAATAAAATTTGGGTAGAACCCAAATTTTGACTTGGATTTGGAATGAAATTTAGATTTATATCCAAATTTTGATTCATGAGAAATTTTGGGTCGTATGCCCCAACTTTTGATTTGAGAAATTTTGACGAAGTTTTGAATAGGATTTGAGCTCTATTCACCTTGACTTGAATTTGGGATGAAGTTTGAATTTGAATCAAATTTGGGAGAAAACTTGGAGTATGTCCAAATTTAATTCAAGGTAAAAAAATGAGACTTGCTTTGATACAAATGTTGATGCCATGAACTTTTGATTTGGGGAAAAATTTGAAGAATGCCCAAATTTCGATTTAGAGACAAATTTAAATTCTATTGAAATTTTAACTTCAAATAGAATTTCATTCTACCCGAATCTTGGCTTTAATTTGAAAGAGAATTTTGAATTTTACTCCAATCTTGATTTGGTGTAAAATTTGGAATTAGCCAATTTGATTTGAAGAAATTTTACCCAACCTTTCGGGTTGAAATTGGAATTAAATTCAAATTTGAATCAAATAAAATTTGGACTCAAATAATTTAGATTTTATCCTTATTTGAATGTAAGAGTAGAAAATGAATAATAGAAATTCCAAATTCTCGCACAAATGCTTACCAAATTGAAATCAGAATTTGATTTGGAATTTTTGGACAAAATTCATGGATCTTCACCGTCTTGAGATCTTGGAGTTTATCGCCATTGCTAGCACCAAGAGGATATTATGGGGCTCGAAGTTCTGTATGCACACATCTAGCCTGCAAATTGTCTAACTTATTTCGCGTGTTTGGTTTCGAAGATGAGTCGTCTTGACCCATGGTTGTCGAGAGAATGTTGATGGGAATTTTGGAGTCTTGCTGATCAAACAACCGATTGCCGAGGAAGACGGCTGCGTATTATTCCGAAGACTGACTTCTTGATTTGCTTCAGTCGGTTGCCAGGCATTACTGCTCGCAGATCCCGTGTTATAGCCCGTGGGTTTTGTTGCATCGAGGAAGGAGGTCCCATCATGGCCAAATATTCCACCAATGTTATTTTTCAAAATGGGTTTACTTGTATGAGCTTGCCAGTGATGGGAATAAGATGTGAAACAACATTCTTGAAGTAGAAGATGACCACGCGACAGAAAAAAAAAGGAAATAGAAAATATATATTTCTTGAAGCTTCAGCGCCACTTTTCTTCTTTTTTTTTTTCTTTCTTTTAGCACCTTTGACCTTTTTTTTTTTTTTTTTTTTTTTTTTTTTTTTTTTTTTTTTAATTTTCTTTCTTCTATTTGACTTGGAGCATCAACGCTCATGCACTTTCTTCTTTGAATAGGTCTTAAGTTCAAGCAATAATTTCTCTTCGTCCTTCTTTCTCGCACCATCAGTAAGTAAAAATAACTTTCTTGAAACTTTTTATTAGAAAAAGTTGTTGGAATTAATTTTAATAATTAATTCATATGTGGGTAACAAATTATATAACAATTATATTTGGGCTATTCAATGGGCATATTAAGTGGTCTTGATTATGAGCCCTGTAGACACCGTATTTGGTCCGGCTTGATTTTTAGTAATAATATTTGAATTTTTTCAATATGTGGTGGTCAATTTGTTTTTTGGTATGCAACCAAGAGTGTAGCTCAATTGGCATGAAACTGTACTGGTAACCACAAGATCTGTGGTTCGAATCCCCCTCCTCACATATCAAAAAATTTGTTTTTTGGTTTGAATTGTTTATTTTCATTTTATTTTATTTTCTTTTTTGTTTTTATTTAATTTATTTCTTTTTTTTTATTTTTTTTTCTTTGGTCTTCCACTCCCCCTTCCTTCTCCTTCTCCCTCTCCCCCTTCTTCTCCCAACCTTCCACTCTCTCCCCCTCTTTCTCAACCCATTCCCCTTTTCCCTCAACCGTTTCTCCAAGCTCTCCTATAAAAGGAGAGCTTATGGAGGATGAAGAGAGGAGCGACCTGGGAGAAAAACTACTAAGAGCAAGGAACGAAGGGGACAAAAAAGGAGGAAGAACGAAAGGGGAGAAACATTTCAACGGTGAAAATCTTCTCCATTGTTTCTTCCTCCTAATCCTACATCTCGCCACCATTATTTGTCCACTACCGTTCCGACGAACGCAACCCCGCCTCCATCATAGTCTTGATCCAATGCTTTCATTCGCAACGAACCTGTGCACACAACCTCCGATGACCCACGACTTCGTTCTGGTGAGAGGAAAGGTTGGTGGGAGAATGAATTGAAGAATCTCCCTCATTCTTTATTTCTTTTTTTTTTTATTATTTCTTTTCCTTATTTGCATGGAAGCAGTTTTTTTTTTTATTAGTTTAAAATGAGGTTTTTTGGTGTTTCTTCTTTCCATCTTGATTTTAACTTAAAGTTTTTTAATTTGAATTTTCAAATTAATTTAAATTGACTTGATTTGGATATCACAATTCAATTCTAATTTAATTTTAATTTGAAGTGTTGGTTTCAATTCCATTTTGATTTTAAATTCGGATTTCCAATTCAATTTCATTTTAGTTTTAAATTGATCCAATTTAATTTGGTTTAATTTGGAATTTTAGAAATTAATCTCAATTTGATTTAGTTTAGGTTTTTTTTATTTTTTTTTTTTTGATTCAATTAACCAAATAATTTCAATCTGATTTTAAATTAAATTTTCGAAATCATTTTTAGTTTGGTCTAAGTTTGAAATTAAATTTGGGATTTCAACTTTCCTTTGTTTTCAATTTGACATTGTCCAAATGAATTTAAATTGGAACTTAATTTGGAATTTCAATTTTTCCTCAATTGGTTTTAATCTCGAATTCAAAGAGTTTCAAAGTTATTTTGGATTTTTTTTTTCAAATGAATTTCAATTTAATTTTAATTTAGATTTTCAAAATTGATTTCAATTGGATGTAAATGGGGTTTCTTAAATAAATTTCAAAATAGGTTTTGATTGAAAATTTTGAAGTCAATCTTAATTTGGTTAATATTTGAATTCCTTCAAACGATTTAAATTTGAAATACCCATGAATTTCAAAGTGAATTTTAATTTGGTATTTAAATTTGAACTGTTTAAATGAATCTCAAATGGGATTTAATTTGAAGTTTCAAACTGAATTTCAAGGAAAGTTTTTTTAAGTTGATTATGGAAACTTTAGGCTAATTTTGTCTAAGAACGGGTACTTAAGCTGACCGAAAGGGAACACCCTGCCTGGAAATTAGTCTAAAGTCTAACTAGTCAATTATTTTGGCAATCAAAATTTCAATTTGATCTTAGTTTAGAATTTTTCAAATCAAACTTCAATTTGATTCTAAATTAGATTTTCCAAATGAATTTCAAAGTAGTTTTACTTTAATTCCAAATGAATTTCTAATTGAATTTGGTTTAAAAATAAAAAAGGATTTCTTTTTGTTGAATGGTGTCATACCACTCATAATTATTAATTCACATTTTATTTCTAAAATGTGGAATAATAGACATGAGACAAATAAAATCATGTACAACCTATGACGGAGTTGAGATAATTTTTCAAATTCTTGAGGTGACAAATTTTCTTTAGTTAAAAGAAAATTCCCACATGACAAGCAATTATTGGGTATAACCCCACCACTACATCAAATCCTTACTTTATTTTTTTAAAGCTAAGGTAAGATCAAGTGGGACATTTGTTATTTGATTTTTCTTTCTTTAAAATAAAGGACTGTTTCATGTTATAAAAGGATAATTTTAAAATAAAATGTGGTAACCGTTTTTAAACGGGTGTTGTAGGGGTGCTAACACCTTCCCTACACTCAATCGACTCCCGAGCCTAATTTTTGGTTTTCAAAGACCGGTTTTTCTTTAAAATGGGTGACCAATCACACCCCAAGATGATTGGTGGCGACTCCAAACCTTTCCTCTCGAAAAAGACCCTTAGGGAAGGACGTCGGCCGCTCCGCGTCGCGATGACGTTGCGACAGCTTGGCGACTCCACTGGGGACAATAGGTGATTATATCGAAGAGAGTCAAGCCGTTATTTTATTTTATACTATCCTTATTGTTTGGTTCATGTATACTTATTGCTTGTAATTTGCATTTTTTTTTTTTGTACATAAATGTATATTTTTATTTTTCACACACACTCACAAGCCTCCTACCTGGGCTTTACCCTTTAAGGTTAGATTTGAGGACTGAGTAGTGTTACCTTCGTGGAGCTTCGGCTCCCGTGTAGGGACATGAAATTCCTCACTCAAGCAAATCCATGTTATTCTGGACTCAGATTAGTCAATGGGTTAGCTTGAGAGCCGTTTCATTTTCTAGGAATGTTAGAACCCAAACTTACACTGTTATGCATCCTAGAGCCAACCAATAATCATTGCAAATTTGAACTTTAGGATACACCCATTTGTTTATATTACATGTTTGATTTTCATGTAGTGTGATTATCTCATCAATATATCCGAAGTTCATAATTTAATGTGTATATTTATTGTATATATATATATATATTATTTTTCAAATATTTTTAAAATTCTAAAATAGTTCAATCACAATTCTATACTTAAACTATACTCGTTGTGATTGGAATCGAGGATATAGTAGTGCCGACCTTCGAAGGGACATGATTGTCCTCGTGTAGGCACACGAAAATTCTCCCTCAAATCGATTCATTGTGTTTTTAACATTGGAATTAATTTGAGGTCCTTTGTCCTCTAGAATTGGAATTTTATCCTCATATCACATGTTTTTACTACTCAAATTAATTCAATTGTTATAACATTGAAATTTATTTGAGATCCTTTGTTTTCTAGGATTAGAATTCTAACCTTACATTATACTCACCATTCAAGTTAATTCAATTGTTATTTTATAACGTTGAAATTAATTTGAGGTCCTTTATCAGGATTTAAAATATTCTCCATCATTTTATTCTTTGTTCAATATCTCTTGGTTGCTTTAATTTTATCATCTCATTTGTAAATAAATAGTATTCGTTTTCTTTGGAAAAAATAGGATCTATTGTGAAAAAGAAAAGAAACAAAAAGAATTTTCTTTTATTGGTTTTTTCTTTATTGTTTTCTTCAAAAAATGAAAGAAAGAAAGAAAAAGGTTCCCTTTAATTTGTGTGAATCTCTCTATTTTTTTTTTTTCATTTGAAATAAATTTTTGGAGATAAATTTTCACCTTGAATTTAACTCTCCACACTTTTTTTTTATAAAATTTTTTCCCCTCATCTAAGCGCATATTGCATAGTCTAGGTTCATACATAGCCTTTGGGATCATATTCTTCATTTAAGATGAAGTGGTATTCGATCTTCGAGGGTATATGATAGCATTCTAAGATTAATTCTTTGTTATTTTATAGCACTGAAATTAGTTTTTGAACCATTGTCTTCTAAGATTAGAAATATTCTCACTTTTTTTTTCCACCATTCACTTTCATTTTAGATTTTTATTTTATTAAAAAAAAAACATAACATTTTCCTCTCATACACCATCATCTAGCATATGATAGAGTAGTCTTGATCTTTAATACCCTCACATGTAAGATCTTTTCTCATATCCACTCATGCATCATAAAAATCCTAAGGAATTCATCTTTATGTTGATGTACCTTAGAATAGAAGTGTCATGCTTTTCAACTCATGGTCACACTTGTATAGAGTTATAACATTGACTCTCATGCAAACATAAAATCTCACTCATGATTATGATTAGGAGAGAGACATTTTTCCCTTTCTGAGATGCATTTAGGTCCTCAGGTTGCACTTTCATGAATTTCGATCCATGTACACATTTTTTTTCCCTCATGCATCATTATCTCATTTTGCATGTCAAGGTCATTTTTTCTTTCTTTTTTTTTTTTTAAAAAAAACATTTTCTATTTATGATTTAATAATGCCATAATATCATTTTTCATGCATGCATATTTTACCACACAATTTCCATTTTTTGTTTAATCACGTTCTCCAATCATTTCATTCACTCGCATTTTATTATATTTTTTTTTTAAAAAAAACTTGCATAGCTCCTTGGTTCTCTATTTAAAAGAAAATAGCTCAATAACCACATGTTCTCATTTTTATAAAATACATGGCAAAGTAATGGAGGAGCATAATGATGAGTTGAAGAAGATGAGACAAGTTATCGATTGGGTTCAAGAGTTAGTCATAGAGATCCAAAATGTTGAGCTAGGGAAGTTCGGCCTAATCCAAGAGAAAATATTGGAAATTCAAAATCTAGAGCTAAAGAGGATGAGACAAGACATTGACAAGATCCAAAGTAGCGAAAATTCTTAATGTCTTAGGGAATGTTGGAAAACTACAAACATTTTTCAACCTACATAATTAGTTGGTGAACCTCATGATCTACCTAGTTGTGACATACCAACAAAAGGGTTCACTCAACAAAGTTGTTTTATGTTCGACAATGTCAATCTTTATTTTCCAAGGCAAGTCAATAAGCTCATGCAAGTTGTCAAATTGGAAAGCAAAAAGAAGAACTACCCAATACTAATGACATAGGCAATTCTGGAATGTTTGAAGAAATTGAAGAAATTATTCTTCCAGAAAAATGCAGGCATAATCTAAACATAGTTGATGATCAGTTGGGTATGCAACAAGTGCTTTTAAAGGAGCCAAAAATTCAATAGCCCTTTAGGAGCAATGAAGATCCTACAAAGGAAAGATATAGAACCATTAGCCACCTTATCCAATATGGTATGACTTAAGCACTCATTGCAATACAGGAGCTGTGAGACACTCAACAACAAACGGCCTTGGCCTCAAACATAAAGTCCATACTCTGATCAAAACAAAATGACTAAATTCTTCAAGTGTCAATCACTGGGGTTAAGAATTTATGTTTCGAGGAAAGAAACATCTTTTGTACATGACTATGGAAATCAATGTAATCTATTATCCTTCTTCATCATCAATAAAGTCTAACTCCTTTGAATTATTTGTGAAATTATGAAATCTCAAAGGTGAAGAATAACTCCTAGCTTTATAACGGGCCATGAGATATCATCAAACCATTTCTTAGCTAAGTATTGGGAAGAATATGAATATGTGGAAATTGAGCTATTCTACTTTTCAAAAAGGGGCCACAGTTTCATCATACATGCATGTATGCATCATTCATTTCATATAGTTTTTCAAAAAGTGATTTTTTTTGTATTGCAAATGAAATTACGTGTTCCTTTTATTATTCAAGAAAACTCTTCGAGGATCAAGACTTTCAAAAGCTTACTTTGATAATTTTTGTCAGTTAAGACATTAGCAAAAATCTTGGACAACCATAGAAGTTGTCATTGGGAGGAAATGTAAAAAAAAAAAAAGAAGCAAAAAAAAAAAAAAAAAAAAAAAAAAAAAAAAAAGAAGAAGAAGAAGAAGAAGAAGAAGAAAAAGAGAAGCAAAAAAAAAAAAAAGGAAAATGAATGTTTTCACTACTCTCATCGAGAAAAAGGAAACGTGGTCAATCATTTTTGTTGCCTTCTAAAGGGTTTTCACACTTCATTATTGCCAAGCCATAGTTTCAATTAAAGCCAATTTTATCCTGACCTCCATATTTCTCATGTGCTAAAGAATTCATATCATCTTGTCTTTTCGAATAAAGTTCCAATTATCACACTGGGGCAAATACCCTCTTGAAATGAGAATCCAAAATTACTCACTATGAAACCCTAAGCCTAGTCCACCACACATGTGATTTTTGTGGTAAACCAACCTGAATTACCAAATCACCGTCAAACTATTTGCTAAGCTCATCGAGTACAACCATGGTGAATCTCCATATATTGGTTAGCCCACCTAAGAGCCCTTTGTTAAGCCTGTCACATTTAACCATGCATGTGGCAAACATTCCAAAATTATCCACCCACTGTCACCGAGAGAGTTTTGATGGTAATGAAATAGCATTGAACTCTTATGATTCACTGCTCCATCATTAAGTCTTGTAGTTCTGTGAATAATTTATATTTCAACTTCTTTGATACACATCTCTTTCCATCTCTATCTCTATCTTTTCTCTTTCCTTGAATAGAAATTGACTCCAAGACTGAGGATAATAGTTTTGAGAACTAAGAAGTTTGTAACTTGAGAAATAGTCTCGAAGTCTCAATTTCTTTCAATGAGTTTTGCTCGAAGGACAACCTTATCATGATACTAAGCAGCATTGACAAATAAACATCATGAAGTGACTATTGGAATTGCAAAAGATGATTTACACATGATCAATCTTCTATATGTGATCTACACCTTATTTTGCTAATCATGTAGCAAGTATGTCTGGCCTAAAGAAAAAAAGAGTTATGAAAAGAAAAGAAAAAGAAAAAAGAAGTATGAAAAGAAAAAAAAGAAAAAGAAAAAAGGAAATATTTAAGGTCATGACAAGTCTTAGGTTGCAAGATTTGAGCGATTAATATAGATCAAAAGGCTGTAGTTTCAAAGTGCTTTAAAGGTCTTCTGTGCAAATCACACACTGGGGCAAAGCCAACGACAATGCACTGAGGAAAAGCTTTCATTGTTATATTGAAGCAAAGTTGTCATTATTAAATTGGAGCAAGAGCCTTTATCACTTCACTAGGGCAAAGACCAAGTTAAGAGAATCACACTTATCTTATGAAGAATCTTTCAATTTCGAGTGGTTCTTCAGGTTCAAGAATAGAAAGTTGAACCACATTTTCATAGAAGAATTGAATGCAGAGAAAGAATAAGGACAGTAAAGAGGATTTTTCATCAAAGACCTTGAGCTTACTTAAAGAAAGAATGAGATATAGGAAATGAACTCTTGAAGAGCTACTCCTTGTTTTCACTACTGTTATCCAAAGAAATGGGGTCGCTTTAGCTCATACTTCCATTTGGATAATATTCTAATTATTCAAATGCTCAAAAATATGTTCAATCTCTTATTGTTCAGGAGATTTTTCATGAAGGCGTTCGTGAACCAGTTTTCCTTTTACATTTCTCTCTTTGGAACAAGTGACTTGGTTTCTTTCTTTGTTGACTATCATCCATATTTGTCTCTAAGCCAAATGCATCTTTTTATATCCAACCTTCTTGTCCACTACAAGGCTAACGATATGAAGCAATTTAATCAAGTAAGTTGTTCGATGCTATGAATTACCTTTGATAATTCTCTAGAGTAGCACATGAGACACTTCCAAAAAACTTACCATGCCTGATATGGTTGAACAATCTATAAGTGACATCCACGATCCCTTTCAAGTGAAAGCATTCAAAAAAAAAAAAAAAAAAAAAAAGAGAGAAAAAAAGAAAAAGAAAGAAAAGAAAAGAAAAGTGGAGGGAAGGGGAATGAAAAAAATACATGTTTCCTCCAATGATGACAGTACTTTTCTTCGTTGATTATTTGCTAAATGTTGGTTGATATGAAGGATGGAAGTATGCAAAAATGATCAGTTTGTCAAATATGAAAAAGCATTTTGTTATCATAATTTTACAGATCAAGTTCCTCTTGACCAATTCAACATCGTTTGCGTCACTATTCCTTATAAAAAAATCATTCTCATATCATGTTCAAATGGGAAAATAGGTCATATGAACATCATGCATACATGTTGCATCCATGACACTCATTAATCTACCTATAGCATGCATATGCATTACTGCATCATGACTTAGAGTCAAATTTATTTACTTAGCCAATTCATCATCGGGGCACAAGTCATCATACATGGTTAGTTGCATTATCATTGCATAGAGTGATCAATGAGCATGTTTAATCCATGACACTGGGGCAAATGCACTCATGTATTTTATATGCGTCATATCTATGGGATCTTGCATAACAACATTTGCATAAATATTGTAGCTTGCATTTTAATTTCTACTCAACCTCTTTCGAGTGTTGTTTAACATTTCAAAAAATGGTTTCCAAATCTTGTGGAAATATTCACATCTCAAGCATGAAGCATCCTCCATTCGTGAGAATTTTAAATAAGTTCACACGAACTCTGTCTTCTTGGCAACTAAGTTTTGAAATAAAAACCGTTGTCTCTTTTAAAACAAATTTCTCTCTATTTTTGTTTTAACGAAGATTTGTCATTGGTTAAATTGAACCTGACTATTCAGTTGAGGTCGAAGCCTGTGTCAATCCAGGTCCGTTTTTCAGTTTTGCTTTTGGTTAAATCGAACTCGACTATTCAGTTGAGGTCGAAGCCTGTGTCAATCCAGGTCCGTTTTTCGTCTTGCTTTCGGTTAAATCGAACCCGACTATTCAGTTGAGGTCGAAGCCTGTGTCAATCCAGGTCCGTTTTCAGTTTTGCTTTCGGTTAAATCGAACCCGACTATTCAGTTGAGGTCGAAGCCTGTGTCAATCCAGGTCCATTTTCAGTTTTACTTTCGGTTAAATCGAACCCGACTATTCAGTTGAGGTCGAAGCCTGTGTAAATTCAGGTCCGTTTCCAGCTTTGCTTTCGGTTAAATCGAACCCGACTATTCAGTTGAGGTCGAAGCCTGTGTCAATCCAGGTCCGTTTTCCAGTTTTGCTTTTGGTTAAATCGAACCCTGCTAGCTAGTAGTGGTCGAAGCCTGGTCAGAGTCAGGTCCATTCTCTTTTCTTTCGGTTAAATCGAACCCGACTATTCAGTTGAGGTCGAAGCCTGTGTAAATTCAGGTCCGTTTCCAGCTTTGCTTTCGGTTAAATCGAACCCGACTATTCAGTTGAGGTCGAAGCCTGTGTCAATCCAGGTCCGTTTTCCAGTTTTGCTTTTGGTTAAATCGAACCCTGCTAGCTAGTAGTGGTCGAAGCCTGGTCAGAGTCAGGTCCATTCTCTTTTCTTTTGGTTAAATCGAATCCTACTAGGTAGTAGAGGTCGAAGCCTGGTCAGAGTCGGGTATATTCCCTTTTCTTTTGGTTAAATCGAACCCTGCTAGCTAGTAGAGGTCGAAGCCTGGTCAGAGTCAGGTCCATTCCCATTTCCTCTTGGTTAAATCGAACCTTATTCTTGTTTAGAGGTCGAAGCCTAGTCAGAGTCAGGTCCATTTCCTATTTCTTTTGGTTAAATCGAACCCTGCTAGGTAGTAGAGGTCGAAACCTGGTCAGAGTCAAGTCCATTCCCTTTTCTTTTGGTTAAATCGAACCCTGCTAGCTAGTAGAGGTCGAAGCCTGGTGAGAGTCAGGTCCATTCCCCTTTTCTTTTGGTTAAATCGAACCCTATTCTTGTTTAGAGGTCAAAGCCTGGTCAGAGTCAGGTCCATTTCCTATTTCACTTTGTTGGTTAAATCGAACCCCGTTCTTGTTTAAAGGTCGAAGCCTGGTCAGAGTCAGGTCCATTTCATTTTCTTTTGGTTAAATCGAACCTTATCTTTGATTAGAGATGAAAGTCTGGTCAAAGTAAGGTTCATTTTCTTTTTTCCAATTTTAGGCTATGTTTGGTTTAAGCATGAAACTCTTCCTTTTATTTTTAACTAAAAATCTTCACCCTCCCAATACTTTGTTTTTTTCCTTTGTTTACCCTTTCAATCCTTCAAGGATACACAATGGGGGGCAAACTGTAGACACCGTATTTGGTCCGGCTTGATTTTTAGTAATAATATTTGAATTTTTTCAATATGTGGTGGTCAATTTGTTTTTTGGTATGCAACCAAGAGTGTAGCTCAATTGGCATGAAACTGTATCGAATCCCCCTCCTCACATATCAAAAAATTTGTTTTTTGGTTTGAATTGTTTATTTTCATTTTATTTTATTTTCTTTTTTGTTTTTATTTAATTTATTTCTTTTTTTTATTTTTTTTTCTTTGGTCTTCCACTCCCCCTTCCTTCTCCTTCTCCCTCTCCCCCTTCTTCTCCCAACCTTCCACTCTCTCCCCCTCTTTCTCAACCCATTCCCCTTTTCCCTCAACCGTTTCTCCAAGCTCTCCTATAAAAGGAGAGCTTATGGAGGATGAAGAGAGGAGCGACCTGGGAGAAAAACTACTAAGAGCAAGGAACGAAGGGGACAAAAAAGGAGGAAGAACGAAAGGGGAGAAACATTTCAACGGTGAAAATCTTCTCCATTGTTTCTTCCTCCTAATCCTACATCTCGCCACCATTATTTGTCCACTACCGTTCCGACGAACGCAACCCCGCCTCCATCATAGTCTTGATCCAATGCTTTCATTCGCAACGAACCTGTGCACACAACCTCCGATGACCCACGACTTCGTTCTGGTGAGAGGAAAGGTTGGTGGGAGAATGAATTGAAGAATCTCCCTCATTCTTTATTTCTTTTTTTTTTTATTATTTCTTTTCCTTATTTGCATGGAAGCAGTTTTTTTTTTTATTAGTTTAAAATGAGGTTTTTTGGTGTTTCTTCTTTCCATCTTGATTTTAACTTAAAGTTTTTTAATTTGAATTTTCAAATTAATTTAAATTGACTTGATTTGGATATCACAATTCAATTCTAATTTAATTTTAATTTGAAGTGTTGGTTTCAATTCCATTTTGATTTTAAATTCGGATTTCCAATTCAATTTCATTTTAGTTTTAAATTGATCCAATTTAATTTGGTTTAATTTGGAATTTTAGAAATTAATCTCAATTTGATTTAGTTTAGGTTTTTTTTATTTTTTTTTTTTGATTCAATTAACCAAATAATTTCAATCTGATTTTAAATTAAATTTTCGAAATCATTTTTAGTTTGGTCTAAGTTTGAAATTAAATTTGGGATTTCAACTTTCCTTTGTTTTCAATTTGACATTGTCCAAATGAATTTAAATTGGAACTTAATTTGGAATTTCAATTTTTCCTCAATTGGTTTTAATCTCGAATTCAAAGAGTTTCAAAGTTATTTTGGATTTTTTTTTTCAAATGAATTTCAATTTAATTTTAATTTAGATTTTCAAAATTGATTTCAATTGGATGTAAATGGGGTTTCTTAAATAAATTTCAAAATAGGTTTTGATTGAAAATTTTGAAGTCAATCTTAATTTGGTTAATATTTGAATTCCTTCAAACGATTTAAATTTGAAATACCCATGAATTTCAAAGTGAATTTTAATTTGGTATTTAAATTTGAACTGTTTAAATGAATCTCAAATGGGATTTAATTTGAAGTTTCAAACTGAATTTCAAGGAAAGTTTTTTTAAGTTGATTATGGAAACTTTAGGCTAATTTTGTCTAAGAACGGGTACTTAAGCTGACCGAAAGGGAACACCCTGCCTGGAAATTAGTCTAAAGTCTAACTAGTCAATTATTTTGGCAATCAAAATTTCAATTTGATCTTAGTTTAGAATTTTTCAAATCAAACTTCAATTTGATTCTAAATTAGATTTTCCAAATGAATTTCAAAGTAGTTTTACTTTAATTCCAAATGAATTTCTAATTGAATTTGGTTTAAAAATAAAAAAGGATTTCTTTTTGTTGAATGGTGTCATACCACTCATAATTATTAATTCACATTTTATTTCTAAAATGTGGAATAATAGACATGAGACAAATAAAATCATGTACAACCTATGACGGAGTTGAGATAATTTTTCAAATTCTTGAGGTGACAAATTTTCTTTAGTTAAAAGAAAATTCCCACATGACAAGCAATTATTGGGTATAACCCCACCACTACATCAAATCCTTACTTTATTTTTTTAAAGCTAAGGTAAGATCAAGTGGGACATTTGTTATTTGATTTTTCTTTCTTTAAAATAAAGGACTGTTTCATGTTATAAAAGGATAATTTTAAAATAAAATGTGGTAACCGTTTTTAAACGGGTGTTGTAGGGGTGCTAACACCTTCCCTACACTCAATCGACTCCCGAGCCTAATTTTTGGTTTTCAAAGACCGGTTTTTCTTTAAAATGGGTGACCAATCACACCCCAAGATGATTGGTGGCGACTCCAAACCTTTCCTCTCGAAAGAGACCCTTAGGGAAGGACGTCGGCCGCTCCGCGTCGCGATGACGTTGCGACAAGCCCATGACTTCCCATGAAGAGGTGTGGCCTGCTGAGCAGAAACCAGTCCGTTGATCTTAGGGGATTATGGGAAACCCTAGAATCAACATATAAATACAAGGTTATGGTCCCCAATACACTATGCCTCTTTAGTCTCCTATTTCCCATCTGATAGAGAGAATATATTGCCCATTCAAGGTCTAAATTGCATAGTTGAGGAAGATCTAAACCACGCAGGTTCTACAGTAGAGTATTTCATGGATCTAGGTATTTTTACATCTCTAATTAATTTTATTTTTTGGCTTGCTTCCTTGCTTAGATCCTATTATAACTCTATCATGATTGTTCTTGTTGAATATAATTATTTATTCTTGAATAATCATGAATTGATGAGTTTTAGTGAATAAATTCCAACAAGTGGTATCAGAGCGGTTTATGCATGGTTGTTTGCTAAAATATTAGTTTTCTTGGCATGTTGTTTATAAATTTATGGGTTGTTTTGCCTTATTACATGCTATCAAAATTACTTGGATCAATTAGATTCGTCGATCAATTTTTGCATGATCTAGAATCCTTTATTATAGAAAATCTTTTGAATCCTATGATTTTGCATAATTGATTTGATCAAATTCGGTATTGTTCAGTGTTTTTCTTCTTCTTTTTCTTTCATTGGTTTGATTCTCCCAATTTACCGTTCGGCTATTGTTGGGTTTCCAGAGTGAGTAAAAATAAGATATAAAAAGACTCTAGAACTCTGTGCAAGTATACACAGTCCGCAACAAGTAATAAGTATTTATCGAATCCAGGGTCTGAATGAGCTTTCACTTTATCTATTTTGTTTAGTTTTTCAATGGTTTCAAAGGTGGTTAAAATGATTGGTTTTTTTAGAATGCTGAAGCAAAATAAATGACAGAACAGAAAGTAAACAAATAGGCAGACAGATTAGAAATAGGCACTGGTTAGGATTTAGTAATTGTTTTAAAAGATGCTCTAGCAATATTATTGATCATGCAAAACTCGCGCAGTCTTATTAGCGGATTCCTCCCGGAACTCCGGATTTTTTAGAATGTGTTTCAACTCCAATGAAGCACTACCGATCAAGCACTAGGCAACTGGCTATCCCTAGCTCAGTCACTGGCGTTCACCAATACACAATGATCTAGTGTGATTAACTGCCACACACTCCCTAAATCATCCCTGAAACTAGAGAGAGGTATTCATACCGGCTGGCCAGGCGGGCAAAAATAGAAATGAACACAAAAATTAATCAAGATGCATCAAATCAATATTTATTACTAGAAATTAAGCACGACAACTACATGTTCCTAACCAACGCCTAAAGCTACTTAGTTCATAAAATGCATGGAAACACATGTTACAATCTGAGTAAGCATATCCATATTCACAAAATAATACAAGGAAATATTAATTCCCTTGATCAGCTTGCAAATGATGGGTTCCTTGATGGTCTCCAATCTCTCTCCTCTATTTGGCTGCCAAAAGTGGAAAATGAGTATGATCTCTTCCCCAAAAGTGGAATGAATTTGACTTGGGAGCCTACCTATCTCCTTTTATAGAGTGATAGGAGGCTTAAATTAGGTTGACCTAGACACGTGGATGACTCTCCTTGCTCCATAAATCCGAGAATAGCTTGACAGAATTTAGTTTGTTAAATTGGCTAACGAGCTGTGACGTGGCAGATTTTGCTCCCAGCTTTGCTCCAGCACAGATTTTGCTCCTTGAAGTCGCCCAGCAACATATTCTGCACAAAATAATTTCCAAAGCTTCCATTCTTCCAAATGGGTTAAAACATATAATATTTATCTAAAAGCAACCCTATTAAGCACAAAAGACACACAAATCAATATAGAAATAAGGTCTAAATAACTCTCTTTTGGAGAGTTATCAGCTATTCAAGAAAAGGAAGAAGAAGAAGAAGGAACAAAAATAAATAAATAAATAAATAAAGCAGATGGCAACACTAAAGTGTCGCCGCATGAAGGATGGTGCTAGGGCAAAATTGCCCTAGCATTGAGTATTAAGGAATTGCAGTGGGCCTAATAAAGATATATAAATTTTATATATATTAATTTGTTTATTATTTATATATATATAATTTTATTATTATTCTAATAATAATATTATTATATATCTCCAGTATATTATTTTGGGCATAATAAAGTATGGAGGACGGTTTAATTTTTCTCTTTGTTGTGCTAATTTAAAGAATAATTGTCATGATTAGTTAATTGAAAATTTATTAAAGTATATGACACAATTTGTCTAATTTCTTTAAATGCTTTGACAAATAAAATATGCTACCAAAGTAGTCTCTGTTTTATAAATTGGAATATTTAAAGTTGTTAGATGTAGTGTATTTGTTGCTTATGCGAATTGTGGTCAGCCCAAAGGAAGGTTACAATTTGGCCAAACAACAAATACACATGCAATAATAAATATGAATAATATTTGACTATTGCACCGAGAGTATCGTTTGTAAATTAACCTTTTTGTTCAAAGACTAAATGTTAATGTTGCATTAGATATCTCACTTTGTCCTCATAAAGTTTATTTCCAATATCATGAATATTTGTATATTGTTTGTGACATTACTTATGGCCAAACAACAATAATAAATATGAATAACATAAAGATGTGCTCTTGAAGTTGTTAGTCGATCCAAAGGAAGACTATCATCTAAAAGAGATAAGTTATTAATATTTATTTATTGGATTTCGAATTGGTGTCCCAATGCCTATGTTAGGTTGTCAAGTGGGTCAAAACCCAATAAAGTTTCTTTTGGGGCACGCTCGTTTTTATTTTAGAGGATGTTTTTCCATTACTAAACTATGCAGGAAAAGATATTATTATTGATTTTGAAAATGATTTTAGTAATTTCATTTTCATAAAGATAAAATTAATAATAATTAAGAATAACTGTTTTGCATAATGATCTAATTTTCTTTGATGGTGTTGGTTTGATGGATCATCCTGCCAAAGTAGCCTCTGATTTCTGATATTGACATCTTCATAATTAATTATTAGATGTTTATGGACTTGTTGTTTATGCATTCTGTTATCGGCCCAAAGGAGGATTTCTGTTTGGCCAAATAACAAGTTCACCTATGGTTAACTAGTGATGAACATGGATAATATAAAGTTATGTCATGTAAGTGATTGTCGGCCCAAAGGAAGGCTTTCACTCGACAGGATTGGTTATCAATGTTCCATCACCATGTTGAGAGTACCGTTTACAAGTTGATAGTCGGCCCAAAGGAAGGTTGTCAATGTTGTGTTTGGTATCTTGTTGTCCTCATTAAGTTCATATAATGTATTTTTTATAAATACTAATGTCATTTCTGAGCATGTTTTGTTATCGGTTGTGCTGTATTATTGCATTGCCTAGTTTTAAATTTTTAGAATATTTTTGTTTGTTATCGGTTGTGTTGTATTATCTTAGAACTTGTGATAAGGAAAGAAACACTTCTATTTTTCAGTTAGTCATCCCTTTAAGATTAAATGAGACTTTGAAAAAATAGAATAATCTTAATTGCATAAGTTTTATGGTGATAAATTGCAACATTCAAGGGAATCATGTTTGATGAGGAAATAATTAAGAAGTTCCTTTAGAAGGATAAAGATTGTTCTAAAATGAACCTAAAGCAAGAGACATTTAAACTTTTGATTGAATGTTTCTTAATGAAGAACAAAGGAACATAAGGGAGTACACTAAATGATTAAATGTACCAAATTTAATTAAAATATTTGAGGTTTGACTTGTGCATGTGATGCTCATTTTAGAAATATATATTCTATATGCGATTGATTATGATACTCGAAAGAGTATATGAACTCTTAATGAGCATCGTTAACAGTATGTTTGTGTGTTAAGCATGAAAAGAAAATGTACTCAATTCGTTATTTCCTTAAATGAAGAAATTAAAGTTGTCATAAAGCTGCATTTGGAACATATTAGTCCAAATCTCTAAGAATTAGGATTCAAGCTTTCCCTAATATTTTGGGCATGAAGAAAAATATGTTCCTATTACGTCATTACATGATGTATAAAGAAAATATATGACTTCTCACTTTGAATTCAAACAAAGTTAGTTTGGCTCTTATATGACCAACCTTACTTTGGTTGTATTTCTACTCATTGATAATTAGCTCTTTTGATTTAATAGATCTTTGAGTCTATATTAGGTATAATCAGGGAGATAATAATGAAATAGTCAAATTAAGTGCCTTGGAGAGCTTCAACATCTTGGAAACTATTTTTAATTTCACAGCCTATTCCCTATGGCTTCTTGAAATGCTTAACAACATTATATGATGTTCTAAGAAATAGACTCTCATTGAAGGCAACCATATTTATATAGAAGAAGTATTTAGTTCTGCATATCTTAAAAGCCATTGGTTTGTAGTGGTGAAACACTATGACAATATGGATGGATTAGGAAGAAAAGATCCAGAGCATTTTGCTAACTTGTTTGAGAATATACAGAGCCATTAAGTTAATACAAATTTTTGAAAAACTTGAGAAGTGTATTGCTTGTAGAGTGATTCAAAGCTCATAAAGATTAGGTGAGTGCAAATTATCATTCTTCTTTGCACTTAATGCCTATTGGGAAAAGCACTCAAGATTGTAGCATAAGGCTTAAGTGGTGTACCATATAGAGCAACAACTAAATCTCTTGCAATTCAAGGTTAAGCAAATGCTTAACATTAGGTTTGCATTTAGGAATGTTCAAGTAATATTTGGTTTTGAAGGCCAATAAGAAAAACTTGGACTTACAGATTATTAGTTGTTACTTTAGGTGCACTGGTCATTTTCATGTTTTCTAAAATTTTTTCCCACTTAAAAGTTAATGAGATCTTAAAGTTTCTTAAGGATGTTGAGTTTGAGGGGGAAGATAAAACGAGGAATGTTGTCTTTGAGAAAAGAAATTTGAGTTTTTTTTTTTTTTTTTTTTTTTTTTTTTTTTTTTTTTTTTGTAATAACATTAGTAAAGGTTCTCCTCATTTAAGTAAAACAAACTCAACATTATTAAAAGTGTTATTGAAGCAATCAAAAGGAGTAGGAGAAATACAAGTATAAGGTTTTAAGTTTGACTTAAAAGTAAAAGGAAGATGTTTCAATTACCTTTCCTAAAGTCAAACAAAGACTTGTCTCTTAAATTATTAATAATAATAATATTGTCATAAAGAATTAGGTGAAATGATAAACAACAATTTTTTTATTATTATTATTATTACTATTATTTTGGTAACTTGTCATATTGTCTTTAATAGATAATGTTTGAGACATATATAGTTTGTGTGGTTATTATGGGTGTCATTACTTATTAAGAGACGTTCCTTCAAATAAATGACAAGTTTTGGAGCTATGTTGAATGGTTATAAAGATTGATTTTTCAATTGCAAATTTATAACATCATAAAGCTTGTAAAGTTTAGAAACTTTTGATCCAGTATCACAAAAGTTTCAAGGATTTAAATTCATTTGCGATGATCTCAATAAGGAACTTATTTATAATTTCACAAGTTCCATTCATAATTATCACATTTAGGGTCTTGAGGTAAATAAGAGTGATAATTATGAATTACAGGTTTAGTGGGAGTAAATCCAGTTTCCTAGTGTAATATGTCTATGACATAGTAAGACTATGGTATAAGTTGAAAACTTATATGGACATCTCTTTTATATTGTGAAATGATATTGTGAGATCAATCTCAAGTAACATTGAGATTTCACAAAAGGGTTATGTCAGAAAGTTTTTTCAAGTTTTTTTTAGCATAGAGATTCATGCACTAGGAAAATCATTAAAGAAAACAAACTTAGTCCAAAAATAAAAAATAAAAAAAAAAATCCCTTGAATAAAGAAATGAAGAATTTCATGCTTAAAGTTTAGACTCTTCCGCTTCAATATTCATATCAAGAATAAAAGGCAATAATTTTGATAACTCTTAATTGGATCTAAGAGTTTTAAGGTTCCGAACAAAAAAAGGATACATGCTCACTTATCAAAATCAAATAAAGTAGAGATCATAAGTCAAATTGATTTTGATAATATGAGTTGCCAACAATATCCACTTTCAAGACTGTTCACTAGTTTGTGTTCATAGCATTTTTCGTTTGGCAATAAACTCATAAAATTTTAAATCTTGTCATTAGGTTGTCTTGACAAGAATTTGTTATTCATATAGCAACTAAGCTTGCAACAAAAGCTTTTATAGAAGAATTATAAGCTTTAGTTGATGAAGAAAATTTCAGAGTTTTTCCTCGTGTCCACTGGAATACAACTCCATCATTGCGGATCCGTTCATTAAGAACTTTCACACAATATTTTTGGAGCATAATGCTCATACAGGTGTGAAAATTATGGTATATCAGTTGAGTGGGAGTTTGTGCTTTCTTAAAGTAGACACAAAAATTTTGTTTTCTGCAGAATAAAGAAGATGAATCATCTTTTGTTACTTTGAATTACCTTCTTTCTAACTGTAGTTTAACATAAGGATAGAAAGAGTGAAGTTTGATCTCTCTAAAGAATAAAGTTGGACCAGTTGGGAATAAACATGTTTAGACCACATTACATGTAATTTCCATGCTGCTCTTCCACACTTGATCCATGTCATTGAGTATATTTGGTGAGGTGATCATTGAAGGCTGAGTTACGACTTTACATGTGACAAAAGCCGCTTTGGTTCCTCATTGGTATACAAAATGGACCGGATTTTGATTAAAGGGAAGTTTATTTTAGAATAGCATTAAGTTGTGCACTAAAGAATAAATTGATAATTGTTAATAAGGAAATTGTTACCCAAGTGGGAGATTGTTGGAATTAATTTTAATAATTAATTCATATGTGGGTAACAAATTATATAACAATTATATTTGGGCTATTCAATGGGCATATTATGTGGTCTTGATTATGGGCCCATGACTTCCCATGAAGAGGTGTGGCCTGCTGAGTAGAAACCAGTCCGTTGATCTTAGGGGATTATGGAAAACCCTAGAATCAACATATAAATACAAGGTTATGGTCCCCAATACACTATGCCTCTTTAGTCTCCTATTTCCCATCTGATAGAGAGAATATATTGCCCATTCAAGGTCTAAATTGCATAGTTGAGGAAGACCTAAACCACGCAGGTTCTACAGTAAAGTATTTCATGGATCCAGGTATTTATACATCTCTAATTAATTTTATTTTTTGGCTTGCTTCCATGCTTAGATCCTATTATAACTCTATCATTATTGTTCTTGTTGAATATAATTATTTATTCTTGAATAATCATGAATTGATGAGTTTTAGTGAATAAATTCCAACAAAAGTTGCAGTCGATATATCCTTATTTTGATTCTTTAGCTTGGGGCTCTATGCATATGTATACATTCGTGCTTCTTAGTTACCATACCACATGAGATTTTTTTTTTTTAATATAATCGCATGTAATGTACTATCGTAGATTTTATCCACCATTTTTTTTAAAACTTTTGCACTACCGCATATAACTGCTACTGATTTTTTTTAGCCTTTTGAGTTAGGCCTGCCGCCTCAAAATTCCAAGTACAATTAAATAAAAAAAAATGCATTTAATGTGTTTGCTTCTGTTGGAGCATTTTTTTTTTCTTTTATATGTACTCACGAGAAGTCGTGGGTCTTCGGCAGTAGGTTATCTTGAAGGAAGAAGTTGACGTTAGGCAAAGAGTGAACTTGGAAATTTATTTTTATTTTCTTCATATGTGCTGCACATCATTTCATGGAGAGAGATTCATTAATGCAGGCAGGCTTTTCAATTGAAATTTCTTATTCCTTTTTTTTTTTGCTTTGTCGTTTGTATCCCATGATGCACATACATGTAACTAAACTCCAGCTGCCATTGTCTTGCATTGAATGTCCTAAATGTGTATTCTCAACCGCAATTCTTGCCTTTTTTTTTTTTTTCAAAATAATATGTTGTTGCCACGAGTTATCTCAATCTCCATTTTTTTAAAAATTGTTGCTGCCACTTTTTTTTTTCTTTCTAATTACCTTCTTTTCATCATAAGATCTGGAACTAACAAATTTATTTGACGATCTCTTAGGGTACAACGCCAATCTTTCTCCACCATTCGAAAGGTATATACATATTCAAACTTTTTTTAAAAAAATATGCATATATTCCATCGGTGTCTTAAATTGAATATCGCTCATATGAACTACTTTGATTATGCCATAGCTTTATCTCTTGTCTCCTACTTTTTTTTTTTTGCACATACATTATTGCAATATGTTTCTTTTCTTGTTTGAATGTTGAAGCATCTTGCAACGGTTGTCTCCAAATTCACTTGCAGTGACTTCACTCCTACTAGACCAGTCCCCTATTTTATTGGGTGATCTGAGTAGCCTATAGGGGTAGTCACTAGACTTGCCTTTAGTGATGCATTCCTGCTAGACCAGTCCCTATTTTATTAGGTGATCTGAGTAGCCTGCAGGGGTAGTAACCAGATTTGCCTACAGTGATGCACTTCTACTAGACTAGTCCCCATTTTATTGGGTGATCTGAGTAGCCTACAGGGGTAGTCACCAGATTTGCTTACAGTGATGCACTCCTGCTAGACCAGTCCCCATTTTATTGGGTGATCTGAGTAGCCTGCAGGGGTAGTCACCAGATTTGCCTACACTGATGCACTCCTGCTGGACCAGTCCCGATTTTATTGGGTGATCTGAGTAGCCTGCAGGGGTAGTCACCAGATTTGCTTACAGTGATGCACTCTTGCTAGACCAGTCCCCATTTTATTGGGTGATCTGAGTAGCTTGCAGGGGTAGTCACCAGACTTGCCTACAGTGACGCACTCTTGCTAGACCAGTCCTCATTTTATTGGGTGATCTGAGTAGCCTGCAGGGGTAGTCACCAGACTTGCCTACAGTGATCGTCATCAGATTCTTTTGCAGTGACTTCACCACCTCTCTAGACTAGTCACTTTGATGATTGTAGTTTTCTGCAGGGGTGGTCACTAGATTCGCCTACAACTGTCGTCATCAAATTCACTTGCAGTGATTTCACCACCTGTCTAGACCAGTCACTTTGATGACTGTAGTATCCTGTAGGGGTGGTCACCAGACTCGTCTACAACCGTCGTCATCAACTTCATTTGCAGTGATGTCACCACCTGTCTAGACTAGTCACTTTGATGACTGTAGTTTCCTGCAGGGGTGGCCACTAGACTCGTCTACAAGAGTCGTCATCAACTTCATTTGCAGTGATTTCACCACCTGTCTAGACCAGTCACTTTGATGACTATAGTTTCCTACAGGGTGGTCACCAGATTTGTCTACAGCGGTCGTCATCAGATTCATTTGTAGTGATTTCACCACCTGTCTAGACCAGTCACTTTGATGACTGTAGTATTCTACCGAAGTGATCATAATTTTTTTAACAACACCTTTATTGTCTTTCTTTCTTCTTTTTTTTTTGTTTTTTTGATTTTTTTTTGTGGTTTGATATCAAACATTTTTTTTAGCTTGCAGCTAAGATGCATTTTCCAGTCTAGACACTTTCAAGATAAAGTCAACGTTAAAGTCATTCATCTTTGCAGATGTTCTAAAGAGAAGATTTCAACCGTCAACTTTTGAATATGAAGCGAAAGTGATGTGCAAATTGCTTACCGCAAGTGTATGGGTCAAGTTATAATATAGTGAATATAAATTCGAATGTCGTCCTCTGGATTGGTGTCTCGTCAATTTTAATTACCAAAAATACTTTTGACCAATTTTATTTAGGGAATCGAATTGAATGAGAATATAATTGATTCAAACACAAAACTAAAGCAAAAAGTGACAATCTAATGGGAAGAATTGGTCTTAGGGATTTGATTTCAACAATTGGAGTTATGGATTAATAAACGGATCAACACATACTATGATTCATAAATCTTGGCAACTAAAATCACACATATCTCTCCCGAGCATACATGATTCTCCCATATGTAATTGAACCCGATATCCCTATCTAAATCCAATAAACATACAAGGCAATAAGGCTAACCTTTATAACAATTTCTAGAATTAACCTTAATCTCCCGATTTTTAGCTAAATTCTAGTTATGCATATTGATTTCTAATTTAAATCCTCTCTCCCGAGTTAGATTCAAGCATAAACATCAATCAATTTATGGCCGGTAAATTGAAAGCATTAAGGACACACATATGCATAAATGACATCAATAGCAGAAAAACCGTAAATCAATCCATAACGTGCCCAACGGCTACATCAATCCCTAAGAATTAAAGCCTAGCTACTCATACACAACATTACAATATAGCCATAGTCTAAAACAACCATAAAAACTAACTAAAGTGAGGGAAAGAGGAATTAAACTCGTTGTAGGCCGAGACCGAACGTCCCCGTCACGATCCCCACGAACAATGGGTTGATTTCCAACTTGCTCCCTTTGCTTCAGCTCCAAAATGCTCTGTTTTTCCTCTGTTGTCGGCTCCAAAAAGTCCCAAAACGAAGTCCCCTAAAACCTAGCCGAAATTTCCTTATATTCTGATTTTTTCGTCGTAGCGTCGAGACGCTATGGACAGCGTCGCGACGCTGTCGCGATACAGCGAATCTGGAAATTTTGCCTAGAGCGTCGCGACGCTATGAAGTTTTTTTTTTTTTTTTTTTTTTTTTTTTTTTTTTTTTTTTTTTTTTAATCAGCTGGGCTGAATTTGACTTCTTCCAACTTTATCCTTTTTCGATCTTTTAGCCCTTTTTCATGTCCCGAACACCCAATTGACTCCAAAATCACGTTTTAGCTCCAATCAACAATTTCCTACAAAATAAACATTAAGTGTAATAAAATGGCCAATAAATCATAAAAGACTAGCTAAATTGATTAGGGAAAACTAGCTAGCTATGCTCGCTATCAGAAAGCGAAGCTTTCAACTGCCAACCTTTGAAGATGAAGTGAAGTTGTCAACCGTCAACTTTTGAAGAAGAAGAGATGCCACTAACTGTCAACTTTTGAAGATGAAGCGAAAGTCGCCCACCGCCAACTTTTGAAGACGAAGTGAAGCTGGCAGCTGTCAACTTTTGAAAAAGAAGCGAGGTCACCAACCGTCAACTTTTGAAGATGAAGCAAAAGTCGCCAACCACCAACTTTTGAAGATGAAGCGAAAGCAAAGCCTTCAATTGTTAACATTTGAAGTGAAGTGAAGCTTTCAACTGCCCCCTTTGAAGATTTGAAGGTGAAGTGGAAGTGAAGCCTTCAATTGCCACCCTTTGAAGATGAAGTGAGGTATCAAACTTGGAGCAAGTGACACGTTGATCTTGGAGCGAGCTAACGTGGAAGGGGTGAGACATCGAACTTTGAATAAGCGAAACACGGAACTTGAGGCGAGTGGAATGCAAACTCAGGGGGAGCGAGACACCGAACTAGCCAAGATGCCAGGCTTGGAGCAAGCGAATTGTCGAACTTAAAAAAACGAAGTCTTATTTTGTGCATTCAACTCGTATCATTCCATTCATAGCAATTTAAGTCTTCAATTTGTTGTGTTGCCCCCAATAGGGGTTAATTTCTTCAATTTGTTTTGTCGTGCTTCAATATTTGTGGCACTTTTTTTTTTGTTTGCAAGGACTGAACTTAAAGTTTTCTTTAAGCTGTCTACGTACCCTTGAAGAAAAGGGATCGAGTCATAACGTAGTTCAAGGTAAACATTTTTTTTGGGGTTGTTCACCTTTTTAACTCATGCGGGCCAGGAGTATCATGCAGTTTAGGTTACCAATTGGCGATGTTGAGAAGGATCTTGATTTCTTTCTTTCTCAAGTTTAGGTTTCCTTGACTTCTTCTGTCTTTGATGTCTATTCTTTCTTTTGGATGAGCAACATCCTTTCTGAACAAGATGTTGTCTTTGTTTCTTCTGACGAGTCATGACAGTACTTCCTTTACCTTCATTGCTGACAAGATTGACCGTATCTTGAGATTTTTCTCCTGATACCTCATGGTGAAACCAAATAGCTATAGGCTCCAAGGTTCCAAATTGAAGTAGGTGCATCTCTTGACCGTGAAGCGAATCAAAACACATTTGATTGCAAGTGTTTGTTGTTGTTGTAGCATGATTTGATTGAGCTACTTCCTCAAGATCCAACTCGACTTTTCCTTCTTTAGCTAACTTCAGAATTAGCTCTTTCAGGACAAAACAATTTTCTATCGAATGACTGAGAACTTGATGATACTTGTAGTAATTGGGATCATCGATCTTTTCAATCTCTTCTGGTCGTTTGCACTTGGGAAGTTCTATCAACCACGTTTTTAGTAGTTGTTCTAACATGTTAGGGACGTCGGAATTAGGAAAAGGATAAATCTTTTTCTATCTTTCCTTCAAAGTCAAGCGACGCCTTTCATTTCCTTGTTGCTTTTCAATCTTCTTGTGTTTTTCTTTAGAAGACAACTCGGGAGGGGTTATATTTACAACCATAGATTCTTCTATAGTTGCTTCAATGTTCTCTTCGTCTTTCTTCATATTAGAGAGTAGAAGGTCTTTATCTCCTCGACTAGAAATACTTGACTCCATATCGTGGGCGCGTGTTGCTAATTCTTCGAAAGTACTAGGTTTTATTCCTTGTAGAATATAGAGAAGTCCCCAATGCATGCCTTGGATGTGTTGGGTTTTATGTCCTAAAACTCGTAGATAGTGAATGATTAACGAATTATACACTTGTATCAATAAAGTGTTATTGAGGTTTATGCAATAAAGTGTTATTGTCATATTAAGTCTAGAAATGCACAATATGACCCAAATCCAATAAACTAAGATCCAAGGTTTTTTACATGTAACTTGAACTAGTATGTGGGGACATACGGGGATTGGTGTTCAAGTAACAACCTAAAAGGTCTATAGTACAGGAATAAGGCTGGGTACCTTATCCTGGTAACACTATGTGATACGACCCGTTTTGTATTCGATACAGACGTATTGATCCAAGGCGTCCATGTAGGAGACATGCGAGCGGGGGTATCCTATCCAATGAGTTTGCATAAGACCGGACCACGAAATAGTAAACCACTAGATGTAACACCGTTAACTAGTTAGGTTACTGTTTCAATAGGATGACCTTGGTAACTCAGTCTTAATCCTGAGTGTGTCATGAACTCTTTCTCACGAGGGATTATCCTTTGATTAGTACGGGTGAGAGTGGCCTGCACGCTGACTCAATAAGCCTACCTTCTTGGGGACAAGACCGAGTGGGGGGCTGGGGACATGACAATACAAGATGGAATTCACTCCTTCCCCTATTGGGGCAAGTAGATGTGTTTTCCCTTAAGGGTTGATTCCGGGGCTTGAACAAAAGCGCGCTGTCCTCTCCTGGCCCGAGAGGAATTTCTATTTAGTGGTTGGACCCTAAATAGGTTGTTCATTAGAGGGATCAGTGGTACTTAAGGATCCAGAGGTAACCCAGGGGTAAAACGGTAATTTGACCCAGCTGGTGTTACGAACACACGTGAAAGATTGACTTACTGCATTGGTCGGTATCCGTGGACACAAAAATATTCTACAGTGAGAAGAGTGCAGTCGTGGGTCTTTAGTGGAGTGACCCACTGTTAACAAATGTTGATTGACTCGGTTAATGAGTTTAGCTGATCAATCTCGAATCGTTGGAGCTTCTGATCTGTAGGTCCATTAGGTCCACCTACTAGCTCATAATGGGTTTTGAGATAATATAGTCTTGATTATTAAAGGGAAATAATATAATGTATGGAGATACATTATAGTATAAAGTTTAATTAAAGAATTAAACTTTATAATTAATTTTGGATATGATTCAAAATTAATTATTGAGAGAATAATGAATTTAATTAAATATGTGATATTTGATTAATTCATGAATTAATTAATTGGGGAATTAATTAATTTAATTTAATTTGGTTAAATGTGATTTAATCAAATTAATACTATAGTTTATATTAATGTACATTTTGATGCACATTAAAACAATAGGTTAAATGAGAGATAAAAATGAATATGATTCAATTATAAAATTAATTAAATATTTGATATTTAATTAATGTGGATTCAATTGATGAGATTAATTGAATGGCCAATTTAATTCAATTGAATATGAATTTAATTATAATTATTTAATTAATTAAATGATAAATGATAATTATTATTTAATTAATAGACGGCCTGGATCGCGTTGATTATGATCAACGGTGGAGATTAAATAGGGAATAACTCCCTCCCCATTTATTGTTGAGGGGAGAGGGAGTTTTCCCACGGTCTCTCATTCTCTCAACTTCACATAAAACACAGAGAGTTCTTCATTTTTTTCTCTCTAGTTTTTCTCTCAAGAACAGCAAGTTTCTTTGCTGTAATTTTCCCCTTCACGACAACGAGGATCCCACAATCCTATTCTCATAGCCCAAAAGGATAGCCGGTGTTCACTTGTGGTCGTGTCTTGATCAAAGGAGCATAGTGCAGTATTTGTTCACCAAATCAAGTAAGTTTTCTCGATCTAAATAGGTTTTAGATCTAATTTTTTCAGCATGCTTAATCTAATCATTTAATTTACAAATTGTTTCTGTAATTTGATTTGCCAACGTATTGGTTTTTCTAAAAATTGAAATTAAAATGAGACCGTTCTTGATTGCTTCCGCTGCCAAAAGGAATTTTAATCCTTCAGGATGCACATTTCAACAGAAGACACTTCGGTGAGTCGGTCCTTGCAGTCTAGGCTTAGAGCTCTCCAACGATTGATGTAGTCAACAACTGGTTCATCTTTTCGTTGTTTGGCATTGGTGAGTTCTATCATGCCGACGGTTTGCCTTGTGTTGTACAAGCGGTTAAGGAACTCCTTCTCAAGTTGTTCCCAACTATCAATAGTCTTAGGCTCAAGGTCGGTATACCAGTCGAAAGCATTTCCCTTCAGTGTTCGTACGAACTACTTGACCAGTAGGTCTCCTCTAGTACCGGCATTTTCACATGTCTCGACAAAATGAGAAACATGCTACTTGGGATTGCCCTTCCCATCGAATTGTTGAAACTTTGGTGGCTGGTATCCGTTAGGCATTCTCAGATTGTCGATTCTCTTGGTATACGACTTGGAATACAATAGAGAGTTCTGAGTCGGTCCACCATATTGAGCTTTGATGGAATTCATGATCAAATCCTAGAGCTGCTGGACAGACAGTGAAGCAATAGAAGTGGAATGTTGTGACTGATCTTGTGCAATAATCTTTCCCTTGTCTTTGATGATAGGGGTTTGACTCGATTCAGCAACATCCAGACTTTTCATCTGGTTCTTGAGAGAGGCGATTTCTTGGTCTTTCTCTTCAACCATCTTCAGTAACAGGCTGATTTTCTTCTCAACTTCAGTCATTCGTTCTTCACTAGTTCCTGCATCAGTCATCATAATAGACATCACATCAGGACTTGATGTTTCATTTGGTTGCTAAGAAAGAGAGGTGAATTTGCCAAGCATCAGATTTTCTGCAGTGGCGATTTCGAGTTGAGCAGATTCTGTCATGCGTCTCAACATCTTGTTTGCAATGACAGGAGTTTGGCTGTCTTCGTGTTGGGTTTCCTTGGAGCGACTGCGCTTAATTGGCCCCACATAGGAGTTTCTTGAAGCAGCGATCTTTGAAGAAGCTTCTTCGAAAGTCATGATTTCTTTGCGAGAAAAAGAGATGGGAGGTAGAGACTGTCCCACTGGGCGTGCCAATTTGTTCACACGAGATTTCGACAAGGAAATTTTATTGGTGGAAATGAACTTGATTTTATTGAATTTGATGTATAAGCGTTACAATCTCTAATATTTATCCTCTGATTCTTTCTCACAAATATATAAACTTTGGCCTCTAGCTTGTTGCTCTTCTTGGGCCGGTTTGTTGGTTTGTTGATCTTTTTGGATGATCGGCCTGCTAGCTTGATGATCTCTTGGATCGACCCATTGGCTTGATGATCTCTTAGATTGGCTTGTTGGCTTGTTGATCTTCTTGGATGATCAGCCTACTGGCTTGATGATCTCTTGGACCGGCTTGTTGGCTTGTTGATTTTCTTGGATGATCAGCCTGCTGGCTTGATGATCTTTTGGATCGACCTGTTGGCTTGATGATCTTCTTGGACGATCGATCTGCTGGCTTGATGATCTTTTGGATCGTCCTGTTAGCTTGATGATCTGTTGGATCGGCTTATTAGCTTGTTGATCCTCTTAGATGATCGACCTGCTGACTTGTTAATCTTCTTGATTGGTCGGTTGGCTTGTCGATCTCTTCTTGGAGTCTTCTAGTGGTTGGATCTTCTGAGTCTTGAGTTGGCCGAATTTCGAATCTTGGATCTTCTGAATTCTCTAGACTCTCTGACTTCTGATGACTTTAGACTCTGGCAGAATGCTCTAGACTCTGAGTTCTCTAATCTGAACCTAAATGCCCAAAATGAATGGTGGCCTCCTCTATTTATAGAGTTTGATGGACCTCATATGGGCTTGGGTTTGGGCCCAACCTTTGGACTTGGGCTATAATCCAACCCCTTTTTTAATAAGGTTGGATTATTTTAATTTAGCCCAATTTGTTCAATGATCTCGGGTTACATTAGTCTCGGGTCCAATTGCCACGTGGCATAATTTGATTGGACTCGGCTTATGTCATCTGATGGATCAATAATAGACAAATGACATTGTTTGATTTGCCGAAAATTAATGTCTATTAATTTAATTTAGGAACACGTGTAAATTTGTAATTGGCCCCAAATTTATTTTATCATTAATTTAAATTAATGACGTGGAAGTTTGTGGTTGGCCGAAATTTCTCATTCAACAATGATTCATATTAGCAACAAAATTAGTTAATTTCGAAAGCTATAAATTTTCGGAAAAAATTTGAGTCAATCCTAAGAAATCATTATCAGTTAAACTAGTATATACACAACAGGCATGCAAGGCATTCATTAAGCACAAACGCTAGCCTGACGTTCAGATGCTCAAGGCCCAACAAAAATACAAAGTAGAATCCCCCACCCCCAACCTAAAGTTTACATTGCCCTCAATGTAATAGATCATGTAAAGACCAGACAATGTACAAGGAAAGAATAGAGACTTCTCTGAATTTGAGTTCATGGGTGGTGGGTCGCGTTTGCTTACAAACATAGGGGCTTGCTTTTGGTACCGCCAATCCTAAAAGACAAAACAAGAAAACAAGCATAAAAGTAACTAACAAAAATAAACCTATCTAAGAATTTAAAGGACAGAAAGCAGGAAAATTATAGGGTGCAAATGTTTAAGGTCGTTTGCTCGACCACGCTCTCCTCTCTTTTCATCCGAAATCAACCTGCTTGATTTTCAGTGCAACCTTTTTATTTTTCTTCTTTTTGATTTGCTCCTTCACTGATAAATTAAACTTGCACTCGACGTGCACAACATAAGAGAATTTAAACGAATCATTCGACAACCTCAACATGCTAATCAGAACAACTTTATTCTTAGCAACAGAACAGTGATTGGGATTATTAAGCCTATATCATGTGAAACATTGTAGTAAAACTTTGGAGGAACATAAAATGGTATAATAATAGCTGAAGCTACTTCAACATGCTCAGCTCCTGTCTTTACTAGTATGCGCGGTGAATCACATGCATCAGGCTCAGAATCTAAAGAAAATTCAAGCTTAACTTCATTGACCTCATGGTGACTTTCTTCTAATTTACCTTCTTGTTGCTTTGGAATCTGAACTTCTAGCTCATGTAGAGAGGTGGCCATTTGAGCGTTCTCCTGCTCCTGAATCTGACTCAAGGCCTTTTCACGAGCTTTCATTGCGAGGAACCGAAAATTCTCTACCATATTGGAAATTATCTCCCTGCTTCACTAGGTGTTTTGTCAAACAAATCACCGCCACACGCTGCGTCGAGCAAACGTCTATTCTCCAATGTCGAACCATCATAAAAGCTCTCGATCAAGGAAAACTTCGTCATTGGAAAATGAGGACACGCACATAAACCATTGAAGCGATCCCAATACTCGTGAAACGCTTCCTCTGATGCTTGGGTTATGTATATGATCTCCCTAGTGACGTCAAGGTCCCCAAGAGAAAGAACGTGACTCAAATCAGAAGCTGATAGGCCTTGCATCATGCAGTCGACCATAATCCTAGCTTAGCATGTTGAGGTTATGCTGATTTCATTGGTAAGCCCAGCAAAAAGAAAAAGGAAAACACACAAAAACTCAAAAGACACAAAAAACCTACAAACAATAGAAAACACCATTCCCTGGCAATGGCGCCAATTTTACGGGTCCGAAGTTGTCGAGGCTCCGAGTTTTCAAACAAATTTATAATCCACAGCACTATAACTATTTTGTAGAAATAGTGGTTGGGGTCGAACATATGGAAGGGGATCTAGCAGATGCACAGATTTTGTGTTTATGTAACATGGGGGTTTTGGAAAAGCAAGATGCAATGAAATAAATACTAAATGTAAAGAAAACAGAATAAAGCATGCGATAGAGGAATAAAGCGAAAATCAATATCATAAAAGGGACCGCTGGATTGAGATTTCTTATGCCTGAATGCTATCTCACTTGGCTTCCTAGTTTTCTCTAAAAATCATTCTATGCCAACTTTTATTAGTCCTGTTAGCTTCTCGATTACTCGGAGGACCCCCCTACACTAACATGTGTTTAATTAACCCGTTAATCCAGAACCCTGCAATTAACATGATTAATTAATTTAACATTATCGACCGCCACCCCTCATGCATAAAATAACAACCATCCGAAACCTCGCAATGACCACTGATTATGTCTAACTAATCTAGAGTAAGTAATCCGAAACCTCGCAATTACCTCCTTAAACTAGCCGCTTTAGGATCGTGGGTCCGAAATTGTATTAACTAAACTTAAATTCAATTTAAATTTAATTCATACAACCTTTAGCATGCATCCTAGGCCTATCAAGGGTCGTCACTGCGTAGAGATTGTCTTGCCTCAGCCTAGTGGCTATCTAAAAATAACTAATAGAATACACAAGTAGAAATCTCCTAGGGTCATCAAGCCTAAGAAACTAATCTCATGTATTGATTTAAACGAGATTACATGCAAAGCTTAATGAAAATACAGCAAGAACAGAACTGAAATACCAAAAAACTCAGCCAAGATTAATAGCATTCAAAGCATTATCTCAATCCAACGATACAAAAACGTTTAACTACTCATAATCAAAGTAAAACCATAAACAAATACAAAAGATCGCATAAAATATGACCAAACAAGGTCTATACAGTAGCTAGAAAGTACAAGAGACGAAAGAAATAAAAAAAGGGCAAAAAATTCTAACCTAACGGCAGACTAAACCGAAGCCCTATATTTATAGAAAACGTCATGGCGTCGAGACACTAGGCTCGGTGTCTCGATGCTAGGGGAAGCGTCTCGACGTCGTCCCGAATTCGAGCATGCTGTCTTTTTTCTCGATTTTGTCTCGTTAAATCTCGGTACGGGGCTTCAATATTCGGTTCTTGGTGTCGTTCTTCAGGTCCGCTTCAATACACTTGGGTCTTTTCACCTCCTTGTCGTCCAAGAAACCGAGATGGCTCCAAAACTCCATAATTGGCCCGAATTAACACCAATTTAGCGTGGTTGGCTCCCGACATTGCCTAAGCTCAAAGAACTTGTAAGTAAGACAAGTAAAACATAAAATTCTCCTAACAAGCTTAGATTAAAGGTGATAAAATAAGACTATTTTGGTCCTACCAGTAGAGTGGGGTTCTACCGACACGTAACATACGTGCGTCAGCAGAAAATATGATAACAATTTTTTTTCCAATTTTTTCAATTTCGATTCTCGTTCTACTTGCATAAATGTTTACAAAATGCAAATAAAATTTAATTTGAAAAAAATATTAATTGCATTCATAAATTGTTCCTGAACAAACTATATATTCAAAATCAATCCTATCGGCGTGCATAAAATATCATAAATTGTTCTTAATTCATAAGTTAAATACATAAAAGGGGAATTGCAATGGGTAGCAAAAAATATTAGGATATTTGCAAATTTAGCTATGATTTTTTAGATTTGCAAACATAGCAAAAATTTAAAAATCTAATTTCCGTTTTTTTTATTATTCCAATTTTACCCTCGTTGGTATATCGATAGGTATATTAGTAATATATCTGATATATTTTATATTTACTGATATACGAAATATAAAGTATACCAAATTTGATATACTCGAATGAATACAATGATATACCTAATATATACTTGATTTGATAAGCATAACATTTGATATACCAATGATATACTTGATATGTTACTTTCTTTACATATATTTGTTATATATATTTTTTTCTCTTTATTGAATTATGTGGTGTTACTTACATATTTTAAATGAAATGTTTGTCTTTTATAAAATAAATGTGTCTTCTATACCTGTTATGAATGTTGATACACCATTGATATACCTCATTTGTATTTTTTTTTTAACTTACCTCATTTTTTATACTACTCAAATAATTAATAACATTTGATATACCTGATTATGAGTAGCTAAATACATCAATGATAGATTTGTTATTAAAAAAAATCATTGATATATACACATTCAACCAAGAGGTTAGAGGTTTAAATCCTCTACCATACATATTATCCCAAAATAAAGCTAATATATCTAATTCTTCATTGATAAAGTATATCAAAGATATCTAAAACTAATGAAAGCTCATGTGTATACTTCATATATGAAGTATATTATATTCACGAAAATATACATCTGATATACTATATATTTAGTATATCAGTTGATCGATATACCAAATATCTAGTATATTTTACCCTTGTTGGTATATCGATAGGTATATTAGTAGTATATCTTATATATTTTATATTTACTGATATACGAAATATAAAGTATACCAAATTTGATATACTCGAATGAATACAATGATATACCTAATATATACTTGATTTGATAAGCATAACATTTGATATAACAATGATATACTTGATATGTTACTTTCTTTACTTATATTTGTTATATATTTTTTTCTTTTTATTGAATTATGTGGTGTTACTTACATATTTTAAATGAAATGTTTGTCTTTTATAAAATAAATGTGTCTTCTATACCTGTTATGAATGTTGATACACTATTGATATACCTCATTTGTATTTTTTTTTTAACTTACCTCATTTTTTATACTACTCAAATAATTAATAACATTGATATACTTGATTATGAGTAGCTAAATACATCAATGATAGATTTGTTATTAAAAAAAATCATTGATATATACACATTCAACCAAGAGGTTAGAGGTTTAAACCCTCTACCACACATATTGTCCCAAAATAAAACTAATATATCTAATTCTTCATTGATAAAGTATATCAAAGATATCTAAAACTAATGAAAGCTCATGTGTATACTTCATAAATGAAGTATATTATATTCACGAAAATATACATCTGATATACTATATATTTAGTATATCAGTTGATTGATATACCAAATATCTAGTGTATTTTTAGGGTTTAATATACTAGATATTTGGTATATCAGTGGACGGTGAGCTGAGGTTATTTTAGTCTTTTTACGTTATTGTTTGGGCCGGGCCAAACCTTTTTTTGCTATATCTGCAAACCCAATAAATCAAAGACACGCCTGCAATTATGATTTCTTTTTTTGCTATTGATGCAAACGCCCCTACATAAAACATTAAATGAAAAACAAAAATTTGATGATGATCCTTCGCAACCTCATAGCAAAACTCACTAACGGGGGTGTTTGGCCCATGGTTTTGGGTTTGGGTGATTTTGTGTTCCAAACCCAAAACCATGTTTGCCCCATTGTAATCACAACACCATGGGTTCCAAACACAACCCCATGGTTTTTCTCTCTAAATCTACCTCAAAACCACTCCAAACCTATGATTTCTCTTTCCTCAATAAAGTTGGTGGGACCCACTATTACTTTTATCCATTTTTGTCATAAATTTGGTGGGTACCATCATTTCTCTTTCCATTTTTCTCATAATTCTTTTCATTTCTCTATATTTAATTAACAATATTTATATATATATATATATATATATATATATATATATATATATATATATATATATATATATATATATATAATTTTATAATTTTAACATAAGGAAAGATATTTTAGCCAACTTACCCATATAAATATTTTTAAAATAAAATATAATTTTGAGTTAACGTATTAAAAAAATATTTTTTATTTTCAAATTAACAATATTCCGAGTGACAAAAATAAATAGTATGTTATTTTGAATTTATTAAAATAAAATGAATAATATTTAATTTTAAATCCGTTATAGTAAATAAAGTATTTAATTTTAAATTACATACACAAAAACAAAAACAAATTTATATGTACAATTTTGTTTAGTTTAACAACGTTTCGATGTTGGAATATTCGAACCTCTAACTTTTTTATCGAGGACATATATCAATTATTGCTAAGCTAAGTTTATTTTGACATATGATATTTATTTTGAACTTATTTATATTTAAATAATATAAATATACATAATTTTATATTTAATTTAGTCATTTTAAAGTAACCTATAGATTCCAATTTTTTCTTTTCCCATGAACCATGTTTTTTTTCTTTGGTCTCAATAACTATAATTTAACATTAATGAACTATTGTTTTGAATTTAAATTTTGCATGTGGATCCATGGAAAAAATGACCAAACTTAAACCCCCGTTTAATAATTTGGCTTTTGGTTTTTTATTTTTGAAAATCATGTTTGTTTTCTCTCAATTTTCTTAGGATAATTTTCATCTTTGTTAAAGACACATTTGAATTCCTAGACAAATTCCAAAAACAAAAACTATTTTTTGAAAACAAAAATTTGCGTGTGGGTCAAGTTATCAAGATTGAAGATGATGAAATGAGATGTGACGTTGTGTTCAGATGACCTTGGTCTGATGTAGAGGCAAGCTTAAGCCTTAAGACTTGGCCTAGATTAGAGGCAAACCCCATGGGTCGATTCTCAAGAAGCAGGTCTGAGTGAGCGGTTAAGTCAGATGACATCCCGAGGCTCGGGGTGGCATCGTGAAGCATCAGTGAAACTAGATAGTTCCCGGTTGGCACGATATTTGCCCAAAATTTCCGGATAAGCATTATAATCGCCTGATAAGCTCCCATTGGCATCGAAAAGCCCTGGTAAGCGTTATAATGCCTCGGTAGGTTCTGGTAAGAGCTGGAATCACCCGGTAAGCTCTAGTTGAGCATTTGAAGGTCGTTTTGACCCTAACAACTCTAAACCCTAAACCTTAAACCCGAAACCCGAAACCCCAAAATCGAAACCCGAAACCTGAAGACCCGAAAACCCAAAAACCTGTAAACCCGAAACCCAAAACTCGACCCCCCTGAACCCCGAAACCCCAAACCCTAAACTTGAAACCCCAAATCCCAAACCCTAAACCCCCTAAACCCTAAACCCCAAACCCCAAACCCCAAACCCCCAACCCCCAACCCCAAACCCTAAACCCCCTACCCTAAACCCCCTAAACCCCCTAGACCCCAAACCCCAAAACCTAAACCCTAAACCCTAAAACCCCAAAACCCGAAACTCGAAACCCGAAACCCCTAACCCAAAACCCAAAACCCCAAACCCTAAATTGATAGGCCTTCTATCAATGATAGAAATTAGAGGTGTTCAAAATTGGACCGAAAATCGACTCGACCGACCGAAACCGATCGAATCAAGTCGGTTTGATCGATTTTCCTCTATATTCGATTGGTGTTGAAAAAACCGAATGTCGGTTGGTCGGTTTACAAAAAAACAACAAAACCGACCGACCGACCGATTTGATCTCAATATAAAAAAAAAAAAAAAAGAGATGGTTGTCGTTCACACGCTGCACAATGTGTGCAATGACAGCGCACCGTCACAGTGTGTGCAATAACAACACACTATGCTGTCATTTCATTTCACAAGTCATTATGACTTATTTAAATAAAAAACTATTATTTTATTTCTCTTTCTCTCTTTTTTTTCATATAAGTCACGTTTTCTATTTTGTTTTTTATTTTTTTTCTCTTTTATCTTCCTTTCTCTTCTCTTTTCTTCTCCTTCACATACTTTCTTTATTTTTTTCTTCTCCTCCTTTCATCTTCTTCATAGATTTTATTTTATTTTCTTCTTTTCCACTTCTCCTTTCATCTTCTTTCACCAATGTTATCTCTTTTTTCATTCCCTGCTTCTCTCTTTTCTTTCTCATCTTCCTCACAAACGTTTTTCTCTCTCTTTTATCTTCTCTTTCCCACTCACTCTCCTCTCCTTCGTTCGTCACCCAGCTTTCATCTTTTTTCTTTCTTTTCCCGTCACACTTCAAAAAACCGACCAAACCGACCGACCGGTAGAATACATAGTCGGTCGGTTTCATGAAACATCCAAAAATCGCCGACCACCCACCGACCGAAACCGATAGGTCAGTTTTCGACGTCAGTTTTGCCCCAAAACTAACTCTGACCGACCGACGAACAACCCTAATAGAAATCTTATATCACCGATAGAAATCAATCTTTCTATCACTAATAGAATCTGTCAGTGATAAAATGTTTCTATCACTAATAGGGTAGTTTGGTAATTTAGACCCTCTATTATGATATTTTACCATTTTTGCAATTCTTTTTGCGGGCTGTTGTATTTGCTAATAGTTTGGCCCATTTTGCTATATATGCAACCAGTCCTTTAAAATTTGATAAATGATTTTAAATTCTAGATTTGTATTTAAAATTGTGTTCAGATGATAATTGAAAAAAAAAAACTAATGTAGGCTTTTAATTCTGATTTATTAATTGAAAATCACATGGTTAAATAATTCATTTTTCTCTACATTATATGAAATTCTTCAAAATCTAATAGTTTTAAATGGAAAAATTTTTACTTGAAAACATGATTTGACATCACTTTATTCAAATCATTCTCTTTCTCGCGATGACAGACAAAAAATCTCAAGATTCCAAACAAAGCATTGAGTGAACTCGAGGATGTATACCACCAATGATATGGAGTCAACCAATAAGAATTATTTTATGTAGTTCTTTGTCTAAATTGAGCAATTGTCCATAGACTATCATTGGAGTGGGAAATTCAAACCACTTTCTATTTTTTTATGGCCATTTACAAGGGATACTAAAAAATATTCTTTAAATTTTAAAGTTTTTCCCAAACTTTTTCGATTTCCAATTTTTCTCTTCAAAATATTTGTTTTTTAAATTCTTTATTTCCATTTTTTCATTTCAAAACGTTTTTGTCCCTCTCGATATTTTTTCCCTTATCTCTCTAATTTTTCTCTTCAGAATATAATTTTTAAACATTTTAAAGTATTGGTTCCAAACTTAATGTTTTTAGACCGTTCTTTCTATTTTTCTAGTTTTTGCATTGAAAATTTTTTGTACCTTCTCTTTTTTCAAATTGTTTTTTCTCCCAAATGTTTATATTATTCTCTAATTTTCCTATCAAAATCTTTAAACTCTGGCATATATTTACGATTGAAAAAAATATTCTTTAAATTTTTAAAATTGTTCCCCAAACTCTTCTATATTTCCAATTCTTCTCTTTAAAATATTTGATTTATAAATGTTGAAGTTTTTGTTCCAAACATTATTTTTTCAAAATTGTCTTTCTTTTCATTTTTAAAATCTTTCTCCCGTGCTCGTGCTCGCCGCTGGTGCCATGCCCTTTTCAGTTTTCACATCAGCCCATTTCTTCCTGTTCGTGCTTGTCGCTAAGCTGAAGTGGACGATGGGTAAGTCATCCTCGCGAAGTGATTTTCAGAGAAACAGAAACAGTGTGTGAGAATGCGAAACTAGAAGCGAAAGTGGACGCAGGAGGAAGAAGATGCACTTTTTGTCGGCGTAAAGATGCACGGTCCCGGAAAGTGGAAGAACATTCTCAAAGATCTTGAAGTCGCTCCGTTTCTCACTCAACGCTCGAATGTTGACCTCAAGGTCCCTATTTAACTACTTATTGTTTTCAATTATCTTTCTGGGTGTTTTTCTTCGCATTTGGTTTACCTGTTTGGATTGTTATTTAGGGTTTTAATCATGAACTCGAGGTGGAACTGATATATTGCGGGGTTTTTTTTTTAAGATTAGGTTTGGTTTGTTTAGAATCGAATTGTATTGGCTTGGTTCTCTTGCAAATCATGCAGCTAAACCTACTTGGTTGAGTGGTTTAAGATAGAAGAATTTTGTTTTGTTCTTAAATTTTCTAACAAATATAAATCTTTCCTCGATGCTCTCCAATGGGTTTCTACGTTAATTTGTGGTCTAAAATTTACTCTATGATTTTCAAGAAGTTTTGCCTTTGATCAACTATGTAATATAAGAAGAGAGTCCTGAAAGTGGAATTAGAGGGAAGAAATAGTTTGATTTGGTATTTAAATATTAAATACTATTAATATGATGCACGTTCCTTTTAGATTGCGTCTACGGAAGCTTCAACTTGGTTGATTGACACTTTTTGTGGTAAAGGAGTGAAAATGAGTTCATAGGATAGGGTTGGCTCGTGAGGGGAGATTCATGGCAATGACCGTATCCTAAGACTCAATGTTATTCCCTTGCTTATATACAGGACAAATGGCGTAAAACAAAGAAGTCCAGAGCTTCTAAAGCAAAAGCTATCGTCAACCAAAGCTCTGTCCCTACTAGGTTTGATGCAGTTGCTGATATATAGATTCTTTATTCTTTCTTTTTCCTCTTGTGGTAAATGATAGTAGTCTTGAGACCGTAAACTAACTCAGGCCCGTCCTTTAGCATGTGTGGGTTGTGACTCATCACAGGGCCCCAAAATTTAGAGGCCCCAAATTGAAAAAGTTTAACGAAAAAAAATCTTCTGTGCATGCTGAGGAAAAATAAAAGTTAGACCAAAAATTTCAATTTCTTACCTCTTCATTTCTCTCCCCTCTTCAACCAAGAAAAACTCTACCAATTCCTCATTTTGTTGACTCGCATACTAAATTAAACATAAAACCTTTTAATATTCTCCCTTATCATCTTAAAAATTCAATTGTAATCAATTATCCCTAAAAAAAACCACCAAATTTATGGGGTTTAATGGGCAAAAAAAGCTAATTTATCCTCATTCTAGTTTCAATATTTCTTCAATTACATTATAGACTTAATTAGTTCGAAGGATGACACTTTTAAAATAAAATATCATTGTTATGTAGTTGCTTGGTGACATTTTGTTATGTGTATATGTACATATATGTAGATATGTGTATACAAACATACATATACATGCATCTATACATACATACATACATACATATATATATATATATATATATATATATATATATATATATATATAATTTGATATTTTACAAATTTGTCTTTGTTATAAAATATTTTAGGGCCTCATTTTAAAAAGTATCACAGGGCCCCATCTCCTTTGGGACGGGTTTGTCTCTACATTTACTTTGCTTTGCATTTCTTTACATCTGAATTGAATTGCACACTGTTTTTATTGATTCAAAAATTCAAATGCAATCTATATGTTTGGATAAGAAAATCTTCCTAGCAAATATGTTGCACCCTGAAGTATTAATAATGCTCTGGCTTATTTTGTCATAGCCATTTTTGCCCCGCTCTCATGCCATGAATTTTGGATGATTCGATATTTATGACCATCCTCCTCCCCAAAACCAATGATGAGGACTGCATGTGGCTAATATGTTAACCATTTGAAAAAAAAAAACGTATAAAAGAGGGAGGAAATCTCAATGTCTACATTTGCTTTGCTTTTCTTTACATCTGAATTGAATTGCACTACTGGTTTATATTGATTCAAAAATTCAAATGCAATCTATATGTTTGGATAAGAAAATCTTCCTAGCAAATATATTGCGCCTTCTCCTTATTTTGCCATAGTCATTTTCGCCCCAACTCTCACCCCATTAATTCTGGATGATTCAATATTTATGACCATCCTTCTCTCCAAAACCAATAAAAAAAAAGAACCAGTTAGATCTCTCATTGAAAATAAGATATATATTAAAGAAATTATTAATCTCATATTCACTCACGTTTTTAAAATTCTCTAGTTCAGGGATTACTTTTGTAGCAGCACCAATAGGTTGATCTTGAATCTTCAATTTTAATTTTGAAATATCTCCATTTGCTATCCTCTCATATGATTTTATCCTCATTACTGGCAAAGACTGCAATAATTAATTAAAGAATTAAAAAAACTACCATTAAAAATAAAATAAAATTGAATAAAATAATTTGAATATTAGATACAAAAATTAACAAAATAATTTATAAAGTAAATTTTTTTACCTTGTGAACTTTACAATCTCATGATCTTTTTCCTACAAATGGGTAATCCTTCCCTCTAGCTAAACCCGTGTTCATTATCACCTATTCAAAACCTATCGTAATCTTCGAAAAATAACATCCCTCACTATTTACTTTAAGGTCCTTTGGCCGAAGCTTAGAGTTAATCAAATGGTCGATCAATTGTTGAGGTGATCTTTGGACTAAATTTTGATTTGGTCGCCTAATATTGTAAAGGGAGTCGATGGCACCAGTCGCAACAAAAGCCCAACAACAGTCTAATTGAAAAAGTAACATTAAACATTACAAGGATACCGATATAGTTTTTTTTTTCTATACAACATGTAGGGGTGGAGGATTGAACATTTGACACCATTCAAATAAAAAAAAAGTTTTTTTTTTTAAAAAATCAAGTTCAATTAGAAATTCATTTGGAAATACCAAAGTATAACTATTATGAAATTCATTTGGAAAATCCAATTAAAATCCAATTTTAAACAAAATTGAAATTCAATTTGAAATTCATTTGAGCATTACCAATTGAAATCCAATTTGAGAGGAAATTGAAATTCAAATCAAAATTCCAAATTAAAACTTAGAAATGAGTACATAAAAGGGAGGAAATCAATCTCTACACGGTCCCGTCCTTTAGCATGTGTGGGTTGTGACTCATCACAGGACCCCAAAATTTAGGGGTCCCAAATTGAAAAAGTTTAATGAAAAAAAATATTGTGTGCATGTGGAGGAAAAATAAAAGTTAGACAAAAAATTTCAGTTTTCCACCTCTTTATTTCTCTCCCCTCTTCAACCAAGAAAATCTCTACCAATTCCTCATTTTGTTGACTCGCATACTAAATTAAACATAAAACCTTTTAATATTCTCCCTTATCATCTTAAAAATTCAATTGTAATCCATTATCCCTAAAAAAAACCACCAAATTTATGGAGTTTAATGGACAAAAAAAGCTAATTTATCCTCATTCTAGTTTCAATATTTCTTCAATTATATTATAGACTTAACTAGTTCGAAGGATAACACTTTTAAAATAAAATATTATTGTTATATAGTTGCTTGGTGACATTTTCTTAGTTTCATTGATATATGTGTGTGTACATATATGTATATATGTATATATATATATGTACATACATATATATCTATATATACATACATATATATATACGTACGTACATATATATATATACATACGTACATATATATATATATATATATATGTATGTATGTTTGTATAGATGATGTATTAGGGTCTCATTTTAAAAGTATCACAGGGGCCCCATCTCATTTGGGACGGGCCTGAACTAACTTTTATGTTGATATTTTTTTTATTGTTGCATTCAGGGGTGCCTTAGTATGTGCTTTGGTGGAACTTTTTTTTTTGGATAAGGTGCTTTGGTACGACTTGCAGCCATCAATTTTGGAATCATTGATGATTCAAACTTTCTTTGAACAAACGCTTGTAGAGCCCTCCTCTAGTTTCTCTACAAGGAGAGAAATTCCAGCTTGTTCTGAAAAAGTCATCTCCTTTTGAAAACAGAAAACTTTTGTGACAATACACAGTATATGAACTCCAATTGGAGTGCCCTGTACATATCTTTTTGTAATACATCATCAACTAGATGATTGAAAGATACTTGATTTACCATTTGTTCAGCCATTTTTTCATTAAAAAAAAAAAAGAAAAAAGATTTAACATGTACATATGACTTTACTATGGAATTGTCCGAAAGTTTATGGTTTATGGTTTTACTATGGAATTCCTCATTTTTTCATTAGGGTTTTACGGGCTTTTAGTTAAGGTTTATGGTTTTCCAGCTTTGGGTTTGATCATTAAAAATCAATCCCAACGATATATAATGAAATGAATGGAAAAAATGAGCATTTTAAAAAATGTAGAAAATGACAATTTTTTGAAATAAATAAAATACCTACATGAATTTTTTTCAAATTTTTTTGTTAAAAAAATTTGCTCAACTTCCTAAGAAATTGGGCAATTGGAACTTATGGGCCCATTTGATTGTTGATTTGTAAAAATGGGCCCATTTTTAAAATCTCTTATTTGGGGACCCCTGTGACCTCGCAATTACCAAAATAGCCTTGTCCTTAAAACTTCCCTCTCCCTCTCGATTTCGACCGTTGCTGCTCCATTCTTCCTCTCAACTGCCTTGCTACCTTCTTCTTCCTCACGCTCGACAGCAACCGGCCCATAAGTTCCAATTCTTCAAGAGGCGGTTTTAAAAAGATGAAAAAAAACTTGTATCATTTTAAAAAAAATGAAAAATTAAAGGGAAAAAAAACTCGAAAAGAGAGAAAAGACCGGGATTCATGCATTCCCAGTCAAAATTTGGCCTAAAATCATGCAAATCCGGCCAAAATTAATGAATCCCGGCCGAAAATAATGAATCCCGGCCGAGATTCATGCATTCCCGGCCAAAATTCGGTCGGGAATGCAAAGGAAAGGGAATGGAGCGGCAACAATGGCGGTCAAGATACGAGGATGAGCAGCAGCAGCAATAATGGAAGGAGCAGGATGTGCAGAAGCTGCGGGAAAGAGGAATCGAGTGTGCTGCTGTTGCCGTGCAGGCATCTGTGCCTATGTAGTGTGTGTGGGTCATCAGTCCACGTATGCTCCATCTGTAAATCAACAAAAAAACGCCAGTGTACATGTAAACATGGCTTAGAACCAAAACCCAACAACGAATTGCTAACTAGAAGACTTTTCTTTTGATTTTGATTCAAAGAAAATTTCTTTCTTTCTTCTTTTTTTTTTTAAATTAAGAATATATTGTATATGGATTGACATTTTGATAGTTAAAAAAAAATTAGTTAGTTGTTTTTTTTAAAAAAAAAGTGGGTAAACTTGGGTGGAATTTGTTGAAATTTTAAATTTTTGTTGGTTAAAATTAATGTGTATAAAAGTTTTCATATAGGGTTAGAATAGACATTTTGCATGGTTGATGACCTCACAAAAATCAGCGAAGGGTCCCCAAATAAGAGATTTTAAAAATGGGTCCATTTTTACAAATCAACAATCAAATGGGCCCATAAGTTCCAATTGCCCTAAGAAATTCACATTCCTCACTTTGGAGTTGACCAAAGTCTATCATAAGTCATTTTTTTTTTTAATTTGTGCTTGAAATTAACCGCTTTCGAATTTTTACAATTTAGGGTCTAAAGATTAGGGTTTTATGAGATTATATAGTTGAGGTTTATGGTTTTACAATTTTGGGGTCTGACGTTGTGAATTACTGTCAATGATATCTAATAAAATGTGCGGAAAAATGAGCGTTTTAAAAAATGAAGAAAATGGCCATTTTTTTGAAATAAATGAAATACCCGTTACACGATTTTTTTTTTAATTTCTTCTTTAACAAATTGGCTCAAATTCATCAAAACTTAACATTCCTCACTTTGGATTTTACCAATCATATTCCTAACTCAGTTTGTTTAATCCGAGTTTGAAATGAACCTCTTTTGAGTTTTTACATTTTAAGGTCTAAAAGATTGAGGTTTATTGGCATGTAGTTAAGTTGTATGGTTTTGTAGCTTTGGGTTTTAACGTTGAAAATAACTCTTGGCGATATATAATGAAATGAAACGGAAAAAATGAGCATTTTAAAAAATGTAGAAAATTTCCATTTTTTTAAATAAATGAAATACATTATATTTTAGGGTCAAATTCAGCATTTTTAGGTTCAAATACAATTTAGGAAAAATGAGAATTTTTTTGAAATTTTTTTATTAAAAAAATTGGCTCAAATTCAGCAAACATTCACGTTTCTCACTTTGGAGTTGACCAATCTAAATCCTAACTCAGTTTTGTTTAATCAGTGCTTGAAATGAACCGAGTTTTTATTTTTACATTTTAAGGGTCTAAAGATTAGGGTTTTATGAAAGTATTTAATATGATACTAATGTTCTAGTCAGCTTCAATATTTAATGATGTTAAGATTTGAAAACTGATAGCGAGCATAGCTAGCTATTTTTCCCTATTTATTTTAGTTAGTCTTTGAGTAATTCGTAGCCATTTTATTGTTCTTTAATGTTTATTTTGTAGGAAATTGTTATTTTAAGCTAAAATGAGAATTTGGAATTGATCGGGTGTTCGAGATGCGAAAAGAAGCTAAGGAGCCGAAAAGAATCAAGTTGGAAGCTTCTAAAAGTGGGCTTGACCGAGAGCTAGCGTCGAGACGCTAGCCTTGTGGCGTCTTGACGCTCCTATATTTCCCTAAAGCAGAATGGGCGGTAAAGGCGACATCGTCGCGACCCTGCCCTAGAGCATCTCGACGCCGTCGATATTTCCTTTAATTACTTGAGGCGGCATGCGACAGTGTCGCGACGCTGTCCATAGCGTCTCGACGCTGTCGGCAGATTTCCTATAAATTCATCTTTTTGTGCTACGGATTGGGGGAGTCAAATTGGAGTGATTTTAGCCCTAATTTCGACTATAGACTTTCTGTGGGAGCTGAAGCAAGGCCAAGGAGCGGGAACCTAGCTTGGAGGCGTGGAGATCGTGACGGGGACCTGCCGGTTTCGACGACTTCTAGTGTTTTCCTTCCTTTCCCTTATCTTTAGTTAGATTTAATGGCTTTTTCATGCTTAGTTTATCTTCCAACGCCATGTATGAGTAGCTAAGCTTGTTACTTAGGGATTGATGTAGTCTTTTAAGTTTATGGATTGATTTATGGGATGAATTGTGCAATTGTTTTATGTTTGCAATCTTAATTAAATGTTTTCAATTAATTGGCCACTAGTTGAATGATCTAAGTGTTGAATCTTGCTCGGAAGAGGGGATTTAGCGTAGACTTGCTTAAGATTGCATGACTAAAGTAGAAATTCTAAGCTCGTGACAAAATTTAGAATAACTTTAGAATTGGTCAAAAGAACTAAAAACCTTGCATGCTAATGAACTTAGATAGGGATATCAAGTTAGTTAGATGCATGAGAATCAATTATGCTCGGGAGAGGTAGTTGTGATTAAAGGTTCTTAGACTCATAGAATAATTGGGCGTTATAATTCATTCCCTAAAATCAATCTTAAACTAAACTGACGAAATCAATTCCCTAAGTATTCTTTCAATTGAATTTCACATTTTTTATTTGCATTACCTTTGTTTCCAAAACTCACTACTTTTCGGTCCCTAAATAAAATTGAGCAAGAATATTCGTGGTAGTTAAGTTAACTTAAAACCCAATCCAGAGGGGGACATTCGATTTCACAATCACTATATTATTAGGCTAAAAAATCATTATTCTAGATTAGGCTAAAAAATTGATGAAGATCAAGACCAAATTTAGCCATAAACGGAAGAACAGCGGCGGAGTTCTCCAGATTTCTCCTTCAGACGCAGTCTCAAAATTCCAGCAATACACGAAACGCGACGGCGTCTCGACGCTGTGTTGAGTTCCAGCGGCGGCGCTAGGGTTTTCAAGTGGTGAAGACGGTTCGGTTCGGTCCAGTTCAAGGGGTTGGCTCCAATTCGTGCTGGGATGGCTAGGTTCGAGTTTTTTGGAGGCCAGTTCGAGATGGTTCGGGTCGGTTCGGGTCGTTTTGGTCCAATTTTAGAGCGGCATAAGACTTATTAGGATAAAATATGTTAAATTAATGTAATTTATTGCTTTATTTTATTCTAGGGGCCAAATTATTTGTTCATTTGCTATTTAAATGCTTTGTGGATGTCATTTAGATCAAATCCCACCTTAGGTTAAGCATGATCATGCATTTTAATGTTATAATGTATGATATTAATGCATTATGGATGAATTTCATGAGTAATTTAATATAATAGTTATGTTAAATATATGAAATACAATAAGCATGTGGCATGACATTACATAACTTAAATATAAAGAGTTATATTTAATTTAATGTCTTATGGATGCTTGGGTGATTTTCATGATTTGCATGATATAAGGAGTTATATTAATAAGGGAAAAATACATTTTTGGTCCCTGAGGTTTGGATTAGGTTTCATTTTGGTCCCTGAGTTTTCAAACTCAACAATTTAGTCCCTGAGGTTTGAAATTTGTTTCATTCTAGTCCCTCCATCCAATTTTCCGTTAGTATTTAACGGATTGCTGACATGACATTAATTTTTTATTTAAAAAACAATTTTTAAAATTTTAAAATAAAATAATATTAAATTAATAAAAAAAATTATTATCTTTTAATATTTTATTTCTTTCTCTTTTCTTCCCTCTTCTTCTTCTTTACCCACCTACCCACCACCCCTTTGACTATCGGCAGCAACACCGGCCACCGGCCACCGCCGCTCGTCGGAGGCTGACGACCGGCGACCGGCAACTATTTTTTTTTTCCTATTCTTCTTCTTCCTTTCTTTTCTTCTCCTCCTTTTGTTTTCTTTTCCTTCCTCTTCTTTTCTTTCTGTTTTTTACTTTGCTTAAAAGAAAAAAAATTAAAGACCCAGATCTAAAACCGATCGATAGTTGTTCGATAGTTTCGACAGTGAAGGCCATAGATCTATAGACCTAGAGCGAAACAGAGCCTGAAGCTTCCTTCTTGTTGCTATCAGTATCAGCAACGTCGTTTTTGGGATTATCGAAGCTGGAAGGGACGATGGTGTCGGGTGCAGATTCCGTTTGGTCGCCGGAGCTTTGTCGGAAGAATCTCCCATGCTCTTCGAGATGCCCTGTCTGTGAGTGACGTTAATCTTCAGGCTCACACAGTTTCGACGGCAGAGATAATTTCTTAAAAAAAATAAATTAAAGACCCAGATCTAAATCAGAGAAGGGAAGCCAACAAGTTAGAGATCTGGGCGCGGTAGTGGTATCCCAGCCACAGGCACGGTTCAACTGCTGCTCGGCCGCCATAGTCGTCCGTTCGTGCTCCTCGCGCCGGCAAGAAATCTTGTCTTCTTCTTCCTTCCTTCGATCCCCAGCTTCCAAACCCACCAAAAACCTCCCCTTAATCGACGGCTCAGATCCCTCCCAGCCCCACTCGCTCACACTGTTTGAGAGTTTTACAGCGTTAAAAAAAATAGAAATAAGAAAGGGAAGGGAAGAAGAGGGAAGAAAAAAGAAGAAAGAGGGAGGAGAAAGAAGAAGAAAGGAAGAAAGGAGGAGGAAGAGAAAAAAAAAATGGTGTCGGTGGCTGGCGACAACAGGTGGTGGTGGTGGTGAGAAGAGAGTTGGTGGAGATGGTGGGTGAGGAGGTGGAGAAGAAGGAGAAGGGGGAGAGAATAATAAAGAAATAAAATTAATATAAAATAATAAATTTTTTATTATTTTGATATATTTATATTTTTAAATTTGTAAAAATAATTTTTTTTTACTAAAAAATCAATGCCACATCAGCAATCCGTTAAATACTAATGGAAAATTGGATGGAGGAACTAGAATGAAACAAAATCCAAACCTCAGGGACTAAATTGTCGAGTTTGAAAACTCAGGGACCAAAATGAAATCTAATCCAAACCTCAGGGACCAAAAGTGTATTTTTCCCTATTAATAAAATATGAAAATCAATTTGCATTAATCATGACACATCCATAGTTTAATATAATTGTTATATATTAAGTCGTGAAATGCAAATGTTATGGTTTATTGATTAATTTGAATTTGATTGTTAATTAATTAAACCATATAAAGTTTATTATTGGGATAATCATTAAAATTTATAAGAATTATAAAAGTAATGATTAGAAACCGTCAATCTATAATAAAGATTGCATGCAAACATAGGATCATAGGTAAATGAATTAATTTTAAAATGTTTAAAATTAATTAGACCTAAGATCACGTTCATTCTAATAGAATTAGAATTAAGTCTTGCTTAGTTTTAAAATAGTTTTAATATGACTAAGTAGGACAAACACTACTATGGTTATAAGGGAACTCTACTGGTGAAGTTCTGTCTAAGGCTGGAGGTACTTAAGATGACGGTTTATGGAACACCTCCTACCTGGGAACTGACCCGGAACTTGAGTTGAATTTACCACAGTTATGTTAGCATGCAATGTCGCTAGGTCAATTAAAAGAGTTTAATTCACCTAGATCTTTAGACTAAAGATTCTATATTGCTATGATTATAAGGGAACTCTACCGGTGAAGTTCTGTCTAAGGCTGGAGGTACTTAAGATGACAGTTTACGGAACACCTCCTACCTGGGAAATTGGCCCAAAATACCTGAGTTGAATTAATCATAGTTTAATGTTAACATGCAACGTCACTAGGTTGATTAAAAGAGTTTAATACACCTAGATCTTTAGTGTAAAGACTTTAACATTGCTATGGTTAAAAGGGAACTCTCCCGGTGAAGTTCTATCTAAGGCTGGAGGTATTTAAGCTGATGGTTTACGGAAAACCTGCTACTTGGGAACAGACCCGGAACCTGAGTTGAAATAACCATAGTCATGTTAGCATGCGATGTTGCTAGGTCTGTTAAAAGAGTTTAATTCACCTAGAACATTACAGTAAAATTCTCATCATAAGAGTTATAATGGGATTAGATTTAGATAGATTGACTTAGTCGTATTTATCTAAATTAAATAACCTTTAAAACTTACAGTAGGACATTTTAGTGAAAAATTATAAAACAAGATCAAGTTTTGCTCCTACGTCCCTATATTTACAACGTGAGATTCATGCTCGCCTTCGTGTCGCCTTGGGTGCGGCCTCCCTTCGGAAAGTGTTTGCATGGGTCAATATCAGGGTGAATGGGGAAAGTGTCTATAGTAAGTGGGAGCGAGACACGTGTCAACGTATCCCTCGGTCTCTAATCCTAGGTCACACCATGAGATTCTTATGATCTGCCTGCGTGTTGTCCTGGAGCGACCATCCCTTCGGAGGGTCTGATCATAGGATTTGGAACACCGTGAACTCCTGAAAAGGATAGGGTATCTTAGGTTAAGCACCAACAGTTGTCTCACCCTTCGATAGCCTGTTGGTGCACACCTCTGGGATCTAAAAGTGGGAGGGTTACACTTACGAGGATGAGTTAATTGTGTTAACAAATCCTTGACCGAATAACGTTGGCTAGTGTGTATTCATATGAGTTATTTCGGAATTAGAATTAGCTGAGAAGTGTCTCATTTCAAAGGAGGAGGAGTTGATCACCCTTCGGTGGCTGTTGCTCTAAACCTCTGAACCATCGTTGCAAAACTAAATCAATAGTCTTAGGGTTCTATGATTGCTTATTTTTGCTAATTTGATTGGATTGTATGCAATTGTTTGCTCGTGTGATGGGTTAAGGCAAAGATAACTAATACGGTCGTTGTTAATTTAATTTCAGCAATATCTTCCTCTATTATCTCACTCCTTAATAACGAAAAATTAACCGAACAAACTTACTCAACGTGGTAATCTAACATGAATACGATTTCGGTTATAGATGATCTAAGATTAGTCTTAACTGAGGAATGTCCTCATTCCCCAATTTCTAATTCATTAAGAAATGTTCATAATGAATATGACACAAAACACTACCTAGCAAAAAGGAATATTATCAGAGACTGTAAATATGATTTACTTGTCTTAGAAACATGCTTAGTTCAGAATGATGATTCTGCCTGGATACTAGATTCAAGGGCCACCAACCATGTTTGTTCTTCCTTTAAAGGAATGAGTTCCTGGCAACAGCTTGAAGCTGGTGAGATGACTCTCAAAGTAGGAACATGAGAGATCGTCTCAGCTATTGCAGTGGGGAACATCAAATTATTTTTCAGTAGAATAAATACATACTATTGGATAATATGTATGTTGTTCCAAAGATCAAAAGGAATTTGATTTCTATATCTTGTATGCTTGAACAAGATTACTCCATATCTTTCTCAGTAAATGAATCATTCATTTCAAGAAAAATAGTTCATATTTGTTCAGCAAAGCTGGAAAATAATTTATATGTTTTAAGACCAATCGAGAGTAAAGCAATCATGAACCCCGAGTTGATTAAAACTGCTGAAACTCAAAGTAAAAGGCGACGTATTTCTCCTAGTAGAAACAATACCTATCTTTGGCACTTAAGACTTGGTCATATAAACGTCGATAGGATCGGTCGTTTGGTAAAGAATGGACTTCTAAGTGAGTTAGAAGATAATTCACTACCTCCATGTGAATCTTGTCTCGAGGGCAAGATGACCAAAAGACCCTTTACTGGAAAAGGTTACAGAGCCAAAGAGCCCTTAGAGTTGATACATTCAGATCTCTATGGTCTGATGAATGTAAAGGCTCGAGGAGGGTACGAATACTTCATCTCATTTATAGATGATTATTCGAGATACGATTACTTATACCTAATGGGGCATAAGTCTGAAGCCCTTGAAAAGTTCAAGGAGTTTAAGGCTGAGGTTGAAAACCTGTTAGGGAAAACTATTAAAACACTTCGATCTGATCGAGGTGGAGAGTATATGGATCTGAGATTTCAAGACTATATGATAGAACATGGAATCCAATCACAACTCTCAGCCCCTCTTACACTTCAGCAGAATGGTGTATCAGAAAGGAGAAATAGAACCCTATTAGACATGGTTCGCTCAATGATGAGCTATGCTCAGTTGCCTAGCTCGTTTTGGGGGTATGCAGTAAAGACTGCAGTACACATCCTGAACAATGTTCCCTCGAAGAGTGTTTCTGAAACACCTTTCGAGCTATGGAGAGGGAACCTAGTTTACGACACTTCCGTAACTCGGGTTGTCCAGCACATGTGCTTGTGATAAATCTTAAGAAATTGGAACCTCGTTCAAGGCTGTGCCAATTTGTTGGTTACCCAAAAGAAATGAGAGGTGATCTTTTCTACGACCCACAAGAAAATAAGGTGTTTGTATCGACAAATGCTACTTTCTTAGAGGAAGACCACATGAGGGATCATAAACCACGTAGTAAGTTAGTATTAGAAGAAGCTACTGAAGAATTAACAAGAGTTGTTGATGAAGCTGGACCTTCAACAAGAGTTGATGGAGGGGATATTTCTTCAGGTCCGTCTCATCCTTCTCAAACATTGAGAGTGCCTCGACGTAGTGGAAGGGTTGTATCACAACCCAACCGCTACTTGGGTTTAACTGAAACACTGGTCGTTATACCAGATGATGGCATTGAGGATCCATTGTCTTATCGACAGACAATGAATGATGTAGACAAGGACCAATGGGTCAAAGCCATGGACCTTGAAATGGAGTCAATGTACTCCAATTTTGTATGGGAACTTGTAGATCTACTTGAAGGGGTAAAACCCATAGGGTGCAAATGGATCTATAAGAGAAAGAGAGATGCAGATGGGAAGGTACAGACCATCAAAGCTAGACTAGTAGCAAAGGGTTACACCCAGAGAGAAGGGGTTGACTACGAGGAAACTTTTTCTCCTGTTGCTATGTTAAAGTCTATAAGAATTCTCTTGTCCATAGCCACATATTATGACTATGAAATATGGAAAATGGACGTAAAGACTGCCTTTTTGAATGGTAATATTGAAGAGAATATCTACATGTCTCAGTCCGAAGGGTTCATAGCCCAAGGTTAGGAGCAAAAAGTTTGCAAACTGAATCGATCCATTTATGGGTTGAAACAGGCGTCTAGATCTTGGAACATTAGATTTGATACTGCAATCAAATCATTTGGTTTTGACCAAAATGTTGATGAACCTTGTGTATACAAGAAAATCAACAAGAACAAAGTAGCTTTTCTAATACTTTATGTGGACGATATCCTACTCATTGGGAATGATGTATGATACCTTACTGATGTTAAGAACTGGCCAGCGGCCCAATTCCAAATGAAAGATTTGGGAGAGGCGCAGTATGTTCTTGGGATCCAGATCATTCGGGAGCGTAAGAACAAAACGTTAGCATTGTCTCAAGCAACATATATCGACAAGATGTTGTCTCGATATTCGATGCAGAACTCCAAGAAAGGTTTATTACCTTTCAGACATGGGGTTCATCTGTCCAAGGAACAATGTCCTAAGACAACTCAAGAAGTTGAGGATATGAGACACATTCCCTACACCTCAGCTGTGTGCAGCTTAATGTATGTTATGCTTTGCACTAGGCCTGACATATGTTATGCAGTGGAAATAGTCAGTAGATATCAGTCCAATCTAGGGTTAGACCACTGGACAGCAGTTTAGAATATCCTCAAGTATCTTCGGAGAACGAAGAACTACATGCTGGTGTATGGGGCTAAGGATTTGATCCTTACAGGATACACCGACTCTGACTTTCAATCCAACAAGGATTCTAGGAAATCCACGTAAGGGTCAGTGTTCACCCTTAACAGGGGAGCTGTAGTTTGGCAAAGCATCAAGCAAGGATGCATAGCAGACTCAACTATGAAGGTTGAGTATGTTGCTGCTTGTGAAGCAACTAAGGAAGCAGTTTGGCTCAAGAAGTTCCTGACAGATTTGGAAGTTGTTCCAAATATGGACTTACCCATAACATTATACTGTGACAACAGTGGGGCTGTAGCCAATTTTAGAGAACCCCGCAGCCATAAACGAGGAAAACACATAGAGAGGAAGTATCATTTGATAAGGGAGATTGTGCAATGAGGAGATGTGATCGTCACCAAGATCGCTTCGGAGCACAATATAGCTGATCCATTTACGAAGGCTCTCTCGGCTAAAGTGTTTGAGGCTCATCTAGAAGGTTTAGGTCTACGAGATATGTATGTTGTATAATCTCGGGCAAGTGGGAGATGTGTAATGGGTATAAGGATGCCCTAGTTTATTGTATTCCTTGTATATTTACTTTTCATGTAATATACAATGTACATTACATTTCCAGCTTTAGATTATTGCATTTATTTCCCATTGACTAGAGTTTTAGTTCAAGTGAGAGTTTGTTGGGTTTTATGTCCTAAAACTCGTAGATAGTAAATGTAATGATTGATCGAACATAAATAAAGTATTGTTTGATGTTTTTTCAATAAAGAGTTATTGTCTATATTATGTACATCTTGCCTAAATAACCTTAATCCAATAAACTAAACATCCTAGGTTGTGGGATGAGTCTTGAACTGTATGTGGAGATATACGGGGATCAATGTTCAAGAAACAGTTTGAAGGGTCTATAGTTTAGGGATAAGGTTGGGTACCTTATTCTGGTGACCCTATGGATACGACCCACTTTGTATTTGATACAAACGCAATGATCCAACACGTTCGTGTAGGGGATATGCGAGTGGGGGTATCCTATGCAATGAGTTTGCATAAGACCGGACCGAAAAATAGTAACCGCTAGCTGTTACACCGTTAACTAGTTAGGTTTCTATTTCACTAGGATGACCTAGGCACATTAGTCTGAATCCTGAGTGGATTATGGACTCCTGTTCACGAGGGATTGTCCTTTGATTTATATGGGTGAAAGTGGCCAGTACGCCGACTCAATAAGCCTACCATTTTGGGGACAAGACCGAGTGGGGAACTGGGAACATAATCACACAAGATGGAATTCACTCTTTCCCGACTTTTGAGGAAGTAGATGAGTGTTCCCTTAAGTGGTGTCTCTGGGTCTTGAACAAAGGGCCCTACCCTCTCACTGGCCTGAGAGGGGTTTCTGTTTGGTGGTTGGACCACAAACAGGTTGTTCATTAGAGGAGCACTGGTACTTAAGAACATAGAAGTAACCCAGGGGTAAAACGGTAATTTGACCCAGCTGGTGTTACGGACACTCGTGAATGACTAACTAGTCGTTATTGGTCTATATCCGTGGACACAGAAATATGTCTGTAGTGAGAACAGTGCAACTGTGAGTCTATAGTGGAATGAACACACAGTTAACGAATATTGATTAATTTGGTTAATGAGTTTGACCAATTAATCTCACATCGTTGGAGCTTCTGATCTGCAGGTCCATTAGGTCCCACAGGTAGCTCGTAAAGAGACTTGAGGCAATTAAGTATCAAATATAAATTGAAAGTGTTCAATTTATTTAGGAGAATCATATAATGTATATTGATACATTATAGTAAAAAGTTTATGAAACTTTATAATATAATTTTGAATTAATTTCAAAATTAATTCTTGAGAGAAAATATTTGAAAGAGTTCAAATAATTAATATGAATTGGATTTATATTAATATAAATAATTTAATAAAATCCCTAAGATTAAATATATGATATTTAATTGGGCAATTAATTAATTATGGAATTAATTAATTATTTATTAAAATTAGATATGAATAAGATAATAAATTTGATTAGATCTTATTCATCACCTTTTCCTTAGGAAAAGGTCTTGACATTTTCCTATAAATAGAACCCCTAGGGTGGGGTGAAAGACATCTCATTCATTCTCCTACTCTTAGAGAATTCTCTTGAAGGCTCCCACTAGTCTCCTGCCTCTAGAATTCTCAGAGTCATACCGGTGTAGCTATAGCAGTAGTGTTCGCAGTAGTTCGTGATTATTTCACAAGCAGTTGGTGAATTTAATATGAGTTGTCAACCAGAGTAAGTAACTTGTTACTATATAAATTAGATTTAGATCTAATATTTTTCTATGCTTAACTTTAATATAAATCTAGAATAGTTCTAAGTTTATTGCCAATGTATCGGTATTTTAGATTAAAAAAAATTAACTACGAATTAGCCCCAATAACGCTTCCGCTTTACAGAATTCCAATCCCTTCAACAACACGATGTATTGTTAATGTTATAGGTAATTATGGACGACTCCGAAAATCGAGGAACTGACAGAGCCAGCGCAACATCAACCTGAAAACACAACCAAGAGTCCAACCACTGGGGAAACAGAGGGCCGAGGCCGACCAGGTCGACCTCGAGCACAAGCCCAGGTTTGACCCGATCTCACTTATTCTTGGTCCCTGGAATTCAGGCTGAGTCTGGTTTGATCAAATCTGATCCCGAATTGCATCCGAAGGCAGGTGAAACCTTAAACACAGGAGAAGGTATATAAACTCTTCTTCAACCTTGAAGAAAGGATCCCGAAACTATTCTCTAAACTCTCTCTTCTCTCCATCTAGCTCCCTGGTTTGCTATCTTCCTTTACTTTGCTAACTTAAGCATTAGAGGCGGTGTAACAAACACCACACTGGCTAAAAATGCCAAATTATGCCAAATTATGCAAAATTTCTTAAGGACATTTTGACTAAAAAGAAGAGATTAGGAGAGTTTGAGACTGTGGCTCTTACTGAGGAATGTAGTGCTATTCTTAAGAATGAGCTACCTTCCAAGGCTAAGGATCCGGGATCATTCACTATTCCTGTCTCCATGGGTGGAAAGGAGTTGGGGAGAGCACTTTGTGATTTAGGCGCAAGCATAAACCTTATGCCTCTTTTGGTTTATCGAAAGCTAGGAATAGGTGAAGCTAGGCCTACAACAGTCACACTCCAATTGGCAGATAGGTCTATCACATATCCTGAGGGTAAAATTGAGGATGTTCTAGTCCAGGTAGATAAATTTATTTTTCCTGTCGATTTTATTATTCTAGATTATGAGGCAGATAAGAATATCCCAATTATTCTTGGTCGTCCATTTTTGGCAACTGGTAGTACTTTGATGGATGTCCAACAGGGGGAGCTTACAATGAAGGTGCATGACCAAAAGGTGAAGTTTAATATGTTTGATGCAATGAAATATCCTAATGATCTTGAGGATTGCTCGTGCATTCAGGTGTTGGATGAGTTTGTTGAGGACCGATTTGAGAAGGAATTGATGGAGTACCATACCCAAAAATTTGGAGAAATCCAAATTGAGGATTTGGAAATAGGTGGATTGGAGCATGAGCATTAATTTGTAGGTGAGATTTCTAGTTTTGAGAGGAATTTTGAATCCTTAGAGCCAATAGATAAGAAATCCAAGCCTATTGAACCTTATAATTCATTGACATTCCTCCAGCAACCTGAGATTAGGAAATCCTTCATTGATGAGCGGTTATTTACAGTAGCTCATATGAAGGCAGTGAAAACACCTTGGTATGATGACTTTTCCAATTACCTTGATTTTGGAAATTTGCCTCCTGGTTTATCAAAAGAACAAATGAAAGAATTTTTCCATGAGGTGAAGTTTTATTTATCGAATGTTGCATCTATGGTTAGACAATGTGTTGATGATGGCTGTGAGTCTAAAGTAAAAGGGCAGCGAATAAAGCATTATGGGGGGAGGAGTTTCGTTCGAAATATCTTTCCCTAAAATTGGTTGATGAATGAGAAAGCAAGAGTTTTGCGGGAGCATTTCATATTGCAATATTTTTAGCTTCCAGTGTTGTTGCGATTTTATTTTATCTCGTGGATTTTATTCTGGTTTGAATTAATTTGAATTCGATTGTATTGATTTCAATTTTATCTGATTTATTTTAATTCGTTGGTATTTTCGTAGATTTTATGTTCGTTTTATTTATTTATTTTTATTTTGGCCGATTTAATTCTTAATTTAATCGGATTAGTTCTGTTTAGATTTGATTTCAGTTTGAATTTTTAATTTCTGTTTAGATTAGATTTTTAATAATATATCTTCCTGATTTAATTCTGAAATATTCTTCTTTGAAGTTGCTGGTAGATTTAGGGAGCGCAAGTTTTGAGGGAGCAAAATTTCAGCATTCTAATCAGAAGCTCCCATTATTTGATTTCGTTTTTTTTGTGTTAGTTTTGATTTATTTTCTGTTTTTATATTATTTTGATTTGATATGATTTTTATTCGGTTAGATTTTTATTTTATTATTTATTTTATTTTTATTTTTTGTAGGTTAATTTAGATTTGATTTTGAAGAAATTTATTTTCGAAAGATTTTTCCAGATTTAAAATAATATATCTTGTGGATGTTATTTTAAAAAAAAAAAAAGATTTGATTTCATAGTTTTGTTGAGAAGATCAGAGATTTTATTCGGTTAAGATTTTTTGTGAGATAAGATTATAATTTTACCGTTGAGATTTTATTGTTGTTAGCAGGATAATTAAGTGGGCATGCAGTTAATTACCAAAGATGTCATGTGTTGAGCAGAGGGCAGCTGGCGTTATGGTTGTTACACACAGAGGGAGCACAGTAAATCGAAGATCTTACCGTTTGACAGATATTAAATATTTTCCATGAAACCATGAAGTTAAAATGGTAACTTAAATTAATTAGGAGATAATTAGGGGCTAATTATTTGTTGAAGATCTTTGAGTTAGTGCCCTATTTATACGAGCTCCCATCAGGTACGTTTTTCACTCTCATCTTTTATTACTACTGATGTGATTTTTTTTTCTTTCTGTGTGTATTATTACTGTGAGGGAAAAAAGCACGAGCAAGGAAAGAAAGAGAGACGAAGGAAGAAGTGTCGGTGGATGAAGATATGGTGGAAGAGAGGGTTGAAGAGGCTTCGTAGAGACCAAAGAAAAGAAGAGGTCTAAGAGAGAAAAAACAAAAAGTAAGAACCCCTACCCCAACCCCTTCTCCTGACCATCTATTTTGTTTTAAAAAGAAAAGCCAGAAGAGGAAAAAGAAGATAAGGGGAATGAAGTTGAGACTGAGATGAAACTGAGTGAAGAAGCTGAGCTTGATGAAAGATTTCGGTACGGGAGATTTATCCATGAAGAGGCAAGACAAAAATATCAAGAAGTCCTAAAGCGAGATGTTCTAATGGAGCACGGCTTCGATGGTGGCAAAGAGCTCGCACATTTTCCTTGAGCAAACATCACTAGTCACGGTTGGAAACGGTTGTGCGCAAAGCCGTAGCCCACTGTTGATCAACTAGAATGGGAGTTCTAAACCAACATCGATGAAAATGAAGGATTCTTGGTTATTGTTCACAAAGTTGCTCATGACTGGAGCTCTAGAGTGATTAATTCTCTATTTAATTTTCAAGACTTCTCCCACGCTGTTTTCAACGGAATATTAGTTGCTTCCTTAAACGAGCAACTGAATGCCCAGTGGAGGTTGTCTAGGATGAGGGCAAGAACATTCCAGTCAACATACCTAAAGTGTGAGGCTAACACTTGGCTCGGCTTTGTCAAGTAGAGATTACTGCCCTCAACGTACGATTCCATTGTCCCTCGTGATCGAGTGCACTTGAAGGTTCAGAGTCCCAAAAGAGTTCCAATGATATAAACCTGTTTGATAAGGGGATTATTGACACTGCCAATCTGGCTAGGCTTAAAAAAGGTGAGGTGCGCCAGGGTGGTTTGTTGTGCGGTGTCCATAGAGTGCTGAAGCAACTTGAGATGGTTCTCAATAGGCTAGAATTCACTGAGAGACAACTTCAAACCTACTAGAGCTATGATCTTAGAAGAGGCACCACACTGAAGAGGGCTATGCAAGCAAATTTTTTCTAAGCCATATCAATCCTTCCTAATTTTCATTGACGGTCTTATGAACCTATGCATTTCACCCCCGCCCATCATTTGAGAGAAAGAAGAAAACCCAGAGCCTGAGCATAAAGAAGAATTTAAGGGGAGTTTCAGTTTCTTCGAGCAAATATTTTGATGAATGATTTTTTTTTTGTGCTCGCCTTGCATGTGTTGTGTTCTTTCTGCTTATGTTATGTTATGTTTCTTTGTTTTTATCTAATGCTTTGAAATCTATCTCTGTCATGATTACGTTAATCTGTGATCTTAATCTTTAATGAAATCAAATATTGTTTTGTTTGGCACATCTGAGTATCTAACTTAATTTTCTTCTGAATTTTTGAAGCTTGGACTGAATTAGCTTAATTAGATCAAGGTATTCTGATCTCCAGAAACCTTTTGCTTGAGCATTTCTTCTAGCCTGGTCATCGCTGCGGCAAGAAGATTCTGAGGTAGTGTTGACTCATGTGATCCTCCTTAAGCTTAATTCTAGTCCCACGCCCAGTTTAAAAATTCAGATAGAAAAATTTAAGTTTGGGGGTATAATTTCAGATGTTAATGATTCATTGGGGACAATGAATAATTTAAGTTTGGGGGACTTTTTGCTACTCCAACAGTTTTGCTCGAGCATTCCTCTCCTTCATGAATTAATTTTCTAGGTTGTTGAGTAACCAGGGACATTTGTGACACCCACCTTTTGTCTTTGCGTCAAAAGATAACCTAGGAGATATGAAAAATGAAACAATTATTTGCTGAAAAAAAAATTGATTGTTAAAAATTTTGCTGAGAAAATTCATGGAGCAAAAGTTTTGAAGGATGAATGATAATCCAGCAGTTTTTCTGTCTCCCAGAACTTAGGTGAGCTTCATCATAAAATGTCGCCATTCTGAGGGGCAAGAGATAGAATAACTAAGGATTTTTTTAGCTTTACAATGAGTATTTAGCCTAGTTGGTGATGAGTTTGAGGCAAGGGTATACTGCACCATAAAGTGGGTCATCTCATGCTTAAAAGCTTACGATTGTAAGGCTGCTTTAAGTCTGAAGAACAAAAGAATAAATCCCCTAAAATATGTGTTCAAATATATCTGATAATAGAGCTAAGCTGTGGTAAGTTCTTAGGATTGAGTTAAAGGTGGTGATTATTTGTTCAAAGCTGAAAGAATTATTTTGCTTCAGCAGTGCTTGGTTTTGCAAGATGCTCAGGTAAAGGTTGAAGGTAGTGTTGGAATATCTATTTTGATTGAGTTGTGCTATGACTAATGTTTTGAATTTTCAAGGGAAGGTGAGTTAGTATTGCTCGGGACGCGCAATAGTTCAAGTTTGGGGGTATGATAACTCTTCAAAATGGAGTTATTTAGGCCTTAGTTCTATAGTATTTTGTGTGTCATTTGTGTTAAATAGGGTTGCTTTTAGATGAATATTATATGTTTTAACCCATTTGGAAGAATGGAGGCTTTGGAAGTTATTTTGTGCAGAAAATATTGCTGAGCGACTTGAGGGAGCAATTTCCATGATCCAGCAAAACTGGGAGCAAAACTGCCACGTCATAGCTCGTTATCCATTTTAATAAAGTGGCGTTAGCTGAATTATTTTCGGATCTAAGAAGCTTGGAAAGCCCTCCACGTGTCCAAATTAACCTAATTAGGTTAAACCTCATCTTATAAAAGGAGGGAGCCGTCAAAGATAAAATTATTCACGATTGGGAGACCGAATCAATCGGTTGTAGGCCGAATTGACGGCAGATTGGAGATCTAAGAAGACCATTTGCGATTTCACTCAAGTGGACGAAGTTCTTCTATGTTCTTGGTGGTTTGGAGCAGCTGTTTCATCTCCCCAATTGCTAAAAGGATTAGTATTTCTTGTGTATTTTGCATTATGGATGTGCTTGTCGAGATTGTAACGTGTTTTATGTTTTCAATCATGAACTAATTGCTTTGTAGGCATAGGTTAAGAATTATGTGATTGTTATATTTATAAAATCTGGAAATTCTATTTGATCATGATCATCTTGAATTATTGTTGATTTTTAATTTCATTATGTGCCCGCCTAGCTAGCAGGTATGTATAGCTTCTCCTAGTTTCAGGGATGATTTAGGAGTTGTGTGGCGATAATTCACACTAGATCATTGTGTATTGGTGAACGCCAGTGACTGAGTTAGGGATAGCCAGTTGCCTAGTGCTTGATCGGTAGTACGTCATTGGAGTTGAAACATATTCCAAAAAATCCGGAGTTCCGGGAGGATCCCGCTGATAATACTACGAGAGATTGACGGATCAAAAGAATTGTTGGAGCATCTTTATAAACAATTACAGAAGTCTTAACCTGTGTCTGTTTCCATTCTGTTTTCTCTAGTCGTAATCATTTACTGCTTTCGTATATCTTTTGTTTCAGCATTTTAAAAACCCAATCAATTTAACCAACCTTTTGAAATCACTAAAAAGGAAAATTAAATCAATAGAGGTAGGCAATTCAAGACCCTGTGGATACGATAAATACTTATCACTTGCTGCTAGATTGTGTATACTTGCACATTAATCTGGAGTTAATTTATCTCATATTTTTAACCACTTCAGAATTGCAACAATGACATCCTACTCATTGGGAATGATGTAGAGTATCTGTCTAAAGTCAAAGAATGGCTAACGGCCCATTTCCAAATGAAGGATTTAGGAGAGGCCCAATATGTTCTTGGGATCCAAATTATTCAGGATCGAAAGAACAAAACACTAGCCTTGTCTCAAGCAACGTATGTCGACAAGATGTTGTCTTAATATTCGATGCAGAACTCCAAGAAGGGTTTATTGCCTTTCAGGCATGTGGTTCACTTGTCTAAGGAGCAATGTCCTAAGACACCTCAAGAAATTGAGGATATGAGACGCATTCCCTACGCCTCAATGGACAGCTTAATGTATGTTATGCTCTGCACTAGGCCTGACATTTGTTATGCAGTAGGGATAGTCAGCAGATATCAATCAAATCCAGGGTTAGACCACTGGACTTCCGTAAAAGGAATCCTCAAGTATCTTCGAAGAACGAGGGACTACATGCTGGTGTTTGGGCTAAGGAGTTAGTTCTTACAGGATACACCGATTCTGACTTCCAGTTTGACAAGGATTCAAGGAAATCCACGTCAGGGTCAGTATTTACCCTGAACGGGGGAGCTGTAGTCTGGAGAAGCATCAAGCAAGGATGCATAGCAAACTCCACAATGGAGGCAGAGTATGTAGTTGCTTGTGAAACAGCTAAAGAAGTTGTTTGGCTAAGAAAGTTCTTGACAGATTTGGAGGTCGTTCCAAATATGAACTTGCCCGTTACATTATACTGTGACAACAGTGGGGCTGTAGCAAATTCTAAAGAACCTCGCAGCCACAAACGAGGAAAGCATATCGAGAGGAAGTATCACCTGATACGGGAGATTGTGCAACGAGGAGATGTGATCGTTACCAAGATCGCTTCGGAGCACAACATTGCTAATCTATTTACGAAGGCTCTCTCGGCTAAAGTGTTCGAGGGTCATCTAGAGAGTCTAGGTTTGCGAGACATGTATATAGTATAAACTAGGGCAAGTGGGAGATGTGTAATGGGTATGAAGGATGCCCTAGTTTATTGTATTTTGTATATTTACTTTTCATGTAATGTACAGTATACATTTACCATTTCCAGCTTTGGATTATTTTAATATACATCCCATTATCTTGAGTTTTAGTTCAAGTGGGAGTTTGTTGGGTTTTATGCCCTAAAACTCGTGGATAGTAAATGTAAACATTTGACCGAACATTAATAAAATAATATTTCATGTATTATTCATTATTGTTTGTATTGTATCTTGCCTAAATAACCCTAATCCAATAAACTGAACATCCTAGGCTGTTAGTATGAGACTTGAACTAGTATGTGGGGGCATACGGGGATCGATGTTCAAGTTACAGCCTAAAGGGTCTATAGTATAAGGATAAGGCTGGGTACCTTATCCTGGCGACACTATGGATACGACCCGCTTTGTATTATGATACAAACGCAACGATCCAACACGTTCGTGTAAAGGACATGCGAGTGGGGGTATCCTATGCAATGAGTTTGCATAAGATCGGACTGCGAAATAGTTAGCCACTAGTTGTAACACCGTTGACTAGATAGGTTTCTATTTCACTAGGATGACCTAGGCAACTTAGTCTCAATCCTGAGTGGATTATGGACTCCTGTTCACGAGGGATTGTTCTTTGATTTGTATGGGTGAGAGTGGCCTACAAGCCGACTCAATAAGCCTATCATTTTGGGGACAAGACCGAGTGGGGAGCTGGAAACATAATCACACAAGATAGAGTTTATTCCTTCCCGATATTAGGGTAAGTAGAGGTGTGTTCCCTTAAGTGGTGTCTCTGGGACTTGAACAAAATGCTCTGCCCTCTCTATGACACGAGAGGGACTTCTGTTTATAGGTTGGACCTCAGACAGGTTGTTCATTAGAGGAGCACTGGGACTTAAGGATATAGAGGTAACCCAGGAGTAAGACGGTAATTTGACCCAGCTGGAGTTACGAACACACGTGAAGGACTGACTTGCTGTTATTGGTCAATATCCGTGGACACAGAAATATATCTGCAGTCAGAAGAGTGCAGCTGTGGTTCTTTAGTGGAGTGAATCACAGTTAACGAATATTGGTTAATTGATTAATGAGTTTAGTCAATTAATCTCATATCGTTGGAGCTTCTAAACTGTAGGTCCATAAGGTCCCATCGATAGCTCATATAAGGTGTTGAGGTAAATTTACTAAGGAAAATTTAATATGAATTGGATTTATATTAAAACTATAGGTTAAATTAATGCGCATTGGATGCACATTAATACTATAGTATATGTGAGAGAAAAATGATTGAATATGTGATATTCAATTTTATGATTAATTAATTATTGAATTAATTAATTATAAGTTTTAATTTAGTTTAATTAAATTTGATTTAATTAAATGATATTAAAACTATAAGGTAAAAGAGGGATGTTCATTTAATAATTATTAAATGAATAACCTAATTAAATATGATTTAAATTATATTATATTAATTTAATTAATTAATTTAATTTAATTTAATTTAATTTAATTTGATTTTAATTTTAATTATATCTAAAATTAAAATATTAGGTAACTGATTAGATCAGTTACCTGATCGTGCGTTCAGTTCCTAAAAAGCCTCCCTCTCCCTATCGATAAGGAAAAATGGTTTTGGCCTCTCTCTCACAGGTTCTCATTCGTTGTTTGTGGTGGAAAAAATCCTAGAGATTTTTCCCTCTTCCATAGTAAAACTCTTCTCCCACAAGAAAACTCAACCAAGACCCTTTTTGAGAATACTAGTGGTTCAAGCGTGGTAGTGTTCGTGGAGTTATTTCCAGCAAAGGAGACCTCTTTGGGCTGCTGTTTTTTTGATCAAAATGCAAGAAATAGACGTTTTCGGTCAAGATCTACAACGATAGTAAGTGTTCTTTTGATCCTTTGATCTATAGGATCAATCTCTAGATTAGATCTAGGTTTTCTTTTAATTATTAGCATGCTTGTAGCCTTTATACAGTAATTATGTGTTTTTATTGCTGTAAATTATTTGCCATCGTATCGGTATTCGAATCATGAATTTAATTGGGTTTGGTTCTATGACCGTTTCCGCTCCGTTTTGGATTTTAACCCTTCAGGATCGGTATGGAAACCCTAGAGGGGAGGGGGTGAATAAGGTTTAATTAATTTTTTTCCTAAATTTACCCAATTAAACTAATTAATACAATTTTTATAAACAATAAGAAAAATTCAATTGAAGCAACAAGTAAGATAGACAAAAAGTATGGAAATTTAATTCTATCAATTTCAATAAGTAAATAAGAACAAACTAAAGCATGCGATAAGTTACTTAAATTAATTGCAAAAATAAAAAGGAAAGAGTTAGAGAAGAAGACACCGTAATTTTTATAGTGGTTCGGTCAAACTCGACCTACTCCACTCCCCAAGCGCCTCTTGGGAATTTGAATAAAATCTTTCTGACTCTTTCCACAAATTAGAGCCCAACCATTACACCACTGCTCCTTTTACGGGTTCAAGAACAAACTCGATACTTTCCACGGGTTAGGATCAAACCGTTACAAATGTTGGAATTTTTTAAGAACACAAGACAACTCTCAATAGAGTGGATTTACAAGTTTGAGCACTCAACAAATTGATCATCACAATACAATAAATCTCTCTCAAGAATCTATAATCTATAATATATATAAAAGTACGAATGAGGAAGAAACTTTTTTTTGGACAATGATACCCTTTACTTTTTACTTAATACCTAATTTATCCTTAACATTTATTTTTAATTAAATACCTAATATACCCTTTAGTTAGTGTAGTTAGTGGCTCTTTACTAATAGTAATTATAGTTAAAATAATAAATTAATTCATAGTAAATACTCTTGGGGGAAATTTGGTGGGTGGTTGTTGTTTCAATGTGAAACCTTTTAATTTTAAATTTTAATAAGTATTGTTGTCCATCAATGCTTACAAGTTATTGCCAACTTTTCATCTTCCTCTTTAATTGTATGTTTTCTTTTTCAATGTTAGTTAATCTTGCATCTTTTCAAATGGACTTAATTAATATGGAAGAATTGGAGTTGGAATATAACGAGTCTTCTCCTTAGAAATGAAAAGACTCACCTCTACATTTATATTGATCACCAAGCACCAGAACATCAACCTCCTGCATTACAGAGACCTCTTGATGTTGTAGAAGACTACGATTTCTTTTGTGGAATGGTGGCATGGCAGCAAATGGGTCGAAGATGAGGGAGCAGGGTTATAGTGGAGAGGGATGGTTGAAAATGACGATGACGGTTGCGGCTTACAAGTGTGAGACTGTCAACTGCTTGAACCTTATCAATTGTTTGGAGTTTGATTCTACCAAAATGTTGATGAGATTCAATTGCTCAATTACCAACCAAAACTCTTCAAGAAATGCCATGGATTTTGCAATTAGAGGGTAATACACAACATTGTAATTTCTTGTCATAGCTGCACAAATTTTCCCTTTTTGACTTCGAATTATAACACCTAGGTTGTTTGATTTGAATTTGTGCAAATAAGAAAGAAAATTTGTATAACACTGCATTCTATTGAGTTTTGATTTCTATTCATCTTTCAGATGCCAAGTGTATATCGTAATTTGATCCATTTCTTTCAAACCATATATTACATTAGTTTAACTATTTCCTTGATATCTATATTTTGAATGATTTAAATTATAAAACCATCAAATAGTTATAGAATGGATATAATAAAAATTCCGATTGGTTGATTTACTATCTTCTATGTGCTTGCTTTTATATTCATAAAAATCATGTTGTAGGAAAGGATGGACCAACATCCATCTTATTTACATTGTGCTAATATGAGATTCTTGCAAATTTAGAACACTACCACAACCATCTAATCCTTTCCTCTTCCATCTCTTTATTTTTAGCATGAATTTATCCATATTTATTTATTCGTTTTTATAATTCATTCAAGACAATATGACTTATCAAAGTTAATTAAAACTTTTATTATCTTCTCTTTTAATTGTTTCAAAATCCAAAAGATCTTTCCTTTCCTCATTAAAAATAATAATAATAATCTGATTTGCTAAATTCCCAACTTTCCAAATAAATAGGCAAATCCTTTTGCTAATTTTTTACAATTTTATAAGACAATTCATCTCATTGAACATGCATTATTATAATATAAACACACATCTCTTTTGATTTTGAAATAGATGAAAAAAACTGGCACCAACGACAATGGGTATGCAATAATAAGAGTCAAGTTGATAACTCTACAAAAAAAAAAAAAAAAAAAAAAAAACAATGGTGTAACTTTGGAAGATGATAACCTCAAGAAGTAGAGGAAATCCTCATTTCTCAAGAAAAATTGTGCTTATATGTATATTTCAAGAAAAAAAAAATGCTAGCATTAATTATTTAGCCTTTTTCCATATTCTCCACCCATAATTTAATTTTCAAAATTTATGATCCGTTTAATTTCATTTAATTTAAAATAAAATAAAATAAAGTCTAAATTTATTATCATTTGAGAGATGAAGATATTAGAATATGAAGGGTTTTATATATTTATTTCTATAATTTAATTTTCAAAATTTATGAGTTAATTTCAATTATATTTAATGGTGAAATTTCAAAGGTTTTTAATTCCCTCTCCTTCCATTTCACGGAAGATTAATTTAATTACAATCAGTTACTTCTACAATTCCTTAAATCTCTCTAGATTCATTTCACACAACAAATAAACTAAATACGGCTAAATGAATGTCTATTGTTCAAAAAAAATTATCATTAATAATTAATTCACTAATTGGTTCATAAATATCTCTAGATCCATTTTCCACGAATTAAATTCAAAACTGCCAAATTAATTCATGAGAATTCCAATCAATTCAACTTCCATTCTTGAAGGTATAAATTTCTCTTTCTTTCCCTCCACCTCCTCATGACTCTCGCTCACCCATCAATGACTCTTGCTCACCTCTTTTATGTTGGAATAAGAAGATGGAGAACAATGCTATGAAGAATATGTAGACAAAGTCATAGGAAGGTGGGATAGATGGTCAACGTCTTCCTTTTAAATTATTTGAGATCTAAAATGAGGGAGGTGAAGGAAAATCGATGCTGGGAAAGGGAAGAAAGTTTTCACGATACATAACATATTTGTTTAATTTTTGCCAAATCTCACTATAACCATTTGGGTTTCTCTAGCTTTTCTTGTTTGCTGTTTTCTTTTTCCCTTTTTTTCAAATGGTGCGCTTTTCATTTCTAATTTTAACGAAATCTCATGTGATATTCAAAAGGTTAAAATTAATCTGGAGATACATAAATTATATGGGTTTCTGATTGAGGTGTGTATGATTTATGTTTATATTGTTGAAATTTATAGAGTATTACATGTTCAAAAATATATAGTTAGATTTATTTCTTGAACAAATATTGGGAATATAGATAATGTTACTCGAAAAACCCTGAAAATCTATTAAAAGTCTTATCAAGAAGTGAACAATCCCTAACCTTTCCATGAATATTAGGAAAAGAGAATCCAAAATTTCATAATCCAATTTTCATCTCAGGCTTCCAAATCTTCCTTTAGAATATTTCACATACCTTCCATTGAACCCCTACTTTAACGTTTTGGTGGAGTCGTTATTAAAACTCTTACTCATCTTTAAAAAAATATATTTTAAATGTTCCATTAAGTCGTGATTGTGATTTACAATACAACTATGTAAAAATAAATGGTGAAATCTCTATTATATCTAAAATAATTTAGAATTATATTATATAATTATAATGACTTTTCATTTTATCACGTTTTTCATTAAATAAACTCACTATATATATGTATATAGTTCTATGTTGGACAATGTCATTTCTCTTAGTTTTAAAAGCCGACGTCATTTCTCTTAGTTTTTAAAGTGGAGAAACCACGTGCAACACACGTCGTGAAAATCTAGTAAGATTAAAAGAAAAAAAAAATTGAGAGCTTGCAGAGAGCAACAATGGAAGCTTTGATTTTGGAGGATTGTAAAAATGTAAAATTTGTTGATGAAAAATTTGGAGAGGAAGATGGTTTATAAAGAAAGGGAAATGGGGTAAATTTTGAATTTAAATTTGGACCATTGGATTTAAGTTAAAGAAAAATCAAGGGTGGAGATTAAAAGAAATTAAAAGTAAAAAGAATTTAAATAATAAAGTAATATAAATTTATAATAATAATAATAATAAAATATATATATACACATATGAGAGTTGTGAAACGACTTCAAGTATGTATTGATTTATGTATAAGTGTAGTGGATTACAATCCTTTGATGCTTTCTCTCACAAACTCAAGTTAGCTTGATCTACAGTGTCTTCAGGAAGCTTTAGTCTTTAGAGTCCTAAAGGTTTGGATGGATTGAGGTAGACTTCAGTCCGCAGGGGGTTCTGAGATTCAGTCTTTGGTTTTGCAGGAGGATTTGAAGAGGATCAAAGCCTTGTTCTTCAGTTCTGCAGCTGGATTTGACGAGGATTTGAGCTTCGATCTTCAGTTATGCAGCAGGATCTGAAGAGGATCTGAGTTTTGTTCTTCAATTTTGCGGCCGGATTTGAAGATGATTGAAGCTTCATTCTTCAGTTCTATAGCTGAATTTGACAAGGATCTGAGCTTCGATCTTCGGTTTTGCAGGAGGAGCTTCAATCTTCAGAGTCTTTTGAGAGCTTTCTATTCTTCCTTTCTTTCTGTCGTCCCCCAAATGAGAGGCCATGCCTCCTATTTATAGAGTTTCCCAAATGCCTTCGTGGGCTTGGGCTTGGGCTTGGTTGCATTTGGGCCCATTCACGGGCTTGGGCTTGAAATTTTGGACTTCTAGCCCAATTACCTTGATGAAGTCGGGTTTAAATTGAACCCAATTCAATCTATTTCATGAAATTAACATACTTTCATTTCATGAACTTAGACAATTATTTGAAGAAAAATTTATATGCCAACAAATGGCCCCTTTTTGAGATTTATGCACAATTAGGCGTGGGTGAATCTCGAAAAAAAGATGACTTGGCAATAATTTTTTTTTCTTCATAATTTTGACTACCCCAATTTTTATTTGAACTGGGAGCATGATTTGAGGTTATTTTCAGGCTTAATTTGAACTAGGAGCATGATTTGAGGTTATTTTCAGGCTTAATTTGAACTTGGAATTAAATTTGAATTCCAGCTCAATCTTGCTTTGGGTAAGATTTGGAGCCTGAGAAAATTTGAATTTAAGGTAAAAATTTGGAATTTACCACGAATTGGTTTCGCAAGAAACTTGAATTCTACTTTTTTTTTTTTTTTTAATTTGTGATACAATTCAAAGTTTGGATTTTGGTCAAATTTTGATCTGGAATTAAATTTGGGGTATGCCCAAATTTTGATTTGATATAAAATTCCAAATTTTAAATTTGAATTTAAAATATAATTTGAATTGGGATTTAAGGCCAACCCTGATTTGGGATAAAATTTCGGATTATACCCAAATTTTTATTTGGGGAGAAATTAAATCAACCATGATTTTGTACTCTATCCAAATTAATTTTAACTTGAATTTTGGGAGATTTTTTTTTTTTAACTTGAATTTTAGTCCAATTCTAATATGCTACGAACTTTGGGATGTACCCAAATTTGGATTTGAGATGATTGAAATTCCATTACGAGTTTAACCTTCGAGAAATTTTTTTATTCAAATGGAGTTTTGAATTGGACTTGAACACCCTTTCAAGCTTTAATTTGGCATAGAATTTGGGATGATATAGTTGAATAATCCACATTGAAAATTTTGAATTTTTCCCATATTTTGATTTGGGTAAAATTTAAAATTCCAACCATAAATGGAATTCACCAAAATTCAGGTAGAATAATTAGAAAAAGTGTTTAGATATTTCATATTTTCTTGGCAGATGTGAAAGTAGTATCATAATAATCATAAAAATGATCAGCAAGACAATTTAGAAGATAGTACTGACATTTGTATCCATCTTTCTCATACTTATCAATTTTCCCATGGTGTTCCATGAACTCTTCAACGCTCATGCTTTCAGTCTCGATCTTCTTTGGGTTCTTTTCTGTGAGGACATAGGTCACCTTGAGAAGATTAAGGTAGAACAACACTTTTCCTTTCCATCACTTAAAATGTGCTCCTTTAAATCGAAAGGGCTTGTTGAGATCTCCAACATTTTCATTTGATTTCTTAATAGTAGACTCTATGTTTGAATCTCCTTAAAATTGTTGAGGAAAATTATAAATAACAGAGGAAATGGAGAAAATATTGAGAAAACAGACACGTAAACAATTAGGTTAAGGCACAGATATCTCGCTCTCTTTAAGGAGATTCAAGTCCTTTGCGGTGTATAATTCTTTATCAACCACCGGTGTGCAACAGGTATTCTCTAGCTTGTCCCCTCTAGAATACAACAACCCAACTGAAACGTTGTGTAGCTCAAACCACTCTACACTAAGAGTTTGAGTTCAAAGCTTCACAACAAAGAACACCCCTCTTTTGGCCAATTACTCTAAAAAAGAGAAATATGAGAAAGTAGAAAGAAAGAAAAGATAGAAATTGTTGTGTTTCTTGTGTTGAAAGTGTTAGGTGTGAGGGATATTTATAGGATTTTCAAGATCTAGAAATTTAATACAAAACAAAACTAACCAACACATGTTAGAACCAAAACTCTCCCACCAAATACGTTTTTCTCTTTTAAACAAGAGAAAACCCCTCCAAAATAGAAACTCTTATTTAAATATTAAAATGTTGCAACACATCACATTTCCAATTCTTACTCTCCTTTCTTCCTATTTAGTTTCCTTACGTTAATAAATTTGAATTATTCATTTTCAAATCATATTGAATTTATCTCATCCTATTAGGAATCTTATAATTAATTATTGATTTTTTATTTTTTTTATTATTTATTCCCTTATTCATAGTTGTTTGAATTATTATGTTGTTATAACTTCTTTTCTAACCTTAGAATATTCTAGCGAGAGGGAAATTTAGTCCAGGTCTTAGAAACTCAAAATAGGGATTATCTAATTTAGTCAAGAGAGGTACAAAATCTTATGTGTTGTATAAAGAATCCGATCTTAAGAAAATTTGAACTATATATGATGTCCATAATCAACCTAACTTTACTTGATAGTGGTAGTTAGAAAATTTGGTTTGAGTTTTGAAAACATGGAAAGAAGGTATTAGAAAAAACCCAAAGAAACTTGTAGGTTGAAGCAGTATTTATAAACTTAAATTTCAAAAACCAAAAACCAAAAACCAAGGCCCCGTTTGATAACCATTTGGTTTTTGGTTTTTGGTTTTTGAAAATTAAGCTTATTACACACATACTTCCACCTATAAGTTTCTTGGTTCTAGTATCAATCTTCTACCTTGTTTTCAAAAACCAAGTCCAATTTTGGAAACAAAAAAAAAAGTAGTTTTCAAAAACTTGTTTTTTGGTTTTAGAATTTGTCTAGGAATTCAAATGCAACTTTAACTAGGATGAAAGCTATGGTAGGAAATATAGAAGAAATCAAGCATAATTTTCAAAAACCAAATTGTTATCAAACAGGGCCCAAATCATTATCAAACAGGGCCTAATTGATATAATTTTATAAATGTGAATCTAATTTGTAAAGTGATAGGCCCCGTATTACTAAAGTGTATGAGCGGAGACGTGTAAGGAAGAAAAATATTGTGTAAGGGTTAATTGGGTAAATTTTACCGTGTGGGCCCTCAAATTCGTGTGTGAGGAAATTTCAGTTTTGTGTGAGGGGTAGGTTATAAGGTAGGTTTGTTGAGGGGAGTAGGTATCTTTTGGACTGTCTATTTTGTGTGTAATTCTCTGAGGAGAACGTTGGAGAGAGGAGAGCTCTCGAATTCTCTCTATTCCTGTCTGATAAATAAAATTGGAGGCTGAGGTCTATCAATTTTGGTATCAGAGCAACGTCCTGGGTATGGTAGGGAAGATGGAAGGAAGAATAGTCGCGTTGGAAGAGAAATTGGCCGAGTTAGCGGTGAAACAGGTGGACATGGAAGTAGGGCTGGCTACACAAATTGCAGAGTTGGGTGAAAAACAGGCAAATGTGGAGAATAAGCTCGACTTGCAGTTTACCTTGGTTCGGGAAGAGATGAAGGCGATGTTCGCCCGATTGGATGGAGTGGTTCGCACTGAAAAGGGGTCTCCCTCGTCGGAAAGAACCATCACTGACAAAGGCAAGCGCATCGTGGAAGAGGAATCGGCCGTGAAAGCAGAGGAACAAAAAAATAATGGCGAGACAAATGTAGCAGCAAACGAAAGCATTCACGCTCCTAGTAATCGAGAGGTTCCGTTGTTCGATATGCGTTTGAGGAAATTGGAAGTTCCAATCTTCAAGGGAGAAGAAGGGGAAGACCCGGATGGTTGGTTGCATCGGGTTGAGCGGTATTTTGTGGTTAATCGGCTGACTGAGAGGGACAAGGTTGAGGCGGCAGTCTTGTGTTTAGAAGGAGAGGCTTTAATGTGGCATCAATATGAAGAGAGTTGTGCAGCTATAACGAGTTGGAAGGAGTTTCGGAAGTTGCTGTTAGAGAGATTCCGACCTTCATCCCAGGGTGATCGTTACGCCCGTCTGATGAAGCTGCAACAAGAAACGACCGTGAGGGATTACCGCCGGCGGTTTGAGCAATATGCGGCAACCCTAAAAGACGTCTGCGATGGGGTACTGGAAAGTAAATTTGAATGTGGGCTCAAGGAAGAGATACAAAGTGAATTAAGAAAGTTTCGGCCTGTGGGCCTGAAGGCCAAAATGATTATGGCCCAACTGATTGAGGATGACAACATAGTCCAAGAAAAAAAGAGAAAAGGGCTGACTGCAACCCCAACCCAAAAGCCCAACACGAATACTAGTAGTGGACCGGGCAGCGGGTCAAGTAGCGCCAGCGGGTCAAATGGGACTTCGGCCCGGACAATTTCGTTAAATTACAACCGAGGGGCTACGGGGTCTTCGACTTCGGTGACGCCGGTGCGGGAAACAGCGATTAAGGGCGGCGTAAATCCCACGTTTAAGCGGGTTACGGATCGAGAACTGCAATCGAAAAGGGAGAAAGGGTTGTGTTACAAGTGTGACGAAAAGTGGTCGCCGGGACATCGATGTAAACGAAAAGAATTGCAAATTATGGTGGTTCAAGATGAGGAGGAAGAAATCGGAAGGGAGGCGACGGGAAATGAAGGATTCAGTGAACCAGAGCCAGATTCGAAAGATGGGGCTTTGGTCGAAAATTCGGAAGTGGCAGCCTTATCTTTGCATTCGATGGTAGGATTTGACTCACCGAAGACAATGAAGGTTCGCGGTATAATCCAAGACCAAGCAGTAGTGGTTTTAATCGACAGCGGCGCCACCCACAACTTTATTTCCACAGAGGTGGTACAGAAATTGGGCCTCAAAATTTCTCCTTCCTCCAGCTATGGGATCGTCTTGGGCACTGGAGGACCGGTTCAAGGAGCCGGAATTTGCCAAGGTGTGATCTTAACCATATCTGATTTAACCATCATTCATGATTTTCTTCCATTGCCATTAGGAAGTGCAGATGTGATCCTAGGAATTACTTGGCTGGAAACGTTGGGCAAGGTGCAGTTTGATTACCGCTTGTCCGAAATGGATTTTCAAGTGGGCGATTGGCTGGTTCAGCTGCGGGGTGACCGTAGTCTGGTAAAATCCCAGGTTTCTCTCAAGACAATGATGAAGGCCTTCGGGGCAGAGGACCAGGGCGTGTTGATTGAGTTGGGAGCGATGGAATCTACGGAAGTTCAAGCGAGTACACTGCGGCAAACTAAGGCGTTGGAAGGGGTTCAACCCGAGATAGTGAAAATGTTGCAACGATTTGCTGCGGTTTTTGAGCCACGAATCTCTCTGCCACCCTGCCGAAATCGTGACCATGGGATCGAGTTGGAACCAGGAACGGGGTCAGTCAATGTACGCCCCTATCGTTATCCACAATTTCAAAAGGATGAAATTGAGCGTTTGGTCCAAGAGATGCTGTTGTCGGGAATTATTCAGCCAAGCAAGAGTTCATTTTCGAGCCCGGTCTTATTGGTAAAGAAGAAAGATGGGAGCTGGAGGTTTTGTGTTGATTACCGCGCACTCAACCGAGTGACAATACCGGATAAGTATCCGATACCAGTGGTGGATGAACTACTCGACGAGCTATATGGCGCCACCATCTTCTCCAAGATCGATCTAAAATCTGGGTATCACCAGATTCGCGTAAACCCATCGGATGTTCATAAGACGGCATTTCGCACCCACGAGGGGCATTACGAATTTTTAGTCATGCCATTTGGCCTCCGCAACGCTCCATCCACGTTTCAATCAGTAATGAATGATATTTTACGGCCGTATCTTCGGAAATTTGTATTGGTATTTTTTGATGACATTCTCGTTTACAGCACAAATCTACAAGATCACATTGACCATTTGTCAAAGGTCTTGGCTGTTTTATTGGAGCATCAGTTCATTGCTAACTTAAAAAAATGCCAATTTGGTGCGACTAAGATCGAGTATTTGGGCCATATGGTATCGGCGGAAGGCGTTGCAGCAGATCCGGCAAAGCTAGACGCTATGCAGAAATGGCCGACACCTCGAACAGTTAAGGAGTTGCGTGGTTTCCTTGGCTTGACGGGGTATTACAGGAAATTCGTGGCAAATTACGGTACAATTGCGTTTCCTTTAACACAACTCTTGAAGAAGGATAATTTTGGGTGGAATCCGGATGCTGAGTCGGCTTTTCAACGATTAAAGTCCGCTATGATGTCTGTTCCCGTCTTAGGATTACCGGATTTCTCTAAAACGTTCATTATTGAATCGGATGCATCGGGAGTTGGGGTAGGAGCAGTATTAATGCAAAATCAACGGCCATTGGCATTTTTCAGCCAGGCGTTACCTCCTTCCCATCGTCATAAAGCCGTGTATGAGCGAGAATTAATGGCCATTGTGTTCGCGATCCAAAAATGGCGACCATATCTCCTGGGCCGACGTTTTATTGTGCGAACAGATCAAAAGAGCTTGAAATTTTTATTGGAGCAACGTGTTATTGCCGGGGAGTATCAGCGTTGGATAGCAAAACTATTGGGCTACGATTTAAGCATTGAGTATAAACGGGGCCTCGACAACAAGGCGGCTGACGCTTTGTCCCGCTTACCTCCAGCAATGGAGTTTGGGTTGCTTAGTGTGGTAGAGGGCCTGAACACAGCAGTGATTGAGGAGCAAATCGATGCCGACAGCACGCTTAATAGCATCAAACAGGCCATTCGAAACCAAGAAGCTGCTCCAGTAGGCTTTTCGTTGCGTGGGAATCTGCTTTTTTATCACGGGAGGTTAGTATTACCTAATGACTCACCAACAATTCCCCTCATTCTTCGCGAATTTCATAATAGTCCCGTGGGTGGCCACCATGGTGTGTTAAAAACGTATCAACGTTTAGCCAGAGAGGTTTATTGGAGGGGAATGAAAGCTGCAGTCCACACTTTTGTTGCTAATTGCTCGGTATGCCAGCAAGCCAAATATTTATCGCTTGCTCCGGCGGGATTACTACAGGCCTTGCCTATTCCAGAACGGGTTTGGGAGGATATTTCGTTGGACTTTATCGAGGGGCTGCCGAAGTCTAATGGGTATGACACAATCTTGGTTGTGGTGGATCGTTTGTCTAAGTATAGTCATTTCATACTTCTTAAACATCCATTCACCGCTACCACTGTGGCTAACGTTTTCATAAAGGAGGTCGTTCGCCTACATGGCTGCCCGCGTAGCATTGTTTCGGATCGTGATAAAATTTTCACGAGCTTATTCTGGGAAGAATTATTCCGTGCTTTGGGTACCCAACTACGACGTAGCAGCACTTACCACCCGCAAACTGATAGTCAAACGGAGGTGGTAAATAGAGGATTGGAGGCTTATTTACGTTGCTTTGCAATGGGTACACCGACACAGTGGTCGAAATGGTTAGCATGGGCTGAATTTAGTTATAACACGTCCTTTCACTCTTCGATCAAGTTGACTCCATTTGAGGTGGTGTATGGTCGACCCCCACCGTCGATCTTGCCTTATTTAAAGGAATCGTCAGCGGTTGCGGAGGTAGATACTCAACTACAGGACCGTGATGTGATGCTTGCGAAGTTAAAGGAAGTACTCAAGAAAACTCAGCAACGGATGGTTGATACAGCCAATCGAAAGAGGAGGGACGTCCAGCTGGAAGTTAATGATTGGGTTTATATCAAATTAAAGCCATATCGTCAAACTTCACTAGGCCGATTCAAGCACCCCAAGCTAGCTCCACGTTTTATCGGGCCTTTTCAAGTGTTAGAGCGTGTGGGTGCTGTAGCTTATCGAGTAGCGCTGCCAGAGTCTTCAGGAATCCATTCTGTATTTCATATCTCAGTTTTGCGTAAGGCCGTGGGGCATAATTTGCCTATATATCCATTACCTCCAAATTTGCAGCGTGACCTTACAGTGAAGTTGCAACCAGCGGAGCTGTTGGGTTTACGTGAGTCTTCCATTGGTGATGGGTCTTTGGAGGTTTTAATTCGTTGGGAGCAGGCTTCAACGGAGGATGCAATTTGGGAAGCAGCTGCTGATATTAAAGCCCAATTTCCAGCTTTCCACCTTGAGGACAAGGTGGCTCTTTGGGGGGCGGGTATTGATAGGCCCCGTATTACTAAAGTGTATGAGCGGAGACGTGTAAGGAAGAAAAATATTGTGTAAGGGTTAATTGGGTAAATTTTACCGTGTGGGCCCTCAAATTCGTGTGTGAGGAAATTTCAGTTTGGTATTGATAGGCCCCGTACCCTTACACAATATTTTTCTTCCTTACACGTCTCCGCTCATACACTTTAGTAATACGGGGCCTATCATAAAGCTTTTCAAAGGAAGATTTTTACCCTAATCTTAATAGCACTTTTTTTCCAATCATCTATATTAAAACTTAGACACTCTTGCTAGTTAGCAATTTTTGTCACAACGACTTAATTTAATTATATTGTATTTAATAAACAATTGAGATTCACTATATGTGTGTGTATTTTTCCATTACAAATAAACCATCACAAAGCAAGTACGAGGTCTTAAAATTAGCCAAGTAATATTAACTAAGGTCCCGTTTGATAACCATTTGATTTTTGGTTTTTGGTTTTTGAAATTTATGCTTGTTTTCAATCAATTTCTTTACCATGGTTTTCATTTTTGTCAAGGACACATGAATTCCTAGCCAAATTCCAAAAATAAAAACAAGTTTTTGAAAACTACGGCACCGTTTGATAACCATTTGGTTTTTTGTTTTTGGTTTTTTAAAATTAAGCCTATAAATCCTACTTCCACCTACAAGTTTCTTTGTTTTTCTAATACCCATCTTTTCATGTTTTAAAAAAACCAAGCCAATTTTTGAAAACTAAAAAAAGTAGTTTTCAAAAACTTGTTTTTGTTTTTGGAATTTGGCTAGGAATTCAAATGTGTCATTAACAAAGATGAAAACCATAGTAGGGAAATGAGGAGAAAACAAGCTTAATTTTCAAAAACCAAAAACCAAAAATCAAATGGTTATCAAACGAGACCTACTTTTTTTAGTTTTCAAAAATTGACTTTGTTTTTTAAAACATGGGAAGAAGGTAGATGAAAAAACAAAGAAACTTGAGGTAGAAATAGTGTTTGTAAGCTTAATTTTTAAAAACCAAAATCCAAAAATCAAATAGTTATCAAACGGGGCCTAGGAGTTTAAATGTTGTTGATCAAATGTAAATTTCTGCCACGTCATAATGGCAGTTAAAACTTTTGAATTTAAAAATCACTCTCTAACGTTGCAACTGTTCATGAAACAAACTGCCACTGTCGTCTCTTATCTATCATCATTCATCAAACTTCATTCATTTATCTGATCAAACTGTTTGGCTAATTTTCTCTCGCAAACTCACTTCAATAGAATTTTCCCTCCATTCCCTTCTCCGATGTTCTTCTGCAAAATGGCCCCTACTTCACTTGCTTCCCGCTTCCAACAATCCATCACCCCGACCGCGCTCCGATCCTACGCTGCCGAGTTCATCTCCACCTTCTTCTACGTCTTCTCCGTTGTCGGATCATCCATGGCGTCCCGTGAGTATCACAACCTCTTTACTCTTTTCCCTCAATTTCAATAATAAGATCATTTTTTTCATGCATAAGGCCAAGCCTGAATATATATAAAGTTAGAAGGTAAAATTTTGTCGTATGCAATAGGAAAGTTGATGTCGGGTGCTGCAGCGACAGACCCATTGAGTCTTCTGGTGGCCGCGGTCGTCAATGCCTTCGCTTTAGCATCGGCCGTTTACATCGCGGCCAACGTCTCTGGCGGACATGTCAACCCGGCAGTGACGTTCGGCATGGCCGTCGGTGGCCATGTCAGTGTTCCTACTGCTCTCTTCTACTGGTTCGCTCAAATGCTTGCCTCTGTCATGGCCTGCATTGTTCTAAGAGTCACCATTGTCGGACAGGTAAATAACTTGAGATCATCTTTCAAACCCCATCTCAATATTCTCCTTCTCCTTCCATTAAAATATTTGTTTGATTAATCACTTATATTAGCCTTGGGCAGATTTCAAAAGTCTAACATGACATTGTGAAACCTTTCCACAGCGCGTCTCGAGCTATGCCATTGCTGAGGAGATGACCGGCTTTGGAGCGTCGGTAGTGGAAGGCATATTGACGTTTGCTCTAGTCTACACCGTTTTCGCTGCCAGCGACCCTAGAAGAGGTCCATGCAATGCGATCGGCGCCGTTATGATCGGGCTGATGGCCGGAGCCAATGTGCTGGCTGCCGGGCCGTTCTCCGGTGGGTCGGTGAACCCGGCATGCGCGTTCGGGTCGGCGATCGTTGCCGGAAGTTTCAAGAACCAGGCAGTGTACTGGGTTGGGCCATTGATTGGGGCGGCTCTAGCCGGAATTGTTCATGATAATGTGGTTTTTCCGGCTGAAAATGTAGATTCATTCAGAGGGGTTCCTGAGGCTGTTGGGGTGTAATTTTTTAGCTTTGGTTTGATAGAAATTTTGCATGTTTTTGCATTACTTGTTGTTGTAGTTTATCATATAATATGTATCTAATTAACATGAATTTTTATGTGTAATTATTTGTTGTATTTGTTTTTTCGTTTTTTCTCTTAGAGGTTTTTGGTTGCCATAATGATAATATCTGCCTTTGTGGGCAGTGATTTATACTATTAATATTTCTTGGAAAATTTTCTGAGGAATTGGGGATGAAAGTTATTGTTTCTTTTTTTTTTTTTTTTTCATTTTGCTAAAATTGTATATTTTTAATTATATTCACTTTGACGTCAATAGAGTCTATATATGTATGTGTATGTATAGTAAAGGTAAATACAGGATAACTAATGGTAATTTTTTATGGCATGCATGAAACAAAATTTAGTCATGTTAGGTTTAAAGTATCTGTTTGTCTTGGAGTATGTATCCATCTCTCTCTCCCATTCTTAGAACCATCTTCTTTTTTTGCCGATCGACCGCCACCATCGACCTTCGACTACTGGCTTTCGTCGACCTCCACCGACCAGGCTCGACGACTTTTTCGACCACTCTTTCAGTGACTTTTCCGACTGATTGCCATCACTGACCGCTACTCTCTATCTAACATGAATCACAATCATGAATGTTGAGGGGTTTGTATGCAAGAAAATTACTAGCTTTGGAATAAGTCGAGTTTGGTGTCTGCTTTACATGTTGAGTTTCCCCTTGTATATGCACACATATCTCTCTTTTCATTGAGATTTATTAAATTTGTTATATGGGTGGAGTGTGACCATGTGATAGGACCAAATTAGTCAAATTTAATTGTTGTTAATCTAAGCTTGTTAGAGTCAATTTTACGGTTTATTTGTCTATTATGTAGATGATTTGTGCATTGAAGGCATCAAGGACGAATCACACAAATTAGAGCTAATTCGGGCGATTTAGAGAGTTTTCAAGCTAACTTGGAATTCACGGATCTCGAGGAGGTGAGAAGACCTGAAGGGATTGTGACGAGCCCGAAGAATAGTCCCAAGGAGTCAAAGGTTCGAGTCCCAAACCGAGCAAGCAACAAAAGAAGACCAAAAGAAGAGTGAAGGCACGCTGAAATAGGGCGCGGCGTCGAGACGTTGTGACCAGCATCTCGACGCTGGCCTGATTTTGATTCTTTGGCCTAGAAGGTGTGGCATCAAGACGCTACACCCAGCGTCTCGATGCTACGATTAAATCTTGTATAAATACCCTCGTTTTTAAATCTTGCTAAGGAGTTATATAGTTTTGTCGAGCAATTTTCTTAGCTAAGGTAAGTAGCTAGCTATTTGACACAATTTTCGTGATTTAGACCCAATGCATGATTGTTGAATTTGATAAAATTAAGTTCTATGCTTTAAACTAATTTCCCTTGAGAATTTAGTATGCTAGCATGAATTAGTTTTAAGCCTTGTGTTTTAATTTTGGATTCAAATGAGCATGACGAGTTTAATTGTGAAGCATGGTGACGACATGAGAAGCTGTTTGTTAATTGTAGCATGTTGAGACTGCCTTTGGATGGATTAACATCTTTTAGTTTTTTTGGAAGCATGTTTTGATTGGATAGCTTGGTTGCTCTGAATGTCTGTTTAGCTGTGGATGCGAGGTCTGACTCACTTTGGTTGTAGTAGTTCGGAGTACCAGAAGTGTTGCTGATGTTTGTAGTTGGGCAGTTTTTGATAGGGGTGAGCAACGGTCGGTCGGGGTCGGTTTTGGCTCCAAACCGACGCCGAACCAACCATGTCGGTTTCCAGCCTTCTGGAAACCGACTTTTTTTTTGCTTGAAATTCACCGACCGATCGACCGACCAGTCGGTCGGTCGGTTTGGTCGGTTTAAATCGATGGACGACAGGAGTGACGAGGAAGACGGGCTGAAGCTGCGAGGACGACGGGCTGAAGCGGGAGGACGACGAAGAAGAGGAGCTTCGACTGTGTGAAGGAGAAGAGAGAAATCGAAGTTTCAACGGAGCTTCAACGTCACGACTTCGGCCTTTAATGGCACGGCGGAGCTTCAACGGCACGGAGGAGCGGCGGTGTGGGTTGAGTTTCGACTTGAAAGAGAAGAAGAAAATGGAGGTCCATGTCCACGGTTTTAGAAGAAGATGAAAGTTTTAAAAAAAAAACATAAGAAGATGAAAGTCTTTCAAAAAAAGAAAAGGAAGAAGATGAAAAGCCTTTCAAAAAAAGGAAGAAGATGAAAGGTACGTGAGCTCAAGGTTTAAGAAATAATAAATAAATTATTAAAAAAAAATAATGATTACCTAGGTAATCATTACCTATACCCTATATGTATAGGCAATTAATGCTCTTCTTTCTCACATGGAAAATACAAAACCGTGCATGCTTTAGTTTTTTTTTTTTTTTTATTTCAGAAAAGGGAATCGGTCGGTTCGGTCGGTTTGGGCCTTTTTAGGCCCACCGACCGACTGACTGGTCGGTTTTTCTTATGGAAAAACCGACTCCGACCGAAACTGCTATAAAACCGACCGACCGACGTCGGTTCGGTCGGTTTTGGTCGGTCGGATCGGTTTTTCGGTCTATGATGCTCACCCCTAGTTTTTGAATATAAAAGTGTTTTGTCTTGTTTCTAGATGATAAGAAAATTTGGGGTTCGTCATATGTATGTTGTTATGTTGTCAAATTTTCGGTAACTACAGTGATGGTGAAGCTAAGCTTAGTAATATCCCTCGATTACATTGTGCTCGAGACTCATATGTATGAAGGGGACTAGACTTAGAACAGGAACCTTAGTCATGATTCAGGGCCTCAGGTAGACTTAAAAGATCGTTAAGTTTTATATTAAGCTAGGGTTGTGTCCTTCCCCATCTCAGGACTGATGGAACCTAGTTTTCAGGCACGAGATCATTCATTCTATTAGTGACCGGTAGAGCTTACTTTTCAGGCATGGGATCATTCATTCTATTAGTGACCGGTAGAGCTTACTTTTCAGGCATGGGATCGTGCATTCCATTAGGACGGTGTCGAACTAGGCATGGGATCGTGTGCCAGATGGCACTCAGGCATGCTTCATGCCCAAATTGCTCCACCGTACTTTAAGTTCATGATTCACGGGTGTTTTGTTGGGATAAGTGTAGTTCTGCTAGAGGTTGCCAGCTAGTCCCTAGTTTACTCGCCTTGCTCGATTGACCCACACAACACTTTAGTTGGTACAGGTTGGAGATAGGTAACCACTCTAGGGGAGAACATTTCATGAACCCAATTATGGCCTTGGGGTCCGAAACCCGAGTTTATGTTTCCAGTTAGGTTCCTATGAGGTTAAGACTCAGAAGCTAAGTTTCATGTTACTAGATTTTATGCTATCAGATTCAGCTCTTAAGTGGGCTACTTACTGAGTATATTCTTATATACTCACCCATGCTACGAGACTTTCCTTTGTCAGGTGATACTTGAGGATGAGTGGTGCTTGGTGAGGGCTGTGACTTGGTTGGCTATGGGATTGCAACTGCAATTTATGTCTCCTTTCTTTTATTTATTTCTAGTCTCCTTGTTATAGGATCGAACTCTTGTTTTGGATACGATGTTTTAAAACTATGAGTTTTTCATAGTTATGTTTCTAATATTCCATTTTACGACTTATGAATATAACTTATGTTTTGGGCCATTTGAGTAAATGAAAGTCATTTCTTATTTCGTTTCATGTTTTGAAAAAAAAATATTGACCTTCAACATGTTTTTAGCTTCCTTCTAGTCAGGTTGTTACAGTTGGTATCAGAGCCCAGTTTTTAGGTTCTGTAGACTCGCTTACATCGTAAGCATCATATTTTCCCATAGCCAAGTGTAAGTAATCACGCCACGTCATCGCCAGGTATGTTAGTACCAAGTAGAAAAGAGTATTATGAATGATGGTCTATGTTATGCATGAAACTTGAGTTAGTTCAATCTAGTTAGTGATGACCGCAAAGTGCACGGGCCGCAAGTAATAAAGAGACGGTAAGTAAACCTAATATCGTATCCACAGGGAGAAGTGTAAACTTAGACAAACACAGATTCTAAACACTAAAATTAACGAGAATGCCCATTATCTAGGTAATCCAGCGTAGAGAGAAATCAAACAAACAACGAAATACTAAAGCAGTAAATTGATCAAGCAGAGATTAAAAACACACTGAGGGATCACAGATAGGATGAGAGTTCGAGTCTTGAAATGTAATATATAATTTACTAGATATTTGACTACTTATTATTATGCCCACTAATTATAGATCTAGAATCTACTTATTAACATACGATCTCCTGTCGATTTCCCCTAATTATCGTTAACTCAAATTAATAACCTAAGTGTCCTTAGCGCTATTAATTGGGTTAAGTCTTAAGTCCTGATTCATTTTAGATCTCTAGGCCTAACCAACTACTCTCGTTGTCACTACGAGCAGTTAAGTGTAGTTAATTGAGTTATGTCCTGACTTAGTTTCTCTCCGTCGAGTTTCCACTAAGTAACAGATCAATATAAATTTGGCCAGAATTTATAAAGCATTACGACCACTCAATTAAATAATCAGCAATTGGACACAACAATAGTAGTCAAAGTATCTTTGAATTAGATATTTTCATTCAAGACTCGAAATGTCGGGATTTAGCTATACATTGTCATATTAACAAACAAAACTTCCAGCATATACATGTATTTAAACAGTAATATGAACAAGGATAGAGGTATAGAACTTATCCCAACGTCGAATCCTCACTTACGCCTTAATCCGCTGTAGGAAAATCTCGATTGGAGCCCCGTCACAAGCCCAAATCACCCCAAAAATGCTCACAAAACTCTCTAAACAATTTCTCTCAAACCTTCCCTCTAAGAGGCTCTAGGAGCCTTTGGAAAATACTCCAAAGGAATGCTTGATGTTGAAACCCGAGGCCAAAATGCTCTATTTATAGTGCTCCAGCCGGCCTAGTGTCGAGACACTGACGTCACAGCGTCTCGACGTCATGACGTAATATTCGTGTTGCCCAAGTCGTCTTAGCGTCGAGACGCTGAGGATGGCGTCGAGACGCTGTCCCTCCATTTGGACTTCTTTCTCTTCGGCTTGTGGGCTGGTTTTGGGTTTTTTCCTCCGAAATTTTGGCCTATAATCTCCATTTTAAGCTCTTGAATCTTCCTTCTTTGACCCACTTTTTCACTATTTGGGCCAAAACTTCATCTTTTTCTCCAAAATTGATGATAAAGCTCCTTCGGGACATAATTGCTGAAATTAACATATTTAAACATTAAAATCACGATGAAACCCAACAAAACTCTTCAATCTAAGGATAAAATGATAACATTTATGCATGCTATCAGTTAGCTGGGATAAAATGAGCATATTCTTGTTAATCTCAACATGGAAGATGTTAGCTTGACCTTTAAATACCTTTTCCTTTTTAGATTATGCCTCCATGCGGTCGAGGTCGAGGATGTGGTCACGGTCGTGGTAGGGATCAGGTACCTCCAGGTCAAGTAGATCCTCTTGTGGATCATCAAGCTGTCAATCAGCCTGAGGAGCAGATGCCTGCATAGCCTGCACCCCCCAGCGCAGACACAGACAATCACCCTGATGTAAGCTCTTCAGGCACTTCTGAGTAATGTTGCTGCCAATCAGGCACCTCAGGTAAATCAGAACCAAAATCAGACGGGGTCGACCGAAGGCTCCAGGTGTTTAAAAGATTTCAAGAAGTATGACCCGCCGTCATTTAATGGGAAGACGATGGACCCTACTACAACAGAGACTTGGATAGTCACGATTGAAGAGATTTTCCGATATATAAGGTGTCTCGAGGCTCAGCAGGTCTCATGCACAATGTTTATGCTGAGAGAGGATGCACTGATGTGGTGGCGGTCAGTAGAGAGATCCATTGTTGTCACCATAGGTCCGGTCACATGGCTCCAATTCAAGGTGGCGTTCTTCCAAAAGTACTACTCAACTATTATCAGATACAAGAAGGAGACAGAGTTCCTGGCCTTGAAGCAGGGTGAAAGGTTAGTGGAGGAGTATGAGTTGGAGCTCACACAATTATCTCGCTTCGCCCCGGAGATGGTGGACACTGAAGCTAAGAAGACTAACAGGTTTATCTTGGGCCTCAGAGATGATGAACAACGAGTTGTAAGGGGCCTTGCCCTAGCTGATTATGCAGCGACCACGTTTATGGGCATGCCAGCTGTGAATGCTACCCCGATGGTGAAAAAGCCAGAGCCCAGCACAGGCCAAAAGAGGTAGTTTGATCGAGGTTCCTCGAGGTCACAACAAAATTCTCAGAATCGACGGTCACGCGCTAGAGTAATGCTGGCAAGGAAAAACCTTTTATGTCCTAAATGTGAAAGGCACCATGAAGGTCAATGCTTAGTAGGCACAAGATTGTGCTTCACGTGTGGTAAGGAAGGGCATATGGTGGCAAAGTGCCCTAAAGGAAAAAATTCAGATTATGGGGGGTCCTTCGGTTCCAATCAGGCTAGCACAAGCACCCAGAAGGATTCAGCTCATGCCACCACCAGCAAGAAGACTGGTGATTCCAGTGTAGTGGTGACAGGTACACTATTAGTTCTTGGTCACTATGCTCATGTACTTTTTGATTCAGGCTCTTTGCATTCTTTTGTGTCTAATGTGTTTTTTAAGCATGCTCGGATAGAATTAGAGTCATTAGGTTTTAACCTGTTAGTTTCTACTCCAGCTAGAGTAGAGTTGATAGTTAGGGAGAAAGTTAAAACCTATCAAGTGTTAGTGTCAGATCGTTTGGTAGCTGTGACACTAATATGCATGTGAGCAATTACAAATTGATTAACAAATTGAAGAGAAATAAATTGCCAAAACCGTAATATATCCATTTTAGCACCCAAAAATATTCAATATGAAAATACTACCCACCATGATCAAATTGATGCAAATTAGGTGCCCAAATCATGCTCTGATACCAATGGAAAGTGTTAATATTAAACATGCTGAAGCAATTTAGGATCTTAGGCACTTAATTTCATTAATTTAATCCAAGAAGACATGTTGTTCATAACCAAAAACAGAGTCAAGTTGCACCTACCTCTTGTAGCTCCCAATTCACGCAATCCTTGAGTTGTTTCTTCACACCAATGAATCTAGGACAACCACCAAGATCTTCTCTACTAATCTCAGACCTTGGAACGGATTGTGGGATCCTCTAGTGATCGAAATTAGAAGGATAAGCTTATGGGTTCATGCAAATTTGAGGGTACAAGCTATGGAAGTTCTTAAGAGAATTTGGCAGCATTTCAGGTTGGAAAATTCCAAAATTTTTCACCAGTTGATCCTCTATATATAGAGGAAAATCATGCATTAGAAATTGTGTCATGGATTAGGTGGTGCAAGAAGGCTAATCCTAAGTGATTAGTCACTAAGCACCACCTCCAAAAATTTTGAATTTTTTAATTTCTTTAAATTAAAAAATTTGCAATTTTTAATTGAAAATTCTAAATTTCAAAATTCAGTTATTATTTTCAATTTCTTTATTTTCTTATTTTAATTTAATTAAATATAATTCCTAATTATGTCTAAATTAAAATCAAATTTTAATTAAATAATTATTTAATATCTAATATTAAATTAATATTTTTCACCCGATCTCGACTTTTCTTCAAAAGAAATTTCTCGAACGTGAATCCCTATTTACATATTTAATATTTAAATCATATTTAAATATAACCAACTCTCAAATTTTAGTTAAATTCGAAATTAAACCAATATGTCGTTAATATCGTATATAACCGAAATTTATACCCTATTCCAAATTTGAACATTTCACGGTGCAACCTAATGGAAGAGACCGTAGGATGTGTTGACACACTTCCTTCTCCGACTTACTATAAATACTTTCTCCGTTCACCTTGTTATTGATTTATGCATACACCTTCCAAATGGAGCAGTTGTGTTAATAAGCAACACGAGGCCAAGCATAAATCTCACGGTGTGAACTATAAGGAGAGCGTGAGAAAAAACTATTTATTTTTATCTTTTTCTCCCACTAAGTATTTTAAACGTTTTTGGGTATATTGTCACTTAGGCATATTCTGGCTAATTGAATATTTACCTAAGTCTAGGTTTAATTTTAACCTACGATGTCTAGGTGATAAACAATTATAACCTTACATCTCTCACGTGCATGCTTGTAAAACCTAGGTTAACCTAACTAAAGTGCCAGCTCAATGCCTAGGTAGGAGGTGTTCCGTAAACCGTCAACTTAAATACCTACAGCCTTAGATAGCATCTAACCGGGTGAGTTCTCTTATAACCTTAGCTTTACAAGTTATCGACCTATTCTAAGAGATTGATCGATTTGGTTCGTTTAACCTTAGGTGAGCATGCTTTTATCTTTGTTATAGATTTTATCGTCTATCTCGGTTTATAACTTAATTATAAAAGAGATCAATCTATAACATGCTTTCTATTCGATGTTAACACTTTAATATCGAGCTAAGGAAGTTTCATGTTGCATGCTTGTTCATTTTTCGCTTAGTTTATATAACGATTATAATTAACGAGAACTATTCATTCAGCATGCATCTAACATGAAACCTAAAATATGCATACTTATATTATAACTCTTTATAACTTACTTAAATGCATGAAACATACTTCCTATGGTGGGATTTTAAATCTATATGACATAATCTTATGCATATAACATTCATTCTAATTATAACATGCATTCATAAAGCATAAATAATTAAACCACACTGAAATGGATCGGTTTTGGCAACTCAAGGAATGAAATAACTATATTATTACAAATAATAATCAATAAATGTGTTGTGAAGCTCCTGGGAATCTCGAACCAGCTCAAATCGGCTTGAAATAGACCGAACCGGACCTCTAAGGGCTGAAACATCACTGAACCAGACCAAACAGGGTTGAACCGGTCAGGAAGCATCGAACCGAACCGAACCGCTTTTGGAAAAATTGCGTGCCTTCTTTGAAAACTCATCAGCGTCGCAACACTGATGTGACACGAACCCCCCTGTTCTTCGGCTAGCATGAGTTCTTCGTCTTCTTTCGATCAATTACAACACTAAATGGACTCTAATGACTCTAAAAAAATTACATTAATGTTCTTCTCAACACATTAATGTTCTTCCCAACACATTAATGTTCATATACATGTGAGCAATTACAATTTCATCAACAAATTGAAAAGAAAAAAATTTGCCAAAACTGTAATATATCCATTTCAACACCCATGCAAATTCATTTTCAAAATGCTACCCACCATGATCAAAATAATGTAAATTAGGTGCCCAAATCATGCTCTGATACCAATTGAAGGTGTTAATATCTAACATGCGGAAGAAATTTTGGATCTTAGGCACATAATTTCATCAATTTGATCATACAGAGCATGTTGTCCAAAAGGGGAAAAACAGTGACAGTGAGTACCAACCTCTTTGATCTTGAAATTGAACGAATTGGTTGGTTGTTTTTCCTCACCAACTTGTCACGAACCCCCACTTGATCTTCCTTGCTATTCTCCGGCCTTTGGAACAGATTGTGGGATCCTCTAGTGATGGAATTTGAGAGGGAAAGAGCTTGAAACACAAGGTTAAGAGACGTTTGAGTTCATGAGCTTGAGGTGGGATTTTGGCAACCTAACACTATAAATTCCAGCCTCCTTTCTTCAGCATTCTAACCACCATTTATCGAGGAAACATACTTGAGAAAATGCACCAAAATTTGACAACAAATGATCCCAAAATTAAATAAGATTTGGTGGGTTAGTGAGGGGGAGTGCATGAGTTTAGTCACCATGCACTCCACCTCCTAAAATTCAATTTTATTTTGAATTTTCATAATTCAAACATAATTGAATTTAATTAAATTAATTGAATAATTTATAATATGAAAATTTAAATCTAAAATTTGAATTTTCAAATTTTAAATTAATTTAAAATAATTATTAATTAAATAATCAAATATATAATTAATTTAATATCTAATATTAAATTAATATTTTGCTACCAATCCCGATCATTTCCGCAATGTTATTTTCCAACTATGAATCCCTATTCACTTGTTCGATATTTAAATCATATTTAAATATATTAAACTCTCAAAATTAGGTTTAACCAAAACTCGACGTGTCGGTAATATCCAATTTTACCGACCATTTTCCCAAAATTAACTTATTCTAATTCCTTCCATCATATTGTTCCAAAGTTGATTCCTTAAGCTAGCAAGGGGACCTAATGGGCCTACAGATCATGGGCTCCAACAATTCGAGATTTAATTGGTTAAACTATTTTAACCTAGTTAACCAACATCCGTTAACTTCCGGGTCACTCCACTATAGCCTAGTAGTTGAACTCCCCTTACTGTTGATATATTTCCGTCCACTCGATATAACCATGATTAGTAAGTCAATCCTTCATAGGTCGTTCGTAACTATAACCAGGTCAAAAGGTCCGTTTTACGGTCAAAAGGTCCGTTTTACCCCTATAGCACTTCTTGATTCCTTAAGTCCACTAGTCCTCTAATGAGCAATTAGTTTATGGTCCTTCTACTAAACAGAGTTCCTCTCGAGCCAATGAGAGGGTGGGGCCCCTTGTTCAAGCCTCAGAGTTAGCGCTTAAGGGAATAACCTCTCCACTATCCCTATTCAGGTAGGAGTGAATTTCATCTTCCAATACTATGTCACCAGCTATTCATCCAGTCTTATCCTCAAAATGGTAGGCTTATTGAGCGGCGCTGTTTGCCACTCTCACCCATGCAGATCAAAGGATAATCCCAAAGAAACAGGAGTTCATAGTAAGCTCAGGATTAAGATCGAGCTACCTAGGTCATTGCATGAAATAGTTAGTCTTAACAGTAAAAGGCGTTATAAAGCAAGAGTGACTCATTTCTTGGTCTGATCTTATGTAAACTTTGCCTTGTTCGCAAAGTAGGCCGCATCCATAGTGTCACCAGGATTAGTTACCCAGCCTTCTCCCTATACTATAGACCATTTAAGTTATATACTAGAACTTGATCCCTATCCATATTCATAATATATTTCGAGTATTTCATATTATAACCATGGATGTTTATCTATTGGATTTAGAGTATATAAACAAACAATTCACTGAATAACATCTTTATTGCAAAATAAACCCAACAAATCAAAGGATAATTCGGAAAAAACAGGAGTTCATAGTTAGCTCAGGATTAAGATTGACTTACCTAGGTCATTGAATGAGATAATCAGTTTCATCAGTAAACAGCATTATAAAGTGAAAGTGACTTATCTCGCGGTCCGATCTCTATACAAACTCATTGCATATGACGCTGTCACTCACATGTCACCACATGAACAATTTAGGATCACATCGTTTGTACTAAATAAAAAGTGAGCCGCATCGATAGTGTCCCCAGGATAAGGTACCCAACTCGATCCCTATATTATAGACCGTTTAAGCTATTTACTTGAACTTGATCCACTTTTATGTCACTACATATACTTCAAGTATTCATAATATAGTCAGGGTTTCTTAGTTTATTGGATTTGTGGTTAATTAGGCAAAGATAAACGTAAATAATCAATAACCATTTTCTTACCTGGAGACTTGACAGAGGTGATTTACATGCAACAACCCACTGGTTTTATAGAAAAGGGAAGTGGGCAGAAGATATGTCGTTTAAATAAGTCTCTATGTGGTTTAAAGCAAGCACCTAGACAATGGTATTTAAAATTTGACTCATTCATTGTCTCATGCGGCTTTAAAAGAAGTAATTTAGATCATTGTGTCTATTACAAGCATGTGAATGATTGTTCCTCCATTTATCTTTTGTTGTATGTTGATGATATGTTGCTAGCAAGTGATGATAGATCTCAGATTGATTTACTCAAAGAACAATTAAAGGGGAAGTTTGAAAGGAAAGATTTTGATGGAGCTAAAAAAATTCTAGGAATTGATATTCAGAGCAATAGAAGTTTGGGAACTCTAAATTTTTCTCAAAGGTCATATTCACTCAGAATGCTTAAAAGGTTTGGCATGATTGATTGTAAACCTGTTAATACTCCTCTTGCATGTCATTTCGAACTGTCTTTTAGTCAATCTCCACAAAATGTGTCTGAAAAGAAAGAAATGGAGTCTATTTTGTATTCAAATGTTGTTGGGAGCCTGATGTATCTAATGGTATGTACTAGGCTAGACTTAGCTCATAGTTTAAGTGTAGTTAGTAGATATATGAGCAATCCTGGCAAATATCATTGGTCTGTTGTTAAATGTCTTCTCAGGTATGTAAAAGGCACTGTTTCATATGGTTTAAATTACTCTGTTGATATTGGAACTGATAAATTGTTAGTTGGTTATGTTGATGCTAACTATGCAGCAGACCATGATCGGAGAAGGTCACTTTCAGGGTTGGATTTTACTTTTTTGGGGAATACTATCAGCTGGCGTTCAACCTTGCAATCTTTAGTGGCACTTTCAACCATAGAGTCAGAATATATGGCTTTGACAGAGGCGTTCAGAGAAGCTCTATGGTTGATGGAATTGGTGGGTGAACTACATATATCCTTTAATGACAGTGCATTTGTGTTTTGTGACAGCCAAAGTGTTGTCTACCTATCAAAGAACCAGACATACCACGAGAGGACAAAGCACATAAATGTACGCTATCATTTCATCAGAGATATATTAGCCGATGGGAAAGTGAAACTCGAGAATATCTCAAGTATTGAAAATGTAGCAAATGCCTTCACCAAGAGTCTTCCAGCACATAAACTGGAGAGTTGTCTTAAAGCTCTCCGAATTGGTACCTGTTGATTGAAAGTGTACCAAAGGCCATCTCTGTACTGAGTTTATATAAGACCTTTGAAGAGTGTATCTATCAAGGTGGAGATTGTTAGAAGTTGACAACTTATCACAGACAAAGATTCAAAGAAGAAGTTATTTAACCAGTCAACTCCAACTTGGAATTAATTTACCCAGCTCACCAATTCAGCAAGGCGCTCAAAAATGGCTCAATAGAACCTTGTATTCCAGATGTTGTGGGTCCTGAAGGTTGTTCAATTTATCAAAGTTAGTTAGAGTGCTAAAAGAGGGGATCCAGTATAAAACTCTCTGTATTTTCATGAGCTGATTGTGAGTGTGAGCAATTGGGTAATCGGGAAATTAAGAAGCAAACGTGTGAGTGAGGGTCTTGTATCGAGGGTATACTTTTCTCTTCTGGTTTTTTCCTTCACTGGAGCTTGGATTCGTTCATTGTTTGATGACCAGTGATTGATCTTATAGGGGTAAAATCCCCACGCAGTGGAAGCAAATTCAGAGATCCAACTCTACATTTAATTAGCGAATAAAATACCAGTACAGTTGGCAAATTATATAGCAAGAATTAACACTTAATCTACTGCAATTTGGGCTAGGAGCATGCATTGATCTATTTAGAATCCTATTCTAAATTAAAATCACAGATAAGAAAGTTTTTTTTTCAAACCTACATTGTGACTTGATCAAATTTTCCCAACACCTTGGATGAAATTCACAAACATTCTTCTCTGCCAAATCTCCACAATTAGCACCAAATCCAAGCAACAACACTAAAAGAGATCCATCAATATGACTCTGTGGAAGCTTAAGGCTGTGAGAATTGTGGGATTCTCTGTACTTTTGCAAGGGATTGGAGAATTCTAAGAGAGAGAGAGTTATTTTCTTTCAGTTACACTTCAGCGAAAAAAAACTGAGAGAGAGCTTCACACCAGAGAAAACTCCCTAGCGTATAGGTCGTGCGGTTATGGGGATTGGACCAGAGACTTTCTCATCCATTGACACGTATATCAGTTAATATAACTGATCGTACATTTAATTTAATTTAAATAAAACAAATTAATTAAATTTATTTTATTAATTAATCAAATAATCATTAATTGATTAATTAAATAAATAGAAAATAATTAAATCACCATTTAATTATTCATCTCATTCAAATCATATTTAAATGAGTATTTCCCACATAACCTATAGTTAAATTCAAATTAATCATTAAATTAAATACACATATTTAATTTAACCTATAATTGAATCTCATTCAATTATCTTTCTCTCATATAACCTATAGTTTTAATGTGCATCTCATGCGCATTAATTTTAACCTATAGTTTTAATATGAATCTAATTCATATCAAATTTAATATTTGAACTCCTTCAAATATTTAATTCTCCCCTAAATTAATTTTGAATCTATATTCAAAATAAATTTATATTATAAAGTTTAATTAAAATATAAACTTCATATTATAATGTATCACCATACATTATATAGTTTCCCTTAGTAAATTTGAACATTTCAAATTACTTTATTTAGCTCAATACCCTTTACGAGTTACCAGTAGGACCTAAGGGACCTATAGATCAGAAGCTCCAACGATATGAGATTAATTGGCCAAACTCATTAACCAAGTTAATCAATATTCGTTAACTGTGGAGCACTCCACTATAGACTCACAACTGCACTCTTCTCACGGTAGAATATTTCTGTGTCCACGGATATTGACGATAACGGCAAGTCAATCCTTCACGAGTCTTCATAACGCCAGTTGGGTCAAATTACCGTTTTATCTCTGGGTTACCTCTGGATCCTTAAGTACCACCGATCCCTCTAATGAACAAGTTGTTTAGGGTCCAACCATTAAACAGGAGTTCCTCTCGGGTTAGGAGAGGACGACACGCCTTTGTTCAAGCCCTGGAACCAGCCCTTAAGGGAACATACATCTACTTACCCCAATAAGGGAAGGAGTGAATTCCATCTTGTACTGTTATGTTCTCAGCCCCCACTCGGTCTTGCCCCTGAAATGGTAGGATTATTGAGTCGACGAACTAGCCACTCTCACCCATACAAATCTAAGGACAATCCCTCTTGAATAGGGGTTCATAACAAACTCAGGATTGAGATTGAGTTACCTAGGTCATTCTATTAAAATAGAAACCTAAATTAGTCAACAACGTTACATCTAATGGTTACTATTTCGCGGTCCGGTCTTATGCAAACTCGATGCATAGGATACCCCCACTTACATGTCTCCTACATGGATGCTTTGGATCATTGCATTTGTATCAAATACACAGTGGGTCGTATCACATAGTGTCACCAGGATAAGGTACCCAGCCTTATCCCTATACTATAGACCATTTAGGTTGTTACTTGAACACCGATCCCCGTATGTCCCCACAACTAGTCCAAGTTTCATTTAAGCAACCTTGGATCTTAGTTTATTGGATTTAGGGTTTATTAATACAAACTCGATTATTCAATAACAAATCACCGAATCACTCCAATGACGCTTTATTCAGACCGATTAATTTGTTTTATTTACTATCTACGAGTTTTAGGACATAAAACCCAACAAGTCTGTGGGTGTACAAGGGACACTGGGAGTTTTTTTCTTCTTCTTTGTTGTATCAAAACACTCAGTATAGTAGATGGCCTAAAGTGGATGTAGATCGAGTTGATCGAACCACTATAATTCGGGTGTTCTTCTTCCCTTACTTCTTCATTACTGTTTTCAGTTGGTTGATATATCTGTTGTGTTTTGGATGTGAATGCTGCTTAGTTAATCTGCTGGTATTTGCGATTAGTTTGTCTCAAGTTTGAGTTTGGATGTATTGCTTTGTTGGTTGCTGTTGGTTTTAGAATTACAGATGACAATGCAAATCTGCACCAAGATGATGCAGGCGGGCAAACCAATTCTGGCTGTGTGGGCGTGGATGACTCCCACACGGTAGCAACAGATAAGTCAATGAGAATTACGGAGTCAGTACAGATAATTAAGTCCTGCCAACCACTACCAATAAAGGCCACGACCAATGCGATCAGTGACGAGAGAGTAAGGAATGTCATATGGACCATTTTCAGGTGATTCGAATGTATATGTGGGAAAAGTATATATTCCTTTCAAAGCACGATTTGATGATGGTACTGGCAAGTATGGCAATACTGAACAACTTTGAATTCAAGGTTCATAAATCCATAAGGAGTCTTCTATCTGTTCGGTGTATTGACAGTTCATGCAAGTGGAGGATTATTGCACGTTTGGCGAAGTCGTCCAACATATTTTGCATTTTCGAGTACGTCGGAGATCATTCCTTCAATGTAGATATATTAAATAACTATCATAGGAAGGCTACCAGTTGGGTGATTGTCAATCTAATAAAGGATAGATTGAGCGGAACTGGTCGTACGTACAAGATACGTGATGAGTTTGACTTTTCATGGTAAAAAAGCTTATTTTCTAGGCACGTTTGGACACAAAAACGACCCGTTTCCTCACACATATTTTGCTAAATGTGATTACATATTGTTAAAGAGTGAGAAAAGCTTATTATTTCTGGATAAAATGCAAAGTGGGACATATTTTAGATAAAAGTACTTATTTGATGGTCCACTCTACAGGCAAGTAGCGCTCAATGCTGGGAGCAATGGTCGAAACGAATCGTTTTTCATTAAGGGAAGCATGGACAATTCACCAAGGTGAAGACTCTGTCAAGTCATCACAGAACCGGGCGTTTTGATGAAGTGGTTGGTCAAGATTCCATCATTTTAGCACCTACTTCTTCCTACAATTGTACAATTTGGTTGCAACCACTTGAGGCCTATAAATTCAAGCCACTCTAGCAGCTCAAACCATCCAATTCCACCCAATGGAGATCAACTTTACTGCAGTTTCCAAGCTTTACTTTTCTGCTTTAGTTCAGTTCTGTACAACTCCTTAAGCTAGTGTTGCACTCCCTTCAAGCTCGGAAGAGAAGAATGTCAAGCTAGGAGGTTTCCATTATTGTTGTTACATTTGTACTTTTCGTTATTGAATCAATGACAAGTTGTTTTAATCTTTTAATTTCTGCATCTACACCTTTAATGTTGAGCTAAATCAATCTCCTAACCTCTATGTGAAATGGTTGTCTTTATCTAGCTGTATTTCATAACAAAACCACAATCTCACCCATTATTTTATTTTATCCCTAAAACCAATCACAACTAAAGGTAATACACTACTTGATTTTGACAAAGTTTTTGTGGATACACTACTTGCACGTATTTTTTACCTTTCAAGGTAAACATAAGCTATGAAAAAGCTTATCGAGCTAGAGAACTCGCATATACTATTGTCAGAGGTAGTCTGTGTAAAGATAGCTCATTGATTGTTATCATATGCCATACACGTGCATCAAGTTGAATTTAGTTGTTTCTGTTTGTTTCTGTTTATAGAGGTTATAATCCTCTGTTTTTCTATGTATTCAGTTGAGGTATTATCATTTCTTCTTCAGGAGTTTTTCTCCCTCCCAAGTGTATATATATCAAATCTTGTTCAGTTGATTAGGTGGTGAAAAATGAATAAGATTAGGAAGGGTTTCTCCTGAACTCTTTGTGTGATTTCTGTATAGTTGATATGGTATCAGAGCGGTAGTCTCACGACACTCTGATCCTGTAAATTTTTTTTTCGAACAAACGTTCGCTTTTCCCTTTCATCTCCTCGATCGATATTCTTGTTCAGTCGCAGCAATGGATTCTTCTACACAAATTCATACAGAGGCTGAATCTACTGAAGGAACTGAGAGTTCTCCAATTGCTGCCATAAATCCGGGTAACAAGATCTCTACTGTCAAGTTAGGCAACGATAACTTCCTCATGTGGAAAGTTCAGATCGAATTTGCCCTAGAAGGACATGATCTTGTAAGCTTCATCCTGGAAGACACCGAACCACCACCGAAAACGATTCCTGTAGCCAATGATGCAAATGTCACCAAACCTAATCCTGCATACGCGAAGTGGAAAAATCAAGATCGCTTAATATCATCTTGGCTTCTTGGTTCGATGACAGACAATATTCTTAAACAAGTTATTCACTGCAAAACTTCGCGCGCAATTTGGAGATGCCTCCTACAAATCTTTAATTCTCGAAATCGAGCACAGATCATGCGTCTCAAGTCCAGACTTCAGACAATCCAGAAAGGTAATTTGTCTATGGCTGAATATTTTTCTCAGATCAAGCGCTGTGTTGATGCCCTAGCCGCTATTGGCAAAGAAGTAGATACAGAGGACCACATCACGTATATTCTATCTGGCCTCAGTTCTGAGTACGAGTCAATGATCTCTGTGATCATTGCACAAACGGAAGACATTGGAGTTCAAGAAGCTATATATGGCACTACTGTTGACACACGAAAATAGGATTGAGAGTAAAATCAAGCCTATCAACATTGATGGCTCAGTTCCATCTGCTAATCTCACAACTCAGAATTCTCACTCCAATGATACTGATGCTCCAAAACCGCCAAATCAGTATACACCTCCTAATTACAGTCATAGAGGCCGAGGTGGTGGAAGATCTAATCGAGGTAGTGGTCGCTCCTGGAATAAACCTCAATGCCAAATTTTCTTTAAATTTGGTCATACAGCAATGAAATGCTACTCATTGGCTGGTCGCTTCCCTTCTCAACAGTCTGGTAACACTGGTTTTCATCCATAATTTGGAGCTGGAGCCTTTTCCCCTAATCCTCATATGCAGGCAATGCTCACAGCTGCTGATATGAATCAAGATAATGGCTGGTATCCCGATTCAGGCGCCACAAATCATCTGACGAACAATTTTAGCAATCTTGTTGTTGGTGCTGAGTACAATGGTGGCAGTCAAATGCAGGTTGGCAATGGTGCTGGTCTGTCCATCTCCCACTCTGGTTATTCTTCTTTTCAATCTTCTAACAGACTTTTTCCACCTCAATAACCTTCTCCATGTTCCTCAAATAACCAAAAACCTCATCTCAGTTAGCCAATTTGCAAAAGATAACTCTGTTTTCTTTGAATTTCACCCTAAATTTTGCTATGTGAAGGATCTTCTCTCTGACCAAACATTACTCCAAGGAAAACTCCATGAAGGGCTGTAGAGGTTCAATCTATCCATTTGTTCTTCTACTCCTAGAAACAATATACCAAATGTAAATAAATGCTTGGATTCTTAGGCATATCCCTCTGCATCTACTTTTACTGTTAATTCTGTTGAAAAACCATCTGCTTTAGATATTTGGCATAGGAGACTAGTGTTGGGTTTATGCCCTAAAACTCGTAGATAGTGAATGTAAACAAATTGTATACTTGTTTCAATAAAGTGTTATTGAGTTTCTACAATAAAGTGTTATTGTTAAATATTGCACAATTTGACCCAAATCTAATAAACTAAGATCCAAGGTTGTTTACATGTGACTTGAACTAGTATGTGGGGACATACGGGGATCGGTGTTCAAGTAACAACCTAAAAGGTCTATAGTACAAGGATAAGGTTGGGTACCTTATCCTGGTAACACTATGTGATATGGCCCTCTTTGTATTTGATACAGACGTTTTGATCCAAAGCGTCCATGTAGTAGACATGCAAGCGGGGGTATACTATGCAATGAGTTTGCATAAGACCGGACCATGAAATGGTAAACCACTAGATATAACACCGTTAACTAGTTAGGTTACTGTTTCAATAGGATGACGTAGGTAACTCAGTCTTAATCCTGAGTGTGTCATGAACTCCTTCTCATGAGGGATTGTCCTTTGATTAGCATGGGTGAGAGTGGCCAATACGCCGACTCAATATGCCTTCCTTTTTGGGGACAAGACCGAGTGGGAGGCTGGGGACATGACAACACAAGAAGGAATTCACTCCTTCCCACTTCTAGGAGAAGTAGATGAGTGTTCCCTTAAGTGGTGACTCCGGGACTTGAACAAAGGGATCCCGCCCTCTCACTGGCCCGAGAGGGACTTTCTGTTTAATGGTTGGACCATAAACAGGTTGTTCATTAGAGGAGCGGTGGTACTTAAGGAGACAGATGTAACACAGGGGTAAAACGATAATTTGACCCAGCCGTGATTACGAACACTCGTGAAGGACCGACTTACCGGTATAGGTCTATATCCATGGACACAGAAATGTTCTACAGTGAGAAGAGTTCAGCTATGGGTCTTTAGTAGAATGACCCACAGTTAATGAATATTGGTTAACCTGATTAATGAGTTTAATCGGTTAACCTCATATCATTGGAGCTTCTGATCTGTAGGTCCATTAGGTCCCCCTGCTAGCTCGTAAAGAGTAATTAGGAACAATTATATCTTGAGAGAATTTGAATAGTTCAAATTCATATTGGGAATTAAGTTAATTGTATGAGATACAAATTAATATAATGTATAATGATACATTAAAATATAAAGTCTAATTTGAAATTAAACTTTATTATTATGAGAGAAATAAATATTTGAAGAAGTTCAAATATCAATATGAATTTAATTCATATTAAATTTATAGGATATAAGAGAATTGGAAGAAGTTTCAATTTTAATATGAATTTGATTCATATTATAGAATTAATTAATTGAAGGCCTGAAATTAAATATATGATATTTAATTGGATAATTAATTAATTAACTAATAGAAGGTCTGAAATTAAATATATGATATTTAATTGGTGATTAATTAATTTAAAGAATTAATTAATTGGAAATTAATCAATTATGAAAATGATTAATTACTTATGGAAGTAATTAATCATTTATGGAAATGATTTAATCACTTATGAAAGTGATCAATCATTTATGGAAAAGATTAATCAATTATGGAATTGATTGGTTATGGAATTGATTAATTATGGAAAAGATTAAATCAATTATGGAAATAATTGATTTTAAATGAATATTTTATTCATGGCCTTTCTCCTATAAATAGAACACTAACCCTAGGGTTTATGTGATACAACATATGGCCACCATAAGGCCCTCTCATATTCTCTCAACTCAAGAACTCTAGGGAGAATTTTCTCTCTAGAGTTTTTCCCATTCAAGATTAGGTAGTCCCACAACTACGTTCCTAATCTCAGAGTTATAGCGGGGAAGATCAAATGGTGGTGTTCTTCGTTGTTGCAGAGCAATCAAGAATCATTCTTGAAGTATTTAGAGTCGTCAACGGAGGTATGTTTTTCACCGCTTAACCTTTTGCCAATGTATTGGTATTTTGTAGAACGAAATTAATTTACGAACGGTCTAATTGCTTCCGCTGTAACGGAATTGGGAATTCCAATCCTTCAACTAGGTCATCCTGCCTTCCCTGTTGTGCATTTTATTACAAAGAATTGTAATCTGTTGAATTCGCAATATACAAAATCTAATTTCTATAATGCCTGTGCTGTTGGAAAATCTCATTCCCTCCCTTTTAAATCTTCCACTACTGTATACATTGCTCCATTACAGCTTGTTGAAACTGATGTGTGGGGGCCATCTCATACCATCTTACGGAATGGTTTTAGATACTATATATCATTTGTTGATGTATTCTCTAGGTATACATGGATCTATTTTCTCAATGCCAAATCTGATGCCCTTTCGGCCTTTCTTGATTTTAAAACTTCTGTGGAAAAACTTTTAGGCCATCCTATCCTACGTCTACAAACTGATAGGGGGGGGGGGGGAGAGTTCAAACCTTTCATACCCTACCTCAAATCATTTGGCATTGAGCATCGAGTTACATGCCCCTACACCTCTCAACAAAATGGTATTGTTGAAAGGAAGCATAGACAAATAGTGGATATTGGTCTTACCCTACTCTCCCAAGCTTCTATGCCACTCTCATTTTGGGATGATGCATTTGCAACATCAGTATACCTTACCAATCGCCTACCTTCTACAGCCCTGAATGGAGTCTGTCCTCTCAAGAAGCTATTTCTACTTGATCCTAACTACTCGTTCCTCAAAACATTTGGCTGCCGTTGCTACCCATGCTAGATCATATAACTCTCACAAATTAAACTTTAGATCACTTCCATGTACTTTCCTTGGCTACAGTAACAAGCACAAAGGCTACAAGTGCCTTTCTTCTGATGGCAGAATCTTTGTCTCTCGGCATGTTACTTTCGATGAATCTTTCTTTCCTTATCAATCCCCCAGTCCATCAGTAATCATGTCCTCTCCCACTGTCACTCAAAGCCTACCAACTGTTCATCATCTTACCTCGACATCTCAAGCATCTTCTCCTGAGTCATCTACTCATGAGCTTACCCCTGTAAGCCCTGCACCAGAGTCACCTGTTACATCAGTTACTCCAACTATTGTGCAATCTGCCTCAACACCAGCTGATGCTACACTCTGTACAAATCAGTCCAATGAGACTCTACCTGTAGTTAAACCTACTGTGAATATCCATCCTATGGTTACCAGGGGAAAACGAGGTATTTTTAAACCCAAAGTACTTACAGTTACATATGACAATCTTGAACCACCCAATGCTAAGGAAGCGTTGAAACATCCTGCTTGGAGAAAAGCTATGCAATGTGAATATGATGCCTTGATTGCAAATCAAACCTGAACTCTTGTTCCTATGCCAACTAATCAGAAAGTAGTTGGGTGTAAGTGGGTGTTCAAGATCAAAAGAAACTCGGATGGCTCCATAGCTCGCTATAAAGCACGATTAGTTGCCAAAGGATTTCACCAAACTCCAGACATTGACTATTCAGAAACTTATAGCCCGGTGGTAAAGCCTGTAACTATTAGAGTTCTTCTTACACTTGCCTTATCAAACAAATGGCTGATCCGTCAAATTGACATCAACAATGCTTTTCTTCACGGCCTACTAACTGAAACAGTGTATATGGAGCAGCCTATTGGTTTTTAATATAACTCAGGAGACGTCCCTACTGTATGCAAACTCCACAAGGCATTATATGGCCTTAAGCAAGCACCACGCGCTTGGTTCGAACGACTTAGCTCCTTTTTGCACTCTATTGGCTTTCACTCGTCCAAAGCTGATTCTTCATTACTTTTTCGCATACCAGCATGGGTTCCTGTTACATCTTGGTGTATGTAGATGACATTGTCATCACTGGAAGCTCTTCAGCGGCTATTCAATCCCTGATCTCTACCTTACACACAAAATTTGCTCTAAAAGACCTTGGTTGTCTTAGTTATTTCTTGGGAGTTGAGGTTTCTTACCCTGAAACTGGTGGCATATTCTTATCTCAATCCAAATACATTCTTGATCTTCTGTATAAGACTAATATGGCTACAGCGAAGAGCATTTCAACTCCAATGGTCAGTGGTCCTCTAGTATCCAGTCGGCAAGGGGAAAAACTATCTGATGTTCGAATGTACAGAAGTGTGGTAGGTGTTCTGCAATATGCCACTATTACACGTCCTGAAATCTCCTTTAGCGTCAATAAGGCATGTCAATTCATGCACTCTCCAACCGTAGCTCACTAGCAACTAGTAAAAAGGATTCTGCGATACTTGCGAGGTACTCTAAACCATGGTATTCTATTGTCTATTCCTTCAGATTTATCGTTACATGGCTATGCAGATGCTGATTGGGCCTCGGACTCGGACGATCGTAAGTCAACTTCGAGATTTTGTATATTTTTTTGTGGCAATTTTATATCAAGATCTAGCACCGAAGCTGAGTACAGGTGCCTAGCGTCTGTTGCGGCTGAGCTGATATGGTTACACACCTTGTTCTGTGAGCTGCACATCTCTCTACCTCAGAAGCCTATCCTCTGGTGTGATAACCTGAGTGCTGTTCACCTGAGTGCGAATCCCATACTCCATGCCAAGACAAAACATGTAGGGATCGACATATACTTTGTGCAAGACCTTGTTTTACAGAAGCGGATTGCAGTACAACATCTTCCTGCTAATGATCAAATTGCAGATATTTTGACCAAGCTGCTGTCATCATCCCCATTTCATCGCTTATGTTCCAAGCTCAATGTGAGTGACCCTCTCTCCATTGGCTTGCGGGGGGTGTAAAGATAGCTCATTGATTGTTATCATATGCCATACACGTGCATCAAGTTGAATTTGGTTGTTTCTGTTTGTTTCTGTTTATAGAGGTTATAATCCTCTGTTTTCCTATGTATTCAGTTGAGGTATTATCATTTCTTCTTCAGGAGTTTTTCTCCCTCCCAAGTGTATATATATCAAATCTTGTTCAGTTGATTAGGTGGTGAAGAATGAATAAGATTGGGAAAGGTTTCTCCTGAACTCTTTGTGTGATTTCTGTATAGTTGATAGTCTGGAGGACTCATACGCCCACTTGCATGCTTACAAAGAGGCACTGAAAATAGAGAAACTGGGTAGTGGGTACGGTTTTCCATATCGAGACGGAAGATTCCATGAACTTCAAATATATGTTCATGGCGATAGGAGCCAGCATCCGAAGATTCCAGTTATTGACTTGCCATATACTTATGGTCGACAGAACACATCTAAAAGGTTTTTCAAAACATCTGAAAGGGATGTTTAAAGGCATGTTATTGATCCGCGTGGCTATGGATGGCAACAATCAAATATATCCAATTGCATTCGCAATTGTTGACAACGAAAGTGACACATCATGGATAAAATAATTCGAAGGAGGTTGATTCACACAAAGTGTGTGCTATGATTGAATGGCCAGTCCCCACTAATTTGAAGGAGTTGCAAGGTTTTCTCGGGTTGACAGGATATTATCAGCGCTTTGTGGCAGATTACGGGACCATAGCTACTCCCCTTACACAGTTATTGAAAAAAGACGCCTTTATCTGGTCGGACCACGCCACTGAAGCTCTCAACTGCCTCAAGCAAGCCATGATCACATTACCAGTTTTGGCACTCCCAAACTTTACTCTCCCATTCATTGTTGAATAAAGTGCTTCCGGAACTAGACTGGGAGCGGTTTTATCTCAACAACCGCGTCCCATTGCTTTTTTTAGCCAAACTCTATCCCCACAAACGCAATTGAAGCTGATTTATGAGTGTGAACTGATGGCAGTTGTGTTGGCTATCCAGCACTGGCGGCCATATTTGTTATGCCACAAATTTGTAGTCCGCTCTGACCAACAGGTGCTCAAACAGTTGCTTGACCAGAAAACAACCCCTCCAACATACCAGAAATGGATTTCAAAATTACTCGGCTACGACTTTGAGAATCAATACCGACCTGGATTGGAGAATAAAGCGGTCGATGCCCTCTCCCGATGCCTTTGTTATCCATCTCAACACGCTCACAGCCCTTGCAATCTTGGTTGTGGAAACCATCAAGACAAAAGTGGAGATCCGAATTTGGCTCCCATCATACAGTGCCTTCACGATACAACGATAGTGTCCCAAAATTTACTATCCATCAAGGTAAATTACTGTATAAGGGGCGTCTGGTCCTCTCGAGCACATCCTCTCTCCTTCTAGTCGAGCTGCACACCTATCATGACTTAGTTTTCGACGGCCATTCAGAATTCTTACGAACCTACAAGAGATTGACTAGTGAATTGTATTGGCAAAGCATGAAGAATGATGTCAAACGGTATGTAGAATAGCGTGCTACGTGCCAACGCAACAAAACTCTCGCCATCTTTCCCGCGGGTCTCCTACAGCCGCTTCCCCTACTCGAATCTAGGAAGATATTTCGATGGACTTCATTGAGGGTCTCCCCAAATCCACCTCCTATGACTCTATGGCCATTTTATCCCAGTGAGTCGCACCTTTTTTAGCCAAATCTATTGATGCCATCTTTATTCGAGAGGTGGTGCGCCTTCATGGATTTCCTTGTTTGATTGTCTAGGATTGGGACAAGATCTTCTTGAGTCACTTCTGGACAGAGCTTTTCCGTCTCCAAGACACTCGACTGCATCACAGTATAGCGTACCACCCCCAATCGGATGAACAGACGGAAGTGGTGAATAAGTGCGTTGAGACGTACTTGCGTTCTCTCTTGCTCTAGAGCACTCTCTCGCTATCCAACTGGGTTCAGATTTTGTACTGTTTTCTCCTTCTTACTGTTTTGTACTGTTGTTTTTTTAGTAGTTAATAAGCCCACAGCAACAAAGAAAGCATTATACTCATAAATATTCCAACAGACCGAACATTTCAACCCACAGAGAGAAGAGAAAAGAGAGAGCGAGATCGTAAGAGAGAGAGAACGAGATGACGTACCTCAAAATATTCAAATTAAGGAAAAAAAGCAGTAAAGAAAACGAGTCAATTGGCTTCTTCGATGATGTGCGCAAACAATTAGAAAACATAGATTTTAAGAAAAGGGACATAAATCAAAGTGGGCCTAAAAATAGGGGTTACTCAACCCAAAAATCCTTCTTGTTTTCGTTTTGTGATTATTGAATCCATGACGACCGTCATACAATTCTATTTTCTTTATTAAATAGGATGAGACATACAAAAAACAGAAACATTACCAAACGGAACCCAAATAAATCTGAACTAAATCAACGTGCTTACACTTGCATCCCTGTTATTTAGATAACATTGGCTATTTATGAAAAATGAATTTAAAGAATGCACTATTGCATATAAATTACGAGGATGGAGTTGACAGCAAACTAATAGATAATAGAATTTAGCACTCATCTTTAGCAAAATTTGTCATTCCCCATTCTAAAAAGAGAATGAGCACACAATTTAGGCTTTTGCGTCTTCATAATTATTTCCAGGCCTTCCTCCCTCTAAACTGTTTTCCTGAACGTTGATTCTTCTTCCTCTTGTCGACTCGAGTTTTTGCTACTTTAGCTCGCTTCGCAGCTAGAGGCATGGCTTTCTTGTGTTCTTTCTGCTGATTGCTTGAACCTCCCGTCTAGTAGAAATAATAATAAACCAAAAACAATTGGGGAGGAGGGGGGGGGAGCTAATAATATTCACAAAAATATTAAACAAATATATATATATATAGCAAGGCAATGTTAACCTTAGCTTTTACTTCCAAAAACAAAAGAAAAAAAAAAGATTGTTTAGTGAGGAAAAAAAGAATTAGTTAGTAACCTATGTTTTAAAAATTGCAAGTAAAGCCAATAATTTATTTTCGGGAAAAAAGAGCTAATAATATTCTAAAAAGTATTCACAAGAAAAACCAAGAACAAGACGTTATTATCCTTAGCTTCATACTCGTACCCCCCCCCCCCCCCCATCACCCAAAAAATAAAACCATATCTCCCTACTAAAGTTATAAAGGCCCATTTGATAATCATACAGTTTGTTTATATATATATATTAAAAAGAAGGATTGTTTAGTTAAAAAAAAAAAAAAAAAGAATTAGTTTGTAATCTATGTTAAATTGCAAGTAGTTTTGAATTTAAAAACAAATAGGATGGACCCAACAGACAAATTTCAACATTTGCTAAACTAAGAAAAAGATAGAAATGTGTAATAAGAGACCAAGTATAGCAAAACATATCAAATGTTGAAACACGAACCTTCTTTTGTTTGACAGCAGCCTGTGCTTGGTACTTTCCTCTATCCTCTCTTCCGGCCCTCACTAATGCTAGTTTTTCATCCTTGCTTAGCTTTCTCCGGATATGAACCTACCCCCGCATATCGATTCGAGTTAAACATCGAGCAACCGACAAGTTAAAGCTTTATGGTAGAAATACTATCATCTCAAAACAACGATATAACTAGCATTCGCGATTAGACTAGTATTTATCCAGTTAACAAGTAGGGTACCTCGAACTTGGCAGGATTCACTCGCTTTGTACTCAATTCTTCAGTATTTGAAATCTTAAATGCAGAACCATTTCTCAGCAACCCATGTTGAGTCAAAGCATCTTTGGCTGCTTTCTTTGCCTAACAATTATCCAGAATGTTAATTACTCAGTGATGTATTTGTATTTGAAAATTATGAATTTTATTTCCAAAAGGTTATGAAGCCGCCTGGAGAATGCACAAGATTACCTGTAATTCCTTGATCCTTTGGAAGTCTTCATTGGAAAGAATGCCGTCAGTTGATCCTAACGTTTTTCCTACGACTTTGCCACTTAATTTCCTCAATGCTCGAAGGCTTGAATCGCAAGTAACAAGTTGTCGGTCAAAATCGGAACGTTTCCTTTTCTTCAGCATAAAATTTCTAGGACTAGTTCCAGCATCCATTGAACCAGTTTCAACAATCTCATCTGAGATACTCTCTGTCTCTCTTTGTTGTGCTTTGCTCTTCTTCTTCATCACTATCTTCGTCCTCCTCATCTATCTCCAATTCCAGCTCTCTAGAATGGCTGCCACTTTTGTCATCATCTGTAAAATTACTGAAATCAACTTCAACAGCTGAATCGACATCACAGGAGATCCGATTCTCTCCATCACTAGAATCAAACATTTGATCAAGGTCGTCACCAAATCCACTAGCAATAGGCTCACTGTTTTCATCGCCAGTGTCGTTGCCATCCCCATATCCACTGTCACTATTGCCATCATCATCCTGTTGTAGTAACTAGGTACCAGGAATATCGCATACTTCAGATACTTCCCCGTAAGCATTCGGTCTTGCCTTTGGATTAGTAGGACGGCCACGATCCTTCTTACCCAGGAAGGATGGGCAAATCTACAAATATAGAAGTTGTCAGCCTGCTGTCTCACTACGAATGCACTATTAAAAATGGAGAGAACTTGTCAAATTTTTATATGTATACCGATTGAAATGATGCAATAAGTGATTGCGCAGCTCCAGAAAGTGCCTTGTCACGGGATTTCTTGTACAACGCAAGATCTTGTAGCAAACCTTCTGTCATTAACTAGTTAGCAAGGATAAAAGATTACTATTAAAAAGAGTTACCGAAAACACAAAAAATATCAATAATAATAATTGCATTACATGACACATGATAGAATCCTATAGTATAAAAAATGTTGGTAAGTTAATCTACATCCAGTCCAGTACAAAATAGAGAACATATTAAGGTATAGTATTTGATTTCGTCAAAAAAAAAAAAAAAACAGAAGTTCACATCATATCAAAATAAGTGTATAAATACACATAATAAAATCAAGAAAACATAAAATGAAGGCATGCAATACATAGAAAGAGTTCAAGAATATTGAAGAAACAGTAAATCACATAAAATACTCATTATAACATCTAGGTAATGAAAGTTACCAAAGGCATTCGTTCACATATATGGGTTACTGCATTGAGCCCAACCACAATGGCCTGAAAAAGAACAATAGAACTTTGAGTTTGAGTTCACAAAGTTGATAGGATCAATATAAAACACTGTCAATTAAACAAACACCTCTGTTCGTGAACGATCGTGCACAAATTGATTTACAATCTGTTTGAACAATGGTTCAACAGCATCAGGAGGAACCTGAATCGAAAAAAGAAGCTTAAATTACTTATAAGAAATAACTGAGTTCAAGAGAAGAGTATGACTGACTGTAAAATCATACAAATCAACAAATAAAATTTATAATTGCAAGTTTCTATTGCAGCAAAGAGTCCAAAAACAGTTGATGTATTTTTTTGGATTCTTTTTCATGTTAAGTTGAATTATGCAGATGTTCTTCAAATAAGGATTCCATCAGCCTCATTGTTTCTGCTAGGTAATTACTAACTCCCCATGTTTTTATAAACTACTAACCTAGTGACATTACTAACTCATGACAAAACTAACCGAGTGCACCGAAAATTTCGGCAACATAACGACATACATAGGACTAACCCAAAATTTTCCAAAGACCTGTTAGAACAAGAGTAACACTTCTATAACATTTTCCACAACACAGCAGAACTCCAGACAAACAAGCGAGTCAGGTCTCGTGTTATCAACGACTATCTAACCAAAAACACAACCTTAACAAAGCTTATAACTTTAGTTTATTCGAACAAACTTAATTATCATTAACTAAAAGAAGAGATAGAGTTCTTTAAAACAAACACAACTAAGCCTAGAATTCAACAAGAATAGATTCAGAACTAAAACAAATAGAACAAACAGTTGTCCAACCAATGAAAGCAACACTACCCTAACCAAGATAAGAATATAAAGGAAAATAACGCTATCTAGCTATGGTCCTTCCTCATGCGTCTCCTCTGCATCACCATGGTCAAGGCAGTCCTCATAACCTGCATAATCTAACTAAAATGTTGGAGGAAAGAAGGGGAAGGGGTCAGTACAACCACAGTACTGGTAAGCAACCCCTACCTGAGAAGCCATCAAACAACAACCAAGCAAACAACATGCTTTTCATGCGCAAACAGCATACATCTTAAAGCTATAAACACATCAACATGCTCAAAAGTGAGTAAAATGATTGACTCTCCTAAGCCAAACCTCATGCATCTCTCTATGCAACTCACTAACCACTCATGCTCCATGAGCTCACTCAACACTCATGTTTAGCCCTCACATGGCTCTCCAAGACTGATCCTTCGAGTCGGACAGTCCCCTGACCATTTGTACCCAGGGCCACAATGCTCTCTATGGAGCTCGACGTTCGACCCTTGACCATTTGTACCCAAGGCCTCGAACTGTGCATCACCCCTTGGCCATTTGTACTCAAGGTGCACCGATGACTTAGCAAAGTATTGGCCCTTCCCCAGGCGCCCAATACTTGCTTTCTAGACTCATCACACCAACCCTTGACCATTTGTATCCAAGGCCTTGATGCTCTCTTAAAACCAATGGTGACATGTCACCCCTCGACCATTTGTACCCGAGGTGCACTGACATTCACTCATCATTCCTTTGTTTCACATTTAGGTCCCTAACTTCTTTCTCACATCTATCTATAATGCATATGCCCTGCAACATGCTTCTAGACTCATATGCCCACCAAGTATATACATACAACAACTTGCTCACGACTCATGCTTAACTCATGAATGCATAACAAAACAAGCAAGCTTTACAACCAATCATCACACAATAACAGTTCATGCTTTTCAGAGATTACATATATATTTATTCAAGTGTCGTCGCGCTTCTGGAAAAAGCACGACCTGCCACCTGTCCTAACAAACCTATATTATAATTGCATAGCAAGCTGTGAATTATATGTTACACAAAAGACAAAATTAGCCCAAAGAAAATAAATGTTCCACTGGTAATAATAAGATACAACCAATCCAATACTTTCCTTGTATGTAAATGAGGATTTTGCGAATCCAAACTATCAAAAAATAGAAGAAAATGCCGTTGGAGATTGCCTTTGATGCGGCAAAAATTATAGGGATTTTCATACAACTTGGTGTTGACAAAGGAAACCATTTAACTGTACTGTGGACTTAAGTTAGGTAGCTACAACATCTTCTCCAACAAACTTTAACACCTAATTATTTCAGTACATACTTTTTAATTAATTTGTATTTGCTTATAAATTTCATCAACAAATTATCTTTTTGTAGATGAGGATTTGGATGCTGTTGGATCTGTTTCTTTCCATGCTGAAGAAGAAATTCTTGCTTTTACAGTATCTGAAAAGGTGAAGTTTCCTACCCTCACACCCATCTTCTAATATTTATGATAGTTTTATATATTTAAATCATTTTAATTTAATTATTATTGAATAACTCCAGTTACATATTTGGAGATACAAGCAAGGCAGTGATTTTTATAATATACTAACTGCATCGGGACCAATTCGAAAAGTTCAATTCCATCCACTGGGTGCGCCATATATATTGACGACTGAGGTAAATCATTTGAGCATAGTTTCATTTTTTAATATAGTTAAAAAACACTTTTGGTCTCTGAACTTTCATTAAGTAACGATTTATAGTCCTTAAACTTTTCAAAGTAACGATCTAGTCCCTGTACTTTCATATTAGCCGTAACAATTTAGTCCCTAAACTTTTATATTCTTTGATATAACATGCATGCACATAGGTGAATAGAAAATTCAGGCGTAGCTTGGTCATAGCATTTTATGGTTTTGATCGAAGGGTTGGATGATATACTTTTTACCACCACCATTAAATCAGGTGACAAGAAGAATTTCACTACTCAACTACTAGTTACATAATGGCAGTTCGTTAACAGTCTACATTTTTTTTTAGATATTAGAATCGATTTAAGTCCAAGTTGGAGTTGTGCACCAAGATTTCGGATTCGTCGAAATGCTAAAAGTAATTACTCGACGTTGCATTTGATTAACCCTCTTGACTTCTTTACTCCACCCGCGATGTCGAGATTGTCTCTGAATGCTCAAGCTGTGGTGGAGCGCCTCCATATTGTGAAACTAAAAGTTTGGCGATATGATTCGATAGGCGACCATGTGCTTAACAACCATCGTTTGTGCATACGGAACGTCATTCTAAACTAGTAATTGTACACTTAAGTTGATGGGTTGGGTAAATTTAACTGGTAATTGTACACTTAAGTTGATGGGTTGGGTAAATTTAATTTTGGATATCTTAACAGACTTTGATATGCAGTGAAAGGAGTGCAGATATCTCTCCATGCAGCAAGTTTCTGGTTGCTTGTGTCGTTAAGAGGAGAGAAGCTAAGAAGAGGATCTTCGAATTATTTCCTGAGGAAAAGTTCGATCACTCCACAGTTTGCACACTTGGATATTATATATGCGTGTATTCTATAGCAGATTCCAGGTAGTAGGACATTTATAAATATTTCTGTTTTATGAGGCGTTCGCTTTTGTTAAAAATTGAATAAATATTTTTATTATAATATTGTTTGTTTGTTTGTTTTTGCATGAAATAGTTTTGGCGAAATTATATATAAAGAAAAAAAATCAGAGCTGGTTATGCCGTGAATGCAATTCAGGTTTGTTGAAGTTTATAAGTTTACATTGATTTTTTCATTAAATTTTCATGCATGCATAAGCTAGAATAAGAAATGCAAGATACGATTGCAGTTTTCCCCAACTTCAGAATATATCTTAGTCGGGTATGGGAAAAGGCATAGTTCGCTTGTCTCGGGAGTAGAAATGAAAACTGGGAAACTTGCGCATGCAAACCATACTGGAGGTAATTAATTGTGTTGGGAGTGCGACCAAAGTCCCACATTGGCTAGATAAAGGGATGCCCATGGGTTTATAAGGAAGGACAACTATCTCCACTGGTATGAGGCCTTTTGGGGTAAACCAAAAGCAAAGTCACGAGTGCTTATGCCCAAAGTTGACAATATCATACCATTGTGGAGATATGTGTAGTGTCCTATAATCCCTTACAAATTGTACATTTAAATAGTATAGCTTCAAGCAAATGACACCTTTTAGGTTAAAAAGCACATTTGGTCCCTAAGTCATTACTTTTGAAACTTCAAGGACTAAATCGATACTTTAATGAAAGTTCAAGGACCAAAAGTGTTTTTTAACCCATGTTTTTATTATCTGACATGATGTTTCCCAAGCTCAGATTTATCGGATCTCTGACATGGAACTTGTGGGAAGCGTGAGTAGTTCAACAGAGGTGACCAACGTGGGAGAAGGTATAGTCTATTGCACAAAGGTTTGTGGACAAATGACTTTACATATATATAATATTGTAATTGTATGATTATTTTTGTATGCATTGGATGCTAAATACTAATTTATTTAGAAAATTTGTTTAGGATTGGAAGCGACGAAAAGTTAAGATTCTCACACGTCACCCAGAAAAGGAAGAAAACTAAACTGAGAAGATGGTTTGGTTTAGGCGGCTGAGATCATTTTTGTCGAAGGTAATTCAAATACATTTTGTGTTATGAACGAAAAGGAAAAATATTGGAGAAAAAAGAAAGAAAATGTTGCAGATGGTTTAAGTGGTTCTAGCTGGTTTTTTTTGAATTAAAAGTTTTTGAAACTCAAGTAGGTTTAAGATGGGATAACATATATTTCACCCTTATAAACCCAAAAACTTTCAATTCCAAAAAAAAAAAAACAACTAGCTAGAACCACTTAAACTATCTGCAACATTTTCTTTCTTTTTTCTCCAATATTTTTCCTTTTCGTTCATAACACAAAATGTATTTGAATTACCTTCGACAAAAATGATCTTAGCCGCCTAAACCAAACCATCTTCTCAGTTTAGTTTTCTTCCTTTTCTGGGTGACGTGTGAGAACCTTAACTTTTCGTCGCTTCCAATCCTAAACAAATTTTCTAAATAAATTAGTATTTAGCATCCAAAGCATACAAAAATAATCATACAATTACAATATTATATATATGTAAAGTCATTTGTCCACATACCTTTGTGCAATAGACTATACCTTCTCCAGGCTCTGGATGGAAGCATGCCACGCTGGTCACCTCTGTTGAACTACCTCACGGTTCCCACAAGTTCCATGTCGGAGATTCGATAAATATGAGCTTGGGAAACATAAAGTCAGATAATAAAAATATGGGTTAAAAAACCACTTTTGGTCCTTGAACTTTCATTAAAGTATCGATTTAGTCCTTGAAGTTTCAAAAGTAATGACCTAGGGACCAAATGTGTTTTTTAACCTAAAAAGTGTCATTTGCTTGAAGCTATACTATTTAAATGTACAATTAATTACCTCCAGTATGGTAAATGCATGCACAACCTTCCCAGCTTTCATTTCTACTCCCGAGACAAGCGAACTATGCCTTTTCCCATACCCGACTAAGATATATTCTGAAGTTGGGGAAAACTGCAATCGTATCTTGCATTTCTTATTCTAGCTTATGCATGCATGCAAATTTAATGAAAAAATCAATGTAAACTTATAAACTTCAACAAACCTGAATTGCATTCACGGCATAACCAGCTCTGATTCTTTTTTTTTTATATAATTTTGCCAAAACTATTTCATGCAAAAACAAACAAACAAACAATATTATAACAAAAATATTTATTCAATTTTTAACAAAAGCGAACGCCTCATAAAACGGAAATATTTATAAATGTCCTACTACCTGGAATCTGCTATAGAATACACACGTATATGATATACAAGCGTGCAAACTGTGGAGTGATCGAACTTTTCCTCAGGAAATAATTCGAAGATCCTCTTCTTAGCTTCTCTCCTCTTAACGACACAAGTAACCAGAAACTTGTCGCATGGAGAGATATCTGCACTCCTTCCACTGCATATCAAAGTCTGTTAAGATATCCAAAATTAAATTTACCCAACATATCAACTTAAGTGTACAATTACCAGTTAAATTTACCCAACCCATCAACTTAAGTGTACAATTACTAGTTTAGAATGACGTTCCGTATGCACAAACGATGGTTGTTAAGCACATGGTCGCCTATCGAATCATATCGCCAAACTTTTAGTTTCACAATATGGAGGCGCTCCACCACAGCTTGAGCATTCAGAGACAATCTCGACATCGCGGGTGGAGTAAAGAAGTCAAGAGGGTTAATCAAATGCAACGTCGAGTAATTACTTTTAGCATTTCGACGAATCCGAAATCTTGGTGCACAACTCCAACTTGGACTTAAATCGATTCTAATATCTAAAAAAAAATGTAGACTATTAACGAACGGCCATTATGTAACTAGTAGTTGAGTAGTGAAATTCTTCTTGTCACCTGATTTAATGGTGGTGGTAAAAAGTATATCATCCAAGCCTTCTGGATCAAAACCACAAAATGCTATGACCAAGCTACGCCTGAATTTTCTATTCACCTATGTGCATGCATGTTATATCAAAGAATATAAAAGTTCAGGGACTAAATTGTTACGGCTAATATGAAAGTACAGGGACTAGATCGTTACTTTGAAAAGTTTAAGGACTATAAATCGTTACTTAATGAAAGTTCAGAGACCAAAAGTGTTTTTTAACTATATTAAAAAATGAAACTATGCTCAAATGATTTACCTCAGTCGTCAATATATATGGCGCACCCAGTGGATGGAATTGAACTTTTCGAATTGGTCCTGATGCAGTTAGTATATTATAAAAATCACTGCCTTGCTTGTATCTCCAAATATGTAACTGGAGTTATTGAATAATAATTAAATTAAAATGATTTAAATATATAAAACTGTCATAAATATTAGAAGATGGGTGTGAGGGTAGGAAACTTCACCTTTTCAGATACTGTAAAAGCAAGAATTTCTTCTTCAGCATGGAAAGAAACAGATCCAACAGCATCCAAATCCTCATCTACAAAAAGATAATTTGTTGATGAAATTTATAAGCAAATACAAATTAATTAAAAAGTATGTACTGAAATAATTAGGTGTTAAAGTTTGTTGGAGAAGATGTTGTAGCTACCTAACTTAAGTCCATAGTACAGTTAAATGGTTTCCTTTGTCAACACCAAGTTGTATGAAAATCCCTATAATTTTTGCCGCATCAAAGGCAATCTCCAACGGCATTTTCTTCTATTTTTTTGATAGTTTGGATTCGCAAAATCCTCATTTACATACAAGGAAAGTATTGGATTGGTTGTATCTTATTATTACCAGTGGAACATTTATTTTCTTTGGGCTAATTTTGTCTTTTGTGTAACGTATAGTTCACAGCTTGCTATGCAAGTTGGTATTAAATTTAACAGATTATTGAAAGCAGATCAATTTCTCTATACCCTTGTTTTGAAGTTCTAAATGGTATCAGAGCTTTTAAGTTCATTGAAACTATCCGCCATGGGTTGTTTGTGGGATAAGTTTCATTTTGGTTATTGCTTGTTAGTTAGAATGGTTTATATACTCTGTTTTTTTGTTCCTATATATCCAGACATGTTGTCTTCGATGCAAAATTAACTAACAATAATTTGAGTGAAAAAAGAAAACACTCTTGTTGTTTCTGAGTTCCAAGGGATTGAAGATTGGTCTAATAACAACCACAGCGCAACTGCTAAGACTTGTGCCAAACCTCTATCAAACACTAAAATCATAGATGTGGAAATGTCAAATCTAAGTGGGAATCAACACATGCTGGAATAAGAACAAATAGCAGATGATGGTGGCTCTGCAACAAACAAAGAAGATCAAAATTTCCATTTTGAAAGCTCTCTGCAACAGGAACAAGTTGCTGTGTTCCCAATTCAGCAAGAAACCTGCAACTCAAATCCTCAATTGCAGCCCTTGACTCTTCAACATCAAGGACAAACTGCAGCTTCCTCAGTTCAACAAGAGACTTGTAGAAGTAAGCACCATCTGGAAGGTGTTGTTTCCACATAAAGGGAAAGGAAGAGGGTTAAGGTAGAAGTTGATAGCAGGTATAGAGGTAGCAAAGCTAGATAGACAAAATTTGGGAGAAATAACTCTTTCACCTTTTCGATTAATTGGAATATGGCCACTTTGAAATTGTTTTGAAGCTGTTGCAAGAAAGGATAACTTAATCCCTTTTAATACTTGAAAAAAAAAAGGCCAATTGAGCAAAACCAAGAATTCTCATTTTTTGGTAAAAAGCATAAAAAAACCAAAGCCTTGAATTTCGAAAATCTTACATTTACAGAACTTCCCATGTGAAAATCTTCATAGATCACATCCCCAATATTGATTCCACGATAGGGTTTTTGTTGTTGGGTTTGTAAAGGAGTGCAAACAAAGTCTCACATCGGTTAGGAAAGAGAGTGATCATGGATTTATAAGAGAGGACAATTATTTCCATTGGTATGAGGCCTTTTGAGTGAAACCAAAAGCAAAGCCGTGAGGGTTATGCTTAAAGTGGAGGTACTTTGAGTACCGTTGTCCTTAACATTTGTTCGACCCCTCAACTGGTGTAGATTTTTCTTTTTACTTTAACGAATTGTGGCTTGAATGACCTTTTGACAGTCTGAAGCTTTTTTATAACCTCCACTTGCTAGGAGCTTACAAGAGATTTGTAGTCATTGACCCGTTTCCAATCTCAACCAACCTCAAAACAACAGCAATACTACCTTCCAGTAACAAGGGTAACTCTAATCCAATGATCACAAGATGTAAACTCAAAGAAAATCCACCCCTATTTTTGGAGCACTATCAAGAGAACCAACCACAAAGTTCTCCTAGCCATTAACCTCATGACTGAACCTAAACACTATAAAATGCCTTTCAAACTTCCTCATTGTAAGGCTGCTATGGAGGAGGAAATGAAGGCCCTTGAACAATAGAAAAATATTAACCTCGCCTTGTAGCCTAAGGGCACTCTCAAGTGGAAGGGGTAAATTACAACAAAACATTCAACCTAGTGGTAAGCTACAACCATTAGATTAATTGCTTTAGCTATCACTATTGGATGGCGGGACCTAAGATAACTTGACTTCAAACATGTCGTTCTCCATGGGTTCCTAAAAGAAGTCTTTATGACACAACCTCCTGGGCGGTGGGTAACATCCAGAAAAGCTACACCTTGTCTCTCTGTAAGCTCAACCAATCACTTTATAGGTTGAAACAAACTCCGAGAGCATGGTTTGTAAGGCTCTCTCACCATCTTCTTCACATTGGTTTATCTTTCTCTCGTGTTGATCTTCCCTAATTATACTTACCAAATGATCAACACTTATGCTTATCTACTTGGATGATATAATATTGACGGGTAATAACACCAACCACATGGAAACACTCCTAAGTTGCTTGAGCTCTGAGTTCTCCTTAAAGGACCTTGGAGCACTTCACTACTTTCTCGAGGTAGAAATTCTCCAAGTCTCATATAGCAAACAAAAGTATGCAAAGGGGATAAACTCAACAAAGCCAAAATGATGGAAGCATCCCAACTTAGCACTTCAATAATAGTGGTTTCAATCACTTCTCCCAATGACGACGACTCCATTCATAAAACCAAGTAAGGGACTATAGTGGGATCATTGCAATATCTAACTCTTACGAGAACTGAGATCACATACGCAGCGAACAAAGTGTGCCAACATATGCAAGAACCCAAGCTTAAAAGACTTGAAGGTTGTTATGTTAAACGAATTCTCAAACACATCATAGAAACTCTAAGGTATGGAATAACTTTTCACAAGAATAGCACTCTAAATCTATGTGCATTTTGTGATGCAGATTGAGAGATGCTCATACACAAGAAAAAGTACATTTGGATCCTACATCTTCCTAAGATCAAACTGCATAGCTTGGAACTCAAAGAAATAGACAATCGTAGCAAGATCCAGTGTTGAAGCCGAATATCGATCCACGGCAACCACCACTGCCAATTTTACATGGATCACATTCTTACTTAGAGACATTGGGACCAAACTACTCATCAAGGCACCCTCGGTGTGCAAAGCACTCTAACTACCAACTCTCTGGTGGGGCGTCCATGGGTTTTTAGTCAGAACTTTACTTCCACAGATAGTAGATGGCACCTAGTGTGACGCCCGAGGTTAGGAGGGGTACATGAATGAACCGAGATCACATCCGAATGAGAGGGATCCTGAGGACATGAGAGTATGGTCAAGATAAGCTTAAAAGAATTGATAGGTACTACCTATACCAACAAGGTGCACCTTCCTTTTAGGTGGCTCAATCATAGGAACTTTGAAGTTAAGCGTGCTTGGCTTGGAGAAGTTCTATGTTGGGTGACCTCCTGGGAATTTTCCTAGGAAGCATGTGAGTGAGGACAAAGCATGCTAAAAGGATCCCGTGTTGGTTTGTGGGGACAGTCTTCATTCTTAGAAGCGGTTTAAGATGAGTATGGTAACGTGACCAGGTCGCAGGGGAATGTCGGGGCCTTAGGTGCCGAATCCGGATTCCGAGTCCTGGGCCTGGGGCGTTACACCTAGTCTGCGAAGCCGAGTCCTGCCCATTTAGCTCCTCATCTCAGTCTATAAACATCTCAATTCTAGAAGTTTGATTGCCACGGTCCCCACTAGGATAAGTAACTTATCCTCATTTCGTATTAGGGCCCCTATTAGCAAGCTTAACTTGCAACTTAATCATCACGTTTCTTTCCATAAAGGTTTCTAAAGGGCTAATATCACATGTACTAACTACTTTTCCTTTCATCTCATTCAAGCACAGATATCATAACTAACATCCAAAACACTAAATAGAAAAAGGCATATATATGTATAGTTTAAACAGCCAACAACCAAAATCAACACAACATAATCCAAGTGACATTACTAAACTTAGCCTCGTTTAGTTGGCAGTCCTTCCTTTAAGGGAGGTCTTTTTGGGGCTGGTTTTTTGTATGCCCTTGTATTCTTTCATTTTTTCTCAATGAAAGCTGGTTTTTTCATAAAAAAAAAACTTAGCCTCGTTATTCATTGTAATGCTACCGAAAATTCGACAGCATAACGACATACGTATAGTTGACCCCAAATTTTCTTATCACCTGTAAACAAGAGGATACGCTTCTATATTCAAACTGCCCAACTACAAACTTCCACAACACTTCCGATCAATAGAATAGACTCTGAACTTCCACAAAACAAAGCGAGTCAGGTCTCGCATCCACAACCCAACCATATAGAACATCCTATCTTCCCCAACATAGAGCATTCAGAGCATTCAAGGTTTACCCAAGCAGAATATTCTATACTTACCAACACAAAACATTCAGAGCATTCAATATAGACAAACACACATAACCAGAAGATTTAGTATCGCCAGAACACACGATATCCAACATTCCATATTCCAACATACATAATCGATGTCTCCTGTTTTATACTATTCAAAGCATGTAACAATTCATAATAAGTAGCCTAGCCTAGCCAAGGCTTTCCAAGTAGTAAGATTACTTACATTGGTGTAACTGATTCTTGACTTATGCAAATCCAATTAGCTCGATATGGCACCGCTCACAACCACAAATAATTCGATCTAAAATCACACATCAAGTTCCAACAATTAGGAGAATCAAATTTCCATAATTTTGCTAAAAACCAACTTGATTTAAATAGGTAGAAACTAACCCAAACGAAGCCGACTTGCTACCCGAGTTCTAATATTGCACCAATTTAAAGATTCAGCCTCCAAACGCTATGGGTACCTTAGATTAGGATTGAGCATTAGTTAGATACTTTATTAAAACGCTAAAATTAGACCAACTTCCATGAAAGCTGGCTGCAACCTACTTACCCACGCTTGAAATCGTCGAAACTCAAAGACCCACTACCCGAATCATTGGAAACCGCGAAGGAAGGCTTGCTCTTCAACTAACCCCCACGAATCTGAGGGAATCGTGATCTCCACGCTGCCTGAGCGTCATCCATGGGCCGAGGAAGATGGAGAAGTGACGGCAAAGACAACGTTGGCGTGAAGGAGGTGACGATGGAAGAGAGGGAGAGTGAATGGAGGAGCGGAAGCGACGCGACTGGGCGAATGGTGTAAGCGGAGAAGGGGAGCGCGGCTGGGTGTTTTCTATCGAGAGAGAGGAGAAAGAGAGGGCGAGAGTTCTGAGGGTTAAAAAAAACTTATACATTTCTTTTTTTTTTCTAAACAACCGGCTGCTACAAAGGAAATGGATGGTCTCGATGCCGGGATGGAATCATAAGTCCACTACACAGTTAAGCTTAAGCCTTTGTTCTCTTTGCTCCAGCTCACTCAACACCAAGTTTTATGAAAATCCCTTCAATCTTTGCTACCTCAAAGGAAATCCATCAAAGGCAATCTCTAGCAGCCTTTTCTTCTATTTTTGGATAGTTAGGATTAGTCGAATCCTTATTTAACTTTTTATAGTTTGGATTAGCCGAATCCTTTTTAAATTTTTTGTTTACTTACATATGTATTATTGCAGTCAATTCTTCATGAAGGGAAGTATTAAGCTGTGTCTCTCTATTACTGTTGAACATTTATTTTCTTTTAGCTCATTTTGTCTTTTGTGTAACAGAATATTCGCAGCTTGCTTTGCAAGTTGGGACTGAATTTTGCTGATTTTTTAAGTGCAATTGAATTGGAACCAATCCCTCCCTAACCTGGTGCAGTATTCTTTGGGGAAGAGATTTGTTTAAAAAAGGATATAGATGGAGGATAGGGAACGGGCAGCAGGTGACCATAGACCAAGATCCGTGGCTCCCCTCCAATGGGGCAATAACTCCTATTCTCACAAAAGATATCCTAAAAGGCAGGAAAGTCCAGGACATTATGGACTCCCAAGGAGCATGGAAGGAAGATGTTATCAAAGAAAATTTTACAGCTATTGATGCATCAACAATCCTCAATTCAATCTCAGGGGGCCCAAATCAGAAGGACGAAATCATATGTAATGGAGAAAAAAAAAGGAGCCTTTACGGTCAAAAGTGCATACCATCTCGCAGTCCAAATTGACTCAAATCAAAAGGCAGCCCCGTCTAACAATCATGCCCATGACCCTATGTGGAGGAAATTCTGGAATATAAAGGCTATTCCCAAAGCCAAGATTTGTGTGTGGCGCAACATTCAGAACTCACTCCCTACGGGCTCAAACATTAATCTCAAGGGCATTTACACTAACCCAATTTGTTTTTGGTGCAGGAAACACACGGAATCAGTGGAGCATATCTTTTGGGGTTGTAAGTTCTCTAAATTCGCTTGGAGAAAAATTATCCCCCTAATGGATGGCTTGTTTTCGTTAAACAGGGGTCAGTGGACAGCGCGAGACCATTGGAGGTGGATGGAAGAAAATCTCGGAACTGAAGATCTGGAGAAAGCGACCTTAGTTCTATGGAGTTTATGGAACCAGAGAAACCAATCAATCCAGTCGAATCAAGATCCCGATTTCAAATATCTAACAAGGGCGGTTAATGCAAACATCAAGGAGGAGAAAAAGAGAGTTTCCGCTAACCTGTTCAGCCTTTCGTGTCTCAACCCCTCAGGATCGGAGAGCCTCTCGAGTCATGCATCGTGGGAGCCGCCCCCAGCAGGTGTGTGGAAGCTTAACGTGGATGCTTCTCGGTCGGAAATGTCCCAAACGAGCGGTCTCGGGTGGATTTTGCGTGACTCTACAGGATCTCCAATCTGTGGAGGATTGAAGAGGATCAACTCAAGCTGGTCCATCAAAATGCTGGAGATGAAGGCTATTCTAGAAGGGCTGAAGAGTTTACAGTCCAAGTCGATTTGAAATTCCCTAGTATTATAGTGGAATCAGACGCCGTCGGAGTGATCAAAATGCTCAACGGCGAAGAAGAGGATCTTTCGGAAGTGGCGTTCTTAGCGGCCGAGATCTCTCTTGCGAAATCCTCGTTTGAGGATATCCGTTTTGTTCATGCTCCCCGTGCCCTGTGGATGTAATTTTTTCGCTCATAATTTGGCGCGAATCGCGTGTTGTAGCTCCCCTGAAACTAACTGTTGATTTTTTGGAATCCTCTTCTTCTTCAGAAGACGGAACGTATTTTTGGATAGGGGCCCCCCGCCTTCTCAGGTTGTTGGGCTCATTAATTCGTTTGGTGTGGTTGACCGTTTGGGCTCTTAATGAAATTCTTGCGAAATTTGTCCAGATGGCCAATTTAAAAGCATGGATTCAAAAAAAAGTCAAAAAAATAAAAATAGCTGAAATATAGTCACAGCTTTTGTCACAAACTTTTTTGGAATCTCGAATTTGCCCCTACGCTGCGAACTTCTTTCCTTGTTTCAAGGATACTATATCTTCCAAAAAAACAAATCAAATCTAGTTATTTGATTTTAAATCAAATTATAAATCCTATCTTGCCAAATCTTCTTGGCTTCAATTAGACAAAGGAAGAATTCCGGCATGACGGTGATTTTGCTGCAGATTTGCGAGGACAACGTCCTCTACCATACAATGGTGGCTCGTGAATGAGCAATTCTGCCGCTAGTAGTCTTGTCAAGCAATTGGCACAATTGACGTGACATTTCTTTTTTTTTTTCTATTAAGAAAAAAAAAAACCATGACTTCTTTCCTTAGAAAAAAAATACTGTATTTTTAGGATTTTCTTATCTCCTATTTTGTGTGATGTTAATTGAAAAACATCATCCTAAACATTGTGTATACACGCTGTACTTACATTTTTTTTTTTTTTTTTGAGAAACAACTGTACTTACATTATACATAGTGTATTTGTGTTTTTATATTTATCAACAATTTTATATTTTTTTAACATATACAGCGTATGGACGTTGAGGGTAGATTCAAATAATTTTTATGTATGGTATTTTCGTAAATTAGTAAAAATATTATTTACACTCTTGTTATCAAATATGATCAATTATTTTTTCTAAAACAAAACTTAGAAATATAATATGTTTAGAGGGTTAATGTTGGGGTTTTTCTTGTGCATGAACAATTTTTATGAGATTATGTAGTATTTGTGCTATGAGATTACATAGTCTTTGTGTTTTTATGAAATTGTCCAGTATTTACTTGTAAGTATTTTCATTATTTTTTAATATTTGAATTTGAGATTTGTTTTAATCTATAATTATGGTGTATTTGAATTTAAATATCCAAGAGATTTAGGTTGTTAGATTTAAATTTAAGATTTGTTATAATCTCATGCTCTATTTAAATTTAAATAATTCTCAATTAAGATTTTTTCAATTGATTTTATTTTGATTTTCATTAGAACATAACCGGACTTTTTTTATTAATATTATAAATTTTTAAACTTATTAGAGTAATGAATTTACCTGGAAACTTATTATTTCAATATTGTTGTTTTTATTCCAGCTGAATAGGTCGTCTCTGTCAAGTTTTGGTTCATTTTTTTAAAAAAAAATAATTTTTTTGGTAGAGGGACGACCTACAAACGGAATTAAAAAAAAAAAAACGGTACCAAACCAGGTCGTTCACACAAAATATTTGTAAGTTTGGATTTGGCACAATGGCAAGGGAGCGCTGCTTTCATCCATGAGGGCGTGGCTTCGAATCTTGTCCAGCGTGAAACTTGTTTTTTTTTTCTTTTATTTGTTTTTTAAATCAAATAAATTAGTTACACTTTTTTTGTTTAATATTTTAAACACATATTAAATATTATATTGTAATTTATTATGTTTTGTTAAATAAATTAAAATTTAATTAAGTGTTAATTATTATATTTTTTCTTTTTTCACAATTTAATGTTACTTGCAGTTTATTTGTTTGAATTTCAATTGAAGAAATTTAAAAAAAAAATAGAAAATGAAAGCATATGAGTAGACTTACTGTTCATTTTTTCAAAAAAAAAAAAGACTTACTGTTCGTCAAATGTCATAAGTATTCTTACAGTAAGTCCACTCATATGTTCCTATTTTCTAATATTTTCAATTTCTTCCATTGAAATTCATTTTTTCCCTCTCTTTTATTCTAATTTCTTTAATTTCTTCAATTCAATTTTTTTTTAATTTCTTTAAATTTCTTCAATTGAAATTTAATTCTTCTCTCTCTTTTTTCCTAATTTCCTTCATTTCTTCGATTGGTTTTTTTTTTCTAATTTTTTTAATTGAAGTCATGTTAAAAAGTAAAATGAAATCAAGAAATAAATGTATGAGTAACGGTAATGAAATTAGAATGCTTAAAGAAGAAAATGAAAAAAAAAATCAAATCAAATAAATAAATTACAAGTAACATCAAATTGTGAAAAATTATAATAATTAGCACTTAATTAAAATTTAATTTCTTTTTTTAAAAAAAAATGCAATATAATATTTAATGTGTTTAAAACATTAAAGAAATGTAACTAATTTATTTTAAAAACAAATAAAAGAAGAAAAAGAGGGAAATTACTCTATTTGATTAAAAAAAACAAAAGAGAAAAAAAAAAGTAGGTTATTTCATTTTTTTGTAAAGAAAATGAAAGGAAAAGAAACAAAAAAAAAATGAAGATAAAAAAGAGAGAGGCAAAGAGAAAAAAGGAGAAACAAGAAGTTTCACGTTGGGCAGGGTTTGAGAACCCACGCCCTCATGGATGATAAGCAGCGCCCCTCTACCATTGTGCCAAAACCAAACTTTTAAATTTTTTGTGTGCAGGTCGTCTCTCCTGCTTTCCTACTGTTTTTTTTTTTTTTTTTAATTCCGTTCTTCAAGAGACGACCTACCAAAAAATATTTTTTTTTAAAAAATGAACCAAAACTTGACACGTGGATAGGTCGTCTCTTCAAGAGACGACTTATCCAGCTGGAAAAAAAACAACAATATTGAAATAATAAGTTTCCAGATAAATGTATTACTCTAATAAGTTTAAAAATTTATAATATTAATAAAAAAAGTCCTGCTGAAAAAATGAAATCTTTCTAGTATTTGAGCATTTTTTTTAGGAAGTTTTAGTTTATTGCCTTCAAGGGCATTTTACTCCGTTCCATTAATTAGACAAATTAACATTTTTTCCCTTTTGCTATTTTTACAATACAAAAATTTTTTTGGTCTTTTTTCAATTCAGTATTTTTGTTTTGGTCATTCTTGCCTTTAACCCAATTCCTTTTTCAAAAAAAAAAAAAAAAAATTGAGATCAATTTCTGCAAGTTCTTATTTTCAATTTCTTTAAAGTTAAATAAAAACATAAAAGTAATTAAAAAAAAAAGTGTAAGTACAATATTACCAAAATCGATAGCAAGGGATTCTGGTCTAGTCAAAACATTGTCCAATACGGCAACTCGACATTCCCATGTTATTATTGCCAGCTTAGTTGAAGACACAGGGTTTTGATGCCGGTGAAGCTGAAAAGTTATATCATCAAAAAGCGGGTAATAGAAGTGTCAATTTCCCACAAATGACTTTGACTACATTTTTTAATATCTAATAAAACTTTTGGTATTTAAATAGTATATTGTTGCATTTTTATTTATGCCATTTACTTCATTTGCTACCAATCATATGGAGGCAATGATGCCATGTAATAATTAAGATCCCGTTTTATAACTTTTTGGTTTTTGGTTTTTCAAAATTAGACTTGTTTTCTTCCGATTTTTCTACTATGGTTTTCATCTTTGTCAATGACACATTTGAATTCCTAGTCAAGTTTTAAAAACAAAAACAAGTTTTTAAAACTACTTTTTTTTTAGTTTTCAAAATTTGCTTGGTTTTTAAAAACAAGGAAAGAAAGGTATTAGAAAAACAAAGAAGCTTGAAGGTGGAAGTAGGATTTATAAGCTTAGGCCCCGTTTGATAACCATTTGGTTTTTGGTTTTTTGTTTTTGAAAATTAAGCTTAAAAACACTACTTTTACCTCTAAGTTTTTTTGTTTTGTGTTAACTCATTCTCTTGTTTTCAAAAACCAAGTTAAATTTTGAAAACTATAAAAAGTAGTTTTCAAAAACTTGTTTTTGTTTTTGAAATTTGGCTAGGAACTCAAGTGTGTCCTTAACAAAAATGAAAACCATTGAAGGAAATTTGGATGAAAACAAACATAATTTTCAAAAACCAAAAACCAAATGGTTATCAAACGGGGCCTTAATTTTAAAAAACCAAAAACCACAAATCAAACGGTTATCAACGGGACCTAATATTTATGATTTCTTCTCCAAATCTTTTTTCACATGATCAGTAAAAATAAATTCGAGATTTTAATCTTACTCAAGACGAATAAACCTATCTTGGCGCGGGCGTGGAGTGATCCACTTGAAAATTCTTATGACATCTTCCTCGCCAGCACTGCAAGTGTATTCACAATATAAAAGTATTTTGTAGATTGACTAATTGACCAATGATATAGCTGATTTTTACAAGTAAAAGAATGAGAAATTTTGGTGGATGGCCGATTTTAGATTCATATTTTCATATATGTCCATAGATTTGAAGATTTACAAGATTAGATTTTCCATCATTTTTTTTACCATTATACCCTTTTTGTCATTATCTCTCATACATCTAAATTATAAGAGAAAAATTTTGTAAGATATTATCCAAACAAATTCCTTAATGTTAGGGAAATATGATTGTAGAAATTTTATTTCATGTCATAATGAATCCATCTAATTTGGTGCTTCACGATTTTTCCTTTCCTTTCATTATTTCCTCCCATTTCGTTCTTTGGTTGGTGTTTCACGGTGGTTCTATTTTGTGTTCTCCGTCTTTTTTTCGACAATCATTTTCTAGACGGTCCTTCACGATTTTTTATTCACGGCAGCAACTTTGGGTTTCGATTGTTCCGGCAACAGCTTTTCGTTCATTTTTTTCTTCATTCCCGACAACAGAAATCAGTCCCATTTTCCATTTTTCACAGTTTTTCCAGATTTTCTGCTTGCCGCTATTTCATTTCCGACAACTATTTCTATTTTCAAGATTATCATATATATGTTGGTTTCATGCGATAGATTTCATTTTCATTTCCCCCATGAAATGTGTTACTCTATATCGTGAAGGAATACGTAATACCATCTTAAGTCATTTTCTCATGTATATATATATCTTGAAAATGTGTATATATTCCCATTTATATTCAATTTCCTAACGTAACTATTTTGGTTATCATATATTCTCAGTAATATACAAGTTATAATCACGGTATATGTTTCATTGATTATTATATATTCTCATTAATATACAATTTATAATAGTTTAGTATTTATATCCGCTTATCATATATTCTCAGGAAAAAAAAACGCCAATATTTGTTTACTTATATAATTTCATATATATCATGTACGTGTGTGTATATATATAAAATACGTTTTTCTTAAATGTCTCACAATCTTAGCATTGATTTTGTATCATATACTTTTTTTTTTTTTTTTTTTTTTTCAGATTTTTGAATTTTCAGGAAAAACATTTATATTCATATATACTAGTTTATATATATACTATGTACATAAGTTTTTATTTTTTTTAATCGTTATTGTAGCCACAATACCTGACTTATATATATATATATACCCCTATACTTTTTTTTAATAAAATAAAATATACCACCTACATTGATATTGGAAAAACCAATATAAAACCATAAAAGCTCTACTGTTTTAAATAATAATAATAAATCTTTCCATATTATGGATTTCATAAAATATACTAAGTTTATTTGCAAATATATACTTCATATATTTGTTCGTTACCACTTATTTGCATAAATATATACACAGATATATATATCTTTTCCAAAAAAAAAAAGTTATATACAAAATATATCCCTCATAATATTAAATATACTACTACATTAGGAAATATATACATGATATGAGACAAATATACAACTATATGTATAAAAAACACCATGGTATGAAACAAATATACACCTATATACATATAAAAAAAAAAACTTTAGTATTTTTCAAAAACTCTCTTCCTGACAACTATGTGACTTCTCATTGAGCTCCGTATTGTATATATATATACACACATACATACACGATATATATAAAGTTTACTTATATAAGGTATATACGAAATTTGCTGGTAATTGAACATCGACACTTGTTTTGTAAAATGAAAAAATTTTGAGAAAAAAATCGTTTAGACAAAACCAGAGCACGAAAATGGAAGGAAAATATGTTGGTAATTGAATAAAATGGAAGGAAAATATGCTGGTAATTCAATAAAATGGAAGGAAAATAGGCATGAAATAAAATCATGATTTTTTTTGTTAAGATGGTGAGTGATTTTAGGGATTATTCCAAAATTTGAGGGTGAATTAATGGGTTGAATTTTTTTAATAGAAAAGAATAAAATATGGTTTTTCCTTTTATGATTTTTGTTGTATTATAAATACAAAAAAATATGAAAAGGGGCATAAATGTAATTGAACAACTTATATGTAAAAACTCTAGGTTCTCAGGCTATTTTCGTAAAAAATGGTAGGTTTGAACAAAAACAAAATATATGGCCTATTTATAGGCTAATCATTTACTTATCCCTAAAAGAATTACCTCCGACAACAAAATAGATCTCCACCCTCACGAAATGCTAGGATACCCGGATAGTTAGAAGCGATAGAAAAAACGGTAGAAACCAAGACATGTTCTAACATAGATTGTTTCGCCCTAAAAAAAATCCATAAGACGAGGTTAGAATTAGAAAATACACATTATCATTATTTAAAGAAAAGAAATTATAGACCATAGCCTTATATATATAAATAAAATGTACCACGAGTGAAGTCTACGTCGAGACTCGGTTGTACTTTTCAAGTTAGCGGAGATCTCCCTATTTGCTAGGATGGAGAAGATATTCTTCATCTAAAAAGAAATGATGAGAGTAAAAGCAAAATTAATATCATACTAACATGACTACAACAACCTTTAAAATTAAAGAGATAATAATAAATTTCATTAACCAAATAGAAATTTGAAAAAGAAAAAACATATTTCTTAGTCTTAAAGCACCTAAATGACAAGTTCGAGGGACAAATGTTTGCGTCCGGGTTAAATTACAAGTTTAGTGTATGTATGTGATAGGTTATTGAAGATTAAAAAGTGTTAGGTAGGTGCCTGAATTTTAATATTGTGTAGGTTAGGCCCCAACGATCCTAATCTTCAAGAATCCGAACCAAACGACCTTAGTTTTCAAGAATCGGAACCAAACACTCTTTCTGGGTTCACAGCCATATGTTTTGTGGATTTCATACCACCTACATTGATATTGGAAAAACCAATATACAACCATAAAAGCTTTACTGTTTTAAATAATAATAATAAATCTTTCCATATTGTGGATTTCATAAAATATACTAAATTTATTTGCAAATATATACTTCATATATTTGTTCGTTACCACTTATTTGCATAAATATATACACAAATATATATCTTTTCCAAAAAAAAAAGTTATATACAAAATATATCCCTCATAATATTAAATATACTACTACATTAGGAAATATATACATGATATGAGAAAAATATACAACTATATGTATAAAAAACACCATGGTATGAAACAAATATACACCTATATACATATAAAAAAAAACTTTACTATTTTTCAAAAACTCTCTTCCCGACAACTATGTGACTTCTCATTGAGCTCCGTATTGTATAAGCACCGTATTGTATATATATACACACACATACATACACGATATATATAAAGTTTACTTATATAAGGTATATACGAAATTTGCTGGTAATTGAACATAGACACTTGTTTTGTAAAATGAAAAAATTTTGCAAAACAAATCGTTTAGACAAAACCAAAGCACGAAAATGGAAGGAAAATATGCTGGTAATTGAATAAAATGGAAGGAAAATAGGCATGAAATAAAATCATGATTGTTTTTTTTAAGATGGTGAGTGATTTTAGGGATTATTCAAAATTTGAGGGTGAATTAATGGGTTGAATTTTTTTAATAGGAAAGAATAAAATATGGTTTTTCCTTTTATGATTTTTTTTGTATTATAAATACAAAAAATATGAAAGAGGGCATAAATGTAATTGAATAACAACTTATATGTAAAAACTCTAGGTTCTTAGGCTATTTTCGTAAAAACTGGTAGGTTTGAACAAAAACGAAATATATGGTCTATTTATAGGCTAATCATGTACTTATCCCTAAAAGAATTACCTCCGACAACAAAATAGATCTCCACCCTCACGAAATGCTAGGATACCCGAATAGTTAGAAGCGGCAGAAAAAACGGTAGAAACCAAGACATGTTCTAACATAGATTGTTCCGCCCTAAAAAAAATCCATAAGACGAGGTTAGAATTAGAAAATACACATTATCATTATTTAAAGAAAAGAAATTATAGACCATAGCCTTATATATATAAGGGAAAAATGTACCACGAGTGAAGTCTACGTCGAGACTCGGTTGTACTTTTCAAGTTAGTGGAGATCTTTGTATTTGCTAGGATGGAGAAAATATTCTTCATCTAAAAAGAAATTATGACAGTAAAAGCAAAATTAATATCATACTAACATGACTACAACAACCTTTAAAATTAAAGAGACAATAATAAATTTCATTAGCCAAATAGAAATTTGAAAAAGAAAAAACATATTTCTTAGTTTTAGAGCCCCTAAATGACAAGTTCGAGGGAGAAATGTTTGCGTTCGGGTTAAATTACAAGTTTAGTGTATGTATGTGATAGGTTATTGAAGATTAAAAAGTGTTAGGTAGGTGCCTGAATTTTAATTTTGTGTAGGTTTTGTGACGTTTTGTTTCCCCTCAATTCTGCTTGTTTGGATTCCTTGCACTCAACTCCTCCAAGACTCAGGAAAAGCCAAGGCCCCAACGATCCTAATCTTCAGAAATCCGAACCAAACGACCTTAGTTTTCAAGAATCGCAACCAAACACTCTTTCTGGGTTCACAACAATACGTTTTGTGGATTTCATACCACCTACATTAATATTGGAAAAACCAATATACAACTATAAAAACTCTATTGTTTTAAATAATAATAATAAATCTTTCCATATGGTGGATTTCATAAAATATACTAAGTTTATTTGCAAATATATAATTCATATATTGTTCATTACCACTTATTTGCATAAATATATACAAAAATATATATCATTTCCAAAAAAAAAAAAGTTATATACAAAATATATCCCTCATAATATTAAATATACTACTACATTAGGAAAAATATACATGATGTGAGATAAATATACAACTATATGTATAAAAAACACCATGGTATGAAACAAATATACAACTATATACATATAAAAAAAAAACTTTACTATTTTTCAAAAACTCTCTTCTCGACAACTATGTGACTTCTCATTGAGCTCCGTATTGTATATATATATACACACATACATACACGATATATATAAAGTTTACTTATATAAGGTATATATGAAATTTGCTGGTAATTGAACATCGACACTTTTTTTGTAAAATGAAAAAATTTTGAAAAAAAAAACCGTTTAAACAAAACCAGAGCACGAAAATGGAAGGAAAATATGCTGGTAATTGAATAAAATGGAAGGTAAATAGGCATGAAATAAAATCATGATTTTTTTTTAAGATGGTGAGTGATTTTAGGGATTATTCAAAATTAGAGGGTGAATTAATGGGTTGAATTTTTTTAATAGGAAAGAATAAAATATGGTTTTTCCTTTTATGATTTTTGTTGTATTATAAATACAAAAAATATGAAAGAGGGCATAAATGTAATTGAATAACAACTTATATGTAAAAACTTTAGGTCTTAGGCTATTTGCGTAAAAAATGGTAGGTTTGAACAAAAACGAAATATATGGCCTATTTATAGGCTAATCATGTACTTATGCCTAAAAGAATTATCTCCGACAACAAAATAGATCTCCACCCTCACGAACTTCTAGGATACCCGGATAGTTAGAAGCGGTAGAAAAAACGGTAGAAACTAAGGCATGTTCTAACATAGATTGTTCCGCCCTAAAAAAAAATCCATAAGACGAGGTTAGAATTAGAAAATACACATTATCATTATTTAAAGAAAAGAAATTATAGAGCATAGCCTTATATATATAAATTGAATGTACCACGAGTGAAGTCTACGTCGAGACTCGATTGTACTTTTCAAGTTAGGGGAGATCTCCCAATTTTCTAGGATGGAGAAAATATTCTTCATCTAAAAAGAAACGATGAGAGTAAAAGCAAAATTAATATCATACTAACATGACTACAACAACCTTGAAAATTAAAGAGATAATAATAAATTTCATTAGCCAAATAGAAATTTGAAAAAGAAAAAACATATTTCTTAGTCTTAAAGCACCTAAATGACAAGTTCGAGGGAGAAATGTTTACGTCCGGATTAAAGTTCAAGTTTAGTGTATGTATGTGATAGGTTATTGAAGATTAAAAAGTGTTAGGTATGTGCCTGAATTTTAATTTTGTGTAGGTTTTGTGACGTTTTTTCCCCCTCGGTTCTGTTTTTTTGGATTTCGTGCACTCAACTCCTCCAAGACTCAGGAAGAGCCAAGGCCCCAACGATCCTAATCTTCAAGAATCGGAACCAAACGACTGTAGTTTTTAGGAATTGGAACCAAACACTCTTTCTGGGTTCACAACAATATGTTTTATGGTAGAAAAATAAATAAATAAATGAGGGGAAGAAGAGAGTCTTACAATGGAGATGTGATGGAAGTAGGAGCTTCAACTACGTGGTCGGGCACCCGGCCGGAAAGTTCATGAGTTGCATGGAAACGGAAGCAGAGAAGTGTAATACAGAGACAATGAAGCGGAGATTTCGTGCGAGTGAGGCTTCAGAGGGAGAAGAGTGAAACAGAAATAATTTTTCTGGTTTTCTGTTTGCTCTGACCATTGTCCGTCCAAAACGACGACAAGCTGGAAGTGGAACCTGAAAAAAAAGCAATAAACTAAAAGTAAATATTGTTTTGAAGTAAACTAGTATTTTTTTCTAAAAAAAAATAAATAAACATAAATAAAATATAACAACAATGTCAATCATAAGAGAATTAAAAAGCCAATAACCTAATGTAAGAAGGATGAAACCTTTGCATCATATAATTTCTTCAAAGTAGAGCTCCTCTTGTAACGTTTACCACTTTTACAAACCAAAAATTGTTTTCCATCAGCCAACAAGAGCATACCTCAACTGACATAAAGATTGCACTCTTGACCAATCGTGTTAAACCTTAAAACTTTGAAAGCTAACAAATTGTTAGAAAAGCTATGTTTTTATAAAATAGAAGGAAAATAAGTCCTTTCTCTTTTCTTTTCTTTTTATATAGTTGTGCAGAAAGGAAAAAGATAGAGAAGTATAATAAAATAATAAAGAAAAATAATGAAATAATAAAATAAAATAAAGGTAGAAAAGTATAAGAATAATGTAGGCACCTCAGGCCCAGGAAAATAACTTCTAAGATTGAGGACTGACTCATATGCTTCTTAGGATGAGGTCACCCAACATAAAATTTTTCCAAGCTAAGCACGCTTAACTTAAAAGTTCTTATGATTGAGCCACCGAAAAAGAAGGTGCACCTTGTTGGTATAGGTAGTATCTACCAATTCTTTTAAGTTTATCTTGACCGTGCTTTCACATCTTTAAGATCTCTCTCATTTGGATGTGATCTCAGTTCATTCATGTACCTCTTTTATCCTCGGGTGTCACAAATAAAAACCTCAAATTGTTGATGGAAATGAGTAGGAGATAGACATTTTTATAGTTGTAGGAAATGAAGAGGTTATAAATTTTTTGATATTCAATAATTAAATAATAATTACTTTCAATTATTTTTATTGGTGGGTGGAGAAGGTTTTTTTTTTAAAAAAAAAATTAAATGTCCTATTTATGTGTGAGAATGTGAAATGGTTTAATTATATGGAAAAAAATGTGAGTTTTATTTATTATTTTTTTTAGTACAAAAATGTGAGTTTTATTTGTACATGAGTGGAGTAATTTTTTATTTGTAATTAAAAAATCTATCTATGACATTTGTATATGTGAGAGAGAGAATTTGGATGGATGAATGGGAGGAAGGAGAACGTAAATTGAGGAAGGAAGAGAGAAATGTAGAATTAAGATGGAGAGAGATGAGTAGGAGAGAGAGAAATGTAGAGAAGAGATACATTAATGGTTAAACAAAACTTAAATGAAGGATAATTTAGGTATTTCTTAAAAAATGAAGGTCAAACATCTAAAAAAAGTTTCTTCCACATTCGTACTTTTTATATATTATAGATATAGATATAAATATTGATTACAATATAAACTTAGTACAATGCAAGGATGAAAATATCGATATCGATACTAATATCAGTAACTCAGATTCACGGATATATCGACAGATATTCGGTGAAAAATCACGGATATCACAAAAACTCATAAAAATATTATGAATTTTTTTTTTATGAAACTTTGGATTAAGCTTATTTAAATAATAAACTATTAGTTTAAGCATACATATCAATAATTATAAGTTAAATATGAATAGTAATACAATAATAGATAACATTGAAGACCAAAGAATGTGTTGGGTTTTATGTCCTAAAACTCGAAGTTTGTAATTCTTTTGCAATAAAGATGTTATTCAGTGAATTGTTTGTTTAAATACTCTAAAATCCAATAGAAACGTCCATGGTTATAATATGAAATACTCGAACTATCGTGGATATGGACAGGGATCAAATTCTAGTATATAACCTAAATGGTCTATAGTATAGGGATAAGGTTGGGTACCTTATCCTGGTAACACTATGGATGCGGCCTACTTTGCGAATGAAGCAAACAACGTGATCCTAGATCGTTCATGTAAAGACATGCGAGTAGGGGCATCCTGTGTAAAAGATGTTTACACAAGACCAGACCAAGAAATAAATCACTCTTACTTTATAACGTCGTTTACTGTTAAGACTGACTATTTCATGCGATGACCTAGGTAACTCGATCTTAATCCTGAGCTTACTATGAACTCCTGTTCGTTTGGGATTATCCTTTGATCTGCATGGGTGAGAGTGGCCCAACAGCGCCACTCAATAAGCCTACCATTTTGGGGATAAGACTGGATGGATAGTTGGGGACATATTATTGTAAGATGAAATTCACTCCTACCCGAATCAGGAATAGTAGAAAGGTTGTTCCCTTAAGTGCTGACTCCGAGGCTTGAACAAGGGGCCCCACCCTCTCATTGGCCCGAGCGGGACTCCGTTTAGTGGTTGGACCATAAACAAATTGTTCATTAGAGGACCAGTGGACTTAAGGCATCAAGAAGTGCTATAGGGGTAAAACAAACTTTTGACCTAGCTATAGTTATGAACGACCTGTGAAGGGTTGACTTACTAATCATGGTTATATCGAGTCGACGAAAATATATCTACAATGAGGGGAATGCAACTACTAGGCTATAGTGGAGTGACCTGGTAGTTAACGAATGTTGGTTAATTGGGTTAAAAGAGTTTGACCGGTTAAACCTCAATCGTTGGAGCCCTTTATCTGTAGGTCCATTAGGTCTCATTGCTAGCTTAAGGAATAAACTTGGGAACAATATGATGGGAAGTATTAGAAGTGTTTAAACTTGGAAGAGGGAACAAATTTCGGTTATGTTATGGACATGTTGGTTTAATTTCGAATTAAACTAAAACTTGAAAGTTGGACTTATTTAAATATGATTTAAAAATTGAGCTCGTACATAGGGATTAATATTCGAAAAAATTGATTTTGATGATGGTCGGGAATAATAGCAAAATATTAATTTAATATTTGATATTAAATTAATTATTTAATTAATTAAAATATGAATTAAATATAATTATGAATTAAATTTAAAAAGAAAATTGAAATATAATTATGAATTATATTTAAGAATTAAAATTAAAATTAATTTTGAATTAATAAATTCAGAATTAAAATTAATTTTAGGAGGTGGTGGATTTCGCCACCTCCATGCATTAAACCCACCAAAGACACCTTAATCACTCCCTAATTAAGTGTCCAATTTGCTGTTGAATTTTGGGGGTTTTGAGTTGCATGATTTCCTCTCTATATAAAGCAAGGATGGTTGAAGAAAGATGATGGAAATTGAGTAGTGTTATGCTGCCAATTTTGCTTCTGAAACCCATAAGTTCACATCTCCATAAAGTTTGAAACCCAATCATTTTTCCTTCCAATTCCCATCATTAGAGGATCCCACAATCCGTTCCAAATGCCTAAGAATAGCAAGGAAGATCTCGTGGTGGTTCGTGATCAGTTGGTTAGAAAAAAGAACACAACAATCGGTCCAATTTTGAGCTACAAAGAGGTTGGTCTAAACTTCGTTTTAGTAGCTTATGGACAACATGCTTTTGTATGATCAAATTGATGTAATTATGCGCCTAAGACCCAATCACGCTTCCGCTTTACGGAATTACGGAATTCCAATCCCTTCAATTGGTATAAGAGCCAATCGTAGATTTAATCTTGTTTTTCTAAAATTTGCATTGGTTCGGTGGGATTAATTGCATGGTGGATGTAATTTTGCGAATGAATGTTTTCGATAAATTTGGCCTTAGAATTTACTGCTTTGATATGATCAAAATTGTAAAGGCCTTTGTGTTTTTGGGCAATTATATGTAAATTTGAGTCAATTGTAAGTCCGAGTCTAGATTAGGCTAAAAAATCGTTGAAGATCGAGACCAAATTTAGCCAAAAAAGGAAGAACAGCCGCAGAATTCTCCTCTAGACACAACAGCGTCGAGACACTGGTTCATCAGCGTCTCGACGCTATCTCAAAATCCTAGCAACACGCGAAATGCGACAGCGTCACGACGCTATGTCGAGTTCCAACAATGGCGCTAGGGTTTTCAAGTGGTGTAGACGGTTCGGTTCGGTCCGGTTCAAGGGGTTGGCTCCGGTTCGTGCTGGGATGGCTTGGTTCAAGTTTTTTGGAGGCCAGTTCGAGATGGTTCGGGTCGGTTTGGTCCGGTTCTGGAGCGACAGAGGACTTATTAGGATAAAATTATGCTAAATTAATGTAATTTATTGCTTTATTTTATCCTATGGGTCAAATTATCGGTTCATTTTCTATTTAAATGCTTTGTGGATGTCATTTAGATTAAATCTCACCTTAGGTTAAGCATGATCATGCATTTTAATATATTATAAATGTTATAATGTATGATATTAATGCATGATGGATGAATTTCATGAGTAATTTAATATAATGGTTATGTTTTTTTTGAAAAATAATATAATGGTTATGTTAAATATATGAAATACAATAAGCATGTGACATGACATTACATAGCTTAAATATAAAGAGTTATATTTAATTTAATGTCTTATGGATGCTTGGGTGATTTTCATGATTTGCATGATATAAGGAGTTATATCAATAAACTATGAAAATCAATTTGCATTAAGCATGACACATCCATAGTTTAATATAATTGTTATATTAAGTCGTGAAATGCAAATATTATGGTTTATTGATTAATTTGAATTTGATTGTTAATTAATTAAACCATATAAAGTTTATTATAGGGATAATCATTAAAATTTATAAGAGTTATAAAATTAATGATTAGAAACCGTCAACCTATAATAAAGATTGCATACAAAATAGGATCATAGGTAAATGAATTAATTTTAAAATGTTTAAAATTAATTAGACCTAAGATCACATTAATTCTCACATTAATTCTAATAGGATTAAAATTAAGTCTTGGTTAGTTTTAAAATAGTTTTAATATGACTAAGTAGGACAAACATAACTATTGGTTATTAGGGAACTCTACCGGTAAAGTTCTGTCTAAGGCTGGAGGTACTTAAGATGGCGGTTTACGGAACACCTCCTACCTGGGAACTGACTCGGAACTTGAGTTGAATTAACCACAATTATGTTAGCATGCAATGTCGCTAGGTCAATTAAAAGAGTTTAATTCACCTAGATCTTTAGAGTAAAGACTTTACATTGTTATGATTATAAGGGAACTCTACCGGTTAAGTTCTGTCTAAGGCTGGAGGTACTTAAGATGACAGTTTACGGAACACCTCCTACTTGGGAAATTGACCCAGAATACCTGAGTTGAATTAATCATAGTTTAATGTTAACATGCAATGTTGCTAGGTCAATTAAAAAAGTTTAATTCACCTAGATCTAGAGTAAAGACTTTACATTGCTATGATTATAAGGGAACTCTACCAGTTAAGTTCTGTCTAAGGCTGGAGGTACTTAAGATGACGGTTTACGGAACACCTTCTACCTGGGAAATTGACTCAGAATACATGAGTTGAATTAATCATAATTTAATGTTAACATGCAATGTCACTAGGTTGATTAAAAGAGTTTAATACACCTAGATCTTTAGAGTAAAGACTTTACATTGCTATGGTTAAAAGGGAACTCTCTCGGTGAAGTTCTGTCTAAGGCTGGAGGTATTTAAACTGATGGTTTACGGAACACCTGCTACTTGGGAATAGACTCGGAACCTGAGTTGAAATAACCATAATCATGTTAGCATGCAATGTTGAGGTCTGTTAAAAGAGTTTAATTCACCTAGAACATTACAGTAAAATTCTCATCATAAGAGTTATAATGGGATTAGATTTAGATAGATTGACTTAGTCCAATTTATCTAAATTAAATAACCCTTAAAACATACGGTAGGACATTTTAGTGGGAGAAAAATTACAAAACGAGATCAAGTTTTGCTCCTACATCTCTATATTTACAACGTGAGATTCATGCTCAGCTTCGTGTCGCCTTAGGCGCGGCTTCCCTTCGGAAAGTGTTTGCATGGGTCAATATCAGGGTAAATGGGAAAGTGTCTATAGTAAGTGGAGCGGGACACGTGTCAACGTATCCCTCGGTCTCCAACCCTAGGTCACACTGTGAGATTCTTATGATCCGCCTGCATGTCGTCCTAGAGCGACCATCCCTTCGGAGGGCCTGATCATAGGATTCGGAACACCGTGAACTCCTGAAATGGATAGGGTCTCTTAGGTTAATCACCAACAGTTGTCTCACCCTTCGGTAGCCTGTTGGTGTGCACCTTTGGGATCTGAAAGTGGGAGGGTTACACTTATGAGGATGAGTTAGGTGTGTTAACAAATCCTTGACCGAATAACGGTGGCTAATGTCTATAGGAATATGAGTTATTCCAGAATTAGAATTAGCTGAGAAGTGTCTCATTTCAAAGGAGGAGTAGTTGATCACCCTTCGGTGGCTGTTGCTCTAAACTTCTAAAACATCGTTACAAAACTAAATCGATAGTCTTAGGGTTCTATGATTGCTTGTTTTGCTAAATTGATTGGATTGTATGCAATTGTCAGCTTGTGTGATGGGTTAAGGCGAAGATAACTACTACGATCGTTGTCAATTTAATTTCAGCAATGTCTTCCTCTATTATCTCACTGCTTAATAACGAAAAGTTAACCGAACAGACTTACTCAACATGGAAATCTAACTTGAATACGATTCCGGTTATAGATGATCTAAGATTAGTCTTAACTGAGGAATGTCTTCATTCCCCAATTTCTAATTCATTAAATGTTCATAATGAATATGACACAAAACATTGCCTAGCAAAAAGGAATATTTTCAGAGACTGTAAATATGATTTACTTGTCTTTACATGCTTAGTGGAGAATGATGATTCTGCCTGGATACTAGATTCAGGGGCCACCAACCATGTTTGTTCTTCCTTTAAAGGAATGAGTTCCTGACAACAGCTTGAAGCTGGTGAGATGAATCTCAAAGTAGGAACAAGAGAGGTCGTCTCAACTATAGCAGTGGGGAACATCAAATTATTTTTTAGTAAGAATAAATACATATTATTAGATAATATGTATGTTGTTCCAAAGATCAAAAGGAATTTGATTTCTATATCTTGTATGCTTGAACAAGATTACTCCATATCTTTTTGCAGTAAATGAATCATTCATTTCAAGAAAGGGTGTTCATATTTGTTCAGCAAAGCTAGAAAATAATTTATATGTTTTAAGACCAATCGAGAGTAAAGCAATCATGAACACCGAGTTGTTTAGGACTGCTACTACTCAAAGAAAAAGGCAACGTATTTCTCCTAGTAGTAACAATACCTATCTTTGGCACTTAAGACTTGGTCATATAAACATCGATAGGATCGATCGTCTGGTAAAGAATGGACTTCTAAATGAGTTAGAAGATATTTGACTACCTCCTTGTGAATCATGTCTTGAGGGAAAAATGACCAAAAGACCTTTACTGGAAAAGGTTATAGGGTCAAAGTGAAGGATTGAAATTCCCAATTTCGTTAATTGGACCGTATCGTATTTAATTTTTGTTCAATCAAAATACCGGTACATTGGCAAAAAGTTAAGTAATGAGAAACATACCTCCGTTGACGACTCTGATTCTTCAACGGACACCACCACAAGGGCTCCCCGCTATCCTCTGAGGTTGGGAACGGAGTGGTGGGACTCCATTCTTGAAAGAGGGAAGAAATCACAAAGAATAACATTCCTCTGTGTTTTTACGTTGAAAGAAAAAGAGAGAATTTCTCTATTCCCTAGAGAGAGACATGAGAATGAAAGAGTAGAAGAGATTTTGCAGAAACTACAAAAATGAGAAGATCTTATTTGACCCCTCAAGTGTGTGTTTAAGTGAGAGAGAGAACAAAAATTAATATAATAATTAAATAAAATAAAATTTAATTAATTAATTAACAATTTAATTAATTAATAATGTAATTAATATCTAATATTTAATTACATGTGCATTAAATCATATTAAATGCACATCCCTCACTTAATATATAGTTTTAATTAAGTTTAATTAAATCACATTTAATTAAATTAATTAAATTAAACAATTAATTAATTCATAATAATTAATTAATTCTTTTTTTTAGAATAATAATTAATTAATTCTTTGACAAATTAAATATCACATATTTAATTAATCATACATTTGAATCATATTCAAATGTGTATCTCTCTCATAACCTATATTTTTAATATGAATCAAATTCACATTAAAATTAATCTATAAATATTAATTTAATTAAATCACATTTAACTAAATTAAATTGAAACAATTAATTAATTTTATAATTAATTAAATATCACAATATTTAATTAATTACATATTAGAAACATATTCTAATATATCTCTCATATAATATATAGTTTAATTAAATCACAATTAATTTAAACTAAATTGAATAATTAATTAATTTATTCATTAAATATCATATATTTAATTAAATATGTATATTTGAACTCTTTCAAATATATTATTCTCTCATTTAATAAAGTTTAATCTCACATTAAACTTTATATTATAATGTTTCACTATACATTATATTAATTGTATCTCATACAATTAACTTGCTTCCCAAGATGAATTTGAACTATTCAAATTCTTTCAAGATAAATTGTTCCCAATTACTCTTTACGAACTAGCAGGGGGACCTAAGGGACCTACATATCAGAAGCTTCAATGATATGAGGTTAACTGACTAAACTCATTATTCGAGTTAACCAATATTCATTGACTGTGGGTCACTCCACTAAAGACCCACAGCTGCACTCTTCTCACCGTAGAATATTTCTGTGTCCACGGATATTGACCAATATCGGTAAGTTAATCCTTCACGAGTGTTCGTAACTACAGTTGGGTCAAATTACCGTTTTACCCTGAGTTACCTCTGGCTCCTTAAGTACCAGTGCTCATTTAATGAACAACCTGTTTATGGTCCAACCATTAAACAGAAAGTCCCTCTTGAGCCAGTGAGAGGCGGGATCCCTTTGTTCAAGACCCGGAGTCACCACTTAAGGGAACACTCATCTACTTCTCCTAGAAGCGGGAAGGAGTGAATTACATAGGATTTGATCCTTACAGGATACACCGACTCTGACTTTCAATCTGATAAGGATTCTAGGAAATCCACGTCAGGGTCAATGTTCACTCTTAACGAGGGAGCTGTAGTTTTGCGAAGCATCAAACAAGGATGCATATCAGACTCAACCATGGAGGCTGAGTATGTAGCTGTTTGTGAAGCAGCTAAGGAAGCAGTTTGGCTCAGGAAGTTCCTAACAAATTTGGAAGTTGTTCCAAATATGGACTTGCCCATAACATTATACTATGACAACAGTGGGGCTGTAGCCAATTCTAGAGAACCTCGCAGCCATAAACGAGGAAAACACATAGAGAGGAAGTATCACCTGATAAGAGAGATTGTGCAACGAGGAAATGTGATCGTCACCAAGATTTCTTCAGAGCATAATATAGCTGATCCATTTACGAAGGCTCTCCCGGCTAAAGTGTTTGAGGGTCATCTAGAAGGTCTAGGTCTACGAGATATGCATATAGTATAATCTAGGGCAAGTGGGAGATGTGTAATGGGTATAAGGATGCCCTAGTTTATTGTATTACTTGTATATTTACTTTTCATGTAATATACAATGTACATTACATTCCCAGCTTTAGATTATTGCATTTACTTCCCATTGCCTAGAGTTTTAGTTCAAGTGGGAGTTTGTTGGGCTTTATGCCCTAAAACTCGTAGATAGTAAATGTAACAATTGACCGAACATAAATAAAGTATTGTTTGATATTTTTTCAATAAAGAGTTATTGTCTATATTATGTACATCTTGCCTAAATAACCCTCATCCAATAAACTAAACATCCTAGGTTGTGGGATGAGTCTTGAACTGTATGTGGAGACATACGGGGATCACTGTTCAAGAAACAGCCTGAAGGGTCTATAGTATAGGGATAAGGCTGGGTACCTCATCCTAACGACACTATGGATACGAACCACTTTGTATTTGATACAAACACAATGATCCAACGAGTTCGTGTAGAGGACATGCGAGTGGGGGTATCCTATGCAATGAGTTTGCATAAGACTGGACCGCGAAATAGTAACTGCTAGCTGTAACACGGTTAACTAGTTAGGTTTCTATTTCACTAGGATGACCTAGGCAACTTAGTCTAAATCCTGAGTGGGTTATGGACTCCTGTCCACGAGGGATTGTCCTTTGATTTGTATGGGTGAGAGTGGCCAGTACGGCGACTTAATAAGCCTACCATTTTGGGGATAAGATCGAGTGGGGAGCTGGGAACATAATCACACAAGATGAAATTCACTCCTTCCTGACTTTTGAGGAAGTAGATGAGTGTTCCCTTAAGTGGTGTCTCCGAGTTTTGAACTAAGGGCTCTACCCTCTCACTGGCCTAAGAGGGGTTTCTGTTTGATGGTTGGACCACAAACAGGTTGTTCATTAGAAGAGCACTGATACTTAAGGAGGTAGAGGTAACTTAGGGGTAAAACAGTAATTTGACCCAGCTGGAGTTACGAACATTCGTGAAGGACTAACTTGCTGTCATTGGTCTATATCCGTGAACACAGAATTATGTCTGTAGTGAGAAGAGTGCAACTCTGGGTCTTTAGTGGAGTGAACACACAGTTAACGAAAATTGATTAATTGGTTAATGAGTTTAGCTTATTAAATCTCATATCGTTGGAGCTTCTGATCTGCAAGTCCATTAGGTCCCACTGGTAGCTCGTAAAGAGACTTGAGGCATAAGTATAAATTGTAAATTGAAAGTGGTCAATTTATTTAGGGGAATCATATGATGTATATTGATACATTATAATATAAAGTTTATGAAACTTTATAATATAATTTTGAATTCATTTCAAAATTAATTCTTGAGAGAAAATATTTGAAAGAGTTCAAATAATTAATATGAATTGGATTCATATTAATATAAATAATTTAATAAAGGTTAAAAATCACTTTTGGTCCCTAAACTTTCATGAAAGTAACAATTTGGTCCCTGAACTTTGATTTGTAACGATTTAGTCCCTGTAGTTTCAATTTTGTAACAATTTAGTCCCTTAACTTTAATAAGTAACAATTTAGTCCCTAAACTTTCAAATTTATAACAATTCAGTCCCTATACTTTCAAATTTGTAACAATTTAATCCATGTTGCAAAAAAAATCATCAAAATTAAATGTTGATTTTTATTATTTAATGATTAAACTTTGTAGCTTATTAACATATTGGGTCCCAAATTAGTTTATTAATCTATCTAGACAAGAAATTTCATTAAATCTTTACATTATTTTTTCACGATAGGGACTAAATTGTTACTTATTAAAGTTCAAGGATTAAATTGTTACAAAATTGAAAGTATAGGGACTAAATTGTTACAAAATTGAAAGTACAGGGACTAAATCGTTACAAATCAAAGTTCAGGGACTAAATTGTTACTTTCATGAAAGTTCAGGGACCAAAAGTGATTTTTAACCTTTAATAAAAATCCCTAAGATTAAATATATGATATTTAATTGGGTAATTAATTAATTATGGAATTAATTATTTATTTATTAAGATTAGATATGAATAAGATAATAGATTTGATTAGATCTTGTTCATAACCTTTTCCTTAGGAAAAAGTCTTGGCCTTTTCCTATAAATAGGAGCCCTAGGGTGGGGGTGAAAGGCATCCCATTCATTCTCATACTCTCAGAGAATTCTCCTGAAGGCTCCCACTAGTCTCCTGTCTCTAATAGTCTCAGAGTCATACCGGTGTAGCCATAGTGGTAGTGTTCGCGATAGTTCGTGATTATTTCACAAGCAGTTGGTGAATTTAATCTGAGTCGTCAACGAGAGTAAGTAACTTGTTACTATATAAATTAGATTTAGATCTAATATTTTTGTATGCTTAGGCTTACTATAAATCTAGAATAGTTCTAAGTTTATTGCCAAAGTATTGGTATTTTAGATTAAACAAAATTAACTACGAATCGGTCCCAATTACGCTTCCGCTTTACGGAATTACGGAATTCCAATCCCTTCACAACTGTCCTCATCTCTTCGACATGAGGCCCTCAAATACGTTTACAATTCTCGGATGAAAGAAGGTACTTCTGTTCGAGAGCATGTTTGGAACATGATGGTGCATTTCAATGCAGCTGAAGTAAACGGTGCTGTCATAGATGAAAGCAGTCAAGTCAATTTCATTATGGAATCTCTCCTAAAGAGTTTCATTCAATTTCGCACAAACTCTGTGATGAATAAAATTGAATAAAATCTGACAACTATTTTGAACGAGCTTCAAACTTACTAGTCTCTTACTAAAGGTAAAGGACAACAAAGTGAAGCAAATGTTGTTTCTGATAAGAAGTTCCTTAGAGGTTCGAACTCTGGAACTAAGTATGGATCCTTTACTTTAAATAATAAGGGTATTCAGTTGAAGAAAAAGAAAAATAAGGGAAAGGGGAAAGCTTCCATCACCTAGAAAGGCAAGAAGAAAAATGCAGAAAAAGGAACTTGCTTCCACTACAATGAGGACGGTCACTGGAGAAGGAATTGTCCTAAATATCTTGCACAGAAGAAAGCAGAAAAGGCTGAAGCTGCCAAGCTAGGTAAATATGATTTACTCATTATTGAAACATGTTTAGTAGAGCAAGATGACTCTATCAGGATATTAGATTCAGGAGCGACTAATCATGTATGTTCTTCTTTACAGGAAACTAGTTCCTGGAAAGAACTTGGAGAAGGCGAGGTGACACTCAGAGTAGGAACAGGAGATGTCGTCTCGACCGAGACAGTGGGAGCGATGCAGCTGTTGTTAGAGATAGTTACATTTTGTTAGAAAATGTTTTGTATGTTCCTAGTATAAAAATGAACTTAGTTTAAATCTCTTGTTTAATAGAACAGGTGTATAAAATATTTTTTTGAAGTTAATGAAGTGTTTATTATCAAAAAAGGATATCAAATTTGTTCTGCTAAACTTGAAAACAACCTGTATGTGTTAAGGCCGAATAAAACAAAAGTTGTTTTCAATACCAAAATGTTTAAAATAGCAGAGAGCCAAAATAAAAGACAGAAAGTTTCTCATGATACTCTTTTGTGGCATCTAAGACTAGGACACATAAATCGGAATTGAATAGATAGATTGGTTAAAAGTGGATTTCTAAATAAGTTAGAAGATGACTCATTACCACCGTGTGAATCCTGTCTATAAGGCAAAATTACCAAACGATATTTCTCTGAAAAAGGTCATAGAGCCAAATAAACCCTAGAACTTGTACATTCAGACCTTTGTGGTCCAATGAATGTCAAAGCACGAGGAGGGTATAAATATTTCATCACCTTTATTGATGACTATTCAAGATATGGGTATCTTTACCTAATGATCCATAAGTCAGAGACCCTTGAAAAATTCGAGTATAAAGCTGAAGTTGAAAACAAATTAGGTAAAACAATTAAAACTCTACGATTTGATCGAGGAGGAGAGTACATGGATTTAAGATTCCAAGATTATTTGATAGAACATGGAATCACTTCCCAACTCTCAGCCCCTAGTATGCCAGAACAGAATGGTGTATAAAAAAGGAGAAACAGAACCTTGTTAGACATGGTTCGATCTATGATGAGCTATTGATAACTCTCCAAAAGGGAGTTATTTAGGCCTTAGTTTTATAGTGTTTTGTGTGTCATTGGTGCTAAATTGGGTTGCTTTTAGATGAATATAATATGTTTTAACCCATTTGGAAGAATGGATGCTGTGGAAGTTATTTTGTGCAGAATATATTGCTGAGCGACTTGAGGGAGCAAAATCTGTGATCCAGCAAAGCAAGGAGCAAAACTGCCACGTCATAGCTCGTTATCCATTTTAATGAGCCGAAGTTTGTTGAGCTATTCTCGGATTTAATAGGCAAGGAGAGCCATCCACGTGTACAATTTGACCTAATTAGGGCTTGCTATCACTCTATAAAAGGAGGAGCCGTCTCAAGTCAAATGTATTCCTTTCTTGGGAGTAACATTCCATTCTTGGAAAGTTCATTTCCACTTTTGGGAGCTGAATAAAGGAGGAAAGATTAGAGACTCAAGAAGACCATCAACTACGGATTTCTTCAAGGGAATTTACCTTTTCTTGTAATTTCTTGTAGTTATGGATGTGCATGCTCAGATTGTACCACATGTTATCATGAATCTTGTGAACTAAACTTACTTAGGTGTTGGTTAGGAGTTATGTAATTGTCGTGCCTTATTTCTCTATGCAATATGTGTTGATTTGAGCATCTTGATTAATTGTTGTGCATATTTCTATTTTGTGCCCGCCTGGCCAGCCGGTATGAATACCACTTTTCAGTTTCAGGGATGATTTGAGTGTGTGGCATTTAATCACACTAGATCATTGTGTTTTGGTGAACGCCAGTGACTGAGTTAGGGATAGCCAGTTGCCTAGTGCTTGATTGGTAGTACGTCATTGGAGTTGAAACACATTCCAAAAAATCCAGAGTTCCGGGAGGATCCTACTAATAAGAATGCAAGAGAATTGCCTAATCAATAATATTGCTAGAGCACCTTTTAAAAACAATTGCTAAATCCTGACCAACGCCTGTTTCCAATCTGTCTGCTTTATTTGTTTACTTTATGTTCTGTCATTTCTTTTGCTTCAACATTATTTCAAAAATCAATCATTTTAACCACTTTCGAAATCATTAAAGAGTTATACAAAATAGATAAAGTGAGAGCTATTCAGACCCTAAATTCGATAAATACTTATTACTTGCTGCGGATTGTGTATGCTTGCACAATGTTCTAGAGTCTATTTTTACTATATTTTTACCCACTCTGGAAACCCAACAACTATGCTCAACTACCTGATTTGTTTTTGGGTTTTGCAGTGGAAACCGATGTATATATTCTAAACATGGTTTCCTCCAAGTGTGTTCCAGAAACACCTCATGAGTTATGGAGAGGACGTAAAGGGAGTTTACATCACTTCAGAATCTAGGGTTGCCCGACACATGTGTTGGTGCAAAACCCGAAGAAATTGGAGCGACGTTCAAAATTATGCCAATTTATAGGATACCTTAAAGAAATGAAAGAATGTCAGTTTTATGATCTTCAAGAGAACAAGGTTATTGTATCAAAAAATGCCACATTCCTTGAGGAAGATCATATAAGAAATCATCAAACACGCAGTAAACTAGTACTCAAAGAGATTTCCGAAGAAGCGACGAAAGAACAAACGAAAGTTGTGAGTGAAGCTAGTCCTTCAAAACAATCTCAAGAAGTGAGAATCCCTCAATGTAGTGGGAGGGTTATAGTACAATCCGACTGTTACATGGGTTTAACTGAAACTCAACTCATCATACCTGATGATGAGATGGAGGATCCATTGACTTATAAACAAGCCATGGATGACAAAGATAAGGACCAGTGGGTCAAAGCCATGAACCTTGAGATGAAATCAATGTATTTCAACTCAGTCTGGGAACTTGTAGATCAACCGAATGATGTGAAACCTATCGGTTGCAAGTGGAACTACAAGAGAAAACGAGACCATACTGGTAAGGTACAAACCTTCAAAGCCCGATTGGTGACCAAAGGTTATACCCAAAGAGAAGGGATTGATTATGAAGAAACCTTCTCACCAGTTGTTATGTTAAAATCAATAAGAATACTCCCTTCCATTGCCGCTTTCTATAATTATGAGATTTGGCAAATAGATGTGAAGACAACATTTTTGAACGGTAATCTTGACGAGAGTATTTACATGGTCCAACCAGAAGGGTTCGTAATCCAGGGAGAAGAACAAAAAGTTTGTAAACTTAAAAGATAAATTTATGGATTGAAACAAGCTTCTAGGTCCTGGAATAAAAGATTTGACACTGCAATCAAATCTTATGGTTTTGAATAGAATACAGACGAACCTTGTGTATACAAAAGGATCGTCAATTCTACTGTAGCTTTCTTGGTTTTATACGCCTAGATGATATCCTACTCATTGGGAATGAAGTGGGAGTACTGACTGACACAAAATAGTGGTTAGGAGTTCAATTCCAAATGAAAGATTTGGGTGAGGCTCAATTTGTTATAGGGATCCAGATAATAAGAGATCGGAAGAACAGATTACTAGCACTGTCTCAAACATCCTATATCGACAATATTTTAGTTCGATATTCGATGCACAATTCCAAAAAGGGTTTATTACCCTTTAGACATGGAATTCACCTATCAAAGGAACAAAGTCCAAAAACTCATCAAGAAGTCGAGGAGATGAAACGAGTTCCTTATGCATCAGCAGTCGGTAGTTTGATGTATGCAATGTTATGCACACGACCCGACATATGCTATGCTGTAGGTATTGTCAGTAGATATCAGTACAATCCAGGTCAGGCACATTGGACTGCCGTTAAGAATATTCTCAAATATCTGAGGAGAACAAGAGACTATTCGCTTGTGTATGGTTCTAAGGATTTGATCCTTACTGGATACACTGACTTAGATTTTCAAACCGACATAGATTCTAGGAAATCTACATCGGGATTTGTGTTCACTTTTTATGGATGAGCAGTAGTGTGGAGAAGCATTAAGCAACAATGAATTTTTGAATCCATGATGGAAGTTGAATACGTTGCAGCATGTGAAGCGTCAAAAGAAGCGGTTTGGCTTAGGAAATTTCTAATCGAGTTAGAAGTAGTTCCTAACATGCATTTGTCTATCACTCTATATTGTGATAATAGTGGAGCAGTTGCAAATTCAAAGAAACCTCGAAGCCATAAACGAGGAAAGCACATTGAACGCAAATAACATCTCATCTGGGAGACAATACAACGAGGAGACGTGATCGTCACCCAAATAGCCTTAGAGTAGAACATGGCTGATCCATTTACAAAAGCCCTCACGACTAAAGTGTTTGAGGGTAATCTCCAGAATTTAGGACTAAAGTTTTTAGCAGATGATGTAGTTGCTGATTACCTAACATTTTGTAGTCTCACTTGAGTTTTAGTCCAAGTGGGAGTTTGTTGGGTTTTATGTCATAAAACTCGAAGTTTGTAATCCTTTTACTATAAAGATGTTATTCTGTGAATTGTTTGTTTAAATACTCTACAATGCAATAGAAACATCCATGGTTATAATATGAAATACTCGAACTATATCGTGGATATGGACAGGAATCAAGTTCGAGTATATAACCTAAATGGTCTATAGTATAGGGATATAAGGTTGGGTACCTTATCCTGGTAACACTATGGATGTGGCCTACTTTGCAAACGAGGCAAACACATGATCCTGGATCGTTCATGTAGAGACATGTGAGTAGGGGCATCCTGTGTAAAAGATGTTTACACAAGACCAGACCGAGAAATAAGTCACTCTTACTTTATAACGTCGTTTACTGTTAAGACTGACTATTTCATGCGATGACCTAGGTAACTCGATCTTAATCCTGAGCTTACTATGAACACTTGTTCGTTTGAGATTATCCTTTGATCTGCATGGGTGAGAGTGGCCCAACAGCGCCGCTCAATAAGCCTACCATTTTGTAGATAAGATTGGATGGATAGCTGGGGACATAGTATTGCAAGATGGAATTCACTCCTACCCAAATCAGGGATAGTAGAAAGGTTGTTCCCTTAAGTGCTGACTCCGTGGCTTGAACAAGGGGACCCACCCTCTCATTGGCCCGAGAGGGACTCTGTTTAGTGGTTGGACCATAAACAAAATGTTCATTAGAGGACCAATGGACTTAAGGAATCAAGAAGTTCTATAGGGGTAACGGACTTTTGACCTAGCTATAGTTACGAATGACTTGTGAAGGGTTGACTTACTAATCATGGTTATATCGAGTGAACGAAAATATATCTACAGTGAGGGGAGTGCAACTACTAGGGAATAGTGGAGTGACCCGGTAGTTAACGAATGTTGGTTAACTGGGTTAAAGAGTTTGATCGGTTAAACCTCGAATCGTTGGAGCCCATGATCTGTAAGTCCATTAGGTCCCCTTGCTAGCTTAAGGAATAAACTTTGGAACAATATGAAGTGAAGTATTAGAAATGTTCAAACTTGGAAGAGGGAACAAATGTCGGTTATGTTATGGACATGTTGGTTTAATTTCGAATTAAACTAAAACTTGAAAGTTGGACTTATTTAAATATGATTTAAATATTGAGCTCGTACATAGGGATTAATGTTCGAAAAAATTGATTTCGAGGATGGTCGAGAATAATAGCAAAATATTAATTTAATATTTGATATTAAATTAATATTTTTAATTAATTAAAATATGAATTAAATATAATTATGAATTATATTTAAAAAGAAAATTGAAATATAATTATGAATTATATTTAAGAATTAAAATTAAAATTAATTTTGAATTAATAAATTCAAAATTAAAATTAATTTTAGGAGGTGGTGGATTAGACCACCTCCATGCATTAAACCCACCAAAGACACCTTAATCACTCCCTAATTAGGTGTCCAAATTGCTGTCCAATTTTGGGGGTTTTGAGTTGCATGATTTTCTCTATATATAGAGCAAGGATGGCTGAAGAAAGATGTTGGAAATTGAGTAGTGTTATTCTGTCAATTTTGCTTCTCAAACCCATAAGTTCATATGTCCATAAAGTTTGAAACCCAAATCATTTTTCCTTCCAATTCCCATCACTAGAGGATCCCACAATCCATTCCAAAGGCCTGAGAATAGAAAGGAAGATCTCGTGGTGGTTCGTGATCAGTTGGTGAGGAAAAACAACACAACAACCGGTCCAATTTTGAGCTACAACGAGGTTGGTGTTCTAAACTCCGTTTTATTAGCTTATGGACAACATGCTTTGTATGATCAAATTGATGTAATTATGTGCCTAAGATCCAAAATTGCTTCTGAATCAATGCCATAAGAGATGTACAAAAGAATAACAAATGACATAAACCAATGGAGCAGTCTTACATATTTTCATTCATAAAACGTTATAAAATAATATCTTTGATTTTCATCCAGTTATTCTCTGATTTCCCACCGATTTTTTCGTTGATATTTCCGCAAATTATCCACGATTCTTCGTGATTTTTCGTCCCTTCTCCGCGTTTTTCTTGTTTTTTGTACGATATATCGCCAAAACGATATATTAGCGATATTTCGACGATATTTACGACATTTCCTCGAAAATTTGGTAAAAAAGATGTTAACCCCCCATATCTCTATCGAACCCTCGAGATTTTCGATATTTCGGCGATATTTCTCCATATTTTCATCCATGGTACGATGGACATGTCCACCCCTCATTTCATGTAAACATCACTAAAATGTTAATGTCTAAAGATATTTGACGGGACGAGCTGTCGGGACTCGTGTCAAATGAATTTATAGTCCACGACACTACAACTATTTTGTAGAAATAGTGGTCGGGGTCGAACACAGGGAAGGGGATCTAGCAGATGCAGATTTTTGTGTTCATGCAACAAAGGGGTTTGAATAGATGGATGCAACAAAAATATAAAATATTGAATGTAAATGAGGTAGAACAATAAAACATACAATCAAAAGAAATAAGATGGAATTCAATATTAAAAAGGGAATCGCTGGATTGAGATTTCTTATGCTTGAATGTTATGTCACTTGACTTCCTAGTTTTCTCTAAATATTGTTCTATGCAGCTTTTTGATGACATGCAAAAGTGTCATCATTTTCCTATTAATTTTAGCTAGATTTGTGCATGAATTGTGAGCTTTAATGTATTTTTATGTTGATTTTGTAGAAAACCGAGTTCGGGAAGCAAAACCAAGAATTTTACCAATTTTGGGTATAAAAAGAAGACTTTGGGCCATAAAAGAAGAAAAGAAAAGAAGATACTTGAAGTGGAGGCCCAAAAAGCCTAAAAGAATGAAGAAAAGAGGCCAAAATCCGTGAAGAGAGCTTCTAGAAGGTCTAGCGTCGAGACGCTAGGACCAGAGCGTCTCGACGCTAGGTGATCAGTGAAGAAAGCTCTAGAATCACGGTAGTGTCACGACGCTGCGACAACTTCTGCTCCAAGAAAACTCGACGCTGTGACGTAGCGTCTTGACGCTGTGCGTCTTGGGCAGCAAGAAAGGTCCGGATTCTGCACTATAAAAAGGCCTCTTCCCTTTGGTTCAAATCATCCCATTTTGGGGAACTCTCCCCTAGCTCAATAGAGAGAAAAAGTGAGAAGAATTGTGAGGAAAAAGGAGGAATTGAGCAAGATTCCAAGGCTCGGGATTCGAGATGCTCGTGACGGGAGCTTGGGATCAACTTATCGGTTATTTCTTCCTTACTTCTTTGTAATTTCTTATTTTAATTTGAGTTAGGCCTATGGATCAAGATCATTTTGGCAAAATTATTTCCAATTGTGAGTAGATCTTGAGACCTAGGGTCGTTATTCTAGTTAATTGGATATTGTAGCGCAATTACTTGGATTATGTAATGAATTTCTTCATATTTCATCTATGCAATTTATGCTGAATGCCTTTAATCTCTTGATCACGGATTAATTGATTTGTTGGTCTAAATTGATACTCGACAGAGAGAATTTAGATTAGATCCAAATTGCATGGCTAATAATTGCTTGGAACACGAGAGTGAAAAAGAATTGTTAGAAATTGATAATGAAGTTGCTTAATGCCATACTATGATTAACTAAGGAGATGGACACATGAATTAGTTATGTTAGTATGAGATGTGGAGGAGCTTGAAAGAGAATTCCGCTTAAAATTACTTCTAGATTTATGAGATTGAAGATTATTAGTTACATGCATCCATGTAATTGAGCTACAAATCCAAGAAAGCTAGATAACACCCTAGGTCAAGTTCCCTTAATTGGTTATTTCCATTTTGTTGTTGCATGTTTCTTTTTATTAGCTTTTTTAATTTTTCGCTCTATCATTCGAGATTGGACTTCTAAATAAAATTGAACATGATGGTTCTTGGTACTTAATGGATATTATTCAAATTCCCTGAGGATTCGATACTCAGAATACTTTCCATTTTATATTACTTGCGGTACCGTGCGCTTGCGGTATCGACCAACAAGTTTTTGGCGCCGTTGCCGGGGAATTTGTAATTTTTCCGTTAATATTGAGAATTAAGTGTTTGATTTTAATTTAGAAATTTTATTTTTGCATTTTAAATTTTTAGTTTAAGAAGTTGTGGCAAAATTTGAGGAGTTATAAGGTGGATAATCTGTTCTTTGAGAATTAATCTTGGCAGAAGACAAAGCAATCAGAGATTATTTCTTGCCTGAATTTTCATTAAACTATTCTGGAATAGCTTACGAGCCAGTCACTGTCGATAATTTTGAGCTCAAAACTAGTCTCATTCAAATGGTGAGAGAGAATGCTTTCAAAGGCCACCCATCAGAAGATCCACACAATCACCTAAGATCATTTTTGAATATCTGTGGAACTGTAAAAATGGGAGGAGTTAGTCCTGACTCAATTCGTTTGCAGTTATTCCCATTTTCTTTATAAGATAAGGCTAGAGATTGGTTAGACTCGTTAACCTCAAATAGCATCCTTGGTTGGAATGATTTAGTCAAAGCTTTCCTTACAAAATTTTTCCCATTGGCCAAAATTACCAAGCTTAGAACTGAAATTGGAACGTTTAAACAATTGGAGGAAGAGCAACTGCATGAAGCTTGGGAGAGATATAAGGATATGTTAAGAAAATGCCCACAACATGGATACCATGATTGGCTCCAGATACAACTTTTCTACGATGGGTTGAATAGGGATTTAAAGACAATTCTTGACACTACGGCTGGAGGAAACTTTTTAGCCAAAACTGTCAGGGAGGCACGAGCCATAGTAGAAGAGTTGGCTTTGACGAGTTACCAATGGCAACCAGAGCCCAAAATTAAGGAGAAACGACGTGAGAATAATGAAGAAGTGAATGCCTTAAGGTTGCAAGTCGAAGCTTTAACCAAGGTTCTAACCAAGCTCACGGGATCAGAAATTCCAAATTTACCTAAAGCCGAAGTAAAAGAAGAACCTAAACCTGAAGAAAAGAAAAGCCCTTTGGAAGAAATGCTAAGAAACTTCATAAATGAGACTAGAAATTTGAATGAAAATGTTCAAGCCAAAGTAGACATTGTCATTAATAAGATGGAAGCAAAAATGGATCAAATGACAATATTCATGAAGGAGATCCAGCAAGGAAATTTATCCAATGTCGTCGCCATGGACCCACAAGAACAATGCCCTGTCATATCTCTCAGAAGTGGGAAACAGTTAAGAGAAATTGAAAGAAAAGAAGAAACAAAGCCCATCACTAGAAGGATAGTGGATGAGGAAGATGAAAACAAACCAGAGGAAGAGTCAGCACCATCAGTGCCAGATAAGTCTTCTGATTCTATTCCTTTAGTTCTTAACCAAATTTCTTATCCTCAGAGATTTCAAAAGAAAAAGTTGGATGCTGAATTTTCAAAGTTTCTTGATATTTTTAAACAGCTCCATATTAACATTCCTTTTGTTGATGCTTTAGAACAGATGCCACACTATGCCAAGTTTATGAAGGAAATATTGTCAAAGAAAAAGAAATTCGAGAATCACGAGACAGTAAATATGACAGCAGAGTGTAGTGCCGTAATCCAAAAACATCTACCACCAAAATTAAAAGATTCAGGGAGTTTCACTCTTCCTTGTACTGTTGGTAGTTTGTTTATTAAAAAAGCTTTATGTGACTTGGGGGCAAGTATTAACCTAATGCCTTTCAGTGTTTACAGGAAACTCGGTTTGGGGGAATTAAAATCAACTACAATTGCTTTGCAATTGGCAGATCGTTCGATGACATACCCTAGAGGTGTGTTAGAGGATGTTTTGGTCAACGTTGACAAATTCATATTCCCTGCAGACTTTGTAGTGTTAGACATGGAAGAAGACCCCGAAGTCCCAATCATTCTTGGGAGACCATTTTTGGCAACCGCTCGTGCGCTAATTGAGGTACAGAAAGGAACCCTGACTCTCAGAGTAGAAGACGACGAGGTAGTGTTCAACCTTTTTAATGCATTAAAACATCCAGAAGAGGTTAGTTCCTGCTTTTTGATTGATTCAGTTGACACTATTATCAATGCATGTGTAGAGTCAGAGTCTCTGGAGATGAATTAATAGATGTTGATCAGGAAAATGCTTTAATCGATAAATCTTTAGGAAGGGAAGAAACATTATCATTAGATATTTGTGCTCAAGTTGATGTCCCTTCCCCTAAATTAAAACAATTTCCTGCCCACCTACGTTATGCTTTCTTAGGAGACTCTTCTACTTTTCCCGTTATCATTTCTGCTGATTTAAGTAAAGTAGAAGAGGAAAAATTGTTGGATGTTTTGAAAAAGCATAAATCTGCTTTAGGATGGTCTATTAGTGATATTAAGGGTATTAGTCCTTCAATTGTCATGCATAAAATCTTAATGGAAGATGCCTTTAATCCTACAGTAGAGCACCAAAGAAGATTAAATCTAGCAATGATGGAAGTGGTAAAAGCCGAGGTATTAAAATTATTAAATGCAGGAATTATTTATGTTATATCCGACAACCCTTGGGTGAGTCCTGTTCAAGTAGTGCCTAAGAAAGGGGGGATGACTGTTATTAAGAATGAAAAAGATGAGTCCATATCCACTAGGACAGTCACTGGCTGGCGTGTGTGTATTGGTTATAGGAAATTAAATAAAGCCACTAGGAAAGATCACTTCCCTCTCCCCTTTATCGATCAAATGCTTGATAGGCTAGCTGGATATCCGTATTATTGTTTTCTTGATGGTTATTCAGGCTATAATCAAGTTGCAATTGCGCCTGAAGACCAAGAGAAAACAACATTCACGTGTCCCTATGGTACTTATGCTTTCCGGCGTATGCCATTTGGACTGTGTAATGCTCCAGCTACCTTTCAGCGTTGTATGATGGCCATATTTTCAGACTTTGTAGAAGAGATTATGGAGGTATTTATGGATGATTTTTCTGTTTTCGGTTCGTCATTTGATAACTGTTTACATAATCTCTCTCGTGTTTACAAAGATGCCAAGAGACTAACCTTGTTTTAAATTGGGAAAAATGCCATTTTATGGTAAAAGAAGGGATAGTTTTAGGCCACAAGGTGTCTGAAAGAGGTTTGGAGGTTGATAAAGCCAAAATTTCCGCTATTGAACAGTTTCCTCCGCCCATCAATGTTAAAGGAGTTCGTAGTTTCTTAGGCCATGCAGGGTTTTATAGGCGTTTTATAAAAGATTTTTCAAAAATTGCTAAACCCCTGTGCCATTTGCTTGAAAAGGATGCTCCATTTGTGTTTTCAAAAGATTGTTTGCTAGCTTTTAATCTTTTAAAAGAAAAATTGATTTCCGCACCTATCATTGTTGTGCCTGACTGGAGTCAACCATTTGAAATCATGTGCGATGCTAGTGACTATGCTTTAGGAGCTGTCTTAGGGCAACGTCGAGATAAGTTCTTCAGGGCTATATATTATGCAAGTAGAACTCTAGACAGCGCTCAGCAGAATTATACCACTACAGAAAAAGAGATGCTTGCAGTTGTGTTTGCTTTCAATAAGTTTAGGCCCTATTTGCTTGGTACAAAGGTTATAGTGCACATTGACCACGCTGCTATTCGATATTTGAGTAGTAAGAAGGATTCCAAACCCAGACTTATAAGATGGATTCTTTTATTGCAAGAGTTTGACTATGAGATCAAGGATAGAAAATGTTGTGAAAATGTGGTTGCTGACCATTTGTCTAGGATAGAGCATGAAAAGAATATCGCAACTTTTCCTATTAAAGAAGTTTTTCCAGATGAGAGATTATATGCTGTTAAAACTGCTTTTCCTTGGTACGCCGATTTTGTAAACTTTCTTGCAAGAAAAGAAATACCACCAGACTTGAATGCTCAGAAAAGAAAGAAGTTTTTCCATGATGTGAAATCCTACCTGTGGAATGACCCATTTCTCTTTAAGGTATGTTCTGACCAAATAATTCGAAGGTGCATTCCAGCAGAAGAAGTAGGTAAGATTATACATGATTGCCATGCCTCTCCTTATGGTGGTCATTTTGGACCAACTCATACGGCAGCAAAAGTACTTCAATCTGGTTTTTATTGGCCTACTCTATTTAAAGATTGTTATACTTTTGTAAAAACATGTGATAGATGCTAGAGGACAGGTAATATTTCTAGACGCCATGAAATGCCCCTAACCCCTATTCTTGAAGTAGAACTTTTTGATGTGTGGGGCATGGATTTTATGGGCCTTTTTCCCTCTTCCAATGGATACTCATACATTTTGTTGCTGTTGATTACATTTCTAAATGGGTAGAGGCAGTAGCCACTAAGACTAATGATGCACGTGTTGTACTACGTTTTCTGCATAAAAATATTTTCACTAGATTTGGCACACCACGGGCTATAATTAGTGATGAGGGATCCCATTTTTGCAATAAATTGTTTGAATCATTACTTAGAAAATATGGTGTCAAGCATAAGACTTCTCTCGCTTATCATCCCCAAACTAACGGTCAAGCTGAGATTTCTAACAGGGAGATAAAGCAAATCTTGGAGAAGACAGTCCGCATCAACAGGAAAGACTGGGCATACAAGTTGGACAATGCTTTGTGGGCCTATCGGACGACTTTCAAAACTCCGATCGGTACATCCCTGTATCGATTAGTGTATGGTAAGGCCTGTCATCTGCCTGTGGAGCTCGAGCACAAAGCATACTGGGCTATCAAGAAGTTGAACTTGGACGCAGAGAAGGCTGAGGAACATCGACTACTGCAGCTCAACGAATTAGAAGAATTCAGGAGGCAGGCGTACGAAAACGCTAAGCTCTACAAGGAAAGAACGACAAGATGGCATGATCGTATAGTTCAGAAACGTTCTTTTGAGCCAGGCCAGCAGGTTCTTCTGTTCAATTCTCGATTACGATTATTCCCAGGAAAATTAAAGTCACGATGGTCTGGTCCGTTCATAGTCAAGGAAGTGTCTCCGTTTGGACCAATTGAATTGATGGATAGCAGCGGGTTGACTTTTAAAGTAAATGCTCAAAGAGTGAAGCACTATTGTGGATTCGAAGAGCGAAAGGTCGAAAAAATAATTTTAACGGATCCAGGGTGACTGAGCCCCGTCTAGCTCAGGACGTTAAACAAGCGCTTCTTGGGAGGCAACCCAAGCTTTTAAAGTTTTTCGTAAATTTCATTTTAGTTTTTGCATTGATCCTAATGCTCCTTTGAGATCGATCCTTATGCAGGAAGCTCGTGAATTCATGCCAAGCTTCTCATTCTCTCCTCGGACGAAAATTCAAGACGTTTCAGATTCTCTCACTTTTTCAGGGCAGTATCGATCTCTCTTTATCTAATTAAATATTCATACATTGGGGACAATGTACATTTTAAGTTTGGGGGGGAGATTTGCTCTACTTAGGTTTTGCGTAAGTAATGCTTATGAGGATTAGATGCATGTTGATGATGATGACGTCTGATGATTTGCTTTTAGCCATGATTCTCTCTTATTATTGCAAATTTGAAAGCATGTCTAAATTCAAGAAAATTTAAATTTTTTTCTTTGAATCCCTTGCAAAGTATGATGATTCACTTGTTTTATTATGATTTTGAAAGCTTAGATGAAAGTTATATGCTTTAGAAGTTCGTTGTCACTCCGATAGGTGTAAAGTTTGTCTAGATAGCTTTCTTGCGTATTAGTAAGTAATACTGAGCTTTGGAAAAAAGAAATGCTTAGATTTGCCCAAAAAAAAAAATGCTCCACTTTCTTGAGAGCGTTAGTAACCAGGGGCATTCATGACACCCATAGTTTGCCTTTGCATGAAAGCGCTGGAAAGAAATGAGCATGCTTTGGCAACCTGAAAGATGAGGCGCTCGTAGTTGGATGCTTTCATCACCAATGTTGGCAAGCCAGAACAAAGGCGCTACATCTAAAAGGAATTCAAAAAAAAAGGGCAAGTTTGGGGGACGCTCCAAGAATTATGGGCACCTCAGTAAAGTAGTGCCTGCTAGATAAGTATGATGGCTAAAAGGGCGAGCTTTAGTGCCAGTGTAGGGGAAGATGAATGGAGGAGTGTATAAATGATTCCGGGCTAGTAAAAATTATGATAAGGCAAATGATGATTCGTTTTTGCAAGGGAGGATAGGATTAAATTTTAAACTTCTTGATGGTTGTTCATGCTTACTTATTTGTTTCAATAGTTTGCATTCATGGCTAGAAGCATTGAGGATAGAGTTGTTAGCATGCAAGTTATGATTCATATGCATTACTTTATTTTGCTCGGGACTAGCAAAACTTTAAGTTTGGGGGTGTGATGACATGCAAAAGTGTCATCATTTTCCTATTAATTTTAGCTAGTTTTGTGCATGAATTGTGAGCTTTAATGTATTTTTATGTTGATTTTGTAGAAAACCGAGTTCGGGAAGCAAAACCAAGAATTTTACCAATTTTGGGTATAAAAAGAAGACTTTGGGCCATAAAAGAAGAAAAGAAAAGAAGATACTTGAAGTGGAGGCCCAAAAAGCCCAAAAGAATGAAGAAAAGAGGCCAAAATCCGTGAAGAGAGCTTCTAGAAGGTCTAGCGCCGAGACGCTAGGACCAGAGCGTCTCAACGCTAGGTGATCAGTGAAGAAAGCTCCAGAATCGCGGTAGCGTCGTGACGCTGCGACAACTTCTGCTCCAAGAAAACCTAACGTCACAGCGTCTCGACGTTGTGACGTAGCGTCTCGACGCTGTGCGTCTTGGGCAGCAAGAAAGGTCCGGATTCTGCACTATAAAAAGGCCTCTTCCCTTTGGTTCAAATCATCCCATTTTGGGGAGCTCTCCCCTAGCTCAATAGAGAGAAAAAGTGAGAAGAATTGTGAGGAAAAAGGAGGAATTGAGCGAGATTCCAAGGCTTGGGATTCGAGATGCTCGTGACGGGAGCTTGGGATCAACTTATCGGTTATTTCTTTCTTACTTCTTTGTAATTTCTTATTTTAATTTGAGTTAGGCCTATGGATCAAGATCATTTTGGCAAAATTATTTCCAATTGTGAGTAGATCTTGAGACCTAGGGTCGTTATTCTAGTTAATTGGATATTGTAGCGCAATTACTTGGATTATGTAATGAATTTCTTCATATTTCATCTATGCAATTTATGCTTAATGCCTTTAATCTCTTGGTCACGCATTAATTGATTTGTTGGTCTAAATTGATACTCGACAGAGAGAATTTAGATTAGATCCAAATTGCATGGCTAATAATTGCTTGGAACACGAGAGTGAAAAAGAATTGTTAGAAATTGATAATGAAGTTGCTTAATGCCATACTATGATTAACTAAGGAGATGGACACATGAATTAGTTATGTTAGTATGAGATGTGGAGGAGCTTGAAAGAGATTTCTGCTTAAAATTACTTCTAGATTTATGAGATTGAAGATTATTAGTTACATGCATCCATGTAATTGAGCTACAAATCCAAGAAAGCTAGATAACACCCTAGGTCAAGTTCCCTTAATTGGTTATTTCCATTTTGTTGTTGCATGTTTCTTTTTATTAGCTTTTTTAATTTTTCGCTCTATCATTCGAGATTGGACTTCTAAATAAAATTGAACATGATGGTTCTTGGTACTTAATGGATATTATTCAAATTCTCTGAGGATTCGATACTCGGAATACTTTCCGTTTTATATTACTTGCGATAGCGACCAACACTTTTATGAATCTAGTTAGCTTCTTGGTTACTCGAAAGACCCCCAACACTAACATGTGTTTAATTAACCAATTAACCCAGAACCCTACAGCTAACATGATTAATTAAATTAAATTGATCGACCGTCACCCCTCATACATAAAATAATGACCATCCGAAACCTCGCAATGACCACTAAGCTATGTCTAACTAATCTAAAATAAACAATCTGAAACCTCGCAATTGCCTACTTAAATTAGCCGCTTTAGACTCGTGGGTCTGGGATTGCATTAACTAAATATAAATAAATTTAGATCTAATTAATACAACCTTTAACATGCATCTTAGGCCCATCAAGAGTCGTCACTCCGTAGAGATTGTCTTGCCTCGGCCTAGTGGCTATCTAAAAATAACTTATAGAATGCACAAATAGAAATCTCCTAGGGTCATCAATTCTAAGAAATTAATCTGATGCATTGGTTTAAACAAGATTACATGTCAAACTCATAAAATAGCACCTAGAACAGAACATAAAAACCCAGAAAACTCAACCAAAGATCAATATCATTCAAACATAATGAAGTGGTTTTTACTAGCCTTTATTTCCTTTCTTTCACAAGATTGATGGGGCTCATATTACCTACCATCTGCTAGGTGTTTGTTCAAAGATGATGGGCTGCCAGTCCCCTCCACTGAGCCCCAGGCCACTCGGTTGCCTGTAATATTCACTCCTCAAGTAAGCTCTCCCCCTCTCTCTCTTGAGGGATTCCTTTTAGTTTCTTATAGTCAATTGGCTGTGCAGATTAGTGTTGGACATGTTATGAATTTTGAACTGATATGTCACTTGGATTTTGAATTTGCATTGAAGATCGAAATGACTTCTTTTAACTTAGCTCATGTGACAATGGATGATTGTTGGTTTCTGAAATTCAAGTTTGTTAGAGAGATTTGTTGTTGGTTGAAGAAAGGTGGGAGAAGTTTTTTTGTTAACCCTCTTCTTTGTTTCGGTTAATTGAAGGCTTTTATTCACATTTTCTTCATCCAAAAGTTGGTTTAAGGTAGTTGCTTTGCTTTTGTTTAAACAAATTCAAGTTACAGAGAGAACCAGAGAAGTTGATTGAAATGGTCCTCCTTTGTGGTTTCTTTCTCAGTTGGTTTGTTGGTTCTTCTTCATTATTATTTTGTGTGTGTGTGTGGGGGGGGGGGGGGAGGAATTCAGGATAGGTTGTTGTTTACTATACTCTTATATTAATTCTTTGCTAGCATGTTTCTTTTACATGTTAATCTTCAGGTTCCAATCACTCTTCTGTGAAAACCGGATGAAATACTCGTACTTAGCCACTCTTGGATGAAAAAGGTTAATCCTCTTACATACCCGATAGGCTGTCTTAATACTTTTTATCCATAAGGCTAGAAATTTGGTTTGTTTAACTAACAATTAAGAGTCCATCTACATAGACAATCTACCTTTGTATATTATTTTCTCAAAAAAAAAAATCTTGGTATATTATTTGCTTTTTCCTCTTATATGCCACTTGTTCATCATTCTTGTTGTTACTATTCTCTCTGTTAGTCTCCATGTTGTTCGTGTTATTCACTCTTCAAGCAACCTTGATGAAAGCCTACCTCTTTTTTGTAATTGTTGTTGGGTTTTATGCCCTAAAACTCGTAGATAGTGAATGTAACCATTGACCGGATATTAATGAAATAATATTGATATATTTTTCCATTAAATGTTATTAGTTATTTTATATTTGTCTTTGCCTAAAATAACCCTAATCCAATAAACTAGACATCCTAGGCTGTAATATGAGTCTTGAACTATATGTAGCGACATATGGGGATCATTGTTCAAGAAACAACCTAAAGGGTCTATAGTCTAGGGATAAGACTGGGTGCCTTATCCTGGTGACACTATGGATACGACCCACTTTGTATTTGATACAAACGCTATGATCCAACGCGTTCGTGTAGGAGACATGCGAGTGGGGGTATCCTATGCAATGAGTTTGCATAAGACCGGACCGGGAAATAGTAACCACTTGTTATAACACCGTTAACTAGTTGGTTTTCTCTTTCACTAGGACGACCTAGACAACTTGGTCTTAATCCTGAGTTGATTATGGACTCCTGCTCATGAGGGATTGTCCTTTGATTTGTATGGGTGAGAGTGGCCAATACGCCGACTCAATAAGCCTACCATTTTGGAGACAAGACTGAGTGAGGAGCTGGGAACATAATCGTACAAGATGGAATTCACTCCTTCCCGACTTTAGGGAAGCAGATGAGTGTTCCCTTAAGTGGTCACTCCGAGTCTTGAACAAAGGGCCCTACCCTCTCAATGGCACGAGAGGGTTTTCTGTTTGATGGTTGGACCACAAACAGGTTGTTCATTAGAGGAGAACTGGTACTTAAGGAAATAGAAGTAACCCAGGGGTAAAACGGTAATTTGACCCAGCTGGTGTTACTGACACTCGTGAAGGACTAACTAGTCGATATTGGTCTATATCCGTGGACACAGAAAATATGTCTGCAGTGAGAAGAGTGCAACTGTGAGTCTATAGTGGAATGTACACACAGTTAACGAATATTGATTAATTTGGTTAATGAGTTTGACAAATTAATCTCACATTGTTGGAGCTTCTGATCTACAGGTCCATTAGGTCCCACTGGTAGCTCATAAAGTAATTTGAGGCAACTAAGTAATAAATGTAAATTGAAAGTGTTCAATTTACTAAGGGAAACAATATAATATATATTGATATATTATTACGAGAGAAATTAATATTTGAAGAAATTCAAATATTAATATAAATTTGAGTCACAATAAACTTATGGAAGTTTGAAAGAGTTCAAATATGAATTAATTAATTTTAAGGCCTAAAATCTATTTGGGAAAAATTAATTAATTCAAGGCCGGAAATTAAATATGTGATTTTTAATTGGTGGTTAATTAATTAAAGAATTCATTAGCCGAGAATTAATCAATTATGGAAATAATTAATCACTTAAGGAAGTGATTAATCATTTATGGAAATGATCTAATCACTTATGGAAGTAGTTAGTCATTTGTGGAAAAGATTAATCAATTATGGAATTGATTGATCTTGGATTGATTAAAAATGAATAAAGATTGAATCAATTTTGGAAAAGATTGATTTAATTGAATATTTTATTCATGGTCTCTCTTCTATAAATAGAACACTAGACCTAATTGGTTCAGTACTCTCCTCTTGCTCTTAGACTCACAAGACAAGACCCTAGAATTCTCTCTAGCCTCCCTCTTAGAGAAAGACTCCCACAAGTCTTTTGCCTCCTAGACTTAGAGACATACCGGTGTAACCTCTGCGGTTATTGTGTCTTTGAAGAAGATTTTCCAGCGAAGAAACTACAAGGTGGCTGTTGCGTTTTCGTTCGTTGAATCATCGTTGGCGAAGAACGGTCAAGTCTACAACGAAGGTTTGTAACGGTTCTTTCCCGTTTTCTTTAGAAAAGCATGAAAATAAATTTAGATTTAATTTTCAAGCATGTTTATAGCAATTTCCCAGCACCTTTAAAGCATGTTTAAAGTTTATTTTGCCTTTTCGTAACGGTATTTTAATGTTAATTAATATACGGCGTAAGGTCCAATCGATGCGCTTTCGCTGCGTGGGGGCTTTTATTCCCTACAATTGTAACCTATTTGAGCATTTGTCTTCCAGGGAGAGAAATTTGGAGCTTTGTTTTGTAATTTGTAACCTATTTGAGTGAGAAATTTAGAGAGTTGAGAGTTGTATTCCTCGTAAAAGGTTAGACTTTCCTAGGGCGCCAAAATATGGTTTGAGACTTTGAGCATCAGAAGAAACTTGATTTATAGTTTGAGGGTGAATTTCAAAATGGGGGAGGGGAAAGGGATCTTAAGTTTGAGTTTTTAGGAGTTTGTTTGGACCTTGAAGTTAACTTTGGCTTTTTTTAGTTCAAGTTTGAGTTTAACAAATGTTCATGTTGTTTGTTGGAGTTCTTGTTTGATTTGCTTGTTCCTAGGCTGCCAAAATATGGTTTTGAGATTTTGAGTTTTAGAAGAAACTTGATTTCTAGTTTGAGGGTGAACTTCAAAATGGGGAGGGGAGAGGGATCTTAAGTTTGAGTTTTTAGGAGTTTGTTTGGACCTTGAAGTTAACTTTGCTTTTTTAGTTCAAGTTTGAGTTTAACAAATGTTTGTGTTGTTTGTTGGAGTTCTCGTTTGATTTGCTTGTTCCTAGGGTGCCAAAATATATAGTTTTGAGACTCCTCTCCAAATGATCTAGAATTAGCCTATAATTTTATAATGTGAGGCATTACAATACGGTTGAATTTTTTATTTATGTATAGTTTTTGGGTTATGACCCCTCCCCCCTCCATTATTCGTTAAAAGTTGCCTATTTTTTTTTTTGTTTTAATTGCACTATAATGTTGGATATATGAATGTGATATAGAATGTTATATTGATCCTCATGTTAGTTGAGTTTTTACAATGGTTTTGGGGTATGACCCCCGTCCCCACTTGAAAGTTGTAAGTATATTGAATATGTGATTGATTATATTGTTGAATTCTTGATTTATGTAAAGTTTTTGAGGTTACGACTCCTCCCCCTCCAGTTGTGCATTTGTTTTGTTTTAATTGTGCTATAATGTTGGATATTTTGGTTTTTTTATTAGGTGAATGAAAGGATGGCATAAATGCAGCTGCATATTTATGGGGGAATTCTTAGTACGCAATCATTTGATCAACATCTTCCACTTGTTTTTTTTAGTGTATGAACCTTTTGAGATTATATATGTACTCATTTTAATTATTTAGATTATGAATTTGCGACTTCCTTTATTTGTAAGTACTTTAATTTATTTGTTGGAAAATACTATTGTTTTTATTAATGTAAATTTTTTGTGTCAACAATTTGAAGATTTTATGTTTATCTTTGTGAGAAATATGAAGATTTACATTTGTTGATGTCTATACATGATACAAGTTGGTGACTTTTGTAGATATATATGTTTTTACTTTTGAAAATATATGTAAATTTAGCAATGCCCTCTATATTATGTTGAATTTTGGAGGCATTACAATTGGTAGCTAACTACTATTGTGTAAATGCAGGTTGCAATACAGGGGTAAAAACCAACATGAGGTTTTTTTTTGTTTTTTTTTTTTTTTTTTTTTTTTATTTTTTCCAAATATGTATCGTTGACGGTTAAAAAACGTCATAACAAACATCATAATTGTCATATATTAACCGTCAATGAAAATACACAATTTGACAATTTAATAAGGTAACTTGACGGCTAATAAACGTCAATAAAATGATATATTAACAGCTCATAAGTGTCAATCAATATATATATTGACATTTTCGATCCTATAATCGACATTGAAAAAACGTCAACATACATTTATATTGACGGTTTATAAATATCAATAAATATGACAACATTGACGTTTTATGGATATCATTAACGAATAAAACGTGTCAATAATACGATTTGTTGATGGCTAGTAAACGTCAACAAAGGTGTCTACGTTGACGCTTTATGAATATCATTGACGGATAAAACGTGTCAATGATGTCTTTGTTGATGGCTTATAAACGTCAACAAAGACATCTTCGTTGACGTCCTATAAGCGTCAATGAAAACAGTAATATTGACGCTTTAGTTTTATTGATACCACTTCAATTGACTTCTAAAAAACGTCAATAAAAGTGATAGTTGATACTTTTTAGCTGTCAACAAAGACCAAATTTGTAGTAGTGCATAATCCCAATCCAACGTATCCAACGGGTCTAGCTACTCATAAGCAAAGGAAAACTACAAATAAACATGGAAGAATACATAAAATATGACCTAAGAAACACAGCAGCTGGAAACGTAAAGAGACGAAAACAATCGAAAAGGGACCAAAATTCTAACCTAACGGCGGACTAAACCGAAGCCCTATATTTATAGAAAACGTCGCAGCGTCTCAACGCCAGACTCGGCGTCTCGACGCTACGAACTTTGTATTTCGTGTCAAGATCGCGTCGACGTTGAGACGTCGTCCCTAATCCGAGGCTTGTTGCCTTGTTTCTCGGTTTTGTCTCGGTCTTTCTCGGTTCGGGGCTTCTACCTTCGATTCTTGGTGTTGTTCTTCAGACCTGCTTCAATCTGCTTGGGTCTTTTCACCTCCTCGCCGTCCAAGAACACCGAGATGGCTCCAAAATTCCATAATTGGCCCGAATTAACATCAATTTGCGTGGTTGGCTCCCGACATCACCTAAGCTCGAAGTATCTGTAAATAAGACAAATAAAACATAAAATTCCTCTAACAAGTTTAGATTAGAGGTAATAAAATAGGACTATTTTGGTCCTATCAATATTTCTAGTTATTCCTCAAAAATATTTAAATTAAAGAATAAGCATTTCATCCTTTTTAAACAAATATTAATATTAATATTATTTCTTTATTAGTGATATTTTATTGACAAATTTCATATTTTGACGATTTTTTAATACTATATATGGAATGACCCACAGTTAAATGAATATTGGTCAACCTGAATAATGAGTTTAGTCAGTTAACCTCATATCATTGGAGCTTCTGATCTGTAGGTCCATTAGGTCCCCTTGCTTGCTCGTAAAGAGTAATTATAAACAATTTATCTTGAAAAGAATTTGAATTCTTCAAATTCGTTATGAGAATCAAATTAATTGTATGAGATACAATTAATATAATGTATGGTGATACATTATAATATAAAGTTTAATTTGTGATTAAACTTTATTAATTGAGAGAATTATATATTTGAAGGAGTTCAAATATATGACTTTTAATAGTATTTTTGTATAGCTATGACGAGTGTTATAATAAAGTATGAAGATATAGCTTATATGCATTACTATCAAAACCTTTTATAGCGTTTGTTATTAAAGCTATCGTATGTTTATATAGAATTTTCTTAACGCAATCGTTAAGCTATTATAGCCTTTTCGCAACGCTATCTTTAACATATCATAACTTTTTTTAACGCTATCTTTAATATATTATAGCATTTTTTAATGTTATCTTTTAACATATTATAGCTTTTTTTAATGCTATCTTTAATATATTGTAGCATTTTTTAATGTTATCTTTTCACATATCATAGCCTTTTCTCAATGCTATGTTTAACATGTTGTAACATTTTCATAGCATTTGTTTTATGCTTTGTAAATTTTAATATATCTACTTATGGCCATATAATTTACTTTTTGTGCTACCAATGACTTTAATTTATTATTTAAATATCATTTAAATTGGTGCAAATTTGATAAAATTTACTTCAAGTACTTGTTTTTAATTTAACTAAATCTACCAACAGGAAATATTTCATAGAATATCGTGACTTTCTTTCGAAATTGAAATTTTGTAATCTACTTATATTACAAAAGAAAGTATTCAATAGTACCACGGAGTTGTCAAAAGTATTAAACAAAAAAGTTATCCAACAATACATAAAATTCGTCGAATGTAATTTCTAACAACAGATAAAGTAGTTCACAAAATACAAAATTCACCAAGTGTTCAAGATTATAGTATTATGGAAATATCAATAGTGAAATAAACGAGATTCTTTATTAAATGAAAATAAATAGACTTAGAAAAAGTTCATACTAATAGTCACTTTGTCAAATGGCCATGCAACTGTACTACCTACATCTTCTTCAATGCATGTCATTTCGGATGTGGACCTCCATACAAATGCATCAGGTTTCTTTGAGACATCAACCCAAACTCTAACTGCATGTGGTCCAATAGGAATGTGATGAACAAGAGCAATTGGATCATTAGAAGACCAACGTCTTTCTACAACTATCTCTCTCCTAAGCCATGCCAATCTAATAGCTTGCACTTAATTTGAGTATTATTATTAATACTCTTTATAAGAAGAAAATATAAGATATATGAGAATTGAATGATAACAAAATTAATAATATTATTTCATCATACATTAAAAAATAAATTTACCGATGGAGATGGTATAGGAAAAGTTGAATGAACATTTGTTGGCTTAGGTACACTTGCAATTGCATTTGAAAGTTCCTCACTTGGTTCAACCTATAATAATTTAAGTTCAAACATAGCATGAAGTTAACTAAAAACACATTAATTTGAGTTCAAACATAGCATTAGTTTATCTGCTTTTTAATAAAACATGCCATGAATGATTCCATTTCCATCATTTTCTCCTTCATCCTTATTCTTTTTCAAGCATTGTGACCTTGTTATCTTGTTGCGAAAGAAGAGATAATTTTGAACGAGTCACACCAAATCCAAATTCTCTTACATGCCCACAATAAGGACCAAGAACTTTACTCAATGCATCCTCAACCACGTTATTTGGAGAAGTTATTGTCTCAACATCAGTTTGTTCAATACGTTCCTACCAACATAACAACAATATCCTTGAAGTCATTTTCAGTCAAAGTATCACAAGCAAAGTATCACAACATAATCAATAGATCACAACAAGTCACAAAGATAAGTCTCTTAAACTTCTCACCCTCCCCCCTCCAACACAACAATAACGTTGAAGTCATTTTCAGTCAAAGTATCACAACATAATCAACATCAGTTTGTTCAATACGTTCCTACCAACATAACAACAATATCCTTGAAGTCATTTTCAGTCAAAGTATCACAAGCAAAGTATCATAACATAATCAATAGATCACAACAAGTCACAAAGATAAGTCTCTTAAACTTCTCACCCTCCCCCTTCCAACACAACAATAACGTTGAAGTCATTTTCAGTCAAAGTATCACAACATAATCAATAGATCACAACAACTCACAAAGATAACTCTCTTAAACATCTTGTCCCCCCCCCCCCAACACACACCCTCTAGCAGAACAATAATCTTGAAGTCACTTTCAGTCAAATTTCATATATTTAATAAGGAAAAGATCACAAGATCACAAGATCACAATATAATCAATAAATCACAACAAGTCACAAAGATAATTCTCTTAAACTTCTTGCTCCCCCTCCCCCCCCCCCTACACACACACACACACAACAATATCCTTTAGCCAAATTTCATTCATTTCATAAGCAAAATATCACTACAAATCAAAAGATCATAAAAACGTCACAAAGATAACTCAAGCTTTTCGCCTCCCACTCCCAACAGAACAATAACTTTTAAGTCATTTTCAGTCAAATTTCATCTATTTCATAAACAAAAGATCACAACATAATCAATAGATCACAAGAAGTCACAAAGATGACTCTCTAAAACTTCTTAAAGTTATTTTCAGCCAAATTTCATCTATTTCATAAGCAAAAGATCACACCATAATCAATAGACCACAAGTCACAAAGATGTCTCTTTTAAACTTCTTGAAGTCATTTTCAGCCAAATTTCATCTATTTGATAAGCAAAAGATCACAACAAAGTCATAATGATAATTCTATTAAACTTTCCCCCCTCTGTTGTGAACACCACAAGCACACATGTCGTCAAGTAATATAGTGATTTTGAGTATAGAGTATCGTTTACATAGGGATTGAATTTATTCAATTAATTACTGCGAATAATCATGCTTAGCTTTATTTAGAGAACAAAATCTAATGCCGAAAAGCATAACAAAAAGCTAATCTAGAAAGCAAAAGATAAATGGAGACACAATTTGGAGGGATAATTCTAGAGTGTTAATTTCATTAATTGGACCTTTAATTGCTTAATCAACTAGCTAATCTGGATTAATTAATCATTCGATTCATAAGTCTAGAAGCCTAATATCAAGGACTCTCCTATCGGTCTCCTTCTATTCTCATGCGTTTTAATAAAGAATCTCCTTTCATATTTCTCTTTATTTACTTAGCATGGCATTACGACCCTTCAATAACAACCTCTAACGTTATTTAGTTTATCTCGTGTCACTCGGGTAAATAAACGTTAATCATGCATTCGGTTCTAGTCTAAGCTTCTCTCCGTCGAGTTTCCACTTAGTAACAATTCATTTAATCAGTGATCAGGTGATTAAAATCATTAAGGACAAAATGCACAAATGAATGACAATGACAATCAAACCAAATTACTTCATTAATTAAACAAAGGTTCAACAAACTAAATCAAACTCAAAGAATTTAGGAATTAACTACTCATAATCACTAAACATCCAATAATTCCTAATCACAACTATTCTACAAACTAAAAGTAAAGGAAAAGGGAAGAGAATTGCTCATAAAGTGTCGATCTCCTCGATCCCATGAAGACCTCCATCAATCCCGAGCTCCAAAGATCTTCAACAAGGCTCCCAAAACTCCCAATTTTAGTCTTGAATCAAGAATAGGGTGAAAATCCTCAAATTGGCTCTCTTAATCCGAATGCAAAAGACCCTTTTTATAGGTGTTCAACAGGGGTAGCGTCGCGACACTGTTACGTCATCAGCTTGGAGCGCAAGTCGTCTCAGCATCTCGATGTTGTCAATACCAACCTCATTGACAGCCGCGTTCAATTGATCGTTAGATGGTGCCACCACCATCTCATTAAATCCAGCATGTGGAAAGTCTTGGAGGTTGAAGAGAGAATTTATTGCTCCTGGGCTCCAATCGACAGCAACCCCACGGACAATGGCTTGGAATCCCTCCTAATCATCTATGTTCGCGTAGAATTCACGAAGAATATTTGAATTCAATGGCTCTGGTTTAGCGCAATGATCCCATCCGTGGTTTGTAATCCCAGCACTTTAAATCCTAACCGAAAGATTTTTCCCAAATTAAATAAAAATTACCGTTTTAATTTGCATGTAATCATGGAGAATTAAATTTCAAAGGGTAAAATTTTTGCCCCGTGGTAAATCTTCCTCTGTGCTAGCTAACGAATAGAACGTTGGATCAACACTGCGTGACACGTGGAAACGCCAGATGCTTCACGCGGTTTACCTACCCACGGAAAAATTAAATTCCAAACGGTAAATTTATTTAATTCATAACCAATCCCCTTAAAATCGGACAACATATTTGATCCTTCCAACAAATTGCAAAAACAAACTGATCAGCAAAAGATTTTCTTCTAGAAGAATCTTTGATACGGAAAATTTCATTTTAAATTCAAACAGTCAAAAATCAAATCTCACCTTTTTATCTTCAGCCGAATAAATCAGGAAATTATATTATTAAAAGCTTAATCTAAAACAGAAAATTAAATAACAAGCATACAAACTGAAATTAAATCTAAACTAAACTAATCTGATTAAATTAAACAAATTAAACCGGCAAAATTAAAGATAAACCGAAAATAAAATCTACGGAATTTAAAAAAAAAACAAAGAATTAAAATAAATCAGATAAGATTTAATAAACCGAATCTAATTCAAAATAATTCAAATAAAAATCAAATCAGCGAAAAATAAAATTGCACAAATCCTTGGAGCCAAAAATATTGCAATATGAAATGCTCCCGCAAAACGCTTGCTCGCTCATTCATGAACCAACTTTAGGGAAGGATATTTCGAACGAAATTCCTCACCCCAATAATGCTTCACTCGTTGACCATCAACCTTGAACACTCGTCCATCCTTTTCATCCCTAAAAGTAATTGCTCCATGAGGAAAAACTTCAATCACAACAAACGACCCAGACCATTTAGATTTTAATTTTCCAGGAAACAATTTCAATCTAGAATTATAAATCAAAACTCTTTGACCCTTAACAAATTCAATAGGTTTTATCTTCTTATCATGCCACCGCTTAGTCTTCTCTTTATACATTTTCGCATTTCCATAAGAAAACTGACGAAATTCCTCTAACTCATTAAGCTGCAACATTCTTATTGCCCCTGCACGACTCAAATCAAAATTCAATTTCTTTAAAGCCCAAAACGTTTTATGCTCAAGCTCTAACGGTAAATGGCAAGCTTTTCCATACACTAACCTATAGGGAGACATACCTAGAGGAGTCTTATAGGTTGTCCTATAAGCCCAAAGAGCCTCATCTAACCGAAAAGAGTAATCTTTCCTGAATGGATGGACTACTTCCTGATTTGATTTCCCTATTACTAACTTCAGCTTGACCATTTGCTTGTGGGTGATAAGGGGTAGCTATCCTATGTTTAATTTCATACTTAGCTAAAAGCTTAGTTAGAACATTATTCACAAAGTGTGTACCCTCATCGCTCACTAAAGCTCTAGGTGTCCCAAACCGTGCAAAAATGTGCGATTGGAGAAACCTTGATACCGTCTTGGCATCATTCTGATGGCATGCAATGGCCTCCACCCACTTGGACACGCCATCAACTGCCAATAAGATAAAAACATTACCATTAGAAGGGGGAAATGGCCCCATAAAATCAATACCTCATACGTCGAACAACTCTAATTCCAGAATGTAGGTAAGAGGCATTTCATCTCTAGGTCCTAAATTTCCTCTCCTTTGGCAAGCATCACATTGCTTGTAGAACCAATGGGCATCCTTAAATAAGGAAGGCCAGAAGAATCCACATTGCAAAATCTTCATAGTTGTCCTCTGACCGCTGAAATGACCTCCATACGGTGAGGAGTGACATTGCTCGAGGATTTCCTTTGCTTCATCACCTGAAACACATCTTCGAATAATACCATCAAAGCATTGCTTATACTTAAATGGCTCATCCCAATAAAAGAATTTTGCATCATGCTTAAACCTTTTCACCTGCCTCCAATTCATATCAATAGGAGTTACTCCTTTCACCAAAAAGTTGGCTATATCAGCATACCTAGGAGTATGATTCACTACCTTTACCTCAACAGCGAAAAGTCGCTCGTTTGGAAAGGAATCAGAAATGACAGATTGCTCTAGCAAAGATGATGTTGGATCAAGACGAGACAAATGATCTGCAATAACATTCTCTGATCCCTTCTTGTCCTTTATCTCCAAGTTGAATTCCTGCAATAACAAAACCCAACAAATCAATCTAGGCTTTGCATCTTTTTTAGACATTAAGTACCTTATTGCTGCATGATCTGTGAAAACCGTGACTTTGGACCCCACCAAATATGGGCGGAATTTCTCAAAGGCAAACACAATCGCTAACAACTCATTTTCAGTAGTTGTATAGTTGATTTGTGCCTCATTCAAACCCCTACTTGCATAATAAATAAGATTGATAAATTTGCTCTGCTTTTGCCCCAACATTGCACCTACTGCAACATCACTCGCATCACACATCACCTCAAATGGTAAACTCTAGTTAGGTGCACAAAGAATGGGAGCTGAAATTAAAGCAGCCTTTAAAGTGTCAAAAGCCTTCCTACAATCTGCATTAATGTAAAAAATACTATCAGCACACAATAAGTTACAAAGAGGTTTACTAATTTTGGAAAAATCCTTTATGAACCTTCTATAAAATCCAGCATGACCTAAAAACTCAGAATCTCTTTAACTAAATTTGGTGGTTCTAATCTCTCAATAACCTCTATTTTTGCTCGATCAACTTCTAGACCTTTCTTTGAAATCTTATGACCTAACACAATGCCCTCCTTCACCGTGAAGTGGCATTTCTCCCAATTAAGAACTAGATGGGTATCCTCACATCTCTTTAACACCTTAAATAAATTATTCAAACAATGCTGAAAATACCCTCCAAAAACTGAAAAAACGTCCATAAATACCTCAACAGTGGACTCAATCATATCAGAAAAAATTGCTAACATACACCGCTGAAATGTTGCTGGAGCATTGCAAAGGCCAAAAGGCATTCGCCTAAAGGCAAACATCCCATATGGGCAGGTGAAAGTGGTTTTTTCCTGATCCTCAGGAGCAATGGTAATCTGGTTATACCCAGAATAACCATCTAAGAAATAGTAGCAGGCCTGACCAGCCAATCTATCCAACATCTGGTCAATAAATGGCAAAGAGAAATGGTCCTTACGGGTGGCTTTGTTAAGCATCCTATAATCCATGCAAACCCTCCAGCCAGTTACTGTCCTGGTTGGGATCAACTCATTGTCTTTATTAGTCACTACCGTGACACCTCCTTTCTTAGGAACACATTGGACAGGGCTTACCCAATTGTTATCTGCAATTGGATAGATAATCCCAGCATCCAACCATTTGATCACCTCCTTTTTAACAACCTCTTTCATTGCAGGGTTAAGCCTTCTCTGTTGCTCAATACTCCTAAAGGATCCCTATTCTAGCGTGATTTTGTGCATACAGAAAGAAGGGTTAATTCCCTGAATGTCAACCAATGTCCAACCTATTGCTTTGCGATATTGCTGCAGCAACTTAATTAAGGCCTCTTCATCCTTCGACATTAAATCTGATGCAACAATAATTGGCAACGTCTTACCTTCCCTAAGATACACATACTTTAGATGATCCGGCAAGGGCTTCAAATCTAAAGTGGGTGCCTCAATCAGGGATGACTTAATAGGAGGAGTCTTCCTTTCATCCAAATCTAAAGACTCAAAAACATCCTCACACCTAGACACTTCTTTTTCACTTTTTCTTTCTAAAGAACAAACTTCTAAATCCTCTACACTAATCTCTCCATGATCTTCCAATTGCTTGTTTGTCAAACCCTCCATTGCTGTCTCAACAATTGTGTTCTCCAAGATCCTAATGAAAGAACAATTTTCCACTTGGTCTGGATACTTCATGACCTTAAACACATTAAACTTCACTTCCTCATTATAAACCCTCATTGTTAATTCCCCTTTTTGAACATCTATTAATGCTCTACCAGTAGCCAAAAATGGACAACCAAGAATAATTGGGACATCTTTATCTGCCTCATAATCTAAGATAATGAAATCAATAGGAAATATGAATTTATCTGCTTTTACTAAGACATCTTCAATTTTACCCTCAGGGTATGTGATAGACCTATCAGCTAGTTGGAGTGTGACTGTGGTAGGCCTAGCTTCACCAATACCTAGCTTTTGATAGACCGAAAGAGGCATAAGGTTAATGTTTGCGCCTAAATCACAAAGTGCTCTACTTAACTCTTTTCCACCTATTGAGATAGGAATAGTAAATGACCCTGGATCCTTAGCCTTGGTTGGTAGCCCATTCTTAAGAATAACACTACATTCCTCAGTAAGAGATACAGTTTCAAACTTACCTAACCTCTTCTTTTTAGTCAAAATATTCTTAAGAAACTTAGCATAATTTGGCATTTGCTCAATAGCTTCTACTAAAGGAATATTTATATGCAATTGCTTAAAAATTTCTAAAAACTTCTTAAATTGACCATCCTGATTCTTGGGCTTTTGCCTTTGTGGAAAAGGGTAGGGGTGGTACATAAGGTGGGGGCGACACATAAGGTGGTTCCACATCTGGAACATAACCAGATGCTCTAGCATCATTATTGCTGCCTCCATCACTCTTACCAAACTCCAACTTTTTCTCTACAACAACATTTTTATCACTATTCTTCTCTACATCCTGGGGTTTACTAGCCTCTTTTCTCTCTTCTAGTGGCTTACCACTCCTTAGAGTCACTGCCTGTACCTGCTCCTTACCTTCCCTTCTAGGGTGTTCAGTATTCACAGGAAGTTTCCCTTGAGGTCTTGCCTTCAGCTCATTAGCTAGCTGACCCATTTGCAATTCCAACGCTCTCATTGAAGCTTGATTACTTTGAATTGCGGCATCTGTTCGAGCCATATATTCTTTCATCATTGCCTCAAGAGAACTCTCCGAATTTTGTTGGGGCAAAATCTGTTTATTTTGTTGGGGCAATACCTGTGATTTAGCAAATCCTGACTGGTTCACCTTTTGCTGTGCTTGAGGGGCTTGCGAATTGCTTCCTTGCCCTCCCCATGCAAAGTTGGGGTGGTTGCACCAACCTGGATTATAAAAGTCAGAGTAAGTTTTATTCCTTTGATTACCTACAAAAAACACAAAAGTTGGATTGCTGGGGCAAAACTCGTAGTTGTGCTCTTCCCCACAATAGACACATGATTCTTGTGCAACTTGGTTCACCACTGCTGCAGGCTCCACCACCGGCGGCTGCTGATGACTAACCACTGTCGCATTTTTAAGAGCATTAGCTAACATTGCAATATCAGCCCTAATGGTAGACACACCATCAACCTCTAACACACTCTTAACTTTTTTATTTGAGCCTCTAACATCCGACCACTGACAACTATTGGTTGATATTCTTTCTAAAATTTCATGGGCTTCATTAAAAGTTTTTGCCAAAAGGGCCCCTCTCGCAGAATCATCGACCATACTTTGGGTTGCTACGTTTAACCCATTGTAAAATGTTTCCATTTGGATACAATGAGGTAAACCATGGTGGGGACACTTTCGCAAAAGCACCTTAAACCTCTCCCAAGCCTCACTAAAAGTTTCATCTTCGAGTTGCCTAAATCCCACTATCTCACTCCTTAACTTGGCATTCCTAGTTGGTGGAAAATATTTACTAAGAAATTTTTCTACTAACTCATTTTATGTCCTAATTGATCCTAGAGCAAAGGAATTTAACCATGCCTTTGCTCCATCTCTAAGAGAATACGGGAACAAAGTTAATCTAAGGACATCTCTAGACACTCCTTGAATTACAATTGAATCACTGACTCCTAGAAAAGACTTAAGATGTAAATGGGGGTCTTCATATGACAAACCATGGAACTGACCCACGGTTTGCAACATCTGAAACATTACCGGTTTCATTTCAAAATTTGCTGCCTCAATTTGAGGACGTGCAATTCCTGGATTTAACTCATCAAACATCGGAAAAGCATACGCTCGAATGGCTCTGGCCCTATCGTTCGCCACCAAGATACGTTTCTCAGCCGGATTATTTTGCTGTCCATTTTGCTCCAGCGGTGCATTAGGCTGCAACACACGATTCTGCTGGGGATTAATTGGATCTTCTGGAACTTCCAGGAGATGCGGCACGTTATCCATTTGATTTTGATTTCTTCGCTGCTCTCTCATTCTTCTCCTGAATGTCCTTTCAATTTCCGGATCAAGCTCGAATCTTACCCCAAGCGGATCGCGCATGCACCAAACTCACACCTGCAAAAAGAAAAGAAACAATCAAAAAGTTCTAGCACCAAACCACTAAAACACATACACAAAACAGATCAGAAAAACTTATTCAAGTCCCCAGCAACGGCGCCAAAAACTTATTGCCTTCTAGAGTGGGGTAAAAATATGATGAGAATAGGCTCTAGAATACTGTGCAAGTATACACAATTCGCAGCAAGTGATAAGTAATTTATCATATCCACGAGGTTTTGAATAACTCTCACTTTACTTATTTTATGTAACTTTTTAATGGTTTCAAGATTGTTGAAATGATTGATTTTAGTAAAAATGCTGAAGCAAAAGAAATGACAGAACAGAAAGTAAACGGATAAAGCAGACAGATTGGAAACAGACGTTGGTCAGGATTTCAATAATTGTTTTAAAAGATGCTCTAGCAATATTATTGATTAGGCAATTCTCTTGCAGTCTTATCAGCAGGATCCTCCCGAAACTCTGGATTTTTTGGAATGTGTTTCAACTCCAATGACGTGCTACCGATCAAGCACTAGGCAACTGGTTATCACTAACTCAGTCACTAGCGTCCACCAACACATAATGATCTAGTGTGATTAAATGCCACACACTTCTCAAATCATCCCTGAAACGAAGAAATGATATTCATACCGGCTGGCTAGGCGGGCACAAAATAGAAATGGACACAACAAATAATCAAAATGCTCAAATCAACATATATTGCATAGAGAATGAAGCACGACAATTACATAATTCCTAACCAATCCCTAAGTAAATTTAGTTCATAAGGTTCATCACAACACACGCTACAATCTGAGTATGTGCATCCATAACTACAAGAAATTACAAGAAAAGATTAATTCCCTTGATTAGATCCGTAGTTGATGGTCTTCTTGAAGTCTCCAATCTTTCCTCCTCTATTCGGCTTCCAAAGATGGAAAGTAAGCCTCCACGAATGGAATAGGACTTTCCTTTCTCCAATTTGGAATGTCTTTGACTTGAGACGGCTCTTTCCTTTTATAGATTGGAGTCAAACCCTAATTAGGTCAAACTTTACACGTGGAGGGCTCTCCAAGCTTCCTAGATCCGAGATTATTTCAGCTAACGCCACCTCATTTAATGAATCACGTGCGGCTCACGTGGCAGTTTTGCTCTCTGCTTTGCTGGATCACAGATTTTGCTCCCTCAAGTCGCTCAGCATTATTTTCTGCACAAAATAACTTCCAAAGCATCCATTCTTCTAAATGGGTTAAAACATATAATATTCGTCTAAAAGAAACCCTATTTAAGACAAATGACACACAAAACACTATAGAACTAAGGCCTAAATAACTCCCTTTGGAGAGTTATCAGTCCACAAATTCGAGCTTCACACCCCAAATGAATTACAAAACGTGTCATTATGTCGAAAAAGGAAGGTGGAAAGTACCTTTCAAGAAGACATAGAATGTTAACTGCTTCTTTTTCGAGATCTAACATAACTTCTCTATCAATTATACGCTGGCAAAGTCTTGGACCTTTCGGGAGTAAGTCTTTAAGCACCACAGGTAATCGTTGTTGCATCAACACATGACAATCGTGAGACTTCAATCCCATCACTTTGCATTCATCTAATGACACACACTTTGAAATGTTTGAACTGTATCCATCAGGAAACTTTAGCTTGAACAACCTTGAACAAAATAACTTTTTCTCGAACTTAGACAATGTGTGTGGAGCAGGAGGTAGGTAAGTTCGACTTCCTCGCTCTTGAGGATGTAGGTCAGCTCGTATTTTCAAAACTTGTAATTCTTTTCTTGCATTAATTCCATCTTTTGACTTTTCATTTATATCTAGCAATGTACCTACAATACTCTCACATACATTCTTTTCCACATGCATGATATCCAAGTTGTGATGTATCAGTAATTCCTACACAATAAAAGTTTGGAATTGTTAGTGACTTAGTTTGAATCTTAATAAAATACACCATAAACTTAATTAATGTTGTCCAACCTTCCAATATGGTAGATCGAAGAAAATTGATTGCTTCTTCCACCTTTGATTTGACCCTTCATTCTTCCTCTTACTTGTTATATTTTCACCTTTTCTCCAATGCTTTTCAAAATCTTCAAGCTTATATTTTCACCTTTTCTCCAATGCTTTTCAAAACCTTCAAGCTGAGAATAAATTACACTACCTGCTGCGATTTTGGGAGGTAACTCTTCTTCTATTTTCCCATCAAACCAAGCTTTCTTTATCCGATACGAGTATGATGTTGATGAGAATCGTCTATGGCCCATATATGCAAACATTTTACTATGTTTCAACCAACGACAACGAGTATTATCTCCACAGGTTGGACACACATATTTACCTTTTGTAGTACATTCAGCAAGATTTCCATATGCTATCTTTTTCCTAGTCATTTTAGCTAGTTTTATGCGTTAATTGTGGGCTTTAATGTCTTTTTATGTTGATTTTGTAGAAATCCGAGCTTGTGAAGCAAAATAGGGAATTTTACTAATTTCGGGATCAAAATGAAGACTTTTGACCATGAAAGAAGAAAAGAAAAGATTACATTTGAAGTGGAGGCCCAAAAAGCTCAAAAGAAAGGAGAAATAATGTCCAAATCCGTGTATAAAGGCTTTTAGGACCAGCGTCGAGACGCTGGCTGGAGTAAGCGGCAAGAAAAGCTAATGTCACAGCATCGCGACACTGTGACGTCAGCGTCGCGACCCTATAGTCTTGGGCAGCAAGTCACCTTCATTTCCTCACCTATAAAAGGGCCACTTCTCAATGGTTCAAGGCATCCAATTTTGGAGGGTTCTCCCTTAGCTCAATAGAGAGAAGAAAGTGAGGAGAATTGAGAAGAAAAAGGTGGAATTGATCGAAATTCTAAGGCTCGGGAATCGAGATGATCGTGACGGGAGCTTTGGATCAACACAACGGTTATTTCTTCCTTATGTCTTTATAATTTCTCTTTTTTGTTGAGTTCGGACCATGGATCAAGATTACTGGGTTGAAATTATTCCCATGTGTGAGTAGATCTTGAGATCTAAGGTCGTTAATTTAGCTAATTGGATATTGTAACGAAGTTCTTCATACTTCATCAATGCAATTCATGCTTAATGCTTTTAATCCCTTGATCACTGATTGATTGATTTGTTGGACTAAATTGATACTCAACAGAGAGAAGTTAGATTAGATCTTAATTGCATGGCTAACGATTGCTTGGAACACGAAAGTGAAAAATAATTGTTAGAAATTTATGACGAAGTTGCTTAATGTCATACTATAATTAACTAAGGAAATGGACACATAAATTAGTTATGTTAGTATGAGATCTGGAGGAACTTGAAAGAGAAGTCCACTTAAAATTCACTTCTAGATTTATGAAACTGAAGATTAGTAATTAAATTCATCCAATTAATTGAGCTACAAATCCAAAAAGCTAGTTAACACCCTAGGTCAAGTCCCCTTAATAGGATATTTCCATTCAGTTGCATGATTCCTTTAGTTTATTGTTAGTTCTTTTATCCTTAGAGTTGAGATTCTAAATAAAATTAAACATAATGGTTCTTGGTAATTAATGGAATTAATTCAAATTCCCTGTGGATTCGATACTCGGTACTCTACCGTTTTATATTACTTGAGGCAAACCACTCTCTACGCGAGACGACCCTTGATAGGCCTAGGATGCATGTTAAAGGTTGTAGGAATTAGATTTAAATTGCATTTGAATTTAGTTCTTATGATTCCGGACCCACGGTCCCAAAGCGGCTAGTTTTAATAGGTGGTTGCAAAATTGCTTGTTAATAAACTAGTTAGATATAAGTAGTAAACTTTGCAGAGGTCTCGGATGGTTGCTACATTATGCATAAGGGGTGGCGAGCGATAGAGTCTATATTAATTAATCTTGTTAATTGTCGAATTCACGATTAGCGAGTTCATTAGCACAGGTTAGTGTAGGGGGGTCCTCTGAGTTACCCAGAAGCCGACCAGACTAATAAAATCAGTTTAGAACAATCATTAGAGAAAACTAGGAAGCCAATGAATTAAAATCAAGCATAATAAATCCCAATCCAACGATCCCTCTTTTATGTTATTGATCCCGTCTTATTTCTAATCTACATGCTTAGCTTTTTGTCTTTTGAAATTCTGCATTTTTATTATTTAATTTTTGCTTGTCTTCAATCACAAAAATCCCCACTGTTTTCATAAGCATGAAATCCTACACTTATTAGATTCCCCTTCCCTGTGTTCGACCCCGGTCGCTATTGCTACAAAATTAGTAGTAGTGTCGTGGATTATAAGTTTTATTTGACGACTTAGGGAGAATTCAACACCTTCCTGGCGGTCCCGTCAAATCTATAACCTTATTGTTGTTATAGGGTGCCTTAGGCAACTGTTGCAATTTTGAAGTGGTTAAAAATATGAGATAAATTAACTCCAGAATATTGTGCAAGTATACACAATCTAACAGCAAGTGATAAGTATTTATCGTATCCACAGGGTCTTGAATTGCCTACCTCTATTGATTTAATTTGCCTTTTAGTGATTTCAAAAGGTTGGTTAAATTGATTGGGTTTTTAAAATGCTGAAACAAAAGAAATACGAAAGCAGTAAATGATTACGACTAGAGAAAACAGAATGGAAACAGACACAGGTTAAGGCTTTTGTAATTGTTTATAAAGATGATCCAACAATTCTTTTGATCAGTCAATCTCATGCAGTATTATCAGCGGGATCCTCCCGGAACTCCAGATTTTTTGGAATATGTTTCAACTCCAATGAAGCTCTACCGATCAAGCGTTAGGCAATTGACTATCCCTAGTTCAACTACTGGCGTCCACCAACTCATAATGGTCTAACGTAAATTATCGCCACACAACTCCTAAATCATCCTTGAAACTAGGAGAAGCTATACATACCGGCTAGCTAGGCGGGCACATAATGAAATTGAAGAACAACGATAGCTCAAGATAATCATAATCAAATGGAATTTCCAGATTTTATAAATATAACAATCACATAATTCTTAACCCATGCCTACAAAGCAATTAGTTCATGATTGAAAACATAAAACACGTTACAATCTCAATAAGCACATCCATAATGTGAAATACACAAGAAATACTAATCCTTTTCAGCAAATGGGGATGAAACGACTGCTCCAAACCACCAAGAACATGGAAGAACTTTGTCTTCTTGAGTTGAATCGCAAATGGTCTTCTTAGATCTCCATTCTACCATGAATTCGGCCTCCAGCCGATTGATTCGGTTTCCCAATCGTGAATGAATTTATCTTTGACGGCTCCTCCTTTTATAAGATGAGGTTTAACCTAATTAGGTTAATTTAGACACGTGGAGTGACTTCCCAGCCGGATTAGTCCAAGATCTATGCTTAAAATGCCACCTCATTTAATGAATCACGTGCAACTCATGTGGCAGTTTTGCTCCCAGCTTTGCTGGATCATAGAAATTGCTCCCTCAAGTCGCTTAGCATTATTTTTCTACAAAATAACTTCCAAAACATCTATTCTTCTAAATAGGTTAAAACATATAATATTCATCTAAAAGCACACCTATTTGACACAAATGACACACAAATCACTATAGAAATAAGGCCTAAATAACTCCCTTTGGGAGAGTTATCAGCAGTCTCGCCCTATAACACCGAAGACACTCTTTCGAGCCATTTCTCCTATATCACCTTTATGAGAACCGATATTGTTCGTCCCTTTCGGTTATCAAACTCACATGGCATGCAAAGTCTAAGTGATCAAGTTAAACTCAGCAAGATTCAGAATGATATTCAATAAAGAGTGACATGCAATAAATAGAGCTTAAGCAAATAAACACTTTCAAGCTAAGTTAACCATAAGGAAATTAACCATATTGAACCCCTCAATGGGATTTAGCTAAGCATGATGGAATAAAGTGCAAAAGAATAACTTTTCATTGACATAATGAATGTAATAATACAAAAATAATGAAAAGCACAATTGCTGGAAATAAGGTGCAGTAGCTAAAACTAGTTTTTCTTTTATCCAATCCTTCTAGAGTTCGCTCGACACTCTACTCTCCTTTACAAGTGGAAATAGGGTAATCTCTACAAACACTCAGGTTTGATGTCTAACTAAAGGTTAGGATTCAGTCATCTAAGAAGGACCACGGGCATCCCTACTCATGGGCGTCTACTAGGGTTCTATCACCACCCTCGTCTTCCCAGTGAGTTCTGCTTGGATTTCTCTTTGAATCAAGGCCTTATATAGTGTGGGGAGTAGTTGAGGAGCCACAAAATAGGTGCTGGTAGGTAGCCCAATCAGTTTCGGGGTCAAAACAACCTGTTAGGTGCATGAAACTCTCGTTCAAAACGACTCGCGACGAACTCGTAACTGCCTCTGTCTGCCCAGAAATGTGGTCGCATTTGCATTTTGCCTTCCCAGAAATGAGGAATACGGTCTCATTTCTGGGTTTTTCCAGATTTCTTCTATTTTTCTGCACAACACCAAATTAAGTCAAATTCATATCAAAATAGGTCTTTTTAAACACTTTTAAGCATAATTTGACATATGTGACTCGCAACTCCCTAATTCATCAACTTTAACACTTTTAGAGCTTGGGAATAGTAAATTTGATTTAAACATGCAACTTTTGACAAGAAAATGAGTTAAATATAAGGGTAAAATAGGTATATTTTTTACCCTTATCATACCCCCAAACTTAACTCATTGCTTGTCCTCAAGCAATAGCTAATTAGAATGTGAGGCTCACTAATAATTGCAAATCAAAATGTCATGGAACATATGTAATTGTCAATCATGGTACTAGCATCTAACTTAGTTGCAAGTCAAAGTGTCATGAATAATCCACATGGAATCAAGTAAACATGTTTCTCAAGATCGTTTCCTAAAAAGTTTGCCCTTCAGGTTAGGGTTCTACTCTAGTGCCAGTCACAACTTCTAAGTTTCTTAGGCATGAAGATTTCTATTGTTCTTTTTCAAAGCAAAACTCTCCCTAGTCCATCCTAACCAATATGTTTAGACTACCTAACTACTTTTCATTAGGCCTAGTGTAGTCCTTTTAGTTAAGAAAAACAAGACTTGAGGTTCCTTGAGCATAAATGAGTTACTAGACATTTTTCTATCTCCCCCCCAACTTATTTGATTGTTGGTGCTCTTTTTATTCAACTACTTTTTCTCCCAAGAGTATCCTTTTTGTCACCTTTACCTTTGTTCTAGCTTATTGACACTTTTTGGTGAAGATATCTAGCTACGAGCAAAGTTCACAAGCTTGGATTAGTACTCACTTCCCTAAGTAAACCTTTCATGCAGTGACAAACCATGGGTGTCATGAATGCCCCTGGTTACTCAGTAAACTCTAGGAAGGAGGAGCAACTCTCGATTTTTCTTTTTCTTTTTTCATTCACTTTTTTAGCTAATATATACTGAGCACATACTTCTTTTCCAGCAGTACAAATTTACAAAATATATATATACAAAGTAAAGTAAAGCACCCCCCCCCCCCAAACTTAAGATAGGCAATGTCCTCATTGACTTTGTTTTTTAGGCATGGGCTTAACATGAGGTTATTGTCTTTCAAAACATCAAGGCTAAACTCTCTAGTGTGTTAGAAAGGTTAAACATGAGAAAGTTTAGACTTAGGAAAATTCTGTAAAGAAAAAGACTAATGGAAAGCCTATGACTAGAAAACAATTCGGTTCTGACGATGGCACTTCTTGAGATAGAACTAAGCTCTAACTATCATCAAGGGCTTAAAAGAAAACTCAAATGAAAACATGTTTTTCCTAAACATTTTTCAAACACGAATTTTCCAAAAAGTTGATTTTTTTTTTCAAAAAGTTTCATAAGTTAGGCACAAAAACAACAAGCATATTTTTTTAGAAAAGCTCAAAAACCCAAGTTAATCTAAACTAATCTATCAGCAAGCTACCCTAAAAACAACTAAACAAGCAAAAACAGAAACTGATTGATTGTTCACAAAAACAGCAGATAAAAGGGGATCAGAAAACTCCCCTATTCCTCATCCGAGGAACTCTTTCTTTCATCTTCATCTTCATCTTCATCTTCATCAGATTCTTTCTCTTCTTGAGGCAGCAGGAATTGAGGGAAGTCAGGGAACACAGGGGCAATGTTGGGGGCGATAGAGAGGTAGAACTCTCTAATAGCTTCATCTCTTTTCTTAACATAGACCCAGTAAGCCTTCAGCTCGTCTTTAATTCTATCTAGCTGTCGAAAGGCGAATGCAAGGGCCTCTGATGATGGTGTAGGCCCTGAAACTTGAGTATGCTAAGGAGGTGAAGAAGGTGTCAACCCCGGTGGTAGAGTAGCTTGAGAAGTGGAAGCCTTGTTCTTTCTTTGGGCATTGTTCTGTTGAAGCTTCCCAATCAGAGGTAGGTTAATGGTTAGCTTGAAAAAGTGACGTTCCTCATCTTTTTCAGGAACTATCTTCACCCTCTGACAAAACTGGGTAATCAGTGACCCAAAGAACAGCTTCCCTCCTCTCTTCCTTCCACATGAAAGGATCTCTTCTCTGATGATGCTCCCTATGTTTATCTCTAACCCCTTCATGATGTTGTAGAGAAGCATAACCCTCTCTACTGAAATGGTACTGTCGTGGGTTGTGGGCATCAACCTGTTCTTAATAAAGTGAAGCCACACTGCTGATTCAGGCTTGAGATCACTGGGCACTAATGTCTTCACTTTTGTTTGAAACTCCTTCCACTGAACTCTCTTGTTGGCCACAAATTTCAATGCTTCTTTCATCTGCTAGGCCGAGGGGTTCTTAATCGCATCATTCCCTCTTGGATGCAAGGGTGCCTTGATTCGGTACACCCTATTAATGTCAACATAAGAGAAACTGACCATCTTGCCTCTCACCACTGCCATGTTCATGCTCTCTTCCCTCGGTCTAGCATAGAATTCTCGAACTAAAGGCACCACGGCCTCTTGAGGGTGAGCACAGAACTCTTGCCACTTGTATTGGGTAATGACCTTGGTCACAAAGTCTGGCAAGGTTCCTGCTCTGTTGGAGAATCCCTTCTTGTTCAAGAAGTCTCTTTTTCTCATAATCTCCATTTTCTCTTGGAAATTGACATCCTTGAAGACTTCAGGAAATGGATTCTTTGGTGATGGTGCTTTAGGCGATTTGGCTTTTGGTTTGATAGGTGTGGAGGTAGGAGGAGTTGTAGGAGAGGGGTCTATGGACCTTGTCCTCGGTCTCTTGGCAAAAATAGGGTCATTCTTATTCTTTGTCCTCCTCTCAGCCCTAAGTTCTCTTCTTTGTTTCTTCCTCAAAGCTGTAGAAATTGGCACTTGATCATCGTCCATTTCCTTGATTTCAGAATCTGATTCGGTTTCTGAATCACTTGAGGTCTCAGCCTCTTCTTTTTCAATTTCCTCTTCATCCTTCTTCTCTCCTGAAGAGGTGCTATCAGCAGCTGGTGGAGGTCCCCTCATGTCATATTAGAACAACGGGTCAAGGGCCTCATCAGCCTGGTCTCCTTCAGTGGCCTTTTCCTGGCCTTCCTCATAATGCGGCCCAAATGCGATCGCATTCTCGCCTTTGATTCCTTCCTCTTTTTCTTTTTGTGATTTTTCTTCACTTGGCCCTTCAAGGGCCTCTTCTTCAACTTCTTGCAGCTGTTCAGCCTCACTTTGAGCCTTGTGTAGTGGCTCAAAGGCTGAAAGAAAATCTTTAGCCTCTTTTCTTCTTGTTTCTTCTTCTTTCAAATTTTCTCTTCTTTCTTTTTCTTGCTCAAGGAGGTGAAGTTCAGCAATCACTCTCCGGAGTTCTTCTTCTTCTTTTCTCTCTTTCTCAGCTTGTATGGCCCTCTCGGCCTCTTGTTTTTCTTCTTCCTTCTTTCTTTTGGCTTCCCTTTTTTCTTCCAAATCTCTCTTTCTCGCAAACTCATCCTCTTCCCTTTTCAGCCTGAATTTCCCTGAGTGCATCTTGCTCAGCCCTATATCCTTCGGCAATAATGAGGGCTTGTGCAACGGCCTGTCAGATCATCTCTTTGAACACCTCCGGCGACATTCTTGCCACTTTGAGGGGCTCGATGATTAGAGGCTTTTCGGGTGCAGCCTTCTTTGAATCCTTCTTTCTTGCACTGTAAGTAACGAACTTCTTGTCCCTGCAAGAAGAAGATGTGTTAGTAGAAGGTTTGGAGACGTTACCCGCTGGAGTCTCTCTTTGCCAAGAGCACTCTCCGATTTTGGCAGCTTCTTCAACATCAAGCAATCGAGCTTCTTCTTCAAGAGTCGCACGCCTTTGGGCTCCCATCTCCCAAATCATCGCACACCATTCCCTTGAGCGTTTCCTCAGTTGTTGGCCCGCAGGTTTTTCGGTTTTATGGAAGGAATCGGTGCGTGGGACCTTCTAGGACAAGAACTACTCTGATTCTCCCTCGAAGTGGCCGACATTGTCGAGGAAGATGGAGTTTGAACGGTCGGTTCTTTGGTCCACAATCGCCGGTGAGAAACCTGTGGGTCTCGCTCCTCTCGTTCCGTGCATGCTAGGTTCGGGTTGCTCTTCTTGGCGTTGAGCACTTGGTTCAGCACTTTGGGCACGTTGATTACTTTGAGATCGAGTAATCTTGTGAGATGAGGATGATTACGGCGTGTTCTTCATGGTTCTTGCTTGTGGGTTTTGGTTTCAAGAGAGTGATGATGGAGAGTTGGTGAAGTTGACTTGAAGGCAAAAGGTCTAAGTGTTTGGTGAAGAAGAAAAACACTTAAGTCGGCTATTTATAGGTTTCTCAAATTAGGTCACGTGACCATCATTTAAATGATGTCACTGCCCTTGAGCATTTGGGAAATGCGGTCGCATTTCCAAATACACTAGGGAGAAATGCGATCGCATTTTCCCAACTGTCTGCCTTATTTATTTTTTTCTAACTTCTTTCATTTTTCCTTGGTTTTTATTTCTTTCTTTTATTTGCTGAAACAATCACAAACTTGTTAGAAAGTTCACATGCTTAAACATGAATATTTATTTCTTTTTCTTAGATAGATGGATACAAAATAACTTGGACTTTTCAAACTCCCAGGTAAATCCCCAGGAAAAGGTGTTCCCTACGGTCAACCTAAGTACCTTTTCCTAAACAGGATTTTCCTATTTTGTTTTCCTATCTATTTTGTTTTATTCTATTCTAATTGATTATTGTAAATCCACATAATGTATAAAATAAATTTTTCAGAGATAGAAGTCATACCAGATAAATCACAACTACGGGGGCTTCTTCGGCCCCAAAATTCCTCCCCCAATAGGGTTTGATTCTTTGTCCATTCACTTTGAAATGCATGCCTTGATTGTCCATCAGCTCTACGGTTCCATAATCGAAGATCCTCACGATCTCAAATGGTCCCGACCATCTTGATTTTAGTTTTCCCGGAAATAACTTAAGTCTGGAATTAAATAGTAGCACTTTTTGGCCCTTGTGGAACTCCTTTGGATGAATTCTTCTGTCATGCCATCTTTTGACCTTCTCCTTATAGAGTTTTGCATTCTCATAGGAGAAGTGTCGGAGTTCTTCCAGTTCATTCAATTGTAATTTTCTCTTGATTCTGGCTTTGTCCATGTTAAAATTGAACTTCTTCAATGCCCAGTAAGCTTTGTGTTCCAACTCAAGTGGTAAGTGAGAGGTCTTTCCGAATATGAGTCGATACGGAGACATACCTAAGGGCGCTTTGTATGCAGTTCTGTGAGCCCATAACGCCTCGTCAAGCCATAGTGACCAATCCTTTCGGGAAGTGTCCACCGTTTTTTCCAAAATAGCTTTGATCTCCCTGTTAGAGAGCTCTGCTTGACCATTTGTTTGAGGATGGTAAGCAGTGGCTGCTTTATGTCTGATATTGTATTTGGAAAATAGGTTGACTATCATCTTGTTTAAAAAGTGAGATCCTTCATCGCTTATGATGAAACGAGGGGATCCGTATCTTGTGAAAATATTCTTCATGAAAAATTTATTCACCACTTTTGCATCATTTGTTGTTGTGGCTATGGCCTCGATCCATTTCGATACGTAGTCAACTGCAAGCAAAATGTAAATGTTTCCAAAGGACGGCGGGAATGGGCCCATAAAGTCTATCCCCCATACGTGGAAGATTTCCACTTCGAGTATGAAATTTAGACGCATTTCGCTCTTGGCTGTCAGATTCCCGATTCTTTGACATTGATCGCAGTTCTTTGTGAAGAGGTGTGCATCTTTGAAGAGACTTTGCCAACAGTATCCTGATTGGAGGACTTTGGTTGCAGTCGTTAGTCCGACAAAGTGTCCTCCATATGGAATCGCATGACAGGCTTCCAATATGAGTGGTATCTCTTCTTCTGTTACGCACCGTCTTAGTATTTGATCTGGGCCTAGCTTGTACAAGTATGGCTCGTCCCAATAGTAGTCCTTGACATCTTTCAAAAACTTCTTAAGCTGTTGAGCGGTTGCTTCTGGTGGTTTTAGTCCACTGACTAAATAATTCACATAATCTGCAAAACATGGAAGTTTAACTGTCGTTATTGCCAGAATTTGCTCATCTGCAAATGATTCTTGAATATCCAGCCCTTTCTCCACTTGCGCTTCTTCTCCAAGTCTTGATAGGTGGTCTACTACCTGATTTTCGGTTCCCTTTTTGTCCTGGATTTCAATGTCAAACTCCTGCAAATGCAAAATCCAACGGATTAATCGGGGCTTGGCAACCTTTTTAGAAAGCAAATGTTTGAGAGCTGAATGGTCAGTATGAACTATGACTTTAGTTCCCACTAGGTAGGATCTAAATATGTCAAAACCAAATACTACTTCAAGTAATTCCTTCTTCGTGACAGTATACTTCAACTAAGCCTCGTTGAGCGTTTTGCTTGCAAAGTAAATAGGTTGCACTATTTTTCCTCTTTTCTGACATAGCACTGCTCCAACTGCAAAATTGCTAGCATCGCGCATCAACTCGAATGGTTGCGTCCAATTTGGTTCAATTATGATCGGTGATGTGCTGAGTGCATTCTTTAAAGTCTCGAAAGCTTGCTTACAATCTTCATTGAATTCGAACGGTCGATCTACTTCAAGTAACTTGCACAATGGTTTGGAAATTTTAGAGAAATCTTTAATGAATCTTCTGGAAAAAAAAACTATGTGACCTAGAAAGCTCCTGATATCGCGAACTGTTTTTGGAAAAGGCAACTTGGATATGATCTCAATCTTTTCCTTGTCTACTGGTGCGTGTGTGGCCGAAGTGTGGATGTTAGTAAAGATGGTAGATAATGATTAATAAGAATGATTCAGCCCACCTAGTGCAAGTATACACTATCGCACGTAGTAATAAAAACCTTAGAAGTATTCCAAGGGTATCGATCCCACGAGGACTAAATTGGAAACTCAGATTTGAAGAAGAAACTGTTCAAAGATTGCTTAGAATAGGTAACCAAAGAAATAATTGTTGATTGATTTTTGGAAAATAAACAAAACAAATAAGTAGAGAAATAACAATGAGAAATAAAACGAGGTGTTCAATATAGTTTCATCCCAAAGGCAAATAACTTTAATCATAGCTTATTCAACTTAAGCCTATTCAATGCATTGGGTCAGATTTAACTTCTATTTGGTCTTGCTCCCAAGAACTGTTAGAAGGCTAAGCGAGTACCGTTATGCACATTTCTGTGACTCGACTCCGACTTAGATAAAGCAAGCATGCAATCTATAACCCTATAGTTGTTATAGGGTGCCTTAGGCAGCCTCGCCCTATAACACCGAATACACTCTTTCGAGCCTTTTCTCCTATATCACCTTTATGAGAACCGGTATTGTTCGTCCCTTTAGAGATCAAACTCACATAGCATGCAAAGTCTAAGTGATCAATTTAAACTCAGCAAGATCAGAATGATAATCAATAAAGAATGACATGCATTGAATAATACTTAAGCAAATAAACACTTTCAAGCTATTGAACCATAAGGGAATTCACTATATTGAACCCCTCAACGGAATTTAGCTAAGCATGGTGGGATAAAGTGCAAATGAACAACTTTCCATTGAAATAAAATATAAAGAATACAAATGAATGAAAAGTGACAAGTGCTGGAAATAATGAGCAGTAGCTAAATACTAGGGTTTTTTCTTTTATCCAATCCTTCTAGAGTTCGCTCGACACTTTACTCTCCTTTACAAAGGAGAATAGGGTGAAAATCCCTACAAACACTCAGGTTTGGTGTCTAACTAAGGTTAGAATTTAGTCATCTAAGAAGGACCTCGGGCATCCCTACTCATGGGTGTCAACTAGGGTTCTGTCACCACCCTCTTCTTCCCAGTGAGTTCTACTTGCATTTGACTTCGAATCAATGCCTTATATAGTGTGGGGAGTGGTTGAGAAGCCATGAAATAGGTGCTGGCAGGTAGCCCAGTCATTTTCGGGGTCAAAACGGCCAGTTAGGTGCACAATAGTCTCGTTCAAAACGACCCGCGACGGACTCAGAACTGCCTCTGTTTTGCCAGAAATGTGGTGGCATTTGAAATTTGCCTTCCCAGAAATGTTGGGTAATTTCCAGCTTTCCTCTGTTTTCCTGCACAACACCAAATTGAGTCAAATTCATATCAAATTGAGTCTTTTTAAGCACAAATAAGCATATTTTGACAAATGTGACTCTCAACTCCCTAATTCATCAACTTTAACATATTTTGAGCTCGGGAATAGTAAAATTGATCTAAACATGCAACTTTTGACAAGAAAATGAACTAAATATAAGGGTAAAATACGTATATTTTTTACCCTTATCATACCTCCAAACTTAGCTCATTGATTGTCCTCAAGCAATAGCCAATCAAAATGTTAGAGATCAACTTTTTAATTGTCAATCAGAATGTGAGAGCTCAATACTAATTGCAGACCAAAATGTTTTGGATCATATGTAATTGTCAATCATGGTACTAGCATCAATTTTAATTGCAAATCAGAATGACATGGAATCAAGTAAACATGTTTCTCAAGATCATTTTCTAAAAGTTTGCCTTTCAGGAGAGGGTTCTACTCTAGTGCCAGTCACAACGTCTAAGTTTCCTAGGCATGAAGATTTCTATTGTTCTTTTTCAAAGCAAAACTCTCCCTAGTCCATCCTAACCAATATGTTTAAACTACCTAACTTCTATTCATTGAACCTAGTGTAGTTCTTTTAGTTAAGAAAAACAAGACTTGAGGTTCCTTGAGCATACATGAGTTACTAGACCTTTTTCTATCTCCCCCAAACTTATTTGACTGTTGGTGCTCTTTTTAATTTACATCTTTTTTCTCCCAAGAGAATCCTTGTTGTCACCTTTACCTTCGTTCTAGCTTATCGACACTTTGTGGTGAAGATATCTAGCTACGAGCAAATTTCACAAGCTTGGATTAGTACTCACTTCCCTAAGTAAACCTTTTATGCAGTGGCAAACCATGGGTGTCATGAATGACCCTGGTTACTCAGTAAACTCTAGGAAGGAGGAGTAACTCTCGGTTTTTTCTTTTTCTTTTCTTTTCTTTTTTTTTTTTTTGGATGATATATATTGAGCACATATTTCTTTTTCCAGCAGTTCAAACTTACAAAATGCATATAAAGTAAAGTAAAGCACCCCCCAAACTTAAGATAGATAATGTTCTCATTAACTTTGTTTTTTAGGCATGGGCTTAACATGAGGCTTTTTGTTTTTCAAAACATCAAGGCTAAACTCTCCTAGTGTGTTAGAAAGGTTAAACATGAGGAAGTTTAGACTTAAGAAAATTCTGTAAAGAAAAAGACTAATGGAAAGCCTATGACTAGAAAACAATTCGGTTGTGAAAGCGACACTTTTTGAGATAGAACTAAGCTTTAGTTATCATCATCAAGGGCTTAAAAGAAAACTCAAATGAAAACATGTTTTTCCAAAACATTTTTCAAGCAATTATTTTTCATAAAGTCGATATTTTTCTTCAAAGAGTTCATAGATTTGACATAAAAAACAGCAAGCAGATTTTTTTACAAAAGTTTCAAAAACCCAAGTTTATCTAAACTAATCTATCAGCAAGCTATCTAAAAACTATCATATGAACATAACTATCAACAAACAAATTATTTAAAGCAATAAAAACAGCAACCAAACAAAAAAAAACTAAGACATGCTAAAACTAAAACAGCAAACAATTAAACACAGAAAACGTAACAGTAAAATATACACAAAAATAGCTGATAAAAGGGGATCAGAAAACTCCCCTATTCCTCATCCGAGGAACTTTCTCTTTCATCTTCAGAATCCTTTTCTTCTTGAGGCAGCAGAGATTGAGGGAAATCAGGAGAGACAGGAGCAATACTCGGGGCGATAGAAAGGTAGAACTCTCTAATGGCTTCATCTCTCTCCTTGGCATAAGCCCAGTAAGTCCTCAGGTTATCCCTAATTTGGTCTAGATGTTGATAGGCAATTGTTAGGGCTTCAGATGATGGTGAGGTGACGGGGCGGGATTTGTCGAGACTCCCAACCAAAGCGAATTTACTTTCACAAGTTTGGGTGCGTCGGTGTCGCAGGGTTCGCGTCAAAACGAATTTATAGTCCAGGGACACCAAGCTACTTTGCAGTAGTAGTGGTCGGGGTCGATCGTAGGCCGGAACAACTGGTTTACTTCTAACCTCTTTTGTGTTTTGGGGTGGCAAAGAAAAGGGGGTTTGAGACAGATGGTGAAAATTGCAGGCGAAGGACAAACGTAAGAAAGTAAATTGACAGAAAGTCAGTTCTTAAGAAAGTAAACTGACAGAAAATTAAATGACAGAAAAGTAAATGGGGAGGTTGGTCAATCTCACCTTACCGCTCGTAGTAGTTGAAGACACTCGGGATTAGTACATTCACTTTATATTCATTGATTAGCAGATAACGATTTATATGCATGTTGTTTACAGGTAATCTAAATCAATTGACTCGATCCCAACGTCCATCGATTCAATTACTAGTTACTAATTAATTAACCCCACGAACTCGTCGAAGCCAATCAATCGAGCAACTGCATTAAGAACTAGATACCCCTAGAGCGTTAACCCATCGGACCCGCTGAGCTAACATGCAATCAATCAATAAACTAACCTGGCCACAGTCAATAAATCAATCAATTGTTGCTCTAGACTAGAACACTCATAATCAACTAGAGAGACATCTAAGTAATCACAAGTATCGATTTAGACTCCTAGATCTATCATGTCAGCAACAAAGTCACAAGTATTAATAGTATATTAAGTTTGTAATATACTTTAAAACTTGTCAAAATGTTTCCCTCAAAATGTTTTTTTTTAAGAATGTTCATTTAAAACATTTTGAAAAAAAAATCTTCTATGGAATAATATTAAAAGTAAAGAAATTTGAATAAGATAATTTGTTTTTCCAACAAATTTGTAGAATCACTATTTTGAAATTGATTATTTAAAATATTTTGTTATATATTTAAAAAACATGTTTTATTATTGACACAATAGGAATTGAATCGTCAATTTTAGTAACGGCATATAATGTTAATTCCAATTTATCAAGGACATTTACAGATTGATTGTTGATTGACTTATATTATACGACTTTATATTACCATTTGTTATAATATAAGTCTTATCTTTTTTAAGCATGTGACCTAATTTTTCAATAGTATTGTTGAACAATACTACTTGAATCTTTGTACCCTGCAAAGTAGGGGTGTACAAGTTACCCAAACAACCTAGACAACCCAACCCAAACCGTAAGGGTTGGATTGGGTTGGGTTAGAAATTTTTTTGGTTTGGGTTGGATTTTTTTTTTTTTTTTCAAAATCGAAAATTCGGTTTGATTCTCAGGTTGGGTTCAACCCAAACCGAACCGAATTCCTTAATTTTTTTAAAAAAAATTATATATACATATATATGTGTTTTTTTTCCAGCTTTTTTAGAACTTGATTTTTTTAAAAGAAAAATTATTCTAACTTTATTTTTTTCACATATTTATTTATATATTTTTTTACAAAATATTTAGATTTGTTCTTATTGTTGTTTGTTTTAATTTTTTTTAAATCAATATTCTATTTCTGGAATAAGGTTTATTTGATTTGAATTTTGTGTTCGTAGATATAAATATATATTTTTTGTTAGGATTAGAAGTAAAGATTGAATCTAGTGTATTTTCAAATTGGAAATTGGGATATGAGTTTAATTTAATTAAAAAAAAAATCGAACAACAACACGGTGACTCGACCCAACCCAACCCGAAATAAAAGGGTTGGATTGGGTTGCCAACTTTATTTGATTCTTTCAAGTCGTCAATCCGAATTTTCGGGTTGGTCCAAAAAATCTCCTCAACCCAACCCATGTACACCCACTGCAAAGTTATAAAAGTAAATGATTATTATGAATAAAATTGACATATAAAAAATAAAGAAAAATTAAAAATAAATATAAAATGCAAATGAAACTCATTATTTTGGAATAAAATTGGTATATAAAAAATAAATAAAAAATAAAAATGAGTTATAATTACCTGTTCATATAATAAGATGATTTTTAAAATGTGTAGGTCATCACCGCCACATTTTTTTAATTCTTCAATTTTTCCTTTTCTTAGAATGGAGACTTTAATTGCCCATTCTCTTTGACCAAGTTGAAGATTTTTTATTGGGATCCACATGATTTCAAGAGTGATGGAAATGGTTTGAAGAGATGTACGGAAGTATGGACAAACAATTGTAGGAGGACTATATATAGACGGATTATGTGAACCTAAAATTAAAAAAAAAAAAAAAAAAAAAAAAAAAAAAAAAAAAAAAAAATCCTAAACGTGGGAATGATGATCTACCAAAGATGAGATATATTTAAAAAAAAAAACCATAAACATGTGAATTATCTACTAAAATTAAAAAAGAGATTATTTTTAGAAAAAAAAAGAAAACATAAACGTGAGAATGATCTACCAAAGATGAGATTTTTTTTAAAAAAAAAAAACATATACGTGATAATGATCTACTAAAATTTAAAAAGTTTTTTTTAAAAAAAAAAAGTAAAGAAAACCTGAACGTGGGAATCATCTACCAAAGATGAGATTTTTTCTTTTAAAAAAAACATATATGTGGGAATGATCTACTAAAATTAAAAAAGATATTTTTTGTAAAAAAAAAAAACCAATTCTTAATTTTACCAAAGATGAGTTATTTTTTTTTAAAAAAAAAAAACATAAACGTGGGAATGATCTACTAAAATTAAAAAAGAATTTTTTTTTACCAATTCTTAATCTTACCAAAGATGAGATTTTTTTTTTTAATTTTTTAAAAAGAAAACCTAAATGTAGGAATGATCTACCAAAGATTTTTACAATTCTCAAATATAAACGTGAGAATGATTTAAATCTATATCTCAAACAAATTCGTAATCTTATTCTTTTTTTAAAACCAATTTTTAATCTTACCAAATATAGGATTTTTTTAAAAGAAAATCTAAACGTGGGAATGATCTACCAAAGATAATATATTTTTTTAAAAAAAAAAAGAAAACATAAACGTGGGAATGATCTACTGAAATTAAAAAAGAGATTTTTAAATTCTTAAATATAAACGTGGGAATGATCTAAATCCATATCAAACCAATTCTTAATCTTATTCTTTTTTTAAACCAATTCTTAATCTTAAATATAAACGTGAGAATTTGAATAGTTAAATATTAAATAATTAAATAGGAAGGACAAATGAGGAATTTGAAAATTAAAAAGGGGCTTAAAAGGAAATCAAAAGTTTTTCCCCTTAAGTGCCATTTATATAACATCCTTCTTAACATCTCCCTCAGACATCTTTGTTTTTACATACTAAAATATTTCTTTTCATTCTTTATGAAAGTGCGGATTCTTAGTAGAAACACAGAAGACAGTTTACATGTTTCAGTTTCACCAGTGATGATTTGGCTTTGGTTTTTTCTCTCTTAACGTTGCTAATAGTTGATAAATGAAAGGAATGACTATGATTACAAATCTGTTAGAAGATGGACTAGCCAAAGGGAGTTGAATTACGATCTCATTGATTGTGATAAAGTAATATTCTCCCCCCTCTAAATTTTATTATTCATCTAATCAATGATCATGGATGGTACAACATTAGTTCATTTGTCACTGATCCAATTTAATTACTTGTTTAGATATTCATCCTCATCCACAGAGAAATACGTACATTGGTTCCTAGCAGTAATCAAAAAGAAAGATAAAAAGTTTCAATATCTTGATTCTCTCAAGGGAATGGATTCTCGTGTTTTAAAAACATTGGTATGCTTTGTATTTTCACTTTGCAATTCATTGCTTCATTTGTATGGTTACTGAACCTTTTACGATTGTAGTTTAATGGCCCTAGACCTCTAGGGCCCACTCGATATATGGATTACTTGTGTATCAGGGGTGTATTGAGGGTTTATGATATGAAAACCAATTCTTAATCTTACCAAAGATGAGATTTTTTTTATATTTTTTAAAAATAGAACCTAGTGGGAATGATCTACCAAAGATTTTTACAATTCTTAAATATAAACGTGAGAATGATTTAAATCCATAAACCAATTCGTAAGTTTATTCTTTTTTTTTAACCAATTCTTAATCTTACCAAAGATGAGATTTTTTTTATATATATTTTTTTAAAAATAGAACCTAGTGGGAATGATCTACCAAAGATTTTTACAATTCTTAAATATAAACGTGAGAATGATTTAAATCCATAAACCAATTCGTAATTTGGTTCTTTTTTTTAAACAAATTCTTAATCTTACCAAAGATGAGATTTTTTTTTAAAGAAAACTTAAATGCGGGAATAATCTACCAAAGATAAGATTTGTTTTTAAAAAAAAAAAGAAAACATAAACGTGGGAATGATTTACTAAAATTAAAAAAGAGATTTTTAAATTCTTAAATATAAAGATGAGAATGGTCTAAATCCATATCAAACCAATTCTTAATCTTATTCTTTTTTTTTAACCAATTCTTAATCTTAAATATAAACGTGAGAATTTGAATAATTAAATATTAAATAATTAAATAGGAAGGACAAGTGAGGAATTTGAAGATTAAAAAGGGGCTTAACAGAAAATCAAAAGTTTCTCCCCTTAAGCGCCATTTATATATAATAATAATTATGGGTGAGCATCGGTCAGTCGGGGCCGGTTTTGGCCCCAAACCGACGCCGAACCGACCATGTCGATTTCTAGCCTTCTGGAAACCAAAATTTTGTTGCCTAAATTTCGTCGTCCGACCTGTCGATCGATCGCTTTGGTCGGTTTAAACCGATGGTTGTGATTGAAAAGAAATGGAGGAGCGACACGACAAAGGTCGAAAGGGAGGAGCGACACGACAGAGGTCGAAAGGGAGGAGCAGTACAACGAATCAAAGCGTCAATGGAGGGGGCGCGACATGAGGTTTGACTTCGACTGTGTGAAGGAGAAAAGAAACATCGAAGCTTCGACGGAGCTTCAACGACACAACTTCAGCCTTCAATGGCACGATGGAGCTTCAACGGCACGGAAGAGTGGCGGCGACTGTGTGAAGAAGAAGAAGAAAATCGAGGGTTCTGAGAAGAAGATGAAAATATATGTGGGTTCAAGCTTTGAGAAACAATAAATAAAAACTTAAAAAGGAAAAAGGTAATCATTACCTATACCTACCTACACACCTTTTCTCTTACCTTGGAAATCTAAAGAAGCATACTGCATGCTTTTCCTTTTTACTTTACGTTTCTTTTTTTTTTTTAATGAAGGCAAATCGGTCGGTTCAAACCTTTTTAGGCCCATCGACCGACGACGTCGATTCGGTCGGTTTTGGTTGGTCAGATCGGTTTTTCGGTCTATGATGCTCACCCCTAATAATAATAAGGGAAAAATACACTTTTAGTCCCTGAGGTTTGAGTTAGGTTTCATTTTGGTCCCTGAGTTTTCAAACTCAATAATTTAGTCCCTGAGGTTTTGTTTTAGTTTCATTTTGGTCCCTCCATCCATTTTTCTGTTAAAAACTAACGACCGATGACGTGGCACTATATTTTTTATTAAAAAAATTAATTTAAAATTTTTTTAATTAAAAATATATTAAAATAATAAAAATATTATTTTTTTTAATTTTTTTTATTCCTTCTCTCTTCCTCCTCATTCTTCTTCCTCTTTCTTCTTCTACTACTTCTTCTTCGACAATCAAGATCTTCAGTCCATGGCCGGCGGCCGGCAGCCGACCACCACTGGCCTGATTTTTTTTTTCTTCTTTCTCTTCTATTCTTCTTCTTCCCCTTCCTTCTCCAAAGTTTCTGGTTTTTTTTTTAATTTTTTCTCATATTTTATTCTTCCCTCTCCTCCCTTTCTTCTTCCCTCTTCCTCCCTTCCCTTTCTTCTTCATTGTTCTTTTTTTTAAAAAAAACGAAGATGAAGCCCGAATCGAGATCTACACGACGGTCCGACGGGGGAAAACGAACGGTCGAATCGTTCCAGATCTACCCACGCGAACACCTCAGCCCGAATCATTCTAGATCTACGCGAACTGGAATCCACTCGAACCCACGCGAAATAGATCTGTGATGGTTCAGATCTGGAACTCCAGTCCGAATCAGGACAAATCCACGCGAACCCACGAGAACACCCAGATGACAACAAATAAACCCACGCAGCAGTGTAGAACGTCGTCGGAGTTGACACCCGAAGGACGACCAGAAGTGATGCTGCTGCCGGAGAAGATGCGCGAACCCACTAGAACTCGAACCCACTAGAACTCGTGTATGTTGCTGCCGAAGAAGAATCACATTCCAAAGCTCGCTTCCGCCGTTTAGCTCACTACCTTATCCATGGCGTCGATGTTCTTGACTCTGAAGCCCTTTTGTAAACAAAATCGATGCACCCACTTTCTCCAATTAGAGAATACAGAGTAATTCCTTATCTTCTTCCTTCAGCTCTTAGAAAACTTAGAGAACTTCCCTTCAAGTCTGTGCAGTGTCGAAGAAATTGGAACCCACCAAGGTCTGTAACTGTTCTCCCCTTTTGTGGGGGGTTTTTATTGAGTTTTGAATAGAAACATTACAATTTACAGATTCTGGCTTCGTTTTTTGATTTATTGTCTGTTTTGAGTTAATGGGGTTGGAGATTTTTGGTTGTGAGTTTATGTTGGATGGGTTTGTGTTTGTACTTGTGGCTTGTAGGTTGTTCCACGAGGGGATAGAGCCCACATCCATGAATCTTATGCTCTTCAATCATTTTGCTTTTGTGTTTTTATGGGATATCTTGTTCAAGCTCTTATTTGGGTGAGTTGAAAAAGAGAAGAGGAGGAAAAAAAAAAAAAGAAGTGGCGGCGGCGGTCGTCGGTCGTCGGCCATCAGAGTTAAAGAAGAAGGGTGTGGTTGAGAGGAAGAAGATAGTGATGGTTGAGAAAGAAGAAAAGAGGGGGGAAGTGAAACTTTTAAAATATATATATATTTTTTAATTTTTTTTTTTGAATTATTTTATTTTAAAATTTAAAAATAATTTTTTTAATAAAAAAATAAGTGCCACGTCATCAAACCGTTAGTTTTTAACGGAAAAATGGATGGAGGGACCAAAATGAAACTAAAACCAAACCTCAGGGACTAGTTGAGTTTGAAAACTCGGGGACCAAAATGAAACCTAGCTCAAACCTCAGGGACTAAAAGTGTATTTTTCTCTAATAATAATTATAAATTATAGATTTTTTTTTAAAAAAAAAAAACTAAATGTGGGAATCATCTGCCAAAGATGAGAATTTTTTTTTTTAAAAAAAAAGAAAACATATACGTGTGAATGATCTACTAAAATTAAAAAAGAGATTTTTTTATAAAAAAAATCAAGTCTTGATCTTACAAAAGATGATTTTTTTTTAAAAGGAAACATAAACATGGGAATGATCTACTAATCTTCTAAAATTAAAAAAGAGATTTTTTTTTTTTTTACCAATTCTTAATCTTACCAAAGATGAGATTTTTTTTTTTTAATTTTTTAAAAAGAAAACCTAAATGTGGAAATGATCTACCAAAGATTTTTACAATTCTCAAATATAAACGTGGGAATGATTTAAATTCATATCGCAAACCAATTCTTAATCTTATTCTTTTTTTTAAACCAATTCTTAGGGTGCGTTTGGCGTTGATTTTGGAGGCAGTTTAAGTGATTAAAAAAGAATCTTAACCGTTTTTAGCGTTTGGTAAAACAGATTATAAATTAATTTTTATAAAAGTACTTTTTCAACCACGTTCATTTGCAAAATCTAATAATCGTAGCTTTTCCGTTTAGCTTCCCTAAAAATCTAATCTGTAACTAACTATTTATCTTCTTTGTACGTTTTTTAGACTTGATTCATGTGAATCATTTTTTTAATTTAACATATTTTTATTCTATTATTTTACACTCATTTGAAATTATTTGTTTTTATTTTTATTTAAATTAAAATAATATTTTTTCCAATACAAGTAGAAAATTATATTTCTTAGCAAAATATAAAAACACCATAGGTTAAACATAAGATTATATTTTAAATCATACGAAATTTAAAACAATTATCTTATATGTTTCAAACAAATAATTATCTTAAAATAATTTTGAAATTATCTTTTAAAATTTTGAAATTAAATATCAATATTAAATTTATTTATTGAAAAAATATAGTTAAGCTGCGATGATTTAGAATATTAATTTACCAAACACTTCAACTTGCTTTTTCGTCTATAAAGCTAAAATTTACCAAACACTAATTTACTTCGTAATACAGCTGATTTTCTTAAAAGCACAGTTAACAGCAATTATTTTAGAAGCTACAACAACACCAAACTAAGCCTTAGGTTGCTGTAGCTTTTAAAATAATTGCTGGCAACTGTGCTGTTAAAAAAATCAGCTGTAATTAAAAGTAAATTAGTGTTTGGTAAATTTCAGTGCCAAACATGAAAAAGCAGGTTATAGTGTTTGGTAAATTCAAACGAGATTGTTGCAATTTAGCTATAATGACGAAAGTGGACATAGCCATTTTGATTATTTTTATATTGATACTCAATATTTAAATTGTTATATGATAATTATTTAAATTTTATTATAGTTTAAATTTAAATTTCAATTTTATTTTAAATTATATGATAAAATATTAAAAAGGGAAATTAGCTACTATGAGATGTATAAATTAAAAGAGAAATTAATTTAAATTCTTTTGTTGCACCAGATTCTATTATGGATTCTATTACTCATGTTAATATCGGTTAACTTTATTTGATATGTGTGCCCAATATCAACCTACATAGATCCTCTTGGTTGCTTTTACAACAGTGAGTGATGAAAAAGAGATTTTACTAAAAAAAAAATCAACCAAATTTACTAAAAAAAAATCAACCAAATTTCCCAATGGCCAAATTCTATTACGAGGACAAATGACATACAAGAGAACTAGTTTTTTGTGTTTATATCTTTTTTTTTTTTGAAAGAGTTCGTTTGCATTTCGAGTTGTCAAGTTTTTCTAAAAAAAATACAGAACACTTTTCTAAAAAAAAAGACAAAACAAAAAAACAAAACAAAATTGATAAACCAAGAACACAAATTATTGAAAATTCAATCATTGTTTTTATCATCTCAAATGTAAAGAACAATTACAAAAAAAAGTTAAAAAAACAAAATTAAAACTAACCTGAAATGGAAGAAGAACCACAAAGCTCTCAGGGAGGGAGGATTATGTGGCCTCACTAGATATGACGAGAGGGATCGATAAAAGACGTGAAAATAAAATTAGGGAAGGATATAATTGGTATTAATTGTTAAAATAGGCGCCTGATTGTTCGGGAAGTTATTTTCAAAAGCTACGATTGAATAGATTTTGGAAATCTAAAGAATTCAAAAGAGATTTTCCATAAATTAATAAAAAATCAAGTTTACCAAACACCTAAATCAGTTAAGATTTTCCTATAATCACTTCTAACCCCATCCACAGCAACGCCAAACGGGCACTTAATCTTGCCAAAGATGAGATTTTTTTTTTAAAAAAAAAAAACCTAAACGTGGGAATGATTTACCAAATATATATATATTTTAAAAAAAAAACATAAATGTGGAAATGATCTACTAAAGTTAAAAAAGAGATTTTTAAATTTTTAAATATAAACGTGGGAATGATCTAAATCCATATCAAACCAATTCTTAATCTTATTCTTTTTTTAAACCAATTCTTAATCTACCAATTCTTAATCTTTAAATATAAACATGAGAATTTGAATAATTAAATATTAAATAATTAAATAGGAAGAACAATTTGAAGATTAAAAAGGGGCTTAAAAGAAAATCAAAAGTTTTTTCCCTTAAATAATTAAATAGGAAGGACAATTGTAGTTTAAAATTAAAATAAGAGAAAATAATACCTTTTTAGTATGTAATAAGTAAATATTACACAATTTTTGTTTTAATAACTTTTCTTTTTTAGTACAACAACATTTGGGGTGGGGGGATTCGAACCTCTGACCTCTTGGTCGAGGGTACATGCTAATTGCCACTAAACTATGCTCGCTTTTGGCTTATTTTTAAAAGTTACACATTGCAATAATTTTTTTTAATGTTTTCATATTATAATTTTTCCATGAAAATTCTTATATATATATAGTACAAAGCGAAATTTTGTGCAAATAATTAATTTATTAAATGATAGGTTAATATTTTGATATTGTAAAACATATATGGAAAGCAATTTTCATTGTAATGATTTCATATTTTTTGTGATGTTTTACATATACCGTCTAAATCACAACTATACAAGAAAGAATACTCTGCCTTGTTGTGTAACCACTTCCATTGGATTAAAATCTCCCAACGGACACCTCAACACAAATAGTTACAACTATTCCTAGAGATGGAAACAAAATGATTTTATAAAAATTTGAAGGGCAACACAAGAAGGCAAATATTCACCTTCATAGCCCACCATTAGACCATGATGTTTCACATCTATAGTCTAGATAACAACCATACATGAAATGATCGGATACACTGCTTTGCTGTATAACCACTTCCATTGGATTAAAATCTCTCAAGGGACAACTCGACACAAACAGTTACAACTATTCCAAAAGAATGAAAAAAAAAAATTTATAAACATTTTAAGGGTAAAATTCGAAGGCAAATTTCTCCAACATAGCCCACCATTAGATCGTGATGTTTTCATGTTTATGGTTTAGATCATGTCCATATACGAAAGAATACATTGTTTCATTGTGTAGCTAATTCCAATGGATTAAACTCTCTCAAGGGACACCTCTAACAATTGCAACTATTCGACGAGAAGGACAAAACAAAAATTTATAAAAAACAATGTAGGGGCAAAATAGGAAGACAAAGATTCTCCATAGCCCACCATTAGATCGTGATGTTTCACGTTTATGGTCTAGATCATGTCCATATGCAAAAGAATACATTGTTTCATTGTGTAACCAATTCCAATGGATGAAACTCTCTCAATGGACACTTTTAACAATTGCAACTATTCGACGGGAAGGACAAAATAGGAATTTATAAAAAATGTAGGGGCAAAATAGGAAGACAAAGATTCTCCATAGCCCACCATTATATGTCATTTGTGCCAAATAGGTGTGTTATTAGATGAATATTATGTGTTTTTATCCTATTTAGAAGAATTGATGCTTTGAAAGTTCTTTTGCAGAAATATTAATGTTGAGCGACTTGAGGGAGCAAAATCCATGATCCAACAAAGCTGTGAGCAAAACTGGCCACGTGAGCTGCACGTGATTCATTAATGAGGTGTCGATTTCAGAAGCAAAGAGAGAGTTCCACGTGTAATATTTGACCTAATTAGGGTTGACTCTACTCTATAAAAGAAAGTAGTCGTCTCAAGTCAATTCATTCCAAATGATTTGAAGTTAATTCCATCTTTGGAGGCCGAATAGAGGAGGAACAATTGGAGACCTTAGAAGACCATCGACTACGAATTTCTTCAAGGAGAGTTATTCTTTCTTGTAAAAGTTTGTAGTTATGGATGCACGTGAACATATTGTAGCGTGTGTTGTTTCCAATTTCATGAACTAATTTACTTTAGGTGTTGGTTAGGACTATGTAATTGTCATTTCTTTAATAATCTAGCAATTTATATTGATTCTTGAGCATCTTGATTACTTGTTGTTTTAATTCTATTTTGTACCTGCCTGGGCAGCCGATATGAATAACTTCTCTTAGTTTCAGGAATGATTTAAGGGATGTGTTGCTTGTAATCACACTAGACCATTATGTGTTGGTGTGTAACGCCCCGCGTTTCGAAATTAAGTCGTTTTGGATTAAACAGGTTTAAATTCTAATTTGGGAAATTGGAATTTAAGTTTAGCCTTTAGTTAATATTTTGGAAATTCATCTTGAGATATTTTTCTGTTGTTGTGCATAAGTGGCTAAGTGGGAATCAGTTTCATTTGAGAAGTTACGTGAGAGTAATTTTAGCGTTCTTTTTGCTTAGTGGGCAGTTATTGGAGTTGAATGAAAAAAAAAACTAAGTAAAATCATTTTTGCCTCACCTTCACTCTCCCTTCCTCTCTCCCTCGCGCGTCCGCCCCCCCCCCCCCCCCCCCCGAAATTTCTTCTCCTCCGGCAGCTCTCTCTCTCTCCTTCGCGTGAGCATCTCCGGCAACCTCTCTCTCCTTTGTGTGACCGTCTCCGCCTGCCCTCACCGTTGTCGGTCCCATATTGCGACGTCGCCGCCGCCGCCCGTCCTCCATCTCTTTCCCTCGTTTTCTGTGTTCGTGGCCGCCGCCATCCCTCTCTGTCCCGCTCACTCGTGTCTTCTGTCGGCCTTGAAACCCACACCATCATCTCTTTCCTTCTCCATCTCTCCCTCCTGTTTTCTATCGTCAAACGAAACCCACAAAACCACCTTGCGTTTTCTCCCTCCAGCCTGAGTTATGGCGTCGATCTCTGAATCAGCCACAAGTTATCTCTTCCTCGAGCAATCAAAGCAAGTCCCACGATCGAGTGCTATAGGTCCTTAAGCCCACACGGTTTTAGCGAGATTTTGGTGGCAAGAAATCGACGTTTAGTCAGGTAAGCTCGAATCCCTAATGTTTTTGCAATCCCTAGCAATGCCCATTCAATTAGGACCTCGAATCGCTTCCAAATCATGATTCATTCGTTATCGAATTCAAAATTGCAGGTTTAAGGTCACTTTGACACTGAACAACAAGCATTTGAACCTGAATTTGGTGATGGGTGAATACCCACTAGCCGAACAACCTTGAAATTGGATACCCATAAGCTAGAAGATTCAGATTAGTGATTTCGGACTCCTTCGACCTTCGGACAGCAAGCATTCAAGATCATTTAGGTGCTGAACAGTAAGTTCCAGCACCCTTAGGACCTTAGAATTCATCTAAGCTAGCTTTAGAGTAACCTTGAATCATTGGACATTCTGTAGTTTCAGTTTTAGCCTCAATACGAATCCCGGGCAGCACGTGTTCATAGGATTTTGGTGTTGTTCGGCATTTTCCAGCAAGCATTCAGTTTTATTTCGGTAAGCTTCAGTGATTTCCAACATGCTTTAGGCTCAGTTGAACTCATTTAGAGTGTTGGCAAGTGGGCTAAGTCATTCCCTAACCTTTAGAAGGTCTCTATTGTGTTCGTAGGTCCGCTTTCAGCCTATTCTAATATTTTCCAGCAAGCGTTAGTTGGATTTAGGAGCGCTTTTAAGCTTGTGTAAGTAGTTTCTACTTGGATGAGCATGTTTGTTTGTTTGAGCTTGCCGTTTGCCTTACTCGCTTGTTATTACATGTTGTGTTTAATATGTATGTAGCTCCCTATGTGAATGAACGTGACGCTTTGTTTGATTCTTAAGCATATTGTTCTATTGATTCATAAGCATGCTGCTTGTTTAATCCATGAACATGGGGTATTGTTGCATGATAACTATGTTGCATAAGAGTCGTGTCTGCATAGTGTGTGGTCATTGGGGAGAGGCGGAGCATGACGCGTAAATCATATGTTGGGTGTGTGTGCGGAGCGTGACGCGGGAATCATGTGTGGGTGTGAGTGTTGAGCGTGACGCAGAAATCACGTGTGAGTGGTGCTGCGCATGGCGCGTAATAATACATGTGTTGGGTGGGTTTGCGGAGCGTGACACGGAAATCACGTGTGGGATGTGAGTGCGGAGCGTGACGCGGAAATCACGTGTGAGTGTGCGGGCATGGCGCGGAAACCATGTGGGGGTGCATAGCATGATGCGTGGATTCATGTTGTCGTCCCGTTTTGCATGAAGCATGTGTTGGCATTGTTATTTTCGTGTTTAAGAGCATGTTGGATTGTTTATCGCTTTACAAGCATGATGTGTGTGGATAGCATGTTGATGTGGTTGCCTGTTGTTTGGTGGCTCACCGGGTGTGAGCTACTTACCAGTACTGTGATTGTACTGATACCCCTCCCCTTTCTTCCCCCCAACATTTTCAGATTATGCAGGTGTTGACGAGTTTTATGTGCCTGTGATGTTGAGGAGGAGGCTCACGTGGAATGACCCTAGTAGCTGAATTTGTGTTATTTACTTACCTATTGAGATAGGACTTTAGATGTGGATCTAGTCAGTTAGGTGGATTTAGTCTTACGTCTCTTTTGTAATATGTTTAAGCTCTAAATTAGTTATTCATCTTTTCGCTTCCAGCTGCTCATAGTTCAATAAAGTGGAGTTGTCTCTAGGAGGTTTAAGTACATTTCTATTCTTGTTAAGGTTGTGGTTTTGATGTTAGTTGTGAATACGAGACCTGACTCGTATTGTTTGGTGAAGTTGGTTTCTGATGTATTGAAGTAAGGTGGAGTAGTTGGGTTTAATATAGAAGTGTGGTTTGATGTTTAACAGGTGTTAAAAATTTTGGTTTCGTCTTATGTATGTCGTTATGCTGCCGAAATTTTCGGAGCTCTCGGTTAGTTTGAATATAGGAATTTAGTAACATCACTAGGCTAGAATATTAAAACCTGGGGCGTTACATGGTGAACGCCAGTGATTGAGCTAGGGATAGCCAATTGCCTAGTGCTTGATCGGTAAGACGTCATTGGAGTTGAAACGCATTCCAAAAGATTCAGAGTTCTGGGAGGATCCTGCTGATAAGACTGCAAGAGTTTTCCTTATCAATATAATTGCTAGAGCATCTTTTTACAATTACAGAAATCTTAACCAACGTTTGTTTCCAATCTGTCTTCTTTATCCGTTTACATTTCTGCTCTGTTATTTCTTTTGTTCCAACATTATTTCAAACCCAATCATTTTATCAACTTTAAAATCACTAAAAAGACTAAACAAAATAGGTAAAGTGAGACTGTTCAAAACCTTGTGGATACGATAAATTACTTGTCACTTGCTGCGGATTATGTGCACTTGCATAATATTCTAGAGTCAATTTATATTATATTTTTAACCACTTTGGAAAATTAACACATACTAATTATCCATTAGAATGATCTTCAATCTGTAAAAACTTGGTTGATTGTGTTTGTTTGATTTATGAAGTACTGAAATAACCATATCAATCGAGTTGTAGATGATAAAACAAAAAATAATATTGATAAATAATTAAGGATAAGAAAAGTAATATTAATTCCATGTCATATATCTATACAAAAAAAATGGGTAAGAAATGTTACCTAACATTTCCTTTTCTTCAAATTCACTCAAATTCTGAATCATTGACACAATAGGAATTGGTTCTTCAATTTCAGTAACTTCAGCGATAGAAGATAATGTTAATTTCCATTTATCATAGACATTCACATATTGATTGTTGATTGACTTTATATTATCACTTCTTATAATATAAGTCTTATCTAAGCATACAACCTAATTTTTCAATAGTATTGTTGAACAATGTTGCTTGAATCTTTGTACCCTAAAAAATTTAGATAAAGAAAATCATTATTAATAATAAGATTAGTATATGAAAAAAAAAACAAAGAGTGAAAGATAAATAATTATATATTACCTTTTTAAAATTTGTAGGTCATCACCACTGCATCACCCATTCTCTCTAATAAAATAGAGGATGGTTGATTGAAATCACCTCAAAAGATATGGTTCCAAGAGATGTTGATGGAAATATCGAAATATATTAAGTCTATAATTGCATAATAAGACCCAAATCCAATAAACTAAGATCCAAGGTTGTTTACATGTAACTTTAACTAGTATCTGGGGACATATGGGGATTAGTGTTCAAGTAACAACCTAAAAGGTCTATAGTAAGGGGATAAAGCTGGGTACCTTATCCTGGTAACACTATGTGATACAGACCGCTTTGTATTTGATACTGACGTATTGATCCAAAGCGTCCATGTAGGAGACATGCGAGCGGGGTATCCTATGCAATGAGTTTGCATAAGACTGGACTACGAAATAGTAAACCACGAGATGTAACACCGTTAACTAGTTAGGTTACTGTTTCAATAGGATGACCTAGGTAACTCAGTCTTAATCCTGAGTGTGTCATGAACTTCTTCTCACGAGGGATTGTCCTTTGATTAGTACGGGTGAGAGTGGCCTACATGCCGACTCAATAAGCCTACCTTCTTGGGGATGAGACCGAGTGCGCCGACTCAATAAGCCTACCTTCTTGGGGACGAGACCGAGTGGAGGGCTGGGGACATGACAATGCAATATGGAATTCACTCATTCGATCAAGATCTATTATTTTATGTTGATAAGGATATATTATTTTTGGGAAAAATACACTTTTGGTCCCTGAGGTTTGGGTTAAGTAACACTTTAGTCCCTGAGTTTTAAAACTCAACAAATATACCCCTGAGGTTTGGGTTTCGTTACACATTTAGTCCCTCCGTCCAATTTTCTGTTAAATCCTAACAGTTTGCTGACGTGGCACTATTATTTTAACAAAAAAATTATTTTTTAATTTTTTAAATAAAAATCTATTAAAATAATAAAAAATTATTATTTAAATATATATTTTTTATTTCTTTCTCTCTCCCTTTTTTTTCCCTTCTTCTTTTTCTTCTACTTCTCCCTCTTTTTCATCTTATTCTTCATCACCTTCCTCCTCAACTCTAGTGGCCGCTGCCGCCGGCGAACCTTTTTTTTTTGTTTTTTTTCTCCTTCTCTTTTCTCTTCTTTGCCACGCCCAATAACTTCCTCCGACAGCCTCAACTCACGAATCGAGACCCACAAATCAAGACCCACAAGCATCCTCCGACAGCACGCACATCTCCGACGGGCATCTTCTTCACCTCCGAGCAAGGTCTCCAACGAGCATCGAGACCCAAATCATGACGAGCATCCGAGCAAGGTCTTCGACGAGCAAGGTCTTTGATTGCAAGAAACTTGAAGGATAAAGAAACTCGCGTCGTCAACTACCGCTGCTCGTGAACGCTGTGTCGCCGGAGTTCCCTTTCGACAGATCCGGCTGGAATGTTACGTCGTTGACGGCCCGGGATTGTCCCTCTCCTCCCTCTCCAACGTGTTTCTTGACAAATCCGGCTGGAAGTTTCAGATCTGGGATATTTTCGGCCAGATCTGCGTCGTCGAGCCATGGGTCTTTCCGGAACTACTAGATCTAAAGAGAGATGCGCGTGGGTCTTCCGATTCCGGCAACCGTGGGTCTTTGAGCACAAACACAAATTTGTCTCCGGCGGGTCGAGAAGCTCAAAAAAAGAAGATGGAGAAGAAAGGAGGAAGAAGAAGAGAAAAAAATAAAAAAATTTCCGGCGGCCGGCCGGCGGCAACCGTTGGTTGGTGGTGATGGTGGTTGAGAGGAGAGTTGGTGGTGATGGTGGTTTAGGAGAAGAAGAATGGAGAAAAAATAATAAAGAAATAAAATTAATATAAAATAATAATATTTTTATTATTTTAAAAATTTAAAATTAATTTTTTTACTTAAAATAATAGTGCCACGTCAGCAGTCCGTTAGGATTTAACGACAAAATGGATGGTAGGGACCAAATTGCTCCTTATCTCAAACCTCAGGAGTAATTTTGTTGAGTTTGAAAACTCAGGGACCAAAGTGTAACTTAACCCAAACCTCAGGGACCAAAAGTGTATTTTTCCCATTATTTTATGTTGCTATTGATTTTAATAAAAAGTAATATAAAATCTCTAAAAATATAAAAAAAAAAATCCATTTTTTAATAAATAAATAATGATGTTTTTATTGATTTATTTATTACTTAATAAATCGTGAGATTTTTTTTTTTTAGGTAATTTCGAACATCTCCCTTTTTCTCTTAACATGCACAGTTTGCATTTATATATATATTTTTTAATAAACTATGGGATGTTTTGGGAGGAATTTTCAAATTATTAAGAAGAGGCAAAAGGGGAAATCAAAAGTAAAAAACAAAAATCCATTTTTTAATAAATAAATAATGATTTTTTTATTGATTTATTTATTATTTAATAAATTGTGAGATTTTGTTTAAAAAAAATAATAAATTGTGAGATTTTTTTTGAAATATACATTTATATATTTTTTTAATAAATTATGGGATGTTTTGGGAGAAAATTTTAAATTATTAAGAAGGGACAAAATGAGAAATCAAAAGTTTCTCCTCTCTTCTATATAGTATATAATATAACTAGTTTGAAACTACGTGCGTTGCACGTGTTATTTAATTTAAAGATAAGAAATTTGAAAATTTCAATAATTTAACTTTAAGTTATTTAATTTACCTTTCTCGTAGTTGATCTCTTTCCGGCAATTGAGGTTCAATGGTAATATGAGTGATGAAGGTGGTAGAAATACTTATTTCTCCTAGGATTAAAATTAGGATTAAAATGCAGTACAAATATAATAAATAATTATTATATATATATATATAATAAAATAAAAATAAATCAATATACCTTCATATAGTGATGTTTTAAGATTTGAAGCAATAATGATTGGATAATCATGGATGTTGTCCTCTAGCTCTTGTCCTTCAAAAGATCTCCCCATAATGTCATTTTAATGGTCTGTATTCTACATTATTTTACAAATATATATAAGAATATGAAAAACATTAATATTATTTTACAAATCTATGTATATATAAGAAAAGGAAAAGTTTTGTTCATGCAGAAATAGTAATTAGGTAAAACATACCTACTATTCATTAGAGCAAAAACTTGGTTGATTGCCTTTGTTTGATCTGTAAAGTAGATTTTACTGAAATAACCATCCCAATCAATTCTGTATGATAAAACAAAAAATAATATTAATGATTAATAAATAATTAATGGCTAATAAAAGTAATAGTAATTCAATATCAGTGCATATAAATAATTCTAAAAAAAATGGTAAGATACATTACCTAACATGTTCTTTTCTTCTTTGACAGGAAATTCACTCAAACTTCGAATCATTGACACAATAGGAATTGAATCATCAATTTCAGTAACTTCAGTGGCAGTAGATAATGTTAGTTCTAATTTATCATGCACATTAACAAATTGATTGTTAATTGACTTTATATTACCATTTGTTATAATATAAGTCTTATCTTTTTTAAGCATGTGACCAAATTTTTCAATGGTATTGTTGAACAATACTACCTGAATCTTTGTACCCTGAAAAGTTAGAAAGTAAATGATTATTATAAATAAAATTGGTATATGAAAAATAAATAAATAATCAGAAATATTTATAATTACATGTTCATCTAATAAGATGATCTTTAAAATGTGTAGGTCATCACTGCCACGTTTCTGAAATTGTTCAACTTTTCCTTTTCTTAGAATGAGGACTTTAATCGCCCTAAACGTGATAAATGAGATTTTTTTTAACCAATATTATTTAAAAAAAAAAATACCTAATCGTGAGAATGAGTTTTTTTAAACCAATTTTATTTTTTTTAAAAAAAAAACAATATCTAAACGTGAAAATGAGATTTTTTTTTTAAAAAAAAACAAAACATACACGTGATAATTAATTTTTTTTTTTTAAAAAAACAATACCTAATCATGAGAATGAGATCTTTTTTAACCAATATTATTTTTTTAAAAAAAAAAACAATACCTAATCTTGAAAATGAGATTTTTTTTTAACCAATATTATTTTTTTAAAAAAAAAACAATACCTAATTGTGAAAATGAGATTTTTTTAACCTATTTTTTTTTTTAAAAAAAAAACAATATCTAAACGTAAATGAGATTTAACAAATTCTTAATCATGAGATTTTTTTTTAAAAAAAAACAATACCTACACGTGATAATGAAATTTTTTTAAAAAAACAATTCTAATAAAATATTGAATAATTAAATAGGAAGGACAAATAAGGAATTTGAAGATTAAAAAGGGGCTTAAAAGGAAATCAAAAGTTTATCCCCTTAAGCGCCTTTTAATATAGTAAGTATATAGATATAGATATAATATATAATATATTATTATTATTAGGGAAAAATACATTTTTAATTCCTGAGGTTTGGGTTAGGTTTCATTTTGGTCCATGGGTTTTCAAACTCGACAATTTAGTCTTGAGGTTTGGATTTCGTTTCATTTTAGTACTTCAATCCATTTTTCTGTTAGATTTTAACATATTTGCACCTATTTTTTTATTAAAAAAAAATATATATATTTTTTAAGATAAAAATAATTAAAATATTATTATTAATTATAATTTTATTATTTTTATTATTTTCTTCTTCTTCCTCCTCAAGACTTTCTTCTTCTTCCTTAGGACTCTTCTTCTTCAAGGCTTTCCAGCAGCTACCTCGCCGGCGACCGTCGTCCGGCGGCGGCGGCGGCGAAGTTTTTTTTTTTCTTTCTCGTTTTACATCTCTCTCTTCCTCTCCCTCACCTTCCTCACATCCCTCTCTTACTATGGCTGGGCGTTGCTGCCGATGGGAAAGACGGGAGGATGGGTTTCTTGTTGCTGGCCTCAATCATGAGCAAGAGGGAGAAAGAGTCGTGCGGTGGGGAGACAGCAACGACCCGAAGAGAAAAAGAAAAAGGAACGAACCCGCAGATCTAAAATGGAATGAACCCATAGATCTAAAACTCAGAAGAAAACGATACTCGCGAACCCATAGATCTGAAACTCTACCCGTAGATCAGATCTAAAACTCTACTCCTGTCGTTAGTGCTGGAAAACCCTCGCGAACTCGCAGATCTGAAACCCAAGATCTTCTCGCCGCCGTACCCACGAAACCCACGCTGTCGTTCCGTTTTCTTTTTCTCTTCGCGCCGCTGCACCCTCGCGTCGTCGCTGTCCCCTCACCGTGCGGCTCTCTCTCCCTTTTGCTCATGATTGACGCCGCGCGGTGAGGGATGTGAGGGAGGCGAGAGGGATGTAAAAGAGAGGTATGTGAGGGAGGTGAGGGAGAGGAAGAGAGGGATGTAAAACGAGGAAAAAAAAAAACTCCGCCGGCGGCGGCGGCGGACGACGGTGGCCGGCGAGAAGCATTGGCCGGCGGGGTGGCTGCTGGAAAGCTTTGAAGAAGAAGAGTCCTAAGGAAGAAGAAGAAAGTCTTGAGGAAGAAGAAGAAAATAATAAAAATAATAAAATTATAATTAATAATAATATTTTAATTATTTTTATCTTAAACAATAAAAAAATAGGTGACACATCAGCGATCTGTTAAAATCCAACGGAAAAATGGATGAAGGGACTAAAATGAAACGAAATCCAAATCTGAGGGACTAAATTGTCGAGTTTGAAAACTCAGGGACCAAAATGAAACCTAACACAAACTTCAGGGACTAAAAGTGTATTTTTCTCTTATTATTATTATTATGAGATAGATTATAGATCATAGATAGATTATAGATAGATTATAAAATTTTCCCCTTCCCACGTGTCCAAAGCCAAAAGCCACAACCCATCTCATTCTCCGGCGAAACCAATCTCACAGCTTACACCAACGTTCAGCTATGGCGGTCGCTCCTTTCTCCACCGCTATCTTCCCTCCGCTTCCTTCCATCTTCAACACCTCATTCTTCACCCCAAAGTCCATCAAAGCTCCCTCCACTTCCTCCTTCATACTCTCTCAATTCTCACTCGAAACCCACCACAAAAAACCTCCCACCGCCGACCCAATCGATTCATTCTCTTCCGGACCCGAATTAGTCGGAGCTGGCGCCGCAGCGCCCACCCGAGGCGACCGATTTCTTGAACACCATCACTCTGTCGAAGCTGCCAAGTTTGTGCTCAAAGAGAACAAGAAGAATCGGAGAAGAAAGAAGGATAAGGCCTTGAAGGTTTCTTTGGCGGTCGCTTCTTGTTATGGCTGTGGTGCTCCGTTGCAGACCTTGGAATTGGACGCTCCGGGTTATGTGGAACCGGAAACCTACAAATTAGTACGTACATGTATTTTGTTCTTGAAATTTTTGAAATTATGTGTAATTTCTGAGTACTCATGTGTGGGGGAAAAACCAATTTGCAATGTTTTTTTTTCCTTCCACTTTTTGGACCTGGTAAAGGGGGTTAATATATGCTTCTGTGGCTTTTCAGGGTTACTGTATTGCTAATGGAGAATATATATTTAGGAATTGTGTCATTTCTCTCAGTTTTACTGGATTTTTGGTGCTGGTTTGAATTTTGGCGGAAAGGCTTTGTATGATATGACTTGTGTAGACTGCATCTTTTATGAAAATACTGTTACATTTCATGGTCTTGTAGATTGGGGCATACATGCTCTTGAATTACGTTTGTTTGATGTTTTTTAATGGGCAGAAAAAGAAGCATCACCAACTTAGAAAAGTTATATGTGGGAGGTGCCGACTTTTGTCTCATGGTCACATGATAACTGCTGTGGGTGGAAATGGAGGTTATTCTGGGGGAAAGCAATTCGTTACGGCAGAGCAGCTTCGAGAAAAGCTCTCTCACTTGCGTTATGAGAAGGCTTTGATTGTGAAATTGGTAAGCCTAGGCTGTCTGTCTTTTTTGCTTTACCTTGAAGTGAGGTCAAGATATTCCCAGTTGCTGAGTGTAATACGAGGTTTCTCCCTCTTTTTCTGGCAATGAGTTCTAGGTTGATATAGTTGACTTCAATGGCAGTTTTTTGGCACGTGTGCGTGATCTTGCCGGTGCAAATCCGATAATACTTGTGGTCACCAAGGTGATCTTTTGCACTTATTTTTCGGGTCTTATGATATTGATGAATACTGAATAACTTCCTATCATTTTCTTTGGACTAATAGTGATTTATAAAAGTAGGTTGATCTCCTTCCCAAGGAGACTGATCTGAACTGTATTGGTGATTGGGTTGTGGAGGCTACTACAAAAAAGAAGCTTAGGTAAGTTGGATTCTTTTTGGCCTTGTGGAATGTCTTTCCATCTACATCATTTTGGAAGTATGGAGCATTTTTTACGTTTTATGGAATACTTTATAGAAAAGAATCCATCTTACATTAACTAAAGTGTTCATATAGTTTAAGTTAATGTGATTTATCGTTCAATTGGATCAAGAACATGATTTTTTTGATCTTCGTGATCTAAAGTTCCTAGTTGGATTTCCAAATTGTGAAGCATTGCTTAAACTTTGTAGTTTTCTGAGTGTGCATCTGACGAGCTCGAAGTCTTTGGTTGGAGTAGCTGGAGTTGTAGCAGATATTCAAAAGGAGAAAAAGGTTTTTCCACTTTCACTCTGATAAATTTTACAAGTCTGCCGGCCAATTACTTTGATATAGTCTAACTATTGGCCTCATGCAATATTTACTAGATCGTGGAAGTTTTAGGATATCTAAAAATTCATTATATCAGCACTAATAACCTTAGTGATCCAGTCACAAGTTCTATATCCTCATAGTTATTAAGTTTTATAGCAAATCTCTCTACTATCATGCACTTTTTCCCTTATTTACTAATTGGATATTTGAGGTTATGTATTCAACTTCTGCTCATCTCCTTTCTGTGTAAGATGCTGGCTCTGTTCTTTTTTTCTTGACAAGAAGATTCTGTCTCTGTTTTATTACCATTTTACTACTGGACCTTTGATTTAATTTTTCTTGTGCAGGGGCGGGATGTCTACATTCTGGTTAGTATACAATTAAGTTTAAACAAAATAGTTGTTAAAATAGACGTATCATTGATCTTCAATTTATTTTTAATTGATAGTTATATATATATCCACTCATAAATTGATAAATAATTAATATAAATTAATAAATAACTGAATATTTATTCACCGAAAATGGGGTAAAAATTTATCTCACCTTAAAGTATGAAATTTGAGATTTGTTAATTTATCAATTTTTTTTGTTTATATTGAAGAACATGCCACTAATTTCATGTAAAATCAAAATCATGCTCTCCATGTATGAAAGCCAGGTGCCCCACTATTCTCAAGGCCTGCAAGTTTTGTTTTTGTTTTTGTTTTTTTTGTTTTTTTGTTTTTGTTTTTGTTTTTGTTTTTTTTGCTTTTTGTTTTTTGTTTTTTGTTTTTTTTCCTTCGGTTCTTCTTACTTTCCTAATTTATTTGCGTTATAGGCTTCTACTTTTTTTCCTCCTTTTCTTTTAATTAATTTTTTTCACCAATTATGACTGCCTGGTAGACCTCTTCTCTTAGAATTTAAAGATAACACATGGGAAATAGCTTTTCTATATTTTTCTCTCCGATTCTTAAAATCTGTTGAGGTTTCATGTGATGTGATCATGTCTTTTTTAGATGATATGATTAATGAGACTGGATTTTCATTTGACATGTGTGTAGGGCTCAGCTAATGTTGGGAAGTCTGCTTTCATCAACGCTTTGCTGAGTGAGTACATTTTCCTTTTATCATCTATATCACATTCACTATATCATTGAAGGATGTTGAGCATATATCAAACTTTGAATACGATGACATTGTGTTTATTATTTGGCTAATTTATAATTTTGTGACTAATACATATGCAGTTTTTCAATTTCATTCCTAATTTTTAAGATTTTCAATTTTATCCTTTATGTATTAATTTTTCAATACTATGGTAAATATTAGAATAATGATGCTTTTGACATTTAAGAAATGATATCATGATGTCTTTCAACTGATCCTATATTTACTGATAGTTCATTATCATTGAATTTATCATCCTTAGCCTTATCATCATTTTTGTCATGGTTGTCATTATCATCATTATTGTCATTGCATTGTTATAATGCTGGCGGTCTTTTCTTGTCAGAAAAAAAGCTGTTATGAGCTTTATCATGGTTCCTCCCATTCATGACCTTTCCTAAGAAAGGTGACGATATTAGTCAAATATTGTGGACAATGTTGACAGGGTGGGGGATCGCTACATGAAATAGTCAAATGATCATATGTGAAAATATTTGTCACTGCTTGGATATGAAGTTCCGCTTGGGCATGGAAACTGCACTTTTCTAATCAATAAGATAATATAGATGGCCACAATAAACTTCCTAAACTAACTGTTGATGGCAGAGAAGATGGCTGAGAGGGATCCGGTTGCTGCAGCAGCTCAAAAATACAGACCCATACAATCTGCTGTTCCTGGAACTACTTTAGGTCCAATTCAAATTGATGCTTTCTTAGGAGGAGGGGTATGTGTTGGTATTGCTGAATCTTTGTATGTGAACTTGCCTTATGAACCCATATATATATTGTCGTTTGCCTAACCACTGATTCTGATTTCTTTAAAATTCAGAAACTTTATTCATTTTTATGAAGTGATTAGCATATGTTTCATATGTAGAAATTATATGACACACCTGGAGTCCATCTCCACCATAGGCTAGCTGCGGTCGTTCATTCAGAAGATCTTTCTGCCCTGGCTCCTCAAAGTCGGCTCAGGGGTCAAAATTTCCAAGTATGCAGACTTAAGTTCCACAATAGTTACACTATTTGCCTCTTGCTTTATCAATCTTACCTTTTTATTTATTATTATTTATTTATTTAATTATCTTTTCATGTCAGGTTTGTCAATTGCCAACTGACAATGAGATGAGAAGCAAGGACTTATCCAGTGGGTTGAATGGGTTTTCTATATTTTGGGGAGGTCTCGTGAGAGTAGATTTATTAAAGGTCTTTATTTCAGTTATTAGAACCTTTTTTCCCCCCAACAAGTCAGGAACGGTACTTTTTTTTGGATTTAACAATAGCATGTCATTTTTGTTAACAGGTTCAACCAGAAACATGTTTGACATTTTACGGTCCAAAAGGATTGCAGATCCACACGGTTCCCACTGAAAAAGCAGATGAATTTTATGAGGTAATTAAAATTCTGTTTGTAATTAGACAAAAGAACATAGTTTAGTTTTTCTTAACTTTCTTAACGTTGGGTGGTAATCAACAGAAGGGAATGTAACTGATGAATGCTTTCGAGGTTAAATTACAAGTTTGGTTTTGAATTTTCAAGTTTGTATTTAATAAGTCCCAAACTTTTTAAAAAGTTTTTAATGGATTGTTGAAGTTCTAATTTTACCTCGAATAGGTCCCAAAATTTTAAAAAATATCTAATGGATGAACTTTCTATTTTGTATCTAATAGGTCTTGACCTTCATGTTAGACACCATTCGATTTTATGTTTTATAGATGTGTTAATTTAAAAAAAAATGTTGAATATGTGATGGACCTATTAGACATAAAATTGAAAGTTTAGGGACTACATGGATTTTTTTATGAACTATTACACAACTTTAGTGTTCAGAGACCTATTAGAAACAAAGTAAGTTTAGCCTCCATTTAATAATCGTTTGGTTTTTGAAAATTGTGCTTGTTTTCTCACCATTTTTTTATGACAGTTTTCATCCTTCCTACCGAAGCATTTGAATTCTTAGCTGAATTCCAAAAACAAAAACAAGTTTTTAAAAACTACTTTTTTTTAATTGTTAGAAGTTGTATTTTAAAAACATTTGTAAAATGTAGATAACAAAACAAAGAAACCCATGGGTCAAAGTAGTGTTTATAAGCTTGATTTAAAAAAAAAAAAACCAAATGGTTATTAAACGTGGGCCTTAAGGACCTATTGGACACTTATTAAAGTTTAGGGACCTATTAAATATAAACTTGAATGTTTAGAGACTAAACTTGTAATTTAACCATACTTTCTATATAATTTTTTTTTTTTTGACAATATGTACTTTCTATATAATTATGGGGTTCTCCCTCTCTCTAAAATGTAAGTGCTAATGGATCGAGTTAGGAAGGTGAACATCGACTCGAAGGTGTTTCACCTTCGAAAGAGTGAGAATGGGAGGAAAGTGACGTTGGAGGAAAAGCGAAGCTCAAGAACGAGTAAAATGGAACTGGACGTGGGTACGTTTGCTTGGGTCAGAGATTGTCTAGCTTAAGTCGTAAAATCAGAAAATCTCGCTAGTTTTTGGAGAAGAAGAAGGTTGGAAGAGGCGATAATCTTTTTCCTAGTTCTGTGGAACAAGAAGGGGAGATATGGGCTTCTCTCTTTAGAATTGAACAAGGGGAGAAAATTAGTTATCTTTATTCTCGAACGAATCTTAAAGGTTGGGGCATGTTGGAAGCAGCCATGACGAATCTTCTCCCCCCTCCAAAGCCGAATAAGCAGAACAAAAAGAATGGGGACACCGAGGGATTAAAATAGGAGTAGGGGATCGAATAAATAAGTCTTATGTGCAGGCGGTAAAAGGAAAACCAGTGTGTGGAAAAGAATGAGATCCGATAACGCCAACGGAAGACATTGATTTTGCATTCGACTGTTGGACGATGGGGATTATTGAAAGAATTAACATAGGGGCTGAATGGATGGGTATCAGGGACTTGTGTGTGAGAATGGCCAAAGTGGGTCTCAACTTCAAACCTTTCAGAGTAAATTTATCGGTGGGTTTATGTGGGAGTGAAAAGGAAGCTAAAAAGTTGGATGGTTTGGGTGCTTCGTTGAACCCGATGCATTGCCTCATTCATCCGTGGGATTGCAAATTCATTGCTGAAAAGATAAGGTCTCCGTTTAATGGAGGATGGATCATGGCCTATGACATCCCTCCGTTCCTCAGGTCCACACAGATGATTTCTTTGCTTGTAGATTTGTGCGGGGGCCTCATGAGGATGAAGAAATTAGTGGCGAGGTGTGCTGGACAGAGGAAGTTTGTTTCAAAGCTAAAGGGAATGATAACGGTCTTATTCCTATGAATTGCTTCTTGAATCACGAGAATACATTTTTCCCGGTGAGGCTCGTTGTCGTCGGAAGAGGAGCAGGGGAGGAGAAAGCCGCCGAGAAGGCAAGTCCAAGAATGCCGAAGAGAGTAGTACTCTAGCTACCACCTTCATCGTCTGTTGCGGGTCAAAGGGTTCATGCTACGAGGAATCACGTGATGATTAACCCATCGGAGAAAGGAACAAGGCTGGACAAGGTTGAAGTCAATGGGCCTATGAGTGGGCCAAGCAATGTTGGGCCCGTAGAAGTTGAAATGGAACATCTAGTAGTATTAAAGCCCTTGAAAAAAATTAATGAGAAAGGAAAGGCCATTTGTGAGTTAACAGAGGCGTTGAAGGAGTTAGACTGACTTTGAGTTTTCTGCTGGACAAACCATTTCCTCACCAATAGGGGGATAAACGAAAAAAAGCTAGAGTGGACTGTGAACTTTAACTCCATAGATGAAATTTTGGTCGAGAATGATTTGGGTTTTGACCCTTCGGTAGTGAGCTATTCAGAGGATGAAACTTTTTTTATCAACTCCAATGCCCAAGGAGTTTGAAATAATGAATTTGGAACGTATGTTTCTCGAGGGAGGAGAGTCAAGCGCGCAAATCCAAATGACAACATCCGAGAGTTAGAAGAATTTACAAAGCACACTGGGTTCGAAGGCGGAGTTACCATCCAATCCAGTAGGGGAGCATCAGAATAATCCGGTTTCGGTTCCTCCAACTTGCTCGTTGATCAGGGTAAACTCAGAAGGGACTTCTAACCAGGTATGCTGCCTTCTTTGGACCCTTTACCTTCCAATCGTATTTCTGTTGAAGAGGGGAGGCTGGTTGGGGGGGGGGGGGCTTACCTTATCCATATTCTATCACCTTACTTATCGGGGAGGGGATGCAAGATTTTTTGGGTATCAATCAAAATCTCGGGTCCCCAATTCTTTTCAATCATTTCCATTACTTTGGAAGTGTCTCACATCACCCAAAATTTTATTCTTTTGGAGAGAGAATGCCCGTCTTTTGCTCCTTTATCTTATGACTCGGGTTGTGGAATTGAGGGAGGAAGTCAATCGGTTTCGAATGGGCTTGTTGGTAGTGTCCCTTTACCCCTTTACAATCCTAACATTCTTCAAGGATATTCGGTTAATGGGGGAAAACGGGTTTTGGTAGCAGGGATGGGCGATCTTAGCTACTGTGGGTATTCACGAGATTCCCGCTGAATCCACCCCTACATGTCCTTCGACCAACACTAAAAAAGGAAAAAACTACGGTAAGAAGGGAGAGGAGTCTACAAAAATGGATAGGTAATTAAGAAAACTGGAGTCTTCAGTGAATTATGATGGTAGGAATGTCTCTAAGGAGGCTAGGGAGCCCACATGTTTTAATGATGTGAGAGGCCTTGGGGGAGGGATAAGCGTAGAACAGTTAAAGACATTTTATCCCAAGAGAATCCGGATATTGTGATTATTTTGGAAACTAAGAGATATAGGTATAATCGGGAGTTCGTCAAAGGTATTTGGGGCAAAAAGAAAGGTGGAGTGGGCATGTAGGATGAAAACTCTGTTAACTGCCTGGAGGTGGTGAAAGGTGTGTTCTAAGTTTCTATTCGGATTTGCATGCAGAACAAGGAGGTAGGGTGGGTTACTGGTACTTATAGCCCCTGAGACCGAGTTAGGTGATTTGTTTGGGTTGTGTGGTCAAAACTAGTGTATTGCAGGGGATTTTAATGTGATCCGTTCCCTGTAAGAGAAGGCTTCGGGGGGTAGGGTGACGAGGTCTATGAACCGATTTAATGAGTGGATCAAGGATTGCAGTTTATTTGACCCTCCTTTGATAAATGGGAGGTTACTTGGGCCAAAGTAGAGCTCAGAGTAGAATTGATAGAGTCCTTTGCTCCAAGGGATGGCTTGAGACTTTTAATTGTGTAGGATAGACCCTTGGCCCGAGAGTTACCTCAGACCACTAGCCCTTAATCTTTGAATCGGGCCCACAGAAATGGGGTCCGTGTCCTTTTCGTTTTGAGAATATGTGGCTAGATCACTCTTCATTCAAGTCCTCCTTGCCCTCATGATGGAGTGAGGAATTTGTAGGGGAGTGGGAAGGTTATAAATTCATGGGGAAATTAAGGGTGCTAAGAAGTACTCTTAAATCGTGGAACTGAGAGGCCTTTGGTGATATTAGAATTAAGAAGTAGGAGTTGATGAATAGGATTAAGGAAATCGATTCTCTTGAAGAGGAAGATTAGATTGATGAGACTCTTAAAGAAGAACGTCTGCTATCAAACTTGAGTTTGCTAAGTTGGTAGAGAAAGAAGCTATTAGCTGGAAACAAAAGGCCAAAACGAGATGGGCCAAGGATGGGACTGTAATTCGACTTTTCCATAGGGTGGCGAGTGGCAGAAGAAGTAAAAATTTCATTGGCCCATTAGAAAACAATAGGGAGTTTTGATTCATGGGGCGAAAGAGATCGAGGATGAGAACCTTTCTTTTTTCTCCAATCTCTATGCTCCTCAGGTGACCCCTAAACCCTTTATTGAAGGGGTGGATTGGAATCCAATATCAGACTTGGAGTAAAGGGAGTTGGATTCGCCTTTTACTGTGGAAGAAATTAGGAAGGCGGTCTTTGAGTGTGATAGAGACAAGGCCCTTGGTCTAGATGGCTTTTCGATGGCCCTTTTTCAGGAGAGATGGAAGGAGATCAAGGTGGATTTGGAACAAGTCTTCAAAGAGTTTTTTGAAAGGGGTATCTTAGACAATTCTTTGAATGAGACTTATGTTTGCCTAATTCCAAAGGAGGGGACGAAAAAGGGTTAAAGATTTTAGACCTACTAGCCTAATTACAAGTGTTTACAAAATCATTGCGAAAGTGCTATAATAGTCTAAAAAAAGTTCTCCGGTCGACGATATTGGAGTCCCAGGGTGCCTTTATTGAAGGGAGGCAAATCCTTGATCAAGCCCTTATTGCTAATGAGGCTATTGAAAAGAATAGGGCTAGTGGTCGAGAGGGCATTTTTAAGATCGATTTTGAGAAGGCCTGTGACCATGTGGACTAGAATTTTTTGGACAAGATTCTTGAGAAGAAAGGATTTGGATACAAATGGAGATCTTGGATTTGGAGGTGTATGAGATCCGTGACCTAGGAGGAGGATTCGGGCTTCTCAAGGCCTTCGTCAAGGTGATCCCCCTTTCCCCCTTTCTGTTCTTAATGGTTGTGGATAGATTGGTATCAGAGCCTTATGACGGTATTTTTTATTAATCTTCAAAAAAGTTATACAAAAGGGGAAGCTTTAGCCTTTATATCTAGGCTTAGCTTATGGGATAATGGGCTGTAAATACAAGGATGGTTAAACTATTAACCACAGTAACTAACTAACAAACTAACTAATAACAAATAAAATAAAAATAATAAACAAAATAATTCCCCCCTTCAAGAAAAACAACTCGTCCTTGAGTTTAAAGATGAAGCTCATCAGGAGGAAAATAGGTAGAGATCCGATACATTAAATGTGTTAGAGATATTGTAGCCGTTTGGAAGCTCAATCATATAAGCTTTGCTGCAAAATTTCTTAAGGATCCGACAAGGACCAATTTTTTTTCTTTTGCAACTTGCTGTAAGTTCCTCTTGGAAATCTTTCCTTTCTAAGATGCACAAGAACTAAATCACCAACTGAAAATTCCTTATGCCTCCTTTTCTTGTTTGCAAATTGGGCATACTTCGTATTAGCTTCCATGAGGTGTTCTGTGACTTCTTTATGTATTCTTTGTACTCGATCAGTCCTGAATTCTACCTCCAAACTCAAATCTGCAGCTCTAGGCAAACTTATGAGATCAAGTGTTAGTCGAGGAGGGTTAGTATATACTACCTCAAAGGGTGTTTTGCCCGTGGATCGGTTTTTCATGTTGTTAAAAGCAAATTCAGCTTGTGGTAAACAAAGATCCCATTGCTTTGGTTTATCTCCACTTAAACACCGAATTAAATTACCCAAAGTCCTATTTGTAACTTCAGTTTGACCATCAGTTTGTGGGTGGCAAGTGGTGCTATATTTCAAATGGGTATCAAACTTTCGCCAAAGGCACTTCCAGAAATGGCTTAAGAACTTTGTATCCCTATCACTAGTGATGGACTTTGGTATTTCATGCAACCTAACCACTTCTTTTAAAAAATAAATTAGCAATATGAATAGCATCATTAGTTTTTTTACATGATATAAAATGAGCCATTTTGCTAAAACGGTCAACCAGTACAAAGGTAGAATCATTACCTCGTTGGGTCCGCGGTAAACCCAACACAAAATCCATAGTGAGATCTTCCCAAATTGTTTTTGGAATGGGAAGAGGAGTGTACAAACCCGTATTTTAACTTGACAAATTGGCCTTTGTATTTGGCCTTTGTTAACTTGACAAATTGGACATCTTTGGATAAAATTCTCAACATCTTTTTGAATGTGTGGCCAAAAGAATCTGTTGGAGATTTGTTCATATGTTTTGTCTCAGCCAAAATGGCCTTCGAGTCCACCTGAATGAGTATCCCTAATGATTTGCATCCTTAATGATGTGCATGGAATACAAAGTGCATTATCTTTGAAGAGAAAACCGTTAGTTAAGCTAAAATCTTTAAAAGCATGTCCATCCTTGGATTTTAACCATAGGTTAGAAAAATCTTCATCAAACTCATACAAATCAGCGAGGCTAGCAAAGAAAATTATTTCACCCTTCAATTTATTTAGTAAATGAGATCTCTTACTTAATGCATCAGCTACTTTATTAGTTTGTCTAGATTTATGCTTGATGTTAAAATGAAAATGTTGGATAAAAGTAACCCACCCAGCATGCATTTTAGACAATTTTTTTTGGGAATTAATATAACGTAAGGATTGATGGTCTGTATATAAAATAAACTCTTTTCCAATCAAGTAATGTTCCCATTATTTTAAAGCTCTAACCAAGGCATGAAGTTCTTGCTCATATGTAGACTACTTTTGTCTAGCCTCACTAAGTTTTTCATTGAAATATTCAATAGGTTTATTTTCTTGACTTAGCACTCCACCTACTATTCCTTTACCTGAGGCATCAACCTCAACAATAAAAAGTTTATCAAACTAGGTAATGCTAAAATAGGTGCTGAAGTTAACCTTTGTTTTAAAGTCTCAAAGCTGTCTTGTTGCTCTTTGCCCCAATGAAAACCTTGTTTTTTAAGGCGTTCGGTCAAATGTGATGCTATAGTGCTGGAATTTCGAATAAATTTCCTATAAAAAGATGCAAGTCCATGGAAACTTTGAATTTCCTTGTCGTTTGAAGGTGTTGGCCACTCATTTATAGTTTTTGTCTTGAGTGGATCAACTTCTATACCATGCTCACCTATTATAAAACCTAGGAAGACAAGTTTGGGCACTCCAGAAATACACTTCTTTAAGTTAATATACAAGGAGTTATCTTTAAGAGTAGAGAAAACACGCTTCAAATGAATAATATGCTTTTCTAGACTTTTGCTATAAACCAAGATATCATCAAAATAAACCACCACAAATTTAAAAAAAAGGGTTGTAAAACTTTGTTCATAAGACACGCATGAATGTACTTGGTGCATTAGAAAGTCCAAATGGCATTACTAGCCATTCAAACAATCCCTCATTAGTTTTAAAGGCGGTTTTCCACTCATCTCTCGGTCTTATACGGATTTGGTGATATCTACTTCGAAGATCAATTTTAGAAAAGATTTTTGAACCATATAATTGATCTAAAAGGTTGGGTAATCTAGGAATTGAGAATCTATATCTAATTGTGATTTTATTTATTGTACGACTATCAATACACATGCTCCAAGTTCCATCTTTTTTAGGGGTGAGTAGGGTGGGAATCGTGCAAGGACTCATACTATGGCGTATTAATCTTTTATTTAAGAGGTCATCAATTTGATCATGGATAATTTTATATTCGGTTGGACTCATTCTATAGTGTGGTAAGTTTAGTAAAGGTGCACTAGGAATAAAGTCTATATGGTGTTGGATATCTCTTAAAGGTGGAAGCTCACTAGGTAATTCTATGGGGTATAGGTCTTTGAAAGTATGCAACAAATTTGTAATGGCTTTTGGAGTTTTGGTGTCTTGGGTATCCTCATTGTGACCTTTGATAACAAGTGCAATCACATTTTTGTTGTGTTCATTTAAAAACTCATTTGTGGGTAAAATAGAGAAGAGTTTAGAAGATGTACCCGTTGCATTTACCTCATTCAGCTTGTTAGGTAGTAGGACGATCTTTTTGCTAAGCCAATTGAATTCATGTGTTCTCTCTCCCTTTGTGGATGACTGAATGATCATATTGCCATGGCCGACCAAGCAAAATGTGGCATACATCCATATCTATGACTTCACAAACAACTTGGTCTTTGTAATGTTTATCCAAGGTTGGTGCAAATTTTGGTAATAGCTACCTTATTTCCTTTCTTGATCCATCCTATTTTATAAGGGTTAGCATGAGCTTCTATATTCAATCCGAGAGCTTTTACCAATGTTTTGGACACAACATTTTCTCAACTTCCACTATCTATTATTACATCACATACTTTGTTATTTACGGTGCATCTTGTCTTGAATATTGAGTGCCTTTGAGTTGTATTCACCTCCGTTCTTTGATTTAATAAAATCCTTTGAAGCACACAAATTACCCGTTCGCCATCATCACCTTCTTCAAAGATTTCTTCCTCTTCTTTTGTAAATTTTTCTCCATTTTCGCTGCTGTCTTCTTGTTCAGATGCTTCTTCTACCATTGCAATCTTCTTTCTTTTTGGACATTCATTTGAAAAATGACCGGTTTGTCCACATCTATAACATTTCTTTGAATTTGAAGGTCTTGCATATGGGTTTTCTGGTTTGGAGGTTGTTTTCTTGGTATTTATGGACTGACCATTATATTTTTCGCCCCCACTGTTTGGATAATTTGACTTCCATGTGCTTGATGCCTTCGGTTTCTCTTCTTCACCTTCGTGGGATTCATTGTTATGCCCCCAATTTCTGTTGTCTTGCCTAAATTCTGCCCTCGAGTTAGATGAGGTACGGCCAATTGATGTTCTTCCTTCTTTACTCCAAGTTCTTTGATTGTTATTCCAGCTTGGTTGTCCATGACTCCTGGTTATTTCTTTCATGATTTTCTTCTCAACCTTTATGGTCATTGCTACTGCTTCTCAAATGCCTCCAAGAGGAAATAAATCAATTCGATCTTGGATTTCTTCATGCAAACCATGTATATACCGTGCTATTTGTTGATATTCGGATTCTGACAAATCATTTCTTGCATTCAATCGATACCACTCACCCGTGTATTCTTCCACAGTTCGGTTGTGTTGTTTGCACTCTTGATATGTTTCGTACAAGATTTGTTCATAATTGTCTGGTAAGAATCTTGCCTTGAACATCTTTTTCATCTTTTTCCAATCTTTCACAGGTGTGTTGTCCATCTTTCTTCTATTGGAGGTTAATTGATCCCACCATGCTTTGCCCCACCTTTCAACTTATATTTTACCAATTTTACTTGACGTTTTTCAGGAATATCCATACATTCGAAGAAGTCCTCCACTTGTTTGATCCAATCTAAGAAGTTTTCCATGTCTAATCGTCCATCAAAGTATGACAAGTCGATTTTCATTTTGTATCCTTTGTCTTTATATTTTTGACTTCTCTTTTTATTGCTATCATCGTTGTCTTCATCACTTGAAGAGTTGGATGTGTCACTAGATGTTGTTGAATTAGATTCTCGATCCCTTTTCTTCGTTTTCTTGGATTTCTTTCGGTTCTTGGACCCCTTCTTAGACTTATTTTCATTGGAACTTCTATTTTCTTGATTAAGTGTCCGGCTTCTTCCTCATGGTGCTTTGATCCTTTCTTTTTCTTCCTTTCACACTTCTTTGTAAATAGATCTTTGGGTTCCACATTCATGTTCTATTCTAATTGTTCCACTAAATTTTCTGTAGCTTTCTCTTTTCCTTTGCTGATTTGGACAGTAAGTTTAGTGTTTTCCTTCATTAATCCTCCAAAGCTTCTTTGTAGTTCGTCAACCATTTCTTCTATTTTTGTCACCCGATCGGTTAAACCTTCCAAGGGAAGGATACGATGTTGGATATTGAGCACAATTGCATAAAGCTTGCTAGAATAGGTTTCTTCCTTACCCGATTCCAATTTCTTGCTGTTAGTCATCCTTCTTGGTTGGATCTTGATTCAAGCTCTGATTCCAATCTTGATGGAGCCGAAAGCCTTATGGCGGTATTTTTATTCATCTTCAAAAAAGTTATACAAAAGGGGAAGCCTTAACCTTTTTATATATAGACCTAGCTTATGGGATAATGGACCTAGTTTATGGGATAATGGACTGTAAATACAAGGATGGTTAAACTATTAACCACAGTAACTAACCATCAAACTAACTAATAACAAATAAAATAAAAATACCTAGGCTAGATTACAAAGAGAGCCCTAATAAACAAAATAAACGACATCATCCAATCCAAATAGACAGACTATTTTTACGTCCATACACTATTTTGTACTTAAAAGTAAAGTGAATGATGTTTAGACCATAAAAAATACGTTTGGACCTGTATTGTGGTAATGTAATAGTTTCACCATGCTTATATACAGATGATGTAATCTTGGAAAATAACTCATAGCTTTGATGATTGAAGATTGAATGCAATGTAGAGGACTGTTTCCCACTTTTTTCAACCCATAGGTAATTGGAGGTTTTCTTTTACAATTGGACAGAAAGAACTTGGGGTTTCACTAACACCTCCATTTAGAAAACAAACAACGGATGATTGGAGAGGACTTGAAACAGTGCGTCAATTGAAGATAAATTTTGAGGAAGAGCAAAGGTGCGTTAAAACTCTTGTTGATTGACAAGTTATGTTGTTTTGTAAAATAACCTTTGTCATCTGCTCTGGAATTTATTGTATTGCTTTTTTCAGTTTTTGTCCTCTGGGATGGAATAGAATGTTATTCTAGATGTGTTTTGGTTCACGTAAATCAGGCTGGCTAATGGTGCATCACTGCATCACAGGAAATAAGAACTTATTTCTCCTTGCATTTTGTACAGGCCTGCTTGTGATGTGGCTATATCAGGCTTGGGATGGATTGCTGTCGAACGAAAGGAGTCGCTCCAAAATACTCACTCAGATTTAGAATCAACAGTTGATGAACTTGAGTTGGCTGTTCATGTCCCCAAGCCAGTGGAGATTTTTGTGAGGCCTCCCATGCCTGTTGGCAAAGCTGGAGCAGAATGGTATCGGTACCGCGATTTGACAGAGGAGGAAGAGGAAGCAAGACCAAGATGGTATTTTTAGAATTTTTTAGGTACTCTACCTCTTCGTCTTTATATATTTTGCAATTAATTGTATAACTGGCCAGCCGCTTCTGCTGCCTAGGCAAATGAAATGTAGATACAGAGATGGCTGATATATCGGTTAATTTATAAGCTCATGAATGTTATAGAACTTTGAAGATTCTGAATCAGAAAATTTTTAATGGGATCGACTTAAGCATCCAAAGTCTTTGTGAAGCTGCTTTTCCACATTTTCATCAATTGGGAAGTGTTTTTCTTTTAAAAACCTTTGGCTCTCTGGGAATATCTGACCTTCTCTCTTTGTATATGATCTTTTGTTCTAATACATTTTAAGTCTCAAATATATAGCATTTATTTATAATAGAAGACATTTGTAGATTTTTTGTCCCTTTGCCTCCCTGGAAATGAGTCGTTCGAGTTCTAGCGGTCTTTTCAGTTCCATTTTTTTGTCCAATGAACAACGATAAAGAAGGTGATTTTGACATTTGACGGTTTTCATCCATGACATTTGTAGAAGGCTAAAAAATGGTCAGGGGTTATTTGGGATATAACAGAGGTCCAATTTCGATAGATGGTTGACAACCGTTTGAGTTTTTGAATCTTTTCTCAGTTCCTCTAGCAGACTTCTGATTTGTACAATGACATTCCTTTGATGGCGGTCCAATTCTTTGCCATTTATGTTTTTTTCAATAAACGTTTCTACAAATCAAACAAAGAAGCTACAATATATACAAAGTTTATTTTTTAGTTTCATACATTTATAGGTTTCATTTCTAAAATTTATTTAATTTTAGGGTTTATTTCAAATAATCTGAGAACAACACTAGTTGTATGTACTAATACACTTGAGCCACCATGAGATTGAACTAATATTGTAACATTCCTATATTGTTATGCATGACTTGTTGGGTTTATTTCAAATAGTGAATTAAGAAAAATATACTAGGTTTATATTCGAGATTCATATATTTATAGCGTTTATAACAATCAGAGAATATTATAAAATGGATTTACCAATACTTTAGCAACCATCATATTAATTTGATACTATAGCTATTAGTCATTCCTATGTTGTTAGTAATCAAACACATACTTATGTATATTGAACAAATAGAATGTCTTTAGGATTTATTTCATATCATTTGAGAATGATATACATGATTTATTTTCAAAGTGTAGTTACAAAATATACAAGGTTTATTTTAAAATTACATGCATTAATAGGGTTTATAATAAATAATATTAGAACTTTTCAAAAAAAATAAAAAAATAAATAATATTAGAACACTATGAACTGATATTATAGCCATATATCATTTGACGTTTTGGTTTTGGTTTTGGTTTTGGTTTTTGTTTTTGGTTTTTGAACAATAGGTTTGTTTGATAATTAATTCATTTGTGTTTTTTCCATTTTAAAAACGTTTTCGAAATTTGTAAAGAAAATGTAAACACGGAAAAAAATTGTTTTTGAAACGGTTTGCGATTTTAAAATCCCATCGATTTTTGCGTTGTAGTGCTCTACTGTAATAGGGTGTGGGTGTGGAAGAATGTGGTGATTTTCTATTCTTCCTTAATTCTTTTTTATGGTTGTCAGAAAAAAAATATTCTTTTTTATTTATTCATTTTTTTAAAAAAATTCTTCCTTGAAATTATTGCAACTTTTCTTCGAATACTTTATTGGGAAAAAAAAAAAAAAATTCAATTTTGACTCTTTAGACTTAGCAGGTTGAATAAATTTTAACCATAAACTTTCAATTTTATCAAATTGAACCCCAAACTTAACAAATTGTATCAATTTGATAGACCTTTGGTCAACTTTTCATTTTAATTGCTATTAAAATATGTAATTGATTTTTTTTTTTTTTAATTCACATTGCACCCGAGTTAGTATTTTGTAAGAAAATTGTTGGAAAAATTCTTTAAGAAATCAAATATCTCAGACTATTCTTCTCATTATTATAAAAAAAAATCACAAAGTTATTGGCAACAAAAAAAAATCCAGCAAATATGAGAAATAAAAAACTTGAAATTTCTTTATTTTCGTTTTCTACAGTTATACATTCTTCTAATTAGCAAGAAAAAAAACAGTAAAAGGAAAAAAATCCCACAAAGTTCTCAACAACGAGAAAAAACCAACAAATATTTGAAGATAAAAAAACCTCCAAAGTTGCTTTGCTTTCGTAATCTTAGATAGGAGCAAAAAAACCCTCACAAAGTTCTCAACAACAAGAAAAAGCCATCTAAAATAAAGTTTCTTCAATATTATATTTATAAGAAACCAATTCAGGCGTAATGTGAATTAAGAAAAAAAAAAAGAAGAAATAATCAATTACGTACGGTGGTTCAAACGGAAAGTTAGCCAAAGGTATACATTGTAACACTTATGCAGGTTTGGGGTTAAAATCAATACGATCTGATAAGTTTGAGGTTCAATTTGATGAAATTGAAAGTTTAGGGTTAAAATTGATACAACTCTCAAAGTTTAGGGTTAAAAATGATTTTTCCCTATTTTATTTTACTTTTTGTTCTTGTACTTTCATTAGTTCGTATATAATGGAGAACTTCATGTTTTAAATTTGTAATAATTTGACCGTGTAATTTAAAATTTATAACATTTTGTAAAAAATTTCATCAAATTGAAGTGTCAATTTTTATCATGTAATGATTTAGTTTAAATTGTTACATATTAAAATTTAATGACTAAATTGTTCCAAAATTTAAAATATTGAGACTAAATTGTTATATAATAAATTTAGTTGCTATTTAATTTAAAAAAAATAAAGGAAATAGTAGTATTTAGATTTTAACCAAATTTAAGTAATGCATTTTCTCTAATATATTTGTATTTTTATATAGACATTAATATAGTTGTTTGTACCTTGAGAACATGTTTATTTGGTTATTTGTATTGGAAATTACTATTCAAAATTTAAAGGGAAAAATTCATTTTTAACCCTAAACTTTGGGGGTTGTATCAATTTTAACCCCGAACTTTCAATTTCGTCGAATTGAACCCTAAACTTAACAAGTCGTATCAATTTTAACCCTTAACTTTTAATTTCATCAAATTGAACCTCAAACTTATCAAATCATATCGATTTTAACCCCAAACTTGCATAAGTGTTACAATGTATACCTTTGGTTAACTTTCCGTTTGAACCACAATACGTAATTGATTATTTCTTCTTTTTTTGTTAATTCACATTGCACCTGAATTGGTTTTTTATAAACAAAATATTGAAGAAACTTGAACTTTGTGAGAGTTTTTTTTGCTGCTATTTAAGATTACGAAAGCAAAGAAATTTTGGAGGTTTTTTATCTTCAAATGTTTGTTGGTTTTTTCTTGTTGCAAAGAACTTTGTGGGATTTTTCCCTTCTTTTAATGTTTTTTTTTTCTTGCTAATTAGAAGAATGAACAAATCTAGGAAACGAAAATAAAGAAATTTCGAGTTTTTTATTTCTCATATTTGCTGGATTTTTCTTGTTGCCAATAACTCTATGATTTTTTTTTTTTATAATAATGAGAATAATAGTCTGAGATATTTGATCTCTTAAAGAGTTTTTCCAACAAATTTCTTACAAAAACACTAACTCAGATGCAATGTGAATTAAAAGAAAAAAAAAGGAATTTGTCAATTACATGTTTTAATAGCAATTCAAATGAAAAGTTGATAAAAGGTCTACATTGCAACATTTATGCAAGTTGGAGGTTCAAATTGGTACAATTTGTTAAGTTTGGGGTTCAATTTGATAAAATTGAAAGTTTAGGGTTAAAATTGATACAACTTACAAAGTTCAGGGGTCAAAATTGATTTTTTCCCAAATTTAAAACATTTCTAATTATGATATCTTTAGATAAAAATAAAAAAATACTGAGAGGATTTTGTTTTTATAAAAGAAATATACAACTAAAACATAAATATCAAATTAAAAAAAACCCAAAAACAGAAAACGAAAATGATTATCAAACAAGGCCAAAGTTATTTGGTTTTATGTTTTTTAAAAACAGAAAAAAAAAAAGTTTATCACACATATATAGTTTTTGCTTTTAAAAAACAAAACCAAAAACAACAAACAAAAAACAGAAAAATAAAAACCAAAAACTGACGGGGCCTACAATATTTCGGATTATATGTTTTAGTTTCACAATATAGTCCATAGTATATATTTAATGGGAGAATAGGTTAACAAAACAAATAAATAAAAATGAAAAAGAAACAAAGTGGAATTAATTAATATAAATAAAAGTGGGTAGAAGTTGATAAAAAAAAAAAAACAAGTGCATAATATATATTTTTAAGGAAATTGATTTCTCCATTGTGGCAACAGGATTTTAATAACAAAAAATCAAAAGAAAAAAAATTAGGGAGATTTTTTTTTTTTTTTTTTAGTACATCAACATTTGGGGTGGGGGATTCGGACCTCCGACCTCTTGGTCGAAAGTACATGTTGTTATAGGTAATTTTGGACCACTCCGATGTACAGGGAGCTGATGAGGACAACTGGGTAGAAATAGGGTTGGGAGATGGACCCCAGAGGCGAAACCGTTGAGTAGGACGGGCCAAGACTGAAGGGGTCGGGCCGACCCTCGGCCCGCTTGCGCGGGTCGAGTTCCTCCGACTCCGTTCGGTCCCTACTGCCTCTGGCCGCCCTGGTTCTGCCTGGTTCGTCCCAAAACGCTTTCGAATTCTTAAAAACCCTAGGAGCATGAGCAGATATTTATACCCTTCTTCGCCACTGAAGAAGGGATCCCGAACACGACTCTCTACTCTCTCCTTTTACTCTCTCGCTCTCCTTCCGTTTTCTGACTTAAGCATCGGAGGCGGTGTGGCTAGCACCACACCGGTGTGCTACCATTTTGCAGGCCACGTCTTCCCCTCATCTACAAATTTACCGTTGGTGGCACGTGAAGGTCAGGTGAGTTCCTCTGACCAAATTTGACCATCAACACATGTCAATTACCGCTGAGCTAAGTTCGCTCTGACAAATTAGGAAGATTGTTGTGGCCATCGCAATGAAGAAATGATGTGAATAAACCAAAAAAAAAAAAAAAGTTACCAAACGTTTTTTGCCCGTATGGAAAAAAGATCAAGCTTATTCATAATTGTTGGCGGTTCTTGAAAAGGTGAAGAACTATTTTTTCCAGCTCTAAAATCTCGTCCCTCTCCTCCAGGCTCCAATTGTGTAATTGTAATTAGGTCCAAAATTGTGTATTGGTAAATGAACTATTTAATTAATTCTTGATTAATTTGCCTCAATGAGAAATTTCATTAGGGGAAAAAAAACCAATAGGATAACTAAATGTAGAATTTTGAAGGATAAAATTGGAAGAATTTGGTTGCAAAATTTTGAGATATGCCAAAGCCGAATTTTTTTTTCCAAATCTTGACATTTGTGGAGTATGGGTTCCAAAATGGACTATGTGTCATAATTTTTATAAGAATAATTTAGAAAAAAAAAGACACTTTTAGTCTATGAGGTTTGGATTAGGTTTCATTTTGGTCCCTGAATTTTCAAATTCGACAATTTAGCCTTGAGATTTAGATTTTGTTTCATTTTAGTCCTTCCATCCATTTTTCCGTTAAATATTAACGGAACACTGACGCCACACCTATTTTTTTTTATTTAAAATATATATTTTTAATTTTTAAAATAAAATAATATTAAATTAATAAAAAATTATTTTTTAAAATATTTTTCTCTCTCTCTTCTTCTTCTTACCAGCTGCCGCCGGAGGCGGACTCTTTTTTTTGTTCTCTTTTCTTCTTAATCCCTCTCCTCTCTTTTTTTTCCCTCTTCCTCCCTTCCCTTTCTTCTTTCATTGTTTTTTTTTAAAAAGATAACGAAAGGGGAAGCCCCCTCCGAATCTGGCGTCGTTATCTTTTTTTTTTAAAATTTAAATAGTGTACTGCTCGCGTCGTTGGATTCGAAGGAAAGCACACTACTCATGCCGCAGTTTGTTCGATTGTGTCGCTCGTGAGGGCTCTGCTTGTGAGGGTTCTTCTTCGCTGGATTCGCACTGCCGTACTTTCGATTGCACTACTGTGGGTCTCACTGTAGGAGGAGATTTCGCGATTGCGCTGCTCGTGAGGGTTCTGCTTTGCTGGATTTGTGCCGCTGTTCGTTTGATTTTAAACTTAAAAAAATTGATTCCAATTTTAACCCTCAACTCTCTTTCTTTTGTTCGATAAGCTTCCCATCATTCGATAAGCCATTTGACGCCATTCACTCTTCTCTCTCTTCCACTGTTTCATCAGTCTTCCTAGTTATGCTAAAATTCTCATTCTTCAGTTTAATTCTTTCGATTTCTCTTGCCTTCTTGATGATTCTAATTCGTGTCTGTTTTTTTCAATCGTTTTTCTCTTAGCTGCTACTGATTTTTGCAGATTTGTAAGTATATCTCTCTCGCTTTACCGCACTTGCATTGCTTTGATTTGGTTGAATTTATGTTCATATATATATATATATATATATATACACACATATTTTTGAAAACTCTGCATTTGTATATATGTGTGCCGATTGATACTGTTTTTTTATAAATAAATTTGTTTGATTGTTGCATTCTATTCATATATATTTCTTAAAAAAAAACTCTGCATTTGTTTGATAGTTGCATTCTATTCTCATATATTTGTTTGATTGTTGCATTCTATTCATATATATTGATCTGTAATTGCTGCATTCTATTCATATATATTGATCTTTAATTGCTGCATTCCATTTATATATATTTCTTAAAAATCCGGTACAATATTTTTTTAAGATGACTTTTATTTTAGTTTATTTTATTTTAGTATCTTTTGATAATTCATACTGTTTTTTTAAATAAATTAAATTTTTTTGATTGATCAAATTTTGTAGTTTGATTGTATTTGAAACCCATATCTTCAAATGTTGGTTTGTTATTCTATTTTGATTTATTAATGGATTCTGTTGTAAGTCAAGTCAGTAGTTAGGCTCTTTTTTTAGCCTATTTATATGAGATATGTATTCCCAAAAATTAATTAAATATAGAGCATCTCATTTTAATTAATATATAATAATATATATAGGAAGAAAAAAAAAAGATGAGAGTAGGATTATTGTAATGTATTTTTATTAAAAATGTAACCCCAAAGGCGCTAATAATCTAGGTAACTTTCGAAACAGCTTCTTTAACCCCCATGGTTGGAACCAAAAACTTGGAAAGACAATTGGAGGAGCAAAACACTAGCCGGAAATCCACATTCTGAAAATATAGAACCTTGAAGACCACATACTTTAGAATCAAGACCAGAACAACAACACTATTGTATTTATTATTTAATATTTCAGTTGAGAAAGCACATAGATGATATCATGAGAAATTGGGAGCAAAATAGACGAATTGCAATTGGTGCTATGACAGTTTGTATTGGCTATGTAGTTGCATTATTAGGAATTTATCAAAATATACAATACATTACAAGATTTCCATCGGAGCCTAGATTAGAAAGAGAAGAAGTAAGATATTTGTTGATGGGATTCATTGCTAATGAAGAACAGAGTAGATCTTACGAATGGGTCCACTTGCATTTAAAAGACTAGTTTACATACTTAAAGGAACGAGATACCTTAAAGATAGTCAATATAGTTCTATAGAGGAATAGGTAGCCAAGTTTTTGCATATTTTAGCTCACAATGTGAGAAATAGAACAATTTGATTTTTCTTTTCGTCGATCAAGTGAAACAGTGAGTCGACATTTTCATCAAGTTTTAAAGGCAATTATCTTGTTGGAAGAAGAATATTTAGTTCAATCAAACGGGTCTAAATAGCACAAGATTTTTCCCATATTTCAAGGTAAATACTCTAAATTGAATATCTCAATTTTGTTTACAATTAATATTCATATTAACTATAAAAGAATATAATTGCCTATATATATATATAGGATTGTGTTGGGGCAATTGATGGAACACATTTGCGTGTAAAAGTACCAAAAGAAAATATATCAAGATTTAGAGGAAGAAAAGATTTTCCTGTTGGGTTTTATGCCCTAAAACTCGTAGATAGTGAATGTAAACAAATTGTATACTTGTTTCAATAAAGTGTTATTGAGTTTCTACAGTAAAGTGTTATTGTTAAGTATTGCACAGTTTGACCCAAATCCAATAAACTAAGATCCAAGGTTGTTTGTATGTAACTTGAACTAGTATGTGGGGACATACGGGGATCGATGTTCAAGTAACAACCTAAAAGGTCTATAGTACAAGGATAAGACTGGGTACCTTATACTGGTAACACTATGTGATATGACCCGCTTTGTATTTGATACAGACGTATTGATCCAAAGCGTTCATGTAGTAGACATGCAAGCGGGGGTATCCTATGCAATGAGTTTGCATAAGATCGGACCATGAAATAGTAAACCACTAGATATAACACCATTAACTAGTTAGGTTACTATTTCAATAGGATGACCTAGGTAACTCAGTCTTAATCCTGAGTGTGTCATGAACTCCTTCTCATGAGGGATTGTCCTTTGATTAGCATGGGTGAGAATGGCTAATACGCCGACTTAATATGCCTTACTTTTTGGGGACAAGACCGAGTGGGAGGATGAGGACATGACAACACAAGAAGGAATTCACTCCTTTCCCTTCTAGGAGAAGTAGATGAGTGTTCCCTTAAGTGGTGACTCCAGGACTTGAAAAAAGGGATCCCACCCTCTCACTGGCCCGAGAGGGACTTTCTGTTTAATGGTTGGACCATAAACAGGTTATTCATTAGAGGAGCGCTGGTACTTAAGGAGACAAATGTAACATAGGGGTAAAACGGTAATTTGACCCAACTGTGATTACGAACACTCATGAAGGTTTGACTTACCAATATAGGTCTATATCCGTGGACAATGAAATGTTCTACAGTGAGAAGAGTTCAGTTGTGGGTCTTTAGTGGAATGACCCACAGTTAATGAATATTGGTTAACTTGATTAATGAGTTTAATCAATTAACCTCATATCATTGGAGCTTCTGATCTGTAGGTCCATTAGGTCCCCTTGCTAGCTCGTAAAGAGTAATTAGGAACAATTATATCTTGAGAGATTTTGAGTGTGTTTGGTTTAACTTTTCAAGTGTTTAATTTTGAAAATAAATCATTTTGAAAAAATTTCTAGTGTTTGACAACCACTAAAAATGACTTATTAGAAAATGAAATTGATAAATAAACCATTTTGAGAGAAACACTTGAAACCAACTTTTTTAAAAAAACTTCTTAAGTAAACAATAACTTGTGTATAAAAACATTTGTGAGGAAATGCAACCAAACATATGAGTGTTTAAATTCTAAACAATTTTTATACAAAATGTTTTTTAAAAAATGCATTCTTGAAAAACATTTAAATTAAAATGTATTCCAAACGGACCCTTTGAATAGTTCAAATTCATATTTGGAATTGAGTTAATTGTATGAGATACAAATTAATATAATGTATAGTGATACATTAAAATGTAAATTCTAATTTGAAATTAAACTTTATTATTATGAGAGAAATAAATATTTGAAGAAGTTCAAATATTAATATAAATTTGATTCATATTAAATTTATAGGATATAAGAGAATTTGAAGGAGTTCAAATTTTAATATGAATTTGATTCATATTATAGAATTAATTAATTGAAGGCCTGAAATTAAATATATGATATTTAATTGTGTAATTAATTAATTAACTAATAGAAGATTTGAAATTAAATATATGATATTTAATTGGTGATTAATTAATTAAAGAATTAATTAATTGAAAATTAATAAATTATGGAAATGATTAATCACTTATGGAAGTAATTAATCATTTATGAAAATAATTTAATCACTTATGGAAGTGATCAATCGTTTATGGAAAAAAAATCAATTATGGAAAAGATTAAATCAGTTATGAAAATAATTGATTTTAAATGAATATTTATTCATGACATTTCTCCTATAAATAGAACACTAAACCTAGGGTTTAGCTACTACAACAAATGGTCACCATAAGGCCAAAGGTCTCATTCTAGCCTCCTCTCATATTCTCTCAACTCAAGAACTCTAGAGAGAATTTTTCTCTCTAAGAGTTTTTCCCATTCAAGATTAGGTAGTCCCATAACTACGTTCATAATCTCAGAGTTATAGCAGGGAAGATCAATTGGTGGTGTCCCAATTGTTGATGCTTGGTCCAAAATCAAGAAAGGCGTTCTTGATATTTTAGAGACGACAACGAAGGTATGTTTGCTTCTCCCTATTAGATTTAGATCTAAATTTTTATGCTTAGCCTTAAGTTTCTATAGGATATGTTCTGTAAACTTTTGCCAATGTAATGGTATTTAGATAAACAAAATTAACTACAAATCGGTCCCAATTCGCTTCCGCTAACGGAATTAGGGAATTCCAATCCTTCAATTGGTATCAGAGCCGATCGTAGATCTAATCTTGTTTCTCTAAAATTTGCATTGGTTGTTGGTGGGATTGATTTATGCATTTGATGTATGGTGGTTTGCTAGTAGATGTTTAAGGTTTTGGCATATTAGATTTGTGATTTTTCGTTGATTTGATCAATGTAAGAGCCCAGTGTTTTGAACATTTAATTGCAAATCGAGTTTGTAAGTCCGTGTCGTTCGTGTTCTTGAGAAATTCCATGAAGAATTGAAGAAATTGGTGCCAAAATCAAAGAAAATAGAGGCTGGAAGAAGAAGAAAACTGGAAAACAGAGGTTGCAATCGAGAAAAAAAAAGTGCTGACGTCAGCATTTCGAATAAGACAAAATAGGTGATGTTAGCATTTGGAATAAGACAAAATAGCTGACGTCAGCCCTAATCAGGTGATAGTCAGCTACTCTTGACCGGTTTTGACTGATTCGAGGGTTGGTTGACCGGTTCAATCGGTTTTTGACCGATTCTTGATGGTTTTGACCGGTTCAGCGCGATTTCGGGTGGTTTTTGACCGGTTCTCCGTTGTTTTGATCGGTTAAATTATTTTTTAACTGATTCCAGCTGTTTTTGACCCGGTTCTTGGCGGTTTGATACGGTTCGGGCAAGTTTTGACCGGTTCTTGGCATTTTGACGTGGTTCCATCAGTCTTTGACCGGTTCGAGTGGATTTTGACCGTTTTCAGTTGTTTTTGGGCCTGTTCGTGCGTTTTAGACCCGGTTCGAGGCTGTTTCAAGGCAGCTCATGGCTAGATAGGACAATTTAAGATTAATTAGTGTAATTTCTCTATTGTATTTTGTCCTAGGATGCCAAAACCTGTCTACTTAGCTATTTATTTTGCTTTATGGATGTCATATAGCTTAAAATCACACCATAGGTTAAGCATATTCATGCATATTTAATTATAATTTTTATAATATAAGTATTATGCATGAATTAATTTTCATGAGTATTTAATATAAATTGTTATGATTAAATGGATGAAAATTGAGAAGCATTGAGCATGAAATTGCTTTAGTAAAAATATAAAAAAGTTATATTTATGAAAGTAATTTATGTGCTAATTTATTTTCATGAGCTATTAATATAAGTGTTATGTTAATGTATGAAAATGGTAATGCTTAATTTTAATTTTCTTGGGTAATTAATTTAAGGGTTAGTTTAATTAAAAGGAAATTAAATTGCATTGAGCATGACATTACCTTATATTAATATAATTGTTATATTTTTTTTATGTCATGTATGCTAGTATATGGTTTATAAATTAATCAGAATTTGATTGTTCATTTATTCACCATAGTAGCATGTTATAGGGCTAATTCATTAAAATTTATAAGTGTTATAAAATTAATGAATAGAAACCGTTAACCTATAACAAAGAATTGCATGCAAACATAGACTCTTAGGAAAAATGGATTAATTTTAAAATGTTTAAAATTAATTAGACCTAAGATCTCGTTTCTAATAGAATTAGAATTATTCTTACTTAGAATTAAAAATAGTTTTAATTAACTAAGTAGGAAAAACATTACTATGATTATAAGGGAACTCCACTGATTAAGTTTTGTCTAAGGCTAGGGGTACTTAAGATGACGGTTACGGAACACCTCCTACCTGGGAACTGACCCGGAATATCGGAGTTGAATTAATCATAGTTAAATGTTAGCATGCAATGTCACTAGGTTTTTTAAAAGAGTTTAATACACCTAGATCTTTAGAGTAAAGACTTTACATTATTGTGGTTATAATGGAACTCTCTCAGTGAAGTTCTGTCTAAGGCTGGAGTTATTTAAGATGACGGTTTACGGAACACCTTCTACCTGAGAACTAACCCAAAACTTGAGTTGAATTAACCATAGTCATGTTAGCATGCAATGTTGCTAGATTTATTAAAGGAGTTTAATTCACCTGCAACATTGCAGTAAAATCCTCATCATAAAAGTTATAATTGGAGTAGACTTAGATAGATTGACTTAGCCGAATTTATCTGAATTAAATAACCCTAAATAAATGGTAGGACATTTAAGTGGGAGTGGGACGCGTGTTAACGTATCCCTCGATCGCCACCCTTAGTTCACACCGTGAGAGTCCTATGGTCCGTCTGCTTGTTGTCCTAGAGCAACCATCTCTTCGGAAGGCCCGACCATAGAATTCAGAACATCGTGAACTCTTGAAAAAGGATAAGGACTCTTAGGTTAATTACCAACAGTTGTCTTTCCCTTCGGTAGCCTGTTGGTGCGTGCCTCTTAGATCTGAAAGTGGGAGGATAAATATAAAAACAAGATCGAGTTTTACTCTCATGTTCCCCAGAGTTCACACTGTGAGGTCCATGCTCAGTTCGTGTTGCCTCTGGTCGGCCTCCCTTCGGAAAGTGTTTGCATGAGTCAGTAACAAAGTGAATGGGGAAAATGTCTATAGTACGTGGGAACAAGACGTGTGTCAACATATCCCTGGTCTTCGCCCTAAGGTCGCACCGTGAGATTCTTATGATCCGCCTGCATGTCGTCTTAGAGCGACCATCCCTTCGGAGGGCCGATCATAGGTTTCAGATCACCGCGAACTCCAGAAATGGATAGGATCACTTAGGTTAATCACCAATAGTTGTCTTTCCCTTCGATAGCCTGTTGGTGCATGCCTCTGAGATCTGAAAGTGGGAGGGTTACACTTACGTGGATGAGTTAAATGTGTTAACGAATCCTTGACCAAACAACGATAACTAAACACTAACGAAATATGAGTTATTTTGGTGTTAGGGTTTGGTTGAGATTGTCTCAATTTAGAGGAGGAGTAGCTGACCACCCTTCGGTGGCTGTTGTTCTAAACCTCTAAAGTATCGTTGCAAAAACAAAATCAATAGTTTTCTAGGGTTTCTTTGATTCCTTGTATGTTTTTTGCTGAATTTGATTGGATTAGATGTAATGGGTTAGTACAATTAATAATACGAGTTATTTGTTACTTCAACGATTAAATTAATGTACATTGTCTTATGCCAAGTTATAAATAACGGTAATAATACAACGAACTTAAACGACAAATTGTGGTAACTATTCTATGATTAGTCTTAACAGAGGAATGTCCTCATGCCCCAAATGTCTAACTCATTAAGAAGTGTTCCTAATGAATGTGACATTGGACCCAACCAAAGAAGACATGTCCAAAGACAGTAAATTTGATTTACTAGTCTTGGAAGCGTGATTTGTGGAGAATGACGATTCTTCCTAAATACTTGATTCAGGACACAAATCACGTTTTTTCTTCTTATTAAAAGGAATAAGTTCTTGGCAACAACTTGATGCTATTGAAACAACTCTCAAAGTTGTAACTAGAGAGGTTGTCTTGGCTGTAGAAATGGGGAACATTAAGTTATTTTTCCCAGTGGGAGAAAATACATATTATTGGATAATGTGTATGTCCTAAGATTAACAGAAATTTGATTTTTGTATCTTATGTGTTGGAACAATGTTACTCTATACCTTTCTCTATTAACACAGTTTTCATTTATAGAAAAGGAGTTGACATTTGTTCAGCTGGACTTGAAAATAACCTACATGTTTTAAGAATAATCATGAGTAAAGCAGTCAAGAATACCAAGCTGTTTAAGACTGCTACTACTCAATGTGATAAGAGGCAAAGGTTTTCTCCTAAAGGAAAATACCTGTTTTTGGTACTTAAGGTTATACCATATTAATCTCAATTTGATTGGGAGATTGGTCAAGAGTATACTTCTAAGCAAATTAGAAGATGACTCTCTACTACCTTATAGGTCATGCCTTAAGAACAATATGACTAATAGATTCTTTTGCTCGAAAAGAACTATAGAGCCAAAGAGCCCTTGGAGCTTGTACATTTGGATCCTTGTGGTCCAATATGTTAAAGCAGTGGGAGAACATGAATAATTCATCTATATTATTGATAATTATTCAAGGTATGGGTATCTCAATCTAATGCAACTTAAGTCTAAAGCTCTTGAGAAATTCAAAGTGGTTTGAGACTGAAGTTGGAAACTTGTTAGGTGAGATGATAAAAGCACTTCGATCTGATCGAGGTGTAGAGTATGTGGGACTTGAGATTCCAAGACTATTTAATAGAACATGGAATTACATCCCAACTCTCAACCCCTGGTACACCTCAGTAGAACGGTGTATCAGATAGGAGAAATTGAACCCTATTAGATATGGTTCGGTCCATGATGAGCTATTTATAAGTTATGCTCATTGCCACCTTATGGAAATAAGAAGTGGATACTTCTTCAATCCATAAGAGAATAAAGAATTTGTATCGACAAATGCTACATTCTCAGAAGAAGACCACATGAGAAATAATAAGCCACAAAGTAAACAGTTGTTTTAAGTAAATTAACTGATGAAGCTATAGAAACATCAACAAGAGTTGTTGATAAGTCAACAAGGGTTGTTGATGATGCTGGACCTTCAACAAGAGTTGTTGATGGGGCCGGTACAACTAGTTAGTTACATTTTTCCCAAGAGTTGAGTGTGCCTCGATGTAGTGTGAGGATTGTTCTACAACCTGATCGTTACATGGGCTTAACTGAAGCCCAGATCATCATACCTGATGATGACATTGAGGATCCATTGTCTTAAAGCAAGACAATGAGTGATGTTAACAAGGACCGATGGATCAAAGCAATGGACCCGAAATTAAAATCCGTGATTTCAATTTCGTCTGTGATCTTGTAGATCTATCTAATGGGGTAACGCCTATGGATTGCAAATGAATCTACAAGAGGAAACAAGATGTAATCTTATGGTTAGACTTGTGGCAAATGGTTATACCCAGAAACAGGGCACTGTAAGGAATCCTTATCTCATGTCGTCATGCTGAAGTCTGTTAGAACTCTTGTCCATTTTGAATGGATGTCAAGACTACCCTTTTGAATGGTAATCTTGAGAAGACTATCTACATGTCTCAACTAGAATGGTTCATTTAGCGAGATAAAAATCAAAAGGGTTTGCAAGCTTAAATGATCCATTTATGGATTGACCTAAGAAATTCGATCTTGGAATATAAGATTTGATACTGTGATCAAATTTTTTGGATTTGATCAGAACATTGATGAATCTTGTCTTAACAAGAAGATCGTCAATAGTTTAGTAGTTTTATTAGTGTTGTATGTGATTGATATCCTAGTCATTGCGAATGATGTAGGTTATCTTACTGACTAGTAAAAGTGACTAGTTGCTCATTTTCAAATGGAAGATTTGGGAGAAGCTTAGTTTGTTCTTAGGATTCAAATTATTGGAAACCGAAAGAACAAAATACTAGCCCTGTCTCAGGCGTCTTATATCTACAAAATGTTAGGTAGATATGAGATGGAGAATTCCAAGAAGGTTCACTACCTTTCAGGCATAGAATTCTTTTGTCTAAGGAACTGTTTCCTGAGACACCTCAAGAAGTTGAGGATATGAGACAAATGCTCTATGCAGTAGGGATTGTCAGAAAGTATCAATCTAATCCAAGATTTGATCACTGGAAAATAGTTAAAAATATCCTCAAGTATATTAGGAGAACGAGGAACTATATGCTCGTGTATGGGACTAAGAGGATTTGATCCTTACAGGATACACTGACACAGATTTTAAGACTGATAAGGATTTAAGGAAATCTACATCAACATCTATGGTTAATCTTTACGAAGGAGCTATAGTATGACATAGTTATAGTCTTGACCATATAGGCTGAAAATATAGCTACTTGTGAAGATGCGATAGAGACTGTATGGCTTAAGAAGTTCTTGACTGATTTGGAATGTGTTCCATATGTGAACTTGCCGAACACACTTCATAGTGATATAGTGGTGTTGTGGACAAATTCAAAAGAACCTCGCAGTCCAAGACAAGCAGACACATTGAATTGAATGAAATATTGCTGATTCATTCACAAAAGCTCTCTCGGCTAAAGTGTATGAGGGTCATCTAGAAGGTCTAGGTCTACGAGTTATGTACAAAGATGAAATCTAGGGCAAGTGGGAGAAATGTAATGGGTATAGTGATGCCCTAGTTTATTGTATTTGTACATTGTATATGTTTTATACATGTATTTATACACCCGTTGATGTATAGACTATTGTACATCCCACTAAACTAGAGTTTTAGTTCAAGTGAGAGTTTGTTGAATTTTATGCCCTAAAACTCTTAGATAGTGAATGAAAACAAATTGTATACTTGTTTCAATAAAGTGTTATTGAGTTTCTACAATAAAGTGTTATTGTTAAATATTGCACAATTTGACCCAAATCCAATAAACTAAGATCCAAGGTTGTTTATATGTAACTTGAATTAGTATGTGGGGACATACGGATCGATGTTCAAGTAACAACCTAAAAGGTCTATAGTACAAGGATAAGGCTGGGTACCTTATCCTGGTAACACTATGTGATACGACCCGCTTTGTATTTGATACAGACGTATTGATCCAAAACGTCCATGTAGTAGACATACGAGCGGGGGTATCCTATGCAATGAGTTTGCGTAAGACCAGACCATGAAATAGTAAACCACTAGATATAACACCGTTAACTAGTTAGGTTACTATTTCAATAGGATGACCTAGGTAACTCAGTCTTAATCTTGAGTGTGTCATGAACTCCTTCTCATGAGGGATTGTCCTTTGATTAGCATGGGTGAGAGTGGCCAATACGCCGACTCAATATGCCTTCCTTTTTGGGGACAAGACCGAGTGGGGGGCTGGGGACATCACAACACAAGAAGGAATTCACTCCTTCCAACTTCTAGGAGAAGTAGATGAGTGTTCCCTTAAGTGGTGACTCCGGGACTTGAACAAAGGGATCCCGCCCTGTCACTGGCCCGAGAGGGACTTTCTGTTTAATGGTTGGACCATAAACAGATTATTCATTAGAGAAGCGCTGGTACTTAAGGAGTAGATGTAACATAGGGGTAAATGGTAATTTGATCCAGTTGTGATTACGGACACTCGTGAAGAATTGACTTACCGGTATAGGTCTATATCCGTGGACAAAGAAATGTTCTATAGTGAGAAGAGTTCAGCTGTGGGTCTTTAGTGGAATGACCCACAATTAATGAATATTGGTTAACCTGATTAATGAGTTTAATCAGTTAACCTCATATCATTGGAGCTTCTGATCTGTAGGTCCATTAAGTCCTCTTGCTAGCTCGTAAAGAGTAATTAGGAACAATTATCTTGAGAGAATTTGAATAGTTCAAATTCATATTCGAAATTGAGTTAATTGTATGAGATACAAATTAATATAATGTATAGTGATACATTAAAATGTAAAGTCTAATTTGAAATTAAACTTTTTTATTATGAGAGAAATAAATATTTTAAGAAGTTCAAATATTAATATGAATTTGATTCATATTAAATTTATAGGATATAAGAAAATTTGAAGGAGTTCAAATTTTAATATGAATTTGATTCATATTATAGAATTAATTAATTGAAGGCCTGAAATTAAATATATGATATTTAATTGGGTAATTAATTAATTAACTAATAGAAGGTTTGAAATTAAATATATGATATTTAATTGGTGATTAATTAATTGGAAATTAATCAATTATGGAAATGATTAATCACTTATGGAAGTAATTAATCATTTATGGAAATGATTTAATCACTTATGGAAGTGATCAATCATTTATGGAAAAGATTAATCAATTATAGAATTGATTAATTATGGAAAAGATTAAATCAGTTATGGAAATAATTGATTTTAAGTGAATATTTTATTCATGACATTTCTCCTATAAATAGAACACTAAACCTAGAGTTTAGCTACTACAACAAATGGCCACCATAAGGCAAAAGGTCTCATTCTAGCCTCCCTGTCATATTCTCTCAACTCAAGAACTCTAGAGAGAATTTTTCTCTCTAAGTGTTTTTCCCATTCATGATTAGGTGGTCCCACAACTACGTTCCTAATCTCAGAGTTATAGCGGGAAAGATCAATTGGTGGTGTCCCAATTGTTGACGATTGGTCCAAAATCAAGAAAGGCCTCTTGATATTTCAGAGACGACAACGCTTGGTCCAAAATCAAGAAAGGCGTTCTTGAGAGATGACAAGGATGGTATGTTTGCTTCTCCCCTTTAGAATTAGTTCTTAGATTGTATGCTCAACCTTAATAATTTATTTAGAATAGTTTTCTAAATTTTTGCTAATGTATTGGTATTTTTGTGGAAACAAAATTAACTACGAACGGTCCCAATTCGCTTCCGCTAACGGAATTAGGGAATTCCAATCTTACATTTCCCACAAAAAATGTTTTAGCAGCATGCACCTTTAATTTAAGGTTCACGTATGTGTTACTTGGATGGGAAGGATCTGCTTCAAATTTTCGAATTCTAGAAGATGCATTATCAAGAGAGGATAGTTTACAAATTCCGTCAGGTAGATATAAATATATTTATATTATTACTAATTTTTCCATGGATATTTAACATAATTAAACAAAAATCATGATGCTAAATATTATTTTGTAATTGTCGTTTATAGGAAAATATTATCTTGTTGATGTAACGTCGGCATTCATAAGGTGGCTCTTTAATTTGAGTTAATGAGTTTCATTTTTCTTGGTAATTGAGGATGAAAAAGAATTAATTTTTTAATAGGTCTTGGGTGGCAGTTTCGTAATAAAATGGAGTTTGTAGCCAAGACCTAACCCTAACTCCTCTTTATTTTAGCTTGCACGCAGCTCAACGCTTTCAACTCTCCCTTTCTTCCTCCATTTGTCGTGGATCTCCTCCCAACCGCCCCTCTGTATTTTTTGTTTTTTTTCTTCTTCTTCGGCCGTCAGCAGCACCTTCACGTTTCTGGTGCCAACGACGAGCTTCTCTGGTGACACTCGAGACCACGACGGCAGTGTTTTCGATTCTTCGACCAGAGCGTGGTTGTGGTCGGGCAGCAGTGTTTTTCCGGTGAGCTTTCGGGTCAGGTGTTGTTTCCACAGCGTGCTGGTCCGTTTCAACCTCATAAAATGCGCGGGCAGCAACACTTCAGCAGTGGGCGCGATGGACAACAGTGGTGGGGGGCTTTTTCCGGTGGTTTCGAACACTCCTAGGCGTGGGTAAGAAAGATTTAAGTATTGTTGGTTTATTATAGCGTTTAAATCGAATACCCACCCAGTTTTGGTTTCGTTTAGTAAGCTTTTCCTTTAATTTTAGGCGATTCAAGTAGTAGATCTTCAAGTTTCAACATCTTTGAGTGATTTCATCATTGGGTAAGTGATTTAAGTTGAGTTTTAGTTGATTCAATTGTGATAGAGGATTACCCATTAATTGTGGCATTTGATTTCAAGATTCTCTTAGCATTTGGAGGTTTAATTGTTGTTTTGGAGCAAAAATCGGAACCCGGACAAGAAGCTTAAGTTTCTGTTTTAGGTGAGTTTTGGATGTTAAAACATTCCCAAAATTTAGTTTGACTCCTAGGTGTAGGCTTTGAATAAAACTCCTATTGATTTGTGAATGTTTTCCCCTTTTTGTATAGTTTTTTATAAGGGCCTTGAAGCTAGGAGGATTATATAGTTTTATAGAGCAAATTATTTAGCTAAGGTCTCCATGCTTTAGATCCATTTCATGATCTTTGAAGTTGATAAGTAGTAGGTGGACTAAGTTGTTTATGTTGGACAAACTTTCTTTGAGAATTTAATATGCTAGCTTGAATTGGATTCAAGCCTTGAGTTGGTTGTGGATTTATATAAGCATGATAAGTCTCATTGTGAGGTATGATGTTGTATGAGAATTTTATAGTTAATTGTAGCATGTTGAGTCTGCCTTTATTTGGCCTAGCATCTTATGCTTTACTATGGATTTCTGTTTAAGATATTGGAGGATGGGTTGAATGTCTGTTGAAGTTGTGGTTGAATTGTGGATGTGACTTGCTTGGGTTATAGAAATGTATTCTCTTGTTTCCAAGTGATAAGAAAATTTGGATTTGTCTATATGTATGCCGTTATGTTGTCGAATTTTCTGTAGGGTTACAATGGCTTTAGGGACTAAGTTTAGAAACATGCCTTGGATTATGATGTGCCTAATTAGCTGGCCGATTAGTATAAACCACAGTTTCTCCAAGCATGTTTTATTATGACTTTGAGAGAATCATACGTATGATTGAGAATAGACTTGGACCTTAATCATGTTTTAGGGTCTCAGGTGAACTTAAGGGATCCTTAAGTCTTATGTTAGCTAGGGTTATTTCTTTCCCCATCTCAGGACTGATGGAACCAATTTTCAGGCATATGATCGTGCATTCTATCATTGACTGGTAGATTCCAGTTTTCATGCACGGGATCGTGCATTCCATCAGTCGACTGTTAGAGCTCAATTTTCAGGCACGAGATCATGTGCTCTATCACTCTCAAGACGGTGTTGAGCCCAGGCACGGGATCGTTGCCCAGATGGCACTCATGCATGTTTTTCATGCACCAGATTACTTCACCATATTTTCATGATTCAGGGGTGTTGTGTTGGGATAGGTGTAGATTTGCTAGAGGTTGCCAACTAGTCTCTAGTTTACTTGCCTTACCCGACTGACCCACACAACACTCTAGTTGGCACAAGTTGGGGATAGGTAATCACCCTAGACTGAACATTTCATGAACCTTGTTATGGCCCAGGGTTAGAAACCCGAATGACTGTTCTAGTTAGATCCCTCTGATGCTAAGACCCAAATTTAAGTTTCATGCTAATAGATTTCATGTTATCAGATCTCGTGTTTTCAGTTTAAGCCTTGAAGTGGGCTACTTACTGAGTATATTCTTATATACTCACCCATGCTACATGACTTTATTTTTCAGGTGGTACTTGATGACATCAGACGAGCGGCGAGGGCAATGACTTGGCTAAGCTATGGGATGCAGCTGAAAATCATGTCCCTAGAAGTCTAGGATCGAGTTTCCTAGCCTCATGTTTTCAAATGTTTTTAATGTTTAATTTTATGAAAATTGTCTTTCATGTTTTGACTAGTCTGATATTGTAAAATGACTTATGGTTTTCAACCCTGTTTATTAAATAAAAGATTTTTACTTATGATCTCTTTCGCTTTAAACTTCAAAGTTTTACGTTCTCATGCATGTAGTAGCGACCCTTAGTATGTTTTTAATTCCTTTTTAGTCGGGTCATTACAGTTGATGCGGGGTTTATGTTGCGATCTGGGTTTATTACACCTTATCATGGAACAAGGTACCATCTAAAGGAGTATTCAACATGTGCACCACAATGTCCTAAAGAGTTATTTAATCATAGATATGCATCTCTAAGAAATGCAATTGAAAGAGCATTTGGAGTACTGAAGAAGAGGTTTCCAATTATATCTAGTGGGACCGAACCACATTACAATTTTGAGACACAAATAGAAATAGTCATAGCTTGTTGCATTATTCATAATTTTCTTATGAATTTTGATCCAGATGAGAGATTAATTGTAGAAGTTGATAGTGAAATTATGGATAGTGAAATAGACATTGGTACTATAGCATCAGTAAATTTAACAAAAGATGGACGAAGAGGTGAACAAATTCGAGATTCAATTGCAGCTCACATGTGGGGAGATTATTTGTCAGCTAATTAGATTTTTATATTTTCTTTCATTAATTTATGGTTTAGAAAATCCATGACATGTATTAGCTTTTGATATTCAATTATTTTAATTTAATGTTTAGTTGTACGTATTTTATTGTAAATCTATGATGTTTTTGCTTCAATATAAATTTTAGTTCATTTAAAATATTTTGTTATTTATAACAAAGTTTGAATATAAATTATAGATTTAATTTTTCAATATTGGTTGATGACAGAGTAATGGAAACTATGAGTGATAAGAAAAAGTACATTAGTTGGTCAATTGCGAGGGACAAATACTTGCTTGAGATATTGAAAGAGGAGAAAGTGAGAGGCCAAAAGCCAGACAGGAATTTCACTAATGATGCATACCAAGCTGCAGTTGAAGGCTTAAACTCCAAATTTAAAATGGATTTATCTAAGGACAACATCATTAATCGTTTGAAGACTTTAAAAGAAGAAATGGTTATTGGACTTGAAGTATTTCGTCGTGGTAGTGGTTTTACATGGAATAGCATCACAGAAACAATTGCAGAAGAACAACTTGTTTGGGAGGTTTTGATTCAGGTAGCTATTACTTTTTATTTTTTATTTTTTTACACATACCAATATTGATTTGTTCTTGTAAATTGTTTTTCCCTTGACCAGTCTTATCCAAAAGCTCAACAAGTTCGAGGGAAGCCAATTTACAACTTTGATGTCTTAAGAGAACTTTTTGAGAAAGACAGAGCAACTGGAGTATTTGCAGAGAGTGCAAAAGAGAAGGTACGTCGTTGGCAAAGAGACGAATCGTTGAATATTAATGACATTGATGAAATGATGGAACGAGAGGAAATTAATCTACAAAGTTTTGAGGATGAAGACTCTACGAATAGCCAACCCCAAAAAACATCAACAAATCAATCATCTTCTTCTGTTTCCAAGCAGAACAAGAAGAAGTCAGTTGTAGTTGACTTGATTGGAGAAAAATTAGATATGCCAACAAATTCTACGGACAAAGTAGCTATCGTACTTGATAAAGGTATGAACATCCTTAAAATTTAAATGCATTTCAATTTATATTCAAATATGTGAAAATATTTCAACAACACTATTTTCTTTTTCATTATAGGGAATGATGTAGCTAGAGAGGCAAATGTTATGGCTAGAGAGCATAATCGACGCACTTACAGTGCTGAAGAGGTTTTCCATGAGTTGCTAAATATGAGAATTTCACCTGAGATGACATTCAGGGCTTCTAGCTTCCTTTTATCTGATCCTATAGTCACAGAGACATTTTTTGGTTGTCCTGTATCTATGTGCAAAGAATGGCTACAATGGAAGATGGGAGATAATAATTGATGCAGTTTGTTTCGAGGATTAGTTCGATTTTTTTTTCTTTGTTTGCATAAAGATATTTGTGATTTTTTTTTAATTTTCTTAGTTACAATAATGAAGACATTTACAAATTTTAACTTAATAAACTGATTTATTTTTATCAATGGTATGTTTCATGGTTGTGTGTTTAATATTGTTATTTGACATTAAAATATTTTTCAATTGATTAAATTTATTTCCTAAAAATTTATAAGGGCATAACAGTAAAATGTTATACTTTCTTTTCACTTCTCGTGAGCATCCAAACAAGAGATTTTAATTTTAATGATTTCAAATCAATTTGGTTCCAAACACAAATAGAAATTTGAAATCATTTCCATCTTTTAAAATCCTAGAATCTAAATTCATTTCTTGTCAATTCCATGCGCCAAACAAAGCATAAGAAAGAAAGAAAATTTGGATTTCCTCCGCCTAAAAAAAAAGGAAAACCACGTATTTACTAGGGGTGTGAAGAATTGAACCGAACCGGTTCAGTTTGGTTCGGATCTTGACTTAATTTCTGACCTTACCGAAGGGTTTGGTTTGGTCCTCACATTTTATTTTCCCGAACCGATGAGAATTAACGCTTCATTCCTCGCGTCACATCTTTTTCCTCACATCTTCCTTCGGTCCTCACAGTCGTAGTCATCTTCGGTCCTCTTCTCTCTTTGCATAATCGTGAATCGCCTCTCCTCTTGTGCTTGTGCTTGCCGTTGTCGTCAGAGCTTGCTGCCAGGTTTAAGTCGCCATCAACGTCGAAGCTTGTTGTAGCGTTATTTCTGGGTTTTCGCCTCCGTCGAAGCTATGCCATCTGGTTTAAGTCGCCGTCGCCGCTGCCGCTGGAGCTTGTTGTCGGGTAAGTGTTCTGTTTGGGTCTTCTTTTGGTATATTTCTTCTGGGGTTGCTTAATTTTTACTTGGGAATACTAGTGCCTTTTTTGGAGTATCTGCCCTGTTTTTTCTTAATTTTCCATTGAAGCTACTCGTCTTCTTCTTCCTCTTCTTTTTCTGTTCCCTTGAAGCTAGGCTTTGCTCCATATTGCTTGTCTCCTCGACCTTGCTACTGGTCTTTGTGTTGCAGCTTTTAACATTGGGGTTCTACTAAATATCAATATATCAAATCAAACTGTTGACGAAGACTTTTTGTCACATGTTCTATCTTTTGTTGTGTTGGAATAATGAGCTAAAATTGTTAAGTATTCTGTCTTCTACCTTTGCCTTTTGCATTTGCTTCACTTGCTTTGGGAATCTGTTGTGTTCTTTGCTTTTTGACTTGGATGCATAATTGGAAACACAACTATGGCAATTTGTGTTTGTTCACTATTGCACTTTAACTTCAATCAAGTCTTTAAATGATTCTAACTTTATGTAAAAAAGAAATTTGTTTTATTGATTAAAATGATACCTAAAAAGTTTGGGATTTTGATGTCAAGCAATGGGTGGTTTTCTTCTCTTTTGGATTGGAACAATCTGAGCTCTCTTCATGCTCCAAGCACTTAGCCTTGGAATTCTTACAATCGGTATTAAGATGCCAAGAATACTTGGATATGAGATATTCGAAAATAAAGGACGCCCATATTTGGTTTTACATCATAATACCTGAATATAATGCTTTATTTTTTTTAAATTAACAAACATGGAAAAGGCTTAAAAGACTCATAAGATAGAATAGCCGCAGAGAAATGGCCCATAAAAGTGATTCATTAAGAGCCATATCTAATTTTCTTCGACTCCATTTCAGTTTTCTTGACTACTATCTTCTACTAGTTCACCTGCCTATGCCTACAACACCAGGATGTACCAAAAGGCACAAGCTGAAGGAGTGTACGACACTCTAGCGGAAGCGATTTGGATCGATTGCACTTCAATTTCGTTAATTTTGCAAAATTTTGCAAAAGAAAAACATGCTGTAAACGCTCCAAAAGCAGAGGCTCGGAAAACATACCTTTGGAGCTCGAATTGGATCGATTCTTTGGATGATTCTTAGCACGATCGAGTCGTGGACGACCACTGAGATCTTCCCTTCTATTTTCCGGCCTTAGAATGCGCTTGTGGGAACCCGAGCATGATGAATTTTAGGAGAGAAAAGTTGAGCGAACCCTGGGTTTTGAGCAAAATGAATGCCACGGTTTAGAGAGAGTTTTCATTTGGTTTGCATGAGATTATTCCAGTAACTTCAACCCACTTCCATCCCATTTCTTGGCTTATATATGAGCAACAATTTTTCCCAAAATTACCTCACAAGAAGACAACAATTTGAGGGATAGATGATGAGTGATGGGAGGTGTCTCCATATTGAATTTTGCATGAAATTCAATTGAAAATTGATTTTCAATTTTTATGTAAAATTCCATTAACTTTAAACAATTTTCAATTTCTTTTAAAGTTCATAAAAAAATCAATTTCTAAATTAATTAAACTAATTTTAATTAATTATATATATTTGTTTAATTTAATATCAAAATATTAAATTAAAATAAATACACCATACCCGAACTCACTTAAATCTCGATAATTTTGAATCACTATTCAAATTAAACCGAATATGTATCGAATACATATTTACAATATTTAATTCTTATTTAAACATTTTCGACTCTCTCAATTTATGGTTTAATACAACCATTAAACTATTATGCTAAATTATATCGAATATATTTAGCGATATCTCCCTTTATCGAATTTGAACGTTTTCAAACTCTTTCATCACTCTGTTCTAAGGTTAATCCGTTTGAGCTAGCAGGGGGACCTAATGGACGTACAAATCATGGGCTCCAACGATCCGAGATCAACTGGTTGAACTCTTTCAATCCTAGGTAACCAACATTCGTTAACTAATGGGACACTCCACTATAGCCCGTAGCTGAACTCTCCTCACTGTAGATATATTTTTGTCCACCCGATATAACCGTGATCAGTAAGTCAATCCTTCACAGGTTGTTCGTAACTATAGTCAGATCAAAAGTCCGTTTTACCCCTATAGCACTTCTTGTTCCTTAATTCTCTACTGAGTCCCTAATGAACAATTGGTTTGTGGTCCGACCATTAAACCTAAAACCTTTTAGGCCAATGAGAGGGCGGAGGGCCTTTGTTCACGTCCCGGAGTCATCACTTAAGGAAACAACCTCTCTACTATCCCTAAAGTCGGGTAGGAGTGAATTCCATCTTGCAAGACTATGTCCCCAGCTATCTACCCGGTCTTATCCCCAAAGTGGTAGGCATATTTAGTTAGCGATGTTGAGCCACTCTCACCCATGCAAATCAAAGGATAATCTCGAATAAACAGGAGTTCATAGTTAGCTCAGGATTAAGATCGAGTTACCTAGATCGTCGCTTGAAATAATCAATTTCACAGTAAACGGCGTTATAAAGTGAAAGTGACTTATTTCGTGGTCCGGTCTTATACAAACTCTTTTGCATAGGACACCCCCACTTGCATGTCTCTACATGAACGATTTAGGATCACATCGTTTGTATTAAAACAAAGTGGGCCGCGTCACATAGTTTTTCTTAGGATAAGGTACCCGGTCTTATCCCTATAGTATAGACCATTTAGGCTATTACTTGAACTTGATCCACTTTTATGTCACTACATAAAGTTCAAGTGTTCATATCATAGCCAAGGATTCTAGTTTATTGGATTTGAGTTAATTAATGCATAATTAAAACAACTACTCGACAACCAGAAATTGAATAACCTCAATAACATTTTATCGATTATAATTGACTTTGTTTACATTTACTATCCACGAGTTTTAGGACATAAAACCCAACACAAGCCCCTAACCTAAACAAAGTTTTCTTGATGGGAAAATAGTAGGGGTTGTTTTACTTGTTTTCTTTTGCTTATTCTAATTCAATTTGTTGGATGAATTATGATGGGGTTTTATCATACAATTGAAGTAGAAACTTCCCCTTTTGGTTGATTAACGGTAAAATAATTTGTTTATTTAAGTTGCAGTTTCGGTGTTATGGGATGTTCTTCTTTTCTTGCTTGATTGATGGCGATGTAAGTTTTGATTCATTCTTCTTGGATGTGGTTTGGAATGGGGGAAAATGCAGGTTATAACAAATGGAATACAAGTGAAACTACAACGGAATGTCCTTAGCGTGATCGAGGCTCCAACGGGTAATGAGGAAGATGACGACCTCGAATTTGAGAACTTGTAATGGAATGGATTGGAGATGGTGAGTCTTGCAGCTGATGATTCAATGTCTTTGCTCAATCATTCTTCTGTTTCTATTTTTATTAGCTGTCTTGGAATTGAGTTTATCCCATAATTGTTGTCTGTCTGTGTCTGGCTATTTTTGGATTGATGTCCTGATTTCTTTCTCTTATTAACTTGTTACTAGCTATTGATTTGATCATTTGTAGTGAGGATCACTTTTTACCCCTCACCCACCAAATATCCTTTTTTGTCTTTGTGGTTTTTACAGATTATGAGGTAAAACTTGTAGCTTTGCCACTTTGTTGAAACCACACCCATATCAAAAGCCAAAGATTTATGCTTTTGAAACATGTTTTAGTCGAGTCTACAGTGATCTCAAGTGTATGATAACTTAAACTTTTACGAATATCTTCCCTACAATTTTTGAAAACGGTTCAGCAGATAAGGGCAAGAATGCAAGCCGCCTAAAGTAGGCAGAAGAGTTAGGCTGATGTTAGGTGTAAAGACTTAAAGTTCAGTGTAGGCGATTGTGTGTTCTTGCGTGTGGCGCCAATGAAAGCGGTTCTTCGCTTTGGTAAGAAGGGAAAGTTCGGCTCCAGATTCATTGGACCCTACGAGATCCTGGAGCGCATCGGGCCTGTTGCTTAGAGGTTGGCGTTGCCCCCAGCCATGTCGACTGTGCATGATGTGTTTCATGTATCCATGTTGAGGACGTACGTGCATGATCCTTCACATGTGTTGAATCCTGAACCCCTGTTGTTGAACGATGACTTAGTATGTGGAGAAGCCTGTCAAGATCCTAGCCAAGAAAGAAAAGGTTTTGAGAAGCAAGACCATTGATTTGGTGAAGGTGCTTTGGAAGAACCATAGAGCAGAAGAAGCTACATGGGAAAGAGAGGTCGAAATTAGAGCCAAGTACCTAGAGTTGTTCGAGCAGTAGTCTTTCGAGGACGAAAGCTTTTGAGGTGGGGAGAATGTAACGCCTCGAGCATTTTGATGTTGTTAATTTCGTGTATTTAAGTCCAAGGTTAATGTAATTTTATCCTGGCTTGTACTTTGGAATTTTAAATAAATATCATGATGTGTGAATGATAGTTTAAGGGAATTAAGCGTTATATAAATTTAAATTTCTCCCTAAAGCTCGACTGAATTGGTTTGCGTTGGTTAGAGATTGGTTAAGCGTTGAAAATTGTTACGCTGATATGGTTGGAAGCCTATTATTTGAAAACCCATTTTTTGGGATTTTCTATTAAGTAAAGAAAAGAAGGGAAATAAGGAAAATAGAAGCCCTCACTCTCTTCCCTCTCTTTCACGCGTGCCCTCACTGCTCGAGTTGTCGCCGTCGTGGGTTTTCTCTCTCTCCATCTCGTGCGGTCTCTCTTTCTCTTAGCGACTTCCTCTCTCCCTCGCCATGCCGTTGTTATGGAGCCCGCGCCGTCCCTTGCCAAAAACCGAAAGTCGTCTCGCCGTCGTGGCTTGTCTCGAAGCCAATCGCGTCGCCGCCACCTTGGATCCCTCCCTCTTTGCGCGATTCAGGCTTCAAGCAGCAAGAACCCGTGCGTAAACCTCTTTCCTTCTTCATTCATAGTCGTTTAAGGCCGATCTAACTCCCTTCGCTCTCGTTTCAGTCAGTTTTGTACGCGTCAGCAGCTTGGGTCTCGTATTCCTCGCAGTTTCGCCTCTGTCCAGTGTTGTTCAGTTTTAATTGTGGGCGTTTCAACACCGTTTAGCGATTCCGGTAAGCTTTAGTGTTGACCCTTGCTCATTTGGTTTTAAAAACAAAATACTCATTCGTTTGAGTGCTGGAAATTAAGCTTTGTGTTGAAATCCTGATCTGCAGCGCCGTCTAGGAAGCATTTGGCCTCAAATATCTCTAGTTTCGTGAGATTTCAGCCTTCCTTTTGTGTTTTTGGGCAACCCTTGTAAGTTTAGCTCGACCCATTGAGTGTTCACTTCAAATCTCGGTTACCCAAGCCATAACGACTTCTAAATTGTAGGTTTGGCCCATTTGTAGTCATTGTGAAGCGCTTAATCGAGGCTGTTTGCTGCTGATCGGTAAGTCTCTACGCCCTAAAACCTTTGGTAATTGTCGTTGTCGGCTTTAATGTAGCTTCTAACCTTTGGGTGCCATTTAGTTTCAGTATCGTGTGATTTCGGACTCCAGACAACACCCATTTAAGGAGTTTCAGTGTTGTGTTAGGTTATTCCACCAAGGTTCAACCCCTGTTTGGGTAAGTTTTAGTACCTTGCAGTTCGTTTTAGTTTCCTTTAGATGTTTGGAAGGTTGTTGGGTTATTCCCTAATCTCTAGGAGTCCTTGGTTGTGTTTGTAGGTTCACTTAGAGCTTGCTCCTATATTTTCCAACAGTGTTCGTAATTTAAAAGTGCTTTTGTAAGTAGTTTATACTTGCTGGGTTTTTTTGATTGCATGAAGCATGTTTGTATGTTTTCTTGCTTTATCTTTGTACTTGCTAAAAACATGATCTATTGTGTTGATATGTGCTGTAATGCTTGAGATCAGCATGTGTTATGTCGTTCAAGCATGATGGGATGTCGTGTTAAAGCATGATTTGGTTAGGCTAGCGTATTGCATGGGAATATATAGCATGAGTCTAGTGGTTGCGTTACATGACGCGTAATTCATGTGTAGGTGCGTGACGTGGCACGTAATCCACGTGTTTGGTTGTGCGTAACATGACGCTTAATGCATGTTTTTTGTTTAGCGTAGCATGTCGCATAAAGCATGTGTTTGTTTAGCGTAGCATGTCGCATAAAGCATGTGTTTGTTACGTGGCATGACGCCGAAATCATGTGGGCTAGGTGCGCAACGTGGCGTGTAATTCATGTGTTGGTTTGCGCAACATGGCGCGTAATTCATGCGTTAGGTGCGGAGCATGATGCGTAAATCATGTGATGTTTAGTAGGGTGTGGGTGCATAATGTGGGAAGCATGTGCAGGGTGGAAATTTATTGCTTTGTGAGCATGTTGTTGGGTTTTTTTTTTTTTTTTTTTATTGTTTTTAAAGCATGTTGTTTGCATGTGAGAAACATGCTGTTTGATATTCAAATCGTTTAAAATCCAATTAAACCATCTTTCAAAAGATCAGATCGTTGGAATATTGTTATGCTCAATCACTGAGACGGACTGCTGCGAAGGACTGTTGCGGTTGGTGCTCCAGGTCGTAAGACGCGTTGAAGCGCAGTAAAACCATTGGTAAGCCTACCTTGCCTTCTTGCTGGAACAGTGATCAATGGTAAAAATCTTCTAATAATCTATTTTTAGAAAGATAGTTTTATTAGATAGAAAATTATTTGAATAAAATCTAATTAAATGATTTCAATAACTAAATCAATGTCTCTCCTAAGAAAAATACTATTTAAATATCTTGGGTAAAATACCTTTTTGGTCCCTCATGTTTCAGGTTCGTTTCCAATAGGTCCCTAGGTTTCAAAATCGAACAATCAAGTCCCTACTGTTTCGAAAATACTTCTATTAAGTCCCTCCACCGTTAATCTTTTTAACGGTGCTGACGTGGCACGTTTAAAATATTAAAATATTAATTTTTGAATTAAAATAATAAAAAAATAATAATTAAATAATAAAAATTAAAAAATAATACAAAAATTAAAAAAAAATTAAAAAAAAAATCTTCCTCCCTCCTTCTCTCTCCCTATCTTCGAACTCCTTCTCTCTGTTCAGGTTTTCTTCCCCTCTCCCTCCTCTTCTCTCTTCCCCACCCTTCCCTTTCTCGCCGGTGATAGCCGCCGCGCTGCCCTCCACCTCTCTTCTTCTTACCCACCCAATCATGATTTTGAATCAGACCCTTGTTTCTAAAGCTTGACCCACGATTAAAAAAAAAGAAAAAAAATAAAGCATTCCCAATTCCCAAACCTAATCCATCTACTAGTGGAAGAACACAAAAACCCATCCCTCACCATGAAATTAACCCTAAACCAAACAAAATTGGGGAAAATCCAAAGCAGAAAGTGAAATCCACAAGTGAATTTGTTAAGAAACGCATGAGAATTTTTTAGAAATCAATAACTTGTTCCTCTTGAGCAATTTGCCAACGTAGGTGGATTTGGGGACAAGGACTAGGGCTTTGCCTTCGTATTCGCTGTGGTGAGTGAAATTCGGAGGAGCTTGGCAAAACAGCACCGGGTCCGCTTGATGGCGAGGAGGAGGCGAGTGATGGGACGGGGATGGAGGAGGGCGTGGTCCTTGCGAGCGAGCTTGAGGATCTCGAGGCGGTGCTTGGCAATGGAGATTCCGATGCTCTGGAGAAATTCATAGTTGAAGTAGACGATGCCTTCGTGTTCGAGCTCGTTGTGGGCTAAGGCGAGGCCGTACTCGTAGACGAGGGAAAGGGAAGGGTGGGCGAGGGAGAAGAGAGAAAGAGAAGAGGAGAGAGAGGGGAAGAGAACCAGAAGGGAGAGAGGGAGTTCGTGGGAGGAGGGGAGAGAAGAGAGGGAGAAAGAAAGGGAAAGAAAGAAAGGGAGGATTCGGGGGAGGATGGAGAAGCCGCCGTCCGTCGCCGTCGCGTCCATCGCCGGCAAGGGAAGGGAGGGGGAAAGGAGAGAGAAAGAAAGGGAAAGGGGAAGAAGGGGGGGTTCGGGTGGGGAGAGAGAAAGAGTATTTTTTTTTAAAAAAAATATTATTATTATTTTAATATATTAATATATTATTATTTTAATTCAAAAATAAATATTTTAATATTTTAAAAATATGCCACGTCAGCACCGTTACTGCCATGTCATCACCGTTAAAAAAATTAACGGTCCAGGGACTCAATAGAAGCATTTTTTAAATAGTGGGGACTTAATTGTTCAATTTTCAAATCTAGGGACCTATTGGAAACGACCCTCAAACATGAGGGACCAAAAGGGTATTTTACCCAAATATCTTTCTTCAAAAGAACTAACTCAAAATGAAGTAGAGGACCAACATATGGCCTCTTCAAACTTTGGAGAAATTTCAAATGAAGCTGTGCACATAGCAAAGATAGAAAATAACCTTCAAAGATGGGGATTACCCAAGCTTGACAATAAAACAATTTATATCCATAATACATTCAATTTTAGAGAACAAAAATGCATAAAAATTGTTGAAAGAAAAATTCCTGTATATGGAAATGTTGATTCCATTCAATTATTCCCAAAAGATGATATCCTAAAACATAGGAAAAATTTCAATTTTACATATAGGAGCAGTTCAAGTTGCTCTTAGACCAATGTTCAGAATAGGATTAGATACTCCTGTCCTAGCTATCCTTAGAGATAAACGTCATAAAGACTTTACTAATTCTCTATTAGGAATAATAGAATCAAATTTAGCAGATGGACCGATATATTTCACCTGCTATCCCAATTTTATGGTGGCTCTAGATGACCCCCATATCCTCAAAACCTTAAGTCTTGATATTACTGGACAAGGGTTAAACTTTGAAGAAGGTGTTAAAAAGATGACACTTTTATACAAAATAACATATAAAACATTAACATCTTCAATGGAACCAAAAGCATTGGTTCAATCCCCAAAGGGTAAAACCATGCTTATAGAAAGAAATATCAACAAATTCTCTGTTAGTATTCCAAAAATGCTTTCATAGGATGATATAACAAGAAATCTAAAATGAACAATCAATAATGCCTTTGTCCCTCAAAAAAGAGAAAAAGAACTTTCCCATATAATAGAGCATCTAGATGGAAGAGTATAAATAAAATTTGAAGATGAAATACCTCAATTTCCCGTGGTGAAAGAAAATATGAGTAAAAAGAAATTCATGAGTTCAAGACCAAGTACTTCTGGTATAAGGCCAAAATCCTATCAAAATTTAAATAGGACAAATTCATTAAGAATTAAGTCAGTAAAATTAGAACACGGAATCCGAAATCTCCAATATGAAGAAGAAAAACCACCTTCTCCAACTCAAACTGATATGGAAACAGAATCAATATTTAAAAGTCAATTGAATGTCATAATTTCAGAAAGTGAATTCAAAATAGACAACAAGTATTCGAGATCATTTAGGTGTTGAATGGTAAGTTCCAGCACCCTTAGGACCTTAGAATTCATCTAAGCTAGCTTTAGAGTAACCTTTAATCATTGGGCATTTTGTAGTTTCAGTTTTAATCTCAATACAAATCCCGGGCAGCGTGTGTTCATAGGATCTTGGTGCTGTTCGGCATTGTCCAGCAAGCATTCAGTTCTATTTCGGTAAGTTTAAGCAATTTCCAACATGCTTTAGGCTCAGTTGAACTCATTTAGAGTGTTGGCAAGTGGGCTAAGTCATTCCCTAACCTTTAGAAGGTCTCTGTTGTGTTCGTACGTCCGCTTAGAGCCTATTCTAATATTTTCCAGCAAGCATTAGTTGGATTTAGGAGCGCTTTTACGTATTGTTAGTAGTTTCTACCTGAATGAGTCTGATTGTTTGTTGAGCATGTTGCTTGTGTTACTGGTTTTGTCTTTTGCGTTGTGTGTGCTATATATATAACCTGAAATGTAATAAGCATGTTGCTTCGTTTATTTCTTAAGAATGAGACATTGTTGTGTGATAACTATGCTGCATTAGAGTCGTGTCTGCATAGTGTGTGATCATTGGGGAGAGGCGGAGCATGACGCGTAAATCATGTGTTGGGTGTGCGTGCGGAGCGTGACGCGGAAATCACGTGTGGGTGTGAGTGCGGAGCGTGACGCGGAAATCACGTGTGAGTGGCGCTGCGCATGGCGCGTAATAATACATGTGTTGAGTGGGTTTGCGGAGTGTAACGCGGAAATCACGTTTGGGTTGTGAGTGCGGAGCGTGACGCGGAAATCACGTGTGAGTGTGCGGGCATGGCGCGGAAACCATGTGGGGGTGCATAGCATGATGCGTGGATTCATGTTTTCATCCCATTTTGCATGAAGCATGTGTTGGCATTGATGTTTTCGTGTTTACGAGTTTGTCGGTTTTTTTTTCGCTTTACAAGCGTGATATGTGTGTGGACAGCATGTTGTGGTGGTTGTTTGTTGTATGGAGGCTCACCGGGTGTGAGCTACTTACCAGTACTGTGGTGATACTGATACCCCTCCCCTTTCTTCCCCTAACATTTTTAGTTTATGCAGGTGTTGGCAAGTTTTATGTGCCCGATGATGTTAAGGAGGAGGCTCACGAGGAATGACCCTAGTAGCTGAGTTTGTTTTATTTTCTTGCCTATTGAGATAGGACTTTAGTTATGGTTCTAGTCAGTTAGGTGGATTTAGTCTGATGACTCCTTTGTAATATGTTTAAGTTCTAAATTAGTTAACCATCTTCTTGCTTCCAGTTGTGCATAGTTAATAAAGTTGAGTTGCTCCTAGGAAGTTAAGTGTTTTGCTTTTACTTAAGGAAGTCGTGGTTTGTCATTAGTTGTGAATACGAGACCTGACTCGTATTGTGGTTGTGAAGTGGTTTCTGATGTGGTGAGCAAAAGTGGAGTAGAATGGATGGTTATAGAAGTGTGGTTTGGTGTTTAACAGGTGTTAAAAATTTTGGTTTCATCTTATGTATGTCGTTATGCTGCCGAATTTTTTGGAGCTCTCGATTAGTTTGAATAGGAGTTTAGTAATGTCACTAGGTTAGTTAATAATAAAACGTGGGGCGTTACAGTTGGTATCAGAGAGGAGTTGTTCCTGTAGACTGACCTAGAAACTAGGTTGTTAATAGTGTAGGATCTGTGGTCTTCCTCGTTCTCCTCTCCATCACCAGGTATGTGGATTAATTATCTTATATGAATATTGCTTGATTTACTTGGTTGTTTTTTCTTATGCTTGCTTTGAATGATTATTGTTAAACTTGAAATGCATGTTTATTTATTAACTTGGTTGCCTTGTTTGAGCATGATGTTTTCCATGTTGTTTTTATATAGTAGTTAGGCTTAGGATGCTCCCTTTAGCCGGTTAGGTAGCTTTCTTTAATTGTGTGTTTGTTTGCTAGTAGGCATAGGATGTTGTCATAGTTTCTAGATAGCTTGTGAGTTTTTTGTTTGTGCTTGTTGTTGTCAGCTTGATTAGATTGTTGCCTTAGAGCTTTAGGTAAGATCTTTCATTACCTTGGAAGGTAGTGAGTTACTCTTTATTTCAAAGCATGAGATTTGTTTGGATGAGGTTGTTTTCGTGAGCAATTGAATTCTAAGGATGGTATCTTGTTGGACCTCGCAAGAGTGAAATATTTGCTTTTGGTCTAGTCCCTGTTCAGTTCTTGAAACTCAAGTTTCCTTGGAAAGAGAGGTTGGAAGCAAGGATAAGCGAGAAAAGTTGTTAAGTAAGCAAATTTCAAGGATGAAAATTCCTAAAGGTGAGGAGTTGGTAACACCTCCTGTTTCCAAGTTAGTTCTCCTTCTTCAAGTCTATCTATTGCATTGAAATTTCTTTTCTCCCTAGTTATGCTTCGTCATGTGAATGTGTGGTTATGTGGATTGGTTAGATCTTCCATATCTTAGAAATTAGCGAAAGCTTGTAAGTTGGTTTCAAGGCTCTCTCAAGTGAGAGTTAGAACCTAAGCCATCAAAAAATTTCCTTGTAATAGATGAAGTTGGGCGAACCTCTTAGTATAGGCCAACTTCAAGGAAAAGGAAGTTCCTAGGATGGTTTTGCATTTTGGCTTCATAGTTTAAAAGTCAAGGAAGTAAGCATTCCAAAGATGGCCTTCAAAACCAAGAAAGAGTGTTGCAAGTTTCTATGTTGTCTTTGGACTCATTAATGTCTTGCTATTGTTATGAACTTCCTAAACCAAGTCTCAAGGTCCTTTTGGACTTGCTCGTGACAATGTCCCTGACGATATGTTGGTTTATTCTTAGACTAAGAGTCAAGCATTTAATTGTGTAACGAGATCTCAACTTAAGACAAACGAGACGTTGGAAATTGATAGAGTCATGACCACGACTTTATCTGTCATCATGACAGGGCTATCGTGGATGTACTTAGTAGGGCAGCGATAAGTCTCGTAGCCATTACTAAGAAGGATGGATTGTTCAAATTTCGAGTCGGTAGCAAAAGTCTTGATAGAATTGTTTGGTTCAACCTTAGCAGTGCCTAGTTGGTAATGATGAGTTGCATATAACCAACAAGGTGGGCTCAAAGTTGGTGAAGTTTGCTAATGAAGCCACCCGCAGTATCGGGACAAGGATACAAGTGGGAATAATGAAAAGGAGGTTGTAAAGGTAAAGTGCAAGGGTTTGAGTTTGACATTGGCGACCTGTGTTCCTTCAAGTAGCTTTAAGGAAAGGGAGCTCTATGTGTATCGTGCAAAATGGATAACTTAGTTACGATTTTGCTAGATCATTTGAGTTCTTGATGCAGTTGTGTCAAGTTGACCGTAGGTGAGCTTTGCTACAAGTGGTGTAGGTTCAAGAACTTGATTCAGGAGTCATTGTACGAATGTTCATCAATGATTTTTCTTGTGCCTTAATTCAAACCTGGGCATTCTAGAGGAAAGTGGCTTGATGAGTTGAAAGCCACTACCAATAGTGCCTTGAGAAGAAAAGTTTGAGATCAAGATCAATCGTTCAAAGTGGCTAGGCGAGCAACTTTCGAGGACAAAAGTTTTTAAAGGTGGGGAGTCTGTAACGCCCTGCGTTTCGAAATTATGCCATTTTGGATTAATCGGGTTTGAATTCTAATTTGGAAAAAAAATTAGAATTTAATTATAGCCTTCAGTTGATATTTTAAAGTCAATTGAGATTTTTTTCCCTTCTCGTGTGTTAGTGGTTGATTGATTTAGTTGGTTAAGTCTTAGCAGGTTAGTGGGGAAGGAAGTTGCATATTTTTCTCCAATTAGTGGGCAATTATTGGAATTAAGAAAATCCCTCAAACCCTTATCTCACTCTCTCTTCCTTCCTTTCAAGCGTGGATACCCCCCCTCGTTTCTTTGCGCCGGCCACCCCTCTCTCTCTCTTTCTCTCTCTCTCTCTCCCTTCCTTTCGGCCTCACGCATCAGACACCCCCTTCGATTCTTCTTCTTGCCGAAGACCCACGCCGTTGCCGCTCCCTCATCGCCTCCAGCCGCCTCGCGCCGCCGCCTTGCAGCGTCGCCTCCTTACGCCGTCGGTCTTGTCTCGCACCACCACCACTGTTGTCCTCGGCTCAGTAAGTACTCCTCCCTCTCGTTTTCTCTCTTCCGTTCAGCAAGCCTGCAATTTCTTCTCCCTCTCATTCTCGTTCCTGTCGGCCAGCATGTGGGTTCTCCATTCTCAGCCTACTCCTCCGGCAACGAGCATGACGACGTGAAACCCATGGAAATCCGTGATTTTCAGCAGGCAAGCAGTGGTTTCAGTGCGTTTTCTTCCTCCATTCGGCCTCAATCCGCAAGCGTCAGCACACACCTTCTTCTCGTTAGCGTTTCGGTAAGTGTAGCTTCGACCCACTCGTTTTTCTTCAAGTCTCAGCATTTAACCACTTGATTTAGACTCTAAATTATGTTTAAAACATGACCCATGCGTAATCGACTTCGAATATGAGTTACCCATTTAGTGATGGCTTCAAAATTGCAGGTTTAAGGTCATTTTGACGCTGAACATCAAGCATTTGGACTCGAATTTAGTGATGGGTGAATACCCACAGGCCGAACAACCTTGAAATTGGATACCCATATGCTAGGAGGTTCGGATTAGTGATTTCGAACTCCTTCGACCTTCGGACAACAAGCATTCGAGATCATTTAGGTGTTGAATGGTAACTTCCAACACCCTTAGGACCTTAGAATTCATCTAAGCTAGCTTTAGAGTAACCTTTAATCATTGGGCATTTTGTAGTTTCAGTTTTAATCTCAATACAAATCCCGGGTAGCGTGTGTTCATAGGATCTTGGTGCTGTTCGGCATTGTCCAGCAAGCATTCAGTTCTATTTCGGCAAGCTTAAGCGATGTCCAACATGCTTTAGGCTCAGTTGAATTCATTTAGAGTGTTGGCAAGTGGGCTAAGTCATTCCCTAACCTTTAGAAGGTCTCTGTTGTGTTCGTACGTCCGCTTAGAGCCTATTCTAATATTTTCCAGCAAGCATTAGTTGGATTTAGGAGCGCTTTTAAGTATTGTAAGTAGTTTCTACCTGAATGAGTCTGATTGTTTGTTGAGCATGCTGCTTGTGTTACTTGTTTTGTCTTTTGCGTTGTGTGTGCTATATATATAACCGGAAATGTGATAAGCATGTTACTTCGTTTATTTCTTAAGAATGAGACATTGTTGTGTGATAACTATGCTGCATTAGAGTCGTGTCTGCATAGTGTGTGATCATTGGGGAGAGGCGGAGCATGACGCGTAAATCATGTGTTGGGTGTGCGTGCGGAGAGTGACGCGGAAATCATGTGTGGGTGTGAGTGCGGAGCGTGACGCGGAAATCACGTGTGAGTGGCGCTGCGCATGGCGCGTAATAATACATGTGTTTGGTGGGCTTGCGGAGCGTAACGCGGAAATCATGTGTGGGTTGTGAGTGCGGAGCGTGACGCGGAAATCATGTGCGGGCATGGCGCGGAAACCATGTGGGGGTGCATAGCATGATGCGTGAATTCATGTTTTCATCCCATTTTGCATGAAGCATGTGTTGGCATTGATGTTTTCGTGTTTACAAGTTTGTCGGTTTGTTTTTCGCTTTACAAGCGTGATGTGTGTGTGGACAGCATGTTGTGGTGGTTGTTTGTTGTATGGAGGCTCACCGGGTGTGAGCTACTTACCAATACTGTGGTTATACTGATACCCCTCCCATTTCTTCCCCCAACATTTTCAGTTTATGCAGGTGTTGGCGAGTTTTATGTGCCCGGTGATGTTGAGGAGGAGGCTCACGAGGAATGACCCTAGTAGCTGAGTTTGTTTTATTTTCTTGCCTATTGAGATAGGACTTTAGTTATGGTTCTTAGTCAGTTAGGTGGATTTAGTCTGATGACTCCTTTGTAATATGTTTAAGTTCTAAATTAGTTAACCATCTTCTTGCTTCCAGTTGTGTATAGTTAATAAGGTTGAGTTGCAATTTCTTTAGGATATCCCACAAACAGGCACAGTTTTGAACGTCGTTCCAATTTCTTTTGGTTTTGTACAAACACATGTGCCGGGCATCCCCAAATTCTGAAGTGACGTAAACTACCTTTACGCCCTCTCCATAGCTCATAGGGTGTTTCAGAAACACTTTTAGAGGGAACCATGTTCAAAATGTATACGGCAGTCTTTATGTATCTCTCACACCTAACTTCCTGTATCCCACTAGAGTTTCTAGTCCAAGTGGGAGTTTGTTTGGTTTAATGTCCTATAAACTCGTAGTTTGTAAATCATTAAACATATTCTATTTCCAATAAAGACGTTATTGAGGTTATTCAGTAAAAGATGTTATTGAATATATAAATTGCGAATGATTAACCTAAATCCAATAAACTAAGATCCTTGGCTATTAAATGAATACTCGAACTATATGTAGGGGCATATCGTAGGATCAAGTTCAAGTTTATAGTCAAAATAGTCTATAGTATAAGGATACGGTTGGGTGCCTTATCCTGGGGACACTATGGACGCGGCCCACTTTGTATTAAGTACAAACGATGAGATCCTAAATCGTTCATGTGGAGACATGCGAGTGGGGGCGTCCTATGCAATGAGTTTGCATAAGACTAGACCACGAAATTAGTCACTTTCTCTTTATAACGCCGTTTACTGAAGAAACTGACTATCTCTCAAAGATGACCTAGGTAACTTGTTCTTAATCCTGAGCTAACTATGAACTCCTGTTTATTCGAGATTATCCTTTGATCTGCATGGGTGAGAGTGGCCAGCATCGCCGACTCAACAAGCCTACCATTTTGGGGATAAGATCGAATAGATAGTGGGGGACATAGTCTCGCAAGACGAAATTCGCTCCTACCCATTTCAGGGATAGTAGAGAGGTTGTTCCCTTAAGTACTAACTCCAGGACTTGAACAAAGGGCCCCACCCTCTCGTTGGATCGAGAGGGACTTAGGTTTGATGGTTGGACCATAAACCGATTGTTCATTAGAGGATTAGTGGAACTTCAGGAACAAGAAGTACTATAGGGGTAAAACGGTCATTTGACCTAGCTATAGCTACGAACAACCTGTGAAGGATCGACTTACTGATCATGGTTAAATCAAGTGGACGGAAATATATCTATAGTGAGGGGAGTGCAACTATCGGGCTATAGTGGAGTGTCCCGGTAGTTAACGAATCTTGGCTAGCTTAGATAATGAGATTAGTCGGTTAGCCTCGAATCATTGGCGCCCATGATCTATAGGTCCATTAGGTCCCCCTACTAGCTCATATTGGATTAAAGCCTAGAACATATTGATAGGAATCTTTGAATCGTTCAAAAACGGGAAATAGGGTATTATCGTAAAATGTGTTTGACACAATGATCTAATTATGAATTAAATTAGATATTGAGAGATAAGGTATTTAAAAGTGTTTTAAATATCATATATATGTATTAGAAATCATATATAATGAATGGCACTAGGTGACAATGATTAATTAGATTAATCATGTCAAATTACTTGGAAATGACCCAATTAATTACCTAGAAATCAAATTCAATTTAGAATTGAAATAGAAGTGAATTGCAAGCTGAAAATTCAGAATTTAGATTCAATTTTAGTGGATTTAGTGGGATTCCCACTCTTGCATGTTGATGCATAGTGGAAAACAACACAACCATGCACTAGTTGCATGTGTTGTGAATTAAACACCTAGAATCCACTTTGAGTTGCAATTTCACCATGTGTCTAGTGTCATGAAGCTTGTATTTGCATGGAAGAGGTCTATATAAGGAGTATGAATCAGTTTCAACACTAAGAGAGTGAATTACTTACTGTTATGCTGCTGGTTTTTATTCTCAAGTACTCACCTCCATAGATCTCTCAAGAGCTTGTACCTTCAAGCATTCCCTTCCCATTCCCTATCTCTATAAGACTCACACAAGTCGTTCTTGGCCCGGAGAATAGTAGGGAAGACTCTAGAGGTTGTCCAAGGAGGATTGGAGAAGAAAACACCACAAGGAGTTCCATACAAGTGAGCTACAAAAGGTTGGTGCTCTCTAACTTTTTATTCTGTTTTCTCTAGAACCAGCATGCTTTAGGAGTAAAACTAATAGAGTTAAGTGCTTTCGATCTTCAATTGCTTCCGCATGTGTTATATGACACCTTCGAGGAGGAGGCTCACGAGGAATGACCCTAGTAGCTGAGTTTGTTTTATTTTCTTGCCTATTGAGATAGGACATTAGTTATGGTTCTTAGTCAGTTAGGTGGATTTAGTCTGATGACTCCTTTGTAATATGTTTAAGTTCTAAATTAGTTAACCATCTTCTTGCTTCCAGTTGTGCATAGTTAATAAAGTTGAGTTGCTCCTAGGAAGTTGAGTGTTTTGCTTTTACTTAAGGAAGTTGTGGTTTGTCATTAGCTGTGAATACGAGACCTGACTCGTATTGTGGTTGTGAAGTGGTTTCTGATGTGCTGAGCAAAAGTGGAGTAGAATGGATGGTTATAGAAGTGTGGTTTGGTGTTTAACAGGTGTTAAAAATTTTGATCTTATGTATGTCGTTATGCTGCCGAAATTTTCGGAGCTCTCGATTAGTTTGAATAGGAGTTTAGTAATGTCACTAGGTTAGTTAATAATAAAACCTGGGGCGTTACATTAGTTATCATTCAATTTTTTTAAAAAAAGTATATACATTTCTAAGGTCCCATTTGATACCTATTTCATTTTTTGTTTTAGTTTTTGAAAATTAAAATTATAAACACTACTTTCACCTACAACTTTCTTTGATTTGTTATCTACAACATTCCCATGTTTTCCAAAACCAAGTAAAAATTTTGAAAAAAAAAAATAGTTTTCAAAAGCTTGTTTTTATTTTTAGAATTTGGCTAAGAAATCAAATGTCTACTTAACAAAATAAAAACCATGGTAAAGAAATGGGGAGACTCCCATTTTCAAAAACAATCATAATTTTCAAAAACCTGCTATTGATTAGAGATTTATATGAAATGGGGCTAGATTGAATCAACCAGTTGACAATCTCCATGTTCAACTAAAAAAACAGATATTTTTTTTTATAAAAAAAAAAAACAGAGATTTATATGATACGAAATGGGTATCCTTTTAGTTATATTTTAGGGAAATTGCATGAGGTGGCAATTAGGATTTTCCTAATTGCAAATATAGCACAATGTAAAAATAATAGAAAAATTGCAATTTATTAGAGTAAAATTTCATAATTCCTATTTTACCTCTATTTAATTTTGAATTGGGTGCAAATTCTACCAATTTCCATACTTTTCTTTCTATCACTCACTGATAGACTTTGATAATCGGAGTCTATCAGTGTCTATCACTGATAGACTCTGATTAATCAAAGTCTATCAGTGACGGTTAGTAGACTATCACGTTGATAGACTTTGTATAATTCTTTTATTATCAGTTTATATCAATGATAGATTATGATAATCGAAGTCTATTAATGTCTATCATGATAAACTATCAATAGACTCCGTATAATCTTTTTTACCAATGTCTATCATCGATAAACTCCAATTCACTTGGTGTATTATAGTGACTAACAATGATAGACACTGATAGAATATCATGTTGATAGACTCTATATAATATTTTTTATCAATGTCTATCAGTGATAGACTCCAATTCACTAGGTGTATTAGTGACTATCAATGATAGACACTAAACTTTCATAAGTGAATCAATTTGATGACTAATTGGATGAGTTACAAATTTATACCCTTAGACATTGATGTTTGCATCTAATAAAACCCTAAGCTATTAATTATTGATCAATTAAAACCTAAATTTTTAAAGGTGAATCAATTTAGACACTCTGTAAGTGATTCGTAATGACTATTTTCATTTGAATTCTATTTAAAAGCAATGTAAAGTGACCGAAGTAATATTATTCTTCTCTCAAAACCCTACCAAGATAGCAAGAAAAATTATGAAATAATTCTTCCTAAATAAGTAGTGAAAAATAGAGGAAGAAGAGAAGAAAAAAAACAACTTATATTAATAAAAACAACTACTACCCAATTGATTTTGACATTTCTCTATAATGTTGTTCATCCATCCATTTAAAGAACTTTTACGCATGCATGATAATTATGCATTGATGTTTTTTTTAAAATGGAATCCACTAAAAAGTCTAAATTGATTTGAAAGTTTAGGCTTTTAATTCATGCAATTATCAGTTTAGGATCTTAAATTTGATTCATCCTACAAGGTTGCTGTTTTCCAAACAAAAAAAAAAAAAAAAAAAAAAAATACAAACAGCAAAATTGAAAATTTTGATCAATATTAATAACAAAATTGAAGAATGAAACAGATTTAGAACATACATACACATTAGAAATAAAGAGACGCAGGAAAAAAAAAAAAAAGAATTTACAGTCAGTGGCAAATAAGAATTATATAATTGCAAATATAGTATAATGTAAAAAAATTGAAAATATAGCAAAATCTATCAGAGTATATTACTGATAGACTCTGGTTAATTAGAATCTATCTGATACGCTTCAATTATTAGAGTTTATCAACGATAGACTCTGATTAATCAGAATCTATCAGTCTACTGATAGACCCCTATTATTCAGAGTCTATCAGTGTCTATCGTTGATAGACTCTGATTAATCGAAATCTATCAGTGACTATCAACGATAGAATTTGATTATCAAATTCTATCGTTGATAGTCACTGATAGATTTTGATTAATCGGAGTCTATCAGCGATAGACAATGATAGCCTTTGAATAATCAGAGTCTATCAGTGATAGACACAGATAGAATCTGACGACAACATTTTAGTCTTGTATAATTAATTTTTCTATATATGCAATTAGTTTGTAACTGTGCTATATTTGGTATTTATTTGGTCCAATTCACCATCTATGCAACTGCCCAAAAAAAAAAAAAAAGAAACCTAATTGTAAGTTTCAACTAAGATTAATGAGAAAAAGAAAAGTCTAAAAGAGCATAAATGTAATGATAACGGGAGAAGTTTGGGGTTAAGGAAAAAGTTATCTCATTTATTTCCAGGAACCAGCTTGTTTGAAATTATTGTCAAAACAAAATTTCCAACGCGGCTTTGACCATTGAAGTTATTTTCTTGGAGGTTGAGAGGAAAATGTTGTAAAGAGAACAAGTCAAGTCACGGTCGGATAAAATAAAAATGTATAAATTATAATTAGTGTTAAAGTTAATTGTTGATTTGTGTTTGTTCAATTTGTAATATTTGGTCAATTCATGTTGATAACAACGTTGTCAAAATAATAATAATAATAATAATAATAATAATAATAATAAGGATAAAATAGAAAAGTCATTGAGACAGAAGAAGAGAAAAACGCAGAGGGATTCCAAGAGAAAAATCTCTATCACATTGAATTGAATTCAACTATTGAAGAGGCAGCTACATATATACTGTTAGATAGAGATGAAAAAACTCTTGGAAAAATAATAACAAACCCTAACCCTAGATCACGAAATCTTACCTTTGAGAGCTATCACGAAAATTACAACAGAGAGAGTGAGAGTTCTAGAAGACAACTATTCTAGAACCTTTACATATAACCCTATCAATCTGATAAAGAGAAAAGGGGTTGGGCTTCATAATATGGGCTTATGCCTTTTACAAAGAGTATGGGCTGGACAAATAATAAAACTTCAGTGGGCTGCCTTTACGTTAACACCCCCCTCAAGCCAATGGAAGAGGCCTCTCGAACAATGAGCTTGGAACGAAGCTTAGTGAAAGTCAGAGCAGACAGAGGTTTTGTAAAAACATCTACAAGTTGATCGACAACCGGCAAGTGTTGAACACTGATTTTCCTCTTAAGAACCAAATCTCGCACAAAATAAATATCAAGTTCAACATGTTTAGTCTTTGAGTGTAAAACAGGATTTGCACTTAGGTGGACAGCACTCAAGTTATCACACCAGAGAGTAGGTAGGCTCATCAGAGAAATACCCAAATCTGAAAACAGAGAATTTAGCCACACTAATTCAGTAGCAACAAGGGCTAAACAACGATATTTAGCTTCGGTACTAGACCGAGAGATTATAACCTGCTTTTTGGAGCCCCAAGTGATAAGATTACCACCAAAAAAGACACAAAATCCAGACATAGATTTTCTATCGTCAGGGTCAGACGCCCAGTCCGTGTCAGCAAAGCCATGTAAAGAAAATGTAGAAGACTTATGTAACAATAAGCCATGGGTGAACGTACCTTTGAGATATCTCAAAATTCGTTTAACCAACTGCCAATGTAAAACAGTGGGAGCATGCATAAATTGGCATGCTTTATTCACACTAAAAGCAATCTTGAGTCGTGTTAAAGTAGCATACTGCAAATTAGCACCAACAACGCTACGATAAAGATGAACATCATGAAAAAGATCACCCTGACGAGCAGACAGTAAAGGACCACTAACCATGGGAGTACCAATGGCATTTGCCTCAGACATTTTAGTTTTATGCAACAAGTCCATAATGTATTTACCTTGAGATAGAAATAAACCTCCAGATGGAGGATACGATACCTCAATAACAAGAAAATAGGTAAGTGGTCCCAAATCCTTAAGAGAAAACCTCCCATCAAGGTCCGAGATAAGAGAAGAAATAGCTCCCATGGAATTTCCTGTTATAATGATGTCATCAACATAAACAAGAATATAGCAACTGTGAGTACCCGAGCGACAAAATAATAAAGATGGATCATCCTTAGAGTTTATGACGCCAAGAGAGTTAAGAAATAAGCTCAAACGCTCAAACCATGCTCTCGGAGCTTGTTTAAGCCCATATAAAGCCTTGTGTAACCGACATACCAAAGGTGATGTACCTTTCACATGAAATCCAGCAGGTTGATCCATATAAACAGTCTCGGATAGAATACCATGCATGAAAGCATTATTTATATCTATCTGACGAATAGGCCAATTAAAAGAAACAACAATAGTCAGTAAAACACGGATTGTAATAGGTTTAACAACGGGACTATATGTTTCAAAATAATCAATATCAGCCGATTGATGAAAGCCCTTAGCAATGAGACGAGCTTTATATCAAGCAATGGACCCATCAGAATTTCTTTTAATTTTAAACACCCACTTACAACCTACAACCTTTTGATTAGAAGGAGTAGGAACAAGGTCCCATGTGTTATTCCGAATAAGGGCATCATACTCATCTTGCATCGCTTGTTTCCAATGAGAACATTTAAGGGCCTCTTTAACATTAGGCGGTTCAACATCAACAAAGGTAGCTAGAAAAGCCTTAGGTTTGAATATGCCTCTTTTACTTCGTGTAATCATATGGTGAGTGCCTAAACTAGTTGTAGAAGGTAAATTAGGAATTAGTTGACTAGTTTGGACACATGGTTCAGGAAAACAGGGTGAAGGACTATTATTAGTAGGAGGATCAGCAGTTGACGGAATAGGGGATGTCTCACTAAGACTTAAGCGTGCACCAGAAGAAGACTCAACTGTAGTAGAGGAAGGATCAAACGACAATGTAGGTAAATTTTGAGTTACCAAATTGGGAGAAACCGAAGATTGAGAAATAGCAGAAGCAAATGGAAAATGATTTTCATCAAACAATACATGTCTAGAGATATAAAGTCTATCATCAGAAGACAAACATTTATAGCCTTTATGAATATGACTATAACCAATGAATGTACAGGGACTCGACGGAAAACTCAATTTATGAGAATTATATGGGCGAAGACACGGAAAACACTTACAACCAAAGACTTTAAGTGTGGAATAATCTGGTTGCTTCCGAAAGAGCTTCTCCAAGGGACTCATGCCACCAAGAACTATAGAGGGTAACCTGTTGATAAGAAAAACACTGGTGGAAAAAGCATCATCCCAGAAGGTTAGAGGTATAGAAGAATGGGATAACAAAGTGAGATCAACATCAACAATGTGACGATGTTTACGTTCTACAATGCCATTCTGTTGAGATGTATATGGACATGAAACTCTATGATTTATGCCATGAGTATGAAGAAATGGAATGAATGGTTTAAATTCAGTACCCCCATCAGTTTGAAGAGAAAGAATAGGTGTTACAAATTGCTTTTCCACAAGAGTTTTAAATTTGATAAAAGCCTGAAATGCTTCAGACTTGGTTTGAAGAAAATAAATCCATGTATATCTCGAAAAAGCATCCACAAAGCTAATGTAATACCGTAATCCATGGGTAGATAGTTTATACGCTGGACCCCATAAATCAGTAATTATAAGTTGCAAAGGAGCAGAGTAAGATGTTGTAAAGGGAGAGAAAGGCATGGCATGATGTTTGCCTATTGCACATGCATGACAAAATGACATAATGGCATTAGTAGAAACTTTTGGATTACAGGAACGAACAAATTGCTTAACAACAGAAATAGATGGATGTCCAAGACGTTGATGCCAAACATCTATGGACAAATTATTTAAAGACTGAACAGAGGAATATAAAGTAGACACATCATTGGAAACACAAGGTAAAGTAGACAAAACAGCAGTATTAGTTTCAGGTCGAACAACAGAAGTGTTTGATGATGGCAAAGGCTGCAGCAAGTTGAACCTATATAGTCCTTCATGTAGAGTCCCTCGAAGGAGTGCCCGTCCAGTTGCTAGATCCTTCAAAACACAGAAAGTTGGATGAAATTCAAAGAAAACAGCATTGTCTTTAGCGATTTGACTGACACTGATAAGATTTTTTGTGATGGAGGGAACATGTAAAAGGTTATTTAAATGAAACATATGATTATTTGAAGAAGTAAAAGAAGCATATCCAAGATGAGAAATAGGCAAACCTGCACCATTGCCAATGAGAACCTAATTATTGCCAGGATATTCAGAGCTCACGGACATGTTACTGGGACTATTGGTCAAGTGATTCGTGGCTCCGGAATCAGGATACCAGTTACAATCCTGATTGTAATTAGGAGAGGCTAGCATAACCTGCATCCGGGGAAACTGACCATTAAACTGTTGTGGACTAAAATTTAGGCCTGAGGGATTCATTTGCCCAGGAGGATTCAATTGAGGTGCAAAGGCTCCTGGCATCTGAACTCGAGAGTAGCACTTCATAGCAGTATGACCAATTTTATTACACAACTGACACTGAGGCCTATTACGATTGTTTCAGGACCTTCCTCCTCTGTTTTGACCAAAATTAGACCGACCCCTACCTCTACCATTACCAAAATTTTGCTGTTGAGGGTTAGGGGAAGGATTTTGAACTGAGTTTTGATTTACATTTTGAACCGCTAGGTTTGTAGAAGGTAAAACATTATCAGAATTAACCACTGACTTACTCTCTATTCTACTCTCATGAGTCAATAATAGGGCTACAACATCTTGAACAGTTTGAGTACCGGTTTTAGCAGTAATAACAGAGACCATAGTTTCATATTTAGCCCCCAATCCAGACAAAATATACATAATGTGATCCTGAACATCTACTTCCTTTCCTATTGTAGACAAAGCATCAATACACTTCTTGATTTTAGATATATATTCATTCATAGACAGTCCGCCTTTCTGAATATTTTGTAATTTCGATTTAATGTTCATAACTTGAGCAAGATGAAGTGAATTAAAAATCTGAAGCAAGCAAGACCAAATTTCTTTTGCCGACTTACAGTGAAGGACTTGCTCGAGGATGGATTCAGACATAGACCCAACGATCCACGAGGAAACTAATTTATCTTGCTTTTTCCAAACCTTATAGGCAGGGTTAGGCTTACTGACCGTCGTCGCATTTTCACTTACCTGGATTGTCTCAGGCGGTGGTTGAGAATCGCCACTGATATGGTCATCAAGATCATGACCTTCGAGAGCAGTGAGGATCTGGAACTTCCACAGGAGGAAGTTTTCATCGGTCAGCTTCACAGTTGAGATCTTGTTCCCAGGATTGACGATTTGGCCATTTTGCGAGCCGCTTGAGATCTCAGAATTGTTCTCAGAGGTTTCCATGCCGAAAAAAAAATACAAGGTCGTTAGACAATGAGCTCTGATACCATCAAAGCATAAACGATAAAGGATAAAATAGAAAAATCATTGAGACGGAAGAAGAGAAAAACGGAGAGGGATTCCAAGAGAAAAATCTCTATCACATTGAATTGAATTCAACTATTGAAGAGGCAGCTACATATATACTGTTAGATAGAGATGAAAAAACTCTTGGAAAAATAATAACAAACCCTAACCCTAGATCACGAAATCTTACCTTTGAGAGCTATCACGAAAATTACATCAGAGAGAGTGAGAGTTCTAGAAGACAACTATTCTAGAACCTTTACATATAACCCTATCAATCTGATAAAGAGAAAATAGGTTGGGCTTCATAATATGGGCTTATGCCTTTTACAAAGAGTAAGGGCTGGACAAATAATAAAACTTCAGTGGGCTGCCTTTACGTTAACAATAAGGATAAAAGGCACACATAATTCAAAGTTAAAAAAGTAATTAATTTTTTTTTATAAGTTTAGAGAGCAAATAAATATCACACTGTCAGTATAGGACGACTAAATATATAATTGATTAATTTTTGCAGTATTATAAATAAGCATATTACACTAGCATGAATCATAAGAATGCTTGATGCCAAAATCTGTATGGTTAATCCCCACTTGATTGATAGCACTATTTTAGTGTTCTTTAGTTTACCATAAATTTTGCTTATTCCTCGTAATATTCTGTGCGACAAATGATCAAAATTTAATTATAATATTGTTTCAGACATATACAGAGCGTTCGGGACCATAAAAGGTAAATTGGGCATTTCAAAAGAGCCAAAATAGTCCAAGAATCAAAAGTCAACTCAAGTCAACGCTCAAATGAAGCGTAGCAAAGAAATCAAATGTTGACAGCATCTCAACGCTGCGGAGCGCTGTAAACCCGAGGCTTAGTGTCAAGATGTTGACCACAACGTCTTGACACTCAAAGACCGTTGGCGCCTGCATTTCGTCTGTAAGCGTTTCAATGTTGCCTCGACACTGGAGGCGTGCACGTGTCTTCTCCATCTACCACAATCGAAGCATCTCGATGCCATCAACAACGTCTCGACACTATCGACTGGAGAATAAAGCCTTCTCTTCTCAAATTAGGTTTCTCAGCTCGCTTTGGGATTAGTTTTGGCCGCAATCTTCCTTAATTCTCTGTGTCAGTTAATTTTCTATTGTTATTAGCATTAGATTCATTTTAATTCTCGTAGTTTAGGATGGCTAATTGATGTGCGATTTGCTTACCGCAAGTGTACGGGCCAAGTAATAATATAGTGATTGTTAAATCGAATTTCGTCCTCTGGATTGGTTTTCTAGTTAAACTAAGTACCGTGAATACTTTCGCTCAATTTTATTTAAGGATAAAAAAGGAATGACATATTGAAAACAAAGGTGATGCAAATTAAATGTTTGAAATTAAATTGAAAGAATTCTTAGGGAATTGATTTCATCAATTTAGTTTAGGATTAATTTAAGGGAATGAATTATTGTAACGTGCAATTATTTTATAAGTCTAAAAACCATAAATCACAACTATCTCTCCCGAGCATGATTGATTCTCATTTCTTTTCGTTTCTTTGGCTACTTTTAGCATCCCGAATACCCGATCAACTCCAATTTTCTCGATTTAACTCCAATAATTAATTCCTACAAAAAGAACACGAAAGTGCATTAAATTGGCCCAATATCACTCAAAGACTAACTATAATTAACCGGAAAAAATAGCTCGCTAAGCGCGCTATCAAACACTCCCAAACTTAAGCTTTTGCTAGTCCTCAAGCAAACTAAAAGATTAGCATAGGTTGTAAATGGATGCAACTAAACATGACTCAATCCTCAAGACTCAAAAGTAAAAAATTAAGCAATTAAGAGACATGCACATAAGACCCAATGAAGGAGACAAATTGAAAATTTTCCAAAATTAACTTGCATAAGAAAGATCTAACATACTTAGATTGGACTCTACTAACTCGGGATTGGATTATTAAACTCTCAACTCATCTTCCCTCTACACTGACACTAAGGATTTACTAATGAGCCAATGGAACAAATTTGTTTGTTTTTATCCATACCTAAGTGCTATAAATTAAAATTGAATCATGCATTTATAAGTGGCACTAGCTTTCACAAACCTATTGTAGGGACCCATAACCCGAGTTTAACCCTTGGTTGGCCTAACTGATCACAACAGGGGTAGCTCTTTTTGCCTAAAACATTATTAAACATTGCAAATTGTGCACAAGCCATGACAAAATTTTCTTTAAAAAATAAAGACAAGAATGATTTTTCTTTATGAGCATGATAAGCATATGTTCTTTTTCTTTTCTCCTAGGCAAGATTAAACATGCTAATTTGTATAAAATTAACTCTTTAGCTCTTCCCTACACCTACCGAGGTGACAACAAGCATATGAACTTAATAATTCGCTCCTAAGCATTGAAGTCCAATTCTAACCAAGGAAAATACTCCACTAATGCAAGACATCTCCTAGAAAAATTTTAAAAAGTCTCCCTTTTGGGCACTCATGCTTACAACTCATCAAAAGCTTAAAAATTGACAAGAAAGCCTATCCTAGGAAATCATAATCATGCAAAAATAGCATCCAAAAACAATCATGTGCCATAATGACAATAAGCTCAAAAATTATAGCCCGAACTCAGATGCTCAAGGACTCAACAAGCAAAGCATTCCACCCCCAAACTTAAAACATGCATTGTCCTCAATGTATAGAAAACTAAAGCATAAAAAAGCATGAGAACAAGAAAAGAATGGAAGGGGTGAACAATACTTCCTTGGAATGATGACCTTCTCATGAAACAAGCAAAGACAAGAGCACAAGATATAATACCCCGACTTTTTAAAACTTAAAGTCTGCCTAGGGACGTTACTATATGCATGAATGATTCAAAGAACTATGAAGTAAATTTTTTCCTAGAAATCTAGAATGCATAAAATAGGTAAATAACTTTAGTAAAACAATTGTTTGGGATCCCAAGAAAACTTGTAAAACATAAAAACATTTGAACGCCTCAAAACACAACAAAATAAATAAGTATTTGAATATTTACATAGAAAATTCAAATAACAAAACTAATGTGCGGAAGTAAAATATGTTGACACCGTCCACCATGGCACCACCAGCAAGTGCTCTTGATCAGTCGCCTAACACGTTCTCGCCCTTGCCTAAAAATTTAAAATAAACAAAGTATGAGTATTAAAAATACTCAGTAAGTAACCCCTCTACCAGGGTTGGTTATGCTAGCACAAACATTTATGAGGGGACCTAGATTTTGCTTTACAATAACTTTACTTCTTGGCCATAGCGCCAATCGTGACCCTATCGCCACGAAAACTGTACTGTGACCTTATCGCCACTAAAACTTTATTGTGACCGTACCGCCATCTGTCATCATGGTCATATCACCAAGTTTTGATAAAAATTACTCAAATCAATATTCTCTTGACCATATCGTCACGTTTTAATAAAATTATTAAACCACATCTTGACCATATCGCCAGGTTTTAATAAAACTCTTGGCCATACCGCCAAGTTTCGCAATGACTATACTTTTAAAATGCTAGTTATCATGCATGAGTCATACCCACGCACATGAGGTCCCCTAACTAACTTTAAGATAATGCCACATAACACATATTCTCATTTCATTCCCATGACTTTATCATAAAAAGTATGAAGCCCCTAATTTGCATGTTCATCACTCCACAAACAAGAATGTAACATAGTAAATTTCACAAAAAAAACATTCCAATACATGCTCCACCATCAAACAGATTGGCTTCCAATGATTTTTCAACTAACATGACACACAACAATAGCAAATTTCTAATTTGCATGCTTAACATTTGATCGGTCTAATTTGTTATACACTTAGAATCTCCCAATTTGCTTATCTTCGTTGAATTCCTTGCGAAAAATGTTTTAAAATGAGTATAATATGTCTATAGGTCCTCACCAGAGCTTTGGAAGCAATTCGGGACTTAAACGAGCGAAACCGGAGCGTAAAATGACCATTTTGTCCCTAGAACCTCATCAGATTCGAGACGCTCGTCATCAGAGTCGAGACGCTAGCCAAATAAGGAAGCTACTTGGAGATCAAGTTGGCGATCAACATCACGACGCTAGGGTAATCCGAGAACAATTTTCCATATCTAAAGGGACAGCGTCGCGACGCTAGGCAGTTTTCCAGATTTGATTTTTTCCTATTTTGGCTGGCGTTTTTCCCAAATTTGGAGGCCTTATTCAGCACCAATTTACCACGAATTGAAGGCCGAGAATCACTATAAATAGAGGCCTTTGGTGTAGGTTTAGAATCATCCTTGTATTAGTTTAATTTCTCTCAATTGTAGCCACCTTTCTCTTTAGTTTTCTAGAGTTCTTTTAAGTTTTCTTAGTCCATGGGTCGGTTGATCGAGCCTCGAGCTTGGAGGTGCTTGTCTATGGCCAACTGAGCTCGGATCGTTGTAATCGGGACCTCGGTTTGTAAGTTTGATTCAATTTTATGAGATTTTCATTCTTAATTACTTAGTTAATTGTCTTTGTGATTTTAGTTCTTTGCATACAAGTTTAGATTGTGGTAGGAAAGATTGACAACCTTGACCGCGCCCTGTCTAAATTTACTTGCTAAATCTAAGTAGCAAATAGGCTAACGTTATGATATTACGCATGCGTCCCTAGAACTAAATGATTTAATCAATTGTAATTGTGGTTTGTTGCCCGTTGCATGTGAATTAATTCAGCTAGATCCCAATGCGGTTTAGATTAGTTAATAGGCCTATTAATTAATTTAGACTAGAATCAAACTTAGCGTTTGCATGTTTATGATAGTTGGATCATGGCTCTCGGTTTGTTGTCGGAGTACGTCGGACTTAGATAGTTAATTAAATATCAATTGATAATCGATGAATGAAATTAATCAAACTTAACACCGAGTCCAACCCCGATTACAGTGATCCTCGTGGTAAGATCAACTAACACCGCCTTTACTTTTCTTGCATTTAATTTTCCTTATTTATTTTCCCGCCTTTACTTTATGTCTTAATCTTTTATCAATAAACCCCCTTTTTGGTTACCTCAAAAACACAAAAGAATTTAGAAATAAACCGATTGTTCCCTGTGATCGACCCCGACCACTACTGCTACAAGTTAGCTTTAGAAATCGTGGATTATAAATTTATTTGACAAGAGACCGCGACAATCTCTTCCGTCAACATTCCAGATACATAACATATGAATCCTAGCAATTTCACACAATCAATTTCAACACAAACACCACAACCAAAACAGAACAGCGCCCAACAATTTCACAATTATCATGGCATCTAACAATTTTACAACTAAGCAAATAAAGTTCCAACGTGCTGATTGGGGAGCCACTTACATGACTTATGGGTTAAATAACCAAATTGTCTAATCCCTTTTTAAATCGATCCTCTGCCCAACCTACAAAATCCAATAGCGACGACTCAAAAACTAGTTGAACAGTACTTTAAATAAGCGAAATTTCGTGAAGTCGGGGCTAATATCGAGTGGGCAACTCCAAAATTGATGAACCCCTCATCTAGATAGCAACTTAAATGGTTAGGTACTCAAATTCGAATGGCAGAAACGTGCTATCAAATCTGGAATCAAATGTTATTTTATCCCTAAAATATTTGCTGAAAAAAGAAACTTGAATCGAATCTGAGACTCACTGAAGCTTACCCAACCGGCAGCCAAATGCGACTATGGACTGCTACCCTTCACGATCGACAGCGAGAGACGAACTACGGTGATGCGGCTGAACGTGCAGGTCGGGATCGAGGCGACGGTGGAGGCGTGGGCTTGTTGCTGCTGACCGAGAGAGAGAGAGTGAGGGTTGTGGGACGAGAGAGAGAGAGAAAAACAAACGGCATACCAGAGCGGCGGCGGTTGTCGACGGTGGCGTACGACGAGAGGCTGGAGGAGGGTGGCTGCGACAACTGTGCAGACCGAGAGAGAGAGGGAAAGCGTGGAGAGAAAGAGTGAGAGAGCGTGAAGGACAAGAGAGGGAGAGATATCGGGGAGAGGAAGAGAAAGAAAAAAAATCTTTCTAATTTTAATCTTTTTTTTTGTTTTTTTTTTTGGTCTCTTTGATCAAAATTTGGGGGGGGGGGGAACCCCCCCTTCTCCCTCTTGACCGGGTAAAAAAAAACCCACATTCCTCCTTCTATTTTTATTTATTTATTTTTTTAAACTGGGTTGTTACACAAGAACACCTACAAAACAAAAACAACAAACAAATGAAAAGCAAAAAACAAAACCAACTTACTTGGGTTGCCTCCCAAAAGTGCTTGTTTAACGTCTTTAGCTCGACGTGTTGACCGTGTATGCATCAAGGAGGTTTCTTTTTTGTGAATCCACCAGAGGTGCTCTTTCTTGCACCTTTCCTGTAACTTATTACGAGCGCCTCTGAACGATCTTTAGAGTCCACGAAAGCTTTGAATACTTCCTTTTCGTGTTGGATTCTAATAGTGAGCTCCCTACGCTTAATGTCAATAATAACTTGCCCAGTAGCGAGGAATGGTCTCCCTAGAATGATAGGTACTGAAGGGTTTTCCATAATATCCATGATATACAAATCAATAGGGAGGAAGAATCTACCTACCTTGATTAAAACATTTTCTACAATTCCATATGGATTAATTACAGATTGATCAGCTAATTGCAGTTTAACAGGGGTAGATTTAACCTCACCTATATCTAATTTCTTGCATAAAGATAAAGGAATAATATTAATGCTAGCACCTAAATCACAAAATGCTCTAAAAGAATAAGTACCAAAACTACAAGGAACAGAAAAACTCCCTAGATCTGATAATTTCTCAGGTACCTTCTGCTGTACTCGGACACTGCATGTCGAAGCTAGGTACACCGTGTCTACCTTCTTTTCCTTCTTTTTCTTTTCCGGCCATTCCTTCATGAATCTGTTGTCCTGGGGCATCTCTAATGCTTCTACAAAAGGAATATTAATGTTCAGATTCATAAAAGCATTCATAAATTTATCGAATTGAACTTTATAGTTCTTCTTTTTCTTTTTCTTCCTTTTTGGAACCAAGATAGTAGGAGAAGGGATAGGGGGCTCAAGGTCAAGCTTTTCAGCTTCGTCTGATGATGTGTCCTCCCCAGCTTCTCTAGTGGGAGTGTCATACTCTTCAGTCTCAGGTTCCTCAGTTTCTTCCATATTCTCCTCTTGATGCACAGTGATGGCCTTACAGTACTCCATCGGGGGTCTCTCCTGCTCAGCTGGGGCTTTACCTTTCTACATGGTGTTAACAACATGTACAAGTTGTCCCAGCTGAGTCTCGATGTTTTTTATGGCAACACTGTGGCTAGTCATTATGGTGTTAATGGCGATCACTGCCTCCTCAAGCTTGTTGGTCCTGTTTCCCGATTCTACAATAAAAGCTCCAACAAGATCCTCTAAAGATTGTTTACTTTCTTGCTTTTGAGGGGTAAAACCAGAAGGATTTAAAACATTTTTATTGTTAGCATAAGAGAAGTTGTCATGGTTCCTATTGTTAAGGTGATAATGTGTAGGTGTAGAATTATTATATCCCCTAAAATTAGAATTTGCAACATACTGAAAATGTTCCATGGTCTCCTCCTGAGACTGGGATGCAATAGCAGTTGCTGACTCAATAGACTGTGCACTCCCTGTACCTGAAAACTTCAAGAAAGCATTAGACAGGGTAGACATCTGGGCTTGTAAAGCGCTTACATTGTCAATTTCGAACACCCCTGCTGCAACCTTCTTTGGTGTAGACCGTTCAGATGACCACTGATAGCTGTTGGTGGTCATATCCTCCAGCAGAGTACGTGCATTCTCCACGGTCATGGACAATAGAGTCCCACTTGCAGCTGCATCAACAATAGTCTTAGTACTTGGATTTAAACCATTATAGAATAATTTAATTTGCAACCAATCGGGGTATCCGTGCTGAGGGTACTTCCTCAACAACTCTTTGTTACGCTCCCATGCCACGAACAGCTGTTGGAACGTCCCAATTTCGGTCCTCCTTGACCGTCTTAGCAAGAGGGAAAATTTTCTTTAAAAAGGTCTGGACCAAAGCATCCCAGGTGGTAATGATTCTAGGTGGAATATACTGCAACCAATCTCGTGGTTTATCATTCAAAGAAAAAGGAAACAAGCATAATCGAATGACATCCTCAGTGACTCCTTTTATTTTTACCGTCCCACAAATGACTAAAAAGGATTTTAGATGAGAGTTTGGGTCCTCGGTGGGCGATCCTCTATATGCACAATCACGAGCCATCTAGATGATACTGGTTTTCAGCTCAAAGTTTTTGGCATTAATCGGGGCATAGACGATCCCTAACTGTTGCTCTTGAAACACAGGCTGAAAATAGTCTCTAATTGGCTTGGGCTCCTCAGGTGGATTTGGATCGGCCATTTGGATAGGTTCTCTAGTCTCCCTTCGAAGCCTATGAATTGTTCTTTCTATCTCGGGATCCAAAGGTACTAAGGCCAAATCCCTATCCTTTCGCATACACAATCTAAACTAACCTAAAACAGAAAATAAAAGAAAAGGAAAGAAAATAAATAAGAAAAGAAGAAAGAAAAGGAAACAACTAGACTAAATAAGGAAAAGATATTCTAGAAAAGGAACATACTAACAAATTAGGAAAGCAAAAGCAAAAAAAAAAAAAAAAGGCAAAAAAACAATTAAGGAAAAAAACCAAGAAGAAAAATAAATCTAACTAAAAAGGAAAGCACTAAAAAGGAAACTAACAAATATGGAAACAAAAAAAATTACAAATATAGAAATAAAAAAACAAGAAAAAAAATGCAACTACCTAGAAAAATAAAAATACACCCTAAATTAAGACCGAACAATTTTTCCACAATATTAATTTAACTAAATATGTCAATCCCCGACAACGACGCCAAAAACTTGATGCGCGATTTGCTTACTACAAGTGTACAGGTCAAGTAATAATATAGTGATTGTTAAATCGAATGTCGTCCTCTGGATTGGTTTTCTAGTTAAACTAAGTACCGTGAATACTTTCGCTCAATTTTATTTAAGGATAAAAAAGGAATGACATATTGAAAACAAAGGTGTGATGCAAATTAAAGGTTTGAAATTCAATAGAAAGAATTCTTAGGAAATTGATTTTGTCAATTTAGTTTAGGATTAATTTAAAGGAATGAATTGTAACGTGCAATTCTTTTATAAGTCTAAAAACCATAAATCACAACTATCTCTCCCAAGCATAATTGATTCTCATGCATCTAATTAACTTGATATCCCTATCTAAGTTCATTAACATGAAAGGCTTTTAGTTCTTTTGATAACTTCTAAAGCTATTCTAAATCTCCCGATCTTAGAATTCTACTTTAGTCATGCAATTTTAATAAAGTCTATGTTAAATCCCCTCTCCCGAGCAAGATTCAACACTTAGATCATTCAACTAGTGGCCAATTAATTGAAAACATTTAAACATAATTGCATACTGATAACTCTCCAAAAGGGAGTTATTCAGGCCTTACTTCTATAGTGTTTTGTGTGTCATTTGTGCTAATTAGGGTTGCTTTTGGATGATTATTGCATGTTCTAACCGATTTGGAAGAATGGATGCTTTGGAAGTTATGTTGTGCAGAATATATTGCTGAGCGACTTGAGGGAGCAAAATCTACGATCCAGCAAAATAGGGAGCAAAACTGCCACGTCACAGCTCGTTATCCATTTTAATGAACTGAAGTTTGTTAAGCTATTCTCGGATTCAAGAAGCAAGGAGAGCCATCCACGTGTCTACGTCAACCTAATTTAAGCTTGTCTTCATTCTATAAAAGGGAGGAGTCGTTCAAGTCAAATTCATTCCACCTTTGGGGAAGAGATCATTTCTCATTTCCATCATTGGGAGCCGAATAGAGGAGAAAGATTGAAGACTTCAAGGAGACCATCTCTACGTATTTGACTAAGGGAATTAGTATTTTATTGTAATTTCTTGTAGTTATGGATGCACATACTCAGATTGTAGCGTGTGTTGCCATGAGCTTTATGAACTAAATTTGTTTAGGTGTTGGTTAGGAGTCATGTAATTGCCGTGTTTTATTCTCTATGCAATATATGTTGATTTGAGCATCTTGATTATTTGTTGAGCATATTTACATTTTGTGCCCGCCTGGCCAGCCGGTATGAATACCACTTCTTAGTTTCAGGGATGATTTGAGAAGTGTGTGGCATTTAATCACACTAGATCATTGTGTATTGGTGAACGCTAGTGACTGAGCTAGGGATAGCCAGTTGCCTTTCGCTTGATCGGTAGTGTGTCATTGGAGTTGAAACACATTCTAAAAAATCCAGAGTTCCGGGAGGATCCTGCTAATAAGATTGCAAGAGTTTTGCCTAATCAATAATGTTGCTAGAGCAATTGTTAAAACAATTACTAAATCTTGACCAACGTCTGTTTCTAATCTGTCTGCTTTATTTGTTTACTTTATGTTCTGTCATTTCTTTTGCTTTAGCATTATATCAAAATCAATCATTTTAACTACTTTCGAAACCATTAAAGAGTTACACAAAATTGATAAAGTGAGAGCTAATTCAGACCTTGGATTCGATAATTATATTACTTGCTGTGGATTGTGTATGCTTGCACAGTGTTCTAGAGTCTATTTTAAACTTGTTTTTACTCACTCTGGAAACCCAACAAGTTTTTGGCTCTGTTGCCGGGGACTTGAATAAGTTTTTATCTGATCTGTTTTGTGTATGTGTTTTAGTGGTTTGGTGGTAGAACTTTTTGATTGTTTCTTTTGTTTTTGCAGGTGTGAGTTTGTGCATGAACGATCCGCCTGGGATAAGGTTTGAGCTTGATCCAGAAATTGGGAGGACATTCACAAGAAGAAGGAGAGAGCAGCGTAGAAACCAAAATCTTATGGCTGACATGTCGCGTCTCCCGAAAGTTCCAGAAGATCCAGTGAACCCCCAGCAGAATCGTGTGCTGCAGCAAAACCCGCCGCTGGAGCAAAATGGACAGCAAAATAATCAGGCTGAGAATCCTATCTTGGTAGCGAACGATAGGGCCAGAGCCATTCGAGCGTATGCTTTTCCGATGTTTAATGAGTTGAATCCAGGAATTGCACGTCCTCAAATTGAGGCAGCAAATTTTGAAATGAAACCGGTAATGTTTCAGATGTTGCAAACCGTGGGTCAATTCCATGGTTTGTCATATGAAGACCCCCATTTACATCCTAAGTCTTTTCTAGGAGTTAGTGATTCTTTTGTAATTCAGGGAGTGTCTAGAGATGCCCTTAGATTAACTTTGTTCCCCTATTCTCTTAGAGATGGAGCAAAGGCATGGTTAAATTCTTTTGCTCCAGGATCAATTAGGACATGGAATGAGTTAGCGGAAAAATTCCTTAGTAAGTATTTTCCACCAACTAGGAATGCAAAATTAAGGAGTGAGATAGTAGGGTATAGGCAACTTGAAGATGAAACTTTTAGTGAGGCTTGAGAGAGGTTTAAAGAGCTTTTGCGAAAGTGTCCCCACCATGGTTTACCTCATTGTATCCAAATGGAAACATTCTACAATGGGTTAAATGGAGCAACCCAAGGTATGGTTGATGCTTCGGCTGGAGGGGCCCTTTTGGCAAAAACTTTTAATGAAGCCCATGAAATTTTAGAAAGAATATCCACTAATAGTTGTCAATGGACAAATGTTAGAGGCTCAAATAAAAAAGTTAAGAGTGTGTTAGAGGTTGATGGTGTGTCTACCATTAGGGTTGATATTGCAATGTTAGCTAACGCTCTTAAGAATGTGACAGTGGTTAGTGATCAGCAGCCGCCAGCTGTGGAGCCTACTGCCGTGGTGAACCAAGTTGTAGAGGAATCATGTGTCTATTGTGGTGAAGAGCACAACTACGAGTTTTGCCCCAGCAAGCCATCTTCTGTGTTTTTTGTAGGTAATAAGAGGAATAACCCTTATTCTAACTTTTATAATCCAGGTTGGCGCAACCACCCCAACTTCGCATGGGGAGGATAAGGAAGTAATGTGCAAGCACAGCAAAAGGTGAACCAGTAAGGATTTGCTAAATCGCAGGTATTGCCCCAGCAAAATAAGCAAATTTTGCCCCAGCAAAATTCGTAGAGTTCTCTTGAGGCAATGATGAAAGAATATATGGCTCGTACAGATGCCGCAATTCAAAGTAATCAAGCTTCAATGAGAGCCCTGGAATTGCAAATGGGTCAGCTAGCTAATGAGCTAAAGGCAAGGCCTCAGGGGAAACTTCCTTCAGATACTGAACACCCTAGAAGGGAAGGTAAGGAGCAGGTGCAGGCAGTGACCCTAAGGAGTGGTAAGCCACTAGAAGAGAGAAAAGAGCCTAGTAAACCCCAGGATGTAGAGAAGAATAGTGATAAAAATGTTGTTGTTGAAAAAGAGTTGGAGTTTGGTCAGGGTGATGGAGGCAGCAATAATGATGCTGAAGCATCTGGTTCTGTTCCAGATGTGGAACCACCTTATGTGCCGCCCCCACCTTATGTACCACCTCTACCTTTTCGACAAAGGCAAAGACCTAAGAATCAGGATGGTCAATTTAAGAAGTTTTTAGAGATTCTTAAGCAATTGCATATAAATATCCCTTTAGTAGAAGCTATAGAGCAAATGCCTAATTATTCTAAATTTCTCAAGGATATTTTAACTAAAAAGAAGAGGTTAGGTGAATTTGAAACTGTATCTCTTACTAAGGAATGTAGTGTTATTCTTAAGAATGAGCTACCAACCAAGGCTAAGGATCCAGGGTCATTTACTATACCTGTGTCAATAGGTGGAAAAGAGTTAGGCAGAGCACTTTGTGATTTAGGCGCAAGCATTAACCGTATGCCTCTTTCGGTCTATCGAAAGCTAGGTTTTGGTGAAGCTAAGCCTACCACAGTCACACTCAAACTAGCCGATAAGTCTATCACATATCCTGAGGGTAAAATTGAGGATGTCTTAGTAAAGGTAGATAAATTCATATTTCCTGTTGATTTTATTATCTTGGATTATGAGGCAGACAGAGATGTTCCAATTATTCTTGGTCGTCCATTTTTGGCTACTGGTAGGGCATTGATAAATGTTCAAAAAGGGGAATTAACAATGAGGGTTTATAATGAGGAAGTGAAATTTAATGTTTTTAAGGCCATGAAGTATCCAGACGAAATGGAAGATTGTTCTTTCATTAGGATTCTGGAGAATACAATTGTTGAGACAACAATACAGGATTTGGCAAACAAGCATTTGGAAGATCATGGAAAGGTTAGTGTAGAGGATTTAGAAGTTTGTTCCTTAGAAAGAAAAAATGAAAAATAAGTTTTTCGGTGTGAGGATGTTTTTGAGTCTTTAGATTTAGATGAGAGGAAAGCTCCTCTTATTAAGCCATCCTTGATTGAGGCACCCACTTTAGATTTGAAGCCTTTGCCGGATCATCTAAAGTATGTGTATCTTGGGGAGGGTGAGACGTTGCCCATTATTGTTGCATCAGATTTAATGCCGAAGGATGAAGAGGCCTTAATAAAGTTGCTGTAGCAATATCGTAAAGCAATAGGTTGGACATTGGCTGATATTCAGGGAATTAGTCCTTCTTTCTATTTGCATAAAATCACTCTAGAGGAGGGATCCTTTAGGAGTATTGAGCAACAGAGAAAGCTTAACCCTACAATGAAAGAGGTTGTTAAAAAGGAGGTGATTAAATGGTTGGATGCTGGGATTATCTATCCAATTGCAGATAGCAATTGGGTAAGCCATGTCCAATGTGTTCCTAAGAAAGGAGGTGTCACAGTGGTAACTAATAAGGACACTAAATTGATCCCAACCAGGACAGTAATTGGCTGGAGGGTTTGTATGGATTACAGGAGGCTTAACAAAGCCACCCGTAAGGACTATTTCCCTCTACCATTTATTGACCAAATGTTGGATAGATTGGCTGGTCAGGCCTACTACTGTTTCTTAGATGGTTATTCTGGGTATAACCAGATTACCATTGCTCCTGAAGATCAGGAAAAGACCACTTTCACCTGCCCTTATGGGACGTTTGCTTTTAGGCGAATGCCTTTTGGCCTTTGCAATGCTCCAGCAACATTTCAGCGGTGTATGTTGGCAGTTTTTTATGATATGATTGAGTCCACTGTTGAGGTATTTATGGACGGTTTCTCAGTTTTTGGAGGGTCTTTTAAGAGTTGTTTGGATAATCTAGGTAAGGTGTTAAAAAGATGTGAGGATACCCATCTAGTTCTTAATTGGGAGAAATGCCACTTCATGGTGAAGGAGGGCATAGTGTTAGGTCATAAGATTTCAAAGAAGGGTCTAGAAGTTGATCGAGCAAAAATAGAGGTCATTGAGAGATTAGAACCACCGAATTCAGTGAAAGGGATTCAGAGCTTTTTAGGTCATGCTGAATTTTATAGAAGGTTCATAAAGGATTTTTCCAAAATTAGTAAACCTCTTTGTAACTTATTGTGCACTGATCATGTTTTTTACTTTAATGCAGATTGTAGGAAGGCTTTTGAAATTTTAAAGGCTGCTTTAATCTCAGCACCCATTCTTTGTGCACCTAATTGGAGTTTACCATTTGAGGTGATGTGTGATGCGAGTGATGTTGCAGTAGGTGCTATGCTGGGGCAAAAGCAGGGCAAATTCATCCATCCTATATATTATGCAAGCAGGGTTTTGAATGAGACCCAAATCAACTATACAACTACTGAAAAGGAGTTGTTAGCTGTTGTGTTTGCTTTTGAGAAATTCCGACCATATTTGGTTGGATCCAAAGTCACGGTGTTCACAGATCATGCAACGATAAGGTATTTAATGGCTAAGAAAGATGCAAAGCCTAGATTGATTCGTTGGGTTTTATTATTGTAGAAATTCGATTTGGAGATAAAGGACAAGAAGGGATCAGAAAATGTCATTGTAGATCAGTTATCTCGTCTTGATCCAGCATCATCTTTGCTGAAGCAATCTGCCATTTCAGACTCTTTTCCAGATGAGCAACTCTTTGCTGTTGAGGTAAAGGTAGTCAAGGATATTCCTTGGAATGCTGATATTGCCAACTTTTGGTAAAGGGAGTCACTCCTATTGATATAGATTGGAGGCAGGTGAAGAAGTTTAAGCATGATGCGAAGTTTTTCTATTGGGATGAGCCATTTATGTATAAGCAATGCTCTAATGGTATTGTTCGTAGATGTGTTTCAGGTGATGAAGCAAAGGAAATCCTGGAGCAATGTCACTCTTCACCGTATGGAGGCCATTTCAGCGGTGAGAGGACAACTATGAGGATTTTGCATTGTGGATTCTTCTGGCCTTCTTTATTTAAGGATGCCCATTGGTTCTACAAGCAATGTGATGCTTGCCAAAGGAGAGGAAATTTAGGGCCTAGAGATGAGATGCCTCTTACTTACATTTTGGAAGTTGAATTATTCGATGTGTGGGGTATTGGTTTTATCGGGTCATTTCCCCCTTCTAATGGTAATATTTTTATCTTATTGGCAGTTGATTACGTGTCAAAATGGGTGGAGGCTACTGCATGCCATCAGAATGATGCTAAGACAGTATCAAGGTTTCTTCAATCGCACATCTTTGCGCGGTTTGGGACACCTAGAGCTTTAGTGAGTGATGAGGGTACACATTTTGTTAATAATGTTTTAAGTAAGCTTTTAGCTAAGTATGGAATCAAGCATAGGATAGCTACCCCTTACCACCCATAGGCAAATGGTCAAGCTGAAATAAGCAATAGGGAAATCAAATCAATTCTAGAGAAAGTAGTCCATCCATCTAGGAAAGATTGGTCTTTTCGGTTAGATGAGGCTCTTTGGGCTTATAGGACAGCCTATAAGACTCCTCTAGGTATGTCTCCCTATAGGTTAGTATATGGAAAAGCTTGGCATCTTCCATTAGAGCTTGAACATAAAACGTTTTGGGCTTTGAAAAAATTAAATTTTGATCTGAGTCGTGCAGGGGCAATAAGAACGCTACAGCTTAACGAGTTAGAGGAATTTCGCCAATTTTCGTATGAAAATGCGAAAATGTATAAAGAAAAGACTAAGCAGTGGCATGATAAGAAAATTAAGCCTAATGAATTTGTCAAAGGTCAGAGGGTCTTGCTTTACAATTCTAGGTTAAAATTGTTTCCTGAGAAACTAAAATCTAAATGGTCTGGGCCATTTGTGGTGATTGAAGTTTTTCCCCATAGAGCAATTACTTTGCAGGATGAAAAAGATGGGAGAGTGTTCAAAGTTAATGGACAACGTGTGAAACAGTATTGGGGTGAGGAGTTCTAGTTGAAATATCCTTCCCTAAAGTTGGTTGATGAATGAGAGAGCATGCGTTTTACAGGAGCATTTCACAGAGCAAAATTTTGAGGTCCTAGCGGTTGTTATGATTTTATTTCTCACTGATTTGGTTTGATTTTAATTCGAATTATTTTAGATTTGGTTTGTTTAAATTTTGCATGATTTATTTTAATTTGTTGTTTTTAATTCCGTAGATTTTATTTTTTCCAGTTTAGTATATATTTAATTTATTCCGATTAGTTTAGTTGGATTTTAGTTTAATTTGTATTTTCGATTATTTAAATTTCTGTTTAGGTTTAGATTTTAATAAAGTTTTTATGATTTATTCGGCTTCGAATAGAAATAAAAGAGATTTGATTTAAGCGGATAAATTCAATTTCCTTATTTGATTTTCCTGAATTGATTTAAATTTGAAATCTTCCGTTTCCAAGATTTTTCTAGAAGAAAATATTTGCTCAGAGGTTTGTTACGATAATTTTATAGCGGAATCAAATATCTCGTCCGAATAGATAGGGGTTTTTGTTGTGGATTAATTATTTTTACCATGTGGATTTGAATTTCCCGTGGGCAGGTAAAATTGCATAAAGCGTCTGATGCTGCCACGTGTGGCGCAGGGAAAATCCAATGGTTCAGTCGTTGGACAGCACATCAGCAATTACTATGGGCCGTTTGAACTTCAGATTATTACCGTTTGATGGTTTTAAATTTTACCAATTGCATGCGATTTAAAACGATAATTTTAATTTATTGAAGAGCAAAATCTTTTAGTTAGGATTCTATTTGCTGAAGCCCTATTTATTCAAAGCCTTCGGAAAGTTTCTTTTCACTTCATCTTCTTGCTTTCATCCCATGCCGTTTTTCGTTTTTCCTTTTGCATCCGTTTACTGTAAAATCCTTTGAGTCCACGATGGCGAAAACGAGAGGAAGAAGGGAAAGAGACAATGAGGAAGAAGAGGTACCAGTTACGCCTGAAGTACAGAAGACGAAAGCAAAGAAAAAGAAAATGCCGGAGGAAAATGAAGCTAAAAGAAGAAAAAGACAACAGAAGGCTAAGGTTGATGAGGTAGTACAAAAGGGAGTAGAAGATATTGCAGAGGTGGTTGTTGAAGAGAATCCGAAGGAACCTGAGGAACAGAGTCCTGGACAGACTGAGCCAACAGTCGGAAATCCACAAGAAGTTCAAGAAAAACAGACGGTAGACGTGCAAGAAAGAGGCAATGAGCAGGAGGTGCAAGAGCAAGAGGCTCGCGTTGAGGTTATTATGCCGGAGGTGCCCCGTCGTCGCCGTCGGAAGCAAAAAGTCGGCCGTGTCAAGGTGGTCCGGACTGATACCCCTTCATCGCCGACCACGAATTCTGAGAAAGAGAATATGGAGAGAGAAGAATAGGAGAAAACAGAGGAAGAAGACAAGGCGCGAGAAGAAACAGAAAATAAAATGGAGGAAGAGATTTTGCCCAACCAGAGGGAAGACAAGGGCAAAGGTATTGCTGAAGCAACGACTGAGACTGACGATATCGAAACTTAGGAGCCACGGTTTTCGTGCAACTGCTTCATCAATAACCTTGCCCAAGCAAAGTACATAGAAATGTTGAAAAGAGACTTTTTGTTTGAGCGGGGGTTTGGTGATGACCTGTCGCATTTCTTGAGAACAGGAATAACGAACCATGGCTGGAGTCAGTTTTGCGCAAAGCCGGAGCCGGTCAATTCTAATATTTTCCGAGAATTTTTTGCAAATATTGATGATCAGGAGGGATTTCAGGCTATCGTCCGAGGGGTACCTGTTGACTGAAGCCCAGGAGCTATCAACTCCTTATTTTATCTCCAAGACTTTCTGCACGCAGGTTTCAATGAGATGGTGGTGGCACCATCGAATGATCAGTTAAATGTGGTTGTCAGAGAAGTTGGCATCGAGGGGGCTTAGTGGAGACCGTCGAAGACAGAAAAGCGCACATTCCAGGCGGCTTATTTGAAGAGTGAAGCCAATACGTGGATGGGCTTCATCAAGCTGAGCTTACTGCCAAAGACTCACGATTCAACGGTGTCTCGAGACCGGGTACTTCTTGTGTTTGCTATTCTTCGTTCGGTGAGTATTGATGTGGGCAAAATAATTTCCAGTGAGATTTTCGATTACTGGCGAAAAAAGGTTGGGAAACTGTTTTTCCCAAACACCATAACAATGTTATGCTAAAGGGTAGGGGTTCCAATGAATGCTGATGATGTGACTTTAATGGACAAGGGAATAATCGACACACCAAAGTTGGCTAGGCTGCAAAGGACACAGGAAGCACGCCAAGGAGGTTTGGTGTGCGGCATCCATCAAATGCAGGAGCAATTACAGATGCATTCCAGCAGGATGGAGTTTTCCGAAGGCAATTCCAAACCTTCTGGAATTATGTGAAGAGAACGAATGCCACGTTGAGGTGGGTCTTGCAATCAAATTTTTCTAAACCATATCCGGCCTTCCCAATATTCCCTGATGACCTACTGAACCCCTGGATTCTGCCACCGCCTGTCAAGAGAGAAGGAGATGAAGAAGGAGATCCTGGTCAGGAGGATTGAAGGAAGAATTGGGCGCGCATTACTTTTTGATGAAATATTTTTGTTGTTCGCGCATTTCTGACCATATCTTTTTCTATTTTGCTGTTTATCTTGTTTTGTTGTTTTTGCCTATTCTTAATTTTTCTGCTGCTGGGTCACTGAAGAAGAAAAAAAATATATGTCTGCTAATGTAATTTCTTTCTTTTTAATGAAATTTCCAATAGTATTTCTGTTCTATGGCACTGAGTAATTCTAACTTAACTAATTTTCTTCTGAATTTTTGAAGCACGGGCTAGTTAAGCTTAATTGGATCAAGGTATTCTGATCTCCAGAAACCTTTTGCTTGAGCATTTCTTCTACCCTGGTCATTGCTGCGGCGAGAAGATTCAGAGGTAGTGTTGACTTATGAGATCCATTTTAAGCTTACTTCTAGTCCCACGCCTTAGCTTAAAATTCAGATAGAAAAAATTAAGTTTGGGGGTATAATTTATCAATTAAATAATTCATTGGGGACAAAGATTAATTCAGGTTTGGGGGACTTTTTGCTACTCCAATTGTTTTGCTCCAGCATTCCTCTCCTTCATTAAATAATTTGCTAGGTTATTGAGTAACCAGGGACATTTTTGATACCCACAGTTTGTCTTTGCGTCAAAAGATGACCTAGGAGATGTAAAAAAAAAATCATTTGCTGAAAAATTGTTGAAAGTTTTGCTGAGAAAAATCACAGAGCAAAACTTTTGAAGGATGAATGAGAATCCAGCAGTTTTCTGTCTCCCAGGACTTAGGTGAGCTTCATCATAACATGTTGCCATTCTGAGGAGCAAGGGATAGAATAACTAAGGATTTTTTAGCTTAGCAAAGAGTATTTAGCCTAGTTAGTGATGAGTTTGAGGCAAGGGTATACTGCACCATAAAGTGGGTCATCCCATGCTTAAGAGCTTATGACTTAGGGCTGCTTTAAGTCTGAAGAACAAAAATATAAACCCCTTAAAAATGTGTTTTTATATGTCTGATGATAGAGCTAGGCTGTGGCAAGCTCTTAGAATTAAGTAAAAGGTGGTGATCATTTGTCCATGCCGGAAGGATTATTTTTGCTGCAGCAGAGCTTGGTTTTGAAGAATGCTCAGGTAAAGGTTGAAGGTAGTATTGGATTATCTATTCTGATTAAGTTATGCTTTGTCTAAAGTTTTGAATTCATAAGAGAAGGTTGGTTAGTATTGCTCGGGATGCGCAATAGTTCAAGTTTGGGGGTGTGATAACTCTCCAAAAGGTAGTTATTTAGGCCTTACTTCTATAGTGTTTTGTGTGTCATTTGTGCTTATTATGGTTGCTTTTCGATGATTATTGCATGTTCTAACCGATTTGGAAGAATGGATGCTTTGGAAGTTATGTTGTGCAGAATATATTGCTGAGCGACTTGAGGGAGCAAAACTGCTACGTCACAGCTCGTTATCCATTTTAATGAACTGAAGTTTGTTAAGCTATTCTCGGATTCAAGAAGCAAGGAGAGTCATCCACGTGTCTAGGTCAACCTAATTTAAGCTTGTCTTCATTCTATAAAAGGGAGGAGTCGTTCAAGTCAAATTCATTCCACCTTTGGGGAAGAGATCATTTCTCATTTCCATCATTGGGAGCCGAATAGAGGAGAAAGATTGGAGACTTCAAGGAGACCATCTCTACGTATTTGACTAAGGGAATTAGTATTTTCTTGTAATTTCTTATAGTTATGGATGCACATACTCAGATTGTAGAGTGCGTTGCCATGAGCTTTATGAACTAAATTTGTTTAGGTGTTGGTTAGGAGTCATGTAGTTGCCGTGTTTTATTATCTATGCAATATATGTTGATTTGAGCATCTTGATTATTTGTTGAGCATCTTGATAGGTAGTGTGTCATTGGAGTTGAAACACATTCTAAAAATCCAGAGTTCCGGGAGGATCCTGCTAATAAGACTGCAAGAGTTTTGCCTAATCAATAATGTTGCTAGAGCAATCGTTAAAACAATTACTAAATCCTGACCATCGCCTGTTTCTAATCTGTCTGCTTTATTTGTTTACTTTCTGTTCTGTCATTTCTTTTGCTTTAGCATTATATCAAAATCAATCATTTTAATTACTTTCGAAACCATTAAAGAGTTACACAAAATAGATAAAGTGAGAGCTAATTCACACCTTGGATTCGATAAATACTTATTACTTGTTTCGGATTGTGTATGCTTGCACAGTGTTCTAGAGTCTATTTTAAACTTGTTTTTACTCACTCTGGAAACCCAACAAGTTTTTAGCGCCGTTGCCGGGGACTTGAATAAGTTTTTATCTGATTTGTTTTGTGTATGTGTTTTAGTGGTTTGGTGCTAGAAGTTTTTTTATTGTTTCTTTTGTTTTTGCATGTGTGAGTTTGTGCATGAACGATCTGCCTAGGATAAGGTTCGGGGATCAGTGTTCAAGTAACAACCTAAATGGTCTATAGTATAGGGATAAGGTTGGGTACCTTATCCTGGTAACACTATGTGATACGGCCCACCTTGTATCCGATACAGATGCAATGATCCAAAGCATCCATGTAGGAGACATGCAGGTGGGGGTATCCTATGCAATGAGTTTGCATAAGACCGGACCACGAAATAGTAACCACTAGATGTAACGTCGTTGACTAGTTTAGGTTTCTATTTCAATAGGATGACCTAGGTAACTCAATCTCAATCCTAAGTCTGTTATGAACTCCTTTCAGGAGGAATTGTCCTTAGATTTGTATGGGTGAGAGTGGTCTGCTCGCCGACTCAATAATCCTACCATTTCAGGGGCAAGACCGAATGGGGGCTGGGAACATAACAGTACAAGATGGAATTCACTCCTTCCCCTATTGGGGCAAGTAGATGTGTGTTCCCTTAAAGGCTGATTCTGGGGCTTGAACAAAAGCGCGCTGTCCTCTCCTGGCCCGAGAGGAATTTCTGTTTAGTGGTTGGACCCTAAACAGGTTGTTCATTAGAGGGATCAGTGGTACTTAAGGATCCAGAGGTAACCCAGGGGTAAAACGGTAATTTGACCCAGCTGGTGTTACGAACACACGTGAAGGATTGACTTACTGCATTGGTCGATATCCGTGGACACAGAAATATTCTACAGTGAGAAGAGTGCAGCTGTGGGTCTTTAGTGGAGTGACCCACAGTTAACAAATGTTGATTGACTCGGTTAATGAGTTTAGCTGATCAATCTCGTATCGTTGGAGCTTCTGATCTGTAGGTCCATTAGGTCCACCTGCTAGCTCATATCGGGTTCTGAGATAATATAGTATTGATTATTAAAGGGATTTTAAGTTAATTGTATTTTGATGCAATTAATATAATGTATGGAGATACATTATAGCATAAGTTTAATTAATGAATTAAACTTTATAATAAAATTAATTTTGGATATGATTCAAAATTAATTAAAGGGAGAATTATGAATTTAATTAAATATGTGAGATTTAAATAATACATGAATTAATTAATTGGGAATTAATTAAATTTAATTTGGTTAAATATGATTTAATCAAATTAATACTATAGTTTATATTAATGTACATTTTGATGCACATTAAAACTATAGGTTAAATGAGAGAGATAAAATTGAATATGATTCAATTATAAAATTAATTAAATACTTAATATTTAATTAATGTGGATTGAATTGATGAGATTAATTGAATGGCCAATTTAATTCAATTGAATATGATTCAAATTGAATTAAATACCTTATGTTATAATTTATATAATTAATATTGATTTAATTAAATTAATTATAATTATTTAATTAATTAAATGATAAATAAATCTTCAAAAAAAATGATAAATGATAATTATTATTTAATTAATAGACGACCTGGATCGCGTTGATTATGATCAATGGTAGAAATTAAGTAGGGAATAACTCCCTCCTCACTTATCGTAATGTTGGGAGGGAGTTTCCCCAACTGATGGTCACTCTCTCATTTTACGCAAGAAACACAGAGAAAGGTCTCTTTTTTTCTCTCTTCCTCTCTCAAAATTCCAGCAATCACTTTGCTGAAAATTCCTTTCCAAGACCAAGATCGTTCCCACAAGCCGGACCTCAAGTCCCAAGAGTCATAGCGGGTGATCCAACGTGGTGGTGTTCATTGGGAGGAAGAAGAACGTGTATTGGAGCATCGTGTCGTTAGTTCTTCGAAATCCATGTAAGTTTCTTGATCCAAATAGTTTAGATCTTGAATTTTAAAGCATGCTTAATCGTTTTATAGAAATAAGTTTCTGTTATTTTATTTTCCAACGTATTGGTTTTTAAATTTTGAAAATCAATTCGAGATCGTTCTTGATATGTTTCCGCTGCCAAAAGGGATTTCAACCCTTCAGTTACGATATAAGCTAGATATGAAAAAACCATAAAAGCTAACTAGAGGTAAGGTAAGGAAAGGAAAACTCTTGAATCCGTTGAAATCGACACGTCCTCAGGACGATCTCCACATCGTCAAGCTTGGTTCCCACTCCTTGGCCTTGCTTCAGCTTCTACAGAAGGTCTCTAGTCAAAATTAGGGCTAAAATCTCTCAAATTGAACTCTCCCAATCCGTAGCACTTAAGGATGAATTTATCGAAATTTTATCGACAGCGTCTCGACGCTATTGAAGGATTGTACAAGATAATAGCGGAAGCAATTTGGATCGAAAACAGAATTTCAACACAAACCTTTTTAATTCTGGAAATTCAGCAACTCCGTGGAGAATTTCTTGAGACAATCGAGCTGTGGACTACCACCAAAGCCTTCCCCGCTATTGTCCGGCCTTAGAACGAGTTTTGGGACCGTTTGTATGATGAATTTGATAGAAGCACTTGAAGAACACAAGCTTGATTGTTGGTTGCTTTTGAGAAAGTTTTTTTTCCAGAAATTTGCACTAAAGATTCACTTTTCTGTGTTTTAATCTTCTTCTTTTATAGCCACAAATCATGCAACCTCCAAAGGAAAAGAAGACAACACATTTCATCTTGGATTAGGTGTCTTGTGGAAGAGAAACTTTAAGGGCCCGTTTGGTAACGTTCTCGTTTCTTGTTTCTTGTTTCCAATTTTATTAAGAAATCTAAGCATTTAATAAATATGTATATTTCTTGTTTCTCATTTTTTAGAAACACTCCCAAAATTTGTATAGAACTTTTGGGAACAACTAAAACTAGTTTCTCCTTTCTTGTTCTTGTTTCCAGTTTTTTCCAAACATAAATAAGAATATAGGCTTATTATTATTGAATGTATAGGTGTTAGGGTCATGAAATTCTATTTTTCTTTATTAAAAATGAAGAAACAGAAACAGGAAACGAGAACGTTACCTAACGGGTCCTAAGTGTTTGTCATACAAACACTAAGTTACCCAGCTCCTAAAATTAAAGAGATTTTTTATTTTAAAAAAAATCATAAATTAAATGAATTTTCAGATATTTCATTAATTCAAATAATTGACTTAAAATAAAATTCATTTTAAATAATTAATTAAACAATTTTAATTAATTAACTTAATATCAGATATTAAATATATTAACACCTAATCCCGGCTTCTCGATGCACTAATATGAATCCCTATTCGTATGATAAATATTTAAATCGTATTTAAATATTTCCAGCTCTCTCTAAACATTGTTTAGTTTACAATTAAACTATTATGTTATTTATATCGTATATAATTGACGTTATTTCCCTAAATCGAATTTGAACATTTCAAATTCTTTCATCACACTTGTTCTAAGGTTTATTTCGTATGAGCTAGCAGGAGGACCTAATGGACCTACAAATCATGGGCTTCAATGATCCGAGATTAACTGGCTAAACTTTTTTAAGCCAGTTAACCAACATTCGTTAACTACTGGGACACTCCAAGCTCGATAGTTGAACTCCACTCACTGTAGATAAATTTCTGTCCACCCGATATAACCATGATTAGTAAGTCGATCCTTCACAGGTTGTTCGTAACTACAGCTGGGTCAAATGTTCGTTTTACCCCTAAAGTTACATCTGTTTCCTTAAGTCCCCACTGAGTCCCTAATGAACAATTAGTTTATGGTCTGACCACTAAACCTAAAACCTCTCGGGCCAATGAGAGGGTGGGATCCCTTTGTTCACGTCCCGAAGTCAACACTTAAGGGAACAACCTCTCTACTAGGAGTGAATTTCATCTTGCAGGACTATGTCCCCAGCTATCTACCCGGTCTTATCCCCAAAATGGTAGGCTTATTGAGTCGACGATGGTGAGTCACTCTCACCCATGCAGATCAAAGAATAATCCCGAATAAAAAAGAGTTCATAGTTAGCTTAAGATTAAGATCGAGTTATCTAGGTCATCACTTGAAATAGTCAGTCTTGTCAGTAAACGACGTTATAAAGCAAGAGTGACTTATTTCTTGGTCCTGGTCTTATGCAAACTCATTTGCATAGGACGTCCCTATTCGCATGTCTCTACATGAACGATTCAGGATCACATCGTTTGCACTATATACAAAGTAGGCCGCGTCACATAGTTTTCCTAGAATAAGGTACCCAACCTTATCCCTATGCTATAGACCGTTTAGGCTATTACTTGAACTTGATCCACTTTTATGTCACTACATAAAGTTCAAGTTTTCATAACATAGCCTGGGGTTACTAGTTTATTGGATTTGTGATTATTTTGGCAATACTAATCATTCAAAATCAATAACGCTTTATTGAATGAAAATAACTCTTTATTTATAAGCAGTCGTTTTAAGTTACATTTACTATCTACCAGTTTTAGGGCATAAAACCCAACAAAGATCGATTTACATTTACTGTTTTCTTATTTATTTTGTTTCAGCATTTTAAAAACCCAATCAATTTAACCAACCTTTTGAAATTACTAAAAAGGCAAATTAAATCAATAGAGGTAGGCAATTCAATACCCTGTGGATATGATAAATACTTATCACTTCCTGTTAGAATGTGTATACTTGCACAGTATTTTGATGTGAATTCTATCTATAATTTTAACCACTTCAGAAGGCAACACCCCTCCACCTTGCTCAGCCTTTGATCCCGCTCGGACCCTTGCTTTTTCCCTGAAATTGACCCTAACATGCGTACGTGGCATCAGTTTTGAATGTGAGCTTCACGAGATCTTTTGTCGCTTGGGTCAGGGTCTCTGAGGGCCAAGTCGTTTTTCGGACTTAGGTCCGACATTCTGCTCGTGAGACTTTCTGAATCTCCTACATCTTCCACCATCGCCTCCTTCCCCTTCTTGGGATCCTAAGGTGGTTGATCTTCCAAGTCCTTCAGAGTTTGACCGGGATTCATCAGAATACTCAAGATTTTTGCTAGATTCTGCCCCATCTCGTTCATTCTTCCTTTTAGGACGGTAATCTCAGCCGCTTGTGCTTGGAGCCAAGCCTAAGGGTTTACTCCGTCTACCAGCATTGGGTTCTCTCGTTCCATTCTGCTACTTAGGTTTTTGCTTGCAGTATACAGCGTTTGCGAGTCAACACCTTCCCCACAGACAGCGCCAACTGTTGATGATCAAATTTCGCCTAGGCAAACTGTCTAACCTCCACGTGACACCAGCAGTGAATTTGTTGAAGAGAGGGGGAAGACGTGACCTGCAAGACAAGCAAACGCTGCACACCGGTGTGGTGTAGGCCACATGCACTCCAATGTTTAAGTCAGTTCAGGACGAGAGAAGACAATTTGTAGTCGAAGGTCTCAGAGTAATACCTGTGTTTTTAGTGTTCTAGATTTCGATCCCCTACTCTGGTGGCTTTGAGGTGTATTTATACATTTTTCCACTTAGGGTTTCTCCCGAGGCTCTAGGAGACTGTGCCGATTGATGCCCAGAATGGGCTCAGGCCCGATAATTATGGGTCTTTCTGTTGGGATATACCGCAAGCGTACGGTTGTCCAAGTAATATAAAACGGTAAAGTAATACCGAGTATCGATTTCCACAGGGTGGATAGTGATTAGGCAAGATAATAAACCGAACAATAAAAATACTAAGACAAAATATTATCTAGGGATCCTAATATGATGATAAAAGCAATGAAGAGATAAAGCAATCAAAGAATTCAAGTGATCAATCAAATGTAAAAGGTGGAGAATAATCTATTGTGAGGCGGGGTCTTGAAAATCAGATTATAGCTAATTGATTATCCTAATTAGCCTATCTTATGCCCGACTAATTGTAAACCTAGAATCTCCGTTTAGCACATAGGTTCTCCTTTCGGTCTCCTCTAATTATAATTAACTCATATTAATAACCCAAGTGTCCTTTGTGCTATTAAATTCATTAATTAATTAACCCTGATTCATTTTCGGTCTCTAAGCCTAACCAACTATTCTCGCAGTCACTACGAGCAGTTAAGCCTAGTTGAGTGGATTATGATCTATTGAGTTTCAATTAAGAATCTAAGCACCATACAATTGGCCAGATTATGTAGAGCATTAAGACCATTGTTGGGCTCCTAGAGTGAGTAAAAATAAGGTGTAAATTGACTCTAGAGCTCTGTGCAAGCATACACAATCTGCAGCAAGTAATAAGTATTTATCGAATCCAAGGTCTGAATTAGCTCTCACTTTATCTATTTTGTATAACTTTTCAATGGTTTCAAAGGTGGTTAAAATGATTGATTTTTATAGAATGCTGAAGCAAAAGAAAGTAAACAAATAAAGTAGACAGATTAGAAACAGGCGCTGGTCAGGATTTAGTAATTGTTTTAAAAGATGCTCTAGCAATATGATTGATCAGGAAAAACTCTTGCAGTCTTATTAGCAGATTCCTCCCGGAATTCTGGATTTTTTAGAATTTGTTTCAACTCCAATGACGCACTACCGATCAAGCACTAGGCAACTGGCTATCCCTAGCTCAGTTACTGGCGTTCACCAATACACAATGATCTAGTGTGATTAAATGCCACACATTCCCTAAATCATCCTTGAAACTAGGAAGTGATATTCATACCGGCTGACCAAGCGGGCACAAAATGTAAATGAGCACAACAAACAATCAAGATGCATCAAATCAACGTATATTGCATAGAGATTAAGCACGACAATTACATATTTCCTTACCAACACCTAAAATTACTTAGTTCATAAAGTGCATAGAGACACACGTTACAATATAAGTAAATGCATCCATAATTACAAAATAATACAAGAAAATACTAATTCCCTTGATCAACTTCGTAATTGATGGTCTTCTTGTAAGTCTCCAATCTTTCTCCTCTATTCGGCTCTCATTGATGGAAATGAGAAATGATCTCTTCCCCAAGAGTGGAATGACTTTGACGTGGGCGGCTATCCCCTTTTATTGAGTGAAGACAAGCTTAATTTAGGTTGACCTAGACACGTGGATGGTTCTCCTTGCTCTTCAAATCCAAGAATAGCTTAACTAATTTTAGTTCATTAAATTGGCTAACGAGCTGTGACGTGACAGATTTGCTCCCTCAAGTCGCTCAGCAATATATTCTGCACAAAATAACTTCCAAAGCATCCATTCTTCCAAATGGGTTAAAACATATAATATATATCTAAAAGCAACCCTATTTAACACAAAAGACACACAAATCAATATAGAAATAAGGTCTAAATAACTCCCTTTTGGAGAGTTATCAACCATCCACACAAATAATCAGCATATGGACACAAGATAGGTGTTGCACGATTTTACCGCAAGCGCACGGGTCGTCACAAGTAATATAGTGATTTTGAGTATAAGAGTATCGTCTCCACAGGGATTGGATTTATTCAATTAATTACCATGAATACTATTGCTTAGCTTTATTTAGAGAACAAAATCTAATGCCGAAAAGAATAACAAAAAGCTAATCTAGAAAGCAAAAGATAAATGGAGACACAATTTGGAGGGATAATTCTAGAGTGGTTGATTTCATATCAATTGGACCTTTAATGCTTAATCAATTAACTAATATGGATTAACTAATCATTTGATTCATAAGTCTAGAAGCCTAATGACAAGGACTCTCCTGTCGGTTTCCTCTTATCTCATACCTTTCAATAAAGAATCTCCTTTCAGTTTCCTCTTTATTTACTTAGCATGGCATTACGACCCTTCAATACAACCTCTAACGTTATTTATTCTACCCTGTGTCACTCGGGTAAATAAACGTTAGTCATGCATTCAGTTCTAGTCTAAGCTTCTCTCCATCGAGTTTCCACTTAGTAATGATTCATTTAATCAGTGATCAGTTGATTAAAAGCATTAAGGACAAAATGCACAAATGAACAATAATGACAATTAAACCAAATCAATTCATTAATTCAGCAAAGGTTCAACAACTAAATCAATCTCAAAGAATTTAGGAATTAACTACTCATAATCATTAAAATCCAATAATTCCTAATCACAACAATTCTAGAAACTAAAACATAAAGGAAAAGGGAAGAGAAATGCTCATAATAGTGTCGATCTCCTTGATCCCGCGGCGACCTCCATCGATCCCGAGCTCCAAAGATCTTCAATAAAGCTCCAAAACTCTCCCAAAAACCCCCAGTTTTAGTGTGGACTCTAGAATGGGGTGAAAACCCACAAATTGGCTCCCCAAACTTGGATGAAAATGGCTCTATTTATAGGCTCCCAGCAGGCGCAGCATCGCGATGCTCTGACGTCACTTTTGTCTTGGGCTCCAAGTCGTCGCAGCGTCGCGACACTACATGGACTGCGTCGCGACGCTACCCACTTTCTGGATCTTTCCGCATAGCTGCCTAGCGTCGGGACGCTCAAGGCTTAGCGTCTCGACGCTAGGCCTTGAATCTTCTAGAATGGCCCGATTTTGCATGGAATTTCGGGCCTCCTTCATTTCCTTTGGCCCAAATGCTTCATGTAATGGATCTTGGGCTCTTTTCTTGACCCAACTTGGTAATTAAGGCTTTGGAATTCATGAATTGGGGCTTCTAACTCATTCTTTTTGGGCTTTTGGACTTGGATCTACAATGGACTTCTCCAAATTGCTCAAAAAGTCTCCAAAATCATCCAAATTCTCTCAAAATTCAGGTTTTGCTTCCTTGGCTCAGTTTTTTGAAATTTAAACATAAAATAGCATTAAAGTACACAATTCATGCACAAAACTAGCTAAAAATAATAGGAAAATGATAGCATTTATGCATGCTATCAATAGGTAATTAAGATAATAATCAACTATAATCTTTCATTTCAAGACCGACAATTGGGATTTAGCTATACATAATGGTCAAAACTTCCCAAGAGTACATATTAATAAGCATAAAAGAGCAAAATAAAGAGTTAAGAGAATGAACCGTAGAGAACCCCTTGCTTGCGCTTTGGATCCTCTCCGTTACAAGCTCCCTTGGCCCAAACACTTTATATGATGGATCTTGGGCTCTTTCTCTTGACCCAACTTGATATTTAAGGCTTGAAATCCATGAACTTGGGCTCTTTTTCTCCAATTATCCATATAATTCTCCTAGGGACAAAATTATAAAATTAAATGGATATGTATGATAAAAATACAATAAAAGCACACAAAAGCTAGTAAATTTAAGGATAAAATAGCAACATTTATGTTTGCTATCACTTTCGAACCAAATTATCATTGGTGACTTTTACCCATAAAAGGTTCGTTGTTTAGACCTTTAAGTGAACTCTTGAATTTTCATAAAAAAAAAAAAAGAAGTGAACTCTTGAATTCTTATGAGAGTTTTATGAGGGTTATGTTCTTATATTTAGATTGATATGTTTTATGAGAGTTTGATTGCTTGTTAGGAGTGATTTGTTGGTTCTTACGTTTTTTGTTCGTTCTTAAGTTATTTGTTGGTTATATTATGGTGATAAGTTTTTAAATTGTTTGGTGGTTATATTATGGTTCAATCTTGAGGTTGAGAGTTTATAGTTATTGTGTTTTAGTTGGTGGTAAGAGAGATAAGCATGACTATTTTATAAGTTCTTAAGTTCTTTGAGTTCTTTGTTGCATTTAGTGGTAAGAGAGACAAGTTTTACTTTATGAGCTTTGTTGGTTATAAGCTTTAGTTATAGTTATTTGAGATAAGTTATTATGTTACTTTTGTTGGTTATAATTATTGTGTTTTAGTTTTATGAGATTGTCAAGTTTTAGTTTATGAGATAAGTTGTAGCTTGTTAAGTTTTTGGTGAACTTTGAGTGAGTTTTGCTATGAGGTTGACTGACTATTTGATAAGCTATTATGGTAGATGTCTCATAGATAATTACAATTTTATATTTGTAAGGATTAGCAAAAATTTGTATCATTTTCCACTTATCCATGTATTAGATCCTTTGTGCTCTTCGTTTTCTTTAGAGTTAAAATGATAGGTAATGAAGAGCTTTGTTGGTTATAAGTTCTTTAAGTTATTTGAGTTCTATGGTGACAAATAATTCTTAACAAAGTGTGAAGAATTGAGTTCTTATGCTCTATTATCTTTGTTGCTTACGTTCGTCTTTGAGTTCTTATGATTTGTTATGTTCTATTATGATTTGTTGCTTATGTTTTTGAGTGGTTGTTTGATGCAAAGTAAATTTTAGAATGTTGAGGGTCTATTTGATGTTATGCTTTATTATGATTTGTTGCTTATGTTCTTTGAGCTCTTATGCTCTATTATCTTTGTTGCTTATGTTCTTTGAGTTCTTATGCTCTATTATCTTTGTTGCTTATGTTCTTTGACTTGTTTTTTTCTAGGTGATTTGGAGCGATGTATGAACTTGTTACGCCGACCACAAACTTCAAACAAATTTTGTTGGTTGTAGTTTTATTTTATTATTATATTTTTTTTTTTTTTTGTAATTTTACATCTTTGTCGAACCATGTTTATGTATGAATCTAGTTAACTTATGTACGGTGATAGGTTTGCTAAATGAATGTATTTAAGTTATGTTTTATTTTGACATTATATTATGTAAATTTTGATTTCTTATTAATGAAAATTGCAAATTCAATTTCATAATGTAATATGGTTAGTTACGAAGAAAACAAGCGGCGTAATGTGAAAGATTGCATCATTTTAATGTGATCGCTAAACAAAAATAATTTAATCAAAAAATTAAAAAAAATCTCCGCTGACGCCGTCCACATGGCGTTGGTAGAAAGGCTTTCTGCCGACGTCGTATACATGGCGTCGGCAGAAAGCATACACATGGCTTTCTACTGACACCATCTTGACGGTGTCGGTAGAAAGCCTTTCTATCGACGCCTAAAATAAGCGTCGGCAAAAACCCTCCATGCATCAATTAGGTTGAGGTGATATTTTTGCCGACGTGGGAAAATATGCGTCGGGAAAGACCCTTTCAGCCGACGTCGTTAAAAGTGGCGTCGGCTGAAGGTATGCCGACTGTTCTATCTCGACTTTCTTTTCGACGTGTGGAAATGCGTCGAGAGAACCTTTGCCGACGCATATTCAAACTTCTGCCGACGTTTATGCGCGTCAGGAAAAGACCAATTTCTTGTAGTGTGGGGCATTACAACAACATACTCCACAACTCAACATGCTTTCAAAACATATTAGAACACAAGTTCTACAAACAATAGTATCTAATTAAACCAAATATATCATACAAACATATAAACATGCTATAAACAAATATACAAGCTCCCCAGTAAGAACTACTTGCTAAATATTCTAAAACACGTTGCCCAAAGCAGTCCAAAAGGTTCTTAAACAATAAAGATTAAACCAACGTTACACTTTAAATTTAAAAGGCTTAATTAAACTAGAAAATGATAAGAGAGTGTTACCAATCACTCTTACCCAACACCTTAAATGCCTTTAAGACCCGCTCGATTAGTTTGAATCTAGCCAAAACTACAAAGAGAAGAACTCTAAGGTTTAGAAACTAATTTATAAAACATAAAACTAGTTTGAAAGCATCTAACTGCATGTTTGGGAGTGATTTTGAAATGACTAAAATCAATCTATAATATATTAAAAAGGGAGGATCTTTGAAAAAAAATTTTGGACTATAATGTCCCTATTTTAATTTTTAAATTTATAAGTATGCCATTTACATTAATTATTAATAATTAATTAATTTAAATATGTACAATCTTTTCTAAATTTTTAAATGATTTTTAAAAGAATCCATCCTAACCGGTTAAACACCATTTTTTTTTAGAAGAAACCGGTTAAACACCATTAGATAATAATAATAAATGGTAACCGGTTATAGATATTATTATTAATTGATTAAGAATTTGTTATTAATTATTTAATAAAATTTTGTCTCAATATGATATTTAAATTTAAACAAAAGAAAATATAAAATGCTATCAAAATAAGATTTTTATTCTAAACAATTTATGTTGCCTTTTTTTTAAATAATTAAAGATAAAATTATATTATGAAAATTTTATGCATGATTTAATTAAAAGAAAACATTATAATTTAAGTAAATTCTATACTATGAAATTACATATAAGATAATAATTTTTTTTTTAATTGAAGGTATGAGAATGTAAAAGGTTGGAAGGTGGAAAGATGAATTTCTTCATTAATTTTTTATTATTTAATTATAAAATTAATGAGTTTACATTTAATTATAATTATTAAGGGAATTTTAAAAGTTTTACAACATCATTCAACTCCTATACCTTACAACTATATAAAGAGCTCTCCCCTACTCTTTTCTATAACAGCTTGGGCCTCCTCTTATTAGTTTGTTTTTCTTATTCCCTCAATCAAAGATTTTCGAAGTTTGCATGAATTGCAACGTGGTGTTAAAGTACATAAACGAGAGACAAAGATGCTACAAGAAAATACTCGCAACCCATAGGTATCAATTCCTCCGATAAATCTTTTCAAGTTTATTTTATAATTAATATTTGTTGTCATTTTTATTCTAAATGTGTATGCATGGTTAGGATTATTTTAATTTAACTTTTTAGATTAAAAAAAAATCATCTTATCAATTTGATGTGATTAGCTCTTATATTAATCCTAATCTATATTCTATAATTCATGATAAATAAAAAGTTGAATTAAGAAAAATTGATAAATAAAAAGTTGCAATCTTTAAAATATTTTTTGGACCATTTATGTTATTTGATCTATTTTTATGTTTATTAAACATGTCATTTAATTCTAACGTTTAATAACATTAATTAATAAGAATGTGAAAAGCTAGGATTATGAGGAGGTTGAAAATATGTTGTGAAAAGTTTGGTTGTTTTATTTCTGGAAACTAATTATAGTTTTTTTTTTTAATTTTACATTTACTTTGACTAACCATAGAATTTCAAATGTGTTATAATTTTTTTTAAAAAAAAAACATTTTGAAAAAAATGTTTAATTTTTAATTACATAGTATGTCAAACTTTCCCTAAGTTATATGTTGAATTTATAATCAAACATAGTTTTTTTCTACATTTGCCTCATTCGGAGATGCAACGTTGGAAAAATCGATAACAAGCATATCTCATCTTATCTTATCTTACTATCTTAAAAAAATGGCTTTGGGGGAGAATCACTTCTACCACTATATAAATACCTCTCTCCTACTTTTCTTTGATACACGAACATGAAAAGTTAGAATATTAAAACTTTTGCCAATTTATTCATAAAATTAAATTATAAAATTTATGAAGTTCTCCTTAATTATATAATGAAAATTTAAAAGTTTATCAAAATTTTAATAATTTAAAACTTCGTAATTGTGTAAAATATTTTATAAATCATTTATTATATTGTAAATATAAATGAACCGTAGATCGGATATATGCTTAACTTTTTTTTTTGTTAACAAATATATTAATATACAACAAAATGAAATGAAAATATACTAGGAATATGATAAAATAATGAAACCTACCACGTGCAAAGCACGTGTTAAAAAACTAGTTTTGTCATGTTCGAAAATCATTCCGAAAAATACATTTAATTATTCAAAATCAATTTCATGTTTAATTTTATGCTTTTAAAGATAATTTTCATATCATCAAAATTGATTTTGAATTATTAAAAGCATATTTCGTAGTGATTTTGAATTTGACAAAATTAAAGTGATTTTAATCATTTCGAAATCACTCTGAAACATGCACTAAATGAAGTTTTACAACCTGATCCTTACCAAAAACAACTTGGGTCTTAGCTAGAAGTGTTCGAATGAGTCTAAATTCATTTGAAAGTTCTAGTAGAAGACTTCCTGTAAAATTAAGCGAACGTTAATATGCCCAACTGAACAGAATTTTCAGCAACAAGTTACCAAGCAAAGAGATAAAAGAACACCAAGAAATATAGTGACTCAACCTTTCAACTTGAAATCACCACACAAGTTTAAACCACTTGTGAATAATCATAGCCCACCATGAAAGACAACCACAAACACTGTCCAATGTTGTTCGAATGGCAAAATCAAACCCAGTTCAATCACTCAATTTGAGATCCACGCCTGCTCTAAGCCGAGACCGAAAACAGCACTACCAACCTCCTAAATCGATACCCACAACAACGAGACCCACACAACACGAAACAAAAACCCACGTCGATGTCTAAAGAGCCTCTGAACCGAGACCCATGACAGCTTCCTTCTCCGAGACTCACTCTTGCATGATACCGAGACTCACATGGCAAGAAACTGGCCTTTGAAACCGAGACCTAAGCCAAAACGTGACCAACGTCTGTGTTTCTTTCCTTGTCTATTTTTCCTTATTTTCCCCTCTCTTACTGTGTTGTTCAAATCAGGAAACCAACCCTAACTTAAAGATGATGACCAAATTACTATCGTGCCCATATATATTCAATTATTTTTAATTAATGACAATTAATTAAAGTCATAGATTCATGTTTTAAAAATACGAAAATCTCCATTTTTCCTTGCCAAAAACCCACCGCAACCATTTATAACCTTTTTTTTTCTCCCTTCCCTTTATTTAATTTAGCTGTGGTGTCATGGAATGTGAAATTTGTAGTAGTGCCAACACAACCACAGTGGACAAACGTACCCGACTTTCTCTCAATATGGTGTTGATGATATGTTAGCTCCAGTTCCACTAGCTATATTATAACAATTTTCTTCTTTTTAAAAAAAAAGATTAAAAAAAAAAACTAAAAATGGTTGAGTAATTCACAAGCGTTGGGAGACGGAGAGCTCCGATAAATAGTGGAGCAATTGAATTGGGAAAAAGAGTGACGTTGTGAAAAGAATAGAAAGGAAAAACGGCATTCTGAGATTAGCAGCAGCATGTTGTTCATGCGGATGAATGTTGAAAACCTTGATCCTCTCATGGAAGCAACCTCCCTATTCACTCACTTAACCAACGACGAAGCCTACCTCGAATTCACGCCATGGAGGTTGACGATAATTGCCTCAAACCATTCCTCTCGCATCGTTGCAACGCTCAAACTTTCCTTTCGATTCTTCACAACCTATTCCATCGACCAGAATCCTCACAGATACAGGATTTCCCTTCATCCCTTCTACCACGCCCTCTCGGTTGCCCGAAATTCTCATTCAATCACCATTCATCTTCTCCCAACCATACATCAAATGACCCTTACATTCGAGAATTCAAGTCAGTATTTAATCGATCTTGCTTCAGAATCTTGTTTCTTTTGCTTTCAAGAAACCCACACAACCAAATCTTGATTGTTTATTTGTTTTCTTTCCGCTGAATAGCACCTTTAGGGCGTGTCCCACACTTGCAGTTGCTACAACCATTGGTATCGCCACCTTCGCAAGGACAGGATTTAGGCGATATCGTATATGGAAAATATTTCACAATTAAATCCAAAGATCTAATACGCATTCTATCCACACTACCTATGTTAGGAGAGGCTTTAGGTAATCCAATGATTTCTCTTTACTCTCGTTTCATATTTATTTACTTGGAAGAAATTAGTGCAAGTTGTTCTCTTTTTGTCACAGTTTGTGTTAGGGTAACAAATTCACAAGTCAAATTTTCTGTTGGATCTCACGAGATTATTCTTACCCAAGAGGTACGAATTTGCTGATATCACAATATTGAAGTGATATTTCTATTGGACTGTTGTTTCTACCTTAAGAAGAAGACTAATTCCTCTCAATGTACTTTAAACTATTTTAAAGTATTTTTTCGTTTTTCACTCTCAAAAATAATGTTTGTTGTTTATACTGTGCAGGGAAGAGAATGTCAAATTATAGTAACATTTTATTGATGAGAAAAATTGTTGGTTTATACTGTGCAGGGAAGAGAATGTCAAATTATAGGTTACAATGGAGTTGAAACGACTCAATTCCATATCATTCTCCAACCTGTGTTGTTTTTCATTTTTTTGTCAAATAAAATGAATAGGATATGGTTTTATCAGACAACTAATTCTTGTAGTGCAATGTGTATTCCGGCTTTTGGATTGAATGGTCAATATGTAATATATTTTCCCCAAATATGACATGTGGGAAAATCTTCTGTACACAAATATTAATATTGTTGTTTGACATTCTTTTTTCTCACTCTTCAAACGGCTAAAGATTGATGGACTTTTTTTTAAAAAATTGTAAAAAATAAAACTTATTATTAATATAATGTTGTTATGAAACTTATTATTTATATATTGTTGTTTTAATTCTTCGGTCAAAGGTCGTCTCTTGACGACCTTTGTACTTTTTATTTTAAAAAAAAATCACTGTAGGTTACGAGGACCTACTTCAGCGCGTCGGTAAAAAAAAACAAATTTCGATGAAGAGACGACCTTTGGCTGATCAGCTTCTTTTCACTTTTTTTTTAATTCATTTAGTGTTAAACAATTTTAAATATGTATTTATTTTCTTTTGCAATTTCACTTTGTGGTATGTAAACTAATCATCTTTTTATTTTTTCAGGATACATTCATAATATTTTCTTTTGTACATTTATATTTTTCTCTTTTTTTGCTATTCGCTAATATTTTTTTTACACATTTCACATATTTGATACCTATACATGTAAAACTGTTTTTTAAATTTACTCCTTTACTCTTTTATTAGTTTCATATTTTTTCTTTGTCATTTTTCAACTTCAATTCATGGTAAATAATAAGACATGTATTCTTAATTTACACATACAGAAATAACTAAAATTCACTCACATTTAAATAAAGCAAAATGTCAACAAAGCAATTAAAATTCATAGACATATAAAATAGAATAAAGTGTCAACCATGTTCATGATAGAAACTAATAAGTCCCACAACTTGGACGTCGTCGATTACGAGCTGGTTGTCGACGACGACCCCTTAGTGCCTGATCTGGTTCCCCTTGTTCCTCTTGCTCCTCTACTTCATCTACAGACTCTGTAGGATAGAAATATTGTGCATGCTCACCACGTCCACGACCACGCCCGTGAACATATGATGATAAAGGTCCAGCCTCATATGACGACGAGGGGCCAGCCTCTGAATTAAGTGGAGTGGTAGAATTGGTGTGTGCAGAAATGGTGGACTAGCTTCATATGACGACGAAGGACCAGCCTCTGAATAATGATAGAGTGGTAGAACTGGTGTGTCAAGATATTGTGTACCTGGAGCCGACATCATCATCACTGGGGTGGAAGGATCAACACCACCATCTTGTGTCTAAGTGAAAGTCGGTATGTCCTTGACATTATGGTGAATCTGGTCAGGTTGATATGGGATGGAAGGATCGACACCATCCTGCGTCTGAGTGAAAGGCGATATGTCCTCGATGTTATGATGAATCTGGTCAGGTTGATCTGGGAATGGTTGCTCATGCACTGGAATCTCTTCCTCTTGAGCCTGAGCCTGTCTTCTACGTCTAGGACCACGAGGAGGTGGAATAGGTATGCAATACATATACTGGAGTTGCTCCAATCTCACCACTGTCGCACAAGTTAAGGATTTGTAGATCTTCTGATATATCACGGATGCGTCTGAAACATGTTCTCTGAACAATAATATTATAAATTAAGGAATATTTATATTTTGAATCATGAAATTTTAAAAAAAAATAATTGAAATTCGTACTGCTTGACCATAAGAAGCTCCCTCACGAGTGATGTAGTGCCTAGTAATATTTTCATACCAGGGCATGTAGTTTGGACTAGTATCTACGTTAGCATCCACTAAAGAATTGGCTGCAATGAAACCTCTTCGTGAGTGCCATCGATCTACATACGGTGCATGCTTGTTCGGCCAATCACCATTTCGAAGATTAATTTCATGTAGCGATGGTTCTGTGTTGCAATTGATTGGCACATTCTGTATCATGTCAAACTGTCTTATTACCCTATTCGGCAGATGCCACTCGATGATATGGAAGCATATGAGTGGACTTACTGCTCACCAAATGTCATGACCATCTTTACAATAAGTTGGTAAAGTGGTCATGACATCCTTATATGGCTCCCAAATCATCTGCAACACCACAACGTACAAAATTTGTTAGGAGTAAAGGAAAGAAAAATATTTTAAAATTCTATTATAGTAAACACATACCAGAGTAGGTTTCAGGAGATCCAACATGTATCTATATTGGATCAGTACATGTGCTGCCGACCCAGTAACACAAAATTGATCTTTCCACCTATATTGAACATTACAATTAAAGTTAAATCTAACAATTGATATAGGAACATTAAGCTTGCTTAACAAAAAAAAATATTAAATCAATTAACATACCGTGAGCCATATGGTCGTCCAGCCAACTCGTGATCATTGATATGCCGTCGTTGAAGAGCAATTGTAGGGAATCGTTCCCAACCCCAAAGTTGAAGGAGAATTACAGGCCCAGCAATCTCACGAGAATCAAGCCTCGTAGCCTTGCATAGCTGCCTATACAACCAGGCCAGACACATTCCCCCCCAAGAGTAGCGTCCAGCAACCTCAAAGTCCACTAAGAATGAGAGAAACATCAAGTGTACCTTGTCTCCAGATTTGTCAGAGAACAAACTTCCACAAATGAGCTGTAAAATATATGCCCGAGCATACCTTGCCACAGTAGTCTCATCTGCATCATCATCCAACCTTGGAAATTGAGATGCTAACCAAGGTAAGCTTAACCTGGAGCCTTTAATGGCGTTGTTATCTGGAGTCACCCCAAGTAGTGATTGACACAACTGTTTCCAATCGTGGTTCAAATGTCCGGTGAAAGGCTTGCCATCAACTGGTAATCCAATCAACACCTCTATATCCTGCAAAGTTATAATACACTCTCCCCCGGGGACATGAAATGTATGTGTCTCTGGTCTCCACCTTTCCACTAGTGTAGTGATAAAGTGTCAATCTAACTGAATGAAGCCTATTCTAGCAATCCCGTAAAAGCCTGCAACATGTAATGCTGGTAATATGAGGCGATGTAGTGGGATAGTCTGCTAAAGAACTGTCTCTCTAATGCGACAGTGTAGCTCTACCAGGTTCCGATCATGGCCAAACAAGTTCTGATCGATGGGATATCTGATCATACAAGACTGATGCATCAAGTGGGCCTGGGTTTAGGTTTAGATCTATGATCTATAAAATAAATTATATGTAAATATAAATGAAAAAGAGACAACTAATTTGGCCTGCAATAATTAAAAAATATGTCATTACATATCAAATCACAATATAGAGATAAAAATATAAATGTCATTACAACGCATATTTGATAAACTAATAAATACTAAGTTGATAAACTAATAAAAAGAGACAATGCATATTTGATAAACTAAAAAAAATATGGTCACAACGGTGCTTCTCTTTGTCTAGAAGGACAACTCCTTCGATTGTGACCAAGTTGATTACATAGGCCACATCGTTGCTGAATACTCGACTCTCTCCAATCCATCTCATTGTGATAGCGAAAACTTTTTGGTCTACCAGGTTCTCTCAACAACTTTGGGTCAACATATAGGACAGGAAAATTAGGAGGGGTGATCCAGTAATCTTCATGGGGGATCGGTTGAAACTAAGGAGAGTAGCACTGAGTATACGTTGAAAGCTTATAGTAGTCCTCAATGAAATCTTCATAATTCAAATTCAAGCGTGAGCAAACTGCCATAAAATGTGAACATGGAATGCCAAAGGTTTGCCACTTATTGCAGGAACAGTAGCGTTCATCTGCAGTTAACCTCTGAGTCTGAAGATTCTCTCCTTTGGCATTGAAATAATGAAGCCCAGTTTTCACGTGAAATACACCAGTGGATCGATCATATGACAACACCTCATGCTTACTTGATCTTGTGGCCCATTTAACGATCTTATCATGAGCGTACCTAATATAATATTGGATTCAGTATGATGTGTATATTTGAATAAAGTAAGTTGACTAATAAAAAAAAAAAGTAATTTGAATATTATAATTACCTAGTATATTTCTCTCTTCGAGCCAAAGCGCCTCTGGTTTCTTCTCTTCTCCTCTCAAAATATTTTACACATCTATAGAAGGTAAGTTGAGCGAGCGCAGTGATTGGCAACATACGAGCGCCCTTAAGAACACTGTTGATGCACTCTGATAGGTTAGTGGTCATCCACCCATACCTAACCACTCCATCATGTGATTGAGTCCACTTCTCAATACCAATATTACTGAAGAAGCTCATACAAGTGCTACAGATTTCTTTAATCTCTTCGACAACCTTGTTGTACTTTCGGACTTGGTGTTGACACCCAGCACGGTAAACAAAATTTTTCAATTGCTTCGACTTGTATTTTTTATTGAAGTTGCTAACAATATGTCGTAAGCAAAATCTATGATGAGATTTAGGCCCTGTCCATCCATTGTTTGGATTATTAACAGCCAAAATTATACCACCATGTCGATATGAAATTAAACATACCTCCTCGTGTGTAACAATTTGTCTAAGGTGTTTCAGAAACCATCCCCACGTGTCACGACACTCTTCATCAACTATGGCAAATGCAAGTGGGAGCAAATGTCTGTTAGAGTCAACCGAAGTTGCAATCAATAACTTTCCTCTATACTTACCATATAAGTGAGTGCCATATATTTGAATGATAGGCCGACAATACTTAAAAGCCTCAATGCAAGGTCCAAAGGCCCAAAAAACAGAAGTAAGGATGGCATGTCCTTCACTCTGTGTAGTCTTTATTTTCCACTCTACTCGTGAGCCAGGATTAGTGTGTTTCACCATATACATCCACTTGGGTAGAAGTTTATACGATTCATCCCAAATCGCTAAAGACTTTGGCTAAAGCTTTTCTTTTTCCTTCCCACACTCTATGGTAAGGAACATGATACCCAAACTTAGATCTTATTTCAGATTGTAGTTTTAACACACTGATCGAAGGTTTCTCTCTCACTGGTTCACAGAATTCCAACGCAATCATCGAAGAATCTAGTTGTGCATGACTCTGGTTTAGTTCTGAATAAAAACAGACATGTTGATCAACATACTGAGTGATCTCAAAGAGTCCATGCGATTTTTTTTTAATGGCACGAAGTTGCCATTTGCAACCATCTTCCCACTTCTTACATCGTACTGCCCATTTTGCTGGTGTTGACTCAACAACTTCATACGGTGCGTGACACTTAACTGCAAAACATTTTACCAAGTGTTGAAGAATTTCCTTGTTTTGACATATTAGCCCCTTATATAATAAGTAATTTTCAACGATTGTTGGGGCTACAATATGATCATGTTCTGTAATGCTATCATCCATCTCCAAGTAAGTGAATGTTTCTGAAGGGACAGTATGCTCACGATCATCGAAACCCAAATCTTCAAATTCATCATCTGTCTCGGTCCTTAGGTCTTTAAAAGTATTATCTACCACCATATCTTCTGAAGGGATAAAAGCTCTTTCGCAGCGGAAACGATCAAGAACCTTAACTCAGTTTTAATTTGGATTAAAATACCGATACGTTGGAATAAAAATACAGCAGAAAAATCAAATTAAAACTACTGAATTTTAATTATGAAACATGCTAATTCATATTTAGATCTAATCTAAATTGGATCCTATTGATCCAAGATCAAGAATACTATACCTTTGTAGAAATTCTTGATCTGTTTCGCCAAATCTCCTAAGTTTTCGCCCAAAACCAGAAGATAGAGGTCCTTGATCTCGCTATAAAATTGTCACGAACACCACCACCAAGGTTGCACCGATATTCTCTTGAAGGATGTGCGTTAGGGGCTTGTGGGAGCGTGATCTCTAAGGGTTTTGGTGAATTATCTTCTCTGTGTTCTTTGGAAGAGAATTGCAGAGAGATCTTGGGATTGAGAGAGAATTCTGCGTGAGAGAGCGAGAGACTGCAACTAAATGAATGACTGTGATTTAATTGAGGGAGTGGTTATTCAACGGATGAAAACCTCCACTCCCTATAATCTCTCCCTTTCACGCGTATACCCTAGGTAAGTGGATGAATCATTCCATCAGTTACTTTAACTGATGGTAGAATTAATTTAATTTAATAATAAAATTTAATTAATTTAACTAATTAAATTAACATTTAATTTATATAAACCCTTTTATAATAAATTCACAAAACCTATTGTTTTAATAAAATTCAATTAAATCGAATTTAATTAAATTAAATTAAAACAATACAAATTAATTAATTAATTTTATAATTACATATCATATATTTATTTATATTTCTCTCATAATTAACTATAGAATTAATATACATCATATGTGCATTAATTATAACCTATAGTTTTTAATATGAATCAAATTCATATTAAACTCAATATTCAAACTCCTTTGAATATTCAATTCACCCTTAGAAATTTACCTCAATGCCCTTATAGAGCTACCAGTGGGACCTAATGGACCTACAGATCAGAAGCTCCAACGATGTGAGATTAATTGCCTAAACTCATTAACCAAGTTAATCAATATTCGTTAACTGAGGTTCACTCCACTATAGAACCACAGCTGCACTCTTCTCACTGCAGATATATTTCTGTGTCCACGGATATCGACCATCAACAGCAAGTTAGCCCTTCACGTGTGTTCGTACCCCAGCTGTGTCAAATTACCGTTTTACCCCTGGGCTACCTCTTCATCCTTAAGTACCAGTGCTCCTCTAATGAACAACCTGTTTGAGGTCCAACCAACAAAAAGAAGTCCCTCTCGTGCCATAGAGAGGGTAGGGCCCATTGTTCAAGACCTGGAGACACCACTTAAGGGAACACACCTCTACTTACCCTAAAGCTGGGAAGGAGTGAATTCCATCTTGTAAGACTATGTTCCCAGCTCCTCACTCGGTCTTGTCCCCAAAATGGTAGGCTTATTGAGTCGGCGTGCAGGCCACTCTCACCCGTACAAATCAAAGGACAATCCCTCATGGACAGGAGTCCATAATCCACTCAGGATTAAGGCCAAGTTGCCTAAGTCATCCTAGTGAAATAGAAACCGAGCTAACTAACGGTGTTACAGTTAGTGGTTAACTATTTCGCGGTCTGGTTTTTGTACAAACTCATTGCACAGGATACCCCCACTCGCATGTCAACTACATGAACGCGTTGGATCAGTACGTTTGTATCAATATACAAAGCGGGCCGTATCCATAGTGTCACCAGGATAAGGTACCCAGCCTTATCCCTATACTACAGACCCTTTAGGCCAAAACTTGAACATCGATCCCCATATGTCCCTACATACTAGTTCAAGTCTCATTCTATTAGCCTTGGATGTTTAGTTTATTGGATTAGGGTTAATAAGACAAGATATAATACAAACATGAATAATACATCACTTTTATTAATGTTCAGTCAAATGTACATTTACTATCTACGAGTTTTAGGGCATAAAACCCAACAAACTCCCACTTGAACTAAAACTCAAGTTAATGGGAAAGTATATACAAAATAATCCAAAGTTGGAAATGTTGAATGTATATTGTACATTACATGAAAGGTAAATATACAAAATACAATAAACTAGGGCATCCTTACACCCATTACACATCTCCCACTTGCCCTAGATTAAGCTATATACATATCTCGCAGACCTAGACTTTCTAGATGACCCTCGAACACTTTAGCCGAGTGGGCCTTCGTAAACGGATCAGCAATGTTGTGCTCCTAAGCGATCTTGGTCACGATCACATCTCCTCTTTGCACAATCTCTCGAATCAGATGATACTTCCTCTCTATGTGTTTACCTCGTTTGTGGCTGCGAGGTTCCTTTGAATTGGCTACAGCCCCACTGTTGTCACAGTATAGAGTAATGGGCAAGTTCATATTTGGAACAACTTCCAAATTAGTCAAGAACTTTCTTAGCCAAACAGCTTCCTTAGCTGCTTCACAAGCAGCTACATACTCAGCCACCATGATGGAGTCTGCTATGCAGCCTTGCTTCATACTTCTCCAAACTACAGCTCCCCCGTTAAGGGTGAACATTGACCCTGACGTGGATTTCCTAGAATCCTTGTCAGACTGGAAGTCAGAGTCGGTGTATCCAGTGAGAACTAACTCTTTAGCCCCAAACACCAGCATGTAGTCCCTCGTTCTCCTAAGATACTTGAGGATTCCTTTAACGGCGGTCCAGTGGTCTAACCCTGGATTTGACTGATATTTGCTGACAATCCCTACTGCATAACAGATGTCAGGCCTCGTACAGAGCATAGCATACATTAAGCTACCCACTGCAGAGGCGTAGGGAATCCGTCTCATATCCTCAACTTCTTGAGGTGTCTTAGGAGACTGTTCCTTAGACAGGTGAACCCCATGCCTGAAAGGCAACAAGCCCTTCTTGGAGTTCTGCATCGAATATCGAGCCAACATCTTGTTGATATACGTTACTTAAGATAGAGCTAGCGTTTTGTTCTTTCTATCCCGAATTATCTGGATGTCAAGAACATATTGGGCCTCACCCAAATCTTTCATTTGGAATTGGGCCGTTAGCCAATCTTTTACGCCAGACAGATATCCTACATCATTCTCAATGAGTAGGATGTCGTCAACATAAAGTACAAGGAAAGCTACTTTATTCTTGTTGATTTTCTTGTAAACACAAGGTTCATCAACATTTTGGTCAAAGCCAAAAGATTTGATCGCTGTATCAAATCTAATATTCCAAGATCTGGAGGCCTGTTTCAACCCATAAATGGATCGATTCAGTTTACAAACCTTTTGCTCCTCACTTGGGATTATGAACCCTTCGGGTTGAGACATAAAAATACTCTCGTCAAGATTGTCGTTCAAAAAAGCAGTCTTGACATCCATTTGCCATATTTCATAGTCATAAAACGTGGCAATGGACAAGAGAATTCTTATGGACTTAAGCATAGCAACTGGAGAAAAGGTTTCTTCATAATCCACCCCTCCTCTTTGGGTATAACCCTTTGCTACAAGTCTTGCCTTGAAAGTATGTACTTTCCCAGTAGCATCTCTTTTCCTCTTATAGATCCATTTACATCCAATGGGTTTGACCCCTTCATGTAGATCTACAAGTTCCCAAACTTGATTGAAGTACATAGACTCCATCTCAAGGTCCATGGCTTTGGGCCATTCGTCTTTATCTACATCATTCATTGCCTGACGATAAGACAATGGATCTTCTACGCCGTCATCAGGTATGACTACTTGTGTTTCAGTTAAACCCAAGTAGCGATCAGGTTGTATTACAACCCTCCCACTGTGTCGAAGCTCTCCCACTACGTGAGGAGGACTAGATTGACGAGAAGAACTGGCTTCTCCAACAACTCTTGTTGAAAGACCAGATTCATCAACAACTCTTGTTGATCCTTCTGTAGCTTCTCCTAATACTAACTTACTTCGTGGTTTATGATCTCGAGTGTGGTCTTCCTCCAAGAAAGTTGCATTTGTCGATACAAATACTTTCTTTTCTTGAGGGCCGTAGAAAAGACCACCTCTCGTTTCTTTCGGGTATCCAACAAATTGGCATATTCTAGTACGTGGTTCCAATTTCTTAGGATTTGTTACTAGCACGTGTGCAGGACAACCCCAGATACGGAAGTAACGCAAACTAGGTTTACGCCCCCTCCATAACTCAAAAGGAGTTTCAGAAACACTTTTTGAGGGAACGTTGTTAAGAATATGTACTGCAGTCTTTACTGCATACCCCCAAAACGAGCTAGGCAACTGAGCATAGCTCATCATAGATCGAACCATGTCTAACAGGGTTCTATTTCTCCTTTCTGATACACCATTCTGCTGAGGTGTACCAGGTGCTGAGAGTTGAGATTTGATTCCATGTTCTATTATATAGTCCTAGAATCTCTGATCCAAATACTCTCCACCTCAATCTGATCGAAGTGTTTTAATTGTTTTACCTAACAGGTTTTCTACCTCAGTCTTAAACTCTTTAAACTTTTCAAGAGCCTCAGACTTATAGCCCATTAGGTATAAGTAACCGTATCGTGAATAATCATCTATGAAAGAGATGAAATATTTATAACCACCTCGAGCCTTTACATTCATTGGACCACAAAGATCTGAATGTATCAGTTCAAGTGGTTCTTTGGCCCTATAACCTTTTCCAGTAAAAGGCCTCTTGGTCATTTTACCCTCGAGACACGATTCACAGGGTGGTAAAGATGTATCTTCTAGATCAGTTAGAAGTCCATTTTTAACCAAACGATCGATCTGATCGATGTTAATATGATCGAGACGAAGATGCCAAAGGTACGTGTTGTTACTTAGAGGATAAATTTTTTGCCTTTTGTTTTGAGTTTCGGCCGTTTTAAACATCTCATGACTTAAAATAGCCTTAGCGTCAGTAGGTCTTAACACAAATAAATTATTTTCACGCTTAGCTGAACAAATATAAATTCCATTCCAAGAAATTAAAGCTTCATTAAGCATGAATGAAATTGAATAACGTTGTTCAAGTAAAGCTGAAACAGAAATAAGATTCCTTTTAATTCTAGGAACCAAGTACAAGTTCTCTAAAATTAAATACTTATTTCTAAAAAATAATTTTGCAGCTCCCACTGCACGAGCTGAAACGAACTCTCCTGTTCCAACCTTGAGAGTCATTTCGCCATCAGCCAGCTGCTTGAAATCATTTTCCTGAAAAGATGATCAAACATGATTAGTGGCTCCCGAATCTAATATCCAGGCGAACTCATCATGTTCTACGAGACAGGTTTCTAAAACCAGTAAATCGAATTTACCTTCTTTCTCTCTCTTCTTCTCAGCGAGGTAATGGGGACAATTGCGCTTCCAGTGACCATCCACATTGCAGTGGAAGCATCTGCCTTTGTTGGCCACGACCTTGGCCTTGCCCTTACCTTGCACAACTTGCGCAGGAGCCTTCCCCTTGTCTCCCTTCCTCTTTTGAATTTGCTTCGATGAAGAAGCTTGAGGTACAGATTTAGTCCCTGAGGATGAACCCTTCAGGAACTTCTTTTTGGAATGGGCCACATTGGTCTCTCCTTTTACCACATTTTTTCCCTTGCTTTTCTGCATGGACTCATAAATCTGTAACTCCGAGATGAGGGTAGTCAGGTTGAACTGAATTTTGTTCATACTCACATTCGTCCTAAATGGCATATAGCTCGTAGGAAGCGAGTGAAGGATGAACGCAACCTGACTGCGCTCGTAGACTACCCCGCCATTCGCCTTAGCAATGTTGAACTGGTTTATCATATCCAGGACATGTTCCCGGACAGATTGACCTTCTTGCATCTTGGCGTTGAAGACGTTCTTCAAGGCATCGTGGTGGAGTTGATAGGACGGGAGTCCAAACATCTCCTGCAGGGAATTCATAATCTCCCTGGAAGTTTCCACGTTCTCGTAACGCTTGGCCAAGACTTCAGATAAGCCGACCAATATGTAGACTCGGGCCTTTTCATTGGCCTTCGTCCAGCGTTCGTGGGCATCCTTTACTGCCTGAGTAGTAGTGCGAGGGGGAACGGGAGGACATTCCTCCGTTAAGACGAACCTAAGATCCTCTACCACGAGTATGGTGTTTAGATTTGATTTCCATGTTGGAAAATTCTCGCCAGTTAATCTTTCGTTTTTAAGCAAGGAAATAATTGAGGAAGACATTGCTAAAAAAACAAACAATTGACCGTATTAGTTATCTTTGTCTTAACCCATCACACAAGCAATACATACAATTGCATCCATCCAATCAATTTTGCAAACAAACAATCAAAGAAAACTAATAAAACTATTGATTGTGTTATGCAACGATGCTTTAGAGGTTTAGAAGAACAGCCACCGAAGGGTGATCAGTTGTTCCTCCTCTAAAATGAGACTCTTCTTAGATGATTTCTAATCCCAGAGTAACTCATATTCCATTAGAAATTAACCATCGTTGTTCGGTCAAGGATTTGTTAACCAATTAACTCATCCCCGTAAGTGTAACCCTCCCACTTTCAGATCTCAAAGGCACGGACCAACAGGCTACCGTTAGGAAAGACAACTATTGGTAATTAGCCTAAGCGATCCTATCCTATGCAGGAGTTCACGGTGTTCTGAATCCTATGATCAGGCCGTCCGAAGGGATGGTTGCTCCAGGGCAACACGCAAGAGGATCATAGGAATCTCACGTTGTGACCTAGGGGTGGAGACCGAGGGATACGTTGACACGTGTCCCGCTCCCACTTACTATAGTCACTTTCCCCATTCACCTTGGTATTGATCCATGCAAACACTTTTCGAAGGGAGGCCGCGCTAAAACGACAAGAAGTCGAGCATGGATCTCACGGTGTGAACTATATAGGGACGTAGGAGCAAAACTCAATTTAAATTAAGTTTTGTAGTTTTCCTCCCACTAAAGTAACCTATTGAATATTTTAGGGTTTGATTAACCTAGATAAATCCGGCTAAGTCATTTATCTAAGTCCAGTCCTATTATAACTATTATAATAAGACCTAATGTCTAGGTGTATTAAACATATTTAATTAACCTAGCGACATTATTCTAACATTAACCTGTGATTAATTCAACTCCGGTGATCCAGATCAGTTCCGTATACCGTCAACTTAAATACCTCCAATCCTTAGACAGAACTTCACTGGTAGAGTTCCCTTATAATCTCAGGAATGTTTGTCCTACTTAGTTCATTAAAACTATTTTAAAACTAAGTAAGAATTTCTAATCTTATTAGAAAGTGACCTTAGGTCTAATTAATTTTAACTCATTTAAAATTAATTCATTTTAACCTAAGATCCTAAGTGAGCATGCATATCTTGATTATAGATTGACGGTTTCTAATCATAAATTTTAAACTATTTCAAAATTTTAATGATTAGCCCTATAATCATGCATACTATAGTTTTAAAAACAATTAACAATCATATTCTAGTTAATGAAATTAAAACTATATACTAGCATTGCATGATTTTAATATAACTTTATATTAAACTATGGATGTATCATGCTCAATGCAACTTGATTTCCATTTTTAATAAATTAACAATTAATTTCAGCCAAAAATGGTAAATCATAGTAGCATGCTGCAAACAATTCATTTTAAATATAACTCTTATATTAAAACTATGTAATTGCATGCATCATACTATTCCATTTTCATGATTTTAATATAACTCAACTATATATTAAAAACCCATGAAAATCAAACCATGCATTTCAATCATATATTATAATCTAATTATAACATACATTAATGCATGAGCATGCTTTATAACCTAAGGTGGGATTTCTAATTTTATATGACATCCATAAAGCATATAAAATAGCATATGAACTGATTGATTGGCCCCTAGAATAAAATTAAAACTAAATTACAATAATAAAGCAAAATTCTATCCTATTATAGTCTTCTGCAGCCCCGAACCAGACCAAAAATGCTTTAAAATAGCCAAAACCACTCGAACCAGCTTAAAACCGCTCGAACCGGACCGGAAAACCACTGAACCAGCTTCAAAAACCGCCCAGTCAACGAACCAAGATGGAAAGTCAACGAACCGGCTTCAAACCCGCTGAACCGCGCGCGAACTAGGGCTGCGACTGACCGGACCAGACCGCTCCAGCGAATCGCGCATCTCCTTTGGACCGCGCCTGCTGACATCAGAGAAATGCCTGCTGACGTCAGCCTTACCCCTGTACGCGCGTTCCGTCTGAAAATTTTCCTTTTTTTTTCCTTTGAATTTTTGGAAAATCCTGCACTGTTCCAGCCGCAATTGTTTGCTGTTTTCCATCGTTTTTGGGCAAATTTGGTCCCGATCTTCATCGTTCTTGAGCCTAAACTAGACTAGGACTTACAGAGACTCGATTTACAATTTTAATTGCCCAAAAACGCAGGGGCCTTTACATTTGATCACATCAAAAAATTGTAAATCTAAGGCCAATTAACCTCCAGTTCAAAGCAAATTAACATCCATTATGCAATTAAATCCCACCTAAAACCAACTCAAATTTTAATTCACAAATTAAAATACAGAGGAGGCTCTGATACCAATTGAAGGGATAAAAGCCCTTTCGCAGCACAAACGATCAAGAACCTTAACTCAATTTTAATTCGGATTAAAATACCGATACGTTGGAATAAAAATACAGCAGTAAAATCAAAATAAAACTACTGAATTTTAATTATAAAACATGCTAATTCATATTTAGATCTAATCTAAATTGGATCCTATTGATCCAAGATCAAGAATACTATACCTTTGTAGAAATTCTTGATCCGTTTCGCCAAATCTCCTAAGTTTTCGCCCAAAACCAGCAGCAAGAAGTCCTTGATCTCGCTATAAAATTGTCACGAACACCACCACCAAGGTTGCACCGGTATTCTCTTGAAGGATGTGTGTTAGGGGCTTGTGGGAGCGTGATCTCTAAGGGTTTTGGTGAATTATCTTCTCTGTGTTATTTGGAAGAGAATTGCAGAGAGATCTTGGGATTGAGAGAGAATTCTGCATGAGAGAGCGAGAGACTGCAACTGAATGAATGACTGTGATTTAATTGAGGGAGTGGTTATTCAACGGATGAAAACCTCCACTCCCTATAATCTCTCCCTTTCACGCGTATACCCTAGGTAAGTGAATGAATCATTCCATCAGTTACTTTAACTGATGGTAGAATTAATTTAATTTAATAATAAAATTAAATTAATTTAATTAATTAAATTAACATTTAATTTATATAAACCTTTTTATAATAAATCCACAAAACCTATTGTTTTAATAAAATTCAATTAAATCGAATTTAATTAAATTAAATTAAAACAATACAAATTAATTAATTCACTAATCAATTAATTTTATAATTAAATATCATATATTTAATTATATTTCTCTCATAATTAACTATAGAATTAATATACATCATATGTGCATTAATTATAACCTATAGTTTTTAATATGAATCAAATTCATATTTAACTCAATATTCAAACTCCTTTGAATATTCAATTCACCCTTAGAAATTTACCTCAACGCCCTTATAGAGCTACCGGTGGGACCTAATGGACCTACAGATCAGAAGCTCCAACGATGTAAGATTAATTGCCTAAACTCATTAACAAAGTTAATCAATATTCGTTAACTGAGGTTCACTCCACTATAGAACCACAGCTGCACTCTTCTCACTGCAGATATATTTCTGTGTCCACGGATATCGACCATCAACAGCAAGTTAGCCCTTCACGTGTGTTCGTACCGCAGCTGGGTCAAATTACCTTTAAGTACCAGTGCTCCTCTAATGAACAACCTGTTTGAGGTCCAACCAACAAACAGAAGTCCCTCTCGTGCCATAGAGAGGGTAGGGCCCATTGTTCAAGACCCGGAGACACCACTAAGGGAACACACCTCTACTTACCCTAAAGCTGGGAAGGAGTGAATTCCATCTTGTAAGACTATGTTCCCAGCTCCCCACTCGATTTTGTCCCCAAAATGGTAGGCTTATTGAGTCGGCGTGCAGGCCACTCTCACCCATACAAATCAAAGGACAATCCCTCATGGACAGGAGTCCATAATCCACTCAGGATTAAGGCCAAGTTGCCTAGGTCATCCTAGTGAAATAGAAACCGAGCTAACTAATGGTGTTACAGTTAGTGGTTAACTATTTCGCGGTCCGGTCTTTGTGCAAACTCATTGCACAGGATACCCCCACTCGCATGTCAACTACATGAACGTGTTGGATCAGTACGTTTGTATCAATATACAAAGCGGGTCGTATCCATTGTGTCACCAGGATAAGGTACCCAGGCTTATCCCTATACTACAGACCCTTTAGGCTAAAACTTGAACATCGTTCCCCATATGTCCCTACATACTAGTTCAAGCCTCATTCTATTAGCCTTGGATGTTTAGTTTATTGGATTAGGGTTAATAAGACAAGATATAATACAAACATGAATAATACATCACTTTTATTAATGTTCGGTCAAATGTACATTTACTATCTACGAGTTTTAGGGCATAAAACCGAACAAAATTTGTGGTCCTCCCTCAGATTTGTTGTCGTTTGTGTCCCCAAACAGCGACAAAAAACGCCTCCTTCACTCAAATAAGACAAATGAAATCAAATATAAAAAGATGTGGGGTAGAATGTTAGAAAATAGTGGTTGAAAACAAAAGAAAAAAAATAATAAAACCTCACCCGAGCGCTGGTCGACCGACGGTGAAGAAAGGGAAAGCGAAAAGCAGAAGAAAAGGCAGAATTTAGCCGTATTTTCAGCCGCTTAAAATTCTCGTTGTTTTTATTTTTTTAAATCAATAGAAGAGACGACCTATAGCGCGGGATTTCAAAAACGCCTGAATTTTGTTTCATTTGTAGGTCGTCTCTTCAAGAGATGACCTACAAAGATTTTTTTTTTTAAATAAAAAGTACAAAGGTCGTCTCTTCAAGAGACCGAAGAATAAAACCAGCAATATATAAATAATAAGTTTCATAACAGCATTATATTAATAATAAGTTTTATTTTTTACAATTTTAATAAAAAAAGTCCAAAGATTGATAGCCAAAGTATACATATAATCCTAGTTCGAATTGGTGCAGTATCTTTTGAGCTTCTCGACAAACTATGAGTGTGTTTGGTTTAACTTTTCAAGTGTTTAATTTTGAAAAAAAAATCATTTTGAAAAAATTTCTAGTGTTTGGCAACCACTAAAAATGATTTATTAGAAAATGAGATTGAGAAATATAAACCATTTTGAAAGAAACATTTGAAACCAACTTTTTAAAAAAATGTTTTAAAATATACAATAACTTGTGTATAAAAACACTTATGAGAAAATATAACCAAACACATGAGTGTTTAAATTGTAAACAATTTTTATACAAAATGTTTTTTAAAGAATGCATTCTTGAAAAACATTTAAATTAAAATGTATTCCAGACCAACCCTATATCTGGAATTTTGTCATCTCTATTATGTGATCGGCAAATTAAAGAAAAATGTTGCAAATAATATTTATCTCTAAAAGGAACAGGTTCAAATGTTAGCGTGAATTCAGTTCATTTATTGAAGTTGTTATGATGTCTTTTATCATTCTCAATTATGAAAAGTTATAAAAGTTGTTCATAACCGATTGAGCATTTGTGTAAGATCACAAGTGGCATATTCATACAGACTTAATTGGAAACTTTCATTTCCATCTTTGGATTTTAGAAAAATGTGGTGGGACACTACACCACAAAATATATGTTCAATGTTGATGATCCCACATTGAAAAGATCCTCACAATTTATAAGCTACAAGGGTCACCCCACTCATTGCCAATTGCTTTTGAGATGGAACCCCGTGTAATCTGATATGGTATCAGAGTCCATAAAACCTAAACGGGTATTCGGTCCAAAGAAAAAAAAATTGGGATTCAATCTAAGAATAGTGAACTCAAAGAGGTACCATCTTGAGGGAGCATGTTGAGGATCCCACATTGAAAAGATTCTCAATTTATAAGCTACAAGGGTCACCCCACTCATTGCCAATTGATTTTGAGATGGAACCCTATGTAATCTGATATTCAACAATGAAGCTTAGTTTTATAACATCAACCACTTGCTTCAATTAAGTTCAAGTATTGAAATTATACGGAATAAACCTCCAAATCAATCTAAAATTACAAAATTATTGTAATTAAAAAGCATTATTGTTAAACTAAAGTAGCTAGCGTTATATCACAGTTAAGGGCGTCTCTTGGTATTAGAGTTTGTTATCTATTAGTTATCAGTTAGTTAACTATCTTCTTGGTTAGTTATTGCTTGTATTATATTAACCTTCTTCAGGTGGAATAATAATCACGAGAGTTTTTCCCCTGTAATATGGTATCAGAGAAAAATTTCTCTTCCCCTCACTCTCGAGAAATTTTCTAATCCCTTTTCCCATCATGTCTTCTTCGTCTTCTTCCTCCGTTCAAACCGTTTCTGCAGTTGTTGATTCTTCTAGCCCCTACTTTCTTCACCATTTCGATACCTCTAATCTTGTTCTGGTATCTGATCTACTCACTGATGACAATTACGTCACCTGGAGCCGGTCCATGCTACTTGCTCTTTCAATATGGAACAAGCTAGGGTTCATCGATGGCACTTTACCCAAACCTTCTGGCGACCTTCTCCCAATCTGGATTTGAAACAACAATGTTGTAATCGCTTGGATTCTGAACTCAGTATCCAAAGCCATCTCCTCCAGCATTATCTTCTCTGATTCGGCTCACTCTATCTGGCTCGATCTCAAAGATCGATTCCAAAGTCAGAATGGACCACACATCTTTGAGTTGAAACGCAGACTTGCTACTTTGACTCAAGATCAACAAACTGTCACCAATTACTTCTCCCATTTGAAGGGAATCTGGGATGAATACGTTTCTTATCGCCCTAGATGTTCGTGTGGACGCAGCAATTGTGGAGGAAATGAGGCCATTCAACAGTTCTTCCAATTTGAATACCTAATGAGCTTTCTAATGGGCTTAAATGATTCCTTCGCTCATGTCAGGTCTCAAATTCTTCTCATGGATCCTCCACTTGCGATTTCGAAGGCCTTTTCTTTAATCGCTCAAGAAGAACATCAACGATCTCCCGTATCCTCCCTCTGTCGTCTGCGACTGCTCTCGTTGTTGCCGAATGCCTCCGTTCCACAACAGCATAATAATAAGCAGTGCAAGGAACGCCCTCTCTACACTCACTGTAATGTGTTGGGCCACACGGTTGATCGTTGTTATAAACTTCATGGATATCCCCCCGAATATCACCGAAAGGGAGGCCAATGTCCACACCAACCGAAAACGGAGACTGCTTCATCTGTTACCTCCGTGAATCCATCTGCTCCTCCAACCACCTCCACTGACACTGCTGATGCTCTTGCTCAGTGCCACAGTCTCTTAACCATGCTTCAATCCAAGCTTACTGCTGCCAAAACGGATACTGATGTTGCTACATCCTATTGGGCAGGTACATGTTCTTCTCTCAATACTTGGATAATAGACTCAGGAACATCCACTCACATTTGTTTTGATAAGGCACTGTTTACGCATCTGTCCCATGTTGCTACATCAGTAGTTCTACCTGATAGTACAAGGATTCCTGTACATTTTGCTGGTTCTATTACGCTACTTGGTTCTTTATACCTTCATCGTGTGTTATATGTTCCTCAGTTCCAGTACAATTTGATATCCATCAGTGCACTGACCTCTGATGATAATATCTTGGTTCAATTCTCTACTAACGATTGTGAAATTCAGGAAAAGTACACTTTGAAGACGATTGGCAGGGGTAGTTTACAAGATGGCCTTTACCTCCTCAATGATCGTGTGAATGATGTCCCTTCTACTACTTACACGACTGTTACATAGAAATTTTCTTCTACCTTGTGGCACTCCAGGCTTTGCCATCTATCCCTCACTCTTTTACATGCTTTGAAAGATGTTTTGCACTTTGAATCCTCTAAATGTGATTCTTCCATGCCATGTGGTATTTGCCCTTTAGCTAAGCAACGCAAACTTTCCTTTGTTTCAAATAATAATATTGCATCTACACCATTTTATTTGATACATGTTGATACTTGGGGACCATTTTCCACACCTTCACATGTTGGCTACTCCTATTTCCTCACTATTGTAGATGATTGCACACGGTATACCTGGGTTTATATGATGAGACAAAAGTCTGATGCACTCACTATAGTTCCTCAGTTTTTCAACCTTGTCCAGACACAATATGGCAAGTGTATCAGGACTTTTCGTTCGGACAATGCTCCAGAGTTGTTGTTTGAAAAAAAATTTCTTGAAAAAGGGGTAGTTCATCAGTTTTCTTGTGTGGCAAGACCCGAGCAAAACTTCGTGGTAGAGAGGAAACATCAGCACATATTGAATATGGCTCGTGCCTTATTTTTTGAGTCTCGTGTCCTCCTACATTTTTGGAGTGAGTGTGTCCTTACTGCTGTCTACTTGATCAACCGGACACCATCTCCTGTCCTAAAATGGAACTCCCTTTATTTTGCCTTAAATAACTCCTTTCCTGATTACTCTGTAATAAAAGTCTTTGGTTGTCTTTGCTTCGCCTCGACTCTGTCTGCAAACAGACCAAAATTTGCCCCACGAGCCACACCTGCCGTCTTTCTGGGTTATCCACTCGGTATGAAAGGCTACAAACTCTTTGACATTGAGAAGCACAAGTTTTTTTATCTCTAGAGATGTAGTCTTCCATGAATCAATATTCCCTTTCCACATAGTCACCCTTTCCAGTGACCAACCTGATCTATTCTCCCATATAGTCCTCCCAAAATCCAATCCCACTAGTACCTCTTCTGACCATGACAATTCCCCCTCCCTTACCTCTGTTCCTACTATTGCCACTGATACATCCACTGATACTAATGTCACTGATACCGAGACCCCCCCTCTGGACCTTATAATTCCAACATTTCTGTTGCTCCCAGTCCAAGCCCAGTCCCTCGACGTTCCTCTCACCCCACTAAAGCTTCTAGCTACCTAAAAAACTACCACTGCTCCCTCCTTGCTAAATCTATCTTGCCCATGACCTCAACTAAATACCCTCTACATCACTACCTTTCCTACGATAGCCTTTCACCATCATACCAAACCTTTTCCCTCAACGTCTCTTCTCAGTTTGAGCCCCAGTTTTATCACCAGGCCCTGCCTTATGATCACTGGAGAGACGCCATGCAAGCTGTGTTAAGTTTTTGTCTTGTGTGGAGACAAATTGAAGACCCACTTGGTGTGCAAGGAAGAAGCCACTTGGTGTGCAAGGAAGAAGCTCACTTGGTGTGCAAGGAAGAAGCCAAACTTGGTGTTCAAGGATGACCCTGACCACCTTGGTGCACAAGGAAGAATGTAAGTGGAGCCTTGGCCATTAAGGCTCATTGCCTATATATGTGTGAAAACATGCCCTTTTCAAACCATTTGGAAAAATATTGTGTCAGACCTCTTGGAGAGGGGTTTGTAAGAAAAGTAAAAAAATATATATATATTAGAAAAAAATTGTTATTTCAAAATTATTTTCATAAATCAACTGTTATGCCTCTCCAAGAGGTGCGACACCATCCGTTTTTCTTTTTTTAATATAATTATTTAAATTTATTTATTTATTTAAATTTATTAGTATTATTATTATTATATTATATTATATTTGTTTAATGATTACGGTTTTTTTTTATATAAATATTAGTTTTTATTTCTTTTTCTAAATGATGAACTTATTGATTATGTTTTTTTAGTGATTCTTTTTTTTTTTTAATTTCAAAGTTTTGTATTTTTTTTTAATATATATCTATAATCTACATGTTTTGAAGTTTGATTTTTTTTGTGTGGTCTATATCTTTTTTTTTTTAATACAAAACACCATATATTAAATTCAATTAATGTTACGAATAGATTTTTCGAAAATTATTGTACATTTGTTTCTACAATTTTTGGATAAAACTTTATATAGTTAAAACATAATTAAATTTATATATACATAGAAATCACAATTACATTTTAAAAACTGACTATCCTTAAACATTTCCTATTCAATTTCAAGTACAATTAATTTAAAAATAAGTATATGGATTTTTACTTGCATTATTGCATTTAAAATAATACTTATTTTTACTTGCATTTAAAATAGACATATACAGATTTATAATACAATGCAATGAATCGCTAATCTAAATTAATTTTATAGTTTACTAAAATTGCTAGTCAATAATGGTTCTTTTTAACCGAAAGGTAAAACCGGCCGTTTTTCTTCGAAAAATCTATTCGTACCATTAGTTAAATTTTATATGTGGTGTTTTGTATTAAAAAATGATATAGAAAACAAAAAAAAAAATGCAAACTTCAAAATATGTAATTATAAATATATGTTAAAAAATGCAAACTTTAAAATTTTTTTAAAAAATTAATCATTAAAAAAAACATAATCAATATGTTCATGGTTTGGAAAAAGAAATAAAAACTATATTTATAAAAAACATAATCAATTTAATTTAATATAATAATAATAATAAATTTAAATAAAATAAATAAATAAATTAATTAATTAAAAAAAAAACTAGAAGTCTGGTTGTCGCGCCTCTTGACAACAATACTCGAAATTTTTTTTTTTTTTTTTGTTTTTTTTTTTCGATTACATCAACATTTGGGGGTGGGGGGATTCGAACCTCTGACCTCATGGTCGAGGGTATATGCCAATTACCGCTGAGCTAAGCTCGCTTTGGCACAATACTTGAAATTAGTTTTGAAATAACACTTTTTTTCTAATATTTTTCATTTTCTTTTTTACTTTCCTTAAAAACCCCTTGAAGAGGCGTGACATTCCTTTTTTTTAAAAAAAATCATCTATTTTGTCAAATCAAGGTGGTTTTCAACTTTTTTTTTCTTTCGAAAAGTTCCTCTTTTTTTTATTTCATTTATTTTCTCAAATCAACCAGGAGTTTTTAACCTTTTTTTTTCCCTGAAAAAAACCCATTTTTTAAATTCATTTTGTTTAATTATGTTTTTTTAATGATTGAGTTTTTATTTAAGTTTAAAGTTTGCAATTTTTTTAAATAACCCTCTATAATTTAGATGTTTTGAGATTTACATTTTTTCTTTGTTGTGTATATCATTATTTTTTTTATTAATACAAAACACCAAATATTAAATTCAACCAATGCTATGAATAGATTTTTCAAAATTGTACATTAGTTTCATGAATTTTTCGAAAAAACTTTATATAGTTAAACATAATTAAATTAATGTATACATATAAAACACAATTACGTTTTAAAAACTAACCATCCTTAAACATCTCTAATTCTACGTTAAGTACTATTAATCTTAAGGGAAAAATACACTTTTGGTCCCTGAGGTTTGTGTTAAGTTACACTTTGGTCCCTGAGTTTTTAAATTCAACAAAATTACTCTTGAGGTTTGGATTTCATTACATTTTTTGTCCCTCCGTCCAATTTTCTGTTAAATCCTGACAGTTTGCTGACGTGGCACTATTATTTTAATAAAAAAATTATTTTTAAATTTTTTTAAATAAAAATATTATTATTTTTTAATTCTTCCTCCCCCTCTTTCTTCTCCTTCTTCTTTCTCTTCTCCATCTTCTTCTTCCCCATCTCCTTCTTCTTCAACTTCGTGGTCGGCCGCCACCGGCTGCCGCCAAATTTTTTTTTCCTCCTCTTCTTTCTTCTTCTTCTCTTCTTCCCTTCTTCTCCTTTCTCTTATTTCCTTTGTTTTTTTTAAAAAAAAAACAGTGGGAGAATGGGGGAGGATGAACTTCTCCTCCCCCTCCCGTTTCAGCCCCCCCGAGTCGGCACCAGAATCGGGGAGGAGGAGCTTCCTCCTCCATTCTCCCTCTATTTAAAAAAACAGAAGAAAGAAAAGAAAGGAGAAGAAGAGAAGAAGGGAAGAAGATGAAAAAAAAAATTACCGGTCGTCGTCGCTGCCGCCGCCGTTCGCCAACAGCCGGTGGCAGCTGACCACTAGAGTTGAAGAAGAAGGAGATGGGGAAGAAGAAGATGGAGAAGAGAAAGAAGAAGGAGAAGAAAGAGGGAGAGAAAGAATTAAAAAATAATAATAAAATAATAATATTTTTATTTAGAAAATTTTAAAAAATAATATTTTTATTAAAATAATAGTGGCACGTCAGCAAACTGTTAGGATTTAACAAAAAATTGGATGGAGGGACAAAAAATGTAACGAAATCCAAACCTCAGGGGTAATTTTGTTGAGTTTGAAAACTTAGGGACTAAAGTGTAACTTAACCCAAACCTCAGGGACCAAAAATGTATTTTTAACTTTATCTCAACAATTAGATTATCAATTTCTACAAGAACAACTTTATCTTTTTAAGAAAAACCAACACTGATTGGCAATTTTTAACTTTGTCTCCCCAAGATCGTAGTGAACTTTGAAAAATGTTTAATAAGTTCCCGAACTTAAAAGAATGTCTCATAGGCCCTTAAACTTTCAATTTTTGTTTCTAATAGTTCTTTGACATATTCAAGATTTTTTTTTTTTGAAAACGACATATTCAAGATTTTTAAAAATTAACCAATCTATTAGATATAAAATTAAATATCATGTCTAATGGGACCATAAACTTTCAATTTTATATCAAGCAGACTTGAAAATTTAGGGACCTATTGGACACAAAAGTCAAAATTTAAGGACTTATTGGATTCTTTTTAAAGTTTAGTGACCAATTGGATACAAAATTGAAATTTTGATGACCTACTTAACAATTTTTAAAGTTTAGGGACCAAATTGACACAACCCTAGATGTCCAAGGACTAAACTTGTAATTCAACATATTCTTTTACCAAGTTAATTGGATAGAAATATAAACTAATTTAAAGATTTATTGAAATATAGACTAAATCTAAACATTTTACATACCAGGTTTTCCCAATATATATATATATATATATTTTACATACCAGGACTAAAAAAAAAAAAGAAGAAAAAACTCCCAAAATACCATTACCAAAATGATAGTTTAACATATAAGTTTATACAAGGTGCCACATTTCTGACTAAATTCATGTTAGATTATAAGATTACATAAACTAAAATCAAACACAAAAAAAAAAAAATAAAAAAAATACAAAGTCCCAAAATATTTGTAGACACCAAAGCAAGAGAAAGAGGCAAAAGAAAAATAAAAAAAAAAAAGAAAAGGAAAGGTCGCACCTCTTGAAGAGGCGAGACTCAACAACGTTTCACGAAAATCAATTTCTGTCAATTGTTGTACGATGGTTGACACATGAGAGGCGCGACCCACTATTTTTCGAAATAGTTTCAAATTTTCCCGTTTTTTCGATTTTTTTTTTTTTTTACTTTTCTAGAAAACCTCACAAATCCAGATAGCAAATAGGAAAGGAAATGGACAATTTGAAAATCCTGTTGAGCTTGTAGGCCCCGATGGCAAACGAGTTAGTGTGACTGTAGCTAGGTTAAACAGAAAAATGGGCTCCTGCTACAGTAACCTTTTCTCTCACCTCCAGATCCTCCCTTGATTCTCTTTAGTTCCATTCATCTTCCATGGCGCTCCTTCGTCACCTTCCCAGATCTTGCATCATTGAGAAAAAAGAGTTGGTTTTAGCCATCGACAAACGCAACCCTAATACTCATGTCATCCTCATGGAAATCGGTTCCTACAACTCGTTCTCCATGGCCCTACTTCCTGAATCTATTGTGGCTGAGGAAAACTTTCCAAACCTTGCTGGCCTCTCCTCGTACCAACCGATTTATCCAAGAAAAGCGATATAGGGAATATTGCATATGGGTAGAGAAAACATCCAACAGGCGAGGTAATGTGGCTGGAATTTTTCATATTGACAAAAAAGGAAGGAAAAGTTGCATCATGATTCCGGAGGGCTATGATCGAAAAGGATGGTCATCTTTCCTTTCCATGATTACTTTCAGAGAGCAGAGGGTCAGTGTGGCAAGTTCGTCTAGATAGCATTCAAGAGTGAGCAGAAGCCCCGATTCAAACAACAGTAGCGATCCTTCTAAGTCTTATGCAGAAATACTTGCAGCAAAAAGCCACACCAAATCAGATACTAGTTCTGTGGTCCCTGAAGAAGACCTTTATGTTAACAAAAATTTAGCCGTGACCATGGAGGAGGATAACTTCGATTGGCAAAACAGTGTTGTCATTAATCACAGGTACTTTTCACGATGACTGGGCCAATATTATAAATAAACTGAGAGAGATCAACGAATATGTCAAGGCCTACAACTCGTTTCACGCTGATAAAGCCATTATCTTCCTCAGAGATGCAGAACAAGCTAGACTCCTCTGTCTTAACAGAGGATGGGTAACAGTTAACACATTTTATGTCAAGTTTGAGCGTTGGGACCTAGTGAAACATGTCACTCCTAGATTTATTCCAAGTTATGGAGGTTGGGTTAGATTTAGAGGCATACCCCTACATGCATGGAATCTAATAAAGACATTCAAACAAATAGGGGATGGGAGGCTTTGTTGAAGTAGCCAAATATACATGGAGTAAGCTAGATCTCATTGAAGTCAATATCAAAATCAAGGACAATTTTTGTGGCTTTATTCCAGCAGCTGTTAAGATCATTGATGATAATGGTGTTCCTTTTACTATTCAGATGGTGGCACCGGTGACCGGAAAGTGGTTGGTCTGCAGAAACCCTAAAATCCACGGAACTTTCACACGTGAAGCAGCAGTTGATTTTGATGAGTTCTATGTCACATCAGTGAAGGGATAAAAGCCCTTGCGCAGCGGAAACGTACAGAACCTTAACTCAGATTTTAATTCGAACTAAAATACCGTACGTTGGAAAATTAAATCACAGCAGTAAAATCATATATAAAACGTGCTGTAAATCTATTATAAAACATGCTAATTCACATTTGAAATCCCTAGATCTAATCAAGAGTGGACCCTAATGATCCTAGATCAAGAACACTATACCTTTGAAGACGTTCTTGATCGTATCGCCAAATACACCAACGGAGTGCAGAAAATACAGCAACCTTTTTGGAATCCTCTTGCTGAATTTTATGAACCCAACCACAAGATCTTCACCGGTATTCTCACAGGGAATAATTGGTTGTTTGCTTGTGGGAGCAAGACAAAATTTAGGGATTTTAGTCTCTGTTTCTTGGGAGAAAACACAGAGATGAAGAGGGACTGAGAGAGAGAGCTTTGCGTGAATGATAGAGGGTTAGGTTTTTTCAAAAAATCAAGTGGGAAAGTTATATAACGGATGATCAAACTCCTTCCCTAAAAACCCTCTCCTTCACGCGTTTTACTGGGTTAGTGGGAAGACTCTATTAGTTACTTTAACTGATCACATATTAAATTTAATTAATAACTAGATTATTAATTAACTTATTTAATTAAATTAACATTTAATTTAATAAAATTCATATAAAACAATTTTATATAAATTATACCACATAACCTAAAGTTTTAATCTAATTCAATTAAATCAAATTTAATTTAACTGAATTAAAACAATAATTAATTAATTCTCCAATTAATTAATATCATAATTAAATATCACATATTTAATTATATTTCTCTCAAATAAACTATGGTATTAATGTACGTCTAATGCACATTAATTATAACCTATAGTTTTTAATATGAATCAAATTCATATTATAACTTAATATTCGAACCCCTTCGAATATTCAATTCTCCCTTAGAAATTTACGTCAACGCCCTTACAGAGCTACCGGTAGGACCTAATGGACCTACAGATCAGAAGCTCCAACGATGTGAGATTAATTGGCTAACCTCATTAACCAAGTTAATCAATATTCGTTAACTGTGGTTCACTCCACTAAAGAACCACAGCTGCACTCTTCTCACTGCAGATATATTTCTGTGTCCACGGATATCGACCATCAACAGCAAGTTAGCCCTTCACGTGTGTTCGTACCCCAGCTAGGTCAAATTACCGTTTTACCCCTGGGCTACCTCTTCATCCTTAAGAATCAGTGCTCCTCTAATGAACAACCTATTTGAGGTCCAACCAACAAACAGAAGTCCCTCCCGTGCCATAGAGAGGGTATGACCCATTGTTCAAGACTCGGAGACACCACTTAAGGGAACACACCTCTACTTACCCTAAAGTAGGGAAGGAGTGAATTCCATCTTGTAAGGCTATGTTCCCAGCTCTCCACTCGGTCTTGTCCCCAAAATGGTAGGCTTATTGAGTCGGCGTGTAGGCCACTCTCACCTGTACAAATCAAAGGACAATCCCTCATGGACAGGAGTCCATAATCCACTCAGGATTAAGACCAAGTTGCCTAGGTCATCCTAGTGAAATAGAAATCGAGCTAACTAACGGTGTTATAGTTAGTGGTTAACTATTTCACGGTCTGGTCTTTGTGCAAACTCATTGCACAGGATACCCCCACTCGCATGTCAACTACATGAACGCGTTGGATCATTACGTTTGTATCAATAGACAAAGTGGGTCGTATCCATAGTGTCACCAGGATAAGGTACCCAGCCTTATCCCTATACTACAGACCCTTTAGGCTAAAACTTGAACATTGATCCCCGTATGTCCCTACATACTAGTTCAAGCCTCATTCTATTAGCCTTGGATGTTTAGTTTATTGGATTAGGGTTAATAAGAAAAGATATAATACAAACATAGATTAAATGAATAATTCATTACTTTTATTAATGTTCGGTCAAAAGTACATTTACTATCTACAAGTTTTAGGGCATAAAACCCAACAATCAGAACCCTACTTTTTCTAAGGCAATTCGACGTGCATAGTGAGCCAAGCATGTAAATCAGTCAGAAACTTGCTAGAAAACCCCCTTGACGAGACAGCCATCTCCGAACCAGATGAAGAAATCAACCATCCTCCTGTTGGGTTCTATGCCCTAAAACTCATAGATAGTAAATGAAACAAATTAATCGATCTCAATAAAGTGTTATTTAAGTGATTCAGTAATTTGGTTATTGAATAGTCGAGTTTGCATTAATAAACCCTAAATCCAATTAACTAAGATCCAAGGTTGTTTAAATGAAACTTGAACTAGTATATGGGGACATATGGGGGTCGGTGTTCAAGTAACAACCTAAATGGTCTATAATATAGGGATAAGGCTGGGTACCTTATCCTGGTGACACTGTGTGATACGGCCCACTTTGTATTTGATACGGATGCATTGATCCAAAGCATCCATGTAGGAGACATGCGAGTGAGGGTATCCTATGCAATGAGTTTGCATAAGACCGGATCGCGAAATAGTAACCACTAGATGTAACGCCGTTGACTAGTTTAGGTTTCTATTTCAATAGGATGACCTAGGTAACTCAATCTTAATGCTAAGTCTGTTATGAACTCCTATTCAGGAGGGATTGTCCTTAGATTTGTATGGGTGTGAGTGGCATGTTCGCCGACTCAATAATCCTACCATTTCAGGGGCAAGACCGAATGAGGACTGGGAACATAACAGTACAAGATGGAATTCACTTCTTCCCCTATTGGGGTAAGTAGATGTGTGTTCCCTTAAGAGATGATTCCAGGGCTTGAACAAAGGCGCGTCGTCCTCTCTTGGCCCGAGAGGAACTCCTGTTTAGTTGTTGGACCCTAAACAACTTGTTCATTAGAGAAATCAGTGGTACTTAAGGATTCCGAGGTAACCCGGGGTAAAACAGTAATTTGATCGAGCTGGTGTTACGAACACTCGTGAAGGATTGACTTACTGTATTGGTCGATATCCGTGGGCACAGAAATATTCTACAGTGAGAAGAGTGCAGCTGTGGGTCTTTAGTGGAGTGACCCACAGTTAACGAATGTTGATTGACTCGGTTAATGAGTATAGCCAGTCAATCTTGTATCGTTGGAGCTTCTGATCTGTAGGTCCATTAGGTCCACCTGCTAGCTCATAACGAGTTCTGAGATTAATTAGTCTTGAACATTAAGGGAATTAAAATAATGTGCGGAGATACATTATAGTATAAAGTTTAATTAGAGAATTAAACTTTATAATTAATTTTGGATATGATTCAAAATTAATTTATGAGAGAATTATGAATTTAATTAAATATGTGATATTTGATTAATTCATAAATTAATTAATTGGAGAATTAATTAATTTAATTTAATTTGCTTAAATGTGATTTAATCAAATTAATACTATAGTTTTTTATTAATGTTCATTTGATGCACATTGAAACTATAGGTTAAATGAGAGACATAAACTTGAATATGATTCAATTGTAAAATTGATTAAATATTTGATATTTAATTGATGTGAGATCAATTAATTGAGAATTAATTGAATGACCAATTTAATTCAATTGAATATGATTTAAATTGAATTGAATACTTTTTTTTTATAATTAATTTAATTAATATTGGATTAATTGAATTAATTAAATAATTGTTTAATTATTTAATAATAGTTGATGGCCAAGATCGTTTTGATTAGATCCAATTGTCGAGATCAAGTAGGGTAATAACTCCCTCCCCACTTATCGTATAGTGGAGAGGAGTTCCCTAAGTACTCTCGCATTCGGTCTGTTTTCACACAAGAAACAGAATACAGTTCTCTCTAAAAATTTCTCTCTCTCAACCAAAATACAGCAGCCTTACCTTGCTGAATTTTTCCCTTCCAAGACGGATTTGGTTCCCACAAGCCAAAATCTCAGTAATCCAAGAGAATAGTGGGTGATCCGTGGTGGTGGTGTTCATTGGGTGAACAAACTACGTGATTAGGAGCATCGTGCTGTTTTCGGTCTTCAATTCGTGTAAGTACTCCAAATCTAAATTGTTTAGATTATTTTTCCAGTATGCTTAATCTAGTACATAGAAATAGTTTCTGTTTTGCCAACGTATTGGTTTTCTTAATTGAAATTCAATTCGAGTTTGGTCTTGATTGTTTCCGCTGCCAAAGGGATTTCAACCATTCACCTCCGACGGCTATAATTGAAAAAGGGAAGCAAATTTGTTCTCCTTCAGAGGATAATGACAAGTGAAAGGGAAATCCTAAGAAAAAAGTTTCTTTTCTATCCTCAAAAAACCACACAATTTTTTATAACCCAACTTATGCACCCGCCAATCCTATCACCCCAATGGGCCAAACCAAACAGTCCAAGCCCATCAGAAATGAAGCCCATGGAAATCAGGACATCCTCAAGCCCATCGAAGACCATAAGATAGATAAAAGTGAAGCCTTTAAAACGTCAGATACCAAAGTTATTCAACGATCCAACAACCCTATATCAGGTGACTTCACTCTCAGCGTGGACTTAGGTTCACTATCTCCCATTTTAGATATCTTAATCTCCAGCCCAGATGACACCCCTTTGGAAAGCGATAATCTTGGAGAGGAAAATCAGAAGGAGCCACCCTTGACTATTATGGAAGGAAGCCTAAAGATGTTGCTTGACTAGGAGGAGGGCAAGGAAGAAGGTGGAGAAAATTATAGTAATACTCAGACCCAGCCAGAAAACAGCCAAGACCAAAACTTCAAGAAGCAACTCAACGATTGGCTTGCTGCAAACAATTTTTGTATCATCCCCACCAAATCCATTATATGTTCGAATAGTGTCTTCATGAATGAAAATATTGTCAATAGCTAGGAGGCTAAGGAGAAGTATGTTGATAAATGAAAGTCCTCTCTTGGAATGTAAGAGGGTTAGGCTCTCCCTCCAAAAGAGCCCTTATAAAAAGCTCTATTTCCTATCTCTGTCTAAACTTTGTAATTTAACAGAAACTAAGGTTACATCTATTTCTAAAAGACTTGTTAAGTCTCTTTGGAGTTCCATCACATTAAATGGGTCAGTCTTGATTCTTTGGGCCGTTTAGGTGGCATTTTAATTATGTGGGATGACTTGAAATTCTCTATTTCTGACTGCTGTGTTGGTCTATATTCTGTCTCCGTGAAGGTCTCTCTCAATGATGGTTTTTCCTGGTGGTTAACAGGCATTTATGGTCCAGCTAAAAGGAAAAAACTTATCTCCTTCTGGCAAGAGCTTTTCGATCTGGGCGGTTTGTGCAGTGATTGTTGGTTGAACGGTGGTGACTTTAACATGGTTAGATGGAGATCCGAAACCTCAGCTTTCAGCCCTGCTAATCGTAGTATGAGAAAATTTAATGCTTTCATCAGAAATTTTAATCTCACAGACCCTCCTCTCATAAATGGCGATTTCACGTGGTCTAATATGAGGAAGAAATTAGTGATGTCCAAGTTGGACATTTCCTCTACTCCGTTAATTGGGAAGCGAGATTCAAAGATCACAACTCTAAAAAATTATCTAGAATCACCTCAGATCATTTTCCAATCATGTTGGACTCTGAATTTTCCAAGTGGGGCCCTAGCCCATTCAGATTTGATAATTACTTGCTGAAGGATAAATCTTTTATTAGGAATATTGATTGTTGGTGGAACGTTGCTTGCCAACAAGGTTTTCCTGGTTATTCGTTCATTAGAAGGCTCAAACAGATGAGCAAATCCATTTCAGAGTGAAAGAAGAGCTCTAAAAAACCTTTCTCTTTTATATATAATTCGCTAAGTGAGGAGATTAAAAAAATTGATGATCTGGAAAGTGCAGGGATCATTGACGATGTTGATCGTGAAGGATTGGAGTTCCATAATTCCGTAAAGCGGAAGCGTGATTGGGACCGATTCGTAATTAATTTTTGTTTAATCTAAAATACCAATACATTGGCAATAAACTTAGAACTATTCTAGATTTATATTAAGGCTAAGCATACAAAAATATTAGATCTAAATCTAATTTATATATAGTAACAAGTTACTTACTCTCGTTGAGAGACTGGTGGGAGCCTTTGGGAGAATTCTCTGAGAGTAGGAGAATGAATGGGATGCCTTTCACCCCACCCCAGGGGTCCTATTTATAGGTAAAGGCCAAGACTTTTTCCTAATAGGAAAAGGTCTCTAATTTTAATAAATAATTAATTAATTACCCAATTAAATATCATATATTTAATCTTAGGGATTTTATTAAAATTAAAATTAATATGAATCCAATTCATATTAAATTTATTTGAACTCTTTCAAATATTTTCTCTCAAGAATTAACTTTTGAAATTAATTCAAAAATTATATTATAAAGTTTCATAAACTTTATATTATAATGCATCAATATACAATCTACATACAACACCAGAAAAGCTACTGAACTGTTGATAATCCTTTTGTAAAATTATATTACAAAGCCATAAGATTTGACAGCAGTGTCAAACCTTATATTCCAAGATCTGGAAGCTTGCTTCAACCCATAAATGGATCGTCTAAGCTTGCAAACGTTTTGCTCCTGACCTTGAGCAATGAACCCATCTGATTGAGACATAAAGATGTTCTCATCAAGATTGCCATTCAGAAAAGCAGTCTTGACATCGATTTGCCAAATCTCATAATCATAAAACGTGGCAATGGACAAGAGTATCCTTATCGACTTTAACATGGCAACTGGGGAGAAGGTTTCTGCATAGTCCACCCCTTCCTTTTGGGTATAACCCTTTGCCACAAGTCGAGCTTTGAAAGTCTGTACTTTCCCAGCTACGTCTCGTTTCCTCTTGTAGATCCATTTGCACCCTATGGGTTTTACCCCTTCAGGTAGGTCTACAAGATCCCAGACTTGATTGAAGTACATAGACTCCATCTCTAGGTCCATAGCTTTGACCCACTGATCATAATCCACATCATTCATTACCTGTCTAAAGGTCAATGGATCCTCAACCCCATCATCAGGTATGACAGCTTGAGTTTCTACTAAACCCAGATAGCGTTCAGGTTGAATAACCCTCCCACCACGTCGAGGCATTCTCAACTCTTGAGAAGGATGAGCTTGACCAGATTACTGGGCTCATCAACAACTCTTGTTGAAGGTCCAGCCTCTGAACTGGGCTCATCAACAACTCTTGTTGATTCAATTGTAGCTTCACCAGAAAGTTCACTTAACACAATTTTACTGCGTGGTTTGTGTTCTCTAACGTGGTCTTCTTCCAAGAAAGTAGCATTTGTCGATACAAACACTTTATTTTCTTGTGGATCGAAGAAGTATCCACCTCTTGTTTCTTTTGGGTAGCCTACGAATAGGCATAATTTTGAACGTGAATCCAATTTCTTTGGGTTTGCCACTAACACATGTGCAGGGCAGCCCCAAATTCTGAAATGACGTAAACTAGTTTTTATGCCATTTCCAGAGCTCAAATGGTGTTTCAGAAACACTCTTTGAGGGAACAACATTCAAAATATAAATTGCAGTCTCTACTGCATAATCCCAAAAAGAACTAGCCAACTGAGCATAGCTCATCATAGATAGAACCATGTCTAACAAGGTTCTGTTTCTCCTCTCAGATACACCATTCTGCTGAGGTGTACTTGGTGCTTAGAGTTGGAACGAGATTCCATGTTCTATCAAATAGTTCTGGAATTTTAAGTCCAAATACTCTCCACCTCGATCAGATCGATGTGTTTTAATGTCTTACCTAACAAGTTCTCAACTTTAGTCCTGTACTCCTTGAACTTTTCAAGGGCTTCAGACTTATGACTCATTAGGTATAAATAACCATACCTTGAATAATCATCTATAAAAGAGATGAAATATTCATACCCTCCTCGAGCTCTTACATTCATTGGACCACAGAGATCTGTATGTACGAGTTCTAAGGGCTCCTTGGCACAATAACCTTTTCCAGTAAAATGTCGTTTGGTCATCTTACCTTCGAGACACGACTCACATGGAGGTAAAGAACCATCTTCTAACTGGCTTAGAAGTCCGTTCTTAACCAATCTCCCAATCCTATTGAGATTTATGTGGCCAAGTCTCAAGTGCCAAAGATAGGTACTTTGAGAAACTTTTTGTCTTTTTGGTTGAGTCTCAGTTGTTTTAAACATTTCATTGTTCAAAATAGTCCTAAACTCTATTGGTCTTAAGACATACAAATTGTTCTCCATTTTTGCAGAACATATATCAGCACCCCTTTTAGTAATGAAAGCTTCATTCACTAAAAAGGACACTGAATACCCTTGTTCTAGCAAACAAGAAATAGAAATAAAATTTCTTTTTATTTTGGGAACTATATATACGTTATCTAATAACATATAGCGTTCCCTGGAGAAGAACATTTTAATATCTCCCACTGCTGTAGTTGAAATGAGCGCCCCAGTCCCAACTCTGAGAGTCATTTCCCCAACATCTAACTGTTGTTAGGAGCTCATTCCCTCAAAGGAAGAGCATACATGATGAGTGGCACCTGAATCAAGGATCCAGGCTGTATCATCATTTTCCACTATACATGTTTCAATGATCAATAAATCAAATTTATTTTCATTGAGATGTGCTAAGCAGTCTATGTCATATTCATCATGAACAATTTCAGATGAATTAGACATATGGGCTTGAGGACCGTCCTCAGTTAAGACCAATTCCACGCATTTAGTGTTTAAGTTTCTTTTCTTAGTTGTATTAGAAATACCAGTTTTGTAATTGGCGTTATTAGAGGCATACAAAGAACGTTTCGTAGCTGAGAACAATCAAATTCACTTAATAAGTATTGTTGCATTAACCCATTACACAAAATAATATTATTATTTTAATCCAATCAATTTAGCAAAAGTAATGATCGACCCATAGAATAAACATTCATTTTTTGCAACGATACTTCAGAGGTTTAGAGCAACAACTACCGTAGGGCAGTTAGCTACTCCTCCTCTGAATTGAGACAATCTCAGCCAATCACTATTCCCAGAATAATTCATATTCCAATAGTTCTTAGCTACCGTTTTTCTCGATCAGGACATTATTAACACCTTAACAATTTCCCGTAAGTGTGACCCTCCATTTTTCAGATCTCAGAGGTCGGCCCCAACAATTCTACCATAGGGAAAGTCAAAGTTGGAAATGGACCTAAGAAACCCTATCCATTTCTAGAGTTTGCGTTGTTCCGACTCCCATGATCAAGCCCTCTGTAGGGTGATCGCTCCCAGGGCGACTCGCAGGCAGATCATGGGGATCTCACGGTGCAACCTAATGGAGGAAACCGTAGGATACGTTGACACGTGTCCTGCTCCCACTTACTATAAAATACTCCTTCATTCACCTTGATATTAATCCATGCAAACACCATCCGTAGGGGGTCACTCCCAAAGTGACTCGAGGCCAAGCATGGACCTCACGTTGTGAACTTTTGAGGACGTGAGAGCAAAACTTGATTTATGAAAATCTTGTTTTGACATATTTCCTCCCACTAAGTATTTTTATAATTATAGGGTCTATTACTTAAGTAAATTCAGGCTAAGTGAATCTATCTAAGTCTATGCCTGTATATAACTTTTATATATATAGGTCTTTTCTCTAATGTCTAGGTAGATTAAACACTTTTAATTACCTAGAGACATTGCATGCTAATATAACTATGGTTAATTCAACTCAAGTTCCGGCTCAGTTCCCAGGTAGCAGGTGTTCCGTAAACCGTCATCTTAAGTACTTCCAGCCTTAGACAGAACTTTACCAGTAGAGTTCCCTTATAACCAATAGTTATGATAAATCTTTACTCTAAAGATCTAGGTGAATTAAACTCTTTTAATTGACCTAGTGACATTGCATGCTAACATAACTATGGTTAATTCAACTCAAGTTCCGAGTCAATTCCCAGGTAGTAGGTGTTCTGTAAACCGTCATCTTAAGTACCTCCAGCCTTAGACAGAACTTCATCGGGAGAGTTCCCTTATAACCATAGTAATGTAAACTCTTTACTATAAAGATCTAGGTGAGTTAAACCCTTTTAATAAACCTAGTGATATTGCATGCTAACATTTAACTATGATTAATTCAACTTCGGTATTCCGAGTTAGTTCTCAGGTAGGAGGTGTTCCGTAAATCGTCATCTTAAGTACCCCTAGCCTTAGACAGAACTTAACCGGTGGAGTTCCCTTATAATCATAATAATGTTTTTCGTACTTAGTCAATTAAAACTATTTTTAATTCTAAGTAAGAAAATAATTCTAATCCTATTAGAATTATAATGAGCTTAGGTCTAATTAATTTTTTTAAAATTAATTCATTTTAACCTAAGGTCCTATGTTTGCATGCAACTCTTTGTTATAGGTTGACGGTTTCTAATCAATTTTATAACTTATTATAAAATTTTAACGATTAGCCCTATAACATGCTTCTATGGTGTTGGAAAAAATAACAATCATATTCTAATTATTAAACACCATATTATTATGACGCCGATAACGATAATATAACGATTATATTAATCTAAAGTGGTGTCATGCTTCATTGCTAATTATCCTACTGAGTCTTGAACCGCTCTAGAACCGGCTTGAACCAGCTTGAACCGCTTCAAACCGGACCTAAATCACTCGAATCGAACCAACCATCTAGTGAACCGGACCGAACAGCAACGAATCGGACCAAACCAGCTGCAAACCAGACCACCCACGAAGTAACCGCAAGGAAAAATAAATTGCTAATAATAACTACCATTCTTGAAGCTCAAGCACGCGACCTCAAGATAGTCACATGCGCTACCAACTCCTCCAGCCACCGCGATTCAACCCTTGGAGAATGCAAATAATTATTATTTGTAACTGCTCAAATAACCACCAGAATTCACGTTCCGCACGACGCGTCCAACGCTCTGCAAATCTGAAAATTCTCGTTAGCGTCGAGACGCTAAAGGCAAAGCATCTCGACGCTGGCCCGATTCTTCCAGCACCTGTTCATCAGCATCGCGACTCAGTTGAGCATATTAAATTAAAATTAAAATTAATATGAATTCAATTCATATTAAATTTATTTGAACTCTTTCAAATATTTTCTCTCAAGAATTAATTTTTGAAATTAATTAAAAAATTATATTATAAAGTTTCATAAACTTTATATTATAATGCACCAATATACATTCTACGATTTCCCAAATAAATTGAACACTTTCAATTTACAATTTATACTTAATTGCCTCAAGTCTCTTTACGAGCTACCAGTGGGACCTAATGGACCTACAGATCAGAAGCTCCAACGATACGAGACTAATTGGCTAAACTCATTAACCAAGTTAGTTAACATTCGTTAACTGTGGGTCACTCCACTAAAGACCCACAGCTGCACTCTTCTCACTGTAGAACATTTCTGTGTCCATGGATATCGACCAATGCAGTAAGTCAATCCTTCACATGTGTTCGTAACACCAGCTGGGTCAAATTACCGTTTTACCCTTGGGTTACTTCTGGTTCCTTAAGTACCACTGATCCCTCTAATGAACAAGTTGTTTAGGGTCCAACCACTAAACAGGAGTTCCTATCGGGCCAGGAGAGGACGATGCGCCTTTGTTCAAGCCTCGGAATCAGCCCTTAAGGGAACACACATCTACTTACCCCAATAGGGGAAGGAGTGAATTCCATCTTGTACTGTTATGTTCCCAGTCCCCATTCGGTCTTGCCCCTGAAATGGTAAGATTATTGAGTCGACGAACTGGCCACTCTCACCCATACAAATCTAAGGACAATCCCTCCTAAAAAGGGTTCATAACAGACTCAGGATTGAGATTGAGTTACCTAGGTCATCCTATTGAAATAGAAACCTAAACTAGTTAACGACGTTACATCTAGTGGTTACTATTTCGCGGTCCGGTCTTATGCAAACTCATTGCATAGGATACCCCCACCCGCATGTCTCCTACATGGATGCTTTGGATCATTGCATCTATATCGAATACAAGGTGGGTCGTATCACATAGTGTCACCAGGATAAGGTACCTAGCCTTATCCCTATACTATAGACCTTTTAGGTTGTTACTTGGACACCGATCCCCATATGTCCCCACATACTAGTCCCAGTTTCATTTAAACAACCTTGGATCTTATTTTATTGGATTTAGGGTTTATTAATGCGCAAACTCGATTATTCAATAACCAAATTACTGAATTACTCAAATAACGCTTTATTGAGATCGATTAATTTGTTTCATTTACTATCTACGAGTTTTAGGGCATAAAACCCAACAGATCGCCATAGACGTACGACACTTAAGGTTGAGCTGAATAGTTGTGCGCTGAAAGAAGCGAGATTGTGGAGTCAGAGATGCAAGAAAATTTGGATTAAGGAAAGGGATGAAAATACCTCCTTCTACCATAAAATTTGTTCTGCCAGGAAAAGGAGCTCAATATCCCAACTCATCTCTTCGCAAAGGGCTAGCTTAACTACTCCAGACCAAATTAAAAATAAAATTATTTCATATTTTCAATCTATTTACAAAGCTGACACATGAGCAAGCTAGATTATCTCCAATATCAATTGGCAGCCGATTAGCTCAGTCTCTTCTTCCTCTATGATCCAGCCTTTTAGCGATGAAGAAGTCTTGGGTTGCTTAAAAAATCTAGGGCATAACAAAGCCCCTAGGCCAGACGGATTCACATCGGAATTCTTCAAAAAGTCATGGAACATCCTCAAACCTTCTATCATGACTGTGTTAAACAACTTTTTCAGGAAATGTATTGTGAATAGAAATGTCAACGAGACTTATATCGCCCTCATTCCTAAGGAGCTTAGTTGCTCCAAAGTTTATTACTACAGGCCAATAAGTCTTACTACCGTCCTATACAAATTGATCGCCAAGGTCTTAGCTGAGAGATTAAAGCCTACCCTCCCTAGCACTGTAGCTGGGAACCAAATGGCCTTTATTAAGGATAGGCAGATCACGGATGCCATCCTTATTGCTAACGAAGCTGTTGATTTCTGGAAATGTTTTAAAAAAAAGAGGCTTTCTTATTAAGCTTGATATTGAAAAGGCTTTTGACAAAATAAGTTGGGACTTTATAGATATGGTGATGTTTCAAAAAGGCTATTCTGATAAATGGAGGAAGTGGATCAGAGCTTGTATCTCCTCAACCAATTACTCGATCATGGTTAATGGGAGGCCGTGTGGGAAGATTTTGGCTTCCAGAGGTATCTGGCAAGTAGACCCTCTTTCTCCCTTCATTTTCGTCCTAGCTATGGATTACCTAAGCAGGCTAATAAATGTGGCTGAGGAAAAAGGCCTCGTTGCAGGCGTCTCTTTGGGAAATAACAAAACATCTCTCACCCACCTTATGTTTTCTCTTCGTGCATATTTAAGCAATTTCCTCCATATTATCAAGGCTTTTGAGATCTTTTTGGGCCTCAAAATCAACTTATCTAAATCCACAATCACGGGTATTAATATTCAGGAGCAGAGAATTTAGGAGGTTGCTTTATCGTGGGGTTGTTCCAATCAACATCTTCCCATCACTTACTTAGGCGTTCCTTTAGGAGGAATGCCCTCCTCTGTTTCCTTTTAGCTACCTATCATGGAGAAAATTCAGAAGAAGTTGGAGAAATGGTGTTATACTTACATTTCTAAGGGTGGGAGAACTACTCTAATTCACCCTACCCTTAGCAATTTGCCCAACTACATGCTTTCAGTCTTTAACACTCCTGTCTCCATTTGCGAGAATATTGAAAAAGCCATTTGTAACTACCTCTGGCATGGAACAGACTTTTCTCAAGGAAATATTTTGGTTAAGTGGGATTTTGTGGTTGCTCCAAAGTCTCAAGGTGGTCTCTGCATTTTTAGAATCAAAGACACCAATAAAGCTTTACTCAAGAAATGGTTATGGAGGTTCTGTCATGAAGACAACGCTGTTTGGAAAAACTTCATAGCAGATAAATATGAGAGTCCTCACTTTGGCTCCATTCCTAGAACTTCTAAATTCTCAAGTTCTCGATCTCTGTGGTGGGCAATATCAAAGCTTAAAGATATTTTTCTTTTGAATACCAGATGGGATGTCCATAATGGCTGTAATATTAGCTTATGGCATGATTCTTGGACAATCCATGGTCCTTTGAAGATGGCAGCCAACCGAAAATTTGTGTTATCTTCCAAGCAAGATATGCTAGTTTCTGATGCTTGGTCATCCACCCTTTGTCGTTGGGATCTGTATCCTAGAAGGCCCCTTCTTGAAAGAGAGTTAATCTCCTGGAAATCTTTTTTGGACTCCTTCCCAATCTGATAAAAAAGACTATCTCCGTTGGCTTTTGAACCCAGGCGGTGTTTTTAATATTTCCTCTGCTCGTTTTGAGTTTGGTCCCAGTCTAGACCAGTGTTTCACTCTTATCATTCTGCCTCTCTCGAGAATCTTTGGAAGGCTTATTTTCCCAGAAAGTGAAAATTCCTCTTCTGGACTATCATGCACAGGAAACTAAATACGGTTGATCTCCTTCAACATAAGTTCAAGAATATGGTGCTCAACCCCAACATTTGTGTTCTTTGTGGCTCGAATTATGAAACTTTGGATTATCTCTTTATTCATTGTGATATGGCCAGAATTTTGTGGTCTTCTTTTCTCCAAGGAACTAGCCTCTCTTTCCCTGTTCCCTCCACGGTGGATGCCCTTTGTGAGGAGTTTTTTGCTAAAAAAATTAACTCTCGAAATAGCACTTTACGCAGTAACTTGTTTGCAACCATCATTTGGAGCTTGTGGATTGAAAGGATGAAGGATTGGAATTCCCTAATTCCATTACAGCGGAAGCAATTGGACCGTTCGTAGTTAGTTTTGTTTCTACTAAAATACCAATGCATTGACAAAAGGTTAAGCGGTGAGAAACATACCTTCGTTGACGACTCTGAATACTTCAACGGATGATTCTTGATTGTTCTGCAACAACGAAGAATACCACCATTTGATCTTCCCCGCTATAACTCTGAGATTAGGAACGTAGTTGTGGGACTACCTAATCTTGAATGGGAAAAACTCTAGAGAGAAAATTCTCCTAAAGTTCCTGAGTTGAGAGAATATGAGAGGGAGGCTAAAGAGAATGCAAGAGTGCATTCTTGTGGCCTTATGTTGTTGTACCTAAACCCTAGGGTTAGTGTTCTATTTATAGGAGAAAGGCCATGAATAAAATATTCATTTAAAATCAATTATTTCCATAACTGATTTAATCTTTTCCATAATCAATCAATTCCATAACCAATCAATTCCATAATTGATTAATCTTTTCCATAAATGATTGATCACTTCCATAAGTGATTAATCATTTCCATAATTGATTAATTACCAATTAATTAATTCTTTAATTAATTAATCACTAATTAAATATCATATATTTAATTTCAGACCTTCTATTAGTTAATTAATTAATTACCCAATTAAATATCATATATTTAATTTCAGGCCTTCAATTAATTAATTCCATAATGTGAATCAAATTCATATTAAAATTTGAACTCCTTCAAATTCTCTTATATCCTATAAATTTAATATGAATCAAATTCATATTAACATTTGAATTTCTTCAAATATTTATTTCTCTCATAGACTATAGTTTAATTAAATCTCGTTTAATTTAAACTAAATTGAATAATTAATTAATTCATAATTAATTAATTCATCTTCTAATTAAATACCATTTAATTAGACATATATTTGAACTCTTTCAAATATATTCAATCTCTCAATATAATAAAGTTTAATCTCAAATTAGACTTTATATTTTAATGCATCACTATACATTATATTAATTTGTATCTCATACAATTAACTTAATTCCCAATATGAATTTGAACTATTCAAATTCTCTCAAGATATATTTGTTCCTAATTACTCTTTACGAGCTAGTAGGGGGACCTAATGGACCTACAGATCAGAAGCTCCAATGATATGAGGTTAACTGATTAAACTCATTAATCAAGTTAACCAATTCATTAACTGTGGGTCATTCCACTAAAGACCCACAGCTGAACTCTTCTCACTGTAGAACATTTCTGTGTCCATGGATGTAGACCTATGCCGGTAAGTCAATCCTCCACGAGTGTTCGTAATCACGGCTGGGTCAAATTACCGTTTTACCCTTGTGTTACATCTGTCTCCTTAAGTACCAATGCTCCTATAATGAACAACCTGTTTATGGTCCAACCATTAAACAGAAAGTCCCTCTCGGGCCAGTGAGAGGGCGGGATCCCTTTGTTCAAGTCCCGGAGTCACCACTTAAGGGAACACTCATCTACTTCTCCTAGATGTGGGAAGGAGTGAATTCCTTCTTGTGTTGTCATGTCCCCAGCCTCCCACTCGGTCTTGTCCCCAAAAAGGAAGGCATATTGAGTCGGCGTATTGGCCACTCTCACCCATGCTAATCAAAGGACAATCCCTCATGAGAAGGAGTTCATGACACACTCAGGATTAAGACTGAGTTACCTAGGTCATCGTATTGAAACAGTAAACTAACTAGTTAACGGTGTTACATCTAGTGGTTTACTATTTCGTGGTCCGGTCTTATGCAAACTCATTGCATAGGATACCCCCGCTCGCATGTCTCCTACATGGACGCCTTGGATTAATACGTCTGTATCGAATACAAAGCGGGCCGTATCACATAGTGTTACCAGGATAAGGTACCCAACATTATCCTTGTACTATAGACCTTTTAGGTTGTTACTTGAACACCAATCCCCGTATGTCCCCACATACTAGTTCAAGTCACATGTAAACAACCTTAGATCTTAGTTTATTGGATTTGGGTCAAATTGTGCAATATTTAACAATAACACTTTATTGTAGAAACACTTTATTGAAACAAGTATACAATTTGTTTACATTCACTATCTACGAGTTTTAGGGCATAAAACCCAACAAAGGAATGATCACATTTTTCAGGATAAAGCTCGTGGCTCTCTATCTCTATGTGGGAGAATATCTTGTCATTGATAGCGCTTTGGTCTTCTGTTTCTAGATGTTTTTGTGATTACAATATTGCTACCACGCCCTAAATTGGAAGGCGTTCTTTTTGCCACTTTGCATGCTTGATAACATGCATAAATGTTATCCTTTTATCCTTAGATTTAATAGTTTTTGTTGGGTTTTATTGTGATTTAATGTTCAAATTTGATTGATTATGAATTTTTGTCCCTAAGAGCTTTTTGTTGAATTTTTGGAGAAAAAGAAGGAAAAGAAGCCCAATTCGTGAAGATGTAATCATGGAAATTTAAAGTTGGGTCATTTGGAGGAGTCCAAGGCCTTGAGAAAAGAAGAATTGGGCCGAATATTGAAGGAACCAGCCCAAAATCAGCCAAAACGCGAATCTGGAAGTCCCAGCCAAAGGACAGTGTCTACGCTGTTCCTTAGCGTCTCGACGCTTAGACAACAAGTCAATTACGTCACAGCGTCGCGACGCTGTCGCTCTTGGAGCACTATTTAAAGTGCGGATTGGTCTCGGGTTTAGGCATCAAGCAACGTTTTCCTCCAATTTCTTAAAGGCTCTTTGAGCCATTTAGAGGGTCGGGTTGAGAGCGAGTGAGAGGAGCGCTAAAATATTGTTTTTGGGCATTTTTTGGAGCGATCGGGAGCTTGTTTTGCGGTGGATCAAAGACGTAAGCAAGGGATTCATCGACGGTTTAGTTCCTATCCTCTTTATTTGTTCATTTACTGATTTTACCATGTTGATGCGCAAATTGCTTACCGCAAGTGTACGGGCCAAGTTATAATATAGTGATCAATTAAATCGAATGTCGTCCTCTGGATTGGGTTTCTAATCAAGTTAACTACCACAAATACTCTAATCCAATTTTATCTAGGGAATTAAACTTGGTGAGAATGAAAACAAAATTAACACAAACAAAAAGTGTGACAATCAATTGATGGCAAAATTCTTAGGGAGTTGATTTCACCAATTGGGCTTATGGATTAATTAGTGTATAATTAACATGCTATAATTCATAAATCTAGGAAAACTACAATCATACATATCTCTCCCGAGCATACATAATCCTCTCACATGCAATGAACCCATTATCCCTATCTAAATTCATTAACATGCAAGGCTTTAAGGTTAGTCCTTTTTAACGATTTCTAGAATTATCTATTGTCTCCTGTTGCCTTCTAGAGTGGGGTAAAAATATAGCAAAAATAAGCTCTAGAATACTGCAAGGGTTTTTTTTTGCAGCGGTTTGGAAAATGCTACAAGGGTTTGTAAACTTGCAGCAATTTCTAGCAAACACATAACAAAACCGCTGCTATTGATACACATTGCAGCAATTTGTTCACAACGCTTTTTAAATTGTTGCAATATATACTCAATTGCAATGGTTTGTTTACAACGTATTTACAAATTGTTGCAAATATGTCTATTGCAACGGTTAAGTTGCAACAATTTTAGAAACTGTTGTAATAGAGTCAATTGCAACAGTTATGTTGCAACATTTAAAACATTGTCCCAATAGGCTAATGCAACTGTAACATTTTAGTAGCAACGCAAAGAAAATCACTGCAAATATTGAGATTGCAGCAATTTTATGGTAGCATTTTTTAAACTATTGCTAATTAATAATATATATGTAATTGTGGTTGTAGTTAGTAGTTAATTCAAAATTTTTGTTAAGGGATTTCACTTAAAATTTTATAAAAATAATTTACAATGAAGTAATGATGCTTAGCCTTGGGTCGGTAAATTAAATTTCTATAATTTAGGAAAAAAAAAATATTTTTAATTAAATTTTTAATTTCCTAAAGTTTGAAGGGTTAATAGTGAATTTTTTATCTCAAATTTCAAAAGACCCAAATCCCAAATTAATTATTCTCTTTTCCAAATATTTTAGGAATTAAAGCTTGGGTTTAAAAATTGGATTGGAGATTTACAATAAAATCCTAGATATGTTTTACGTTTACTCTCTTTGTTAATTGGATTTTTCTTTATTAGGGTGTATTTAAAAGAAAAGGAAAATAAAGGAAAAAAAGAGAAAAGCCCTAATCTCATCTCTTCGTCTCCTTCTCCTTGCGTGCACCGCCAAAACACTCCTGTGAATTCAAGCGCCGTTCAACCCCTCTCTCGTTTTCGTTTCGCCGGCCAGCCACCACAACTCTCTCTCTCTCATGTTTCTCCCTCTTCCAGCAGCATGCCATGCGGCACCTTCGGTAAAGGTCATCTCTCGGCGTTGCAGGTTGGATTATTATGTAATCTTCAGTTTCTTTGTTTATGCTAATTCTGCTTTTTGATCGATAATGGGTCAATTGATTGATAATGTAGTCTTCAGTTTCTTTCTTTGTTCCAACAGCAAGCCAGGTGGCACCTTCGACAGCGGTCATTTTAAATCCATTCTCATAGTATGCTTCTTTTTTTTCGTTACTTTTCTCTAAAATTTTTCAGTTTTCTAATTTTTTAAAAAATATATAGTTCATGTTTTATTCCAGCAATTTGTAGTAGCCTAACTTTTGCTATGTAGGAGTCGTGGGTCTCGCATATTTGATTGAAGAAATTGAGAGCGACGGGGAAAATGACAGAGGGGAGACGAGGTTGGGTTTGTACTTCTAGTGCCAATCAAGTTCTTAGTTTTCATTTGTACTTGTAGGCTAATACATTTGTTAGATTTGTTACTTGAGTCTTCCGGTTGTGGGGCTCAAAATTTGTTGCTTTCTTTGATTAGAGTCATTCAGACAATAATCTTGCTGAATTGGGCGAGGAGAAAGGAGATAAAATTAAAGATGATGAGGCTACTCTGCTGGAAAGAGGCAAAGTTGCATAGTTCAACAATTAAAACAAACTTAATTAGGTCATTCCTATTCCCTACAATATTTTTTTACCTCTTTTTCTCTCACACACATCAACTATCATCCTTACTTCTCAAACTTTTGTAACTTAGATTTTTTACATTGGATGAATGCTTCTTGCTGGAAAATTGGGGTAAATTGAGAGCAATGTAGGTTGTTAATTAAGCATTTGGCAGGTAATGATACAAAAACTGGTAGCTTACAACCACATACTTGCTTACCATCATTTGTAGGTCTAAATTTGGGATGATTCTTGTATAAGTTGGAGAAGTGCACCATGCCTTTATAACACTAGCATAGTGACGTAAGCTTCTCTGTGGTATATTTTTTCCAACTACCATAAACTCAGACTAAATGTTTTGTACTTGATGCACATATTTTTGCCATACACAATTAAATAGGAACTTGGTTTCTGCCACTTGTTTTTTATATACATATACATATTCATGTAACTGACGGATTTCTCATATTACCATGTTTCTTATAAAACATCCTGCATCGTTGACACATTGGCTCATCTTCTTAGACAAGATGTCAAATAGGAAATAGATCCTTGGTATTATTTTTTTACTTTTGGTAGTGTCTCATTTTTCAGATTTTGTTTCAATCTTAGATGAGGTTATCTTAATCTCAGATGAGGTTATCTTAAGCAAGTGGATAAATTTTTTCTTAAACGAGCTTAAGAGATCCTTTAATACTAATAAATTGGTTTATGGGTTGATGTACTCATGTATTTTCATTTATTTCATATCTTTGATAGATTTATTTATTTTTTTTCTTTGTTTTAATATTTTATTTATTTTGTTAATAGGATCAAGGTGCCTATCCATCAAGGAATAACCTATCCAGATCAAGTTTGCACGAACGAATTTCTTGAATGACATGTTACAAGCTTCAAGGCGACTAGATGAGGTCTTCACTGCGATTGGAAGGACCTTTCGTTTTTCATAGGATGAAGATTTTTTTTTAAATGTTTGTAAAGGATAGATAGCCTTTATTCAAATTTTGTAAGGTCATGTCTAGATATTCTTTTTTATTTCTCGATGAACGTTTGAGTTTTGATATCTTTTATTCTCTCATTTGTAATTGTTCTCACATCAATAAAAATAATTTTGTTTCATTATTGTTAAACTTTCGATTCAAATATTTAACCTCAAATGTTGTGTATTTTAATTTAATTTTAAAATATTTGCTTATATTGCAGCGGATTACATTTTTACTTCCAACAATTTTTCGAACGGTTGGTATTGGACTTTCCAACGATGCTTTTTACAAAGGTTATGTAAATGCTGCTATAAACTTTGCAACGGTTGGAAAACTGTTGTGAAGGGTATTTTAAAAACGTTGCAATATCTTGCAACAACTTTTAAATCGTTGCAATAGGTAGTTTTTGACCGCTGCTATTGAAGGTGATATTGTAACATTTTTTACTTTTGATTCTAGCGTTTTAAAAAACCGTTGCAATTGACCTCTCAACACCACCTTTCCAAGCGGTTTTAAAACTGTTGCTATATCCTTTGCAATGGTTTCAAACCGCTGGAAACTGTAAAAAAAACCGCTGCTATAGATGACTTTTTTTTGTAGTGACTGTGCAAGCATACACAATCCGCAGCAAGTGATAAGTAATTTATCGTATCCACGGGGCTGGTTTCAAGGTTTGTTAAATTGATTGATTTTGATAAAATGTTGAAGCAAAAGAAAAGACAGAACAGAAAGTAAACAAATAAAGCAGACAAATTGGAAACAGGTGTTGGTCAGGATTTTAGTAATTGTTTTAAAAGATGCTCTAGCAATATTATTGATTAGGCAATTCTCTTGCAGTCTTATTAGCAGGATCCTCCCGGAACTCTGGATTTTTTGGAATGTGTTTCAACTCCAATGACGTTCTACTGATCAAGCACTATGAAATTGGTTATCCCTAACTCAATCACTGGCTTTCACCAACACATAATGGTCTAGTGTGATTACCACACTTCTCAAATCATCCCTAAAACTAAGAAGTGATATTCATACCGGCTGGCCAAGCGGGCACAAAATAGAAATATGCACAACAAATAATCAAGATGCTCAAATCAACATATATTGCATAGAGAATAAAGCACGACAATTACATAATTCCTAACCAACACCTAAGCAAATTTAGCTCATAAGGTTCATCACAACACACACTACAATCTGAGTATGTGCATCCATAACTAAAAGAAATTACAAGAAAAGATTAATTCCCTTTATTAGATCTGTAGTTGATGGTCTTCTTGAAGTCTCCAATCTTTCCTCCTATATTCGGCTTCCAAAGATGGAAATTGGAATGTCTATGACTTGAGACGGCTCTTTCCTTTTATAAAGTGAGATCAAACCCTAATTAGGTCAAATTGTACACGTGGAAGACTCTCCAAGCTTCTTAGATCTGAAACTAATTCAGCTAACGCCACTTCATTAAAATGGATTATGAGCTGTTACGTGGCAGTTTTGCTCCTTACTTTACTGGATCATGGATTTTGCTCCATCAAGTCGCTCAGCAATATATTCTGCACAAAATAACTTCCAAAGCATCCATTCTTCCAAATGGGTTAAAGCATACAATATTCATCTAAAACCAACCCTATTTAACACAAAAGACACACAGAACACTATAGAACTAAGGCCTAAATAACTCCCTTTTGGAGAGTTATCATCTCCCGATCTCAAGATTTATCCTAGTCATGCATAACGATTTCTAAGCTAAATCCCCTCTCCCGAGTAAGATTCAAACACAATCATCAATCAATTTATGGGCGGAAAATGGAAAGCATTAAGAACACGTTATGCATAAATGAAAGCATGAAATACATCCATAAATCAATCCAAAATTGCCCAAAGGGCTACATCAATCCCTAAGATTAAGAACTTAGCTACTCATACCACGCGTTACGATATAAACTAAGTCTAAAATAGCCATTGAAAACAACTAAAGTAGGAGGGAAAGAAGATTAAACGCTAAGTTGCCGAGACCGCACATCTCCGTCACGATCTCCACGAGCAAAGCCTTGAATCCCGTTCCTTTCCACTTGCTTCAGCTTCCACAGAAGGTTTTTATTCGAGATTTAGGATAAAATTGCATCAAAAGAAGTCCCCTTGGCCAGCCCTAATCGCAATCTATTTATAGGAAAATAGTTGACAGCGTCGAGACGCTATAGGGGCAGCGTCGTGACGCTGTCGCTATACCGCCCATTCTGTTTAGGAAATCTTCGAGAGCGTTGAGACGCTATTGACACAGCTTCTCGACGCTGTGTCTTTTGCCGCCCAAATTAGAGAAGGAAAGTGTGCAGCGTTGAGACGCCCAAAAACTAGGGTCTCGACGCTGGTCCTCGGTTTGCACTAATCAATAAGCTTCCAACTTCGATTCTCTTCGTTTCTTTGGCCTCTTTTCGCATCCCGAATGCCCGATTAACTCCCTTTTTTCTCAATTTAGCTCCAAAACACGATTTCTACAAATAGAACAATAAAATGCATAAATTTGGCCAAATAAATATCAAAGTCTAACTAAATTAATTAGGGAAAAATAGCTAGCTATGCTCGCTATCACATGTATAGACGGGAAATTTTGATACTTATAGCAACCATGTATAGCTAAAATCCCAGCTTACGGGTCTTGAATGAAGGAATAGAGTTTTAATGTTATTCTAATTGCCTATTATTGTGTCCAATTTTACTGATTATTTGTTTGGGAGTTCTTAATGCTCTGTGGATTCTGGCCAAATTTATATTGAATCGATACTTAGTGGAAACTCGACGGAGAGAAACTAAGTCAGATCATAACCCACTCAACTAGGCTTAATTGCTCGTAGTGACAGCGAGATTAGTTGATTAGGCTTAGAGATCAATAATCAATCAAGACTTATTAATTAGCCCATTTAATAGCACTAAGGACACTTAGGTTGTTAAACTGAGTTAATTATAATTAGGGGAAATCAAGAGGAGAACCTATGTCATTAACGGAGATTCTTGATCTATAATCAGTCGGACACAATATTTAGTAATTAGAATAATTATTAGACTATATTTTGAAATTCAAGACCCCGCCTCTAAATTGATTTAATCTCCCTCATTTGTTATTAAATTGCTTGATCGATTTTGATTGATTGTCTTATTTAATTTTCCATATTTCATCATGTTGAGTTCCCTAGATAATAGGCAGCCTTAGTATTTTTAATGTTTAGAATTTTGCTCAGCCTAAATTTACACTTCTCCTTGTGGATACGATATTCGGTATATTTACCGTCTCTTTATTACTTGCAGCCCGTGCACTTTGCGGTCAGCAATGCTTCTCACATACACCTTAATAATGTATCTTCTTTCTAAAAAATATCACAGTTAATTTTTATAATTTTGTTAAATGTCATGGAAACGTATTTCAATTATTTTATGTAAAGCATTGCATTTCATATAGAGTTTACAATTATTTAACATGAATGATTCCACTATTTAGTTAACTGTTTCTAATGAGTATTAAAATAATGCAATATTAGTTTTAATTTACATTTCTTAACCTATACTGCATTTCGTTGCCAACATAAGTATAGTTCAAGAGACATAAAGTTACAAGATAAGAGAATATCCGTCACTCCATATATTGTAAAAAATTATATATATATATACACATGGGGTGGAAGGTTTTTTTTTTTTTCCTCTCTTTTTTCTTTTTTTTTTTAGTCGGACGATAGAGAAAAAAATGGAGGACTAAAATATCTTCTTTCATGTTCCACTTCTTTAATTGACATTTCCCGTCCTCTCTCAAAACCAAGTCTTAACATGTCTTCACTTTTGTTTAACAATTGACTGGAATGGATTAGGACGACTAAAGACATGTTTATAAGTTATTTTAGAATGTTGAAGTCAAATCACTTTTACATTTTCAAAATATGTAAAATAAGTAGACTCATTTCAAAATTACTCTCAAACATGTCCTTAAAAATATGCTAATTACTTGAAATCTGGAGAATGACCTTCAATCTCCCCTCTATTTACTTCACCTAACAATGTCAAATTAAAAACCAGAAACATCAAACACTACTGTGATAAAGTACAGCAATAGGCTACTGATCCTATAAAATTAAAATTTGTCCTAGTTTCAAACAATAATTTAAATCGTTTCCAAACTAATGATAAAAATAGACAAGTTAATGGAATATAATTAAGAAACAGATATAATTTGTGAAACAGAGACTCGCAAGTAGTAAACATTACAACTCTATTTTTAAAATTACTTTTCAAAACTACCTCAATTGCTACTGAAATTACATTATCTTTAAACAGAACATCCAACAATCTCAAACTGCTCTTACAACATAATTCCCACAACATTTATACACCAACAAGTTGAACCTTTTTTTATTTTCTGTCTCACATATGTTAAACTATTATTTTATGACACTTGGGACATATTATTGAACCACTTTTCCATGAAACATCTCTCTCTAAGTTTTAATATTTGTGTTTCTTTCACCAGTGTCAGGTGGATTAGTAGATCCTGACCCTCCATTTTCCCATGGACTATCATCCTGTGACCATTGTGAATCAATGTCTGCTCTCTTAACGCCAATGTCACCTAAAATAATTTCAACCAAAACACAATATCTATTTTAATTTTATATCAATACAAGAAATTTAGGCAAAAAAAAGAAAAGAAAAATCAAAATTACAAAGAGAAGAAATAGATAAATAACATATACCATTAGGAACTGCAACCAAGGGCCTTTTTGCAGAGACACTAGTACCCAAGAGGAACACGAGAAACAACAAAACTCCAATTCTTGTGAAGAGCTTCTTGGAAGCCATTTTTTTCTCTTTGGTTTGTGATTTTTTTTGAGGAACTATGTGAGATATCTATATAATGCAAACTGTCTTGAGGAAAGTTATTTGTAATTTAAGTCATGATTGTTGAGGCATTAATGGATTTCACCTAACTCCAAACCTACTTGTCGCAAATATAATAAATATCGGAGACATGCATTTATAGAAATTAAAACTGCATCAATAGCAACATATAGTGATTAACTGATTATTTTTATTTTTATTTTTATTTTTAAGAAAGTGATTAATTAATTGATTGTAATATACGAAGTTAGATTATTATATATTCTCAAGTCTAGAAGAGAAGTCTAGAAAAGAGAGAAAAAAAATCTCAGAGATATAACAATATTTCAACTTCCTTGAGAAGATCATATTTATTAAACAAATATATATCATAGTCTAGGAAATATATTACTCTTTCTTCTAATTTACTTATAATATGATTGATTTATTATTTATTATTTTTTTGACTTAATCAATCTTGAGGGTGGGGAGATTCGAACCTCTAACCTCTTGGTCAAAGGTATATTTCAATTACCGTTGAATTATACTCAAATTGACTATAATATGAGTCATTTGAGTGAGATTAGTTTGACTACTACAAAAATGACTTTTAATGACGAACACTGCCCGTCATCTATACAAGTGACATCGTAACCTTTAATGACGGGCGATAAACACCTCTAATTAAAGGCTACAATGACAGATGCCTTTAATGTCGGTCGTTGCATGACATTAAAAGTTGCTCATCATCAAATGTCCGTCATTGAATGAGCATTTCATGACTAAATGTCTGTTATTAAATGTTCGTCATTAAAAGTCTGTCATTAAACGTTTGTCATTAAAAGTTCGTCATTAAATGTCCGTCATTAAATGTGCCAAATTGTATAAAAATCAAATATTTGTCAAATTTCATTCCAATAAACCAATGAACCAAATTTATTGACACAATAAGTTTGATATAAAAATAAAATTACAAACACTTACACTTAAAAGCCTCAAAATTACTAGACACCTATGATTAAAAGCCTACACCCACACTTAAGAAAAACAAAAATTCTCGTACATGCAGTTTCCATTCTTGTCACCATAATCTTGTTCGTACATTGGACTTGAAGAACTTATGAAAAACAAAGAATTGTGCTTTTGTTGTAAAACTTATCGAGTTGTAAAACAAATTGTAAAACTTATAGAACCTCATTTTCTCAAATGCTGCTTTTGTTTCCTCGCTCATTTCTTGGAGCACTTTTTTACATGCTTCCCTTGCCTGAAGATGTACAACCACCAAAACTCCATTAAAGACTCGTACAAAAAATGAAATAAATAAAAGAGAAAGAGAAAAAAATATTGATTATAACTTTCCTCTCGATTAGCTTTCTTTGCTTCTCTAACTTTCTCCTTTACAAACTCCTAAGGAAGACAAGCTCACATATTATCATTTAGTCATAGGATCCAAAACTTAAACTAGTGACTGTGTTTTCTTTTCCCACCATACTACCTTAAAAGGCATCCTTCTGATCTTCACACAATTCCTCCTTTTCGATCAACTTTATCTGTGAACTCCTACAAAAGATTTTGAGAAGATTCATGGAAAAAATTTAACAACTATATTCGAATTGTGAATTTGAAATATAATCGAAAGAGATGAGAATAGGTTTGCAAGAAAGCTCAAAAACTAAACCAGAAGACCAATTCTAGTACCTGAAGTTCATCTAGTTAATTTCCAATCGAATTCATAGAAAATCTACAGTACTCGACAAAAAAGTTTGAATTAGCAAAGGACATCTTATATTAATATACATAGATATTGCTGGAAGAACATACCTCATGTAACAGTTGTAACCAACTTGATCCTCACAAAGCTGTAAAACAGAATAGCCATAACTCAGCTTATAAATAGCAAGATAAGAACTAAAGAGAAGTGTGAGAAATCATTGTTTTGAGAGTGTATTACCTGTGCCTTTGTATTGTTCCCTTTGAGAATAAGAAATACTCACCCCCTTCACAGTGGATGTAGGCCTAAGTTGCCGAACCACTTTAGATTGTGTGTCTTTTGATCTTTTCCCTTGATTTCTTTGTCTACTGCATTCATCCTTGTCTTCTTCATCCTGAGAGAATTGAGAGCAAAACCTAAATCTAATTCTTCTTGACAGAAAGGCTAAACATTCTGAATTGCATGTTCTTGAGTGTAAGTGCTTTAGTGAGTGTTGAAGTAGTGCGTGTTCAGCAAGTCCTTCACACGTGGTTTGCACTAACAGTGGTATCAGAGCCTGACAGACCTATCAAGAAGTGATTTCTTGGAGCTTAGAGATGGCGGTAGCAAGATATGATATAGAGAAATTTGACGGGAAGGGAGACTTTGACCTATGGAAAGCGAAGATCAAGGTTGTTCTTGGTCAACAAAAGGCATTGCTTGCATTGACAGACCCCACAAAACTACCAGCTACTTTATCAGAAGATGATAAAAAAGCCATGAACATGACTGCCTATGGAACAATTATCTTGAACCTGAGTAACAGCGTGCTGAGACAGGTTATTGACGAGGATACTCCAGTAAAGATCTGGAAGAAATTAAATGATCTTTATGAGACCAAAGACGTGCATAATAAAATGTACATGAGGGAGAAATTCTTCACGTACAAGATGGATGCTGCAAAGACACTAACTGGAAATCTTGATGAATTCAAGAAGACGACCTCGGAGTTCAAGAACCTTGGGGAGAAGATAGGAGATGATAATGAGGCGTTTGTGTTACTAAATTCTCTTCCTGATGCATATAGAGAAGTGAAAAACGCTCTAAAGTATGGCAGAGTAACCATCACTACTGATGCAATAATATCAGCCATAAGAACTAAGGAATTGGAGTTATTGGCTACAAAGAAAGAAACCTCTGAGGGACTGTTTGTTAAAGGGAAACCCAAAAATAAAGATAACAAACATCAGACAGATGACAAGGGGAAAAACAAGGTGAAGTGCAATTATTGTCATAAAGAGGGACATATCAAACGTGATTGCTACTCACTAAAAAGAAAGAATCAATTCCAGAGAACAAAGAAGAACAAACAGTCAAAAGCAGCAGTAGGAGAAAACTCAATTACCTATTCTGATGCATTGGCTACTTCAGATGAAAGCAGTGAACCGAGAGAAAATTTGATAATGCAGGATTGGGTAATTGATTCAGGGTGCTCCTTCCACAAGATTCCTTCAAAGGGATGGTTCAACACATACAAGGTTTGGGATGGAGGAAGTGTCTATATGGGAAATAACCATACTTGTAAGGTGGTTGGAATTGGATCAGTTTCACTTAAACTCAGAGATGGATCAGTCAAATTACTGAGAAATGTCCATCATGTACCAAACCTAAAAAGAAATCTCATCTCTCTGGGCATGTTAGATTCAACCGGGTGTACTTATAAAGGAAAAGGTGGCACAATTGAAGTTAAAAAGGACTCAAAGACAGTACTTGTTGGAGAGAAAATAAACGGCTTGCATGTGTTGAAAGATGTAGATATGCTTCAATCTGCTCTTGTGGTTTCAGAAAAAGGGATGACTGAAAGTGATCTTTGGCATAAACGCCTATCTCATATCAGCACTAAAGGCCTGCAAGTCTTGGCTAAACAAGGCATTCTTCCTCAAGGTACTGGAGAAGATTTGTCATTTTGTGAACAATGTGTGATTGGGAAAGCCAAGAGACAGAGCTTCTCAAGAAGCCAACAGACTGCCAGAGGGATTTTAGACTATGTCCATTCGGACTTGTGGGGGCCTGCTTCAACAACAAATTCCTTGAGTAATTCAAGGTACTTTCTAACATTTACTGATGATTATTCTCGCAAGAGTTGGATCTTCTTTTTAAAGACTAAAGACCAAGTGTTTGAGAAGTTTAAAGATTGGAAGGCAATGGTTGAGAAGTAGTCAAATAAGGTTTTAAAATTTATGAGAACAGACAATGGGCTGGAGTTCTACAACGAAGAGTTTGATAACTTTTGCAAATCACATGGAATTATGAGGCACAGGACAGTGAGGTATACACCTCAACAAAACAGAGTAGCTGAGAGGTTAAACCATACAATCATGGAAAGGGTGAGGTGTCAACTAACAGATGCCTTATTGCCAGAGAAGTACTGGGCAGAAGCAGCCTCATATACCGTCCATACTTTGAACAGGTGACCACATACTTCTCTAAATTTCTTAACTCCAAAAGAGAAGTGGTCTTGGAAGCCACCAAATTTGCAACACCTAAAGATATTTTGGGTGTGTGGGCTATGTCCATTAGAACCAGGGGAAGCTTAAAACAAGAGCAGTGAAGTGTTTTTTCCTCGGGTTTACAGAGGGAGTAAAGGGATTTAGGCTGTGGCATCCCATTGAGAAAAGATGCTGAAGGGATATAAGCCCTACGCAGAGGAAAGAATTACCCAACCTACTCAGAGTCTTAGATTCTAATTGAAATACCAATACAATTTACAAAAGAATACAACAATAAATCTATATTTAGAGGGTTGTACAACGGCTATAAACATGCTAAAAATTAACTAGATCTAATCTAGACGATCCTAGTGATTAAGGATTTCATAGAAAACTTACTTTAGTGGGTCACTCCACTAAAGACCCACAGCTGCACTCTTCTCACTGTAGAATATTTCTGTGTCCACGGATATCGACCAATAACGGCAAGTCAGTCCTTCACGTGTGTGTTGGGAGTGCGTCCAAAGTCCCACATTGGCTAGATAAGGGGATGATCATGGGTATATAAGGGAGGACTAGTATCTCCATTGGAATGAGGCCTTTTGGAGTGAACCAAAAGCAAAGCCATGAGGGCTATGCCCAAAGTGGACAATATCATACCATTGTGGAGATATGTGTAGTGTCCGGTAGTCCCTTACAATTGGTATCAGAGCCGATCGTAGATCTAATTTTGTTTTCTCTAAAATTTGCATTGGCTATTGGTGGGATTGATTAATACATAATATATGTATGATTTGCATTGAACTGTTTAGGTTAATTTTATGGCCATAGATTTTACTGTTTTTATGTGATTTGATCATGTAAGGGCCCGGTGTTTCGGGTATTTTATGTAAAATCGAGTCTTATGTAAGTCCGGGTCTAGAATAGGTTTTTATGAGATAAAAATCGGAGAAATTGCGACGCTGTCACGATTACAGCACGCGCTAGAAATTCGCAACAGGACGGTTCAAGGCTGTTGGGCGGTCCGATTCACGCGGTCTGGCTGGGCTGGGACCAATTTGTTCCTGTTCAGCTGGAATTTAGCTCAGTTCGTGATTTTCGTAGCTGGTTTGAAGTGGTTCGGGTTGGTTCGGGCGGTCTAGACCAGTATTTGGAGCTGCAGAAGGACTTTAAGGATAGAATATAGCTATAATTATTGTAATTTATGCTTTATTTTATCCTAGGGGCCAAAATTAACCAGTTCAATTGCTATTTATTTGCTTTATGGATGTCATATAGCTTAAATTCCCACCATAGGTTAAGCATGTTTCATGCATATTTATGTTATAAATGTTATAATATATGATAATTATGCATGAATTTATATTTCATGAGTTATTTAGTATAATTGTTATATTAAATATATGAAATTGGAAAAGCATGATGCATGACATTAATTAGATAAATATAATTGTTATATTTTATTAATGTAGCATGCATGCTTAGCATTATTTTCATGAGAATTAATATAATTAGTTATATTATGAATGAAAATAATAAATATAAATCAATGCTTGTTTTCATGTATGATTTAATATAAAATGTTATATTAATTAAATGAAAATGGAATAGCATTGAGCATGACATTAATTAGATTAATATAAGAGTTATATTATATTAATGTCAAATTTCATGTAATTTAATTTCATGGATGTTTAATTAATATAATCGATATTAATTAAATGAAATTGAAATTGCATGAAGCATGACACCACTTTAGATTAATATAATCGTTATATTATCATTATCGGCGTCATAATAATATGGTGTTGAATAATTAGAATATGATTGTTATTTTTCCAACACCATAGAAGCATGTTATAGGGCTAATCATTAAAATTTTATAATAAGTTATAAAATTGATTAGAAACCGTCAACCTATAACAAAGAGTTGCATGCAAACATAGGACCTTAGGTTAAAATGAATTAATTTTAAAATGTTTAAAATTAATTAGACCTAAGCTCATTATAATTCTAATAGGATTAGAATTATTTTCTTACTTAGAATTAAAAATAGTTTTAATTGACTAAGTAGGAAAAACATTACTATGATTATAAGGGAACTCCACCGGTTAAGTTCTGTCTAAGGCTGGGGGTACTTAAGATGACGGTTTACGGAACACCTCCTACCTGGGAACTAACCCGGAATACCGGAGTTGAATTAATCATAGTTAAATGTTAGCATGCAATATCACTAGGTTTATTAAAAGAGTTTAATTCACCTAGATCTTTAGAGTAAAGAGTTTACTTAACTATGGTTATAAGGGAACTCTCCCGATGAAGTTCTGTCTAAGGCTGGAGGTACTTAAGATGACAGTTTACGGAACACCTGCTACCTGGGAACTGACTCGGAACTTGAGTTGAATTAACCATAGTTATGTTAGCATGCAATATCACTAGGTCAATTAAAAGAGTTTAATTCACCTAGATCTTTAGAGTAAAGATTTATCATAACTATTGGTTATAAGGGAACTCTAACGGTAAAGTTCTGTCTAAGGCTGGAGGTACTTAAGATGACGGTTTACGGAACACCTGCTACCTGGGAACTGAGCCGGAACTTGAGTTGAATTAACCATAGTTATATTTGCATGCAATGTCTCTAGGTAATTAAAAGTGTTTAATCCACCTAGACATTAGAGAAAAGACCTATATATATAAAAGTTATATACAAGCATAGACTTAGATAGATTCACTTAGCCGGAATTTACCTAAGTAATAGACCCTATAATTATAAAAATACTTAGTGGGAGGAAATATATCAAAACAAGATTTTCATAAATCAAGTTTTGCTCTCACGTCCTCAAAAGTTCACAACGTGAGGTTCATGCTTGGCCTCGAGTCACCCTGGGAGTGACCCCCTACGGATGGTGTTTGCATGGATCAATATCAAGGTGAATGAGGGAGTATTTTATAGTAAGTGGGAGCAGGAATGTGTCAACGTATCCTACGGTCTCCTCCATTAGGTTGCACCGTGAGATCCCAATGATCTGCCTGCGAGTCGCCCTAGGAGCGATCACCCTACGGAGGGCTTGATCATGGGAGTCGGGACAACGCAAACTCCAGAAATGGATAGGGTTTCTTAGGTCCATTTCCAACTTTGACTTTCCCTACGGTAGCATTGTTGGGGCCGACCTCTGAAATCTGAAAAATGGAGGGTCACACTTACGGGAAATTGTTAAGGTGTTAATAATTTCCTGACAGAAAAAACGGTAGCTAAGAACTATTGGAATATGAGTTATTCCGGGATTAGCTGAGATTGTCTCAATTCAGAGGAGGAGTAGCTGACTACCCTACGGTAGCTGTTGTTCTAAACCTCTGAAGTATCGTTGCAAAATGAATGTTTATTCTATGGGTTGATCATTACTTTTGCTAAATTGATTGGATTAAAATAATATTTATATTTTGTGTAATGGGTTAATGTAACAATACTTATTAAGTTAGTTTGTTTGTTCTCAGCAATGAAACGTTCTTTATATTCCTCGAATAACGCCAACTACAAAACTGGTATTTCTAATACAACTAAGAAAATGAACTTAAACACTAAATGCGTGGAATTGGTCTTAACTGAGGACGGTCCTCAAGCCCATATGTCTAATTTATCCCAAATTGTTCATGATGAATATGACATAGACTGCTTAGCACATCTCAATGAAAATAAATTTGATTTATTGATCATTGAAACGTGTATAGTGGAAAATGATGACACAGCCTGGATCCTAGATTTAGGTGCCACTCATCACGTATGCTCTTCCTTTGAGGGAATGAGCTCCTGGCAACAATTGGATGCTGGGGAAATGACTCTCAGAGTTGGGACTGGGGAGCTCATTTCAGCTAAAGCAGTGGGAGATATTAAAATGTTCTTCTCCAGGGAACGCTATATGTTATTAGATAACGTATATATAGTTCCCAGAATAAAAAGAAATTTGATTTCTATTTCTTGTTTGCTTGAACAAGGGTATTCAGTGTCCTTTTCTGTGAATGAAGCTTTCATTACTAAAAGGGGTGCTGATATATGTTCTGCAAAAATGGAGAACAATTTGTATGTCTTAAGACCAATAGAGTCTAGGGCTATTTTGAACAATGAAATGTTTAAAACAGCTGAGACTCAACCAAAAAGGAAAAAAGTTTCTCAAAGTACCTATCTTTGGCACTTGAGACTTGGCCACATAAATCTCAATAGGATTGGGAGATTGGTTAAGAACGGACTTCTAAGCCAGTTAGAAGATGGTACTTTACCTCCATGTGAGTCATGTCTCGAAGGTAAGATGACCAAACGACCTTTTACTGGAAAAGGTTATCGTGCCAAGGAACCCTTAGAACTCGTACATACGGATCTCTGTGGTCCAATGAATGTAAGAGCTCGAGGAGGGTATGAATATTTCATCTCTTTCATAGATGATTATTCAAGGTATGGTTATTTATACCTAATGAGTCATAAGTCTGAAGCCCTTGAAAAGTTCAAGGAGTACAGAACTGAAGTTGAGAACTTGTTAGGTAAGACCATTAAAACACTTCGATCTGGTCGAGGTGGAGAGTATTTGGACTTAAAATTCCAAAACTATTTGATAGAACATGGAATATCGTCCCAACTCTCAGCACCAGGTACACCTCAACAGAATGGTGTATCTGAAAGGAGAAACAGAACCTTGTTAGACATGGTTCGATCTATTATGAGCTATGCTCAGTTGCCTAGTTCTTTTTGGGGTTATGCAGTAGAGACTGCAATTTATATTTTGAATGTTATTCCCTCAAAGAGTGTTTCTGAAACACCATTTGAGCTTTGGAAAGGGCGTAAAGCTAGTTTATGTCATTTCAGAATTTGAGGCTGCCCTGCACATTTGTTAGTAGCAAACCCAAAGAAATTGGATTCACGTTCAAAATTATGCCTATTCGTAGGCTACCCAAAAGAAACAAGAGGTGGATACTTCTTTGATCCAAAAGAAAATAAAGTGTTTGTATCGACAAATGCTACTTTCTTGGAAGAAGACCACGTTAAAGAACACATACCACGCAGTAAAATTGTGTTAAGTGAACTTTCTGGTAAAGCTACAAATAAATTAACAAGAGTTGTTGATGAGGCTGGACCTTCAACAAGAGTTGTTGATGAGCCTAGTTCAGAGGCTGGACCTTCAACAAGAGTTATTGATGAGCCCAGTACATCTGGTCAAGCCCATCCTTCTCAAGAGTTGAGAATGCCTCGACGTAGTGGGAGGGTTGTTATTCAACCTGAACGCTATCTGGGTTTAGCAGAAACTCCAACTGTCATACCTGATGATGGGGTTGAGGATCCATTGACCTTAGACAGGCAATGAATGATGTGGACCATGACCAGTGGGTCAAAGCTATGGACCTAGAGATGGAGTCTATGTACTTCAATCAAGTCTGGGATCTTGTAGACCTACCTGAAGGGGTTAAACCCATAAGGTGCAAATGGATTTACAAGAGAAAACGAGTCGCAGCTGGGAAAGTACAGACTTTCAAAGCTCGACTTGTGGCAAAGGGTTATACCCAAAAGGAGGGGGTGGACTATGAGGAAACCTTCTCCCCAGTTGCCATGTTAAAGTCGATAAGAATTCTCTTGTCCATTGCCACCTTTTATGATTATGAGATTTGGCAAATGGACGTCAAGACTGCCTTTCTGGATGACAATCTTGATGAGAACATCTTTATGTCTCAACCAGAGGGGTTCGTTGCTCAAGGTCAAGAGCAAAAAGTTTGCAAGCTTAGACGATCCATTTATGGGTTGAAGCGAGCTTCCAGATCTTGGAATATAAAGTTTGACACTGCTGTCAAATCTTATGGCTTTGACCAGAACGTTGATGAGCCTTGTGTTTACAAAAGGATTATCAACAGTTCAGTAGCTTTTTTGGTGTTGTATGTAGATGATATTCTTCTCATTGGAAATGATGTAGAATATCTAGCTGACATTAAAAAATGGCTATCGACTGAGTTCCAAATGAAAGATTTGGGTGAAGCTCAGTATGTTCTAGGGATTCAAATTATCAGGAATCGTAAGAACAGAACGTTAGCCCTGTCTCAAGCATAATATATAGACAAGATGTTGTCTAGATATAAGATGCAGAATTCCAAGAGGGGTTTACTACCCTTTAGGCATGGAGTTCATTTGTCTAAGGAACAGTGTCCTAAGACACCTCAAGAAATTGAGGATATGAGACACATCCCTTATGCTTCAGCTGTGGGCAGTCTTATGTACGCCATGTTGTGTACTAGGCCTGACATTTGCTATGCAGTTGGGATAGTCAGCAGGTACCAGTCCAATCCAGGGTTAGACCACTGGACTGCAGTTAAAAACATCCTCAAGTATCTTCGGAGAACGAGGGGCTATCAGCTTGTGTATGGCTCTAAGGATTTGATCCTTACAGGATACACAGACTCTGACTTTCAGACTGATAAGGATTCTAGGAAATCCACATCAGGGTCAGTATTTACCCTCAACGGGGGAGCTGTAGTCTGGCGTAGCATCAAGCAAGGATGCATTGCAGACTCCACCATGGAGGTCGAATATGTCGCTGCTTGTGAAGCAGCTAAGGAGGCTGTATGGCTACGGAAGTTCTTGATGGATTTGGAAGTTGTTCCAAATATGAACTTGCCAATCACCCTTTACTGTGATAATAGTGGTGCAGTGGCAAATTCTAAAGAACCTCGCAATCATAAAAGAGGCAAGCACATAGAGCGCAAATATCATCTCATCAGAGAGATCGTGCAACGAGGGGACGTGATCGTCACGAAGGTAGCCTCTGAGCACAATATTGCTGATCCATTTACGAAGGCTCTCACGGCTAAAGTGTTCGAGGGTCATCTAGAGGGTCTAGGTCTGCGAGATATGTACATAGAATAATCTAGGGCAAGTGGGAGAAGTGTAATGGGTATTGTGAATGCCCTAGTTTATTGTATTTATCTGTATTTGTACTTTTCATGTATTATACAGTATTAATACAAACTACTATTCCTACTTCAATGATTATTCATTCAATTTTGATTGTTGATGTACATTGCCCACTAGAGTTTTAGTTCAAGTGGGAGTTGTTGGGTTTTATGCCCTAAAACTCGTAGATAGTAAATGAAACAAATTAATCAATCTCAATAAAGTGTTATTTGAGTAATTCTGTAATTTGGTTATTGAATAATCGAGTTTCCATTAATAAACCCTAAATCCAATAAACTAAGATACAAGGTTGTTTAAATGAAACTTGGACTAGTATGTGGGGACATACAGGGATCAGTGTCCAAGTAACAACCCAAATGGTCTATAGTATAGGGATAAGGTTGGGTACCTTATCCTGGTGACACTATGTGATACGGCCCACCTTGTATTCGATACAGATGCAATGATCCAAATCATCCATGTAGGAGACATGCGGGTGGGGGTATCCTATGCAATGAGTTTGCATAAGACCGGACCGCGAAATAGTAACCACTAGATGTAACGTCGTTAACTAGTTTAGGTTTCTATTTCAATAGGATGACCTAGGTAACTCAATCTCAATCCTGAGTCTGTTATGAACCCCTTTCAGGAGGGACTGTCCTTAGATTTGTATGGGTGAGAGTGGCCAGTTCGCCGACTCAATAAGCCTACCATTTCAGGGGCAAGACCGAATGAGGGCTGAGAACATAACAGTACAAGATGGAATTCACTCCTTCCCCTATTGGGGTAAGTAGATGTGTGTTCCCTTAAGGGCTGATTCTAGGACTTGAACAAAGGCGCGCCGTCCTCTCCTAGCCTGAGAGGAACTCCTGTTTAGTGGTTGGACCCTAAACAACTTGTTCATTAGAAGAATCAGTGGTACTTAAGGAACCAGAGGTAACCCAGGGGTAAAACGATAATTTGACCCAACTGGTGTTACGAACACACGTGAGGGATTGACTTACTGCTTGGTCGATATTCGTGGACACAGAAATATTCTATAGTGAGAAGAGTGCAGCTGTGGGTCTTTAATGGAGTGACCCACAGTTAACGAATGTTGACTAAACTTGGTCAATGAGTTTGGCCAATTAGTCTCGTATCGTTGGAGCTTCTGATCTGTAGGTCCATTAGGTCCCACTGGTAGCTCGTAAAGAGACTTGAGGCAATTAAGTATAAATTGTAAATTGAAAGTGTTCAATTTATTTGGGGAATCGTATAATGTATATTGATGCATTATAATATAAAGTTTATGAAACTTTATAATATAATTTTTGAATTAATTTAAAAAAAATTAATTCTTGAGAGAAAGTATTTGAAAGAGTTCAAATAAATTTAATATGAATTGGATTCATATTAATTTTAATTCATATTAAATTTAATTTTAATAAAATCCCTAAGATTAAATATATGATATTTAATTGGGTAAATTAATTAATTAATTATTAAAATTAGAGACCTTTTCCTATTAGGAAAGAAAATATTTGAAAGAGTTCAAATAAATTTAATATGAATTGGATTCATAATAATTTTAATTTTAATAAAATCCCTAAGATTAAATATATGATATTTAATTGGAAAATTAATTAATTATGGAATTAATTAATTATTTATTAAAATTAGAGACTTTTTCCTATTAGGAAAAGGTCTCCCTTTTCCTATTAGGAAAAAGGTCTTGGCCTTTACTATATATAGGACCCCTGGGGTGGGGTGAAAGGCATCCCATTCATTCTCCTACTCTCAGAGAATTCTCCCAAAGGCTCCCACAAGTCTGCTGCCTCTAGAAGTCTCAGAGTCATACCGGTGTAGCCATAGTGGTGGTGTTCACACTAGTTCGTGATTAATTCACAAGCAGTTGGTGAATTTAATCTGAGTCGTCAACGAGAGTAAGTAATTTGTTACTTTATAAATTAGATTTAGATCTAATATTTTTGTATGCTTAGCCTTAATATATATTTAGAATAGTTCTAATATTATTGCCAATGTATTGGTATTTTAGATTAAACAAAAATAACTACGAATCGGTCCCAATCACGCTTCCGCTTTACGGAATTACGAAATTCCAATCCTTCAGTGTTTTCGTACCCGAACTGGGTCAAATTACCGTTTTACCCCTGGGTTACATCTTTGTCTTTAAGTCCCCAGTGCTCCTCTAATGAACAACCTGTTTGAGGTCCAACTAACAAACAGAAGTCCCTCTCGTGCCATAGAGAGAGTTGGGCCCATTGTTCAAGTCCCGGAGACACCACTTAAGGGAACACACCTCTACTTACCCTAGAGTCGGGAATGAGTGAATTCCATCTTGTGTGATTATGTTCCCAGCTCGCCTCTCGGTATCGTCCCCAAAATGGTAGGCTTATTGAGTCGGGGTGCTGGCCACTCTCACCCATACAAATCAAAGGACAACCCCTCGTGAACAGGAGTCCATAATCCACTCAGGATTGAGACCGAGTTGCCTAGGTCACCTAGTGAAATAGAAACCAAGTCAACTAACGCTGATACAGTTAGTGGTTAACTATTTCGCGGTCCGGTCTTATGCAAACTCATTGCATAGGATACCCCCACTCGCATGTCAACTACATGAACGCGTTGGATCATTGCGTTTGTATCATAATACAAAGCGGGTCGTATCCATAGTGTCACCAGGATAAGGTACCCAGCCTTATCCCTATACTATAGACCCTTTAGGCTGTAACTTGAACATTGATCCCCATATGTCCCCACATACTAGTTCAAGCCTCATACTAACAACCTAGGATGTTTAGTTTATTGGATTAGGGTTAATAAGACAAGATTTACTAAATACAAACAAAATAAATCATTTTATTAATGTTCGATAAAATGTTACATTTACTATCTACGAGTTTTCGGGCATAAAACCCAACAGATGCATCAACAGCCGAGATGTAGTCTTCAGAGAAGAAGAAATGTACATGATGCAGACTAAATCAGTTGATAAAAGAGTGGAAGAAGAAGAAACTGAAATTGAGGTGGAGCACAGTGTACAAAATCCACCCTCAAGAACAGAGCAGACATTAGCTTCACAAGAAGAGAGTGAATCACAGGAAGAAGAAGAAACTGACGATACACAAGAATCGCAAGACTTAAGGAATTATTCCTTGGCAAGAGACAGACAGAGAAGAACAATAGTCCCACCATCGAGATTCAATGAAGTTGATTGTATTTCCCTTGCTCTAAATGTGTCTGACTCCTTGTTTTTTGAAGAACCAACCAGCTTTGAGGAAGCCATGAATGGACCAAACAGTAGAGCTTGGATCGAGGCAATGAACGAAGAAATGAAATCATTGGAAGACAATGAAACTTGGACCCTTAGGTCTCTTCCTAAATGGTACGAACCTATTGCCTCGAAGTGGATTTATAAGGTGAAAGAAGGAATTTTAGGAGTTATGAAGCCTAGGTTTAAAGCTCAGTTAGTAGCCAAGGGCTACACACAGAAGGAGGGAATCAACTACACTGAGTCTCCAGTGGTTAAATTGACCTCAATCAGATTGCTACTCTCCCTAGTTGTCCAAGATGATTTGATACTTGACCAGTTAGATGTCAAGACTGTCTTCTTACACAGTTATCTAAAAGAAACCATTTATATGAAGCAACCCAAGGGGTATGAGAAAAGGGGTCAGGAGGACTTAGTCTGCTTACTAAATAAGAACATCTATAGCCTAAAACAGTCTCTTAGATGCTGGTATCAAAGATTCGATGATTTCATCCTAAAGACAGGCTTTAAGAAGAGCTCCTTTGATAATTGTGTCTACATGAACAGTAAGTCCTTCGATCACAAAGTCTTTCTTTTGTTATATGTTGATGATATGCTACTGGCTGGGAAAACAAAAGAATACCTAAATCAGGTTAAGTCCTGGTTAATAAAGGAGTTCAACATGAAGGATCTAGGTGAGTCTAAAAGGATTTTGGGGGTGGAGATCACTAGGAAAAGAAAGGAATCCATGCTCTTAATCAGCCAATCGAGTTACAGTGATAAAGTAAACGAGAGATTCAAGTTGATTGATGCTAAAACAGTTTCAACTCCTCTCGCCCATCACTTTAAACTCTCTGCTATGAACTCACCTAAGAGTGATGATGAAGAACATCAAGCCTATATGTCTAAGATTCCATATGCCCAAGCAGTAGGAAGCCTAATGTATTTGATGGTTTCTACTAGACCTGACCTAGCATACTCAACAAGTTTACTAAGCAGATATATGGCAAACCCAGGCAAGAGACACTGGGAAGCTGTAAAATGGATTCTGAGATACTTAAAAGGGACTTCTCGAGCAACTCTATGTTACAGAAGGAACAATGAAGCAGAAAATGAGATATATGGCTATGTAGACTCAGACTATGTTGGAGATTTAGATCGAAGGAGGTCTCTAACAGGGTATTTCTTCTTATATGGCCAAAATTTACTAAGTTTAAAGGGTACACTTCAGCCAGTTGTAGCACTTTCGACAACTGAAGCTGAATTCATAGCTCTTTCCGAGGCCATTAAAGAAGGAATAAACAAAGCCATTGCCGCAATTGAAGTTCTAGCACTGTCTGGACATGGTAGGTTTTTACCTACCAGAGAAGGGATAAACAAAAATTACTTGAAGAAGGGGGAGAATTTGTTCAGATCACATTGATTACAAAGGTGGAGAATGTTGGAAGAACATACCTCATGTAACGGTTGTAACCAACTTAATCCTCCCAAAGCTGTAAAACAGAATAACCATAACTCAGCTTATAAATAGCAAGATAAGAACTAAAGAGAAGTGTGAGAAATCATTTTTTTGAGAATGTATTATTTGTGCCTTTGTATTATTCCCTTTGAGAATAAGAAATACTCACCCCCTTCACAGTGGATGCAGGCCTAAGTTGCCTAACCACTTTAGATTCTGTGTTTTAGAGCAACCCTATAAAAGCATCAATTGTCATAAGCTTGGAAACAAAATTAAAAGTCAGTATTACTCCAACAAACAAATGTAGTTTGGTAGTTTGGCAACTTGTATCTGCAATATTAACTAGGGGCATCAGTCAATAAATTAGCATTGGCATACTACTAGTCTCAGTAAATATTGGCCTTTTCTTTTCTTTCTGGTTAAATATTTTCTTTCAGTAAATATTGGCATCAGTCTATGGAAGAGGATAGTCTGCAGTACAATCATTTACCTCCTTTAAGTGCAACTTAATATAAATAGTTGAAATTTTAGCTTATCAACTCGGTTATCCATGTAGAAGAATTGCATTAAGCCATTAAATAAAAATTATGGAAGAAATCTCAAAGGTTTCCAATCACATACAACACAAGAAATTCATAGGCATAGAAACGTTTTAGGATTTAAAATATGGAGACACTCACTTCTATATTCTTTTCATATGTATAAAATACAGGGAAAGCAAGTATATATATGTGTTTTGGGAACAAAACCCTAAGACCCAAAATAATTAAAGATAAGGCCCATTAAATTGGGCCCAATATTACATTTGACGAAGGAAAAAAAACTAAAGCAATAAGAAATCCAGCAAGGCATGATCAGTAAATTTTTGTTCAGACAGACCTTTGGAGACAACGAGAGGTGATGTTTTAACTCCCCCCCTCAAACGACAGGGGCTGGAAGGACGCCGAGTTTGCCACGCATCTCAATAAATTTTTGTTCAGACAGACCTTTGGTCAGACCGTCGGCGAGCTGTTCTCCGGTAGGTACATACCTTACATCTAGTTGCTTGTCAATTACTTTGTCTCTAATAAAATGAAGATCAATCTCCACATGCTTGCTTCTAGAATGAAGAACGGGATTGGCGGCAAACGAAAGAGCACTTGTGTTATCACACTAGATCACAAGGGGTTGACCTGCAAGAAATCCAATTTCTTTCAACAAGGATTGAATCCAACTTAATTCAGCAGCTGCATGTGCCAATGCTCGATATTCGGCTTCAGTACTTGATCGGGCCACAACTTTCTGTTTCCTCGATGCCCAAGACACCAAGGAGCTTCCAAGGAACACGAGATAAGCTGAAACGGAGCGCCTCTCATCTGGATTGCACGCCTAGTTAGCGTCGGAGAAGGCAGTAAGCTGCAATTCATTTGAATTTTTCAGGTGAAGCCCATAATTTTTTGTACCTTGTAAGTATCACAAGACTCGTTTTACTGCCTTCCAATGTACATCTGTTGGTCTCTGCATAAACTGGCTCAATTTATTTGTAATGTAAGCTATTTCCGGTCTAGTGTGGGCTAGGTATTGAAGAGCACCAATAGCACTTCTGTACACCGTTGGGTTTTCAATTGGAACTCCTTCATAGGCTGATAATGACCTTCCTACTAAAGCAGGTGTGTTACAAGGTTTAATGTGAACCAAATTCAATTTTTCAAGTAAATCTGTAATGTACTTGGCTTGGGTGAGGAACACTCCGCTCTCATTCCTAAGAGTTTCAACTCCAAGAAAGTAGTCTAGTTCACCCAAATCCTTTAGTGCAAAAGCTACATTAAGTTCCTTTGTAAACTTATCAATCAAGTACTTACAACTTCCAGTAACTAAAATATCGTCTACATAAATAAGAACGATTATAATTTTGTTACCTTGGTTGAAGTAAAATAAGGAGGTGTCTGATTTGGAGTTCTTGAATTGCCACCTAATAAGAGTTCCTTTTAAACTATCATACCAAGCTCGAGGTGCTTGTTTCAACCCATACAATGCTTTGTTAACTTTACACACATGATTGGGCAGTCTCTGATCAACAAAGCCTTCTGGTTGAAGCATATAAACGTCATCTTCCAGTTTCCCATTTAGGAATGCATTGTTAATGTCGAGTTGTCTAACCTCCCACTTTTTTGCAACAGCAATAGTTAGAACAATTCGAATAGTAGGAGTTTTTACAACTGGACTAAATGTCTCATTAAAGTCAAGTCTCGGGTGTTGATGGAATCCTTTGGCCACTAGACGAGTTTTAAGTCTTTGAATGGTTCCATCTTGATTGTATTTGGTCTTGAAAACACATTTATTTCCTACCAAATTGTAAGTGCTGGAAAAAGGGACTAAACTCCATGTGTTGTTCTTGATCAAGGCTTCCATTTCTTCGTTCATGGCTGTTTTCCATCCCTTAGATTGAAGTGCTTCTGAAACTGATCGAGGTTCACTAAATTTTTAGCTTTTTCCTTCTGTACTGTTCATTTTAGCATTGGATTGAGCAAGATATGTTCTAATCTTTGGCTTAAAGATCCCACTTTTAGATCTTGTTTGCATAGGATGGGAGGTAGCTGCTACAACATTTCTGTTTTCATCTATTTCAGATTGTGCCTCATTGAAAATTTCATTACTTGTTGGTTCTACATCACCATTTTCAACCCCGATTTCACTTGTTGGTTCATCAGTACTTTGAGCCATAATAGGAATAAAGGGTGGTGGTGATTCAGAGAAACTTGAAGAGTTTGTGGTTGAGGTTGTAGGTGAAGATATGTTAGGAATTGAGTTGGATGGTGTTGAGATAGATTTTGAGAGGGGTAATTACTGGAGGTGTTTAACCAAGTCACAATAGTCTCATGAGATTTGATGGAGAAGTAGTTAGGAAACCAAGTTTGAAGGGAAACTCCTCTTCATTAAAAATGGCATTTCTAGAGATATAGATGCGACCACTTGAGCTTAGACACTTGTATCCTTTGTGAACTTCACTGTATCCTAGGAAGACACATTTGGTGGAGTGAAATTGAAATTTGTGTTTTTGGTATGGTCTTAGACAAGGAAAGCAAGAGCATCCAAAAACTTTGAAAATTTTGTAGTCTGGGGTTTTTCCAAAGGCCTTTTCCCACGGTGATAGGTGGTTTAAGGTAGGTGTAGGAAGACGATTGATTATGAAAGTGGCTGTCACAAATGCATCCCACCAATACCTTAATGGCATTGATGCTTGGGCTAACAATGATAGACTCATCTCCACAATGTGTCGATGTTTTCGCTCAACTATGCCATTTTGCTCACTAGTGTGTGGACAAGGATGACGAAATTCTATTCCCTTGGTTTTGAGGAGAGAGGCAAAAGGCCTAAACTCTCCTCCCCAATCACTTTGAACTATTTTAACTCTTTTTTCAAATCTGTTTTCAACTAGACTTTGATATTGAATAAAGGCACTCAAGGCTTCTGATTTTCTTTTGAGAGGAAAAATATGTGTTAATCTTGTGAAGTTGTCAACAAAACTTATATAGTAGTTATATCCTAAGGAGGATGAAACTGGTGAAGGCCCCCAAAGATCACAATGAATAAGCTCTAGTGGCGCACTAGTGTGAGAGCTAGAGAGTTTAAAAGGAAGAGATCGAGACTTTCCAAATTGGCAAGCATCTCAAAAAGTGGGAGTTTCATTCATTGAGGTCTTTTCATTACAAAATTTGAGGACATGACTCAACACCCTATCAGACAAATGACCTAAACGTCGATGCCATATCCTCTTGACTTCGGAATGTTTTTCAACATTAAAGACAAAATGACAAGACATGGGAACAACACATGAGTACTCTTGACTAGGACTGGACACAAAATCTGAAAAAGAAGCTTCAAAGACTTTGGCTGCTAACTTTTTGCTTGCCTTAGGTAGGTCCAATTGGAGTTGATATAGGCCATCTTTAAGTTTCCCTTGAAGCACCGCCTTCCCTGTTTCCTTGTCCTTCACAAAACAACAATCGGAGTGAAATTCCACAACAAAATTGTTATCAACAGTCAATTTTGATATGCTCAATAAGTTTCTTTTGATGCAAGGGACATGTAAAATATTCTTCAATTGTACAGAGGTATACTTTGTGTCATAGGCATTGTGACGTATATTAGCAATCAAAATTTTAGAGCCATTTCCAACAGAGATAGGTTCATTACCTTGGTAATCAGATTGAATCTTCAAATTACTCAAGTCTGGAGTCACATGGTTCGACGCTCCACTATCAGCTAGCCAACTTGGATCGGCTACTATTTCAGGAGTAGCAATAAAAGCAGAGTTTTGACTATTACCTCCTTGGTTTGATGAGACAAAATCCTTTTCAAACCTGTGGTAGCATATGGCTGCAAAGTGTCCATATTTTCCACATACTTGACATGTGGGTTTGGAGTTGTTGTTTCTGTAATAGTTTCCTCTTCCACCATTTCCTCTTGATCTTCCATTTCCCCTGCCATTTCCTCTCCATTGGGAAGCATTCTTGCTGTTGTTTTGGTTAGAGGAAGTATTTTGTCTATTGAAGGCAAGGTTAGCAGTGAGATTACCTACCTCTTTATTTTGATTGATGATATTCAAGTTGATCAAAGTGTTCTCAAATGTTATGAGTGTCGAGTGGAGTTCTTGCCAGTTTAACTTCTCTTTGTTTAACTGACAGGTTATTGAAAGATATTTTGCATCTAAGCCTGATAGTATATATGTCGTGAGATCATCTATTTCCAGTGGTGCACCGGCCAATGCCAAGTTGTCTGTAGCTTCTTTCATGAGAGTGAGGTACTCACCCATCGTCATTGAGCCTTTCCTTGTGTTTTAAAGTGTAGCTTTAAGCTGTTGTTTCCTTGCTTTGTTTGTGGATCCATAAAGGTCCTCAAGAGGTTTCCACACTTGTCTAGAAGTGGAGAGATCGATAATTTCAGAGGCTATGGTTGGAGTCATTGACCCATAGAGCCAACCAAGCAAAGCTTGATGCATTGTTAACCACTCTTCATATGTTGGGTTTTGTGTCAACTCTGAAGTACCAGCATCTTGATTCTTGGGAGAGATTTTTTCTGGTGGTTGTGCCTTAGCCCCAAGAATATACCCATCCAACTTTTGGCCTCTTAAAACTGCAAGAACCATTTTCTTCCAAAGGATGTAGTTCTTTTCATCCAATTTCACCGTGAGAACAGTAGATAAAGGATTTCCAAAAGGATGAATGGAAGTTGGTTTGACTATACTACTCACCGATTGAGTTGCCGTTGGATTGACAGCACCTTCTACTCGAGTTTCTGATGAGTCATTTACATCTACAGGAGGATCCATATGGCGGGACAGGGATGAGCAACTTGCTTTGATACCAAGAAACGTTTTAGGGTTTAAAATATGGAGGCACCCACTTCTATATTCTTTTCATACGTATAAAATACAGGGAAAACAAGTATATATATGTGTTATGGGAACAAAACCCTAAGACCCAAAATAATTAAAGATAAGGCCCATTAAATTGGGTCCAATATTACATTTGACCAAGGAACAAAAACTAAAGCAATAAGAAATCCAGCAAGGCATTCATACGAAGGAGACAACGAGAGGTGATGTTTTAACTGGCGTTGAGTACCGATCCTCGAGAGGAATGTAAGGAACCCAAACCATTTTCATCTGTTTCATGGGTATGATCTCTTCAGCCTCTCGTTCAACAGAGTTCATCCCAACTTTATCAGAAGGTGGGAAAGGTGAGACAACCCATTGAACATAAAATCAATTAACAACAAACAACTATTGGAACATAAAAATTAACAATTTAAAATCTTATAATAGTAGAGATTGGTTACAATTGAAGTTTGTCAGCTCCTTCTTTGGAATTCTATCTTAATTACTTGGAAATTTATATTAATTGAAGTATTGTTTGATTGGAAGTTTGAAGATGTTATGTTGTGTCAAGATGAAATGAAGTTTGTTGTCTAGTTATTCTCGTTTATAGAAGTGTGTTAATCCTCTTTTTCAATCAATAACTAATTTTTGGGTAGTTGTAATTACATCATTATGCTACCGAATTTTCAGAGACGTTACATTTGCTAACAAGGTAAAGTTTAACAATATCCTCTAGATTAGGTCGAATTTTGGGCATTACGAATAATCTCCCCTAATCTCAACAAAAATTCAAGTTCTTGACTAACTTTCTCAAGTTTGAAGGCATACGTTTTAAACTCAATTTAAAGTGTACATTTGGGATTTGATACAGACTTAGGAGAAAATGAAACAAGTATGAAATTTCAGGTACTATGAATTGCAAATGAAACATTACTTCTTGATTTTATTTCGTAGATGGGAAACCCACAACTTTCCTAAAGTACTTTTAATTCTCCCAATATTTATACATCAACAAGATAAACTTTTTTTTTGTACTTACAAGTCTATCTCTCACACACGACACAATCTAACACGTTATTTATAATTTCAAGTTCAACATAGCTTTACTGATATTAAGACATCATATAAACTCTTTTATATATTTGAAATCTCTCCACTCTCACACTTTATTGAAATCAAAAGACATATTATTATTTATAACATTTTAGGAACCATTTTTGAGAAGCTTCTCTCTCTAAGTCTTAATTTTGTTCTTTGGTTTTGTTTTAGATGGACGATGGTACCCTCCCCTTCCTCCTCCCCATCCTCCATGACCCATGGATCATCTTGTGCAGCTTGTCTATCAACTTTTTCTACCTTAACCCCAATATCACCTACAATTTCAACCAAAACAAACATGTATTTTAATTTTATAATAATAATAATAACAACAATACATCGAGTTTGAACTAGAAAATTTTAGAAATTACCCTAATTATTAGGGATGATCAGTTTTTAATTTATAAATAATATTACAGGATTTCTTAAAAGCTTACTTTATTTGGTCAAAAATGGAGGGGAAAAAAAGTAATTTTACGTTTGTTTTTTTTTTAGTTCAACAATATGTGAGTCGGAGATTCAAATCTTTAAGGTCCCGTTTGATAACCATTTGGTTTTTTGTTTTTGGTTTTTGAAAATTAGGCTTGAAAACACTAATTCCACCTATAAGTTTCTTGGTTTTGTGATCTACCTTCTTTCCCTGTTTTAAAAAACCAAGTCAAGTTTTGAAAACTAGAAAAAAACCCAGTCAAGTCAAGTCATTTTATACCCAGTCAAGTTTTGACTGGGTATAAAATGTATATTGCAGATTTTTGTGTTTCTTCTTGGCTTTTTTCGCCTAGATCTGATTTCTCCCTCTTCTTCCTTGTACTATTCTTAATTCCCTTGTAATTTTAGTGAGTTTTATTATATTTTGGGATGGTTAATCGAGTCGAGGAGCTTAGTTGGAGCGTTTCGATGACCGGCTAAGTTCACGTCGTTGCAATTGGGGACTTCTAATGTAAGTTAGGCATACTCTTGAGACCTTGTTTATGGTTTAGTTGAATTATTGTTGGTTATGTCTTGAATTCCCATTCTCAAATTACAATTGCTTTGATAGATTGGTTTGATAAACTATTTGCTTGAGTTAAAGTAATTGCTTTACTAATTGGTTAGTGATAAATTTATTGTGTGATTGTGTTGAATGGAGTGTTATCTCATTTGATATATTTGCATGATAGATTTAGGAATTTGAGCTTAGAATTGCATGAATTTAGGTTGTTCCTAGCTTATGTGAGTTTACTTAACGATCCAATTCGCTTAATGCGGTTAGGTTCATGTTTATGAATTCTAATTAGATTCTAACTTTGATATTTTTGTCGAGTTGGAAGGTTATAGATCTTAATCATTGGTTCCAATGAATGTTGAGTAATCAATAATAATTCTTTAAATTTAAGTGTCAATGATTGAGTAGCCAAACCCAAGTTCGAATAACCAATTGCGCGATACCGAGGTAAGATTAACTAAACAACCTTTACTTTCCTGTTATATTACGTTATTGAAATTTATTCGTTTCCAATCAATCTGTATTTCAAAAACCCCCCTTTTAGTTACTAATTGAGAAATCTAATTAAATTAATTAATTACGCTGCTCCCTATGATCGATCCCGGCCACTATTGCTACAAGTTAGCTTTAGAGGTTGAGGATTATAAATTTATTTGATAAGAGACCTCGACAATCTCTTCCATCACTAGATGAGGAGCAGTTATATAAAGCGTAAGAAAGGTACAAAGAAATGCTATGGAGATGCCCACACCACGGTTATCCCGATTGGTTACATGTGCAGCTGTTCTATAATGGGTTGAATTCTTCTACCAAGACAGTTCTTGATACATCAGCTGGTGGAAGTTTTCTATCCAAGACGGTGACTAAAGCAAAGGATCTTCTAGAGGAAATGGCGGCAACCAGTTATCAATGGCCTACAGAAAGGGGAACAATATCAAAGAAGGCTGGCATATATGAGATCGACGAGTCAAGTTCTTTAAAAGCACAGATGGCGTCGCTGACCAACGCACTGAACAAGTTGACTTCTTCCGAGGTGGTCAAATCTATTTCCACTTTGGCAGAAGGATACTCGAAGAAGGAGAGTCAGGACGTGGAGGAAGTTCAATATGTTGGAAATTGAGCATTCACCCAAGGATTACCGAACTCCTACCACCCGAATCTGGGCAACCACGAGAACTTCTCATACTCTAATACCAAGAATGTGTTACAACCACCATCGGGGTTTGCTTCATCAAGTGTTCCAGAGAAGAAAAGCAAACTGGAAGAGATGGTGGCTCTCTTTATAAAAGAGCAAAAAGTGCTTAACGTAAGTCTCCAGTCAGCAGTAAATAACCACGATACGACTCTCAAGAACATGGAGGTGCAAATAGGACAGATTGCTTTTGCAGTAAACGCCCTTCAGAAGGGTAAGTTCCCAAGCGACACCGAGATAAATCCTAGAGAGCAGTGCAAGATGGTGATATTACGGAGTGGAAGAAAATTGGAGGACCGCTCAGACGAAGAGAGAAAGCTGAAGACGGAAGAAAAATCGAGCAAAGATGAAGATGAACGGTCTGAGGCACAAAAAGCCTCCATAGAAAGGTCCCAAAGTTCTCCGAGCTCTTGTGATTTAAATTTTGATTGTTCTAACGATTTTGCAAGAAAAGAAAAGAAAAAGCAGGATGAAAAGTTAAAGTTGAACGAGAAGATGGACGAGGAAGAGGTAGTCCCGTGCAACCACCATGATAGAGGGTCACACATCAGCCCACCCAAAAGGAGGGGCGAATGTCCGACCTTCGATTACAGGGAGTTACCCTTTCCTTAGAGATTTAAGGATGTCAAGTTAGATGAGCAATTTAAAAATTTTTTAGAAATGTTTAAAAAGCTTTCTGTGAATATTCCTTTAGTTGATGCTCTCTATAACATGTCTAATTATGGAAAGTTCATGAAAGAGATGATGTCTAGAAAGAAGAATTTGATTAAGAAAGAAGTGTTTAGGTTATCGGAGAACAGTAGCACCATTGTTTCAGGAAAGATACCATTAAAACAAAATGACCCAGGGAGTTTTACTGTTCCCTGTGTTATAGGAAAAGTGTCTTTTGATAGGGCTCTGTGTGATTTAGGAGCAAGTATAAATCTAATGCCCTACTCTTTGTACAGGAAGATCAGACTTTCAGGATTGAAGGACACCAACATTACCCTCCAACTGGCTGATAGATCAATTACCCAACCAATGGGTATAGTGGAGGATGTGTTGGTGAAGGTCAATAAGTTCATCTTCCCAGTCGACTTCGTGGTGCTAGATATGCAGGAGGATAAAGAAGTGCCCATTATCCTGGGTAGACCGTTTCTAGCCACAGGTAAAGTCGAGATCAGTGTTCACATTGGTAAGTTAACATTGAATGTTGATGATGAAAGAGTTGTTTTCAGTATTTTTGGACATGATGAGTCTGTGTGTAGTTTGCATACCTATTTTTCGATTGGTCCAGAATTATTGACTGGCGATGATGAAGAGGAAGACTTTAATCTAGGCTTAGGGCTAGGAGAAATACCTATGGATGATGTGGATTTAAATCTTGATGCATTCTTTGATGATCCTTTATTTGAAAATGAGTTGATGAATGACATTGAAATGCCTGCAATACATGACTTACCTGCATTGAATTTAGAGGATTATTTGATAGATGAAAATATTGAGTCTGATCCTGACATTGCTGATTACATTGAATCGGGTCCTGAAATTGTTGATAGTTTTGATTCGGGTTCTGATAGTGTTGATAGTATTGAATCTGACCTTGATATTGTTGAATTCATCGATTCTGATGATGATGAGTCATGTGATAGCCTTGTTGATAGTTTTGTTCTACTTGTTTTGTTTTATATATTGTGTTTGATATGTATGTAGCTTGCTATGTGAATAAGCACATAGCTTTGTTTGATTCATAAGCATGTTGCTTTGTTTGATTCATAAGCATGTTGCTTTGTTTAATTCCTAAGCATGAGGTATTGTTGTTGGTGGACTATATTGCACGTGAGTCGTGTCTGCATAATGTGTGCTCATTGGGGAGAGGTAGAGCATGACGCGTAAATCATGTGCTTGGGTGTGTGTGTGGAGCGTGGCACGGAAATCACATGTGGATGTGAGTGCGGAGCGTGACGCGGAAATCACGTGTGGGATGTGAGTGCGGAATGTAATGCGGAAATCACGTGTGAGTGTGCGAGCATGGCGCGGAAACCATGTGGGGGTGCATAGCATGATGCGTGGATTCATGTTGTGATCTCATCATTGCATGAAGCATATGTTAGCATCATTTGTTTCTTGTTTAAAAGTATGTTTGGTTTATCGCTTAAAAAGCATGTTGGTTGTTGTATTGCTTTTAAGCATGATGCTTGCATGTGAATAGCATGTCGATGTGATTATTTGTTGTTTGGTGGCTCGTTGGGTGTGAGCTACTTACAAGTCCTATGGTTGTACTGATACCCCTCCCCTTTCTTCCCCCCAACATTTTCAGATTATGTAGGTGTTGATGAGGTTTATGTGTCCGGTGATGTAGATGAGGAGGTTCACGAGGGATAACCACATAGGTTCATTTACTTGTTTATCTCTTTCTGTTGGATAGGGTAGTTCTTTGTTCAATTGATGATAGGATGAACATATAATTTGCAGCTAGGTGTGAATAATTTTTAGTTGTTGAGCTTGTGTAGATTTTCATGCTTCCGTTAGGTTGTAAATATGTTAATGATTAATAAAGTTGAAATGTTTCTAGAAAGTTAAGAGCATGCTTATACTAGAAGGGTTGTAGTTCCATTGTCGGTTGAGTATACGAGATCTGACTCGTATTTTATTGTGGCGGAGTTGTATCTGTGGAGATGTGGAGTAGATTGGACTATATATAGAAGTGTCGTTTTGTGTTTATAAGATGTTTCAAAATTTTGGTTTTGTTCTATATATGTCGTTATGCTGTCGGAATTTTCGAAACTCTCAGTTAGTTTTTTTTTTTTTTTTTTTTTTTTTTTTTTTAAGACGAACTCTCGATTAGTTTGAATATAGGAGGTTAATAGCGTCACTAGACTAGATAATAGTTTAACGTGGGACGTTAGATTGTCCTTCTCTAAATTAAAACCACATCAATTATAGGATTCCTATCGAAATGCACATTAAAATATTTTTAATTGACAATGTTTCGATGGAAATTGAATAAAAAAATAAATCTCGCAACAATATTTATCTATGTACTCTAAGGTCCAATTGGACAATATAATTTAAAATATAAGGTAGAAGTTGATTAACTTTCTGATCAAGTTAAAGGCAAACGTTTTAAATTCAATTTAAAGTGTACATTTGGGATTTGATACAGACTTAATTAGGAGAAAAAAATGAAACAAGTATGAAATTTCAGGTACTATGAATTGCAAATGAAACATTACTTCTTGATTTTATTTCGTAGATGAGAAACGCACAACATTCGTAAAGTACTTCTAAATTTACTTCTCCCAACATTTATATATCAACCAGTTAAACTTTTTTTTGTACATAGAAGTCTATCTCTCACACACGACACACTCTAGCACGTTATTTATAATTTCAAGTTCAACCTAGCTTAATTGATATTAAGACATATCATAAACTCTATTATATATTTGAAATTTCTCCACTCTCACACTTTATTGAAATAAAAATACATATTATTATTTATAACACTTTATGAACCATTTTTCATGAAGCTTCTCTCTCTAAGTCTTAATTTTGTTCTTTGGTTTTGTTTTAGATGGAGGATGGTACCCTCCCCATGGAGGGTAATATGGATATCCTCCATATCCTCCCTCCCATGGACGATCTTGTGCAGCTTGTCTATCAACTTTTGCTCCCTTAACCCCAATATCACCTACAATTTCAACCAAAACAAACATGTATTTTATATTTATAATAACAATAACAACAATAATACATGGAGTTTGAACTAGCAAATTTTAGAAATTACCCTAATTATTGGGGATGATTTCACTTTTTAATTTATAAATATTACAGGATTTCTAAAAGTCTACTATCTTGAATAGGATTTTCGCTAAAATAATTTACAAAAAAATAAAATAAAATAAAATAAGAAGAAAGAACTAAAATAATAGTTTTTTTTTAAAAAAATTTAAAAAATAATGGTTTTCTATACAAAGTGAAAGGTTAAAACAGAATATTTGGAAAATCGAGAATGAAGGTAAAATAAAAATGAAAGTTGAAGAACGAGATCAAATTTAAGCGAATTAATTTAAAGAAAATTTAAATAATGAATTTAGTGTACCATTTGAGGCAGCAAGCAAGTGCCTTTTCGCAGTGACGCTGGTAGTCAAGAGAAACACGAGAAGCAACAAAAGAACTTCTCCAATTCTTGAGGACTGCTTCTTGGAAGCCATCGTTTTTCTTAGTTTTGTGCATCTTTAAGGTCATTATATGTGAGGTATTTATAGACCAATAATGCATATTTTCTTTAAAAGAAAAGTTAAGCAACAATTCAAGTCATTTTCAATAAGCCGTGTGTAAACAGTATCATTGGGTTAGATATTTTATTTGTAATGAGTTTCAGATAACTTCCAAAAGAGAAAAAAAAAAAAAAAAAAAAATTGTGATGAAATACTTTATAGAAGTAGGAATTAAGTGATTCATCTGAAAGAAGATTTACTTTTTCAAGGTCTTTAAAATTGCAACAACACCGACTCAGACTTGAAATTGTGCTTTATATTTAGTATTTATCTAAATTTAATAATTGCATACATGATAATCCCTTAATTATTTGTATCATTTTTAGGTAATGAGATTTTTATTTTTCTTTTTACATATAATTATATTTGGTTAATTTATGTGCGATGATTCCATTCATTAATAAAAATTCATGGTCCAACTACAATTTCCTGAAAATTTCTAGCTACCTTCAATTGGGCATAATTATCTATAAAAAAAATGACAAAAATAAAAAACATATCTATCCCATTTGATAATCTTTTAATTTTTGATTGTTGAAGATTAAGCTTGTTTTCTCACCATTATTTCCTTAGAATAGTTTTCATGTTTGTTAAGGACACATTTGCATTCCTCTCCAAATTCCAAAAACAAAAACAAGTTTTCAAAAACTATTTTTTTTTTTTTTTGAAAACTTTAGTTGGTTTTTGAAAACATGGAAAGAAGATTTATAACACCACAGAGAAACTTATAGGTGGGAATAGTGTTTGTAGGTTTAATTTTCAAAAACCATAAACTAAAAACCAAATGGTTATCAAATGGACCTAAGGAAACAACTCATCTATTTTTTTAATGAGAAAATAATTGAATTTTATATTATAAAATTTTATTGTTATTTTTATTTATTTTATTTTATTCTATTCTTTTTTGCAGGGAATGAAAATTAAGTTTTTATCTACGTGGGTGTTTTTTTTTTTTCTTTTTGATAACTACATGGGTGCCTTAGTGTTGAATAATGATTAAAATATGTTGGAATTGTTTTTTTAGTATTAAAAATGGATGGAAACCATATAAACATTAATTAAGCAAGATATAACATAAATGTTGTAATATGTTAGCAAAATTTTAAATGAATAATTAAACAAAAAATTTCACAAAAAAATGCAATATAAAGGAATGTTAAGGTCCGGCCGAGAAAACATTATTCAATGAGGCTAGTATAATGTGGCTACCTGTTTATGAATATTGCTTTGAGATTTTTCTCCTAAAACCCTGTAATTAATATTTTATTATTTTTATTTTCAATTTACTTTATCCATTACATAAAGGTCGAATGTTATTAATATAATCTTGAAGAGTTTGTAATTGACATACCGAAATATCATTTCAAGATATAACCTAAAGAGTCAATAGACGATAGTATATGCAAATTTTGAAATGAAACCGGTAATGTTTCAGATGTTGCAAACCGTGGGGCAATTCCATGGTTTGTCATCTGAAGACCCTCATTTACATCTTAAGTCTTTTCTAGGAGTTAGTGATTCTTTTGTAATTCAGGGAGTGTCTAAAGATGCCCTTAGATTAACTTTGTTCCCGTATTCTCTTAGAGATGGAGCAAAGGCATGGTTAAATTCTTTTGCTCCAGGATCAATTAGGACATGGAATGAGTTAGTAGAAAATTTTTTGAGTAAATATTTCCCACCAAATAGAAATGCTAAATTGAGGAGTGAAATAGTAGGGTTTAGGCAACTTGAAGATGAGACTTTTAGTGAGGCTTGGGAAAGGTTTAAGGAGCTTTTGCGAAAGTGTCCCCACCATGGTTTACCACATTGTATCCAAATGGAAACATTTTACAATGGGTTAAACGCTGTGATCCAAGGTATGGTTGATGCTTTGGCTGGAGGGGCCCTTTTGGCAAAAACTTTTAATGAAGCCCACGAAATCTTAGAAAGAATATCTACTAATGTTGTCAGTGGTCGGATGTTAGAGGCACAAATAGAAAGGTTAAGAGTGTGTTAGAGGTTGATGGTGTGTCCACCATTAGGGCTGATCTTGCAATGATTGCTAACGCTCTTAAGAATGTGACAGTGATTAGTCACCAGTAGCCGCCAGCTGTGGAGCCTGCTGCAGTGGTGAACCAAGTTGCAGAGGAAGCATGTGTCTATTGTGGAGAAGATCACAACTATGAGTTTTGCCCCAACAATCCAGCTTCTATGTTTTTTGTAGGTAACCAGAGGAACAACCCTTATTCTAACTTTTATAATCCAGGTTGGCGCAACCACCCCAACTTCGCATGGGGAGGACAAGGGAGTAATGTGCAAGCCTACCAAAAGGTGAACCAGCCGGGATTTGCTAAAGCGCAGGTATTGCCCCAGCAAAATAAGCAGGCTTTGCCCCAGCAAAATTCGGAGAGTTCTCTTGAGGCAATGATGAAAGAATATATGGCTCGTACAGATGCCGCTATTCAAAGTAATCAAGCTTCAATGAGAGCCTTGGAATTGCAAGTGGGTCAGCTAGCTAATGAGCTGAAGGCACGACCTCAAGGGAAGCTTCCTTCAGATACTAAACACCCTAGAAGGGAAGGTAAGGAGCAGGTAAAGGCAGTGACTCTTAGGTGTGGTAAGCCACTAGAAGAAAAGAAAGAGCCTAGTAAACCCCTGGATGTAGAGAAAAACTGTGATAAAAATGTTGTTGTTGAAAAAGAGTTAGAGTCTGGTCAGGGTGCTGGAGGCAGCAATAATGATGCTGGAGCATCTGGTTCTGTTCCAAATGTCGAACCACCTTATGTGCCACCCCCACCTTATGTACCACCTCTACCTTTTCCACAACGGCAAAGGCCTAAGAATCAGGATGGTCAATTTAAGAAGTTTTTAGAGATTCTTAAGCAATTGCATATAAATATCCCTTTAGTAGAAGCTATTGAGCAAATGCCTAATTATGCTAAATTTCTTAAGGATATTTTAACTAAAAAGAAGAGGTTAGGAGAGTTTGAAACTGTATCTCTTACTGAGGAATGTAGTGCTATTCTTAAGAATGGGCTACCAACCAAGGCTAAGGATCCAGTATCATTTACTATACCTGTGTCTATAGGTGGGAAAGAGTTAGGTAGAGCACTCTGTGATTTAGGTGCAAGCATTAACCTTATGCCTCTTTCAGTCTATCGAAAGCTAGGTATTGGTGAAGCTAGACCTACCACAATCACACTCCAACTAGCTGATAGGTCTATCACATATCCAGAGGGTAAAATTGAGGATGTCTTAGTAAAGGTAGATAAATTCATATTTCCTGTTGATTTTATTATCTTAGATTATGAGGCTGATAGAGATGTCCCAACTATTTTAGGTCATCCATTCTTGGCTACTGGTAGGGCATTGATAGATGTTCAAAAAGGGGAATTAACAATGAGGGTTTGCAATGAGGAAGTTAAATTTAATGTTTTTAAGGCCATGAAGTATCCAGACGAGATGGAAGATTGCTCTTTCATTATGATTTTGGAGAACACAATTATTGAGATAGCAATTCAGGATTCGACAAACCAGCATTTGGAAGATCATGGAGAGGTTAGTGTAGAAGATTTAGAAGTTTGTTCTTTAGAAAGAAAAAACGAAAAAGAGGTGTTTAGGTGTGAGGATGTTTTTGAGTCTTTAGATTTAGATCAAAGGAAGGCTCCTCCTATTAAGCCATCCCTGATTGAGGCACCCACTTTAGATTTGAAGCCCTTGCCGGATCATCTAAAGTATGTGTATCTTGGGGAGGGTGAGACGTTGCCCATTATTGTTGCATCAGATTTAATGCCGGAGCATGAGGAGGCCTTAATAAAATTGCTGCAGCAATACCGCAAGGCAATAGGTTGGACATTGGCTGACATTCAGGGTATTAGCCCATCTTTTTGTATGCACAAAATCACTCTAGAGGAGGGATCCTTTAGGAGTATTGAGCAGCAAATGAGGCTTAACCCTGCAATGAAAGAAGTGGTTAAAAAAGAGGTGATTAAATGGTTGGATGCTGGCATCATTTATCCAATTGTAGACAGCAATTGGGTAAGCCCTGTCCAATGTGTTCCTAAGAAAGGAGGTGTCACTGTGGTGAGCAATAAAGACAATGAGTTGATCCCAACCAGGACTGTAACTCGCTGGAGGGTTTGCATGGATTACAGGAGGCTCAATAAAGTTACCCATAAGGACCACTTCCCTCTACCATTTATTGACCAGATGTTGGATAGATTGGCTGGTCAGGCCTACTACTGTTTCTTAGATGGTTATTCTGGGTATAACCAGATTACTATTGCTCCTGAGGATCAGGAAAAAACCACTTTCACCTGCCCTTATGGGACGTTTGCTTTTAGGCGCCTTTTGGCCTTTGCAATGCTCCAGCAACATTTCAGCGGTGTATGTTAGCAATTTTTTCTGATATGATTGAGTCCACTGTTGAGGTATTTATGGACGATTTTTCAGTTTTTGGAGGGTCTTTTCAGAGTTGTTTGGATAACTTAGGTAAGGTATTAAAAAGATGTGAGGATACCCATCTAGTTCTTAATTGGGAAAAATGTCACTTCATGGTGAAGGAGGGCATAGTGTTAGGACATAGGATTTCTAAGAATGGTCTAGAAGTTGATAGAGCAAAAGTTGAGGTTATTGAGAGACTAGAACCACCGAATTCAGTAAAAGGGATTCAGAGTTTTTTAGGTCATGCTGGATTTTATAGAAGGTTCATAAAGGATTTCTCAAAAATCAGTAAACCTCTTTGTAACTTGTTGTGCACTGATCATGTTTTTGACTTTAATGCAGATTGTAGGAAGGCTTTTGAGACATTGAAGGTTGCTTTAATCTCAGCACCCATTCTTTGTGCACCTAATTGGAATTTACCATTTGAGGTAATGTGCGATGCGAGTGATGCTGCAGTAGGTGCTATGCTGGGGCAAAAGCAGGGCAAATTTATCCATCCTATATATTATGCAAGCAGGGTTTTAAATGAGGCACAAGTCAACTATACAACTACTGAAAAGGAGTTGTTAGCTGTTGTGTTTGCCTTTGAGAAATTCCGGCCATATTTGGTTGGATCCAAAGTCACGGTGTTCACGGATCATGCAGCAATAAGGTATTTAATGACTAAGAAAGATGCAAAGCCTAGACTAATTCGTTGGGTTTTATTATTACAGGAGTTCGACTTGGAGATAAAGGATAAGAAGGGATCAGAGAATGTCATTGCAGATCATTTGTCTCGTCTTGATCCATCATCATCTTTGCTGAAGCAATCTGCCATTTCAGATTCTTTTCCAGATAAACAGCTCTTTGCTGTTCAGGTAAAGGTAGTCAGGGATGTCCCTTGGTCTACTGATATTGCCAACTTTTTTGTCAAGGGAGTCACTCATATTGATATGAATTGGAGGCAGAAGAAAAAGTTTAAGCATGATGCAAAATTTTTCTATTGGGATGAGCCATTTATGTATAAGCAATGCTCTGATGGTATTATTCGTAGGTGTGTTTCAGGTGATGAAGCAAAGGAAATCTTGGAGCAATGTCACTCTTCGCCGTATGGAGGCCATTTCAGCGGTCAGAGGACAACTATGAGGATTTTGCATTGTGGATTCTTTTGGCCTTCCTTGTTCAAGGATGCCCATTGGTTCTACAAGCAATGTGATGCTTGCCAAAGGAGAGGAAACCTGGGGCCTAGAGATGAAATGCCTCTTACTTACATTTTGGAAGTTGAATTATTCGATGTATGAGGTATTGACTTTATGGGGTCATTTCCCCCTTCTAATGGCAATGTTTTTATCTTATTGGCAGTTGATTACGTGTCCAAGTGGGTGGAGGCCATTGCATGCCATCATAATGATGCCAAGACGGTTTCAAGGTTTCTCCAATCGCACATCTTTGCACGGTTTGGGATGCCTAGAGCATTAGTAAGTGATGAGGGTACACATTTTGTTAATAATATCTTAACTAAGCTTTTAGCTAAGTATGGGATCAAGCATAGGATAGCTACCCCTTATCACCCACAAGCAAATGGTCAAGCTGAAATAAGTAATAGGGAAATTAAATCAATTCTAGAGAAAGTAGTCCATCCATCTAGGAAGGATTGGTCTTTTAGGTTGGATGAGGCTCTTTGGGCTTATAGGACAGCTTATAAGACTCCTCTAGGTATGTCTCCCTATAGGTTAGTATATGGAAAAGCTTGCCATTTACCATTAGAGATAGAGCATAAAACGTTTTGGCTTTGAAAAATTTGAATTTTGATTTGAGTCGTGCAGGAGCAATAAGAATACTGCAGCTTAATGAATCAGAGGAATTTCTTCAATTCTCTTATGAGAATGCGAGAATATATAAAGAAAAGACTAAGTTGTGGCATGACAAGAGAATTAAGCCTAAAGAGTTTGTCAAATGTCAAAAGGTTTTGCTTTATAATTCTAGATTGAAATTGTTTCCTGGGAAACTAAAATCTAAATGGTCAGGTCCGTTTGTGGTGATTGAGGTTTTCCCCCATGGAGCAATTACTTTACAGGATGAAAAAGATGGGAGAGTGTTCAAGGTGAATGGACAGCGTGTGAAACATTATTGGGGAGGGGAGTTCCAGACGAAATATCCTTCCCTAAAGTTGGTTGATGATTGAGAGAGCAAGATTTTTGCGGGAGCATTTCACAGAACAAAATTTTTAGCTCCCCGTGTTTGTTTTGATTTTATTTCTTGTGGGTTTATTTGATTTTAAATTCGAGTTATTTTAGATTTGGTTTGTTTAAAATCTGCAGGATGTATTTTTTTTATTTACTTTGTAGATTTTACTTTATTTTCGCTAGTATTTTATTTAATTTGATTAGTTTAGATTAGAGATTAGTTTTTATTTGTTCCGATTAGATTTAGTTAGATTTTAATTCAGTTATTATTTTCGGTTATTTAAATTTCTGTTTAGATTAGATTTGAATAAAATTTTCCTGATTTATTCGGCTTTAAATAAGAAAAATAAAAAATAAGATTTGATTTGAGCGGTTAATTTAAATTGCCTGATTTGATTCCCTATTTTAAATTCGAATTTCGTATCCAAGATTCTTCAGGTAATCTTTTGTTCAGAGGGGTTGTTGCGGCAAAGTTATGGCTGGAGCAAATCGTTCGTATAAAGAGGGTTCTGTGGTGAGTTAATTATTTTTACCGTTTAATTTTGAATTTTTGTGGGCAGGTAAATTGCAGGGATGCTGCCACGTGTTGCGCAGAGATAATCCAACGGTTTAGCCGTTTGACAGTAATTATTATTTACCTTGGGCGTTTGGAAATTCAAGATTTTATCGTTAATTAGATTTTCAAATTAAAAGATGTGATTTAAACGGTGATCCCATTTAGTGAGGAGGCAAAATCTTTCGGTTACGATTTGATTTGTTGCAGCTCTATTTATTCACAAGCCTTCGGTAAGTTGTTCTCACTTCATCTTCTTGATTCATCCCTTGTCATTTGCATTCTTCTTTCTTTCTCTGTGAGCGATAAAAATTACTTTGAGTCTTCAATGGCTAGAACGAGTCTTCAATGGATTATCTGTTTTGGTTAAGCTATGCTTTGTCTAATGCTTTGAATTCTTAAGGGAAGGTTGGTCAGTATTGCTCGGGACGCGCAATAGTTCAAGTTTGGGGGTGTGATAACTCTCCAAAAGGGAGTTATTTAGACCTTATTTCTATATTGATTTGTGTGTCTTTTGTGCTAAATAGGGTTGCTTTTAGATAGATAATATATGTTTTAACCCATTTGGAAGAATGGAAGCTTTGGAAATTATTTTGTGAAGAATATGTTGCTGGGCGACTTGAGGGAGCAAATTCTGTGCTGCAGCAAAGCTGGGAGAAAATTCATTTATATTTTATGCCCGTCTGGCCAACCGGTATGAATACCTCTCTTTAGTTTCAGGGATGATTTAGGGAGTGTGTGGCGGTTAACCACACTAGATCATTGTGTATTGGTGAACGCCAGTGACTGAGCTAGGGATAGCCAGTTGCCTAGTGCTTGATCGGTCGTACTTCATTGGGGTTGAAACACATTCCAAACAATCTGGAGTCTGGGAGAAATCCACTAATAATACTGCGAGAGTTTGCATGATCAATAATATTGCTAGAGCATCTTCTAAAACAATTACTAAATCCTGACCAGCGCCTGTTTCTAATCTGTCTGCCTATTTGTTTATTCTTTGTTCTGTCATTTCTTTTGCTTCAGCATTTTACCAAAAACCAATCATTTTTACCACTTTTGAAACCATTGAAAAACTAAACAAAATAGATAAAGTGAAAGCTAGTTCAGGCCTTGGATTGATAAATACTTATTACTTGCTGCAGACTGTGTATACTTGCACAGAGTTCTAGAGTCTTTTCATATCTTATTTTTACTCACTCTAGGAACCCAACAATTACCAAAAGTGGCAGTTATAGATGAGGTAGGTAATTTTGATTAAAAAATGTTTGGATTTACTGACCTTGTCAAACAACTTGTGACAGGACAAATTGCAAAGGAAAAGGTCTGTGGAGTTTGTTCAATCCAAGGTCACTCCACATATTCCAGTCCACAGCTGCAAGAAGGCTAAACCACAAAAGTAAATGCAATTGGAGGTTATGCAAACAAGAATGGCCAAGGTAGGAGGTACAATCTGATAAGGGTAAAAAATATACCTATTTTACCCTTATATTTAGCTCATTTCTTTGTCAAATATTGAGTGTTTAGGTCAATTTACTGTTCCCGAGCTCAAATTATGCTTCATTTGATAAGTTAGGGTGTTGAGAATTACATTTGTCAAATTTAACTCATTTATGCTTAAAAAGACTTAATTTTAAGAGAATTTGACTTAGTTTGCTGTTGTGCAGAAAAACAAAGGAAAAGCTGGAATTCCCCAGAAATGCGACCGCATTTCTGGGAAGGCAAAAATGAAATGCGACCGCATTTCTGGAAAAACAAAGGTCGTTCCGAGTCACACGCGGGTCGTTGTTGATGAGTCTTCTTCGCACCTAACCGGTTGTTTTGACCCCGAAACTGACTGGGCAACCTTCCAACACCTATTTCACAACTCCTCAACCACTTTCTAGTCTATAAAAGCTCGAGATTCGAAGTCAAATTCAAGCAGAACTCACTTGGAAGAAAAGGGTGGTGACAGAACCCTGGCTCGACGCCAATGAGTAAGGATGCTCGAGGTCCTTCTTAGATGACCAAATTCTAACCCAAGAGAGAGTTAGACATCAAACCTTGTGGTTTGTAGAGAGTTTCACCCATTTCCATCTTGTAAAAGTGAGAGAGTGGAGTGTCTTAGCGAACTCTAGAAGGATTGTGTAAACAAAAAACCCATAATATTTAGCTATCTCCCTTAGTTCCAGCTTGTGATTACTTTTCATTATTCTGTATTCTTTACATTACTATTTCAATGAAAATGTGTTCATTTTCTTTTTATCCCATCATGAGTAGCTAAATCCCATTGAGGGGTTCAATGTGGTGAATTCCCTTAGGGTTTAATAGCTTGAAAGTGTCTTATTTGCTTAAGTTGTGTTTAATGCATGTCATTCTTTATTGATTATTACTCCAATCTTGCTGAGTTTAATTTGATCACTTAGACTTTGCATGCTATGTGAGTTTGATCTCGAAAGGGACAAATGATATCGGTTCTCATAAAGGTGATATAGGAGAAAAAGCTCGAAAGAGATTGTTCGGCGGTGTAGGGCAAGCTGCCTAAGGCACCCTATATCGACTATAGGGTTATAGGTTGCATTCGTGAATTATCTATGTCGGAGTCGAGTCCCATAAATGGGCATAACGGTACTCGCTTAGCATTCGAACGGTTTTTGGGAACAAAGGCCAAATGAAAGTTAAATCTGACCCAATGCATTGAATACGCTTAAGTTAGATATTGCATGATTATGGTTGTTACCTTAGGGATGAATCCATGTTGAATACCTCGTTGTTTATTATTGCTATTCTTTATTATTTACTTGCTTGTTTTGTTTATATTTTCAAAAACCCAATCAATCAACTTATTTTCTTCGGTTACCTTTTCAAAAGCAATCATTTGAGCAGTTTCTTATTCAAATCTGAATTTCCAGTTTAGTCCTCGTGGGATCAATACCCTTGGAATACTTTCTGAGGTTTTTTATTACTACGTGCGATAGTGTATACTTGCACTTAAGTGTTGGCTGAATATTTCTCTGTTTTTATTATTCCATCTTATCTTACATTCCATCCATTCAGTTCACACACGCACCACAATCCATATTCCAACACTTACAATCTAGGATGGAGGGATCACCCCAACTTTAGCTATGGTCAAAACAACAATCAAAAACAAAACTTTGGAGGCCAATCTTCCCAATCAAGTACGTCCCTTGAGGATATGGTTAAATCTTTAGCAGAATCTACTACTAAGTTTCAACAGGGAACTAAGGTCAGTATGCAAAATATGGGAAATGAAATCACACAACTAGCCACTTCCATAAGTAGATTGGATGCCAAATATGGGAAGTTGCCTGCCCAACCTGAGATACCAAAGAAGGCCTCAATGCAATCACACTTCGGAACGGAGCCACTTTGAAGTCACCTCCAATTCATTCCAAAAATGTTGAAAAAAGATTGATAAGGTAAGTTCTGAACCCCCTGTTATTTTCGATTATACTGAGTCTGCTCCTTTCCCTTCTAGATCGATCCAACAAACTAAGAAAAAGGAGGATGATGACAAGGATGCATTGGAAGTGTTCAGAACGGTTTCAGTGAACATTCCACTCTTGGAGGCCATCCAACAATTCTCAAGTGTAGGAATGAAATCCCTAGCGCAGCGGAAGATTTATCAGAGGACCTATGACTGTGTTTTAATCTAGATTAAAATACCGATACAACGGGCAAAATTTACAATAATTATCATGAATAATCTACTGTCAATATATCACAAGCATGTTGGAATTTCCTAATTAAAGTCTATTTAATTCATACAAGTTTAGAGAAAAATGTTTTCACCAACATACCGTCGTTGACGGCTTGATTGTTACACCTAAACTCTTGATCCTTCTCTTAGATGAAAAGTGCAGCAACTAAGCATGATCTTTCGTTGAAAATTCAGCGACCAAGTCTTGCGAACACCATCACTATGGCTACACCGGTATGACTCTGAGACTTCTAGAGGCAGGAGACTGGTGGGAGCCTTCAGGAGAATTCTCTGAGAGTAGGAGAATGGATGAGATGCCTTCACCCCACCCCAGGGGTCCTATTTATAGGAAAAGGCCATGAATAAGATCTAATCCTTATAGAAAAAGGTCATGAATAAGATCTAATCAAATCTATTATCTTATTCATATCTAATTTTATTAAATGATTAATTAATTATCCAATTAATTATCATATATTTAATATTAGGGATTTTATTAAATTATTTATTTTATTTATATGAATCCAATTCATATTGATTATTTGAACTCTTTCAAATATATTGTCTCAAAAATTAATTTTGAAACTAATTCAAAATTTATTATAAAGTTTCATGAACTTTATATTATAATGCATCAATAGACATTATATGATTCCCCTAAATAGATTGAACACTTTCGATTTACAATTAGTACTTAATTGCCTCAAGTCTCTTTACGAGCTACTAGTGGGACCTAATGGACCTGCAGATCAGAAACTTCAACGATGTGAGATTAATTGGCTAAATTCATTAACTAATTAATCAATTTTCGTTAACTGGGGGTTCACTTTGGTTCGTTTTCATAAAACTGGTTAATTTAATACTAAAAATATCACTGATATGCATTAATCCAAGCATAAATTAAGCATAACCAAGTAGTACTTAGAGTATTCTAGGGTCAAATCCACATGGAAGGAATAGCAAGAATTTCAATAAACTAGCTAATGAACACTCAGACGCATGATACTGGATGTGAAATTAGATAGGTGAAAGTTGCAATATTGAAAGGTACTGAAAAACAATCTATATGACAAAGGTACGTAAAAAGGTAATCAGATGATAAATGATATCAAGGCTTTTGTTGCGGTGACCACAAGCGTTGACAAGTTATTTAGTAGCGCACATTCTGATTGAATTCCGATTAATGCTTAAGTGAGAAATAAACACGTGATTCTCTTTTGGTACTACACATGCGTTTGGCATAGAACCAACAACTTTCTGTTCAATTGGTTCATGCGTTGGCGCTGTTCTATAATGACTTGCAAATAATTGTATCATTCCTAAAATAATCTAAGCACATTCATGAAATATCTCTTGTGACAATATTAATCCTAATACAACCTAGACTACATGCAATGCGCTGACTTGCTCTACTTAGATATTTCCACATGCGTTACCTGTTAGGGATATATCATGCTGCTACAGCATCCAGCTGGCTAGGCGGGAGTTAGTAATGAAAATATTATCGCATCTAAACAGAAAGCATTAATGTTTCATTCATTCGAAATGTGACGCATACATAATAATATTATCACCGCATGGGTGCCTGAGCTAAGCCTTGATAAGAGTAATTTAGCTCAAGCTATAATTGAAATGCACAACGCAATACATCATATCTCCAACAAAGTAACTGCGCTGAGACAATCTGTCTTCTTTTCTGTTTTCCTTTTTCTCTTTTTTCTCCTCTTGTTCGTCTCCTCCCCCTTGATCATTGGCAGCTGGGTGATTTTTATAGGCTGAGGATACTGACTTCTCCAAGAAATTGGCTTGCGTGCCCCAACCTTCTCTTGCCAGCTTGCAAATCAGTCACATGTTAGGACAACCATCCATCCAGCTGTTATTTGCACGAATTATGCTATGGAATCTGCGCATGCGCTGAAGATAACTTGGGAAATGAAATATCTACAGAAATCATGCGTTACTAGGCAAAAATATATAATTTCCTACCGCATTTAAGAATGCTCATTTAAGGATTTAGTTATCGCAATTCTCTACTACCATGCGCTCAATCAGCGTAACTTTGATCTTTTCTAGCCTTATTTAGTTTAAATTTAAGGGAGAAATAGCTTGCTTTTTGCAAGCTATCAAACCCCCAAACTTGAATTATTACTTGTCCCCAAGCAATGTCTTCTATCCACTCTGCAAAAACAACTTAGCTCAACTGATTTGGGCTTTACATCCTAATTTTCCCCATCTTTTACTCCACAACTCAGATAAAGGATTTGGTCTTCAGCTAGATTTCCTTTTTGGGTAAAGATTCATTCTGCGCTAGATACTCTTTCCTGTGAAAACACAACAAGCTCCCTACTAATAGGCTTGCGTGCAAGGCAAGAATAAGCGGTATTTTTTTTTAAACAGAAAGCATTAATGTTTCAACATCAAAACACATGCTTTCGTTTTGGCTCATCCACATTTTTTATGAAAGGTATCCAACTACGACATTACATTTTTTTACAACTCTAAACGCTCATGGGATACTCATATGCTTTCGCGCAGTGGCAGTGGCAAACGATGGGTGTCATGAATGCCCTTGGCTACTAATGCAGAGAAACCAGCGGAACGCATATGCTTGAATTGCGCTAAATTCCGTGTCCACAGATATAGACCAGTAACAGCAAGTTTGTCCTTCACGATTCTTCGTAACTCCAATTTGGTCAAATTACCGTTTTACCCCAGAGTTACCTCTATCACCCTAAGTACCAGTGCCCCTCTAATGAACAACCTATTTGTGGTCCAACCACCAAACAGAAATCCCTCTTGGGCCAGTGAGAGGGTAGGACCCTTTGTTCAAGACCTAGAGACACCACTTAAAGGAACACTCATTTACTTCCTCAAAGTCGGGAAGGAGTGAATTCCATCTCGTATGATTATGTTCCCAGCTCCCCACTCGGTCTTGTCCCCCAAATGATAGGCTTATTAGGTTGGCGTACTGACCATTCTCACCCATACAAATCAAAGGACAATCCCTCGTGAATAGGAGTCCATAATCCACTCAGGATTCAGACTAAGTTGCCTAGGTCATCCTAGTGAAATAGAAACCTAACTAGTTAACGGTGTTACAACTAGCGGTTACTATTTCGCGGTCTGGTTTTATGCAAACTCATTACATAGGATACTGATACCACCAAATTGGTGCTAATAATTTCTGTAAATTTTGCTTATCCTAATGATATTATTTGTGATAATTGGATAATTTTGAGCCTTATTGATGCATAGGTCATTTTGGTGTTCTCGGGATCAAGAAGGGCATTTTGGTAATTAAATGACGGCCTAAGCCAAACTTACAACTGAGTTCCCGATTACATGAATAATGAGCTTAGCCCATCATTTGGAATGTCGAACCTCACTCTCGGGCTCGATCCACCATGAAAACTAAGAAAAACTACTCTAAAGCCTAAGAAATATGAAAACTCAAAGAATTTGGGGAAAAAACGGCTGGAATCGAAAAAGGGATCATAAGCTACTGCCCAAATCGCGAAACTGCATATTTATAAAAACGTGACGGTGTCGAGACGCTGACAGTAATTACGCCCGCTTTGGATTTTCGTAGCTTCGAGACGCCGTGAGCTAGCGTTTCGACGTTAGCTCTCGGGAAAATGAGTGAATTTTTGCTACTTGTCGACTTTTTGATTGACTTTCTTTTAATTACCAAAATGCCCTTCTTGATCCCGAGAACACCAAAATGACCTATGCATCAATAAGACTCAAAATTAGCCAATTATCACAAATAATAGCATTAGGATAAGCAAAATTTACAGAAATAATTAGCACAAATTTGGTACTATCAAATACCCCAACTCGCATGTCCCCTACAAGAACGCGTTGGATCATTGCATTTGTATCAAATACAAAATGGGTCGTATCACATAGTGTTACCAGGATAAGGTACCCAACCTTATCACTGTACTATAGACCTTTTAGGTTTTTACTTGAACATCGATCCCCGTATGTCCCCACATACTAGTTCAAGTTACATACAAACAACGTGGGATCTTAGTTTATTGGATTTGGGTCATATTGTGCAATACTTAACAATAACACTTTATTGTAGAAACTCAATAACACTTTATCGAAACAAGTATACAATTTGTTTACATTCACTATCTACGAGTTTTAGGGCATAAAACCCAACATTTAGTTCTTTGCATATAAGTTTAGATTGTGTTAGGAAAGATTGACAACCTTGTTCGTGACCTATCTAGATTTAATTGCTAAATCTAAGTAGCAAATAGGATAACGTCTTGATATTCTTCATACGTCCCTAGAACTAAAGGATTTAATCAATTGTAATTGTGGTTTGTTGCCTGTTGCATGTGAATTAATTCGACTAGATCCCAATGTGGTTTAGATTAGTTAATCGGTCAATTAATTAATTTAAACTAGAATCAAAAGTAGTGTTTGCACGTTTGTGATAGTAGGATCACGACTTTCAGGTTGTTCCCAGAGTACGCCGAGCTTAGATATGTTTTTGACTAATTAGTGAGATTAATGATTTGATTGAATTGAACTTACCATGACAATCCCGATTGCATGATCCCTAAGGTATTGATTTCCTTCCTTTTACTCCATTCTCCTACTTTCCTTTTTCAATATTTTCCATAATTAGTTTTCTTTCCATAACTATTTTCTTTCCAAATACAAAAACCCCATTATTTTGGTTACCTAAAACAATTAAGGAAATTGAGATTTGTTTGCATAGACTCCTCGTGATCAACCCCGGCCACTACTGCTACAAGCTTTAGAGGTTGCGGATTATAAATTTATTTGACAGGACCCTCGACAAGTCGTCTGTCACCTCCAACAAAGCATTTCGGTGTTTTCGATAAGTTTAGTCTCGACCCACTCGATTGTTGGGTTTTATGCCCTATAACTCGTAGATAGTGAATGTAACCGTTGACCGGATATTAATGAAATAATATTGATATATTTTTCCATTAAAAGTTATTAGTTATTTTATATTTGTCTTTGCCTAAAATAACCCTAATCCAATAAACTAGACATCCTAGGTTGTAATATGAGTCTTGAACTATATGTAGCGACATATGGGATCATTGTTCAAGAAACAGCCTAAAGGGTCTATAGTATAGGGATAAAACTGTGTGCCTTATCCTGGCGACACTATGGATACGACCCACTTTGTATTTGATACAAACGCTATGATCCAACGCATTCGTGTAGGAGACATGCGAGTGGGGGTATCCTATGTAATGAGTTTGCATAAGACCGGACCACGAAATAGTAACCACTGGTTATAACACCGTTAACTAGTTGGTTTTCTATTTCACTAGGACGACCTAGACAACTTAGTCTTAATCCTGAGTTGATTATGGACTCCTGCTCATGAGGGATTGTCCTTTGATTTGTATGGGTGAGAGTGGCCAATACGCCGACTCAATAAGCCTACCATTTTGGGGACAAGACCGAGTGGGGAGCTGGGAACATAATCGTATAAGATGGAATTCACTCCTTCCCGACTTTAGGAAAGCAGATGAGTGTTCCCTTAAGTGGTCACTCTGAGTCTTGAATAAAGGGCCCTACCCTCTCAATGGCACGAGAGGGTTTTCTGTTTGATGCTTGGACCACAAACAGGTTGTTCATTAGAGGAGAACTGGTACTTAAGGAAATAGAAGTAACCCAGGGGTAAAACTGTAATTTGACCCAGCTGGTGTTACGGACACTCATGAAGGACTAACTAGTCGATATTGGTCTATATCTGTGGACACAGAAAATATGTCTGCAGTGAGAAGAGTGCAATTGTGAGTCTATAGTGGAATGTACACACAGTTAACGAATATTGATTAATTTGGTTAATGAGTTTGACCAATTAATCTCACATCGTTGGAGCTTCTGATCTGCAGGTCCATTAGGTCCCACTGGTAGCTCATAAAGTAATTTGAGGCAACTAAGTAATAAATGTAAATTGAAAGTGTTCAATTTACTAAGGGAAACAATATAATATATATTGATATATTATTATGAGAGAAATTAATATTTGAAGAAATTCAAATATTAATATAAATTTGAGTCACAATAAATTTATGGAAGTTTGAAAGAATTCAAATATGAATTAATTAATTTTTAAGGCCTAAAATCTATTTGGGCAAAATTAATTAATTCAAGGCCGGAAATTAAATATGTGATATTTAATTATTGGTGGTTAATTAATTAAAGAATTCATTAGCCGGGAATTAATCAATTATGGAAATAATTAATCACTTAAGGAAGTGATTAATCATTTATGGAAATGATCTAATCACTTATGGAAGTAATTAGTCATTTGTGGAAAAGATTAATCAATTATGGAATTGATTGATCTTGGATTGATTAAATAAGGAATAAGATTGGATCAATTTTGGAAAAGATTGATTTAATTGAATATTTTATTCATGGACTCTCTTCTATAAATAGAACACTAGACCTAATTGGTTCAGGACTCTTCTCTTGCTCTTAGACTCACAAGACAAGACCATAGAATTCTCTCTAGCCTCCCTCTTAGAGAAAGACTCCCACAAGTCTTTTGCCTCCTAGACTTAGAGACATACCGGTGTAATCTCTGTGGTTATTGTGTCCTTCAAGAAGAAATTTCCAGCGAATAAAAGACAAGAGGGCTGCTGCATTTTCGTTTGTTGAAGCGTTGTTGGCGAAGAACGGTCAAGTCTACAACGAAGGTTTGTAACGGTTCTTTCCCGTTTCTTTAGAAAAGCATGAAAATAAATTAGATTCAATTTTCAAGCATGTTTATAGCAAAATCCAGCAACTTTAAAGTATGTTTAAAGTTTATTTTTCCTTTTCGTAACGGTATTTTAATGTTAATTAATATACGGCGAAAGGTCCAATCGATGCGCTTCCGCTGCGTGGGGGCTTGATAGGCTCTAATAGGTGGGATTTATGCATAATGTATGTTCGGTTTGCGTTGAACTGTTTAGGTTAATTTTATGGCCATAGATTTTATTTTTATGTGATTTTGATCATGTAAGGCCCGGTGTTTCGGGTATTTTATGTAAAATTGAGTCCTATGTAAGTCCGGGTCTAGAATAGGTTTTTATGAGATGAAAATCGGAGAAATCGCAGCTGAAATCGGAGCCAAAACCGACGAAAACGTGAGTTTCTGCCCAGATTCTGCCTCCAGACACAACAGCGTTGGGACGCTACTCCAAAAGCGTCTCGACGCTGTCTCGATATTGCAAGCACTCAGGTAAGGAAAGTGCACAGTGTCGGGACGCTGCGATGCAAGCGTCTCGACGCTGTCACGATGCGGCGCGCCCTAGGGCTTCAACAGGCGCGGTTCAAGCTGTGGGCGGTCCGGTTCACTCCGGTTCGGCTGGGCTGGGACCTATTTGGTCCGGTTCAGCAAATTGGACCTAAAGCGGGCGTTGCACGATCGCCCACAAAGCGAATCAACCTCGAATTGAAGTGCCTATGGTTCTTCAGCTTTAGAACACCGTTGTTGGAGCTTTCCGATCAATCGACGAAAGCTCGAGGTCGCTTAGGTGTCGATCAGTAAGTATCCTCTCTCTTAGACCCTTGTAATCCAATTAGATGGGCTTAGAGTTGCCCATGACCATTGGTTTTGCTTTTAACTCCAGCTTGAGCTCAATTCGGATCCCAGACAGCTCGTATCCAAGGGATTTATGTGCTTATCGACAAATTCTAGCAAGCTATTTGTTCGTTTAGCGCAATTCGATAAGGTTTTCAAAGTCTCTAAGCCTTTTTAATGTATTTTTAAGTATTGAAAGTCGAATCCTAATAATTGAAAAGTCATTTTTATAGTTTGGTTCAATTTAGAAAATTCATTAGAGCATATTTAGAAGCGTTTTAGGAAGTATTGTAAGTAGTTTCTATCTGGTTGAGTCTATTTGATTGCCTGGGCATGTTAATTGTTTACTTGCTTTATTACTATGTGTTGTGATTGAAATATGACTTGTTATATGTGATAAGCATGTTGTCCTGTTTGTTCTTAAGCGTGTCGTATTATTGATTTCAGGCCATGCTGCATGTGAGTCGTAGTTGCATAATATGTGTGCTCATTGGAGAGAGGCGAAGCATGATGCGTAAATCATGTGCTAGATGTGTGTGTAGAGCGTGATGCAAAAATCACGTATGGGTTGTCAGTACGGAGCGTGACACGAAAATCATGTGTGAGTGTGCACTGCGCATGACATGTAATTCATGTGTTGGGTGAGTTTGCGGAGCGTGACACAGAAATCACATGTTGGGATGTGAATGCAGAGTGTGATGTGGAAATCACGTGATGAGTGTGTGGACACGATGCGAAAACCATGTGGGGGTGCATAGCATGATGCATGGATTCATGTTGTCATGTTGTCATCCTGTCATTCAAAGCATGTATTTCATTGTTTGATTTCTCGCTTTAAAAGCATGCTGTTTGTTTTAATCACTTAAAAAGCATGATGGATGCATGAAATAAGCATGATGTTTAATTTGTTGGTTGCTATTTGCTGGGTCACCACATGTGTGCTATTTACTAGTACTATGGTTGTACTCACCCCCTTTCCCTTTTCCTCCAAACTTCTAGTTTTACAGGAAGTTTGCGAGTCGAGTGATGCTGAAGAGGAGGCTCGTGAGGAATGACCTTAGTGGTTTAGCGCTTTATTTGCTTTGCTTTGATGAGATAGGTTTTTATTTAGTTGCTCTAGATTGTTGGGTTTGTTTAGACTATTGGTTTTTGTAATAAGTTTGATTATTGAGGCAGTTATTTATAGCCCTATTCACTGTTTTGTTTAGTTTAATAAATCTAAGGTTAATAGAACATGCTTGGTTTAAATTTCCTTATCTAGTTTTTTAAATTTAGGTTATGTTTGATGCGAGATCTGACTTGTTTGATTGGTGTATGTTTGGAGCTTGTACTGTTGGTATGAGGTATTGAGAGTTGTAGTTCGGTAGTTTGGAATATAAAAGTGTGTTCTTCTATTTAACAGATGTTAAAAAATATGGGTTAGCCATCGTTATGTTGCTGAAATTTTCAGAGCATCTAATTTGCATTAAGATAGGAGTTTAATAATGTCTCTAGGTTAGGTATAGAAACTTGAGACGTTACAGGTAATGTCTTGCTCAGATCCTCAGTTTTGGTGCAAATACGATGCTTTTCTACTACTCATGTGGCTGCTAGAAATCATCTTGGCAAACCTCTCTTTAAGGAAAAATTATTAGGTATTCCCGGTGCAAAGAGACCCTCTCTTTAAAACCATCGAAGGTACATCTTGAAATTTTGTTTGCCCCTAGCAACCGTTGGATACAAAATCGAGGTATTTTTACCATTTCTCTCTCTTACATCCAACCGTGCAAAACTAACAGCCTCATTTCACCGGGAGCACCTAAAAATTTCTCCTCTCTAAGATGGCCTCTCTATATTGAAAAATTACAAACCCACTTTCTCTTTAATCCAATGGTATTTTATATTGAGATTGAGGCCAATCAGAATTCACCATGCCCCATATGTTATTATAGCAAAAAATAGTATCTTGCAACATCTTCTTAATTCGCTCTGATATGGGGGACCACTGTTAATACATTATGGTACTAGATAAAAGAATGTAATCTTTACTGTGCTAAAATTTAGGCTCTCTGCTAGTCAATAGTTGCAATTAAATCTCATACAAAATATTATTTTTCAGCATGAAAACTCAACTTTTATTTACCAAGCTAGCACTTTGCTTCAGAAATTTACTTTCCCAAACACATATTTCCATTATGAATTCGTTAACAACAATTACTTGGGAACAACAATTACTTATTTCAAAATTAGAATAACTAAAATTAGAATAACTAGTTTTCAGACGAGTTATCTATAGGATCGTAAGGCAACACTAGAGGCGGGGTGAATAGGGTTGCTTAATAAAATTTTACACCTGTTTTGTTTTTTTGTTAAATTAAACTAGATTGATTTAATCTAAACTAATTTAGTAAGCACTATAAATATAAAATATGCTAGAAATATTTGAAAATTTTCCTAGGCATGCAGTCTACTCATAAAAATAAGATAGTGGAAATTAAAAGAGTACAAAGAAAGAGATAACATCGGAAAAGTTTATAGTGGTTCGGAAATCTCTACTCCACTCTCCAAGACTCCTTCTTGGGTATTTTACTACAACAACTCTCTTGCAGGTGAGAACCAAACCGATCGAGCACTCTTTTTCCAGGTTCAAGAGTAAACTTTTACCGATCCTTTTACAGGTTCAGGACCCAACCTATACCGATCTTTTTAACCAACCACTACAAATCCTTTTTCAAGTTCAGAATTAAACCACTCAATCAATTCCAAAGGTGCACCCACACCGTATTGCAAGTTTTCGATTGAAAAGTAAAAGAACCTCACAAAAAAAAAAAAAAAAAAAAAAAACCTCTTGGAGGCAAATTACAAAAAAATGATCACTCACAATTCTCACTCAAAAACTCCTCACAAAATTGCACTAGGCCGGTTTAAGAGTATGGGAGGATTTTGAAGAAGGAGAGTGTAACGCCGCTAGTTTCAGGTTAACGTCAAGTTCTCAATTTATAAATTATATTGAGCAAGTTTTAACTATCAAAGCCAAGTTAAGTTGATTAATTTGAATTTTAATTGGCCAAAGTATGAATTATATAAGCTCAATTTAGGTTTTGATGGGTTTGAAGACATTTAAATAGGTTTGGGGGCATTCTTGTAATTATTTAGAAGAATGAGCCAAGCCAAACCCTATTCCTTTTTTCATTTAGCCACACGCAGCACGAGGAGGGGAATCATCTTCTTCCTCTTCCTTCCCCCTCATTCCCCCTCATTCACGATTTTTCCTTCAATTTGCAGCATCTTCTTTCTAAAAAAAAAATCCAGCCGCCGACCATCACGTTTTTCCCTTCTTCGACAACAGTAGTTAACTCCGGCGGCGACAGCTTGTGTAGGTGGTCGGCGGGTCATTCTCGCGTTCTCTCTTTGTTTCCGGTGCCTTCTCCTCGGTTCTCCAGTTCACAGGTCGGCGCCGGCGTCCTCTCTGGCAAGCATCTCAGTCCGTCGACGGTTGTGGTCGATTTGCGTAGGCAGTCTGACAGGTGAGGATTTGTGTTCGTGGGTTTTCTTTTCTTCTTCTCACTCGATCTCTCCCTCTCTTTCTGCAACAACCAGCCATTGGGTAGCAATTTTCTAGCGCGGTACCAGTGGCTGCAGGTGGCATCTTCCGACAAGATGGGAGCTTAGCGGCGGCTGTGGGTGTGGTTTCGGTTTCCAGCAATTGTAGGTGTCGTTTATGCAGGATTTTTAGCGATTTCGGCATTGGGTAAGTTAGATTCAAGGTTGTTTTGCTTGATTTTAGTTTTTAGTTTAATACCCATCTATTGTTTGGTTTGTTCGTCAAGTTCTCCGCTTAAATTTCGGCAGAATCTTGAGTGGGTATTTAAGATTCAAGTTTATTAGGATGAATTTTAAGGTTTAATTGAATACCCATTAATTTTGGTTATTGTTTTCAAGGTACCCATATCGGTTGAAAGTCGTATTTTGGATGTGGAGTGAATTTGGTACTCCGACCAGCAAGTATAATTTTTGTTTTAGGTAGGCATTGATCTCGAGTTGACTTTGTTGGTCGTTGTGTTTGTTAGAGGAATTTGTAAGATAATTTAATTTGAATTATGGAATTATTTTTATGTAGAGAGTGATTAACCAAGGTCGAAGTTGGCTTTGCTGGAATTAAATTGAAGTTTTAAATTGAGGATTTATAAGCCAAGGTAAGTGACATTACTATTGAACTTTTTATTTGGGAGCGCGTGTTTGATTTTCCAAAATTCTTGTGCTTCCATGAGTTAGTTTGATTATGTTTACGTTTATGAAAATTGTTGAAAGCATGAAATTTATTATTAATGTTTGCAATTGTTGATGTTTTGAAATTCTTGAGTTGGTGGTCTCTCAAAATTCCATTATATGTATGAGTTTAAATGATTTATGAGTTTTCTTAAATTTCGAAAGTGTACATGAAATTGATGTACTTGAAGAGATGCCTACACAAGACTTAGAGACATGAAATTGATGTACCTAAGTCGAGGTTCGTGAAATTGTCGACCTTCGTAGGTGACACATGAAATTGATGTGTCTAGGATATGCATGAAATTGATGTATATCCCCTAATTAATAAGTTAAAAATAAAGTTTAGAGCCACCAAAAAGATATTTGTTGTTGATTTTTAAAACATGTTTAAGCGTGACCCAACCTCAACAGTAGGGTCACTTACTGAGTATTTTAAATACTCATTCTTTTCTAAAATGTTTTCTTTTAGGTAAAGGCAAGGGTAGGTGTAAGGCGATTGATGAGAATCCGTTAGACAACCATGAGAGGACTATGAATTTCATATTTTATTTTCTTCCGCTTTAAGAACTTTATTTAACTTTATTTGATTTGTAAACTTGTTTTGAGAAATTTCTTAGAGGCCATGCATGTTTATAGTTTGAAATTATTTAAGAATATTTTAAACCTTTAAAAGCAGGGATCCCAAATAAAAGTTTTGTTTTGAAGTTTTTACTTAAATTAGTATTTATGTTATAAAATGTTTTTATTTAAAAAGATCTCTAAAGCATGCATGTCGTAACGGTCCCGAAAAGACTCTTGTAAGAAGTCGGGTCGTTACAGAGAGTAAAAGGCCTGAAGGCTTTTGTGAATTTGATCAATTAAGTGTGTGTATGAAAAAAGAAAATTGGCTCAAATTTATAGGTGAGGAGGTGAAATTTTGACCATTGGATTTATTTTGAAATGGATTGTGGAGATTTGATTAGATGAAAAAAGGAAAGAATTTTGAATTTAAAAAAGAGATTGAGAAGATTGAGATTAGGAATTGTTGATGGTCAAATTTCGCTTAGGAATTTGACCCTCGCTCCACGTGACGATCAACAGTGAATTTGTAGGAGAGCGAGAAAGACGTGACCTGCAAGACGAACAAACGTTGCACGCCGGTGTGGTGTAGACCACACACACTCCAATGCTTAAGTTAGCCTTGGCCGGGAAACAAGTAGAGTGTATTTAGGAATTGATTTTTTGCATACCTGTGAGTGTGGGCGGCCTCCTGTTTTATAGATATCTTCTATGGTTGCACCCCCGTCCGTCACCAGGAAAAGCATTTGGGCCTTTGGCCCAATGCCGAGGTCGACGGTGACCCTTGGCCTCTCCCTCGGGCCGAGGCTGAGGGTCATCTCATGGGGCCGGAGCGTGCTCCAACCCTTTGTCCTTTTGGCTCGACCTCTTCCGCCTTTGGGCCCAATGGGTTTGGGCTTCCTTGCATTGAACACTACGGGCTAATTTTGCCCATAACATTAAGCCCTCACTCTCTATTGGAATTCATGGGCTTCCCTTGATTTTCAATGGAGAGTAGTAATTAACTCAGAAATTAACGTGCAATAAAGGTATATAAAACGGAAAGATTCTTCTGCATCCCTCCATCAGGCAAGTAACTATTTGGTTACTTTTTTTTTTGTGGGGCTGAATAGTTGAATTATTACCATAAGCTTTAAAAAGCAACTTTCCAGTTGGTTAGGAACCAATCTCGGAACTAGGAATATTATAATCCGGTTGGAGTCCTGTTAGCAAACAAGACAAAATGGAAAAGGACAAAAAAGGGTGACCGTCGGCGGTCAGCCCCCTTCATTCTCCCCATTCCACTCACTAACTTTCCTCTCCTCTCCTCCAAATTTTCTCCAAGGTAGTAGATTTTTCTCTTTTCTGTCCATTTTGAATTGTTTTTCCCTTGTCATGGCAAGTGAGGAGTCCGTTCATAACCGAGTTTTATTCTGAGAGTGGCTCGAGTTTTTATAACGAGTCTCCCTACTCGGAGGGGGAGGAAGATGCTGAGGAAGCTGAGGACACCGGGCCTTCTGCACCTCCTTCGACTACGTCATCCTCGGTGACTGAGGCTCAATTGGAGCGCCTTCGGTACGACTATGGCGTTTCTGACGACGTGCATATGAGGGTTTCGGATCCGAATGAAAGCTTCTCCCACCCTCCTGTAGGCGAGGTAGCTTTTTATAGGGTCATGTTCAAATTTGGAGTTCGCCTCCCTCTTCCCTTGGTTCTTCTACACCTCTTGACGATCACTGGGTTAGCTCCTGACCAGATTGTACCCATTGGGTGGGCTGACCTTATTGGTTGCATTCTACTATGGGCATACGGCAGCCCAGATGCAAATATGGATCCGAACATTTTCTTTTCTTTACACTCTATCAGTCGAAGTCCCAACCTAGGGCACTTATTTTATTATATTAGCGGAAAAAAGGGAATCATTGTCAATACTCCCACGTCTGTGAAAAATTGGAGGAGCAGATGGTTTTTTGTTAGAGGAAATTGGTTAGAACGAAATCCAAATGGTAGCCATTATGCCGTTTCTACAATTTTTCGAGAGTATGGTGAGTATTTGCGCACTTATTGCTTTGACTGATTTCTCTAACTCACCTCTATAATCTTTCTTGCCCAGTTCCCCGGAAAGCTCGTCGCATTGTCGAAGCTCGCTTGTTTGCTGAAGTTGTACAGCAGATCCCACTTGTTCATCGCTTTGGTCCCGATCTTGTTAATCAGGAAAATCTTGTGTTCCTCAGGCTCGCTCGCCCTCTCTCCAGTAGTTTTTCTCTTCGTTGCCTTGGTAATGCTCTTCTTCCTTTTCTCCAATTTTGCCGTGACATTAACTTTGTCCCTTCTTTCCTTATGCTCAGCAATGCCTCCACGCCTAATCTTCAACGAAAGCCACAAGTCTAAGAAAAACAAGATCGTGGCTGAAACCTCCCAGGCGAACGTCACCGACCTTACCGAGGATGAGTCTGATGTTGAAGCTGTTCATATAACACATGTGGAAGCAATTGAAGATCGAAAGCACTTAACTCTTTTAATTTTACTCCTAAATCATGCTGGTTCTAGAGAAGACAGAACAGAAAGACAATAATGCCAACCTCTTTGTAGCTCAACTATGTGATGCCCCTTGTAATGATTTCTTCTCCAATCTCTCTTGGACAACCTCTAGAGTCTTCCCTACTATTCTCCGGGCCAAGAACGACTTGTGGGAGTCTATAGTGATAGGGAATGGGAAGGGAATGCTTGAAGGATCAAGCACTATGGAGATATGAGATGAGAGAGTGATTGAGGAAGAATTTCAGCAACATAACATTAAGGTAAATGTTGTAATCCTCCACAATCTGATTCTTCCTCTACTTATAGAGAGAATCCATGCAAGAAGGGGCCTCAAGAAGCAAGACACATGGTGGTCTTGATGGAGAAAGTGGAAGCTAGGTGTTCTTAACAACACTACATGCACTATTGCATGAATGTGGTGTAATTCCACTTTGAGTCTTCATGCAAGAGTGGATTTCCAAATTTTTCAACTAACTTATGATAAAAAATCAGATTCTAATTTATGCATTTTTTATTTTAATTTCAATTCTAAATTGAATTTAATCAATCTTGAAGCTTGCCCCACTAATTATGTATGATTAATCAAATTAATCATCTTAATATTGTGCATCCTTTATATATGAATCTTAATTCATGTATATAGTATTTAAAACCCTTTTAAATACTTTATCTCTCATTTTCTAATTTAATTCATAATTAAATTATTGTGTCAAACACAATTTTACGATAATACCCTTTTTCCCGATTTTGAACAATTCAAAGAATCCTATCAATATGTTCTAGGCTTAAATCCGATATGAGCTAGTAGGGGGACCTAATGGACCTATCGATCATGGGCTCCGACGATTCGAGGCTAACCGACTAATCTCATTATCTAAGCTAGCCAACATTCGTTAACTACCGAGACACTCCACTATAGCCCGATAGTTGCACTCCGCTCACTATAGATATCTTTCCGTCCAGTTGATTTAACCATGTTCAGGAAGTCGATCTTTCACAGGTTGTTCGTAGCTATAGCTAGGTGAAATGACCGTTTTACCCCTATAGTACTTCTTGTTCCTTAAGTTCCACTAATCCTCTAATGAACAATCGGTTTGTTGTCCAACCATCAAACCTAAGTCCCTTTCGATCCAATGAGAGGATGGGGTCCCTTGTTCAAGTCCTAGAATTAGTACTTAAGGGAACAACCTCTCTACTATCCCTGAAATGGGTAGGAGCGAATTTCGTCTTGCGAGACTATGTCCCGAGCTATCTAATCGATCTTATCCCCAAAATGGTAGGCTTGTTGAGTCGGCGATGCTGGCCACTCTCACCCATGTAGATCAAAGGATAATCTCGTATAAACAGGAGTTCATAGTTAGCTTAGGATTAAGAACGAGTTACCTAGGTCATCTATGAGAAATAGTCAGTTTCTTCAGTAAACGGCATTATAAAGAGAAAGTGACTTATTTCGTGGTCCAGTCTTATGCAAACTCATTGCATAGGACGCCCCCACTCGCATGTCTCCACATGAACGACTTAGGATCTCATCGTTTGTACTTAATACAAAGTGGGTCACGTCCATAGTGTCCCCAGGATAAGGCACCCAACCGTATCCTTATACTATAGACTATTTTGACTATAAACTTGAACTTGATCCTACGATATGTCTCTACAAATAGTTCGAGTATTCATTTTATAGCCAAGGATCTTAGTTTATTGGATTTAGGTTAATCATTCGCAATTTACATATTCAATAACATCTTTTACTGAATAACCTCAATAACGTCTTTATTGGAAATAGAATATGTTTAATGATTTACAAACTACGAGTTTATAGGACATTAAACCCAACAAATGCGCCTTTTGTCGTTGCCCGATCTTCCACTACGGGCCTGAGGAGATCATCTAGCAACCGCCCACCAGCTACCCCTACTCTTATCAGAGAGGAGGGTACTTCTCTCCCTGTTTGTGTCCTCCCAAAAGATTATTCTGGCACAGGGAGTCAAGTGGACATGTTGGCTCATGACCTCCGCTGCTGGCAAGGTCTGCAGTCCCACAAGCCTGAGGGAGAGCTAGGCTATGACGATCCAGCAGAGAGCTTCCAGTCCGTCCACCGCCACCTTCGCGAGGTAAGTCATTCACCCTCACCCTTTACTTGGTTATCTCTTCTCTTGGAACAATTCCTCACCAAGCCCCGCTCCTTTTGCAGGCTTTTACCAAGGTCACTGCTTCTGCCATCAGCTTAACAAATAAAATAAATGAACTGCAGTCGAACAGCGTCCCGAGGCAGGAGTTAGCCCAAGCCCAAAACAACCTTGACCGCGCCAACCGTCTACTCGAAGAGGTAAAGGCCGACCTTGAATTTCACAAGACGGGCTGGGATAAAACCAAAGCTCAGCTGGCTGAAGCTTGAGCCCATCTCTCTGACACCAAATACCTTGTTGAACTATACCGAAAGACGAATGACTATATCCTCTCCCACAATCAGATGTGGGAGGACGGGGTGAGGTGGGCTGTCCGGTGCATGCGGAAGCACTTTCCCGACCTTCATCGATCCACCCTGAAGACCGAGATCTCAGTTATGGTTGTCGATCCCAACACTTATCCAGCCTCAGAGAGCTCGTCAAGTGGACGCGAGGACATGGACTTCTCTGGGGATGACTGCAACTAGATAACTCGGACGCTTCAGTGATTTCTCTGATTTTGTGTATTTTCAATTATGCTTTCTCAGATTTTGTTTCTTTGATTTCTGCAATGCACTTTTTTCTTGCACCTGTACTTTCCCTTTTAATCAACGAGAAATCAAGCCTTCTATCTTTTAACAAATTCTTTGCCATGTTTCATGCAATTTCGGTATTATATGAGAATCTCCACCACCACCAGAGAGACCATATCTATGCAAAAGGTTTCATCAGAATTTATGAAGCAGTCTTATCTTAAATAAGCAAGGAAAAAGGAGCAAAGCTATGCAAAAAATCATGCAAACCAGTCACCATATGAAAAGAAAATTGAGCGATGGGATGGAGCGGTCTTAGCCTATCCCGATTCCTAGCCCCCACTCAAAATGTCCATTCAATATTCAAGAGTTGCATTTTTTGAGTAAGAAAAACTAATCTTGTACCTGGTCTTTTGAGGACAAAGTTCAACCTCGGATCTAGGGCGGTCGGCCCCGACCTTGGCACGAGGCCGAGCCATGCTTTTACTGTTGGGATCGGTGTCCTAAAACTCGTAGATAGTGAATGTTAAACGAATTATATACTTATTCGATAAAGGCGTTATCGAGATTAATTCAGTAAAGTTATTACTGAATAAAGTAAATTGCACATATAATAACCCAAATCCAATAAACTAAGATCCATGGCTATAGGATGAACACTTGAGCTTTATGTAGAGACATAAAAGTGGATCAAGCTTGAGTAATAGCCAAAACGGTCTATAGTATAGGGATAGGGTTGGGTACCTTATTCTGGAGACACTATGAGACGCGGCCCACTTTATAGATGGTATAGACGATGTGATCCTAAATCGTCCATGTAGAGACATGTGAGTGGGGGCGTCCTATGCAATGAGTTTGCATAAGACCAGGACCAAGAAATAAGTCGCTCTCGCTTTATAACACCGTTTACTGACGAGACTTACTATTTCATGTGATGACCTAGGTAACTCGATCTTAATCCTAAGCTAACTATGAACTCCTGTTTATTCGGACTTATCCTTAGATCTGCATAGGTGAGAGTGGCTCAGTATCACCGACTCAATAAGCCTCCCATTTCAGGGATAGGAACGAGTAGATAGCTGGAGACATAGTCGTGCAAGAAGGAATTCACTCCTACCCGAATTAGGGATAGTAGAGAGGTTGTTCCCTTAAGTGCTGACTCTGGGGCTTGAACAAAGGGATCCCGCCCTCTCATTGGCCCGAGAGGGACTCGGTTTATTGGTTGGACCATAAACCAATTGTTCATTAGAGGATCAGTGGGACTTAAGGAACTAGAAGTACTATAGGGGTAAAACGGGCTTTTGACCTAGCTATAGTTACGAACAACCTGTGAAGGATCGACTTACTAATCATGGTTAAATCAAGTGGACAAAAAAAATATGTCTATAGTGAGGGGAGTGCAACTATCGGGCTATAGTGGAGTGTCCCGGTAGTTAACGAATGTTGGCTAGCTTGGATAATGAGATTAGTCGGTTAGCCTCAAATCGTTGGAGCCCATGATCTATAGGTCCATTAGGTCCCCCTACTAGCTCATATCGAAACAAAGCCTAGAACAAAAAGATAGGAAGCTTTGAATCGTTCAAAATCGGGAAAACGGGTATTATCGTAAATTGTGTTTGACACAATAATTTAATTATGAATTAAATTAGAAAATGAGAGATGGAGTATTTAAAAGTGTTTTGAATACCATATATATGTATTAGGAATCATATATAATTCATGGCACTAGGTGATAAAGATTAATTGGATTAATCATTTAAAAATTACTTGGAATTGTACAAATTAATTGCCTAGAAATCAATTTCAATTTTGAATTGAAATAGGAATGAATTGCAAGCTGAAAATTGAGAATTTAAATTCAATTTTAAGTGGATTTAGTGGCATTCCCACTCTTGCATGTTGATGCATAGTGGAAAACACAACCATGCACTAGTTGCATGTGTTGTGAATTAAACACCTAGAATCCACTTTGAGTTGCAATTTCACCATGTGTCTAGTGTCATGAAGCTTCTCTTTGCATGGAAGATGTCTATATAAGGAGTATGAATCAGATTCAAAGGAAGTAGAGCCATTTTCCATATTGGTATGCTGCTGGATTTTGGTGTCAAACTCACTCATCTCCATATATCTCTCTAGTGCTTGAACCTTCAAGCATTCCCTTCCCATTCCCTATCTCTATAGACTCCCACAAGTCGTTCTTGGCCCGGAGAATAGTAGGAGCTGTTAGCGACTTATTTCAATTTCTCCTGTCTGGGTCTGACCTCATCTTTTCCTTGCGTTTTAGCAGATTCGTATCTTGTATCGCAGTTAATACCTGTTCCAATGGAGCTGTTAGTGGTGTCTACCTGTTAAACTTGGCCTTCAGCTCGGCCCTGCCTTGCGATTTCTTGATTTCTGCATGGCCTCGGCCATTGGCCGAGGAGTGTCCGTGTCGTTCCCGGCCATTGTCTTCTACCCGACGCCATTTGCCTCTGTCTTCTCTATGCCGGTCGTATACAGAAACTTCGCGGTTCTCCCTCTCTTCCTGCTTGGATTTCAATAGTTCCTCGGCGCTTATAAACCTTTGTACTCGGGTCATAAATTCCACATACGTCCGTGGTTGGCTTTCTCTAATTGAATTTAGAATCCTCTCATTCTGTAATCTCGAGATTACAACGACCAAGGTGACTCCACCATCGTATCCTTCCACCTGCAAAACCTCGTTGTTAAATCTGTTAACGTAATCTTTTAAACTCTCCCTCGACCCTTGTTTGACCGATAACAAATTAATCTGCGGCTTCTGTCGATCCCGAGCCCCTAAGAATTGTGTGACAAACACGCGTGCCAACTCTTTGAACGAACCGATCGACCTGTGCGGTATTTTACTGAACCACTGGCTTGCCAAGCCCGTCAATGTTAACACGAAGGCTCGGCACCTTGTGGCTTCATTCACCCCATGAAAATCCATCCAGGTAAGGTAAGCGTCTAGGTGCTGCTTTGGATCTTTCCTTTCGTCGTACTGTGGGAAGTTTGGTACATTAAATTTATGAGGCACCTCCCCCCCCCCCTTTATTTCGTCAGTGAAACGTGGTTCCATCTGCCCGATTAGCCCTTCTATGTCTTCATTCTCAGTTCTCCGTTGGGAGTCGCGATGGCTGTCTTCCTCTTTCAACCACTTGGATAGCTCTCGCTCTCGCCCCCTTTGGCCCTGCTCGGCTCTGGACCCTACTCGAGCCTCCAACCTTTTCCTATCATTATTCTCTGTATACATACCTGGTGCTAGTTTCGGCGGCGAATTTCGTCGGACCTTTTGGTGGCTGGGTCCAGCTTCCTTCTGGGTCTGATCATCCCCTGGATGGTGCATTCGGCTAGTTACACTCTTCGAATATCCTACCTCCTCGTCTGCTATTCCCTTGCCCTTCTTAGGATCTCTGTGCAGACGCTCTTCCTCGTGCCCCACAAGATCGGGCTTCTTCAAAAGATTAAGGATTTCGGTCAAGTTTTGCCCCATCTCATTCATCCTTCCTTTGATTGCAGCGATCTCAGTTTCCTGGGCTTGCACTCGAACCATGGGATTTGCCTTGTCTGTGACCGGTTGATTTTCGTGTTCCATTGTCGCTGGGCGCGCTTGCTGTACACAACGTTTGCTTGTCAGCGTCCTTGCCACATACGGCGCCAACTGTTGATGGTCAAATTTCGCTTAGGAATTTGACCCTCGCTCCACGTGACGATCAACAGTGAATTTGTAGGAGAACGGGAAAGACGTGACCTGCAAGAAGAATAAACGCTGCACACCGGTGTGGTGTAGACCACACACACTCCGATGCTTAAGTTAGCCTTGACCGGGAAACACGTAGAGTGTATTTAGGGATTGATTTTTTGCATACCTGTGAGTGTGGGCGGCCTCCTGTTTTATAGATATCTTCTAGGGTTGCACCCCCGTCCGTCACTGGGAAAAGCATTTGGGCCTTTGCCCCTTGTCAGCCTCGGCATTCGGCCAAGGCCGACCGTGACCCTCGGCCTCTCCCTTGGGCCGAGGCCAAGGGTCATCTCACGCTCCGACCCTTTGTCCTATTGGCTCGACCTCTTCCGCCTTTGGGCCCAATGGGTTTGGGCTTCCCTGCATTGAACACTATGGGCTAATTTTGCCCATACCAGGAATTAAAATGAGGATTTGAAGGAAATAAAATTTGGAAGAGAATGAATTTGAAAATGAGTTGTAGAAGGTTGAAATTTAGGAGGAAATTGGAATTACAATGATGATTTGAAATTAGGAATCAAATCAAAGAAATTGATTCAGCCAATCATTCAAAATGAGGTCCGCGTTAGCTGCCACATCGGATGCCACGTAAGCGTCATGTCACTGCCATGTAAGCTTTTTCTTCCAATCTTCTTTTGCTTATAACTTTTTCGTTTGAATTCCAATTTGAGCAATTCAAATTGCATTAGAATCGTCTTTCTGAGCTCTACAAGATGAATACTTTGAAACACTGAAAGTGTACATAAATTAAAGATTTGTTATCATCAACATATGGTATGATTGAAGCTCGTAAAGCTAACATTATCAATCTCCCTGGACACAAGTTGTTTCATAGTGCATAAAAGTCCAACTCTAGATCTATAGTGAAGCGACCTCAGGTTAGTGAATCAAAATTAAATAATTAATGAGTGTAATTCAATAATTATGTCTCTTTCGAACTTATAATCTATAGGTCTATATAAGATCCCTTGCTAACTCATAGTAATACTAAAAGGATTACTTTAGTTGCCAACATAAGCATGACTCAACTGGCATAAAGCTTGGACTAGCGACTAAGAGGTCCATGGTTCAAATCTCCTATCTCATGTTGTCAAAAAGAAAAAGAAATATTCCTTTAGTTGAAAGAAAAATTTTAAATGTTCAAATTAGTATTTCATTTGAAAAGTAAAAATTAATATTTAATATATTTGGTATATTTAATATAAAATAAAAAATATATATTTTTTGTATTTATATTTATTGTATTTGATACATTAAACAAATAATGTATTACATACATCAAAGATTAAAATATATATAAGACCCGAATGAAATTTGAATAGGTTAAATATATATTGTACCATATTTTATGGTATTTGAGTTATTGAAATATATGATTTGATTTTCATAAAGATTGTATCGTAGTCTCTATAAACAAGACCCTTTGGGTTGTGTAAAAAACGACACACATCGCTTCTAAGAGAGAAAATTTAGAATACCCTACGAAATTTTCAAGAGGTTTCTAGAAACCTCTGATCAAAAAGAATTCTTGAAGTTATCTGCCAGAACTATCTCCATATATTTCAAAGGTTTATGTGATAGTTTGTGACAGCTCAGCCCAAATTGTTGCTTGTTAAATGTGACTGTGCACCAGTATAGTGTGTGTGGCAGCCTACCTGGAGTCAACCTGAGTCAGCCATCCAGCTCAGCTTATTTGCTTTTGAATAATAAGCTGTATTTGTTCTCTCACGTCAGCCACCTGAAGGAGTTAGTTATTACTGTGCTTTTTGTTATTGGGCACATGAGTGGTTGTAATAAAAAGAATTCCCTGAGTTAGTGGAATTTGAGTGAGTGACGTGTATTCATATATAAGAGAGATTTTAGGGCTGATTTGAATCTCTGAGTGAAATAGAGAGCTGGAAAGAGGGTGCGTGAATGCTCTGTTTTTGTAAAAGCTTCATTTGTGATAAGAAGGTGGAGCTGATGAGCATTGGAGCTGCAGGTGTTTTGAAGCATTAATGATATGTGATAGATCATTGTAAAAGGGCTGTTTGAGAGAGAATTTCTCTGTGTATTTTTGTTGCAACGTTGATTATAGTGGAATGAGCCTCAAGTGGATGTAGATCGATTTTATGGTCGAACCACTATAAAACCTGCTGTGTTCTTTCTTCTCTTCCCTTTCTCTTCATTTCCTTGTTCCTATTGTATCTTCATTATCGGTTTGGTGTTTGCTTGAGATTGTTATATTCTTTGTTCTGTGAAATTGTCGTAATCGATAGTCTGAAGTATCAGTGTTTTTCTGATAATTGTTTTAACAATTGGTATCAGAGCCAAAAAGAATGGGAACGAAATTTGAAGTTGAGAAGTTCGACGGGAAGAGAGATTTTGCTCTCTGGAAAAAGAAAATGAGGGCGTTGCTGGTACAACAGAAAGTGTCGAAAGCACTTGATGATCAGACGGACGTAGCGAATACAAAGGGACCTGATAAGCTTGCAGAAATGAATGAGATAGCATTCAGTACTATCATCCTAAACCTTGCAGAAAATGTTCTTCGTCAAGTTCATGATGCCAAGATTGCACTGGAGGTATGGACTAAACTTGATTCGATTTACCTTACTAAGTCGCTGACAAACAAATTATATATTAAGGAGAGATTCTTCGGCTTTAAGATGGATGTGAGCAAAGACTTAGAGAGTAATCTTGATGAGTTCAATAGGATTGTTCTAGACCTAACTAACATTGAGGAAAACATGAGTGATGAAAATAAGGTTATAATCTTATTGAATTCTCTCCTGGATTCTTTCAATGAAGTAAGGAATGCGATTAAATACGGAAGAGATAGTCTCACTATGAATATTGTTCTCAGTGCTTTAAGGTTTAGAGAACTGGAAATCAAGAAAAACAAAGGTAAAGACAGTGAAGCTTTGATGGCTAGGGGCAGAACTGATAAAAGGACTCAAAGAAGTAATAGCAGAGGAAGGTCTAAGTCTCAAAACAAAACCAAGAAATGTTTTTATTGTCATAAGGAGGGTCACATTAGAAGAAACTGTTATGAACTTAAGAATAAAAAGAAGAATGAACCGAAAAAGGAAGATGAGACTCATAATGTGAACCTCACTGAAAATTATGACATTGCAGAAGTATTAACAGTGTCTGCTGGAAATTTTGAGTCAGAATGGATATTGGATTCAGGGTGTTCATTCCATATGACCCCCAATAGACATTGGTTTCAATACTTTGAGGAGATTGAAGGTGGAAAGGTGCTCCTAGGTAATCATCATGAATGTTGTGTCAAAGGAATTGGCAGTATACAAGTTAAAATGTTTGATGGTCAAGTTAGACAGCTTACCTCAGCAAGGTATGTACATGATTTAAAGAGAAATCTCTTGTCACTTGGAGTCTTTGATAAATCTGGTTACATATGCAAGCTTGAAAACAGTACAATGAAGATTGTAAAAGGTGCCATGGTAAAAATTAAAGGAAGCCTTAGTAATGGCTTGTATGTCTTAGAAGGCAGTACAGTAGTTGGAACTTCAGCCGTTTCTTCTTACAATGATCAGCAGTTAGCAAAAGTCTGGCATGCTCGATTGGGACACATCAGTGAAAGAGGTCTCAAAGAGCTTAAAAAACAAGGACTTTTGGGGAAGCAAACTGTTGGTACTCTTGAAGTTTGTGAACACTGTATTTATGGGAAATCAACAAGAGTTTCCTTTAATACAGGTCAACACTATTCCAAAGGCATTTTGGAATATGTTCATGCTGATCTTTGGGGGCCTGAAAAGAATCCAACTATGGGTGGAGCTAGGTATTTTCTTTCCTTGGTGGATGACTTCTCCAGACGTGTTTGGATCTACTTACTGAAAACCAAGGATGAAACATTCGACAAATTTGTTGAATGGAAGATTTTAGTTGAAAATCAATCAGGAAAGAAACTAAAGTGTTTAAGGACCGATAATGGTCTTGAATTTCTTAGCAATGAATTCAAGCAACATTGTGCTAGGAATGGAATTCAAAGGCACTTAACTGTGAGGGGGACACCTCAGCAAAATGGATTGGCTGAGCGTATGAATAGAACAATTCTTGAAAGGATCAGATGTTTACTCTCTAATGCCAAGTTACCAAAGAAATTTTGGGGGGAAGCATTAATGACGGTAACATACTTGATAAATAGGAGTCCATCAACGGCAATAGGTTTTAAAACTCCTATGGAAAAATGGTCTGGCCATCCACCTGATTTGAGTAATCTCAAAATCTTTGGGTGTGTTGCTTATGCGCATTCCAGAGAAGGGAAACTTGATAATAGAGCAAAGAAATGTTTGCTCCTCGGTTATCCTAGTGGTGTTAAAGGATACAGATTATGGTGTCTTGAGAAAGGAGAAGAGAGATGCATTATCAGCCGTGATGTAGTGTTTGATGAAAGCAAGATGGGGATGGACTTAGTTGCTCATCCAACTGAAGGTGACACAACCGAAAGCACTGAGCTTGAAATGGAGCTTCAATCAACACAATCTTCAACTCCAGAAGCACAAGAACAGACCATTAGTGAATCATCAATTGATGTTCAACCACAAGCTCTTATCCCTGAGACTGAAAATCTGCAAAATTACAGTTTGGCACGGGATAGGGAAAGAAGGCAGATTAGACCACCTGCGAGATATGCAAATGCTGATATAGTACATTATGCATTGAATATTGAGGCTGAACTTGCTGATTCAGAACCACTAACCTATGCTCAAGCAGTAGCATCTAAGGATAGTGAGAAATGGTTGGAAGCAATGCAAGATGAAATGGACTCTCTTAATAAGAACAACACATGGCAGCTAGTTCAAAAACCTCCTAATCAGAAACTTGTGGGCTGTAAGTGGATCTACAAGTTGAAACATAATTCAGACTCCTCAAATCCAATTCGGTATAAAGCAAGGCTCGTTGCTAAGGGGTTTACACAAAAGGAAGGAGTGGATTATGGTGAAATCTTTTCACCTGTGGTAAGGCATTCCTCCATTCGAGTTTTGCTGTCAATGGTTACTCATTACAACCTGGAATTGGAACAATTAGATGTAAAAACGGCCTTTTTACATTGAGACCTAAAAGAGACCATTTATATGCAACAGCCGGTAGGTTTTGTTACCAAAGGGACTGAAGGTCAGGTATGTCTTCTAAAGAAGTCTTTATATGGTTTAAAACAGGCGCCAAGACAATGGTACTTAAAATTTGATGCTTTTATGTTGTCAAATGGTTTTATGAGAAGTAATCAAGACCATTGTGTTTATATTAGACATACCAGCAATAAACCTCTTTTATATCTCTTGTTATATGTAGATGATATGCTTTTGGCATGTGAAGACAGAACCGAAATTCAACAGTTGAAAGATGATTTGAAGAAGAACTTTGAAATGAAAGATCTTGGACCTGCCAAGAGGATTTTGGGCATAGACATCCTGAGGGATAGACAGAAGCGGTACCTAACTTTATCTCAAAAGGATTATGCTGCCAAAATGCTTTCAAAGTTTAATATGTTGAATTGTAAAGCTGTTTCAGTCCCTTTACCAAATCATTTTAAACTCTCATCTCAACAATCACCAAGTACTGAAGAAGAAAAAGCTGAAATGAGTCATATACCTTACGCAAGTGCTGTAGGTAGTTTAATGTACTTAATGATATGTACAAGACCTGATTTAGCTTATTCTTTAAGTGTGATTAGTAGATATATGGCTAATCCTGGTAAATTACATTGGTGTGCTGTGAAATGGGTGATGAGGTATGTCAAGGAAACTTTGAATTATGGTCTGTGCTATGAATCAGGGAAAAGAAATCTGAATGTTATGACAGGTTTTGTGGATGCTGACTATGCTGCAGATAGAGACAGAAGGAGATCCTTAACAGGTATGGCTTTTACTTTGTTTGGAAATATAGTGAGCTGGAAATCTACATTGCAGAGTGTTGTAGCTTTGTCTACAACTGAGTCAGAATACGTGGCCTTATCTGAAGCATTTAAAGAAGCCATCTGGTTAAGAGATCTAGTTGAAGAGATGGGAGAAGATCTTGCAGAACATGTTGTTATCTTCTCAGACAGTCAAAGTGCTGTTTACCTCTCTCGAAATCAGACCTATCATGAGAGAACTAAGCACATAGACGTGTGATACCATTTCATCCGAGACATCATTGCAGAAGGGAGAATTAGATTGGAGAAAATAGCTTCCAAGGATAATGCAGCTGATGCAATGACAAAGACAATTCCAACTAAAAACCTTGAGAGTTGCTTAAGTACTCTCAAGGTTGGTGTTTGTTGGTGAGAGTTTTTCAATGAGGCTAGGACTTCCACAATTCGTTGCAGTAGCTGTCAAGGTGGAGAAATGTGATAGTTTGTGACAGCTCAGCCCAAATTGTTGCTTGTTAAATGTGACTGTGCACCAGTATAGTGTGTGTGGCAGCCTACCTGGAGTCAACCCGAGTCAGCCATCCAGCTCAGCTTATTTGCTTTTGAATAATAAGCTGTATTTGTTCTCTCACGTTAGCCACCTGAAGGAGTTAGTTATTACTGTGCTTTTTGTTATTGGGCACATGAGTGGTTGTAATAAAAAGAATTCCCTGAGTTAGTGGAATTTGAGTGAGTGACGTGTATTCATATATAAGAGAGATTTTAGGGCTGATTTGAATCTCTGAGTGAAATAGAGAGCTGGAAAGAGGGTGCGTGAATGCTCTGTTTTTGTAAAAGCTTCATTTGTGATAAGAAGGTGGAGCTGATGAGCATTGGAGTTGCAGGTGTTTTGAAGCATTAATGATCTGTGATAGATCATTGTAACAGGGCTGTTTGAGAGAGAATTTCTCTGTGTATTTTTGTTGCAACGTTGATTCTAGTGGAATGAGCCTCAAGTGGATGTAGATCAATTTTATGGTCGAACCACTATAAAACCTACTGTGTTCTTTCTTCTCTTCCCTTTCTCTTCATTTCCTTGTTCCCATTGTATCTTGATTATCGGTTTGGTGTTTGCTTGAGATTGTTATATTCTCTGTTCTATAAAATTGTCGTAATCGATAGTCTGAAGTATCAGTGTTTTTCTGATAATTGTTTTAACAGTTTATTTACTTAATGTAAATTCAAAGTGGATCCCAAATTAGAAACCATAGTCTTCCAATGTAAGTGTCCTATTAGGATGTGGGTTCGAAAATCCCCATACCCATTAATAACCAAAGTGTTTTTGGTGGATAGTTGAAAGTATCCTTTGCATGCATTTTATTTCTTATACTTCTGGGTCATTAGTACAAGTTTCATGTCTTTGCTTTAACGACACAAAACTACTAACTATATCCTGATGACCTCTTCTAATAATTTTTTGGATGGGTGGGTTACTTGCATCTTTTAAAGCAAATTCACCTCTCGCTGAATTACTTGGACGTCAAAATAGACGTGAAAGTCCTAAAATGCAACCATCAAATTATCTTAGGACCCATTTGGAATACCTTTTAGTTTAAATGTTTTTTAAGAATGCACTTTTTTTAAAAAACATTTTGTATAAAAATTGTTTAGAACCTAAACACTCATATGTTTGGTGACATTTACTCGTAAGTGTTTTTATACACAAGTTATTATATATTTAAAAACTCTTTTTAAAAAATTATCTTTCAAGTGTTTCTCTAAAATGGTTTATTTGTTAATCTCATTTTCTAATAAGTCACTTTTAGTGGTTGCCAAACACTAGAATTTTTTCAAAATGGTTTTTTCTCAAAATTAAATACTTGAAAAGTTAAATCAAACATACCCTTATATTATATTTATATAGCTCTAAATCATTTATATCCTAGTAATGGTTGTTTTAAAAAGTTAATACATGTCTCCTGTCCTGTCTTTGAAGTAGCCCCAAAAAAGCAATATAACGTTTAATATATATATATATATATATATATATATATATATATATAAGGAATATGACTCAAGAAAAGATTTGACAAGGTTTATACTTATACGAACATACGTGCCTCAGTTTTTTAAACTACCATGTGTGCATATCCATGTTCTTCTAAAAAAAAAAAAAATGTGTGCATATCGATGAACTACAATTTAAAACCTAACCTAACGTAAAATATTGTTTACAAAATAAAACAATAGAAGATTTGAACCTAAATCAAAGAGGTTTGGTTTTATTCACAACCAATTCACATATTTTTATTTTAATTTTTTTTGGTTAGAGCACACAATTAGGAACACACGATCTGTCATCAAATCCATTTACGGAATCTTTGAAGACCTCTATTTAGTAACAATTTACTCCATTAACAAAACCTACTTCATGAAAACAAGTATATCATGAACATGTTGCAGCCTCATTTAAGTAATATCTTGTAGGACCTTTACAATTAACTCCATTGATAATTTCATGCTTTTTAATTAAGAGTCTCAAATAAGGGCCAAGAGTAGTATGAATCAAGATATAACACTCGGAGGATTATTAATTAAGAATGGTTATATGTTGCCATCATTCATTTAGTGGATTCCACTACTCCAACCTACTTTTTTGAAAGATTATAAATATTTGAGAGAGACTTTCGCTAAAGTTAGAACCACTACAACACAATAGTGATTAATGGGGGCTAGTTAATATATAAATAGACAGCAATGTAATGGGTTAAATTATTGGATTTTTTTTTTTGAAGAAAAAGAAATTACGCCATTAATATGGATATACACATATTCAAATAAATGTTGAAGGAACTAGTTGTGTAAGAAAGTTAAACAATTGTTGCAATAGTGGACAGAGATTCTAGACAAGCCATTGACATCAATGGTTTGTGTGAAGGAGAACTTTAGCCACAATAAAAAAATAAGGGCTATTATTGAGGATGCAAACAATGTCGTTTTAACCGCTATAGAAATGTATTTTTATAGTATATATGTAGACCACAACATCTATATTCATATGAGGTTTCTTTTTGCTGAAACTAAAACCAAAGTTGAGAGCTTAAATAATTCAATTAAATTGAACACTATCATTATATTATAAAAATATGCGATTTTCTTGTTTTTTTTATTTCTAGGAGTTTGGATCTCTTATCCCACCAACAACTAAATTCTTCGGTTTATTATCTGAAAAGAAAAAATAAATCAGTTTTGCAAAGAAAAAAAAAACAATAAAAGTTATAGAACTAAATATGAAATAATAAAAAATATATATAGTAGTGAAAAATCTACATAAATCTAGAGATATTTGTTCGGATGACCTATTTTCAGGGGCCCTAATGAAATTTCCCCTACCTTTTCAGAATAATGGAGAATACCCTTTTGCTAATGTCACCGCGCACACTTTATGACCGCCTTGCCCCTCCGACCCAGTCGCATACGTTCCCGTTCTTGGTACGCGATCACGGTTCTCGCTCTCGCTTCTCAGACCCCCTCGATAACTTAAACGGCCTTGGCTTCCTCAGTTACTTGAACGACACTATGACTTCTCTCTCTTCACTTTAAATCCATGGTTAGTTAAACAACCCCCTCACATACCTCTCATCACCGAAACTTAGGTTGCGTCTCTCACTTCTCCCTCTACACCAACGATTCTCTTTCTCCCCTTCCGACAGTCGACGTTCTGAAACTTCTATGCTGCCTTCGACTGTTTGTTGAGAGCACGAGCAAGAACAACCTCAAGGAAATGCGGTACGGATGCAATATGGGAACGATAGAATGGACGACGTTTCGTCGGTGACACAATTTCCCTCCCAGAAATCGACAGAACGTTCTCCATGGCTCGTGTAATACCGTGGCTGTTTACAGAAGTTGACAAATACTTCCCATATTCTTTGATGAAACTCTCCGGTCAGAAACGATCACGTATGTGAAGGCTAAAGTTCGTGCAAAGGGAGGATATGTTCCATCTAAGAGTCTTAGTAAGAACATATCCTCCCTTTGCTTGGAGTTTAGCCTTTACGCGATTGTTTCTGACCGGAGAGTTTCATCAATGAATATGTGATGTCTCTGTCAACTTCTGTAAACAACAACGGTATTACCCAAGCCATTGAGAACGTACTGTCGGTGACTGGCCGAAGATGAAGCCAGGAGGGAAATTACGTCATGGACGAAACGTCGTCTATAGTCCATCAGCTGATTTTTGAAGATACCAGAACTCTAGTATACCATTGCATCTCACACTGAATGGGGATATTGTTCGGTTAATATATTGTAATCTAATTTGTTCTCACCATTGATGTTGTTCTTAGAAGTAAAAGTTAATATATGAATAGGTTATTGTAAGCTGATTTGTTATCTTGTTTGATGTTCATTTAAGAAGTAATATTTAATATACGATGAGGTTATTGTAATCTAATTTGTGTATGAGCGAAGTTGTTTTGAGAACTAATATTGTAATATGGTGTGTGAGGTTTTGTCATCATCATGTATACTACAGAGCACATGTCATTTTATGTATAGTATGATTGAAGTTGTCGTTGATATTGAAGCAAAAGTAGGTGCTCACTTATTTCTTACATGATGTGGACAAAAGAACGATTCAAACACCGTTCTGTGGACGAAGGAACGATCGAAGTGTGAGGTGTATCGAGTGCGAGACCGAGACCGAGAGCACTGAAAGAGAGAGCACTGAGAGAAAGAATCAAGATTCCATCACAGTGTATCACAAAAAGGAAAGAAATTCAAAATCTCTCCCGCAATCTCTTCTCTCGATCTCGATCTCCATCTCGCTCTTGCACTCAACTATCTCTTCAATTAAAGTGAAAAGGCATCTAAGAGCAGCTTTTAAGTAATGGAGGCATTAAAGTGAAGAGACAACAGAGAGTGTCGTTTAAGTCACCGAGGAATTAAATTTGAATTCTCGTTTTGTTGGATTCTCCTTACTCGCTACCAATCTCTCGCTCTCGTCTCGCAATTTTTCTTAACGTTATCAATCATCGACCGTTTAAAATTGTTAAGCGATAGCGAGAACGAAAAGAGAGCGAGAGATTGTTAGCGAGAAACGAGAATTCAACAAAACGAGAATTCAAATTTAATTCCTCGTTAACTTAAATGACACTCTCAGTTGTCTCGTCACTTTAATAATGCCTTGGTTACTTAAACAACGCTCTTAGATGTCTTTTCACTTTAATTCCTCGGTTACTTAAACCTAACTCACTATGTTCTCTTCTACTTAAATCAGCGATTACTTAAACGACCATCTCACAACATCTATTTTCGATTGCCCCGTCTCTCACTTTTTCTTCCTATTCATTGGCGAGTATCGCTTTAGTGCCATGTTCTGATACGTATTTACAAGAGCCGACGACATTTTTTTGTTGAGAGCAGAAGCAAGAACAACCTTGAAGAAATTGGGGTTTGAGCATGGAATGCTTTACAGGAGCCGATGACGTCGTCTCTGTTAGCATGCAAAAATGCTAACATTTTACCCCTAGATTTAAGTGTTTTTTCTTGATTTTATGGTTTTAATGTCTTATTATATTAATTTCAGCAATTATGTCCCAAAGGAGCTTTGAGTGGAATTTTGGAGAAAAAGATGAAGATTTGGCCCAAATAATGAAGATGTGGGTCAAAGGAAGAGATCAAGGACTTAAAAGTGAAGGCCAAAGGCCAAAACATTTGGTGAGAAAGGCCCAAGACCAGTCCAAAACCGAGAAGATGGAAGTCCAAACTTAAGGGCGGCGTCTCGACGCTGAGACGACTTGGGGAACAAGTTGGTGATGTCACGGCGTCGAGACGCTGTGACGTCAGCGTCTCGACGCTAGGCACGACTAGAGCACTATTTAAAGGGACCTTTGGCCTCGATTTTCATTCATCAACAATTTGGAGCATTTTCCAAAGGCTCCTAGAGCCTTTTAGAGGGAGAGATTGAGAGAAATGTTCTAGAGAGTTTTGTGAGCATTTTTGGGTTGATTCAAGCTTGTGATGGGGCTCCATCGAGGCTTTCCTACGGTGGATCAAGGCGTAAGCGGGTTCGACTTCGGGATAAGTTCTATACCCTTCATCTTGTTCATATTACTGTTGACACATGTATATGCTGGAAGTTTTGATTTTTCATATGACGATGTATAGCTAATATCCCGACATTCGGGTCCTGAATGAGAATATATAATTGAAAGATATTTTGACTACTGTTGTTATGTCCAATTACTGATTATTTGATTAGTGGTCGTAATGCCTTATAAATTCTGGCCAAATTTATATTGATATGTTACTTAGTGGAAACTCGATAGAGAGAAACTAAGTTAGGACATAGCTCAATTGACTAGACTTAACTGCTAACAGTGACAACGAGAGTAGTTGGTTAGGCCTAGAGATCTAAAATGAATCAGGACTTAAGATTTAACCCAATTAATAGCACTAAGGACACTTAGGTTATTAATATGAGTTAACGATAATTAGGGGAAACCGATAGGAGATCCTATGTTAATAAGTAGATTCTAGATCTATAATTGGCGTACATAATAATAAGTAGTCAAATATTCAGTAGATTATATATTGGATTTCAAGACCCAAACTCTCATCCTATCTCTGATCCCTCAGTGTGTTATCTCGGCTTGATCATTTATTGCTTTAGTATTTCATTTGTCTGTGATCTATCCTTCTTTGTGCTAGATTACCTAGATAATGTGCATTCTCGATAATTTTAGTGTTTATAATTTTTACTTGCCTAAGTCACGCTACTCCCTGTGGAATACGATATTAAGTTTTACTTACCGTCTTATATTACTCGTGACCCGTGCACTTGCAGATCGTCGTCATCAAGTTTTGGCACCGTTGCCGGGGAGTAGTAATTAATTTAGGAAAATTAAGTTTCTAACATTGTGAAGAAAAGGATGAATGTTAATCTAGGTTGTATATAGTTGAGTTTTTATTTTGTGAATAGTTTTGTTGTTTTATTTTCTTGTTTGGAAATCTTGGGCAATGCATGCGAAGTTATAAGGAGGCTAATTGATAACTCTCCAAAAGGGAGTTATTTAGACCTTATTTCTATATTGATTTGTGTGTCTTCTGTGCTAAATAGGGTTGCTTTTAGATAAATATTATATGCTTTAACCCATTTGGAAGAATGGATGCTTTGGAAGTTATTATGTGCATAATATATTGCTGAGCGACTTGAGGGAGCAAAGGTTGTGCTAGAGCAAAGCTGGGAGCAAAACTGCCACGTCACAGTTCGTTCACCAATTTAATGAACTGAATTCTGTTAAGCTATTCTCGGGATAAAGGGGCAAGGAGAGCCATCCACGTGTCTAGGTCAACCTAATTCGAGCTTTCCTCCACTCTATAAAAGGAGATAGCCGCCCAAGTCAAAGGTATTCCTTTTTGGGAAGGAAATTCCATCCTTGGGAGGAACATTCCACTCTTGAAAGGGGATCATTTCTCATTTCCATCTTGGGAGCCGAATAGAGGAAAGAGATTGGAGACTTACAAGAAGACCATCAATTGCAAGCTGATCAAGGGAATTAATATTTTCTTGTAATACTTCGTAGTTATGGATGCATTTACTTATATTGTAATGTGTGTCTCTATGCACTTTATGAACTAAGTAACTTTAGGTGTTGGTTAGGGAATATGTAATTGTCATGCTTAATATCTATGTAATAATTGCTGATTATATTGATGCATCTTGATTATTTGTTGTGCTCATTTATATTTTATGCCCGCCTGGCCAGCCGATATGAATACCACTCTCTAGTTTCAGGGATGATTTAGGGAGTGTGTGGCATTTAATCACACTAGATCATTGTGTATTGGTGAACGCCAGTGACTGAGCTAGGGATAGCCAGTTGCCTAGTGCTTGATCGATAGTGCTTCATTGGAGTTGAAACATATTCTAAAAAATCCGGAGTTCCGGGAGGAATCCGCAAATAAGACTGCGAGAGTTTTGCATGATCAATAATATTACTAGAGCATCTTTTAAAACAATTACTAAATCCTAACCAGCGCCTGTTTCTAATCTGTCTGCCTATTTGTTTACTTTCTGTTCTGTCATTTCTTTTGCTTCAGCATTATATCAAAACCAATCATTTTAACCGTTCTTGAAACCATTAAAGAGTTGCATAAAATAGATAAAGTGAAAGCTAATTCAGACCTTGGATTCGATAAATACTTATTACTTGCTGCGGACTGTGTATACTTGCACAGAGTTCTAGAGTCTATTCCTTACTACATTTTTACCCACTCTGGTAGCCTCAACACTAATCTTCTTCCGTTAGATCTTGAGATAGACAGAACTCTTAGAGCTATTAGAAGAGCGAGAAAACTGATAGAAGATATGGCCTAGAAAGAGGAAGCGCCCAAGGCAATTCGAGATTTCTTACAGCCTGTATTACCCAAAGAAAATTCGGGAATTATCAACGCTCCTATCCAAGCTAACAACTTTGAATTGAAGACGGGTCTCATACAAATGGAGAGGGACTGTATATTCAAGGGACATCCTTTTGAGGATCCACACTCCCATCTTCAGCCATTTTCGGAGATTTGTGGGACTGTGAAGATGAATGGAGTGACGACTCATGCTATCAGATTAAGACTCTTTCCGTTTACTCTACAAGACAAGGCCAAGGACTGGTTGGAATCATTGGAACCAGGGAGCATAAATACATGGGATGAGTTAGCCCAGGCATTCCTTACCAAATTCTTCCCACCTGCTAAAACTACCAAACTTCACACGGAAATTGGGACGTTTAGGTAGAACGATGACGAACAACTCTACGAAGCGTGGGAACGGTACAAGAAAATGCTAAGGAGACGCCCACAACACGGATATCCAAACTGGCTCCAGGTACAATTATTCTAGAATAAGCTCAATAGTTCTACTAAAATTGTGCTTGACACGACTGCAGGAGGAAGTTTCCTTTCCAAGACAGTAAGTGATGCAAGGGAATTGTTGGAAGAGATGGCATCAACGAGTTACCAATGGCCCACAGAGAGGACCCCGATAAAGCAAAAGGCTGGTACTTATGAGTTGGTTGAATCAAATTCTTTGAAAGCGCAAATGGCTTCCTTGACCACTGCCTTGAACAAGCTAACAACTTCAGAAGTGGTGAAGTCAATCGCCACTCTAGCTGAAAGCCACTCAAAGAAGAAAGACCGAGAGGTGGAACAAGTTCAGTTCATCGGAAATCGAGGGTTTAATCAGAATCAGAACCTGCCGAACTTTTACCACCCAAGTTTGTGCAATCATGAGAATTTTTTATACGTTAACACTAAGAATGTCTTTCAGCCACCCCCAAGTTTTGCATCTACGTCAGGTCAGTAGGAGAAAAAGAATAACCTGGAGGAGATGGTGACAATGTTTATCAAAGAGCAGAAAGTGTTGAACGTTAACCTTCAGACCATAGTGAACAATTTGGCGACTTCAGTAAACAATCACGACGTAGCATTGAAGAACATGGAAGTACAGCTGGGGCAAATCGCCACTGCAGTAAACGCCCTTCAGAAGGGTAAATTTTCCAGTGATATTGAAGTTAACCCAAGGGAGCAGTGCAAGGTCATTACTCTGCGAAGTGGTATGCAACTGAATAAAGTGCCTGAAGAAAAAAAGAAGAAGGAGATGAAGAGCAAAGATGAAGCCAGAGGGGCTGAGGCAAAAAAAACCTCCAAAGAAAGGTCCTAAAGCCTTCTTAGCTCGTTCAAAAGTTTTTTAAATTCCAACCTTAATGCAGGAGTTGAAGAGAATGAAGAAAAAAAGAAGGTTGAAGAGAAAAAGAAGCTGAAAGAAGAGGAAACTGAAGAAAAGGTCTCGTGCAACCATCATGACAAAGGGTCAAACATCAGTCCACCCAGGCGGAGGGGCGAATGTTCGACCTTTGATTACAGGGAGTTTCATTTTCCTCAGAGATTTAAAAATATGAAATTAGATGAGCAATTTGCCAAATTCTTAGAAATGTTTAGAAAACTAGCTGTGAATATTTCTTTGGTAGATGCTCTGTCTAATATGCCTAATTATGGAAGATTTATGAAGGAAATGTTGGCAAGGAAGAAAATTTTGAAAAAAGAAGAAGTGTTGAGACTGTTGGAAAGTAGCAGCACCATGGTTCAAGGGAAGATGCCCCTGAAAAGAAAAGATCCAGGGAGTTTTACTGTTCCCTGCACTATTGGGCATTTATCTTTTTTATAGGGCTTTATGTGATTTAGAAGCGAGTGTCAATTTAATGCCCTATTCTCTTTTCAGGAAGCTAGGACTTTCTGGACTAAAGGACACTGGGATTACTCTACCACTGGTAGACAGAACAATTGATAAGTCCAATTTATTATACACTTAGAATCTCCCAATTTGCTTATCTTAGTTGAATTCCTTGCGAAAAATGCTTTAAAATGAGTATAATATGTCTATAGGTCCTCACCAGAGCTTTGGAAGCTATTCGGGGCTTAAACGAGCGAAACCAGAACATAAAAAGACCATTTTGCCCCTGGAGCTGTCGCAGCGTCGAGACGCTGTTGTACAAAGGTCGGGACGCTGCTCAAATAAGGAAAATTCCGTGGGCGGCAAGCTGAAGCAGTAGCGTCTAGATGCTGCACACCTAGCGTCGTGACGCTAGGTCAATCTGAGAGATGCATTCCATATCTGAAGGCCTAGCGTCGCGACGCTGTGTCCTAGTGTCTCGACGCTAGGCAGTTTTCCAGAATTGAGATATTCCAAATTTAGCTGAAATTTTCCATGTTTGAAGACCCAATTCAGCACCATTCTACCACGAATTGAAGGCCAAGAATCCCTATAAATAGAGGCCTTTGGTGTAGGTTTAGAATCATCCCTCAATACACAATTCACTACAACTTTGTAGTCCATCTCTCTCCCCCTTTCCACCATTCTTCTTAGTTTTTCTTGCTTTCCTTTATGTATCAAGCTTGTTCTTGCTCCATAAGAGGCTAGATTCTTCATTCATGTAACCGGGGTGTCAAGAGTAAGTTCATATTCTTTTAATGAAATTTCTTGTTTGAATTATCAAAGCATGTTTATGTGATTTTAGTTCTTTTTCTATAAGTTTAGATTGTGGTAGGAAAGATTGACAACCTTGACCGCACCCTCTCTAAATTTACTTGCTAAATCTAAGTAGCAAATAGGTTAACGTTATGATTATACGCATGCGTCCCTAGAACTAAATGATTTAATCAATTGTAATTGTGGTATGTTGCCCGTTGCATGTAAATTAATTCGGCTAGATCCCAATGCGGTTTAGATTAGTTAATAGGCATATTAATTAATTTAAACTAGAATCAAACTTAGCGTTTGCATGTTTGTGATAGTTGGATCATGGTTCTCGGTTTGTTGTCGGAATACGCCGGACTTAAACTTGTTTTGACTTATTAGTGAAATTAATGATTTAATTGAATTGAACTTACCATGACTAACCCGGTTGCATGATCTTTAAGGTATTGATTTCTTTCCTTAATTTGATTCTCTTACTTTCCTTTTGCAATATTTTCCATAATTAGTTTTCTTTCCTTGTTTACTTTCTTTTCCAAATATAAAAACCCCCCATTAGTCCGATCATCACAATAAATCTAAGATAAGCAAGTTATAATCGTGCTCCCTGTGTTCGACCCCGACCACTACTGCTACAAGTTAGCTTTAGGAATCGTGGATTATAAATTTATTTGACAAGAGACCGCGACAATCTCTTCCGTCAACAATAACCCAACCTATGGGAGTTGTAGAGGACGTTCTGGTTAAGGTAAATAAGTTTATCTTCTCAGTTGATTTTGTGGTGCTTGACATGGAAGAAGACAAAGACGTTCCCATCATTTTAGGTAGACCCTTCTTGGCCACAGGTAAGGTCGAGATCAGCGTGCATACTGGTAAGCTAACTATGAATATTGATGATGAGAAGGTTGTTGAGGGAAGAGATTTGTTGCGATCTCTTGTCAAATAAATTTATAATCCACGATTCCTAAAGCTAACTTGTAGCAGTAGTGGTCGGGGTCGATCATAGGGAACAATCAGTTTATTTCCAAATTCTTGTGTGTTTTTGAGGTAACCAAAATGGGGGTTTATGGATAAAAGGTTAAGACATATAGATAAAGGCGGGAAAATAAATATGGAAAATTAAATGCAAGGAAAGTAAAAGGCGGGGTTAGTTGATCTTTCCATGAAGAATATGTAATCGGTTCTCGGGATGTAAGTTTGGTAATTCAATCATTGACTCTCTTAATTAATCGAATTATTTAACAAATTGTCTAACCGTCACTAAAACCAGTGATTAAAGACCCCTAGTGTTTCCAACCTGACCAATGCATCGAAGCCGAAGCCTAATTAGATTGCTAACCAATGACGTCTCATTAATAAGAATCTAATTGCATTGAGTAAAATTGGATCGTTAGATAGACTTATATAAACTAGGAACAACCTGGGTTTATACAATTCTAAGTCTAAATTTCTTTATTTATCATACAATTGAGCTAATTCGGATAACACGCCTTTCAACACAATTAACACAATAAACTATTGCTAACCAATTTAGCGTAACAATTAAACCAAGTCAAGCAAATAGGTTGTCAATCTATTCTATCAATTTAATTGTAATTAAAATGAAAATCTAGAACACAACCGAAAATAATTCAATAAACTAAATATGAGGTCTCAAGAATACCAAAACTTACATTACCGAGTCCCGATTACAGCAATCCAAGCTTAGTTGGCCATAGACAAACACCTCCAAGATCGAGGCTTGATCAACCGACCCTTGGACTAAGAAAACTTAAAAGAAAACTTGAAAACTAAAGAGAGGGGTGACTACAATTTAGAGAATTTGAGCTAATACAAGAGATGATTTAACCCTAAACCAAAGCTACATATTTATAGGACTTCTTGGCCTTCAATTCGTGGAAACTTGGTGCTGAAGGGAGCCTCCAATATGGAAAAATCGTGGAGCAAATATGGAAAAACTCACTTTTGGAAAGTTGATAGTGTCTCGACCCTACAAAGTGGCGTCTCAACCCTGATGGCAGTGAAGGTGTTCATATAACACATGCGGAAGCAATTTTAGCATCGGAGGCACTTAACTACATCAATTTTAGAAAATGAAAGCATGTTGTCCAAATACCGTTAACAGAGAGCATAATTTGTACCAACCTTTTGGAGACCGATTCAGCAACTCCTTTTGATTCCTTTGATCACGAACGGTGTGTGGACCACCTCTAGTGTCTTCCCCGCTATCCTCCGGCCTTAGAACGACTTGTGGGAGTCTATGGTGATAGGGATTGGAAGGGATATGCTTGAACACTACAAGCTTTTAGAGAGAATTGAGAGAGTGAGGTTGAGAGTGAATTTTGGTAGCATAACATTACTCCAAAATTCCATACTTCTCCATCTTCTAATCCCCTATTTATAGAGGACTTTCATGCATCTTAGATTCACCAATGTAAGACACATGGAAAGGAGAATGACCTTAGTGGATTCAAGGGGTTCTATGGAGATTACATGCTAGATTGCATGTGGGAGGTGTTATTCCACTTTCTTCATCCATGCAAGAGTGGATTTAGTTGTGTAATTCCACTATCTCCATCTATGAAAGAGCCCTCTCCACAACTTAAATGGTGTTTCAGAAACACTTTTGGATGGAATGTTGTTCAAAATATAAACGGCAGTCTGCACTGCATGACCCCAAAACGAGTCAGGCAATTGAGCATAGCTCATCATGGAACGAACCATATCTAATAGGGTTCTGTTTCTCCTTTCCGATACACCATTTTCTTGTGGTGTACCAGGTGCTGAGAGTTGGGATGTGATTTCGTGTTCTATCAAATAGTCCTGGAATTCTAAATCCATATACTCTCCACCTCGATCAGATCGAAGCGATTTTATCGTTTTACCTAATAAGTTCTCAGTTTCTGCCTTGTACTCCTTGAACTTTTCAAGGGCTTCAGACTTATGATGCATTAGGTAAAGATATCCATACCTAGAATAATCATCAATAAAATTGATGAAGTATTCATACCCTCCTCATGCTTTAACATTCATCGGACCACAGAGGTCTGAATGTATGAGCTCTAGAGGTTCTTCGGCTCTATAACCTTTTCCAGTAAAAGGTTGTTTTGTCATCTTGCTCTCAAGGCATGACTCACAGGGAGGTAATGAGTCGTCTTCTAACTCGCTTAGAATTCCACTCTTGACCAATCTCCCAATCCTATTGAGATTTATGTGGTCTAACCTCAGGTGCCAAAGATAGGTACTCTTTAGGAGAAACTTTTTGCCTTTTATTACTTTGAGTAGTAGCAGTTTTGAATATTTCAGTATTGTTAACTGCTATACTCTCGATTGGTCTTAGAACTTATAAATTATTTTCCATTATAGCTGAACAAACATTAATTCCCTTTCTGGAAATGAAAACTTCATTTAATGTGAAAGATTTGGAATAAGTTTGTTCAAGCAAACAAGACACAGAAATCAGATTTCTTTTAATCTTTGGAACTACGTACACATTATCTAATAATATGTACTTGTTTTCTTTGAAAAATAATTTTATGTTTCCTATTGCTATAGTTGAGACAACTTCTCCAGTTCCAACTCTGAGAGTCATTTCTCTAGCTCCAAACTGCTCCCAGGAACTCATTCCTTTAAACAAAGAACAAACGTGGTTTGTGGCCCCTGAATCAAGTATCCAGGCAGAACTATCGTTCTCCACTAAGCACGTTTCCAAGATTAGTAGGTCTTTGGTAGCGTTCTCGTAAGCTAAGCAGTTTGGTCGAGGACGTTTCTCATTTAAGACCAATAAATCGTTTGCCACTTTTTCAGTGTTTAAGCGCATATTCTTAGTACGATGTTCTAAATCGTTTAATTTGACATCAGACAAAGCACATACGTTTTTTGACATATTGCTGAAACAAACAAATAACTTGTATTAATAATGTTGCACTAAACCCATTATACATATCCAATTAATTTAGCATAAAAGTAATTAAGCACCCTATATTTCATAAATCTTTTGCAACGATACTTCAGAGGTTTAGAGCAACAGCCACCGAGGGGTGATCAGCTACTCCTCCCCTGAATTGGGACGTTCTCAACCAAACTCTAACACCAGAATAACTCAAATTTCGTTAGTGTTTAATTACCGTTGTTTGGTCAAGAAATTATTAACGATTTAATAATTTCCTGTAAGTGTGACCCGCCATCTTTCAGATCCTAGAGATCCGCCCCAACAAGCTAGGATCAAGAAAGACAATGTTGGGGCAAAACCTGAGAAACTCTATCCATTACGGAGTTCGCCCTGTTACCCCATGCTCAAAGCCCTCCGAAGGGATGGTCACACTATTGGCAACACGCAGGCGGAGCATGAATTCTCAGAACGTACCAATGGAGGAGACTGAAGGATGTGTTGACACACTTCCCGCTCCCACTTACTATAAACACTCTCTCCATTCACCTTGGTATTGAATCATGCAAACACCTTCCGAAGGGAGGTCACTTCCAGGGTGACACGAGGCCTAGCATGATTGTCACGGTGTGAACTTTGCGGAGATACGTGGGAATAAAAAACTTGATATGAGACATCTTGTTTTTTTTTATACGTTTCCTCCCACTGAGTATTTTAAGATTACGGTCTATTTCCTTAGGTAAATTCCGACTAAATGAATCTATCTAAGTCTATGCCTTATTAAATAAGGTCTTTACACTAAATGTCTACGTGGATTAAACTCATTTAATTACCTAGTGACATTGCATGCTAATAAGACTATAGTTAATTCAACTCAGGTTCCGGACCATTTGCCGGGAGAGTTCCCTTATAACCAAGGCCTTATGTCCTACTTAACCATATTTTAAATCTATTAAAATACTAAGTAAGACATTTTCTAATCCTATTAGAAACGATGATCTTAGGTCTATTTAATTTTAAACCGTTTAAAATTATGACATGATCCTAAGATCCTATGTTAGCATGCAACTCTTTGTTATAGGCTGAACGGTTTCTATTCATTAACTTTTAATGAATTAGCCCTATAACATGCTTTCTAATGGTGATTTAAAGCATATATCAATCAAACATTCAAGTTATATAAAGCACCATTTAGAAACATCCTATGCCTAGGTGTGTATAACTCTTTATACTACGACGTCTAGGTGATAACTCTTTAAAACCTCACATCGCTCACGCATGCTCATAAAACTTGGGTTAACCTAACTCAAGTACCAATTCGATGCCCAGGTAGTGAAGGGATAAAAGCCCTGCGCAGCGGAAGGAATTACCGAACCTACTCAGAGTCTTAGATTCTAATTGAAATACCAATACAATTTGCAAAATATTACAGCAATAAATCTATATTTAATGGGCTGTATGTAGGCTATAAACATGCTAAATGATCAACTAGATTGATCCTAGTGATCAAGGATTTCATAGAAAATTTATTTTTGTAGAAAGCCTTGATCGATTCGCCTTTTCTTGCTAATGAGATCGAAAACGCAGCAACCTTCTTGTGCGAACACCACCAATCAGCTACACTGGTATATCTCTAAGACTTCTTGAAGCAGGAGACTTGTGGGAGTCTTTTGGGAGAGATCTCTAAGAGAAGGAGAGACAATGGGATACCTTTCACCCCACCCCAGTGGTCCTATATATAGGTAAAGGCCAAGACCTTTTCCTAATAGGAAAAGGTCTCCTTTTCCCAATAGGAAAAGGTCTATTAATAAGTTCAAATCTATTATCTAAACAATATCTAATTTTAATAAATAATTAATTAATTCCATAATTAATTAATTACCCAATTAAATATCATATATTTAATCTTAGGAATTTTATTAAAATTAAAATTAATATGAATCCAATTCATATTAAATTTATTTGAACTCTTTCAAATATTTTCTCTCAATAATTAATTTTTTAAATTAATTCAAAAATTATATTATAAAGTTTCATAAACTTTATATTATAATATATCAACATACATTATACGATTCCCCAAATAAATTGAACATTTTCAATTTATAGTTTATATTTAATTGCTTCAAGTCTTTTTACGAGCTACCAGTGGGACCTAATGGACCTACAGATCAGAAGCTCCAACCATACGAGACTAATTGGCTAAACTCATTAACCAAGTTAGTCAACATTCGTTAACTGTGGGTTACTCCACTAAAGACCCACAACTGCACTCTTCTCACTGCATAATATTTCTGTGTTCACGGATATCGACCAATAACGGCAAGTTAGTCCTTCACGAGTGTTCGTAACTCCAGCTGGGTCAAATTATCGTTTTACCCCTAAGTTACCTCTACCTCCTTAAGTACCAGTGCTCCTCTAATGAACAACCTGTTTGTGGTCCAACCATCAAACAGAAACCCCTCTCGGGCCAGTGAGAGGGTAGGGCCCTTTGTTCAAGACCCGGAGACACCACTTAAGGGAACACTCATCTACTTTCTCAAAAGTCGGGAAGGAGTGAATTCCATCTTGTGTGATAATGTTCCCAGCTCCCCACTCGGTCTTGTCCCCAAAATGGTAGGCTTATTGAGTCGGCGTACTGGCTACTCTCACCCATACAAATCAAAGGACAATCCCTCGTGAACAGGAGTCCATAATCCACTCAGGATTCAGACTAAGTTGCCTAGGTCATCCTAGTGAAATAGAAACCTAACTAGTTAATGGTGTTATAGCTAGGGGTAACTATTTCGCGGTCCGGTCTTATGCAAACTCATTGCATAGGATACCCCCACTCGCATGTCTACTACATGGATGCTTTGGATCAATACGTCTGTATCAAATACAAAGCGGGTCGTATCACATAGTGTTACCAGGATAAGGTACCCAACCTTATGAAGGGATAAAAGCCCCACGCAGCGGAAAGTATTACCGAACCTACTCAGAGTCTTAGATTGTAATTGAAATACCAATACAATTTGCAAAATATTACAGCAATAAATCTATATTTAATGGGCTGTACATAGGCTATAAACATGCTAAAAGATCAACTAGATTAATCCTAGTGATCAAGGATTTCATAGAAATCTTACTTTTGTAGAGAGCCTTGATCAATTCGTCTTTTCTTGCCAATAAGATTGAAAACGCAGCAACCTTCTTGTGCGAACACCACCAATCAGCTACACCGGTATATCTCTAAGACTTCTTGAAGCAGGAGACTTGTGGGAGTCTTTTGGGAGAGATCTCTGAGAGAAGGAGAGATAATGGGATGCCTTTCACCCCACCCCAGGGGTCCTATATATAGGTAAAGGCCAAGACCATTTCCTAATAGGAAAAGGTCTAGGAATAAGTTCAAATATATTATCTGAACAATATCTAGTTTTAATAAATAATTAATTAATTACCCAATTAAATATCACATATTTAATCTTAGGGATTTTATTAAAATTAATATGAATCCAATTCATATTAAATTTATTTGAACTCTTTCAAATATTTTCTTTCCTAATAGGAAAAGGTCTCTAATTAATAAATAAATAAATAATTTCATAATTAATTAATTACCCAATTAAATATCATATATTTAATCTTAGGGATTTTATTAAAATTAATATGAATCCAATTCATATTAAATTTATTTGAACTCTTTCAAATATTTTCTCTCAAGAATTAATTTTTGAAATTAATTTAAAAAATTATATTATAAAGTTTCATAAACTTTATATTATAATGCATCAATATACATTATACGATTCCCAAGATAAATTGAACACTTTCAATTTACAATTTATATTTGTTTGCTTCAAGTCTTTTTACGAGCTACCAGTGGGACCTAATGGACCTACAGATCAGAAGCTCCAACGATACGAGACTAATCGGCTTAAACTCATTAACCAAGTTAGTCTTCATTCGTTAACTATGGGTCACTCCACTACAGACCCACAACTGCACTCTTCTCACTGCAGAATATTTCTGTGTCCACGGATATCGACCAATACTACAAGTCAATCCTTCACGTGTGTTCGTATCCCAGCTGGGTCAAATTACCGTTTTACCCCTGGTTTACATCTTTGTCCTTAAGTCCCCAGTGTTCCTCTAATGAACAACCTGTTTGAGGTCCAACCAACAAACAGAAGTCCCTCTCGTGCCATAGAGAGGGTTGGGCCCATTGTTCAAGTCCCGGAGACACCACTTAAGGGAACACACCTCTACTTACCCTAGAGTTGGGAAGGAGTGAATTCCATCTTGTGTGATTATGTTCCCAGCTCCCCACTTGGTATTGTCCCCAAAATGGTAGGCTTATTAAGTCGACGTGCTGGCCACTCTCACCCATACAAATCAAAGGACAACTCCTCGTGAACAGGAGTCCATAATCCACTCAGGATTGAGACTGAGTTGTCTAGGTCATCCTAGTGAAATAGAAACCAAGCCAACTAACGGTGTTACAGTTAGTGGTTAACTATTTCGCGGTCCGGTCTTATGCAAACTCATTGCATACGATACCCCCACTCGCATGTCAACTACATGAACGCGTTGGATCATAGCGTTTGTATCATAATACAAAGCGGGTCGTATCCATAGTGTCACCAGGATAAGGTACCCAGCCTTATCCCTATACTATAGACCTTTTAGGTTGTTACTTGAACATCGATCCCCGTATGTCCCCACAAACTAGTTCAAGTTACATAAACAACCTTGGATCTTAGTTTATTGAATTTGGGTCAAATAGTGCAATATTTAACAATAACATTTTATTGCAGAAACTAAATAACACTTTATTAAATACAAGTATAAAATTTGTTTACATTCATTATCTACGAGTTTTAGGGCATAAAACCCAACACCTTATCCTTGTACTATAGACCTTTTAGGTTGTTACTTGAACATCGATCCCCGTATGTCCCCACATACTAGTTCAAGTTACATACAAACAACCTTGGATCTTAGTTTATTGGATTTGGGTCAAATAGTGCAATATTTAACAATAACATTTTATTGCAGAAACTAAATAACACTTTATTAAACACAAGTATAAAATTTGTTTACATTCACTATCTACGAGTTTTAGGGCATAAAACCCAACAGGTAGGAGGTGTTTCGTAAACCGTCAACTTAAATACCTCCAGCCTTAGACAACATCTTATCGGGTGAGTTCTCTTGTAACCTTAGCTTTACAAGATATTGACCTAATCTATGCAAGTTGATCGATTTGGAGGTTCGTTAACCTAAGTGAGCACGCATTTATCTTGTTATTGATTTTAAGTCTATCTCGGTTTATAACGCTTATAACGAACGAAAAATCCATAACTAGCTTTATTTGAATATAACCATTATAAACAAGCTAAGGAAGTTTCATGCTACATGCTTGGTTCATTTTCATTTTATTAATATAAAATTAATATTAACTAATCATAAATGAAATTAAACCATCCAACATGCATCTCCTAAATTAATATAACTATTATACTAATTTCATGAAACTTTATTCATGCGTTCAATTAATATCATAACTCTTATAACATATTAATTAATGCATGATTCATGCTTTCCTATGGTGGGATTTTAAATCTAAATGGCATACATTATGCACATAAAATACTATTTAATTAAAACATACATTCAATAATGCATAATTAATTAAATTAACTAAAGTGAATTGGTTTTGGGATTTTTAATCAAGCAAAAACAAAAACTAAAATTATTACAATAATAATTTCAAATAGGGCTTGCACCGCTCCCGAACCATTCGAACCGACCCGAACCACTCGAACTGACCCGAACCACCCTTGGATTGCTTGAACCGGACCATTTTGCCTTTAAGTGAAGAACACTCTTGGGCTGGAACTAAAAAACAGCATGCTGGAATTTTCGGCCAATAGCGAACAGTCTCCGAATTTCTTCAAATTGACGGCCTAAATGGACTCTATTGACTCTCAAATTTTACAGACTCCATATGAACACATTAATGCCCATAAACATGCATGCAATTACAATTAATTCCAACGAATTGAACGAGAATTAAATTCAATACCAAAACCAATTTTCTTTAGTTTCTACACAGTTTCATTATATGAAAAGCTACCCACCAAGCTAAAATTAATGCATGTTAGGTGCCTTAATCATGCTCTGATACAAATTGAAGGTGTTCATATAAGACATTCGGAAGCAATTTTAGGATCGGAGGCACTTAACTTCATCAATTTTAGAAAATGAAAACATGTTGTCCAAATACCGTTAACAGAGAGCAGAATTTGTACCAACCTTTTGGAGACCGATTCAGCAACTTCTTTTGATTCCTTTGATCACGAACGATGTGTGGACCACCTCTAGTGTCTTCCCCGCTATCCTCCGGCCTTAGAACGACTTGTGGGAGTCTATGGTGATAGGGATTGGAAGGGATATGCTTGAACACTACAAGCTTTTAGAGAGAATTGAGAGAGTGAGGTTGAGAGTGAATTTTGGCAGCATAACATTACTCCAAAATTCCATACTTCTCCATCTTCTAATCCCCTATTTATAGAGGACTTTCATGCATCTTAGATTCACCAATGTAAGACACATGGAGAGGAGAATGACCTTAGTGGATTCAAGGTGTTCTATGCAGATTACATGCAAGATTGCATGTGGGAGGTGTTATTCCACTTTCTCCATCCATGCAAGAGTGGATTTAGATGTGTAATTCCACTATCTCCATCTATGCAAGAGTTAATTTGTACTATTGGATTTAATTTAAAATGCAATTCTCAATTGTCTTTCAAATTATCAATTAATTGAACTATTTCAATTAATCATGTGACATTAATCAAATTAATTCATATCATCTAATTCAATCCACTAATCTTGAATTTTCATAAATTCAAGATTGAAATCTCTATCTCAATTTTAATTAAAAAAAAATTCATAATCATTTTTAAATTAAAACAATAATTAATTAAACAATTTAATCAATTATGTAATATCAATTTAATATCATATATCAAATTAATACTATGCACCTAATATGAATCCCTATTCATATATATTGTATTTAAATCATATTTAAATACTTTACTCTCTCAATTAATAGTTTAATCCATAATTAAACTATTGTGTTGATAATATCGTATATAATCGACACTAATTCCCTAAACCTAATTTAAACGATTCAAACTTTCCTATCACTATGTTCTAAGGTATAATCCGTATGAGCTAGCAGGGGGACCTAATGGATCTACAGATCATGGGCTCCAACGATTCGAGGTTAACCGGCTAATCTCATTAACCTAGCTAACTGATAACTCTCCAAAAGGGAGTTATTTAGACCTTATTTCTATATTGATTTGTGTGTCTTCTGTGCTAAATAGGGTTTCTTTTAGATAGATATTATATGTTTTAACCCATTTGGAAGAATGGATGCTTTGGAAGTTATTTTGTGCAGAATATATTGCTGAGCGACTTGAGGGAGCAAAAGCTGTGCTGGAGCAAAACTGCCACGTCACAGTTCGTTAGCCAATTTAATGAACTGAATTATGTTAAGCTAATCTCGGGATAAAGGAGCAAGGAGAGCCATCCACGTGTCTAGGTCAACCTAATTCAAGCTTGGCTCCACTCTATAAAAGAAGATAGCCGCTCAAGTCAAATTCATTTCATCCTTGGAGAGGAAAGTCCAATTCCATCATTGGGAGGAGCATTCCACTTTTGGAAGGGGATCATTTCTCATTTCCATTTTGGGAGCCGAATAGAGGAGAGAGATTGGAGACCTACAAGAAGACCATGAATTGCAATCCGATTAAGGGAATTAATATTTTCTTGTATTACTTTGTAGTTATGGATGCATTTACTTATATTGTAACGTGTGTCTCTATGCACTTTATGAACTAAGTAACTTTAGGTGTTGGTTAGGAAATATGTAATTGTCGTGCTTAATCTCTATGCAATAAATGTTGATTTGATGCATCTTGATTATTTGTTGTGCTCATTTATATTTTGTGCCCGCCTGGCCAGCCGGTATGAATATCACTTCCTAGTTTCAGGGATGATTTAGGGAGTGTGTGACATTTAATCACACTAGATCATTGTGTATTGGTGAACGCCAGTGACTAAGCTAGGGATAGCCAGTTGCCTAGTGCTTGATCGGTAGTGCGACATTGGAGTTGAAACATATTCTAAAAAATCCGGAGTTCCATGAGGAATCCGCTAATAAGACTGCGAGAGTTTTGCATGATCAATAATATTGCTAGAGCATCTTTTAAAGCAATTACTAAATCCTGACCAGCGCCTGTTTCTAATCTGTCTGCTTATTTGTTTACTTTCTGTTCTGTTATTTCTTTTGCTTCAGCATTCTATAAAAAACCAATCATTTTAACCACCTTTGAAACCATTGAAAAGTTATACAAAATAGATAAAGTGAGAGCTAATTCAGACCTTGGATTCGATAAATACTTATTACTTGCTGCGGACTGTGTATACTTGCATAGAGTTCTACAGTCTATTTCTTACTACATTTTTACCCACTCTGGAAACCCAACAAGTTTTTGGCGCCGTTGTCGGGGACTTAATAAGTTTTTATCTGATATGTTTTGTGTATGTGTTTTAGTGGTTTGGTGCTAGAACTTTTTGATTGTTTCTTTTGTTTTTGCAAGTGTGAGTTTGGTGCATGAGCGATCCGCGTGGGGTGAGGTTCGAGCTTGATCCAGAAATCGAGAGGACATTCAGGAGAAGAAGGAGAGAGCAGCGCAGAACCCAAAATCAAATGGATAACGTGCCGCGTCTTCCGTAGGCTCCAGAAGATCTAGTGGACCCCCACTAGAATCGTGTGCTGCAGCAAAATCAACAGCTGGAGCAAAATGGACAACAAAATAATCAGGCTGAGAATCCTATCTTGGTAGCGAACGATAGGGCTAGAGCCATTCGAGCGTATGCTTTTCCAATGTTTGATGAGTTAAATCCAGGGATTGCACGTCCTCACATTGAGGCAGCAAATTTTGAAATGAAACCGATAATGTTTCAGATGCTGCAATCCGTGGGTCAGTTCCATGGTTTGTCATCTGAAGACCCCCATTTACATCTTAAGTCTTTTCTAAGAGTTAGTGATTCTTTTGTAATTCAAGGAGTGCCTAGAGATGCCCTTAGATTAACTTTGTTCCCGTATTCTCTTAGAGATGGAGCAAAGGCATGGTTAAATTCTTTTGCTCCAGGATCAATTAGGACATGGAATGAGTTAGCAGAAAAATTTTTGAGTAAATATTTCCCACCAAATAGGAATGCTAAATTGAGGAATGAAATAGTAGGGTTTAGGCAACTTGAGGATGAAACTTTTAGTGAGGCTTGGGAGAGGTTTAAGGAGCTTTTGCGAAAGTGCCCCCACCATGGTTTACCACATTGTATCCAAATGGAAAAATTTTACTATGGGTTAAACTGAGCAACCTAAGGTATGGTTGATGTTTCGGCTGGAGGGGCCCTTTTGGCAAAAACGTTTAATGAAGCCCATGAAATTTTAGAAAGAATATCAACTAATAGTCGTCAGTGGTCGGATGTTAGAGGCACAAATAAAGAAGTTAAGAATGTGTTAGAGGTTGATGGTGTGTCCACCATTAGGGCTGATATTGCAATGTTAGCTAACGCTCTTAAAAATGTGACAGTGGTTAGTCATCAGCATCCGCCAGCTGTGGAGCCTGCTGCAGTGGTGAACCAAGTTGCAGAGGAAGCATGTGTCTATTGTGGTGAAGATCACAACTACGAGTTTTGCCGCAGCAATCCAGCTTCTGTGTTTTTTGTAGGTAACCAGAGGAATAACCCTTATTCTAACTTTTATAATCCAGGTTGGCGCAACCACCCCAACTTCTCATGGGGAGGACAAGGAAGTAATGTGTAAGCACAGCAAAAGGTGAACCAATCGGGATTTGCTAAAGCGCAGGTATTGCCCCAGCAAAATTCAGAGAGTTCTCTTGAGGCGATGATGAAAGAATATATGGCTCGTACAGACGCCGCAATTCAAAGAAATCAAGCTTCAATGAGAGCCCTGGAATTGCAAATGAGCCAGCTAGCTAATGAGTTGAAGGCAAGGCCTCAAGGGAAACTTCTTGCAGATACTGAACACCCTAAAAGGGAAGGTAAGGAGCAGGTAAAGGCAGTGACTCTTAGGAGTGGTAAGCCACTAGAAGAAAGAAAAGAGCCTAGTAAACCCTAAGATATAGAAAATAATTTTGATAAAAATGTTGTTGTTGAGAAAGAGTTGGAGATTGGTCAGGGTGCTGGAGGCAGCAATAATGATGCTGGAGCATCTGGTTTTGTTCCAGATGTGGAACCACCTTATGTGCCGCCCCCACCTTATGTACCACCTCTACCTTTTCCACAAAGACAAAGGCCTAAGAATCAGGATGGTCAATTTAAGAAGTTTTTAGAGATTCTTAAGCAATTGCATATAAATATCCCGTTAGTAGAAGCTATAGAGCAAATGCCTAATTATGCTAAATTTCTTAAGGATATTTTAACTAAAAAGAAGAGGTTAGGTGAGTATGAAACTGTATCTCTTACTGAGGAATATAGTGCTATTCTTAAGAATGGGCTACCAACCAAGGCTAAGGATCCAGGATCATTTACTATACTTGTCTCTATAGGTGGAAAAGAGTTAGTTAGAGCACTTTGTGATTTAGGTGCAAGCATTAACCTTATGCCTCTTTCGGTCTATCGAAAGTTAGGTATTGGTGAAGCTAGGCCTACCACAGTCACACTCCAACTAGCTGATAGGTCTATCACATATCCTGAGGGTAAAATTGAGGATGTCTTAGTAAAGGTAGATAAATTCATATTTCCTGTTCATTTTATTATCTTGGATTATGAGGCAGATAAAGATGTCCCAATTATTCTTGGTCGTCCATTTTTTGCTACTGGTAGGGCGTTGATAGATGATCAAAAAGGGGAATTAACAATGAGAGTTTACAATGAGGAAGTAAAATTTAATGTTTTTAAGGCCATGAAGTATCCAAACGAGATGGAAGATTGTTCTTTCATTAGGATTCTGGAGAACACAATTGTTGAGACAGCAATACAGGATTCGACAAACAAACATTTGGAAGATCATGGAGAGGTTAGTGTAGAGGATTTAGAAGTTTGTTCTTTAGAAAGAAAAAATGAAAAAGAAGTGTGTAGGTGTGATAGATCAAAGGAAGGCTCCTCTTATTAAGCCATCCCTAATTGAGGCACCCATTTTAGATTTGAAGCCCTTGCCGGATCATCTAAAGTATGTGTATCTTGGGGAGGGTGAGACGTTGCCCATTATTGCTGCATCAGATTTAATGTCGGAGCATGAAGAGGCCTTAATAAAGTTGCTGCAGCAATATCGCAAGGCAGTAGGTTGGACATTGGCTGACATTCAGGGAATTAGCCCATCTTTTTGTATGCACAAAATCACTCTAGAGGAGGGATCCTTTAGGAGTATTGAGCAACAAAGAAGGCTTAACCCTGCAATGAAAGAGGTTGTTAAAAAGGAGGTGATTAAATGGTTGGATGCTGGGATCATTTATCCAATTGCAGATAGCAATTGGGTGAGCTCTGTCCAATGTGTTCCTAAGAAAGGAGGTGTCATGGTGGTGAGTAATAAAGACAATGAGTTGATCCCAACCAGGACAGTGACTGGCTGGAGGATTTGCATGGATTACATGAGGCTTAACAAAGCCACCCGTAAAGACCACTTCCCTCTACCATTTATTGACCAGATGTTGGATAGATTGGCTGGTTAGGCCTACTACTGTTTCTTAGATGGTTATTCTGGGTATAACCAGATTACCATTGCACCTGAGGATAAGGAAAAAACCACTTTCACCTACCCTTATGGGACGTTTGCTTTTAGGCGAATGCCTTTTGGCCTTTGCAATGCTGCAGCAACATTTTAGCGGTGTATGTTAGCAATTTTTTCTGATATGATTGAGTCCACTGTTGAGGTATTTATGGACGATTTTTCAGTTTTTGGAGGGTCTTTTCAGAGTTGTTTGGATAATTTAGGTAAGGTATTAAAGAGATATGAGGATACCCATCTAGTTCTTAATTGGGAAAAATGCCACTTCATGGTGAAGGAGGGCATTGTGTTAGGTCATAGGATTTCTAAGAATGGTTTAGAAGTTGATCGAGCAAAAATTGAGGTTATTGAGAGACTAGAACCACCGAACTCAGTGAAAGAAATTCGGAGTTTTTTAGGTCATGCTGGATTTTATAGAAGGTTCATAAAGGATTTCTCAAAAATTAGTAAACCTCTTTATAACTTATTGTGTACTGATCATGTTTTTGACTTTAATGCAGATTGTAGGAAGGCTTTTGAAACTTTAAAGGCTGCTTTACTCTCAGCACCCATTCTTTGTGCACCTAATTTGAGTTTACCATTTGAGGTAATGTGTGATGCGAGTGATGCTGCAGTAGGTGCTATGCTGGGGCAAATTTATCCATCCTATATATTATGCAAGCAGGGTTCTAAATGAGGCACAAGTCGACTACACAACTACTGAAAAGGAGTTGTTAGCTATTGTGTTTGCTTTTGAGAAGTTTCGGCCATATTTGGCTGGATCCAAAGTCACGGTTTTCACGGATCATGCAACAATAAGGTACTTAATGTCTAAGAAAGATGCAAAGCCTAGATTAATTCGTTGGGTTTTATTATTGCAGGAATTCGACTTGGAGATAAAGGATAAGAAGGAATCGGAAAATGTCATTGCAGATCATTTGTCTCGTCTTCATCCAACATCGTCTTTGCTGACACAATCTGCCATTTCAGATTCCTTTCCAGATGAACAACTCTTTGTTGTTGAGGTAAAGGTAGTCAAGGATGTCCCTTGGTATGCTGATATTTCTATTGGGATGAGCCATTTATGTATAAACAATGCTCTGATGGTATTATTCGTAGGTGTGTTTCAGGTGATGAAGCAAATGAAATCCTGGAGCAATGTCACTCTTCGTCGTATGGAGGCCATTTCAGTGGACAGAGGACAGCTATGAGGATTTTGCATTGTGGATTTTTCTGGCCTTCCTTATTTAAGGATGCCTATTGGTTCTACAAGCAATGTGATGCTTGCCAAAGGAGAGGAAACTTAGGGCCTAGAGATGAAATTCCTCTTACTTACATTTTGGAAGTAGAATTATTTGATGTGTGGGGCATTGACTTTATGGGGCCATTTCCCCCTTCTAATGGTAATGTTTTTATCTTATTGGCAATTGATTATGTGTCCAAGTGGGTGGAGGCCATTGCATGCCATCAGAATGATGCCAAGACAGTGTCAAGGTTTCTTCAATCGCACATCTTTGCGCGGTTTGGGACACCACATTTTGTTAATAATATCTTAACTAAGCTTTTAGTTAAGTATGGAATCAAGCATAGGATAGCTACCCCGTATCACCCACAAGCAAATGGTCAAGCTGAAATTAGCAATAGGGAAATTAAATCTATTCTAGAAAAAGTAGTTCATCCATCTATTAAGGATTGGTCTTTTAGGTTGGATGAGGCTCTTTGGGCTTATAGGAAAGCCTATAAGACTCCTCTAGGTATGTCTCCCTATAGGTTAGTATATGGGAAAGCTTGTCATTTACCATTAGAGCTTGAGCATAAAACGTTTTGGGCTTTGAAAAAGTTAAATTTTGATCTGAGTCGTGCAGGGGCAATAAGAATGCTGCAGCTTAATGAATTGGAGGAATTTCGCCAATTTTCTAATAAAATTCGAAAATGTATAAAGAAAAGACTAAGCTGTGGCATGACAAGAAAATTAAGCCTAAAGAGTTTGTCAAAGGTCAGAGAGTCTTGCTTTACAATTCTAGATTAAAATTGTTTCCTGGGAAACTAAAATCTAAATGGTCAGGGCCATTTATTGTGATTGAGGTTTTTCCCCATGGAGCAATTACTTTGCAGGATGAAAAAGATGGGATAGTGTTCAAAGTGAATGGACAGCGTGTGAAACATTATTGGGGAGAGGAGTTCCAGACGAAATATCCTTATCTAAAGCTGGTTGATGAATGAGAGAGCGAGATTTTTGCGGGAGCATTTCACAGAGCAATATTTTGAGCTCCCACTGTTTGTTTTGATTTTATTTTTCGCTGATTCGGTTCGATTTTAATTCGAATTATTTTGAATTAGATTTGGTTTATTTAAATCTTATATGATTTATTTTAATTCATTGTTATTATTTATTTTTCGAAAATTTTATTCTCGGTATTTATATTTTATTCGCTAGATTAATTAATCTGATTAGTTTGGATTTAATTAGATTTTATTTTCGGTGATTTAATTTTTCGTTTAGGTTTAGGGTTTAACAAAGATTTTTCCTGATTTATTCGGCTTCAAAATAGAAAATAATAATATATTTGATTTAAACGGTTAGTTTGAAATTTCTGATTCGATTTTCTGATTTGAATTTGAATTCCGTATCCAAAGATTCTTTTGTTCAGAAGGTTGTTGCGGCAAAGTTATGGCCGAAGCAAATCTTTCGTCCGAATAGGAATGGTTTTGTTGTGAATTAATTGCTTTTACCGTTCGATTTTGAATTTTATGTGGGCAGGTAAATTGCATGGATGTTGCCACGTGTCGCGCAGTGGTAATCCAACGGTTTAGCAGTTTGACAGCACATAATTATTTACCATGGGCGATTGAAATTCAGATTTTACCGTTGATGGATTTAATTTACAGATTGCATGAGATTTGAATGGTAATTCCAATTAATGAGGGGCAAAATCTTTCGGTTACGATTCTTTTTGCTGAAGCCCTATTTATTCACAGCCTTCGGTAAGTTTTTCTCACTTCATCTTCTTTTTCATCCCTTGCCGTTTGTATTTTTTTCTTTTTGCTTCTGTGTGTGGTAAATTCCTTTGAGTCTTCAATGGCGAAAACGAGAGCAAGAAAAGAGAGAGACAATGAGGAAGAGGAGGTGTCTGTTACCCCCGAAGTACCAAAAACAAAGGCAAAGAAAAAGAAAACACCAGAAGAGAAAGAAGCTAAGAGGAGAAGAAGACAGCAGAGGGCTGAGGATCAAGAAATAGGGCAGAAGGTAGTTGAGGATGTTGCTGCTACGACAGTTGAGGAAGGAAATCAGGGGGAACCAGAAGTACAAAACCCAGAGCAGACTGACCCGATAGTTGCAAATACGGAGGGGATTCAGAAAGAGCACAGAGAGAGAAGTTCAAGAAAAACAGACTGAGGATGCGCAAGAAGGACGGACAGAAGTTGTGCCTGAAAAAGGTAATGAACAAGAACAGGAGGCGCGAGTGGAGGTCATCATGCCGGAGATTCCAAAACGACGTCGCCGGAAGTAAAAAGTCGACCGTGTTAAGGTAGTTTGAACTGATACTCCCTCGCCGCCAACCACTGATTTTGAGAGAGAAAATGTAGAGAGAGAGGAACAGGAGAAAAAAGAGGCCGAAGCCAAGGCAAGAGAGGAAGCAGAGAAAAAGGTTGAGGAGAAAGTTTTGCTCAAACAAAGGGAAGACAAGGGCAAGGGCATTACTGAAGCATTGCCGGAGCCAGAAGATAGCGAAACAGAAGAACCAAGGTTGTCGTACATTCGCTTCATCAACAATCTTGCAAAAGCAAAGTATGCTGAGTTGCTGAAGAGAGACTTCCTGTTTGAGAGAGGATTTAATGGTGATCTTCCACATTTTCTGCGGGCCGGTATTACGAACCACGGTTGGGAGTTATTCTGTTCCAAGCCTGAATCTGTGAACGTGCATGTAGTGCGCGAGTTTTATGCAAATATTGACGAGGAAGAAGGTTTCCAAGTTATCGTTCGAGGAGTAGAAGTTGACTGGAGTCCTGGTGCCATTAACGAACTGTATAACCTTCAAGATTTCCCCCACGTAGGATACAATGAGATGGTTGTGGCGCCATCTAATGAGCAATTAAGCGATGCTGTTCGGGAAGTTGGTGTTGAAAGGGCGCAGTGGAGGCTTTCGAAAACAGAGAAAAGGATATTTTAGTCAGCCTATCTTAAGAAGGAAGCAAATACATGGATGGGATTTATCAAACAGAGGTTGCTTCCAACGACTCATGACTCGACGGTTTCTAGGGAACGTGTTATTCTGGCTTTCGCGATTTTAAGGTCTCTCAGTATTGATGTGGGTAAGATTATTGCAAGTGAAATATCTGGATTCTGGCGGAAGAAAGTTGGGAAGTTGTTTTTCCCGAATACAATTACGATGCTTTGCAAGAAAGCAGGGGTTCTGGAGAATGAAGGAGATGTCATATTGTTTGACAAGGGAATCATCAATACGCCTAACTTGGCACGGCTTCAGCGTACGCAAGAAGCACGTCAGGGTGGGCTTGTTTATGGCATTCACAAGATTGTAGATCAACTTGCACTGTCGGCCAGCAGGCAAGAGTTTGCTGAGAGGCAATCTCTAACTTTCTGGAGCTATGTTAAACGTCGTGATGCCAACCTGAAGAATGCGCTACAGGAAAATTTTTCCAAACCATACCCAGCCCTTTCGGTGTTCCCTAACGATTTGTTGAACCCCTGGATTCCACCACCACCTGCTGAAAGAGAAGAAGAGGATGATGAAGAGCAGGGTCTGGAAGATTGACGGATGCAATGATTTTGAACGAGCATTATTTTTTTTTTCTATTTTTCATTGCTCGCATATATCTGACCCTACTTTTTTTTGTTGCTCTGTTTTCTTGTTTTTAAATTTTCTGTCTTTAGGCCATCAAAATATCTGCTTATGTAATTTCTTTCTTTATTTTTAATGAAATTTCTGGAGTTGTTTCCATTCTATATACATTGAGTAATTCTAACTTAACTAATTTTCTTCTGAATTTTTTAAGCTTGGACTGGTTAAGTTTAATTAGATCAATGTATTCTGATCTCCAGAAACCTTTTGCTTGACCATTTCTTCTAGCCTGGTTGTTGCTGCGGCAAGAAGATTCTGAGGTAGTGTCGATTTATTTGATGCACTTTAAGCTTAGTTCTAGTCCCACGCTTAGATTGAAAATTCAGATAGAAAAATTTAAGTTTTGGGGTAAAATTCATAAAATTAATGATTCATTGGGGACAATGAAAAATTCAAGTTTGGGGAACTTTTTGCTACTCCAATTGTTTTGCTCGAGCATTCCTCTCCTTCTTAATTTGCTAGGTTGTTGAGTAATCAGGGACATTTGTGATACCCACAGTTTTTGCGTCAAAAGATAACCTAGGAAATATGAAAAATGAAAAATTATTTGCTGAAAAAAAGTTGATTGTTGAAAATTTTGCTGAGAAAATTCATGGAGCAAAAGTTTTGAAGGATGAATGATAATCCAGCAGTTTTTCTGTCTCCCAGAACTTAGGTGAGCTTCATCATAAAATGTTGCCATTCTAAGGGGTAAGAGATAGAATAACTAAGGATTTTTGAGCTTTGCAATGAGTATTTAGCCTAGTTGGTGATGAGTTTGAGGCAAGGGTATACTGCACCATAAAGTGGGTCATCCCATCCTTAAGAGCTTATGACTGTAGGGCTGCTTTAAGTCTGAAAAACGAGAATATAAACCCTTTGAAAATGTGTTTAAATATGTCTGATAATAGAGGTAGGCTGTGGCAAGTTCTTAGAATTGAGTTAAAAGTGGTGATTATTTGTCCATGCCGGAAGAATTATATTGCTGCAGCAGTCCTTGGTTTTGGAGAATGCTCCGGTAAAGGTAGAAGGTAGTGTTGGATTATCTGTTTTGATTGAGTTGTGCTTTGTCTGATGTTTTGAATTCTTAAGAGAAGGTTGGTTAGTATTGCTCGGGACGCGCAATAGTTCAAGTTTGGGGGTATGATAACTCTCCAAAAGGGAGTTATTTAGACCTTATTTCTATATTGATTTGTGTGTCTTCTGTGCTAAATAGGGTTGCTTTTAGATAGATATTATATGTTTTAACCCATTTGGAAGAATGGATGCTTTGGAAGTTATTTTGTACAGAATATATTGCTGAGCGACTTGAGGGAGCAAAAGCTGTGCTGGAGCAAAACTGGGAGCAAAACTGCCACGTCACAGTTCGTTAGCCAAATTAATGAACTGAATTCTGTTAAGCTAATCTCGGGATAAAGGAGCAAGGAAAGCCATCCACGTGTCTAGGTCAACCTAATTCAAGCTTGCCTCCACTCTATGAAAGGAGATAGCCGCTCAAGTCAAATTCATTCCATCCTTGGAGAGTAAAGTCCAATTCCATCCTTGGGAGGAACATTCCACTTTTGGAAGGGGATCATTTCTCATTTCCATTTTGGGAGCCGAATAGAGGAGAGAGATTGGAGACCTACAAGAAGACCATCAATTGCAATCTGATCAAGGGAGTTAATATTTTCTTGTATTACTTTGTTGTTATGGATGCATTTACTTATATTGTAACGTGTGTCTCTATGCACTTTATGAACTAAGTAACTTTAGGTGTTGGTTAGGAAATATGTAATTGTCGTGCTTAGTCTCTATGCAATAAATGTTGATTTGATGCATCTTGATTATTTGTTGTGCTCATTTATATTTTGTGCCCGCCTGGCCAGCCGGTATGAATATCACTTCCTAGTTTCAGGGATAATTTAGGGAGTGTGTGACATTTAATCACACTAGATCATTGTGTATTGGTGAACGCCAGTGACTGAGCTAGGGATAGCCAGTTGCCTAGTGCTTGATCGGTAGTGCGTCATTGGACTTGAAACATATTCTAAAAAATCTGGAGTTCCATGAGGAATCCGCTAATAAGACTGCGAGGGTTTTGCATGATCAATAATATTGCTAGAGCATCTTTTAAAGCAATTACTAAATCCTGACCAGTGCCTGTTTCTAATCTGTCTGCTTATTTGTTTACTTTTTGTTCTGTTATTTCTTTTGCTTCAGCATTCTATAAAAAAAACCAATCATTTTAACCACCTTTGAAACCATTGAAAAGTTATACAAAATAGATAAAGTGAGAGCTAATTCAGACCTTGGATTCGATAAATACTTATTACTTGCTGCGGACTGTGTATACTTGCACAGAGTTCTAGAGCCTATTTCTTACTACATTTTTACCTACTCTGGAAACCCAACACTAACCAACATTCATTAACTACCGAGACACTCCACTATAGCCCTGTAGTTGCACTCCCCTCACTGTACATATATTTTTGTCCACCTGATATAACCATGATTAGTAAGTCGATCCTTCACAGTAGTTCGTAACTATAGCTGGGTCAAATGTTTGTTTTACCCCTATAGTACTTCTTGTTTCTTAAGTCCCACTGATCCTCTAATGAACAATTGGTTTATGGTCCAACCAACAAACCGAGTCCTTCTAGGGCCAATGAGAGGGTGGGATCCCTTTGTTCAAGCCCCGGATACAACACTTAAGGGAACAACCTCTCTACTATCCCTAATTCGGGTAGGAGCGAATTCCTTCTTGTAGAACTATGTTCCCAGCTATCTACCCGTTCCTATCCCTGAAATGGGAGGCTTATTGAGTCGGCGATGCTCAGCCACTCTTACCCATGTAGATCTAAGGATAAGTCCGAATAAACAGGAGTTCATAGTTAGCTTAGAATTAAGATCAAGTTACCTAGGTCATCACATGAAATAGTCAGTCTTGTCAGTAAACGAAGTTATAAAGCAAGAGTGACTTATTTCTCGGTCCTGGTCTTATGCAAACTCATTGCATAGGATGCCCATTGCATAGGACGCCCCCACTCGTATGTCTTTACATGGACGATTTAGGATCATATCGTCTGTACTATCTACAAAGTGGGCCACGTCTGGTGCGTCGTCAGCTGAATGGATGGAATGTGAGATAAGATGAATAATAAGAATAAAGAATAATTCAGCTAACCCTAGTGCAAGTATACACTGTCGCACGTAGTAATAAAAAAACCTTAGAAGTATTCCAAGGGTATCGATCCCACAAGGACTAAACTGAAAATTCAAATTTGAAAAAGAAACTGCTCAAATGATTGCTTTTGAAAAGGTAACCAAAGAAAATAAGTTGATTGATTGGGTTTTTGAAAAGATAAATAAAACATGCAAATAACTAAAAGAATAACAATAAGAAATAAACGAGGTATTTAATATGGACCCATCCAAAAGTCAACAACCATACTCATGTAATATTTAACCTAAGCCTATTCAATGCACTGGGTCAGATTTAACTTCTATTTGGCCCAAGAACCGTTAGAAGGCTAAACGAGTACCGTTGTGCACATTTCTGTGACTCGACTCCGACATAGATAATTCACGAGTGCAACCTATAACCCTATAGTCGATAGAGGGTGCCTTAGGCAGCTTGCCCTATACCGTCGAACAATCTCTTTCGAGTTTTTTCTCCTATATCACCTTTATGAGAACTGATATCGTTTGTCCCTTTCGAGATCAAACTCACATAGCATGCAAAGTCTAAGTGATCAAGTTAAACTCAACAAGATTAGAGTGATAATCAATAAAGAATGACATGCATTGAACAGAAACTTAAGCAAATAAAACACTTTCAAGTTATTGAACCATAAGGGAACTCACCATATTGAACCCCTCAACGGAATTTAGCTACTCATGGTGAGATAAAGTGCAAATGAATACATTTTCATTGAAATAAGAATGTAAATAATACAAAATAATGAAAAGATTCAAGAGTTGGAAAATAATGGAGATAGCTAAATATTATGAGTTTTTCTATTTACTCAATCCTTCTAGAGTTCGCTAAGACACTCCACTCTCTCGCTTTTACAGGTGGGAATGGGTCAAAATCCCTACAAACCCTAAGGTTTGATGTCTAACGCAGGTTAGAATTCAGTCATCTAAGAAAGACCTCGGGCATCCCTACTCAAAGGCGTCGAGCTAGGGTTCTGTCACCACCCTTTTCTTCCAATGAGTTCTGCTTGGATTTGACTTTGAATCTCAAGCTTATATAGTGTAGAAAGTGGTTGAGGAGCTGCGAAATAGGTGTTGGAAGGTTGCCGAGTCAGTTTTGAGGTCAAAACAATCGGTTAGGTGCGAAGAAGACTTGTCAACAACGACCTGCGTATGACTCGGAACGAACTCGGTTTTTCCTGAAATGCGGTCGCATTTCATTTTGCCTTCGCATTTCTGGGAAATTCCAGCTTTTCCTCTGTTTTTCCTACACAGCAACAACTTAGTCAAATTCTCTTAAAATCAAGTCTTTTTAAGCATAAATGAGCATAATTTGACAAAAGTAAATCTCAACACCCTAACTTAACAACTTAAGCATAATTTGAGCTCGGGAACAATAAAATTGATCTAACATGCAACATTTGGCCAAGAAATGAGCTAAATACAAGGGCAAAATAGGTATATTTTTTACCCTTATCAACGTCTCATAGTGTCCCCAGGATAAGGTACCCAACCCTATCCCTATACTATAGACCGTTTTGGCTATTACTCGAGCCTGATGCACTTTTATGTCTCTACATAAAGCTCAAGTGTTCATCTTATAGCCAAGGATCAGTTTATTGGATTTGGGTTATTTAACGTGCAATTTACTTATTCAGTAATGACTTTACTGAATGAATCTCGACAACAACTTTATCGATCAAGAATATAATTCGTTTAACATTCACTATCTACGAGTTTTAGGGCACTAATCCCAACAGGCAGCGTCTCGACCCTACACAGTGGCGTCTCGACCCTGATTTGTCCTTCCGCGTGTGTTGACTTTTGTTGACCGAGGGTATTTTCGTCATTTTGCTTCGATTTAGCTCGTTTTAGCCTCGAATTGGCTCCAAACCTCCATCGAGGACCTATACACATATTACACTCATTTTAAAGGATTTTGCACAAGGAATTCAACTAAGATAAGCAAATTGGGAGATTCTAAATGTATAACAAATTAGACCGATCAGTGGTATTTAGTACTTTTGGCCAGGATGAATTTGTTTGTAGCATTCATACATGTTCTTCAGTAGGCCATGCTTTTTTGCCACCTAATGATGATGAGTTAGATTTAGAGTTAGAATTAGAAGGTTTGCCTGATATGGGATTCGATCCTGATGAGTTCTTTAATGATGAGATGTTTGAGGAAGAAGAGACGTTGGAAGAGTTTAAGTTGTTTGTTTTGCTTTATTACAATGAACATGATTTAGATGTTAGCGTCATACAATCTAATGTCGACAGTGAGTCTCATGTAGATATGCCTTTACAAATTACTATGCCTGATGAAGAGTTGGTTCTTTTTGAAAAGCCATCCCAGGTTAAGAGACCCATAGATATTATGTTGCTTGATTTTTCTGTTAACAATATTTTTGAAAATAGAGATTTAGAGAAGATGTTTGACCTTGATGCTTGGATTTTAGAAAATTATTTGTTTTGTGATGAGAGCCTAGGGGAGTATTCTTTCTTTCCCCTATTCTTTTACTGTATGACTGCAACACAATTCATTGGTGGCTCTCAAGGGTTGGAGGACGAAAATTTTATATTTTAATGTTGACGAGGCGAGCTGTCGAGACTCGTGTCAAATAAATTTATAATCCACGGCACTATAACTATTTTGTAGAAATAGTGGTCGGGGTTGAACACAGGGAAGGGGATCTAGCGAATGCAGAATTTTGTGCTTATAAAATAGGGAGTTTTAGAAAGCAGGAAAAAGCTGTAACAACCCGAGAAAAGGAAAAAAAGAATATGTTTTATATACATATATATTTAATTTATTTTATTGATTTCTAAAGATCTTTTTGAAATTTGAATTTATTCCTTTTTGAAGTAGGAGATAAATTGATTTTTCCTTTTCCTTTTAAAAAAAAGGATATAATCTTTTAGGGTTGTAACTAGGGTTCTTTTTAAAAGACCTTTTCTTTAGCCCTAATTCTTTTTAGGCTCTGAATTAAAAAGAGAGAAAAAACGAACACATTTTGCACTTTCCTTCCCAGAGAAAAAGCAGTCAGTTTTCTTCCCTTTTGTTCTTGATTTTCTTTTTAGTTCTTTTTTATTAATTGAATTATGTTCTTGAAAAATGTTTTAGTCTGAATTTTAATTTGTCCTATTTGGGATGAAATTGGTTTTCAAATCTTTTGCCCTAAAAAGTTTTAGGTTTTTGTCTTGGCCTAAATTTTTATCAAAGTTTTTCATCTCAGGGCTTTTGGTTTATATTAGAGATTTGAGGAAAAGGAATTTTTTCCAGAATATTCCAGCCTTGAATTCCTTTGATTTTGAGGTTGTTTTTGTGTTTAAATTGGATTCTTTTTGTTTAAAAAGTTTGTCATATGTTTGCTACTTTAAAGTATGATTTATGGCTTTGATTTCTCCATGAAAAGCAAATAATTTTACTGTTTTAGCAGTTTTATGGTGTTTTTCAGATTTGGTTTTTGGTATTAAAAATAGCAATAATGATTTGTTGTGGTATTGAAAGCTTTGAAAATCTTTATTTTTCTTACAGAAAATTTTCTGGGTTATTTGTCTCAATTTTAAAATAGTTTTGAAGGTTTTAAAGATTGAGGAATTGAAATCTTGCTTTGTATTTAAATGGGTATTGAAAGTTATTTGTTTTACTGATTTTTGGTATGAAAAAGTTGGGTTTTAAAGTGAAATTTTTCAGAATTTCAATGCTGTTTTTAACACCCAATAAGCCTATTTTCCCAACTTTTTATCAAAAGAATTTGTTTTAGTGGGAAAATTTGGAGGTTAAGATTGATTGCCATTTGGATTGGTCGTTAAACCTTTAAGATGGATTCGTTGGTTTCTAATTAGTGAAGTATTGAATATGTTTAGGAAATTGTTGGATTCAAGGAACCAAATTTTGATTTGCTTTGGGCGTAAGATTTGTAGGTTCTGATCGAGGTAAGTGATTTTCACATTCCTTCCAAAATAGAAATTTTGGTTAGAATTGTTTGTTTTAAATTGAAATTGATTTGATCGAAATTGATTATATTTCAATTGTTTTGTTAAATGAAAGCATGTTTACTGTTTTGAATGTTTTGAAAAGTGTTTTGAATTGAATCGAATAGTCTATCCGGATATGCCAAATTTTGTTTTGGGGATTGTATGCTTTGTAGTAGCCATGTTGGAATTGACGGTTATATGTTCTGAATGAAACTTATTTGTGGGAAGGCACTTATGTGGTTTGACGTTCCTTTGGAATGTAGATTCATGTGTGTGTTTTCACTCACGTGGTATCACTCTTAAGTATTTGTATGAAATGTTCTGACTGTAGCTTATTTGTGAGAAGGCACTTATGTGATTTGACGTTCCTTTGGAATGTAGATTCATGTGTGTGCTTCACTCACATGGCCTCACACTTAAGTATTTGATTTGAAATGTTCTGGTCGGTTTTAACCGACAATTCTGTATGAATGTCTGATTGGTGTTACCGACGGGTGACCACTTCTGTTATGGGCTACTCCATTAATGCATCTTTCCCAATATGTTCTGAAAGTATTGTTTGACTGAAAGAATGATTTTGTTTCGAATATTGAAATGTTTTATTACCTGAAATCTTATGTTTTGTTTTGAACGAAAATGAATTGTGAACTTGATGTGGAAGTTGCTTATTGAGTATTTTTGTACTCATTTGGTTTTTTGTAAAATGTTTTCAGATGATAGAGCAAGTGATAATTCTGACGGCGATTAGACTAGCATTCTGGCATGACCGATTAGGACTTATGATCTGTAGGATTTGTTGTTTTTGGTATTGTTAGTTTTCTTTATGTTTGTTTTTGAATGTTGGACTTGGCTTTGGTTGTAAGCCTTGTTTTCTGAATAATAGGTTGTGTTTTTCGTTTTATTAAATTGCTTCCGCAATATTTGAAAGTTTGACCGTATTGCAAAATACGGGCTGTTACAAAAGCAAAAATAAATGCTGAATGTAAAGGAGACAGAATAAAGCATGCAATGGAAAAATAGAGCAAAAATCAATATCATAAAAGGGAATCAATGGATTGGGATTTATTATGCCTGAATGCTATTTCACTTGGCTTCCTAGTTTTCTCTAAGAATTATTCTATGCCGATTTTTATTAGCTCGGTTGACTTCTTGGTTACTCGGAGGACCCCTCTACACTAACCTGTGTTTAATTAACCCGTTAACCGTGAATTCTGCAATTAACAAGATTAATCAATTTTATCATTATCGATTGCCACCCCTCATACATAAAGTAGCAACCATCCGAGACCTCGCAATGGCCACTAAATTATATCTAACAAATCTAGAATAAGCAAACTTGAAATTACCTACTTAAACTAGTTGCTTTAGGATCGTGGGTCCGGAATTGTATTGACTAAATTTAAACGTAATTTAAATCTAATTCATACAACCTTTAACATGCATCCTAGGCCTATCAAGGGTCGTCACTCCGTAGAGATTGTCTTGCCTCAGCCTAGTGCCTATCTAAAAATAACTGATAGAATACGCAAGCGGTAATCTCTTAGGGTCCTCAATCCTAAGACACTAGCCTCATGTATTAGTTTAAACGAGATAACATGTCAAACTCAATAAAAATGCAGCAAGAACAAAATTGAAATACCAGAAAACTCAGCCAAGTTAAATAACAATCAAGCCATAATCCCAATCCAACGATACAAAGACGTTTCGCTACTCATAAACAAAGTAAAACCATAGATAGGCATGAAAGAATACATGGAATATGACCTAAAAAGGTCTACACAGTAGCTGGGAAAGTAAAGAAACGAAAACAATCGAAAAGAGACAAAAAATCTGAGCTAACGACGGACTAAACCAAGACCTAATATTTATAGAAAATGTCGTAGCGACGAGACGCTAGGCATGACATCCCGACGCCACGAACTTTTAATTTCGCTTCAAATTTGCGTCGGCATCGAGACGCTAGGGGCAGCGTCTCGACGACATCCCTATTCCGAGCATGCTGTTTTATTTCTCGGTCTTGTCTCATTACATCTCAGTACGGGGCTTCACTCTTTGGCTCTTGGGGTCGTTTTTCAGGCCCGCTTCAATATACTTGGGTCTTTTCACCTCCTCGCCGTCCAAGACACCGAGATGGCTCCAAAACTCCATAATTGGCCCGAATTAACACCAATTTAGCATGATTGGCTCCCAACATTGCCTAAGCTCAAAGATCCTGCAAACAAGACAAGTAAAGCATAAAATTCCTCTAACAAGCTTAGGTTAGAGGTGATAAAATAGGACTATTTAGGTCCAATCAAATACCCCCAACCTAAATCTTGCTAGTCCTCGAGCAAGGCACACACAGACGAAAGAAAAAGATGTTGTGCATATAATTGAAAAGTGACTTAATCCTCAAGACTCAAATATTCAAAAAATTTTCGAAGATAATCTTGCACAAGAAAGCTCCATCCCACCAAAAGAAGACTTTACTAGCCTGAGATTGGTTTACTTGACTCTCATCCTATCTTCCCCTTACACTGGCACTAAGGTCTTGCTAAAAGGCCTAGATGAAACAAATTAGGTTGCTTCCTCTTTGCCTAGGTGCCTGAATAAGGAATTCCTTTTCTTTTGCTTTTCTTTCTCTTTTTTTTTTCTTTTGCATTTCTTTCAGGATGGGGCACTAGCTTTCACACTACAATGCATGGACCCATAACTCGAGTTTAACCCTTGGTTGGCATAACTGATCACACTGTAAGTAGCTCTTTTTACCCCTGAGCGCTCAATACAATGCAAACATGCTTTTACTTAAAATAAAAATAATAAAGACGAGCATATGATTTTTCTTTTGGCTCGCGCTCACTGACTTATTTTTCCACTCTTTGTTTTAAGACATATTTTCTTTTTTCTCTCCTTGGCAAGACTCCACACACTATTTTGCAAAAAATTTAGACTTTCTCGCTTAACCTTACACCTATCGGGGTGACAACAGGAATATAAGCTAAGTAACTCACTCCTAAGCATTCAAGTCCTACTTTAAAGCAAGAAAGACACCCAACTCGTGCAAGACATATCCAAGAAAAGTTTTAAATAGGCTCTTTTTTGAGCACTCATGGTCACACACTCATTGAAAGCTATAAATTTTCAAAAAAATTTGAGTCAATCCTAGGAAATCATCATCACTTAAACAGGAATATACACAGCAGACATGCAAGACATTCATTAAGCACACACGCTGGCCTGACGCTTAGATGCTCAAGGCCCAACAGGAATATAATGTAAAATCCCCCACCCCCAACCTTAAGTTTACATTGCCCTCAATGTAATCAATCATGAAAAATAAGATACTGTAAAAAGGAAAGAATAAAACTTCCCTGAATTTTGAGCTCATGGGTGGTGAATCACGTTTGCTTGCAAATATAGGGGCATCGCCTTGGTTTCGCCAATCCTAAAAGACAAAAACAAGAAAACAAGCATAAAAGCAACAAACAGAAATAAACCTATCTAAGAATGGAAAAGACTAGCAAAAGAAAATTATAGATTGCAAATGTTTAAGGTCGTTTGTGCGACCACGCTCTCCTCTATTCCTTCTTATGGTGGCTTCTCTCCATAGGTCCATAATACATTATTTTTGGAAAAATGCTGTTTTAATAACTTTGGGGCCTATAGAGAAGAATTAGTAGAAGTAGAAAAAATATTGGAAGCAGAAGTGGGCTGATAGAAAATTCGCTCAGCCCTAATCTTAGAAGATGAGCACTTGGTGACTCCACCAGATTTATCAGTAAGGGTTATCTGGTGCTCATCAACTACATCTAACAGTTCACTATTGGTGCGTCGTCAGCTGAATGGATGGATGTGAGATAAGATGATAAATAATAATAAATATAAATTCAGCCAACCCTAATGGAAGTATACACTGTTGCACGTAGTAATAAAAAAACCTTAGAAGTATTCCAAGGGTATCGATCCCACGAGGACTCAATTGGAAATTCAGATTTGATGAAGAATTTGGTCAACTTAATTGCTTAAAAATAGGTAACCAAAGAATTAAGTTTGATGATTGATTTTTAGAAAAATATATAAAACAAGCAAATGAATAATAAAGAATAACAATAATAAACAAGCGAGGTATTCAACATGGATTCATCCCAAATTCAATAACCTTAATCATGGATTATTTAACTTAAGCCCATTCAATGCATTGGGTCAGATTTAACTCCTATTTGGCCTTGCTCCCAAGAACCGTTAGAAGGCTAAGCGAGTACCGTTATGCAAATTTCTTTGACTCGACTCTGACATAGATAATTCACGAATGCAATCTAAAACCCTATAGTCGACATTGGGTGCCTTAGGCAGCTTGCCCTATACCGCCGAGCAATCTCTTTCGAGCTTTTTCTCCTATATCACCTTTATGGGAACCGATATCGTCTGTCCTTTTCGAGATCAAACTCACATAACATGCAAAGTCTAAGTGATCAAGTTAAACTCAGCAAGATCATAATGATATTCAATAAAGAATGACATGCATTGAACAATACTTAAGCAAATAAAACACTTTCAAGCTATTGAACCATAAGGGAATTCACCATATTGAACCCCTCAACAGAATTTAGCTACTCATGGTGAGATAAAGTGCAAATGAATAAATTTTCATTGAAAATAAGAAGTAAAGAATACAGATAAATGAAAAGTATCAACAGCTGGAAATAATGGAAGTAGCCAAATATTATGGGTTTTCTATTTATCCAATCCTTCTAGAGTTCGCTTACACACTCCACTCTCTCGCTTTTACAAGTGGGAATGAGTGAAAATCCCTACAAACCCTAAGGTTTGATATCTAACTCAGGTTAGAATTTAGTCATCTAAGAAGGACCTTGGGCATCCATACTCATAGGCGTCAACTAGGATTCTGTCACCACCCTCTTCTTCCAAATGAGTTCTGCTTGAATTTGACTTCGAATCACGAGCTTATATAGTGTTGAAAGTGGGTGAGGAGCTGCGAAATAGGTGTTGGTAGGTAGCCTAGTCGGTTTTGGGGTCAAAACAGTCGGTTAGGTGCGAAGAAGACTCGTCAACAACGACCCGCAGACGACTCGGAACTATCTCAGTTTTTCCAGAAATGCAACCGCATTTCATTTTGCCTTCCTAGAAATGCGGTCGCATTTCTGGGCAGAATCCAGCTTTTCCTCTGTTTTCCTGCACAACAATAAACTTAGTCAAATTCTCTTAAAATTCAGTCTTTTTAAGCACAAATGAGGATAATTTGACAAAAGTGAATCTCAACACCCTAACTTATCAACTTTAACATATTTTGAGCTCGAGAAGAGTAAAATTGATCTAAAACATATAGTTTTGACAAGATTATGAGCTAAATATAAGGGTAAAATAGGTATATTTTTTACCCTTATCACACCCCCAAACTTAACTCACTGCTTGTCCTCAAGCAATAGCCAATCAAAATGTTAGAGATCAACTTTTTAATTGCCAATCAGAATGTAAGAGCTCAATATCAATTGCAAATCAAAATGTTAAGGTTCATGAGTAATAATCAATCATGGTACTAGCATCAACTTTTAATTTTCAAATCAAATGACATGGAATCAGGTAAACATGTTTTTCAAGATCGTTTTCTAAAAAGTTTGCCTTTCAGGAGAGGGTTCTATTCTAGTGCCAGTCACATCGTCTGAGTTTCCTAGGCATGAAGATTTCTATTGTTCTTTTTCAAAGCAAAACTCTCCCTAATCCATCCTAACCAATGTGCTTAAGCTACCTAACTTCTACACATAGAGCCAAGTGTAGTCCTTTTAGTTAAGAAGACAATCTTGAGGTAAACTATCAACAAGCTATCTAAATTATCCTATGATCATAATATTAACAAACTAAACAATTAAAGACATCAAAACAGCAACTAAAAAAATTCAAAATAGAATATAAATCATACTAAAACTAAAAACAACAAGCAACAAAACAGAAAATCAGTCTTATGTGCAAAAAAAAAACACCAAGTAAAAGGGTCAGAAAACTCCCCTAGTCCTCGTCCGAGGAACTCTGTTTCTCGTCATCTTCATCATTATTTTAATCTTCATCAGAATCCTTGTCTTCTTGAGGCAGCAGCGATTGAGGGAAATCGAGAAAGACTAGAGCAATACTCGGGGCAATAGAGAGATAGAACTCTCTAATGGCTTCATCCCTTTCCTTTGCATATGCCCAATATCTCTTCAGGTTTTCCCTGATTTGATCTAGCTGACGGTAGGCAATGGCTAGGGCTTCAGACGATGGTGAGGGCCCTGTAAAAGGAGTGTGCTGGGATGGAGAAGCCATGCTCAGCCTTGATGGTTGAGTGGCCTGAGATGTGGAGGCTTTGTCTTTCCTTTGGAGGCTATTCTGTTGAAGCTTCCCAATCAAGGATAGGTCGATGGTCGGCTTGAAGGAATGACGCTCCTCATCCTTGCCTGGAACTATCTTCACCATTTGACAAAGCTGGGTGATGAGTGATCCAAAGAAAAGCTTACATGCTCTTTTTCTTCCACACGCTAGAATCTCATCCCTTATTATGCTCCCAATATTTAATTCCAACCCTGTCATAATACAGTAGAGTAGCATAACTCTATCTACTGAGATGTTGCTATCGTGGGTAGTTGGCATCAACCTATTCTTCAGAAAGTGAAGCCAAACTACCGATTCTTGCTCTAGGTCGCTTGGCACTAGAGTCTTCACCTTCGTCTGAGACTCTTTCCATTGAACACCCTTGTTGGCCACAATTTTAAGTGCTTCTTTCATCTGCTTGGCTGAGGGGTTCCTAATAACATCATTACCTCTTGGGTTCAGGGGTGCCTTAATTTTGTACACCCTGTTGATTTCTACTGAAGAGAAGTTGACCATCTTGCCTCTCACAACCGCAATGCTAATGATTTCCTCCCTTAGGCTGGCGTAAAATTCACGAACTAAAGGCACTACAACCTCCTGAGAGTGAGCACAGAACTCCTGCCACTTGTATTGTAAGATAACTCTTGTTACGAACTCTGGCAATGCTCCTGCTCTGTTAGAGAATCCCTTCTCATTGAGGAAATCCCTTTTTCTCATGATCTCCATCCGTTCCTTAAAATTAACATCTCTGAATACCTCGGGGAATGGATTTTTAGGAGATGCAGCCTTAGGTGATTTGCCCTTTGGCTTGGCGGGTGCGACGGTTGGAGGAATTGCTGGAGAGGTGTCCATGGACCTTGTCCTTGGCCTCTTGGCAAAAATAGGGTCATTAAGTCCTCCTTTCAGCTTTAATCTCTCTTATTCTCTTTCTCCTCAATGCTGCAGAGACGAGAACTTGGTCATCATCCAGCTCCTTAATCTCTGAATTTGATTCTGTTTCAGAGTCACTGGAGGTCTCGGCCTCCTTGCTTTCTTTCTCTGCTTCATCTCTCGTCTCTCCCGAAGAGGTGCTATCAGCTGCTGGTGGGTCATATTTGAATAGAGGCTCGAAAACCTCATTAGCTGGCTGAGCTTCAGTGGCCTCTGCTAGGTCTTCTTCAGAATGCGGCCCAGATGCGGTCGCATTTGGTCTTCAATCTCTACTTCTCTTTCTTTTCCTTTTTCTAAATTTTCTTCAGTTGGCCCCCGTTGGGCCTTTTCTTTTCTCCCTTGCAGCATTTCAGCCTCGCTTTGAGCCTTGTGGAGTGGCTCAAAAGCTGCAAGGAAGTCTTCAGCTTCCTTACTTCTTTTCTCATCTTCTTTCAATTCTTCCTTTATTTGTTTTTCTTCCTCGTGGAGTTAGAAATCAGCAGCTACCCTCCTGAGGTCTTCATCTAACTTTCTTTTTTTCTCAACTTCTATGGCCCTCTCGGCCTCTTGCCTTTCCTCTTCCTTTTTCCTTTCTTCTTCAAGATCTCTTTCTCTTCACAAGTCATCCTCTTCCATCATGTGTTGATTTTCCATCTCTCTCTCAGCCTCAATGTCCTTCAAGGCTTCTTGTTCAGCCTTATAGCCTTCAGCAATAACAAGAGCTTTTGCCACGGCCTGGCGGATTATTCCTTCGAACACGTCCGGTGACATTCTTTCTACTTTGAGGGGCTCAATAACAAGCGGTTTCTCGGGCACAAATTTCTTAGGACTCCTCCTCCTTGTGCTATAGGTAACAAATTGTTTGTTCCTGCAAGATGAGGAGGGGTTAGTTGAAGGTTCATAATTCTTACCCGTTGAAGTTCCCTATTGTCGAGAGCTTCCTGCTGCCTTGGTGGCTTCTTCTTCATCTCGCCTATTTGCTTCCTCTTCAAGAGCAACACGCCTATGAGCTCCCATCGCCCGGTGAAGGTGTTCATATAACACATGCGGAAGCAATTTTAGGATCGGAGGCACTTAACTACATCAATTTTAGAAAATGAAAACATGTTGTCCAAATACCGTAAGGAGAGAGCAAAATTTTTACCAACCTTTTGGAGACCGATTCAACAACTCCCTTTGATTCCTTTGATCACGAACGGTGTGTGGACCACCTCTAGTGTCTTCCCTACTATTCTCCGGGCCAAGAACGACTTGTGGGAGTCTATAGAGATAGGGAATGGGAAGGGAATGCTTGAAGGTTCAAGCACTAGAGAGATATATGGAGATGAGTGAGTTTGAGACCAAAATCCAGCAGCATAACAATATGGAAAATGGCTCTGTTTCTTTTGAATCTGATTCATACTCCTTATATAGACATCTTCCATGCAAAGAGAAGCCTCATGACACTAGACACATGGTGAAATTGCAACTCAAAGTGGATTCTAGGTGTTTAATTCACAACACATGCAACTAGTGCATGGTTGTGTTGTTTTCCACTATGCATCAACATGCAAGAGTGGGAATGCCACTAAATCCACTTAAAATTGAATCTAAATTCTCAATTTTCAGCTTGCAATTCATTCCTATTTCAATTCAAAATTGAAATTGATTTCTAGGCAATTAATTTGTACAATTCCAAGTAATTTTTACATGATTAATCCAATTAATCTTTATCACCTAGTGCCATGAATTATATATGATTCCTAATACATATATATGGTATTCAAAACACTTTTAAATACTCCATCTCTCATTTTCTAATTTAATTCATAATTAAATTATTGTGTCAAACACAATTTACGATAATACCCGTTTTCCCGATTTTGAACGATTCAAAGCTTCCTATCTTTTTGTTCTAGGCTTTGTTCCGATATGAGCTAGTAGGGGGACCTAATGGACCTATAGATCATGGGCTCCAACGATTCGAGGCTAACCGACTAATCTCATTATCCAAGCTAGCCAACATTCGTTAACTACCGGGACACTCCACTATAGCCCGATAGTTGCACTCCCCTCACTATAGACATATTTTTTTGTCCACTTGATTTAACCATGATTAGTAAGTCGATCCTTCACAGGTTGTTCGTAGCTATAGCTAGGTCAAAAGCTCGTTTTACCCCTATAGTACTTCTAGTTCCTTAAGTCCCACTGATCCTCTAATGAACAATTGGTTTATGGTCCAACCAATAAACCGAGTCCCTCTCGGGCCAATGAGAGGGCGGGATCCCTTTGTTCAAGCCCCGGAGTCAGCACTTAAGGGAACAACCTCTCTATTATCCCTAATTCGGGTAGGAGTGAATTCCTTCTTGCATGACTATGTCCCCAGCTATCTACTCGTTCCTATCCCTGAAATGGGAGGCTTATTGAGTCGGCGATACTGAGCCACTCTCACCTATGCAGATCTAAGGATAAGTCCGAATAAACAGGAGTTCATAGTTAGCTCAGGATTAAGATCGAGTTACCTAGGTCATCACATGAAATAGTCAGTCTCGTCAGTAAACGGTGTTATAAAGCGAGAGCGACTTATTTCTTGGTCCTGGTCTTATGCAAACTCATTGCATAGGACGCCCCCACTCGCATGTCTCTACATGGACGATTTAGGATCACATCGTCTATACCATCTATAAAGTGGGCCGCGTCTCATAGTGTCTCCAGAATAAGGTACCCAACCCTATCCCTATACTATAGACCGTTTTGGCTATTACTCAAGCTTGATCCACTTTTATGTCTCTACATAAAGCTCAAGTGTTCATCCTATAGCCATGGATCTTAGTTTATTGGATTTGGGTTATTATATGTGCAATTTACTTTATTCAGTAATAACTTTACTGAATTAATCTCGATAACGCCTTTATCGAATAAGTATATAATTCGTTTAACACTCACTATCTACGAGTTTTAGGACACCAATCCCAACAATCTCCCACTTGAACTAAAACTCTAGTTTAGTGGGATGTACTATAATCTATAACAGCAGTGGGTGAATAAATACTTGTATTAATAACAAAGTAAAAATACAATAAACTAGGGCATCTAAATACCCAGTATACTGAGCCATCGATATACCGGTTACAATTCTCCCACTTGACCTAGATTATTTCTCGTACATTTCTCGCAGACCTAGACCTTCTAGATGACTCTCGAACACTTTAGCCGTGAGAGCCTTCGTGAATGGATCAGCAATGTTGTGCTCCGACGCTATCTTCGTGACGATCACGTCTCCTCGGTGCACAATCTCCCTGATGAGATGGTATTTCCTTTCGATGTGCTTGCCTCTCTTATGGCTGCGAGGTTCCTTTGAGTTTGCAACTGTGCCGCTATTATCACAATATAAGGTGATAGGCAGATGCATATTCGGAATGACTTCCAAGTCAGTTAGGAACTTCCTGAGCCATACTGCCTCTTTTGCTGCTTCGCAAGCGGCTACATATTCGGCCTCCATGGTCGAGTCTGCAATGCATCCTTGCTTGATGCTACGCCATACTATTGCTCCTCTATTTAGAGTGAATACTGACCCCGATGTAGATTTCCTCGAATCTTTATCGATTTGAAAGTCAGAATCAGTGTATCCTGTAAGGATCAAATCCTTCGAACCATACACGAGCATATAGTCCCTCGTTCTCCTTAGATATTTGAGGATATTTTTAACGGCTGTCCAGTGATCGAATCCTGGATTTGATTGATATCTACTGACAATCCCTACTGCATAACAAATGTCAGGCCTTGTACACAACATGGCATACATTAGGCTACCTACTGCAGAGGCATAGGGAAAACTTCTCATGTCCTCAACTTCTTGAGGTGTCTGAGGACACTGTTCCTTAGACAAGTTAATTTCGTGCCTGAAAGGTAATAGTCCTTTCTTGGAATTTTGCATTTTATATCTAACTAATAATTTGTCGATATAAGACGCTTGAGACAGGGCTAGCGTTTTGTTCTTTCGGTTTCGAACAATTTGGATCCCTAGAACAAATTGTGCCTCACCCAAATCTTTCATTTGGAATTGAGTTGCTAGCCATAGTTTAATGTCAGTTAGATAACCTACATCATTCCCAATGAGTAGGATATCATCCACATACAGTACTAAGAAAGCTACGGAGTTGTTGATGATCCTTTTGTAAACACAAGGTTCATCAACGTTTTGTTCAAAGCCATAAGATTTGATCGCAGTATCAAATCTCATATTCCAGGATCTAGACGCTTGTTTTAATCCATAAATGGATCGTTTAAGCTTGCAAACTTTTTGCTCTTGATCCTGAGCAATGAACCCTTCTGGCTGAGACATGTAGATACTTTCTTCAAGATTGCCGTTCAGAAAGGCAGTCTTGACATCCATTTGCCATATTTCGTAATCGTAAAACGTGGAGATGGATAAAAGTATCCTGATCGACTTCAACATGGCAACAGGGGAGAAGGTTTCTTCATAGTCAATCCCCTCCCGCTGGGTAAAACCCTTTGCCACAAGTCGTGCCTTAAAGGTCTGTACCTTTCCAGCAGCATCTCGTTTTCTCTTGTAGATCCATTTACACCCTATGGGTCTAACCCCTTCAGATTGATCTACAAGATCCCATACTGAATTAAAATGCATGGCTTTAATCCACTCGTTCTTGTCAACATCATCCATTGCCTGTTTAAAGGTTAATGGATCCTCGATTCCGTCATGAGGTATGACGACTGGAGTTTCAGTTAAACCCAAATAGCGATCAGGTCGTCTAACAACCCTCCCACTACGTCGAGGTTCTCTTATTTCTTGAGAAGGACGTGATTGACTCGAGGTGCCAGCATCATCAACAACTCTTGTTGATGTTTCGGTAGCTTCGTTAGATAGTTCACTTAATACGACTTTACTTCGTGGCTTGTGTTCTCTGAGGTGGTCTTCTTCTAGGAATGTAGCATTTGTCGATACAAGTACTTTATTTTCCTCTGGATCGAAGAAGTATCCACCTCTCGTTTCTTTGGGATAGCCTACAAATAGGCAAAATTTAGAACGAGGTTCTAATTTCTTTGGATTTGCTTCTAGCACGTATGCAGGGCATCCCCAAATTCTGAAATGTCGTAAACTAGCTTTACGTCCTTTCCAGAGCTCAAACGGTGTTTCAGAAACACTCTTTGAGGGAACTACGTTCAAAATATAAACTGCAGTCTCTACTGCATAACCCCAAAACGAGTTCGGCGACTGAGCATAACTCATCATCGAACGAACCATGTCCAACAAGGTTCTGTTTCTCCTTTCCGATACACCGTTTTGCTGAGGTGTACCAGGGGCTGAGAGTTGGGACGTAATTCCATGCTCTATCAAATAGTCTTGAAAACTTGAGTCCATGTACTCTCCACCTCGATCGGATCGAAGTGTTTTTATCGTCTTACCTAATAGGTTCTCAACCTCGGCCTTGTACTCTTTGAACTTTTCAAAAGCTTCGGACTTATGATGCAACAGGTAGAGATAGCCATACCTCGAATAATCATCAATGAAACTGATGAAATATTCGTACCCTCCTCGAGCTCTAATGTTCATTGGTCCACAGAGGTCAGAATGAATGAGCTTTAGGGGCTCTTTGGCACGATAACCATTTCCGGTAAAAGGTCGTTTTGTCATCTTGCCCTCAAGGCATGACTCACAAGGAGGCAACGAGTCGTCTTCTAACTTGTTTAGAAGTCCACTATTGACCAATCTCCCAATCCTATTGAGGTTGATATGGCCTAACCTCAAGTGCCAGAGATAGGTATCTTGAGAAACTCTTCGCTTTTTAGGTTGAGTCTCAGCGGTTTTAAACATCTCGTGATTTAAAATAGCTTTAGACTCAATTGGTCTCAAAACATACAATTTATTCTTCAAGTTTGCAGAGCAAACATTAATACCTCTTTTACTTATGAACGCTTCATTAACATAAAAAGAAATTGAGTAACCTTGTTCCAATAAACAAGATAAAGAAATCAAATTTCTTTTAATTTTCGGAACTATGTACACATTATCTAATATCATGTAACGTTCCTTGGTGAAGAATAATTTTATGTCTCCCACTGCAATAGCCGAGATGACTTCTCCTGTTCCAACTTTAAGAGTCATCTCTCCAGCTTTTAGCTGTTGCCAGGAACTCATTCCTTGAAATGAAGAACATACGTGATTAGTGGCACCTGAATCGAGTATCCAGGCAGAATCGTCGTTTTCCACTAAACATGTTTCCAAGACTAATAAATCGCATTTAGAGTCGTGGATTATGTTTTTCTTGGCTATGCAGTTAGTTTGAGGATATTCCTCAGTTGAGACCAAACCTAAATTCTTTGCCACGTGTTTAGCGTTTAAGCAAGTATTCTTAGTCGTATGTACTAAACCGTTTAATTTGGCATTTGACAAAGCACATACGTTTTTCGACATATTGCTGAAACAAACAAATTAATCTCTATTAGAAACATGCACTAAACCCATTAGTCATATAATCCAATTAGATTTTAGCAAAAGCAATCATCGACCCATATATACAATTGATTTATTTGCAACGTAACTTCAGGGGGTTTAGAATAACCGCTACCGTAGGGCAGTTAGCTACTCCTCCTCTAAATCGAGACAATCTCGGCCAAATACTATTCCCAGAATAACTCTTACTCTAATAGTTATTAGCTAACGTTAATTTGGTCAAGACCATCTTGTAAGTGTTACCCATCATTTTTCAGATCCCGAAGGGCGGCCCCAACAATGCCACCGTAAGGAAGAGCTAATGTTGGGAATGGCCCTAGGAAACCCTATCCATTTCTGGAGTTTGCGTTGTTCCGAATCCCATGCGCAAGCCCTCCGTAGGGTGATCGCTCCCAGGGCGACTCGCAGGCAGCGCATAGGAATCTCACGGTGCAACCTAATGATGGAGACCGCAGGATACGTTTGACACGTTTCCTTCTCCCACTTACTATGAACACTTTCCCCATTCACCTTGATATTAACCCATGCAAACACCATCCGTAGGGGGACGCTCCCAGGGTGCCTCGAGGCAAAGCATGGATCTCACGGTGTGAACTCAGGGGGACGTGAGAGTAGAAACTTAATATGAATATTTCGTTTCTATACTTTTCCTCCCACTAAAGTGTTGTAAAGTTCTAGGGTCTTTTTACTTAGGTAAATTCCGGCTAAATGAATCTATCTAAGTCTATGCCTTATTAAACAAGGTCTTTACACTAAATGTCTAGGTGATTAAACACTTTTAATAACCTAGTGACATTGCATGCTAGTAAGACTATGGTTAATTCAACTCAGGTTCCGAACCATTTGCCGGGAGAGTTCCCTTATAACCAAGGTCTTATGTCCTACTTACTCGAATTTCAAAACTATTTTAAAAAACTAAGACATATTTCTAATCCTATTAGAAAAAGGCGATCTTAGGTCTATTTCATTTTAAACCATTTAAAGAATGATAAGATCCTAAGATCCTATGTTAGCATGCAACTCTTTGTTATAGATTTTACGGATTCTATTCATTAACTATTATAACCCTTATAACTTTTAATGAATTAACCCTATAACTTGCTTTCTAATGGTGTTTAAAAGCATATAACAATCAATCATTCAAGTTATAAGAAAAGCACCATTTAGAAACAACCTATGTCTAGGTTTGTATAACTCTTTATACTACGATGTCTAGGTGATAACACTTTAAAACCTCACACCGCTCACGCATGCTCATAAAACTCGAGTTAACTTAACTCAAGAACCTACTCAATGCCCAGGTCGGAGGTGTTCCGTAAACCGTCAACTTAAATACCTCCAGCCTTAGACAGCATTTTGTCGGGTGAGTTCTCTCGTAACCGTTGTTTTACAAGATATCGACCTAAACTATGCAAGTTGATCGAATTGTTGAAGGTACATTAACCTAAGTGAGCATGCTCTTTATCTTGTTATAGATTTTAGATTTCTATCTCTTTTATAACAATTATAAAACAAATCCATAACAAGCCTAATTTGAGTATAACAATTATAATCAAACTAATGAAATTTCATGTTCATGCTTGGTTAATTTTATCATTTAATAATTATAACTATTATAAGAATTAATCAATTTTAATTAACCATTCAAGCATGAATCTCCCTAAATTAATACAACTCTTATATTAATAAAACATGAAATTTCCCTCATGCATTTGAATTAATAAATAACACTTATTCAAATTAAACAAATGCATGAACATGCTTTCCTATGGTGGGGTTTTAAATATAAATGACATACATTATGCACATAAAATACTATTTAATTAAAACATACATTCAATAATGCATAATTAATTAAATTTACTAAAGTGAATTGGTTTTGGGATTTTTAATCAAGCAAAAATAAAAACTAAAATTATTACAATAATAATTTCAAATAGGGCTTGGACCGCTTCCGAACCATTCGAACCGACCCGAACCACCTTTGGATTGCTTGAACCGGACCATTTTACTGTTATGAGAAGAACGTACTTGAGCTGGAACTAAAAACAGCATGCTGGAATTTTCTGCCAGCAGCGAGCAGTCTCCGAATTTCTTCAAATTGACGGCCTAAATGGACTCTATTGACTCTCAAATTTTACAGACTCCATATGAACACATTAAAGCCCATAAACATGTTGGCAATTACAATTAATTCCAACGAATTGACTGAAAATTAAAATCAATCCCAAAACCAATTTTCTTTAGTTTTTACACAGTTTCATCATATGAAAAGCTACCCACCAAGCTAAAATTAATGCATGTTAGGTGCCTTAATCATGCTCTGATACCAATTGAAGGTGTTCATATAACACATGCGGAAGCAATTTTAGGATCGGAGGCACTTAACTACATCAATTTTAGAAAATGAAAACATGCTGTCCAAATACCGTAAGGAGAGAGCAGAATTTTTACCAACCTTTTGGAGACCGATTCAACAACTCCCTTTGATTCCTTTGATTACGAACGGTGTGTGGACCACCTCTAGTGTCTTCCCTACTATTCTCCGGGCCAAGAACGACTTGTGGGAGTCTATAGAGATAGGGAATGGGAAGGGAATGCTTGAAGGTTCAAGCACTAGAGAGATATATGGAGATGAGTGAGTTTGGGACCAAAATCCAGCAGCATAACAATATGGAAAATGGCTCTGTTTCTTTTGAATCTGATTCATACTCCTTATATAGACATCTTCCATGCAAAGAGAAGCCTCATGACACTAGACACATGGTGAAATTGCAACTCAAAGTGGATTCTAGGTGTTTAATTCACAACACATGCAACTAGTGCATGGTTGTGTTGTTTTCCACTATGCATCAACATGCAAGAGTGGGAATGCCACTAAATCCACTTAAAATTGAATCTAAATTCTCAATTTTCAGCTTGCAATTCATTCCTATTTCAATTCAAAAATTGAAATTGATTTCTAGGCAATTAATTTGTACAATTCCAAGTAATTTTTACATGATTAATCCAATTAATCTTTATCACCTAGTGCCATGAATTATATATGATTCCTAATACATATATATGGTATTCAAAACACTTTTAAATACTCCATCTCTCATTTTCTAATTTAATTCATAATTAAATTATTGTGTCAAACACAATTTACGATAATACCCGTTTTCCCGATTTTGAACGATTCAAAGCTTCCTATCTTTTTGTTCTAGGCTTTGTTCCGATATGAGCTAGTAGGGGGACCTAATGGACCTATAGATCATGGGCTCCAACGATTTGAGGCTAACCGACTAATCTCATTATCCAAGCTAGCCAACATTCGTTAACTACCGGGACACTCCACTATAGCCCGATAGTAGCACTCCCCTCACTATAGACATATTTTTTTGTCCACTTGATTTAACCATGATTTGTAAGTCGATCCTTCACAGGTTGTTTGTAGCTATAGCTAGGTCAAAAGCCCGTTTTACCCCTATAGTACTTCTAGTTCCTTAAGTCCCACTGATCCTCTAATGAACAATTGGTTTGTGGTCCAACCAATAAACCGAGTCCCTCTCGGGCCAATGAGAGGGCGGGATCCCTTTGTTCAAGCCCCGGAGTCAGCACTTAAGGGAACAACCTCTCTACTATCCCTAATTCGGGTAGGAGTGAATTCCTTCTTGCACGACTATGTCCCCAGCTATCTACTCGTTCCTATCCCTGAAATGGGAGGCTTATTGAGTCGGCGATACTGAGCCACTCTCACCTATGCAGATCTAAGGATAAGTCCGAATAAACAGGAGTTCATAGTTAGCTCAGGATTAAGATCGAGTTACCTAGGTCATCACATGAAATAGTCAGTCTCGTCAGTAAACGGTGTTATAAAGCGAGAGCGACTTATTTCTTGGTCCTGGTCTTATGCAAACTCATTGCATAGGACGCCCCCACTCGCATGTCTCTACATGGACGATTTAGGATCACATCGTCTATACAATCTATAAAGTGGGTCGCGTCTCATAGTGTCTCCAAAATAAGGTACCCAACCCTATCCCTATACTATAGACCGTTCTGGCTATTACTCAAGCTTGATCCACTTTTATGTCTCTACATAAAGCTCAAGTGTTCATCCTATAGCCATGGATCTTAGTTTATTGGATTTGGGTTATTATATGTGCAATTTACTTTATTCAGTAATAACTTTACTGAATTAATCTCGATAACGCCTTTATCGAATAAGTATATAATTCGTTTAACATTCACTATCTACGAGTTTTAGGACACCAATCCCAACACCCGGATCATTGAAAACCACTCCCATGAGCGTTTCTGTACTGTTGAGTGGCGAGTTTTTGGGTTTGGCGAACGGTAGTGGCGAGTGTGAACCTCGTAGGTGAAGAAGAACTCGGATTCTCCCTCCACGAGGTCGGCATTGTCGAAGAAGAGGGAGTTGGAGCGTTGGGCTCTTGGTTCACGATCGCAGGTGAAAAACCCGTGGGTCTCGTTCTTCGTGTGTCGTGCATGGGTCTTTCGGGGTTCTCCTCTTGCCGTCGCACACTTCCTTCAGCTTCGTGGGTGGCTTGAGCACTCTAAGATCGAGTGATCTTGAGTGATGATGATGATTTCGGATTGTTCTTCATGTTTCTTGATATGGGTTTCGGTTTCAAGATGAGAGAATATGGAGAGTTGGAGTTTTTGACTTCAATGCAAAAGAGTTGAGTAGTTGGTGAAGAGGGAAAGACTATAAGTCAGCTATTTATAGTTTTCTAATTAGGTCACGTGCTGGTCAAAAGAAATTCGTGACTGCCCTCTTATATCTGAAAATGCGATCGCATTCCCAAATACACTGGGGAGAAATGCGATCGCATTTCACCCAGTTTCTGCCTTCTTTCTTTTTTTTTTTCTTTCTGACTTTCCATTTTTCCTTTGTTTTTTCCCCTTTACTGAAACCATCATAAACACGTTAGAAAGTTCATGATAGCATGCAAAAATGCTATCTTTTTCATAGTCATTTTGGCTAGTTTTGCGCATTAATTGTGAAGCTTTAATGTCTTTTGATGTCAAATTTGTAGAAAACCGAGTCAAGGAAGCAAAATCGAAGTTTTAAGAGAATTTAGATGAATTTGGAGACTTTTTGGAGCAGTTTGAAGAAAATCATTGAAGATCCAAGTCCAAAGTTCCAAGAGAAGATGTCATTTGAACTGGAGGCCCAAAAGCCCAAAGGAAAGGAGAAAAGAAGGCTTAAATCCGCGTGTCCAACTTCTAGAAGGCCTAGCGTCGCGACGCTAGGGCTAGAGCGTCTTGACGCTAGGCAAGCAGCGAAGATCATTCTGGAATCGCGATAGCGTCACGACGCTGTCCACGTAGCGTCGCGACGCTACACCAACTTTTGCGGCAATAAAGCTATGACGTCACAGCGTCGCAACGCTGTGACGTAGCGTCGCGATGCTGTCGACTTGTTCAGTAAGAAAAGGTCCGCCCCTCCTCCTATAAAAAGGCCCCCTTCCTTTGGTTCAAATCATCCCATTTTTGGGGAGTTCTCCCCTAGCTCAAAAGAGAAAAAGAGAGTAGAATTGTGAAGAAAAGGTGGAATTGAGCGAGATTCCAAGGCTTGGGATTTGAGATGTTCGTGACGAGAGCTTTGGATCAACTTATCGGTTATTTCTTCCTTCCTTCTTTGTAATTCTTTACTATAGTTTGAGTTAGGCCTATGGATCAAGACCACTTGGGCAAAATTATGTCGATTTGTGAGTAGATATTGGGACCTAGGGTCGTTACTCTAGCTAATTGGATATTGTAGCTTAAATCTTTGGTTATTGTAATGAAGTTCTTCATATTTCATCTATGCAATTCATTCTTAATGCCTTTAATCTCTTGATCACGGATTAATTGATGTGTTGGTCTAAATTGATACTCAACAGAGAGAATTTAGATTAGACCAAAATTGCATGGCTAACGATTGCTTGGAACACGAGAGTGAAAGAGAATTATTAGAAATTGATAATGAAGTTGCTTAATGCCATACTATGATTAACTAAGGAAATGGACACATGAATTAGTTATGTTAGTATGAGATGTGGAGGAGCTTGAAAGAGAATTCCGCTTGAAATTACTTCTAGATTTATGGAATTAAAGAATTGTAGTTACATTCATCCAATTATTTGAGCTACAAATCCAAAAAGCTAGATAACACCCTAGGTCAAGTCCCCTTAATAGGATATTTCCATTTTATTGCATAATTTCTTTAGTTTCTTGTTAATTCTTTATCTCTTTAAAGTTGAACTTCTAAATAAAATAAAACATGATGGTTCTTGGTAATTAATGGACTTAATTCAATTTCCCTGAGGATTCGATAATCGGTATACTTCCGTTTTAATATTACTTGGGCAACCGTACGCTTGCGGAAAAGTGCTAACAAGTTTTTGGCAGACTTAATTCAATTTCCTTGAGGATTTGATACTCGGTATACTTCCGTTTTAATATTACTTGGGCAACCGTACGCTTGCGGAAAAGTGCTAACAAGTTTTTGGCACATCACTGGTTTAAGTTCAAACTGTAGAGCATCTATCGGTGGCTCCAAAATTCCTGGATTTAAAGTCTGAAAGACAGATAAAGCGTAGTCCCTTATTACTCTATTGCGGTCTTCAGCAATATAAATTGGATTTTCTTGTTGTGGCACCGGTGGAACTGGAGGAACAGGAGGAATTCTCCCACCATTTTGCTCCCTTCCACGATTCTGTGGATCAACTTGAGGATCGACTCCAGGAGGTTCCATTGGAAACTCTTGTATGTAAGAAGCTTCTTCTAGAGATTCTTGTGCGCACAACTCTTGTTGTTCCCTTCTCTTTCGTCTGTGTTCCTTCCTTCAGCGACGAAAGGTTCTTTCTATCTCAGGATCAATGTCAAGGAGTGGACACCCCTTGTTCATGCACTAACTCCAACCTGCAAAAGCAAAACAATTGCAAATTAAAGTCAAATTCCCTTTGAGACAGAAATGCGGTCGCAATCTGATCGCAATTTCAAAAACAAATCTGGTTTCATTTTTGGTCCCCGGCAACAGTGCCAAAAACTTGGTGTGTCGTCAGTTGAATGGATGGATGTGAGATAAGATGATAAAAAATAATAAAGATAAAGTTAGCCAACCCCAGTGCAAGTATACACTGTCGCACGTAGTAATAAAAAAACCTTAGAAGTATTCCAAGGGTTTCGATCCCACGAGGACTAAATTGGAAATTCAGATTTGAAGAAGAAACTGCTCAACTTGATTGCTTTAAAATAGGTAACCAAAGAAATAAGTTTGATGATTGATTTTTAGAAAAATAGATAAAACAAGCAAATAAATAATAAAGAATAACAATAATAAACAAACGAGGTATTCAACATGGATTCATCCCAAAGGCAATAACCTTAATCATTGATTATTTAACTTAAGCCTATTCAATGCATTGGGTCAGATTTAACTCCTATTTGGCCTTGCTCCCAAGAACTGTTAGATAGCTAAGCGAGTACCGTTATGCACATTTCTGTGACTCGACTCCGACATAGATAATTCACGAATGCAATCTATAACCCTATAGTCGACATAGGGTGCCTTAGGCAGCTTGCCCTATACCGCCGAACAATCTCTTTCGAGCTTTTTCTCATATATCACCTTTATGAGAACCGATATCGTCTGTCCCTTTTGAGATCAAACTCACATAGCATGCAAAGTCTAAGTGATCAAGTTAAACTCAGCAAGATCATAATGATATTCAATAAAGAATGACATGAATTGAACAATACTTAAGTAAATAAAACACTTTCAAGCTATTGAACCATAAGAGAATTCACCATATTGAACCCCTCAACGAAATTTAGCTACAAATGGTGAGATAAAGTGCAAATGAATACATTTTCATTGAAAATAAGAAGTAAAGAATACAGATAAATGAAAAGTATCAACAGCTGGAAATAATGGAAGTAGCCAAATATTATGGGTTTTCTATTATCCAATCCTTCTAGAATTCGCTTAGACACTCCACTCTCTCGCTTTTACAAGTGGGAATGGGTGAAAATCCCTAAAAACCCTAAGGTTTGATGTCTAACTCAGGTTAGAATTTAGTCATCTAAGAAGGACCTCGAGCATCCATACTCATAGGCGTCAACTAGGGTTCTGTCACCACCCTCTTCTTCCGAATGAGTTCTGCTTAAATTTGACTTCGAATCACGAGCTTATATAGTGTTGAAAGTGGTTGAGGAGCTGTGAAATAGGTGCTGGTAGGTAGCCCAATCGGTTTCGGGGTCAAAATACCCGGTTAGGTGCGAAGAAGACTCGTCAACAACGACTCGCGGGCGACTCAGAACTGTCTAAGTTTTTCAAGAAATGCGGTCGCATTTCATTTTGCCTTCCCATAAATGCAGTCGCATTTCTGGGCAGAATCCAGCTTTTCCTCTGTTTTCCTGCACAACAATAAACTTAGTCAAATTCTCTTAAAATTAAGTCTTTTTAAGCACAAATGAGCATTATTTGACAAAAGTGAATCTCAATACCCTAACTTATCAACTTCAACATATTTTGAGCTCGGGAACAGTAAAATTGATCTAAAACATATAGTTTTGAAAAAATTATGAGCTAAATATAAGGGTAAAATAGGTATATTTTTTACCCTTATCAACCAGGTATGTTAGGGCATCTAATAGCAGATGATTGCATCTCATTATCAGTAACCATGCATGATTTAGAATTTAACGTGCGATCATTCACTGGGTCAGGTTCAAGCATGTAGTACTCAACAGAAGATGCATGACGATTTTCAATATCATAAAAAATTTTAAAGTACAAGGTCTTATCCTAAAATCCTACTGATACAACTCCCTCATCTACATTAATAACTGTCTTGGCAGTCTTCATAAAGGGACGGCCAAGAAGTATTGTAGTAGAAGATGGATGGTGATCAGGATTAGGTGTATCTAAAACATAAAAATTGGCAGGAAATACCAAATCTTCTACCCTAACTATAACATTTTCAACTATTCCAAGAGGTTTTGTGCATGACTTATCTGCTAACTGTATGACTATGCCAGATGTCTCTATATTAGTCAAGTTCAATCTTTTATAAACAGACACAGACATAACATTTATCGATGCTCCTGGATCTAACATGGTATATTTTATCTTGCAATCTCTGATCATGCACGGTATAGTAAACATGCCAGGATTAGAACATTTAACAGGTAAGTCTTCAAATAGTAATGCACTTACATTCTCACTAACCTCTTCTTTACCTGAGGACTTCTTCTTACCTTCATACCAAGTTTTTAGGAACTCAACATAGGCTGGGATTTTCAAGATTGCCTCAAGCAATGGAATGTTCACCTTAACTCGTCTAAAAACGGCCAAATTGTACTACACACTTGGAGTAGCAGGTTTAGCAAAGTTCACAGGTGAAGTAAGAAAAGAATCAATATCCATATTAGGTGAATCAAAAGAATAAAGTTTGCTAGAAGTAACGAAAAACTTATCAGACACAGCATAGAATCCTGGGGGATAGTCAGGTGTGGCTTCTCCACTCCACATTGCGCTCACATTTGTTTTAGGATTTACTTCAGGTTGGGCAGACAACTTACCAGAACTTTTATTGTCCATCTTACTGACTTGGGTTGCCAGCTGAGGGATTTGGTTTCCCAAATTCTGGATGGCATTCATGGTCTCTTGCTGGAACTGCAGGGAGCTGTCAGTAAGTTTCTTTAAGGCCTCATCGAAAGACGTACTTGAAGTAGAGGGGGTGGAAGCATGATTCTGCTTGAACATCAGTGGCCTCTGTTGGTGCCCATAACTAAAATTTGGATGGTCTCTCCATCCTGGGTTGTAAGTGTTGCTATATCGGTTGTAATGCTTTTGATTTCCATTGAATCCACCAACAGCATTCACCTCACCATTATCTTGGATCTCTGGGCAGGCATCGGTAGTATGGCTAGTCATTAAGCAAAGTCCACAGGCTTTCTCCTGCACCTGTCCTGAACATAAAGAGCGAACAAGCTTTGTTAATTCATTCATTTCAGAACGCATTTCACTTACCTCGCTGTTTGTGGCGACTTGCACAATTGCGGTGGGCCCTCTCGTCCCGAATTGCTGAGAGTTCTCAGCCATACTCGAAATCAGCTGTCTAGCCTCAGCTGGTGTCTTGTTGACTAGTGCTCCTCCACTGATGGCGTCCACCATACACTGATGGCGTCCACCATACTTCGATCCATAGGTAATAGTCTCTCGTAAAAATATTGGATCAATAGTTGATCCGAAATCTGATGATGTGGGAAACTGGCACACAAGCGCTTAAATCTCTCCCAGTATTCGTGAAGTGCCTCCCCAATGATCTGTGAAATCCCATAAATCTCCTTTCTGATGTTGGCAGCTCTTCTTCCTGGGAAGAATTTCTCCAGGAATTGCTTCTTCATCTCGTTCCATGTGCTGATAGAACCAGAGGGAAAGTAATAAAGCCAATCTTTTGCTGAATCCTTTAGCGAAAAGGGAATGCCCTCAGGTTCAGCGCCTCCTCTGTCACTCCATGTGGTCTCATACCAGAACATACGATGTGAAATTCCTGTAAATGTTTGTGAGGGTCCTCTCTTGCACTACCACAAAAAATAGGGAGTAAGTGAATTAAACTTGACTTTAACTCAAAGTTACCTGTCGTCTCAAGATAGGTAATACAAAGTGGCTGCTGGTTCAGATCTGGCGCTGCCAGCTGCCTCAACGTTCTCTCAGCCATGGCTGGGGCTTCAACCTCGCCGAGATTATTAACTCTTCTTCTTCTTGCTTTCCTTCTTAATCTCGTCTTCGCTCTTGAGATCTTTGGTTTAAACCTAAGATCGTTGCCCTACGAAGCACGTGTGATCATAAACCATGCAAACAAGAATTAAAAACACAAAATCCTATGAATACTAGAAAACACCCTTCCCCGGCAACGTCGCCAATTTGACGGGGCGAGCTGTTGAGACTCGTGTCAAATAAATTTATAGTCCACGACACTATAACTATTTTGTAGAAATAGTGGTCGGGGTTGAACACAGGGAAGGGGATCTAGCGAATGCATAATTTTGTGCTTATAAAACATGGGGGGTTTTGCAAAGCAGGACAAAGCAAAAATAAATTATGAATGTAAAGGAGACAAAATAAAGCATGCAATGGAAAAATAGAGCAAAAATCAATATCATAAAAGGGAATCGCTGGATTGGGATTTCTTATGCCTGAATGCTATTTCACATGGCTTCCTAGTTTTCTCTAAGAATTATTCTATGTCGATTTTTATTAGTCCGGTTGGCTTCTTGGTTACTTGGAGGACCCCCTACACTAACCTATGTTTAATTAACCCGTTAACCGTGAATACTGCAATTAACAAGATTAATCAATTTTATCTTTATCAATCGCCACCCCTCATACATAAAGTAGTAACCATCCGAGTCCTCGCAATGGCCACTAAATTATATCTAACTAATCTAGAATAAGCAATCTTGCAATTACCTACTTAAACTAGTTGCTTTAGGATCGTGGGTCCCAAGTTGTATTAACTAAATTTAAACTTAATTTAAATCTAATTCATACAACCTTTAACATGCATCTTAGGCCTATCAAGGGTTGTCACTCCGTAGAGATTGTCTTGCCTCTACCTAATGACTATCTAAAAATAACTGATAGAATACACAAGTGGTAATCTCCTAGGGTCGTCAATCCTAAGACACTAGCCTCATGTATTGGTTTAAACGGGATAACAAGCAAAACTAAATAAAAATGCAGCAAGAACAGAATTGAAATACCAGAAAACTCAGCCAAGTTAAATAACAATTAAGTCATAATCCCAATCCAACGATACAAAGACGTTTAGCTACTCATAAACAAAGTAAAACCATAGATAGGCATGAAAGAATACATGGAATATGACCTAAAAAGGTCTACACAGTAGCTGTGAAAGTAAAGAAACGAAAACATAAGCAGATTGCTTCGAATATGACCTAAAAAGGTCTACACATAAGCGAGGAAAGCATATTGAGCGCAAATATCATCTCATCAGGGAGATCGTGCAACGAGGAGATGTGATCGTCACGCAGATTGCTTCGAAGCACAACATGGCTGATCCATTTACAAAACCCCTCATGGCTAAGGTTTTTTACCTAGGACTACGAGCTTTAATAGACTAGGGCAAGTGGGAGAAATGTAAGGATATGGTTGATGCCCTAGTTTATTGTCTTTATATATATTATCTCTCACACCTAACTTCCTATACCCCACTAGAGTTTTTAGTCCAAGTGGGAGTTTGTTGGGTTTAATGTCCTATAAACTCGTAGTTTTGTAAATCATTAAACATTTTCTATTTCCAATAAAGACGTTATTGAGGTTATATAGTAAAAGTTGTTATTGAATATGTAAGTTGTGAATATTTAACCTAAATCCAATAAACTAAGATCCTTGACTATAAAATGAATACTCGAACTATATGTAGAGACATATCATAGGATCAATTTCAAGTTTATAGTCAAAATAGTCTATAGTATAAGGATAGGGTTGGGTGTCTTATCCTGGGGACACTATGGACGCAACCCACTTTGTATTAAGTACAAACGATGAGATCCTAAATCGTTCATGTGGAGACATGCGAGTGGGGGCGTCCTATGCAATGAGTTTGCATAAGACTAGACCACGAAATAAGTCATTTTCTCTTTATAACGCCGTTTACTATAGAAACTGACTATTTCACAAGATGACCTAGGTAACTCGATCTTAATCCTGAGCTAATTATGAACTCCTGTTTATACGAGATTATCCTTTGATCTGCATGGGTGAGAGTGGCCAGACATCGCCGACTCAACAAGCCTACCATTTTGGGGATAAGATCGGATAGATAGCTGGGGACATAGTCTCGCAAGTCGAAATTCTCTCCTACCCATTTCAGGGATAGTAGAGAGGTTGTTCCCTTAAGTACTAACTCTAGGACTTGAACAAGGGGCCCCTGTTGGTCGCTACCGCAAGCGCACGGTATCGCAAGTAATATAAAACGGAAGAATTTCGAGTATCGAATCCACAGGGAGGCGAAGCAAAATTTAAGCAAGCAAAGATTCCTAGAGCACTAAAAATACTTGGGATAAATAATATTTAGGGACCAGATCATGCAATCAAAGAAAATTAAAAATCAAAACAATTAGAGAGAAAATTTGATCAATCGATAAAAATAAAATATGGAGAAAGTTTTCTAATGGGAAGAGGGGTCTTGAAAATCAATTATTAGCTAAACAATTGCTACAATTGTCCTATCTCGTCGCCCATCTAATTATACTCCTAGAATCTCCGTTAATAACATAGGTTCTCCTGTCGGTCTCCCCTAATTGTAATTAATTCATTTTAACAACCTAAGTGTCCTTAGCGCCATTAAAAATCATTAATTATTACGCTCTGATTCATTTTAGGAATCTAAGTTTAATCAACTAATCCCGTTGTCACGACGGGCAATTAAACTAGTTGCATGGATTATGATCTATCCTAACTTCTCTCCGTCGAGTTTCCATTAAGAATCAGATCAGTACACAATTGGCCAGATTGCATAAAACATTAAGCACATCCATACAAATAATTAGGACAAAGGGCTAGAGATAGGCAATCATAACAACATTTGAACTATAATTTCATTTCAAGACCCAAAATTGGAGTTTAGCTATACATAGCTAAAATATTCACAATAATTACAACGGAAAGTATAATAAAGAGCATAATAAAAGGGAAGGAATTGACCGTAGAAGACCCCTTCGCTACGCTTGGAGTCCCTTTGAAAACTCCTTGAGCCTCCTAGGATGCTCCCCAAAATTCCCCAAAATTTTCCCACTAAGAAAGCTCTCAAAAGGCTAGAAAGCCTTGAGAGAGGCTCCAAAGGAGCCAAAGAAAGAAAGGAAGGAATGAGGAAATGATGATTGATGGTAAAATGAGGCACCAAGGGGCGCCTTTTATAGGCTCGGAAATGGGGTAGCGTCGCGACGCTGTGACGTCATCGACTTGCCGGCCAAGAAATGGACAGCGTCGCGACGCTGTCCTTATAGCGTCTCGACGCTAGGCATTTTCCAGAACTTCCAGCTGCGGATTTGGGCTTCTTTTCTTGGGCCAACTTTAATTCTTTTTGGGCTTTTTCTTCATAATTGTCCTCTTTTGACTCCCCTTGACCCAAGCATGGAAATTGGGCTTGAATGGCTTCATTTTGGGCACTTTTATCACAAAATCCACAACTTTGCTCCTAGAGACCAAATAACAAAATATATCAAATATTTTCAATAAAAACATAATTAAAGCACAAAAAAGCCTAATAAATTGGGACTAAAATGGCTACATTTCTGCTCGCTATCAGCCCCACCCTCTCCTTGGCCCGAGAGGGACTCCGGTTTGATGGTTGGACCACAAACCGATTGTTTATTAGAGGATTAGTGGAACTTAAGGAACAAGACGTACTATAGGGGTAAAACAGACATTTGACCCAGCTATAGCTACGAACAATTTGTGAAGGATCGACTTACTGAACATGGTTATATCAAGTGGACAGAAATATATCTATGGTGAGGGGAGTGCAACTACTGGGCTATAGTGGAGTGTCCTAGTAGTTAACGAATGTTGGTTAGCTTGGTTAATGAGATTAATCGGTTAGCCTCGAATCGTTGGAGCCCATGATCTATAGGTCCATTAGGTCCCCCTACTAGCTCATATCAGAATAAAGCCTAGAACAATAAGATAGGAAACTTTGAATCGTTCAAAATCGGGAATGATGACCGCAAAGTGCACGGGCTGCAAGTAATAATAAAACGGAAAGTATTCCGAGTATCGAATCCACAGGGAGGAAGAACGATATTTAAGCAAGATAATAAATTTGATCACTAAAAATACTTAGAAGAAATATTATTTAGAAGCCAACTCTTCATGCAATAAACCAATTAAGAAATAAAGCAATTAAACAAATTTAAGCGATCAATCAAAAATAAAGATGCGGAGAAAGAATCGAGTGAGAAACGGGGTCTTAAAAATCAGAATATAGCTAACTAGTTATTATAATTATCCTATCTCAATGACCGACTAATTACAATCCTTGAATCTCCTCTATCACATAGGATCTCCTTTCGCTTTCCCTTAATTGTAATTAGCGCTATTAAATTCGTTAATTAATAAGCTCTGATTCATTTTAGGAATCTAAGTCTAACCAACTAATCTCGTTGTCACTACGAGCAGTTAAAGTCAGTTGCATGGATTATGATCTATCTTAACTTCTCTCCGTCGAGTTTCCATCAGGAATCAATTCGTTATATAATTGGCCAGATCATATAAAGCATTACGAACATCCATACAAATAACTAGTAATTGGACAAGAGAGAGGTAATTATGAATAACAATTATCTATATACTTTCATTCCAAGACCCCCAAATGGGATTAGCTATACATGGTCAAAATTTCCGACATGTACATGATATAAAGCATAAAATAGAGCAAATGAGAGTAAGGAAAGTGGCCATCAAGAACCCCGTTGCTAGCGCTTTGGATTCCTTCGAACCACGCTCCCGAGCCTCCTAAAATGCTCGTTACAATATTTCCCACAAAAATCTCACACTCGACCCTCAAAAAGGCTTCAAAGCCTTGAAAGAATATTAAAGAAGAGGAAAGGAATGAATTGTGGAATGATTGATGCCCCAAATGAGGAGGAAAAGGCGCCTTATATAGGCTTGGAATCGGTCCAGCGTCGCGACGCTGTGACGTCACTACGACTTGGGCGGCAAGAAATGGACAGCGTCGCAACGCTGTAACTGTTCCAGAACCTTCACTTCGTGGATTTGGGCTGATTTCTTGGGCTTTCTCCACTCCTTTTGGATCAACACCTTCATTGATGAGAAATGGCCTTCCTTCTTGACCCAACTTGAGATTTATGGCTTGAATATCTCCAATTTAAGTTCTTTTTCTCCATATTTCCATAATTAACTCCTAGGGACAAATTAAAATAAATGAATTTAATTAAATATTCTATATAAAAAACACTATAAAAGCATACAAAAGCCTATTAATTTAAGGCTAAAATAGCGGCATTTCTGCCCGTTATTAGGGAAAAAGGGTATTATCGTCAATTATGTTTGACATAATAATTTAATTATGAATTAAATTATTAAATGAGAGATAAAGTATTTAAAAGTGTTTTAAATACTATATACATGAATAAGGATTCATATATAATGGATTGCACGAGGATGGTATGACTAATTGGATTTAATCATATGATATTAATTTGAAAAGGTTTCAAATTAATTACCTAATATTAACTTCAATTTGGAATTGAAATTAAAATTAATTGCAAGCTAAAATCAGATTTTGGATCAAGGATAGTGGATTTAGTTAAATATTCTATATAAAAAACACTATAAAAGCATACAAAAGCCTATTAATTTAGGGCTAAAATAGCGGCATTTCTGCCCGCTATCAGGGAAAAGGGGTATTATCGACAATTGTGTTTGACACAATAATTTAATTATGAATTAAATTATTAAATGAGGGATAAAGTATTTAAAAGTGTTTTAAATACTATATACATGAATAAGGATTCCTATATAATGGATTGCACAAGGTTGGTATGATTAATTGGATTTAATCATATGATATTAATTGGAAAAGGTTTCAAATTAATTGCCTAATATTAACTTCAATTTGGAATTGAAATTAAAATTAATTGCAAGCTAAAATCAGATTTTGGATCAAGGATAGTGGATTTAGTTAAATATTCTATATAAAAAACAATATAAAAGCATACAAAAGCCTATTAATTTAGGGCTAAAATAGCAACATTTCTGCCCGCTATCAGGGAAAAAGGGTATTATCGTCAATTGTGTTTGACACAATAATTTAATTATGTATTAAATTATTAAATGAGAGATAAAGTATTTAAAAGTGTTTTAAATACTATATACATGAATAAGGATTCCTATATAATGGATTGCACAAGGTTGGTATGATTAATTGGATTTAATCATATGATATTAATTGGAAAAAGTTTCAAATTAATTACCTAATATTAACTTCAATTTGGAATTGAAATTAAAATTAATTGCAAGCTAAAATTAGATTTTGGATCAAGGATAGTGGATTTAGTTGGAATCCCACTTATGCGTGGTGATTCAAAGTGGAATGACAACTCATCCATGCATTCTTGCATGTAGTGTTAGATGGACACCTAAAATCCACTATTGCTTGCATCTCCAACATGTGTCTTGCATCTTGAGGCTTCTTCTTGCATGGATTCACTCTATAAGTAGAGGATTTATCAGATTGAAGCTGAAGAGAGCCATTTCCATATTGTTATGCTGCTGGATTTTGGTCTCAAACTCACTCATCTCCATATACCTCTCTAGTGCTTTAACCTTCAAGCATTCCCTTCCCATTCCCTATCTCTATAGACTCCCACAAGTCGTTCTTGGCCCGAAGAATAGTAGGGAAGACAGTAAGGGTTGTCCTAAGTAGATTGGAGAAGAAAAGAATCCACGAAGGTCCACCTATTGAGCTGAAAAAGGTTGGCCCGAAGAATAGTAGGGAAGACTCTGTTTCTGGTTTTTTTAGAACAAGCATGCTTTAGGAGTAAAATTGATGTAGTTAAGTGCTTTTGATCTTCAATTGCTTCCGCATGTGTTATATGAACACCTTCACTATCCAGCACCGAGACCCCAAAAGCATGCAACCTGCATCATCTTTGTCCGAAGCGTCGAGACCCAACACCCAGTGTCTCGAGACCGTTCACATGCATGTGTTTCCTTCATCATCAGCGTCTGAAGCATCGAGACATTGTGTCTAGTGTCTCGATGGTGCATATAATCCGCAAGCGTATGGTTGCCACAAGTAATATAAAACGGTAGAGTATCGAGTATGGAATCCTCGGGAAATTTGAATTCTATCCATTAATTACCAAGAACTATCTTGCTCAATTTTATTTAGAATCTCAACTCTAATGATTAAGAAACTAACGGATAGGAAAACATGCATAAAAAGAGAAATTTTCTATTAAGGGGACTTGACATAGGGTGTTAACTAGCTTTTTGGACTTGTAGCTCAATTAAGTGGATGTATGTAATTACTAATCTTAAATTTCATAAATCTAGAAGAGATTTTAAGTATATTTCTCTCTCAAGCTCCTCCACAACTCATACTAACATAACTAATTTATGTGTCCATTTCGTTAGTTAATTATAGTACGTATGGCATTAAGCAACTTCGTCATCAATTTCTAACAATTCTCTTTCGCTTTCGTGTTCCAAGCAATCGTTAGCCATGCAATTAGGATTTAATCTAACTTCTCTCTGTCGAGTATCAATTTAGACCAACAAATCAATCAATTCGTGATCAAGGGATTAAAGGCATTCAGCATAAATTGCATAGATGAAATATGAAGAAATTCATTACAATATCCAAGTAATTAAACTACATAATCCAATTAACTAGATTAACGACCCTAGGTCTCAAGATCTAGTCACAAATGGGAATAATTTTGGCCCAACAATCTTGATCCATGGACCTAACTCAACAATATAATACAAAATCACAGAGACATAAAGAAGAAATAACCGTTGTGTTGATCCACAGCTCCCGTCCCGATCATCTCGAGTCTTGAGCCTTGGAGTCCCGATCAATTCCACCTTTCTTCTCTCAATTCTTACTCACTTTTTCTCTCTATTCAGCTAGGGGAGAACCCCCCTCAAAATTGGATGCCTTCAACCATGGATAAATGGTCCTTTTATAGGAGAAGATTCGGAAGGTGACTTGTTGTCCAAGACGACAGCGTCGTGACGCTAACATCATAGCGTCGCGACACTGTGATGTATGATTCTTGCCACCTACTCCAGCCATCGTCGAGACACTCTAAGGACAGCGTCTCGACGCTGGTCCTTCTAGAAGCTTTATGCATGGATTTTTGGCTTCAACTCTCCATTCTTTTGGGCTTTTGGGCCTCCACTTCAAATGTATTCTGTTCTTTTCTTCATTTAAGCTCCAAAGTCTCTATTTTGATCCCGAATTTAGTAAAATCCCTGGTTTTGCTTCCCGAGCTTGGTTTTCTACAAAATTAACATAAAAAGACATTAAAGCTCACAGTTAACGCACAAAACTAGCCAAAATAAGTAGGAAATAGATAGCATATTTGCATGCTATCACTCGACACTCTCGTCTGTATTATAAATACTTCTTTTCCTTTTTAGGGTTTCATTATGTAGCCTTTCTCAATATTAGTCGCACTCTTTCCTAATTAGTATAGTTTCTCTCTAAATTAGTGTTTTTAGCTTAGCTTAGTGTAATTTGGGTGGCTAATCAAGCCTCAATGTCGGGTTAGAACATTTGGATGGTCGACTAAGGCATTGATCGTGTAATTGGGCACTCGATTATGTAAGTTTGGAACATTTCTTGAGATTATTTCTCTTTAATGCTTGATTTAATTATTTTTGGGTCATTAAATCCCATTAGAATCATGATTAGGATAGGTAGAAAGGATTGACAACCCTTATCACAACTGTTTTAGTAATTATGCTAAAATTAGTTAGTGATTGTGATCGGATGAGTTTGTCGAGTCCTCGGATCAAATAAATTTATAGTTCACTGACTACTAAACTACTTGCAGTAGTAGTGGTCGGGGTCGATCATAGGGAACAACTTGTTTATTTCTAATCGCTATTATGTTCGTGGTAATAGAAGGGGGTTGAAGAGAGAGGGATTAAATGCGGGAAAACTAAATTGCGAGAAAATAAATGGTAGAAAATTAAATGACAGAAAAGTAAAGTGCGGTTGATTAATCTCACCTTGGCGACCAGTGTAGCTAGAGACACTCAGATTCAGTACATTTGTTTTTACTCATTGATTAGCAAAAATGATTTAAATGCATTTTGCCTAATTGGTACTCTAAATCAATTGAATCGATCCCATCGTACATATATTCAATTACTAGTTACTAATTGACTAAACCCTACTAACCCATCGAGAATAATCAATTGAATAACTGCATTACGACCAAGATACCCCTAGAGTACTAACCCGACTAGCCCATCGAACCAACATCCAATCAATTAATTAATTAACCCGATCGTGATCAATAAACCAATTAATTGTTGCTCTAGGCTAGAATACCCACAATTAATCAGGGAAAGCCTAATTTAATTACGAATATCGATTTAGACCCTAGACCTATCATGCAGACGACAAAGTCAGAGAACTGCTCTTGGGACCCGTGCCCATGACTCGATCTACGTGCTAACTACAATTAAAGTTCCATTAGCTACATGGAATTCAATTCTTAGCGAGTTACTAACATGCAAGCTGCAAGTTATGGCGTCAATCTAACCTACTGTGATGGGAATCTAAATCACAAAACAACAATAAAATCATACATGAAGCTCAGAAAACTCAAGAGGGCTAATGCAATTAGCACAGAAAACTCAAAGATTCTAAAAAAATCATAATGTACTTACAATACCAAGGTTCCAACTACAGCGAACGACACTTAGACGGCCATAGACAAGCCTAATCCAAGCCCAAGGCTTGAGAAACCAACGTAAACTAACCTAAAACTAAGAAATACAGAGGGAGAACTCGAAAAACCGAGAGAAAAATAAAGAGGAAAAGGAAAACGCCTATTGGAATGTGTCTCCCCTTGACCTAAATCGTGAAAAGCAGTATTTAAAGAATCGCAACAGCGTCGAGTCGTTATGGTCAGCGTCGAGACAGTGCTAGCGTTTTGTTCTTTCTATTTCTAATGATTTGAATGCCTAGAACAAATTGTGCCTCACCCAAATCTTTCATTTGGAATTGAGTCGCTAGCCATTGTTTTACGCCAGACAGGAATCCTACATTATTCCCAATAAGTAGGATATCATCTACGTACAGAACTAGAAAAGCTATAGTAGATTTGACGATTTTCTTGTAAACACAAGGTTCTTCAATATTCTGCTCAAAGCCATACGTTTTGATCGCAGTATCAAAACGTATATTCCAGGATCTTGATGCTTGTTTTAATCCATAAATGGATCGTTTAAGTTTGCAAACTTTTTGCTCATCACCTTGGACTATAAATCCCTCTGGTTGAGCCATATAGATAGCCTGTTCAAGATTGTCGTTCAAAAAGGCCGTCTTGACATCTATTTGCCATATTTCATAATAATAAAATGTGGCAATAGATAAGAGTATTCTAATTGACTTAAGCATGGCAACAGGGGAAAAAGTTTCTTCAAAATCCACTTCTTCCCGCTGGGGTAAAACCCTTTGCCACAAGTTGAGCCTTAAAGGTTTGGACCTTACCGGCTTGGTCACGTTTTCTTTTGTAGATCCATTTGCAACCAATAGGTTTTACCCCATCCGGCTGCTCTACAAGTTCCCAGACCGAATTGAAGTACATTGACTCCATTTCGAGATCCATGGCTTTAATCCACTGGTCCTTATCTACATCATTCATTGCCTGATTAAAGGTTAATGGATCCTTTATACCATCATCAGGTATGATGGTTTGAGTTTCTGTTAAACCCATGTAACGGTCGGGTTGTATTATAACCCTCCCACTACGTTGAGGCTCTCTCACTTCTTGAGATGGATGTGTTTGATCAACAACTTTTGATGGACCAGCTTGATCGACAACTTTTGTAGTTTTTCCTGAAATCTCATCTAATACTAGTTTACTCCCAGGTCGATGTTCTCTTATGCGATCTTCCTCAAGGAATGTAGCATTTTTCGATACAATCACTTTATTTTCCTGAGGATCGTAAAATAGACCACCTTTTGTTTCTTTAGGATATCCCACAAACAGGCACAATTTTGAATGTCGTTCCAATTTCTTTGGGTTTTGCACCAACACGTGTGTCGGGCATCCCCAAATTCTGAAGTGTCGTAAACTACCTTTACGCCCTCTCAATAGCTCATAGGGTGTTTCAGGAACACTCTTAAAGGGAACCATGTTCAAAATGTATACAACAGTCTCTACTGCATATCCCCAGAATGAATCAGGCAACTGAGCATAGCTCATCATTGATCGAACCATGTCCAACAAGGTTCGGTTTCTCCTCTCTAATACACCATTTTGTTGTGGTGTAGCAGGGGCTGAGAGTTGGGACGAGATTCCATGTTCTATCAAATAATCCTGGAATCGTAGGTCCATATATTCTCCACCTCGATCTGATCGTAGTGTTTTAATCGTTTTACCTAAGTGGTTCTCAACCTTGGTCTTGTACTCCTTGAATTTTTCAAGGGCTTCAGACTTGTGATGCATTAGGTAAAGGTAGTCATACCTTGAATAATCATCAATGAAACTGATGAAATATTCATACAAACTCTGTTTTTAGTGATTCTTACAAACTGATGAAATTTTTAATCGTCGAGACGCTACATTGCAGCGAAAACACGTGGAAGACAGAATGCCTAGCGTCGAGACGTTACTTCGACTGCGCTATAAAATCATTTTTTCCATATCTAGGTCATCCAAACTCTGTTTTTAGTGATTCTTTCGTCGTTCTTCTTGTTTTTCTCTCTACTTTTCAGTTCTCCCAAGTTTAGATAAGTTTTGGGTGGGTTAAACAAGCCTTGGGGGCTTAGATTAGGCTCATCTATGGTGGTCTAAGCTTGGATTGTGGTAATCGGAACCTCGGTTGTAGGTATGATTTTTATTTCATGAGATTTCTATTATCCCTTGCATGATTTACTGTATTCAATGTTGTTTAAACTCAATGTTTATAAATTTAGCAACGTTAGTAGAGATTGAAAACCTCGACCACAACTTGTTAAATTAATATGCTAATTAAAGTAGCGAATAGGTTTAAGCAATTGGCATGAAAGATCTAGGGTCTAAATTTGTGTTTGATGTTAATTTAGGCTTTTCCTAGTTAATTTAGAGCATTCTAATCATCATCGTTCTTAATGAAATCAATTAGTAGTTAATGTGCACGATTAGCTTATTAATCGGTTAGGACTAGTCTTGATGCATTCGTCGGACTTAGGAATTTAAGGATATTATGCTTGCTGGTTTTTCTAGTGAAGCCGATAAGGCTTTCAATTGGTGAATTAATATATCGATAATCAATGAATGAAATAAATCATACCGAAACCCAAGCATCTCTGATTCCAGTGATCCTTGTGGTAAGATTAAACTGCCCATCCTTTAATTTAATGCATTTAATTTTCCGTCATTTAAATTCTCGTAATTTATCTTTCCTCGCAATTGTCTATCAGATATCCAAATCCCCCCATTAGTCTGGTCGTCGCAATAAATCTAGGATAGACAAATTATAGACGCGCTCCCTGTGTTCAACCTCGACCACTATTGCTCCAAGTTAGCTTTAGGTGTCGGTGATTACAACTTTATTTGAATTTGACCTTCGACAAGTCGACCGCCAAATTGGCGCCGTTGCCATGGAGCCAATCTTAATTTGTTTTTCTTCGATTTATTGGGATACTTTCTTTTGTTTTTGCATTTTCCTTGAATTGATCTTGATGCCATTTTATCATCTTTTCGTGGCTAGAGAAGAAGCTCGTCATAATGAAGAGGTAAGTGAAATTAGAAAGCAAATATATGAGCTAACCTCTTTATGTGAGCAATTAGTAGGGCCAGTGAATAAAATTGTAGAGAGTAGAGCTCTTCACCATCATGGAGTCCCTGTACCCTACCACAAATATTAAATCGAGCAACCACATGAGCATAATCAACCGTCTAATTCAGGTAAATCTCTCGAAGAAAAGGTTTATGAGTTTTCTAACAATTATCTTCAGGTTCAGTAGGAGATTAGAGCTAAATTGAGCATTATGAATGATGAATTTGCTCGGTTGGTTGCCTCTGTGGCACGCGAATGGAGAGATTAGTTGAGCAGCGAGAGTAACAGTGCCGAGAGATTATCCCAGAGCCAGAGAAATCTTCCATTTCGGAGACCACTGATGAGGTTTAGTGTTTAGTGCAATCCAAAGATCGAATCTGTGGGGTTAAGGAAGAAGAGCCCAATTGCAAAAGATTCAAGTGATAGAGTTTCAGGCTGAAAAGCTGACTCTATTCTTTTGCCTCTTGAATTTCCTCTATTTGATTTATCTTCCACTCTGTCCCGTAGAAATTTATCCCTTGAGTCTTTTTGTTTTGATTTCCCCATTTCTTTTTATATATTAAAAAATTAAAAAATTTAATGCATCTTTTGGATCCCATGAAAAATGGGCAAGCTTGCTTCTAGTTGTAGGTTTTGTGGATTCAAGGAAGAAGGGTCCGAAGAAATTCAAGAATTTCTATGTGCCTTGACAGGAAGATGTAGAATCCTGTCGAGCATGGCGGCGTTAAAAACTTGCATTTTGATTAATCTCTATCCCTTCCTTTTGTTTTCTTTAGTTGTTTGTTTGTTTTTTTTTATATAGTTTCTTTCTTAGTTTGTTTGTTTTGTTTTTGTTTTGTAGAATTCTCCTAAATTGGAAAAGGTGATCATTCTAGGCGACTTTCAGGCACCCATACCATCCTTGTGCTTAATCAGGGGAAGTATTATGTTCCCTTTTACTTTGTTCCTTAGATTTGCATGATTTTTACATTGAGCACAATGTAAGCTTTTAGGTTGGGGGTGGGGTATGCTGTTTTCTGTTGGGCCCTGAGCATCTGTGCGTTGGGCCAATGTTTGTGTTTATTAACTACTTTGCATGCTAGTTGTGTCTATATGTGTTCATGTGACTATGATTTCCTAGGAAAAAAGCTCATTTTTCCAAAATTTTAGGCTTTCTACGAGTTGTAATCATGAGTGCCTGTTGCCTTCTAGAGTGGGGTTAAAATGTAGCAAAAATAAGCTCTAGAATATTGTGCAAGCATACACAATCCGCAGCAAGTGATAAGTATTTATCGTATCCACGAGGTTTTGAATAGTTCTCACTTTATCTATCTCGTGTAACTTTTTAATGGTTTCGAAGTTGTTAAATTGATTGATTTTGATAAGATGCTGAAGCAAAAGAAATGACAGAACAAAAAGTAAACGGATAAAGCAGACACATTGGAAATAGGCGTTGGTCAGGAATTCAGTAATTGTTTTAAAAGATGCTCTAGCAATATTATTGATTAGGCAATTCTCTTGCAGTCTTATCAGCAGGATCCTCCCAGAACTCTGGATTTTTTTGGAATGTGTTTCAACTCCAATGAGGTGCTACCGATCAAGCACTAGGCAATTGGTTATCCCTAACTTAGTCACTAGCGTCCACCAACACATAATGGTCTAGTGTGATTAAATGCCACACACTTCTCGAATCATCCCTGAAACTAAGAAGTGATATTCATACCGGCTGGCCAGGCGGGCACAAAATGGAAATAGGCTCAACAAATAACCAAGATGCACAAATCAACATATATTGCATAGAGAATGAAGCACGACAATTACATGATCCCGAGCCAAACCTAAGTAAATTTAGTTCATAAGGTTCATCACAACACACGCTACAATCTGAGTGTGTGCATCCATAACTACAAGAAATTACAAGAAAATATTAATTCCCTTGATTAGATTTGTAGCTAATGGTCTTCTTGAAGTCCCCAATCTTTCCTCCTCTATTCGGCTTCCAAAGATGGAAAGTAAGCCTCCACGAATGGAATAGGACTTTCCTTTCTCGAAATTGGAATGTTTTGGACTTGAGACGACTCCTTCCTTTTATAGAGTGTAGTCAACCCTAATTAGGTCAAATTTTACACGTGGAGGGCTCTCAAAGCTTCATAGATCCGAGATTAATTCAGCTAACACCACCTCATTTAATGAATCACGTGCGGCTCACGTGGCAGTTTTGCTCCCTGCTTTGCTGGATCACGGATTTTGCTCCCTCAAGTCGCTTGTTGGGCGATTATCCGATTACCGCAAGCGTACGGGTCGTCACAAGTAATATAGTGATTTTGAGTATAAAGTATCGTCTCCACAGGGATTGGATTTATTCAATTAATTACCACGAATAATCTTGCTTAGCTTTATTTAGAGAACAAAATCTAATGCCAAAAAGATAAAATAGACATAAAGCTAATCTAAAAAAGCAAAAGATAAATGGAGACACAATTTGGTGGGATAATTCTTAGAGGGGTTGATTTAATCAATTGGACCTTTAATCGCTTAATCAATTAACTAATATGGATTAACTAATCATTTGATTCATAAGTCTAGAAGCCTAGTGACAAGGACTCTCCTGTCGGTCTCCTCCTATCTCATACCTTTTAATAAAGAATCTCCTTTCAGTCTCATCTTTATTTACTTAGCATGGCATTACGACCCTTCAGTACAACCTCTAACGTTATTTATTTTATCCCGTGTCACCCGGGTAAATAACCGTTAGTCATGCATTCAGTTCTAGTCTAAGCTTCTCTCCGTCGAGTTTCCACTTAGTAACGATTCATTTAATCAGTGATCAGTTGACTAAAAGCATTACGGACAAAATGCACAAATGAACAATAATGACATTTAAACCACATCAATTCATTAATTCAACAAAGGTTCAACATCTAAATCAATCTCATAGAATTTAGGAATTTACTACTCATAATCACTAAAATTCAGTAATTCCTAATCACAACAATTCTAGAAACTAAAACATAAAGGAAAAGGGAAGAGAAATGCTCATAAAAGTGTCGATCTCCTCGATCCCGCACCGACCTCCATCGATCCCGAGGTCCAAAGATCTTCAACAAAGCTCCAAAAATCTCCCAAAAATCCCCAATTTTAGTGTGGATTCTAGAATGGGGTGAAAACCCACAAATTGGCACCCAAAACTTGGATGCAAATGGCTCCTTTTATAGGCTCCCAGCAGGCGTAGCGTCGAGACGCTACGTCACAGCGTCGCGACGCTCTGACGTCATCTTTTCTTGGGCTCCAAGTCGTCGTAGCGTCGAGACGCTACATGGACAGCGTCGCGACGCTACCCCATTTTCTGGATTTTTCCGCATAGTTGCCTAGCGTCGGGACGCTCAAGGCTTAGCGTCTCGACGCTAGGCCTTGATCTTCAATGAATTTCCCGATTTTGACTCAATTTTTGGGCCTCCTTCATTTTCTTTGGCCCAAATGCTTCATGTAATGGGTCTTGGCTTCTTTTCTTGACCCAACTTGATAATTTAAGGCTTGGAATTCAAGAATTTTGGCTTCTAACTCATTCTTCTTGGCTTTTTGGATTTGGGTCTTCAATGTAATTCTTCAAATTGCTCCAAAAGCCTCCAAAATCATCTAAAATCTCTTAAAATTATGATTTTTCTTCTTTGACTCGGTTTTCTGAAATTTAAACAGAAAATGGCATTAAAGCACACAATTCATGCATAAAACTAGCTAAAATTAATAGGAAAATGATGACATTTTTGCATGTCATCATCGCTCAGCATTATATTCTGCACAAGATAACTTCCAAAGCATCCATTCTTCGAAATGGGTTAAAACATATAATATTCATCTAAAAGCAACCTTATTTAACACAAATGACACACAAAACATTATAGAAATAAGGCCTAAATAACTCCCTTTTGGAGAGTTATTAGTGCCTCAAAAGGGAACCTTTTTAAATTTTTTCTTTGATATATCTTGCATAGGTAGGGTGTCTTTCTTGCTCTAGAGTAGGATTCGAACACTTAAGAGTGAGTTATTAGATTCATATTCCTTTTGTCACCCCGATAAGTGTAAGATTAAGCTAGAAAGTCTATTTTTTTTTTTTTTTCAAATTAGTGTGTGGAGTCTTGCCTAGGAGATAAAAAGAATATTAGCCTACCATGAAAAGAAAAGAGAGGTAAAATAAGTTAAGTGAGTTTGTTTGTAAATAATTTTTGTGTTAAACTTTTCTTGCTTTATTTCTTTGAAAGAAAAAGCATGTTTTGCATTGGTTATGAGTGTGTAGGGGTAAAAAGATGTACATGTAGTGTGTTCAGTTAGGCCAACCAAGGGTTAAAGTCGGGTTATGGGTCTCTACATTGTAGTGTGAAAGCTTGTGCTCCGCCCTAAAAAGAAATGCAAAAGAAAAAGAAAAAGGAATTCCTTGTTTAGGCACCTAAGCAATGATAAAGCAACCTAGTTTGTTTCATTTTAGCCTTTTTAGCGAGACGTTAATGCCAGTGTAGGGGGAAGATAGGATAAGAGTTTAATAAGTTAGTCTTGGGTTAGTAGAGTCCTCTTAAGGTGGATTAGAACTCTCTCGTGCAAGATAATCATTGGAAACTTTTGATTTGTCTCCCCATTGGGTCTTGTGTGCATGTCTCTTGATTGCTTTAGTTTTTGGTTAATGACCTTAGAGGAATGAATTGCATTTTCACATTTATATACAACTTTTCTTTGGTATATTTTCCTTGCACGAGGACTAGCAAGATTTAGGTTGGGGATATTTGATAGCACCTAATTTGTGCTATTTTATCACCCTTAATCTAAACTTGTTAGAGCTTTTTTATGCTTTAAATGTCTATCTTTGAAGGTATTCGAGCATTGGATACATTGAGAGCGAATGTCACACCCCCTCCCGGACCACCTGCTAGCTTAGTCCGGAAGATGGCGTGAAGCCAATGAACATCGTCCTCCTCTAACGATACCCGTTGACCCTCCTGGAACGTTGAACCTGATAAGCATACTAATCTTAGATATAAAATATTCTACGTGAAACACAACACAACGGAATCCTTGAAAACCTTTCAACATACACGAGGTGCCGCCCTAACATAACTCGGTTTGGAAAATAACCTGATATAGATATCACAACCAAAAACATATACAACTGGGGTTTATAGAACCACGACCTCTAGGACTAAATTATCCAATCCTTACAAAACATTTACAATATACACAGACTCAATATACAACTCCACCCACGTACTGGAGCTTGATCTGGAACTTTCAGCAGACGTTGGCAGTGTATCAGGCACCGGGAGCTCGATCTCTACCTGAAAAGTGGGAAAACATTTTGAAAGAATGAGCTACGAAGCCCAGTGAGTGACTACATTTAAAATTGTACATTCGGAAATCAGAACACGTGATAAAACTTTAAACGTATAAAGCTGCTCAACCAAGGCGTTAAACATAAACGTGCTATGATAAAAGCTTTCTAAAAAACATCGCAGGTTCATCATTAAAAATCTAGCAAGGCATATCAAGTACATCAAACGTTTTAACTAACATGACCGATCTACGTTGTGTAGGGCACGCCCAGTACAACCAACGTTTACTAGTCCTACGATGTAGTGGGGCTTGCCCAGCACTCCCATCGTCTTTGTTGTAGTGGGGCCCGCCCAGAACTCACGACAACATCGTTGTCACGGAGTACACTCAACGTCAACAACGGAATATAACCTGTGTGCACACGGTAGCATATAGCCTCGGGCTCAATATCTCAGTCATGTAGTCAATAGAAATCTCAGAAAATCACATGAAAACGTTTAAACATGCCTGCTTATCGTTATCTTTCGTAAAACCCAAGCTTACTCAGCTTGCTCGTGGAAGAAAAACCGAAAATCTTTAAATAATTCTTGCTAATACATGTTTGGCTTAAAAGGATGTCATTTCAACTATTTTTTCAGAAACTCAATAATCATGTGCTCATTTATAAACCTCATTAGAAAATCTAAGCTCATAACTTAAGCTTGAAACCATTCATAAAAACCATGTATCATTCATAGAAAAGCATGTAAAACATCTAAACATGAACAACCGTTGGAAACAATTTTCGAAATTCATTTTGTCACTCACAATCTTAGCTAGTTCCCTGGTTTGTAGACCCAACCTATTTCCTCTTGGCCTGTCAAACAACCCAAACCGAGCATTAGAACCATAATTAGCTCTGTCTTTCCATGCTCATGAATTCTAAACACTTGAATAAGAAATCTCACTCCACATTCTACTTTCCAGATTTTCCAGATTCAATACCACACGTTCCAACACCCATAACTTCCTCAGTACTTAACCAAAATTAATGTACTATACATCAAACTCTTCATTTTGGAACACTCTACAACTTACCTGAAGAAATGAAAATGATATTCTCAACCAATGTTTCCAGAAACGCCCCGGACACAGACAACACAGATTCGAGGTTCTCTGCTGCCCTTTATCTATCTCCTGAAATTAAGCCTACTTCAAGTCTTTTTTGGCTCACGAATTCTTCATGAAAGTTGTAGGAAGTTGAATAAGCTTTCCAACCATACCAAATAGAGCTTCGGATTCAACTTGTACACCCCAGAATACTCGAAAAACTAGAGAAAACCAGAGATCCTCCTGCTTTGCTCGAAAATCCTGTGCTCTGTTTTCCATTCCAAAAACCATTAACTCTCATACGATTTAGCTCAAGCTGCCTTCATGAAATTTTTTATAAAATGAACTAACTTTCAAGAAAATCAAACCTCACCTCTTAGTTCCTTCTGTGTAGCTCAAACCGAATCAAAACCAGAGGTTGTCAGGTTGGACTCAGAATCTGCTATGGCTGGCTTTGCATGAGCTTTTCCTATCTTCTTTAACCTCAAAACCACGAAAATCTTCTTCTTCTTCCTCCTTCACTCTCTCCCTCAAGTGCTCTGAAATTTTGGATGGAAAATGATGAGAAAATGGCTGGAAATGAAGTGAAAAGGATCATTGTCGGTGGTGGGTTTTTTTTGCTGTCATTTCCCACTTCCTTTCTTTTCTTTTTCCTTTTTTTTTTGTTTTTCCTTTTCCTTTTCCTCTTCTTTTCTTTTTTTTTTCTTCTTTATTTCCATTCTTTTCTTTTCTTCTTTTCAATTAGTAAATCCCAACAACTTAAATTCAACCATGAAACCACAATAGATGACAAGAGTAAATGATCCAAGGAAAGTCTCGGTTTACAGCGAATCACACAATTTGGTACTAAATCGGTCATTTTGGAGCGTTTTTTAGCCAACTTGGAGTTTACGGATGAAGAGGAGGTGAGAAGACCCGAGCGAACCATGGCGAGCCCGAAGATTAATGCTAAAGAGTCAAAGGTTCGAGTCCCAAGCCAAGCAATTTGGAAGAAATCTAAGAAAAATAAAGCAATAGGCTGGAGTGCAGGCTAGCATCGAGACACTAGCACTAGCGTCTCGACGCTGCCGTGAAAACACGCAGAAGACAGAATGCCTAGCGTCGAGAAACTACTTTCTATTATCTTGACGCTACGATTGCGCTATAAAATCGTTTTTTCGTATCTTGGTCATCCAAACTCTGTTTTTAGTGATTCTTCTACTGTTCTTCTCATTTTTTTCTCAACGTTTCAGTTCGCCCAAGTTTAGGTCAGTTTTGGGTGGGTTAATCAAGCCTTGGGGGCTTAGATTAGGCTCGCCTATGGCTGTCTAAGCTTGGATTGTTGTAATCAGGACCTCAGTTGTAAGTATGATTTTTATTTCATGAGATTTGTATTATCCCTTGCATGATTTACTGTATTGAATGTTGTTTAGACTCAATGTTTATAAATTTAGCAATGTTAGTAGAGAATGACAACCTCGACCATAGCTTGTTAAAATAATATGTTAATTAAAGTAGCGAATAGGTATAATCATGTAGAAATTTGACGTGTTATCCCAAATTAAGCAATTGGCATGAAATAACTAGGGTCTAAATATGTGCTTGATGTTAATTTAGGCTTTTCCTAGTTAATTTAGAGCATTCTAATCATCATCATTCTTAATGCAATCAATTAGTAGTTAATGTGCACGATTAGCTTATTAATCGGTTAGGACTAGTCTCGATGCATTGGTCGGACTTAGGAATTTAAAGATATTATGCTTGCTGGGTTTTTCTAGTTAAGCTGATTAGGCTTTCAATTGGTGAATTAATTTCTCGATAATCAATGAAGGAAATAAATCATACTCAAACTAAAACGTCTCCGATTATAGTGATCCTTGTTGTAAGATTAACCTGCCTATCCTTTTATTTTGTGCATTTAATTTTCCGTCATTTAAATTCTCCCAATTTATCTTTCCTCGCAATTATCTATCACATATCCAAATCCCCCCATTAGTCTATGATTTACTGTATTGAATGTTGTTTAGACTCAATGTTTATAAATTTAGCAACGTTAGTAGAGATTGACAACCTCGACCATAGCTTGTTAAAATAATATGTTAATTAAAGTAGCAAATAGGTCTAATCATGTAGAAATTTGACGTGTTATCCCAAATTAAGCAATTGGCATGAAATAGCTAGGGTCTAAATATGTGCTTGATGTTAATTTAGGCTTTTCCTAGTTAATTTAGAGCATTCTAATCATCATCGTTCTTAATGCAATCAATTAGTAGTTAATGTGCACGATTAGCTTATTAATCGGTTAGGACTAGTCTCGATGCATTGGTCGGACTTAGGAATTTAAGGATATTATGCTAGCTGGGTTTTTCTAGTTAAGCCGATTAGGCTTTCAATTGGTGAATTAATTTCTCGATAATCAATGTAGGAAATAAATCATACTGAAACTAAAACGTCTTCGATTATAGTGATCCTTGTTGTAAGATTAACCTGCCTATCCTTTTATTTTGTGCATTTAATTTTCCGTCATTTAAATTCTCCCAATTTATCTTTCCTCGCAATTATCTATCACATATCCAAATCCCCCCATTAGTCTAGTTGTCGCAAAAAATGTAAGTTAAGCACATTATAGTCGTGCTCCCTGTGTTCGACCCCGACCACTACTACTGCAAAGTAGTTTAGTGTTTGGTGATTATAAATTTATTTGACCCGAAGCCTCGACAACTCTGGCCCGTCAGCGCTGATGGCACCGTCTGATAGCTCATGTTATAAGCTATTTTTCCTGGTATTTTATTGTTAATCTTAGAGATTTATTTGGGCAATATCATACTCTTATGTGTTTATTTTGTAGGAATTAAGTTCTAGGGAGGAAATTGGGTTTTTCTTAGTTGATTGAGGTTTAGAAAGCTAAGGAAGCATATGAAGTGAAGCAAAGTAGAAAAGAGATGTTGCAGCAGCCAAGTTTCCATAGATGAGAGCATCGAGATGCTACCCTTTGGCATCTCGGCGCTGCTGCAATCATACTCCCTTCCCTGTGTTTGATCCTGACCGCTATTACTACGAAAGTGGTTTTAGTGTTGTGGAATTACAAATTTATTTGGCAGTCTAACGACCCATCACACATCAAGGCCCTCTTTTTCATAAAAGCGAGGCGGGCCTGAGTCTCTACGTGTGGCTCCACCTGTCGTTCCACCCTCAATTTTGTGATTGACGCTTTCTTTACCCGAGGAGTGGGGGATTCTCTCTTTGCAGGCGATGGTGGTGGTGGTGTCTGGACATGAGGAAGCACAGAAGTCGCTCCCCGTGTGCTAGGCCTCCTGAGGGAATTGGTAATCTTCCTCTTCTTTTGCCTCCCCTCGGCCTCATCTTCGTCATCTCTGCCCCTTTTCTTGGGCATTTGGTCCACGGTGATCTCCTGGACCTCCTCTTTGTCAATTGGAGCATGTAGCTCCTCATCTTCTCTTTCTTGCTCGAACAGTTCCTTGAGCAGTTCTTCAATTCTAGTGCTCGAATAGGTCCTCGAGCACATTTCCTGTTGGGTTTTATGTCCTAAATCTCATAGATAGTAAATGTAACAATTGACCGAACATTAATACAATGTTATTGATGTATTATTCAATAAAGTATTTGTTGTTTGAATTATGTTTGTCTTGCCTAAATAACCCTAATCTAATAAACTGAACATCCTAGGTTGTGATATGAGTCTTGAACTATATGTGGAGACATACGGGGATCACTGTTCAAGATACAGCCTGAAGGGTCTATAGTATAAGGACAAGGTTGGGTACCTTATCCTGGTAACACTATGGATACGACCCACTTTGTATTTGATACAAACACATTGATCCAACGCGTTCGTGTAGAGACATGCGAGTGGGGGTATCCTATGCAGTCAGTTTGTAAGATCGGACTGCAGAATAGTAACAGCTAGTCGTAACACCATTGACTAGTTAGGTTTTTATTTCTCTAGGATGACCTAGGCAACTTAATCTCAATCCCGAGTGGGTTATGAACTCCTGTTCACGAGGGATTGTCCTTTGATTTGTACGGCTGAGAGTGACCAGTACGTGGTGCGTGTCTGGCCGAAGTGTGGAGGTTAGAAAAGATGGTAGATAAAGAATAAGAATAAATTCAGCCAAGCTAGTGCAAGTATACACTATCGCATGTAGTAATAAAAACCTTAGAAGTATTCCAAGGTATTGATCCCACGAAGACTAAATTGGAAACACAGATTTGAAGAAGAAACTGCTCAAAGATTGCTTAGAATAGGTAACAAAAGAAATAGTTGATGATGATTTTTGGAAATTATGATAAATAAACAAATAAAGAAAATAATAATAAATAAAATGAGGTGTTCAATATAGATTCATCCCAAAGGCAAATAACTCTAATCATAGCTTATTCAATCTAAGTCTATTCAATGCATTGGGTCAGATTTAACTTCTATTTGGCCTTGCTCCCAAGAACCGTTAGAAGGCTAAGCGAGTACTGTTATGCAGATGTATGTGACTCGACTTCGACATAGATAATTCACGAATGCAATCTATAACCCTATAGTTGTTATAGGGTGCCTTAGGCAGCCTCGCCCTATAACACCGAATACACTCTTCCGAGCCTTTTCTCCTATATCACCTTTATGAGAACCGATATCATTCGTCCCTTTCGAGATCAAACTCACATAGCATGCAAAGTCTAAGTGATCAAGTTAAACTTATCAATATTCAGAATGATAATTAATAAAGAATGACATGCATTGAATAAAACTTAAGCAAATAAACTCTTTCAAGCTATTGAACCATAAGGGAATTCATTATATTGAACCCCTCAATGGGATTTAGCTACGCATGATGGAATAAAGTGCAAATGAATAACTTTGCATTGAAATAAAGAGTAAAAAATACAAATGAGTCAAAAGTAACAAGTGCTCGAAATAAGGTGCAATAGCTAAAACTAGGGTTTTTTCTTTTATCCAATCCTTCTAGAGTTCGCTCGACACTCTACTCTCCTTTAGAAATGGGAATAGGGTGAAAATCCCTACAAACACTAAGGTTTGATGTCTTACTAAAGTTAGAATTTAGTCATCTAAGAAGGACCTCGGGCATCCCTACTCATGGGCGTCAACTAGGGTTCTGTCACCACTCTCTTCTTCCCAGTGAGATCTGCTTGGATTTCTCTTCTAATCACGAGCTTATATAGTGTGGGGAGTGGTTGAGAAGCCACGAAATAGGTGCTTGTAGGTAGCCCAGTCATTTTTAGGGTCAAAACGGTCGGTTAGGTGTGCAAAAGTCTCGTTCAAAACAACCCGCGACGGACTCGAAACGACCTCTGTTTTTCCAGAAATGCGGTCGCATTCCTTTTTGGCCTTCCTAGAAATGCAGTTGCATTTTTGGGTTTTTCCAGATTCCTTCTGTTTTTCTGCACAACACCAAATTGAGTCAAATTCTTATCAAAATAGATCTTTTTAAGTACTTTTAAGCATAATTTGACAAATGTGACTCTCAACTCCTTAATTCATCAACTTTAACATATTTAGAGCTCGGGAATAGTAAAATTAATCTAAACATGCACCTTTTGACAAGAAAATGAGCTAAATATAAGGGTAAAATAGGTATATTTTTTACCCTTATCATACCCCCAAACTTAACTCATTGCTTGTCCTCAAGCAATAACAAATCAGAATGTTAGAGATCCACTTGTTTAATTGTCAATCAAAATGTGTGAGCTCAATAATAATTGCAAACCAAAATGTTATGGATCATATGTAATTGCCAATCATGGTACTAGTATCAATTTTAATTGCAAATCAAAATGACATGGAATCAAGTAAACATGTTTCTCAAGATTGTTTTCTAAAAAGTTTGCCTTTCAGGAGAGGGTTCTCCTCTAGTGCCAGTCACAACTTCTAAGTTTCCTAGGCATGAAGATTTCTATTGTTCTTTTTCAAAGCAAAACTTTCTCTAGTCCATCCTAACCAATATGTTTAAACTACCTAATTTCTACTCATTGAGCCTAGTGTAGTCCTTTTAGTTAAGAGAAACAAGACTTGAGGTTCCTTGAGCATACATGAGTTACTAGACCCTTTTCTATCTCCCCCAAACTTATTTGACTGCTGGTGCTCTTTTTATTCAACTTCTTTTTCTCCGAAGAGAATCCTTGCTGTCATCTTTACCTTCGTTATAGCTTATCGACACTTTGTGGTGAAGATATCTAGCTACGAGCAAAGTTCACAAGCTTGGAATAATACTCACTTCCCTATGTAAACCTTTCATGTAGTGGCAAACCATGAGTGTCATGAATGCTCATGGTTACTCAGTAAAATCTAGGAAGGAGGAGTAACTCTCGGTTTTTTATTTTTTTTAATGATATATAGCGAGCATAATCTTCTTTTCCAGCAGTTCAAATTTACAAAAAGCATATATATATAAAGTAAAGTAAAGCACCCTCCCCCCCCCCCCCCCCCAAACTTAATATAGAGAATGTCCTCATTGGCTTTGTTTTTGAGGCATGGGCTTAACATGGCTTTTTGTTTTTCAAAACATCAAGGCTAAACTCTCCTAGTGTGTTAGAAAGGTTAAACATGAGGATGTTTAGACTTAAGAAAATTCTGTAAAGAAAAAGACTAATGGAAAGCCTATGACTAGAAAACAATTCAGTTGAGACGGTGACACTTTTGAGATAGAACTAAGCTCTAATTATCATCATCAAGGGATGAATAGAAAACTCAAATGAAATCATGTTTTTCCAAAACCTTTTTCAAGCAATTATTTTCCATAAAGTTGATTTTTTTCAAAGAGATTCCATAGGTCTAGGCATTAAAAATAGCAAGCAGATTTTTAAGAAAAGTTTGAAAACACCCAAGTTTATCTAAGCTATTCTAACAGCAAGCTATTTAAAACTACCCTATGAACATAACTAACATCAAACCAATTATTTAAAGAAATAAAAACATCAATCAATCAAGCAAAAACAAAATTTTAACATACTAAAACTAAAAAGACAACAACTAACTATACACAGAAAAACAGTAAACACATGCACAAAAACAATAGATAAAGGGGATCAGAAAACTCCCCTACTCCTCATTCAAGGAACTCTCTCTTTCATCTTCTTCATCTTCTTCATCTTCATCAGATTCTTTCTCTTCTTGTGGCAGCAGCGATTGAGGGAAGTCAGGAAAGACAACTGCAATACTCGGGGCGATAGAGAGGTAGAACTCTCTAATGGCTTCATCTCTCTCCTTGGCATAAGTCCAATAAGTCATCAGGTTGTTCCTGATTTGGTCCAGTTGTTGATAGGAAATTGCTAGGGCTCCAGATGATGGTGAGGGCCCTGAAAAAGGAGTGTGTTGAGGTGGTGAAGCCGAATTCAGCCCTGGTGATGGAGTGGCTTGAGATGTGGAATCTTTGCCCTTCTGATACGCAATTTGCATACCACAAGTGTACGGGTCAAGTAATAATATAGTTATTTCGTGATTAAACGAGTGTCGTCCTCTGGATTGGTTTTCTAGCAAATTAAGTACCGTGAATAATCTTGTCCAATTTTATTTAGGGAGCAAAACTTAAAGATAAAGATAAATCTAAAGACAAAAAAACATAAAATAAAGGTGGAGACTCAAATGAAAAGACTCTTAGGGAATTGCATTGTTGAGATTGAGGATTAATTAATGGGATGTATTTAGCATGCAATTATTCTACCAAGTCTAGGAATCTTTTGTCACAACTATCTCTCTCGAGCATAATTGATTCTCATGCATGCAACCAACTTGATATCCCTGTCTAAGTTCATTAACATGCAAGGCTTTGGGTTTAGTTCTTCAAGCAACTTCTAAAGTTATTCCAAATCCCGTCACAAACTTAGAATTTCTACTTTAGTCATGCAATTAAATAAAGTAAGTCTTAGGCCAAATCCCCTCTCCCGAGCAAGATTCAACACTCGAATCATTCAACTAGTGATCAAGTAATTGAAAGCATTAAACCATAATTGCATAGGTAAAATAAATGCATATTCATACCACAAAATCAATCCAACAAACTAAAACAACTACATCAATCCCTAAGACAAACAACTAGCAATTCATAGTCTTTAAACTACAAACACTAATTGAAAGAAAAGCCATAAAAACTACAAGAGGTAAGGGAAAGAGAAAGGAAAACTCGAATCCGTCGAAACCGGCACGTCCCCGTCACGATCTCCACGACTTCTCGCTTGATTCCCGCTCCTTGGCCTTGCTCTAGCTCCCACCAAAGGTCTCTAGTCGAAATTAGGGCTAAAATCTAACCAATTGGACTCCCCCAATCCGTAGCACAAAAGGATGAATTTATAGAAAATCTGCCAACAGCGTCTACGTTGTCGCGATATTGCGAATTTGAAAAATTCGACCGAGAGCATCGCGACGCTATGATTTTTTTTTTTGACCTTAATTAAATTTTCCTTTATTCAGCTCATCATTTTTTTTCTTTTCTTTCATTCATTTTTTTTAAGATTGAAAAATCCAAATATAGAATGTCAGCGTCGAAACGCCCAAAGAGCAGCGTCTCGACGCTGGTCTGCGGATGGGCCTATCTTCAATCTTCCAACTTTGATTCTTTTTTCATTCTTCGGCTTCTTTTCGCATCCCGAACATCCAATTGGCTCAAAACTATATTTCCTACAAATACAACACATAAATGCATAATTTTGGCCAATAAATTATAAAAGACTAGCTAAATTAATTAGGGAAAACTAGCTAGCTATGCTCGCTATCACCTTCCTTTGGGCATTATTCTGTTGGAGCTTCCCAATCAGAGGTAAATCGATGGTTGGCTTGAAGAAGTGACGCTCTTCATCTTTTTCAGGAACTATTTTTACCCTCTGGCATAATTGGGTGATAAGGGACCCAAAGAAAAGCTTCCCTGCTTTCTTCCTTCCACACGAAAGGATTTCCTCCCTAATGATGCTCCCAATATTTATCTCCAACCCTTTCATGATACTATAGAGGAGCATAACTCTCTACTGAAATGGTGCTGTCGTGGGTTGTTGGCATCAACCTGTTCTTGAGAAAGTGAAGCCACACTGCCGATTCTGGTTTGAGATCGCTTGGCACTAGTGACTTCACTTTTGTCTGGGACTCCTTCCATTGAACTCCCTTGTTGGCCACCATTTTCAGTGCTTCTTTCATTTATTTGGCAAATCAAAGTCAAATTCCCCTTGAGACAGAAATGCGGTCCCAATCGAATCGCAATCTCAAATAAACAAAACTGGTTTCACTTTTGGTCCCCAAGCGCCAAAAAATTGGTGCGTGTCTGGCCGAACTGTGGAGGTTAGAAAAGATGGTAGATAATGAATAAGAATAAATTCAGCCAAGCTAGTGCAAGTATACACTATCGCACGTAGTAATAAGAACCTTAGAAGTATTCCAAGGGTATCGATCCCACGAGGACTAAATTGGAAACACAGATTTGAAGAAGAAACTGCTCAAAGATTGTTTAGAATAGGTAACAAAAGAAATAGTTGATGATGTTTTTTGGAAATTTGAATAAATAAACAAATAAAGAAAACAATAATAAATAAAGCGAGGTGTTAAATATAGATTCATCCCAAAGGCAAATAACTCTAATCATAGCTTATTCAACCTAAGTCTATTCAATGCATTGGATCAGATTTAACTTCTATTTGGCCTTTCTCCTAAGAACCGTTAGAAGGCTAAGCGAGTACCGTTAAGCACATGTCTGTGACTCGACTCCGACATAGATAATTCATGAATGCAATTTACAACCCTATATTTGTTATAGTTTGCCTTAGGCAACCTCGCCCTATAACACCGAATACATGATGACCGCAAAGTGCACGAGTCGCAAGTAATAATAAAAAGGTAAAGTATACCGAGTATCGAATCCACAAGGACGATAACGGTGATTAAGCAAGATAATAAAATGAACACTAAAATTACTTAGACAAAATATTATTTAGGAACCAAAACATAATGATGAAGCAAATCAAGAAATAAAGCAATTAAAGAATTCAAGCGATCAATCAAAATAAAAAGCGGAGAATGAATCGAATGTGAGACGGGTCTTGAAAATCATATTATAGCTAATCAATTATTCTCATTGTCCTATCTCATGCCCGACTAATTATAAACCTAGAATCTCCGTTTAGCACATAGGTTCTCCTTTCGGTTTCCCCTAATTGTAATTAACTCATATTAATATCCTAAGTGTCCTTAACGCCATTAAACAAGTTAATTAATAAGCTCTGATTCATTTTCGGTCTCTAAGTCTAACCAACTACTCTTGTTGTCACTACAAACAGTTAAACCTAATTGAGTGAATTCTGATCTATCCTAGCTTCTCTCCGTCGAGTTTCCATTAGGAATCTAATCATTATACAATTGGCCAGATTATATAAAGCATTAAGACCATCCACACAAATAATTAGTATTTGGACAAGAGATAGGCAATTAAGAATAATAATCAACTATAAACTTTCATTTCAAGACCAACAAATGGGATTTAGCTATACATGATAAAAATTTCCCAAATGTTCATACTATTAAGCATAAAAATGAGCAAAGTAAGAGTTAGGAGAATGACCATCGAGAACCCCTCGCTTGCTCTATGGATCCTCTTCGAAACAAGCTCCCGAGCCATCCAAAAACTGCTCGTTACAATGATTTCCCACTAATTCTTACACTCGACCCTCAAACAGGCTTTAAGAGCCTTAAGAAAGACTAAATGAATGGAAATGGGTAATGATTGATGATGAAATGAGGGAGTGAGACGCGCTTTTTATAGGCCTAGAAATGGGGTAGCGTCGCAACGCTAGGGTCACAGCATCGCGACGCTGTGACGTCACTTTGTCTTGTGTGGAAGGAATAGGACAGCGTCGAGACGCTTGGAGGACAGCGTTGACGCTGTCCCAGTTCCAGAACCTTCTAGAAGCGTATTTTGAGCTGATTTTCGGACCTCCTTCATTTCTTTTGGCCCAAACAATCCATGTAATGGATCTTGGGCTTTTTCTCTTGACCCAACTTGATAATTAAGGCTTGAAATCCTTGATTTTGGGCTCTTTTCTCCATTTCTTCCACAAATTTCTCCTAGGGACAAAATAAGGAAATTAAATAGATATGCAATAAAAAAAAACACCATAAAAGCATACAAAATCCCATAATTTTAGAGAGAAAATAGTAGCATTTCTGCCTGCTATCAATACACTCTTTTGAGCCTTTTCTCCTATATCACCTTTATGAGAAATGATATCGTTAGTCCCTTTCGAGATCAAACTCACATAGCATGCAAAGTCTAAATGATCAAGTTAAGCTTAGCAAGATTCAGAATGATAATCAATAAAGAATGACATGCAATGAATAAAACTTAAGCAAATAAACACTTTCACGCTATTGAACCATAAGGGAATTCACTATATTGAACCCCTCAATGGGATTTAGCTACGTATGATGGAATAAAGTGCAAATGAATAACTTTCCATTGAAATAAAGAGTAAAGAATACAAATTAGTCAAAAGTAACAAGTGCTAGAAATAAGGTGCAGTAGCTAAAACTAGGGTTTTTTCTTTTATCCAATCCTTCTAGAGTTTGCTCGACACTCTACTCTCCTTTACAAATGGGAATAGGGTGAAAATCCCTACAAACACTAAGGTTTGATGTCTAACTAAGGTTAGAATTTAGTCATCTAAGAGGACCTCGGGCATCCCTACTCTTGGGCGTCAACTAGGGTTCTATCACCACCCTCTTCTTCCCAGTGAGTTCTGCTTGGATTTCTCTTCGAATCACGAGCTTATATAGTGTAAGGAGTGGGAGGAGCCACGAAATAGGTGCTGGTAGGTAGCCCAATCATTTTGAGGGTCAAAACGGCTGGTTAGGTGCGCAAAATTCTCGTTCAAAACGACCCGCGACGAAATCGGAACGACCTCTGTTTTTCTAGAAATGCGGTCGCATTCCATTTTTGCCTTCCCGGATTTCTGGGTTTTTCCAGATTCCTTCTGTTTTTCTGCACAACACCAAATTGAGTCAAATTCTTATCAAAATAGATCTTTTTAAGCACTTTTAAGCATAATTTCACAAATGTGACTCTCAACTCCTTAATTCATCAACTTTAACATATTTAGAGCTCGGGAGTAGTAAAATTGATTTAAGCATGCAACTTTTGACAAGAAAATGAGCTAAATATAAGGGTAAAATAGGTATATTTTTTACCCTTATCAGTTCGCCGACTCAATAAGCTTATCATTTTTTGGACAAGACTGAGTGGGGAGCTGGGAACATAATCACACGAGAAGGAATTCACACTTTCCCGTCTTTATGGAAGTAGATGAGTGTTCCCTTATGTGGTGTCTTCGGGTCTTGAACAAAGAGCCCTACCCTCTCACTGGCATGGGAGGGGTTTCTGTTTGGTAGTTGGACCACAAACAGATTGTTCATTAGTGGAGCACTGACACTTAAGGATGTAGAGGTAACTAAGGGGTAAAACGGTAATTTGATCCAACTGGAGTTACGGACACTCGTGAAGGACTAACTTGCTGTTATTGGTCTATATCCATCAACACAGAAATATGTCTACAGTGAGAAGAGTGACTAACCTAAAACTAAGAAATACAGAGGGAGAACTCGGAAAACCGAGAGAAAAATAAAGAGGAAAAGGAAAACGCCTATTGGAATGTGTCGCCACGTTTTGAAGTTCGTAGCGTCTAGACGCTACTATTACAGGGTCTAGACACTACTATTCCAGATTCTAGACACTAGCTCAGGATTTGGCCTAATTTGCTCCTTTTAAGTCCTTTTTGCTCCCAAGTGTTCCCCGTAAGCTCTAACACCAAATACCTATAAAATAACACAATTAAGCACATGGTTAAGCATAAAACTAGCAAGATTAAGACTAAATAAATAGGACTAAATTGGTCCTATCAAATACCCCCAACCTAAACCTTGCTAGTCCTCGAGCAAGCATATAAAATAAAAGAATAGGATTCAACAATTGCAATTTTATAGACTCTAATCTCAATGACTAAAATGCCAAAAATATTGCAATCAAGAGACATACACATATAGCCCAATAAAGAGACAAGTTAAAAGTTTTCATGAAAGTTCTTGCTCAAGCTCACACTTAGCCTTCCTCCTAAAACTAATTATACTAACCTTGGATTGGATTATACAACCCTCCACCTATCTTCCCTCTACACTGGCACTAGGAACTAACCAAGGGGCAAACAAAACAAATTAGACTGTTTTTCTCGTTACTTAGGTGTCTGAAAAATAAATGACATTTTCTTTCTACATTCCTAAAACTAGTCTTTTTCTTTCTTTCTTTAATTTTTTTTTCTTTTTTCAATATCAATAATGATTTTTCTTTTAAGCAGGCATATTTTCTTTTATCATTCCTAAGCAAGGCATTACAAGCCATTAAGTTTTAGATTACTAGAACGCAAATCCCTACACCTATCGAGGTGACAACAAGCATATGAGTTCTATAATTCGCTCCTAAGCCTTCAAATCTAATCGTAAGCACACTAAGGTTCACTATTTGCAAGAAAAATCTTAGAAAAGTTTTAAAAAGTCTCAATTTTGGGCAACATGCTTACAACTCATCAAAAGCAATAGAATTAGCAGAATGACACATCGTCGATTCTCATAATCATGGAAAAAGCAACTAGATATCATCCAAACATCATGCTCAAAATTTTAAAAATTGCTCATAATATAGGTCCAATGCTCAGATGCATGGCCTCAATCAAATAAGCACTGATCAATAAAATAAAGCATGCATAATAAAATAGTCTGATGCTCAAGTGCATCAAGACTCAACAAAAGTCAAGCGTGCAAAGCCAACTTGACGGAACGACTTGTTGAGGGTCGTGTAAAATAAATTTATAATCCACGATTCCTAAAGCTAACTTGTAGCAGTAGTGGTTGGGGTCGATCACAGGGAACAATCAGTTTATTTCTCATTTCTTTTGTGTTTTTGATGTAACCAAAAGGGGGGGGGGTTTATGGATGAAAAATTAAGACATAAAGTAAAGGCGGAAAAATAACTAAGGAAAATTAAATGCGAGGAAAGTAAAGGGCGGGGTTAGTTGATCTTACCATGAAGATTATGTAATCGGTTCTCGGGATGTAAATTTGGTGATTCAATCATTGACTCTCTTAATAAATTGAATTATTTAACAAATTGTCTAACCGTCACTGAAACCGGTGATTAAAGACCCCTAGTGTTTCCAACCCGACCAATGCATCAAAGTCGCAGCCTAATTAGATTGCTAACCAATGACGTCTCATTAATAAGAATCTAATTGCATTAAGTAAAAGTGGATCGTTAGATAGATTCGTATAAACTAGGAAAAGCCTAAATTCATACAATTCTAAGTCTAAATTTCTAGATTTATCATGCAATTGAGCTAATTGGGATAACACGCCTTTCAACACAATTAACACAATAAACTATTATTAACCAATTTAGCATAACAATTAAACCAAGTAAAGCAAATAGGTTGTCAATCTATTCTATCAATTTAATTGTAATTAAAATGGAAAATTAGAACACAACCGACAATAATTCAATAAATTAAATATGAGGTCTCAAGAATACCAAAACTTACATTACCGAGTCCCGATTACAGCAATCCGAGCTTAGTTGGCCATAGACCCTTGGATTAAGAAAACTTAAAAGAAAACTTGAAAACTAAAGAGAGGGGTGACTACAATTTAGAGAGACTGAGCTAATACAAGGAATGATTCTAAACCTAAACCAAGACACTCTATTTATAGGACTTCTTGGCGTTCAAATTGTGGAAACTTGGAGCTAAAGGGAGCCTCAAATTTGGAGAATTCATGGAGCAAATATGGAAAGTTGATGGCGTTTCTACCCTACAAAGTGGCGTCTCGACCCTGATCTGCGTTGACTTTTGTTGATCGAGGGTATTTTCGTCATTTTGCTTTGGTTTAGCTCGTTTTAGCCCCAAATTGGCTCCAAACCTCCGTTGAGGACCTATACACATATTATACTCATTTTAAAGCATTTTTCGCAAGGAATTCAACTAAGATAAGCAAATTGGGAGACTCTAAATGTATAACAAATTAGACCGATCACAACTCCACCCCCAACCTAAAATCATACATTGTCCCCAATGTATCTAGGCATGAAAAACTAAAGGACAACGAGTAAGGGGAACTGAAAACCTCCCCTGATTTTAAGCTCTATTGTTAAAGGGTGAGATCCATAATACCTCAAAAGATAGCTTTTCGACAGGAATAGGTCATAGACTCCTATAAAACAAAAGAAAGCAAACAAAAATAAATAAAAACTAAAAGGGCAAACAACTAAAAATAAAGAGAAGGGATAAAAATTATTTTTATTGTTGGGCTGCCTCCCAGAAGCGCAAATTTTTAACGTCGATTGCTCGACGGGATTTGCAATCTTCAACTGAAATCCACCTCTTTGATCCTCAGAGGATCTTTCTTCTTTTTCTTTATCAGCTGTTGTAGAGAAAGACTCAACTTGCACACAGAGTGTACCGCATAAGATATTTCAAACAAATTATCCTCAACCATCCTGTACATGCTAATCCCAAGCCACCTATGACTAAATTGGTTAGCCACTTGAATCACGAAGCCTAAATCATGTATTTTAGAACTAAGGATTTCAAGAGAAAAAGAAATAGGCATGGAATAATGAGAATTATGCTCAACATCCCTAATGTCAAACTCTCCTAATATACATGAAGTACTACATGAATCGGGCACATAATTAAAGGAAGAGTTAAGCTCACTAACCTCCAGGGGATTTTCCTCTAACTTACCTTATTGCTGCTATGAAATTTGGCTATCTAGCTCATAACGGGAGGTGGCACAAAACCGAGTAATCTCTGCCAGTTTTGTAATGATCTCCCATGCCTCACCAGGTGCCGTACCAAGCACATCACCACCACTAGCTGAGTCAAGCATTCCTCTATCGTTAGGCATCAACCCTTCGTAAAAGCTTTCTATCAATGACTCCTCGGATAGTGGGGTGTGAGGTTCCATGCAATATCCACTGAAGCGATCCACGAACTCATGGAACATCTCCTCAGGTGCTTGTGTGGCGTTGACAATTCTTTCGGTGGCTTCAATCAACAGCGCGGTCGGGTGGTACTTCTTCAGGAAAATACTTCTCATCTCGCTCCAAAAAGACACCGATCCTGAAGGAAGTGAAAAAATCCACTTCCTAGCTCCTCCTTGTAGTGAATATGGGAACACTGTCAACTTGAATTGATCTTCAGACACCTCTGGGGGTTTCCTCTCGAAGCAACTTGAGTAGAATTCAGACACATGGAAATAGGCTCCTGCTCCTGGATCACCAAAAAAGGAAGGAACTAAGAAAATAAATGCAGATAGAGGCACAAAATTCCCTTCTTCCTGATTAACAACGCATGGAGGCGGGGGATATTTCGGAGCTGAAAAAAATATTTGCACTGCACGCTCGACCCTTTTTATCTCAACGGACAGTAGGTGAAGAGTCTGCCAAATATCCATGAAGCTCAATTGTTCTTCTCCTTGCTTCTTGGTAGAAAGTGAGTTTGTTCTCATAAAGATTTGTCACTAGATCCTGCAAGAAACAAACTGATACACAAGAAACAAGAAAAATGGGAAAACACAAAAGTAATTAGAAATAAAACATTGTGTTCCCTGGCAACGGTGCCAATTTGATCGAGTGAGTTTGTCGAGTCCTCAGATCAAATAAATTTATAGTCCACCGACTACTAAACTACTTGCAGTGGTAGTGGTCGGGGTCGATCACAGGGAACAAGTTGTATATTTCTAATCGCTTTTATGTTTATGGTAACAGAAGGGGGATTGAAGAGAGAGGGATTAAATGCGGGAAAACTAAATTGTGAGAAAATAAATGGCAGAAAATTAAATGACAGAAAAGTAAAGGGCGGTTGGTTAATCTCACCTTGGCGATCACTGTAACTGGAGACATTCGAATTAAGTACATTTGTTTTTACTCATTGATTAGCAAATAATGATTTGAATGCATTTTGCCTAATTGGTACTCTAAATCAATTGACTCGATCCCATCATACATCAATTCAATAACTAGTTACTAATTGACTAACCCGTCGAGAATAATCAATTAAATAACTACATTATGACAAAGATACCCCTAGAGCGCTAACCCGACTAGCCCATCAAACCAACATCCAATCAATCAATTAATTAACCCGATCGTGATCAATAAACCAATTAATTGTTGCTCTAGGCTAGAATACCCACAATTAATTAGGGAAAGCCTAATTTAATTACAAATATCGATTTAGACCCTAGACCGATCATGCAGACGAAAAAGTTAGAGAACTGCTCTTGGGACTCATGCCCATGACTCGATCTACGTGCTAACTACAATTAAAGTTCCATTAGCTACATGGAATTCAATTTCTTAGCGAGTTACTAACATTCAAGTTGCAAGTTAGGGCGTCAATCTAACTTATTGTGCATGTGATAGGACCTAAATAGTCCTATTTTATCACCTCTAATCTAAGCTTGTTAGAGTAATTTTATGCTTTACTTGTCTTATTTACAGGATCTTTGAGCTTAGGTGATGTCAGGAGCCAATCACACTAAATTGGTGTTATTCAGGCAAATTATGGAGTTTTGGAGGCATCTCGATGTCTTGGATGGCGAGGAGGTGAAAAGACCCAAACGTATTGAAGCGAGCCTGAAGAACGACACCAAGAGCCGAGATTGGAGCCTCGTACCGAGATGAAGCGAGACAAGGCCGAGAAGAAAAAAAAGTATGCTCAGACCAGGGATGGCGTCGAGACGCCGCCCCTGGCGTAAAGTCGCCAACGCGAAATTGACACGAAGACTAAACTTCGTGGCGTCTTGATGCTGCGACATTTTCTATAAATAATAGGCCTCGGTTTAGTCCGCCGTTATGTTAGAAATTTGGTCCCTTTACGATTTCTTTCGTCTCTTTTACTTTCCAGCATTTGTGTAGACCTTGTTTGGTCATAATTTATGCAATCTTTTGTATTAGTTCGTGTTTTTACTTTGTTTATGAGTAGCTAAACGCATCTATGTCATTGGATTGAGATTATGCCTTGATTGCTATTGAATTTGGCTGAGTTTTCTGGTGTTTTAAGTATTGTTCTTGCTGTGTTTCTATTAAGTTTTGCATGTTATCCCATTTAAACCAATACATGAGGCTAGTCTATTAGGATTAACGACCCTATGTGATTACCGCTTGTGTATTCTATCAGTTATTTTTAGATAGCCACTAGGCTGAGGCAAGCCACTCTCTACATGAGACGACCCTTGATAGGCCTAGGATGCATGTTAAAGGTTGTATGAATTAGATTTAAATTTCATTTAAATTTAGTTAATACAATTCCGGACCCACGACCCTAAAGCGGCTAGTTTAAGTAGGTAATTGAAAAATTGCTTATTCTAGATTAGTTAGATATAATTTAGTGGCCATTGCGAGATCCCGGGTGGTTGCTACTTTATGTATGAGGGGTGACGGCCGATAAACATAAAAATTGATTAATCTTGTTAATTGCAGAATTCACGATTAACAGATTAATTAGCACAACTTAGTGTAGGAAGTGTCTTCCGAGTAACCAAGAAGCCAACCGAACTAATAAAAATCAGCCTAAAATAATTATTAGAGAAAACTAGGAAGCCAAGTGAAATAGCAGTCAGACATAAGAAATCCCAATCCAGCGATCCCTTTCATGATATTGATTTTTTTGTCTTATTTCTCATTTGCATGCCTTATTTTGTCTCCTTTACATTCAACATTTATTTTTGCCTTGTCCTGCTTTCCAAAATCCTCCCTGTTTTACAAGCACAAAATTCTGCATCTCCTAGGTCCCCTTCCCTGTGTTCGACCCCGGCCACTATTTCTACAAAATAGTTATAGTACCGTGGATTATAAATTTATTTGACCAACACGACCTTTGACAAGTCAGAAAACTCAAGAGGATAATGTAATCACAAAACAACAATAAAAGCATACATGAAGCTTATAAAACTCAAGAGGATAATGTAATCAGCACAAAAAACTCAAAGAATCTCATAAAATCATAATGTACTTACAATACTGAGGTTCCAACAGCGAACAACAGTTAGACGCCCATAGACAAGCCTAATCCAAGCCCAAGGCTTGAGAAACCAACCTAAACTAACCTAAAACTAAGAAATATAGAGGGAGAACTCGGAAAACCGAGAGAAAAACGAAGAGGAAAAGGAAAACGACGGCTGAAATGTGTCTCACCTTGACCTAAATTGTGAAAAGTAGTATTTAAAGAATCGCAACAGCGTCGAGACGTTGTGGCCAGCATCGAGACGCTGACGGTAATTTGGGTCGCATTTTGAAGTTCGTAGCGTCTAGACGCTACTATTACAAGGTCTAGACGCTATCTACAGAGTCTAGACACTACTATTCCAGAGTCTAGACGCTAGCTCAGGATTTGGCCTAATTTGCTCCTTTTAAGTCCTTTTTGCTCCAAAGTGTTCCCAGGAAGCTCTAACACCAAATACCTATAATATAACACAATTAAGCATATGGTTAAGCATAAAATTAGCAAGATTAAGACTAAATAAATAGGACTAAATTGGTCCTATCAAATACCCCAACCTAAACCTTGCTAGTCCTCGTGCAAGCATATAAAATAAAAGAATAGGATTCAACCGTTATAATTTTATAGACTCCAATCTCAATGCCTAAAATGCCAAAAATATTGCAATCAAGAGACATGCACATATAGCCCAATAGAGAGACAAATCAAAAGTTTTCATGAAAGTTCTTGCTCAAACTCACACATCATGGGCTCCAACGATCCAAGATTAACCGGCTAAACTCATTAACCTAGTTAACCAACATTCATTAACTACCAGAAAACTCCACTATAGCCCAGTAGTTGCACGCCCCTTGCTGTAGATATATTTCTGTCCACCCGATATAACCACGATTAGTAAGTCGATCCTTCACAGGTTTTTCGTAACGACAGTTGTGTCAAATGTTTGTTTTACCCCTAAAGTTACATCTTGTTCCTTAAGTCCCACTAGTCCTCTAATGAACATTTGGTCTGAGGTTCAACCACCAAACTAAGTCCCTCTCGGGCCAATGAGAGGGTGGGATCCTTTTGTTCAAGCCCTGGAGTCAGCACTTAAGGGAACAACCTCTCTACTATCCCTGAAGTGGGTAGGAGTGAATTCCTTCTTGCAGGACTATGTCCCCAGCTATCTACCCGGTCTCATCCCTAAAATAGTAGGCTTATTGAGTTGGCGAATTTGGGTCACTCTCACCCATACAAATCAAAGGAAAATTCTGAATAAACAAGAGTTCATAGTTAGCTTAGGATTAAGATCGAGTTACCTAGGTCACTGCATGAAATAGTTAGTTTCATCAATAAATGGCGTTATAAAGTGAAAGTGAGTTATCTAACGGTCCGGTCTTATGCAAAATCATTGCATAGGACGCCCTCACTCGAATGTCTGAACATGAACGATTCAGGATCACATCGTTTGTACTAAATACAAAGTGGATCGCGTCCATAGTGTCCCCAGGATAAGGTACCCAGCCCTATCCCTGTACTATAGATCGTTTAGGCTATTACTTGAACTTGATTGACGGAATGACTTGTCGAGGGTCGTGTCAAATAAATTTATAATCCACGATTCCTAAAGCTTACTTGTAGTAGTAATGCTCGGGGTCGATCACAGGGAACAATCGGTTTATTTCTAAATTCTTTTGTGTTTTTGAGGTAACCAAAAGGGGGGTTTATGGATGAAAAGATTAAGGCATAAAGTAAAGGCGGAAAAATAAATAAGGAAAATTAAATGCAAGGAAAGTAAAGGCAGGGTTAGTTCATCTTACCATGAAGATTATGTAATCGGTTCTTGGGATGTAAGTTTGGTGATTCAATCATTGACTCTCTTAATTAATTGAATTATTAAACAAATTGTCTAACCGTCACTGAAACCAGTGATTAAAGACCCCTAGTGTTTCCAACCCGACCAATGCATCAAAGTCGAAGCCTAATTAGATTGCAAACCAATGACGTCTCATTATTAAGAATCTAATTCCAGTAAGTAAAAGTGGATCATTAGATAGACTCGTATAAACTAGGAAAAACCTATATTCAAACAGTTCTAAGTCTAAATTTCTAGATTTATCATGCAATTGAGCTAATTGGGATAACACGCCTTTCAACACAATTAACACAATAAACTATTGCTAACCAATTTAGCATAACAATTAAACCAAGTCAAGCAAATAGGTTGTCAATCTATTCTATCAATTTAATTGTAATTAAAAAGGAAATTTAGAACACAACCGACAATAATTCAATAAACTAAATATGAGGTCTCAAGAATACCATAACTTACATTACCGAGTCCCGATTACAGCAATCCGAGCTTAGTTGGCCATAAACAAGCACCTCCAAGCTCGAGGCTTGATAAACCGACCATTGGACTAAAAAAACTTAAAAGAAAATTTGAAAACTAAAGAGAGGGGTGGTGATAACTTGCAAAAAGCAAGTTATTTCTTCTTTAAACTTAGACTAAAATGAGGCTAAAAGATATATTGATGCGTTGTTGCAACACAGTAAGGAAGGAAAATGTGATGGTTTCTTGCGGGAGGCTATATTTATAGATGCGGTACGAAATTATAAAAATGTAAGGCGCTAACGCATTAAAAATGCAGTTGTTTGTTGCCCAAGTTTTCTTCAGCGCAGGCGCAAATCCCAAAACGCTCGTGAAAGGAAAGATGGATGAAAAGACCGTGCTGACACATAGTTGATACCCCAGCTGGTAGAAGATAACTGGGGCACGTTTGCTAGTTCCTTGGTGAAGTCAGTTTCCCCTCCCTATAAGAAGCATCCACCTACTCGAGAAAAGGGGACGGACGGAGGAGAGAGAAAGGATCGGGAAGCAAGGAGAAAGAAAAATCACAGAAGGTTACGGCGGAGGGTAGACTTGTATTGCGTTAAAGATGTATTACGTAGTGTATTCCTTTGCCCGCATGAGCTAATTTTCTTTTTCAAGGCTTAGTGCAGGCACCCATGCGGTGATAAGTTTATTTTGTAAGTGCATACTTTGATTCAATGAAACATTAATGCCTTCTACTTAGATGCGATACTATTTTCATTACTAACTCCCGCCTGGGCAGCCGTCTGCGGTAGCAGCATGATAAATCCCTGACAGGTAATGCATGTGGAAATATCTAAATAGAGCAAGCTAGGGCATTGCATGTAGTCTTGGTAGCATTAGACAAAATACTACCGCTATAAGATAGTGCATGAATGAGCTTTGACTATATTAGGACTAACACAGTCTCTTGTAAGTTGTTAGAGAACTAAGCCTACGCATGAACTAATTAAACAAAACAATTGTTAGTTCTACGCCAAATGCATAAGTAGTACTGGAAGAGAATCTTATGATTTTTCTCACTTAGGCATTAATGGATCAATTAGTCACGGTATGCGCTACAAGGTTACTTATAAACGCATGAGGTTGCTACCTCAACAACCTTGATAGTATTATCATTGATTACTTCTCTTAACTCTCAGCGCATGTTTTATTTTTCTGCATTTCATTAATATTCATCTCCATCAAAAATCTTTTCTTTAAATTTTCATAATATCACACGTCCTTGAGTTTAAATCAGTAAGTTATTAAAGACTTTCAATCACCCTTCCCTGTGGATTCGACCCTTGAACTCACTAGGTACTACTTGATTGTGTTAATTTATACTTGGATTAATACATATCTGCGATAAATTCTGTATTAATTAATTGGCATACTGAAAACCCGATCATGTTTTTGGCGTTGTTGTCGGGGAGAGGACAATCAAGTTTTTAATAATCTTTTTGATCTGACACTCCGTTTGGTATTATTCATCGAGTTTCCTGTTGAGTAATTTTTCTCCAGGCAACCGTAGATTGCATGCGTGCTGCTCGCCAGATCGATATTGAAATTGATCCCGAAATTGACCGAACTTATCATAGAAGGAGAAGAAATCGACGTGCTCGAAGACAACCAATTGAACAACCAAGAGAGATGGCAGCACCCAACCAACGAAATAGACTAGTAAATCCCATCCAAATGGCTGATGATAGAGCCAGAGGAATCAGAGATTATGCAGCCCTTGCAAACTGCAATTTAAACCCAAGGATAGTTCAGCCAACCCTGGAAACCGAAAGGTTTGAGCTAAAACCTTTGATGTTTCAAATGTTGACTGCTGCAGGACAATTCGGAGGGAGTCTAGCTGAAGATCCACACTCCCATTTAAAATCATTCCTGGACATCTGCAATAAATTCATCATTCCAAACACAAGAACAGCTGCAAGTCATCCTTTTTCCTTATTCATTAAGAGACGCTGCAAAAGTCTGGTTGAACCAACAACCAGCAAATTCCATTGCTACATGGAATGTTCTAGCCGAAAAATTTCTAGAGAAATACTTCCCACCAACAGCAAATTCGAGACTCAGGAAAGAAATCATGACTTTTGCTCAGATGGAAGACGAAACACTCAGTGAGGCATGGGAACATTTTAAAAGTCTGTTGCAAAGATGCCCACATCATGGACTGCCACATTGCATTCAGCTAGAGACATTCTACGTAGGACTCAACAAAAATTCGTAGGTATTAGTAGATTCATCTGCTAATGGTGCACTCCTCAGAAAAACTTACGATGAAGCACACGCAATCCTTGATCGCATTGCACACAACAACTATGAGTGGGGCACCGCAGAAGACAAAAGAAAAAGACCTATAAAAACAAGTTCTGGAAGTTTTGAGGTTGACCAATTGACTTCAGTAAATGCAAAAATTGTTGCGTTGACTACCAAGATGGATGCGCTGACAACAAGCACAGCACCTTTGATCGCGCAACTTAGCACAGTTGGATGCGGAATCTGCGGAGAGGGACACATGCATGATCGGTGTCCCTCGAACCCAGAATTTGTATTCTATGTGGGACCACAAGGAGCTGTGTGCAACAATCCGTTCTCAAATACATACAACCCTAGATGGAGAAATCACCCAAATTTCTCATGGAACGGTGGCGAAAATAAACAACCGTAGCAAGGTAATGCAAACTCTACGCCAAGACTGTTTAACTCTAACCGTGAGCAACCATCACAGGGTCAGTATCAGCGCAATTTCAACGCAGAAGGCGGAAACCAAGGAGCATCATCTTCAAACACACTGGAAACAATGATGAAAGAGATCATTACAAGCTAGAAGGAATATATGGCCAAGAACGATGTGGGGGTTCAAAGCCAAGCCGCATCCTTACGAAATTTGGAGATTCAGGTATGACAGCTTGTGTCAGAACTTAAGAACAGACCTGCGGGAGCGTTACCAAGCAACACATAAGCTTCTAAAGGAAAGGAGCACTACCACGCACTGACTCTCCGCAGTGGAAGACAGCTGTCGTCAAATGATCCTGCAACAGCGTAGAAAAATTTAACTAAAACTTCGACCACAACAAGTGACATTCAAGAATGGGAAGAGAACGCAGCTGAAGAAGAACCCAAGAAGAACGTGTTTTGGAGCGATGCGAAGAAACGAACTTAGTGCTAAATTGGGAAAAATGTCATTTCATGGTAGAATAAGGAATAGTCTTGGGTCACAACATATCAAAAGCAGGAATTGAAGTAGACAAGGCAAAGATCGATGTGATAGAAAAACTGCCACCACCCATTTCTGTGAAAGGAATTCGCAGTTTCCTAGGACACGCTGGTTTCTATCGCCGCTTCATAAAAAACTTCTCACATATCACCAAGCCATTGTGCGCATTATTGGAGGCAAACAGAATGTTTGAATTTTTAGAAGAATGCGTTAAGGCGTTTGATGATCTAAAACATGTGTTAGTCACTACGCCCATTCTCACAACCCCTGACTGGACAGAACCATTTGTCAGGATGTGTGACACAAGTGACGTGGCAGTAGGTGCAGTTCTAGCACAGAAAAAGGAAAAGTCACTTCATTCCATTTATTACGCGAGCAAGACATTAAATGAGGCACATAATAATTACACAATAATCGAGAAGGAATTATTCGCGGTTGTTTATGCTTTCGATAAATTTCGTGCTTATTTGTATGGCTCCATGGTTACTGTTTACACTGATCATGCGACAATGAAATACCTAATCGCTAAAAAGGATGCAAAACCAAGGCTGATTAGATGGATTCTCTTGCTGTAAGAATTTAATTTGGAAATCAAGGATAAAAAGGGAAGTGAAAACCAAGTGGCAGATCATCTATCGTGGCTTCTAAAAAGGTGGATGCACCTGACATTCCGATCACAGAAGAATTCCCAGATGAAAAGCTACCGCAGATTGAAGAAGAAGAACCGTGGTTTGCTGACGTAGCGAACTATCTCGCCGCAGGAGTCTTGCCTGAAGAGTACTCCGCGCAGCAGCGTAAGAAATTCTTCCATGATGTAAAATTTTATTTATGGGATGATCCTTACCTTTATCGCAGAGGACCAAATCAAATCATTCGAAGATGCGTCGAAGATTTTAGAAGCATGTCACGAATCTCCATATGGATTTCATTTTGGAGGACAACGCACTGCGGCGAAGGTGCTACAAAGTGGATATTGGTGGCCAAAGCTATTTCAAGACACAAAGAAGCACGCAGATAAATGTGACAAATGCCAGCGCACAGGCAACATTAGCGCAAGAAACGAGATGCCTCAGAATTATATAGTGGAAATAGAACCATTTGATGTTTGGGGAATAGATTTTATGGGACCATTTCCGTCGTCGCAAGGGTATCAGTATATCCTCCTCGCAGTCGACTATGTCACTAACTGGGTGGAAGCAATTGCCTGCATAAAAAATGGTGCGGCTATCGTGGCTAAATTCCTTAAGAAAAACATCTTCACAAGATTTGGAGTGCCACGTAGACTCATCAGCGATGAAGGAACACATTTTGTAAACAAGATCATGACCAAGCTCTTGCGAAAGTATAATATCAAGCACCATGTCGCAACAACTTATCACACTCAGAGCAATGGTCAAGCAGAGGTATCAAACAGAGAAATCAAAAAAAATCTTGAAAAAGTAGTAAGTGTGAGTAGAAAGGATTAGGTGCAGCATTTGGATGATGCGCTATGGGCTTATCACACGACTTTCAAAACACCCATAGGGATGTCCCCTTATACGTTGGTGTTTGGGAAAGCCTGCCACTTGACATTAGAGTTAGAATACAAAGCGCATTGGGCATTCAGAAGAAATGCCTATGAAAATGCCAAAATCAACAGAGAAAAAAAAATAGTGGCATGGCAGGAGAATCTGCAAAAAGGAACTGAAGGAAGGAATGGAGGTATTATTATTTAACTCTTGTTTACGTCTTTTTCCAGGTAAACTGAAATCACGATGGTCGGGCCCATACATTATCCACAGGATATATCCATATGGGGTCGTGGACCTATATTCTGTTGATGGAAAAATAATTTTCAAGGTCAATGGACAACAAATAAAACCATACATTGATGGGACCTATGACGAGGTTGTTGAGATTGTCCTTCTAGATGACCCACCATGAAGCAATAAGGAAAAGATAGGTCCAGAAAAAAAGTGCTCTCAGTTGCGGCAGGACCTAACGCAAAGCAAAGAGCATCGTAGGTCAGAATTTTTAATTATTTTTCTTTCCGTATGTTTTTCTTTTATTGCGTTAGTAATTTTGGTAGGATAGAGCCTTAGGAAGAAAACCCTAGCGCATGTCTTCCTTCGTTAGTAAGTTACCCGCGATGGGGGTGCAGCTACATCACTTCACATTTAATGAGCCGCACTATCTCTGCTGCTACACTATACCCGAAGCAACGTCCACATTCTCCCATGGTAATCATGGCTTATCGAACTATGTGGGAGGTGAAAGGGCATCATAACCCCAAACAAGAAAGCACTATGCGGCAAGTATAAAAGGCCTTGAAGCATTGCGATTCTTTTCTGATAACTCTTCATCTTCTTCGTGCAAAACCCAAAACATTCCCCCTTTTTCTCTTGTAAAAAACCTCTCCAGATTTCCACCATGTCAGACTCACAGAACCTTTCGATCGCCGGCTACGCAGACGACGCACCACCTTCATCGCCGGAAGTCGAAGGACCGAACAGAGACATTGTCATTTCCTCTGACGAGGAAAATGACAATCACAACCAAGGCAAAATCATGGAGGAAGAAGAACCCAAAGTGATCGACGGGGAGCGGCCTAGTGAAAGCACCAAAATACAGCCCGCCGCTGCGCCGTCCACCTCCGGAACCGACGCCATGGAAGTGCTTGACTTAGAACCCTTGGCCACATCCACCTACAACATCCAACAAGTAAGCCTCCTACAAACCCAAAACCTCCCTGCCCCACGAAACCTAACCCCATTTTCTTCTCCTTTTCCGTCTATATCCCTTCTACCACCACCAAACTCTTCGGTCAACCTCGACTCAAACCCTTCTCCATCATTTTCCTCCACTCCCACAGCCGTTTCAAATCCCCTCCCACCTTAAACCTCCACAAACCCCACTTCACCGCAGTTTTCTGAGCGTGAAGTGGCCGCATGGAACTCCCTGCTAGGGGAGTTGGGCGAAGAAGGAGAAGCAATTTGCCAAAGAGAAGAAGAAGAAAAAGTTGCGGCAGAGGAAGCTGCCCGCAAGGCCGCCGCGAAAGAAGAAGCGGCTAGAGAAAAAGAACGCGCCAGCAAAGCGACGCAAGATTGGGTTGCGGAAGAAGTCGCCGCAGCAAGTCTGGTTGCAATCGCGACAGCCCTAGGCTCTCCAACGCACAGGTCAGAATCAAGGGATTCAAAAGACAGCCTACCCCTGACCCGTCGACGCAACGTCCAACCTACTGTGGTCACCATCCAAGATCCCTCAGAGAGCCTTGCGGTAGGCCCAAGAAAAAAGAGAAAGGGGGCCCTTGCCGCATCAAAAGGAAAAGAAAAAGTAGGAGAAGAGAAGAACCACATCACCGAAGAACGGGGGTTCAGCTACAAGCTCCCGCAGACTATGACTGACCAAATCTCCCGCCGCAAATGGGAGTTAGTCTGCGAGAACTTTCTTGACTACGCCCCTGCGCTGGTTCGTGATTTCTACAGTGCGTAGTGGCAGGAAGAGATTAATGAGGTGCTGGTGCATGGCCACACAGTCGCATTTGCCCCTGCATTCATGAATTCCATGTTCGAACTGCCAGACGTGCCTGACGCGGAAGGCAATGCGCTGATGTCCTGCCAGGACAACGACTTACTAAGCACAGTTCTAGCTGCTGTGACCAGACCATCTCAGTGGGACGGGCGTGGCACTGCAAGGACCCTTCGGGCGAAGCTGTTAGATTTTGAGGCCACAACTTGGATTCATTGGCTAAAGAACCGCATCATGCCCACATCGCATGATGCCACGTTAAAAAACAGATGCAGGGTTTAGTGGACAATTATCAGCGATGTGTTCCTCACCACATATCTCACAACAAAGGGAAGAAATAGCATTGGCAGGGGCTATGTTGGTTTGATTGTTCATGGTCATGCCCATCATCGTGTTATGGATAGCCTTGATCTGGGCTTGCATCGTAGAGTTGGCCTCTGTTTCCACTGCTTTTTCTGGATTTTTCAAAATGGTTGTTGGTTCATTTTCTCCCCAATGGCGATTGTTGGTGGCTATGGTGTCTAGAATAGCATGCGCCTCATTAGCATACTTCTTCAGGAAAGATCCGTTTGCAGATGCGTTTACTAGTGCCTTTGAAGCTTGATCTAGTCCACTATAAAAATGCTCCAAACTAATGCAAGCAGGCAATCCATGGTGTGGACACTTTCGAACAAGCCTTTGAAATCTTTCCCAAGCTGCATCCAAAGGTCCATTCTAAGATTGTCTGAAAGCAATAATCTCAGCTCTGTACTTGGCATTTTTATTGGAGGGAAAAAACTTCTCTAAGAATTTCTCTGTCAAATCATTCCAAGAGGTGATGGAGTTTGGAGGAAATGAATCCAACCAGGCTTCAGCATATCCCTGCAAAGAAAATGGAAAAAGTTTTAACTTCAAAGTATCTTCCGGCACTCCTGTTACTTTAAAAGAATTGCAAATCCTCAAAAATAGCTTAATATGTTTGTGTGGATCTTCGTTTGGAAGTCCAGAGAATTGGCCCATTGTATTCAACATCTGGAACATCACTGGTTTAAGTTCAAACTGTGGAGCATCTATCGGTGGCTCCAAAATTCTTAGATTCAACGTCTGGAAAACTGGTAAAGTGTAGTCCCTTATTGCACTGTTGCGATCTTCAGCAATGTAGATCGGGTTTTCTTGTTGTGGCACCAATGGAACTGGAGGAACAGGAGGAATTCTCCCGCCATTTTGCTTCCTTCCACGATCTTGTGGATCAACTTGAGGCTCGACTCCAGGAGGTTCTATTGGAAACTCTTGAATGTAAGATGCTTCCTCTAGAGATTCTTGTGAGCTAAACTCTTGTTGTTGCTTTTTCTTTCGTCTTCGTTCCTTCCTTCGATGACGAAAGGTTCTTTCTATCTCTGGATCAATGTCAAGGAGTGGACACCCCTTGTTCATGCACTAATTCAGCCTGCAAAAACAAAAACAAATGCAAACCGAAGTCAATTTCCCTTTGAAACAGAAATGCGGTCGCAATCTAATCGCAATTTCAAAAACAAATCTGGTTTAACTTTTGGTGACCGGCAACGACGCCAAAAACTTGGTGCGTCGTCAGCTGAATGGATGGAATGTGAGATAAGATGAATAATAGTAATAAGGAGTGATTCAGCTAACCCTATTGCAAGTATACATTGTTGCACGTAGTAATAAAAAAAACCATAGAAGTATTCCAAGGGTATCGATCCCACGAGGACTAAACTGGAAATTCAGATTTGATGAAGAAACTGCTCAAATGATTGCTTTTGAAAAGGTAACCAAAGAAATAAGTTGATTGATTGGGTTTTTGGAAAGATAAATAAAACATGCAAATAACTAAAAGAATAACAATAAGAAATAAACGAGGTATTCAACATGGATTCATCCCAAAGGCAATCATGAAGTATTTAACTGAAGCCTATTCAATGCATTGAGTCAGATTTAACTTCTATTTGGCCTTGCTCCCAAGAACCGTCAGAAGACTAAGGGAGTACCGTTATGCACATTTCTGTGACTCGACTCCGACATAGATAATTCACGAGTGCAACCTATAACCCTATAGTCGATATAAGGTGCCTTTGGCAGCTTGCCCTACACCGCCGAACAATCTCTTTCGAGCTTTTTCTCCTATATCACCTTTGTGAGAACCGATATCGTCTATCCCTTTCGAGATCAAATTCGCATAGCATGCAAAGTCTAAGTGATCAAGTTAACTCAGCAAGATTAGAGTGATAATCAATAAAGAATGACATGCATTGAACAGAAACTTCAGAAAATAAAACACTTTCAAGCTATTGAACCATAAGGGAATTCACCATATCGAACCCCTCAACGGAATTTAGCTACTCATGGTGAGATAAAGTGCAAATGACTACATTTTCATTGAAATAAGAATGTAAATAATACAGAATAATGAAAAGATTCAAGAGCTGGAAAATAATGGAGATAGCTATATATTATGGGTTTTTCTATTTACTCAATCCTTCTAGAGTTCACTAAGACACTCCACTCTCTCGCTTTTTACAAGTGGGAATGGGTGAAAATCCCTACAAAACCTAAGGTTTGATGTCTAACTCAGGTTAGAATTCAGTCATCTAAGAAGGACCTCGGGCATCCCTACTCATCGGCGTCGAGCCAAGGTTCTGTCACCACCCTTTTCTTCCAATGAGTTCTGCTTGAATTTGACTTCGAATCTCGAGCTTATATAGTGTAGAAAGTGGTTGAGGAGCTGCGAAATAGGTCCTGGAAGGTTGCACAGACAGTGTCGGGGTCAAAACAGCCAGTTAGGTGCGAAGAAGACTCGTCAACAACGACCCGCAGATGACTCGGAACGGTCTCGGTTTTTCCAGAAATGCGGTCGCATTTCATTTTGCCTTTCCAAAAATGCCGTCACATTTTTGGGAAATTTCAGCTTTTCCTCTGTTTTTCCTGCACAGCAACAACTTAGTCAAATTCTCTTAAAATCAAGTATTTTTAAGCATAAATGAGCATAATTTGACAAAAGTAAATCTCGACACCGTAACTTAACAACTTAAGCATATTTTGAGCTCGGGAATGGTAAAATTGATCTAACATGTAACATTTGGCCAAGAAATGAGCTAAATACAAGGCAAAAATAGGTATATTTTTTACCCTTATCACACCCCCAAACTTAACTAATTGCTTGTCCTCAAGCAATTGCCAATCAAAATGTTAGAGATCAACTTTTTAATTGCCAATCAAAATGTTAAAGCTCAATACAAATTTGTAAAAATGTTAAGGTTCATGTGTAGTAATCAATCAAGGTACTAGTATCAACTTTCAATTTCAAATCAAGTGACATGGAACCAAACAAACATGTTTTTCAAAATTGTTTTCTCAAAAGTTTGCCTTTCAAGAGAGGGTTCTACTCTAGTGCCAGTCACAACGTCTGACTTTCCTGGGCATGAAGATTTCTATTGTTCTTTTCCAAAGCAAAACTCTCCTTAATCCATCCTAACCAATGTGCTTAAACTACCTAACTTCTATTCATAGAGCCTAGTGTAGTCCTTTTAGTTAAGAAAACAATCTTGAGGTAAGCATACATGAATTTCTAGACCTTTTCTATCTCCCCCAAACTTATTTGACTGCTAGTGCTCTTTTTATTAAACTTCTTTTTCTCCCAAGAGCATCCTTGCTGTCATCTTTACCTTCGTTCTAGCTTATCGACACTTTGTGGTGAAGATATCTAGCTACGAGCAAAGTTCACAAACTCGGAATGTTACTCACTTCCCTAGGTAAACCTTTCATGCAGTGGCAAACCATGGGTGTCATGAATGCCCCTGGTTACTCAGTAAACCCTAGGAAGGAGGAGTAACTCTCGGTTTTTCATTTTTTTTCATATGAACTGAGCACATATTCTTTTTCCAGCAGTACAAATTTACAAAAAGCATGGTATAACATATAAAGCATAAAGCACCCCCCAAACTTATTTTAGACAATGTCCTCATTGGCTTGTTTTGAGGCATGGACTCAACATGAGGCTTTTTATTTTTTTTTTCAAAACTTCAAGGCTAAACTCTCCTAGAGTGTTAGAAAGGTTAAACACGAGGAAGTTTAGACTTAAGAAAATTCTGTAAAGAAAAAGACTAATGGAAAGCCTATGACTAGAAAACAATTCAGTTGTGACGGTGGCACTTTTGAGATAGAACAAAGCTCTAGTTTTCATCATCAAGGGCTTAAAAGAAAACACATTTGAAAACATGCTTTTTTTTCCAAAACATTTTAAAGCAATTTTTTCCTTAAAGTTGATTTTTTTTCTTCCAAAAATTCATAGGTAAAGCTCAAAACGGAAAGTAGATTTTTTTTCAAGAAAAGATAAAAACCTAAGTTTAACTATCTTAAACTATCAACAAGCTCTTTAAACTACCCTATGATCAAAACTATTAACAACTAAACATTAAAAATAATCAAAACAACAACTAAACAACTAAAAATAGAATTTAAACATGCAAGTAAAGGGGTCAGAAAACTCCCCTAGTCCTCGTCCGAGGAACTCTCTTTCTCTTCATTCTCTACATCATCATTTTCATCATCTTCATCATCATCCTCTTCATCAGAATCCTTGTCTTCCCGAGGCAGCAGCGATTTAGGGAAATCTGGAAAGACTGGAGCAATACTTTGGGCGATAGAGAGATAAAACTCTCTAATGGCTTCATCCCGCTCCTTTGCATATGCCCAATATGTTCTCAGGTTCTCCCTGATTTGATCAAGCTGGCGATAGGCAATGGCGAGGGCCTCTGATGATGGTGAGGGCCCTGTATAAGGAGTGTTCTGGGATGGAGAAGCCATGCTCGGCCCTGTCGGTGGAGTGGCCTGAGATGTTGAGGCTTTGTCTTTCCTCTGGATACTGTTCTGTTGGAGCTTTCCAATCAAGGACAGGTCAATAGTTGGCTTGAAGAAGTCACGCTCCTCGTCCTTGCCTGGAACGATCTTCACCCTTTGACAGAGCTGGGTGATGAGTGATCCAAAGAAAAGCTTGCCTGCTCTTGTTCTCCCGCAGGCTAAAATTTCATCCCTTATTATGCTCCCCACGTTGATTTCCAACCCCTTCATAATGCAATAGAGTAACATAACTCTATCCACTAAGATCGTGCTATCATGGGTGGTTGGCATCAAACAGTTCTTGATGAAGTGAAGCCAAACTGCCGATTCTGGCTTTAGGTCGCTTGGCACTAGAGACTTCACTTTTGTCTGTGATTCTTTCCACTGAACCCCCTTATTGGCCACAAGCTTCAATGCATCCTTCATCTGCTAGATCAAAGGGTTCCTTATCACATCATTCCCTCTCAGATTCAGGGGTGCCTTAATCCTGTACACCCTATTAATGTCGACTGAGGAGAAACTGACCATCTTCCCCCTCACAACCGCCATGCTAATGCTCTCCTCCCTCAGGCCGGCATAAAATTCACGAACTAAAGGCACTACAGCCTCTTGAGGGTGAGCACAAAAGTCCTACCATTTGTACTGCGAAATGATTCTGCTCACGAACTCTGGCAGTGCTCCTGCTCTATTAGAGAATCCCTTCTCGTTGAGGAAATCCCTTTTCTTCATGATCTCCATTCGTTCCTGAAAATTGACATCTTTAAATACCTCAGGAAATGGATTTTTGGGAGATGCAGCCTTAGGTGCTTTGCCCTTGGGCTTGGTGGGTGAGACGGGAGGAACTGCAGGAGAGGCGTCCATGGACCTCGTCCTCGGCCTCTTGGAAAAGATTGGATCATTCTTGTCCTTTGTCCTCCTCTCACCCTTAATCTCTCTCTTTCTCTTTCTCCTCAACGCTGCATAGATAGGGACTTGGTCTCCATCTAGCTCCCTTATCTCTGAGTCAGATTCTGTTTCAGAGTCAATGGAGGTCTCGGCCTCCTCGTCTTCTTTTTCTTCTTCATCCCTCTTCTCTCCCGAAGAGGTGCTATCAGCTGCTGGTGGGTCATTCAGAACTAGAGGTTCAAAAACCTCTTTCAGCTGGCTGATCAATGGTGGCCTCAGCTAGGCCTTCTTCAGAATGCGGCCCAGATGCGGTCGCATTATGGGCTTCAATCTCTACTTCTCTTTCTAAATTTTCTTCTCTTGGCCCCAGTTGGGCCTCTTCTAATACAATCCCTTGCAGCAATTCAGCTTCCCTTTGAGCCTTGTGGAGTGGCTCAAAAGCTGCAAGGAAGTCTTCAGTTCCTTTCTTCTTTTTTCATCTTCTTTTATTTCTTCCCTTCTCTTTTTCTCTTCCTCAAGGAGTTGCAAATCAATGGCTGCCCTCTTGAGGTTTTCCTCAAACTTTCTTTCTTCCTCAGCTTCTAAGGCCCTCTTGGCCTCTTTCAAAGCATCCTGTTCAGCCTTGTACCCTTCAGCAATCACAAGGACCTTTGCCACTGCTTGGCGGATTATATCGTCAAATACGTCCGGAGGCATTCTTACGGTTTTTAGGGGCTCAATTACAAGCGGCTTTTCAGGCACAACCTTCTTCAGGCTCCTCTTTCTTGCGCTATAGGTAACAAAGGGTTTTGTCCTGCAAGATGAAGAGGGGTTAGCCGAAGGTTCAAAATGCTTACCCGATGAAGCTCCCTCTTGCCGAGAGCTTCCGGCTGCCTTGGCGGCTTTTTCTTCATTTTGTCGATTCCCTTCTTCTTCAAGGGCAGCACGTCTCTGAGCTCCCATCTTCTGGATCATCGCAAACCCCTCCCGTGAGCGTTTCTTGAACTGTTGAGCGACGGGTTTTTGGGTTTGATGGACGGCGGCGGCGCACGTGAACCTCCGTGGTGTAGACGAACTCGGCATCTCCCTCGAACTAGCCAACATTATCGAAGAGGATAGAGGTTGTGTGTTGGGTCCGACGTTCACGATCGCCGACGAGAATCCCGTGGGTCTCGTCCTTCGCGTGCCTTGCATGGGCGTTTCGAATTTTTCTTCTTGTCGTCGCACGCTTGCTTCTTCTTCGTGGGTTGCTTGAGCACTCTGAGATCGAGTGTTTTTGCATGAGGATGATGGTTTTTGAGTGTTCTTCATCTTCTTGACTGTGGGTTTTTCGGTTTCAAGATGAGAGAATATGAAGAGTTTAGGTTTTGATTTGAATGCAAAAGTCTTGAGTGGTTGGGTGAAGAAGAAAAGAACATAAGTCAGCTATTTATACTTTTCTAACTAGGCCACGTGCAGGTCAAACGAAATTCGTGACTCCCCACTTACGTCTGAAAATGCGGTCGCATTCTCAAATACACTGGGGAGAAATGCGATCACATTTCACCCAGTTTTTCTGCCTTCTCTATTTTTTTTTTCTGACTTTCTGACTTTCCTTTACTTTTCTTCTTTGCTGAAACACTCATAAACATGTTAGAAAAATTCACATGCTTAATCATGATTTATTTTTTCTTTTTCTTTTTAAGACAAAACGTTTTGATCAATTCAACTTCTAGGTAAGTCCCCAGGTAGAGGTGTTCCCAAAGGTCAGCTTAAATACCTCAGCCTAGGCAGGACTTTCCTTAGACAAAGTTCCCTCTTGATCAAAAATCCTTTCTTCTAAACAAACCTACAATTTTTCCTATTTTTCTACTTTCATACAAGACAAGGTACAAAATAATATGGACTTTTCAAAACTCCCAGGTAAATCCCCAGGAAAAGGTTCCCAATGGTCATCTTAAATACCTTTTCCTAGACAGGATTTTCCTAGACAGAGTCTTTACTCTTGTCCAGATGTATATATTTTTTTAGAGCCCTGTCTACATTATTATTTTATTCCACTATAGATCTAGATAACATACAAAATAACTTTTCAAAGTATAGAACTCATACCAGGTCAGTCACGGAGACACGGGCTTCCTCATCCTCGAAGCCTTTTCCCCAATATGGTTTGATCCTCTGCCGCTTCATGAGTTGATTGACCTCTTCGACTTCAACCGTTTTCCTACCTTTTTCTTCTAATTCTTCATCCCCAAGTATATCCTCCAAGGTTTCTCTTTTCATTATTTCCTGCAAAGTAGACCGGGAGAGTTCATCAATTTCATCAACCATAGAACATTCCTCAAAATCTCCAGGGTACTTCATTGCGTTCATCACGTTAAAAGTGACTTGCTGATCGTTGACCCTCCTGGTCAATTCTCCTTTCTGTACATCTATTAAGGTTCTACCAGTAGCTAGGAACGGTCGTCCTAAGATGATTGGCACGTCCTGTCAGCTTCACAATCTAAAATGATGAAGTCTGCAGGGAAAACAAACTTGTCAACCTTAACCAATATGTCTTCAATCTTTCCAATGGGATGTGTGAGTGATCTATCTGCCAACTGTAGAGTTACAGTTGTCGGTCGCGCTTCACCTACCCCTAATTGTTTAAAAACCGAGTATGGCATTAAGTTGATGCTTGCTCCTAAGTCGCACAACGCTCTGCCTACGTCCCTGCCTCCGATGGAGCACGAAATAGTGAAACTTCCTGGGTCTTTAAGCTTGGGAGGAATCTCTTTCTTCACTAGTGCACTGGAACATTCCGTGAGTGCAACTGTTTCGTACTCTCCCAACCTTCTCTTTTTTTATAGGATATCTTTCAGGAATTTCACATAGGTAGACATTTGTTCAAGTGCCTCCACTAATGGGATATTGATGTGCAACTGCTTCAATACATCTAAAAACTTCTTGAACTGTACAGTTTGTGAGGCATGTTTGAATCTCTGCGGGTACGGAGGAGGTGGTCTGAAATCTGGGTCTATCACAAATTTCTGGGGTTTTGCGGTCACATTCCCCTTTTTCTCCAACTTTGATTTTTCTTCTTCCACCAAGGATTCATGCTCCTTGGCCTTTTCTATTTTTTCTTCTTTATTCTGTAAACTATCTGAGGTAATATCTGACTTCTTTTCACAAATCTTTTCTCGAGCTTCAACTGGGATCTCTGCTTCTTGATTGACTGGATATTTTGGTCCATCGTATTCTAATCCACTTCTTAGGGTCACTGCCTTGCATTGTTCCTTTCCTTCTCTGTGAAGGATCTCGGTCTTGTTAGGCAACGTCCCTTGCGGTCTATTCTTAATCTCCTAAGCAATTTGTCCACGCTGAACTTCCAAATTCTTGAATGCAACATCGTTTCTCGCCATGTATTCCTTCATAAGAGTCTCTAGATTTGACTCTTGACTACGCTGGAACTTGTTGGAAGTTTTTCTGCAGTTTTTGTTGTGCAGGCGGCTTTCCAAACTGATGAGTGTTGGAATTATTTGACACGGCTTGCCCTCCCCAAGAGAAGTTTGGATGTTGTCTCCATCCTGGGTTGTACGTGGTCGAATAAGGATTCCATCTATTCTCGTTTTGATTTCCTTGTGGACCTACATAAAAAACAGATGCAGGGTTTAGTGGACAATTATCAGCGATGTGTTCCTCACCACATATCTCACAACAAAGGGAAGAAATAGCATTGGCAGGGGCTATGTTGGCTTGATTGTTCATGGTCATGCCCATCATCATGCTATGGATAGCCTTGATCTGGGCTTGCATCGTAGAGTTGGCCTCTGTTTCCACTGCTTTTATTGGATTTTTCAAAATGGTTGTTTGTTCATTTTCTCCCCAATGGCGATTGTTGGTGGCTATGGTGTCTAGAATAGCATGCGCCTCATTAGCATACTTCTTCAGGAAAGATCCGTTTGCAGATGCGTTTACTAGTGCCTTTGAAGCTTGATCTAGTCCACTATAAAAATGCTCCAAAATAATGCAAGCAGGCAATCCATGGTGTGGACACTTTCGAACAAGCCTTTGAAATCTTTCCCAAGCTGCATCCAAAGGTTCATACTAAGATTGTCTGAAAGCAATAATCTCAGCTCCGTACTTGGCATTTTTATTGGAGGGAAAAAACTTCTCTAAGAATTTCTCTGTCAAATCATTCCAAGAGGTGATGGAGTTTGGAGGAAATTAATCCAACCAGGCTTCAGCATCTCCCTGCAAAGAAAATGGAAAAAGTTTTAACTTCAAAGTATCTTCCGACACTCCTATTACTTTAAAAGAATTGCAAATCCTCAAAAATAGCTTAATATGTTTGTGTGGATCTTCGTTTGGAAGTCCAGAGAATTGGCCCATTGTATTCAACATCTGGAACATCACTAGTTTAAGTTCAAACTGTTGAGCATCTATCGGTGGCTCCAAAATTCTTAGATTCAACGTCTAGAAAACTGGTAAAGTGTAGTCCCTTATTGCACTGTTGCGATCTTCAGCAATGTAGATCGGGTTTTCTTGTTGTGGCACCAATGGAACTGGAGGAACAGGAGGAATTCTCCCGCCATTCTACTCCCTTCCACGATCTTGTGGATCAACTCGAGGCTCGACTCCAGGAGGTTCCATTGGAAACTCTTAAATTTAATATGCTTTCTCTCGATATTCGTGTGCGCTCAACTCTTTTTGTTCCTTTTTCTTTCGTCTCTGTTCCTTCCTTCGATGACGAAAGGTTCTTTCTATCTCTGGATCAATGTCAAGGAGTGGACACCCCTTGTTCATGCACTAACATCAGCCTGCAAAAGCAAAAACAAATGCAAACCGAAGTAAATTTCCCTTTGAGACAGAAATGCGGTCACAATCTGATCGCAATTTCAAAAACAAATCTGGTTTCACTTTTGGTCCCCGGCAACGACGCCAAAAACTTGGTGCTTCGTCAGGTGAATGGATGGAATGTGAGATAAGATGAATAATAATAATAAGGAATGATTGAGCTAACCCTAGTGCAAGTATACACTGTCGCACATAGTAATAAAAAAAAACCTTAGAAGTATTCCAAGGGTATCGATCCCACGAGGACTAAACTAGAAATTCAGATTTGATGAAGAAACTGCTCAAACGATTGCTTTTGAAAAGGTAACCAAAGAAATAATTTGATTGATTGGGTTTTTGAAAAGATAAATAAAACATGCAAATAACTAAAAGAATATCAATAAGAAATAAACGAGGTATTCAACATGGATTCATCCCAAAGGCAATAACCTTAATCATGAAGTATTTAATTTAAGCCTATTCAATGCATTGGGTCAGATTTAACTTCTATTTGGCCTTGCTCCCAAGAACCGTTAGAAGGCTAAGCGAGTACCATTATGCACATTTCTGTGACTCGACTCCGACATAGATAATTCACGAGTGCAACCTATAACCCTATAGTCGATATAGGGTGCCTTAGGCAGCTTGCCCTATACCACCGAACAATCTCTTTCGAGCTTTTTCTCCTATATCAACTTTATGAGAATCGATATCGTCTGTCCCTTTCGAGATCAAACTCACATAGCATGCAAAGTCTAAGTGATCAAGTTTAACTCAGCAAGATTAGAGTGATAATCAATAAAGAATGACATGCATTGAACATAAACTTAAGAAAATAAAACACTTTCAAGCTATTGAACCATAAGGGAATTCACCATAATGAACCCCTCAACGGAATTTAGCTACTCATGGTGAGATAAAGTTCAAATGAATACATTTTCATTGAAATAAGAATGTAAATAATACAGAATAATGAAAAGATTCAAGAGCTGGAAAATAATGGAGATAGCTAAATATTATGGGTTTTTCTATTTACTCAATCCTTCTAGAGTTCGCTAAGACACTCCACTCTCTTGCTTTTTACAAGTGGGAATGGGTGAAAATCCCTACAAACCCTAAGGTTTGATGTCTAACTCAGGTTAGAATTCAGTCATCTAAGAAGGACCTCGGGCATCCCTACTCATAGGCATCGAGCCAGGGTTCTGTCACCACCCTTTTCTTCCAAGAATTTTACTTCGAATCTCGAACTTATATAGTGTAGAAAGTGGTTGAGGAGTTGCGAAATAGGTGCTGGAAGGTTACCCAGTCAGTTTCGGGGTCAAAACAGCCGGTTAGGTGCGAAGAAGACTCGTCAACAACGACCCGCGGATGACTCGGAACGGTCTCGGTTTTTCTAGAAATGTGGTCGCATTTCATTTTGCCTTTCCAGAAATGCGGACATTGTCCATTTTATGTTTGGGGGGGTGCGATAGTTAGCGCACGAATAAAATACTTATGCGTTATTCTGGTATGAGATGTGTTTGTAGCTAGGGGCATTCATGACACCCATAGTTTGCCATTGCAGGAAGACATATCCACATCCCATGAGCATTTAGGACAGTAAAAAAATGTAATGCCCGTAGTTGGATACCTTTCATCACAAATGTGGTAAGCCAAAACGATAGCATACGTTTTGATGTCGATAAAACGACTTTAAAAAAAAGTGCGCCCAGGACATAAGAAGAATGGCTGAGTTAGCGCAGGGTAGTATCTAAGCGTAAGGAATTCTCCATAAGCAATAAGGAAATTTAGCTAAGGCCTAATCCTGCTAAGTAATGCGCAAAGAAGAGAAAAAGGGGATGTAAGGGTCAATGGCGTTGAGAGCTAAGTTACCCTCGCAAAGTTGACAATAGGCTTTGCTTGGGGACAAGCAATAGTTTAAGTTTGGGGGTTTGATAACTTGCAAAAAGCAAGTTATTTCTTCTTTAAACTTAGACTAAAATGAGGCTAAAAGATATATTGATGCGTTGTTGCAACACAGTAAGGAAGGAAAATGCGATGGTTTCCTGCGGGAGGTTATATTTATAGATGCGGTACGAAATTATAAAAATGTAAGGCACTAACGCATTAAAAACGCAGTTGTTTGTTGCCCAAGTTTTCTTCAACGCAGACGCAAATCCCCAAACACTCGTGAAAGGAAAGATGGATGAAAAGACCGTGCTGACACATAGCTGATACACCAGCTGGCATAAGATAACTGGGGCACGTTTGCTAGTTCCTTGGTGAAGTCAGTTTCCCCTGCCTATAAAAAGCATCCACCTGCTCGAGAAAAGGGGACGGACGGAGGAGAGAGAAAGGATCAGGAAGCAAGGAGAAAGAAAAATCACAGAAGGTTATGGCGGAGGGTAGACTTGTATTGCGTTGAAGATTTATTACGTAGTGTATTCCTTTGCCCGCATGAGCTAATTTTCTTTTTCAAGGCTTAGCGCAGGCACCCATGCGGTGATCAGTTTATTTTGTAAGTGCATACTTTGATTCAATGAAACATTAATGCCTTCTACTTAGATGCAATACTATTTTCATTACTAACTCCCGCCTGGCCAGCCGGATGCGGTGGCAGCATGATAAATCCCTAACAGGTAATGCATGTGGAAATATCTAAGTAGAGCAAGCTAGTGCATTGCATGTAGTCTGGGTATCATTAGACAAAATACTACCACTATAAGATAGTGCATGAATGAGCTTTGACTATGTTGGGACTAACACAGTCTCTTGTAAGTTGTTAGAGAACTAAGCCTACACGTGAACTAATTAAACAAAACAGTTGTTAGTTCTACGCCAAATGCATAAGTAGTACCAGAAGGGAATCTTATGATTTTTCTCACTTAGGCATTAATGGATCAATTAGCCACGGTATGCTCTACAAGGTTACTTATAAACGCATGAGGTTGCTACCCGCAATAGTCTTGATAGTATTATCATTGATTACTTCTCTTAACTCTCAGCGCATGTTTTATTTTTCTGCATTTCATTAATATTCATCTCCTTCAAAAATCTTTTCTTTAAATCTTCATAATACCACACGTCCTTGAGTTTAAATCAGTAAGTTATTAAAGACTTTCAATCACCATTCCCGGTGGATTCGACCTTAGAACTCACTAGGTACTACTTAATTGTGTTAATTTATACTTGGATTAATACATATCTGCGATAAATTCTATATTAATTAATTGGCATACTGAAAACCCTATCATGTGGCTACAATTTAGAGAAATTGAGCTAATACAAGGATGATTCTAAACCTAAACCAAGACACTTTATTTATAGGACTTCTCGGCCTTCAAATCGTGGAAACTTGGAGCTGAAGGGAGCCTCAAATTTGGAGAATTCGTGGAGCAAATATGGAAAAAATCAATTATGGAAAATTGGGTAGCGTCGCGACACTGTGGCTAGCGTCTCGACGTTGCCCCTTCAAATTTGGAAAAATTCACTTTTGGAAAGTTGATGGCGTCTCGACCCTACAAAGTGGCGTCTCGACCCTGATGGCAGTGTCTCGACCCTGCACAATGGCGTCTCAACCCTGCTCTGCGTTTACTTTTGTTGACCAAGGGTATTTTCGTCATTTTGCTTCGGTTTTAGCCCGTTTTAGCCCCAAATTGGCTCCAAACCTCCGTTGAGGACCTATACACATATTATACTCATTTTAAAGCATTTTTCGCCATGAAAGCAAATTGGGAGATTCTAAATGTTTAACAAATTAGACCAATCATTGATCCATGTTTATGTCACAACATAAAGTTTAAGTATTCATAACATAGCCCAGGGTTCCTAGTTTATTGAACTTGTGGTTATTTAGGCAAGATGTAATCAATAACGCTTTATTGAAATGAAATAACCCTTTATTAACAAACAGTCAAGTGTTACATTTACTATCTACGAGTTTTAGGGCATAAAACCCAACAAGCCAATAGGTTTGAATCATGTCCCTTGCATTTTTCTACATGAACTTGCATAGCTTGCTTGATAGAACCTAGGAAGCAGGGAGAAATTATTGAATTAATCTAGGAATTAATTTTTCGTGATTCAAATTAGTAATTTTGGACCCTTGTTCATAATGCAGTTAATTCAATAAACAATTACACGGATTGTTTGTTCGGTTAATTAGGATTAGATTTGTGGGCCAGCAGTCTAATAGCATGAGGGGTAGCAGGCGTAATTTTATATTAATTAATTAATTAGTTGATTAGCATAGGTAAGGAGGATGTAGAATCTGAATTACCAAGAATCAATTTCAGGTTCATGTTAATTCACTAGAATTAAATCTATAGAGCAAACTAGGAGATCAAGTAAGCAAACCATAAGTGAATCCAGTAATCGGACGGTCCCATCTTCTAATTGATTTTACCCCTTTTTGCTGTCTTTATTATCTTTTGCATTATTTTTAATTTTCTGGATGATCTGCAGTCTTGTCTTTTTATTTATTTATTAATAAATCTTTTCAAAACCCCCCATCTTCTTTTGACCTTTTGTAAAAACCCAATTTTAATAAGAAAACACCCCTTCCCAGTGGATGATCTAGCCACTACTACTGCAAAGTAGACTAGTAGTAGTTATAAATTTTATTTGGTCGAGAGGCCTCGACAACCTCTCCATCATAGAGCTAATCCCCAGATTCAGGTAACAATTGCATTTTGGCCTAGGATTTAGAGCTTAATCAATTGATAATTTAGGCTTTCCTAGTTATTAAATGGTTATCTAACTATCCAAGTCTTAATGTGGTATGTTATTAGTTAATTACGCAACTAATTAATAATCGACTAGAAATAGCTTCAATGCATTGGTCGAGCTAGCAACCCTAGGGATAACTTTGACTCTTTGGATTTTCAAGGAGTCTGTTAGGCTTAGATAGTTAAATAAATAATTAGATAATCAGTGATTGAAATTGAACAAACTTGATACCAAGGGTTTAATTACACGATTTCGAGGAACGATTAGTCATCCTGATTTTATTTTCTTGCATTTTAAATTCATGAAATCTGATTACTTTCCCCAATCTCCCTTTCGATTACCCAAAGCATAAAAGAACATAGTAATAGAAACACTTGTTCCCTGCATTCGACCCCGACCACTACAGCTACAAGTTAACTTAGGAATCGATGAATATAATGAAGGTGTACATATTACACATGCGGAAGCAATTGAAGATCGAAAGCACTTAAGACATTCAATTTTACTCCTAAAGCATGCATGTTCTAGAAAAGACAGAATAGAGAGTTTAGAAAACACCAACCTTTGTAGCTCACTTATGTTGAACTCCTTGTGGTGTTTGCCTCTCCTATGCTCCTTGGACAACCTCTAGAGTCTTCCCTACTATACTCCGGGCCAAGAACGACTTGTGGGAGTCTATATAAGATAGGGAATGGGAAGGGAATGCTTGAAGCATCAAGCAATGGAGAAGAATGAGAGATGAGAGAACTTTGAGTCCAAATTCCAGCAGCATAACATTAAGGAAAATGGCTCTCTTTTTCTTTGAATCTGATTCAAGCTCCTTTTAAAGACATTCTCCATGCAAACCCAAGCCTCAAGACACAAGACACATGGTGTATTTGCAAGTTCAAGTGGATTCTAGGTGTACATCTCACAAGACATGCAACAATGCATGAGTGAGTTGTCTTTCCACTTTGAATGTTCATGCATAAGTGGATTTCCAACTAAATCCACTAAATACAAATTGAAATCTAATTTCAAGCTTGCAATTTAATGTTCATTTCAATTCCAAATTGAATTTAACATTAGGTAATTGATTTTGAGGCATTTCAAAATGATTTCTTATGATTAATCCAATTAATCATACTAATCTTGTGCAATTAATCATATATGATTCCTAATACATATATATGGTATTCAAAACACTTTTAAATACTCCATCTCTCATTTTCTAATTTAATTCATAATTAAATTATTGTGTCAAACACAATTTACGATAATACCCTTTTTTTCCCGATTTTGAACGATTCAAAGCTTCCTATCTTTTATTCTAGGCTTAATTCCGATATGAGCTAGTAGGGGGACCTAATGGACCTATAGATCATGGGCTCCAACGATTCGAGGCTAACCGACTAATCTCATTGCCAAGCTAGCCAACATTCGTTAACTATCGGGACATTCCACTATAGCCCGATAGTTGCACTCCCCTCACTATAGATATATTTCCGTCCACTTGATTTAACCATGATTAGTAAGTCGATCCTTCATATTAGGATTTGGAATTCCCCAATTCCGTTAAAGCGGAAGCGTAATTGGGACCGATTCGTAGTTAATTTTGTTTATCCAAAAATACTATTGCATTGGTTAAAACATAGAACAAATTCTATAGAAACTTAAGGCTAAGCATACAAAATTTAGATCTAAATCTATAATAAAGAAAAGAGAAGCAAACCTCCGTTGACGACTCTGAATACTTCAACGGATGATTCTTGATTGTTCTGCAACAACGAAGAACACCACCATTTGATCTTCCCCGCTATAACTCTGAGATTAGGAACGTAGTTGTGGGACTACCTAATCTTGAATGGGAAAAACTCTAGAGAGAAAATTCTCCCTAAAGTTCCTGAGTTGAGAGAATATGAGAGGGAGGCTAGAGAGAATGCAAGAGTGCATTCTTGTGGCCTTATGTTGTTGTACTTAAACCCTAGGTTTAGTGTTCTATTTATAGGAGAAAGGCCATGAATAAAATATTCATTTAAAATCAATTATTTCCATAATTGATTTAATCTTTTCCATAATTAATCAATTCCATAACCAACCAATTCCATGACCAATCAATTCCATAATTGATTAATCTTTTCCATAAATGATTGATCACTTATATAAGTGATTAAATCATTTCCATAAATGATTAATTACTTCCATAAGTGATTAATCATTTTCATAATTGATTAATTTCCAATTAATTAATTCTTTAATTAATTAATCACCAATTAAATATCATATATTTAATTTCAGACCTTCTATTAGTTAATTAATTAATTACCCAATTAAATATCATATATTTAATTTGAGACCTTCAATTAATTAATTCTATAATATGAATCAAATTCATATTAAAATTTGAACTCCTTCAAATTCTCTTATATCCTATAAATTTAATATGAATCAAATTCATATTAATATTTGAACTTCTTCAAATATTTATTTCTCTCATAGACTATAGTTTAATTAAATCTCATTTAATTTAAACTAAATTGAATAATTAATTAATTCATAATTAATTAATTTATCTTCTAATTAAATACCATATATTTAATTAGACATATATTTGAACTCTTTCAAATATATCAATCTCTCAATATAATAAAGTTTAATCTAAAATTAAACTTTATATTTTAATGCATCACTATACATTATATTAATTTGTATCTCGTACAATTAACTTAATTCCCAATATGAATTTGAACTATTCAAATTCTCTCAAGATATATTTGTTTCTAATTACTCTTTACGAGCTAGCAGGGGGACCTAATGGACCTACAGATCAGAAGCTCCAATGATATGAGGTTAATAGATTAAACTCATTAATCAGGTTAACCAATATTCATTAACTGTGGGTCATTCCACTAAAAACCCACAGCTGAACTCTTCTCACTGTAGAACATTTCTGTGTCCATGGATGTAGACCTATGCCGGTAAGTCAATCCTCCACGAGTGTTCGTAATCACGGCTGGGTCAAATTACCGTTTTACCCTTGTGTTACATCTGTCTCCTTAAGTACCAGTGCTCCTATAATGAACAACCTGTTTATGGTCCAACCATTAAATAGAAAGTCCCTCTCGAGCCAGTGAGAGGGCGGGATCCCTTTGTTCAAGTCACGGAGTCACCACTTAAGGGAACACTCGTCTACTTCTCCTAGATGTGGGAAGGAGTGAATTCCTTCTTGTGTTGTCATGTCCCCAGCCTCCCACTCGGTCTTGTCCCCAAAAAGGAAGGCATATTGAGTCGGCGTATTGACCACTCTCACCCATGCTAATCAAAGGACAATCCCTCATGAGAAGGAGTTCATGACACACTCTGGATTAAGACTGAGTTACCTAGGTTATCGTATTGAAACAGTAAACTAACTAGTTAACAGTGTTACATCTAGTGGTTTACTATTTCGTGGTCCGGTCTTATGCAAACTCATTGCATAGGATACCCCCGCTCGCATGTCTCCTACATGCACGCCTTGGATTAATACGTCTGTATCGAATACCAAGCGGGCCGTATCACATAGTGTTACCAGGATAAGGTACCCAACATTATCCTTGTACTATAGACCTTTTAGGTTGTTACTTGAACACCAATCCCCGTATGTCCCCACATACTAGTTCAAGTCACATGTAAACAACCTTGGATCTTAGTTTATTGGATTTGGGTCAAATTGTGCAATATTTAACAATAACACTTTATTGTAGAAACTCAATAACACTTTATTGAAACAAGTATACAATTTGTTTACATTCACTATCTACGAGTTTTAGGGCATAAAACCCAACAAACTCCCACTTGAACTAAAACTCTAGTTTAGTGGGATGTACAATAATCTATACAGCAGCAGGTGTATAAATACATGTATAAAACATATACAATGTACAAATACAATAAACTAGGGCATCACTATACCCATTACATAATGGTATCACTATACCAATTACATTTCTCCCACTTGCCCTAGATTTCATTTTTCTACATAACTCGTAGACCTAGACCTTCTAGATGACCCTCAAACACTTTAGCCGAGAGAGCCTTCGTGAATTAATCAGCAAAATCCCATTCAATTCAATGTGTCTGTTTGTCTTGGGCTGCGAGGTTCTTTTGAATTTGCCATAACACCACTGTATCACTATAAACTGTGATGGGCAAGTTCACATTTGGAACACATTCCAAATCAGTCAAGAACTTCTTAAGCCATACAGTCTCTATCGCTGCTTCACAAGTAGCTATATTTTCGGCCTATATGGTCAAGACTGTAACTATGTCATACTATAGCTCATTTGTAAAGATTGACCATAGATGCTGATGTAGATTTCCTTAAATCCTTATCAGTCTTAAAATCCATGTCAGTGTATCCTGTAAGGATCAAATCCTTAGTCCCATACACGAGCATATAGTTCCTCGTTCTCCTAAGATGCTTGAGGATATTCTTAACGGTTTTCCAGTGATCAAATCTTGGATTAGATTGATACTTACTGACAATCCCTATTGCATAGGGCATTCGTCTCATGTCCTCAACCTCTTGAGGTGTCTTAGGAAACATTTTCTTAGACAAAAGAATTCCATGTCTAAAAGGTAGTGAACCCTTATTGGAATTTTGCATCTTATATCTAACTAACATTTTGTAGATATAAGATACTTGAGACAAGGCTAGCTTTTTGTTCTTACGGTTCCTAAAAAATTTGGATCCCAAGAACAAACTCAGCTTCTCCCAAATTTTCATTTGGAATTGAGCTGCTAGCTCCTTTTACTAGTCAGTAAGATAACCTACATCATTCCCAATGATTAGGATATCAATCATATACAACACTAAGTAAGCTACTAAACTATTGATGATCACTTGTAAACACAAGACTCACCAATGTTCTGATTAAAGCCAAAAGATTTGGTCACTATATCAAATCTTATATTTCAAGATCGAAATGCTTAGGTCAATCCATGAATGGATCACTTAAGCTTGCAAACCCTTTTACTTTTGATCTTGTTGTATGAACCCTTCTGGTTAAGACATGAATGTCTCGTTTCCTCTCGTAAATCCACTTGTAACTAATAGGTGTTACCCATCAAGCAGATCTACAAGATCCCAGATGGAAGTGAAATACAAAAGACTTCATTTCTAGGTTCATGGCTTTAATCCTCTGGTCGTTGTCAACATCATTCATTTTCTTTCTAAAAGATAATGAATCCTCTAATGCCATCATCAAGTATGATGACCTAGGCTTCAATCAAGCCCATGTAACGTTCAAGTTATAATATAACCCTCCCACTACATCGAGGCACTCTCAACTATTGAGATGGATGTGTCTGACTAGATGCATTGATCCATCAACAACTCTTGTTGAACAGCCAACCTCATCAACAACTCTTGTGGATGTTACTGTAGCTTCATTAGTTAACTTACTTAAACCGACTTTACTCTTGTGGTTTATGATTTTTGATGTGGACTTCTTCTGAGAATTTAGCATTTGTCGATACAAATTCTTTATTCTCTTGTGAATTGAAGAAGTATCCACTTCTCGTTTTCTTTGGGGTTGCCTACTGCAGTATGCAATGCAGTCAACACTGCATGACCCCAAAACGAGTCAGACAATTGAGCATAGCTCAACATGGAATGAACCATATCCAATAGGGTTCCATTTCTCCTAAATGAGATTTAGGGTGTGATCCCATGTACTAACAAATAGTCCTGGAATCTCAAATCCCTATACTCAACACTTTGATCAGATCGAAGTGTTTTTATCATCTCACCTAACAAGTTTTCAACTTCAGTCCTAAGCCCCTTCGAATATCTCAAGAGCTTCAGACTTAAGTTGCATTAGGTAAAGATACTCATACCTTTGAATAATCATCCAAAAAAAATGAATTATTCATGCCCTCCCACTGCTTTAACATATTGAACCCACAAGGATCCAAATGTACAAGCTCCAAGGGCTCTTTAGCTCTTAGATCTTTTCCAGTAAAAGACCTATCAGTCATATTGCCCATAAAGCATGACTTACAAGGTAGTAGAGAGTCATCTTCTAACTTGCTTAGAAGTTCACTCTTGACCAATCTCCCAATCATATTGAGATTAATATGGTCTACCTTAAAACCAAAGAAATGTATTTTCCTTTAGGAGAAACTTTGCCTCTTTTCACATTGAGTAGTAGCAGTCTTAAACAACTCAGTGTTCATGACTGCTTTACTCTTGATTAGTCTTAAAACATTTAGGTTACTTTCCAGTAAAGCTAAACAAATGTCAACTCCCTTTCTTGAAACAAAAACTGCGTTAGCAGAGAAAGGTAAAGAGTAACATTGTTCCAGCAAATAAGACACAGAAATCAAATTTCTTTTGATCTTAGGAATTAAATACACATTATCTAATAATATGTGTTTTCTCCCACTGAGAAAAATAACTTAATGTTCCCCACTGATATAACCAAAATAACCTCTCTAATTCTAACTTTGAGAGCTATTACACAAGCAGCAAGCTCTTGCCAGGAACTCATTCCTTTAAAAGAAGAACACACGTGATTTGTGGCCCCTGAATCAAGTATTCAGGGAGAATCACTATTCTTCACTAATCACGTTTTCAAGACAGGTAAATGAAAATTACGGTCTTGAACAAGTTCTCCTTTTGCTAAGCAAGGTTCTATGTCATATTCACCAAGAACAATTCTTAATGAATTAAACATATGGGGCATGAGGACATTCCTCAGTTAAGAATAATCCTAGACTTATTTACCACAATTTGTCGTTTAAGCTTGTTGTATTACCGTTATTTATAAAATGACGTAAGACAATACACATAAAATTATTATAAAATTGTTGAAGTAACAAATTACTTGTATTATTAATTGCACTAACCCATTACAAATAATCCAATCAAATTCTGCAAAAACAAATAAGCAATCAAAGAAACCTTATAAAACTATTGATTTAGTTTTTGCAACGATACTTCATAGGTTTAGAACAACAGCCACCGAAGGGTGGTCAGCTACTCCTCCTCCGAATTGAGACAATCTCAACCAAACTCTAACACCAGAATAACTCATATTCCGTTAGCGTTTAGTTACCGTTGTTCGGTCAAGGGTTAGTTAACACATTTAACTCATCCCCGTAAGTGTAACCCTCCCACTTTCAGATCTCAGAGGCACGCACCAACAGGCTATCGAAGGGAAAGACAACTGTTGGTGATTAGCCTAAGTGACCTTATCCTATTCAGGAGTTCACGGTGTTCCGAATCCTATGATCAGGCCCTCCGAAGGGATGGTTGCGCCAAGACAACCTGCAGGCGGATCATAGGACTCTCACGGTGCGAACTAGGGGCGGAGACCGAGGGATACGTTGACACGTGTCCCGCTCCCACTTACTCTAGACATTTTTCCCATTCACCCTGATATTGACCCATGCAAACACTTTCCGAAGGGAGGCCGCTCCTAAGGCGACTCGAAGCCGAGCATGAACCTCACGTTGTGAATATAGGGACGTAGGAGCAAAACTTGATTTAAATCTCGTTTTGTAATTTTCCTCCCACTGAAAATGTCCTAAGGTTAATTTAGGGTTGTTTAACTTAGATAAAATTCGGCTAAGTCAATCTATCTAAGTCTGATCCTATTATAACAATTATGGAAATGATTCAACTGCAATGTTTTAGGTGAATTAAACTTCTTTTAATAAACCCAACATTGCAAGTCAACATTACTATGGTTAATTCAACTCAAGGTTCGGGTCAGTTCCCAGGTAGGAGGTGTTCCGTAAACCGTCAACTTAAATACCCCCAGCCTTAGACAGAACTTTACCGAGAGAGTTCCCTTATAACCACAGTAATGTAAGGTCTTTACTCTAAAGATCTAGGTGTATTAAATACTTTTAACAAACCTAGTGACATTGCATGCTAACATTTAACTATGATTAATTCAACTCCGGTATTCCGAATCAGTTCCCAGGTAGGAGGTGTTCCGTAAACCGTCAGCTTAAGTACCCCCAGCCTTAGACAGAACTTAACCGGTGGAGTTCCCTTATAATCATAGTAATGTTTTTCCTACTTAGTCAATTAAAACTAATTTTAATTCTAAGTAAGAATAATTCTAATCCTATTAGAAATGAGATCTTAGGTCTAATTAATTTTAAACATTTTAAAATTAATTCATTTATCCTAAGATCCTATGTTTGCATGCAATTCTTTGTTATAGGTTAACGGTTTCTATTCATTAATTTTATAACTATTATAAATTTTAATGAATTAACCCTATAACATGCTACTATGGTGAATAAATTAACAATCAAATTCTAATTAATTTATAAAACCATACATTAGCATACATGACATACCAAAAATATAACAATTATATTAATCTAAGGTAATGTCATGCTCAATGCAATTTAATTTCCTTTTAATTAACCTAACTCTTAAATTAATTATACAAGAAAATTAAAATTAAGCATTACCATTTTCATACATTAACATAACACTTATATTAATAGCTCATGAAAATTAAGCATGTAAATTACTAATATAAATATAACTCTTATATTTTTTAAACTAAAGTAATTTCATGCTCAATGCAAATTAATTTTCTTTAATTAATCTAACTCTTAAATTAATTACCCAAGAAAATTTTCATACATTAACATAACACTTTATATTAATAGCTCATGAAAATAAATAAGCATATAAATTACTTTCATAAATATAACTTTTTATATTTTTAAACTAAAGTAATTTCATGCTCGATGCAAATTAATTTTCTTCAATTAATCTAACTCTTAAATTAATTACCCAAGAAAATTAAAATAAGCATTCACATTTTCATACATTAACATAACACTTTATATTAATTGCTCATGAAAATAAATAAGCATATAAATTACTTTCATAAATATAACTCTTTATATTATTTACTAAAGTAATTTCATGCTCAATGCTTCTCAATTTTCATCCATTTAATCTTAACAATTTATATTAAATACTCCTGAAAATAAAATTCATACATATTTCATACATTATAACATTTATAATAATAACTATGCACGAATATGCTTAACCTATGGTGGGATTTTAAGCTAAATGACATACTTTATGCAACAATCAATTAATTCAATACATACATCACATGCATAATTAAATTAAAAGTACCAAAATTGACCGGCATATTTGGTATATCCTAAGAAATTGAAAGCAATTTAAATTACAATAATTTAAATCCAAGACATATCTTGGTCTTCAAATATTTTCCTTTTTCGCATTTACAATTGATCTAATCAAAAGTATAAATCTAATGCCAACAAATATGCCTAAATAATCAATTTTGTAAATTAAAACAATATCACATATATGAAATTAAAATACCCACCATTGAACCAATGCTAATTTTACAGAAACGAAATTAAATCTACGATCGGCTCTGATACCAATTATTAGTATTTGGAATTCCCCAATTCCGTTAAAGCGGAAGCGTAATTGGGACCGATTCGTAGTTAATTTTGTTTATCCAAAAATACTATTGCATTGGTTAAAACATAGAACAAATTCTATAGAAACTTAAGGCTAAGCATACAAAATTTAGATATAAATCTATAATAAAGAAAAGAGAAGCAAACCTCCGTTGACAACTCTGAATACTTCAACGGATGATTCTTGATTGTTCTGCAAAAACGAAGAACACCACCATTTGATCTTCCCCGCTATAACTCTGAGATTAGGAACGTATTTGTGGGACTACCTAATCTTGAATGGGAAAAACTCTAGAGAGAAAATTCTCCCTAAAGTTCCTGAGTTGAGAGAATATGAGAGGGAGGCTAGAGAGAATGCAAGAGTGCATTCTTGTGGCCTTATGTTGTTGTACTTAAACCCTAGGTTTAGTGTTCTATTTATAGGAGAAAGGCCATGAATAAAATATTCATTTAAAATCAATTATTTCCATAATTGATTTAATCTTTTCCATAATTAATAAATTCCATAACCAACCAATTTCATGACCAATCAATTCCATAATTGATTAATCTTTTCCATAAATGATTGATCACTTCTATAAGTGATTAAATCATTTCCATAAATGATTAATTACTTCCATAAGTGATTAATCATTTTCATAATTGATTAATTTCCAATTAATTAATTCTTTAATTAATTAATCACCAATTAAATATCATATATTTAATTTCAGACCTTCTATTAGTTAATTAATTAATTACCCAATTAAATATCATATATTTAATTTGAGACCTTCAATTAATTAATTCTATAATATGAATCAAATTCATATTAAAATTTGAACTCCTTCAAATTCTCTTATATCCTATAAATTTAATATGAATCAAATTCATATTAATATTTGAACTTCTTCAAATATTTATTTCTCTCATAGACTATAGTTTAATTAAATCTCATTTAATTTAAACTAAATTGAATAATTAATTAATTCATAATTAATTAATTTATCTTCTAATTAAATACCATATATTTAATTAGACATATATTTGAACTCTTTCAAATATATCAATCTCTCAATATAATAAAGTTTAATCTAAAATTAAACTTTATATTTTAATGCATCACTATACATTATATTAATTTGTATCTCGTACAATTAACTTAATTCCCAATATGAATTTGAACTATTCAAATTCTCTCAAGATATATTTGTTCCTAATTACTCTTTACGAGCTAGCAGGGGGACCTAATGGACCTACAGATCAGAAGCTCCAATGATATGAGGTTAATAGATTAAACTCATTAATCAGGTTAACCAATATTCATTAACTGTGGGTCATTCCACTAAAGACCCACAGCTGAACTCTTCTCACTGTAGAACATTTCTGTGTCCATGGATGTAGACCTATGCCGGTAAGTCAATCCTCCACGAGTGTTCGTAATCACGGCTTGGTCAAATTACCGTTTTACCCTTGTGTTACATCTATCTCCTTAAGTACCAGTGCTCCTATAATGAACAACCTGTTTATGGTCCAAACATTAAACAGAAAGTCCCTCTCGGGCCAGTGAGAGGGCGGGATCCCTTTGTTCAAGTCCCGGAGTCACCACTTAAGGGAACACTCATCTACTTCTCCTAGATGTGGGAAGGAGTGAATTCCTTCTTGTGTTGTCATGTCCCCAGCCTCCCACTCGGTCTTGTCCCCAAAAAGGAAGGCATATTGAGTCGGCGTATTGACCACTCTCACCCATGCTAATCAAAGGACAATCCCTCATGAGAAGAAGTTCATGACACACTCAGGATTAAGATTGAGTTACCTAGGTCATCGTATTGAAACAGTAAACTAACTAGTTAACGGTGTTACATCTAGTGGTTTACTATTTCGTGGTCCGGTCTTATGCAAACTCATTGCATAGGATACCCCCGCTCGCATGTCTCCTACATGGACGCCTTGGATTAATACGTCTGTATCGAATACAAAGCGGGCCGTATCACATAGTGTTACCAGGATAAGGTACCCAACATTATCCTTGTACTACAGACCTTTTAGGTTGTTACTTGAACACCAATCCCCGTATGTCCCCACATACTAGTTCAAGTCACATGTAAACAACCTTGGATCTTAGTTTATTGGATTTGGGTCAAATTGTGCAATATTTAACAATAACACTTTATTGTAGAAACTCAATAACACTTTATTGAAACAAGTATACAATTTGTTTACATTCACTATCTACGAGTTTTAGGGCATAAAACCCAACACTTCACAGGTTGTTCGTAGCTATAGCTAGGTCAATAAGCCGTTTTACCCCTATAGTACTTCTAGTTCCTTAAGTCCCACTGATCCTCTAATGAACAATTGCTTTATGGTCCAACCAATAAACTGAGTCCCTCTCGGGCCAATGAGAGGGCGGGATCCCTTTGTTCAAGCCCCGGAGTCAGCACTTAAGGGAACAACCTCTCTACTATCCCTAATTCGGGTAGGAGTGAATTCCTTCTTGCACGACTATGTCCCCAGCTATCTACCCGTTCCTATCCCTGAAATGGGAGGCTTATTGAGTCGGCGATACTGAGCCACTCTCACCTATGCAGATCTAAGGATAAGCCCGAATAAACAGGAGTTCATAGTTAGCTCAGGATTAAGATCGAGTTACCTAGGTCATCACATGAAATAGTCAGTTTCGTCAGTAAACGGTGTTATAAAGCGAGAGCGACTTATTTCTTGGTCCTGGTCTTATGCAAACTCATTGCATAGGATGCCCCCACTCGCATGTCTCTACATGGACGATTTAGGATCACATCGTCTATACCATCTATAAAGTGGGTCGCGTCTCATAGTGTCCCCAGAATAAGGTACCCAACCCTATTCCTATACTATAGACCGTTTTGGCTATTACTCAAGCTTGATCCACTTTTATGTCTCTACATAAAGCTCAAGAGTTCATCCTATAGCCATGGATCTTAGTTTATTGGATTTGGGTAATTATATGTGCAATTTACTTTATTCAGTAATAACTTTACTGAATTAGTCTCGACAACGCCTTTATCGAATAAGTATAAAATTCGTTTATCATTCACTATCTACGAGTTTTAAGACACCAATCCCAACATATAAATTTAATTTCATCGAGCCTTTGACAAGCTCACCATCACCTAGCGTCTCGACGCTGCCACCAGGGTTGAGACACCAAAAGCTCGTTGATTGCGTCATTCCATCTGAAGTGTCAAGATACTCACGAACAGCGTCGAGACACCGTGTGCGCAAGTATTTTCTCCGTCACCCAGAATCTGAAGCGTCGAGAGGCTCTCGCCTGTTCTATATATGCATTTTATTTTAATTTATGTTATCTTTTGGCTCTCATTCTTCTTCCAGTCATCTTTCCTTGTAATTCTCTTAATTTCCTTTGTAATCTAGGTGTAGTCTAGAGTAATTTGGGTGGCTAATCAAGCCTCAATGTCAAGTTGGACCATTTCGATTGTCGGCTAAGGCATTGATCATGCAATTGGGCACTTAGTTATGTAAGTCTGAAACGTTCCTTGAGATTTTTATTCTTTAATGTTTGATTTAATTATCTATATGTTGTTAAATCTCCTTAGAAGCATGATTATGATTGGTAGAGAGGATTGACAACCGTGATTAGGAGTGTTCAAAAATAGACTGAAAACCAATTCGATCGATCGAAACCAACCAAACCGACATCAATTTGTTGGTCTTTTGCCACTTTCAGTCAAGGTCTGGCAAAATCGACTGTCAATCGGTCGATCAAAACAAAAAAGGAAAAATCGATCGATTGACCGATAATCAATCAATTTTTTTAAAAAAAAAACTATGCATGACGCCTACATAGTAGGCACTGCAGTCATGTGCAGTCTCTTTTCAGTTTTCAATCTCACATCTATCAAAGAAATTTCATCATTACTTTTTTTAATTTTACTTATTCCCTCTTTCTCTTTCCCTCCTCTTTTCCCTTCACCCTTTCTCTCTCCCTTCTGCTCACTAAATTCCTTTCCTTCTTTTTCTCTCTTCTCTCTCTTCTCTTTTACAAAATTTATTTCCCTCTCTTTATCTCCTTTCTCTCTCTCTCTTCTAATTTCTTTCCCTTTCTTTCTCTCTTCCTCACCAGAAACGTGACGATATTACCATTCTCTCTTCCCACCAACAACGTCAAGATCTCTCTTCCTCAATGTCGGCAACTCGATTTTTTCTCACTCTCCATCTTTTCTCTTTTCTTTCCGTATCTCTCTTTCTCTCTCTTCTCTCTCCCTCTTCTTCTTTCTCTCTTTTATTTTTGTTTTCCCCTCTTTTCTCCTCCTCACGGTTCTTTTTAGTTCGAGAACAAAATCGCATTCCCTTGATTAGAAGCCTAAAACTGACAAAATCGACCAACCAACCATGTAGTTGTGATAGCTCGCATTATGAGCTATTTTTCTCGGTATTTTATTGTTAGTCTTAGAGAGTATGTTGGCCAATTTAACGCACAATTGTTTATATTTTGTAGAAATCGAGCTCTTAGAATGATATGGAATTATTAGAAGTTGATCTAATACTTTGGGAGTTGAAAAGGCAAATGAATTGATGGAAGAAAAGAGACCAGCTATAACCATTTATCCCAAGAGGGCAACGTCGAGACGATGCCTGATCGCTCGACAAAAGGGGTGATTAATTAATATGGAATTTGTCGCAGATATGTATTAACCCAAGTGTAAATTAATACAATCAAGTTGTATTTGGAGTATTCCAGGGTCGAATCCACAGGGAAGAATGATTAATAAGTTCTAGATTCTTAATGGCTAAACTCATGTATGCATGGTATCATAGTAAGTGAAAAAGATGTTGTTTAGGCTAGTTTATAAAATAATGCAGTAAACGTAGACTATGCGGCGAGATGTGGGGAAAGTATCAGATAACAAGGATATCAAGGCTTTTGCTTCGACGACCACATGCGTTTGCAAGTAATCTTGTAGCACATACTTTGACTAATTGATCCATTAATGCCTAAGTGAGAAATAATCATAAGATTCCCTTCTGGTACTACCTATTCGTTTGGCATAGAACCAACAACTGTTTTTGTTTAATTAGTTCATGCGTTAGGCTAGTTCTCTAATGACTTGCAAGTGACTGCGTAGTCCTACAACAGTCTAAGTTCATTCATGCATTATCTTATTGCGGTGGTATTATTTTTAACACTACCAAGACTACATGTAATGTGCTAGCTTGCTCCACTTAAATATTTCCACATGCGTTACCTGTCAGGGATTTATCATGCTGCTACAGCATCCGGCTCGCCAGGCGGGAGTTAGTAATGAAAGCATTATCACATATAAATAGAAGACATTAATTTTTCATTCAATCAAAGTATACGCATACAACGATAACTTATCACCGCATGGGTGTCTATGCTAAGCCTTGATAAAAGAGAATTAGCTCATGCTGGGTTGAGAATACATTAAGCAATACATGCTATCACAATACAAGTCTACCCTGCGATAGTATATTCTCTTCTCTGTCTCCGTGCTCTGAATTCTTTCTCCACTCCTCCTCCCCGTCCCTTTTGGACAGATGGAAGCTTTTTATAGGCCGAGGAGACTGACTACTGATAGCATGCAAAAATTCTATCATTTTCCTATTAATTTTAGCTAGTTTTATGCTTGATTTGTGTGCTTTAATGCTATTTTATGTTTAAAATTAAGAAAAACCGAGCCAAGGAAGCAAAACCGGAATTTTGAGAGATTTTGGATCAGTTTGGGAGCTTTTTGAAGCATTTTGGAGAAGTTCATTGTAGATCCAAATCCAAAAACCCAAGAAGAATGAATTAGAAGCCAAAATTCATGAATTCCAAGCCTTAAATTATCAAGTTGGGTCAAGAAAAGAACCCAAGATCCATTACAAGAAGCATTTGGGCCAAAAGAAAGTTGGATGCCAAAAAATTGAGTCAAAATCGGGCCATTCTAGAAGATCCAGGGCCTAGCGTCGCGACGCTAGGCCGAAGTGTCTCGACGCTTGGCAGCTGCTCAAGAAGAATCCAGAAAGTGGGTAGCGTTGCGATGTTGTCCATGTAGCATCGCGACGCTGCGACAACTTGGAGCCCAAGACAACCTGACGTCAGAGCGTCGCGATGCTGTGACGTAGCGTCGCGACGCTACACCTGCTGGGAGCCTATAAAAGGGGCCATTTGCATCCAAGTTTGGTGTGCCAATTTGTGGGTTTTCACCCGATTCTAGAGTCTACACTAAAATTGAGGATTTTTGGGAGAGTTTTGGAGCTTTGTTGAAGATCTTTGGAGCTCGGGATCGATGAAGGTCGGCGCGGGATCGAGGAGATCGACACTTTTATGAGCATTTCTCTTCACTTTTCCTTTATGTTTTAGTTTCTAGAATTGTTGTGATTAGGAATTATTGAATTTTAGTGATTATGAGTAGTAAATTCCTAAATTCTATGAGATTGATTTAGATGATGAACCTTTGCTGAATTAATGAATTGATTTGGTTTAATTGTCATTATAGTTCATTTGTGCATTTTGTCCTTAATGCTTTTAATCAACTGATCACTGATTAAATGAATCGTTACTAAGTGGAGACTCGACAAAGAGAAGCTTAGACTAGAACTGAATGCATGACTAATGTTATTTACCAGGGTGACACGGGATAGAATAAATAACGTTAGAGGTTGTATTGAAGGGTTGTAATGTCATGCTAAGTAAATAAAGAAGAGACTGAAAGGAGATTCTTTATTGTAAGGTATGAGATAGGAGGAGACTGACAGGAGAGTCCTTGTCATTAGGCTTCTAAACTTATGAATCAAATGATTAGTTAATCCATATTAGTTAATTGATTAAGCGATTAAAGGTCCAATTGATGAAATCAACCACTCTAGAATTATCCCTCCAAATTGTTTCTCCATTTATCTTTTGCTTTCTAGATTAGCTTGTTAGTTTATCTTTTCGGCATTAGATTTTGTTCTCTAAATAAAGCTAAGCAAGATTATTTATGGTAATTAATTGAATAAATCCAATCCCTGTGGAGACGGTACTCTATACTCAAAATCACTATATTACTTGTGACGACCTATACGCTTGCGGTGTAAAAATCGTCCGAACAAGTTTTTGGCGCCGTTGCCGGGGATTGGCTAATTGCATTCAATTAATATTGTGAAGAAATTGCTTGTTTTAATTTAGAGGTTTTATTTTGCTTTCCTTGTTTTTATTTTATTTTTATCTTGGTCCATTATTCTTGTTGTGCATTTAATTGGTGTTTGCATCTGACGAAAAGCCTGATTATTGTTGATTTAATTGTTTTAAATGGCTTTTAATAGTTTTGGGTGGCCCTTTAGGGAATCTGAGCCCGAAGAACCAACACCATCATCCAATTTTTTCTATTCAAATTATTCCCCTTTAGAAGAAAAATCTCCCCTAGAAAGTTTGCTTCAAGATTATATTGAGGATAATAGAGCACCCAAATTAGCTCTAGAAAAATTCCAAGGGAGATTGCATCCCCAAGAGGAGATGAGTGAAGTGCAATCCGCTTCCGTAGAAGAAAAGTCTTCCTTAGTGAGCTTGCTTAAAAAATTTATTCAAGAGGCTAGAGCCATGAATTTAGAATTAGAAAAATCTATGGAGAGACCTCAGACCCAAAGGGAAGATAGGGAAGTAGGATCCACTTCCATAGGATGTCTAGTGAGTCATGTGGCCAGTGATTCATTAGCGCCCATTCAAGAGCCTAATCCTTTCGATTTCGCTAAGTTTGAGCATATAGGGGTGAGCTGTATAGATTGTGAGGAAGAATTGGATAGTTTTAGCACCCATCAAGAACAAGTTTGTGAGGAAGAAAAAGAAAAAGAGCCCATAGTGTTTGAGGAGTTTCAAAAGATAGAGTTTAAGGTTGAAAGGCCTTTGTCTGTTCTATCCTCTCCATCCTCTCTTGATAATGAATGTTCTTTTTCCTGTTCTCGCGAGTCAGTGTCAGAGTCAGAGTCCATTTATTTTGATCTTTCTCCTTTTATGCTTTTATTATTAAAAAATCCCAAAAATATTTCTGCTTCTGGGGCCCATGAAAAGCTAGTAAGCTTACTAGCAATAGTCTACTTCATTGATTCAAGGAAGAAGGGCCCAAAGAAATACGAGAATTTTTACGTGCCTTGAAAGCCCGCACAAACTCGTCTAGCTAAGAGACGTTAAAAAACCGCTTCTTAGGAGGCAACCCAAGTTTAATTTCAGTCAATTTTCTTTTCTTTGTTTTTCAGTTTTTTTGTAGTTAGAGCTTGTTGATCTTTCGTTCCTGTTGATAAATTTGAAGCAGCTCGAGACCACGATTTCTTCCAAATCACCCAATGATTGAAGAGGCTGGCATCCTTGATTTCTCTCACACTTCAGGGCAGAACCGTTCTCCCTTTATCTCTTTAATTGTCCTTATGCATGCTTAATTAGTTTGAATAATTAATACATTGAGGACAATGTATGATTTAAGTTTGGGGGGGAGGCTTTGCTGTTCTAATCTGAGCGATTTTTTTTTCATGATGATTCTATTGCATCTGTTTTGATGAGGACGGTCTATGATATGATCTAGATAATGAATCTTGTACAATTCTTGTGAAATATGAAAGCATGTTCAAGATTCATGTAAATTTAAATTTTTTCTTTGATTTCCTTGCACATGTTGAGCACTTAGCCTACTTATATGGTTTTGAATGCGTAGAAATGAATTATTTTATCTAGATGTTTGTTGTCACTCCGATAGGCTTAAGATCTGATTTGAAAGTTGAACTGCAGGAGAGTTTGTAATGTTTTACTTGGGAGAAAAATCATGATTATTAGCCTGCAAAGAAAAGAGAGAAAAAAAAGATGCTCCACTTTCTTGAGAGCGTTAGTAACTAGGGGCATTCATGACACCCATTGCTTGCCTTTGCATGAAAGCGCTGGAAAGAAATGAGCATGCCTCGGAAACCTGAAAGATGATGCGCTCGTAGTTGGATGCTTTTATCACCAATGTTGGCAAGCCAGAACGAAGGCGCTACATCTAAAAGGATTAAAAAAAATGCAAGTTTTGGGGGATGCATACAGGCATACCCCGTTGTTTCAGGCACCTTAGTGGGATATTGCTTTCTTGATTGTTGGGAAGCTGGATAATTAGAGCTTAGGGCCAGTGTAGGGGGAAAATGAACTGAGGATTTTATAAACCTTTTCTAGGCTAGTAAAAGCCTAATAAGGAGGCTCGCACACACACACGCAAGGGATGAAGAGTTTAAATTTAAATTTCGTGATGAATGAATATGTTTTAACATTTCCTTTAATTGTTAGAGTTCATTATTTTGATCATTGAGCTTAGAGTCATGCATTTGCAATAGTTGATTCATATAAATGGTTTTAGCTTTGCTCGGGACTAGCAAAGGTTTAAGTTTGGGGGTGTGATAGCATGCAAAAATGCTATCATTTTCCTATTAATTTTAGCTAGTTTTATGCTTGATTTGTGTGCTTTAATGCTATTTTATGTTTAAAATTCAGAAAAACCGAGCCAAGGAAGCAAAACCGGAATTTTTTGAGATTTTGGATGATTTTTGGGGCTTTTTGAAGCATTTTTTGGAGAAGTTCATTGTAGATCCAAATCCAAAAACCCAAGAAGAATGAATTAGAAGCCCAAATTCATGAATTCCAAGCCTTAAATTATCAAGTTGGGTCAAGAAAAGAACCCAAGATCCATTTCAAGAAGCATTTGGGCCAAAAGACGCTAGGCCGAAGCGTCTCGACGCATGGCAGCTGCACAAGAAGAATCCAGAAAGTGGGTAGGGTCGCGACGCTTCGACAACTTGGAGCCCAAGACAACCTGGCGTCAGAGCGTCGCGATACTGTGATGTAGCGTCGCGACGCTACACCTGCTGGGAGCTTATAAAAGGGGCCATTTGCATCCAAGTTTGGTGTGCCAATTTGTGGGTTTTCACCCCATTCTAGAGTCTACACTAAAATTGAGGATTTTTAGGAGAGTTTTGGAGCTTTGTTGAAGATCTTTGGAGCTCGGGATCGAGGAGATCGACACTTTTATGAGCATTTCTCTTCCCTTTTCCTTTATGTTTTAGTTTCTAGAATTGTTGTGATTATGAATTATTGAATTTTAGTGATTATGAGTAGTAAATTCCTAAATTCTATGAGATTGATTTAGATGATGAACCTTTGCTGAATTAATGAATTGATTTGGTTTAATTGTCATTATAGTTCATTTGTGCATTTTGTCCTTAATGCTTTTAATCAACTGATCACTGATTAAATGAATCGTTACTAAGTGGAGACTCGACGAAGAGAAGCTTAGACTAGAACTGAATGCATGACTAATGTTATTTACCCGGGTGACACGGGATAGAATAAATAACGTTAGAGGTTGTATTGAAGGGTTGTAATGCCATGCTAAGTAAATAAAGAGGAGACCGAAAGGAGATTCTTTATTGAAAGGTATGAGATAGGAGGAGATCGAGAGGAGAGTCCTTGTCATTAGGCTTCTAGACTTATGAATCAAATGATTAGTTAATCCATATTAGTTAATTGATTAAGCGATTAAAGGTCCAATTGATGAAATCAACCACTCTTGAATTATCCCTCCAAATTGTGTCTCCATTTATGTTTTGCTTTCTAGATTAGCTTGTTAGTTTATCTTTTTGGCATTAGATTTTGTTCTCTAAATAATGCTAAGCAAGATTATTTATGGTAATTAATTGAATAAATCCAATCCCTGTGGAGACGATACTCTATACTCAAAATCACTATATTACTTGTGACGACCCGTACGCTTGCGGTGTAAAAATCATCCGAACAACTACTCCAAGAAATTGGCATACGTGCCCAAGTTATCTTTCGCCAGCTTGCACGTCAAATACATGTCAGCGCGATTTTTTCATCCAGCTTTCATTGTACGGATGCTCTGGGATCTGTGCCTAACTGAAAGGAAACTTGGGCAACAAAACAATTATACTTTTTATGCGTTAGAGCAGTAAAACAATTAACTTATTATCGCATCAGAAAATATTGCATTTCGTAGAATACTATCGCAATTCCCTTACCTTTATGCCCTTGATATGCGCAACTATGCTCTCTTCTGACTTATTTAGCTTGAATTTGTGCATCAGAAATAACTTGCTTATTGCAAGTTATCACACCCCCAAACTTAAACTATTGCTTGTCCTCAAGCAATGCCTGCACTAAACTTTACGAAGATGACTTAGCTCAACAACTTTGGATTCTAAAATCCTCTTTCCTATTTCTAATTTTATCGCAATATCAGTAGGATTTGCCCTTTACTAAAATTTTACTAAAATTTTCCTAACTGGCTGACGAAAATTTCTAGCTTAGGAATTAGTCCTATGATGACTCAACCCATACTCTACTTTAAGCGCAACTACTTCTTTTTTTTTTATATATAGAAGACATTTATTTATCGACATCAAAACGCATGCTTTCGTTTTGGCTTACCCACATTTGTGATGAAGGGCATCCAACTACGGGCATTACATTTTTAACTGCCCTAAACGTGCATGGAATGTGCCTTTGCATGCCTTGGACCAGAGGAACCCATATACTACTTGCGCTAGCTCTCACACCCCCCAACTTGAAATGGACAATGTCCCCATTGTCCCCCAAACTTATTATGGAGTGCGATGGCTAAATCGCGACAGGGCCTTTCCTATTCGAAATTTTCCTAAGGCAGGGAGGAAAAGAAAAACAAAGGGAAATCCTACAATATCTGAGAGGAAAAGAAAAGAACGAAGAAAGCGGAGGCATGAGATAAAACTGTCGAGCTAACGCAAAGGGTTTAATGAACCCAGGCAGTAAATTAAGGCATAAAGGAAATGCGAAGAGAATTCAGTTAAAAGCAATGTTCATTAATGCGTCAAAAAAACATGTATTCAAAGAAGAATCGACGCATTACTTCAAAATATAAAATTGAGAGAACAACAAGGAATCACAAAAGAGAAATTTTATATCTACTGCGGAGGTGGCGGTGGAGGCGGAATGCGTGGAGGCTGCGGATGCATGGGCATTCTGACCTGCGAGGAGCCAGCGCCATCAGCTCTAGGTGGCCGCACAAACAGATCCGGCGCGATAGGGAACCTTCCAAATTGGCCTTTCCAGCGGACCAAGAATACCATCATTGAATTTACCCGCTGGGATAACTCCTCTTGTTGTTGGCGCAAAGGATCTATTCTCACGTCTATCATCTGTCCAAGCTCTGCAAAAATTTGTGATGTGTCCACATCTAGAGTTGGGACAAACGCATCTTGATTGGCGCTGGCAGACGGATTCTCTTGCTGCTGTGAGCTCGACGCGACTGCAGTGCTTTCCTGGCGCGGAGGATCTGGTAAAGGAGACTCATGGACTTCTACTTGGCTTACATTCTCCATGCGTGAGCTAGCGTGGACTGGCCGGCGGTCAGGCGATGATGGCGGCGACAAGGATTCTTGATTTAGGGTGTAGACAGTATTTTCCTGCGCCGGAGGAGTTTGCTGGGCATTTCTTGTCGCTGCGGGACGGTTGCGGCCTGCCGTTTGCTTGCCCTCTTCTTTGGTTGTGCTTTGGGCTAAGGAGGAGCTTGGGTTGTCGTGGGCGCAAGGTCTTTGTGTTAAGCCTCTGCTTGCAACTACAGATTATGTGTGCGTGTAATGCGCACCATCCATTATTCATCAAAGGTCTGTCGCATGTGACAAATTTCTTCATGAGGAGAGGGCAACAGACCTGCAGTACGGCAGAGACGAGTGACCAGCCCAGGCAAGAATATTGCTCCTTTAGATTTTGAGGCATTCTAGCGTAAGGAGTCTGATAAGATGCGGCTCAGATCCAAAGGAATCCCCCGCAGGATGCAATAGACCAAAACCACCCGCGGTATGCTCAAGGTAGCATCATGCGTTGTGGGCATGACACAATTTTTGATCCAATGCATCCAAGCGGATGCTTCGAAGTCTAATGCATGCGCGCGCAAAATCCTTGCAAATGAGCGTCTGGTCGAGCTACCGCAGCTAGAACTGCGGTTAGAAAATCCTCGTCTTGTGATGATAGTAGCGCATTGCCTTCCACGTTAGGCATATCAGGTAGTTCAAAAATGGAGTTAATGAACGCGGGGGCGAATGCGATTGTGTGGCCTCGCACCATTACCTCATCTACTTCTTCTGGCCACTGCGCTCTGTAGAATTCAAGAACCAGCGCAGGGGCATATTCAGGGAAGTTCTCGCAGACAAGCTCCCATTTGCGGCGGAAGATTTGATCGGCCATTGTCTGCGGGAGCTTGCAACTGAAGCCCCTTTCTTCTGTGAAGTTTACCTTATCTTCACCATCCTTCTCTCTGCCCTTAGCTGCCGTAGAGGCCCTCTTTCTCTTGTGGCTGTGGCCAGCCTCATTGCCTTCAGACGGCTCTCTAATAGTTAGCTCTGACTCCTACGGTGGGGAGCTGCGGGCTACCTCTTCCGCAGCCCTAATTTGGGCTTTTTTTTTTCTACGCGGTCCTTTTCCTTTGCCGCTTCTTCTTCTACGGCCTTTGCTTCTTCTTCTTTTTGGCGCAAGGCTTCGCCTTCCGCGCCTAACTCTCCCAGCAGGGAGTTCCACACTTCCTCTTCACGCTCAGAAAACTGCAGTGAAGGAGGATTTGTAGATGATGATGGTGGAAGAGGGTTAGAAACAGCCACGGGGGTGGAGGAAGAAGAGGGAGATGGGTTGGAGGCGACGGTGGCTGAGGAATCGGGCGGAGGTAAGAGAAGTAGAGAGGGAAATGGTGAGGGAAATGGTGTTAGGCTTCATGGAGGTATGAGGTTTCTAGTGGGTGAAAGTGTTATGGGTTGGATGTGGAAGGAAGAGGTATCGAGGGGGGCTAGGTCTAGCACCTTCGAGGTTTCGGTGTTGGTGGTGGATGGTGTAACTGCTGGGAAAGTTTTGCTGCTTTCGGTGGGTCATTCGTCAACAACAGCGGCCGGTTCTTCGTCTTCACGACTTGTCGTCCCTTCGCCTTGGGTACACATGTCATCTTCTTCATCGGGGCCGATGACGATAATGCGGATAGGGCCTCCAACTTCAGGCGAGGATGGCGTTTCGTTGTTAGCATGGGCGGTGACGGTTGGATTTCTCGAGTCGGACATGGCTGCTGATAGTATGCGAGAGAGAGAAAGCAAAGGGTTGCTACTTTTGGAACGAGGAAGATGAAGCAAAAATGGAAAAGAAACGTGTCGTTTCAGAGTGATTTATACTAGAGCGGAGGAATTTCGAAAGTTGGGGCAATGATGCCCCTTCACATCCCACGCATACGGAACAATCATGATGAGTGTGGGAGAATGTGGGAGTTGCCTTGGGCAGCATGCAGCAGTCATAATCTTTGGGGGCTCATTAATGGTGAAATGATATGCTCGCATTCTCAACGTGGATAACTTTAGGAAGGAATGGGCCATGCGCTAACTTCTATTTTGCAAAGCTTTAACCTACTAAAACATAATCGCAATAAAACTAAAATATGCGGAAGGGAAATAAACAAGAAAATGCTGACCTGCGAGTGCTCTTGCTCTGCGTTAGGCCCTGCCGCAATTTAGAGCACTCCTTTTTGGACCTAATTCTTCGGTGCATATTATGGAGGGTCAGTTAGAAGGATGATTTCAACGACCTCGTCACAGGTCCCATCAATGTATGGTTTAATCCGTTGGGCGTTGACCATGAAAATTCTTTTTCCGTCAGCAGAATGCAAGTCCACGGCCCCGTACGGATATATTTTGTGAATAACGTAGGGTCCCGACCATCTTGATTTCAGTTTACCTGGAAAAAGACGCAGACGAGAGTTAAATAATAATACCTTCATTCCTTCTTTCAGTGCCTTTTTGCAGATTCTTTTATCATACCAATGCTTTTGTTTTTCTTTATTTCTTTTGGCATTTTCGTATGCACTTCTTCTGAATTCTTCTAGCTCGGAAAGCTGGTGCAACCTTGCTTGTCCTGCCACAGTTAAATCAAAATTTAGGCGTTTTAATGCCCAATGCGCTCTATGTTCAAGTTCTAGTGGCAAGTGGCAGGCCATTGCAAACACCAACGCATTGGGTGACATTCCTATAGGTGTTTTAAAAGTCATGCGATAAGCCCACAGCGCATCATCCAAATGCTGCGCCCAATATTTTTTTCCTGCGGTGACTACCTTTTCTAAAATTCTTTTAATTTCTCTGTTGGATACCTCAGCTTGACCATTGCTTTGGGGGTGATACGCAGTGATGTGATGTTTGACATTGTATTTTTGCAACAGCTTGCTCATTATCCTGTTCACAAAATGTGTTCCTTCATCACTAATGAGTCTGCATGGCACTCCATACCTTGTGAAAATATTTCTTTTAAGAAATCTAGCCACGGTTGCCGCATCATTTCTGACGCAGGCAATTGCTTCCACCCACTTGGTAACGTAGTCCACTGCGAGGAGCATGTATTGGCAACCTTGCGATGAAGGGAATGGTCCCATGAAATCGATTCCCCAAACATCAAATGGTTCTATCTCGAGCATGTAGTTCTGAGGTATTTCATTTCTTGCGCTAATTTTTTCTGTGCGCTGGCATTTGTTGCATTGATCTACGTGCTTCTTTGCGTCTTGAAACAATGTTGGCCACCAATAGCCACTTTGTAGCACTTTGGCCGCAGTGCGTTTCCCTCAAAAGTGGCCGCCATAAGGGGACTCGTGACATGATTCCAAAATATTTTGCGCCTCTCTCTAGTCAACGCATCTTCGAATTATTTGATCAGGTACTCTGGGGTATAGAAAGGGGTCATCCCATAAATAAAATTTTACCTCATGAATGAATTTTTTTCGCTGTTGCGCGAAGTATTCCTCAGGCATAACTCCTGCGGCAAGGTAGTTTGCCACATCAGCAAACCATGGTACTTCGTCTTCAATCTTCAACAGCTTTTCGTTTGGGAATTCTTCTGCGATGGGAATGTCAGGTGTATCCACCTTTTCAGGGTTGGATAGATGGTCAGCTACTTGGTTTTCACTTCCCTTTTTGTCCTTGATTTCCAAATCGAATTCTTGCAGCAGCAGAATCCATCTAATCAGTCGTGGTTTTGCGTCCTTCTTTACGATTAGGTACTTGATGGCCGCATGATCAGTGTACACAGCAACCTTTGAGCCAATCGAGTACGCACGAAATTTATCAAACGCATAAACAACAGCTAATAATTCCTTCTCAGTAGTCGTGTAATTACTCTGTGCTTCTTTTAATGTCTTGCTGGCGTAACGGGATGAATTGACTTTTCCTTTTTTTGCGCTAATACTGCGCCGATTGCCACATCACTTGCGTCACACATCAGGACAAAAGGTTCTGTCCAATTTAGGGTTGTAAGGATGGACGCGGTTACTAACGCATGTTTTAGGTCGTAGAAAGCATGCACGCATTCTTTTGAAAATTCAAATTTTCTGTTTGCCTCCAATAATGCGCACAAGGGCTTTGTGATGTGTGAGAAGTTTTTAATGAAACGGCTATAAAAACCCGCGTGTCCTAGGAAGCTGCGAATTCCCTTGATAGATGTTGGCGGTGCTAGTTTTTCAATCACATCAATCTTTGCCTTGTCAACTTCTATTCCTGCCTTTGATATGCGGTGACCCAACACTATTCCTTCCCTACCATGAAATGGCATTTTTCCTAATTGAGAACCAACTTTGTCTCTTCGCAGCGCACAAGCACACGCACTAATTGCGTTAAATAATCTGCGTAAGAATCTCCATAAACAGAAAAATCATCCATGAAGACTTCAACTGATTTCTTCAACAAATCTGAGAAAATAGCCATCATGCATCTTTGAAAAGTTCCTGGCGCATTGCATAATCCGAAGGGCATTATTCTGAACGCAAATGTTCCATGAGGGCAAGTAAAAGTCGTCTTCTCCTGGTCTTCTGGCGCAATAGATATGTGATTGTATCCTGAGTATCCATCTAGAAAGCAATAGTACGCTTGCCCTGCAAGTCTGTCTAGCATCTGGTCGATGAACGGAAGAGAGAAGTGGTCCTTTTTGGTGATTGCGTTGAGCTTGCGGTAGTCCATTGATAAGGGTAAAAAATATACCTATTTTACCCTTATATTTAGCTCATTTCTTGGTTAAATGTTGTATGTTGTGATCAATTTACTGTTCCCGAGCTCAAAATATGCTTACTTTGATAAATTAGGGTGTTGAGAATCACTTTTGTTGAATTATGCTTATTTGTGCTTAAAAAGACTTGATTTGAAGTAAATTTGACTTACTTTGTTGCTGTGAAGAAAAACAGAGGAAAAGTTGGAATTCCCGACCGCATTTCTGGGAAGGCAAAATTGAAATGCGACCACATTTCTGGAAAACAGAGGTCGTTCCGAGTCGCACGCGGGTCATTGTTGACGAGACTTCTTCGCACCTAACTGGCTGTTTTGACCCCGAAACTGACTGGGCAACCTTCCAGCACCTATTTCGCAGCTCCTCAACCACTTTCTACACTATATAAGCTCGAGATTCAAAGTCAAATTCAAGCAGAACTCACTTGGAAGAAAAGGGTGGTGACAGACTGGCTCGACGCCAATGAGTAAGGATGCTCGAGGTCCTTCTTAGATGACCAAATTCTAACCCGAGAGAGAGTTAGAAATCAAACCTTGTGGTTTGTAGAGAGTTTCACCCATTCCCACCTTCTAAAAGTGAGAGAGTGGAGTGTCTTAGCGAACTCTAGAAGGATTGAGTAAACAAAAAACCCATAATATTTAGTTATCTCCTTTATTTCCAGCTCTTGAATCTTTTCATTATTCTGTATTCTTTTCATTACTATTTCAATGAAAATGTGTTCAATTGTTTTTTTTATCCCATCATGAGTAGCTAAATCCCGTCGAGGGGTTCAATGTGGTGAATTCCCTTATGGTTTAATAGCTTGAAAGTGCTTTGTCTGTTTAAGTTGTGTTAAATGCATGTCATTCTTTATTGATTATCACTCTAATCTTGCTGAGTTTAAATTGATCACTTAGACTTTGCATGCTATATGAGTTTGATCTCGAAAGGGACAAACGATATCGGTTCTCATAAAGGTGATATAGGAGAAAAAGCTCGAAAGAGATTGTTAGGCGGTATAGGGCAAGCTGCCTAAGGCACCCTATATCGACTATAGGGTTATAGGTTGCATTCGTGAATTATCTATGTCGGAGTCGAGTCCCAGAAATGGGCATATGGGTACTCGCTTAGCCTTCTAAAGGTTTTTGGAAACAAGGGCCAAATAGAAGTTAAATCTGACCCAATGCATTAAATACACTTAAGTTAGATATTGCATAACTATGGTTGTTACCTTAGGGATGAATCCATGTTGAATACCTCGTTTTATCTTATTGTTATTCTTTATTAGTTTATTTGCACGTTTTGTTTATCTTTTCAAAAACCCAATCAATCAACTTATTTTCTTTGGTTACCTTTTCAAAAGCAATCATTTGAGCAGTTTCTTATTCAAATCTAAATTTCCAGTTTAGTCCTTGTGGGATCGATACTCTTGGAATACTTCTAAGGTTTTTTATTACTATGTGCGACAGTGTATACTTGCACTTAAGTGTTAGCTGAATTATTCTTTCTTATTTCTCATCTTATCTCACATCCATCTATTGAGCTGACCACGCACCAAGTTTTTGCCGCCGTTATCGGGGACCAAAGGTGAAACCAGATTTGTTTTTGAAATTGCGATCAGATTGCGACCGCATTCTGTCTCAAAGGGAATTTGACTTCGGTTTGCATTTGTTTTTCTTTTGAAGGTTGAAGTTAGTGCATGAACAAGGGGTATCCACTCCTTGACATTGATCCATAGATAGAAAGAACCTTTCGTCGTCGAAGGAAGGAACAGAGAGGAAAGAAAAAAGGAGCAACAAGAGTTGAGCGCACAGGAATCTCTAGGGGAAGCATCTTACATTCAAGAGTTTCCAATGGATCCTCCTGGAGTCGAGCCTCAAGTTGATCCACAAGATCGTGGAAGGGAGCAGAATGGCAGGAGAATTCCTCCTGTTCCTCCAGTTCCACCAGTGCCACAACAAGAAAACCCGATCTACATTGCGGAAGATCGAAACCGAACAATAAGGGACTACGCTTTCCCAGTTTTTCAGACATTGAATCCAGGAATCTTGGAGCCATCGATTGATGCTCCACAATTTGAAATTAAACCAGTGATGTTCCAGATGTTAAATACGATAGGCCAATTCTCAGGACTTCCAAACGAAGATCCACACAAGCTTATTAAGCTATTCTTGAGAGTTTGCAATTCTTTTAAAGTAACAGGAGTGCCAGAAGATACCTTGAAGCTAAAACTTTTTCCGTTTTCTTTGTAGGGAGATGCTGAAGCCTGGTTGGATTCATTTCCTCCAAACTCCATCACCTCTTGGAATGATTTGGCAGAAAAATTCTTGGAGAAGTTTTTTCCCTCCAATAAGAATGCCAAGTACAGAGCAGAAATCATTGCTTTCAGACAGTCTTATAATGAACCGTTGGATGCAACTTGGGAGAGATTCCATAGGCTGGTTCGAAAGTGTCCACACCATGGACTGCCTGCTTGCATTATTTTGGAGCATTTTTATAGTGGGTTAGATCAAGCTTCAAAGGCACTAGTAAACACATCTGCAAACGGATCTTTTTTGTAGAAGTCTGCTAATGAGGCGCATGATATTCTAGATACCATAGCCACCAACAATCGCCATTGGGGAGAAAATGAACCAACAACCATTTTGAAAAATCCAGTGAAAGCAGTAGAAACAGAGGCTAACTCTACGATGCAAGCCCATATCAAAGCCATTCATAGCATGATGATGGGCATGTCAATGAACAATCAAGATAACATAGCCCCTGCCAACGCTGTTTCTTCTCTCTGTTGTGAGATATGTGGTGAGGAACACATCGTTGATAGTTGTCCACTTAACCCTACTTCTGTTTTTCTATGTAGGTCCACAAGGAAATCAGAGCCAAAATAGATGGAATCCTTATTCGGCTACATTCAACCCGGGATGGAGACAACATCCGAACTTTTCTTGGGGAGGACAAGCCGGATCGAGTAATTCCAATAATCATCAGTTTGGAAAGCAGCCTACACAACAACAGCCGCAGAAAAACTTCCAACAAGTTCCAGTGCAAAGTCAATACTCAAATCTAGAGACTCTTATGAAGGAGTATATGACGAGGAACGATGCTGCAGTAAGGAATTTGGAACTTCAGCTTGGACAAATTTCTCTAGGAGATTAAGAATAGACAACAAGGAACGTTGCCTAGCAAAACAGAGACCCCGCACAGGGAAGGAAAGGAACAATGCAAGGCAGTGACCTTAAGAAGCGGATTGGAATACGATGGACCAAAGTATCTAGGAAGTTCAGAAGCAGAGATCCTAGTTGAAGCTCGAGAAAAGATTTGTGAAAAGAAGTCAGACATTGTCTCAGATATTTCAGAGAATAAAGAAGAAGAAGTAGAAAAGACCAAGGAGCCTGAAGCCTTGTTAGAAAAAGAAGAAAAATCAAAGTTGGAGAAAAAACAAGGAAATGCGACCGCAAAACCTCAAAAATTTGTGATAGACCCAGATTACAGACCACCTCCTCCGTACCCACAGAGATTCAAACATGCCTCACAAGATGTACAGTTCAAGAAGTTTTTAGATGTATTGAAGCAGTTGCACATTAACATACCATTAGTGGAGGCACTTGAACAAATGATTACATATTTGAAGTTCCTAAAAGATATCCTATCAAAAAAGAGAAGGTTGGGGGAATACGAAACGGTTGCACTCACAGAATGTTCCAGTGCACTGGTGAAGAACGAGATTCCTCCCAAACTTAAAGATCCAGGAAGCTTTACAATTCCATGCTCTATAGGGGGCCAGGATGTAGGCCGAGCTCTGTGCGACTTGGGAGCAAGCATCAACTTAATGCCATATTCGGTTTTTAAAAAGTTAGGGATAGGTGATGCACAACCAACAACTGTAACCTTGCAGTTGGCAGACTGATCACTTACGCATCCCATTGGAAAGATTGAAGACATATTGGTTAAAGTTGACAAGTTTGTTTTTCCTGCAGATTTTATCATCTTAGACTGCGAAGCCGACAAAGACGTGCCGATCGTCTTAGGACGACCGTTCCTAGCCACTGGTAGAACTTTAATAGATGTGCAGAAGGGAGAATTGACCATGAGGGTCAACGATCAGCAAATCACGTTTAACGTGATGAGTGCAATGAAGTACCCTGGAGACTTCGAGGAATGTTCAATGATCGATGAAATTGATGAACTCTCTCAATCTACTTTGCAGGAAATAATGAAAAGAGAAACCTTGGAGGATATACTTGGAGATGAAGAATTGGACGGAAAAGGTGAGAAAGAGATTGAAGTGGAAGAAGTCAGTCAAAATATGAAAAGACAAAGGATAAAACCATATTGGGGGAGAGACTTCGAAGATGAGGAAGCCCATGTCTCCGTGATTGATTTGGTATGATTTCTACACCTTGAATTAATTTTTGTATATTTTCTGGGTTTATAAATAATAATCTAGACTAGAGTTCCAAAATATAGGGGCAAGAGTAAAAACTCTGCCTAGGGAAATCCTGTCTATGAAAGGGTATTTAAGATGACCATTGGGAACACCTTTTCATGGGGATTTACCTGGGAGTTTTGAAAAGTCCATAATATTTTGAGCTCTGTCTTGTGTTTGAAATAAAGAAAAATGATAAAATCGTAAGTTTGTTTTGAATAAATGATTTTTGATCAAGAGGGAACTTTGTCTAAGGCAAGTCCTGCCTAGGCTGAGGTATTTAAACTGACCATTGGGAACACCTCTACTTGGGGACTTACCTGGAAGTTGAATTGATCAAAACATTTTCCTTAATTTTTTTTTTACAGAGAGAGAGAAAAAAATAGGAATAAGTCATGATTAAGCATATGAGCTTTCTAACTTGTTTATGAGTGTTTCAGAGAAAAGGAGAAAGCAAAGGAAAAAAGAAAAGGCAGAAAAAGAGTAAAGGCAGAAAAACTGGGTGAAATGCGATCGCATTTCTCCCCACTGTATTTGGGAATGCGATCGCATTTGCCCGAATAAAAAAGGAGTCACGAAAATCGTTTGACCTACACGTGAGTATAAATAGCTTGACTTAAGTCTTTTTTTTCTTCACCAAACACCAAACCTTTGCATTCAAGTCAAACCCTCAACTCTCCATATTCTCTCCATCGTGAAACCGAAAAACCCACAAGCAAGAAGATGAAGAACACTCAAGGATCGTCATCCTCACGCAAAAACACTCGATCTCAGAGTGTACGAGCGACCCACGAAGCAGAGGCAAACGTTAGACGGCAAGAAGATAACCCCGAAGCGCCCATGCATGGCACACGAAGGACGAGACCCACGGGATTCTCGCCGGCAATCGTGAACCAAGCTTCCAACACTCCAACTCCATCTTCTTCGTCAATGTTGGCCACGTCAAGGGAGATGCCGAGTTCATCTACGCCAAAAAGGTTCTCGCGCGCCACTACTGTCCACCAAACCCAAAAGCCCGCCACTCAACAGTTTAGAAAACGTTCGCGGGACTGGTTTGAAATGATCTGAGAGATGGGAGCCAAGAGACGTGCTGCCCTTGAAGAGGAAGGGAATCGGCAAGATGGAGAACAAGCCGCCAAGGATGCTGAAAGCTCTCGGCAAGGAGAAGCTTCAATGGGTAAGGTTTCTGAACCTTCAACTAACCCCTCTTTTTCTTGCAGGACCAAACCCGTTGTTACTTACAGCGGAAGAAAGAGGAGCCTGAAGAAGGTTGTGTTTGAAAGGCCGCTAAAAATTGAGCCCCTCAAAACCGCAAGGATGCCTCCCAATGTGTTCGAAGGAATAATTCGCCAGGCAATGGCAAAGGCCTTTGAGATTGCTGAGGGATACAAGGCTGAACAGGATGCTCTGAAAGAAGTTGAAGCGGAGAGGGAGATGGAAAATCAGAAAATGGCTGAGGAGGATGAGTTTGCAAAGAAAAGAGATGAGAAAGACGAGCAAAGAAGGAGAGAAGAAGAACAAGAGGCCGAAAGGGCCTTAGAGGCTGAAGAAGAAAGAAAGTATGAAGAAAACCTCAGGAGGGCAGCTATGGATTTGCAATTCCTTGAGGAATAGAAAAAGAGAAGGGAAGAAATAAAAGAAAACGAAAAAAGAAGGAAGGAAGCGGAAGACTTCCTTGCAGCCTTTGAGCCAAGCACTACAAGGAATGGTAGAAGAAAATGCCCAAACAGGGGCCAACTGAAGAAAATTTAGAAAAAGAAAAAGAAAGATAAGTGGAGAATGAAGGCCAGAATGCAACCGCATCTGGGTCGCATTATGAGGAAGGCCTAACCGAGGCCACCATTGATCAGCCTGCTGAAGAGGTCTTTGAACCTCTATTTACAAATGACCCACCAGCAGCTGATAGCACCTCTTCAGGAGAGAAGAGGGAAGAAGAGGAACAAGAAGCTTAGGAGGCCGAGACTTCCAGTGATTCTGACTTTGAAAAAAAATCTGATTTAGAGATTAGGGAGCTAGATGGCAACCAAGTCCCTATCTCTACAGCATTGAGGAGAAAAAGAAAGAGAGAAATTAAGGCTGGGAGGAGGACAAAGAACAAGAACGACCCCATATTTGCCAAGAGGCCGAGGACGAGGTCCATGGATGGCTCTTCTACAGTCCCTCCTACTACCTCACCCGCCAAGCCAAGGGACAAATCACCTAAGGTTGCATCTCCCAGAAATCCGTTCCCTGAGGTATTTAGAGATGTTAATTTTCAGGAACGAATGGAGAACATGAAGAAAAGAGATCTCCTCAATGAGAAGGGATTCTCTGACAGAGCTGGAGCACTGCCTGAGTTCATAACAAGAGTTATCTCCCAGTACAAGTGGCAGGACTTCTGTGCTCACCCTCAGGAGGCGGTTGTGCCTCTGCTTCGTGAATTTTACGCTGGCCTGAGGGAGGAGAGTATTAGCATGGCGGTGGTGAGGGGGAAGATGGTCGGTTTCTCCTCAATCGACATTAACAGGGTGTACAGGATCAAAGCACCCCTGAATCCGAGAGGGAATGATGTGATAAGGAACCCTTCGGCCAAGCAAATGAATGAAGCTCTCAAACTTGTGGCCAACAAGGGGGTTCAGTGGAAAGAATCGTAGACAAAAGTGAAGTCTTTAGTGCCAAGCGACCTAAAGCCAGAATCGGCAGTTTGGCTTCACTTCATCAAGAACCCCTTGATGCCAACCACCCACGACAGCACAATTTCAGTGGATAGAGTGATGCTACTCTATTGCCTTATGATGGGGTTGGAGATCAACGTGGGGAGCATAATTAGGGATGAGATCTTAGCCTGTGGACGGAAAAGGGCAGGCAAGCTTTTCTTTGGCTCACTCATCACCCAGCTTTGCCAAAGGGTGAAGATCGTTCAAGGCAAGGACGATGAGCATCACTTCTTCAAGCCGACCATTGACCTGTCCTTGATTGGAAAGCTCCAGCAGAATAGCATCCAGAGGAAAGACAAAGCCTCTACATCTCAGGCCACTCCTCAATCAGGACCGAATGTAGCCTCTCCATCCCAGCACACTCCTTTTACAGGGCCTTCACCAGCATCAGAAGCCCTAGGTATGGTCCACCGCCAGTTATATCAAATCAGGGAGAACCTGAGGACATACTGGGTATATGCAAAGGAGAGGGATGAAGCTATTAGAGAGTTCTATCTCTCTATCGCCCCTAGTATTTCTCCGGTCTTTCCAAATTTCCCTCAGTCGCTGTTGCCCCAAGAAGAAGAGGATTCTGATGAAGAGGAAGATGAAGATGATGAAGAGAAAGAGAGTTCCTCAGACGAGGAATATGGGAGTTTTCTAATCCCCTTTGACTGAAATTTTTGTGAATAAATATTGTTTACTGTTTTTGTTGTTTGTTGTTTTTTTTAGTTTAGCATGTTTAAAATCTGTTTTTAGTTGTGTAGTTGCTATTTTAATTGCTTTAATTATTTAGTTTGTTAATAGTTTTGATGATAGGGTAGTTTAGAGAGCTTGGTGATAGTTTAGGATAGTTTAAACTTGGGTTTTTAGATCTTTTCCTGAAAAATCTGCTTGCTGTTTTTTGAGCTTTACCTATGAACTTTTTGAAGAAAAAATCAACTTTTTAGAAAAGAAAAATTTGCTTAAAATGTTTTGGAAGAAAAAGCATGTTTTCAAAGGAGTTTTCTTTTAAGTCCTTGATGATGAAAACTAGAGCTTTGTTCTATCTCAAAAGTGCCACCGTCACAACTGAGTTGTTTTCTAATCATAGGCTTTCCATTAGTCTTTTTCTTTACAAAATTGTCTTAGAGTCTAAACTTCCTCGTGTTTAACCTTTCTAACACTCTAGGAAAGTTTAGCCTTGATGTTTTGAAAACAAAAAGCCCCATGTTAAGCCCATGCCTAAAAAACAAGCCAATGAGGACATTGTCTACCTTTAAGTTTGGGGGGGTGCTTTATGCTTTACTATGTAAATATCTTTTGTAAATTTGTACTGCTGGAAAAGAAAATGTGCTCAATATTGAAAAAAAAAAGAAGAAGAAGAAAACCGAGAGTTACTCCTCCTTCCTAGGGTTTACTGAGTAACCAGGGGCATTCATGACACCCATGGTTTGCCACTGCATGAAAGGTTTACCTAGGGAAGTGAGTATCATTCCGAGCTTGTGAACTTTGCTCGTAGCTAGATATCTTCACCACAAAGTGTTGATAAGCTAGAACGAAGGTAAAGATGACAGCAAGGATGCTCTTGGGAGAAAAAGAAGTTGAATAAAAGGAGCACCAGCAGTCAAATAAGTTTGGGGTAGATGGAAAAGGTCTAGTAATTCATTTATGCTTCTGTTTTCCTAAAGATTGTTTTTCTTAACTAAAAGGACTACACTAGGCTCTATGAGTAGAAGTTAGGTAGTTTAAGCACATTGATTAGGATGGATTAGAGAGAGTTTTGGTTTGAAAAAGAACGATAGAAATCTTCATGCCTAGGAAACTCAGACGTTGTGACTGGCACTAGAGTAGAACCCTCTCCTGAAAGGCAAACTTTTGAGGAAACGATCTTGAAAAGCATGTTTATTTGATTCCATGTCACTTGTTTTGAAAAGGAAAAGTTGATACTAGTACCATGATTGATTGTTATGCATGAACTCTAACATTTTGGTTTGCAATTAATATTGAGCTCTAACATTTTGATTGGCAATTAAAAAGTTGATCTCTAACATTTTGGTTGGCAATTGCTTGAGGACAAGCAATGAGTTAAGTTTGGGGGTATGATAAGGGTAAAAAATATACCTATTTTACCCTTATATTTAGCTCATTTCTTGGTTAAATGTTGTATGTTGTGATCAATTTACTGTTCCCGAGCTCAAAATATGCTTACTTTGATAAATTAGGGTATTGAGAATCACTTTTGTTGAATTATGCTTATTTGTCCTTAAAAAGACTTGATTTGAAGCAAATTTGACTTACTTTGTTGTTGTGCAGAAAAACAGAGGAAAAGCTGGAATTCCCCAGAAATGCGACCGCATTTCTGGGAAGGCAAAATTGAAATGCGACCGCATTTCTGAAAAACAGAGGCCGTTCCGAGTTGCACGCGGGTCGTTGTTAACTAGTCTTCTTCGCACCTAACTGGCTGTTTTGACCCCAAAACTGACTGGGCAACCTTCCAGCACCTATTTCGCAGCTCCTCAACCACTTTCTACACTATATAAGCTCGAGATTCGAAGTCAAATTCAAGCAGAACTCACTTGGAAGAAAAAGGTGGTGATAGAACCCTAGCTCGACGCCAATGAGTAAGGATGCCCGAGGTCCTTCTTAGATGACCAAATTCTAACCCGAGAGAGAGTTAGACATCAAACCTTGTGGTTTGTAGAGAGTTTCACCAATTCCCACCTTGTAAAAGTGAGAGAGTGGAGTGTCTTAGCGAACTCTAGAAGGATTGAGTAAACAAAGAACCCATAATATTTAGCTATCTCATTTATTTCCAGCTCTTGAATCTTTTCATTATTATGTATTCTTTTCATTACTATTTCAATGAAAATGTGTTCAATTGCTTTTTATCCCATCATGAGTAGCTAAATCCCGTTGAAGGGTTCAATGTGGTGAATTCCCTTATGGTTTAATCGCTTGAAAGTGCTTTGTTTGTTTAAGTTGTGTTTAATGCATGTCATTCTTTATTGATTATCACTCTAATCTTGCTGAGTTTAAATTGATCACTTAGACTTTGCATACTATGTGAGTTTGATCTCGGAAGGGACAAACGATATCGATTCTCATAAAGGTGATATAGGAGAAAAAGCTCGAAAGAGATTGTTCGGCGGTATAGGGCAAGCTGCCTAAGGCACCCTATATCGACTATAGGGTTATAGGTTGCACTCGTGAATTATCTATGTCGGAGTCGAGTCCCATAAATGGGCATAACGGTACTCGCTTAGCCTTCTAACGGTTTTTGGAAACAAGGGCCAAATAGAAGTTAAATCTGACCCAATGCATTAAATACACTTAAGTTAGATATTGAATAAGTATGGTTGTTACCTTAGGGATGAATCCATGTTGAATACCTCGTTTTATCTTATTGTTATTCTTTATTAGTTTATTTGCATGTTTTGTTTATCTTTTCAAAAACCCAATCAATCAACTTATTTTCTTTGGTTACCTTTTCAAAAGCAATCATTTGAGCAGTTTTTTATTCAAATCTGAATTTCCAGTTTAGTCCTCGTGGGATCGATACCCTTGGAATACTTCTAAGGTTTTTTATTACTACGTGCGACAATGTATACTTGCACTTAAGTGTTAGCTAAATTATTCTTTCTTATTTCTCATCTTATCTCACATCCATCTATTCAGCTGACCACGCACCATCCATGCACACGTGCCAACCAGTTATGGTGCGCGATGGCATTAACTCATTCTTTGCGTTAGTGACTACCGTCATTCCACCTTTATTTGGGACACATTGCACAGGGCTCACCCATCTACTGTCTGCGATAGGATAGATGACTCCTGCGTCTAACCATTTGATGATTTCTTTGCTCACTACCTCCATCATCGCGGGATTCAGCCGTCTTTGACACTCAACAAACTCGTCAGATTCATCCAATATTCGAATTTTGTGCATGCAGTATGAAGGCCTTATTCCCTTGATGTCTGCAAGACTCCACCCAATCGCACCCTTGTGCCTGGATAACACATGCATTAATAAGCTTTCTTGAGATAGATTCAATTTTGAAGAGATAATCACTGGCAGAGATTCTCCTTCGCCCAAAAATTTGTACTTTAGGTGTGCGGGGAGGGTTTTAGTTCTAGCGCAGGGGGTTGCACAACAGAGGGTAACGTAAAACTCCCTGTCTTCCAGATCTAACGCATGGATTGTTTCTTTGGCTTGCGCTATGCTGTAACAATCTTCCTATTCGCATTCGTCCTGGCTTTCTTTTTCTTCCTCCCGCGCAGCTTTGAGTGCACTCATTTGCAAAATCTCGATCGGCGAACAAATATCTATGCGCGCAACAGTTTCACTTCCTTTAGGTTCGTCTGGGTATTTTAATGCGTTGAACACATTAAAAACTACCTTCTGGTCATTCATGCACATGGTGAGTTCTCCTTTTTTAACATCAATAAATGTCTGGCCGGTTGCTAGGAAAGGTCTTCCCAAGATAATAAGAATCTCCCTATCTGCTTCATAGTCAAGAATAATGAAGTCAGCTGGAAAAATAAACTTGTCAACCTTAACGAGGACATCTTCGATTTTTCCTTCGGGATGCACAACAGATCTATCTGTGAGTTGAAGTGTCACAATGGTTGGTCACGCTTCTCCAATCCCTAGGCGCTTATATACAGACAAGGGGATCAAGTTGATGCTTGCGCCGAGATCGCACAGTGCTCTTCCCACACCAATCCCTCCGATTGAACAAGGGATGGTGAAACTTCCAAGATCTTTCAGCTTGGACGGGAGTTTATTTGCTAGAATTGCGCTGCATTCACTGGTTAGCGCAACTGTCTCAAACTCCTTCCATGGCCTTTTGTTTGTCATGATATCTTTTAAAAACTTTGCATAACTGGGCATCTTTTCTAATGCTTCCACCAATGGGATATTAATGTGCAGTTCTCGCAAAATGTTCGGGAACTTCTTGAACTACGCTTCATCATTTTTCTTTCTTAGCCTTTGCGGGTAGGGAATTGTGGGCTTGTAGGCTTCAGGCTCTTTTTCGGCCTGTTTCTCTTTTTTCTCGGGTTCTGCCTCAGTCACATCTGCGTTATTTCTTTGCTCCTGAACATCTTTTGTCGTGGTCGTATCCTTGTTTGAATCTTCCTGTGCTGGCACAGGATCACTTGGCGGCAGCTGTTTTCCATTGCGAAGTCAGTGTGTGGCAATGCTCCTTTCCTTTTGGGGCTTCTGTGTTATTGGGCAGTGCTCCCGCAGGTCTGTTCTTAAGCTCTGACGCAAGTTGTCCCACTTGGATTTCTATATTCTGTAAGGATGCAGCTTGGCTTTGCACCACTGCGTCGTTCTTGGCCATGTACTCTTTCTGGCTTGCCATAAATTCCTTCATCATTGTTTCCAGGGAACTTGATGATGATGCTCCTTGATTGTTGTTGTTTGCGTTGGTTGTGCGCTGAAACTGTCCGTGCGATGGTTGCTCATTGTTAGAATTACACTATCTTGGCGCAGAGTTTGTGTTACCTTGCTGCGGTTGTTTGTTCGCGCCACTGTTCCACGAGAAATTTGGGTGATTCCTCCATCCAAGGTTGTATGTATTTGAGAATGGGTTGTTGCGCACAGCTCCTTGCGGTCCCACATAGAATACTGACTCTGGGTTGGATGGACACTGGTCATGCGTATGTCCTTATCCACAGATTCCGCATCCTATTGCGTTGAGTTGCGCAATTAAGGGTGTTGTGCTTGCTGTTAGCGCATCCATCTTTGTGGTCAAGGCATCAATCTTGGTATTTACTGAAGTTAACGGGTCAACTTCAAACCTCCTGAACTAGTCTTCACTGGTCTCTTTCTTTTTTCTTCTGCGGTGCCCCATTCATAATTGTTGCGCGCAATGCGGTCAAGGATCGCATGTGCCTCGTCATAAGTTTTTCTCAGTAGTGCACCGTTAGGAGACGAATCCACTAAAACTTGTGAATTTTTGTTCAGCTCGACATAGAAAGTCTCCAACTGAATACAATGTGGAAGACCGTGATGTGGGCATCTTTATAACAGATTTTTAAAACGTTCCCAGGCATCATTGAGAGTCTCGTCTTCCATTTGAGTGAAAGTCATGATTTCTTTTCTGAGTCGTGAATTTTCTGTTGGTGGAAAATATTTTTCCAGAAACTTCTGAGCTAGATCATTCCATGTAGATATGGAATTGGCTGGTTGTTGATTCAACCAGACTTTTGCAGCATCTCTCAGCGAATAGGGAAAAAGGATAACCTGTAGCTGTTCCTGGGTAACTCCCGAAATAATGAACTTGTTGCAGATTAGCATTTGGAACATGACCGGCTTAAGCTCGAACCTTTCAGTTTCCAAGGTTAGTTGTACTATTCTTGGATTAAAATTGCAGTTTGCTGGGGCTGCATAATCTCTGATTTCTCTGGCTATATCGTCAGCCGTTTGTATGGGGTTTACCGGTAGATTCTGTGGGTTGGGTGCTGCCATCTCTCTTGGTTGCTCAAATATTGGTCTTCGAGCACGTCTATTCCTTCTTCTTTTGTGATAAGTTTGGTCAATTTTGGGGTCAATCTCAATATTGATTCGGCGAGCAGCGTGCATACACTCTAGTTTGCCTGGAGAAAAGAAAATACTCAACGGGAAACAAATAATACCAAATGGAGTGTTAGATCAAAAAGAATACTAAAACTTCGTTGCCTTCCCCGACAACGGTGCCAAAAACTTGATCGCTCGACAAAAGGGGTGATTAATTAATATGGAATTTGTCGCAGATATGTATTAACCCAAGTGTAAATTAATACAATCCAGTTGTACCTGGAGTATTCCAAGGTCAAATCCACAGGGAAGAACGATTAATAAGTTCTAGATTCTTAATGGTTAAACTCATGTACGCATGGTATCATAGTAAGTGAAAAAGATGTTGTTTAGGCTGGTTTATAAAGTAATGCAGTAAACGTAGACTATGCGGCGGATTGTGGGGAAAGTATCAGATAACAAGGATATCAAGGCTTTTGCTTCGGCGACCACATGCGTTTGCAAGTAATCTTGTAGCGCATACTTTGACTAATTGATCCATTAACGCCTAAGTGAGAAATAATCATAAGATTCCCTTCCGGTACTACCTATGCGTTTGGCATAGAACCAACAACTATTTTTGTTTAATTAGTTCATGTGTTAGGCTAGTTCTCTAATGACTTGCAAGTGACTGCATAGTCCTACAATAGTCTAAGTTCATTCAAGCATTATCTTATTGCGGTGGTATTATTTTTAACACTACCAAGACTACATGTAATGCGCTAGCTTGCTCCACTTAGATATTTCCACATGCGTTAACTGTCAGGGATTTATCATGCTGCTACCGCATCAGGCTGGCCAGGCGAGAGTTAGTAATGAAAGCATTAATTTTTCATTCAATCAAAGCATACGCATACAACGATAACTTGTAACCGCATGGGTGCCTATGTTAAGCCTTGATAAAAGAGAATTAGCTCATGCTAGGTTGAGAATACATTAAGCAATACATGCTATCACAATACAAGTCTACCCTACGACAGTATCTTCTCTTCTCTGTCTCCGTGCTCTGAATTTTTTCTCCGCTCCTCCTCCCCGTCCCTTTTGGACAGATGGAAGCTTTTTATAGGCCGAGGAGACTGACTACTCCAAGAAATTGGCATACATGCCCAAGTTATCTTTCGCCAGCTTGCACGTCAAATACATGTCAGAGCGATCTTTTCATCCAGCTTTCATTGTACAAATGATCTGGGATCTGTGCCTGTGCTGAAAGAAAAAAAAACAACTATACTTTTTATGTGTTAGAGCAGTAAAACAATTAACTTCTTATCGCATCAGAAAATATTGCCTTGCACAGAATACTATCGCAATTTCCTTACCTTTATGCGTTTGATTTGCCCAACTATGCTCTCTTCTGCCTTATTTAGCTTGAATTTGAAGGAGAAATAACTTTCTTATTGCAAGTTATCACTGCCCATTGGAAGATAGAGCATCTCAATGCTCAAATAGTAGCGTCTCAACGCTACACAATTTTCGTTTTATAATTAAGGTGGTTTAAGATCAGCGTCTCGACGTTGCCGCGATTTCTGTAAATGCACCACTTTCTCTAGCCATAAAGGGGGAGTTCTTTTGGAGAGTTTTAACCATAATTTTGAATCAAGACTCATTGCGAGAGCTAGAGGAAGAGCTAGGAATGAGATTCCAAGGAAGAACTCATGGAGATCGTGACGGGGACGTACGATTGATGCGGGACTTGAGTTTTATTCTTCTTCCCTTTACTCTTTTATTGATTTTATGGGTTTTTAGTCAAGATTTGTTTGTAATTTCAAGAACATGAGTAGCTAAGTTTGTTTTCTTAGGGATTGATGTAGCCATTGGTTTATAGATTAATTAATTGAACGTTTTATTGTTTGAATTCCATTTATGCATTTATACACTTAATGCTTTTGATCTACTTTCCATAGATTAATTGTTGTTTGCTCTGAATCTATGCTCGGGAGAGGGGATTTAGATTAGCTCTTGAATGCATGACTAAGGTAGTTCTGAGATCGAGAAATTTAGAATATCTTTAGAAGTTGTAAAAAGGATTAGACTTAGGGCCTTGCATATTAACGAATCTAGATAGGAATATTGGATTCTTGATTTGCATGAGAAGTAATTATGCTCAGGAGAGATAGTTATGATTTTAGTACCATTGACTTTTGGAATCTTGCATGATGTTAATTACATTCAACTGATTAAACTATAATTTCAATTGGTGAAATCAATTCCCTAAAAGTTTTCTTCATTGAATTTCCCATCATTTTAGTTTGCATTATTTTAATTCATTCTCTCATCACGTATTGATCTCTAAATAAAATTGGATAATAGTATTCATGGTAGTTGAGTAACTAGAAACCCAATCCAGAGGACGACATCCGTAATTCTTTATAAACTATATTAAAACTTGACTCGTACACTTGCGGTAGGCGTTTTTGCGCACATCAAGTTGGTTGGATGGTTTCATAAAACATCTCAGAACTTCACACCACCAATCGATCAAAACTGATAGCTTGGTTTTTAGTATCAATTTTGGTCCAAAACCAATGTCGACCGACCGTCGATCAACCCTAAACCTAATTCCAGTTGTCTTAATGCTTATGCTAAATTGTGTTAGAGATAGGTTAGTACATGTGGCAGTTCGGGCAAGTTGATCCTTGAACCCAGATAGCAATTGCATGTCAGCCTAGGATTTAGCACTTAATCAATTGATAATTTAGGCCTTCCTAGTTATTTAATTGATCATCCAACAATTTGAATCTTAATGCGGTTAATTATTAATTAATAGTGCAATTGTTTAATAATCGTCTAACAATAACTTCAATAAATTGGTTGGGCTAGCTACTTTAGGGATAATCATGGCTCTCTGGCTTTTCCAAGAGTCTGTTAGGCTTAGATGGTTAAATCAATATTTAGATAATCATTGATTGAAACTGGCCAAACTTAATACCGAGGGCCTGATTACACAATCTCGAGGTACAATTAGTCATCCCTCTGCGAATTATTCTTTGTGTTCGATTCTGGCCACTACTGCTACAAGTTAGTTTTAGGAACCAGTGATTACAAACTTAATTTGATTTGGACCTTCGACAAGTCTAGCCATCAACATGACTCAGCCTCAAGGATTTGTTAATTCAAATCAACCTCACCATGTATGGCGCCTACGAAAGGTTATTTACGACCTTAAGCAAGCCCCTCGATGAAGGAGTGTACGACACTCGAGCGGAAGTAGCTACGGATCTTGGGCGTTCAATTTCATTAATTTCGTTAAGGAAAACATGCTGAAAAATTGCTAAAAAACAGAGTACCGAGAGACTTATCTTTGAAGCTCAAATTGGAGCGTTTGGTTGGATGATTCTTAGCACGAACACTTCATGGACTACCATCATGATCTTCCCCACTATTCTCCGGCCTTAGAACGAGTTTGTGGGAACTCCTTGGTGATGAATTTGAAGGAAAAAGAACATGGGTTTTAGACAGAAATTGTGTTCACGGTTTTGAGAGAGTTATTGAGTTTTTCCTTCTTTGTATGAATCTCTACAGCAACTAACACCCTTGTGTCTTTATTGCTTGTTGTTTTTAAAGAAAATCTCCACCCAAAGTTATCACATGAAGTCACCAAATCAAGCAAGTAGCTTACTCAATTAAGAGGTGTCTTTTGGTGGAATTTTGCATTTGGTGTATAAAAGAAAAAATGAAATTGAAATTTCAATTTCCTATTTCTCTTTACAAATAATTAATTGAGATTAATTAAACAAATTTAATTAATTTAATTTAATACTTTAATGTCAAATTAAATAATACACCAATCCCTTAATTTAATATCTTAATATTAAATTAAATAATACACCAATCTCGATAGTTCTCAAAATCGAACTTTCAAACGTGAATCCCTATTCACGTGTATAGTATTTAAATCATATTTAAATAATTATAACTCTCTCAAAATATAGTTTAATACACAATTAAACCAAGACGTTTAAATTATATCGGATATAATTAACGATATCTCCCTAAGTTGAATTTGAACGTTTTCAAGTTCGTTCATCACTATTGTTCTAAGGTTTAGTCCGTTTGAGCTAGCAGGGGGACCTAATGGATCTACAGATCATGGGCTCCAACGATACGAGATTAACTGGTTGAACTCTTTCAATCTTAGTTAACCAACATTTGTTAACTAACGGGACACTCCACTATAGCCCGTAGCTGAACTTCCCTCACTGCAGATATATTTCTGCTCACCCGATATAACCATGATTAGTATGTTGATCCTTCACAGGTTGTTCGTAACTATAGCCAGGTCAAAAGTCTGTTTTACCCCTATAGCACTTCTTGTTCCTTAAGCTTCCATTGAGTCCCTAATGAAAAATTGGTTTGTGGTCCCACCACTAAACCTAAAACCTCTCGGGCCAATGAGAGGGCGGTGCACCTTTGTTCACGTCTCTGAGTCAGTGCTTAAGGGAACAACCTCTCTACTATCCCTAAAGTCGGGTAGGAGTGAATTCCATCTTGCAAGACTATGTCCCCAGCTATCTACTTGGTCTTATCCCCAAAATGGTAGGCTTATTGAGTCGGCGATGTTGAGCCACTCTCACCCATGCAAATCAAAGGATAATCCCGAATAAACAGGAGTTCATAGTTAGGTCAGGATTAAGATCGAGTTACCTAGGTCATCGCTTTGAAATAGTCAGTTTCACAGTAAACAGCGTTATAAAGTGAAAGTGACTCATTTCGCGGTCCGGTCTTATACAAACTCTTTTCCATAGGATGCCCCCACTCGCATGTCTCTTACATGAACGATTTTAGGATCACATCGTCTGTACTAAAACAAAGTGGGTCGCGTAACATAGTTTTTCCTAGGATAAGGTACCCAATCTTATCCCTATACTATAGACCGTTTAGGCTATTACTTGAACTTGATCTACTCTTATGTCACTACATAAAGTTCAAGCGTTCATATCATAGCAAAGGATTCTAGTTTATTGGATTTGGGTTAATTAATACATAATTAAAAGCAACTATTTGACAACCAGAAATCAAATAACCTCGATAACGCTTTATCAATACCAATTGATTTTGTTACATTTACTATCCACGAGTTTTAGGACATAAAACCCAACACTTGAGCTTGCTACTATGGGCTTCGACACTTTCTTTTTGCATCTCACTTCTCAAACTCGGCCACTAAAACCTCCTTTACAAATGACTCATTTTACGTGTTTAATTTTTCAGGAAACAATTTCAATCTAGAGTTATAAAGCAAGACTCTCTGACCCTTGACAAATTCTTTAGGTTTTATTTTCCTATCATGCCACAACTTAGTCTTTTCTTTATAAATTTTTGCATTCTCATAAGAGAACTGACGAAACTCATCTAATTCATTAAGCTACAGAATTCTTATTGCACCTGCTAGATCAAAATTCAATTTCTTCAAAGCCCAAAACGTTTTATGCTCAAGCTCTAACGGTAAATGACAAGCCTTTCCATATACTAACCTATAGGGAGACATACCTAAAGGAGTCTTATAGGCTGTTCTATAAGCCCAAAGAGCCTCATCTAACCGAAATGACCAATCTTTCCAAGATGGATGGACTACTTTTTTCTAGAATTGATTTGATTTCCCTATTACTAACTTCAGCTTGACCATTTGCTTGTGGATGATAAGGGATAGCTATCCTATACTTAATCCCATACTTGGCTAAGAGCTTAGTCAAAACATTATTAACAAAATGTGTACCCTCGTCGCTCACTAAAGCTCTAGGTGTCCCAAACCGCGTAAAAATGTGCGATTGGAGAAACCTTGATACTGTCTTGGCATCATTCTGATGGCATGCAATGGCCTCCACCCACTTAGACACATAATCAACTGCCAATAAGATAAAAACATTACCATTAGAAGGGCGAAATGGCCCCATAAAGTCAATACCCCATACATCGAATAATTCTAATTCCAAAATGTAAGAGGCATTTCATCTCTAGGCCCTAAATTTCCTCTCCTTTGGCAAGCGTCACATTGCTTGTAGAACCAATGGGCATCCTTAAATAAGGAAGGCCAAAAGAATCCACATTGCAAAATCCTCATAGTTGTCCTCCGACTGCTGAAATGGCCTCCATACGGCGAAGAGCGACATTGCTACAGGATTTCCTTTCCTTCATCACCTGAAACACATCTACGAATAATACCATCAGAGCATTGCTTATACATAAATGGCTCATCCCAATAGAAAAATTTCACATCATGCTTAAACTTTTTCATCTGCCTCCAATCCATGTCAATAGGAGTGACTCCCTTTACCAAAAAGGTGGCAATATCAGCATACCAAAGGACATCCTTGACTACCTTTACCTCAACAACAAAGAGCTGTTCATCTGGAAATGAGTCTGAAATGGCATACTGCTCCAGCAAAGAAGATGTTGGATCAAGACGAGACAAATGATCTGCAATGACATTTTCTGATCCCTTCTTATCGTTTATCTCCAAGTCGAATTCCTGCAATAACAACACCCAACGAATCAATCTAGGCTTTGCATCTTTCTTGGACACTAAGTATCTTATTGCTGCATGATCTATGAAAATCGTAACTTTGGATCCAACCAAATATGGGCGGAATTTCTCAAAGGCAAACACAACCACTAACAACTCCTTTTCAGTAGTTGTATAATTGATTTGTGCCTCATTGATAAGTCCAATTTATTATACACTTAGAATCTACCAATTTTCTTATCTTAGTTGAATTCCTTGCGAAAAACGCTTTAAAATGAGTATAATATGTCTATAGGTCCTCACCGGAGCTTTGGAAGCGATTCAGGGCTTAAACGAGCAAAACCGGAGCGTAAAAAAACCAAACTGCCCCTGGAGCCGTTGCAGCGTCGAGACGCTGCCATTGAAGGGTCGAGCTTCTACTTAAATAAGGAAATAACTCGGGCGTGAAGCTGAAGCAAGAGTGTCACGACGCTACAGCCATAGCGTCGCGACGCTATAAGTGATCAGCAAATTTTTTTCATATTGAAGGCATAGCGTCGCGACGCTAGGCAGTTTTCCAGAATCAATTTTTTTCAAATTTGGCCAGAATTTTTCCTTGTTTGAAGACCCAATTCAGCACTATTCTACCACGAATTGAAGGCCAATAAACTCTATAAATAGAGGCCTTTGGTGTAGGTTTAGAATCATTCCTCACTACAATTTTGTAGCCACTTTTCTCTATAGTTTCAAAAGTTCTTTTAAGTTTTCTTAGTCCATGGGTCGGTTGATCGAGCCTCGAGCTTGGAGGTGCTTGTCTATGGCCAACTAAGCTCGGATCGTTGTAATCTGGACCTCGGTTTGTAAGTTTGATTCAATTTTATGAGATTTCCATTCTTAATTACTTAGTTAATTGTCTTTGTGATTTTAGTTCTTTGCATACAAGTTTAGATTGTGGTAGGAAAGATTGACAACCTTGACCGCGCCCTGTCTAAATTTACTTGCTAATTCTAAGTAGCAAACAGGTTAACGTTATGATTATACACATGTGTCCCTTGAACTAAATGATTTAATTAATTGTAATTGTGGTTTGTTGCCCGTTGCATGTAAATTAATTCGGCTAGATCCCAATGCAGTTTAGATTAGTTAATAGGCTAATTAATTAATTTAAGCTAGAATCAAACTTAGTGTTTGCATGTTTGTGATAGTTGGATCATGACTCTCGGTTTGTTGCTAGAGTACGTCGGACTTAGATAGTTAATTAAATATCAATTGATAATCGATGAATGAAATTAATCAAACTTAACACCGAGTTCAACCCCGATTACAGTGATCCTCGGGTAAGATCAACTAACCCCGCCTTTACTCTTCTTGCATTTAATTTTCCTTTTTATTTTCCCGTCTTTACTTTATGTCTTAAGCTTTTATCAACAAACCCCCCTTTTGGTTACCTCAAAAACACAAAAGAATTTAGAAATAAACCGATTGTTCCCTGTGATCGACCCTGACCACTACTGCTACAAGTTAGCTTTAGGAATCGTGGATTATAAATTTATTTGACAAGAGACCGCGACAATCTCTTCCGTCAAGTTGGCGCCGTTGCCGGGGAACACTGTGTCTTATTTCTATTTCCTTTTGTGTTTTTCACCTTTTTCTTTTTTTTGTAGTTTGTTTCTTGTAGGCCTTCGTGACAATCCTTTTGCAAGAGCATGCTTGTTTGCACACCAAGAAGCAAGGAAAAGGAATCGAGCTTCATGGAGATCTAGCTTTTGAGAGCAAAACCAAAATTCTATCCCTTCCTTTTTTATTTTCTTTCCTTATTTAGTTGTTTTCCTAATTTGTTTTGTCTTTATTTTTTGTAGGATCCCTACACCAAATCTCTGCAATTTTTGCCAATCGTGGGAGTTTCCATATTTGCCAACCTCGTGCTTAAACAGGGGAGGTTTTCTGTTCCCTTTTACTTTTTGTCCATTACATTCCATATTTAATTTACATTAGGGACAATGTAACGTTTAGGTTGGGGGTGGAAGAAATATCTTGCATGTTAGATTTTCATTGAGTCTTGCGCACAGACTATATTCTATATGCATGCTTGATTTATTTGATTGCTTTGTGTTTAATTGGATTGATATTTTTAGCAATTCTTAAATAAAAAAAATTTTAACCTGAATCGGTGAGTTCTGTCTAAGGTTGGAGGTATTTAAGTTGACGGTTTACGGAACACCTCCTACCTGGGAACTGACCCGAACCAGTGAAGTTCTGTCTAAGGCTGGAGGTATTTAAGTTGACGGTTTACGGAACACCTCCTACCTGGGAACTGATCTGAATCAGTGTTCAAATTTATCTTTAAATCGAGCAAAACAAATTTTGAGATTTTATGCCTCGCTTTATAAAATTGATTATGAAATTTCTAGGATAAGAAAAGCATGAGTATATATTTTTCTTGTAGTTGAATTGCATCCATTCTAGCATCTTTAGAGACTTCATTAAAATTTTTCGAAATCTTCCTTAACTAAATCGAGCATGAGTCCTTCCTAGCGTAGTTTTGTTGGTTTTAGATGGCTTTTTAGGATTCACGCCTCCGTTGTAGGATAGGTAGCATGTTTAGAGGAAATTTTTGCAAAATAGCTTGTTTAATGCTTGGGGAGTGAGAAAAAGAATATTTTCTTTGTAAAAGAAAAAAAAAATCATTTATTTTATCATGAAAAAGAATGCGAGAAAAAGAAGAAAAATATTTTTGTTTAGCTTGCCAGGGTAAAAAGAGCTACCTCTAGTGTGATCAGTTAGGTCATCCTAGAGCAAACTCGGGAAAAGTGGTCCTGCATTAGTTGTGTGAAAGCTAGTACCCTTTAAAAATCATATATATATATATATATGCAAGCTTAGGGTCCTTTAGTTGAAAGAAAAGAAAAAAAATGATTAAGGCCCCCTTTTGCATCCTTAAACAAGTTAGTTTGTTCCTTTCCTTTAATGCATTATGCCTTTGTCCAGTGTAGAGGGAAGATGGAATAGGGAATTTTATAAGTCCTTCTCGAACTTTTCAAAACATCTCTAAGGAAGACTTAGCTCGCATTTTGCATAAGAAAGAATTTGGCTAATTTTAATTTGTCTCTAACTATGCTAGTCTTGCACTTAATTCTCTTAAGTAAAATGTTGATCATGCTTGTCTTTGAGAAATTGAGACATAAATATTGCATTTATAATAGCTCTCATTATAATATTAGCTTGCTCGAGGACTAGCAAGGTTTAGGTTGGGGGTGTTTGATAAGTCCAATTTATTATACACTTAGAATCTCCCAATTTGCTTATCTTAGTTGAATTCCTTGCGAAAAACGCTTTAAAATGAGTATAATATGCCTATAGGTCCTCACCAGAGCTTTGGAAGCGATTCAAGGCTTAAACGAGCAAAACCGGAGCGTAAAAAGACCAAACTACCCCTGGAGCCATCGCAGCGTCGAGACGCTGCCATTGAAGGGTCGGGACGCTGCTCAAATTAGGAAATAACTCGGGCGTGAAGCTGAAGCAAGAGTGTCGTGACGCTATAAGTGATCCGCAGATTTTTTCCATATTCAAGGCATAGCGTCGAGACGCTAGCCAGTTTTCCAGAATCAATTTTTTTCGAATTTGGCCAGAATTTTTCCTTGTTTGAAGACTCAATTCAGCACTATTCTACCACGAATTGAAGGCCAAGAAACTCTATAAATAGAGGCATTTTGTGTAGGTTTAGAATCATCCCTCACTACAATTTTGTAGCCACTTTTCTCTCTAGTTTCAAAAGTTCTTTTAAGTTTTCTTAGTCCATGGGTCGGTTGATCGAGCTTGGAGGTGTTTGTCTATGGCCAACTAAGCTCGGATCGTTGTAATCGGGACCTCGGTTTGTAAGTTTGATTCAATTTTATGAGATTTCCATTCTTAATTACTTAGGCCCCGTTTGATAACTATTTGGTTTTTTGTTTTTGGTTTTTGAAAATTAGGATTGTTTTCTACCAATTTCCCTACCATGGTTTTCATATTTGTCAATGACACATTTGAATTCCTAGCCAAATTCTAAAAACAAAAACAAGTTTTTGAAAACTACTTTTTTTAGTTTTCAAAATTTGCTTGGTTTTTAAAAACAAGGAAAGAAATGTATTAGAAAAACAAATAAACTTGTAGGTGGAAGTAGGATTTATAAGCTTAATTTTCAAAAACCAAAAACCAAAAACCAAATGGTTATCAAACGGGGCCTTAGTTAATTGTCTTTGTGATTTTAGTTCATTGCATACAAGTTTAGATTTCCATATTCAAGCCAGTTTTCCAGAATCAATTTTTTTCGAATTTGGCCAGAATTTTTCCTTGTTTGAAGACTCAATTCAGCACTATTCTACCACGAATTGAAGGCCAAGAAACTCTATAAATAGAGGCATTTTGTGTAGGTTTAGAATCATCTCTCACTACAATTTTGTAGCCACTTTTCTCTCTAGTTTCAAAAGTTCTTTTAAGTTTTCTTAGTCCATGGGTCGGTTGATCGAGCCTCGAGCTTGGAGGTGTTTGTCTATGGCCAACTAAGCTCGGATCGTTGTAATCGGGACCTCGGTTTGTAAGTTTGATTCAATTTTATGAGATTTCCATTCTTAATTACTTAGTTAATTGTCTTTGTGATTTTAGTTCATTGCATACAAGTTTAGATTGTGGTAGAAAAGATTGACAACCTTGACCGCGTCCTGTCTAAATTTACTTGCTAATTCTAAGTAGCAAACAGGTTAACGTTATGATTATACGCATGCGTCCCTTAAACTAAATGATTTAATTAATTGTAATTGTGGTTTGTTGCCTGTTGCATGTAAATTAATTCGGCTAGATCCCAATGCGGTTTAGATTAGTTAATAGGCCAATTAATTAATTTAAGCTAGAATCAAACTTAGCGTTTGCATGTTTGTGATAGTTGGATCATGGCTCTCTGTTTGTTGCCGGAGTACGCCGGACTTAGATAGTTAATTAAATATCAATAGATAATCGATGAATGAAATTAATCAAACTTAACACCGAGTTCAACCCCGATTACAGTGATCCTCAGGTAAGATCAACTAACCCCGCCTTTACTTTTCTTGGATTTAATTTTCCTTATTTATTTTCCCGTCTTTACTTTATGTCTTAAGCTTTTATCAACAAACCCCCCTTTTGGTTACCTCAAAAACACAAAAGAATTTAGAAATAAACCGATTGTTCCCTGTGATCGACCCCGACCACTACTGCTACAAGTTAGCTTTAGGAATCGTGGATTATAAATTTATTTGACAAGAGACCGCTACAATCTCTTCCGTCACTCATTCAAAACCCTACTTGCATAATAAATAGGATGGATAAATTTGCCCTGCTTTTGCCCCAGCATTGCACCTACTGCAACGTCACTCGCATCACACATTACCTCAAATGGTAAACTCCAATTAGGTGCACAAAGAATGGGGTCTGAGATTAAAGCAGCCTTTAATGTCTCAAAAGCCTTCCTACAATCTGCATTAAAGTCAAAAACATGATCAGTACACAATAAGTTACAAAGAGGTTTACTAAGAAAAATCCTTTATGAACCTCCTATAATATCCAGCATGACCTAAAAAACTTCGAATCCCTTTAACTGAATTCGGTGGTTCTAATCTCTCAATGACCTCTATTTTTGCTCGATCAACTTCTAGGTCTTTCTTTGAAATCTTATGGCCTAACACTATGCCCTCCTTCACCATGAAGTGGCATTTTTCCCAATTAAGAACTAGATGGGTATCCTCACATTTCTTTAACACCTTACCTAAATTATCCAAACAACTCTGAAAAGACTCTCCAAAAACTGAAAAATCATCCATAAATACCTCAACAGTAGACTCAATCATATCATAAAAAATTGCTAACATACACCTCTAAAATGTTGTTGGAGCATTGCACAGGCCAAAAGGCATTCGCCTAAAGGCAAGCGTCCCATAAGGGCAGGTGAAAGTGGTTTTTTCCTGATCCTCAGGAGCAATGGTAATCTGGTTATACCCAGAATAACCATCTAAGAAACCAATCTATCCAACATTTGGTCAATATATGGTAAAGGGAAATTGTCCTTACGGGTGGCTTTGTTAAGCCTCCTATAATCCATGCAAACCCTCCAGCCAGTTACTGTCCTGGTTGGGATCAATTCATTGTCTTTATTAGATACTACTGTGACACTTCCTTTCTTAGGAACACATTGGACAGGGCTTACCCAATTGCTATCGTCAATTGGATAGATAATCCCAGCATCCAACCATTTGATCACCTCCTTCTTAACAACCTCTTTCATTGTAGGGTTAAGCCTTCTCTGTTGCTCAATACTCCTAAAGGATCCCTCCTCTAAGGTGATTTCTACATACAGAAGGATCGTCTAATTCCCTGAATGTCAGCCAATGTCCAACCTACTGCTTTGCGATATTGCTGCAACAATTTTATTAAGGCCTCTTCATCCTCCGGCATTAAATCTGATGCAACAATAATGGGCAACGTTTCACCCTCCCCAAGATACACATATTTTAGATGATCCGGCAAGGGCTTCAAATCTAAAGTGGGTGCCTCAATCAGGGATGGCTTAATAGGAGGAGCTTTCCTTTCCATCCAAATCTAAAGACTCAAAAACATCCTCACACCTAGACACTTCTTTTTCACTTTTCCTTTCTAAAGAATAAACTTCTAAATCCTCTACACTAACCTCTCCATGATCTTTCAAATGCTTGTTTGTCAAATCCTCCATTGCTGTCTCAACAAATGTGTTCTCCAGAATCCTAATGAAAGAACAATCTTCCACTCCGTCTGGATACTTCATGGCCTTAAAAACATTAAACTTCACTTCCTCATTATAAACCCTCATTGTTAATTCCCCGTTTTAAACATCTATCAGTGCCCTACCAGTAGCTAAAAATGGACGACCAAGAATAATTGGGACATCCTTGTCTGCCTCATAATCTAAGATAATAAAATCAACAGGAACTATGAATTTATCTACCTTCACTAAGACACCCTCAATTTTACCCTCTGGATAAGTGATAGACCTATCAGCTAATTGGAGTGTGACTGTGGTGGGCCTAGCTTCACCTATACCTAGCTTTCGATAGACCGAAATAGGCATAAGGTTAATGCTTGCACCTAAATCACAAAGTGTTCTACCTAACTCTTTGACCCTGGATCCTCAGCCTTGGTTGGTAGCCCATTCTTAAGAATAGCACTACATTCCTCAGTAAGAGATACAGTTTCAAATTCACATAACCTCTTATTTTTAGTTAAAATATCCTTAAGAAACTTAGCATAATTAGGCATTTACTCTATAGCTTCTACTAGAGGGATATTTATATGCAATTGCTTAAGAATCTCTAAAAACTTCTTAAATTGATCATCCTTATTCTTAGGCCTTTGCCTTTGTGGAAAAAGGTAGAGGTGGTACATAAGGTGGGGGCGGCACATATGGTGGTTCCACATCTGGAACAGAACCAGATGCTCCAGCATCATTATTGCTGCCTCCAGCACCTTTACCAGACACCAACTCTTTTTCAACAACAATATTTTTATCACTACCCTTCTCTATCTCCTGGGGTTTACTAGGCTCTTTTCTTTCTTCTAGTGGCTTACCACTCCTTAGAGTCACTGCCTGTACCTGCTCCTTACCTTCCCTTCTAGGGTGCTCAGTATCTGAAGGAAGTTTCCCTTGAGGCCTTGCCTTCAGCTCATTAGCTAGTTGTCCCACTCGCAATTCCAGGGCTCTCAATGAAGCTTGATTACTTTGAATTGCAGCATCTGTACGAGCCATATATTTTTTCATCATTGCCTCAAGAGAACTCTTTGAATTTTGTTGGGGCAAAGCCTGCTTATTTTGCTGGGGCAATACCTGTGATTTAGCAAATCCGGACTGGTTCACCTTTTGTTGTGCTTGAGGATTGCTTCCTTGTCCTCCCCATGCAAAGTTGGGATGGTTGCATCAACCTGGATTATAAAAGTCAGAATAAGGGTTATTCCTTTAATTACCTACAAAAAACACAAAAGCTGGATTGTTGGGGCAAAACTCGTAGTTGTGCTCTTCACCACAATAGACACATGCTTCCTCTGCAACTTGGTTTACCACTGCAGCAGGCTCCACAGCTGGCGCCTGCTGATGACTAACCACTGTCACATTTTTAAGAGCGTTAGCTAACATTGCAATATCAACCCTAATGGTAGACACACTATCAACATCTAACACACTCTTAACTTTCTTACTTGAGCCTCTAACATCTGACCACTGACAACTATTGGTTGATATTCTTTCTAAAATTTCATGGGCTTCATTAAAGGTTTTTGCCAAAAGGGCCCCTCTAGCCGAAGCATCGACCATACCTTGAGTTACTGCGTTTAACCCATTGTAAAATGTTTCCATTTGAATACAATGAGGTAAACCATGATGGGGACACTTTCACAAAAGCTCCTTAAACCTCTCCCAAGCCTCACTAAAAGTTTCATCTTCGAGTTGCCTAAACCCTACTATCTCACTCCTCAACTTGGCATTCCTAGTTGGTGGAAAATATTTACTAAGAAATTTTTCTGCTAACTCATTCCATGTCCTAATTGATCCTGGAGCAAAAGAGTTTAACCTCGCCTTTGCTCCATCTCTAAGAGAATACGGGAACAAAGTCAATCTAAGGGCATTCCTAGACACTCCTTGAATTACAAACGAATCACTAATTCCTAGAAAAGACTTAAGATGTAAATGAGGGTCTTCAGATGACAAACCATGGAACTGACCCACGGTTTGCAACATCTGAAACATTACCAGTTTCATTTCAAAATTTGCTGCCTCAATTTGAGGACGTGCAATTCCTGGATTTAACTCATCAAACATTGCAAAAGCATACGCTCGAATGGCTCTGGCCCTATCGTTCACTACTAAGATAGGATTCTCAGCCTGATTATTTCGCTGTCCATTTTGCTCCAGCGGTGGATTAGGCTGCAGCACACGATTCTGTTGGGGGTCATCTTGACCTTCTGGAACCTCCGGGAGACTGATAAGACCAATTTGTTATACACTTAGAATCTCCCAATTTGCTTATCTTAGTTGAATTCCTTGCGAAAAATGCTTTAAAATGAGTATAATATGTCTATAGGTCCTCACCGGAGCTTTGGAAGCAATTCGGGGCTAAAACGAGCGAAACCGGAGCGTAAAATGACCATTCTGCCCCTGGAGCCGTCGCAGCGTCGAGACGCTCGTCATCAGAGTCGAGACGCTTGCCTCACAGAGTCTAGACGCTAGGGCAATCCGAGAAATATTTTCCAAAATTGAAGGGACAGCCCCAAAATTGAATGGACATAGCGTCGCGACGCTAGGCAGTTTCCAGAATTGAAATTTTCCAAATTTGGCTGAGATTTTTTCCATGTTTGAAGACCCAATTCAGCACCATTCTACCACGAATTGAAGGCCAAAAATCCCTATAAATAGAGGCCTTTGGTGTAGGTTTAGAATCATAAAAATCATCCCTTGAATCCCAAAATTCATCAATTGTAGCCACCTTTCTCTTTACTTTTCTAGAGTTCTTTTAAGCTTTCTTTGTTCATGGGTCGGTTGATCGAGCCTCGAGCTTGGAGGTGCTTGTCTATGGCCAACTAAGCTCGGGTCGTTGTAATCGGGACCTCGGTTTGTAAGTTTAATTCAATTTTATGAGATTTCCATTCTTCATTACTTAGTTAATTATCTTTGTGATTTTAGTTCTTTGCATACAAGTTTAGATTGTGGTAGGAAAGATTGACAACCTTGACCGCGCCCTGTCTAAATTTACTTGCTAAATCTAAGTAGCAAATAGGCTAACGTTATGATATTACGCATGCGTCCCTTGAACTAAATAATTTAATCAATTGTAATTGTGGTTTGTTGCCCGTTGCATGTAAATTAATTCGGCTAGATCCCAATGCGGTTTAGATTAGTTAATAGGCCAATTAATTAATTTAAACTAGAATCAAACTTAGCGTTTGCATGTTTGTGATAGTTGGATCATGGCTCTCGGTTTGTTGCCGGAGTACGCCGGACTTAGATAGTTAATTAAAATCAATTGATAATCGATGAATGAAATTAATCAAACTTAACACCGAGTTCAACCCCGATTACAGTGATCCTCGTGGTAAGATCAACTAACCCCACCTTTACTTTCCTTGCATTTAATTTTCCTTATTTATTTTTATGCCTTTACTTTATGTCTTAATCTTTTATCAATAAACCCCCATTTTGGTTACCTCAAAAACACAAAAGAATTTAGAAATAAACCGATTGTTCCCTGTGATCGACCCCGACCACTACTGCTACAAGTTAGCTTTAGGAATCGTGGATTATAAATTTATTTGACAAGAGACCGCGACAATCTTTTCCGTCAGAGACGTGGCACGTTGTCCATTGGATTTTGATTTCTACGCTGCTCTCTCCTTCTTCTCTTAAACGTCCTTTCAATTTCTAGATCAAGCTCGAACCTCACCCCAGGCGGATCGCTCATGCACCAAACTCACACCTGCAAAAACAAAAGAAACAATCAAAAAGTTCTAGCACCAAACCACTAAAACACATACACAAAACAGATCAGATAAAAACTTATTCAAGTCCCCGACAACGGTGCCAAAAACTTATTGGGTTTCCAGAGTGGGTAAAAATATAGTAAAAATAAATTCTAGAACACTGTGCAAGCATACACAATCCACAACAAGTGATAAGTAATTTATCATATCCACGGGGTTGAATAGCTCTCACTTTATCTATTTTGTATAACTCTTTAATGGTTTCAAAAGTGGTTAAAATGATTGGTTTTGATAAAATGCTGAAGCAAAAGAAATGACAAAACAGAAAGTAAACGAATAAAGTAGAAAGGTTGGAAATAGGCGTTGGTCAGGATTCAGCAATTTTTTTAAAAGATGCTCTAGCAATATTATTGATTAGGCAATTCTCTCGCAGTCTTATTAGCAGAATCCTCTTGGAACTCTGAATTTTTTGGAATGTGTTTCAACTTCAATGACGTGCTACCGATCAAGCACTAGGCAACTGGCTATCCCTAACTCAGTCACTGACGTTCACCAATACATAATGATCTAGTGTGATTAAATGCCACACTTCTCAAATTATCCCTGAAACTAAGAAGTGGTATTCATACTGGCTGGCCAGGTGGGCAAAAAATTTAAATATGCACAAAAATTAATCAAGATGCTCAAATCAACATTTATTGCATAGAGAAATAAGCACGACAATTACATGACTCCTAACCAACACCTAAGCGAATTTAGTTCATAAAGCTCATGATAACACACACTACAGTCTGAATATGTGCAACCATAATTACAAGAAATTACAACAAAAGATTAATTCCCTTGGTCAAATCCGTAATTGATGGTCTTCTTGAAGTCTCCAGTCTTTCCTCCTCTATTCGGCTCCCAAAAATGGAAATGAGAAATGATCTTTCTCCAAAAATGGAATGTTTTGACTTGAGACGGTTCTTCCCTTTTATAGAGTGACGGTAAGCCCTAATTAGGTCAATTTGTACACGTGGCAGGCTCTCAAAACTTCTTAGATCCGAGAATAGCTTAAAATGGATTACGGGCTGTGACGTGGCAGTTTTGCTCCCTGCTTTGCTGGATCACAGATTTTGCTCCCTCAAGTCGCTTAGCAATATATTCTGCACAAAATAACTTCCAGAGCATCCATTCTTCCAAATGGGTTAAAACATATAATATTTAACACAAAAGACACACAAAACACTATAGAACTAAGGCCTAAATAACTCCCTTTTGGAGAGTTATCATCTAGACATCACTTATGTAGTCAATAAGTTGTCACAATTCCTACATCACCCAACTACTGATCATTGGAATGCTGTCAAGCAGCTTCTCCATTATCTATGTGGCGCACTTGATCGTTGGTGTCCTTCATCGCCGCCAGTCAACTTTTGTCCTTCATGCATACTCTAATAATGTTGTTTGGGCAGGAAAAAAAGATGACTTCACCTCCACCAGTGCGTATATTTTTGGGTTTTATGCCCTAAAACTCGTAGATAGTGAATGTAACAAATTATATATACTTGTTCAATAAATTTGTTATTGAGATTTATTCAGTAAAGTTGTTATTGAATAATAAATTGCATGTTAAATAACTCAAATCCAATAAACTAATATCCATGGCTATAGTATGTCTACTTGAGCTTTATGTGGGACATAAGAGTAGATCAGGCTCGAGTAATAGCCAAAACGGTCTATAGTATAGGGATAGGGCTGGGTACCTTATCTTGGGGACACTATGATGTTGGGTTTTATGCCCTAAAACTCGTAGATAGTGAATGTAAACAAATTTTATACTTGTGTTTAATAAAGTATTATTTAGTTAATGCAATAAAATGTTATTGTTAAATATTGCACTATTTGACCCAAATCCAATAAACTAAGATCCAAGGTTGTTTGTATGTAACTTGAATTAGTATGTGGAGACATACGGGGATCGATGTTCAAGTAACAACCTAACAGGTCTATAGTACAAGGATAAGACTGGGTACCTTATCCTAGTAACACTATGTGATACGGCCCGCTTTGTATTTGATACAGACGTATTGATCCAGAGCGTCCATGTAGTAGACATGCGAGTGGGGGTATCCTATGCAATGAGTTTGCATAAGACCGGACCGCAAAATAGTAACCGCTAGCTGTAACACCGTTAACTAGTTAGGTTTCTATTTCAATAGGATGAGCTAGGCAACTTAGTCTGAATCCTGAGTGGATTATGGACTCCTGTTCACAAAGGATTGTCCTTTGATTTGTATGGGTGAGAGTGGCCAATACGCCGACTCAATAAGCCTACCATTTTGGGGACAAGACCGAGTGGGGAGCTGGGAACATAATCACAGAAGATGGAATTCACTCCTTCCCAACTTTTGAGGAAGTAGATGAGTGTTCCCTTAAGTGGTGTCTCCGGGTCTTGAACAAAGGGCCCTACCCTCTCACTGGCCCGAGAGGGGTTTATGTTTGATGGTTGGACCACAAACAGGTTGTTCATTAGAGGAGCACTGGTACTTACGGAGGTAGAGGTAACTCAGGGGTAAAACGGTAATTTGACCCAGCTGGAGTTACGAACACTCGTGAAGGACTATCTGCCATTATTGGTCGATATCCGTGGACACAGAAATATTCTGTACAGTGAGAAGAGTGCAGCTGTGGGTCTTTAGTGGAGTGACCCACAGTTAACGAATGGAGACTAACTTGGTTAATGAATTTAAGCCGATTAGTCTCGTATCGTTGGAGCTTTTGATCTGTAGGTCCATTAGGTCCCACTGGTAGCTCGTAAAAAGACTTGAAGCAATTAAATATAAACTATAAATTGAAAATGTTCAATTTATTTGGGGAATCGTATAATGTATGTTGATACATTGTAATATAAAGTTTATGAAACTTTATAATATAATTTTTGAATTAATTTCAAAAATTAATTCTTGAGAGAAAATATTTGAAAGAGTTCAAATAAATTTAATATGAATTGGATTCATATTAATTTTAATTTTAATAAAATCCCTAAGATTAAATATATGATATTTAATTGGGTAATTAATTAATTATGGAATTGATTAATTATTTATTAAAATTAGAAATTGTTCAGATAATAGATTTGAACTTATTAATAGACCTTTTCCCCTTTTCCCAATAGGAAAAGGTCTTGGCCTTTACCTATATATAGGACCCCTGGGGTGGGGTGAAAAGCATCCCATTGTTTCTCCTTCTCTCAGAGATCTCTCCCGAAAGACTCCCACAAGTATCTTGCTTCAAGAAGTCTTAGAGATATACCGGTGTAGCCGATTGGTGGTGTTCGCACAAGAGGGTTGGTGCATTTTCATTCTTATTGGCAAGAAAAGGCGAATTGATCAAGGTTTTCTACAAAAGTAAGTTTTCTATGAAATCCTTGATCACTAGGATCAATCTAGTTGATCTTTTAGCATGTTTATATCCTATGTACATCCCATTAAATATGGATTTATTGCTGTAATATTTTCCAAATTGTATTGGTATTTCAATTAGAATCTAAGACCCTGAGTAGGTTCGGTAATACTTTCTGCTGCGTGGGGCTTTTATCCTTTCATATGAGACACGACCCACTTTGTAGTTAGAACAGACGATGTGATCCTGAGTCTTTCATGTGGAGACATGCGAGTGGGGCATCCTATGCAATGAGTTTGCATAAGACCCAGACCGCGAAATAATTCACTTTCTCTTTATAACACCGTTTATGATTGAAACTGACTATTTCATTTGATGACCTAGGTAACTCGATCTTAATCCTGAGCTAACTATGAACTCCTATTTATTTGGGCTTATCCTTAGATCTGCATGAGTGAGAGTGGCCCGAGTTCGTCGGCTCAATAAGCCCCCCATTTCAGGGATAAGTCCAGGTAAATAGTTGGGGACATAGTCCTACAAGATGAAATTCACTCCTACCTGCCTTTAGGGATAGTAGAGAGATTTTTCCCTTAAGTGCTGACTTCAGGTCTTGAACAAGGGGCCTCACCCTCTCATTTGTCCGAGAGGGACTCGGTTAGGTGGTTGGACCACAAACCAATTGTTCATTAGAGGATCAGTGGGACTTAAGGAGCAAGAGGTAACTTCAGTGGTAAAATGGATATTTGACCCAGCTGTAGTTACGAACGACCTGTGAAGGATCGACTTACTAATCATGGTTATATCGGGTGGACAGAAATATATCTACAATGAGGTTGGTGTAACTACTAGGCTATAGTGGAGTGTCCCGGTAGTTAACGAATGTTGGTTAACTAGGTTAAAGAGTTTGGCTGGTTAATCTCATATCGTTGGAGCCCATGTTCTGTAGGTCCATTAGGTCCCCCTGCTAGCTCATATAGACTAAACCTAAGAACAGTGTGATGAAAGAATTTTAAGTGTTCAAGTTCAGTTTAGGGAGTTAACGTTAATTATATACGATATACTTAGCGTGATAGTTTAAGTATGAATTAAACTATAGAGAGAAAGTTGAAAATATTTAAATATGATTTAAATATAGTAAACGTGTATGTGATACATATTTTGGTCATATGAATAGGGATTCATATTCGATCGACCGAGTTTTTTAGAGAAATCGAGCTTAATTTTACATTTAAGATATTAAATTAAAAGTAACTATATAATTAATTAAATGTTTTAATTAATTATATAAAATTAATTCTTTTTTTAATTTTTTATTATTCAAAATTAATTTTAAAATTCATTTTGGTGTCAAATGTTATGAATGACACATTTGTGGTTGGTGTCAAAATTCTTAATTGACACACGAATGGATGACTAATCCCTTTATGTAACGTAGTTAGATGAATTTTGCATGCTTGGTGGCTTAAAAAAAGGAGATTGAAGCTGATGCAAAGGGTTGGCTGAACTTTTCTCTCAAAGATAACAAAAGCTCTCAAGTTCTATTCTTCTCCAAAATTCCATCACTAATCCGACTCCCACAAGTCGTTTTAAGACCAGAGGATAGCGGGGAAGACACTCATGGTCGTCCACAGCACGTTCGTGTTCAAAATTACCCCACGGAGTAGCTTCAATTTCAGCCCAAAGGTTGGTTATATTTCTACTCTGTTTTTCAGTTCATGTTGTAGCATGCTTTTGTTTGTAAAATTAATGAAATTAGAGTGCTTTTGATCCAAATCGCTTCCGCACGAGGGTTCTACACTGCTTCATATATCATATAGTTGGATTGAAATCCAATCTCCTGGTGCTTGAAGAAACAATGCACAGTGGTTGTCTCATCTATAGAAGCAAAATATCGTTCTGTTTCCTCTACCACACTGCTGAGATTCTCTGGATCACCTCTGATAAAGGAGCTACCTCAATTACGCTTGAGAACTCCCCTTATTCCAGGTGAACCCCCACAACAGTAATAAGAGTAATCCCATTGACAAAATGATAAGACAACCCCAAGAAAGTTAAACATATTTTGCTTGGAAAAATGATCAATGATCAAGAAGAAAGAACTCTTTCCTAACTTCAAGATTTCAAACTCTTCACAATCTAATTGATCAAACTAGACTAAAAGTTCTAAGCATGCATTCTAAACACAAGAATACAAAGAAAGCATAAAGCTTGAGAGAGACTAAAATTCAATGTGAAATATCATTCAAATTCAACTTGTTTACAAATGATAAAATTACATCCCTATTTATACTAATTGAAAAGTCACAACTAAAGGACACAACTCTTCACCTATGTAGTCAAAATCTAGCCTCCAACCCTTGAAATCCATACATGAACCTTCATAAATACAAGTACATGAGCTTAATAGGTACATAATGCATTAAAGATAGTGGATGAATGTGGATTTTTAGATTTATTATGTCTCTTGGATGAAAGGATGTCTTTGTTAAGCTTGAGAGGATGCAACTTTTCACCATAGTAATTGATTGAGCTAGTTGATCAATTGTTTCCTTATCAACCTCACTTCTTGGAAAACTTGGTATTGTTTCCAAACATATGTCAGTTATCTACTGTGACAATGTAGGAGCAACTAATTTATGCTCCAACCCATTCTTTAACTCCCGTATGAAACACGTATGGCACTAGATTACCACTTTATCCGTGAACAAGTTCAAGATGACATTCTTCGTGTCACTCATGTCTCATCAAAAGATTAGTTAGCAAATGCGTTGACCAAACCACTACCTTGCATGTGGTTTAACCACTTACTCTTCAAGATTGGTCTTTTCTCTTGGAGCTCCATCTTGCGACACTTTTCTATTACTAGCTTTATATAAATTAGGCTTTACTGAAATTATCATTTACTTAAAATAGACTTTCTCAAATTAGCATATTTGTTATGTCTCTATTGTAATCAAATCACAATGCAAATACAAAATTCTCATACCTCTCTAAGTTCTTATAGATTTCAACACATATATTCTATAAATTCATTAATTATTATTATTATTATTATTATTTTTGTAAGTTTTCACTTAGATATTTATAAAGTTAAAAATCACAATCTATAAATTTATTAACTAATTCGATGAAAGTTTTTATTTAGATATTTATAAAGTCAAAAATCACTTGGGGCTGAAATTTCAGTAACAACTTAGTCCCTAAGTTTTAGTTTGAAACGATTTAGTCCTTGTCCTTTCAAATTTGTAACAAATTTAGTCCATACACTTTAACATGTAATAACTTAGTCCCCGTTCTTTGAATTTTGTAACAATTTAGGGCCCGTTTGGTAACTTTCTCGTTTCTTGTTTCTTGTTTCCAATTTTATTAAGAAATCTAAGCATTTAATAACTATGTATGTTTCTTGTTTCTCATTTTTTAGAAACACTCCCAAAATTTGTATAGAACTTTTGGGAACAACTAAAACTAGTTTCTCCTTTTTTGTTCTTGTTTCCAATTTTTTTTCAAACATAAATAAGAATATAGGTTTATTATTATTGAATGTATAGGTGTTAGGGTCATGAAATTCAATTTTTCTTTATTAAAAATGAAGAAACGGAAACAAGAAACGAGAACATTACCAAACGGGCCCTTAGTTTCTGTGCTTTAAATTTCATAATAATTTAATCCTTATGATAAAAAATATTGTTGAAATTTAATGAGATTTCTTACATATGTAGATCAATAAATTGATTAGAGAACAACTGGTTTTATAAAGTATAAAGATTAAATCGTTACATAATAAAAATTGTCACTTAATTTTGATTGAATTTTTCATCGTAAGGATTAAATTATTACAAATTTGAATATATGAGGACTAATTATTACACAGTAGAGTTTAGAGTTTAAATTGGTACACATTTGAAAGTATATGAACTAAATTGTTACAAATCTGAAAGTTCAGAGGCTAAATTGTTACTTTCATGAAAGTTCGAAGGACCAAAAATATTTTTTAACCTATTTATAAGAATGGGTGAAACATGTTTGAACTAGAAAATGACAGTTCCACCCATTTTATTTCGATCATCTATACTATATTAAAAAATGAGGATGTTGGAAAAAAATTACTTAATAAATTAATAATTAATTATCAATAATAAATGTATAGGATTTACTAAAAAGTTGGAATGCAAAAGGTTTTTCCTACCACTCTTTTTAATTATAATAATTCATAATGAAAATTTAGAAGTTATAGAATTCAAAAGGTTTGTAACTCTCATCTTCTACCACTATAAAAATGAGTTCTTTTGTCACCATTTTCTTCACCAACACTTGAGCTTCATTATTCTCAAAAAAAAAAAAAAAATTGAGTTTCATTCTTTCTTTATTTTTGTTCTCTTTGTTTTCCTTGCTCTCAAAGCCTCTTCAATCTTCAAAACATCTCAAGGTGCTGGTGTGGTCTATTCAAATTGCAAAGGTTTCATATGAGTGGTGGTATGTTCAAATTGCAAGGGATGCATATGCTGAATCTATATCCTAGATCCTAGGCTTTTGACATTGCAACTCTACTTTGATGAAGTTTTTTTTTTTTTTTTTTTTTTTTAATGGCACTTTGATGAAGTTGAATAATTGTATTTGTATATCAACATTTGTCAAATCTATTTTAAGAAATGAGTGTATATCTAGGTTCTTTTTTTTTTTTTTTTTTTTTTTGTTACTATTCATTCTTTTTATTGTTCTTATATAACTCATGTTTTTTTTATTAATAATATTTGTTGAAAAGTAAGATTTATTGAATCAACTACAAGTTTACATTTCTTTTGTTGAGAAAAAAAATAATGTGTAACTTAATGCTCCACGAAGTTTTCAATTAATTATAAATAGTAAATTAATTATCGATAAGAAACTAAAAATTAATTATCAATAATGAATAAAAATTATTTATAAACAAAAAGTTGTATGGAATCTAAACAGTTGAAATACAAAGTGTTTTATAATTTCTCCATGAAGTTAAAATAATTTTTCTTTAATTGTAATCAAAATATGAAATCAAATTAGTAAGTTAATTGAATAGTTACTAAGATTAAAACGTTTAGTATATAACAAAAAGTTAGCTCAAAAATATTTAGAATTTGTAATAAACATACAAAGGAATAAAAAAGAACAAGGAGTTCAATTACGGTAATAAAAAAAACTTTTTAAAATAAAAATATGAAAAATACATATATATTTTTTAATTACCATTTTAAAAACAATAAGATGTAACCTAAAATTCATTAAATGTGGTATGAGATAATACAATTTAAATGCACCCATAAAGATAAAATGAATGGAATGTGAAAAACTATTCTTTAAGAGAGAAAATGATTTATGGTTCTCTGTTTTCTCTCGAGAGGACAGTGGAAGTAGGTGGCGACTTCTGCCGGTTGGAGCAGTCTGATCTGCTTTTCTTAGTGCTCGGGAGCAATTGTGATCTGCTATTCTTTTTAGGATCAACCTCGCTGATCCTATATTGTTGTTTTTTCTGAACCGATACTTGAAACTATGGAGTCGAATGATGCTGCAGGAGATTTATCTTCTCAGTTAGCAAATTTGAAGGTCACAGCGGATGAAAGATCTAGTGTTTTTCACCTTCAAGAAAACACTGTAGACAATTCTAAAAAGAAACTAATCAATGCACTGTTATGCAAGATACTGACTCACAGAAAAATTAACGCAGAGGTCTTCAGAGGAATGATGCTTCGGATATGGGGGCAGGAGAATACAGTAATAGACCATATGGGTTCTAACGTGTTTTTATGCAATTTCAAGAACGCAAGGATCAAGGGTTATATGCAGGATGACGGCCCTTGGTTTTACGATAAATTGCTGCTAGTGATGGAAGAACCACGAGTCGATATCAACGTGGACGACATGGAGTTCAGGTTTGTGGCTTTTTGGGTTCATTTTCATAAATTACCTTTTGCTTGTTTTAACAGGTCCTCGGCAATGGAAATTGGAAGCTTGCCAGGAAAGGTTGAACAAGTTGATATTGAGGAAGATACGGAGCCTCAAATGGGATGTTCACTTCGAATCAAAATACAAATTGATGTGCAGAAACCATTAAAACGAGGTATCTTTTTAACTTCTAGAAAGGGGAGAGGTGAAAGATGGATTGACATCACCTATGAAAAGTTGCCAGATTTTTGTTGTGGATGTGGGAGACTTGGGCATACGATTAGAGACTGTGAGGACTGTAAAATTTCAAAAGAGGAGGATCTTCCGTATGGGCCAGGATTACGAGAACACACCAGACTCAAGGTGAAAGAAACAAACTGGTAGCCACGGTTCGTAAATAATTTTGCTGGAAGAGGCAGAGGCAGAGTGGGGGGCAGATGGAGACATAATATCTATGATGATGAAGAAGAGCCTGAGGAGCCGCTAATAAAGGATAAGACATCTGACCAAATCAACTTGGATCGGAACAAACAATCCTCGCAGAAAAATTCAGAAGCATCAGCAAGCAAGCCGCCGGTGGAACAAACGGTCAAAAATTCTATTAAGGGGAAAGAGAAAATCGTGATTAATGAGCCAATAATATCAAACATAAAGGCTGGCGAAGATTTGGGAGATTCCCGCTCCAATACCACAGATGACCATTTAGGAATTAATATGTCTAACAGTCAAAATGAAGGAAATGCCATGATGGATTTGGATTCAAATAACAATGCCCTCTTAGAGGAAAGTAAAGCAATAATTAATGATGAAGGTAAAGGTTTAACATAAGCCAAGGAAGATCAGGAAAAGCCGACTGTTAAGGAAGGAAATTCTTCTTTAGATCTGAATAAAAGGAAAACTTGGAAAAGAGTCCTACGATAGTTTACATTATAAGATTCAAAGACTTCAGTGAGTAGGCCAAATCAACAAGTTTTAGGAGGGAAGCACAGAATAGAGTTGGAAGAAGTAAATCACAGGAAAAAGAAGTTGATGGTAATGGATGAATAAGAAATTGCGAGATCGGTGGAGGCTGCTGGACAGCCCCGCCGGGCACAATGAAAACCCTATGTTGGAATGTCCAGGGGCTGGGGAACCCTAGGACATTGAGGGTTCTACGGTATCTTATCCGTAGACATCATCCCCATTTGGTTTTCTTAATGGAAACCAAACTTCAGTATAAAAAAAGTGAGCGAGTGCGTTCCCAAATTAATTACGATTGTGGTTTGATTGTTCCAAGCTCAGGGCAAAGTGGAGGACTGATGTTACTTTGGCAACAAGAGACTGATGTGAATATTCGATCCTTTTCGAAAGGGCGTATCGATGCAGTAATTTCAGACAGAGATAATTCTTGGAGATTCACCGGTATCTATGGAAACCCTCAACGAGAAAAACATCATGAGACCTGGACTCTCATGGACAGATTGAGGAATAATGATGGGATGTCGTGGGTTGTTGGTGGGGATTTCAACGAGATAACCAGCAACTCTGAGAAACATGGAGGCTTGCCTAGGAGAGAAAGTGATATGCAAGATTTTAGGGACAATATTGACCAATGTGGGCTCATTGATCCGGGATTCATAGGCCCTGATTATACATGGTGTAACAATCATTATCAATCAGAGATGATATGGGAACGCCTGGATAGAGTTCTTATCAATATTGAGATGCAAGTTTGGAGCAATAATTTCAAGGTTCTTCATCTACCCTTCACGGCCTCAGACCATCGGCCTGTGCAAGTAGAATGGTCAAGGAACCTCCATTGTCAAAAGCAGAACATGGCTAAATATCCCAGAAGGTTTGAAGAAAGCTGAGTTAAATATGAGGATTGCAAAAGGATTGTTGAACAGATTTGGTTGGAGTCAAGACAGGTGCCGAGGAGACCAATTTTTTAAAAGACCAAAGAATGTTTAAACAGGTTGTCTAAGTGGAGCCGAGACATGTATGGGGGATCAATAAGAGGAGCCATTGCTAGAAAAGAAAAGGAGATCCAGGACTTAAGCAACCATAGTACCAATCTAAGTATGATGGATTTGTGACAGAAGGAACGTGAATTAGAAAGTCTGTTGGAGGATGATGAAATTTATTGGCAGCAGCGAGCGAGGGAAGAATGGCTTAATTGGGGCGACAGGAACAACAAATGGTTTCACTTGAGAGCATCCACAAGAAGAAAGAAAAATAGAGTTCAAGGATTAAAGGATGAGAGGGGTAATTGGACTGAAGATGATGCAGGTATGGCCAACATAGCAACTAATTATTTTCAAACATTATTCCAATCTTCCAATCCTAATATGGACTCCATAGAAGTCATTTTAAATTCTATTCCAACTAGCATCATAGAAGATCAAAATAACATGTTGTTGGGCGAATTTACTCGAGATGAAATCTATGCATTATTGAAAGGTATGCACTCATCTAAGGCTCCGGGTCCTGATGGTATTCAAGCTATTTTCTATCAGAAATATTGGGACATTGTTGGCAAGGATGTTTGTGACTTTTGCCTAAACTTCCTGAATGGCGAAGGCTCTTTAAGTCAAGTGAATAAAACTTTTATAGCTTTAATTCCAAAGACTAAAGACCTTTGTAACATGAAAGACTTTCGCCCCATAAGCCTTTGCTCTGTCCTTTACAAGATTATTGCAAAAGCTCTAGCCAACAGACTTCGCACGGTGCTCGACAGCATCATTTCCCCCAGCCAATAAGCTTTCGTTCCGGGGAGACTTATTTTTGACAACACAATGATAGGTTTCGAGTGTCTTCATGCTATTAAGAATAAAAGAAAGGGTAAGGAGGGGTTGCTGCGCTTAAACTCGACATGAGTAAAGCGTATGACCGAGTCGAATGGTGCTATTTTATAGAGGTCAACAGTAGATGGATTAACAAAGTAGATGGGCTTCTCAGTAGATGGATTAACAAAGTTATGCATTGTGTGGAATCAGTGAGTTTTCAAGTCCTTCTCAATGGTACCCCACGAGTAGTTTTCACACTGAATCAAGGCTCCGGCAAGGAGATCCATTATCTCCGTATTTGTTCTTAATCTGTGCGGAAGGGTTATCAAGTAGCCTCAACAATTCAGAAAGGATAAGGGAGTTTACAGGTTTGCGTATCAATAACTATTGCCCTACTATTTCTCATCTTTTTTATGCTGACGATAGTTTGTTGTTTTTTAAGGCTATGGATACAGACTGCAGGGTGATTAAGAAAGTTCTTCTCAATTACGAAAAGGCATCAGGGCAAACCATCAATTTTGAGAAATCATCATTCATGGTGATTCCAAACACGCAGCTACCTAATATTGAAAAGATCAAGGAGATTTTAAGAGTACAACACAAGGAGAGTTTGGGTCAATACCTAGGACTTGCGTCTCAAATGGGCCGAAGCAAGAAAGAAGTTTTTGACAATGTTAAAGATCGAGTCTGGAAGGCTTTACAAGGATGGAAAGGGAAGTTCTTCTCAGCAGCAGGCAAAGAAATCCTTATTAAATCAATTGCTCAAGCGATTCCTAATTATACAATGAGCTGTTTTAAATTCCCTACTACTCTTTGTAATGAACTTAACTCTATTTGTGCTAGGTTCTGGTGAGGAGATTCTGGTAATGGGAGGAAAATGCATTGGCGTAGTTGGCAAAGGCTATGTATGCACAAACACCAGGGTGGTTTAGGCTTTCACGATTTAAAGATCTTCAATCAGGCTCTCCTCGCAAAGCAAAGTTGGAGAATTATTCGCTACCCAAATAGTTTATTGGCCAAAGTCCTGAGGGGAAGATATTTCAAAACGGGAAATTTTCTGAATGCTCCATTAGGACACAACCCTTCTTATACATGGAGAAGTGTAGTGTGGGGCAGGGAGTTATTTAAGAAGGGATTCCGTTGGAGAATTGGGAATGGTATAAAGGTGAATGTGAGCAACGAGCCTTCGATACCTAAAGAAGGATCTTGCACCCCAATTACTAATAATCCTGAAGTGGCAAACTACACGGTGGCTCAATTTATCACTCCTCTGGGAGGGTGGAATGAAGCCTTGGTGAGGGCCTCCTTCATGGAGTATGATGCCAAGATCATCCTAAATATCCCTATTAATCCTATGATAAAGGATGATGAGGTTATTTGGGATTTAGACTCAAAAGGCGTCTTTTCCGTTAAAAGTGCTTATCGGTTGGGAGTTCAACTTCAGTCCAATACTAAGGCGTCGTCTTCCAACTACAAGTTTTAGGAAAATCTGTGGAAGACATTTTGGAAAGCTCCAGTTCCGTCTAAAATAAAGATATGCGGTTGGAGGGCGTACAATGACATTCTTCCTACTCTGTCAAATCTAAATATTAGAGGACTGGACATTAACCCAATTTGTCATTTTTGCAGGGAAAAACCAAAAACCATAACCCATTTATTTTGGGAGTGTAAACTAAACAAAAGGGTTATGGAAGCATTTTTTAAATAACACTGATGGAATCCCTTTTAATGGCATATTTGGTTGGAGCCCACAGGATTTTATGGAGAAAATATGGAAGCACAACACGTCAGGAAGGATTGAGAAGACCAATCTCTGTACAAGCCTTGTTATTGGTTGGCAAATTTGGTAGCAAAGGAACAAGACAATTCATCGTAAAACTCAAGCAGACAGCGGACAAATGAAGACCAGAATTGTAAAGTACTTGGAAGAGTTCAAAATAGAGAATGAAGGAGAGTCGAACCTCAGTTTGGAGGAAGATCCGGAGCACGATAGAGCGACAACGACACCTACAGGAGATTGGTTGCTGAGCAATTTGAACTCACAGGAGATTTAGGCGGGGAACGATATAGACCCAGGTGATTCAAATCCCTCGTCTGTTTGGCTGAGACCTCCAATGGGTTTTTGGAAATTGAACAGCGATGCATCGTGGTGTGACCGAACAGGACGCGGGGGGCCTGGTTGGATTCTCCGTCGATGGGACGACGTTCCATTGGCAGCCGGATACAGGACAATCAAGAGGAGATGAAAAATCAGTTGGTTGGAAGCCCTAGCCTTGGTTGAAGGTTTGAAATCGATAGCTCTCCCTTCCCCCAAGTTGATTATCGAGCTTGACTCAGTGCAGGTGGTACATCTTCTTGAGGGGAAAGGTGAGGATCTCACGGAGCTCTCTTTATTCATTGAAGAAGCGAAGGAACTCATATCTAACTACCAAGTGCAAACGGTTAACCATATATCCAGGAAGAATAACAATTTAGCCCATAATCTGGCCTGTCGAGCTTATCGTCTTAACTCATCTGAGAGTTGGACCCAGTCTTTTCCAATTTGGCTTTTAGATGTAAATAATGTAGACATTGGGGATAATAATGCCAATGATGGGGGTGCCTGTCCCACAAATGTCTACCCAATGGGAGTTACTGCTCATTTTTAATTCTAATATACTATACTTTCTCAAAAAAAAAAAAAAAAAAAAGAATGGAATGTGAAAAACTAGAAAATAAAAGGTTTACACCCATATCGATAAATTAAGTCTAAAATTAATATTTTATTTAATTATATTTAATTATAGAATATGAAAATTTTTGGAATGTCAAAAGTGGTATAATTCTTTCATTTCATACATCTCGAGGTTGTCTGTTCTACTCATTTCCACAACAATTTGATAACTCTATTTTAAGAAAATTAAGATAAGAAAATGATTACCGAAGAAATCAAAATATATTCTAATAATAATTAAGATTTTGATGGAATGAACAATAAGACATGGAAAAATTAGATAAACATAAATTAATTTAGATATCATTTCTTTGTTCAAAAAGGCAATTATGTATTGTTTTCTATCATTATAAAAGAATTCATAACTATTTATATATAAATACAAGTAACTTCGAATATTTATTTTCTTAAAAAAAGTAACTTCAAATATTTCATACGTTTTTTATTTTTAACTTATTTTATTAATGATATTAATTGCATTTAATAAATAAATAAATAAATATATATATAATTACACTAATATTCAATAATAAAATAAATTTATCAATTAGTAATATATAAGAAAATTACGAACTCTTTAAAAATTTAAATAAACTGTATATTAATTTGTTAAATATATTTTTTTAATGAATATAATTAACTTTTTAAAATATAAAATAAAGTATAGTTCGATAAAAAAGGACAAAGTTCACCAATAATGTAGTTAAAAAAACAAATGACAAAATTAGAGTAGTTTTAAAAAATTTAATTTTAATAATGTAAATAAAAAAACAAATTATAAATTTAAGGTAAGAGAGAAAAGTATTGACAAATGTAGAGTAGTTGTTGCCAGCAATGAACTTGTGTACCACGTACGCGATTTAGGGTGGTCTACGTGGCGGTGATGAGGTGGTAAAAATCGTGTACAACGTGCACGAGTTTGCAAAGAAATCGCGTACCACGTACACGATTTCCATATTTAGAAATCGCGTACCACGTACACGATTTCTATATTTGGCAATTTCTATATTTGGAAATCGTGTACCACGTACACGATTACTATATTTGAAAATTTCTTTTTTAATAAAAATATTTTTTTTCCTTTTATATCTATAATATGTTATATATATAAATTTATGTATAGCTTTGTAACTTTTCTCGTCCATTAGGAAACAACCACTTTCTTAGTCGTCTTCCTATTTAAGAGTGGTAAGAGTAAATGAATCAATGGTCAAAATTCCAATGATTTTGCTAGACAAATTTTTTTATACAATTAGTTTTTCCAAAATATATGTTTTTTTTTATATTTATATTTTATATGTTTGTCTGTGTAAAATTTAAAAAAATAAAGAGAAAAAATTAACTAATTTACAACTATATTCAACCCTTACTAAACATTAAAATAAACATATAGATCATATAGTGTATATATATATATATATATATATATATATATATTTTGCAAATTTTAAATAATATATAAAACAAATGACAAAAAAAAAAAAAAAAAAGAAATGAAAGAGCAGACAGCCAGTTTTGATCCCTTGCACTCTAAAATCTTTCTTATTATTTTACCCACTGAACAAATAGATTTCTTTGTTGTATTAGTTTAGAAATATTTTACCTATTGTTACCGAACTCGTGTACATGGTACACGAGTTCGACGTGGAACTCGCGTACACCGTACGCGAGTTTTGTGTTTCTAGTGCGTATTTTTCCACGGTGGCACTACTTGAAGACGTGTCATGTAAATCGCGTACACAGTACGCAATTTTCACTTGGAATCGTGTACCTGGGTCACGATTTAGCTAAAGCGTGACCAATGTACACGATTTAGCTACCCCATATTTGGAATTAGTTTCAAAACTACCCTAAATTTGTTTTTAGTTTTTTAAATTACATTATTTTTAAAAAAAATCCGATAAAAAAGGGTGAAACATGTTGAACTAGAAAATGACAGTTTTATTTATAAATTAAAAAAAGAAAAGAAAAAAATGACAGTTCCACCAAGGACAATGGTGATAGTAATGGTTACCGTGCGTTACTCGTGAGATTCGTGTAAGACTTATCAGCCAAGTGATATGGTACTCCACTGCATCAACCCCAGTCAATTTAAATCATAATCTATTATTGTTGGCTCCTTTTTGGGCGTCCGTGGCTGAATTTCTTCCAACAAGAAAATAAAATCTATTAGTCATAAACAAATAATAACAATAAAATAAAATCTATTGAAGACCATGCAAAGTCTAGGTTTCAAGAAAATCAAATAGCACAAGCATCCATTTTTTTTTATTAATTTAGGATATGAGTGGAAGTTATTATGGAATGACCAAAATCATTTTTGTTATGTTTATTATTTCGAACATGATAAAATAAGTGATTTTGATCCTTCCAAAATCACTCCTAACATGCCAACAAGAACTTAGCTCAACTGGCATAGAAAATCACTCCTAACATATTCATATTCAGCTACAAATATATCGTTGTCTTATTTAAGAGTCACACCTATCAATGTATTTATTACTTTTAACAAGTGGGTTGGGGATGAGGACTGAACAAACAAATGAAGTTGACTTATAACTACATTATTTAACCATTTTTTTAGTTCAACATGTATTTGTGAAGATTTTAATTTTTGACCTCTTGATCGAAAGTATGTCTTTAACTAGTTAATCCCGTGTTTGGAAACCCCATATTTGAAAAGATTTCAAATCAAAACGGATTTGAAATCATTTCCGTTGTTTGGTATGAATTTAAAAAAATAGAATTGGAAATCCAAAATAATTTGAAATTAAATCTTGTTTTGATCCAAAAATTTTCAATCTAAAATAGGTCGGATTTCACCGAATTTCAAACTAAAATGGGTCTAATTCAAAATTTAGCCTATTCAAATATCAATTCAATCCAAGAAATTGAAAAAAAAAAAAAAAAAAAAAATCATCTGAACTCTATGATGGAGGGGTTGCAGTGTGAGGTTGCGATGGGAACTTACTGGCTTCCGACATATAACAACAACAGGAACAAAGATGGAGATAAGAGAAAAAGAAAGAAATGTTGGATATTATTAAAAATAAAATGTGAAAGAAAGTGATATTTATATTCAATTCATAAAAAGTTTCAAGATGGATTGAAATATCAAATTCAATTTGATGTTTCAATTACAAATTTAACATATGGAAGTTAAATTTGGTGTTATAACTCAATTGAGTTAGATTTTACATATGTTTCAATTTTATTTAATTGTTTTCTTTAGAGTTACTAAGTTCCTAGCCTAGAAATAGCAACTTGTTTCTTCATTTGAATTATCCCATTCCATTTGGAGTATTCTTCTTTCTTTCTTTGTTTCTTTTGATCTTGAGTCGAGTTGAGAGCAAGTATCCAAGAGTTCTGCCAGATTCGAGTACTTCAAGCTGTTCTCCGGAATTAGCCGTTGTATCCTGCTTAGACAATCGTTGTAGTCTGCTAGCAACCCGTGCAGAATGAATAATTGTCTTCATGACAGCGCTTTGAAAGCGTGCCTCGACTACCAACTATCACATTCTTTTGTTTTACAGGTTCTATTCACTTGATGTGGTTGTTGTTGTCAATCGGATCATCTTGGAACATCGGAGCGCTTTGATCTTCTGATATGGTTTAATTATGATTTCTGTAATTTTTGTTATGTACAGTGGTTGTAGATATATTTACTCTGTATTTGTTTGTAGTCAGTTGCATTGTAATCTGATTGTTAGTGTGCAATAGTTGTTATATACAGCGTATTTCCAACAAAAAATCATACGGCGGTGGGAGAGATAGGAGAGAAAAGAAAGATTCGCATGGTGGTGTGTGGGCGAAGCTGCGACAGAAAATGATCAATGTAATTCTCAATTTCATTATTTTTAAGAAAAAGTTTTAAAATTCAATACAAATTTTGGAAACAACATCATCAAGTTTATCATTTTTCACTTACAGAGTGCATATAATACATTTTTTAATAAATTACATAAGATTTATGAACCAAGAAAATGGCTATTAAATGCATTTAATATAAGTATTTTGAGTTTTTTTTTTTTTACGGATGACCAAAATCGTAGATTCAAAATGCGATATAACCTGTCTTTTCTAAACTAAAGATATAAGACCTTCTACAATCTCTCACTCAGGCTCTTCAATCTCGCTCCCTCTCCAATTTATCACTCCACCTGCTCTTTCTAGAATCTCTTGTTCTCTTCTCCCTCATAAAAACAAAAAAAAAAAAATCATAGATTTTTTTCTTTTAAAAAAGTAATCTTGTAATATTTAAAAACAAAAAAAATTACTTGAAATAATATATATAATTAAATAATTATATAAAATTAAAATGAAACAAAAATTTAAACAAATTATTGTCTTGGTTAGATTTTTATTTCATCTAACTTAAAATTGTGATCTCTAATATCAATTTTTTTTCTTTTTTAAAGAAGAATATCTATGACCAAATTCATATTTAACAAAATAATGTTAAAATAGTAAAAAAAAAATTATAGAGCATGGAAAATAGTTTTTATTTTTTTCTAAAAAAAGGAAATTTGACCAAGGAATAGCAAAAGGAAGATGAAAATGAAAGAGCGGAGAAAATAATAATAGATCTGTTGATGGCAAAATCCGACCAAGTAACTCACCTGACCTTCACGTGACACCAACAGTGAATTTGTTGAAGACGGGGAAGACGTGACCTGCAAATACGGAGCAAACACTGCACACCGGTGTGGGGCGCTTTCCACACACACTCAAATGCTTAAGTCAGTGATCGGAGGGAATGCTGCAAAGTAATCAAAGCAATAGTAAAACAATGGTGTTTATAATCTGTTTTTTGAACCCCTTACTTGGGTTCCAAGAGGACCCTTTATACCTCACTCTAGATTAGGGTTTACCTTCCTTGCATCCGTCGTCGATGGACTCCCGGTCCATGAACGAAGCTTTTTCAGGCCTAGGAGGATCATGCCCAGAGGTCCGAGCGGCAATCGAGCTTTGAGGCCTGGTCGGCCTCGGCATTCGGCCGAGGTCGAGGAGGGTGATGGGCTAGACTGCTTGAGTTTGGCCTTCCTCTTTCTTCGTGGGCCGGCTTGGGTGGGCTCAAAGCCGTTTCTTCAGGAATTCCAGTTATATCGAAATTACCCATAACATTAAGCCCCCACTCTCTGATTGGAGTTCGTTGCCATGCTAATTGCTCTAGTTAGGTCAACCGCAAATCCAATTAGAGAGTATGATGGCCATTTTCTTATTTTTCTTTTTTTCTTCTTTTTTTTTTTTAAAAAAAAAACTTTTAATGATTTAGTCTTCTTTAATCTTTTCCTTTTATTAAAGATTGTAGGCTTTAGTTTAACATTTTGTCAAGCTTTCCTTATTATTTCATATATTCTATAATTTTTTATTATTATTCTTTTCTTACATGTATTTTTTATATCTCTTTTGGTGACTAGCAATATGTAGGAATTGAAGAAACATTCTCGGTTGGGTTTAAACTAGACAGGTTGGAGGGCTGTTGGAGAGTTAGTTGAGGGGAAAAAGACAAAATGGGAGACGAGACAAAGCTGAAGGGTGGCCGAGACTGGAAACGACGAAAGCTCAGTTAAAGGTAGCAAAGGCTCACTTGGCCGATGCTAATTAGCTTGCTGAGGAGTTTAGGAAGACCAGCAATGAATTCTACGCCATGCAAGACGAAATCTGGAACGATGGCATCAGGTGGGCTGTCAAGCGATTTGGCAAACACCATTCTACTGTTGATGGCTCGTTCATTCAAGAAGACCTTGCCACCCTCTCAACCAACCCTGATGCCTTTGCTTCCTCTGATGAGTCTTCTGGTGCTAGAGATAATATGGACCTCTGAAGACCCGGGACCACTAGTTTCCAAGCCTGCTGTTGTCATTTTCTTCCTTTTCCTCTTTGATGTCTTTATGCTTTATTTATCCTTGGTGTTGCCTCGCTTTCGCTACCAAAATCAATGAAATCAGTGATACTAGATTTTTCCTATGAATTTGACTTTTATCGCATATCAACAAGAAAGACATTCAAACAAAAACGAACTCAATCATAAGCACAAGTCTGGTTGGCCACGACCTTAGCCTCAATCCCCTCATGGATCAGTTAAGTAAAACATTTAACTTAAATCGACCTAGTCGGCCTCGGCCCTGCATTTCATTTGAGCATTATCTTTCCTGCGAAAAACACACAGGGCACTTAACATGCGCTTGGCCTGGTTGGCCTTGGGCTCGTGCCTTAACAAAACAATAACACCAAATGGTATAGCATAGGGATGGCCCGGTCGGCCTCAGCCTTTTGCCACAGTAAAACACTTAATAATTTTGCAAAGAAATGGTATAGGAATGGCCTGGTCGGCCTCGACCTTATGCCATAATAAAACATTTTCGCGCCTCCAAAATCAACCACAGTAAAACACTTAATAATTTTGCAAAAGAATGGCATAGGAATGGCCTGGTCGGCCTCGGCCTTATGCCATAATAAAAAATTTTCGCGCCTGCAAAATCATCCACAGTAAAACACTTAGGCCCCATTTGATAACCATTTGGTTTTTGGTTTTTGAAAATTAAGCTTATACACACATACTTCCACATATAAGTTTTTTGGTTTTAGCATCACTATTCTACCTTGTTTTCAAAAACCAAGTCTAATTTTGGAAACAAAAAAAAAGTAGTTTTCGAAAAATTGTTTTTGTTTTTAGAATTTGGCTAGGAATTCAAATGCAACCTTAACTAGCATGAAATCCATGGTAGGGAATTTAGGAGAAAACAAGCATAATTTTCAAAAACCAAAAATAAAAAACCAAATGGTTATCAAACGGGGCCTTAATAATTTTGAAAAAGAAATGGTATAGGTATGGCCTGGTCGGCCTCGACCTTATGCCATAATAAAACATTTTCCTGCCTGCAAAACCATGCAATAAATGAGTGCCTGCAAAATCATGCAATAAATGAGTGAGACCGACCAGATCCGCACCGAGTCAGGAAAACATGATGGTCGGCCCCGACCCCATGCTAAATAGATTTTTAAGCAGCTTCAAAAATTGATCAATCGATAGGATTGATAGGGTGTGTATCATCCACCCCTCTTAGCCCCCTACTCAAGTACAATTTTCTTGAAGCAAAGTTTATGCTTGAGTAAAAGAAACTTGCAGTGTATTGTAATACCTCAGAGTCTTCATTTCCCACGCACTTTCTCTATTGGTATGAATTGGTCCAAGGCTCGGTCTCGACTCTTTGCTTGCCCCAAACCGAGTGCCTTGGGGTGATGGAGAACATTGGTAACTCCATTTCGCTAAGGATACTTTGACTGTCGATTGCCTTGTAGAGTATTGGGGTTTCCACTCTACCAAGGACATTTTGGCTGTCAATTGCTGATAGAACCTAAGTAGTCCTATTTTATCGCCTCTAATCTAAGCTTGTTAGAGTTATTTTATGCTTTACTTGTCTTATTTACAGGTTATTTGAGCTTAGGCTATGTCAGGAGCTGATTACGCTAATTGGTGTTAATTCGGGCCAATTACGGAGTTGGAGCCATCTTGGTGTCTTGGACGGCGAGGAGGTGAAAAGACCCAATTGTGTTGAAGCGGGCCTGAAAGAACAACACCAAAAGCCAAAAATTAAAGCCCCGTATCGAGAAGAAGCGAGACAAGACCGAGAATTAAAGCAGAAAGTCGAGATTCAAGGTTGGCGTCGAGACGTTGCCCTTGGCGTCTCGACGCCGCCGTATTTTCTATATATATGTAGCCTCAGTTTAGTCCGACGTTAGGTCAAAATTTTGGTCTCTTTACGATTTCCTTTATTCCTTTTACATTCCAGCATTGTTGTAGACCATTCTTGGTCATATTTTATGGATTCTTTCATGTCTATTGTTGATTTTACTTCATCTATGCGTAGCTAATCTCATTTAGATCGTTGGATTGGGTTTATGTCTTGATTCTTAATAAGATTGGCTGAGTTTTCTGAGTTTTACTTGTTGTTCTTGTTGTATTTTCATTAAGTTTTGTATGTTATCCCATTTAAACCAATACATGAGGCTAGTCTATTAGGATTGACGCCCTATGTGATTACCGCTTGTGTATTCTATCAGTTATTTTTAGATAGCCACCAGGTTGAGACAAGCCACGCGAGACGACCTTTGACAGGCCTAGGATGCATGTTAAAGGTTGTAGGAATTAGATTTAAATTGCATTTGAATTTGGTTCTTACGATTCCGAACCCACAATCCCAAAGCGGCTAGTTTTAATAGGTAGTTGTGAAATTGCTTGTTAATTAACTAGTTAGATATAATTAGTAACCATTGCAAATGTCTCGGATGGTTGCTAAATTATGTATAAGGGGTGGCGAGCGATAGAGTTTATATTAATTAATCTTGTTAATTGCAGAATTCACGGTTAGCAAGATAATTAGCACAGGTTAGTGTAGAGGGATCGTCCGAGTAACCCAGAAGCCGACAAGACTAATGAAATCAGTTTAGAACAATTATTAGAGAAAACTAGGAAGCCAACGAATTAGAATCAAGCATAATAAATCTCAATCCGATCCCTTTTCATGTTATTGTTTCCGTCTAATTTCTCTTCTGCATGCTTATTTTGTTTCATTTAAATTTCAGCATTTAATTATTTTATTACTTTTACTTGTCTTTCGTTCCAAAAATCCCCCCATTTTCATAACCATGAAATTCTACAACTGCTAGGTCCCCTTCCCTGTGTTCGACCCCGACCACTATTTCTACAGAATAGTTGTAGTGTCGTGGATTATAAATTTATTTGGCGAGCCCTGCGACAGGCTTCCGTCAATTTCCATGGAGAGTATTGGAGTTTCTAGTCTACCAAGGACATTATGCTTGTTATGTTAGATCATTTGCAATAACAGAACCAACTATGGAATTTTATTAAAAGTAGCACAACAAGTGTTTTAAATTTCTTACACCTACAAATTCAAATGTTAAAAACAAAATGAGAATCCAACTAGCCAATGCAAAACATAATGGGAACAAAACACAAGCTATCAATGTTCCATGGGGGAAGGATGCTCCCCTGCTCAGCCTCGACTCTGGCTTGTCCAGGAGTTAGTATTTGTTTCCTTGGTCGTTTCTCTGAGTGTTGTGAAGTAGCACTCTCTGGAAGCTTTTTGTTCCCCTTGAACCACACCTATACCATTATTGGTCGGGAACTTCATCATCTGATGATAGGTTGACGCCACGGCCTTCAACTCATGCACCGCTGGCCTTCCCAGGATGGCGTTGTAGGTCGAGATACAATCAACCACTAGGAAATTAACCATCTTCGTCACAACATTCTGGCCCTCTCCAAAGGTAAATGGCAGTTCAAGGCTACCTTTCGGCATCACTTTCTCCCCTCTGAAGCCTACTAAAGGTGTGATACTCGGTCTCAGGCGCTCTCTTTCCAATTTCATTGCTTCGAATACCTTAGAGGACAGGACATCTACAGTGAAGGATTGGAATTCCCTAATTCCGTTAGCGGAAGTGAATTGGAACCAATTCGTATTTTAATTAAGTTTTCTAAAACACCAGTACATTGGCAAATCATGTAGAATAATTCTATATATAAACTAGGCTTAGCATGCATTAGATCTAAATCTAATAATTAAAAGAATAAAATACTTACTTGTTGAAGACTTTCTTCAATTAACTCCTACCAAGAGTAATATGATCACAGTAGAGACACTACCACCAAGATCTTCCACAGCTATATCTCTGGGACTAGGAACCAAGTTGTGGGACTTGGTGTTCTTGAATTTTGAGAAAAAGAATTTCACTAGAATGTTGTGAAATTCTTAGAGAGAAATTTTGCTTGAGAGCAAAGTCTTGAGTTATGAGTTATGTCAATTGGGAAGTCATTATGTCCTTTATATAGAGTGTCATGTCCCTTTCCTATTCATAATAGGTTAGGGATATATTTAATTAATTAATAATTAATTACTTTTCCCAATTCTAATAGGATGGGGATTCAATTAATTAATTAATATTAATTAATTTATTAAATCAAATTTAATTAATTTCATTTAAATCATATTTAAATGAATATCTCCCACATAACCTATAGTTTTTAACTAAATCAAATTTAATTAAATTAATTCTCCAATTAATTAATTACTAATTTAAATATCTCATATTTAATGTAAGCCTACAATTAAATCATATTTAATTGTATTTCTCTCAATCAATAAAGTTTAATCTTAAATTAAACTTTATATTATAATGTATCACATACATTATATTAATTGTATCTCATACGATTAACTTGATTTCCCATAATGGATTTTGAACTATTCAAAATTTCTTTCAAGACTAATTGTTCCTAATTACCCTTTATGAGCTAGCAGGACGACTTAATGGACTTACAGATTAGAAGCTCCAATGATATGAGGTTAAATGGCTAAACTCATTAATCAGTTTAATCAATGTTCATTAACTGCAAGTCATTCCACTAAAGACTCACAGTTGCACTCTTCTCACTGTAGAACGTTTCTGTGTCCACGGATATAGACCAATAACGATAAGTCAATCCTTCACGAGTGTTCGTAACTACAGCTTGGTCAAATTACCGTTTTACCCCTGTGTTACCGCTGTCTCCTTAAGTACCAGTGCTCCTCTAATGAACAGCCTGTTATGGTCCAACCAATAAACATAAAGTCCCTCTCGGGCCAGTGAGAGGGCGGGATCCCTTTGTTCAAGACCCGGAGTCACCACTTAAGGGAACACTCATCTACTTCTCCTAGAATCGGGAAGGAGTGAGTTCCATCTTGTGTTGTCATGTTCCCAACCCCCAATCGGTCTTGTCCCCAAAAAGGAAGGCATATTGGTCGGCGTATAGGCCACTTTCACCCATGCTAATCAAAGGACAATCTCTCGTGAGAAGAAGTTCATGACACACTCAGGATTAAGACCGAGTTACCTAGGTCATCCTATTGAAACAATAACCTAACTAGTTAACAGTGTTACAACTAGTGGTTGACTATTTCGTGGTTCAGTCTTATGCAAACTCTTTGCATAGGATACCTCTGCTCGCATGTCTACTATATGGACGCTTTGGATCAATACGTCTGTATCAAATACAAAGCGGGTCGTATCACATAGTGTTGCCAGGATAAGGTACCAACCTTATTCATGTACTATAGACATTTTAGGTTGTTACTTGAATATCGATCCCCGTATGTCTCCACATACTAGTTCAAGTTAAATACAAACAACCTTGGAACTTAGTTTATTGGATTTGGGTCATATTGTGCAATACTTAACAATAACACTTTATTATAGAAACTCAATAACACTTTATTGAAACAAGTATACAATTTATTTACATTCACTATCTACGAGTTTTAGGGCATAAAACCCGACATGCAGAACTCCCTCCATCAATTAGAACCCGATGAACCTTCACGTTGGCAATCGTTAAGCTCACCACCAACGCGTCATTGTGGGGCTAGTGGATGCCGGAGGCCTCTAGCTCAGTGAATTCGATTGATGGAAAAGTTTTGGAGAGCTGGACAGAGTACATACCTTGGCTCTCCAGCTCAAATCTCGCTTCTCGAGCCACTGCCTTCCTTTTTCGATTTGATTCTCCCCCTGCAGGTCCTCCCAGAATAGTCCTGATCTCTAGTGGAGGGTCGCCATTGCCTTGGGTGGGTTCCTCTCCAGTCGGCCTCGGCCTCTTGTTCCCCTCTCCACTGACAAACTTTTTCAAGTATCCTTCTTTAATCAGGATCTCTATTTAATCCCTCAGCTGTATACAATTTCGCGTGGTATGCCCGTGATCCCGATGGAACATGCAGTACTTATTCTTGTTCCTTCTATCTAGGTCTGTTCTCAGTCTTTCTGGACGTTTCAGTAGATCCGTGTTCTGTACCCAGCAAGAACTTGGTCGAGTGGAACAAAGAGTGGTGTATACTTTTGGAATTTACCTTTTGGGTCTGGTCGGCCTCGACCTTCTCTCTGGTCGGCTCGGCCTCGGCTAGAGGAGTAACCGTTATGATCTCGACCTTCATCCTCCCCCCAGCGCCTCTTCCCTTTTCCTCCTTCTTTCTGTCCTTATCAATGGTAGTCACCCTCTGCGCTTCTCTCTCCGCAAGCTTGGATTTCATCATCTCTTCCGCATTTATGTACTTCTGTGCCTAGAGATGAATTCTTCATACATACGCGGCTGGTTTTCTCCAATGGAATTCATAAAATTTTCATCCTACAAACCTGAAATAACCGTAGTTAAGGCTACCCCATTGTCGTACCCTTCTACCTGCAATACCTCATTACTGAAATGAGTAAAGTATCTGTTTTAACTTTCCCCAGGTTTCTGCTTGATTGTGAGCAAGTTGAACTGTGGTTTACGTCAATCTCTCGCCCCTAGAAACTGCGTGACAAAAACTCGCAACAATTCCTTGAAAGATCCTATTGACTTTTGTGGCAGCTTGCTAAACCACTGTCCTGCCATTTCTGTCAAGGTTAGAGAGAAAGCTCGACACTTGGTCGCCTCTGAAGCCTCATAGAAGTCCATCCATGATCGGTAGGTGTCCAAATGTTGAACCGGGTATTTCTTCCCATCATACTGCTGAAAGGTCGGTAACTTAAACTTGTGTGGAACCACTGCCTGCATGATTTCATCAGTGAACAGCGGGTCGACTTGCCCAATTAAGTCTTCAAGATCTTCTTTGTCTACATCTTTAGGTAGTGCGTTTCCCTAGAACTCAACCCCCAGTTGGGACTACTTTTGGTTATTTTCGCTTGAACTATGGCCCTAACCTTGGCCTCGGCCTCAGCCTCGACCTTCATTTTAGCTTCAACTTCTGCCAAGACTCTTGCCTCAAGCTCGACCTCACTCGGATTCTGGCCTCGGCCTCGACCATCTTGCGCGAACCCACTGTACTGGTTTCATCAGGTATGTCGAGTGCAACCTTACGGTCCCCCCTGTTGTTCGACCTTGGATCCTTCAAGTTCGGCTCTTTGGCGGACTCCAGTCTCTACAACTTACTAGTAACACTATCTGTTTCCCCGGTCTCTTTTTCCAAGACCTGTTTTCCTTTCTCTTGATCACGTGGCAGACTCTTTTGATATCTCAGACTGGGACTTGGCTGTTTCAGGAAGCTCAAAATCTCGACCAGGCTCTGCCCCATCTCATTGACTCGTCCTTTTAGGGCTGCTATTTCCATCTCCTGGGTATGTGTTGACGACAACCGCAAGTGCACGGGTCACAAGTAATATAAGACGGTAAGTAAAACCGAATATCGTATTCCACAGGGAGTAGCGTGACTTAGGCAAGCAAAAATTCTAAACACTAAAATTAACGAGAATGCACATTATCTAGGTAATCCAGCACAAAGAAAGACAGATCACAGACAAATGAAATACTAAAGCAATAAATGATCAAACCGATATGTAAGACACTGAGGGAACACAGATAGGATGAGAGTTCGGGTCTTGAAATCCAATATATAACCTACTAGGTATTTGACTACTTATTATTATGTCTGCAAATTATAGATCTAGAATCTACTTGTTAACATGGGATCTCTTGTCGGTTTCCCCTAATTATCATTAACTCATATTAATAACCTAAGTGTCCTTAGCGCTATTAATTGGGTTAAGTCTTAAGTTCTCATTCATTTTAGATCTCTAGGCCTAACCAACTACTCTCGCTGTCACTACGAGAAGTTAAGTCTAGTTAATTGAGCTATGTCCTAACTTAGTTTCTCTCTGTCGAGTTTCCCCTAAGTAACATATCAATATAAATTTGGCTAGAATTCATAAAGCATTACGACCACTCAATCAAATAATCAGTAATTGGACACAACAATAGTAGTCAAAATATCTTTCAATTATATATTCTCATTCAAGACCCGAATCTCGAGATATTAGCTATACATTGTCATAGGAACAATCAAAACTTCCAGCATATAAATGTGTAAACAATAATATGAACAAGATAAAGGGTATAGAACTTATCCCGACATCGAACCCTTGCTTACGCCTTGATCCGCCATACGAAAGCCTCGATTGGATCCTCGTCACAAGCCCGAATCAACCCAAAAATGCTCACAAAACTCTCTAGAACATTGCTCTCAATCCCTCCCTCTAAGAGGCTCTAGAAGCCTTTGGAAAATGCTCCAAATGATTGCTTGATGATTGAAAACCGAGGCCAAGGGTCCCTTTAAATAGTGCTCCAGCCATGCCTAGCATCGAGACACTGACGTCATAGTGTCTCGACGCCGTGACATCACTATCTTGTTCTCCAAGTCGTCTCAGCGTCGAGACGCCACCCCTCCTTTTGGACTTCCTCTTCTCATCTTTTGGGCTAGTCTTGGGCCTTTCTAGCCAGATTTTTGGTCTTTTGTCTTCACTTTTAAGTCCTTGAATTCTTCCTTTGACCCACACCTTCATTATTTGGGCCAAAACTCCATCGTTTTCTCTAAAATTCATGACAAAGCTCCTTTGGGACATAATTGCTGAAATTAACATAATAAGACATTAAAACCACAATAAAATCAAGTAAAAACACTTAAATCTAGGGATAAATTGTTAGCATTCGTGCATGCTAACAGTATGAGCCCAGGGCTGAGGATCAATCTCCCCTTCTGGATTCTCTCTTTCCATTCTTCTACTCGATTCCCTTCACCCAAAAGTGCAGTGCTCACAAGCCAACCTTCTTCCCCACAGACGGTGCCAACTGTTGATGGCAAAATCCGGCCAAGTAACTCACCTGACCTTCACGTGACACCAACAGTGAATTTGTTGAAGACAAGGAAGACATGACCTGCAAATACGGAGCAAACACTACACACCGGTGTGGTGTTCTTGCCACACACACTCCGATGCTTAAGTTAGTGATCGGAGGGAATGTTGCAAAGTAATCAAAGCAATAGTAAAACAATGGCGTTTAGAATCTATTTTTCGAACCCCTTACCTGGGCTCCAAGAGGACCCTTTATACCTCACTCTAGATTAGGGTTTACCTTCCTTGCATCTGTCGTTGATGGACTCCCGCTCCATGAACGAAGCTTTCCCAGACCTAGGAAGATCATGCCTGGAGGTTCGAGCATCAGTCGAGCTTTGAGGCCTCCTCGGCCTCGGCCTTGGGCCGAGGCTGACCACCTCCTCGCCCTCAGCCCAGTGTCGATGCTGAGGAGGGTGATTGGCCAGAATACTTGAGTTTGGCCTTCCTTTTTCTTCGTGGGCCGACTTGGGTGGGCCCAAAGCTGTTTCTTCCAGAATTCCGGTTATATCGAAATTACCCATAACAAGATCAAAAAAGAAAATTATACGAGATAAATTTTTTGAAAGTATAAAGAAATAAGATGAATGTGGAATAGATAAAAAAAAGTTGAAAAAGAAAAAATAAAAGCAAGTATTATACCACAGAGAAAAACAATCCAGAAAGAAATAGAGAAAAAATTGAGTGAGATAAGAGAAAAAATTTTGAGAGAGTATATGTCGATGACATCATAATCACTGGGGCATCTTCTGAAGATATCACCAGTTGAAAATGCATCTTAATGTTGTGTTCAAACTCAAAGATTTGGGTCCTTTGCGTTATTTTCTGGGCTTAGAGATTGCTACGTCCAACAAAGGCATTCTTCTTTCTCAATGAAAATATGCCTTACAATTGGTTGAAGATGCTGGTTTGTGGTTTGCCAAACCTTCTGCTCTTCCTATGGATCCAAACATAAAGCTGACACTTAATGATCGAGACTTGTTATCTGATCCTTCTGCTTATCGTCGAATTATTGGCCGACTTCTTTATCTTACAATTTCAAGGCCGGATATCACCTTTGTTGTCCACAAGCTTAGTCCATATGTGGCTAAGCCTCAAACAGTTCATATGAATGTTGTGAATCATCTTCTTTGTTACTTAAAAGGTTGTTCTGGACAAGGGATATTTCTACCAGCTTCTACTTCCTTTCAAATCTGAGGATTCTCTGATGCTGATAGGGCATCCTACTAAGATTCACGAAAGTTGACCACTGGATATTGTATATTTCTTGGTGATGCTCTTGTGTCTTGGAAAGCGAAGAAACAAAGCATTGTGTCCAGATTCTCTGCAGAGACTGAGTATAGGGCCTTAGCAGCCACTTCGTGTGAAATTATATGGTTACAACAGTTGCTGAATGATTTGCAAGTTGAATCTCCTTCTCCATCATTACTATTCTGTGATAATAATGTTGTTATTCACATAGCCTCTAATCCCATTTTTCACAAAAGAACTAAACACATTGAGCTGGATTGCCATTTTTTCCGTGGGAAAGTCATTGCTGGTACTATAAAATTGCTTCCAGTTCGGTCAAGCTCTCAGTTAGCGGATGTTTTTACGAAGGCCTTACCAACTTCTTCCTTCTCATCTCTGTTATCCAAGATGGGATTGATTAACATCATGGCTCCATCTTGAGGGGGAGTATTAGTTATAAGAAGTTTGTTATTTAGTTGAGTTAGTTTATTTTGTTATCTTGTTAGAACTCAACTTGTATCTACTGGCTTATTTATAGAAGCCTTCCTTATCAATGAAATTAAGCAAGAATTATTTACTCTCTGAGTTTTATCAGAGAGAGAGAAAAGGGAGAAGAAAAAAAAATGAGTGTGAGAAAGAGAGTGAGAGAGAGAAAAAATTTATAGGCCTTTAATTATAGCTAGTGTGGTTATTTTGGAAAGTAGTGACACTAGCAGAAGGTCTTATATCTTTAGTTTAGAAAAGACATGTTATATCACATTTTGGATTCAAGATTTGGGTCATCCGTACAAAAATACCTAAATATTTTGTCCCTTAACTTTGAAAATTGTAAATATTTAGTCTGTATATACTTTAACATTTTTTTATTACGTCCATACTCTCGAAAGTTTTGTCTATTGGACCTCGTATTTTAAAAAAGTTCACAATAGATCTCTCAATTAATTTTTTTTTTTTATCTAATAGGCACCCTACCTTTCATTCGGCTAGTCTAACGTTTACATGATCCTTTAACTATATTATAAGGATTATATGGGAGATAATTTTGCAAAAATTCAGATATTTTGTGGCTTAAGCATTAATGAAACCAATAGGATTTATGATGGGAGCTATTAGATAGAAAATTGAATGTTTAGAAGGCCTATTAAAGTTTCTTTTAAGTATAGAGTCTAAATAGATAGAATCTCTAAAACAAAAAACAAAAACAAAAAAAAAACCTTTTTTTTTTAATTAAAAAAATATATTAGAAGCTATAAAGTACCGATGTTAAATAGAGACACAACTCCAAAAATTCAATGACCAAATTAATAATCTGACCGAAAATATATATACATTCACCAAAGACTTCTTTTTCTTTCTAGGAAAAATAGAAAACAAGGAACACAAAATGATTATAAATGAGAAGCATTGAGTCAAAAAGGAAAAAAAAAAACGTTAATGTTACCCAATAGGTCTTACATGCTATACACATTATTGTGTTATTGATATTAATTTTCTAAGTCCTACTTTTAGAATTTTGACTTTATAATACACATAATTCACGAACGACATTTGGTCAGTTTTATTTTAATACCTTTTCTAAAGGTCTCCCTCTTCACATGATATTTTTAAACTTATTTCGTAGAACATATCATGCATGTTGTTAAAAAAAAAAAAACAAAAAAGGCAAAAAGACTTTTCTTATGGTAATTATTCTATGTCAAAGTGAGCATAACTTAGTTGTAATTGACATGTACCATCTATCAAGAGGTCAGAGATTTGAATCCTCTACTCTAATTATTGTTGAACTAAAAAAACATTGTTATCATTAGTGAAGAAGGTATAGAACCAAGAAATACTCTTGGAGGCTAGGTCAAGGTCAACTTTAAGAGACAAAAATAATAATATCAATAATAAAGTTGCTAATCTCTCTCTTGGAGTCCAGGTCTGTTGAAGGAGAAATTTTGGCTAATCACAAGTTGTCACGTCGTTATTCAAAATTAATAATGAAATTATAAATAATTAAATTCAGGACCAATTATAAGTTGACATGTGTCCCAAATTTAATTTGAAGACAGAGTTAAGCAAATCTTAAATTGAAATGTTATTTTTCTTGAATATGATCATTTTATCAAATAATAAAACTTTAATTTGATCAAAGTTAGGTCATACGGTGTTTGAGTTTTACGGTATTTGGGTCAAGTTTAAGTCAAACCCAAATCCAAATGACTAAGTCCAAAGTCAGTAAAGTCCAAGTCCGAATGACTTGGTCCAAGATCAATGAGCCCAAGTCCAATGGGCCAAGTCCAAAGTCAATGAAGCTCAAGCCCATGTCCATGGAGAATCCTATAAATAGGGGAGCTCTCCTTCATTTTTTGGGGGGTCAGAAGTTGGAGATCTCAGAGCACTCGAAGACTTCCAGAAGATCAAAAGACTCCTTGAAGCTCACGAAGCCCTCGAGACAACTTCAATCTCAAGAAACAAGTTGCAATGCCTTTGAGACGACTTCAATCTCGAGAACAAGCTGCAAGACCCTTGAGACGACTTTAAATTTGAGGATAAACGTTTCAGCCCTCAAGTGAAACACACACACAAGAGAGAGAATCTGAGGATTAAAGTTAGAGATTGTACACCCACACGCATACAACATCAATACAAATACAGATTTATTCCATGTGTCTCATCTTTGAAGTTACGTGTGAACAGAGACAAAAAAGAAAAATAAAGTAACATGTCCTTATGTTTTTAGCTACTGTTTCCATGATATTTTATTTTTTTATACTTATGGTAGATTTGCAGCTGTACCCTAAATTTGAGTTTCCCCTATTCAATTTGTTTAGTGAGTGAAGTTTTATAAATTTGAAAGATTTCCTTTTGCAATCTTTTTTTAAAAAAAGTAAAATGAAAAGAAATAAATTTTAATTAAAAAAAATGGTAAATAAATATAATATATAGAGAATTAATCGTCTAAGTAGAGATATGACATAGCAAGAAATAGCAACTAAACTTTTAGTAAAGCAAATTGTTTTTTTTGCTCAAAAATGGTGATGGAATGAATTTTCATCACTGACTTTGCAAGAAAAAATGTAGCAACAAAATTTAGCTATCAAGATTCTACGACGATTTTAATGATGTCTTGATTTTCGTCGTTGAAAGTCTGGAGTTTATATCGATGTCTTTTTTCGTTGTAGAAAGAATCTATTGGTTGGAGTGATGAGACCAAACATAGCTCACCTATCAACAAAGATTGACAATTCATGCAACAACCTCAAGAAAAACATCTCAGCGAAAGTCAAATACATACTTCGCTATCTTAAGTGACGTATAATATGAGTGTTTTATACATGACCATTAATACAATAATATTAGATTAAAGAAGTTGTAATAATTAGTTGGGTTAGTTTTCATTAGTTGTATATTCTGTTATCAAAACTACATGACATTTGTTGATCATTGGCTATTTATATGCCTTGCATTAATGAAAAAAGTATGGAAGAAATATTTACTCTCGGAGTTCAATATGGTATTAGATGATGATACTTTAGTACTTTAGAGAGTTTCTTCTTGCTATCTTTCTTCCCTTTTTGTCCATGGTTGGAGATACTACTGCAAACCCTTTCGATCCTAACTCTTCTTCCACTAATCAGCCCACAAGTCAATATGTTCTTGATCAATACATCAATCCTTATTATCTTCATCATACTGATGGCACCAATCTTGTTCTTGTGTCTGATTCGCTCATGGAATCAATCTATACTTCTTGGAGTCAAGTAATGCTTCTTTAGCCTCACCGTGAAGAATAAAGTCAGCTTTGTTGATGGTACTTTTCTCGAAACTCCCAATGAAATACTTCACTTTTGAAAAATTTGTAATAGTGTTGTTAAAGCATGGATTCTTAATGCTCTCTCGAAGGAATTTTCTACAAGCATAATTTTTTTTTATTTCACTAGAGAGATGTGGCTTGATCTTCAGCAAAGATATCAACGTAAAAATCGACCTCAGATTTTTCAACTTTAGTGAGAAATATCTAATCTCATACGAGAACAGTGATAACACTAAATAATGCTAATTAATTTCCTTAAATCTTGCTTATCTTAATGTTATTATTTGTGAAAATTGACTAATTTTCAGTCTAATTGTTGTCTAGGTCATTTTGGTGTTCTCGAGATCAAGAAGGACATTTTGGTAATTGAAAGTCAACCTAAAAGTCAACATAGACCAAAAGTCAGCCAAATTTCTGAGCTTAGAGAGTCTCAATGCTATGAATTTAGCCTCTCAACGTCGCAGACCCAAGATCACAGCGTCGAGACGTTGCCCTATAGTGTCTCGACGTTGTTGCAAGTCCCAGCTAATAAATTTCTGCGCGCACGTGTTTTTGTGCCACTTCGTCCGGAGCATCTTGACGCTCTCGGCTAGTGTATTTAAACCTCTCTTTGTGTTTTGGGTCAATCAACTTGTAATTTTTCTCTCTCAGTCGCAATTCTCCCTCTTTCCTTTGTATTTTCCTTCAGTTCTTTGTATTAGCATTAGTTAGATTTATTTTTATTAGTTTAGGATGGTTAATCGAGTCCCGGAGCTTAGTTTCGACATCTCAATGATGGGCTAAGCATAAATCGTCGTGATTGGGGACTCTCCGATGTAAGTTTGGTTGTAATTCTTGAGATTTTCTATTCAATTTCCAGAATTTAATTTAGTTGATGTTTTATTGAATTCCGAGCATATTATAATTTTGATTAATTGAGTAGTCTGACAAACTTCTTGTTGATCTTAATTATTGAGCTAATTAGTAGCGTTAATTCTATCATATGGTGATTTGGCATCTTATCCTAGATCGCAATGTTTATGCTAGAATTAGTATTCACGTAATTGGGTTGTTGATTATGGTGCCTCTATGCACATTTGTTATTCCAAAGAATTATTTTCTTCTTTATTAGTACGTTTCTCGGGATTTACAGTTACTCTTCCTAATCAAAACCAAATAACATTAGATTATATTGGTGATGTGAGATTGTCTTCTACACTTCTTCTATAAAATGTGTTGTTTGTTCCCACATTTCGGTTTAATCTCATTTCAGTCAGTGCTCTTACTACGTATTTACCAGTCTTAATTTTGTTTGCTGGCGATTCTTGTCTACTTCAGGACAAGTCCTCTTTGAAGATGATTGGCAAGGCTAAATTGTGGCAAGAACTTTACTTATTGAATCATGATACTTTGCTAACAGCAAATACTATCAAATATAATAGTCTTGATTATGCTTTTGATAATGCTACTTGTAATGTTGTTTCTCAATGTAATTTCTCAATATGGCATGATCTCACTAATACAAAAAAAGGTTTTATTGATGGACATTGCTCGTCATTAAAGGGTTTTGATGACGGACAAGCATTCGACTTCTATATGTGTGTCATCATAGGTTTTAATGATTGATAGCACCTAATTTGTGCTATTTATTTACCTCTAATTTGGACATGTTAGAGTGCATTTGATTGCTAAAGTGTTTATTTTGTAGGATTTCAAGCTTAAGAGGTTCTAGAGGCTGATGTATCAAATTGACGATAATTTGGGGGAATTACGGTGTTTTCGAGCTATCTTGGAGTCCACGGGATGACGAGGAAGCAAAAAGATTAAAGCGGATGTTTAAAGCATAAAAAATTTATCTAAGTGTTTGAAGTTGATGCAGCTAATCCATTTTTCCCGAGAGCCTAGCGTTGAGACGCCAGGCATAGCAACGGAACGTTGGAAAAGTCGTAGCGACGAGACGCTGACCCGATAAAGCACGCAAACAGAAAGGGAGCGTCGAGACGCTCTCTTATAGCATCTCGATGCTCCAATAGAATTATAAAACCATAGTTTCGATTTTTAGCCGAATTATAGAATTTAGCCATCTTTTCTCTTTTTCCTCTATACTTTTTAGCTCTTTTCAATATTCTTTTGTATTTCAGGATTGTTTGGTTAGATTTTCATCATGTATTTCATCTTCTTTGTTGTTTTTACCGTTAGTATGCTAGGCTAAGTTTCTTAGATTGTTGGATTGGGATACAGTCTTGGATTGTTCATGAACTTAGTTGAGTTTGCTAGTAATTTATAATGTTTTATGAATTGTCTTATTGCATCTTTGTGTTCTTGTTTAAACAATTATGGTTGAATGATTTTCCTTTGAATTGACATCTCTTAGGTTGCATTCAATTATAATTAATTTATTTGTTATTTTTCGATAGTCACTAGGCTAAGATAAACCCATCGTTAATTGCATTGTTCGATTAGCGTAGACTTTTGATAGCCTAAGAACTTAGGAGAAATTATATTGATTTAATTAGAGAATTTAAATTCCTAATTTAATTGATTAATTTCGGGCCTTGTTTGTAATGCGGTTAGCTAGTTAATAATTTTGAGGAGTCATCTCATTATTAATTTAGCTAATTAGATTTAGTCTGAGGAGTCATCGGGCTAAGCATGAGGGGCAATGGGTGCCATTAAAAACAACTAATCGATTAAAGAATTCGTGGAGTATTGGGTAATTTAATCAGTTTGACATAGTTTAGTAGGTGGAGTATCCGAAAAACCAAGAAGCAATCCAGTAATAAAATGATTTATAAAAGCTATTTTTAGAGCAAGCGATGATACCGAATAAACGAACAACTCCAAGAATTACCCAATCCGACAATCTTGTCTTTTGATTGATTTTTCTCAACTGTTTTCCATTCGCTATTTTATTGCATGTTATTTCTGTTTTCGACATTTACTTACCTTTTTCTACGTTTTATTTTATTTGTTCGTGACAACCCCCTACTTTTACACCCCTTGGTTACTGGCAAGAATTTAAGAATTAATAAGAAACCCCCTTTCCCTGTGGACGATTGATGTGAGTGCGCTATGACACAGCTCAAGTGCAAGTATACACTATTAAGTAATAAAGTGGAATCTTTTCGGATATCGTACCCAAGGGAGATGGTGATTAGTCGAAAAACACAATATTCTGCAAAGCACAACGAACCTCCTCTAAATTTGCAACCGAGGATGGTAACCAAAGAAATATTTTGAATGGGGTTTTGATTGAAAAGACAAAAATAGAAATACACAAGTAAATGAAAATGGCAAAAACTTATGAGATAAGCGGGGAAATTCAAATAGTATCAACTAAGAGCATTAGATTACGCTCACCTTTTGCGCCAGCAACTTACTCAGGAACTGCAAACGGCTGAAGAACCCTATCTATGTTGCCCATATAGACATGGTGCAGATAGAAACCTCCAGGTGCACCTACAAATACCCTAACAACTAGATTGTGAGTTAAGTTTTACTTCTATTCAACTCCGCTGTAGGTGCCTTTAGAAGACTAAGCCCACTAGACATCTATTTCTAGAGCTAGCTGAAACTTGGGTAATTAATGCTCACGACTCTTAAAACCCTAGTGGTTCCAGTCCTATTTCTAGGATGCAAGAAAACAAAGTCCTATTTCTAGGATATTTTTCCACTATTGTTTTGCGAACCCACGCATTTAACTCCAACCTTTCGACCATCAGCTAAACACAAACTATACTAACATAAGTGATCAATTTAAGCTAACAATGAAACTTAATCTTCAGCAAAAAAAAACAATGCTAAGAGGAAGCAAGGTTGCCTTTTCATATGTGTTTTATACATGACCATTAATACAATAATACTCAAGGTATCCATGTGTTCAATCACACCCAGAACAACCACGGTTTTAAACTGTCATTGTTGTAATCCATCATTATACATGTATGATCATGGAGGCGTTTGATGACGGGTTGTAACTGTCATTGTTGTAATCTGTTATCATAGGGGTTCAATCACACCCAGAACAACAACGGATTCAAATCTGCGATCATAGGGGTTGAATAATAGTGCAAAACCGACATTTAAGCCCAAAATTGTTGTAGTGAAAGTGCAAGACATAAAGTAAAGGTTGCTCAAAATAGAAAAAAAAAACTTGAATTCATATTGATAAAAAGAATTGAGTACAAGAATGATAACTTACAACGAAAAATAAAGGGAAAAATGAAACATATAGCTACTGAAAATAGATGACTTAAACAGAAAATAAAGACTAGACTCAATTAAGGATCTTCCCTTCTCTATCTAGCTTTCTCTTGTCCCTTTTCAAGGAGAGACGAGCCTTTCTCTTCTTCTTTCGAATGGAAGAGTCGATAGAGGCTGAAAGACCCAGAACTCGGAGTGGTTACTAGATGAGAAGAGATAAAAACTTAAAATCTATCATAAGGACGAAATTTCGAGCTCTCTTTGCTTCTTGCATCTTGATCGCCTTTTATAGACCTTGGAAGGTAGGGTTGGCTGCCGAGATCAGTGTGAGAGAGCCTTAGAAGGTGAAAATTCCCGATCCTTGGAGATTTGATACGAGATTTGGAATTTTCAGATGATTCTATGAAGATCCCACGAATCTCAGAATTCTGTCGGAAAGCCCAGTTGCAGCCGCATATCAGGCGCAAAATCTCTTCTGTGCACTGCCTTGACAATTCTGTCTTCAGCTGGGGCTACTTTCCTTATAAGGTTGAGGGCTCATATTGGACGCATATTTCACATCTCCAGGACCGGATGCAGACGCAAATTTTCAACTTTGATTCTTTTGCTTCGCTAACTCTTTTATCCAATTGCGGGAACATCTCTCTTGCAAAGTCATCTGCACAAAAACACTAACTTTGGATAAATTCTTTCAAAAGTAGTCTCTTTTTGTACATATTAAGCATAAATTCTATACTTCTAAGATTTTCACCATGATTCTAAGACTTTTGTTATTTTGACTTGAAAAGATAAGATTTTAAGCACAAAGTCTTTGCTTTCTAAACAATAACCTAGGTTTTTAAGGCTAAATAACGCACATAAATTAGCGTTATCAACGACCCAGCCACCACCTACTGCAAAGTAGCATAGAGTTGAAGTTACAAATTTTATTTGATTACGACCTTCAACAAGTCGTTGATAACTTTTAGAATAAGAGTTATAATTTATCTTATCTTTTAGCTTGTATTCTTTATTATGTGAGTAATTAGCTAGAATATTTTGGTGCTTTTCCTTTAGAAATCTCATGATTTGGTCTGAAACATCTTTAAGAGAGAAGATCCAAAGTATGTCAGAATTATTTACTCTCTGAGTTCACGCACAAATCAAACCAATTGAATTAGACTACCACTTTGTTAAACAAAAATTGGCAACCTTAGCAACCAAGTATGCAGCCTCACCCTCACATTCACACTTGTTGACATTTTCACCAAACCTTTTGCCCTTTTTCTAAACTAACGAGCAAAAACTTGGGTGCATGTAGCAGATTGTGCCCAAATTCAGGCTCATAATCAACTACAAATCGAGATTATAAAAACAAATGAGGAAAGTTTAGAAAGTTCAAAACAATCAACCATTATGCCCTCAATCGATCAATTAGCAAGCAAGACAATCTAGAGCCTCTTTCTTCCTTTAATCCACGTGCGTCTCAACATCTCTTGAGGCTCAAATTCAGAAGAATATAGGGTGTGTTTGGTTTAACTTTTCAAGTGTTTAATTTTGAAAATAAATCATTTTGAAAAAATTTCTAATGTTTGGCAACCACTAAAAATAAATTATTAGAGAATGAGATTGAGAAATAAACCATTTTAAGAGAAACACTTGAAACCAACTTTTCTAAAAAGAGTTTTTAAGTATACAAGAACTTGAGCATAAAAACACTTATGAGGAAGTGTAACCAAACATAGGGGTGTTTAAATTATAAACAATTTTTATACAAAATGTTTTTTAAAAAATACATTCTTGAAAAACATTTAAATTAAAATGTATTCCAAACGGACCCATAGTCTGTAACCATTAGGGAAGATATATTTCATATATGTTCTATACGTTGCAACAACAATTCGTGCAACATTTTTCTTTTAATTTTACTACGTTTTCTTTTAATTTTACTACATTTTTTATACCATCTTTATTTTCTCTTCCTATTTCTTCTTGCAACATTTGTTTCCTTATTCAATTATGGATCTATTTCAAATACTTAAAAATACCTTTTTACACTTAAAAACTTAAAAATGTTGGAAGCGTGTGATGAACACTCACAAATTTAGAATAAAATCAGCAATAATTTTTTAGAAGAAACAATCCACTTGTATTGAAAAAAACTCTTCATGAAACTACAAACTTGGTTCACACTTTTCTCTCTAGCTCTTCTTGTGTTTTCTTCTCCACACACTTGCTTCAACACATTCTAAAGACATCCTATTTATAGGATTACATGGAAAAATTCTAGATCTGCAAACTCCCAATCTAATTTATGAACATATTTCATGAACTTACTGTACTTAATGAACATAACCCTCCCTTATATGAATATTGTACTTAACTCCCAACAAATTAAAACATAAAACTTACTTATTAAATTACTAATAACTCATCTACTTAATTAAAACATGGTTAACTTTCAACAAAAAAAAAAAATACTTTAGTTAAAAAGTTATTCTAAATAGACCCTCAGCGTAGACTTCTAAACACAGTTCTTTTTGGCAAAACTTTTCATTATGCACAATTAGACCATCATATCTAAAGAGCAAACCAAAGGGCAAACAAACATATATCAATTAGACCATCAACCTGAGTTGTCCATCGACTACGCCTTTCGACCTGATCTTAGGCCCTCGTAAACTCGGTCAAGCGGCTTCGCTCCTGACGGAATGGATTTTCCGCACTCTACTCGTTACCACTAAATGACGAAGCCTTGAGCGAAATGAAAGATTGGAATTCCGTAATTCCGTAAAGCGGAAGCGTGATTGGGACCGATTCGTAATTAATTTTGTTTAATCTAAAATACCAATACATTGGCAATAATATTAGAACTATTCTAAATATATATTAAGGCTAAGCATACAAAAATATTAGATCTAAATCTAATTTATAAAGTAACAAATTACTTACTCTCGTTGACGACTCAGATTAAATTCACCAACTGCTTGTGAATTAATCACGAACTAGTGCGAACACCACCACTATGGCTACACCGGTATGACTCTGAGACTTCTAGAGGTAGGAGACTTGTGGGAGCCTTTGGGAGAATTCTCAGAGTAGGAGAATGAATGGGATACCTTTCACCCCACCCCAGTGGTCCTATATATAGTAAAGGCCAAGACCTTTTTCCTAATAGGAAAAGAGAGGTCTTTTCCTAATAGGAAAAAGTCTCTAATTTTAATAAATAATTAATTAATTCCATAATTAATTAATTTCCCAATTAAATATCATATATTTAATCTTAGGGATTTTATTAAAATTAAAATTAATATGAATCCAATTCATATTAAATTTATTTGAACTCTTTCAAATATTTTCTTTCCTAATAGGAAATGGTCTCTAATTTTAATAAATAATTAATTAATTCCATAATTAATTAATTTACCCAATTAAATATCATATATTTAATCTTAGGGATTTTATTAAAATTAAAATTAATATGAATCCAATTCATATTAAATTTATTTGAACTCTTTCAAATATTTTCTTTCCTAATAGGAAAAGGTCTCTAATTTTAATAAATAATTAATTAATTCCATAATTAATTAATTTACCCAATTAAATATCATATATTTAATCTTAGGGATTTTATTTAAATTAAAATTAATATGAATCCAATTCATATTAAATTTATTTGAACTCTTTCAAATACTTTCTCTCAAGAATTAATTTTTTTTAAATTAATTCAAAAATTATATTATAAAGTTTCATAAACTTTATATTATAATGCATCAATATACATTATACGATTCCCCAAATAAATTGAACACTTTCAATTTACAATTTATACTTAATTGCCTCAAGTCTCTTTACGAGCTACCAGTGGGACCTAATGGACCTACAGATCAGAAGCTCCAACGATACGAGACTAATTGGCGAAACTCATTGACCAAGTTTAGTCAACATTCGTTAACTGTGTCCACGGATATCGACCAAGCAGTAAGTCAATCCTTCACGTGTGTTCGTAACACCAGCTGGGTCAAATTACCGTTTTACCCCTGCGTTACCTCTGGTTCCTTAAGTACCACTGATTCCTCTAATGAACAAGTTGTTTAGGGTCCAACCACTAAACAGGAGTTCCTCTCAGGCTAGGAGAGGACGGCGCGCCTTTGTTCAAGCCCTAGAATCAGCCCTTAAGGGAACACACATCTACTTACCCCAATAGGGGAAGGAGTGAATTCCATCTTGTACTGTTATGTTCCCAACCCCCATTCGGTCTTGCCCCTGAAATGGTAGGCTTATTGAGTCGGCGAACTGGCCACTCTCACCCATACAAATCTAAGGACAGTCCCTCCTGAAAGGGGTTCATAACAGACTCAGGATTGAGATTGAGTTACCTAGGGCATCCTATTGAAATAGAAACCTAAACTAGTTAACGACGTTACATCTAGTGGTTACTATTTCGCGGTCCGGTCTTATGCAAACTCATTGCATAGGATACCCCCACCCGCATGTCTCCTACATGGATGCTTTGGATCATTGCATCTGTATCGAATACAAGGTGGGCCGTATCACATAGTGTCACCAGGATAAGGTACCCAGCCTTATCCCTATACTATAGACCATTTAGGTTGTTACTTGGACACTCATCCCCGTATGTCCCCACATACTAGTCCAAGTTTCATTTAAACAACCTTGGATCTTAGTTTATTGGGTTTAGGGTTTATTAATGCAAACTTGATTATTCAATAACCAAATTACTGAATTACTCAAATAACACTTTATTGAGATCGATTAATTTGTTTCATTTACTATCTACGAGTTTTAGGGCATAAAACCCAACACGAAATACATAGAGCCCAATAAGCAAATCTTGAGTTGGAAGGAAGAGGCGGGATATGTCTAGAGTGTAGAAAGGGAATCTAAATTGTTCCAAACTTTTAGAAGTTGAATTAATCAAATTCAATTTTTCTAAGTGCTTCTTCATTAAAACATGTTATGTAATCACGCAGACTTTCACCTGGCTATTGCTTGAAAGTTAGGAGATTAATGTGAGGCTTGCACTATTCTCTGGCTCCCATGAATTGTGAGATGAATGTTCGGGCTAGTTCCTTGAAGGTGTTGGGTTTTATGCCCTAAAAACTCGTAGATAGTGAATGTAACGGTTGACCGAATATTAATGAAATCATATTGATGTATTTTTCCATTAAATGTTATTAGTTATATTATGTTTGTCTTTGGCTAAAATAACCCTAATCCAATAAACTAGACATCCTAGGATGTAGTATGAATCTTGAATTGTATGTAGAGATATATGGGGATCACTGTTCAAGAAAAAACCTAAAGGGTCTATAGTATAGGGATAAGACTAGGTGCCTTATCCTGGTGACACTATGGATACGACCCACTTTGTATTTGATACAAACACCATGATTCAACGCGTTCGTGTGGGAAACATGCGAGTGAGGGTATCCTATGCAATGAGTTTGCATAAGACCGGACCGCGAAATAGTAACCACTAGTTATAACACCGTTAACTAGTTAGGTTTCTATTTCACTAGGACGACCAAGACAACTTAGTCTTAATCTTGACTTGATTATGGACTCCTGCTCATGAGGGATTGTCCTTTGATTTCTATGGGTGAGAGTGGCCAATACGCCGACTCAATAAGCCTACCATTTTGGGGACAAGACCGAGTGGGGAGCTGGGAACATAATCGCACAAGATGGAATTCACTCCTTCCCGACTTTAGGGAAGCAGATGAGTGTTCCCTTAAGTGGTGACTCTGAGTCTTGAACAAAGGGTCCTACCCTTTCAATGACACGAGAGGGTTTTCTGTTTGATGGTTGGAACACTAACAGGTTGTTTATTAGAGGAGAACTGGTACTTAAGGAAATAGAAGTAACCCAGGGGTAAAACGATAATTTGACCCAGCTGGTGTTACAAACGCTCGTGAAGGACTAACTAGTCGTTATTGGTCTACATCCGTGGACATAGAAAATATGTCTGTAGTGAGAAGAGTGCAACTGTGAGTCTATAGTGGAATGTACACACAGCTAACGAATATTGATTAATTTGGTTAATGAGTTTGACTAATTAATCTCATCGTTGGAGCTTCTGATCTGCAGGTCCATTAGGTCCCACTAGTAGCTCATAAAGTATTTTGAGGCAACTAAGTAATAAATGTAAATTGAAACTGTTCAACTTACTAGAGGAAACAATATAATATATATTGATATATTATTATGAGAGAAATAAATATTTGAAGAAATTCAAATATTAATGTGAATTTGATTGATATTAAATTTATAGGAATTTGAAAGAGTTCAAATATGAATTAATTAATTTAAGGCCTAAAATTAAATACGACAATTAATTAATTCAAGGCCGGAAATTAAATGTGTGATATTTAATTGGTGATTAATTAATTAAAGAATTAATTAATTGAAGATTAATCAATTATGGAAATGATTAATCACTTATGGAAGTAATTAATCATTTGTGGAAATGATTTAATCACTTATGGAAGTGATCAATCATTTATGGAAAAGATTAATCAAGGAATTGATTAAATATGGAAAAGATTAAATCAATTATGGAAGTGATTGATTTTAAATGAATATTTTGTTCATGGGCTTTCTCCTATAAATAGAACACTAGACCTAATGGTTTAGGTGCCCTCTTGCTCTTAGATTCACAAGACAAGACTCTTGCATTCTCTCTAGCCTCCCTCATAGAAAAAGACTCCCACCAGTCAATAGCCTCCTAGACTCAGTATACCGATGTAACCTCTTTGGTTATTGTGTTCTTGAGAATAAAATTCCAGCGACGATCTTCAAAGGGGTTGCTGCGTTTTCAACCGTTAGAGCGTCGTTGGTGAAAATTGGTCAAGTCTACAACGAAGGTTTGTATCGATTATTTCTCTCTTTTGAAGAGCATGAAAATAAAACTAGTTTTATTTTTCAACATGTTTATAATATCGTTACAGCAGCTTTAAAGTGTGATTATAGTTGATTTTGCCTTTTCGTATTGGTATTTTAATGTTAATTAATATACGGCGTGAGATCCGCTCGACGCGCTTCCGCTGCTCTGGGGCTTTCATCCCCTTCAGAAGGAACTAATGGACCTCCTTTGCAACCTCTGAAACCATTGCTTTGCTGACCCTGTTAAAGTGAAAGAGAAGGCACGACACCTGATCGCGTCTGAAACGCTGTGGAAGTCCATCCATGTCCTGTAGGTATCTAGATGTTGGACGAGGTCCTTCTTGCTATCATACTACTTGAATGTGGGTACCTTGAACTTCGGGGGCACCTCAACTTTCATGACTTCATTAGTGAAGGGCAGATCAACCTGGTCGATCAGGGGTTCCAAGTCTTTTCCTTCAAAATCTTTCGATTTGTGTAGGTCCCATTGGAAATTCCTAAACTCCTTTAGAGTGTTCAGAAGCTCAGTCTTCCAAGGGGGTCATCATTCTTAGCCTCGACCTAGGCTGCTCTAGCCTCGGCCTCGGCTGCCTCGGCCTCGACAGCTTTGGCCTTGACCTCGACAGCCTTGACCATTCTGCATTTTTCTTCGATCAACTTTCTCAGATTTGCTTTTGTTGTACAGTTGATACTTGGCATCGAGACGGTGTGGTCGTGTTCCTTATACATGCTTGGTTCTGGGCTTCTCAACATTGTACGATTTGTAGACTTTTGCCCCCTGACGCTGCCAGTCACCCTGTCAGTCTTCTTTTTCTTCGATCCTGTCTCCGGCTCTTCAACGTATTCGATTGGCTCCTTCCCCTTCCTCGGATCTCTAATCAACCCCTTCTCATGGATTTTGGTACTAGCACCAGGTTAATCCAATATACGAAGTATCCTGGACATACTCCGATCTATTCCATTCACCTTATGTAACTACCCGACTTCTTACAAGAGTCTTTTCGGGACCGTTACGACATGCATGCTTTGGAGGCCTTTTTAATTAAAAACATTTTAAAATATAAATACTATTTCAAGTAAAAACCTCAACACAAAACTTTTATTCGGGATCCCTAATTTTAAAGATTTTAAATATTCTTAAATAATTTCTAAAGTATAAATGTACATGGCTTCTAGGACATTTCTCAAACAAATTTACAAATCAAATAAAGTAAAATAGAGTTCTTAAAGCGGAAGAAAAATAAAATATGAAGTTCCTGGTTCCCTCATGGCTACCTAACAGATTCTCATCAGTCGCCTTGCATCTGCCCTTGCCTTTACCAAAAAAAAAATTATTTTTGAAAATAATGAGTATTTAAAATACTTAGTAAGTGACCCTACTGTTGAGCTTGGGTCACACCTAAACACATTTTAAAAATCAACAACAAATATATTTTTGGTGGCTCTAAACTTTATTTTAAACTTATTAATGAGAGCATATACATCAAGTTCATGCATATCCTAGACACATCAATTTCATGTCTCCTACGGAGGTCGTCAATTTCACGAAATCTCGAGGTCGTCAATTTCACGAACCTCGACTTAGATACATCAATTTCATGTCTCTAAGTCCTGTGTAGGCATCTCTTTATGTACATCAATTTCATGTACACTTTCGAATATTTAAGAAAACTCATATATACATATAATGAAATTTTGGGAGACCACCAACTCAAATATTTCAAACATCAACAATTGCAAACAATAATAATAAATTTTCATGCTATCAATAATTTTCATAAATGGATACATATTCAAACAACACATGATATACATGAATTTTTTGGAAAAACAAACACGCGCACCCAATTAAAAATTCAACAGTAACGTCACTTACCTCGGCTTAATTAATTTATAAGATCTAATTAAATTCCTTACTCCAAGACCTTCAACCAAACAAAATAGAACGACCCTTGCTGCCCGGGGTCTCAAATCCACTCCAAATCACAAACTAAACCACCCACACGCTACCCGCCTAGAAATCACAACCAAAAGTCAATGGGTATTTAATTTCACACCACAAACAACTTCAAAACCTCCATAAAACTCTTACCCATTGCTGGAATTAGCTAAAACCCAACGAAATGAGTTGAAATTTGGAGAAAATCGCGCCTTCAACACTGCCTCATCGGAAAACGCAAACCCAAGCTGCCCTGCCCCCGAACTCGCCGGAAAACACACCAAAAACGACACCCACGCCGTGAAGGCTGATGAACGGAAGAAGAAGACGCCGGAAAACACCCACGCTCTTACTGTCGCCTGAAACCGCGAGCTGCTGCTGAAGGAGAAGACCCGCCGCCGACAACCTGCTGCACCGCCAGAGAGAAGACACGCGAGAGGACTGCTGCTGTTCGAATAGGGTGCGCACCAGAGATGGTCTCAGGTCTGCTGGCCGACGGGAAGAGAGGATGAGGATGGAAAAATCGAGAAGGGGAAGGGGCTGCACGACTAGTTTTCAGTTGAGCAAGGAAGAAGAAGGGAAAAGGTGGCTTGGCTTGATGGCTCAATCTAGGGCTTCGTGCAGTCTTTTAAAAGAAGGAGTCTTGGGCTTGGGCTTGGCTAAAAGATCTATCTATTCACGAAATTGTCATCCCAGCTCTAATTTTTAAAATTTCACCAATTTTTAAAACTTCAAATTTCCCTCCTAGCTTTAGATTAACTCCAAACTAAAAGGAATTTGAATTTTATCTTAAATTACGGACGTTACAATCTTCCCCCTGAAGAACTTTCGTCCTCGAAAGTTGTTGGTCCTGGAAGAGCTCTAGGCACTTGATTCTCATTTCTTTATGCCCACTTATTTGCAAAGTAAGCATGCATACTCCGAAGGAATGTGCTGAATTGGTAAGTGTAATCGCCCCAAGTTCTATACCCAACTTAGCGACATTACTTAAACTTCTATCTTAATATTAATCGAATGCTCCGAAAATTTCGACAGCATAACAGCATAAAGATGATTAACCCAAAAAAAAATTCTTAATCCTGATACACAAGAGAAACACACTTCTATAAGCAAAATCACCCAACTACAACTCACAATGCCTCAAATCAACAAACAAGCTCCAACATACACAAGTAAAACGAGTCACATCTCGCACAAATCACAAGCTACTGCTAGAAGAAGAAAAGGAACATCAAACCAAACATACCTTAATCACCTCATTACTATTAATTCAAATGCAATGGAGAGTAGGGAAATGATCCGCTATCTCAGGTTTCAAACTTAACACTTAAAGAAAAACAAAGACCAAACAAATTAAAAATAAAACAAATAACTAAAGTCATATCTTGACAAGCAAAGTAAATAAAAAGGTAACTACTAAGGTGTTTCTTCACGAGCCTCCTGCTTTCTTCTGAGGGCAGTTATTTGTCATATGCCCTTCCTGGTGACATTTGAAACACACACCTTTCCTTGCCATGCATTGACCCCAATGATGTCTTCCACAAGAGTTGCACTTTGGTTTATCGCTTCCATTACCCTCTTGTTTGTCATGCTGAGTTTTCTGTCTAGAACTTTCGGAAGAGTGTTGAGATCTCTGGGAGTTAGCAGTGGTATGCTCGTGTTTCCTCTTCTGTCCTGCGTTGGGCTCCGACTCCTTGGCCATTAGAGTTGCATTGACAGTTGGCATGCCCATAAAGGTGGCCGCTCGAAGGGTTGCTGCGTAATCTGCTGGGCCAAGGGCTCCAACTATCCTCTGGACGTCATCTCTGAGGCCCAAGATGAACCTTTTTGTCTTCTTCGCCTCCATATCCACCATTTCAGGGGCAAAACGGGACAGTTGGGTGAACTCCAACTCGTACTCTTCTACTGACTTCTCTCCTTGAGTCAAGGTTAGAAACTCCTTCTCCTTTTTGTACCTGATAATGGCCAAGTAATATTTCTGGAAAAACGCCTCCTTGAACTGCAACCAAGTGACCGGTCCAGCACACACATCGATGGATCTCTCAGCCGACCTCCACCACAACAAGGCATCGCCCCTTAACATAAATACTGCGCACAGCACCTGTTGTGCCTCGGGGCATCCCATGTAGTGAAAGATCTTCTCAATCGTGGCAGTCCAAGCTTCGGCCTTTGTGGGGTCTACAGTCTTCCCGCTAGACGTCGGTGGGTCATACTTCTTAAAATCTTTCAGACACCGAGCCCTCACAATTGAGCCCATCTGACCTTGGTTCTCATTTTGGTTTGCTTGGGGCGCCTGATTGGCAACGACATTAATCATAAGCGCCTGAAGGGCCTCTAAAGTCAGAGTGACAGTCTGCGCCTGCGCTGGAGGGGCAGACGGCACAAGATATTGCTCATCAGGGAGATCTTCATCATGCTGATCCATAGGAGGATCTACTTCCTCCGGGAGTGCCAGGCCTCTACCACCCCTACCACGACCACATCCGCGTCCTCGTCCTTGACCTTGACCAGTGGAGGCATACTTCAAGTTTCTACACCCATACTAAGCCTATTTAATTATCTAACCGAAACTGAATGGCAAAGGAATCATGCATCTCATGGGAAAATAATTACATAAACATATAATTTTTAAAACATAGTTTATTACAAGGGCATACCTGACGATGATGAGAACCTCGTTATTTAGCCATGGGAACACATAAGCTTACGATGTAAGCAGTCTACAGAACCCTTAACTGGGCTCTGATACCAACTGTAACGACCCAACTTCTTACAAGAGTCTTTTCAGGACCATTACGACATGCATGCTTTGGAGGCTTTTTTAATTAAAAACATTTTAAAACATAAATACTATTTCAAGTAAAAACCTCAACACAAAACTTTTATTCGAGATCCTAATTTTAAAGATTTTAAATATTCTTAAATAATTTCTAAAGTATAAATGTACATGGCCTCTAGGAAATTTCTCAAACAAATTTACAAATCAAATAAAGTAAAACAGAGTTGTTAAAGCGAAAGAAAAAATAAAATATGAAGTTCCTGGTTCCCTCATGGTTGCCTAACGGATTCTCATCAGTCGCCTTGCATTTGCCCTTGCCTTTACCTGAAAAAAAAATTATTTTTGAAAAGAATGAGTATTTAAAATACTTAGTAAGTGACCCTACTGTTGAGCTTGGGTCACGCTTAAACACATTTTAAAAATCAACAACAAATATATTTTTGGTGGCTCTAAACTTTATTTTAAACTTATTAATGAGAGGATATACATCAATTTCATGCATATCCTAGACACATCAATTTCATATGTCTCCTACGGAGGTCGTCAATTTCACGAACCTCGACTTAGATACATCAATTTCATGTCTCTAAGTCCTGTGTAGGCATCTCTTTATGTACATCAATTTCATGTACACTTTTGAATATTTAAGAAAACTCATAAATCAATTAAACTCATACATATAATGAAATTTTGGGAGACCACCAACTCAAATATTTCAAACATCAACAATTGCAAACAATAATAATAAATTTTCATGCTATCAACAATTTTCATAAATGCATACATATTCAAACAACACATAATACACATGAATTTTTTGGAAAAACAAACACGCCCACCCAATTAAAAATTCAACAGTAACGTCACTTTACCTCGGCTTAATTAATTTATAAGATCTAAATAAATTCCTTAGCTCCAAGACCTTCAACCAAACAAAATAGAACGACCCTTGCTACCCAGGGTCTCAAATCCGCTCCAAATCACAAACTAAACCACCCACACGCTACCCGCCTAGAAATCACAACCAAAAGTCAATGGGTATTTAATTTCACACAACAAACAACTTTAAAACCTCCATAAAACTCTTACACATTGCTGGAATTAGCTAAAACCCAACGAAACGAGTTGGAATTTGGAGAAAATCGCGCCTTCAACACTGCCTCGCCGGAAAACGCGAACCCAAGCTGCTGCCGCCACCGAACTCGCCGAAAAACACACCAAAAACGACACCAACGGCGTGAAGACTGATGAACAGAAGAAGAAGACGCCGGAAAACACCCATGCTGCAAAACCCACACTTTTATTATCGCCTGAAACCGCGAGCTGCTGCTGAAGGAGAAGACTCGCCACCGACAGCCTGCTGCACCACCAGAGAGAAGACGCGCGAGAGGACTGCTGCTGTTCGGAGAGGGTGCACGTCGGAGATGGTCTCAGGTCTGCTGGCCGACGGGAAGAGAGGATGAAGATGGAAAAATCGAGAAGGGAAAGGGGCTGCAAGGCTGGTTTTCGGTTGAGCAAGGAAGAAGAAGGGAAAAGGTGGCTTGGCTTGATGGCTCAATCTAGGGCTTCATGCAGTCTTTTAAAAGAAGAGTCTTGGGCTTGGGTTTGGCTAAAAGATCTATCTATTCACGAAATTGCCATCCCTACTCTAATTTTTAAAATTTCACCAATTTTTAAATCTTCAATTTTCCCTTCTAACTTTAGATTAACTCAAAACTAAAAGGAATTTGAATTTTACCTTAAGTTAGCGACGTTACACCTTATCCTTAAGGGTAGCAATTTTGACATCAGTCTGTTTGTCTTGGGATGAAGAACGAGGAGACCGAGGGCAAGGAGATTTGGTCCGAGGCCGACCTCAGCTTTCTTCTCGCGACCCCCACAGGTGGTGGTCACCATCCGAATGTTCTGCATTCGAATCTTGGTTTCTCTTCTCCATCTCCTTACTCATTGAATGACCGATGCACAGATTTAACCAGCAAGTTTTCTTCCCCACAGACGACGCCAGCTATTGATGCCAAAATCCGAACAGGGAGAACTCACCTGACCTTCACGTGCCACCAATGGTAAATTTGTTTGAGAGGGAGAAGACGTGACCTGCAAGACAGAAGAAACCTGCACATCGGTATGGTGCTTGCCACACCGCCTCCGATGCTTAAGTCAGAAAGCAGAAGGAAGATGAGCAAGACCACAAAGTTATAGGAAGAAGAGAGAGTTCAGAGAAGTAGAGTTTTCGAGATCCCTTTTTCAATGATGAAGAAGGGTTTATATACCTTTTTCTGCCTTAGAGTTTCTAGGCGTCTCCAGACTGATCGGGGCTGAACCAGGCTGAACTAGGGCGTCTAAAGACTCCAGGAACCGAACGAAGGTCGAGGGACTCGACCCACTTGGGTCGGCCTCGGCCAGCCTCGGCCCATAGCCGAGGCCAAGCTATAGGGTTGGACCAAGCCTGGCCCAACCCCTTTCGTCTGATTCTCCTCCAGGGTCCGCTTCCTCGTCGCATCTTCGGGTTGGCGCTGTGCTGTCCTACTTAGCTTCTTGAATTTTGAAGTGGTCCAAAATTACCTATAACAGTTACCGTGCAATTACTAGTGAGATTTGTGTAAGACTTATCAGTTATCAACCAAGTGATCTGATACTCCACTGCATCAACCCCTGCCAATTTAAAACATAGTCTATTATTGTTGGCTCTTTTTGGGCGTGGTTGGCTGAATTTCTACCAACAAGAAAATAAAATCTATTAGTTATAAAACAATAATAATAAAATAAAATCTATCGAAGTCCATGGATGGTTTAGGTTTCAAGAAAATTAAATAGCAAAAGCACCCATTTTTTTTAGAGAATTTGCAGTGGGTGGCAAATAAGAATTATATAATTGCAAATATAACACAATGTAAAAAAAAAATTGCAAATATAGCAAAATCTATTAGAGTATATTATTGATAGACACTGATAGACTCTGGTTAATTAGAATCTATCTGATAGAATTTGATTATCAGAGTTTATCAACGATAGACTCTAATTAATCAGAATCTATCAGTCTACTGATAGACTCCGGTTATTCAAAGTCTATTAGTGTCTATCGCTGATAGACTCCGGTTAATCAAAATCTGAATAACCGGAGTCTATCAGTGATAGACACTGATAGATTTTGATTAACCGGAGTCTATCAGCAATAGACACTGATAGACTCTGAATAATCGGAGTCTACCAGTGATAGACACGGATCGAATCTGACGACAGCTTTTTGGTCTTCTACAATTAATTTTGCTATATATGCAATTAGTTTGCAACTGTGATATATTTGCTATTAATTTGGTCCAATTTGCCATCTATGCAATTGGCCCTTTTTTTTTATTAATTTAGGATATGAGCCGAACTTATTATGGAAGGACAAAAATCACTTTTGTTATGTTTATTATTTCTATGATAAAATAAGTGACTTTGATCATTCCAAAATCACTTCCAACATATTCATATTTAGCAACAAATATGTGGTCGTCTTATTTAAGGGTGATCTATCAATGTATTTATTACTTTTAACAAGTGGAATGGGGATGGGGATGAAGATGGGGACTGAACAAACAAATGAAGTTGACTTATAACTACATTGTTTTGTTTTCATATATTTTTTCTTATAAAACTAAAGTATTTTAACATAATATTTGTGAACCAAAAAAATGGTTATTAAATGCATTTAATATAAATATTTTGAATTTTTTTTTACGGATGACCCAAATCATGAACTCAAAATGCGATATAACCGGTTTTTTCTAAACTAAAGATATACGACCTTCTGCAATCTCTCGCTCTGGCTCTTCAATCTCGATCTCTTTCCAATCTATCATTCAGTTGCTCATTCTCGAATCTCTCGTTCTCTTCACCCTTGTAAAAACAAAAACAACAAACAAAAAACAAAAAAAAAAAAAGATTTTTTTCTTTTAAAAAAGAAATTACTTGAAAAAATATATTTAATTAACTAATTACATAAAATTAAAATTAAACAAATTATTGTCTTGGTTAGATTTTCATTCATCTAACCGAAAATTGTGATTTCTAATATCAATTGTTTTTATTTTTTAAAGAAGAATATCTATGACCAAATTGGTATTTAACAAAATAATGTTAAAATAGTAAAAAAAAAAATTATAGAACATGGAAAATAGTTTAAATTAAAAAAAAATAGATATTTTGTGGCATAAGCATTAATAAAACCAACATAGGATTTATGATGGGAGCTATTAGATAGAAAATTAAATGTTTAGAAGACCTATTAAAGTATCTTTTAAAAATAGAATCTAAATAGATACCATCTGAAAAAAAATATCTTAAAAACTATAAAACTCCAAAAATTCAATGACCAAATTAATAATCTAATCCAAAATATATATACATTCACCAAAGACTTCTTTTTCTTTCTTGGAAAATACAAGGAACACAACAATTTTAAATGAGAAGCATTGAGCCAAAAAGGAGGAAAAAAAAAACGTTAATGTTACCCAATAGGTCTTACATGCTATACACATTATTGTGTTATTGATATTAATTTTCTAAGTCCTACTTTTAGAATTTTGACTTTATAATACACATAATTCACGAACGACATTTGGTCAGTTTTATTTTAATACCTTTTCTAAAGGTCTCCCTCTTCACATGATATTTTTAAACTTATTTTATAGAACATATCATACATGTGGTTCACAAAAAACAAAAAATAAAATTAAAGAGGAAAATGACTTTCTTTATAGTAGTTATGTTATCGTCAAAGTGAGCATAATTTAATGGTAATTGACATATACCCTCGATCAAGAGGTGAGAAATTTGAATCCCCTACTATAATTATTGTTGAGCTCAAAAAGAAAAATACTACCATTAGTGAAGAAAGGTGTAAAACGAAGAAATGCTCTTGAAGACAAGGTGAAGGTCAACTTAAGAGACAAAAACAATTAATATTAATAATAAAGTTGTTAATCTCTCTCTTGGAGGCCAGATCAATATCAAAATAGGAGACAGAAAAGAAAAACAAAGTAATCTATCCTCATCTCTCTCGATATTTCGATTATACTATAAATGTAATTATATTTTTAGCTACTCTTTCTATGATATTCTTATTTTTATATATTTATGGTAGATTTGCAGCTGTACCCCTAAATTTGGGTTTCCCCAACTTGTTTAGTGAGTGAAGTTTTATAAACTTTGAAAGATTTCATTTTGCAATCTTTTTTTCAAACAAGTAATATGAAAAGAGATAGATTTTAATTAAAAAATGGTAAATAAATATAATATATAGGGAATTCATCGTCAAAGTAGAGATGACGTAGCAAGAAACAACAACTAAACTTTTAGCGAAGAAAATTGTTTTTGTTGCTGAAAAATGGCGATGGACTCAATTTTCATCACTTTGATAGAAAAAATGTAGCAAAAAATTGCAGTAATGAAGATTCTGCGACGATTTTAATGATGTCTTGATTTTCGTCATTGAAAGTCTAGAGTGTATAACCATGTTTTGTTTTCATTGCAAAAATAATCTATTGTTGTAGTGATGAGACCATATATACAAAGATTGCCAATTCATGCAACAACTTCAACAAAAACACCTTAGTGGAAGTCAAACATGTTGGAGGTGGAGACAAAACTCTCCCTCAGTTTTGTCGTACATGAACTAAAAGAAAAGGATAATGGGTTTGGCCCATTATGATTAGGTTTGTGCAGCTCATATATTTATATGTGTTTTTTTGAGATTGTGGTAGACAGAGACCAAGAGAGAAAAACGGCAGAGTGTGGCTTCTTCAGCTGGAACTTTTTTCATGTAATTAGAGTTCGTTTTTCAGCAATCTCTTGAGTGCGGCAGTAAGTGTTCTTTGAGAGAATAAGATTTATTCTCTTGTGGGATTGAGGGTTTTATTTCTTTGTTTATCCCAAGCTATCGGGTTGTGATACTTGGAAGTCAATAGCTATTGTTGGGCTATTGAGGGTTGGTTTGTAGCGTTATTGAAGGCTTCCTGTAATCTCCCAAATTCTCGTAGAACCTGTAGTTGCAGAAGACTGGACGTAGTCCCGTGCTTGGGGCGAACCAGTATAATTTTCGGTGTCGTTCTTTTTTCCTATCTCTTTTATTATTTTTCGTGACTATTATTTTTTGCTTAACCTGGGGAAGGGGAGATAGTTATAATATTATTGATTGTCGTCATAATATTATTATTATTTGTATTCCGCATTTTTTTTCTCCCAACAATTGGTATCAGAGCTTTTGGTTCAAGAGTCATGGGTTTTGTAGAGCCAAAAAGTTTCGACGGAGTCATGAAGTTCGATGGGAAAAATTTTGGATATTGGAAGATGCAAGTCAAAGATTATTTAACTTGCAAGAAAGTGCATAAGGCATTGAAGGAGAAACCGAAAGGGATGACAGACGAAGATTGGGAAGCTCTAGATGAAGATGCAGTTGCAACCATAAGGATGTGTTTGTCGATGGATGTGGCAAGTCCAGTAGCCCATGAGACAACTGCAGTCAAATTGATGGAAGCGCTTACAAACAGGTATGAAAAACCCTCTGCAAATAATAAGGTCTACCTAGTTAAGAAGTTTTTCAACATGCAAATGTCTGAGGATGCTTCTGTAAATTCCTATATTAATGAGGTTACCACTTTGATTAATTAGTTAAAATCTGTTAAGATAGAGTTTTCTGATGAGGTGAATGTTATTCAGTTGTTAACGTCCTTACCTGATAGTTGGGAAACGATGAAGACAACAGTGTCTAATTCGACTGGAAATAACACTTTAAAATTTTCAGAAGTTTGTGATTCAGCCATAGCTGAGGAAATTCGTAGGTAGGGTAGTAATAAAGAGTCTACAGTAGGGTCAGCTTTGGTTATGAGTAAAGGTAAAGATAAGGTTGATGAAGATAATGAACCAAGTAGCAGTAAAAAGTGGAAAAATAGGAATGAGGTAGAATGTTTTTACTGCCATAAGAAAGGTCACTTCAAGAGTCAGTGTAGGAAATTTAAAGAGGATCAGAAGAGAAAACCAAAGGCAAATATAGTGCAGGATGTCGTCTTAGTTTGTGTTGAGAGTGACACAAAGTATAGTAACTACTCATCAGATTGGATATTAGACAGTGCAGCTTCTGTTCACATAGCTTCAAATAGGAGTTTGTTCACATCATTCACAGGAGGGCATCATGGCCTAGTGAGGATGGGGAATGGTAGAACCTCCAAGACTAGAGGATTGGAGATGTTTGTCTGAAGACAGAATGTGGAGATACATTGGTACTGCGAGATGTCAGGTTCGTGCCTAATATCAAGATGAATCTTATTTCGATTGGTAAGTTGGCAGATGATGGTTACATGTGTGAGTTTGGTAGTCGTCAGTGTAAACTCAAGTTCAGATCCCAGGTGGTGGCAGTTGGTCACAGGAAATCTACACTGTACAGATGTCAGTTGAATGTTGCCAAAGGTTCAAAGAGACAGTGGATGCCGGTTAAAGCTGCAGATGGTAGTTGTAGAGGTACAGTTGAGACAGAAGCAAGGATAGCCAATTTCAATCAATTCGATTAAGATCCTTCAGTTCAGAAACAATTGGGAAGTCCAGGAGAGAAAGTTGATGGCTATCGTGAATCCCCAGTTGTCAGACGCTCGAATGAATTGAAGAAGTCACTCATGCGAGTTGAGGCATCAAAGTGGAAGGCCAGAGCAGTTGCTAAGGTCAAAGGTCAGGTCTCTAGCTTGGTAACAGGTTTGAATAGAGGATTCAAGCCATTCTTAGAGTGTATCTTCTTCAGGAATAGTTGTTCGGGTTGGAAGAAGATGACAAGTGAAACCACTTAGCTGAAGTGGGAATATGTGTCTGTCTTTTTCGTCTGGGAGACAGGTCCACGTAGCTAGCCCATACCTCGGGACGAGTACAGATGAGCTACAGTTATATTCTGATAGTTGCCTGTTTTTTGTGAGTTTGTTGTTTTTCAGGTATTTTGAGCCTTGGAGTTTACCAAGAAGATCAGAGATAACAGTTGTAGTGGGAGTAGATCCTTGGAGTTTGTCAAGATGTTTAGAGTTTTGTTGTAGTGGGAGACGAGATCGTTGTTTTGTCTCCAAGTGGGAAATTGTTGGAGGTGGAGACAAAACTCTCCCTCAGTTTTGTTGTGCATGAACTAAAAGAAAAGGATAATGGGCTTGGCCCATTATGATTAGGTTTGTGCAACTCATGTAATTGGAGCTCGTTTTTCAGCAATCTCTTGAGTGCGGCAGTAAGTGTTCTTTGAGAGAATAAGATTTATTCTCTTGTAGGATTGAGGGTTTTATTTCTTTGTTTATCCCAAGCTATCGGGTTGTGATACTTGGAAGTCAATAGCTATTGTTGGGCTATTGAGGGTTGGTTTGTAGCGTTATTGATGGCTTCCTGTAATCTCCCAAATTCTAGTAGAACCTGCAGTTGCAGAAGACTGGACGTAGTCCCGAGCTTGGGGCGAACCAGTATAATTTTCGGTGTCGTTATTTTTCCCTATCTCTTTTATTATTTTTCGTGACTATTATTTTTGGCTTAACCTGTGGAAGGGGAGATAGTTATAATATTATTGATTGTCGTCATAATATTATTATTATTTGTATTCCACATTTTTTTCTCCCAACAAAACACATAGCTCCCTGTTCTGGACGTATAATATGAGTGTTTTATACATGACCATTAATACAATATTATTAGAATAAAGAAGCTGTAATAATTAGTTCAATTAGTTTTCATTAGTTGTATATTTAGTTATATAAACTACATGACATCTTTTGATCATTGGCTTATATGCCTTGTATTAATGAATAAAGTTTACAAGAATTATTTACTTCCAAAGTTAAATTCAAAATGTTTTTTCAATTTATGCACAGACAATTGGGCGACTTGGTCACTCAATCTACAAGTGACCTATCTCGAATTTTTTCAAAACCTCTCTAGAAAAGGCTACGCTCTAATTTATTTATAGGAGAATTTTTTAAAATGTTTTAAGTTGTCTTCATATATGCTATTGATGCTTGTTATTCTCTTGGGAAAAATATTGATCATGTACTGCCAAGAGATTTAGAACCATTAAAATTGCAAAGCGATTTAATCTCTATTTTTATGCTTTTATTTTATATGCTTGCTCGAGGACTAACAAGATTTAGGTTGGGGGATTTGATGAGACCAATTTGGTCCAATATATTTAGGCCTAATCATGCTAGTTTTATAGTCATTTATGTGCTTAATTGTATTATTTTGTAGGAATTTAATGTTTGGGCTTCTCGGGAGCACTTTGGAGTAAAAAGGGCATAAAAGAAAGAAATTAGACCAAAACACAATCAAGGGAAGCCAAAATGAAGAATTGGAGCAAGTTGACCTGAGAGGTAGCTTTGAGACGCTATCCAAGAGCGTCTCAATGCTACCACAAGTCCAAAAGACCACCGACGTGCAGCCCAGCATCCATAGTGAGGAGACACTACTCGACGTTGTCCTTCCTACATGTAGTTTCATCAAGGCAAAGGCCATAGCGTTGAGACACTATCGCCTGGAGCATAAAAGTGTTTTCTTCGACTCTAGGTCATTATGCAACTGTTTTTACTCGTTTTTCCTTCATTCTTCTTTGTTTCCTTTCTATTTTCTTCTATTTTCTTAATTTAGGTTATTTTTAGGTTGGTTAATCAAGCCTTGAGGCTTAGATTAGGCTCGTCTATGGTCATCTAAGCTTGGATATATATTGATGTAATTGAAACCTCAGTTTGTAAGTGTATTCAATTTCTATGAGATTTCTGTTATATTTTAGAATTTAATGAATGTTTTATGATGCATCCATGTATTCTTGTTTAAACAATTGCATTTATATGATTTTCCTTTGAATTGACAACTCTTAGGAGTGTATGAATGCAATCTACCTGTTATTTTGAGATAGCCACTAGATTGAAGCAAGTCCATCTCTTTTTCGTCTTAGAAATAGCATAGATTCTTGATAGGTCTAAGAATCATGCAGAAAGTAGATTAGTTAAATTATAGATTGATTCCTAATTTAATTGATTAATTTTAGACCTTTAATCTTAATGTAATTAATTTAGTGGGGTAATCACATGGGCTAACAGATTGTCTATCTGATTAATTAGAATCAATCACGTGAGTTAGCAGGGATAGTGGGCATAACTCCATATTAATGGATTAATTAATCACACGAGCTAATGGGTTAATTAATTGATTAGACTCAACCTCATAATAATTCATTTGAATCAATCTTTAGATAATCGATGAATGAAATTGAATATACTGAACACTGAGTATTTTCGATTGCAGTAATCACCAAGGTACGATTAACCTTCTTGCCTTTTAATTTCCTGCAATTTATTTTCCAACATTCTATCTTTCCTTGCATTTAAATCTGTCTATATCTAAACCCCCCCATTTTTCTGGTCGTCATAATAAATCCAATTTGGACAAATTAACAACCGTGCTCTCTGTGTTCGACCCCGGCCACTACTGCTACAAGTTAGTTTTAGGAGTTGGTGATTATAAATTTATTTGACCTGGACCTCGGAAAATTCCACACTCTCCAAAACGTTCTGTCACTCACCGTGAAGAATATAGTCGACTTTGTTGATGGTTTTTTCTGATAAAATGCTTCACTCTTGGAAATTTTGTAATAGTGTTGGTAAGCATGGATTCTTAATGCTCTCTTGACGAAATTTTTTGTAAGCACAAATTTTTTCAATTCCGCTAGAGAAATGTGGCTTGATCTTCAGCAAAGATATCAACGTAAAAATCGATCTCAATTTTTTTTAACTTCAGTAAGAAATCTCTAATCTCCTACAAGAACAACTTTCTGTTACTATATATTATGCAAAATTGAAGACCCTGCGGATGCTGCTCGTGTGGAGGTGTTAAGAATCTTGTCCAATATTTCCAGATGAAGCATGTAATGGCTTTCTTGATGGGTTTAAACGAATCTTAGCTTTTAGTCAGATTTGTACTCAACTATTGTTAATTGAACCTGAACCTATGATTACTCATGCCTTCTCCTTGGTAGCACAAGAGGTTGAACAAAGGGCATTTATTCCTTCTGCCAATGCTCCAATTCCCTCTGCCGCTAATGCTACAACTCTCTTAGCCATAGGTTCTTAGCAGAATTCAAGCTCTTCTAACAACTGTTCTCAAGCAACCAAGAAGAAAGATCACCCTCAGTGCACTCATTGTGGAATTTTGGATCACACAGTGGACCAATGCTATAAATTTCATGGATACCTACTTGGGTATCGAAATTAGAAGAGTCAACCCCCTTTGTCAAGGTAGATTCTTCAAGTGTTCCCAGTTTGACTCTTGAACAATGCCAAGGATTGCTGATGGTTCTACAGCCACACTTGGTCACTATCAAAACTAAATTTGAATCTTCGTGATCTTCTAGGAACTCGCATGTTGCAGGTACCTACTCTTCTTTAGTCCATGCTTTACGTAATTGGGTTGTTGATTCTAGTGCCTCTATGCACATTTGCTATTCCAAAGAATTATTTTCTTCTTTAGTACATGTATTGAGATTTACAATTACTCTTCCTAATCAAAATCGAATAACATTGGATTGTATTGGTGATCTGAGATTGTTTTCTACACTTCTTCTGGAAAATATGTTATTTATTCCCACATTTCGATTTAATCTCATTTTAGCTAGTGCTCTTACTACATATTTACCAATCTTAATTTTGTTTGTTGGTGATTCTTGTCTACATTAGGACAAGTCCTCTTTGAAGATGCTTGGCAAAACTAAATTGTGGCAAGGACTTTACTTACTAAACCATGATACTTTGCTAACAGAAAATACTATCAAATATAATAGTTTTGATTTTGCTTTTGATAATGCTACTGGTAATGTTGTTTCTCAATGTAATTTCTCAATATGGCATGATCTTCTTGGTCATCCATCTGTTAAGCATCTCATTGCATTAAAGAGTCATTTGTCTCTCAATTCTTCTAAGTCTCAGTCTTGTTTAATCTGTCGATTAGCCAAGCAACGAAAACTGTCTTTTTTGTCTAACAATCACATTGCTCCCAATGCTTTTGACTTAGTTCATTGTGACACTTGGGGGACATTTCAAATGCCTACACATTCAGGTTATCAATATTTTCTTACAATAGTTGATGATTTCTCTCTATATACATGAATTTTCCTCATGAAAAACAAGTCAGATGCCTCTACAATAGTTCCTAAGTTTTTCAAATACGTGGACACTCAATTTCAAACTTCAATTAAAGGCTTCCGTTTTGACAATACTCCCAAATTATCCTTTGTTGAATTCTTTCAGTCCAGAGGAGTTGTCCACCAACTGTCTTGTGTTGAGTGTCTTGAGTAGAATTCTGTTGGAGAAAGGAATCATCAAAACCTTTTGAATGTGGCAAGAGTGATAAGTCCAATTTATTATACACTTAGAATCTCCCAATTTGCTTATCTTAGTTGAATTCCTTGCGAAAAAATGCTTTAAAATGAGTATAATATGTCTATAGGTCCTCACGGAGCTTTGGAAGCACTTGGGGGCTTAAACGAGCGAAACCGGAGCATAAAATGACCATTTTGCCCCTGGAGCCTCATCAGCGTCGAGACGCCCATCATCAGAGTCAAGACGCTAGCCAACTAAGGAAGCTACTTGGAGATCAAGTTGGCGACAGCGTCGCGACGATAAGGCAATCCGAAAGATATTTTCCAAAATTGAAGGGACAACGTCGGGACGCTAGGCAGTTTTCCAGAATCGAATTTTTTCTATTTTGGTTGGAAATTTTCCTTGTTTGAAGACCCAATTCAATACCCAAATGACCACGAATTGAAGGCCAAGAATCACTATAAATAGAGGGCCTTGGTGTAGGTTTAGAATCATCCCTCAACACACAATTCACTACAACATTGTAGTTCATCTCTCTCCCCTTTCTCCACCATTCTTCTTAGTTTTAGTTTTTCTTGCTTTCCTTGATGTATTCCATGAAGAATTCAGCTTGCTCTTGCTCCATGAGAGGCTAAACTCTTCATTCATGTAATCGGGGCGTCAAAGCATAAGTTCAAGTTCTTTTAATGAAATCTCTTGTTTGAATTCTCAAAGCATGTTTATGTGATTTTAGTTATTTGTCTATAAGTTTAGAATGTGGTAGGAAAGATTGAAAACCTTGACTGTGCCCTCTCTAAATTTACTTGCTAAATCTTAGTAGCAAATAGGTTAACGTTATGATTATACGCATGCATCCCTAGAACTAAATGATTTAATCTATTGTAATTGCGGTTTGTTGCCTGTTGCAGGTGAATTAATTCGGCTAGATCTCTGATAGCGCAATTTATTGAGCTATATTTTGTATTATTTTAGTGTTAGTCTTGGGTATTATTTGGCCAATTTTATGTCTATTTGGTTTAATTTGTAGGAATCAAGCATTTCAATGGAAATTGATGTCTTTTGAAGATTACCAATGAATTAGGAAGCAAAAGGAATAAATTCGAGCTAAGAAATGAGCGAAGGAAGCAAAGTTCAAGGCTAGCGTTGAGACGCTATCCCTTGAGCGTCTCAACGCTGGGCCGTAAAGGCAGAAGGCGCGTAATTGAGGCAGCGTCAAGACGCTACCTCTACAGCGTCTCGACGCTGCAAACTTTCCGGAATCAAATTAGGGCATATCGACACAGCGTTGCGACGCTGTCGCGCAGAAAAGTCAGTATTTAACGTTTGCGATGCTGCTGATTCGGGGGAGCCCTTTTGGAGAGAGAAATACGATTTTAGAGAGGGAAAAACACACAGAACAGTGAGGAGACCAAGAGAGCTTGATTTTGGGAGCTTGGATCGTGAGGATCGTGACGGGAACGCGCGGAATCACGGCTAGCGAGTTTAATCTTTCTCCCTTGTTTCTTGTACTGATTTTTAGCATGTATTGGACTGATTTTGATTGTATTTTCAGAGACATGAGTAGCTAAATTTCGTTTCTTAGGGGCTTGATGTAGCCATTAGATTGTATGGATTAATTTAGGGATTTTTTAGGACGTTTCGTAACGCAGTTCATTTATGCAATTGTATGCTTAATGCTTATAATCTCTTGATCACGGATTGTATGTTGTTGTTTCTGAACTAATCGCTCGAGAGAGGGTAGTTTAGATTAGACTATCAATTGCATGACTTAGGTGATTCTTTAATCAGGAGATTTGGGATTGCTTGAGAAACCATTTTAAGGATTGATCATTAATGCTTATGCTTGTTGTAGAAATTAGATAGGGATATCAATTTCTTAATTTGCATAAACAATTAATTGTACTCGGGAGAGGCTTTTAATAATCAATAATCCTTGGTTTATGAAATTGTTACGTGTTCGTTCCTAATTATTCTTTGTATTAATTCATGCATCTAATAGGTGAAATCAATTCCCTAAGGTTTTTCTCCATTGAGTTTCCATCTTTTTATTGCTTTGATTAGTTTTTCATTGATTTGCATACTTCTCGATTATTTTCTCTAAATAAAATTGGGCAAATATACCTTTAGTAATTAGGGGAACTAGAAAACCAATCCAGAGGACGACATTCGATTTTAAATCACTATATTATAACTTGGGCCCGTACACTTGCGGTTAGCAATTTGCGCATCAAGTTTTTGGCTCCGTTGCCGGGGATTGGCAATTATTTAGTTCGCTTAATATTTTGGGGAATTTGCTTGGTCTTACTTTAGAGTGTATTTTATTGTGTTTCTCTTATTTTTCCTTTTGTTCTTTATTTTTGTTGTTTTTGTTTTATTTTTCGTTTTTGTTTTGTTTTATTTTAGGTTGCGATTTTGTATGCGAAAAGATAAGGACGCTCTGTTAGTGCACTTTGATTTTGAAATTGAAAAGACTTGCAAAAAGAACAGGAATGAGAAAAGGGAAAGACTTGCATCAATGGCCAATCCAAATCCACAAGATGAGCAGAAACCGATACGGGACTATTTCCAGCCTACCTTCCCTGATCAACAATCTGGAATAGTCTACGCACCTGTTAATGCAAATAATTTTGAGCTAAAAACTGGCCTCATCCAGATGGCTAGAGATAGTGCATTTAGAGGATTCCCCTCTGAGGATCCTAACTCCCATTTAAAATCTTTTATGGATATTTGTGGCACTGTGAAGTTAAATGGTGTTACTGAAGATGCTATATGCTTACGATTGTTTCCCTTTTCTTTGCAGGACAAAGCTAGGGACTGGCTCCGATCACTTCCATCTGGGAGTATTACTATGTGGGACGCGTTGGTTCAGGCTTTTCTTGCCAAATATTTTCCACCTGCAAAGACAGTCAAGCTTAGGACTGAGATTGGGACATTCCAGCAGCTAGGCGATGAACAATTATTTGAGGCTTGGGAGCGCTATAAGGAGTTACTGAGGAAGTGCCCTTAGCATGGATACCCTGATTGGCTGCAGATCCAGTTGTTTTACAATGGTCTAAATCCAAATACTAAAACCATTGTTGATGTAGCTGCAGGTGGGACTCTGTTGTCCAAGACCGTAGAGAACGCACGTACATTACTGGAGGATATGGCCACAAACAGCTACCAGTGGCCAACTGAGCGGTCTGCACCTAAGAAGATTGCAGCTGGGATCTATGAGATTGACAATGTAAGTTCTCTTCAAGCCTAGATGACCTCCTTTGCGAATGCTTTCTTGAAATTCTCAGGTACGAGGAATGCACAATCAATTGAGTCAGCTGCTCTTGCATCTCAGTCTCAAGAGGAGACCACTACAGAACAGGTTCATTATGTTGATAGAAATTCTAACTATAGGGGACACCATAATTCTGCACCCACTCACTACCACCCTAATGTTAGAAATCATGAAAATTTCTCATATGCTAACAATAAGAATATCTTGAACCCTCTTGGATATACATCTCAAAAGGCTGAAAATAAACCTTCTCTTGAAGATACAATTCGAGCTTTTATTGCAGAGTCCAGCAATAGAACTAACAAGTTGGAGGAAGCTGTGATAGCAATAAATACCACCGTGACAGGCCACAGTGCAGCAATTAATAACATTGAAACTCAGTTGGGTCAATTGGTGAATGCTGTAAACACTATGCAGAAAGGTAAAGCCACAGCTGAGCCAGAGAAAACCCAAATGGAGTATTGCAAGGCCATCACAGTGCATCAAATGGAGGAAGTTCAAGTAGCTGAAGCACAGGATATTCATGAACCTGAAGTCACTAAGGAAGAAGTTGAAGAGGGTTCATCCTCAAACGAAGCTGAAACGCTTACTTCTGACCCTCTTATACCTTGTCCTACTGTTCTGGTTCCAAAGCCTAAGAAAAAGAAGAAAAAGAATTACTCAACTCAATTTAAGAAGTTTCTTGATATCTTTATGAGTTTAAATATTAATTTACTGTTTGTAGAGGCTTTGGAACAGATGCCCAGATATGTAAAATTCATGAAGGAATGGCTTTCGAGGAAAAAGAAGGAAAAGAAAGTGGAGACAATATTTCTCACCTCTACATGCAGTGCCCGACTTCAAAAGAGTGTACCTGACAAACTTGCTGATCCAGGGAGTTTTTCTTTTCCATGCAACTTTGGTACTCATTCTTTTCGTGCATTATGTGATGTGATTTAGGTGCTAGTATTAACATGATCCCTTTATCCTTATGTAAAAAGTTGAACATAGGAGAGATTAAACCTACTGCAGTGAAACTCCAGTTAGCTGACCAATCTGTAGTTAGTCCATACGGAGTAGTAGAGAATGTTTTAATCCAAGTAGGGAAATTTTTTCTGCCTGTTGACTTCTTTATGATGGATGTAAAGGAAAATCCTTCAGTGCCTGTTATTTTAGGGAGACCATTCCTCGCAACTGGGCGAGTTATTATTGACATCGAGCGTAGGGAACTAACTGTGCGAGTCTTACATGAAAAAGAAGTTTTCAAAACAGTTGGAACCTCTACGGATCATGTGGAGGTCATGATGGTCGGTTACAGAAAAGGTGCAAGCAAGAGCACCTCTGGTGGATCCCGGGACAATAGACCTCCTTGAAGCATACACGGTCAACACGTCGAGCTAACGACGTTAAACAAGCGCTTTTGGGAGGCAACCCAATTGTTTTTAGTTTTTATTTTTGAGATGCTTTGAATTCTTTCTTATTCCTTTGTTTTGGATGATTACATATCTTTTCTCACTATTTCTTTCTTATTGATGTAGGTGCATGAGTTGTTATTGAAGAAAGAAAAGAAAAGATGAAAAAAAAGAAAGAAAGAAAGAAAGCTTTAAAAAAAAACGCTTGTTTTGGGCTAAAAACGCTGCAACGTCGCGACGCTGTGCCCTAAAGCGTCGCGACGCTGCCGCGATTCTGGAACTAAAATTCCAGAATCGCGATACAGTGGGTTTTGTGTGTTTCTTTCAAACCCTAGCCGTCTCAGCTTGCTCCTCTTCGTGTCCCTCAAATTTAGCTTCATTCTTCACTGATTTTCTTCAAATTTCTCGCCTAACTCGCTGGATTTCTTCATCCTCTCTTGATTTTTCAGTTTGCAGCCAAGTTTGTCCGTGGGTTTCGTGTTCTTGGACTGTCTTCGGCGATTTCAGCGCGTTCGGGCCGATTTCACAGCGGGTTTGGCAGTTTTCTTGCATTTTCTGCCCGATTTCACCGTGGGTTTCGTAGCTCTTGACTGTTCAGCTAGTATTTGGTGAGTTTGGGCGAGTTTGAGAGCGTTTCACCGTGGGTTCAGCGAATCTTTGAGTTCAGCAAGTTTGAAGAACTGATTTAGCCGCGAGTTTTGGGATCTGTCTGCCGTTCTTCAGCTTTTCGCCACAGATTGTGCGAGTTTGGTATTTTTTTTCCTTTCAATTTCAGGGTTGATTTGCAAGTTTACTGCATTTTTTTTACCACAATTTTGGGATGTTTGTTGCATTATCTTTGATGCGTGTGGTGTTAGACTGAATACTGCAGCTGATTTGTTGTTGATTTTGAGTATATTGGCTAGTTTTGGGTTGTTGTGGCTGCTGTTTTTAGTATCTTGGAGAATAGCATTGGTTGAGCTTTTGGTTGTACATCATTTTGTTGGGTGTAATTTGCTCTTGTGCATTGTCTAGAGGTTGTGGGACTCATTTGTTGCTGTGTTGGTTTGTTATTGTTGCTGATTTTTACACTATATCTGTGGCGGACGGGCTATAATTGTAGTTGGTGGTTGTTTTTGTGGCTTGGGACTGTTTTAAGCATTACCTTCTTTCTTAGATCTCTTATACCATTCCATTAGTCACCATGAACAAAAGATCTAGGAGAAACACTGCCGCTTCTTCCTCCTCCGCTCCTTTTGACCCCAATAGGTTCATAAGTAGCAAGGCCGCAGAACGATTTGAGGGCTATGTTGAGAGTAGAAACTTTATCCCTGAGAGAGGCTTTAGCCCCGACCCGGAGGTTCAACCAAATTTAGTGAATAATATCGTTACGCGAGGTTGGGGCCACTTTGTTCGTCATCCTGAGCCTAGGGTAGCATCAGTAGTGAGGGAGTTTTATGCCAACATGGAAGAAACTTCTTCTTCATCGTTTGTTAGGGGAAACTTTGTCCCTTTCGACTCCCAAACCCTCAACAGATTCTATAGATTACCCGACATTGAGAGGGACGACTATTACACATACCTTAGTGGCCAGTTAGACGTCAATCAGGTCATACAGACGGTATGTAGGCCAGGGGCTGAGTGGGTTTTGAATGGAGGGGAGGTTGTGCGATTTAAGACCATCGACTTATTCGTAGATTACAGGGCTTGGCACACGTTTCTATGTGCCAAGTTGATGCCTGTGGCGCATCTCAGCGACGTTACAAAGAGTCGTGCCATCCTCTTATTCGCCATCGCCACAGGTCGCTCAGTGAATGTCGGTCAGGTCATTCATGAGTCCATGCGCCACATCTTCCGACGTAACACGACAGTGGGGCTCGGACATCCATCATTGATCACTGCCCTATGCCGAGCCGCTGGTGTCGTTTGGGATGCCCAGGAGGAGTTAGTCCACCCCAGAGCGATTATAGACAAGAACTTCATCAGTCGATACCAAGGGCCTGGACCACCGGTTGCACAGCCAACTCTCCCCATTCTTGCACCACCAGAGCATCCTGAGCAGCCCGAGGATCAGGAGCAGGAGGTTCCACCTCCCACCATTGAGGAGTAGTTGCAGCAGCTGCGCCTGGAGTTCTAGAGAGAGCAGCGCAGGAATCGACGTCACTTCCTTTACACTATGAGCATGTATGCACATTCTTATCAGTGTCAGGTGGCTTCTAGTACGGGTCAGCCTTTGCCCCCACCTTTACCACCGTACGAGTCACTTGAGGACGAGGACGAGTGATGCCCTGCCGCCTTCCTTTTGTACACGGTTGTTTCTTTCCCCCTCATTCTTATTTTTCATTGTATTTGTTCTCATATTTGTCTGTATCTCTTATCTATTTTACATTGAGGACAATGTAATTTTTAAGTTTGGGGGTGGAGTATTTATTTTTGGGTCTGTAATTAATTGTTATATTTTCTTTGACCATACCTTGATTATCTGGTTTATTATTGTGATTATATTCATTTTATCATCTTGGATCAAATTTGTTTAGTTTCATTGAAATCTGGGTTGATTGTGATATCTTTCTGAGTTGTTTTTCTTCGAGCGTGTTCTTATGATCATGACAGCCGATGAGGATACCTAATTTCATAAATGATAGCGAGCATAACTAGCTATTTTTCTCTGATTAATTAAGTTAGTCTTTTACAATTATTTGCCCAAATTTATGCATTTTTATGTTTTATTTGTAGGAAGTATGTGTTTGAAGCTTAATTCAGCAATTGGAGTCAAATGGAGTTCAATCCTAAAAAAAAAAATGAAAAAAAAAAATAAAAAAAAATCATAGCGTCGCGACGCTATGTCCACAGAGTTGCGACGCTATCGACAGATTTTCTATAAATTCCTCTTTTCAGCTACGGATTAGGGGAGTCCAATTGGTTAGATTTTAGCCCTAATTTCGACTAGAGACCTTTGGTGGGAGCTAAAGCAAGGACAAGGAGCGGGAATCAAGCGAGAAGACGTGGAGATCGTGACGGGGACGTGTCGGTTTCGACGGATTCGAGTTTTCCTTTCTCTTTCCCTTACCTCTTGTAGTTTTTATGGCTTTTCTTTCAATTAGTGTTTATGGTTTAAAGACTATGAATTGCTAGTTGTTTGTCTTAGGGATTGATGTAATTGTTTTAGTTTTTGGATTGATTTTAGGTATGAATGTGTTTTTATTTTATGCATGCAATTTTGTTTAATGCTTTCAATTACTTGATCACTAATTGAATGATTTAAGTGTTGAATCTAACTCGAGAGGGAGGATTTGGCCTAAGACTTACTTTGTTTAATTGCATGACTAGAGTAGAAATTCTAAGTTTGTGACGGGATTTGGAATATCTTTAGAAGCGTAACAAGGACCGAACCGAATAATGCCTTGCATGTTAATGAACTTAGATAGGGATATCAAGTTAGTTTATATGCATGAGAATCAATTATAATCGGGAGAGGTAATCGTGATAAAAGTTTCCTTGGCTTGTAGAATAATTGCACGGTCAATTCATTCCTATTAATCAATCCTCAATCTTAATCAATTCCCTAAGAGTCTTTCCATTTGAGTCTCCACTTTTATTTTTATGCTTTTAGTCTTTACTTTTATCTTTATCATTGAGTTTTGCTCCCTAAATAAAATTGGACAAAAGTATTCACGATACTTAATTTGCTAGAAAACCAATCCAGAGGACGACACTCGCTTTACACGAAAACACTATATTATTACTTGACCCGTACACTTGCGGTTAGCAATTTGCACATCAGCAGGTAAGTTATTCTGTGCAATAATAATTAAAGACAGGATTCAAGATAGTTTGATTTTATTTCATGAGTCTTTTGCACCACCTGAGCACGTAGTCTCCTGTCTTAGTTTGGCGAGCTTAGAATAGGGTTATGTGATCTAGGCCTTATTGTCACCTCGAAAGGTTTAGGGACTGGTTTGATGGTTAATCTGCATGATAGTTAGTAATGTTACACTTAGGAGAAAATTATGCCATATCTTGCATGTTAGTGAAAAGAAAAAAAAAATGATTGAATGAAAAGAAAAGAAAAGAAAAAAAAGAATGGTGAGCTGAATAAAGGAAAATTGAATTAAGGTCAAAAAGAGCTACCTCTGTTGTGATCAGTTAGGCCAACCAGAGAAAACTCAGGTTAAGGATCCCTGCAATAGGAGTGTGAAAGCTAGTGACCACCATTAATAATGATTGTGAAAAAGCTCAAAGTTTGGGGGTTGTGTACCCCATTTAGGCACCCTAGTGGCATATTACCATCTTGAGTGTGGAGAGGCTTGATGATTGGAACTTAGGACCAAAGTAGGGGGAAAACGAGCGAAGGGTTGCATAAAACTGTTCCGGGCTTAAAGGATTGAGATAGGGAGGACTAGTCACACACACACGTGAGAGAGGAATGAAATAAATGAGGCTTATCTTGATGAATGTGTTTAATCATTAATGTTTCAGTATGATTTATGTGTGATTTGAGATTCCTGAGGCAAGAGTCATTAGCAACACTCCCTCAATTATTTTTATTAACAAATTCTTTTGATTCTTACTTTGCTCGGGACTAGCAAATGATTAAGTTTGGGGGTATTTGATAGCGCAATTTATTGAGCTATATTTTGTATTATTTTAGTGTTAGTCTTGGGTATTATTTGGCCAATTTTATGTCATTTTGGTTTAATTTGTAGGAATCAAGCATTTCAATGGAAATTGATGTCTTTTGAAGATTACCAATGAATAAGGAAGCAAAAGGAATAAATTCGAGCGAAGAAAGGAGTGAAGGAAGCAAAGTTCAAGGCTAGCGTTGAGACGCTATCCCTTGAGCGTCTCAACGCTGGGCCGTAAAGGCAGAAGGCGCGTAATTGAGGCAGCGTCAAGACGCTACCTCTACAGCGTCTCGACGCTGCAAACTTTCCGAAATCAAATTAGGGCATATCGACACAGCGTTGCGACGCTGTCGCGCAGAAAAGTCAGTATTTAACGTTTGCGATGCTGCTGATTCGGGGGAGCCCTTTTGGAGAGAGAAATACGATTTTAGAGAGGGAAAAACACACAGAACAGTGAGGAGACCAAGAGAGCTTGATTTTGGGAGCTTGGATCGTGAGGATCGTGACGGGAACGCTCGGAATCACGGCTAGCGAGTTTAATCTTTCTCCCTTGTTTCTTGTACTGATTTTTATCATGTATTGGACTGATTTTGATTGTATTTTCAGAGACATGAGTAGCTAAATTTCGTTTCTTAGGGGCTTGATGTAGCCATTAGATTGTATGGATTAATTTAGGGATTTTTTAGGACGTTTCGTAACGCGGTTCATTTATGCAATTGTATGCTTAATGCTTATAATCTCTTGATCACGAATTGTATGTTGTTGTTTCTGAACTAATCGCTCGGGAGAGGGTAGTTTAGACTAGACTATCAATTGCATGACTTAGGTGATTCTTTAATTGGGAGATTTTGGATTGCTTGAGAAACCATTTTAAGGATTGATCATTAATGCTTATGCTTGTTGTAGAAATTAGATAGGGATATCAATTTCTTATTTGCATAAACAATTAATTGTACTCGGGAGAGGCTTTTAATAATCAATAATCCTTGGTTTATGAAATTGTTACGTGTTCGTTCCTAATTATTCTTTGTATTAATTCATGCATCTAATAGGTGAAATCAATTCCCTACGGTTTTTCTCCATTGAGTTTCCATCTTTTTATTGCTTTCATTAGTTTTTCATTGATTTGCATACTTCTCGATTATTTTCTCTAAATAAAATTGGACAAATATACCTTTAGTAATTAGGGGAATTAGAAAACCAATCCAGAGGACGACATTCGATTTTAAATCACTATATTATAACTTGGGCCCGTACACTTGCGGTTAGCAATTTGCGCATCAATACCAATGCGATTTAGATTAGCTAATAGGCATATTAATTAATTTAAATTAGAATCGAACTTAGCGTTTGCTTGTTTGTGATAATAGGATCATGGCTCTCGGTTTGTTGCCGGAGTATGCCAGACTTAAACTTGTTTTGACTAATTAGTGAGATTAATGATTTAATTGAATTGAACTTACCATGACAATCTCGGTTACATGATCTTGGAGGCAATGATTTCATTCTTTCTATTTCTTGCTTTTACTTTTCTTTTCTATTATTTTCCATAATCAGTTTTCTTTCCTTAATTATTTTCTTTTATAAATATAAAACCCCCCATTAGTCCGGTCATCACAATAAATCTAAGATAAACAAGTTATAATCGTGCTCCCTGTGTTCGACCCCGGCCACTACTGCTACAAGTTAGCTTTAGAGGTTGTGGATTATAAAATTATTTGACAAGAGACCGTGACAATCTCTTCCGTCAAAGAGCTCTACTTTTTTCAGTCAAGGTTACCTATTCAATTCTAGGGGAAATGTGTTTTAACTGCCTCATATTTAATCAACCACACTACTTTAACAGTTTTGTCATGGCAAACACCATTTTATCGATTACACAGTACAAATCCTGATTATTCAAATCATCGGGTATTTGGTTCACTGTGTTTTGCATCCATCTTGACGTTTCACATATCAAAGTTCACTCCCAAATTTTTTCCCTCTGTCTTTGTTGGATATCCTGATAGCATCAAATTGTTGCACATTACTTTCCCTAAATTTTGCTTATCTTTATGTTATTATATGCGAAAAATGATGAATTTTGACTATATTATTGTTATAGGTTATTTTGGAGCCTTCAGAGTCAAAAAGGACATTTTGGTAATTAAAGGTCAACGAAAAAAAGTCATTTGTGGCCACAAATTCACGTTGGAAACTCGAGGCCTCAACGTCGAGACGCTGATCGGCGTTATGCTCAACGTCGCAAGACAACAAGCCAGAATCGAGAAGCTACCTAGTAGCGTCTCGACGCTAGGCAGATTTCTACCATAATGGTTTTGCGTGATTGACAGATTTTATTCCATATTTGGAGCAACGTCTCCACGCTATTATCAGCGTCTTGACGCTATCGACTAGTATAAATGTGTAGCTTTCGAATTAGGGTTGTGTCTTTTCTCCATTCCTTAAATTTTAGTCACCCCTCTCCCTCAAAGTCTCTGTACTTTTTAGTTTTCTTGCTCTTTATAGTAGTTTTACTTTGTTTCCATGGTGGGTCAAGCTCGGGGGTCGTGTTTGATGACGAGCTAGGCAAACTTTATGTAATCGGGACTCGATAAATGTAAGTTTTGGTATTCTTGAGACCTTGTATTTCAATTTTCATGAATTATTATTGGTTTTAATCTAAATTTTTGTTTTACTTATAATTAGATCGATAGAATAGATTGACAACCTATTTGCTTGACTCGGTTCAATTGTTATGCTAAATTGGTTAGCAATAGTTTATTGTGTTAATTGTGTTGAAAGACGTGTTATCCCAATTAGCTCAATTGCATGATAAATCTAGGAATTTAGACTTAGAATTGTATGCACCCAGGCTATTCCTAGTTTATCAAATATATCTAACGATCCACTTTTACTTAATGCGGTTAGACTCTACTTGATTTTGTGTTGTTAATTAGAAATCTAATTAGGCTCTGGCTTCGATGTGTTGGTCGGGTTGGAAATATTAAGAGTCTTTAATCACCGGATACAGTGACGCTTAGACAATTGGATAATAATTTAATTAATTAAGAGAGTCGATGATTGAAATTACCAAACTTACATCACAAGAATCGACTGCATAATCTCAAGGTGAGATCTACCACCGTTTTTATTTTCTCGCTTATTAATTCTTGTAATTTAGTTTTAGAATTTATTTTTCTTTCCATTTATTTTCCTCACAATTATTCCTTCACATCTCAATCCCCCCCTTTAGTTCGGTCATCACAATAAATCTAAGTTAGGCAAATTATAAGCATGCTCCCTGTGTTCGACCACAACCACTACTGCTACAAGTAAGCTTTAGGTGTCGTGGACTATAAATTTATTTGACAAGAGACCTCGACAATCTCTTCCGTCATATCCACAAGATATAAGGGGCTTCAAACATTATGACATTGAACATAAGAAATTCTTTGTGTCTCAATATGTTGTGTTCCATGAGAGCATTTTTCCCTTCCACAAAATAATTGTACATCATGATGTTTTTGATGCATTTACTAATTTAGATTTACCTAAATCATTCAATTATGCTGGTTTCCCTTCATCCTCAGTTTCATCTTGTAGTCCTTGCATTGACAATTCAATTCCTAACTATGTGGAATGTGGTCATGATTTACATACTGATGATATTTCTCAAACTTCTAACTCAGTTGATGTTTTCGAGCAACCAGTTGAATGTCTTTTGCCTATCGTTGAATCAATAAACAAGATCCTCTCGGGCGTTCTAACAAACAAACCAAACCTCCTTCCTATTTGAAGGATTTCCATTGCAATTTACTCAAGTATAATGTTATGCCTTCTAAAACCAAATTCCCTTTACATAAGTATCTGTCCTACGATAACTTTCCACTAAACTTCAGGAATTTTGTACTTAATGTATCCTCCACCTATGAGCCACAATATTATTACCAAGCTTGGTTGTTTGAACAGTGGAGAGAAGCCATGGCTTCTAAGCTAAAAGCCATGGAAGTTAACAGTAACTGGTATGTTGTTCCTCTTCTTAAAGACAAGCATTATATTGGGTGCAAATGGATCCATAAAATCAAACATAAAGCCGATGGCTCTATGGTATATTTTCTCCTATGGCTAAACTAGTAACTATAAAGGTTCTTCTCACTATAGCCTCTGTTGGGCTTTATGCCTAAAACTCGTAGATAGTGAATGTAACCGTTGACCGAATATTAATGAAATAATATTGATATATTTTTTCCATTAAATGTTATTAGTTATTTTATATTTGTCTTTGCCTAAAATAACCCTAATCCAATAAACTAGACATCCTACACTGTAATATGAGTCTTGAACTATATGTAGCGACATATGGGGATCATTGTTCAAGAAACAACCTAAAGGGTCTATAGTATAGGGATAAGACTGGGTGCCTTATCCTGGTGACACTATGGATACGACCCACTTTGTATTTGATACAAACGCTATTATCCAACGAGTTCGTATAGGAGACATGCGAATGAAGGTATCCTATGCAATGAGTTTGCATAAGACCGGACCGCGAAATAGTAACCACTGGTTATAACACCGTTAACTAGTTGGTTTTCTATTTCACTAGGACGACCTAGACAACTTGGTCTTAATCCTGAGTTGATTATGGACTCCTGCTCATGAGGGATTGTCCTTTGATTTGTATGGGTGAGAGTGGCCAATACGTCAACTCAATAAGCCTACCATTTTGGGGACAAGACCGAGTGGGGAGCTGGGAACATAATCGTACAAGATGGAATTCACTTCTTCCCAACTTTAGGGAAGCAGATGAGTGTTCCCTTAAGTGGTGACTCCGAGTCTTGAACAAAGGGCCCTACCCTCTCAATGGCACGAGAGGGCTTTCTGTTTGATGGTTGGACCACAAACAGGTTGTTCATTAGAGGAGAACTGGTACTTAAGGAAATAGAAGTAACCTAGGGGTAAAATGGTAATTTGACCCAACTGGTGTTACGGACACTTGTGAAGGACTAACTAGTCGTTATTGGTCTATATCCGTGGACACAGAAAATATGTCTGCAGTGAGAAGAGTGCAACTGTGAGTCTATAGTGGAATGTACACACAGTTAATGAATATTGATTAATTTGGTTAATGAGTTTGACCAATTAATCTCACATCATTGGAGCTTCTGATCTGCAGGTCCATTAGGTCCCACTGGTAGCTCATAAAGTAATTTGAGGCAACTAAGTAATAAATGTAAATTGAAAGTGTTCAATTTACTAAGGGAAACAATATAATATATATTGATATATTATTATGAGAGAAATTAATATTTGAAGAAATTCAAATATTAATATAAATTTGAGTCACATTAAATTTATGGAATTTTGAAAGAGTTCAAATATGAATTAATTAATTTTAAGGCCTAAAATCTATTCGAGCAATTAATTAATTCAAGGCCGGAAATTAAATATGTGATATTTAATTGGTGGTTAATTAATTAAAGAATTAATTAATCGGGAATTAATCAATTATGGAAATAATTAATCACCTAAGGAAGTGATTAATCATTTATGGAAATGATCTAATCACTTATGGAAGTAATTAGTCATTTGTGGAAAAGATTAATCAATTATGGAATTGATTGATCTTGGATTGATTAAATAAGGAATAAGATTGAATCAATTTTGGAAAAGATTGATTTAATTAAATATTTTATTCATGGTCGCTCTTCTATAAATAGAACACTAGACCTAATTGGTTTAGTAGCCCTCTTGCTCTTAGACTCACAAGACAAGACCCTAGAATTCTCTCTAGCCTCCCTCTTAGAGAAAGAATCCCACAAGTCTTTTGCCTCCTAGACTTAGAGACATACCGGTGTAACCTCTATGGTTATTGTGTCTTTGAAGAAAATTTCCAGCAAAGAAATCAAGAAAGAGTCGTTGCGTTTTCGTTCGTTGGAGCATCGTTGGCGAAGAACGGTCAAGTCTACAACGAAGGTTTGTAACGGCTCTTTCCCCTCTTTAGAAAAGCATGAGAATAAAAATAGTTTTATTTTCAAACCTTTTTCCAGCATGTTTGTAGCGTTTTCAGCGGCTTTAAAGTGTGTTTAAAGTTTTATTTTGCCTTTTCGTAACGGTATTTTAATATTAATTAATATACGACGTAAGGTCCTTTCGATGCGCTTCCGCTGCGCCGAGGCTTTCATCCCCTTCAACCTCATCTTTCAAATGGCCTTTAGTTCAGCTTGATGTTAACTATGCCTTCTTACATGGCGATCTTGTTGAAGAGGTGTAGATGGACTTGCCCATGGGTTATAAACATGGTGTAGTTTGTTCTCAAAGGGAGCAATTGGTTTGATAAGTTCTCTTGTGCTTTGGTTTCACTTGGTTTCGACAAACAATCCAAATCAGATTACTCTTTGTTTACAAAAGGAGTTGGTTCTTCCTTGGTGGCTCTCCTAGTATATGTTGATGATATAATAATCACAGAAGCTTCATCCTCTGATATTGAAAGTTTGAAAACACATCTTCATGACACATTTAAGCTCAAGGAGATCTAGAAAATTTATGTTACTTCTTGGGACTAGAAATTGCCTAGTTCCTCCAAGGGTATTTTTCTTGTTCAAAGAAAATATGTCCTTCAATTCGTTGAAGATGTTGGTCTCTTGGCTTCTAAGCCTTCATCTCTGCCTATGGATCATCCAAATTACAAGCTTACTCTGATGGAGGTGAGTTTCTAGCTAGTCGATTCCTCCCATTATAGACAACTTATTGGTTAGTTTGTTTGGTTGCGTGCATCAATTGTTAAAAGACTTACAGATTGATTCACCATCACCTTCATTATTTTTTTGTAACAACATTGCAACCATATCTAACCTGATTTTTCATGAAAGAACCAAACATATTTAGTTTGATTGTCACTTCATACGAGAGAAGATTATAATTACCTTCAACTAGCAGATGTCTTCACAAAAGCTTTACCAACTTCTTTCTCTTTTTTGTTATCCAGGATAGACATTAGGAACATAATGGCTCCATCTTGAAGGGAGGTATTAGAATAAAGAAGTTGTAATAATTAGTTGAGCTAGTTTTAATTAGTTGTATATTCTATTGTCTTAACTACATGACATCTGTTGATTACTGGCTATTTACATGTCTTGCATTAATGAATAAAGTATGCAAGAATTATTTAATTTATCTCTCATTTAATTACCCACAAATCAAACCAATTGAATTAGACTACCACAATGTTAGACAAAAAGTGGCCGTTGGAACCCTTAGCAACCAAGTATGCAGCCTCACACTCACATTCATGGTTGTTGACATTTTCACCAAACCTTTTACCCTTTTTGAAAACTAATTAATGAGCAAACTTGGGTACATGCAGCAAATTGTGCCCAAAGGCAGGCTCATAATCAATTATGAATCGAGATTATAAAAATAAATGAGGAAAGTTATCAGATTATATAGAGTTCCATCTTAAAATTAATTGGCTATGAGTAGAGTAATCCATCTATCTTATAGATTGTGAGGTCTCCACTTATGATCTTTTCAATGTGGGATCCTCAACACAACCATTATGCTTTGCAACAACAATAATCTTTGCAGCATTTTTCTTTTAATTTTACTACAACAACATTCCCTGCCACGTTTTTTAAATATACCATCTTCATTTCCTCTTTCTCTTGCTTCTTGTAGCATTTTTTTTTCCTTATTAAGTTACGTATCAATTTCAAATACTTAAAAATACCTTTTTACACTTGAAAACCTTAAAAATACTTTTTCTTAACCCTTAAAAAACCCTTTTATCAAGTACTTAGAAAGTTATTCCAAATAAACCGTTGTTTTTGGCAACTTTTCATTATGCACAATAAGACCATATTTAAAGAGTAAACCAAAAGGCAAACAAACATGTATCCATTAATTATCATCGAAATTTGTGCAAAAAACTTGGTATATGATGTTAGAGGAAATGGTTTTCCTATACATTAGTGGGACAATTCCCAATTTGATGGAAACCTAATTAATTGACCCTATGATGAAGCGAAATACATTGAATACAATCTTATCTTTAGGGTTATCTTCCCCTTTCTCATTGCATTCCCATCAAATGACAGACACTGCGCATGGAGGGACGTGACTGAGGTTCAGCCTGCACACAAGAGATTGCTGTACTCATAAGTGAGGCTAATTCACTAAACAGCTTTCGACTTTGAGGATGTGGAAGACGAGGATCGAGCAAGTCTTTCATCTCGATGGCGTTTTCTGGTGAAGTTTGTAAAGAGAGAATCATTTCTCCTGGATGTCTTCCCATCATGACTTCTAAAGTCACGACTCCAAAGCTAAAAACGTCACATTTTTCTGTTGCTTTGTTCGTGTATGCGAGCTCTGCATTTGCAATATAAGAAATTGTCAAATCAAAATTGTCTTTTTTTTTTTTGAACTGGGACGTCGGTTAATCAATATTACCATTATAACACTCGAAAAATAATTACTATTATCTACTCAATTTAGAGATGAATTCGTGTAGTATGGACTTGGTTACATGACTAAGTTTTTCTAGTATATGTAGCTTATGAGTTTTTTATTCGTAAGAGTAAATATGTAACTTATTTATTTTAGAAGCTTGAGGTGTAGTGTATAGTGTTTTTTTCTTGTTTACTACATTTAATATTGATGTTTGTTTCAATTAGAAACATGAAAATATTATAAAAATTAAGATGGGAACCAGTAATTGACATAAATCTCAATGACACTTTTTTTCCCTTTAATTACTTCATCAATCCATATCTACACTTGAATTTAAGTTCTCATAAATAATTTATGTTTTTTTTTTTTTCCTTATATTTTGATCAGTACCACAAGATGAAATAATAACTTTTAGATTAAATTATAAATTTAGTTCCTATGACAGCAAAGTTTCAATTTAATTAGTTCGTGTGGTTTTAAGAGTTTTAGTTTATTATATGATTTGAATTTATTTCAATCACATCTCTACAATTTAGTCAAACGTCTCATTCATAGTATCAGTTGCTTACATGACAATTAACTAATATTTTCTAATGGGACTAACTATGATGGTTGAGTGTATGAGGGTCTCTAGCATTATATTGAAGTATAAGATAGAAGGGAATAGGTAAGTAGTTTTCTCGGGTAAATAAAAATTCGATCTAAAGATATATTCATATGGTTTAACAAAGCTATTAAAAACCGATAAACCAAATTGAAACTAAGCCCAAATTATTAAGCACGAAACTTGTAAACAAAATTAGTAAAACAAACAACTTACCCGGAGCGACATAGCCATGAGTACCAGCAACAGCAGTGGATTGCAAAGCATCAAACTTCAAAAACCTGGCAGTCCCAAAATCCGCAACATGAGCTTCAAAATCCGCATCCAACAACACATTCTTGGGCGTCACATCACGGTGGACGATCGGCGGAACACAGTCATGATGCAAATAACACAAAGCCTCAGCCACGCCCTTCACTATCTCAACTCTCTTCACCCAATCCAACTCCATTGCCTTCTTCTCGCTTCTCAACACATCCCCCAAGCTCCCTCTCTCGATGAAATCATAAACTAAAAAAGTGTGTTCGCCTCGCGAGCAGAATCCATACAGCTTAACAATGTTCCGATGGCGTATCTCGGTTAGAGCCGCGACTTCGCTTTTGAAAAGCTTCACGTTCTCCATTCCCACATCGCTGTCCCAAAAGTTGAGTTTTTTAATGGCAAAGACCTCGCCACTCGGCATTTCGGCCTTGTAAACTTTTCCTGATCCTCCTGCTCCAATGCAGTACCTTTCGTCGAAATTCTCGGTTGCCCGTATTATGTCGTCGTACACTAGCTTTCCGTCGTAACCCCATACATTCGCAAATGCTGATTGTGGTTCCATTTTTGGTGTTTCTATTGTGTTGTTTACTCCTTTTTTATCTCGTCGGAGGTATGAAATGATCCCGAATAGTATTAGAGACAATATTATTGCACTCACTAAAGTTGGAACGAGAATAATCACCAACTCTTGCTTTCTGTCAAAAAATAATAAGTTAAATTATAAAAAATACCCCTAAACTATAAGGTTTGTTTAAAAAATACTCTTGAACTTTGAAAAGTTTTAAAAATACCCCTAAACTTTGAAAAATGTTTCAAAAATACTCTTGCCGTTAATTTTTGGATGAAAACTGTTATGGGCAATTTTGGACCACCTGACGCACAAGGAGCTGACGAGGACGTCCGGGCGAAAATAGGGCTGGGAGACCGACCCAGAGGAAGAACCGACCAAAGGGCCGGGCCAACTTGGCCCGACCCAAATGGTCGGCCTCCAAATGGTCGGCCTCGGCCTTAGGCCGAGGCCGACCATTCGGCCCGCTTGCGCGGGCCGAGCTCGGTCACCTCCTCTCGGTCCCCGATGCTTCTAGCCGCCCCGGTTTCTCCTGGTTTGATCCGAAACGCCTCCGAATTCCTAAAAACCCTAGGAGCACGAGCAGGTATTTATACCCCTCTTCGCCACTGAAGAAGGGGACCCGAACTCAACTCTCGACTCTCTTCTCTTGCTCTCTAGCTCTCCCTTCCGATTTCTGACTTAAGCATCGGAGGCGGTGTGGCTAGCACCACACCGGTGTGCAGGTTTTCTCTTTTGCAGGCCACGTCTTCCCCCTCATCTACAAATTTACTGTTGGTGGCATGTGAAGGTCAGGTGAGTTTCCTCTGACCAAAATCGACCATCAACAAAAACCATTAGAATCTATGGTGGGAGGAGGAAAAAAGAAGAAACATTTTTCGATGAGGGTATTTTTAAATTTTTTTTTTTTTGAAAGTTTAGGGTATTTTTTAAACTGAAACTTTACGGTTTTCATCAAAAAAATTAATGTAAGGGTATTTTTGAAACATTTTTCAAAGTTTAGGAGTATTTTTTAAATTTTTTAAAGTTCAGGGGCATTTTTGAAACAAACCCCATAGTTCAGGGTATTTTTTTATAATTTAGCCAAAATAATATGAATAAAAGATTAAATATATGGTGGATTAGAGCATTTGCATAAAAATTGCGGCACTTGTCAAAATTGGTACCTTTCATTTCTGGTTTCTCCCTTGGAAACGTAACATCGTTGCATGCCATCGATATTTCCACATAAAGCTGCGTTGTTAACAAAATCCACCGACCGGGCTCGGTCAAAGACGCCGCCAGAAGGAAGAGGGCCACTTAGATTGTTGAAGGAGAGATTGATGTTTACTAAACCCAGCATGGTGCCTAAGGAATGAGGGATTTGACCAGACAGATGGTTGTGAGACAAGTTCAAGCTTTCTAAATACATCAGCTTTCCAAGTGATGAAGGAATTTCTCCAACTATGGAATTATAACTCAAATCCAACAAATCTTGCAAGGAAAACAGATTCCCTATCTCAGATGGGATCCAACCATTCAGTTGATTCATGCTCAAGCTGAGATTTTGAAGCTTCGAGCAATCGCCAATCTGGTGAGGGATCGAACCATCGAACTTGTTCATCGAAAGATCGAGCGATACGAGATTCGAGAGCTTCCCGATCTCCGATGGCACACGGCCGGAGAGTTGCCGATTCCCTTGCAGCAGTAACGACGACAACGAAGATAAATCTCCGATATTCTCCGGTATTGAACCGGAGAAATTGTTGAAGGAAAGGTCGAGCACTACCAAATTCTTCAACTGAGTGATCTCGTTTGGAATTTCGCCGCCCACCATGTTGGTAGCGATCTTCAACTTGGTCAAATTTTTGCATTTTCCCCAGTTCGAAGATAGCTTGCCAGTTAGTTGATTGTCACTCAAGTCTATGTAATTCAAACTTGGGTACACCCCAAAAGCTTCGTCGAGATTCCCTGTTAATTGATTGTCTTCCAAACGAAGCCGATACAACGTTGAGCAATTTCTGAAGCTTCTTGGGATTGGACCTGTAAAATTCAGAGCAGTTTTTAATGTTAATGTTGAATATTTAATTACATTATAAACAGATATATGTTGTATTTAAAAGTAATTAAGTTAAACATATCTAGCTATTTTTGAAAGAAAATCAACATTATAGAGAGAAATAGAATTTCCTTAAACCATCATCTGATAGACTAAAAGTTATAACATGGTCTTTTTCTCAACTATTAAACTATGCAACTCGGGTGGAATATAGGCTAACATTTTTACTTAAGCACAACTAAAGTGAAGATTTAAACCTCCAACTTTTGGTTGGAAGTATGTCTTAACCCGCTTGAGTTATGTTCAGATGGCTAACTCTTCCCTACCTACAAAGAAATTATTAGAGTGCATTTTTTTTTTTTTTTTTTTTTTGAGGAAAAAAATTATTAGAGTGCTTTAGAACAACAAACAATGTGGTTGATAATTTAAATCAGTTGAATGCATGAGAGAGAAATTATACAAAAATATATTTCAAACTTATATCCAATGACTATTACTATTAGGAGGCACACATATTTTGAATCTGTATCCAAAAGAGTACTCACGGCCAATAATAAGCAAAAGCTAAAACACAATAGATAGGAGAGATCATTTCATAACCACATAAATACAATTATGCAAGATAATTCTAGGATAAAGATAATAATTACATAAACTCATAAATACAATTGTGTGAATAAATTTCCCACATGCGAATTAATTGGAAGCATTTAAAGGTTTTGAGAAATTGGTACCTGTAAAAGAGTTAAATGCTGCAGTGAAGTTAACAAGCTTTCCACGGTTACACAGACCTGCGGGCAAATGACCAGTAAAGTTGTTGTCAAAGATATGAACGATGACCAAAGGTGCAAAAATGCCCAAGTCTTGAGGCAGTGGCCCAGTTAATTTGTTACTGAACAGCCGCAGATCGAATAAATTCGCCAACTTTCCAATAGCTTCGGGAATTCCACCACTGAAACCATTTTGATTTAGACGAAGCACTGTTAAATTTCTCAAGTTTCCTATAGCTTCAGGAATTGGCCCGTAGAATCGACAAGCATCGAAAGCTATAATACTCAATGATTTCATATTTCCTATCTCCTCGGGAAGTTCTCCTCCAACCTGAGTAGTATCCATCAGAATTTTATGTTAGATGGACTAAAAATTCATATAAATATAATTTAAGATCTTTTAAGATGGAATATATGTTTTTGTCTCATGTTTGGGAGGTTTTTCATGTTGTCGTTATTGTTATAATTTCAGGAATTTGGAAGTGTTATTAGATACTTTCTTCTCTCTTGACTTTATTCATCTTTTAAATGTTTATGAGTTCATACTCAATTTTAACATTCACCAACATGGAAAGTAAAATTAAAAAATGTTTAAAAAATATAGACGAAATAAAAAATTCTTAAACAATAGAGACTAAATTATTGGAAGTGCAACCAAAGTCCCACATTGGCTAGATAAGAGATGATCATGGGCATATAAGGGAGGACAAGTATCTCCATTGGTATGAGACATTTTGGGGTGATCCAAAAACAAAGCCATGAAGGTTATGCCCAAAGTAGACAATATCATACTATTATGGAGATATGTGTGTGTCCGGTAGTCTCTTACATTAAATTGAAAAAATACATAATTTTAGGGGCTACAACATATATTCCACCTATCTTTTATTTTCAACATTTTGATTAAATAATAACACTATCAAGCCAACTTAAAGCATAAAACAACTAGTTAAGATATTAGTAGATGTTGTTACCATTGTGTCCTGCATCAGAAAGTTCTTGATACTTCTTAGACCAATTTTGGAATCTTCCCTCGGGAAGAAGCTCGGATCCAAGCCTCCGGTGATATAGTTTCGAGACACGTCGAGCTCATAAACCTCAGTGAGATTAGCAAGAGAAGGAGGGAGAGTACTATTGAGGTTGTTTGTGGAGAGATCAAGAAATTGGAGCTTTTTAAGCACTCCAATGCCGGGTGGAATGGATCCATTGAGATTATTCAGCTTCAGATCCAATCGAAGAAGATTGGGAAATGAAGAGAAATCCAAGTTTTCGATAGTACCATTCAAACCAGTGTAAGCCAAATTGATTTCCACCACACTGCCTGCATCGTTGCGAGAAATTCCCCGCCATTGACATGGGTTTGAAGCTTTGGAGCTTGAGTTTGATGGAATCATCCATGTGTCTAGAATTGATTGCTGTGGGAGACTTTCCTTCCAATTGAGGAGGGCTTCAGTTTCAGTAGTGGCACTTGTTTTACACAAGATTAGAAACACCGAAACAACCTTTGCCACAAGGAGAAATGGGATAGGCATTTTAATAATTTGGTTGGCCATAATGGAGCTTGGTGTTGATAACATACTGGCTGTAGATAATATATATATATATATATATATATAAAATAGGAATAGGTTTGTACTAACGGACATAACAATAATTCGGTGAGGTCTAATTTATTTTAAGGATAATTGTAATGGGTGGCAACATGAGGGTAAATAATGACAAATATAGCAATTTTTAAAAATATTTGCAAATATGGCAAAATTTTTGAATTAATTTTTTATATTCCTAAATTGCCCCTGCCCCTGATTGGCGAGCGCATCTTCTTCTCCCTCGTCAGATTTTTTTTTTTTTTTTTTTTTTTTTTTTTAGAAATCTTCTGATAGAAAGTCTTTCTATCACTGATAGATTCTATCATTGGTAGAAAAATTTTTTATCAGTGATAGAAAGTTTCTATCACTGATAGAATAAAGTTTCTATCACTGATAGAAAAGATTTCTATCAGTGATAGAAGATTTCTATCACTGATAGAAACTTTTTCTATCACGGATAGAATCTATCAGTGATAGAAAAACTGGTTGGCGCTCACATCTTCTTCTTCTTCGTCAATTTTATATATATAATATATATATTGATACAAATCTTCTATGATAGAAAGTCTTTCTATCTTCTATCAGTGGTAGAAAAATGATAGAAATCTTCTATGATAGAAAGTCTTTCTATCACTGATAGATTCTATCAGTGGTAGAAAATTTTTCTATCAGTGATAGAAAGTTTCTATCACTGATAGAAAAGCTTTCTATCAGTGATAGAAAATATCAATGATAGAAACTTCTATCACTGATAGAAAGTTTTTCTATCAGTGATAGAAAGTTTTCTATCAGTGATGGGCATTTTAATAATTTTACTTTTCTGATGGTGAGATTTTGCCATTTTTGCAAATATTTCTACGGGCTGCTACTTTTGCAATTAGTTTTGGCCATTTTGCTACTTTTGCAACTGGCCCTTATTTTAAAATTATGTTGTTATAGTCAAGAAGAGTATAACTCAACTAATATAAAAGTTTGTACCTTCGATCAAGAAGTCAACGACTCAAATCTCTCGTTTCATAATAAGAAAAATAATATGGTCATATATGGAATATTGAATATATAGATTATATATATATAGATATATATTATTGCTTTTGATTTAATGTGGAAAGAAAACTTGGTCGTTCAACTTGTGGCGGGTCCTTTTACTTTTGACAATTTGTACCATGTGTGTGTCCTTTCTCCATGCAACGTCATTCACATATTTAATGTCTTTTTTCTTGCAAACATACCCTTCTTGTGGTTTTTAATTAAAATATATCATCTTTTGAATTTTGAATATTGTGTAATAAGTCTCCACACTTTTAAAAGTGTGAAATAGATTTTTAAAATTTCAAAGTTATGTATGATAAGTTAGAGAGAAATAAATTAGACCTAAATAATTAGTTAGATGGAGAAAGAAAAGTTGGGTAGATATAAAAGCTTAGAAAGAAGAAAATTAGAGAGAAAAATAAGCTGGAGAGAAGAAAAGAAAAATTACAAGGTAGTAATTTTAGGGAGAGATAATATACGTTATTGAAGGAAAACAAAAATAGAAACAACATCAAAAAAAGATTAAAACTTTAGAAGAAAAAAAAGTGAAAGAGATAAATTATAAGAAAAATATAAGTTTTCAAATGGTTATGAAATAAAGTCTTAAAAAATTTGCTCGAACTTTCTCACGTTGCATTCTATGAGTTGAAACTTTGAAACGATGTACAAAATTGGGGGAATTGCAATGGGTAACTTAAAATATTAGTTGTTGGCACCCTTTGCATTAACGGAAACACGAAGGACAAAATCAATCTGAACCCAACGATAGCGTTGTATCCTTAAGACAATTTTGTTCTCTCTATGGTGCTCAAGGTATCGCAAACAATTGTCTCCAAGGATAGGACGAATTACCTACCTATGAATGTAGCACTCCAATCATAGGACTCTCGAACACTGGTATTTAAGTAATCGTACAGAGAAATAGGAGAAGAGTTCTTGAGGGAAGTGTTTTCTGTATCTTGTGTTCAAAACTCAAAATGAATCACATATTTATAAACTTTTTGTGACCATTCAAATAATCACATCTTTTCGTGTAAGGGTTGTATCTTTTGATAAATGGACACACCCATTCACATAGGGTTGTGTCCTTTACGAAAGACACACCCTTTCACATAGAGTTGTGTCGTTTACAAAAGACATGCTCTTTCACGTAAAGTTGTGATTCTTTATTTTATTAGAATAATTTTATTCATAAATCCAACATTAGTATATTTGTAAATCTGGCTATGATTTTTTAAATTTGCGAATATAGAAAAATTTTTAAAATCTGATTTCCGTTTTTTTTATTATTCCAGTTTTACCCTTGTTGGTATATCAATTGATATATTAGTAGTATATCTGATATACTTTATATTTATTGATATACGAAATATAAAGTACATCCTGTGATATACCAAATTTGATATACTCGAATGAATATAATGATATACCTAATATGTACTTCATTTGATAAGTGTAACATTTGATATACCTGATTATGAGTATTAATATATGAATGTTGATATACCATTGATATTCTTAATATGTTATTTTTCTTTACTTATATTTGTTATGTTTCCTTCTCTCTTTATTGAATTGTGTCGTGTTATTTACATATTTTAAATGAAATGTTTGTCTTTTATAACATAAATGTTTGTCCTCTATACTTGTTATGAATGTTGATATACCATCGACATACTTCATTTGTTATATATTACTCAAATAATTAATTAGTAACATTGATATACCTAATTATAAGTATGATAGAATTTTTTTTTTTTTTTGTAAAAAAATTATCATTGATATATATTTTTAATTGTTGTATTATGAAGGTTGTAGAATGCAGTGGCGGATCCAGAAATTTGGGTCAGAGGGGGCACAAATCCTCTTTTAGACTCGGTTTGATAACCATTTGGTTTTTTGTTTCTAAAAATTAACTCGTAAACATTACTTTTCACTCACGGTTTTTTTTCTTTTATCTACATTTAAAAAAAAAAAAATCCAAACCAAAGTTTAAAAATTAAGGCTTGTTTGATAACCATTTGGTTTTTTATTTTTTTATTTTTCGGAAATTATGTTTGTTTTCTCCTAATTTCCTTATGATGGTTTTTAATGAGACATTTGAATTTCTAACCAATCCAGAAATAATAATAATAATAATAATTGAAAACTACGTTTTTTTAGTTTTCAAAACTTTGATTTGGTTTTTGAAAACATAAAAAGAATATAGATCACAAAACAAAGAAATTTATAGGTGAAAATAGTATTCATAAGCTTAAATTTCAAAAAACCAAATGGTTATTAAACGGGGTCTAAAGGTGTTTTAAAACTTTTTTTTAAAAAAAAAAATGGCTAAGAATTCAATCATTTCTTAAAGAAAATGTAAAAATCATAGTAAAGAAATTAGGAAAGAATATAATAAAAATATTTAAATTACAAAAAATAAAAATTAATTGTCAGATGGACCTTCAGTATTTCTTTTCGTAAAATAAGTTCTTTCTCCTTCATTAGATTGTAATTTTTATGCAATTAATTTTTTTTTAAAAAAATATGTTATTGAAAACTTAAAAAGTAACTAAAATAAAAACTATAATAATGTATATATATTATTATTTTATGTTTGTAAATACTTAATAGATATATTTGAGTTTATAATATAAAATAATAAGAGGTAAAAGTGATGTAATATTAGCTAAGAGGTTAGGTGTTTAAATCTTCCACCCTACCATTGTCAAAAAAAAAAAAAAAAAAGAGTAAAGTTTTAAATTGTTGTCATAAAGTTGAACTTAAAAAAATATAAAAAAAATCTTTTTTGAATTACGAATGATTTATTTTACATAATAAAAAGAGTTTATTATATATACATAAATACGTATGATAATGATAAGTAAAGAAAAATTAACTATGAAGATAGGGAGAGTTTGATAGGTTAAATAAATAATTAAAGCAGTTATAAAGGATAAATAAATAAGAAGTAAGTTCTAACGTGAACTGGACTCGAACTCGGGAGCTCTAGGAAGATAAGTGAGCGTTGATACCAATAAGCTACGAAGGGCACTTGTTAATAAACGACGAACTTTTAAAAATAAATATTAATATTAGTTTCAATTATATATTAAAATAAGAAAACCCGATAAGTTGAGGGGGGCACGTGCCCCCTCTGGCCCCTTAATAGATCCGCCCCTGGTAGAATGTAAAATTTGTTATAAGTATATTAAGAAGATGCAATTTTAAGTATATCATTGGTGCATTAGTAGTATATCAATACTCACTAAACATATAATTTCAAGTATATCATTAGTGTATTAGTAATATAATATTAAGATGATATATAGTATATGATTATATTTTTGCCAACATGAGCATAGCTCATGTGACGCCCGAGGTTAGGAGGGGTACATAAATGAATAGAGATCACATCCGAATGAGAGGGATCCTGAGGACATGAAAGCATGGACAAGATAAGCTTAAAAGAATTGATAGATACTACCTATACCAACAAGGTGCACCTTCCTTTTCGGTGGCTCAATCATAGGAACTTTGAAATTAAGCATGCTTGGCTTGGAGAAGTTCTATGTTGCGTGACTTCCTGAGAATTTTCCTAGGAAGCATGTGAATGAGGACAAAGCATGCTAAAAGGACCCCGTGTTGGTTTGTGGGGACTGTCTTCAATCCTAGAAGCAATTTAAGATAAGTATGGTGACGTCGCCAGGTAGCAGGAGAATGTCGGGGCCATCAGGTGCCGAATCTAGATTCTGAATCTTGGGCCGGGGGCGTTACAGATGATATCAGAGGGAAACCTCTCCCAGTAGGATGTGGTTCGGGGACGAACCAAGGCGGAAGCTGGTGGGCATGTGATGCCCGAGGTTAGCAAAAACTTGGTGCGTCGTCAGCTGAATAGATGGATGTGAGATAAGATGATAAATAAGAGTAAAGAATAATTCAGCTAACACTTAGTGCAAGTATACATTGTCGCACGTAGTAATAAAAAAAACCTTAGAAGTATTCCAAGGGTATCGATCCCACGAGGACTAAACTGGAAATTCATATTTTATGAAGAAACTGCTCAAATGATTGCTTTTGAAAAAGGTAACCAAAGAAAATAAGTTGATTGATTGGGTTTTTGAAAAGATAAATAAAACATGCAAATAACTAAAAGAATAACAATAAGAAATAAACGAGGTATTCAACATGGATTCATCCCTAAGGCAATAACCATAATCATGCAATACCTAACTTAAGTGTATTCAATGCATTGGGTCAGATTTAACTCCTATTTGGCCCTTGTTCCCAAAAACCGTTAGAAGGCTAAGCGAGTACCGTTATGCACATTTCTGTGACTCGACTCCAACATAGATAATTCACAAATGCAACCTATAACCCTATAGTCGATATAGGGTGCCTTAGGCAGCTTGCCCTATACCGCCGAAAAATCTCTTTCAAGCTTTTTCTCCTATATCACCTTTATGAGAACCAATATTGTTTGTCCCTTTCGAGATCAAACTCACATAGCATGCAAAGTCTAAGTGATCAAATTAAACTCAGCAAGATTAGAGTGATAATCAATAAAGAATGACATGCATTGCACACAACTTAAGCAAATAAAGCACTTTCAAGCCATTAAACCCTAAGGGAATTCACCACATTGAACCCCTCAATGGGATTTAGCTACTCATGATGGGATAAAAAGCAAATGAACACATTTTCATTGAAATAAGAATGTAAATAATACAGAATAATGAAAAGATTCAAGAGCTGGAAATAAAGGAGATAGCTAAATATTATGGGTTTTTCTATTTACTCAATCCTTATAGAGTTCGCTAAGATACTCCACTCTCTCACTTTTACAAGGTGGGAATGGGTGAAACTCTCTACAAACCACAAGGTTTGATGTCTAACTCAGTTTAGAATTTGGTCATCTAAGAAGTGAAGGATTGGAATTCCCAATTCCGTTACAGCGGAAGCAATTGGACCGTTCGTAAATTAATTTTGTTCTACAAAATACCAATACATTGGCAAAAGGTTAAGCGGTGAAAAACATACCTTCGTTGACGACTCTGAATACTTCAAGAATGATTATTGATTGCTCTGCAACAACGAAGAACACCACCATTTGATCTTCCCCGCTATAACTCTGAGATTAGGAACGTAGTTGTGGGACTACCTAATCTTGAATGGGAAAAACTCTAGAGAGAAAATTCTCCCTAGAGTTCTTGAGTTGAGAGAATATGAGAGGGCCTTATGGTGGCCATATGTTGTATCACATAAACCCTAGGGTTAGTGTTCTATTTATAGGAGAAAGGCCATGAATAAAATATTCATTTAAAATCAATTATTTCCATAATTGATTTAATCTTTTCCATAATTAATCAATTCCATAACCAATCAATTCCATAATTGATTAATCTTTTCCATAAATGATTGATCACTTCCATAAGTGATTAAATCATTTCCATAAATGATTAATTACTTCCATAAGTAATTAATCATTTTCATAATTGATTAATTTCCAATTAATTAATCACCAATTAAATATCATATATTTAATTTCAGACCTTCTATTAGTTAATTAATTAATTACCCAATTAAATATCATATATTTAATTTCAGGCCTTCAATTAATTAATTCTATAATATGAATCAAATTCATATTAAAATTGGAACTCCTTCCAATTCTCTTATATCCTATAAATTTAATATGAATTAAATTCATATTGATATTTGAACTTCTTCAAATGTTTATTTCTCTCATAATAATAAAGTTTAATTTCAAATTAGACTTTATATTTTAATGTATCATTATACATTATATTAATTTGTATCTCATACAATTAACTTAATTCCCAATATGAATTTGAACTATTCAAATTCTCTCAAGATATAATTGTTCCTAATTATTCTGTACGAGCTAGCAGGGGGACCTAATGGACCTACAGATTAGAAGCTCCAATGATATGAGGTTAACCGATTAAACTCATTAATCAGGTTAACCAATATTCATTAACTATGGGTCATTCCACTAAAGACCCACAGCTGAACTCTTCTCACTGTAGAACATTTCTGTGTCCACGGATATAGACCTATACCGGTAAGTCAATCCTTCACAAGTGTTCGTAATCACGGCTGGGTCAAATTACCGTTTTACCCTGTGTTACATCTGTCTCCTTAAGTACCAGCGCTCCTCTAATGAACAACCTGTTTATGGTCCAACCATTAAACAGAAAGTCCCTCTCGGGCCAGTGAGAGGGCGGGATCCCTTTGTTCAAGTCCCGGAGTCACAACTTAAGGGAACACTCATCTACTTCTCCTAGAAGTGGGAAGGAGTGAATTCCTTTTTGTGTTGTCATGTCCCCAGCCTCCCACTCGATCTTGTCCCCAAAAAGGAAGGCATATTGAGTCGGCGTATTGGCCACTCTCACCCATGCTAATCAAAGGACAATCCCTCATGAGAAGGAGTTCATGACACACTCAGGATTAAGACTGAGTTACCTAGGTCATCCTATTGAAACAGTAACCTAACTAGTTAACGGTGTTATAACTAATGGTTGACTATTTCGTGGTCCGGTATTATGCAAACTCATTGCATAGGATACCCTCGCTCGCATGTCTCCTACGGATCAATACGTCTGTATCGAATACAAAGCGGGCTGTATCACATAGTGTTATCAGGATAAGGTACCCATCCTTATCCCTATACTATAGACCTTTTAGGTTGTTCCTTGAACACCGATCCCCGTATGTCCCCACATACTAGTTCAAGTCACATGTAAGCAACCTTGGATCTTAGTTTATTGGATTTGGGTCAAATTGTGCAATATTTAACAATAACACTTTATTGTAGAAACTCAATAACACTTTATTGAAACAAGTATACAATTTGTTTACATTCACTATCTACGAGTTTTAGGGCATAAAACCCAACAAGAAGGACCTCGGGCATCCCTACTCATTGGCGTCGAGCCAGGGTTCTGTCACCGCCCTTTTCTTCCAAGTGAGTTCTGCTTGAATTTGACTTCGAATCTCGAGCTTATATAGTGTAGAAAATGGTTGAGGAGTTGCGAAATAGGTGCTGGAAGGTTGTTGATAACTGCCCAAAAGGTAGTTATTTAGGCCTCATTTCTATATTGATTTGTGTGTCTTTTGTGCTTAATAGGGTTGGTTTTAGATATATATTATATGTTTTAATCCATTTGGAAGAATGGAAGCTTTGGAAATCATTTTGTGTAGAATCTGTTGCTGGGCGACTTGAGGGAGCAAAATCTGTGCTGCAGCAAAGCTGGGAGCAAAACTGTCACGTCACAGCTCGTTATCCAAATTGCCAAACTGAATTCTGTTGAGTTTTTCTCGTGATAAAGGAGCAAGGAGAGCCCTACACGTGTCCAGGTTGACCTAAGTCAAACCTCCTATCCTTCTATAAAAGGGAGTAGCCACCCAAGTCAAATTCATTCCACACTTGGGAGAAAACATTACATTCTTGGGAAGTTCCTTCCACCTTTGGGAGCCGAATAGAGGAGAGAGATTGGAGACCACCTAGAAGACCATCGTTGCAAGCTGATCAAGGAGATTAATATTTCCTTTTATTATCTTGTAATTATGGACGTGCCTACTCAGATTGTAACGTGTGTTTCCATGCATATTATGAACTAAGTAGCTTAGGCGTTGGTTAGGACACAATGTGATTGCCGTGCTTAACTTTAGTAATAAATATTGATTCTATTGATGTGCAAATTGCTAACCGCAAGTGTACGGGTCAAGTAATAATATAGTGTTTTCGTGTAAAACGAATGTCATCCTCTGGATTGGTTTTCTAGCAAATTAAGTATCGTGAATACTTTTGTCCAATTTTATTTAGGGAGCAAAACTCAATGATAAAGATAAAAGTAAAGACTAAAAGCATAAAAATAAAAGTGGAGACTCAAATGGAAAGTCTCTTAGGGAATTGATTTCATTGATTAAGATTGAGGATTGATTAATAGGAATGAATTGACCGTGCAATTATTCTACAAGCCAAGGAAACTTTTATCACGATTACCTCTCCCGAGTATAATTGATTCTCATGCATATAAACTAACTTGATATCCCTATCTAAGTTCATTAACATGCAAGGCATTATTCGGTTCGGTCCTTGTTACGCTTCTAAAGATATTCCAAATCCCGTCACAAACTTAGAATTTCTACTCTAGTCATGCAATTAAACAAAGTAAGTCTTAGGCCAAATCCTCCCTCCCGAGTTAGATTCAACACTTAAATCATTCAATTAGTGATCAAGTAATTGAAAGCATTAAACAAAATTGCATGCATAAAATAAAAACACATTCATACCTAAAATCAATCCAAAAACTAAAACAATTACATCAATCCCTAAGACAAACAACTAGCAATTCATAGTCTTTAAATCATAAACACTAATTGAAAGAAAAGCCATAAAAACTACAAGAGGTAAGGGAAAGAGAAAGGAAAACTCGAATCCGTCGAAACCGACACGTCCCCGTCACGATCTCCACGTCTTCTCGCTTGATTCCCGCTCCTTGGCCTTGCTTTAGCTCCCACCAAAGGTCTCTAGTCGAAATTAGGGGTAAAATCTAACCAATTGGACCCCCCTTGGCCGTAGCATGAAAAGATGAATTTATAGAAAATCTGGCGACAACGCTGTCGCGATACCGCATTTTTGGAAAATTTGTCTATAGCGTCGCGACGCTATTTATTTATTTATTTATTTTTATTTTTTATTTTTTTTAGATTGAAGACTCCATTTGACTCCAATTGCTGAATTAAGCTTCAAACACATACTTCCTACAAATAAAACATAAAAATTCATAAATTTGGGCAAATAATTGTAAAAGACTAGCTTAATTAATCAGAGAAAAATAGCTAGCTATGCTCGCTATCATCTATGCAACTTGATTAATTGTTGTGTCATTTCTATTTTATGCCCGCTTGGCCAGCCGGTATGAATACCTCTCTCTAGTTTCAGGGATGATTTAGAGAGTGTGTGGCGATTAATCACACTACGATCATTGTGTATTGGTGAACGCCAGTGACTGAGCTAGGGATAGCCAGTTGCCTAGTGCTTGATCGGTCGTACTTCATTGGGGTTGAAACACATTCCAAAAGATCCGGAGTTCCGGGAGGAATCCGCTAATAATACTGCGAGAGTTTGCATGATCAATAATATTGCTAGAGCATCTTTTAAAAACAATTACTAAATCCTGACCAGCGCCTGTTTCTAATCTGTCTGCCTATTTGTTTATTCTTTGTTCTGTCATTTATTTTGATTCAGCATTATTCTTATAAAAACCAGTCATTTTTACCATCTTTGAAACCATTAAAAAGTTATACAAAATAGATAAAGTGGAAGCTAGTTCAGGCCTTGGATTGATAATACTTATTACTTGCTGCGGACTGTGTATACTTGCACAGAGTTCTAGAGCATTTTTATATCGCATTTTTATTCACTCTAGGAACCCAACAAATTTTTGGCGCCGTTGCCGGGGAACTGAATAAGTTTCTATCTGATCTGTTTTGTGTTTTAGTGGTTTGGTGCTAGAACTTTTTGATTGTTTCTTTTGTTTTTGCAGGCGTGAGTTTGGTGCATGAGCGATCCGCCTGGGGTGAGGTTCGAGCTTGATCCAGAAATCGAGAGGACATTCAGGATAAGAAGGAGAGAGCAGCGTAGACAGCAAAATCAAATGGCTGACGTGCCGCATCTACCGCAGGGTCCTGAAGGTCTAGCGAACCCCCAGCAGAATCTTTTGCTGCAGCAAAACCCGCCGCTGGAGCAAAATGAGCAGCAAAATAATCAGGCTGAGAATCCTATCTTGGTAGCGAACGATAGGACCAGAGCCATTCGAGCTTATGCTTTTCCAATGTTTGATGAGTTGAATCCAGGGATTGCACGTCCTCAAATTCAAGCGGCAAATTTTGAAATGAAACCGGTAATGTTTCAGATGTTGCAAATCGTAGGTCAATTCCATGGTTTGTCATCTGAAGACCCTCATTTACATCTTAAGTCTTTTCTAGGAGTTAGTGATTCTTTTGTAATTCAAGGAGTGCCTAGAGATGCTCTTAGATTAACTTTGTTCCCGTATTCTCTTAGAGATGGAGCGAAGGCGTGGTTAAATTCTTTTGCTCCAGGATCAATTAGGACATGGGATGAGTTAGCTGAAAAATTTTTGAGTAAATATTTCCCACCTAATAGAAATGCTAAATTAAGGAGTGAAATAGTAGGGTTTAGGCAACTTGAAGATGAGACTTTTAGTGAGGCTTGGGAGAGGTTTAAGGAGCTTTTGCGAAAGTGTCCCCACCATGGCCTACCACATTGTATCCAAATGGAAACATTTTACAATGGATTGAACGCGGTACTCAAGGTATGGTTGATGCTTCGGCTGGAGGGGCCCTTTTGGCAAAAACTTTTAACGAAGCCTATGAAATTTTAGAAAGAATATCTACTAATAGTTGTCAGTGGTCGGATGTTAGAGGCACAAATAAAAAGGTTAAGAGTGTATTAGAAGTTGATGGTGTGTCCACCATTAGGGCTGATCTTGCAATGATTGCTAACGCTCTTAAGAATGTGACAGTGATTAGTCATCAGCAGCCGCCAGTTGTGGAGCCTGCTGCAGTGGTGAACCAAGTTGCAGAGGAAGCTTGTGTCTATTGTGGTGAAGATCACAACTACGAGTTTTGCCCCAGCAATCCAGCTTCTGTGTTATTTGTAGGTAATCAGAGGAATAACCCTTATTCTAACTTTTATAATCCAGGTTGGCGCAACCACCCCAACTTCGCGTGGGGAGGACAAGGGAGTAATGTGCAAACACAGCAAAAGGTGAACCAGCCAGGATTTGCTAAAGCGCAGGTATTGCCCCAGCAAAATAAGCAGGCTTTGCCCCAGCAAAATTCGGGGAATTCTCTCGAGGCAATGATGAAAGAATTTATGGCTCGTACAGATGATAGCGAGCATAACTAGCTATCTTTACTTATTTAATTTAGCTAGTCTTTGATGATTATTGGCCATTTTATTGCACTTTATTGTTTATTTTGTAGGAAATCGTTGATTGGAGCTATAGCGCAATATTGAAGTTAATCGGGTGCTCGGGACGTGAAAAGATGCAAAGGAATGAAAAAGAATCAAAGAGAAAAAAGTCATCATTCGGTCAACATTTGACCAGCGTCGAGACGCCATCCCTTGAGCGTCTCGACGCTGGCATTCCATATCAGAATAGGTGCAAAAAGGTCACAGCGTCTCGACGCTGCGTAATTTCCTTTCCAGAATACGCGTGTTTAGAGGCAGCGTCGAGACGCTGTCTTGACAGCGTCTCGACGCTACGACGAAAAATCAGTATAAATCATTCTTTTCGGCTAGGTTTTAGGGGGATTGAATTTTGGGACCTTTTAGAGCCGTAAAATAGAGGAGAAAACAGAGGACGAAGGCTGAAGCAAAGGGAGAAAAGCGGAAATCAACCCATCGTTCGTGGGGATCGTAACGGGGACGTTCGGTCTCGGCCTACATTGAGTTTTCTTTTCCCTTTCCTTTTCTCTAGCTAGATTTATGGCTTCTTTATGTTTAGTTGAGCTTGTAATACAAATCATGAGTAGCTAAACTTGTAGCTTAGGGATTGATGTAGTTGATTGAGTTTATGGATTGATTTATGGTTTAAGTTGTGCAATGTTTATTATGTTTGTAATCTTGATTTAATGCTTTCAATTAATTGGCCATTAGTTGGATGATTTATGTTTTGAATCTAGCTCGGGAGAGGGGATTTGATATAGACATACTCAAGATTGCATGACTAAAGTTTATTTTCTAATTCGTGACGGTTTTAGATTAACTTTAGAATTGGTCAAAAGATCTCATGGCCTTGCATATTAATAAACTTAGATAGGGATATCAAGTTGGTTAATTTGCATGAGAATCAATTATACTCGGGAGAGGTAGTTGTGATTAAAGGGTCTTTGGCTCATAACTTCATTGTGCATAATAACTTACTCCTTAAAATCAATCCTAAACTAAATCGGCGAAATCAATTCCCTAAGTGTTTTTTCCCAATTGAATTTCCACACTTTTTACTTGTTTTGATTTAGTTTTCATATCGTCTATTCATCACTTTTTGATCCCTAAATAAAATTGAGCAAGATAATTCACAATACTTGATTTGCTTAAAAATCCAATCCAGAGGACGACATTCGAATTACATTCACTATATTATTACTTGACCCGTGCGCTTGCGGTAGGAAAAGTCCACATCAACAGACGCCGCAATTCAAAGTAATCAAGCTTCAATGAGAGCCCTGGAATTGCAAGTGGGTCAGCTAGCTAATGAGTTGAAGGCAAGGCCTCAAGGGAAACTTCCATCAGATACTGAACACCCTAGAAGGGAAGGTAAGGAGCAGGTAAAGGCAGTGACTCTTAGGAGTGGTAAACCCCTAGAAGAAAGAAAAGAGCCTAGTAAAACCCAGGATATAGATAATAATTGTGATAAAAATGTTGTTGTTGTTGAGAAAGAGTTGGAGTCTGGTCAGGGTGCTGGAGGCAGCAATAAAGATGCTGGAGCATCTGGTTCTGTTCCAGATGTGGAACCACCTTATGTGCCGCCCCCACCTTATGTACCACCTCTACCTTTTCCACAAAGGCAAAAGCCTAAGAATCAGGATGGTCAATTTAAAAAGTTTTTAGAGATTCTTAAGCAATTGCATATAAATATCCCTTTAGTAGAAGCTATTGAGCAAATGCCTAATTATGCTAAATTTCTTAAGGATATTTTAACTAAAAAGAAGAGGTTAGGTGAGTTTGAAACTGTATCTCTTACTGAGGAATGTAGTGCTATTCTTAAGAATGGGCTACCACCCAAGGCAAAGGATCCAGGATCATTTACTATACCTGTGTCTAAAGGTGGAAAAGAGTTAGGTAGAGCACTCTGTGATTTAGGTGCAAACATTAACCTTATGCCTCTTTCGGTCTATCGAAAGTTAGGTATTGGTGAAGCTAGACCTACCACAGTTACACTCCAACTAGCTGATAGGTCTATCACATATCCAGAGGGGAAAATTGAGGATGTCTTAGTAAAAGTAGATAAATTCATATTTCCTGTTGATTTTATTATTTTAGACTATGAGGCTGATAAAGATGTCCCAATTATTCTAGGTCGTCCATTTTTGGCTACTGGTAGGGCGTTAATAGATGTTCAAAAAGGGGAATTAACAATGAGGGTCTGTAATGAGGAAGTAAAATTTAATGTGTTTAAAGCCACGAAGTATCCAGACGAGATGGAAGATTGCTCTTTCATTAGGATTCTGGAGAGCACAATTGTTGAGAGAGCAGTACAGGATTCGGCTAGCAAGCATTTGGAAGATCATGGAGAGGTTAGTGTAGAGGATTTAGAAGCTTGTACTTTAGAAAGAAAAAATGAAAAAGAATTGTTTAGGTGTGAGGATGTTTTTGAGTCTTTAGATTTAGATCAAAGAAAGGCTCCCCCGATTAAGCCATCCCTGATTGAGGCACCTACTTTAGATTTGAAGCCCTTGCCGGATCATCTAAAGTATGTGTATCTTGGGGAAGGTGAGACGTTGCCCATTATTGTTGCATCAGATTTAATGCCGGAGCATGAAGGGGCCTTAATAAAATTGCTGCAGCAATACCGCAAGGCTATTGGTTGGACATTGGCTGACATTTAGGGGATTAGCCCATCTTTTTGTATGCACAAAATCACTCTAGAGGAGGGATCCTTTAGGAGTATTGAGCAACAAAGAAGGCTTAACCCTGCAATGAAAGAAGTGGTTAAAAAGGAGGTGATTAAATGGTTGGATGCTGGCATCATTTATCCAATTGCAGACAGCAATTGGGTAAGCCCTGTCCAATGTGTTCCTAAGAAAGGAGGTGTCACTGTGGTGAGCAATAAAGACAATGAGTTGATCCCAACTAGGACAGTAACTGGTTGGAGGGTGTGCATGGATTACAGGAGGCTTAATAAAGCCACCCGTAAGGACCACTTCCCTCTGCCATTTATTGACCAGATGTTGGATAGGTTGGCTGGTCAGGCCTACTACTGTTTCTTGGATGGTTATTCTGGGTATAACCAGATTACTATTGCTCCTGAGGATCAGGAATAAACCACTTTCACCTGCCCTTATGGGACGTTTGCTTTCAGGCGAATGCCTTTTGGCCTTTGCAATGCTCCAGCAACATTTCAGCGGTGTATGTTAGCAATTTTTTCTGATATGATTGAGTCCACTGTTGAGGTATTTATGGACGATTCTTCAGTTTTTGGAGGGTCTTTTCAGAGTTGTTTAGATAATTTAGGTCAGGTATTAAAGAGATGTGAGGATACCCATCTAGTTCTTAATTGGGAGAAATGCCACTTCATGGTGAAGGAAGGCATAGTGTTAGGTCATAGGATTTCTAAGAATGGTCTAGAAGTTGATAGAGCAAAAGTTGAGGTTATTGAAAGATTAGAACCGCCGAATTCAGTGAAGGGGATTCGGAGTTTTTTAGGTCATGCGGGATTTTATAGAAGGTTCATAAAGGATTTTTCCAAAATCAGTAAACCTCTTTGTAACTTATTGTGCACTGATCGTGTTTTTAACTTTAATGCAGATTGTAGGAAGGCTTTTGAGACATTGAAGGCTGCTTTAATCTCAGCACCCATTCTTTGTGCACCTAATTGGAATTTACCATTTGAGGTAATGTGCGATGCGAGTGATGCTGCAGTAGATGCAATGCTGGGGCAAAAGCAGGGCAAATTTATCCATCCTATATATTATGCAAGCAGGATTTTAAATGAGGCACAAGTCAACTACACAACTATTGAAAAGGAGTTGTTAGCTGTTGTGTTTGCCTTCGAGAAATTCCGGCCATATTTGGTTGGATCCAAAGTTACGGTGTTCACGGATCATGCAGCAATAAGGTATCTAATGGCTAAGAAAGATGCAAAGCCTAGACTAATTCGTTGGGTTTTATTATTGCAGGAGTTCGACTTGGAGATAAAAGATAAGAAGGGATCAGAGAATTTCATTGCAGATCATTTGTCTCGTCTTGATCCATCATCATCTTTGCTGGAGCAATCTGCCATTTCCGATTCTTTTCCAGATGAACAGCTTTTCGCTGTTCAGGTAAAGGTAGTCAGGGAAGTCCCTTGGTATGCTGATATTGCTAACTTTTTGGTGAAGGGAGTCACTCCTATTGACATGGATTAGAGGCAGAAGAAAAAGTTTAACCATGATGAGAAATTTTTTTATTGGGATGAGCCATTTATGTATAAGCAATGCTCTGATGGTATTATTCGTAGGTGTGTTTCAGGTGATGAAGCAAAGGAAATCCTGGAGCAATGTCACTCTTCGCCGTATGGAGGCCATTTCAGCGGTCAGAGGACAGCTATGAGGATTTTGCATTGTGGATTCTTCTGGCCTACCATGTTTAAGGATGCCCATTGGTTCTACAAGCAATGTGATGCTTGCCAAAGGAGAGGAAACTTAGGGCCTAGAGATGAAATGCCTCTTACTTACATTTTGGAAGTGGAGTTATTCGACGTGTGGGGTATTGATTTTATGGGGCCATTTCCCCCTTCTAATGGCAATGTTTTCATCTTATTGGCAGTGGATTACGTGTCCAAGTGGGTGGAGGCCATTGCATGCCATCAGAGTGATGCCAAGACGGTTTCAAGGTTTCTCCACTCGCACATTTTTGCGCGGTTTGGAACACCTAGAGCTCTAATAAGTGATGAGGGTACACATTTTGTTAATAATATCTTAACTAAGCTTTTAGCTAAGTATGGAATCAAGCATAGGATAGCTACCCCCTATCACCCACAGGTTAATGGTCAAGCTGAAATAAGTAATAGGGAAATTAAATCAATTCTAGAAAAAGTAGTTCATCCATCTAGAAAGGATTGGTCTTTTAGGTTGGATGATGCTCTTTGGGCTTATAGGACAGCCTATAAGACTCCTCTAGGTATGTCTCCCTATCGGTTAGTATATGGGAAAGCTTGTCATTTACCATTAGAGCTAGAGCATAAAACGTTTTGGACTTTGAAAAAATTAAATTTTGATCTGAGTCGTGTAGGAGCAATGAGAATGCTACAGCTTAACGAATTGGAGGAATTTCGCCAATTTTCTTATGAGAATGCGAAAATGTATAAAGAAAAGACTAAGTTGTGGCATGACAAGAAAATTAAGCCTAAAGAGTTTGTCAAAGGTCAAAAAGTTTTGCTTTATAATTCTAGATTGAAATTGTTTCCTGGGAAACTAAAATCCAAATGGTCAGGTCCGTTTGTGGTGATTGAGGTTTTCCCCCATGGAGCAGTTACTTTGCAAGACGAGAAGGATGAGAGAATGTTCAAAGTGAATGGACAGCGTGTCAAACATTATTGGGGAGAGGAGTTCCAGATGAAATATCCTTCCCTAAAGTTGGTTGATGATTGAGAGAGCAAGATGTTTGCGGAAGCATTTTACAAAGCAATATTTTGAGCTCCCAGAGTTTGTTTTAATTTAATTTTTCGCTGATTTATTTTTAATTTCGAGTATTCTAGATTTAGTTCGTTTAATGATTTATTTTCAGTCTGTTGTTATTTTTAATTCCGTAGAATTTATTTTAGATTTTATCTATGTCTATTTGAATTTTATTTGATTTTGTTGGATTTTATTTTTAGTTTATTTATTTAATTGAATTATCTTAGATTCTGTTTTATTAGATTTTAGTTTAGATTTACATTTTAATTAGTGTAGGTTTAATAAAGATTTTCCTCTAATTAATTCGGCTTTAAATAAATAAAAAAAAGGGGGATTAGATTTGATTTGATCAGTTAAATTTAAATTTGAATTTAAAAGATTTGATTTTCCTGCTTTGAAATTTGAATTACGTATCCAGGACTCTTCAGGTTCAGAAAGTTGTTGCAGCAAAGTTATGGCTGAAGCGAATCGTCCGAATAAGAAGAGGTTTGTTGGAGTAATTATTTTTATCGTTCGATTTTGAATTTTCTATGGGCAGGTAGATTGCATGGATGCTGCCACGTGTCATGCAGGAATGATCCAACGGTCTGGCTATTTGACAATGCATAATTATTTACCATGGGCGTTTGAATTCCAGATTTTACCGTTGGATGGTTTAATTCTACCGGTTGCATGCGATTTAAAACGGTAATTTCAATTTAATGTAAGCAAGATCTTTCTGTTAGGATTTTATTTTGCTAAAGCCTTATTTATTGGCAACCCTCGGTACGTTTCTCTTACTTCATCTTCTTGCTTCGATCTTTTGCTTTCGTTTTCACTTTCTTTCTCTGTTAAACCCTTGAGTCCTTCATGGCAAAAACAAGAGCGAGGAAAGAAAGAGAGAATGAGGAGGAAGAGGTACCTGCTACCCCTGAGGTGCAGAAGGTAAAGGCGAAGAAGAAAAAAACACCAGAGGAGAAAGAAGCCAAGAGATGAAGACGACAACAGAGGGCTGAGGAACAAGAAAAGGCAACAGAAGTTGTTGCTGCAACAGTAGAAGAAGGAGACCCGCAAGAACCTGATGTACAGAACCCAGAGGAGGCTGAGCAGAGAGTCGCGGATACAGAAAAAGTTCAAGAGGAGCAAACAGAGGAAGTTCGAGAGGAAAATACAGAGGAAGTTCGAGAGGAAAATACAGAGGAAGTTCGAGAGGAAAATACCGAGGAAGTTCGAGAAGAAATTTCAGAAGAAGTTCAAGAAAAGCAGGCCGAGGATGTGCAAGAGCAACAGGCAGAAGATGTTCAGGTAACGGATAATGAGCCAGTGCAGGAGGCTTGAGTGGAGGTGATCATGCCAGAAGCACCGAAACGTCGCCGCGTTAAGAGGAAAGCAGGCCGCGTTAGGGTTGTCCGAACTGATACTCCTTCGCCTCCAACGACGGATTCGGAAAGAGAGAATGCAGAGAGAGTAGAGCGTGAGAAGAAGGAAGCCGAGGAAAGAGCAAGAGAAGAGGCAGAGAAAAAGGCTGAGGAAGAGCGGTTGCTCAAGCGAAGGGCGGAAAAGGGCAAAAGTGTTGCTGAAGCATCGGAGGAACCTGATGAAATTGAAGAACATGGTCGCTTCATCAACAATTTTGCCAAAGCAAAATACGTTGAGCTGCTGAAAAGAGACTTCCTGTTTGAAAGAGGATTTAGCGGTAATCTTCCACATTTTCTGAGGACCGGCATTGCAGACCATGGCTGGGAATTGTTTTGTGCGAAGCCTGAGTCTGTAAACGCATAGGTGGTGCGTGAATTTTATGCTAATATTGATAGAGAAGATTGTTTCCAGGTGATTGTTCGAGGAGTCGAGGTAGACTGGAGTCCTAGTGCTATCAATGCACTATATAACCTTCAGAATTTCCCCCATGCAGCTTATAATGAGATGGCTGTAGCGCCATCTAATGAGCAGTTAAGTGATGCTGTGCGGGAGGTGGGTATTGAAGGGGCACAGTGGCAGCTGTCCAAGACAGGGAAAAGGACATTTCAGTCCGCTTATCTGAAGAGGGAAGAGAACACGTGGATGGGGTTTATCAGACAGCGGATGCTTCCAACGACTCATGACTCGACGGTCTCGAGGGAACGGGTTCTTCTGGCTTTCGCGATTTTGCGGTCTCTTAGCATTGATGTAGGGAAGATGATTGTTAATGAGATTTCTGGTTGTTGGAAAAAGAAAGTGGGGAAACTGTTCTTTCCGAACACAATCACGATGCTTTGTAGAAGAGTAGGGGTTCCAGGGGTTCCTGTTTGACAAGGGAATTATAGATACGCCTAACTTGGCGCGGCTTCAGCGTACGCAGGAGGCACGTCAAGGTGGGCTTATCTACGGCATCAACACGGTTTTAGAACAACTGGCACTTTCGGCCAGCAGGCAAGAGTTTGCCGAGAGGCAAGCTTTAACCTTCTGGAACTATGTTAGAAATCGTGATGCCAATCTGAAGAAGGCGCTGCAAGAGAATTTTTCCAAGCCGTATCCAGCCCTTCCAACATTCCCTGAGGATCTGTTGAACCCTTGGATTCCACCCCCACCTGTTGAAAGAGAAGAGGAGGATGATGAAGAGTAGGGTCAAGAAGACTGACTAGTGTGATGATTTTGAGCGAGCATTACTTTTGTTTTTCCATTTTTGTTTGCTCGCGCATATCTGACCCCGCTGGCTAATATGTTTGCTTGTTTCTCTTTGTTTTAATGAAATTTCCGAAGTTATTCCTGTTCCATAAGCACTGAGTAAATCTAACTTAACTAATTTCTTCTGAATTTTTGAAGCTTGGACTGGCTAAGCTTAATTAGATCAAGGTATTCTGATCTCCAGAAACCTTTTGCTTGAGCATTTTCTCTGACCTGGTCGTTGCTGCGGCAAAGAAAATTCTGGAGGTAGTGTTGACTTATGTGATCCGCTTTAAGCTTAGGTCTAGTCCCACGCTTAGTTTTAAAATTCAGATAGAAAAATTTAAGTTTGGGGGTGTCATTTAAAATTTTAATGATTCATTGGGGACAATGAATAATTCAAGTTTGGGGGACTTTTTGCTACTCCAATTATTTTGCTCGAGCATTCCTCTCCTTCATTAAATAATTTGTTAGGTTATTGAGTAACCGGGGACATTTGTGATACCCACAAGTTTGTCTTCGCGTCAAAAGGTAACCTAGGAAATGAGAAAAATAATGAAAAATTGTTTGCTGAAAAAAGTGGTTGTTGAAAATTTTGCTGAAAAAAATTCATGGAGCAAAAGTTTTGAAGGATGAATGGTAGTCCAACAGTTTTCTGTCTCCCAGAACTTAGGTGAGCTTCATCATAAAATGTCGCCATTCTGAGGGGCAAGAGATAGAATGACTAAGGATTTTTTAGCTTTATAATGAGTATTTAGCCTAGTGGGTGATGAGTTTGAGGCAAGGGTATACTACACCATAAAGTGGGTCATCCCATGCTTAAGAGCTTATGACTGTAGGGCTGCTTTAAGTCTGAAAAACAGAAAATATAAACCCCTTAAAGTGTTTTGATATGTCTGATAATAAGAGCTAGGTTGTGGCAAGTTCTTAGAATTAAGTTAGAAGTGGTGATTATTTGTCCATGCCGGAAGAATTAATTTGCTGCAGCAGAGCTTGGTTTTGCAGAGTGCTCAGGTAAAGGTTGAAGGTAGTGTTGGATTGTCTGGTTTGATTAAGCTATGCTTTGTCTAATGTTTTGAATTCTTAAGGGGAGGTTGGTTAGTATTGCTCGGGACGTGCAATAGTTCAAGTTTGGGGGTGTGATAACTGCCCAAAAGGTAGTTATTTAGGCCACATTTCTATATTGATTTGTGTGTCTTTTGTGCTTAATAGGGTTGGTTTTAGATATATATTATATGTTTTAACCCATTTGGAAGAATGGAAGCTTTGTAAATCATTTTGTGTAGAATCTGTTGCTGGGCGACTTGAGGGAGAAAAATCTGTGCTGCAGCAAAGCTGGGAGCAAAACTGCCACGTCACAGCTCGTTATCCAAATTGCCAAACTGAATTCTGTTGAGTTTTTCTCGTGATAAAGGAGCAAGGAGAGCCCTACACGTGTCCAGGTTGACCTAAGTCAAGCCTCCTATCCTTCTATAAAAGGGAGTAGCCGCCCAAGTCAAATTCATTCCACACTTGGGAGAAAACATTCCATTCTTGGGAAGTTCCTTCCACCTTTAGGAGCCGAATAGAGGAGAGAGATTGGAGACCACCTAGAAGACCATCGTTGCAAGCTGATCAAGGAGATTAATATTTCCTTTTATTATCTTGTAATTATGGACGTGCCTACTCAGATTGTAACGTGTGTTTCCATGCATATTATGAACTAAGTAGCTTAGGCGTTGGTTAGGACACAATGTGATTGCCGTGCTTAACTTTAGTAATAAATATTGATTCTATGCAACTTGATTAATTGTTGTGTCATTTCTATTTTATGCCCGCTTGGCCAGCCGGTATGAATACCTCTCTCTAGTTTCAGGGATGATTTAGAGAGTGTGTGGCGATTAATCACACTACGATCATTGTGTATTGGTGAACGCCAGTGACTGAGCTAGGGATAGCCAGTTGCCTAGTGCTTGATCGGTCGTACTTCATTGGGGTTGAAACACATTCCAAAAGATCCGGAGTTCCGGGAGGAATATGCTAATAATACTGCGAGAGTTTGCATGATCAATAATATTGCTAGAGCATCTTTTAAAAACAATTACTAAATCCTGACCAGCGCCTGTTTCTAATATGTCTGCCTATTTGTTTATTCTTTGTTCTGTCATTTATTTTGATTTAGCATTATTCTTATACAAACCAGTCATTTTTACCATCTTTGAAACCATTAAAAAGTTATACAAAATAGATAAAGTGGAAGCTAGTTCAGGCCTTGGATTGATAATACTTATTACTTGCTACGGACTATGTATACTTGCACAGAGTTCTAGAGCATTTTTATATCGCATTTTTATTCACTCTAGGAACCCAACAGTTGTCCAGTCAGTTTCGGGGTCAAAACAGCCAGTTAGGTGCGAAGAAGACTCGTCAACAGCGACCCGCGGACGACTTGGAACGACTTCAGATTTTTCCAGAAATGCGGTCACATTTCATTTTTGCCTTCCCAAAAATGCAGTCGCATTTATAGGGAATTCCAACTTCTCCTCTGTTTTTCTGCACAGCAACAAACTAAGTCAAATTCACTTAAAATCAAGTCTTTTTAAGCACAAATACGTTAAATTTGACAAAATTGATTCTCAACACCCTAACTTATCAAAGTAAACATATTTTGAGCTCGGGAACAGTAAATTGATCATAACATACAACATTTGGCCAAGAAATGAGCTAAATATAAGGGTAAAATAGATATATTTTTGACCCTTATCAGAGGGGTACATGAATGAATCGAGATCACATTCGAATGAGAGGGATCCTGAGGACATGAAAGCATGATCAAGATAAGCTTAAAAGAATTGATAGATACTACTTATACCAACAACGTGCACCTTCCTTTTCGGTGGCTCAATCATAGAAACTTTGAAGTTAAGCGTGCTTGGCTTAGAGAAGTTCTATGTTGGGTGACCTCTTGAGAATTTTCCTAGGAAGCATGTGAGTGAGGACAAAACATGCTAAAAGGACCCCGTGTTGGTTTGTGGGGACAATCTTCAATCTTAGAAGCAATTTAAGATAAGTATGCTGACGTCGCCAGGTCGTAGAGGAATGTCGGGGCCGTCAGGTGCCAAATCCGGATTCCGAATCCTGGGTCGGAGGCGTTACAACTCAACTAGCATAAGACATAAACATTCAACTAAGAGGTTAGAGGTTTAAATCTCCTACCACACACATTGTCTCAAAATAAAGCTAATATATTTAAATCTTTATTAATGAAGTATATCAAAGATATCTAAACTAATGAAAACTCATGTGTATACTTCATGAATGAAGTATATTATATTCACGGAATATACATCAGATATACTGTATATTTAATATATCAGTTGATTGATATTCCAAATATCCAGTATATCATTCACACTAAATAAATGAATGATGTACCTGATATACGTTATATATCAATAACACCATTGATATATCTCATTTTAGGTATATTAATAGTATATTAACAGTAAATCTGATATATTTCATTTACGTATATCAATAGTATATCAACAATATATCTGATATACTACTGATATACTCCATATTAGTAAATCACGCGAAAATGTTGGGAAGGCTATTTTTGACTTTTTCTATTGTGTTTTGGGTTGGGTTGATTTTTTTTTTCATAATTACAATCCTAAAAAATGAGTGACAAGCTTGCAATTAGCCAAAACCTTTTTGCTAACCCTACAATTGCCCCTACAAAATTTCCACCAACAAACACATTTTATTGTTTTAATTTCCTTTTATATTTCTTATTTTTATCTAGCAGTTAGTTACATAGATTATGTCCATAGCATTTTGAATTATCAGCTGGTTAAAACATTTGCAACCTTAGTTTAAAAACTATAGCAAGTTTGTTGCGTCTAATTAGCATATAAAAAGTTGGGGCAGTTGCATAGATGGCAAATTGGACCAAATTAATAGCAAATATAGCATAGTTTCAAACTAATTGCAAATATAGCAAAATTAATTGTACAAGACCAAAAAGCTGTTGTCGGATTCTATCCGTGTCTATCACTGATAGACTCTGATTATTCAAAGTATATCAGTGTCTATCGCTGATAGACTTCGATTAATCAAAGTCTATCAGTGATAGTCACTGATAGACACTGATAGATTTTGATTAACCAGAGTTTATCAGCGATAGACACTGATAGACTCTGAATAATCGGAGTCTATCAGTGGACTGATAGATTCTGATTAATTAGAGTCTATTGCTGATAAACTCTGATAATCGAAGTCTATCAGATAGACTCCGATAGATTTTGCTATCTTTGCAATTTTTTTTTACATGGTGCTATATTTGCTATTAATTTGGTCCAATTTGCCACCCACTACAATTTTCCTAAAAAATTTTCGCATAAGAGTTTTTTTTTTGACAATATGTGGGGTGGGGGATTCAAACCACAAACCTCGTGGTTATCAGTACAACTTTATGCCAGTTGAGCTATGCTCTTGTTGGCTTCGCATAAGAGTTGCAAGACTTCAAACAAATACACTAAAGTCATACAAATTTTATTTAGCTTTATCCGAATTAATAAAAAGTTGATAATTAATAACTTTACATTAGTTAAGCTTCACGGGATTAGTTAAGTTAATTTTAGTTTTTCTCGAGGGGCATTTGCACAAATAGCAAAAACGCTAAACATATTGCAAAAATAGCAAAAAATAAAACTATTTACAGGAATAGCAAAAAGTGATGTTAAGTTACAAAAATACCATTTCTATCAGCATGCAACTATCTGATAGAAAGGATTATCAGTGTCTATCACTGATAGTCATTGATAGACTTCGAATAATCGGAGTCTATTAATGATAAACACTGATAAACTTCGATTATCAGAGTCTATCAATGATAGACATTGATAGAGAAAGGATTATATAGAGTCTATCAACATGATAGTTTATCAGTGTCTACCATTGATAGTCACTAATAGACATCGATTAATCAGAGTTTATTAGTGATAGACACTTATGGACTTCAATTATGAGAGCTATCAGTGATAGACTCTGATTATTAGAATCTATTAGTGATAAACACTGATAGAAAGGGTTATACGGAGTCTATCAGCAACTATCTTAGTATTTCTAATAAACTATCAGTGACTATCATAGTCTATTAGTGTCTATCACTGATAGTCACTGATAGAAAAGATTATACGGAGTCTTTCAACAACTATCATAGTCTATCAGTGTCTATCATTGATAGTCACTAATAGACTCTGATAATTGGAGTTTATCAATAAAATGGAAATTAAATCTAGTTCTTGTTTTAGTTTGAAACAGTCACTGATATACAATTTAATTATGACTTGAGTTTGATACTTCATAAATATCACATAGACGGAAGAAGAAATCATAAAAAAAAAACCAGAAGTTGAAGAAATTCAAGAACATAAAAAAAAAAAAAACGAAATCAAAGAAGAAGAAGAAATCAAAAGAAACCTTATAAATTGCACATACCTTTTCAAGGGGAAGCAGAAGCATTCGAAGAATCGAAATAAAATAAAATGAAAATTAATCTAAAATAGAAATAAAAAAAAAGAAGAAGAAATCAGAAGAACATTGACAAACCTTGAAGTAGAACAAAAATCAAAAGAAGATGAAGAAATCGAAGCAGAAATCAAAAGAAGATGATGTAAATTTTACAATGGGTTACAAGTGAATGGGTTATGCGCGAATAACAAAGAGAGAGAAGATTATGAATCTGCACACACAATTCAAAATAAAATAGGGGTAAAACTATTGGATTTCATGTCCTAAAACTCGTGGTTTGTAAACATTGAACATATTCTATTTACAATAAAGATGTTATTGAGGTTATTCAATGTTATTGAATAAGTGAGTTACATGCTATTTAACCTAAATCCAATAAACTAAGATCCCTGGCTATAATATGAATACTTGAACTATATGTAGAGACATAAGGTTGGATCAAGTTCAAGTACATATATAGCCAAAATGGTCTATAGTATATGGATAGGGCTGGGTACCTTATCCTGAGAACACTATGGACGTGACCCACTTTGTATGGAGTACAAAAGATGCGATCCTGAATTGTTCATGTGGAGATATGTGAGTGGGGGTGTCCAATGTAGGGGTGTACATGGGTTGGGTTGGGTTGGGTTGAGGGGATTTTTTGGACCAACCCAAAAATTCGGGTTGGTCGGGTTGACGACCCGAAAAAATCGAATAAAGTTGGCAACCCAACCCAACCCAACTCTTTTATTTCGGGTTGGGTTGGATCGGGTCACCGGGTTGTTCAATGTTTTTAAATTAAATTAAACTCAAATCCTAATTTCCAATTTGAAAATACACCAAATTCAATCTTTACCTCTAATCCTAACACAAAATACATATTTCTATCTATATCCCAACACAAAATTCAAATAAGAGAAACTTTATTCTAGAAATAGAATATTGATTTAAAAAAAATTTAAAACAAACAGCAATAAGAACAAATCAGAACAAGTCTAAATATTTTGTCCAAAAATATCTAAATAAATCTATGAAAAAAATAAAGTTAGAATAATTTTTCTTTTAAGAAAAACAAGATCAAAAAACGTTGTAAAAAACACATATATATATTAAAAAATAATAATAAGGAATTCGGTTCGGGTTGGGTTGAACCCAACTCAAGAAAACCCAACCCAAGAACCGAACCGATTTTTCGTTTTTGAAAAAAACAACCCAACCCAAATCGAAAAAATTCTAACCCAACCCAGCCCTTACGATTTGGGTTGGGTTGTCCAGATTGTTCGAGTCACCGGGTTACTTGTACACCCCTAGTTCTATGGAATGAGTTTGCATAAGATCGGACCACGAAATAAGTAACTTTCACTTTATAACGTCCTTTACTGTTGAGACTGACTATTTCATGTGATGACCTAGGTAACTCGATGTTAATCTTGAGCTAACTATGAACTCATGTTTATTCGGGATTATCCTTTGATCTACATGGGTGAGAGTGGCCAAACTTCACCGACTCAATAAGCCTACCATTTTGGGGTTAAGACCGAGTAGATAGCTGGGGACATAGTCTAGCAAGACTGAATTCGCTCCTACCTGTTTCAGGGATAGTAGAGAGGTTGTTCCCTTAAGTGCTGGCTTCAGTCTTGAACAAGGGGCCCCACCCTTTCATTGGCCCGAGAGGGACTCGGTTTGGTGGTTAGACCACAAACAAATTGTTTATTAGAGGATCAATGGGACTTAAGGAACAAGAAGTACTATAGGGGTAAAATGGACTTTTGACCCGACTATAGTTACGAACAACCTGTGAAGGATCCACTTACTAATCTTGGTTATATCGAGTGGACAGAAATATATCTACAGTGAGGGGAGTGCAGCTACTGGGCTATAACGGAGTGTCCTGGTAGTTAACGAATGTTGGTTAACTAGGTTAATGAGATTAGTCGGTTAACCTTGAATCGTTGAAGCCCATGATCTGTAGGTCCATTAGGTCCCCTGATAGCGCGCACAATGAGCTATTTTTCCCGATTTATTTTAGTTAGTCTTTGAGTATTATTTGGTCGTTTTTATGCACTTTAATGTTTATTTTGTAGGAAATGAATTCTTGGAGGAAATGTTGAATAAGGAAGTTGATCGGGTGCTCGGGACCAAAAGAAGAGCAAAAGAAGCAAAAAGAATCAAAGTTGGAGGCTTAAGTTTGAGGCAAACCCGAGAGCTAGCGTCGAGATGCTACCGCTGGTTTTTCTTTTCTGTTTTTGGCTGTGGCAGAGACAACGTCGCGACGCTATGCACAGTGTCACGACGCTACCGAAAATTTTCCTATATATACAATCTTTTGTGCTACGGATTAGAGGAGTCCATTTGGTTAGATTTTAGCCTTAATTTCGACTAGATACCATTGGTGGGAGCTGAAGCAAGGTCTAGGAGTGGGAATCAAGTTTGAAGACGTGGAGATCGTGACGGGGACGTGTGTTTTCAACGGATTCGAGAGTTTATCCCTTTTCTTTTCCTTACCTCTTGTTGTTTTTATGACTTTTCTTTCAAGTTTTATTTGTAGTTCTTTGACTATGAGTAGCTAGCTTGATTCTCTTAGGAATTGATGTAGCCCTTTGGGCGTTGATGGATTATTTCTTGGTTATGTATTTCTTTGAACTCATTTATGCATATTTTACTCTTAATGCTTTTGATTCATTGGCCATGAATTGAATGATGTTTTCTCTAAGTCTTGCTCGGGAGAGGGGATTTAGTTTAGATCGCGTTATGCATAACTAAGATAATCTTGAGATCGGGAGATGAGAGATAGTCTTAGAAATCGTTAAAGGATTAGACTTAAGGTCTTGCATGTTAATGAACTTAGATAGGGATATTGGTGAAGGTGTTCATATAACACATGCGGAAGCAATTGAAGATCGAAAGCACTTAAGACATTCAATTTTGAACCTAAAGCATGCATGTTCTAGAAAAACAGAACAGAAAGTAAAAGAGTACCAACCTCTTTGTAGCTCACTTGAGAGGAACTCCTTGTGGTGGTTTCCTTCTCCAACTTCTCTTGGACAACCTTTAGTGTCTTCTCTACTATTCTCCTTGCCTAGAATGACTTGTGGGAGTCTATAGTGATAAGGAAAGGGAAGGGAATGCTTGAAGGTTCAAGCTCTATGAAGATATGAGATGAGAGAGTGATTGAGGAAGAAATTTAGCAGCATAACATTAAGGTAAATGCTGTCTACTTCCATAATCTGATTCTTCCTCTATATATAGAGAGAATCCATGCAAGAAGGACCTTCAAAATGCAAGACACTTGGTGGTCTTGATGGTGAAAGTGGAAGCTAGGTGTTCAAGCAACACAACATGCACTATTGCATGAATGTGGTGTAATTCCACTTTGAGTCTTCATGCAAGAGTGGATTTCCAAGTTTTTCCACTTACTTTTGATTCAAAATCAATTGTATTTTCAGCATGAATGATATTAATTTCAATTCTCAATTGAAATTAATCACAAATTCAATTTTGAAGCTTGCCTCACAAATTGTAAATGATTAATCAAATTAATCATCCTTTTATTGTGTATTTTATATATGAATCTCAATTCATGTATATTGTATTTAAACCCTTTTAAATACCTTATCTCTCATTTTCTAATATAATTCATAATTAAATTATTGTGTCGAACACAATTTTACGATAATTCCCTATTTCCCGATTTTGAACAATTCAAAGATTCCTATCAATATGTTCTAGGCTTTAATCCGATATGAGCTAGTAGAGGGACCTAATGGACCTATAGATCATGGGCTCCAACGATTCAAGGCTAACCGACTAATCTCATTATCTAAGCTAGCCAACATTCGTTAACTACCGGGACACTCCACTATAGCCCGATAGTTGCACTCCCCTCACTATAGATATATTTCCGTCCACTTGATTTAACCATGTTTAGTAAGTCGTTCCTTCACAGGTTGTTCGTAGCTATAGCTAGGTCAAATAACCGTTTCACCCCTATAGTACTTCTTGTTCCTTAAGTTCCACTAATCCTCTAATGAACAATCGGTTTGCGGTCCAACCATCAAACCTAAGTCCCTCTCGATCTAACAAGAGGGTGGGGCCCCTTGTTCAAGTCCTGGAGTTAGTACTTAAGGGAACAACCTATCTACTAACCCTGAAAAGGGTAGGAGTGAATTCCGTCTTGCGAGACTACGTCCCCAGCTATCTATTCGATCTTATCCCCAAAATGGTAGGCTTGTTGAGTCGGCGATGCTGGCCACTCTCACCCATGCAGATCAAAGGATAATCTCGTATAAACAGGAGTTCATAGTTAGCTCAGGATTAAAAACGAGTTACCTAGGTCATCTCTGAGAAATAGTCAGTTTCTTCAGTAAACGGTGTTATAAAGAGAAAGTGACTTATTTCGTGGTCCAGTCTTATGCAAACTCATTGCATAGGACGCCCCCACTCGCATGTCTCCACATGAACGATTTAGGATCTCATCGTTTGTACTTAATACAAAGTGGGCCGCGTCCATATTGTCCCCAGGATAAGGCACCCAACCGTATCCTTATACTATAGACTATTATGGCTATAAACTTGAACTTGATCCTATGATATGTCTCTACATATAGTTTGAGTATTCATTTTATAGCCAAGGATCTTAGTTTATTGGATTTAGGTTAATCATTCGCAATTTACATATTCAATAACATCTTTTACTGAATAACTTCAATAACGACTTTATTGAAAATAGAATATGTTTAATGATTTACAAACTACGAGTTTATAGGACATTAAACCCAACAATTGGGTTTATTACATGTATGAGAATTAGTTATGCTCGGGAGAGATAGCTATGGTAATAGTTTATCCTAGATTTATGAATCTTCGCAGGTTCACATAGTCTAGCGATTAATCTACAACTCCAATAGGTGAAATCAATTTCCTAAGAGTCTTTCCATCTGTGTCTCCACCTTTATTTTATGTTTTTTGTCTTTAAATTTATCTTTTGCATTAAGTTTTGCTCCTTCAATAAAATTAGACAAGATTATTCACGGTACTTAATTTACTAGAAAACCAATCCAGAGGACGGCACTCGTTTTACACGAAAACACTATATTATTACTTGACCCGTACACTTGCGGTAAGCAAATTGCGCATCAAGCCCCTGCTAGCTCATATCGCAATAAACCTTAGAACAATGTGATGGGAGAGAGTTTGAATCGTTCAAATTCGGTTTAGGGAATTAGTATCGACTATATACGATATTATCAACAAAATAGTTTAATTACGAATTAAACTATTGTTTGAGAGAGTTAAAATATTTAAATATGATTTAAATACGATTCACGTGAATAGGGATTCATGTTTGGTGCAAAGTATTAATTAATTAAATTGTTTAATTAATTGTTGATCTTGATTTAAAAATAATTATGAATTGTTTTTAATTAAAATTGAGAATAAGAATTCAATCTTGGATTTTATGAAAATTCAAAGTTAGTGGATTAAATTAAGTGCAAAATATTAATTTAATATTTTGAAATTAAATTAATATAATTAATGAAATTGTTTAATTAATTATCAATTTAAAAAATAATTATGAATTGTTTTTTTTTTAAATCAAATCAAGGAGTGAAATTTCATTTTTGGATTAATGGAGATAGTGGGATTACACCTCAAACATGCAATCTTGCATGTAATCTCCTTAAGATACCTAGAATACACTAATCCATTCTCTAAACATGTGTCAATCTTTGGTGAATCTATGATGCATGTAAATCCTCTATAAATAGGGGATTCCGAGATGGAGAAAGTAAGAGAATTCATTAGTGTTATGCTCCTGAATTCTTGTCTCAATCTCACTCTCTCAAAATCTCTCTAGAGCTTGAACCACCAAGCATATCCCTTCCAATCCCCATCACAAAAGGATCCCACAATCCGTTCTAAGCCCAGACAATAGCGAGGAAGATACTAGTGGTTGTCCTTGATAGATTGGGGAAGGAAAACATCCCACAGAGTTGCATCAATTTGAGCTACAAAAGATTGGTGCTCTCTGCTCTCTGTTTTATGTTTTTTCTAGACATGCATGCTTTAATGTCTAAAATTAATGTAGTTATGTGTCTTAGATCCTTAATTGCTTCTGCATGTGTTATATTAATGTAAGGATTTGGAATTCCCCAATTCCGTTAAAGCGGAAGCGTAATTGGGACCAATTCGTAGTTAATTTTGTTTATCCAAAAATACTATTGCATTGGTTAAAACATAGAACAAATTCTATAGAAACTTAAGGCTAAGCATACAAAATTTAGATCTAAATCTATAATAAAGAAAAGAGAAGCAAACCTCCGTTGACGACTCTGAATACTTCAACGGATGATTCTTGATTGTTCTGCAACAACGAAGAACACCAACATTTGATCTTCCCCGCTATAACTCTGAGATTAGGAACGTAGTTGTGGGACTACCTAATCTTGAATGGGAAAAACTCTAGAGAGAAAATTCTCCCTAGAGTTCTTGAGTTGAGAGAATATGAGAGGGCCTTATGGTGGCCATATGTTGTTGTACCTAAACCCTAGGTTTAGTGTTCTATTTATAGGAGAAAGGCCATGAATAAAATATTCATTTAAAATCAATTATTTCCATAATTGATTTAATCTTTTCCATAATTAATCAATTCCATAACCAACTAATTCCATGACCAATCAATTCCATAATTGATTAATCTTTTCCATAAATGATTGATCACTTCCATAAGTGATTAAATCATTTCCATAAATGATTAATTACTTCCATAAGTGATTAATCATTTTCATAATTGATTAATTTCTAATTAATTAATTCTTTAATTAATTAATCACCAATTAAATATCATATATTTAATTTCAGACCTTCTATTAATTAATTAATTAATTACCCAATTAAATATCATATATTTAATTTGAGACCTTCAATTAATTAATTCTATAATATAAATCAAATTCATATTAAAATTTGAACTCCTTCAAATTCTCTTATATCCTATAAATTTAATATGAATCAAATTCATATTAATATTTGAACTTCTTCAAATATTTATTTCTCTCATAGACTATAGTTTAATTAAATCTCATTTAATTTAAACTAAATTGAATAATTAATTAATTCATAATTAATTAATTCATCTTCTAATTAAATACCATATATTTAATTAGACATATATTTGAACTCTTTCAAATATATCAATCTCTCAATATAATAAAGTTTAATCTCAAATTAGACTTTATATTTTAATGCATCACTATACATTATATTAATTTGTATCTCATACAATTAACTTAATTCCCAATATGAATTTGAACTATTCAAATTCTCTCAAGATATATTTGTTCCTAATTACTCTTTACGAGCTAGCAGGGGGACCTAATGGACCTACAGATCAGAAGCTCCAATGATATGAGGTTAATAGATTAAACTCATTAATCAGGTTAACAAATATTCATTAACTGTGGGTCATTCCACTAAAGACCCACAGTTGAACTCTTCTCACTGTAGAACATTTCTGTGTCCACGGATATAGACCTATACCGATAAGTCAATCCTTCACGAGTGTTCGTAATCACAGCTGGGTCAAATTACCGTTTTACCCTTGTGTTACATCTGTCTCCTTAAGTACCAGCGCTCCTCTAATGAACAACCTGTTTATGGTCCAACCATTAAACAGAAAGTCCCTCTCGGGCCAGTGAGAGGGCGGGATCCCTTTGTTCAAGTCCCGGAGTCACCACTTAAGAGAACACTCATCTACTTCTCCTAGATGTGGGAAGGAGTGAATTCCTTCTTGTGTTGTCATGTCCCCAGCCTCCCACTCGGTCTTGTCCCCAAAAAGGAAGGCATATTGAGTCGGCGTATTGGCCACTCTCACCCATGCTAATCAAAGGAAAATCCCTCATGAGAAGGAGTTCATGACACACTCAGGATTAAGACTGAGTTACCTAGGTCATCGTATTTAAACAGTAACCTAACTAGTTAACGGTGTTACATCTAGTGGTTTACTATTTTGTGGTCCGGTCTTATGCAAACTCATTGCATAGGATACCCCCGCTCGCATGTCTCCTACATGGATGCCTTGGATTAATACGTCTGTATCGAATACAAAGCGGGTCGTATCACATAGTGTTACCAGGATAAGGTACCCAGCCTTATCCTTGTACTATAGACCTTTTAGGTTGTTACTTGAACACCAATCCCCGTATGTCCCCACATACTAGTTCAAGTCACATGTAAACAACCTTGGATCTTAGTTTATTGGATTTGGGTCAAATTGTGCAATATTTAACAATAACACTTTATTGTAGAAACTCAATAACACTTTATTGAAACAAGTATACAATTTGTTTACATTCACTATCTATGAGTTTTAGGGCATAAAACCCAACAAACTCCCACTTGAACTAAAACTCTAGTTTAGTGGGATGTACAATAATCTATACAGCAGTGGGTGTATAAATACATGTATAAAACATATACAATGTACAAATACAATAAACTAGGGCATCACTATACCCATTACATAATGGTATCACTATACCAATTACATTTCTCCCACTTGCCCTAGATTTCATCTTTGTACATAACTCGTAGACCTAGACCTTCTAGATGACCCTCAAACACTTTAGCCGAGAGAGCCTTCGTGAATTAATCAGCAAAATCCCATTCAATTCAATGTGTCTGTTTGTCTTGGGCTGCGAGGTTCTTTTGAATTTGCCATAACACCACTGTATCACATTTGGAACACATTCCAAATCAGTCAAGAACTTCTTAAGCCATACAGTCTCTATCGCTGCTTCACAAGTAGCTATATTTTCGGCCTATATAGTAAGACTGTAACTATGTCATACTATAGCTCATTTGTAAAGATTGACCATAGATGCTGATGTAGATTTCCTTAAATCCTTATCAGTCTTAAAATCCATGTCAGTGTATCCTGTAAGGATCAAATCCTTAGTCCCATACACGAGCATATAGTTCCTCGTTCTCCTAAGATGCTTGAGGATATTCTTAACGGTTTTCCAGTGATCAAATCTTGGATTAGATTGATACTTACTGACAATCCCTATTGCATAGGGCATTCGTCTCATGTGCTAAGCCTCTTGAGGTGTCTTAGGAAACATTTTCTTAGACAAAAGAATTCCATGTCTAAAAGGTAGTGAACCCTTATTGGAATTCTGCATCTTATATCTAACTAACATTTTGTAGATATAAGATACTTGAGACAAGGCTAGCCTTTTGTTCTTACGGTTCCTAAACAATTTGGATCCCAAGAACAAACTCAGCTTCTCCCAAATTTTCATTTGGAATTTAGCTGCTAGCTCCTTTTACTAGTCAGTAAGATAACCTACATCATTCCCAATGATTAGGATATCAATCATATACAACACTAAGTAAGCTACTGAACTATTGATGATCACTTGTAAACACAAGACTCATCAATGTTCTGATTAAAGCCAAAAGATTTGGTCACTATATCAAATCTTATATTTCAAGATCGAAATGCTTAGGTCAATCCATGAATGGATCACTTAAGCTTGCAAACCCTTTTGCTTTTGATCTTGTTGTATGAACCCTTCTGGTTAAGACATGAATGTCTCGTTTCCTCTTGTAAATCCACTTGTAACTAATAGGTGTTACCCTTCAAGCAGATCTACAAGATCCCAGATGGAAGTGAAATACAAAAGACTTCATTTCTAGGTTCATGGCTTTAATCCTCTGATCGTTGTCAACATCATTCATTTTCTTTCTTAAAGATAATAAATCCTCTATGCCATCATCAAGTATGATGACCTAGGCTTCAATCAAGCCCATGTAACGTTCAGGTTATAAAATAACCCTCCCACTACATCGAGGCACTCTCAACTCTTGAGATAGATGTAACTAACTAGTTGTATCGGTCCTATCAACAACTCTTGTTAAAGGTTCAACATTATCAACAACCCTTGTTGACTTATCAACAACTCTTGTTGATGTTTCTGTAGCTTCATTAGTTAATTTACTTAAAACGACTGTTTATTTTGTGGCTTATTATTTCTCATGTGGTCTTCTTCTGAGAATGTAGTATTTGTCGGTACAAATTCTTTATTCTCTTGTGGATTGAAGAAGTATCCACATCTCTCGTTTCCATGGGGCAGCCTACAAATAGGTATACTTTTGAACAGTGTCCCAAAAATAACGTAAACCACTTTTACGCCTTATCCACAAATCAAAAGATGTTTCATAAACACTTTTTTTTTTTTTTTTTTTTTTTTTTTTTTTTTTTATGGAATCTTGTTCAAAATACACACTGCAGTCAACACTGCATGACCCCAAAACGAGTCAAGCAAATGAGCATAGCTCAACATGGAATGAACCATATCCAATAGGGTTCTATTTCTCCTAAATGAGATTTAGGGTGTGATCCCATGTACTATCAAATAGTCCTGGAATCTCAAATCCCTATATTCAACACTTTGATCAGATCGAAGTGTTTTATCATCTCACCTAACAAGTTTTCAACTTCAGTCCTAAGCCCCTTCGAATATCTCAAGAGCTTCAGACTTGAGTTGCATTAGGTAAAGATACTCATACCTTTGAATAATCATCCAAAAGAAATGAATTATTCATGCCCTCCCACTGCTTTAACATATTGAACCACAAGGATCCAAATGTACAAGCTTCCAATGGCTCTTTGGCTCTTAAATCTTTTCCAGTAAAAGACCTATCAGTCATATTGCCCATAAGGCATGACTTACAAGGTAGTAGAGAGTCATCTTTTAACTCGCTTAGAAGTTCACTCTTGACCAATCTCCCATTCAAATTGAGATTAATATGGTCTACCTTAAAACCAAAGAAAGGTATTTTCCTTTAGGAGAAATCCTTTGCCTCTTTTCACATTGAGTAGTAGCAGTCTTAAACAACCCAGTGTTCATGACTGCTTTACTCTTGATTAATCTTAAAACATTTAGGTTACTTTCCAGTAAAGCTAAACAAATGTCAACTCCCTTTCTTGAAACAAAAACTGCGTTAGCAGAGAAAGGTAAAGAGTAACATTGTTCCAGCAAATAAGACACAGAAATCAAATTTCTTTTGATCTTAGGAATTAAATACACATTATCTAATAATATGTATTTTCTCCCACTGAGAAAAATAACTTAATGTTCCCCACTGATATAGCCAAAATAACCTCTCTAATTCTAACTTTGAGAGTTATTACACAAGCAGCAAGCTCTTGCCAGGAACTTATTCCTTTAAAAGAAGAATACACGTGATTTGTGGCCCCTGAATCAAGTATTCAGGGAGAATCACTATTCTTCACTAATCACGTTTTCAAGATAGGTAAATGAAAATTACGGTCTTGAACAAGTTCTCTTTTTGCTAAGCAAGGTTCTATGTCATATTCACCAAGAACAATTCTTAATGAATTAAACATATGGGGCATGAGGACATTCCTCAGTTAAGAATAATCCTAGACTCATTTACCACAATTTGTCGTTTAAGCTTGTTGTATTACCGTTATTTATAAAATGACGTAAGACAATACACATAAAATTATTATATAATTGCTGAAGTAACAAATTACTTGTATTATTAATTGCACTAACCCATTACAAATAATCCAATCAAATTCTGCAAAAACAAATAAGCAATCAAAGAAACCCTATAAAACTATTGATTTAGTTTTTGCAACGATACTTCAACGGTTTAGAACAACAGCCACCGAAGGGTGGTCAGCTACTCCTCCTCTGAATCGAGACAATCTCAACCAAACTCTAACACCAGAATAACTCATATTCCGTTAGCGTTTAGTTACCGTTGTTCGGTCAAGGGTTAGTTAACACATTTAACTCATCCCCGTAAGTGTAACCCTCCCACTTTCAGATCTCAGAGGCACGCACCAACAGGCTACCGAAGGGAAAGACAACTGTTGGTGATTAGCCTAAGTGACCCTATCCTATTCAGGAGTTCACGATGTTCCGAATCCTATGATCAGGCCCTCCGAAGGGATGGTTGCGCCAGGACAACCTGCAGGCGGATCATAGGACTCTCACGGTGTGAACTAGGGGCGGAGACCGAGGGATACGTTGACACGTGTCCCGCTCCCACTTACTCTAGACATTTTTCCCATTCACCTTGTTATTGATTCATGCAAACACTTTCCGAAGGGAGGCCGCTCCTAGGACAACTCGAAGCCGAGCATGAACCTCACGTTGTGAATATAGGGACGTAGGAGCAAAACTTGATTTAAATCTCGTTTTGTAATTTTCCTCCCACTGAAAATGTCCTAAGGTTAATTTAGGGTTGTTTAACTTAGATAACATTCGGCTAAGTCAATCTATCTAAGTCTGATCCTATTATAACAATTATGGAAAGGATTCAACCACAATGTTTTAGGTGAATTAAACTTCTTTTAATAAACCCAACATTGCAAGTCAACATTACTATGGTTAATTCAACTCAAGGTTCGGATCAGTTCCCAGGTAGGAGGTGTTCCGTAAACCGTCATCTTAAGTACCCCCAGCCTTAGACAGAACTTTACCGAGAGAGTTCCCTTATAACCACAGTAATGTAAGGTCTTTACTCTAAAGATCTAGGTGTATTAAATACTTTTAACAAACCTAGTGACCTTGCATGCTAACATTTAACTATGATTAATTCAACTCCGGTATTCCGGGTCAGTTCCCAGGTAGGAGGTGTTCCGTAAACCGTCAACTTAAATACCCCCAACCTTAGACAGAACTTTACCGGTGGAGTTCCCTTATAATCATAGCAATGTTTTTCCTACTTAGTCAATTAAAACTAATTTTAATTCTAAGTAAGAATAATTCTAATCCTATTAGAAATGTGATCTTAGATCTAATTAATTTTAAACATTTTAAAATTAATTCATTTATCCTAAGATCCTATGTTTGCATGCAATTCTTTGTTATAGGTTAACGGTTTCTATTCATTAATTTTATAACTATTATAAATTTTAATGAATTAACCTTATAACATGCTATTATGGTGAATAAATTAACAATCAAATTCTAATTAATTTATAAAACCATACATTAGCATACATGACATACCAAAAATATAACAATTATATTAATCTAAGGTAATGTCATGCTCAATGCAATTTAATTTCCTTTTAATTAACCTAACTCTTAAATTAATTATACAAGAAAATTAAAATTAAGCATTACCATTTTCATACATTAACATAACACTTATATTAAAACTCATGAAAATTAAGCATGTAAATTACTAATATAAATATAACTCTTATATTTTTTTAAACTAAAGTAATTTCATGCTCAATGCAAATTAATTTTCTTTAATTAATCTAACTCTTAAATTAATTACCCAAGAAAATTTTCATACATTAACATAACACTTTATATTAATAGCTCATGAAAATAAATAAGCATATAAATTACTTTCATAAATATAACTTTTTATATTTTTAAACTAAAGTAATTTCATGCTCGATGCAAATTAATTTTCTTCAATTAATCTAACTCTTAAATTAATTACCCAAGAAAATTAAAATAAGCATTCACATTTTCATACATTAACATAACACTTTATATTAATTGCTCATGAAAATAAATAAGCATATAAATTACTTTCATAAATATAACTCTTTATATTATTTACTAAAGTAATTCCATGCTCAATGCTTCTCAATTTTCATCCATATAATCTTAACAATTTATATTAAATACTCATGAAAATAAAATTCATACATATTTCATACATTATAACATTTATAATAATAACTATGCACGAATATGCTTAACCTATGGTGGGATTTTAAGCTAAATGACATACTTTATGCAACAATCAATTAATTTAATACATACATCACATGCATAATTAAATTAAAAGTACCAAAATTGACCGGCATATTTGGTATATCCTAAGAAATTGAAAGCAATTTAAATTACAATAATTTAAATCCAAGACATATCTTGGTCTTCAAATATTTTCCTTTTTGGCATTTACAATTGATCTAATCAAAAGTATAAATCTAATGCCAACAAATATGCCTAAATAATCAATTTTGTAAATTAAAACAATATCACATATATGAAATTAAAATACCCACCATTGAACTAATGCTAATTTTAGAGAAACGAAATTAAATCTACGATCGGCTCTGATACCAATTGAAAGGATTTGGAATTCCCCAATTCCGTTAAAGCGGAAGCGTAATTGGGACCGATTTGTAGTTAATTTTGTTTATCCAAAAATACTATTGCATTGGTTAAAACATAGAACAAATTCTATAGAAACTTAAGGCTAAGCATACAAAATTTAGATCTAAATCTATAATAAAGAAAAAAGAAGCAAACCTCCGTTGACGACTCTGAATACTTCAACGGATGATTCTTGATTGTTCTGCAACAACGAAGAACACCACCATTTGATCTTCCCCGCTATAACTCTGAGATTAGGAACGTAGTTGTGGGACTACCTAATCTTGAATGGGAAAAACTCTAGAGAGAAAATTCTCCCTAGAGTTCTTGAGTTGAGAGAATATGAGAGGGCCTTATGGTGGCCATATGTTGTTGTACCTAAACTCTAGGTTTAGTGTTCTATTTATAGGAGAAAGGCCATGAATAAAATATTCATTTAAAATCAATTATTTCCATAATTGATTTAATCTTTTCCATAATTAATCAATTCCATAACCAACCAATTCCATGACCAATCAATTCCATAATTGATTAATCTTTTCCATAAATGATTGATCACTTCCATAAGTGATTAAATCATTTCCATAAATGATTAATTACTTCCATAAGTGATTAATCATTTTCATAATTGATTAATTTCTAATTAATTAATTCTTTAATTAATTAATCACCAATTAAATATCATATATTTAATTTCAGACCTTCTATTAGTTAATTAATTAATTACCCAATTAAATATCATATATTTAATTTGAGACCTTCAATTAATTAATTCTATAATATAAATCAAATTCATATTAAAATTTGAACTCCTTCAAATTCTCTTATATCCTATAAATTTAATATGAATCAAATTCATATTAATATTTGAACTTCTTCAAATATTTATTTCTCTCATAGACTATAGTTTAATTAAATCTCATTTAATTTAAACTAAATTGAATAATTAATTAATTCATAATTAATTAATTCATCTTCTAATTAAATACCATATATTTAATTAGACATATATTTGAACTCTTTCAAATATATCAATCTCTCAATATAATAAAGTTTAATCTCAAATTAGACTTTATATTTTAATGCATCACTATACATTATATTAATTTGTATCTCATACAATTAACTTAATTCCCAATATGAATTTGAACTATTCAAATTCTCTCAAGATATATTTGTTCCTAATTACTCTTTACGAGCTAGCAGGGGGACCTAATGGACCTACAGATCAGAAGCTCCAATGATATGAGGTTAATAGATTAAACTCATTAATCAGGTTAACAAATATTCATTAACTGTGGGTCATTCCACTAAAGACCCACAGTTGAACTCTTCTCACTGTAGAACATTTCTGTGTCCACGGATATAGACCTATACCGATAAGTCAATCCTTCACGAGTGTTCGTAATCACAGCTGGGTCAAATTACCGTTTTACCCTTGTGTTACATCTGTCTCCTTAAGTACCAGCGCTCCTCTAATGAACAACCTGTTTATGGTCCAACCATTAAACAGAAAGTCCCTCTCGGGCCAGTGAGAGGGCGGGATCCCTTTGTTCAAGTCCCGGAGTCACCACTTAAGAGAACACTCATCTACTTCTCCTAGATGTGGGAAGGAGTGAATTCCTTCTTGTGTTGTCATGTCCCCAACCTCCCACTCGGTCTTGTCCCCAAAAAGGAAGGCATATTGAGTCGGCGTATTGGCCACTCTCACCCATGCTAATCAAAGGACAATCCCTCATGAGAAGGAGTTCATGACACACTCAGGATTAAGACTGAGTTACCTAGGTCATCGTATTTAAACAGTAACCTAACTAGTTAACGGTGTTACATCTAGTGGTTTACTATTTTGTGGTCCGGTCTTATGCAAACTCATTGCATAGGATACCCCCGCTCGCATGTCTCCTACATGGATGCCTTGGATTAATACGTCTGTATCGAATACAAAGCGGGTCGTATCACATAGTGTTACCAGGATAAGGTACCCAGCCTTATCCTTGTACTATAGACCTTTTAGGTTGTTACTTGAACACCAATCCCCGTATGTCCCCACATACTAGTTCAAGTCACATGTAAACAACCTTGGATCTTAGTTTATTGGATTTGGGTCAAATTGTGCAATATTTAACAATAACACTTTATTGTAGAAACTCAATAACACTTTATTGAAACAAGTATACAATTTGTTTACATTCACTATCTACGAGTTTTAGGGCATAAAACCCAACAATTAACACCTTAAAAAATGAAGTAAAATTTTCATATTTGCTATTATTTTTACATTGTGCTATATTTACATTTAGAAAAAACCTAATTTGCCACCCACTGCAATTTCCTTTTTTTAAAAGGTCATAGGTTCAAGCACTCATGTCACATTTACATGGTTGATGATAAAAAATATATATAGTTTTATGATATATATTTAGTACAACAATTGTAGGAGCAGGGATTGGACTATTGGCCTTTAAAACAATAATTGATGTCTTATTCAATGAGCTATGCTCAAATTGACATAGATTTATGATAATAATGATTTGGACATTAAAAAAGTTCTAAACCTAATAAGCTTGAATTTAAATAATAATCTCAATTAATTAAGTTTTCAATTATTTTAAAGATGTACAACTTACTTCTATTGAACTACTTATATTATTCCCAGCTTCCACCTAGGTTCATCCCTAAACCATATCATATTGAGAAGGATTTCTCTGTGATACCATTTGTAATGCCTCAGGCCTAAAATTGAGACCAATATTTGAAATATGGATTCTACGCCTACCCCGACATTCTCTTGCATCTCCTACGACTTGTCCATGTTACCCATACTTGTCTTAAGTAACTTGTGAGAGTGAAGTTTATCCTCACAAATCAACATGAGCCCTTTTAGCATTGATAGCTCACAAAATGAGCTAGTTTTCCCTATATTTATTTACTATTTTTTGAGGTTGATTTGGTCAAAATTATACACTTTCGTGTTCGTTTTGTAGGAATTAATGTTTTGGTATGAAATGTAGAATTTGGAAGTTGTTCAAGTGTTCGGGACCTAAAAAGGGGCAAAAGAATAAAAGAAGATGTTGAAAAAGTGCAGCAGCAACCAACTAAGCCGAGAGCAAAACGTCGAGACGTTGGTCCCTAGTGTTGAACACTGTCGCAACAAAGTTCCCCAGCCAAAAACCTGAGGGCATAACGTCTTAACGCTGGCCAGCTTTCCTTTATTATTCCGTGCGGCAAAGGCACAGCGTTTCGACGGTACAATGTTTCTATATATGAAGCGATTTTCACAAGGAAAAAGAGAGTTCACTTTGGATAGTTTTAGCCCTAATCACGATTGAAGACCTCTTGTGGGAGTTTGAGCAAGGACAAGGAGCGAGATTCAAGACAATAACTCGTGGAGATAGTGACGGGGATGTGCGGTTTCAGCGAATCTAGAGTTTTTCCCTTTCTTTCCTTATTCTTTGGTTATTTTTATGACCTTTTCTCTTCTACCTTATATTGTAACGGGGATTATGAGTAGCTAGATGTATTTCTTAGGGATTGATGTAGCCCTTTGGGCGTTGTGAGTTAATTTCATGGATGTCGTATTGCTTTGAATTTATTTATTCATATTCTAGTCTTAATGCTTTTGATTCATTGACATGAATTGAATGTTGCTTACTTTAAGTCTTGCTCGGGAGAGGGGATTTAATTTAGACCTTGTTTTGCATAACTAGAATAATCATAAGATCGAGATTTTTAGGATAGTTTTACAAATCGTTAAAAAATGATAGACTTAAGGTCTTGCATGCTAATGAATCTAGATAGGGATATTTAGTTCATCGTATGCTTGAGAACCAATTATGCTCGGGAGAGATAATTGTGAGTATAGTTAATCCTTGATTTATGAATCTTGCATGTTCACACATTCATGTCATTAAGTCACAACCCCAATAGGTGAAATCGATTCCCTAAGAGTTTCCATCCAATTGAATTTCCATCTTTTAGTTTTTGTCATCGATTTCCTTTTATCACTAAGTTTTGATCTCTAAATAAAATTGGACAAAAGTATTCATGGTAGCTAATTAGCTTTCCCCAATCCAGAGGACGACACTCATTTTCAATGAACACTATATTAAAACTCGACTTGTACACTTGCGGTAAGGGTGAGATTTCACACATCAAGCATGCTTTGTCTTCACTCACATGTTTCGTAGGAAAATTTACTGGAGATCACCTAACATATTATTTCATCAAGCCAAGGACACTTAACTTTGGAGTTCCTATGGATTGAGCCATCGAAAATGAAGGGTGCACCTTAATAATATAAGCTAAGTAGTAACTATCAATTGTTTTAAGCCTTTCGCAACCATACTTGCATATCCTTGGGATCACTCTCATTGGATGTGGTGGTCTCAATTTATTTATTTATCCCTCATCTACTCGAGCATTACATGCCCACTAGCTTCTATCTTAATTTGTCCCTAAACCACATCATATAGAGAGAGGTTTCACTTTGATACCATTTGTAATGCTCCAGGCTAGGATTTGAACCAAGATATGGATTTCAAATCCTGGTCCGAATCCCTAACCTGGAGTGATACATATATTCAAAATGGTTGCACAAGTTTCACTGCCTTGTCGCCTACTCCAGCCAGCATCGAGACGCTCTAAAGACAGCGTCTTGACGCTGGGCCTTCTAGAAGTCTCAATGCACGGATTTTTGGTCTTCAAATCTCCAATCTTTTGGGCTTTTGGGCCTCCACTTCAAATGAAATCTTCTCCTTTCTTCATTTATAGTCCAAAGTCTCCATTTTAATCCCGAATTTAGCAAAATTCCCTATTTTGCTTCACGATCTCAGTTTTCTACAAATTCAACATAAAAAGACATTAAAGCTCCCAATTATCGCAAAAAACTAGCCATAATAACTAGGAAAAAGATAGCATAAATGCATGCTATCAGATACCTCAAAAAGATGCATTTTTGTGACCTTGGTTCTAGTTTATCTTGCTTTACATGTGCATAGGCTGAACATCTGAATACCCTTAGATGATTTAAGTTAGGTGGTTTACCATTCCATAATTCCTGAGGTGTCCTCATATTCAAAGCGAATGATGGACTTCTATTAATTAAATATGTTGTTGTATTAACGGTTTTACCCCAAACAACTTTTGGAAGTAATGCATTAGCAAGCATACACCTTACCCTCTCTAATATTGTTCTATTATATCTTTCGGCCAAACCATTCTATTGAGAGGTATTAGGAATAGTTAAGTGTCTCTTAATTCTTGATTTAACACACATGTTCTTGAAATTTTCATTCAAGTATCCTAGGCAATTATTTGTTCTCAACATTTTTATTCTTCTACTGGTCTGATTTTCAACAAATGTCTTCCAATTTTCAAAAGTTTCAAATACCTCTATTTTGTTTTTAAGCAAGAACACCCAAAGTTTTCTTGAGTAGTCGTCTATAATGCTTAGAAAATATTTGGCCTCTCCCAAAGTTGGAACTCTTGTTGGTCCCTGATAGCATGCAAAAATGATATCTATTTCCTATTACTTTTAGCTAGTTTTATGCTTAAATTGTATGCTTTGAAGTGTTTTTATATTTAAATTTCAGAAATCGAGCCAAAGAAGCAAAATCGGAGTTTTGAGAGATTTTGGATGATATTGGAGGCCTTTGGAGCATTGTGAAGAAGTCCATTGAAGATCCAAGCTCAAAAGCACAAGAAAAGAGAGTTGGAAGCCTAAGAGGAAGACTAAAGGGTCATTTTTCAAGACGAGTCCGAGAGGCTAGCGTCGAGACGATAGCCTTGGGAGTCTCAACGCTAGGCAACCATGAAGAAAAATCTAGAAATGGGGTAGCGTCTCGACGCTGAGGCTTCGTGGGCAACAAGTATATGATGTAACAACGTCGAGACGATGTCACGTCAGCGTCAAGACGTTAGGGCTGCTGGACATCTATAAATTTAGCATTTTTTTAGCCTTGAAAGGGGAGCCAACTTGAGGGTTTTCACCCCATTCTAGAGTCCACACTGAAATTGGGGATTTTGGGAGAAGATTTGGAGCGTTGTTGAAGATCTTGGGAACTCGGGATCGATGGAGGTCGCCATGGGATCGGGGAGATCAACATTATAGTATGAGCAATTCTCTTCTCTTTTCCTTTGTGTTTTAGTTTCTAGAGTAGGTGTGATTAGGAATTATTGGATGTTTAGTGATTATGAGTAGTTAATTCCTAAATTCTATGAGTATGATTTAGTTTGTTGAATCCTTGCTGAATGAATGAATTGATTTTGTTTGATTGTCATTATTATTCATTTGTGCATTTCTGATAGCGAGCAAAAATGTCGCTATTTTAGTCCCAATTTATTAGGCTTTTTAGTGTTTTAATTGTGTTTTTATTGAATATATTTAATATATTTTGTTAATTGGTCTTTAGGAGCAAAATTATGGATTTTGGAGAAAAAGTGCCCAAAAAGAAGTCATTTAAGCACAAAATCTATGCATGGGTCAAGGGGGGAAGCCATGAAGGTCAACCATGAAGACGAGGCCCAAAGGAAATGAAAGGAGGCCCAAATTCAAGCCCAAAACCGTAGCTGAAAGTTCTGGAATTCGCCTAGCGTCTCGACGCTGATCCCATTTCTTGGCCGGCAAGTCGATGACGTCACAACGTCGCGACGCTACCCCATTTCCGAGCCTATAAATAGCGCCCCTTGGATCCAATTTCAATCATCAATCATCATTTCTTTCATTGTTTTCTTGCTTCCTTTGGCTCCTTTGGAGTCTCTCTGAAGGCTTTTTAGCCTTTTTGAGAGTTCTTTAGTGGGAAAACTTTGGGGGGAATTTTGGGAGCATTCTAGGAGGCTCAAGGAAAGCTCAGAGGGACTCCAAGCGTCAGCGAAGGTGTCTTCGACGATCAATTCCTTTCCTTTTATTGTGCTCTTAATTATGTTTTTCATTGTAAATTTTGTGGATATTCTAGCTATGTATAGCTAAACCCCAATTTGGGGTCTTGAAATGAAATTATAGTTCAAATGTTGTTATAATTGCCTATCTCTTGCCCTTTTTCCTAATTATTTGTATGGATGTGCTTAATGTTGTATGCAATCTGGCCAATTGTGTATTGATCTGATTCCTAATGGAGACTCGACGGAGAGAAGTTAGGATAGATCATAATCCATGCAACTAGTTTAATTGCCCGTCGTGACAACGAGATTAGTTGATTAAACTTAGATTCCGAAAATGAATCAGAGCGTAATAATTAACGAATTTCAATAGCTCTAAGGACACTTAGGTTGTTAAAATGAATTAATTACAATTAGGGGAGACCCACTGCTTGAATCACTGAAATTTGAACATAGAGCTTGATGAACGAAACAAAAATTGAATGGGTATTCAAACAAGAGCTAAAATCAACCTAAACAACTATCAATCTAACTTACCCAAGGCTGAAATCACTCGAAAATACCGGAGAATGAAGCCTACAGTCGCTGGAGTCGGAAAACACGCCCAAACCGCCGCTGCTACGCTTTCCTCCCGTTGGAAATTCATGCACCGCCTGCTGTACAACCTCCAAAATGCCAGAAATCACCCACAAACTAGACCCACGCTGCACGATCCACTTGCTGTTGGAGAAGTAGAGAAAAAAATCAAAAGAAATCGCGAAGAAGAATGACCAACTTGAGAAACAAACACCCACCGACGAGCTGCCGCGCCACACCTCACGAGCACATCGCCGGACTGAGACCCACCTGCCAAAGAAGACACACACCGGGTCTACAAAGAACACTTGCTAGCTGGCGACGAGAGGGACTCGAAAACAAGAAAAAACGACTAGGGATGGTTGCTTGGGCGGCTACAGCTCGTGGAGAAGAAGGGAGGAAGATGAAGATGGGAGTTTACCTAGGGCTGTGTGCACTCTTTTCAAAAATAAGCTCTTAGGGTTCGGCTTGGCTGAAATATCAACATATTTACAAAAATGCCATCACAACTAAATTAATTCAACTTTCACCACTTTCCATCCATTTAAATTTCCTTCTTAACTCCAAATTTGCAAAATTAAATCAAATTAACTCAAAATTAAAGAAATTGAGATTTACCTTAAATTACTGACGACGTTACAAATACTCACTGTAAACTAAGAAAAACATCATGACTGAGTAGTTGGAATCCAAGATCTACACCGATACAACACTTAGCTATTGCATAAGTTGTTTTTTGTCAGGAACAACCGGTGACCCACATTTGTCCAAAATGTATGATATTGTCCACTTTGGGTATAAGTCATTTTGGTCCACTCAAAAGGCTTCATACCAACCGACATAGTTATCCTCCCTTATATATCCATGATCTTTTTCTTATTTAGTCAATATGAGACTTTGATCGTATTCCCAATATTTATGAGGATAGGATTGGATGAGTTACAAAATCAAGTTTATTCTCTCTTATTCAACTTTATCATAAATTTATTTCGTGTTGTATAAATGATTTTTTTTTCTTCTGCTTCTATGTTTTCCTTTCTAATTGTGTATGGTTCATTCTCTCTTATTAAACTTTGGTCAGTCACACAAAGTGTTTGCATGCCTAATAGTTTTTATGGTTGAAATTGAAAGAAAAGTTTGGGATTTACAATTTTTGTTATCTTATCTTATAGTTTTTGCTGACTATGTATATTTACACATTTGATGATCATACATTCGTACTTACACTAAGAGCTTTATTTACTTATTCACCCTCGATTGCATTATTTGACTAGTCAATTTAAGCAACCATAGAAAATTAGGAATCCAATAAGGGCACTTTCACGTTTATTAAGGTCCCGTTTGATAACCATTTGGTTTTTGAAAATTATGCTTGTTTCCTCTCAAGTTCCTTGTCACAGTTTTCATTTTTGTTAAGTAGACATTTGAGATCCTAGCCAAATTCCAAAAACAAAAACAAGTTTTTGAAAACTACTTTTTTTTTTCTTTCAAATTTTGACTTGGTTTTTGAAAACATGGGAGGGTTGTGGATAACAAAACAAAGAAAGTTGTGGATGGAAGTAGTGTTTATAAGTTTAATTTTCAAAAACCAAAAACAAAAAACGAAATGGTTATCAAACGGGGTCTAAATAAATTAGGTAAAGATTCAAAGTCAAGGCTAAGACTGAGGAATATTACATCCCATAATAACTTCACTACCAAATCCCAGTAGAGCATTAATTAGTCGAAACTATAACCACTTGGCTAAAACCAGATAAAAAATATCTGATAGAAAGAAAGTTTTGATGGTGGTGACTTAGTCCCTCTGACAATCATAGCTTGTTTTTTATCCCATTTTCTTAGAATGATTTTCATCTTTGTTAAATATACATTAACATTAATATTCCGTAGCTAAATTTAAAAAAAAAAAAAACAAGTTTTTGAAAACTATTTTTTTTTAGTTTTCAAAATTTGAGTTGGTTTTTTGAAAAGATGAAAAAAAGAAGATAACAACACAAGAAAACTTATAGGCGGATGTAGTGTTTGTAGGCTTAATTTTCAAAAACCAAAAAAAAAAAAAAAAAAAAAAAAAAAACCAAGATCTCGTTTGATAACCTTTTGCCTTTTTATTTTTGGTTTTTTAAAATTAAGCTTCTTCTCTTAATTTTCTTACTATGTTTTTCACCTTGGTTAAAAACATAATTAAATTTCTAGTCAAATTTCAAAAACAAAAAATTTTTAAGACTATTTTTTTTTCAGTTTTAAGAAATTGACTTGTTTTTTTAGAAATATGAGATGAAAGCATTAAACGAACAAACAAAAAAAATGTAATGTGTTTAAAAGCTTAATTTTCAAAAATAAAAACCCAAACACCAAATGACTAGACCTAAATAATTTTAGGTCCTCAATTTGTTGGAGACCATTGTGCATTGACTTGAAGGTATTTTCATGCGAGCTAAGTCAGTCAACAACGGCCAACAAAAGACCACGTTAAATATAGACAACAGCCCATCTTTCAAAGAAAGAAAGAAATAAATAAAGACAACAGCCCATTGTTTCGTTGATTTTCTACGTTTACGTAAGGGCGATTAATGATGTATGTCCCACGAGTCAGAAAAGTCCAACTTTAGGAGATAGGGGCCATCCCTCCAAAATTCTTCTTTCTTCTTATTATTTTTTTTAATTTAGCAATTTTCTTCCTAACTAAATTATTAAATTATGATTTTCTTTTACCAAAAATATATATAAGAAATATAAGCTTTCTTTAATTTCTTTTCATATCATTCTTACATGTTGTCATAGATAATTTTGGACCACTCCGATGTACAAGGACCTGACGAGGACAACCGAGCAGAAATAGGGCTAAGAGATGGACCCCAGAGGCGAAACCGGCAAATGGGACTGGTCAAGACCGAAGGGGTCGGGCATTTGGCCCGACCCCCCTGCTCGGCCTCGTCCAGCTCGCGCGGGCCGAGCCTGTCCGGCTCCGTTTGGTCTCTCCCGCCTCTGGCCGTCCCGGTTCCGCCTGGTTTGTCCCGAAACGCCTCCGAATTCCTAAAAACCCTAGGAGCATGAGCACATACCCCTCTTCGCCACTGAAGAAGGGGACCCGAACTCAATTCTCGACTCTCTCCTCTTACTCTCTTGCTCTCCTTCCGTTTTCTGACTTAAGCATCGGAGGCGGTGTGGCTAGCACCACACCGGTGTGCAGGTTTACCGTTTTGCAGGCCACGTCTTCCCCCGCTCTCAAATAAATTCTTTGTCGATTATCACGTGGAGCGAAGGTAATTTACCTAGCGAAATTTGATCCTCAACAGTTGGCGCCGTCTGTGGGGAAGTAAGCTTGCCAAATCTGCATATCGGTCACTCCATGAGTAAGGGGATGGATAAGAGAAATCTAGACATAAACACAGAGAATTCGGATGGTGACTGCCACCAGCGTAGGTCACGAGAAGAAGGCCGAGATCGGCCTCGGACTGAATCTCCACGTCCTCGGTCTCCACTGCCCTCATCCCGAGAGAAGCAAGCTGATCTCAAAATTGCTGCTCTCGAAAACAAAGTAAGAGCGATGGATCAAAATTTGTCTAGGATACTTCGCATCCTGGATAAACCTGGTCCTAGCACTAAAACCTATGATGAGAGGTTGGTTAGGGACCCGAGGAAGGGGAAGGAGCCCATGGAGCACAGTGCAGAATCAGGGACGAGATCGAAGGGAAAGAAGACTAACAGCATGACCAGCAAGGTCAGGGGGCTCAGACCTACAGATCGTGCAATTCTGAGGAGCTCAGAACCAAACACACTAAAGAATCGTGACCGCACAGTTTCAACACCAAGCTACGGTCATACCAAGACAAATCTGAGGAATCTGATCGAGGATAAGCGCAGAAGTGCCAAAACTGTCGAGGCCGAGGCCAGAGCTGCCAAAGCTGAAGCCAAGGCTGCCGAGGCCGAGGCCAGAGCAGCCGAGGGCGAGGCTAAATTGGCCGAGGCCGAGGCCAAAAAGGACTCGGAAATCCTCAGAAAGACCTGTGGAAGTCGAAGGACCCTGGAGCACAAGACTTAGAAGAGTTGATCGACCAAGTTGACCCGCCCTTCACGGAAGAAGTCATGAAAGCCGAGGTGCCTTAGAAGTTCAAGGTACCTACATTCACACCGTATGATGGCAAGAAAGACCCCGTGCAATATCTAAACGCCTACAAGAACTGGATGGACTTCCACAGTGTCTCAGAAGCAATCAGGTGTCGCGCATTCTTTTTCACTCTAACAGGATCGGCCAAACATTGGTTTGAAAGGTTGAAGAGGAGATCCATCAACTCTTTCAAGGAATTAGCCCGAGCATTCCTTGCACAGTTCATGGGAGCCAGAGAACAGCGCAAGCCTCACATCAACCTCTTAACAGTCAAACAACAGCCAGGTGAGAGCTTGCGTGATTATATAACACGTTTTAATGACGAAGCACTACAGGTTGAGGGGTACAGCGAGGGAGCAGCCCTAGTAGCCATAACAGCCGGACTGGAAGACGAGAGACTGCTCAATTCAATAGGTAAGAGCCAACCTCGAACCTATACAGAGTTTGTCTCCCGGGCACAAAAATATATGAGCGCAGAGGAGTTGCTCAAGTCAAAGAGGCCAGAACGTGAACACAAGAGGTCTTCTTCATCTGACCACAACAGTAGGAAGGACAAAAAGCAGCGGACCGACGAGGGAGGCCGAGGCCGACCAGACTGAGCACATCCCTTTGGTAAGTTCGAGAAATATACACCAACAGCTGTTCCACAGGAGCAAGTATTGATGGAGATCCGAAATACGGGACTCCTGAAATTCCCGGGGAGGATGAAGTCGAGTCCCGATAGAAGAGACAAGAGCCAGTATTGCCTTTTCCACCGGGACCATGGACATTCAACCAGGAATTGTATTCAGTTGAAGGATGAAATCGAAGCATTGATCCAGAATGGGTATCTGAAGGAGTTCGTCGGCGAGCCCAAGGCCGAGGCCGACCAGGGATGGCCGAGGCCAAGGCCGACCAAAGATGGCCGAGACAAAGAAGAACCCCTACGAGAGATCAGAACCATCTTTGGAGGACCAGTTGGAGGAGGTTCAAGCAGGAAGAGAAAAGCTATTGCCAGGGAAACAAGGTTCGAACCAGAATATCGAGGTATGTATTCTATCCATCTAGCAAAGGCACACCCCCCTTTGGAGTTCACTGAGGTTGAGGCAGCGAGCATTCATCAGCCGCATAATGATGCCCTTGTGGTCACTCTAATTGTAGCCAATGTGAAAATCCATCGGATCCTAATTGATGGAGGAAGCTCGGCTGATGTCCTTTCTCTAACAGCCTTTAAAGCAATGCAGTTAGAGAGGGAACTCTTAAAGCCAAGCCTTACCCCACTTGTAGGATTTGGAGGAGAGAGAGTGACCCCAGAAGGTAGCATAAAACTTCCTGTGACCTTTGGGGATGGACAGAATGCAGTGACAAAGATGATAAACTTCCTAGTTGTGGATTGTATGTTAGCCTACAATGCAATCCAAGGAATGCCAACTTTTCATGAAATGAAGGCCATAGCTTCAACTTACCATCAGTTGCTGAAGTTTCCAACTCCGAATTGTGTGGGAGTTGTCAAAGGAGAGCAAAAGGAATCACGAGAATGTTACTGGACTACGCTGAAAGCAGTTAAGCCACAGAGGCCCGAGACCGACCAGAGGATAGGCCGAGGCCGAGCAGAGCACGCTTCCACCAACTCTAAATATGAACTTATGGAGTTTTAGGGCTACTTGTTTTTTGCATTTCATCGTATAATTAAACATTGATTGCTCTGTTTCTGCTTCTAGTTTGTAGGAATAGGTTGAGTATTTTTCCCTATTTACTTTCATTCAAATGTAAAAGTTTAATTAATGTCAAAGCCCCACAGTTTCTCCATTAAAGATCAGTATTCAGAAGTGTGCACAAGGCAACCGACTCAAGCACCTTCACATCAGGCGAGCCTGGACTACCGAGTCTACCTCGCCTCATCCAGACTTGAGATTACGTGAGCCTGGTGATAGCGAGCAGAAATGTCGCTATTTTAGTCCCAATTTATTAGGCTTTTCTGTGCTTTAATCGTGTTTTTAATGAAAATATTTAATGAATTCCGTTATTTGGTCCTTAGGAGCAAAGTTGGTGATTTTGGGAGAAAAAGTGCAAAAAATGAAGCAAATGAAGCCCAAATCCAAGCATGGATCAAAAGGGGATCCAATGAAACCAATCATGATGAAAATGCCCAAAAGAAGTGAAGAGAAGGCCCAAAAATCAGCCCAAAACCGAAGCTGGAAATTCTGAAAATTGGGGCAGCGTCGAGACGCTATGCAAGGCAGCGTCGCGACGCTACCCATTTCTTGGGCAACAAGACGCGTGTGTTGCAGCGTCGCGACGCTGTGCAATGTAGCGTCGCGACGCTACCCCCATTCCGGGCCTATAAAAAGGCACCCTTGGGTGCCTCATTTACCATCAATCAATTCATTCTTCAATCCATTCTTTCCTTCCTTTGGCTCCTTTGGAGCCTCTCTTAAGGCTTTCTAGCCTTTTTGAGAGAATTCTTTAGTGGGAAATATTTGGGGAATTTTGGGGAGCATCTTAGGAAGCTCAAAGGAGTGTTCGGCGGAGCTCTGAGCGCCAAGCGAAGGGGTTTTTCGACGGTCAATTCCTTTCCTTTTATGCTCTTAAATTATGCTTTCTATTGTAAATGTTGTGGATATTTTAGCTATGTATAGCTAAACCCCAATTTGGGGTCTTGAAATGAAATTATAGTTGAAATGTTGTTATAATTACCTGTCTCTTGCCCTTTTTCCTAATTATTTGTATGGATGTGCTTAATGCTTTATTCAATCTGGCCAATTGTGTAATGATTCGATTCTTAATGGAAACTCGACGGAGAGAAGTTAGGATAGATCATAATCCATGCAACTAGTTTAATTGCCCGTCGTGACACCGGGATTAGTTGATTAAACTTAGATTCCTAAAATGAATCAGAGCGTAATAATTAATGATTTTTAATTGCACTAAGGACACTTAGGTTGTTAAAATGAATTAATTACAATTAGGGGAAACCGACAGGAGAACCTATGTGATTAACGGAGATTCTAGGAGTATAGTTAGTTGGGCAATGAGATAGGATAATTATAACCATTGTTTAGCTCATAATTGATTTTCAAGACCCCTCTTCCCACTAAAAGAAAACTCTTTCTCCATATTTTTTTTTATTTGATTGATCAAATTATTTTCCTGCTTTAAATCTTAAATTTTTCTTATTTGCATGAGCTGCTCCCTAAATATTATTCTGCCTAAGTACTTTTAGTGCTCAAGAGATTCTATTTTTGCTTAATTTTCGCTTCGCTTCCCTGTGGATTCGATACTCGGTATTACTACCGTTTTATATTACTTGTGCGACCCGTGCGCTTGCGGTAGCAAACAGCAAACAAGTTTTTGGCGCCGTTGCCGGGGAAGCTTGATTTTTAAGCAAATTAATTTTTCTTGACATCGAAAAGAAAGGGATAAATAGTAATTTAGGTGTAAATATTTTTCTTTTATTATTTTGTGAATATCATTTGTTTTTGTTTTATTTTGTTTGGTTCTCTTGATTGATTGGGAGTATTGTATGCGAAGGAACAAGGTGGTTAATTTGTTTCAGTTAGATCTTGAAATTGACAGGACTCTTAGATCCATTCGAAGAGAGAAAAGATTAGCAGAAGCAATGGCCCACCAAGAGGAAGCTCCCAAGGCAATTAGAGATTTCTTACAGCCAGTTCTCCCCACCGAGAATTCTGGGATTGTCTACGCCCCAATCCAAGCTACAAATTTTGAGTTAAAGACGGGATTGATTCAGATGGCGCGCGATAACTCGTTTAAGGGACACCCTTCTGAGGACCCACACTCACATCTGCGATCATTCCTGGAAATTTGTGGGACGGTGAAGATGAACGGAGTTCCGGCCGACGCTATCAGATTGAGGTTATTTCCATTCTCTCTACAGGATAAAGCAAAGGATTGGCTCGAATCAGTCGAGACGGGCAGCATAAGTACATGGGATGAGCTTGCCCAGGCTTTTCTGACAAAATTTTTCCCGCCTGCCAAGACTACCAAGCTCCGGACTGAAATTGGAACATTTAGGCAGCTTGACGAGGAGCAGTTGTACGAGGCGTGGGAAAGATACAAAGAAATGCTTAGGCGGTGCCCCCAACACGGATATCCTGATTGGCTTCAAGTACAGTTATTTTATAATGGATTGAATCCCTCCACGAAGACAGTCCTAGACACATCAGCAGGAGGAAGTTTTCTTTCAAAAACAGTGACAGAAGCCAAAGATCTGCTTGAGGAAATGGCGGCAACCAGTTATCAATGGCCAACCGAGAGGGGAGCAATTTCAAAGAAGGCTGGATTATATGAATTGGATGAGTCAAGTTCACTGAAGGCACAGCTGGCATCTCTGACCAATGCGCTGAACAAGTTGACTTCGTCTGAGGTGGTCAAGTCCATTTCCACCTTAGCTGAAGGTCATTCAAAGAAGGAAGGTCAAGATGTGGAAGAAGTCCAGTACGTAGGAAATAGACCATTTACGCAAGGAATACCGAACTTCTACCACCCCAGTCTACGCAATCACGAGAACTTCTCATACTCAAATACAAAGAATGTCTTGCAGCCACCGCCAGGTTTTGCATCATCTAGTGTGCCTGAAAAGAAGAATAATCTGGAGGAGTTGGTGGCTATGTTTGTAAAGGAACAGAAAGTTTTGAACGTCAATCTCCAGACAGCAGTCAATAACCACGACACAGCTCTGAAAAACATGGAAGTTCAAATAGGACAGATCGCTTCAGCAGTGAATGCACTTCAAAAGGGAAAATTTCCAAGCGACACTGAGCCTAACCCAAGAGAGCAGTGCAAGATGGTGACACTGAGAAGTGGTAGACAGTTGGAGAACAGTTCAGAAAAGAAGAAGGAAGAAGAAAAGAGAAGGGATGAAGATGAAAGGGCTGAGGCACAAAAAGCCTCCTCTGAAAGGTCCCAACATCCTCCTGACTCTATTGACTTAAATTGTGATTTTTCTAACAATTTTGCAGGTAGAAAAGAAGATAAAAAGCAGGATGGCAGGCACAATAAGAAACTGTACGAGGAAGAAGTGGTCCCATGCAACCACCATGACAAAGGCTCGCACATCAGCCCGCCCAGGCGAAGGGGCAAATGTCCAACCTTTGACTACAGGGAGTTACCTTTTCCTCAGCGCTTTAAGAATGTTAAATTAGATGAGCAGTTTCAAAAATTTCTAGAAATGTTTAAGAAATTGTCTGTGAATATTCCCTTAGTAGATGCCTTGTATAACATGCCTAATTATGAGAAATTCATGAAAGAAATGCTTTCTAGAAAGAAAAGTCTGAAAAAAGAAAATTTTAAATTGTCTGAGAGTAGCAGTACCATAGTATCTGGGAAGATGCCTTCTAAACAAAAAGATCCAGGGAGTTTTACTGTTCCCTGCACCATAGGAGAAGCATCTTTCGATAGGGCCTTATGTGACTTAGGAGCAAGTATAAACTTGATGCCCTATTCCGTTTACAGGAGGATTGGTTTAACAGGTATGAAGGACACCGACGTCACTCTCCAGCTTGCTGACAGATCAATTACCCAACCAATGGGTGTTGTGGAGGACGTATTGGTGAAGGTCAACAAGTTTATCTTCCCCGTAGATTTTGTGGTACTAGACATGAAGGAGGACAAGGAGGTGCCCATTATTCTAGGCAGACCTTTCCTAGCTACAGGTAAAGCTGAGATCAGTGTCCACACAGGTAAGCTTACCTTGAACATTGATGATGAAAAAGTTGTGTTTAGTATTTTTGGACAAGATGAGTCTGTATGTAGTTTGCATACATGTTTTTCTATTGGTCCTGAATACTTGACTGACGATGATGAGGAGGTAGAGTTTAATCTTGGCTTAGGCTTAGGAGAAGTGCCTATGGATGATGAGGATTTTGATCACAATGCATATTTGAATAATCCTCTATTTGAGAATGATTTAGAACTGCCTGACTTTGAAAATGAATTAGACTTGCCTGCTTGTGACAATGAAAGATCTGCAGTTGATGATTTACCTTCCTTTGAGAATGAATTAGATTTGCCTGAAATGGATAATTTTGATGATGATATAGAGTTGCCTGACATTGAGGATGAGCATGAAATGCATAAAAAAGATTACTTGGTAGATAATTTTGAGTCTGATCGTGATTACACTGAATCTATTGAGTCTGATCTTGACATTCCTGAATGCATGAACCCTGATAATGTTAATACCTTTGATTCGTGTCCTGATGATGTATATAGCATAGAAACTGACCCAGAGGAACTCGAATCTGTGCATAGTATAGAATCTGACCCTGAAGAGCTTGAATTCTTTAATTCTGATAGTGAGTCATGTGATAGCCTAGTTGAATCATTTTTTAATACTGAGTCTGAGGAATCTGAGGAGCATGTAAATGTTTTTTCTGATGAATGGTCTGGCACAGGGGCGGATCTATTAAGGGGCCCAGAGGGGGCACGTGCCCCCCTCAACTTATCGGGTTTTCTTATTTTAATATATAATTGAAACTAATATTAATATTTATTTTTAAAAGTTCGTCGTTTATTAACAAGTGCCCCTCGTAGTTTATTGGTATCAACGCTCACTTATCTTCCTAGAGCTCCCGAGTTCGAGTTCAGTTCCACGTTAGAACTTACTTCTTATTTATTTATCCTTTATATCTGCTTTAATTATTTATTTAACCTATCAAACTCTCCCTTTCTTCATAGTTAATTTTTCTTTACTTATCATTATCATATGTATTTATGTATATATAATAAACTCTTTTTATTATGTAAAATAAATCATTCGTAATTCAAAAAAGATTTTTTTTATATTTTTTTAAGTTCAACTTTATGACAACAATTTAAAACTTTACTTTTTTTTTTTTTTTTTTTTGACAATGGTAGGGTGGAAGATTTAAACACCTAACCTCTTAGCTAATATTACAACACTTTTACCTCTTATTATTTTATATTATAAACTCAAATATATCTATTAAGTATTTACAAACATAAAATAATAATATATATACATTATTATAGTTTTTATTTTAGTTACTTTTTAAGTTTTCAATAACATATTTTTTTTTAAAAAAATTAATTGCATAAAAATTACAATCTAATGAAGGAGAAAGAACTTATTTTACGAAAAGAAATACTGAAGGTCCATCTGACAATTAATTTTTATTTTTTTGTAATTTAAATATTTTTATTATATTCTTTCCTAATTTCTTTACTATGATTTTTACATTTTCTTTAAGAAATGATTGAATTCTTAGCCAATTTTTTTTTAAAAAAAAAAGTTTTAAAACACCTTTAGACCCCGTTTAATAACCATTTGGTTTTTTGAAATTTAAGCTTATGAATACTATTTTCACCTATAAATTTCTTTGTTTTGTGATCTATATTCTTTTTATGTTTTCAAAAACCAAATCAAAGTTTTGAAAACTAAAAAAACGTAGTTTTCAATTATTATTATTATTATTTTTTCTGGATTGGTTAGAAATTCAAATGTGTCATTAAAAACCATCATAAGGAAATTAGGAGAAAACAAACATAATTTCCGAAAAATAAAAAAATAAAAAACCAAATGGTTATCAAACAAGCCTTAATTTTTAAACTTTGGTTTGGATTTTATTTTTTTTTAAATGTAGATAAAAGAAAAAAAACCGTGAGTGAAAAGTAATGTTTACGAGTTAATTTTTAGAAACAAAAAACCAAATGGTTATCAAACCGAGTCTAAAAGAGGATTTGTGCCCCCTCTGACCCAAATTTCTGGATCCGCCACTGATTGTGTGGAAGCTAGAAAGGAGGATGAAAGGCTAACATCATGGTTTCATTGGCAGACACTTGGGAAGGATGTTGAGTCGTTATATGTCGATGGACTTGGTACGACGTTGCCTAGAGAAGATCTATTCAAGGTTTTAGTGATTGATCCGATGGAGGGTGCGAAAGGGAAGAAGAAGGTGAACGGAGGGGAGAAGGGAAGATAAGAGAAGAGAGAGAAAGATTTTCTTATTTATTTATCCTTTATAACTGCTTTAATTATTTATTTAACCTATCAAACTCTCCCTTTCTTCATAGTTAATTTTTCTTTACTTATCATATGTATTTATGTATATATAATAAACTCTTTTTATTATGTAAAATAAATCATTCGTAATTCAAAAAAGATTTTTTTTTTCATATTTTTTTAAGTTCAACTTTATGACAACAATTTAAAACTTTACTCTTTTTTTTTTTTTTTTTTTTTTTTTTGACAATGGTAGGGTGGAAGATTTAAACACCTAATCTCTTAGCTAATATTACAACACTTTTACCTCTTATTATTTTATATTATAAACTCAAATATATCTATTAAGTATTTACAAACATAAAATAATAATATATATACATTATTATAGTTTTTATTTTAGTTACTTTTTAAGTTTTCAATAACATATATTTTTTTAAAAAAATTAATTGCATAAAAATTACAATCTAATGAAGGAGAAAGAACTTATTTTACGAAAAGAAATACTGAAGGTCCATCTGACAATTAATTTTTATTTTTTGTAATTTAAATATTTTTATTATATTCTTTCCTAATTTCTTTACTATGATTTTTACATTTTCTTTAAGAAATGATTGAATTCTTAGCCAATTTTTTTTTAAAAAAAAAGTTTTAAAACACCTTTAGACCCCGTTTAATAACCATTTGGTTTTTTGAAATTTAAGCTTATGAATACTATTTTCACCTATAAATTTCTTTGTTTTGTGATCTATATTCTTTTTATGTTTTCAAAAACCAAATCAAAGTTTTGAAAACTAAAAAAACGTAGTTTTCAATTATTATTATTATTATTTTTTCTTGATTGGTTAGAAATTCAAATGTGTCCTTAAAAACCATCATAAGGAAATTAGGAGAAAACAAACATAATTTCCGAAAAATAAAAAAATAAAAAACCAAATGGTTATCAAACAAGCCTTAATTTTTAAACTTTGGTTTGGTTTTTTTTTTTTAAATGTAGATAAAAGAAAAAAAACCGTGAGTGAAAAGTAATGTTTACGAGTTAATTTTTAGAAACAAAAAACCAAATGGTTATCAAACCGAGTCTAAAAGAGGATTTGTGCCCCCTCTGACCCAAATTTCTGGATCTGCCACTGGTCTGGCATGATTGATAGGCCATCTTTAGATCCTAGACCGGTAGATATTATAACTCTTGATCACTCTGTTAACAATTGCTTTGTGAATAGAGACTTAGAAAAGAGATTTGATGCTGTTACATATTTTCTGCAATGTTATTATGATAATCTCTTTAGTGATGATGGGCCAGGGGAAAGTTTTTTTTCTCCCCTGTTTGCGGTATGCAACTCGGTGCGTGATTTTTTACATGGCCCGGAGGATGATGAAAATTTTTATTTCGAGCCCCCGTAAGCGTGCCGAGCCTCGTCTAGCTAAAGACGTTAAAGAAAGCGCTGCTTGGGAGGCAACCCAAGGATTAAAGTTTAGATAGTTGTTTTTGCGGTAAATAATTTTCTTTGCTTCGTGATCCAATTTTGTTTTGCAGGATCACCTTAAGCAAATCCCAAAATTCCAAGAATCCCATTTTTCTGGATCGAAAGGAAGAGGATAAAGCGCTCCTAGCTCAGGGAAGTCTCAGTATCCCTCTTTATGCTTTACTGTTTTAAAAACATTGGGGACAATGTTTAGTTTAAGTTTGGGGGGGAGGCTTTCGCTGTGTTGAGCATATTTGAATTCTTTTGGATGCATGAATAGATAGCTATGATAGCCAAGGATGTGATTTTAGAAATTTTGGGAGAAAATAGTTTATATGTTGTGGAATCTGGGAGCACGGCAGAAATTATGAAATTTTAAAATTTTTTGATACTTAGTTTTGATGTCTAAAGCATGCAATAGCTTATCTAATGACGTCTTTGAAAATCTAGATTCTTACTATGATTTTTAAAGTTTGTTGTCACCCCGATAGGCTTAGTTTCTAATATTAGGAAGTTCATGCTTGATTGTTCTAAAGAGCTAGGTAGAAAAAAAATGTTATGCCTGCTGAGAGAAAAGCAAAAGCAACAAAAGAAAATGAGAGAAAAGAAAAATCTGTTGAAAAAAAGAAAATTTTTGCTTGAAAAAGCCTAGGGGTAAAAAGAGCTACCTGCGGTGTGATCAGTTAGGCCAACCAGAGAATAAAATTCGGGTTAAGGGTCCCTGCACCGTAGTGTCAAAGCTAGTACCATTAGATATCAAAATGCAAGTTTGGGGGAGTAGCAAAAGAAAAAGCAAAAGAAAGAGAAAAATCAATTGTGAGTTTTGCTCCCCCATGAAAAAGAAAATGACAGGCACCCTAGTTTCTTTTTTTTTGCATGATAGAAGGACTCCGACCTATTAGGGGCTCTTAGCCAGTGTAGGGGGAAAACAAATGGAGAAAGCCATAAGACTAATCTAGGTTAGTAAAAGAATCAATAGATAAGTCTTGAGCATGCTATTCATTAATCTTAAGTTCAATCTAGTTTAAGATTTCTTCAAGAGTATGCGGTGCTTGCTTATTCCACTTGCATGTTTTCCATTCTATCTTAAGAATTCCAAAATCATTGAGGCTTGAGCAATTCTATTTCATGCATCTTTAGAATTTATTTTGCTCGGGACTAGCAAAAGCTTAAGTTTGGGGGTGTGATAGCGAGCAGAAATGTCGCTATTTTAGTCCCAATTTATTAGGCTTTTCTGTGCTTTAATCGTGTTTTTAATGAAAATATTTAATGAATTCCGTTATTTGGTCCTTAGGAGCAAAGTTGGTGATTTTGGGAGAAAAAGTGCAAAAAATGAAGCAAATGAAGCCCAAATCCAAGCATGGATCAAAAGGGGATCCAATGAAACCAATCATGATGAAAATGCCCAAAAGAAGTGAAGAGAAGGCCCAAAAATCAGCCCAAAACCGAAGCTGGAAATTCTGAAAATTGGGGCAGCGTCGAGACGCTATGCAAGGCAGCGTCGCGACGCTACCCATTTCTTGGGCAACAAGACGCGTGTGTTGCAGCGTCGCGACGCTGTGCAATGTAGCGTCGCGACGCTACCCCCATTCCGGGCCTATAAAAAGGCACCCTTGGGTGCCTCATTTACCATCAATCAATTCATTCTTCAATCCATTCTTTCCTTCCTTTGGCTCCTTTGGAGCCTCTCTCAAGGCTTTCTAGCCTTTTTGAGAGAATTCTTTAGTGGGAAATATTTGGGGAATTTTGGGGAGCATCTTAGGAAGCTCAAAGGAGTGTTCGGCGGAGCTCTGAGCGCCAAGCGAAGGGGTTTTTCGACGGTCAATTCCTTTCCTTTTATGCTCTTAAATTATGCTTTCTATTGTAAATGTTGTGGATATTTTAGCTATGTATAGCTAAACCCCAATTTGGGGTCTTGAAATGAAATTATAGTTGAAATGTTGTTATAATTACCTGTCTCTTGCCCTTTTTCCTAATTATTTGTATGGATGTGCTTAATGCTTTATTCAATCTGGCCAATTGTGTAATGATTCGATTCTTAATGGAAACTCGACGGAGAGAAGTTAGGATAGATCATAATCCATGCAACTAGTTTAATTGCCCGTCGTGACACCGGGATTAGTTGATTAAACTTAGATTCCTAAAATGAATCAGAGCGTAATAATTAATGATTTTTAATGGCACTAAGGACACTTAGGTTGTTAAAATGAATTAATTACAATTAGGGGAAATCAACAGGAGAACCTATGTGATTAACGGAGATTCTAGGAGTATAGTTAGTTGGGCAATGAGATAGGATAATTATAACCATTGTTTAGCTCATAATTGATTTTCAAGACCCCTCTTCCCACTAAAAGAAAACTCTTTCTCCATATTTTTTTTTATTTGATTGATCAAATTATTTTCCTGCTTTAAATCTTAAATTTTTCTTATTTGCATGAGCTGCTCCCTAAATATTATTCTGCCTAAGTACTTTTAGTGCTCAAGAGATTCTATTTTTGCTTAATTTTCGCTTCGTTTCCCTGTGGATTCGATACTCGGTATTACTACCGTTTTATATTACTTGTGCGACCCGTGCGCTTGCGGTAGCAAACAGCAAACACCTGGACCACCGAGTCTACCTCACCTCATCTGGCTTGAGCACCGTCACATCAGGCAAGCCTGGACTACCGAGTCTACCTCGCCTCATCCAGATTGAGATTATGTGAGCCTGGACCAACGAGTCTACCTCACCTCATCTGGCTTGAGCATCTTCATATCAGGCGAGCCTGGACTACCGAGTCTACCTCGCCTCATCCAGATAGAGACTATGTGAGCCTGGACCAACGAGTCTACCTCACCTCATCTGGCTTGAGCATCTTCACATCAGACGAGCCTAGACCACCGAAGTCTACCTCACCTGAGTCTAGCTCACCTGGCTGAGGTAGAAATTGAGAACCTTTTGCCAAGGCCGAGCATAAACTTTAAAGGTATCCTCCTCTTTACTCAACTATGCTTTATGATTTAGAGAAGTCTTACTTGAGATTGGGGGCTACCCAGGAGATATACACTCCCTATTAAACAAAAAACACACTAGCTTGGCATGTCTAACCAATGATTACATGCTATAGCCTATTCTTTCATTATTTTCCTACAAGGACTAACGTATGAATGCAGGGAGCCAAATTTTAGGCTAACAGGGGCTTGAGGCCGAGGCCGACCCTAGCCTCTTCCCTAAATTTTCTCTTACAGACTTGAACCTGGAATAAAGCATTCCGAATGACCAAGTACGGGGGTCTCGCTCACCTTTCTCCTTTCCATTTCACCTAACCCCTATTCAGGGAGCATCTACTTTGTCTATTTCTATCCTTTTTTGCAGGATGACAATAAAGCTGTACATGAGTCAGCACAAGGCAAAGATCATTACTCTTAAATCGGGCTTAAGGAGCTCAACCTATAGCAATAAGTCACCCTGAATCCCAATTCAAGAGTGGGGGCTTAATGTTATAGGTAATTTTGGACAACTCCGATGTACAAGGACCTGACGAGGACAACCGGGCAGAAATAGGGCTAAGAGATGGACCCCATAGGCGAAACCGGCAAATGGGACGGGTCAAGACCGGAGGGGTCGAGCATTTGGCCCGACCCCCCTGCTCGACCCGCTTGCGCGGGCCGAGTCCCACCGACTCCGTTCGGTCCGTGCAGCCTCCAGCCACCCCGGTTCCGCCTGGTTTGTCCCGAAACGCCTCCGAATTCCTAAAAACCCTAGGAGCACGAGCAGGTATTTATACCCCTATTCGCCACTGAAGAAGTGGACCCGAACTCAATTCTCGACTCTCTCCTCTTACTCTCTTGCTCTCCTTCCGTTTTCTGACTTAAGCATCGGAGGCGGTGTGGCTAGCACCACACCAGTGTGCAGGTTTATCGTTTTGCAGGCCACGTCTTCCGCCGCTCTCAAACAAATTCACTGTCGATTATCACGTGGAGCGAAGGTAATTTACCTAGCGAAATTTGATCATCAACACATGTACTTCTCTTTTTAATTTTAAATTCTTAGTATTTTCTGTATTTAATAATTTTTTTTTTGCATAAATAATTAAATTTAGATGGTTTAAATCTCTTTTTTAGTTCATGAACTCTTACCATTATCCCTTTTAGTCTTTAAAAATTCAAAATATCTATTTTAGCTCATAAATTTTCATGTTTATTTTGTTATGGTCCATAAATTATCCTAATTTCTTTCTTATTCCATCATCTTTAAAAAAAAAACACACACACACACAATTTTAAATCTTGATAGTTATTTTTGTGCATGTTGGGACTTTCCATTCCAACAAAGAACAATAGTGTACCTCCAATGTAAAAGGATTTGAGTTTAATTTGAGTGTAAGAGAGTAAAATGAGGTTCTTGAGCTCTGATATCATAAAGAATTTAATTATAAATTGTAAATAAACATAATTCAACTCACCATTTTATACAAATTAACAAAGTATTAATCTAAATTGTGAAGATGATCGGGCAAAAAAGGAGAGTACTGAAGGAATTAAACAAAATTGTCTTATTAAAGGAATCAAAAGCGTCTGTCATTTGTCAAATATCTTTTGAAAATCCTTCGGAATGACAAAAAAAAAGAGGTCGATTTGAAAAATAGACAAAAAGAAAAAGCCTGCACTATAGCCTATTTTTGTGCATTGCACGTGATTATTTTTTGACCGAAGTTGTCAATTTTACCCTTATAGTGGCTTTCTGCATTTTTTCGAAAAGAAGGTATATCTAAAAACGATCTTCTCTCTCCAAACCAGAGCTATCTCTCGATTTTTGCAATGAGTGTATCTGAAAAAATTCTCTCCAAATCTAATCTCAACAACTATGTCTCTTCTACTTTTTTTTTTTTTTTTTTTTTTGAGTACATCAACATTTGGGAGTAGGGAATTCGAATCTCTGACCTCTTGGTCGAGGATATATGCCAATTACCGCTGAGCTATGCTCGCTTTGGCATGTCTCTTCTACTTGTAATTAGGCTCTGTGATTAATAACCCTCCACGCTTCTTCTTGTCGTCTATATTCAGAAAAAAAAAAGGACAAAAAAAATCTGTCTTTGATTCTAGAGAATAACTTGTAATTAGAAGCATGAAACAAAAGATTGATGAGCAATGGGAACTTTATGTTGGGATGAAAGCCCTAAGCAGAAGCGACCAAGAACAATCACGTAATTTAATTTCAATCGAGAAACTCATACATTGGCAAAACTCAGTAAAACATAACCATTCTTCAATTTACAAATTAGATTAAGCACACTGGTTGGTTTAATCTTACACAGTAAAGATTCTCGATACATACTCTCGTTGTCGGCTCTGGTAAATTAACCAACTCCTTGGATTGCAGGGGATCACGAACTGCAATTTCTACAGCAACTCTCACATACTATACTTGGAACACCGCCAAAGGGAAACACTGGTATTCTCTAGATTGTTAAGGCCTCGGTTGTGGGATTGAATCTTTTATAGTTTTAATGTGCATCTAATGAGCATTAATTTTAACCTATAGTTTTAATATGAACTCAATATATTAAAATAATATTTGAACTCCTTCAAATATTTAATTCTATTAATTTTGAATCATATCCAAAATTAAATTTATATTATAAAGTTTAATTAAAATATAAACTTTATATTATAATGTATCACCCTACATTATATTATTTCCTTAAGAGAATTTGAACATTTGAAATCACAATCAAGATTAAACTACCTCAACATCCTTTACGAGCTACGAGTAGAACCTAATGGACCTACAGATCAGAAGCTCCAACGAGATGAGATTAATTGGCTAAACTCATTAACCACATTAATAAATATTCGTTAACTGTGGGTACACTCCACTAAAAATCAACAGCTGCACTATTCTTTCTGCAAATATATTTATGTGTCCATGGATATATAGACCAATAACAGCAAATTAGTCCTTCATGAGTGTTCGTAACTCCAATTGGGTAAAATTACCGTTTTATCCCTGGGTTACTCTCTATCTTCTTAAGTACCTTTGCTCCTTTGATGAACAACCTGTTTATGGTCCAACCATTAAACAGAAACCCTTCTCGGGACAGTGAGAGGGTAGGGCCCTTTGTACAAGTCCTGGAAACATCGCTTAAAGGAACACTCATCTACTTACCCTAAAGTTGGGAAAGAGTGAATTTCATCTTGTGTTAATATGTTCCCAACTCTCCACTCGGTCTTGTCCCCAAAATGGTTGGCATATTGAGTCAGCGAACTTGTCACTCTCACCCAGATAAATCAAAGGACAATCCTGAAGGATTGAAATTTCCAAATTCCCAACGGAAGCGTATATGACCGATTCATATTTTACTTAAGTTTTCTAAAATACCAGTACATTGGCAAACCATACAGAACGTTTCTATATATAAAATAGGCTAAGCATGCATAAGATCTAAATCTAAGAATAGAATTACTTACTTGTTGAAGACTTTCTTCAACAAACTCCCACCAAGAATAGTATGATCACAGTAAGGACATTAACACCGAGATCTTCCACTACTATATCTCTAGGACTAGGAACCAAGTAGTGAGACTTGGTCTTCTTGAATTTGGGAAAAGAATTTCACTAGAATGTTGTCAAAATTCTTAGAGAGAAATTTTGCTTGAGAGCATCTGCTCAATTGGGAAGACATTCTATGGTTTATATAGAATGTCATATCCCTTTTCCCCGTCGTAATAGGATAGGGATTTATTCAATTAATTAATAAAAATTAATTAATTAAATCAACAATTAATTAAATCAAATTTAATTAATTTCATTTAAATCATATTTAAATGAATATCTCCCATATAACCTATAGCTTTTAATTTAATCAAATTTAATTAAATAATTAATTACTTCTTCAATTAATTAATTATTGAATTGAATACCTCATATTTAATTTAAGCCTACAATTAAATCGTATTTAATTGTATTTCTCTCCATTAATAAAGTTTAATCTCAAATTAAACTTTATATCATAATGTATCACATACATTATATTAATTGTATCTCATACAATTAACTTGATTTCCCATAATGGATTTTGAACTATTCAAATTTCTTTCAAGACTAATTGTTCCTAATTACCCTTTATGAGCTACCAGGAGGACCTAATGGACCTACAGACCAGAAGCTCCAATGATATGAGGTTAATTGACTAAACTCATTAATCAGATTAACCAATATTCATTAACTGTGGGTTACTCCACTAAAGACCCACAACTGCACTCTTTTCACTGTAGAATTTTTCTATGTCCACAGATATAGACAAATTTCGGTAAGTCGATCCTTCACGAGTGTTCGTAACGCCAGCTAGATCAAATTATCGTTCTACCCCTAGGTTATGTCTGTCTCCTTAAGTACCATTGATTCCTCTAATAAACAACCCGTTTATGGTCCAACCAGTAAACGAAAGATCCAGTCGGACAAGGAGAGAAGGGCACCCTTGTTCAAGACCCGGAATCAGCCCTTAAGGGAACGCTCATCTACTTGCCCTAAAGACGGGAAAAAGTCAATTTTATCTTGTGCCATTATGTTCCCAACCTCCACTCGATCTTATTCCTGAAATGGTAGGCTTATTGAGTCGGCGAATCCGACCACTCTCACCCATACAAATCTAAGGATAATCCTTCATGAAAAGGAGTCCATAACACACTCAGGATTAAGATTGAGTTACCTAGGTCATCCTGTAACGCCTCGCATTTCGAAATCAAGCCATTTTGGAATTAATTGGGCATTTTTATTCTAAATTGAAAAAAATAGAATTTAAGTTTAGCCTTGGATCGTTAAATTAAATTCCTAAACTTTAGGAAAACGAGATTTTTAATTAAATCTTTAAATTTCCTAAGGTTTGGAGGTATAATATTTGATATTTATGTTAAGTGTCAAAAAACTCAAAACTTCCTCTTAAACAGTTTTCATCCCAAATTCTTTAGGAGCTAAGATTGGGTTTAAAACTCAAATTGGGGATTTAAAATTGAATCTTAGATAAGCCCTAATCCCTAATTAAATTGGGTCTTTTTCTTAGGGTTTATTTAAAGGAAAATAGTTATTCTAGAAAAGAAAAAGAAAAGTAAAAGAAAAAAAATTTCTTTCTCTCCCTCCCTTCAGCCCTCTCATGAGTAAGAAACCCCCCCTCTGCGATTTTCTTCAGCCGCCACCAATACCCACGCAAGTCTTCCTCCCTCCCTCTCTCGGTTTCATCTTCGCCGACAAGAAGCCCACACGCCAGCCCTCGATCCTTCGTCCCTCTCATCTTCATTCTTCCTCGCTGGCGACCCATTCTTTCTCCGGTCTCTCTCTCGATTCTGTGTGTCGTTGGCTAGTCACGAGCAAGCAGCTCGCGTCATCTCTTTTCATTCCGTGAGCAGCTCGTTCGCAAGGTGCTCGACTTGGGTTTTTTCTCCTTCGTTCTCGCGTGGTAAGGTTCCTCCCTCGTTTTCGTTTGGTTTCGGTAAATGCTGGCTAAATATCTCTCTCTCTCATGTGTCTTTCTCGCGTGAGGGCTCCTCAAATGGTGCTATTCTTTCGTTTCTCTCCGGTTTGCAGATTCCCAGCCATCCATCGAAGCGTTTCGATGTTTTCGTTAAGTTTGTCTTCGACCCACTCGATTTCCTTCAAGTTTTAGCATGTACCCATGTAGTTTAGTCCTTGAAATCGTTCTAGAGCATGACCCATGCTTATTCGACTTCAAAATCAAGATACCCATTTAGTAGCGGCTTCTAATTTGCAGGTTTGAGGTTCTTTGAAAGCCAACCAGTGGGCGTTTGGGCTCGAAATTGGCTTTTGATGAATACCCATAACCTGAACAGTCTTGGGACTGAATGCCCATAGGCCAGGAGGTTTGGATTACTAGGCAGCAAGCTTCAAGGCCGTTTAGGTGATGATCAGTAAGTTTCCATGCTCTTAAACCTTTATAATTTTATTAGGTTGGGTTGAGAATAGCCTATAACCTATGAGTGTTCCGTTAGTTTCAGTTTTAACTCAATTCAGAATTTGGACAGCACGTATTCAAGGAGCTCTAGTGTTGTTCGACGAATTCCAGCGAGCATCGCACCTCATTTAGTGGTGTTTGGAGTTTATCTGGATCTTTAGAGCTGTCAAAGGAGTTCATTAGGAGCGCTCGTAAGCTTTAGGTAAGAAGTTTCTATCTGGTTGAGTCTGTTTGACTGCATGAACATGTTTGTTGTTTACTTGTTTTCTAGTAAGCATTTTGGTTGATTACTAACTCTTGATATGTGATAAACATGTTGTTTTGATTCATTTTAAAGCATGATGATCTGTTGGTGTTTTAAGCATGTTGTGTTATCGCTTTTGGGCTATGTTGCATGTGTGTCATGGTTGCATAGTCTATGTGCTAATGGAGAGGTGAGCTGGGTGTGTGTGCGGAGTGTGACGTGGAAATCATGTGTTAAGATTGTGCTACATGACGCAGAAATCATGTTATTGGTGCGGAGCGTGCGTAAATCACGTGTGGGTTGTGAGTGCGGATCGTGACGCGTTGATAAGTCCAATTTATTATACACTTAGAATCTCCCAATTTGTTTATCTTAGTTGAATTCATTGCGAAAAATGCTTTAAAATGAGTATAACATGTCTATAGGTCCTCACTGGAGCTTTGGAAGCAATTCGGGGCTTAAACGAGCGAAACTAGAGTGTAAAATGACATCTTTGCCCTTGGAGCCGTAAGTTGAAGCAAGAGCGTCGCGACGCTACAGCCTTAGCGTCGCGATGCTATGCCTTCAATATGGACACAGCGTAGTCAAATTGTATTGTTGTTTTATTTCGAGAAGTTAGTTTAGCTTTGAGTAGCTTTATTTGAAGTTTGAACTCTTATTATTTAATAAAGTTAAGTTGTTCCTAGCAAATGCGTTGTATGCTTTTACTAGTAAAGTTGTGAATCTGATGTTGGTTGTGAATGTGAGATCTGACTTGCTATATTGTGGAAGGAGTTCTGTTGTGTATCTTTGGTGTTGTGGTGTGTAGTTGTGGGTTGTTTGACTTATAGAAGTGAGTTTTATGCTTAACAGGTGTTATAAATTTTTTGTTTAGTCCTACGTATGCTGTTATGCTGCCAAAATTTTCGGTGCATTCGATTAGTTCTGTTTAGGAGTTAGTAATGTAGCTATGATTAGTTTTAAAATTCTGGGGCGTTACAGTTGGTATCAGAACGGAGTTGTACCTGTAGATTGACCTAGGAAATTTAGGTTGTTAATAGTGTAGGACCAGTGGTCTTCCTCGTTCTCCTCTTGATCACCAGGTATGTGGAATTATATTCGTTATAATATGTTACCTTTTGATCTATTTTTTATTGAATTACTTGCTTGTATTCTTTTTGTCTGTTTTGGTTGCTTGTTTGAGGATATTGTTTTCCTATGTTGCTTTATTATATAGTAGCTAGACTTAGGATGCTCCTTGTAGTTGGATAGATAGCTTGCGTTGATTGTGTGATTATTGTTTGGTAGTAGGAGTAGGATGCTCCCGTAGTTAGCTAGATAGCTCTTGTTTTTCTTGTGATTGTTTTGTGATGTTGTTTGTTAGTAGGCATAGGATGCTGCCATAGTTTTCTAGATAGTTTGCATGATTGTGTGCATGTTGTTGATATTAGGTCTAGGTTGTTTCCTTAATTCAAGGTTAGACCCTCCTGTTCAAGTTTCTTAGGAAAAGTTGTTTAAGTAAGTTCCTTGTTCCCTCTCTTAGCGATTAGTTCTAGTGGGAGTTGGAAAAGTGGTCATTTTGGCCCTCCTATCGTTCTTGAAGTTAATACGCGCTTGAGGTGAATTCCCCTGTTCTTCTTCAGATGCCTCAAGCGGTGTTGACATTGGATGCATTGCGAGCTATGATTGACAATGCAATCCAAAGCAACTTGCAGCATGTTGGTGTGAACCAAATCTTTGCTCATAGGCAAGAAGCTTAGTTCTTTCAAAGCTTCAGGAAAGTAAAGCCTCCATCATTCGATGGCTAGCTCTACAATTCGAGAGTTGTTGAAGAATGGACTTCAGAGTTAGAAGCCCTGTTCCAATATCTCGGAGCTGATGCCTTGGATTTCGAATGAAGAACTCAAAGTCGAGTATCCAGAGCTCTACGATGACGAACCTGAAGAAGAGGAAAGTCCTTAAAGGTGGGGAGTCGGTTTCACCTCCCATTTCCAAGCTAGTGCTCTTTCCTTGAGTTTATCTATTGCTCTAGAATTACCCTTCCTCTTTCGGTGCCTTGTCATCTGAATCTATATTGGATATGAGTCCTTAGGCTTGCTTTAGTATGTTTTTGTTGCATCAGTTAAATTTTTCGTTTCCTATGAAGTTAGTGGAAGCCAGTAAGTTGGTTTCCAAGCTCTACCAAGCGTCGCCTAGATCCTAAGGAATCGAGAGATTTCCTTGTAATAGGTGAAGTTTGATGAACCTCTTTGCATAGGCTAGCTTCAAGGGAAAAAGATCTTCCTAAGGTAGTTTTGTGATCTAGCTTCTTAAGTTAAAGGTCATGAAATTATTGTTCCAAGGATGCTTCCAAAACCAAGTTCGAGTGTTGCAAGCTTGCTGTGAGGTCTTCGAGCTAAATAGCGTTCTGCAATTGTTATGGATTTCGTGAACCGAATCTCAAGGTCTTTTCAGACTTGCTCGCGATAATGTTCTTGGCGGTATGTTGGTTTGTACTCCGACCAAAAGTAAAAGCATTTTCCTCACGTAGTGAGACCTCAATCCAAGACAAGAAGATGTTGAGAATCAGTAATGAATCGTGATCTCAACATTAGTTGTCGTAGTGGCAAGTTACCTTGGCATGTTGTTAGAAAGACAATGCCAAAGGTGGCGTTGGTGTCATCTCATAACCATTTTAGGAAGGATGGTTGGTTTGAGAAGGTGAGTTGGTAGCGGAAGCCTTTTTGGAGTTGTTACGAATGTACATCAACTATTCTTCTGGGACCATAGTTTTAAACTTTGAGATTTTAGAGGAAAGTAGCTTGATGAGCAAAAAGCCGTTGGTATTAAGTGCCTTGAGGAGTAAGTGTCGGAGTCAAGGCCAGTCATCCAATGTGGTTAGATGTGCAACTTTCGAGGACGAAAGTTCTTAAGGTGAGGAGATTGTAACGCCCTGCGTTTCGAAATCGAGCCATTTTGGAATTAATTGGGCATTTTTATTCTAATTTGAAAAATTAGAATTTAAGTTTAGCCTTGGGTCGTTAAATTAATTTTCTAAAATTTAGGGAAAAGAGATTTTTAATTAAATCTCTCAATTTCCTGAAGTTTGGAGGTTTAATACTTGATATTTATTTTAAGTGTCAAAAGACCCAAAATTTCCTCTTAATCAATTTTAATCCCAAATTCTTTAGGAGCTAAGATTGAGTTTAAAACTCAAATTGGGGATTTAAAATTGAATCTGAGATAACCCCTAATCCCTAATTAAATTGGGTCTTCTTCTTAGGGTTTATTTAAAGGAAAATAATTATTCTAGAAAAGAAAAAGAAAAGTAAAAGAAAAAAACATTTCTTTATCTCTCTCCCTTCAGCCCTCTCACGAGTAAGAAATCTCCCCTCTGCGATTTTCTTCAGCCACCGCCAGCACCCACGCAAGTCTTCCTCCCTCCCTCTCTCGGTTTCGTCTTCGCCGACAAGCAGCCCACACGCCAGCCCTAGATCCTTTGTCCCTCTCTTCTTCATTCTTCCTCGCTGGCGACCCATTCTTTCTCCGATCTCTCTCTCTCTTTCGTGTCGTCGGCTAGTCGGGAGCAAGCAGCCTGTGTCATCTCTTTTCTTCCACGAGTAGCTCTTTTGCAAGGTGCTCGACTTGGGTTTTTTCTCCTTCGTTCTCGCGTGGTAAGGTTCCTCCCTCTTTTTCGTTTGGTTTCGGCAAATGGTGGCTAAATCTCTCTCTCTCTCTCTCACGTGTTGTTCTCGCGTGAGTGCCCCTCAAATCGTGCAATTCTTTCGTTTCGATCCGGTTTGCAGATTCCCAACCTTCCATCAAAGCGTTTCGATGTTTTCGGTAAGTTTTGCTTCGACCCACTTGATTTCCTTCAAGTTTCAGCATGTACCCATGTAGTTTAGTCCTTGAAATCGTTCTAGAGCATGACCCTGTTGGGTTTTATGCCCTAAAACTCGTAGATAGTAAATGTAACATTTGACTTCCTTCAATGAAGTATTATTTCTATATATTTGTTTTGCCTAAATATAACCAAAAATCCAATACACTAAGAACCCATGGCTATATTATGTATATTTGAAGTTTATGTGTGACATAAGTATGGATCAAGTTCAAGTAAATAGTCTAAACGATCTATACTATATGGATAAGGTTGGGTACCTTAATCCTAGGGACATTATTGGCACGACTCGCTTTGTTCTTTAAAGATAGACGATGTGATCCTAATCGTTCATGTATAAGACATGTGAGTGAGGGCGTCCTATGCAAAGAGTTTGCATAGATATCTGACCAGGAGATAAGTCACTTTTACTTTACAACACCGTTTACTAGTGAAACTGAACATCTCATACATATAACCTAGGTAACTCGATCTTAATCCTGAGCTAACTATAAAGTCCTGTTTATTTAGGATTGTCCTTTGATTTGCATGGGTGAGAGTGGCCAAACATCGCTGACTCAATAAGCCTACCATTTTGGGGATAAGACTAAATAGATAGTTGGGGACATAACTTTGCAAGACGAAATTCATTGCTACCTGTTTTAGGGTTAGTAAAGAGGTTGTTCCCTAAAGTACTGACTCCGAGTCTGAACAAGGGGCCCCGCCCTCTCATAACCTTGAGAGGGACTTGGTTCTGTGATTGTAACACGAACTAATTATTCATTAGAGGATCAGTGGAACTTAAGGAACAAGATGTAACTATAGGGGTAAAACGGACATTTTGACCCAGCTCTAGTTACGAACAATCGGTGAAGGGTCCACTTACTAATCATGGTTATCTAAAGTGGACAATAAATATATCTATAGTGAGGGGAGTGCAGCTACGAGCTATAGTGGAGTGTCCCGGAAGCTAACGAACGATGAATGACTAGGTTAATGAGATTAACCGATTATCGTCATTTTGTTGGAGCCCATGATCTGTAGGTTCATTAGGTCCCTCTACTAGCTCAATAGGAATAAAACTTGGAACAATATGATAGGTTAACATTTGAAACGTTCAAATTAGGAAAAGGATACAAACGTCGCTTATGTACGATATTTAACGACATATTAGTTTAATTACGAATTAAACTTTAAATGAGAGTTGGATACATTTAAATATAGTTTAAATATTAAACACATGAATAGGGATTCATGTTCAAGAAAATTCGTTGGGAGGAAATCGGGGTTTGACAAGTGATGTTGGTTTAATATGTGATATTAAATTAATTATTTTATTTTAATTGAATAAAGTGTGATTAAAATTATAAAATAAAATAAAAGAAAGTGGGATTATTCAGAGTTTTATTTGCAAATTTTTAATTTAAAAGAAATTCAAAAATTAGCAAATTTTGGAGGTGGTGCTTAGTGACTAATCACTTGTAATTAGCCTTTATTGCACCACCTAACCTTGTGAATCAAAATGATTCCAAATTGCTGTCAATTTCTTGTGCAGTTTTTGTGCATGATTTCCCTCTATATATAGAGGATGAGCTGATGAAAATAAATGATTTTATTCAACCTAAAATGCTGCCAAAATTCTCCCAAAACCTCCATAGCTCGAACTCTCAAACTTGATTATACCCATAAGCTGTCCTTTCCAATTCCTATGAATTGAGGATCCCACAATCCGTTCCAAGGCCTGAGGATAGTAGAGAAGATCCAAGTGGTTGTCCAAAAGTCGTTGGTGTGAATTATAAAGCATCAGATTATACGAATTGGGAGCTTCAAGAGGTAGGTACCTTATTACTCTGTTTTTTGTTCTTATGAACAGAATGACTTCAAGGATCAAATTGATGAAATTGTGTGCCTAAGATCTTAAATTGCTTTCGCATGTGTGATATTAACACCTACAATTGGTATCAGAGCATGGTTTGGGCATCCAATTTACATTAATTTGATCATGGTGGGTAGCATTTTGAAAATGAATGTGCATGGGTGCTGAAATGGATATATTACAGTTTTGGAAAATTCTTTTTCTCTTCAATTGGTTGATGAAATTGTAATTGCTCACATGTATATGAGCATTGATGTGTTGAGAAGAGTCTGTAATTTTTTTAGAGTCATTAGAGTCCATTTAGTACTGTAATTGCTTGAAAGAAGAGGAAGAACTCAAGCTGGCCAAAGAGCAGTAGGCTGACCAGACAGGTTGATCAATCGGGCTGACCAGACGGGTTGATCAGTCGGGCTGACCAGATGGTTGATAGGCTAACCAGACGGGTTGACCAGTTGGGCTGACCAGACAGGCTAACAAGACAGTGAAAATTTAAGCAATTATTTAATTATTAAATGTAATAATTTAGTTGTTGCTTGCTAGAAATTGCCAAAACCGGTCCATTTTAGTGTGATTTAGTTAATTATGCATGGATGGATGTATGTTTTAATTAAATAGCCAATAATATGCATAAAGCATGTCATATAGATTTAAAATCCCACCATAGGAAGCATGTTACATGCATTAAGTATGTTATAATAAAGTTATAATATTAAAATGCATGTTTAGGTTTCATGATAGATGCATGTTGAATGAAGTAATTACGTTATCGTTTGATTGTATAAATGCTATATTAACTAAACGAAAACGAACAAAGCATGCTGCATGAAACTTCTTTTGCTCGATTTAAAGCGTTTCGATCGAATAAATGCATGTTATAGGTTAATGTCATTTTAATTGATATAAAACCGACATATACATTTAAAACCTATAACAAATATAAAAGCATGCTCACTTAGGGTTAAAAAGAACTCAATGATCAATCGATTCAAAATAGTTTTAGGTTGATAACTTGTAAAGCTAAGGTTACAAGAGAACTCACCCGGTTAGATGCTGTTTAAGGCTGGAGGTATTTAAGTTGACGGTTTACGGAACACCTCCTACCTGGGCATCAAGTCGGTACTTGAGTTAAGTTAACTTGGTTTTATGAGCATGCGTGAGCGATGTGAGGTTATAATATGATTTTTTTCACCTAGACATCGTTGGTTAAGTCCGTTTATGGATGTATCACCCAGACTTAGGTAAAATTTATTAGCCGGATTCTATCTAAGTCAAAATTAAAAACCCTAAACATAATAGGACACTTCAGTGGGAGGAAAAGTAATAAAAATGAGATATTTAAAATCAAGTTTTTTACTCCCACGTCCCCCTGTGTTCACATCGTGAGATACATGCTCGGCTTTGCGTCACCTGGGAACTTGCCTCCCTATGGAAAGTGTTTAGCATGCATAAATACCAAGGTGAATGGGGAAAGTGTTCATAGTAAGTGGAGAAGGACTCGTGACAACATATCCTACGGTCTCCACCCCTAGGTTGCACCGTGAGATTCCTATGATCCGCCTGCGCGTTGTCTGATAGCGAGCATAGCTAGCTATTTTTCTGTAATTAATTAAGCTAGTCTTTTACAATCATTTGGCCAAATTTATGCATTTATATGTTTTATTTGTAGGAAGTATGTGTTTGAAGCTAAAGTGAGCAATTGGAGTCAAATGGAGTTTTCAATCTTTAAAAAAAAAATAATAATAAAAAATAAATAAAAAAAATTCATAGGACCAGCGTCGCGACGCTCTCGGCGAATTTTCCAAATCCGCAGTATCGCGACAGCGTCGCGACGCTGTCTATAGCGTCTCGACGCTGTCGGCAGATTTTCTATAAATTCATCATTTTGTGCTACGGATTGGGGGAGTCCAATTGGAGAGATTTTAGCCCTAATTTCGACTAGAGACCTTCTGTGGGAGCTGAAGCAAGGACGAGGAGCGGGAATCTCACTTGGAGGCGTGGAGATCGTGACGGGGACGTGCCGGTTTCGACGACTTTGAGTGTTTCCTTTCCTTTTCCTTTTCTTTAGTTAGATTTAATGGCTTTTTCATGTTTAGTTGATCTTGTAACGCCGTGTATGAGTAGCTAAACTTGTTACTTAGGGATTGATGTAGTCTTTTTAGTTTATGGATTGATTTATGGTATGAATTGTGCAATGGTTATTATGTTTGCAATCTTAATTTAATGCTTTCAATTAATTGGCCATTAGTTGAATGATCTAAGTGTTGAGTCTTGCTCGGGAGAGGGGATTTAACGTAGACTCTATTAAGATTGCATGACTAAAGTTTATATTCTAAGCTCGTGACGGATTTTAGATTAACTTTAGAATTGGTCAAAAAGAACTAATTGTCTTGCATGTTAATGAACTTAGATAGGGATATCAAGTTGGTTAATTTGCATGAGAATCAATTATACTCGGGAGAGGTAGTTGTGATTAAAGGTTCTTAGGCTCATAATTCCATTGTGCATGATAATTCATTCCCTAAAATCAATCCTAGACTAAATTGGCGAAATCAATTCCCTAAGTGTTCTTTCAATTGAATCTCCGTTGTTTATTTGCTTTGATCTAGTTTTCTATCACTCACTACTTTTCGGTCCCTGAATAAAATTGAGCAAGATTATTCATTGTAATTGATTTAACTTAAAAATCCAATCCAGAGGACGACACTCAATTTTTCGATCACTTTATTATAACTTGACCCGTGCGCTTGCGTTAGGAAAATTCCACATCATTGTCCTGGAAGCGACCACCCCTACGGAGGGCTTGATCATAGGATTAAGAACATCGCGAACTCCAAAAATGGATAGGGTCTCTTAGGTTAGTCACCAACAGTTGTCTTTTCCTAACGGTAGTCTGTTGGTGTATACCTCTGGGATTTGAAAGTGGGAGGGTCACACTTACAAGAATAAGTTCTTGACCAAACAAACGGTAGCTAGTAACTAAAAGAATATGAGATGTTCTGGTTTTATATATTGGCTGAGATAAGTTTCAATTCAAGTGGAGGAGTAGCAGATCACCCTATGGTGGCTGTTATTCTAAACCTCTGAAGTATCGTTGCAAAACTAGATCGATACTTTATTAGGGTTACTTTGATTAAATAGTTTTGCTAAAATGATTGGATTGTTTAAATGGTTTAAGACAAAAACTAATATAGTCAATTGTTTATTGTTTTCAACATGTCTTCCTCAATATTACAACTGCTTAAAAATGATAAGTTAACAAGCGCAAATTATGCAACGTGGAAATCTAACCTGAACACGGTTCTGGTTATTGATGATCTGTGGTTTGTCCTGACAGAGGAATGTCCTCCAGTCCCTATTCGTACTGCATCTCAATCTGTTAAAGATGCATATGATCGCTGGATGAAGGCCAACAAAAAGGCCCGAGTCTATATTCTGGCTAGTTTATCTGAAATTTTAACCAAGAAACATGAGAGAATGGTCTCAGCAAGAGAGATCATGAATTCACTTCAGGAAATGTTTGGAAAGCCATCCTTTCAACTCCATCATGAAGCTCTCAAATACATTTACAGTTGTCACATGAAAGAAGGCCAACCTGTTCGAGAACATGTTCTTGACATGATGGTTCATTTCAATGTTGCTAAAGTAAATGGAGCGGTCATCGACGAACGTAGTCAAGTAACACTTATAATGGAGTCACTTCCAAAAAGCTTCCTAAAATTCCGAAGCAACGCTGTAATAAATAAGATTCAATACAATTTGACTACGCTCTTAAATGAGTTACAAACATTTCAATCACTTATGAAAGGTAAGGAATTGAAAGAAGGAGAGACAAATATAGCCCATTCCAAAAGAAAATTCCTGAAGGGTTCATAGACAAATATAGACAAATATAGACAAATATAGCTCTAAGAATATCCAGAAAAAGGTAGGAGTAAAGGGAAAGGGTCCCGCTACTGCTAATCGAGGAAAGAAGAAAGCTAACAAGGTTGATAAAGGCAAATGCTTCCATTGCAACGTTGAAGGTCATTGGAAGAGAAATTGCACCAAATACCTCGCTGAAAAGAATAAAGAAAAAGAAGGTAAATTTGATTTACTCATTTTAGAAACTTGTCTGTTAGAACATGATCAAGATGTCTAGATACTTGATTCCGGAGCTACTAATCATGTATGTTCTTCTTTGCAGGAAAATAGTTCATTTCGACAGTTAAAGAAAGATGAAATGACGCTCAAGGTTGGAACAAGAGACGTCATTTCAGCTTCTGCAGTGGGAGATATCAAGTTGTTTGTAGGAGATAGGTTTTTGGTTTTGGAAAATCTGTACATAGTTCCTAAAATACGTAGGAATCTTATATCTATCTCCTGTCTAATCGAACAAGGATATTATGTAAATTTTGAAGTTAATGAAGTGTTCATCTCTCGAAAAGGAATGTTCGTCTGTTCAGCAAAATTAGAAAAAAACTTGTATGCCATAAGACCAACCGTAACAAAAACAGTTTTAAATCATGAGTTATTTAGAACTGTTGATACTAAAAGACAAAGGCAACGCATTTCTCCAAAAAGTAACAGCTTACCTTTGGCATCTAAGGCTAGGCCACATTAATCTTGATAGGATCAAAAGATTGGTAAAGAATGAACTTTTAAAGGAGTTAGGAGATGATTCATTACCTCCATGTGAATCCTGCCTAGAAGGAAAAACGACTAAAAGACCGTTTACGGTAAAAGGTTATAGAGCCTAAAACCTCTAGAGCTTATACATTCAGACCTCTGTGGTCCAATGAATGTACAAGCTCAAGGAGGATACGAATATTTCATCTCTTTCATAGATGATTATTTGAGATATGGTTACTTGTACCTGATGGCGCACAAATCTGAAGCATTTGAAAAGTTCAAAGAATATAAAGCTAAAGTTGAAAACCTACTAGGGAAATCAATTAAAACTCTTTGATCTGATTGGGGAGGAGAGCATATGGATTTACGATTCCAAGACTATATGATAGAACATGGAATTAAATCACAACTCTCAGCACCGGGAACACCGCAACAGAACGATGTATCTGAAAGGAGAAATAGAACATTGATGGAAATGGTTTGATCAATGATGAGCTATGCTCATTTGCCCAGCTCGTTTTGGTGGCATGCAGTGATGACTACAGTCGATATATTGAACGATGTTCCTTCGAAAAGTGTATCTAAAACACCTTTCGAATTATGGTATGGTCGTAAACCTAGTTTGCGCCATTTCTAGATCTAGGGATGCCCTGCCTATGTGTTAGTGACGAATCCTAAGAAATTGGAACCATGTTCAACATTATGCCAATTTGTTGGATATCCAAAAGAAACGAGAGGTGGTCTCTTCTACGACCCACAAGATAATAGAGTGTTCGTTTCTACAAACGCTACTTTCTTAGAATTAGACTATTTGAGAGATCATAAACCATGAAGCAAATTAGTATTAAACGAAATTTAGATCCTACTTAGTGGGAACTAAAGTCATAGTTCATACTGACCATTCAGCTCTCAAACATTTGCTTTCTAAAAAGGATGCCAAGCCCCGATTAATACGTTGGATTTTTCTTTTGCAGGAGTTTGACATTGAAATCCAAGACAGAAAAGGAATCGAGAATCAGGTAGCAGACCACCTATCAAGACTTGGAGAGGAAGCACAAATAGAGAAAGGGCTGGATATTCAAGAATCGTTTGCGGATGAGTAAATTCTGGCGATTAGAGCCGTTGAACTTCCATGGTTTGCAGATTATGTAAATTACTTAGTCAGTGGACTAAAACCACCAGAAGCATCCGCTCAACAGCTCAAGAAGTTTCTGAAAGACGTCAAGGACTACTACTGGGATGAACCATACTTGTATAAGCTAGGGCCAGACCAAATACTAAGACGATGCGTAACAGAAGAAGAGATACCACTCATATTGGAAGCCTGTCACTCGGCTCCATATGGAGGGCACTTTGCCGGGTTAAAGACTGCAGCCAAAGTCCTCCAATCCGGATATTTTTGGCCAAGTTCCTTCAAAGATGCACACCTCTTCACAAAGAACTGCGATCAATGTCAAAGAACCGAGAATCTGACAGCCAAAAGCGAAATGCCTCTACACTTCATACTCGAAGTAGAAATCTTCGACGTATGGGGGATAGACTTTATGGGACCATTCCCGTCATCCTTTGGAAACATTTACATCTTGCTCGCAGTTGATTATGTATCAAAATGGATTGAGGCCATAACTACAACAACAAATGATGCAAAGGTGGTGAAGAAATTTTTCATGAGGAATATTTTCACAAGATACAGAACCCCTTGTTTCATCATAAGCAACGAAGGATCTCATTTTCTAAACAAGATGATAGCCAACCTATTTTCCAAATACAACATCAGACATAGAGTAGCTACTGCATACCATCCTCAAATGAATGGACAAGTGATAGCGAGCATAGCTAGCTATTTTTCTGTAATTAATTAAGCTAGTCGTTTACAATTATTTGGCCAAATTTATGCATTTATATGTTTTATTTGTAGGAAATATGTGTTTGAAGCTAAAGTGAGCAATTGGAGTCCAATTGGTGAGATTTTAGCCCTAATTTCGACTAGAGACCTTCTGTGGGAGCTGAAGGCAAGGCCGAGGAGCGGGAATCAAGCGAGAAGACGTGGAGATCGTGACGGGGACGTGCAGTGTCGGTGGATTCGAGTTTTCCTTTCTCTTTCCCTTAACTCTTGTAGTTTTTATGGATTTTCTTTCAATTAGTGTTTGTGGTTTAAAGACTATGAATTGCTAGTTGTTTGTCTTAGGGTTTGATGTAGTTGTTTAAATTGTTGGATTGAATTTTGGGTATGAATGTGTTCTTATTCTATGCATGCAATTTTATGTGTAATGCTTTCAATTACTTGATCACTAATTGAATGATTTAAGTGTTGAATCTAACTCGGGAGAGAGGATTTGGCCTAAGACTTGCTTTGTTCAATTGCATGACTAGAGTAGAAATTCTAAGTTTGTGACGGGATTTAGAATATCTCTAGAAGTATAACAAGGACCGAACAGAATAATGCCTTGCATGTTAATGAACTTAGATAGGGATATCAAGTTAGTTATATGCATGAGAATCAATTATACTCGGGAGAGGTAATCGTGATAAATGTTTCCTTGGCTTGTAGAATAATTGCACGGTCAATTCATTCCTATTAATCAATCCTCAATCTTAATCAACGAAATCAATTCCCTAAGAGTCTTTCCATTTGAGTCTCCACCCTTTATTTTATGCTTTTTGTCTTTAGATTTATCTTTTTCATGAAGTTTTGCTCCCTAAATAAAATTGGACAAAAGTATTCACGGTACTTAATTTGCTAGAAAACCAATCCAGAGGACGACACTCGTTTAATCATGAAAACACTATATTATTACTTGACTCGTACACTTGCGGTTAGCAAATTGCGCATCAACAAGCAGAGCTCTCTAACAGAGAGATCAAAGTTATTTTGGAAAATACGGTGGACCCTTCGCGAAAGGATTGGTCATTACGGCTTGACGAGGCATTATGGGCCCACAAAACTGCATACAAGGCGCTCTTAGGAATGTCTCCATACCGATTCATATTTGGAAAAGTCTGCCACTTACCACTCGAGTTAGAACATAAAGCTTACTGGGCATTGAAAAAGTTTAACTTCAACATGGACAAAGTCGGGATCAAGAGGAAGTTACAACTTAATGAGCTGGAAGAACTCTGACATTTCTCCTATGAGAATGCAAAACTGTACAAGGAGAAGGTCAAACGATGGCATGATAGAAGAATTCATCCAAAGGAGTTCTACAAGGGTCAGAAAGTGTTACTCTTTAATTCTAGACTCAAGTTATTTCTGGGAAAACTAAAATCAAGATGGTCGGGACCATTTAAGATCGTGAGAATCTTCGACTGTGGGACCATGGAGCTGATGGATAATCAGGGCAAGCATTTCAAAGTGAATGGACAAAGAATCAAGCCCTATTGGGGGAAGGGCTTTGAAGATGAAGAAGCCCATGTTTCTGTGATTGACCTGGTATGAATTCTATTCTTGAGATTATTTTTGTAAATTATGTGGATCTATAATAAATAATAGAAATAAAAAAAAAATAAAATAGATAGAAACCCAAAATATATGGACAAGAGTAAAAACCCTGCCTAGGAAAATCCTGTCTAGGAAAAGGTACTTAAGTTGACCATAGGGAACATCTTTTCCTGGGGATTTACCTGGGAGTTTGAAAAGTCCAAGTTATTTTGTATCCATCTATTTTAAGAAAAAAAAGAAATAAATAATCATGATCAAGCATGTGAACTTTCTAACATGTTTGTGATTGTTTCAGCAAATAAAGGAAAGAAAGAAAAGCAAAGGAAAATGAAAAAGTTAGAAAAAATAAAGAAGGCAGAGTATTGAGAAAAATGCGATCACGTTTCTCCCTAGTACATTCGGAAATGCGACTGCATTTTCCAAAAGTTAGAGGGCAATGACGTCATTTTAAATGACCATCATGTGGCCTAATTGAGAAAACTATAAATAGCTGACTTTAAGTGTTTTCCCTCTTCACCAACCACTTAGACTTTCAGTATTCAAGTCAAACACCAAACTCTCCATCTTCACTCTCTTGAAACCGAAACCCACAAGCAAGAACAATGAAGAACACACCGAAATCATCTTCATCCCACAAGATTACTCGATCTCAGAGTAATCAAACTGCCCAAGGTGCTAAAGCAAGTCCTCGACGTCAAGAAGAGTAACTCGAAGCCACCATGCACGACATGAGAAGGACAAGACCTACGGGTTTCTCGCTGGCGATTGTGGACCAAGGAACCAATGTTCAAACTCCTTCCTCGACAATGCCGGCTACCTTGAGGGAGAATCCGAGTTCATCCCAACCAAGAAGGTCCACACGCACTAATTCCCTCCATAAAACCCAAAAGCCCGCGAGTCAACCATTAAGGAAACGCTCAAGGGAATGGTTTAAGATGATTCGAGAGATGGGAGCCCAAAGGCGTGCGACTTTTGAAGAAGGAGCAAGAAGGTGTGATGAAGAAGAAGTCGCCCACGTTGGAGAGAGCTCTCGGCATGAAGAGACTCCAACAGGTAAAAGTTCTAAACCTTCTACTAACCCTTCTTCGTCTTGCAGGGATAAACCTTTTGTTACTTACAGTACAAGGAAGAAGAGTCCAAAGAAGGTTGCACCTGAACAGCCGCTTTTTATTGAACGCCTCAAAGTGGCTATAATGCCTCTGGATGTGTTCGAGGACATGATCCTGAAAGTGTTAATATCTAAAAAGAGAAAGCAATTTTGGATCTTAGGCACATAAGAAGCTCAATTTGATCACCAAAGACATGCTGTTCATATGAAGAAAAACAGAGACAGATTGCCTACCTTGTTTCAATGGAGAAATTGGTTGGATTATCTTTTTGTTTTTCTTCACCAATGAGTCACGAACCACCAAAGGATCTTCCTTGCTATCCTCAAGCCTTTGAAACAGATTGTGGGATCCTCAAGTGATGGAATTTGAGAGAGAAAGCTTGAAAATCAAGCTTATGAAGGTGGGTGGTGTGAGTATGGATTTTGGCAGACTTTCAGTACCTTTATTGCTTGATTCTTTCAGTCGTCTTCTTCAGTTATATAGAGGGAATAAACATGAAGAAAAGGCCCAGGGATTGACACCAAATCAGCTCCAAATTAATGGAGTATTAAGTGGCTTAAGAGAGGGGAGTGCATGGGTTTAGTCACCATGAATCCCTATTAAATTAATATTAAATAAATAACTATTAATTTAATATCTTAATATTAAATTAATATTTTGTCACTTTACCCGAACATTTATGAAATGTTATTTTCCCTGTCATGAATCCCTATTCATGTTCTCGGTATTTA